>CM066039.1:386113321-390913321 GCA_033557465.1 Ichthyophis bannanicus | reverse complement strand
ACAAGTTGCTGCTCCTGAAGGCAGTGGTGCCTGTCCCCCTCCCCCCCCGGATGATTGTTGCAAAGGCAGATATTCCATCTATTTCATGGTGCCCTAAATGGATGGCGCTTTGGCCCATTCTCAACCTCAATGGTGTCAATGCACACTTGTGCATCCTGAGCTTTCAGATAGAAACTTTGTGGTCCGTAATTCAAGTGGTGTGCCGAGAGAGTTCCTGGCATCTCTGGACAATTACTTGTGGATGCTTGACGCCAGTCTCGGGCTGGGGAGCCTATTGCCAAGATTGAATGGCCTAGGGCCATTGGAACCACAGGGAGGTGGTGTGGCCAGTCAACCACCTCGAGGTGAGGGCTGTGAGGTTAGCTCTCTTGTGTTTTTGGCCCCTGGTCAAGGTCCAGGCGGTTCAGTGTTTTCTGAGAACGGCACGGCGGTGGCTTATGCCAGATGACAAGTCAGCACGAGGAGTGCCGGAGTGGCACTGGAGATAGCTCTCTTGTTTGCCTGAGCAGAGAAGAACCTCCTACCTCTGTCGGCCTAGCACATTGCCGGGTGGACATTGTTGAGCGGATTATTTCAGATGGCACTCTCTGGATCCTGGAGAGTGGGAGTTGAGTCGGGAGGCTTTTCAGTTGATTCTTTGCCATTGGAGTTGCCCCGAGATAGATCTGATGGCAACATGCTCCAATGCCAAGATGTGCTGCTGCTTGTCGCTACACAGAGGCAGAGTCAAAGGGCATAGATGCCCTGATCCAGCCCTGGCCAAGGCAAGGCCTGCTATGCATGTTTCAGTTTTGCCTGCTGTTGGGGCGTGTGATCGTCATGTGGAGCACCACCTTGGACGAATTGTTCTGATGGCGCTGGATTGGCAAAGAATATAGTTCAGAGATCTGATGCGGCTCCTATAAGTGCTACTGCTTTGTTTCCCTCCAGGTCTGAGCCTATTGCATCAGGGGCTGATTGTCCATTCTGGAAGACCCAGCTCCCTTCTTATGTACAACTTGGTTTTTGAAGGGAGTAGGTTAGTGCGTAAGGACTACTGTCCTGTGGTGGTTTCCACTCTTCGAGCCTAAAAGAAGTCTACCAACCTAGCATATGTGTGGGTCTGATGCCTCCTTTGAGCGATGGTACGGTGCACGGAAGCTGATTTCTGAGGTGGCCATGATGCCGTTTCTGTTGGCATTTCTGTAGGAAGGCCTGGAAAAGGATCACTGAGCTCCCTGAAGATTCAGATGGCAGCTTTGGTCTGTTTCAGAGGTCAGATGGCTGGTAGGTCTCTGGCCTTACACTCAGATGTGTGTGGGGTTTTTTTTTCTTTCAAGGGGTGTGGCACCTGCGCGCTCTTCTGGTCTGTGGTCCTTTCCTGGGATCTGTCTGATGCTCAGGGTGCTGATATTGGAGCCCTTTGAACCGTTGAAGTGTGCTACTCTGAAGGATTTCACACTTGGGGCAGTTTTCTTGGTTTCAGTTTGTTCGGCAAGGAGGATTGCCAAGCTGCAAGCCATGTCTCGCTGGGATCTTTCTGTCATTTTCAGAAGAGGCTGTTTCCATTCGTCCTGTGCCTTCTTTTTTTACCCAAGTTAATTGCTTCCTTTCATGTAAACCAGGTAATTTGCTTGCCTGCCTGCCTTCTCTAAAGAGCAGTGTCGGGGGAAGGATAAATATCTTCACCTTGTGGATGTCTGGAGGGTGCTTCTCTGGTACTTGGAGGTTTAGAATTACTTACATAAATCAGATCTGTGCTTTTATTTTTTGCTGGCCTGCGCAAGGGTGACATGGGGGATAAGTCTATATTGGGATGCTGGATTAAGGAGGCCATTGTCTTTGTGTATCTGTTGTGAAACCGTCTGGTTCCGTAGAGTTTGTATACCCATTTTACCCAAATGCAAGCATCTTTGAGCAGAGCCGGAGCTCAGTGACCCCTGCAGACATTTGTCAGGCAGCAACATTGGCATCTCTTTCCACTTTTATCACGCTTGGGTGGACATGGCCTTTGGATCACAGGTTTTGTGAGCGACTGTCGTCATCTCGCCCAGTGGAGGCATAACTTTGGTACGTTCCACTTGTCTGTACTGGTCTAGCAGGATGACATGGGAAGTGACATTTACCTACCAGATAATGTCTTTCCTAGACTAGTCCAGGGCCCACCCCTGGAACTGTTTTGCACTTATTCTGCAGGTGTACCTTCTGGTGCACTGTGATTTCTGTGCTTGGCCCTGCAGGCCCATCTTCTACAGACAGCCTTCTGTTTAGGCTTTCCTGTACATAATTCTCTGCTGTTTGATCACTCATTGTTGCCCACATTGAGGGGCAATGTCTCCAAATGTGTTAGATTTCACTTACCCATGACAGTCATGAAACCTCACTTCTAAGCCAGGGTATGTGGCGTATGATATCAGTCTCTTAAATTTTACTGCTAATGCTTGATGTAGTACTTGCATCGTGCCAAAGAACTTCCTTCAGGAGTTCATAAGATGTAACATGTATGGGTAGTTTGTCAAGATGTGCTTGGAAATTCTTCTTTATCAAGCCTGTGACTCCCAGTACAACTATCAGTCTCATCCTTCAGCTTCATTTCACCTCTTCTTAACCATTATTTCTCCAGGACCAAGCAGGAAGTCAGTCCTCACATATGGGTGACGTCTGCGCCGACGGAGCCCTCGCGGAGCAATTTTCCCCAGCTTTCAAAGAAAGCCTTTGGGAATTGCAGCGCGCATGCGCGGTCTCCTTCCCGCCCAAGGGTGCCATCTTAGCAAGTCTTCTTTTTTCCGCGGAGCCCTACAGACGTACCCGTCGTGTCCCCGCTGAAAAAGTTGATTTTAGTGATTTATTTCTATTTCTTTCTTCAGTTCGACGCCGGTCTTTTTCCTGCCCGGACTCGCGACGCCGTTGCAAGTCCTTCTGTTATTTTTCGGTTTTTCTGAATTTTGGTCAGTTTCGTTTTTCGGTTTTTCGCTGGCAGCCCGGTCCTTTGACCTTGCAGGGGCCCTTTTTCCCCCGATGGCTGCCAGTGGTTTCAAGCAGTGTGTTCAGTGTGACAGAAATATGTCACTCACTGACACACATGATAATTGCCTCCGCTGCCTCAGCCCGGATGACGAAGAACTGATCTGTGGGGCCTGCAGCAAAATGTCCTCCAAAGCGTTAAGGAGTCGGCGGCACCAGCGGGAACGAATCTTCGCTGATCCCGGCCGTACCCGGACCTCGTCGGAGGCCTCGGCGTCCAGAGGTTCCAGCTCTGACCATCGCCGGAGTTCCTCCGACAGGGGTTCTCCCTCCGGGGACCATCGACGGAAGGTAAAACCCACGAGGGCGGCGTCGGTGGACGCTCCTGGCTCCGCGAGGGCCAGGTCGCATAGCCCCGATAGCCGTCCCGGGTCTTTGGAGAAGGAGCACCTCCCGAAGCGACCTCGTCTGGAGTCGGAGTTGCCTGCTCGGGTAAGTCCTGTAGTCCTCCTGGACTCGCCTCCGAGGGGTCCGACGTCGGGCCCGACGCCGTCGGGGCCCGAGTCGGGGGCTGCTGGGTCACCTGAGGTCGGACTCAGGTTGACGGCCTTGGAGAGCAGACTATCTGCCTTCATGGACCAGCAGCGGGCACTGATCGCTAGCCTCGCTGGCACCTCTGCCCCGACCGCCGGGACGTCGACGTCTAAGTCGACCCCGGAGACCGAGCCGATCCTCGAGTCCATGCGAACTCGAGTCGATCCTCGGTCGAGGTCACCCTCGGCCTCCCGTTCGGGACCGAGGTCGTCGACGCCGACTCCCTCGGTGTCGGGGCAGCCGATGCCTCCGCCTGCCCGAGCCGACCCCACCGATTCCTCCTCGGAGTCGGCCTGGGAGTCTGAAGAGGAAGAGTCACCTGATTCGTTTCGAACTCGGTGTGTCCCCTCGGACTCACCTGAGTCCGAACCTCAGAAGCAGTCCCCTCCGGAGAATGCCCGGTTCTCGGACTTCGTCAGGGATATGGCCAAGGCTTTGGCCTTCCCTGCGGATCCCGAGGAGGAGCCTCGAGCCGAAGAGCTCGACGCCCTTCAGTATGACTCTTCCGCCAGGGAACACTTTACTGTACCGGTTCCTCCCATGCTGGAACGACTACTCTTCCGCATGTGGGAGAGTCCGGCATCGTCGCCGGTATTAAGCAAGCGGGTCGATTCCATTTATCGAGTCCGCAAGAGTCCTGGCTTCCAAAAAGCACAGCTACCGCACCATTCCATGGTAGTGGAATCGGCCATGCATAGGCTTAAGAGCCAGAAGATGCACTCCTCGGTGCCTCCTGGCAGGGAGGCCCGTAACCTGGATGGCCTCGGTAAGAAGTGTTTCCAGGGCTCTATGCTTGCTTGTCGGGTCCAGACCTACCAGCTCTACATGGGCATGTATCTCAGAGACCTGGCTAAAGAGGTAGCCGGATTCTCCGCTGGGCTGTCCGAGGAACCTTTGCGGAGGTTCCTGGCCTTGACAACTGGTATTCGGGAATGCTCCAAATTCATGTCCCGAGCAGCCTGTGATGGCTTTGAAGCATTGGCTCGAGTGGCCGCAGCCGGCATCGGTGCCCGCCGACAGGCTTGGCTTCAGTCGTCTGACCTTGAACCCTGGGTGCAGGACAAGTTGGTCGATGTCCCCTGCCGAGGTGAGAACCTCTTTGGCAAGCCCATGGCTGAAAAGGCTGCACAAATCGAGACGGAGACTCTCACCAGAACTAGGCTTTCTAGGAAGACCTCCGCCCCTTCCCAGAAGAAGGGCTCGGGAAAGAAGTCCTTTTACCCGAGAAAGGCGGCTGCCTATAAACACTACCCTCAATATCAGGCCTCCGCAGCTCCCCAACAGGGCCAGCAGGCCAAGGGACGCGGTAACGGGTCCCGTAGGCAGCAAGCCCCCAAGCCTGCACCACCAGCCCCTGCTCAGCAGGGTGGGGGTTTTTGACTTCATCAGCATAGCCTCTCCCCCTCAGCTGGTTCCTCCCAGCACTGGAGGCCGGCTGGTTCACTTCGCCCACAGGTGGTCCAACATCACTTCAGATGCCTGGGTGCTTCAAGTCGTAAGAGAAGGCTATCTTCTCCACTTCCACCAGGTCCCTCCCTCCTATTTCCCGGGGGAACCTCCACGACTCCCTCTGCACAGGGACTTAGTCCTTCAGGAGTTAGCAAGTCTTCTTCAGGAACAGGCTGTGGAACCGGTGCCCCACCACCTGCGAGGTCAAGGCTTTTATTCCAGGTATTTCCTAATACCAAAAAGAACAGGAGGCCTCAGACCCATCCTGGACTTGCGCAACCTCAACAAGTTCCTCGTGAGGGAGAAGTTCAAGATGCTTACCCTTGGAATCCTTCTGCCCTACCTCCAGCAGGGAGATTGGCTATGCTCCTTGGATCTAAAGGATGCCTACACGCACATCCTCATCCACCCAAGCCACCGCCAATACCTAAGGTTTGTGGTGGCAGGAAATCATTACCAGTACAGAGTACTGCCCTTTGGCCTATCCTCTGCACCACGAGTCTTCACAAAATGTCTCGCGGTGGTGGTGGCTTATCTCCGGCTGCACGGCCTCTTTGTTTTTCCGTACCTCGACGACTGGCTCCGGAAGTCACCAATGCCACACACCGCACTGTGACTCTTCTGCAGTACTTGGGCTTTGTCATAAACTTCGCAAAGTCCACTTTGCTCCCCTCACAGGACCTCGAGTTCATCGGCGCAAGACTGCACACTCTTCAGGCACGAGCTTTCCTGCCTTCCGACAGGGCTCAACGGCTCATGGATTTAGCCGGCCGTTTTCGCAGCCAGCCCCTGGTCTCAGCCAGGCGCTTCCTGAAACTACTCGGCCATATGGCTTCCACCGTCCATGTGACCCCCAATGCCCGCCTGAACATGCGGCCTGCTCAATGGTGCCTTCGCAAGCAGTGGCAACAAGCCACAGGCGGCCTAGCCGACTTAGTGCGCGTCTCCGGGCCGCTGGCCTCTTCTCTACAGTGGTGGCTTCATCGGCCGAACCTGGTGCTCGGAATGCCGTTTCAGTCACCTCAGCCAGCTCAGGTGCTGATGACCAATGCTTCTCTCCTAGGATGGGGAGCGCATTGCCAAGGGACATGTACTCAAGGTCTCTGGACCACGTGGGAGTCTGCTCAGCAGATCAACTTCTTGGAGCTCAGAGCAATCCGTCTGGCTCTCAAGGCTTTCTCCCACCTGACTTCTCACCAGTCCGTCCTTGTCCAGACGGACAATCAAGTTGCCATGTTCTACGTGAACAAACAGGGAGGCACGGGCTCCTTCCTTCTCTGTCGAGAAGCACAGAAGCTCTGCTCTTGGGCCGTCAGCCACGGCATTCTTCTCAAAGCAGTTTATCTCCCGGGCCAAGAAAATTGCCTGGCGGACAAACTCAGCAGGATCCTCCAGCCGCACGAGTGGCGCCTGGATCCCTTGGTGGTGCAGAAACTTTTTCTGAAGTGGGGCCTCCCCACGATGGATCTCTTTGCCAGTCCTTTCAACCGGCAACTTCCTCGCTTCTGCTCTCGTCAGCCGCATCCCCTTCGAGTAGCGGCGGATGCTTTTCTGCTCTCCTGGTCGAAAAGCCTTCTGTATGCCTTTCCTCCCATACCGCTAGTCTCTCGAACTCTTTTCAAGGTTCTCCGAGACAAAGCTTCCATGATCCTGATAGCTCCTCGCTGGCCCAGACAGCCGTGGTTTCCACTCCTGCTGCAATTAGCGGTGGAGGATCCGTTCCCTCTGGGGTTTCAACCAGATCTCCTCACACAGGATCAGGGATCCCTACTACACCCCAACCTCAGATCTCTACATCTGATGGCCTGGCTGCTGAAAGGGTAGTCCTTGCTCCCCTTCTACTGCCGGCAGAGGTGGAAGAGGTCGTCCTAGCTTCCCGGCGACCACCTACCCGCAAATGCTACGCCCTTAAATGGCGGCGTTTTTCCGCTTGGTGTGCCCCGCAGTCTCAGGATCCCTTCTCCTGCTCGGTGTCGGTGATCTTGCAGTACTTGCTCTACCTCTCTAATCTGGGACTTAAGTCCAACTCCGTCAAAGTTCACCTCAGTGCTCTTTCAGCACATCATGTGCCGGTGAACGGCAGACCTCTTTCCAGCGACCCTCTCGTAGCGAGGTTTCTCCGAGGTCTCCTTCTACTTAAACCACCTCTGCGCCCGCCAGCACCTGACTGGGATCTGAATGTGGTTTTACAGCGGATCACCTGTCCGCCTTTTGAACCTATGGCTACCTGTTCTCTCCGTTTTCTTTCTTGGAAAACATTGTTCCTGATAGCCCTCACTTCTGCTAGACGCGTAAGTGAATTGCAGGCCCTCGTGTCTGATCCCCCTTACACTCGGTTCTACAAAAATAGGGTAGTCCTACGGACTCACCCAAAATTTCTTCCAAAAGTGGTCTCCCCTTTTCACATCAATCAGGAGGTGGTACTTCCGACCTTCTTTCCCAGGCCACACTCCAGCCGAGCTGAAATGGTCCTGTATACCCTGGACTGTAGAAGGGCGTTGAACTTCTACCTTGACCGTACGCGAGAGCACCGTAAAGCTGCTCAGCTTTTTGTGTCTTTTGACCCCAATAAATTGGGGCTCCCGGTCTCCAAGCATACTCTGTCCATCTGGGTTGCTGACTGTATCGCTTGGGCTTATGGGGCAGCCGGACTCTCGTTAGACAATCGAGTCACGGCTCACTGTGTTCGGGCGAAGGCTACGTCAGTGGCTTACCTCCGCTCTGTTCCGTTTGCAGACATCTGCCGGGCCGCTACTTGGTCTTCGAGCCAGACTTTTGCGGTCCATTACTGCCTCGAAAGGGAGTCCCGCAGGGACAGTGCTTTCGGACAGGCAGTTCTCCGAAATCTCTTCGAGGTTTGAGCAACTCCTACCCTCCATCCCGGATGGGGGCTACCGGTGGGTACTAATTCAGTGAAGATTCCTTCCTTCTGTGCCGCTGAGCTAGAGGGAGCTCATTTTTGTGCTTAGGGTCTCCGGTAGCCTTAAGCTTGGGAGTCCCATATGTGAGGACTGACTTCCTGCTTGGTCCTGGAGAAAGCGTAGTTACTCACCTGTAACAGGTGTTCTCCAGGAGCAGCAGGAATCAGTCCTCACAACCCTCCCTCCTCCCCTTGGAGTTGCAATCATCTGCTTAAGTTTTTTTTTGCAAATTTTTATGCTGTCTTTTAGCTATGTCATCAGACTGGCAAAAACGCGAAATAAAGACCTTTTCAAGTACATTCGTAGCAAAAAACCCGTGAGAGAGTCAGTTGGTCCATTAGATGATAAAGGGGTTAAAGGAGCACTAAGAGGCGACAAGGCGATGGAGAGACTGAATGAATTCTTTGCTTCGGTCTTTACTGAGGAAGATGTAGGGATGTTACCCACGACTGAAGTGGTATTTAAAGGTGTGGAAGAATTGAAGGAAATATCGATACATCGGGAAGATGTCCTACAACTATTAGATAAACTGAAGAGTAGCAAATCACCTGGGCCGGATGGTATACATCCAAGGGTGTTGAAAGAACTGAAATTTGAGATTGCAGACCTGCTATCAGTAATCTGTGAACTATCATTAAAATCATCTCTAATACCTGAGGATTGGAGGATCGCCAATGTAACACCAATTTTTAAAAAGGGTTCGCGGGGTGATCCGGGAAACTACAGACCGGTGAGCCTGACATCAGTACCGGGAAAAATGGTAGAAACCATCATAAAGAATAAAATTACTCAGCATATAGATAGTCATGACCTAATGGGAGACAGCCAACATGGCTTTAGACAAGGAAGATCTTGTCTTACTAATCTGTTATGTTTTTTTGAAGGAGTGAATAAACAGGTGGACAAAGGTGAGTCGGTTGATATTGTGTATCTGGACTTCAGAAAGCCTTTGACAAGGTCCCTCATGAGAGACTTTTGGCAAAACTAAAGAGTCATGGGATAGGAGGCAGTGTACTACTGTGGATCAGGAACTGGTTAAAAGATAGAAAGCAGAGGGTAGGGCTAAATGGCCAATTTTCCCAATGGAGAAAGGTGAATAGTGGTGTACCCCAGGGATCTGTGCTGGGTCCGCTGCTTTTTGACATATTCATAAATGACCTGGAAAGTGGAATAACGAGTGAGGTTATCAAATTTGCTGATGACACAAAACTATTTAAAGTTGTTAAAACCCAGGAGGATTGTGGAAAATTGCAAGAGGATCTTGATAAATTGGAAGACTGGGCATCAAAATGGCAGATGAAATTTAATGTGGAGAAGTGCAAGGTTATGCACCTAGGGAAGAACAACCCAAACTATGGTTACATGATGCAAGGTTCCACATTAGGAACCACCACCCAAGAAAAAGATTTAGGCGTCCTTGTGGATACCATGTTAAAACCCTCGGCCCAGTGTGCAGCGGCGGCCAAGAGAGCAAATAGAATGCTAGGTATGATAAGGAAAGGAATGGAAAATAAAACAAAAGATATTATAATGCCTCTATATCGTTCCATGGTGAGACCGCACCTTGAATATTGTGTGCAATTCTGGTCGCCATATCTTAAAAAGGATATAGCAATTTTAGAAAAGGTTCAGAGAAGAGCCACCAAAATGGTAAAGGGGATGGAAGGCTACTCCTATGAAGAAAGGCTAAAAAGGTTGGGGCTCTTTAACCTGGAAAAGAGACGGCTGAGGGGAGATATGATAGAAGTCTATAAATTAATGAACGGAGTGGAACGGGTAAACGTAGATCGATTGTTTACCTTATCAGAATATAGAAAGACTAGGGGACATGCAATGAAGCTACAGGGTAAACTATTTAAGACTAATAAAAGAAAATATTTTTTCACTCAACGTGTAATCAAACTCTGGAATTTGTTACCGGAGGATGTAGTAAAGGCTGTTAGTGTAGCTGGGTTTAAAAAAGGTTTGGACAAGTTCCTGGAGGAAAGGTCCATAAACCATTATTAAGAAGGGACCCAGGATATCAATGCTTGAACCAATACAAGCATTGTGGAACCTGTGTCCCTTGGGGAAACTGCTAGGTACGTATGACCTAGATTGGCCACTGTTGGAAACAGAATACTGGGCTTGATGGACCTTGGTCTGACCCAGTATGGCATATCTTATGTTCTTATGGCACCCTTGGGCGGGAAGGAGACCGCGCATGTGCGCTGCAATTCCCAAAGGCTTTCTTTGAAAGCTGGGGAAAATTGCTCCGAGAGGGCTCCGTCGGCGCCGACGTCACCCATATGTGAGGACTGATTCCTGCTGCTCCTGGAGAACACCTGTTACAGGTGAGTAACTACGCTTTATTTATTTATTTTATTTATATTCTTATATACCGCGCTATTCTGCATCAGTGCGGTTTACATTGAACAAACTGAAATTACATTGAACAGGGTATTGTAACTTGGAGATAACTAATTTACAGGGAACATGGGCGATGGAGGGTTAAGTGGCTTGCCCAAGACCACAAGGAGCACCTGTGGGACTAGAAACTGTAGTCCTTCCGGCCCAATGTTGCTGTCCTCTAGTGGGATTTGAACCCCCGACCTTCCGGCCTGAAGTACCTTGCCCCAACCACTAGGCTACTCCTCCACTCCATTGACCGTTCTTGATAGACAAAGGGTTCCTGGAGTAACACCTTGTATTCTCCAGGAACAAGCAGGAAGTCAGTCCTCACGGGTGACATTGGCACTGACTGAGCCAGTGCGGAGCAATTCGCCAGCTTTCAGAGAGAGCCTTTATTTTTATTTATTTATTTAAACAATCATTTATATACCGCACCTTCCATAGATCAGTTGCGGTACAATATACAATAATAACTATGTACATTTGAGGTTTCATAGGTGTTAGGGATTAAGAGGGGGTTATGTTTTCATAATTGGATTATGGATTTAGGATTTTTTAGGATTGCTGCCACGCATACATGGTCCTCTTCCCGCCCAAAGGTACCATCCTGCTCAGTCTCCCTTTTTCTGTGGAGTCCTTCGGACGCACGTCCTCGTCCCTCGGAAAGTTGTTTGACTTTGGCCTTTTGGCTGGTTGCACCGGTCCTCTCCCGTCCTCCCCTTCACCCCTGCTTCGGCTGTGGGCTAGGGGATCCCTTTTCTTTATTCCTTAGTGTTTTTTCTGTCGGGCCCTTTCCATGCCCTTTTTTCTCCAACCGCTGGCCTCAAGGGTTTTTGACCTTGCAGGGGCCCTTTTTGCTCCTATGGCCACCGTATTTAAGAAATGTGACACATGCTACAAAAATGTCACTTACGGACACCCACAACTGCTGTCTACAGTGTCTGGGGTCTGACCACAACCTGGAGCTCTGCTCCCTCTGTAAGACACTGTCTGTTAAGGCCTTGTTCAGCTGCAAGCAGAAGTCTGATGACATTTTCCGCAAGGCAGCCCCGGGATCCCTAGTGGCACCTCGCCCTTCCGATCCACTGCTGACGGGGTCCCCCCGCTGTGACTCCACAGCCTAGGCATCACTCTGATCAGGGTTCACCCAAGGTGGAATGGTGAAAGAAGACGACCTCAGTTGCTGTTAGGGGCTCCAGATACGTGCGAACGGTCTTGTGTTCGTTCCCTTAGCCCTCCCCAGCGTTCCCGAGGGTCGGACAAGGAGTGGCCTCAAAGTACCTCGTATGGACACTGATGCCTCCGGCAATAACGCCTGGTTTCCTGAGGGTCGTCCCGGTGAGGACCCCTCTCCTCCACGCCAGACCCGGTAACCCTGGCGTTGGCATCGCAGGGACCCACTACCGAGTGGGAGTCACAGATGCTGGCACTGGAGCGCAGCGTTTCTGCCTTCCTCACTGCCAAGCAGGTGCTCTTGCCCAGCACGGCTGGCTCGCACCTCGAGACAGAGGGTCACCTGACTGGGGTCCTGAAAACTGCCCTGGAACCTCCGAGAGGCGAGAGCCTCGTGAGGGTCCTCGGCACCAGTCTTCTTGCCGTCCTGCTCTTTGGGGGTGAGGTCTTCCAGAGCCAGTACCTCCGGCTCCAAGCGGGCCTCAGCCACAGGGCGCAGGGACCAACCTGACTCAGAGTCCGAATCGGACAGAGGCACTTCCCTGGGAACCCATGCCTACAGGGATCTCCACTGTGACCCATCCCTGCCTGCCTCGCAAAGGTGGTCGCCTCCAGAGGACACCTCTTTCCTGGCATTTGTACAGGTATGGCTCTGGCCCTCAACCTGCTGACACAGACCAAGGAGGGGCCAAGAGCAGAGGTCAGGGTTTGGAGCACCTCCTCAGGTTCCAGTCCATCCTGAAGTCTGGTCGCAGACTGCTCGAAATACCTTTCCCGTGCCGCATAAGACAGGTTTGAATCTTTTGCCTGTGTAGCGGCAGCGGGCATCGGAGCCTGACGCCAGCCGTAGCTCCAGTCCTCTGATCTAGATCAGTGGGTCCAGGAGAAGCTCCTGGATGTCCCATGCCTCTGTGAAAAGCTGTTTGGCAAGCCCATGGAGGACAAGGCAGCTGGGATTGAGATGGAATTTGTGACTCACACCAGTCTCTCTCGAAAAACATCCTCACTTCAATGGAAGAAGCAGCACACCAAAAAGTCCATCTTCCAGAGGAAAGGGCTCCCCTACAAGGGGATACCTGCCATACCCGCCTGCTCCCGCGCCGACTATCATCACTCGGGACAAAGGTGGTGTTCAGGGTCATCAGAAGCCCAAGGCCCAGCCACCTCAGCCAGCACTGGGGTTTTGATGCCGAAAGCATAGCCTCTAGCCCCCCAGGGTCGCTTCTGCCCGTGAGAGGATGCCTGTCTTTTAGCCCCAGAATGGGCATCTATCACCTCGGACACCTGGGTCCTACGGGTGATCCGGTATGGGTATCGTCTTTGCCTGGACAGATCCCCCTTCTACCTTCTCTTCGGCAGAGCCTACCCTGCTTCCCTCGCACCAGGCTTGCTTGCAGCAAGAGTTGAACAATCTTCTTGGCCAACAGATGATCAAAAGGGTCCCGTCGCACCTCCGGGGTCAGGGATTTTATTCCCAGTACTTCCTAGTTCCGAAGAGGATGGTGGGCCTGAGCCCCATCCTCGACCTCAGGAACCTGGACAAGTTTCTGGTGTGGGAAAAGTTCAAAATGCTGTTCCTTGGCATCCTGCTGCCCTACCTCCGGCAGGGCGATTGGCTGTGCTTCTTAGATCTCAGAGATGCTTATGCTCACATTCCTGTCCACCCCAAGCACAGGAAGTACCTGCATTTCAGGGTGCAGGGAGAGCACTTCCAGTACAGAGTGCTCCCCTTTGGGCTCATGTCTGCCCCGTGAGTCTTCAAGTGCCTGGCGGCAGCCGCAGCCCACCTCCAGCTACAGGGCGTATCCGTCTACCCTTACCTAGACTATTGGCTCGTCTCTGGCTCCTTGACAGAGGAGACTCATCACAGCATCGTGCATAGTTCTCTTCCTCGAACGCCTCGGTTTTCTGATCAAATACTCCAAATCCCACCGCATACCAGTGCGGACCCTGGAGTTCATTGGTGCTCTTCTCGACACAGAAGGTGTGACCGCTTTTCTCTCTTGAGCATGTGCAGATCGACTCCACACTCTGGCTGCCGTGGTCCAGGGCCGGCCCAGAGTCTCGGCGTGGGCCATGCTATAACTCCTGAAACACATGGCCTTGACAGTGCACGTCGTTCCCCATGCTCGCATGCACATGCAAGTGGCCCAGTGGTGTCTCTGGACGCAATGGACCCAGGCCTCCAGCTGCTTCCAGGACCCTGTCTGGGTGTCGCAGCCTAGTTGAGTCCCTAGTCTGGGGAAAAGACCCCCAGAGCGTCCTTTGGGGCATGCCTTTCCAGACTCATCCACACAAGCTCATCTTGACGACGGATGCCTTGCTGTTGGGCTGGGGAGCCCACTGCAGCCACCTCTGTACCCAGGGAAGGTGGTCACTTGAGGAATCTTGACAGCAGATAAACCAGCTCGAGCTTCAAGTGGTCCGGTTGGCTTTGAAGGTCGTCATGTGCCACCTGAGGGGCATGTCTGTGCTCATGCAGACTGACAACAGTCACGATGTTCTAATCAACAAGGAGGGCACGGGCTCCTGCTCCTTCGCAGTGCGCCGAGGCATGACCTTAAGAGCTGCCTACCTCCCGGGCCAAGACATTGTCCTTGCGGACAGGCTCAGCAGGCTTCTCTGCCCACACAAGTGGTGTCTGAGTCCACATGTGGCGCTCCACATGCTCTGCCGTTGGGGGACTTTGTCCATGGACCTGTTCGCCAGCCTGGCAAACTCACAGCTCCCCTGCTTCTGCGGGCCGACACCACACCCTAGCAGGGTGGCCCCAGATGTATTCCTCCTGACCTAGACCTCCGGGCTGCTGTATGTGTTCCCTCCCACTCCTCTCCTGGCGAGGACCCTCCACAAGATCCAGCATAACCAAGCCTCTGTGATCCTTGTGGCTCCTTCGTGGCCTTGACAGCCTTGGTTCCCGCTTCTGCTCTGGCTCTCGTCAGAGCCTCTGGTTCCCCTGGGCAGTGCCCCAAATCTGCTGATGCAAGAGGGGCGGGTGCTTCATCTGAACTTGGTCTCGCTATCCCTGACAGCCTGGCGGCTGAATGGGTCTCTTTAGCCTCGTTGTACCTCCCGGTGGAGATCAAGGATGTCCTTGCTTCGAGGACGGACTCAACGAGGCGGTTTTTGATCTGGTGCTTTGAGCTCCAGATCGACCCGTTCTCCTGCTCCACCCGTTGGGTTCTCCCAGTACCACCTTCACCTTTCGCAGGTGGGACTGAAGTACAGTTCAGGGTTCACATGAGCGCCATCACAGCCAACCACTTGCCCGTTGAAGGGAAACCCTCTAGGATCAGCCTCTGGTCTCCCACATCATGCAGGGCATCCTGCTTTCCAAAACCCCCATCCAGCCTTCACCGGCAGAATGGGACCTGAACATTGTGCTCATGCAGCTGATGCGGCTGCCCTTCGAGCCGATGGTGACGTGCTCGCTCTAGCACCTCTCCTGGAAGGTGATTTTCCTGGTGGCACTGACCTCAGCACGGTGAGTCAGTGAACCTAAAGCCCTCATGGCCGAGGCCCCCTACACCAGGTTTTACAGGAACAGAGGTGGTCCTTCGCACCTATCCCAAGTTCCTACAGAAGGTTGTATTGGATTTCCACCTCAATCAGGAGGAGGTCTCAGAAAAAGTCGGCAAGACCACACGCCGACCAGGCATTGGAGGTCCTGCATACACTCGATTGCAAGAGGGCTCTCGCCTTCTACCTGCAACACACCCAAGGGCATCGCAGGCCCGCCTGAGTCTTCATCTATGATCCCAACTGCCTCGGGCTGGCAGTCCCAAGCACACCCTTTCCATTTGGGTGCTGGACTGCATCGCCTTTGCCCAGGCAAAGGCGGGTGCCCTGCTGGATCGTCAGGTCACCGCACACAGCGTCCATGCCAAGGTGTCGTCAGTGGCTTTGCTGCACTCAGTGCCTCTAACAGACATATGCTGGGCGGCGACCTGGTCTTCAGCGAATACCTTTGCCTGAAGACAGTCCTGCTGGGACAGCTCCTTAGGCCAGGCTGTACTCTGTAGTCTGTTTGGGGTATAAGCAACTCCTGCCCTCCGACCCTTCTTCTGTGGCTACCGAGAGCTTGCCCTGAGAACCCGAAGACTCGGGCTTCCTTCAGACATCTGCTTCTGCTTACGGCCTCGCAGAGGTGTTTTTGGCTTACAGATTCGGTAGTCTGTAGCTGGGGAGTCCCATAAGTGAGGACTGACTTCCTGTTTGTTCCTGGAGAAAACGTAGTTACTCACCTGTAAGAGGTGTTCTCCAGGGACAGTAGGAATCAGTTCTCACTACCCTCCCACCTCTCCTGAAGAGTTGCAATTATTTTGTCCTTGCCATTCTGCTTAGTAGGGCTCTAGCTCTGTGACCTGACTGAGCAGGATGGCATCTTTGGGCATGAAGAGGACCACACATGCGTGGCAGCAATCCCAAAGGCTTTCTTTGAAAGCTGGGGAATTGCTCCGCGCGGGCTCTGTCGGTGCTGTCACCCATAAGTGAGGACTGATTCCTGCTGTCCTTGGAGACCACCTGTTACAGGTGAGTAATTGTTTCTCCAGGAACAAGCAGGAAGTCAGACCTCACTTATGAGTGACGTCAGCGCCGACGGAGCCCCCATGCGGAGCAAATCCCCAGCTTTCAGAGAAAGCCTTTGGGAATTGCTGCCATGCATGCGCGGTCACTTTCCAGCCCAAGGGTGCCATCTTGCTCAATCTCTTTTTTTCCGCGGAGCCCTTCAGACGTAGTTCCTCTGTGTCCCGGAAAAAGTGATTATTTTCTGTTTCCTTTGCTGGTCGACACCGGTACCCTTCCCTCCTCCAGTGTCGATACTTTGGTATCGAACTGGGTTCTTTTTTTTTTTTTTTCTGTATAAACTCTGTATCTCCAGGAACAAGCAGGAATGAGTCTTCACATATGGGTTTCGTCGGTACCGACGGAGCCTGCGCGGGAACGCTCCCCAGCGTCCAAAAGGAAAGCTTTTAGGAGCATCCCACAGCGCCTGCGTGCTGCCTTCCTGCCTTTCCTAACCGCCTCTCTCCAGTTCTTCTTTTTCGCAGAGCCAGCAGGTCGTGTTCCTGTCACCGCTGAAGAATTTCTTAATTTTATTTCTTTAGTAGCGCGTCTGCCTTCTCGACGCTAGACCGGTACTGCCGGTTTTTTCTTTCTTTATTCTAAAAAAAAAAAAAACTTCTGTTTTTTTCACTTCAGTGCATTTTCTTCTTTGGCCTTAGGCCTAAGAAATTTTTCCTCATGGAAAAGCCCGCCTCTGGGTTTAAAAAATGCACGAAGTGCAGCAGCACTATTTCTGTAAGACACCCATGAATGGTGTCTAAAATATTTAGGTCCTGACAACTCCATTACAGATTGTGAGTCTGTTCTATGATGTCTAAAAGAGGTCTACAGAATCGAGCAGCCAAGCTCAGTACCCTGTTTCCCTCTGATGCAGCTTCGGTTGCATCAACGTCTTCCAGGGCTTCTACTTCCTCACAAGGATCTCAGGTAACCAAACTTAAGTCCAGCCGGTCCTCGAAGGGTAAATCTCCCTCAAAGTATCGAGATGCCTCCGGGCTTGCCCTCGAGGAATCCGCACCGGCAAAATTACCCCGGCGGGAGGCTCCGGCTTCCAAAGCTTTATTTATGGGGTCACAGGTTGACATCGATGGCACGGCCTCGACCGATCACCTGTTGCCATGTTCTGGGGTACCGGTGGTTCCCACTGGTACCGACATCCAGACATTGGTTGCGTCGATGGATCAGAATATCCTGACCATGCAGCGTGCCATCACGGCATTCATACAAGCTGCGATGCCTTCGGTACCGCAACATACTCCGTTGCCGGTACCGACTTCGGCACCGGTACCGATTGCATCGACATCCGCTTCAGTGTCGACTGCAGCGGTACACTGTTCTGTGATGCCCATCGGTACCGAACCGGTATCGATCACTCCCGATGTCGATACCACCCGGTACGCGTATCGGGCTCTGCAGGGGCATCCAGACAGACGATACTTCGATTCCTCTGAAGATTCTGATGAATCAGAGGTTTCTGTCGAAGCATCGGTGATCCATCCTCAGGAGCCCTCTTCTCCAAAAAGGAGAATGTCTCCTCCAGAAGACTTGTCTTTTCAAGACTTCATTAGGGAAGTGGCCAGGGGCCTTTCCATCTCAGTGGCCCCTGAACCAGAGCCTAGAGCCAAAAAATTAGATATTTTACAATATCCTAAGGCCCCTAAAGAGGCAGCCACTTTACCAATACATGAGATTCTTTATGATCACATGTTGGGCATATGGGAGACTCCTCTCACCACTTCTCCTCATTCTCGCAGGTTGGACACCATGTATTGTGTTCCTCCTTGCCCTTGCTTCCATAAGACTCAGCTTCCCCACCACTCCATTGTGGTGGAGTCTGCTATGAAGAAAGAGTACAAAAAGGCACTCTTCTGCTCCTCCAGGAAGAGAATGCAGAACTTTAGATGCCTTTGGCAGGAGAGTTTTCCAGGCCAGTATGCTTGTTGCCAGAATCAACTCCTATAGTCTCTATATGGGGATGTTTCTAAAAGAAGTTACAGATCATCTGCAAACTTTATCTCCTTTTATTTCAGAAGATAAAAGGGAAGAGTTCCTTACCTGGCTCAAACATGCCCAGGATATTTCCAAGTTTTCCAACCGTGCAGCCTTGGCTATTGCCATAGGTGCACGCAGAGTTGCTTGGTTACAGGCTTCTGATTTGGAACCCTGGGTTCAAGATGGTCTAGGAAACCTTCCTTGTACAGGTGAAAACCTTTTTGGCAAGGATTGGGAAGCAAAGGCCACCCAGATGGATGCTGAAAATTCTGCTTTAGATAGACTTTCAAAGTCTACTTCTGCTTCTTTTAAGAAAAGGTTGTTCAAAAAAGGGTTTTTCCCCAAAAAAGGGAAATATTATTCTGCCTATGGTCAGCAGGCATCTTCTGCAGGTCGTTTTGCTACAAAGAGAAAGCAACAACCAAAACAGGCCAAGCCTAAGGCTCCTAGGACTGCTACGGCCCAACAGCCTCAGCCTCCTCAGGGCCTTTGACTTTCAACTAGAGAACTTAGCCTTTCTGGCTCTAAAAGAACCAGAGCCTCTCACCATTCCAGGAAGGTTAGCTCACTTTGCTCCCAGGTGGGTACAAATCACAGCAGAGCAATGGACCCTCTCCATCATAAGAGAGGGCTACAAGCTTCATTTCTTAAACCTTCCTCATCGCACCATGGTGAGACAGTTCAATTCTCCAACATCTCTCCTCGACCTTCTGGGTCAGGAGAGTACTACCCTTCTTGCCCAAGGGGCAATAGAAGAAGTGCCCCTTCTTCAGCAGGGATCAGGGTTCTACTCCCCCTACATTCTTATCCCAAAGAAAACGGGGGGCTACAGACCCATACTAGATCTCAGAGAATTGAACAAGTTTCTATACAAGGAGAAGTTCAAGATGATTTCTCTCGGTACTCTCCTTCCATACCTTCTGTAGACCTCAAGGATGCGAACACACATGTCCTCCTCCATCCAACACACAGAAGGTTCCTTCGGTTCCTTTACCGAGGAAAGCACAACCAATACAAAGTGCTTCCTTTCGGTCTGTCCTCTGCACCAAGAGTGTTCACAAAATGCATGGCAGTAGTAGCTGCATTTCTACGCACTCTAGGGATATTTGTATTCCCATATCTGGACGACTGGCTCATCCGAGCTCCATCCCAGTCAGAGGCCCAGACTTCCCTGGCCTGCACAAGGCGTGTTCTTCAGTATCTGGGACTTGTAATAAACATTGCAAAATCCCATCTCACCCCTACTCAATCTCTAGAGTTCATAGGGGCCTTGCTGGATACCACAACTGCAAGGGCCTATCTTCCCCAGCCCCGTTGCCTACACTTGGTGCAGTTAGCCTCACAGATTCAGTTAAAATTCCATTTAACTGCTCGAGAGATGTTACAACTGTTAGGCCACATTGCATCCACTGTGCATGTGGTTCCTTATGCTCGCCTTCACATGAGAGCAGCTCAATGGACTCTGTCCACCCAATGCACCCAGGCATCAGGGTGCCTGTCAGACAAAATAGCAACCTCCAGTCACCTCTTTTGCTCTCTCCAGTGGTGGATGTCCACTCAAAATTTGTTGCTGGGGTCCCCCTTTCAACAGGTGTTACCCCAAGCAACCCTTACAACAGATGTCTCTCCAAAGGGTTGGGGAGCTCATCTACAAGATCTCTCCACCCAAGGCATCTGGTCTCCACAGGAGACATCTCTACATATCAACCTCTTAGAGCTCAGAGCAGTCTTTCTGGCTCTCAGTCTTCCACACCCTGCTCAGCTACAAGACAGTCCTCATCCACATGGACAACCAAGTAGCCATGTTCTACATGAACAAGCAGGGGGGGGACTGGCGCTCTGTCGCTTTGCAACGAAGCTCTGAGATTGTGGGCCTTCGCCAGAGAGCATCAAATCCATCTCATGGCAGTGTATCTTTCAGGGGTTCAAAACTCTTGGGCAGACAGACTGTCGAGTTCTGCTTCCACACGAGTGGTCCCTCCATGGGGACCAGATAGCCAGGATCTTTCGAATTTGGGGAACCCCAGACATAGACTTGTTTGCAAGTCCGTGGAATGCCAAACTTCCCCGGTTCTGTTCCAGAATTCCGTGTCAGGGAGTTCAGGCCAGGGATGCCTTCCTCCTCCATTGGGGGAAAGACTTCCTCTATGCCTTTCCACCCATTCCCCTAATTCCCAAGACACTGTTCAAACTTCAGAGAGACAAGGGGTCTATGATCCTCATAGCACCACATTGGCCACGCCAAGTGTGGTACCCTCTACTTCTGCATCTCTCTCAAGCTCCCTCCCTGGACTTGGGATCTGCTCCAGACCTCCTGTCCCAGGAGGAGGGAACGTTGTGGCACCCAAATCCCCAGTCTCTTCACCTCAGAGCCTGGTTGCTGAAGGCCTAGACCTTCAAGATTTGCATCTTTCTCAGCAGGTGAAGGATATCCTTCATGCTTCCAGAAAGTCTTCCACTAGACGTTCCTATGCTTTTAAATGGAAAAGGTTTACCATTTGGTGTGCAGAGAAGGGTCTTAACCCTCTTGCAATACCTCTGAATTCTTTACTAGAGTATTTGCTGCATTTATCCCATGCAGGCATTAAAACGAATTCAGTAAGAGTCCATTTGAGTGCTATTGCAGCATCCCTTAAACCTCTCAATGGACAGCATATTGCCTCTCATCCTCTTATAGCAAGATTCATGAGAGGCCTTCTTTTGACTAAACCTCCCATCAGACCACCTCCAGTGGCATGGGACTTGAATCTCGTTCTTGGCCAGCTTATGCAGCCACCCTTTGAACCCTTAGCCACTACCTCCTTGAAATTCCTTTCCTGGAAGGTTATTTTTCTCATTGCAGTCACTTCAGCTCGCCGCATCAGTGACCTGCAAGCCTTGGTGGCTAATCCTCCTTATACAAGGTTCCATCATGACAAGGTAGTCCTCAGGACTAATCCACACTTTATGCCTAAAGTGGTCTCACCTTTTCATCTGAACCAGGAGGTTTATTTACCTGTCTTTTTTCCAGGACCTCATGCTTCACGTGCGGAGAGGAATCTTCATACCCTGGATTGTAAAAGAGCTCTTGCTTTTTACTTAAAGGACACAGCAACATAGAAAGTCCTCTTAACTCTTTGTTGCTTTTGATCCCTCTCATTTAGGACTTCCAGTCTCTAAGAGAACTCTGTCCAATTGGATTGCTCAGTGTATTTCTTTTGCCTACCAGAGTAAAAACCTTTCTCTGGAGGGCCATGTCACAGCTCACAATGTGAGGGCCATGGCAGCCTCTATGGCTCATCTAAATTCTGTGTCCATCGACCAGATCTGTCGAGTGGCCACCTGGGCCTCGGTTCATACCTTCACAGCCCATTACTGCTTGGACAAGGACTCCCGCTGGGATGCCTTGTTTGGTCAGGCTGTTCTCAAACACCTGTTCCATACCTAATTAACTCCTACCCTCCATCCCTGGCTGGATGCCTGAGATTCATGGGTGGAGGTAGAGCCCTTCCCAGGGACTCACAACTTGGGTGATCTCCCAGGCATCTCTTGCTGGGGAGTCCCCCATATGTGAAGATTCATTCTTGCTTGTTCCTGGAGATAGCACAGTTACTTACCTGTAACAGGTGATCTCTGGGAACAGCAGGAATAAGTCTTCACAACCCACTCACCTCCCCTAGGAGTTGTATCTCTCTCTTTCTTTCCTTTCCTCACTCTCTCTGTCTCAGCTTTAAAACTTGAACTGGAGAGAGGCGGTTTGGACGCTGGGGAGCGTTCCCGCGCAGGCTCCATCGGTACCGACGATACCCATATGTGAAGACTTATTCCTGCTGTTCCCAGAGATCACCTGTTACAGGTAAGTAACTGTGCTTTATTAATCCACACAAACAAGGCATACAACAATACATATGTACATAACACCTTTGGGTGGGGTGTGTTTCTTATCCACCACTCGATAAACAATCTTCCGATCAGTCATGGGCTATAACACTTTTCGCCCCAGCTTTTCCTCCCCCCCCCCCCCCAATCGCAGCCTAATCCATCTAATACACCAAGGGGAAAACACTACCAGCTACTGCTACCAACCCATCTAATTACCCTTCTTCATTACCAGCCTGCCTTTAAAATTGCCTTATCCCACATTCATTACGGGAACGTGGTCTCAACTTTTGATTGTATGGTTCCCACACCAGCAAAAAGGAAGACCAGCGAGAAACATCGCCTCGTGCCACCCATCGTTCGAATAGCATCAACTGATGGAAGCTGTTCCGCTACTCCCAAAAGGTAGGAGGTGTTTCCTCTCTCCATTGCAGGAGTATCGGGCCCTTCCCCACCAGACAAGCCTTGCGCACCAGTATACAATCTCACCTCCCCTTAGGACGGAGTGGTTCAAGTTAGGAACATAAGATATGCCATACTGGGTCAGACCAAGGTCCATCAAGCCCAGTATCCTGTTTCCAACAGTGGCCAATCTAGGTCATACATACCTAGCAGTTTCCCCAAAATGTTGATCCAAAACGATTAAGAACCTGGTCCATTTGACCTGTTGAAGTAAACAACTCAAATAATTACTAATCCGGGTCCAATAGGGGCAAATTTTCTGTTATCCCCACCACATATGACTTAAATTTGCAAGAGGACAAGAGCATCGTGGACATCCCTCATCCAATGTTAAACGACCACATCGCTCTTCTCGGGGAAAAGTGTGCCCGTATAATACGTTTGAACTGCACCTCCCTTCATCTCGCTGCCTCCACCAATTCGGCAATACGACCCAGGGCTTTCCTAACTGATCCTGTGGCCACCACATGTCCTAACTCTTTCGCCCATGAAATCTCTATCCCCGAGTAATCCGGTGGAACAGTATAGCGAGCTAACTAACTTTCTCTTCAGCCCTGAAATTGTTGGGGGGGTGATCCTCCCCTAATGCAAAAAATTCCAAAATTTGTGCTGAGCTTTCTGCCTTCAACTCCGCCTCTGAAAGGGAGGACACATAGTGGGAGACTTGGGCATAGGCCATATGATGATTTCGTCCCAATTCATACTCCTCACACAGGGTTGTAAAAGAGTTTTACATTGACCCAACGGTTCTACCACATGCCCTATGTTCCCGAATCCCACGTTCTCTCCATATCCGAAATATGGCCGTTTCTGATCCTGGTGTGAACTTGGCATTCCCCTGTAAAGGCAACCAACTTGAAACCCTCGGTGATCTGTGCCGATATGCACATAATTGCTGCCAGGTTAGTCGTGCTGATGCTAACACACTCTGAGTGAGCCTCCCCGGCAGTTGCTATCCTTCCAGATGCAAAACCACCAGTAATGACTGGGGGGCCACAAAGGCTTCCTCCAAAGCCCTAGGGGTATAAACTTCCGTATCCCCTAACCAATCCCCTATATGACGCACTTGGCAGGCTGTAGCGTATGGCATTGTCAGGGACTACTATCCCTTCCTGTCTCCACTCCCTCGTAAGCAGTTCAATGAAATACGTGCTTGAGCCCCCTTCCATAAAAACCCATGAATCTCTCACTCAAACTGGTTTACATCCCGTCGTAGCAACCACACCGGAAGGGTTTGTATCCAATATAGCACCTGGGGTAATACCACCATCCCCAATGCTGCCGCCCTACCCAACAGTGACAAGGGAAGAGGGTTCCATACCTGTAATTGTGTCCTAAGTCGGTGTAATACCCTATCATAGTTCTGCCTATACAGCTCCCTGGGTTCTCTAGTCAAAAGAATGCCCAGATAAAGAAATCATCGGCCCATTTAAGTGGGAAGGATGATCCCCATCCCGCTCTGAGTTGCCCAGACATATCCAAGGCCTCTGATTTATCCATATTAATACGAAGGCCTACCATACTTCCAAAGTGAGAAAATTCCTCCAATACCCTAGGTAGCGAAGTTTGCGGAGAAATCAAGTGCACCAACATATCAGCAAAAGCTGACATCTTAAACCCTTGCGTTCCGATCCTCACCCCTAAAATATCCTTGGACTCCTCTATCTTCCGTATAAGGGGGTCAAGTGACAACACAAACAGGGGGGGGAAAGGGGACAACCCTGTCGCGTTCCCCTCTCCAGGGAAAACTCCTCCGACAACACTGTTACATATCACCCCCGCAGTAGGATGTGCGTAAAGAACTTCCATCATACTGTAAAAAGGTCTTCCCAAACCATAGTATGGCAGAAGAAGTCTGATACTGCCAATTCACCCGATCAAATGCCTTCAGCATCGAAGCTAACTAGCAGCAACTGTAATCCCCGTTCATGCACCCACTTCAATGAGGCGAGGATCTTTCGCCGATTACACACTGCTTATCGCCTCTTTACAAACCCTACTTGTAATTCATGCACCAGATCATTTAATGCAGGTGTCAATCGGTCCGCCAGGATCTTGGATAGCGCTTTCAAGTCAAAATTCATCAAAGAGATTGGGCTATAGGAGGAAGCTTAGGTATGATCCTTTCCCGGCTTAGGTATTAAAATATGTGCATGATTATTCCCCCATGTAAAGGCACCCTGTTCTGCTCTTCTATGATAAACCGCCACCAAGGATGGAGTAACCAGGTCTTACAACAACTTATAAAACTCTGCCCTATAGCCTTCGTAATCGGTTTTTGTACTTTCTGCTACGTTATAGGTTTATCCAACTGGGCCCCTTGTTCCTCCCCAAGGCGGGGTAACGCAAGGCTCCGCAAATACTCCGCCATTCGATTTGGGGACCCTCTCTCTCCCGCATATAACGTTTGATAAAAGGTCCGAAACACTTGAGCAATCACCTTCGCCTCCTTGTGCAGTTTACCCTGGTCATCTCGTACCGCCGCAATTGATCTGGTACCCTGACTGCCTTGAAGGCATCTCGCCAGAAGTTTCCCGGGCTTGGCCCAAAAATAATATAGCTGATATCAATAGTATAGGAAAGATTTCTTTGCCTGCTTATGGAGTAATGAGTTCAAGTCTACCTGCGTCTCCCACAAGCCCCGCCTGTTCACTGCACTAGGACAGACCGCTCATTTCCACCGCTCCCTAGTCACTTGCTTTTCAAGTCAAATTATCTGCTCAGTTAATTCTGTTTCCTGATCTTCCCTCCAGTCTAGTCCCGGAATCCTTGGGTTGTCAACCCCATCCAGCAGCTTTGGAGACTGAGAAACTCCACCGTTGTGATGTCACCGGCATATAAGAGCTGGCACCTCCTCTTCTCACCAGTTATCAGTCTCCAAAGCAGCTAGAGAGGTGGTGAGCCCAGGGATTTCAGGGCTCACTTGAGGAACAATTAAGAAGAGTTTAGTTTCATAAAAAAAAAGGGGGGGAAAGCATTAGTGGATTTCAGGCAGGCAGTTAGGAGTTGCTTGAGTTTTCATAGTGTGGGCCGTCGGTGCCCCGAAGGTCCTCAGATTAATCCCCTTTGATTTTCTTTAATTTCCTTTCTTTCCCTTCGGGGTAAAATCGGAGTCTGCGGCTGTTCTGAGGCAGGCCGGGGGGAGGAGGATGATCCGTGACTGATTACCTGATCTTCGTCGGCAGATACAGGAATCAGCGGGACTTGGGCTCAGCGTGCAGATGCATTGCCTGCTAACGCTTGGAGCCGTACTGCCCTTTGAAAGCTGTGCTTGCAGTTGTTAAGCTGCAACGGCTCAGCGATTGAAACGCTGCCGTGGGGCAGGAGAAAAGTCCTCGGATTGTGAGTGGACTGCCAGACGCCCGAGAGGTAAGAGAGTGTAGGTGGCAGCATTTCAATTTTTTCTAGCGGGGCAGGCCGCGCCGCGAGTAAATCGCACGGGAAAGCTCCGTTAGTGGTTTCAGACTTCGGAGGCTTGTAGGGGGCTCTAAAAGCCTCGTTTTTGCAAGTTTTCTTCAACCTTTGCTCAACTGAGGCAGGACTGAGTATTCACTTGAAAAAAAAAACGTTGGGGCTTCCGGTCCAGACACGGCATGCCAGCTAAGCAGCTCTGTCTCTTATGTGGGGCCAGGAAGAGCTCGGTGTCTCCAGAGGGAGTGTGTAGTGGATGTAGCCAGGAGTCTGGCACTAGAGATTTACTGTCAGAGGTGCAGCCAGACGGGGAAGAGGGTTCGCTGGTAGTGGTTGAGCCGTCTTTCCCCCCTACCAGTGCCTGAATCTGTGCCCAGTACCTCAGTGGTTCAGGATTCTCCGCACTCTCAGTTCCCGGCCTCCGGATCTTTGTCGGCTATCTTTTCGTCATATTTTTTAACTTTGATCCAGAAGGCTTTGGTAAGCCCGCAGGGGGCTCCAGTAGCAGGACCTTCAGGGGATGCCCTTAGAGGAAAGAGGCCTGGTTCTCCATTGGCGGCGGACGTGGTTGGCAGACTGGTGAAGAAGGCTAAGGTTGACAGGGATCGGTTGGATCAGTTGGTTCTGTCAGAGGACATCCGTGAGGAAGAAGCAGACCTTGAAGAGGGCCTAGAGGAAGGTGAGATTAAGGATCAGGAAGAACAAGCTAGAGTAGTCTGGGTGATCCGTAGAGAGGAATTGCTGGCTGTCATTGCTGAGTCTCTTAAGACTCTTCACATGCCAGTTAGTGGTCCGGCTGAGGATGCTTCTCTGGAAGACCCTTTACTGCAGGTTTTTTGTAAGTCACAGAGGGCTTTCCCGGTGCACAGAGTGTTTAAGGAGATGATTCAGGAAGAATGGGATACGCCGGAGGCCGTTCTCAAGGGATCTAGAGTGATGTCTCGGCTTTACCCTCTGCTGGATCAAGATCGGGAGCTGTTTAGCGTTCCGAAGGTAGATGCGGCCGTGTTGGCGGTAACTAAGAAAACTACCATCCCGGTGGAAGCGGCGGCGCTCAGGGATGCACAGGATCGTAAATTAGAGACTTTGCTGAAGCAGGTTTTTGAGGCAAATGCATTATCCCTGCAAGCGTCTATCTGTGGGGCCTGGGTAGCCAGAGCCTGTTTGCGATGGGCGCAGCGAATTCAGGGAGAGAACTTGGTAGAAGAATCTGAAGAGGCGTCTAGGTTAGAGTCTGGCGCGGCGTATCTGGCCGATATTCATTATGATCTGATTAGGGGGTTGGCCAAGAGTATGGCTTCGGTAGTAGCGGGAAGGAGGTGTCTTTGGCTCCGTAATTGGGCTGCAGATGGTTCGTCTAAGGCTAGATTGAGTAAACTTCCTTTCCACGGAAAGTTACTTTTTGGGGAGGACTTGGAGAAGTTAGTAAAGGATTTAGGGGAATCCAAGGGAGGTAGATTGCCAGAGGGCAAGCTAAAGAAAGGGCGGTCCAGGCCCAGGCTTTGGGGTCAGCAATGGGACTTTCTCCGTTTTCAGACTCCGAGGTTTGGCAAGGACAGCGTGGACGTTTTCCTACTCGTAACCAAGGATTTCGGGGGTTTCGAGGGGCAAGCAGGGGATTTACACATGCGTCCTCTTCCTCCACTTTCAGAAAATCACTATGGAGTCAGGAGGGCCCAGGGAGTTGGTTCCCATGGGAGGTCGGTTGCGGGAATTTTACCCTGCCTGGGTCCGACTCACTTCCGATCAGTGGGTGTTTTATTTATTTATTTAATGGTATTTCTATCCCGCCTTATCCTTCAATCAAGGAGGTTACACAGAAAACAATCAGTGGGAGTGGTGCTTGGGTTCAGTGTGTGCATCATGTGCAATGAAAGTGTGTGTGGGTGGGTTGATTAGTGTGCGCTATTTACAGCATGAGCTATATACAGGGAAGTGTAGGGAGCGTGCAGGTAAGATTGGTCCATGATTGTAGCACTCGTGTGTTAGAGGTGATTCTAGCACTCATTGTGTGTTAGAGGTGATTCGGGAAGGTTATGCGTTGGAGATGCAGCGGCCGGTTTCCGATTCTTTTGTTCAGTCCCCGTGCAGGACAAGCACAAGGTGCAAGGCAGTGCAGGAGACAGTACAACGGCTACTGGAGTTGAAGGTGGTTGTGCCGGTTCCTGCCAATCAGTTAGGAAGCGGTCAATACTCCATTTACTTTGTGGTACCAAAGAAAGAAGGATCTTTGCGTCCCATCCTAGATCTAAAGAGGGTGAATCGCTGTCTGCGAGTATCGCATTTTCGAATGGAAGCTCTCCGGTCAATTATCGTAGCCGTGAGAAAAGGAGTTTTTGACGTCTCTAGATCTGTCGGAGGCGTACCTTCATATTCCGATAAGGCAGGAGCATCAGAAATTCCTCGGTTTTGCAGTGCCGATGGGACATTTTCAATTTCAGGCGCTTCCCTTTGGCCTGGCAACTGCACCGTGTACATTTACCAAGGTGATGGTGGTGGTGGCAGCGGCCTTGCGAAAGGACGGGGTGCTAGTGCACCCGTATCTGGACGATTGGTTGATAAGAGCAAAGTCCCGAGAGGAGAGTGTCGGCTACGGCCAAAGTTGTGTCATTGCTGCAGAGCCTCGTTTGGGAGGTCAACGTCGCAAAGAGCAAGTTGCAGCCGACCCAAAGCCTAGAGTATCTGGGGGCCCGTTTCGACATGGGCATCGGTTGAGTCTTTCTCCCTCGACAACAGATGTTAGCACTCCAGGAGTTGATTGTTCGGTTTCTCGGCATACGGAGGCCCACCGCCTGGGAGTACCTGCGGGTGTTAGGGACCATGGCGGCAACTCTGGAATTGGTTCCGTGGGCGCGGGCCCGCATGAGACAGTTGCAGAGAGCATTGTTGAAGCGGTGGTTGCATCAAACGGATGCCCTGTCCCGAAGGTTGGTCTGTCCGTCTCGCACTCGCCAAGCCCTGCAATGGTGGTTAAGTCCGGGAAATCTAGAGAAGGGTATGCCGTTAGAAGTGCCGTCTTGGGTAGCCATCACTACAGATGCCAGTCTTCAGGGCTGGGGAAGCCCATTGCCAAGGTCGAATAGCGCAAGGGGAGTGGTCAGCCCAGGAAAAGACTTGGTCGATCAACAGGATGGAATTGAGAGCGGTGGCGTTGGCGTTAAAAGTTCCGTCCATTTCTTCAAGGGAAGGTCATTCGAGTATTCTTGGACAACGCGATTGCGGTGGCTTACATAAACCGACAGGGAGGCACCAGCAGTGTGGCTCTAGAAACAGAGGCAGACAGCTTGTTCGAATGGGCAGAGCAGAATCTGGGGGCCGTGTCGGCAGCGCATGTCGTGGGGGTGGACAATGTGCAAGCCGACTTCTTGAATCACATGAAGGTGGACCCAGGGGAGTGGGTTCTTCATCCGGAAGTTTTTGGAATGCTGGTACGACGCTGGGGAACGCTGGTCATGGATCTCATGGCGACCTTTCAGTCAGCAAAGGTCGATCGGTTCTTCAGCAGGAGAAGAGAGAATGTCCGAGGGACTAGACGTGCTGGTTCAAGCTTGGCCGCAGGAGCAGCTTCTGTATGTGTTTCCTCCGTGGGTGTTAATCGGCAGAGTGTTGCAGCGCATCGAGCTTCACAAAGGGCGAGTGATCCTCATTGCTCCGGATTGGCCTCGAAGGCCGTGGTACGCGGACTTGGTGAGGCTTGTGGTAGTGGTTCCCTGGAAGCTCCCGGTGCGGAAAGACCTTTTGACGCAAGGTCCTCTATGCATGCCTCAGGTGGATTGGTTCTCGCTTACGGCCTGGCTATTGAATGGGCTAGGTTGAAATTGAAGGGTTATTTGGCGGTGGTGATATCGACCCTGCTGAAAGCGAGACTGAAGTCTACATCTCTAGCGTATATTAGAGTGTGGTGTATTTTTGAGGCCTGCTGTGAAGAGAGGAAGGTAGTTCCCTTAAAAGCGTCGGTGCCGCAGGTGCTGGCTTTCTTACAGGACGGGTTTCAGAAGGGTTTAGTGGTGGCGTCCTTAAAAGTTCAGGTGGCAGCTCTGGCCTGTTACAGAGGGAGGGTGCAGGGCACTTCCCTGGGTAGTCATGCAGATGTGAAGCGATTTTTCAAAGCAGTGGCTTTGCTGAGGCCAACTCAGGCGATTAGTTCCATCCTGGGATCTGCCCTTGGTCTTGGAGGCTTTGGCGGGAGCGCCTTTTGAGCCGCTGGCAAGGTAGTGTTTCTGGTGGCTATTGCGTCGGCACGGTGAGTGTCGGAGTTGCAGGCGCTGTCCTGTCGAAAGCCCTTTCTGTCCTTCTCAGAGTCCAAAGTGGTTTTGCAGACGGTGCCATCTTCCTTGCCTAAGGTGGTATCGGGGTTTCATGTGAATCAGGTGGTGTCTTTACCGGTTTTCACAGCTAAAGGAAAGGATCAGGTTGTGGAGCGACTGCATCGCTTAGATATTAAGCGGGCTTTGAAAAAGTATATATTTAGGACAGCTAGTTTTCGTAAGTCGGACAGATTGTTCGTTCTGTTTGCAGGTGCTAGACGGGGTGAGGCAGCCTCTAAGGGTTCGATTGCTCGGTGGTTGAAGGAGGCAATCGCGTTGGGGATAGGTGAAGAAAGCACCCAGGTAAGTGAAAGCCCCCAGGTAGGTGATACTTTAAATACTTTTATGGAAATGGGTAACAGGGGTAACATATGGAAAGCAGTGTGTATAAATGCCCGTAGCATGGGAAATAAGATCCCTGATGTTGAAGTTTGGTGGGAGTGGCTGACTTGGATTTAGTGGCAGTTAAAGAAACATGGTTCACAGAAAACCATGATTGGGATGTAACTATACCTGGCTATACTTTATTCAGAAAGGACAGGGTAGGAACAAGGAGGAGGAGGAGTGGCACTATATGTAAAAACTACTATTAAAGCTTTGGAATTACAGAGCTTAAAAGGGAGAGAGGAGGCATTGTGGGTTAAACTAGAAAGAGGGAAAGAGAAATTTATTTGCATTGGTGTGATATACAGACCTCCCTCACAAGAGGAAGAGGTGGACAGAGTTAATTGAAGACATACGCAGCATTGCTAGGAAAGGGGAAGTGCTACTGATAGGAGATTTCAATATGCCAGATGTTGATTGGCACATTCCTGCTGCAGTATCATCTAGAAGTAAGGAGATCCTGGATTCTCTACAAGGAGAACTATTCAGGCAATTGGTAACAGACCCCACACGTGAAGGGGCCATACTGGACTTGGTGCTTACCAATGGTGAAAGTGTTTCTGATGTTGTAGTGGGAGATCATTTTGCATCCAGTGATCACCAGATGGTGTGGTTCAGTATTAGGACTAGGGCTGTTAGAACCCATTCCAAGGTGAGGATCTTAGACTTTAGGAAGACTAACTTTGCAAAGATGGGCCAATACCTCAGGGAATTGTTAGTGGGATGGGAACAGCTGGGGGATGTAGAAAAACAGTGAGCAAAACTGAGAGGTTATTTTAAGGGCAACCAACCTTTTTGTTAAAATGGTAAATAAAGGCAAAAGGAAAAGGAGACCACTATGGTTTTCGAAGGAAGTAGCTGAAAAAGTGAAGAAAAAGAGGGAGGCCTTCATGAAATACAAGAGATCACAGAGAGAGGAAGACAGGCATCTGTATTTGGAAAAACTTAAAGAAGCTAGCAAAGTAGTCAAGAAGGCAAAGATTCAAAAGGAGGAGGAAATAGCCAACACAATAAAATGGGGGGATAAGACATTTTTCAGATATATTAGTGAGAAGAGGAAGGGCAAAAGTGGTATTGTCAGACTCAAGGGTGCAGGGGGGGAATATGTAGAAGCTGATAAGGATAAAGCGGAATTGCTTAACAAATATTTTTGTTCTGTGTTCATAGATGAAGAACCAGGAGCAGGACCTCAGAAAACACCCACAAATAGGAACAGAAGCAAGGGATATCTTCAAACAATTTTCAGAAGACTGTGTTCGTGAGAAACTAGCTCAACTTAAAGTAGACAAAGCGATGGGACCGGATGGGATACACCCTAGAATACTGAGGGAACTTGGGGACGTTCTAGCAGCTCCACTGACTGACCTTTTCAATGCCTCGTTGGAGTCGGGAGTGGTGCCAAAGGACTGGAGAGAGGCTCATGTAGTGCCTTTACACAAAAGCGGAAGTAAGGATGTGGTTGAAAACTACAGGCCGGTTAGTTTAACTTTGGTGGTGAGTAAATTATTGGAAACGCTGCTGAAAGAGAAAATAGTGAGGTTTCTGGAGTCCAGCGGATTACAGGATCCGAGGCAGCATGGATTCACCAGAGGCAGGTCTTGTCAGACAAATCTGATTGATTTCTTTGACTGGGTGACCAGGGAGTTGGACCGAGGGAGAGCTCTAGATGTGGTGTATTTAGATTTCAGTAAAGCCTTTGACACTGTTTCTCACAGGCGACTTATAAACAAACTGAGCACCCTAGGGATGGACCCTAAAGTTACTGCTTGGGTTACAAATTGGTTGGGTGGGAGGCGACAGAGTACAAGTAAATGGAGCTCACTCTGAGGAGAAGGATGTTACCAGTGTTGTGCCCCAGGGATCTGTCCTTGGTCCGATTCTTTTTAACATCTTTGTTAGTAATATAGCGGAAGGGCTTTCGGGTAAGGTTTGCCTCTTTGCAGATACCAAAATCTTCAATAGAGTAGACACCCAGGAAGGTGTAGACAACATGAGGAGGGATCTAGCTAAGCTTGAAGAATGGTCTAGAATTTGGCAGCTGGGATTTAATGTTAAAAAATGTAAGGTCATGCATTTGGGCTGCAGCAATCCAAGGGAGCAATACAGTATAGGAGGTGAAGTACTTTTGTCCACTAAAGAAGAGCGGGACCTAGGCGTAGTTGTGTCTGATGATCTTAAAGTAGCTAAACAGGTAGAAAAGGCGACGGCAAAAGCTAGAAGGATGCTTGGGTGCATACGGAGAGGAATGGCTAGCAGAAAAAAGGAGGTGAGAATGCCTCTGTATAAGTCTTTGGTGCGACCTCATTTGGAGTATAGTGTGCAATTCTGGAGACCGCACCCTCAAAAGGATGTGAACAGGATGGAGTCGGTGCAGAGGGTGGCTACTAAAATGATTAGTGGCTTCATTATAAAGCATATGAGGACAGACTTAAGGATCTTAATATGTACACCTTAGAGGAAAGGCGGGATAGAGGTGATATGATTGAGATGTTTAAATACCTCCGTGGCATAAATGTTCAGTGAGAGAGCCTCTTTCAATTGAAAGCAAGTTCTGCTACGAGGGGACATGAGATGAGGGTGAAGGGAGAGAGATTCAGGAGTGATATGCGGAAATATTTCTTTACGGAAAGAGTAGTGGATCCATGGAATAGTCTCCCAGTGGAGGTGGTAGAGATGAGGACAGTAGCTGAATTCAAAAAAGCATGGGACCATCACAGAGGATCTCTAAAGGTAAAAAGTGGACTGTTGTAGTTGTTGATATGGAAGGACAGACGAGATAGGCCATGTGGTCTTTTTCTGTCATGTTTCTATGTCAGCGTATCTGTTGCGCGGCCGTTTGGTTCCAGCCGAACTCAGGGCTCATTCCACTAGGGCGCAAGCCACGTCTTGGGCGGAGTGTAGCTTGGTGCCTGTGAAGGAGATATGTAAAGCAGCGACGTGGTCGTCGTCTCACTCCTTTGTAAAGCATTACCGCCTTGATGTGCAAGCGGAGAGAGATACCTGGTTTGGTTCGGCAGTGCTTCAGGCGGGGCTAGCAGTTCCCTCTCGTTGATTGTTTCACTGCTCTGTTACATCCCCAAGGATTCCGAGACTAGACTGGAGGGACGATCAGGAAGGTTAAATTAGACTTACCTGCTAATTGTAGTTCCTGGAGGAACTCCAGTCTAGTCCCGGGTCCCGCCCTGGTTTGATGGTGCTACGTGGCCTGAAGCAGGAACATGGTTACAGGTAAGCACTTTCTTAGGGCAGTTCGGTCATAGGTCATGCTGCGGCGCTTATGGCTGGGAAGGGGGGTGTTGTCCTTCTTAGCAAGGCGAAGGAGGACCTTGTGGCGCAGTCGGGAAGTTAGGGCTGCTGTAAATAGTTGGCTCTCGGATCCTTTATAGTTAGGGCGGCACGTTTGCCCTGTTGCTGTATCTGGCTATTTACTTGTTGCTCCGGTGAGTCTGCTTTGTCAGTAGGTTAACCATCACATGCATCAATACCACCACAGCTCCGAGCGACCCATGCCCGGCACAATGGATAAAAGTGCTAAAATCAGACCTCAGCCCTTTCCTCGCCAAACTAATAGGAGCATCTTTCACTTCGGGGATATTCCCACAGAACCTGAAGCAAACCTCAATAAGACCCCTACTGAAGAACAAAAAGCTCGACCCCAGAAAGATGGATTCCTACAGGCCCATATCGAGCATCCCGCTCCTAGCTAAAATCATCGAAAAAACAGTCCAACAGCAACTAACCCATCACATTGAAAACAACGCTCCCCTTGATTACTGCCAGCATGGATTCAGAGAGTCCCATGGAGTTGATACCCTTCTGACTACATTATTCAACTCCCTTACCATTGGGCTCGATAACATCAGGAAGGGTTTCGCCCTTATCTTTCTGGACATCGCAGCCGCCTTTGACTCGGTGGACCACAAGATACTCCTATCACGCCTCGCTGAGAAGGGCCTTCATGGCCACGCTCTAGCTTGGTGCGCCTCATACCTGAATAACAGATGGCAACATGTCCGCTCCGGATCCTCTTTATCTGAACCTTTCCCACTAGAAAAAGGCGTTCCCCAGGGCTCATCCCTCTCAGCCCTTTTATTCAATATCTATATGCAGCCCATCTGCAATCTTATCCGGTCCTTTAACATCAACTGCCTAGTATATGCTGATGATGTCCTAATGTTCACCCCAATAGACACATATCATCCAAACCTCGACCAGCTCTCCTCTTGCTTCAATGCCGTCACAGATTGGCTACACAACCAAATGCTCAGAATAAATCTGAAAAAGACAGAAGTTCTATTCATAGGAAGAAACCAGTCATTCACTCCCCCATCTTCAATCAAGGTGAACAACGCAGAACTCCTCTCCAAGACAACGATCAAATACTTAGGCGTAACACTGGACCAGCGCCTGGACATGCATGCCCATATAGACAATACCATCAGAACAATATACCATAAATTACGGACACTACGCCTCATAAAGAACACCCTTGAACCAAACGACTTCAGAACAGTCTTCCAGGCCATAATCATGCCCCACTTCGATTACGCCAATTCCATCCTACTTGGACTCCCAAATAGCTCGACAAACCCCTTACAGCTTGCGATGAACACTGCAGCAAGAACCCTCTATGGCGCGTCTCGCAGAGAACATATCACCCCTATCCTGAAGAGCTTGCACTGGCTCCCCGTCCAGTACAGGATCACATTTAAGATCCTCACCTTGACATTCAAAGCAGTCAACTGTATCACCGCAACCACATTGTCAGATCTGATTCAACTTACTCCAAACAGATTAAGAAGAACCACATCCTGCAATACCATCCTCCTTCCAAAAGCCATCACAAAATGCAACAAATCCACTAGAAAGCGTGCCTTTGCCTTATTCGCCCCTTCATGCTGGAATTCCCTCCCAACAGAAATCCGCACCATAAATAACCTCCCCCAGTTCAGAAAAGCCCTCAAACAGCACCTATTTATACAACACTTTGGTAACTCCGACAGCATCACCTAGACAGTATCACATGATCTTATAGTCTAACAATCCAACGCTGCCTAACCAGTTTCAGACGAAAACTCTTCACCTCTTCCATCTATCCCCCTTAGGGCCTGTATCATAGACTTAGATGTGATGCAATCCCTTTGTATATAATGTATAAAGTTCACCTGTTACCCTTGTTTAAATCTCCCTTTGTATACTATGTATAAAGTTCACCTGTTATCCATGTTTAAATTCCCTGTTCTATGTAAGTTCAATATATGGCTGTTCCTCATTGTACAAACTTGTTCATTGTAAACCGTGCTGATACCGAATAGTGCGGTATAGAAAAACCTTAAATAAATAAATAAATAAACTGGTGAGAAGAGGAGGTGCCAGCTCTTATATGCCGGTGACGTCACAACGGTGGAGTTTCTCAGTCTCCAAAGCTGCTGGATGGGTTTGACAACCCAAGGATTCCGGGACTAGACTGGAGTTCCTCCAGGAACTACAATTAGCAGGTAAGTCTAATTTAACCTTCCTAACCACATAACCAATTATATCCCCCCGTAATACCACCTTTGCGGTTTCCCTGTAAAGCTCTGGATCCTCCTGGTGTCGCTCGTTATACATCACAAAATCTTACCAATGTTGGCGAATATAATGATGAAACTCGGGGTATCTATACAAATCTAGTGGGAACTGCCAAATTCTGGTCCACGAGTCTGCCTCATACTACTCCAGCTCCACCCAGATCAATGCATGGTCTGAAATCTCTGTTGGGCCAATCTGCGCATCTACTACCTTGGCAAATAGACCCTCCGACACCAAGACACAATCAATCCTAGCACTTGAACCATGTGCCTGTGACTGATGCATATAATCCCTTTCCAGCGGATGCAGCAACCGCCAAGGGTCTACCACTCTTATTCTTCGTCGAAATCCCTGTAATGCTAGAGCGGTTTGCATTCGTGCCCTATTATCCCCCCCCCCCCTCGGGTTGTATCAAGTTCGGCATCAAAAACCCTATTGAAATCCCCTCCTAATACCAGAGGAACATCTGGCAATTGCTCCGCCCTTGAGGCTAGACGTGCGTACAACTCACGGTCCAAAGTATTTGGACTGTATAAGTTGCCTAAAATGATGGATCTTCCCTCTAGTATCCCCAGCAGTAGCAAACGTCTTCCAGAAGGATCAATGCACACCTGCTCTTGCACAGATCTCACACATTTATGTATCAAAATGACCACTCCTTTTTTTTTTTTTCCCCCCCCCTTCGCAGGGGGCCCCAGCCTTGCCCCACCCAATCCGTACGCAATTTAAGGTGCTCATCAACAATCTGGTGGGTTTCTTGTAACATAGCAATATCATATTTTTGTCGGGCTAGGGCCCGCAATATTTTATATCTTTTTATAGGGCTCCCCAATCCACAAACATTCCATGAAATAATCTTCAGATTGGTAAATCTGATTCAGGCGCATATCACTCGCGCTCTAATATTATATAGGAAGGGGGTCCCCCCAGCCTGAGACCTCCCCCTTCTTCCGCTCCCATCCCCAATTAAGAACCAATTTCTCCACAATATGCTGCGACCTCCCCCCCCTTCTATCCCCAAACGCTATCCCCCCCCCTTCCTCATCCTCCCCTATCCCTTCTCCCAGCCTGGGAACTCTCATCCTCTCCCCTTAACGCTGAACCCCTTTCTCTTCCTGAGTCATGCTAAATGTGTACGGGTACCCCCTCACCCCTGCCTAACATCCTCTTTATACACACAATTCTCCTTACTCTAAATTTCTATTGGCCTTTTCCCACAACATCACATTTTCACCCCCCCCCCTACTCTCTAGCTACCTCCCAAGCCCTTAACACCAGATTTTAAACAGAACAAGATAAACAACCCCACAGCAGAGCAACCAACACACACAAAAAGAAATAAAATAAAATATATATACACATACACATACTCTTGCATTGATCATTGCAGTTCAACCACATCACGGCCCTTCTCTTAAGGGTTCAGTTTGCAGGACCGCTACTCCTTCCTGCCTTTCATTCGCTCATGTGGTGGCTATGCAGAGTAGACAGTCCAGCATTAGCATAGGAACTTGCCACTTTCAGCCCACTTTCAGCTCTTCCAGCAGTTCTTTCAGTCTGTGTTCCAATGTATGTAATTCATAGCCTCACTGCACAGCCGACTGTGATGACCCAACCAGCGACGCTGTAGGGGATGGTTCACCCCGCACAATCTCCTCCATATTATGAACTGCCTCTGCCGCTGTATCAAATATCTGGTGTGCTCCTTCATAGGTGATATGCAGTCTCGCAGGGTATTGCACCATGAACTTAATATTAGCTTCTACCAACTTCTGGCAAACTGGTGCATAAGCTCTCCTGCTCTGGCTCAAGGCCGCTGAGTAATCCTTTGTCACTCTCAGCCGTATATTGTCTTTTAAAATTGTGCTCTTCCTCCATGCTGCCCGCAGCACTGCCTCTTTTTGTGGAAACTGCAGAAATTTAGCCAGCACAACTCTAGGCCTGCGATCCTTTACTTGTTTAGGCCCCATCCGATGCGCTCTTTCAATCAGGATCTTGCCACAATCTCCCAATTCCAATAGTTGCGGTAGCAAGGTTTCTAAATAACCTTTCAACTCTTTGTCCAATATATTATCCGGGATTCCCATGAATCGAAGGTTATTGCGCCGAGATCTGTTCTTCAAATCATCTAATTTGGCCTCCTAAGCTTTCAGAACTGCCCGCATCTGGCCTACCTACTGCGTTAGCACTTCAACCCCCTCCTCATTTTGAGTCAAGCGGGCCTCTTCTTCCTAGATCTGGCTTCTCAAAGCGCCCAGTGAACTTTGCAGCATATCCATTTTGCCATGCAGCGCTTCGAATTGTGTCGACAGCAGGCAGGCCACCGCCGCAGATACCTCCTCAATGAATGCAAGTGACGCCAGCGATAAAGGCGCTGGGGGGGAATCCGCCATCTTGCTGTGGCCTGCCATGCAGTCTGTCTTCTCCCCGCTTTCACCGTCGCTACCATTGGCCATCCGCCTCCGCCGCTACACAACCTGCTCACCGGTTACCTCCATTCCACCTCCAATTATTGAATTACAGCGTTTCAACCTAAAACAGACACTATTTCTCAGTTTGGAGGAGGGGGCACCCAGAGCTCGAGAGAGCGTCTACCCACTCTCACCACATCACATGATCTCAAGCTGGGTTCTTTTTCCCACTTCTTCCCTGAGGTGCTTTTGCACCCATTTTGTCCCTCTTTTTCTCGCTGGCAGCCCGCAGGGTCTTTGACCTTGCCGGGGTTCTTTTTCCCCCATGGCTACCAGTGGTTTTAAGAAGTGTGATCAGTGCGGGAAGATAATGTCCCTCACCGACACGCACAACTGCTGCTTCTGTTGCCTCGGGCCAGATAATGACCCGGTGCCCCGTGTAAGAGGATGTCCTCTAAGGCCCTGAGGAGCCACCAGCAGCAGCACGAAAAACTATTCCCCGAGTCCCCCGTGCCTCCAAGTCAGGACCTCGTCCGAGGCGTCAATGTCTAGGGGGAAAACTCAGAGCCTGAGCATCGTCGAGGTTCATCGGAAAGGGGGTCCCCTTCACTGGAACATGAGGCAACAGGCCTTCTCGGGGCCAGTCGCAGAGCCCCAAACGCCTGCCCAGGTCGTCAGAGAGGGAGTGGCCTGCTAAGGTTCCTCGGCGAGACCCCGACCAGTCTAGGCAAGTACAGACCGTCCTTGTTGAATACTTCCCTCCAGGGGAGCCGGCGTGGGGGCCGATTGAGCCAGCACCTGAGCCGGAGGCTGCGCAGCCTTCTGGACTCATGTCTAGGATAATGTCTTTGGAGCACAGTTTCACTGCCTTCATCCCAGAGCAGTGGGCGCTGATGTCCAGCATGTCCGGTACCTCTGCCCCAACTACCGGGCCCTCGATGTCCAAGTCGACTCCGGAGGCTGAGCTGATCCTCAAGGCAATTTCGGGCTCGTCAATCCTTGGCCGAGGTCATCCTCGACCACCCATTCGGGACTGAGGTTGTCACTGCCGAGCCTGCCGGCATTTGAGCAGAAGGCATCGAGGCCCTCGATGTTTGCAGAGCCCCTTGAGTCCTCCTCCTCAGAGGCCTCAGCTTGGAGGACGAGGAGTCCCTGGTCACCCACAGTCATAGGGACATCCCGTCTGATTCCCTGGTATCCGAACTTTGGAAAAGGTCCCCACCGGAGGATATGTGGTTCCTGGACTTCGTGTGGTATATGTCCAAGGCTTTGGCTTTCCCCACGGAGTCCGAGGAGGATCCTCAAGCCGACAAGCTCGTAATCCTCCAGTATGAGGCTCCTCCTCAGGAAACCCTCACGGTACCCGTTCTCCGATCCTGGAACGACTGATGCTCTGCATGTGGGAGATACCGGCGTCGATGCCAGTGATCAGCAAACGACTCGACTCGATGTATCGGGTCCGTCTGAGCCCTGGTTTCCAGAAATCAGTTGCCGCCCAACTCCATGGTTGTGGAATCGGCCATGCATTGGCTGAAGAGTCAAAAGACGCACTCCTCGGTGCCCCCAGCAGGTAGACCCGGAACTTGATGCCCTTGGCAGAAAATGTTTCCAGGGTGCAATGCTGAACTGTCGAATCCAGGCATACCAGCTGTACATGGGTATGTACCTGAGGGACCTGGCGAAGGAGATCGCCGGGTTCTCAGCTGGTCTCTCAGAGGAGCCTTTGCAGCGCTTCAAGGGCCTGTCCAAAGTCATCCGTGAATGCTTCAAATTTATGTCTCAGGCGGCCTATGACGATTTCGAGTCGGCGACGTGGGTAACCGTGGTGGGCATCGGTGCACGCTGCCAAGCCTGGCTGCAGTTGTCCGACCTCGAGCAATGGGTTCAGGACAAGTTGGTAGATGTTCCATGCCAAGGAGAAAATCTCTTTGGCAGACCCATGACTAACAAGGCTGCAGAGCTGGAGACTGAGTACATGACGAGGACACTGCTCTCTAAGAAGACCTCTGCCCCCTTCTCGTAAGAAGGGCTCGGGTAAAAAGCCCTTTTACCTGAGGAAGGGTGCTGCTTACCGAAATTACCCTCCTTATCAGGCCTCCCCGGCTCCCCAACGGGCAGCAGGCCAAGGGACAGGGGCATGGCCCGCGTAAGCAGAAGGCCCCCAAACTACTACTACTACTACTGAGCATTTATATAGCGCTACAAGTTGTATGCAGTGCTGCACAAACAAGAGACAGTCCCTGCTCATCAGAGCTTACAATCTAGTCAAGACAAACACAGAAGGTGTAGGCAGGGATAAAGCAGGGGAAGGAGAGGGAGATCAGGAGAGTCAAGATCCAAAAGCAGCAGCGAAGAGGTGAGTTTTCAGCCTGGATTTGAAGAGGGTAAGGGAAGGTGCATGGCGTACAGACACAGGTAGATTGTTCCAGGCGTACGTGCAGCAAGGTGAAAAGAGCGAAGTCTGGAGTTAGCAGTGGGAGGGAAGGGCACAGATTGGAGCAGTTTGCCGGAAGAGCAGAGTTCCTGAGGAGGGTTGTAAGGAGAAATAAGAGAAGAAAGGTACTGAGGAGCCGCAGAGTGAATGCATTTATAGGTCAGGAGGAGAAGCTTGAACTGGATGCGGAAACGGATAGGGAGCCAATGAAGTGAGAAGAGGAGTAATATGGGCATGGCGAGGCTGGCGGAAGATTTAGTTGCGCAGCAGAGTGTTGAACAGATTGAAGGGGAGAGAGAGGATTCAAAGGGAGACCAGCAAGGAGTAGGTTACAGTAGTCAAGATGGGAGGTGATTAAGGAGTGGATAAGCATTTTAGTGTGTTCAGAAAGGAAGGGGTGGATTTTGCTAATGTAGAGAAAGAAACGGCAGGTCTTAGCTACGCGCTGGATGTGTGTAGAGAAAGAGAGAGAGAGAGAGAGGAGTCAGACAACCCCCAGATTGTGGGCCGAGGAAATAGGAAGGATTACAGAGTTATCCACAGAGATTGAGAAGGGAGGAAGAGGAGGGGAGATTTTAGTGGGAAAGATAAGACTTCAGTCTTGGCCGTGTTCAATTTCAAGTAGCGGTGAGACATCCAGGCAGCAGTGTCAGAAAGGCAGGCAGAGATCCGGATCTGGATTGCCGGGGAGATTTCAGGCATAGAAAGGTAGATCTGGGAGTCATCGGCATACAGATGGTACGGGAAGCCATGGGAAGAGATAAGTGCACCATCTGACTGGGTATAGAGAGAGAAGGAGCGGACTCAGAACAGATCCTTGGGGTACATCAACTGGGAGCGGGGTAGTGGAGGAGGAGGAGCCACCAGAACACACACTGAAGGGAGTGATGGGAGAGATAGGAGGAGAACCAGGATAGTACAGAGACCCTAAAGCCAAGCGAGGACAGGGTATCGAGGAGAAGATTGTGGTCAATGGTGTCGAAAGCGGCAGAGACGTCAAGAAGGATGAGGACAGAGTACAGGCCCTTGGATTTAGCCAGGAACAAGTCACTGGAGACTTTGACAAGAGCCGTTTCAGTAGAGTGTAAAGGACGAAAGCCAGACTAAGGGATCCAGGAGGGCATGAGATGAGAGGACGTTGAGACAGCGGCGGTGAACAGCATGTTCAAGTAGTTTAGAAATTAAGGAGAGAGATGGGTCGATAATTAGGACAGGTGGGATCAAGTGGTGGTTTCTTGAGGAGAGGTGTGACCACAGCATGCTTGAAGTCTGCAGGGACAGTTGCAGTGGAGACTGAAAGGTTGAGAATATGAGAGATGGAAAGGACAACGGTGGAAGAGATGGGGCTTAGGAGACGGGTGGGGATAGGATCAGAGGAGCAGCTGGTGAGTTTGGAGGAAGAAAGGTGTGCAGTTTCCTCTTCAGAGATGACAGGAAAGGAAGAGAGGGTAGCAAGGGAAGGAGGGGAGAGTTGGGCGTGGAGAGAGGGGGAGGAGGGGGAAGTAGCTGAGTTTGTGGGGAAGTGGAGGGTGGTCTTGTGGATTTTGTCATGGATATAGTCAGCCAGGGTTTGGGCAGAAAGGGAGGGGGAGGGGATCAGAGGTGGAGGCACTTTAAGGAGAGAGCTGAGAGTAGTAGAGAGACAGCGAGGATCAGAGGCAAGAGACTTAGGTGGACATAGTAGTCTTGTTTGACAAGAGCTATGGCTGACTGGAAAGAGACAGGCATGAATTTAAAGTGTAGAAAGTCTTCAGGGGAGTGGGATTTGAGCCAAGCACGCTCAGCAGAACGGGCACAGGAACGTAGATAGCGGGTAGTGGATGAAAGCCAGGGCTGGGGTGTAGAACATCTCACAGGATGTGAGGTCGGTGGAGCGAGAGTATCCAGAGCCGAGGAGAGTGCAGCATTATAGGAAATTACTACCTCATCGACAGACAGGCCCCTGCTCCTGCCCAGCCTGGCGGGTGTTTTTGACTCCCACAGCATGGCCTCTCTTCCAGCCAGAACCAGGAAGTCTACAGGAGGCCGACTCGCCTTGTTTGCCCACAGGTGGACATCTATCACCACCGATTCTTGGGCATTACAGATGGTCAGGGAGGGCTACTTTCTACGCCTAGCCCAGGTGCCTCCACATTACTTTCCAGGAGAGCCTTTCAGGTCTCCCCTCCACCAGGACCTCCTTTTGAAGGAGTTGGCAGGTTTTTAAAAAGGAGATAAAGCAGCTTTTAAACTAGATAATAGGGGAAAGCCGACAGTTGCCCAAGAGCGGATGGTTCGGAAGAATGTATCCTTGAAGGATACTACCAAAAGCAGAGAGGTTCCAAAAAAGAGTAAAGTAGCCCAAATGTCCTCGAGTATGGAGCAGACATAGCTTAAAGATCCCAAATTACACATGTCTACCAATAGCCAAATTAATATGAATAAAATACAGTCTCTAAAATGCTTGTATGCAAATGCTAGAAGTCTAAAAAATAAGATGGGAGAGTTAGAATATATAGCACTAAATGAGAGGTTAGATATGAATGGAATATCAGAGGCATGGTGGAAGGAGGACAACCAGTGGGACACTGATACCTGGGTACAAACTATATCGTAATGATAGAGCTGATCAAATTGGTGGAGGGGTTGTGCTCTGTTAGAGAGGGCATTGAGTCAGAAAGGATTAAAGTTTTGCAGGAAACAAAATTTGCTGTAGAATCTCTATGGATTGAAATTCCATGAAAAAAGGGGAAGGCAATGGCAGTGGGGGTGTACTATCGACCGCCTGGCCAGAATGAACAAATGGATGAAGAAATGCTCAAACAAATCAAGGAAGCTAACAAAAGTTAAAGTGCAGTAATAATGGGTGATTTCAATTACCCCGGTATTGACTGCGTCACTGTCACGGCAGGACATGCTAGGGAGATAAAGTTCCTAGATGAAATTGACTGCTTTTTGGAGCAGCTGGTTCATGAGCCGACCAGAGGGGAAGCCATATTAGACCTAGTCCTTAGTGGAACACCAGATCTAGTGCAAGAGATAAGGGTGTTGGGGCCACTTGGCAATAGTGATCATAGCATGATCGCCTTTGATTTAATTAGTGGAGGAGGGGATAGTAAGGAAATCCACAGTACTACCTTTTAACTTTCGAAAGGGAGACTATGATAAAATGAGGAAAATAGTTAAGAAAAAACTAAAAGGAGCAGTTGCAAAGGTTAAAGACTTACATCAAGCTTGGGTGTTGAAAAATACTATCTTGGAAGCCCAGACCAGCTGTATTCCACGCTTTAAGAAAAGTGGAAGGAAGTCCAAAAAACTGCCAGCATGGTTTAAAGGTGAAGTCAGAGGCTGTTGCCAAAAAAGCATCTTTCAGGAAATGGAAAAAAAAGAGTCAAACGACGAAACCTGGAAACAAAACAAGCACTGGCTAGTCAAATGCAAGGCATTGATAAGGCAGGCAGAGGGAGAATTTGAGAAGAAGCTTTCTGCGGAAGCAAAAACGCGAAGTAAAGACTTTTTCAAGAACATTCATAGCAAAAAACCTGTGAGCGAGTCAGTTGATCCATAAGATGATAGAGAGGTTAAAGGGGCACTAAGAGGCAACAAGGCGATAGCGGAGAGACAATGAATTCTTTGCTTCGGTCTTTACTGAGGAAGATGTAGGGATGTTACCCATGACCGAAGTGGTGTTGAAAGGTGCAGAAGAATTGTAGGAAATATCGATACATCGGGAAGATGTATTACAACTATTAGGTAAATTGAAGAGTAGCAAATCACCTGGGCCGGATGGTATACATCCAAGGGTGTTGAAAGAACTGAAATATGAGATTGCAGACCTGCTATTAGTAATCTGTGAACTATCATTAAAATCATCTCTAATATCTGAAGATTGGAGGATTGCAAATGTAACACCAACTTTTAAAAAGGGTTCCAGGGGTGATCCGGCAAACTACAGACCGGTGAGCCTGACCTCAGTACCGGGAAAAATGGTAAACATAAAGAATAAAATTACTCAGCATGTAGATAGTCATGGCTTTAGACAAGGAAGATCTTATCTTACTAATCTGTTTTGTTTTTTTGAAGGTGTGAATAAACAGGTGGACAAAGGTGAGTTGGTTGATATAGTGTATCTGGACTTTCAGAAAGCCTTTGACAAAGTCCCTCATCAGAGACTTTTGGCAAAACTAAAGAGTCATGGGATAGGAGGCAGTGTACTACTGTGGATCAGGAACTGGTTAAAAGATAGAAAGCAGAGGGTAGGGCTAAATGGCCAATTTTCCCAATGGAGAAAGGTGAATAGTGGTGTATCCCAGGGATCTGTGCTGGGTTCGCTGCTTTTTGACATATTCATAAATGACCTGGAAAGTGGAATAACGAGTGAGGTTATCAAATTTGCAGATGACACAAAACTATTTAAAGTTGTTAAAACCCAAGAGGATTGTGGAAAATTGCAAGAGGATCTTGATAAATTGGAAGACTGGGTATCAAAATGGCAGATGAAATTTAATGTGGACAAGTGCGAAGTTATACACCTAGGGAAGAACAGCCCAAACTATGGTTACACGATGCAAGGTTCCACATTAGGAACCACCACCCAGGAAAAAGATTTAGGCGTCATCGTGGATAACATGTTAAAACCCTCCGCCCAGTGGCAGCGGTGGCCAAGAGAGCAAATAGAATGCTAGGTATCATAAGGAAAGGAATGGAAAATAAAACAAAAGATATTATAATGCCTCTATATTGTTTCATGGTGAGACCGCACCTTGAATATTGTGTGCAATTCTGGTCACCGTATCTTAAAAAGGATATAGCGTTATTGGAAAAGGTTCAGAGAAGAGCCACCAAAATGGTAAAGAGGATGGAAGGATACCCCTATGAAGAAAGGTTAAAAAGGTTAGGGCTCTTTAACATGGAAAAGAGATGCCTGAGGGGAGATATGATAGAAGTCTATAAATTAATGAACGGAGTGGAACGCGTAAACGTAGATCGATTGTTTACCTTATCAGAATATAGAAAGACTAGGGGACATGCAATGAAGCTACAGGGTAAACTATTTAAGACTAATAAAAGAAAATATTTTTTCACTCAACGTGTAATCAAACTCTGTAATTTGTTACCAGAGGATGTAGTAAAGGCTATTAGTGTAGCTGGGTTTAAAAAAGGTTTGGATAAGTTCCTGGAGGAAAGGTCCATATACCATTATTAAGAAGGGACCCAGGATATCAATGCTTGACCCAGTACAAGCATTGTGGAACCTGTGTCTTTTGGGGAAACAGGTACGTATGACCTAGATTGGCCACTGTTGGAAACAGGATACTGGGCTTGATCTGACCCAGTATGGCATATCTTATGTTCTCGAAGATCAGGCAGTGGAACCGGTGCCCCATCACCTTCAGGTCAGGAGTTTCTACTCTACCTACTTTCTACTCTACCTACTTTCTAGTACCAAAGAGAACAGGAGGCCTCAGACCCATCCTAGACCTGTGCAATCGCAACAAATTCCTGGTAGGGGAGAAGTTCAAGATGCTCTCCCTTGGAATATTGCTGCCTTACCTCCGCCAGGGAGACTGGCTATGCTCCTTAGATCTGAAGGATGCCTACACGCATATTATGATCCACCCAAACCACAAGCAATACCTCTGCTTTGTGGTGGGAGGAAACCACTACCAGTACAGCGTATTTCCCTTTGGCCTTGCCTCGGCCCCAGGGTATTTCACAAAGTGCCTGGCGGTGGTCACTGTCTTCATCAGGCTTCAGGGCATCTTCGTCTTTCCCTATCTGGACGATTGGCTCATCAGGGGCATTTCAGTCAACTAAGTACAACAGGCCACAGGCCGTACCATCCAGATTCTGCAGCACTTGGGGTTCGTAATCAATTCTCCCAAGTCTCATCTGGAACCGGCCTAGGAGCTCAAATTCATTGGGGCAAGGCTCGACACCATCCAGTCGAAGGCCTTTTTGCCCACAGACAGGGCAGAGCGACTCATGGCCCTGGCAGACCAGGTAAGTCAGTCTCTCGGTGCCAGCAAGACAATTGCTGCGCCTTCTGGGCCACATGGCCTCCACAGTTCATGTAACCCCAAATGCCCCCCTCCACATGCAGACTGCACAGTGGTGCCTCAGAGAGACCAGTGGTCCCAGGCCTTGGGACACCTCTGGGATAGGATCAAGATCACCTGAGCCCTGGTGCGGTCCCTGTCATGGTTGCTCTCCCCCCATCTGGGAGCAGGCATGCCTTTTCAGACCTCTCCCCACTCAAGGACACTCACCACAGACACCTCCTTACTGGGTTGGGGAGCTTATTGTCAGTGGTACCTTACTCAGGGAGGATGGTCCCGGGAGTAGAGTACACAGCAGATCAACTTGCTGGAGCTGCGTGTCATTTGCCTCGGTCTCGCAGTCTTCAAGCCCTTCCTGAGCCACAGAGTTGTCCTAGTCCAAACGAACAAACAGGTGGCCATGTTCTATGTGAACAAACAAGGGGGCACGGGGTCCCGCATCCTAAATCAGGAGGAAGCCCTAAGCTTGTGCTCCTTTGCAATTGAACAAGGGATTCTTCTGAAAGCAGTGTACCTGCCTGGCCAGGACAACTACCTGGCTGACGGTCTCAGCAGGATCCTCCAACCGCACGAATGGCAACTCGATCGGGAGGTGGCCCATCAGCTCTTTTAGACCTGGGGGAGGCCAGTGTTGGACTTGTTTGCCAGTCCAGACAACCACCAGTTACCCCGGTTTTGCTAAAAGCAACCGCACCCGGCCAGAGTGGCCGCCAATACCTTTCTAATCTCATGGTCGGCGGGGCTTCTGTATGCATTTCCACCGACCCCTCTGGTCACCTGGACTCTGTTCAAGATTCTTTGTGACAGAGCTCTTGTCATCCTCATAGCACTGCGTTGGCCTAGGCAACCATGGTTCAAGCTTCTCCCGCAACTGGCGGTGGAGGCCCCCATTCCCTTGGGCTTATCCGCATGGCTCCTGTCCCAGGAGGGAGGCTCTCTCCTACATCCCAACCTCCGCTCTGTCGCTGACAGTGTGGCTGCCGAGAGGATGACTCTTGCCCCACTTCTCCTCCTGAAGGAAGTGGAGGAGGTCTTCCTGGCTACTCGTAACCCGTCCACTAGATGGATGTATGCCTTCAAGTGGCGCAGATTTGCTATTTGATGTGCTGAGCGGAGAGTGGATTCCTTCTCCTGCCCAGTCGTTGTGGTTCTGCAATACCTGCTCTATCTCTCTGAGCAGGTCCTTAAGTCTAACTCCGTCAGAGTGCATCTCAGTGCCCTGGCGGCAAACCACTTTCTCGTAGACAGACCTCTCTCTGCTCACCCATTGGTGTCCAGGTTTTTGAAAGGCTTGCTTCTCTTATAGCCCCTGATGCGTCCACTGGCGGCCAAGTGGGATCTTAATGTCTTGGGACAGCTCACCCGGCCGCTCTTTGAGCCGATGGCCACGTGCCATCTTCGTTATCTCTCCTGGAAAGTAGTGTCCTTGGTGGCACTCACCTCTGCCCGCAAGGTCAGTGAGCTTCAGGCCCTCGTAGTCTAGAGGCCTTATACCAGGTTTTACCAGAATAGGGTGGTGCTCCGGACACATCCCAAGTTCCTTCCGAAGGTAGTTTCTCCATTTCACCTCAATCAAGAGGTGGTGCTTCCCACCTTCTTTTCAAGACCGCATGCCAGCCAGAAGGAGGCAGTCCACCATACCCTGGATTCTGAGAGGGCCTTGTTCTTTTACATTCAGCGTACTCAAGGTCACAGGAAAGCTTCTCAGCTGGCTGTTTCCTACGACCCCAGTAAGCTGGGGGCGGCTGTGACGAAGCGTACGCTGTCCATCTGGGTGGGGGACTGCATTGTCCGGGCTTATGAGGCAGCGGATCTCCCGCTGGAGGGCCGGGTTACGGCTCATAGGGATAAGGCCATGGTGGTTTCAGTGGCTCACCTCCGCTCTGTTCCGTTGTCGGACATCTGCCAGGCCACCACCTGGTCTTCGAGGCAGACCTTCGCAGCTCATTACTGCCTGGATAGGGAGTCCCGACAGAACAGTGCCTTTGGCCAGGCAGTACTCCGGAATTTATTTGAGGTCTAGGCAACTCTTACCCTCTGACCCTCTCTATGTTCAGGCTACCGGAGTGTCACTCCCTTGTAAGGGTTGTAGCTGGGGAGTCCCATAAGTGAGGACTGACTTCCTGCTTGTTCCTGGAGAAAGCGTAGTTACTCACCTGTAACAGGTGTTCTCCAGGGACAGCAGGAATCAGTCCTCACTACCCTCCTCCTCCCCTTGGAGTTGCAGCTCTTTATTTCATTTTCTTTTTTGCCGTCTTTTAGCTAGGTCATCTGACTGAGCAAGATGGCACCTTTGGGCGGGAAGGGACCACGCATGTGTGGTAGCAATTCCCAAAGGCTTTCTTTGAAAGCTGTGGATTTGCTTCGCATGGGGGCTCCGTCGGCGCCGACATCACCCATAAGTGAGGACTGATTCCTGCTGTCCCTGGAGAACACCCTTTACAGGTGAGTAACTATGCTTTTTCCCACTGTATTTGTGCATTTGCCACTTGTTGTTCCTCGTTTGTTGATCTAATTCTTTGAAGAGTTTTTTCTCGTTTTGCAAATTCTATTGCTTCCTTTCCTGTGTATGCTTGTGAATTCACTCATTCCCTCTAGTTGTCAGAACACTTGTTCAAGTTTGACAATGGAGGCAGATTCTGGACGTTTACTTTCATATTTCAGTACTTTGTATATTTGGATCCGATGATGCAGTTTTCTTCGCACATCCAGTTGTGTGGTGGTTGTGTGAGGTTTGCCATGTTCTCCCATATGCTTTGTGACTGATATTGAAGGACGCTCTAGGCATTTTATTTTTTTAACTAGGCTTATATACTGCTTTTCTACCAGTTAGTGGTTTATATTCAGGTACTGTATATATATTTTTCCCTTGTCCCTGAAGAGCTCACATCTGTTTTTGTACTTGAGGCAATGGAGAGTAAAGTGACTTGCCCAAGGCCACAAGGCCATTTTACTGTTTGTCTCCACCAATCTGCTGGTAGGGGAATACAAATCACTTGTCTGGACTGGTCTAGCAGGACTGAAGGAAAAGACATTAATTTGGTAAGCAAAACGTCACCTTTTTTCTCTTTCAGCAGTTTAAGGGACAGACTTTACTGTCTCCAGGATTTCAGCTGTCCTTTATGGCGTTTTCAGCCTTCTGGATTGGTTTGACTAGGATTTTTGGTGATTCTAGGCTGCCAATCTCTGAGCCTTGTCTTGCTATTTAGATCTGTAGTGCAGTTCCATTAATTGTCAGTCCAAGTACTAGAGTCATGGACTTGTTGGTTAGATTATAGGCCTTCAGAATTGAGGCGTTTAAGGATTCTCAGGGAGCTCCTCTCAAAGTGAAAATGGTATGAAGAGGCACTACTCATAGTGAGTGGATTGGAAGCAAGTGGTACCAAAAAAAAATCATGACTGACTATAGATGAATAACTGAATGGTACTGAATTATTGAAGTGCAAAATAAAACCCAATTTGCAGTTTATTGGTTAATGGCTTTCTGCTTCGTGACCTTTATTTTTTGGGGCTCATCTCATCAGGAAAAGTCTGGTCTCCTTTGGGCTTCTCTGTACCTTTTGGTAATTAAGAACATAAATTCCAGATTGGGTCAGATCAGGGTTCACTGGGTTAGACCAAGGTCCATCAAGCCCAGTATCCTGGTTCCAACAGTGACTAACCCAGGTCACAAGTACTTGTCAGGTTCCCAAAAAGGTACACAGATACCACAATGCTTATCCCATAGAAAGCAGTGGATTTCCCTGGTCCTCTTTAATAATGGCAGTATTTCCAAAAGCGGTGGCAAAAAGCTGCCACTTTTGGAATTATTGCCGCTCCCTGCCTTCCCCTCCGAAGATGGAATCGGTGGCAGCAGCTAAGGGGAGCGGGGGCGAGGTCAGGGTTTCTGCCTAAGGCAGCAGAAACACTTGGGCCAGCTCTGGTCTGGAGTTAGATCTGGATTAGTGGCAGGTGGTGTAGTACACCTGGGCAGATTGTCAGTCTGGAATGGTTCTAGATTTAAACTGCGAAGCCCACTCTAATTTTCTTGCAGGATGCCCTTGGTACTGCTTGCCTCATTGGTGTAAGCAGAAGGCTTTGGAAGGGTTCCTATGGTCTTCACTGGAAGTCCAAGCAAACATTCCCAGATCATCCTTGGAAAGGTTTTGAATTTCAGCACGGCCTACATTATTTTCTCATTTGGTGTAGGCAACCAATCCCCATATGGCAGGAACTGTTTTCGGAGTCTTGAAAAGATCTACACCCTGGCTCTAAATTTTTTTTAAAAATTATTTCTATTTATGCATTTTAACATTAATCAAGCATCACACTTGTACAGTAATAACCTGTCAACACAATTACAAAATTACATCTGAGGAAAATAACCAATATAGACAGTATTATTGTTAGTCCCCAAATTGAGGGAGAGAGACAATGAAATGTACAGAGGTCAGGAAACTCCCCTGTAAACATAAAGAAAAAAAAAAACTTGTTTCAAAATACCAAGAGGACAGAGAACCAAGCATATTTCTATCGATGGGAATCACTACTGAATGGGAGAAGAAGTTACAATATGAGCACTAATGAGAGGACAGATCCTCTGGCTGAAAAAAGACATACTTGTGAGATTGAAATACAATTTACAAGGATATCTAAGCACAAAAGAAGCACCCATTCGAGTCGCCCCTGGTCGCAAAATTAAGAAGGATTTGCGTCTTCTTTGCGTCTCCCTGGACACATCAGGGAAAACAGCAATTTTTTTACCCATAAACAAATTGGCACACATTTTGAAATAAAGCCTGAGGAGCCAGTCCCTATCCGATGGTAACGCCAAGGAAACCATCAATGTAGAAACAGGTAATTCCTCATCCTTAGGAGTTTAAAGCAAAGCTGAAACATCCAAAAAGTTCATGTCCGAAAGACCAGCTGCCCTGTTTTCTTTCCAGAAGGCAAAAAATAAGCTTTAGTTATTGGAGGAATTAACTCTTACACCTTCAATGTTTCTTGGAGATATCTCCTAAAGAGATCCACTGGAGAAACCGCGGGAACCATAGGAAAGTTAAGCAAACGAATATTTGAGGATCTAGTAGCATTCTCCAAAACCTCCAGCTTCAGCCGCATTGCCATATTTTCGTTAACTAAGGACTCTGTTACATCTGAAAACTGTGATAACGTCTGCTCAACAGAGACCTGCGTTTTAATTTCCACAACCTCCGCTTGGAGTTTAGAACAGGAATCTTCAAGCTTTGATACTCGGGAAATAGCCAACACCAGTTGCTGACTCACCACTGAGGCCATTTGAGAGATCGCGTCCCAGATGCTGTCCAGGGAAATAACAGAAGGACGCGGCAAGGTAAAGCACAATGGCGACTCCAAATCTGGCGATAAAGGCAGGGGAGCTTCCTCTACACTAGGCTCAATCATTCCCTGAGTAGCAATTGCACCTTCCAAAGTTTGCACCACCACCGAGCTTTTTGCAGCAGTAGCTGTAACCAGCTGCTTACCGGACTTTACCTCGAAGGCCCCGCTCACATGCCACTGCTCCCACCACTTCGGAGGGACTCTCTGCTGCACCTAGAAGAGGAGATACCGGTACGCTCGGGGCCGAGGGAGGCACACACCCATCGGGGGAGAGAGTAACATCCAGGGTGGGAAGTGCCAAAGTTTCCTCAGCCGGCACCTCCAATACCTCTCTTATCTCCCCAACTTGCTGCTTGGTTAGCTGGACAAAGTGGTCCATAGGTCCTGCACTAGCAGAGGGAGAAGGTTTCGCAGAAGAAGGCTCTGCGGGAAGGACCTTCTGCTTACCCTTCCGTTTAGGCATTCCAACTCAGTACTGCACTGTCGCCATCTTGGAAATTAGCCACTCCCCCCCAACCTGGCTCTAATTTAAGGGAGCTAGTAAGATCTGCCTTTTCGGCTTGGAGTGGCAGAATCTTCTAGACATAACTGGTGTTTGAGTCCTTGGTGTTCTTAAGAGGCTCTGGGAGTTATGAGGCGCAAAGTAGATAACTTGTTTCTCCATAGTGTGCAGTTAGGATGTAGTTAGGCGTGGATAGTATTCTGGTGGAATTTCCTGTTAGAGGGCCAGAGCATCCACTCGTAGGGTCATCGCCGCCACAGGTGCCAAACCCTCTATCTGTAAGGCAGATGGCAAGTTCTGTTTGAGCACCAAAGTCCCCAGACTGGAAGACTCTCCTTTCTTTTCCTACTTTTGGTGAAGCATGTGAAAGGATTGAATTTGGTAGGGGATAATATCTTCCCTTATCCATGACTGCCCTTTCTCTATGCGCCCAATATCTGATCTAAAGAGCACTTTCTTTGGTTGGAGCAAAGATGTGGATCTTTCACTCCTTAAGCATCTAGGGGCATTGGTGCAGTCTTTGCTGCAGAGGCATTTGACAGCGCTGACTTGTGTGGTATGTTGAAAACAGAATTTTTCAGTACGTTCCTTTCCAGTTGAGGTATGATTATTGCATAGGACTGTTCCTTGGCACTGTTTGGCCTGCAGGGTGTTCTCCATGGCATCGTCTAGTGGTTTGAGAGGCAGCCATAAAGCTTCAATTTGCAGCCACTTGCAGTTCCATTTGGGTGGATTCAGACACTGGAAGCCATTGGGATCTGTGAATAAGGTCTCAAAGCTCTGGTAGCAGTTGTGTAAGGAACTTAGTGGGTTCTTACCTTTTGTTTCTAAGTGGTCGTGGGTACTCATGAATCGAATGGGTTTCCCTTGCCAGTGGTCCTCTGATTGAACTGGCTTCCAGAATTTTTGTAGTAACTTCCTGGGGAAGTTGGTTCTGGATGAGATTTCTGCTACTTCTTCCTAGGCTTTCATGTTGGTGCTCGGATGGATCTGGTTTGCAGCCTTTCTAAGTGTCTTGTTCATAGGAATCATATGCCTTTCTGTCTACGTCTTAGGTGCATTGGAGAACATAGGTGTGGAAGTTGGCCTTATGTTGCTACACGAGGAAGACTGGCCAGGCTGTTCAGATTCCTCTCCCTGTGTTTTGGCAGAACTTTGGTATGTCTCATGTGACTGGACTGGAGGGATAATGAAGGTGAAATTAGGCCTTGCCTGCTAATTTTGTTTCCTTGAGTCCCTCCAGTCCAGTCTAGTCCAGGACCCACCTCACTTTGGATGAGCAAGCGTGTTAAAGATATAGAAGTGGTCTGCTTTCAGGCAGCTGGTTTGGTCATGCTCCCTTTTAGGTTGTGAGGCTGGGCTACAGTTTTTGGTGTCCTGCATATCTCATGTCGACATAATTGGGTCTACTGTTCCGGACTTGGTTCACAGTGGAAGTGGTGGATTGGTAAGTAAAGTGTGTACTCTGAGTATTGAATGGATAACCAGTAATTGGTTGGTTCTGGAGTCTGCTTTATTACAGAAATACTGGTAAATGGAGGGTTGAACAGGACCCTTATACTGTGACATCAAATGATTCTCAGTTGCCAACTGCTGGTGGGGGAGGCATAACCTATGTGACTGGAGTGGAGGGACTCAAAAGAAAATTAGTGGGTAAGGCCTAATTTCACCTTAATTCCACATTTTTGTGTTTCTTTATAGGAAATTCCAGAGAATGCTGCAGACATTGCTCATCTCTCTCATCTCCATGCCCCATGTATTGGAAGTGGAGTAGATCTGAGGTACACAAATTCCAAGTTCTGGAAGTTTGTTAAACACACCTGGAAAGTAAGTTGCACTTTTGGTCTCACTATGAATATCAGTGTCACTTATAATAACCATAAACTGGATCTTCCTTTCAGTTTCAGCTAATGAAGACCACTAAATTGAGCTTCCATATTCTGCTAGACCAGTCCAGATAAGTGGGTTGTGTTCCCCTACCAGCAGATTGGTAGAGACAAAAAAAACATTGAAAAGCTCAGATTTCAGTGACATCACTCCCATGCCTCTATTTGCCTCAGCCACCAGAGGTCCCTTCAGTATCTTTGTCTCCAGCAGATGAATGGATTGTCTCCTCTGAAGAAAATTCCAAGGATTTGAGAGGAAGATTGATTCGAAATGCTCGTGAACAACAATTTGCAGGTCGATCTCTCACTAGAGTGTGATGTGGGAGGCTCCACTAGACTGCGGTCTTTTCCGTAGTCATAGGAGGAAAAATTGGTTCAGCTCTGTGCTCTTATCTGTATGAGCCTATTGAGCAGCAAGAAATTGGAAGGATCTGGACGAGAACCTCCTCAGACAAGCTCGGTGCTGCCTCCCCCTCCTCTGTTCTCACCCCTGTTCTCTCCCAAAGATTTCAGAATGCTCTCAGTGATCTGCCCGATAGCCACCTTAAACATAGTGCTTTAAAGCCAGAGAAACTGTTCCAGGGGAGTAGAGCGGAGACCAGCATCAGTTTTCGGCCTGGGGCTCTGAGGGGGTGAGTACCAAGGCTTGACCTCATCACTGTCCTTGCTGGGGGGCTCCCAATTGTCTTCCTGCTGTGCAATTGGGGGTGGAGCATTGGTGACTATTGGGGGTTTCCTGCTGTTTTCAGCATGAATTAGTAGTGCTTACCTATTGTGCGCCTGGCGGTTGCAAGATCCTAATGCACATTCCGCCCTAGCAACTCCAACATGTGTTCCTTCCCTAGTGCCTGTAACATGCGTTATTTATTTATTTATTTATTTAATAATTCTTTTATACCGCGCTATTATAATCAGTGCGGTGTACATAGAACAAGAACATACTACAATGCATACAAGTAACATTGAGTTTTACATTGAACAGGGAACTTCAACAATAGGACAACCGGGGGAACTATGTACAGATTAACTTAATGGTATATACAGTAATATCAAACTCGATTGGATGTTACAATGTGGTTCACTAATAAGACTAGAGAGAAAGGTTGACCAACTAGCCCTTTTCAGGTTGTATTGAGGTGGTAGTTTTGTTAGTGACTAGGTTGACTTCTGGGTAGCATTTTGTGAACAGGTGGTATTTCAATGCTTTTCTGAATAGGATTAGGTTTTTGATAGCACGGATTTCGTGAGGTAGTGCATTCCAGTTTAGAGGAGCAAATAAGGAGAAGGCCCTGTTGGAGGTGGCCTTAGTATACTTCGTTATTATCTTCGGGACAATTAAGGTGTTCGTTGATGTGGTTCTCCTTTTTCTGTTTTCCAGGGTGCCATGGATGAGCTTGCTGATTGGCGTAGGGGGGTAGTTATTTAGTGCCTTGAAAGTAAGGACTAAAGACTTATACTGGATTCTGGCATGTAATGGTAACCAATGCAGTTCTTTCATGATGGGTGTTATATGGTCAGATCTTGATGAGCCGGAGAGGACTCTGGCGGCTGTATTCATGGCTAGTGCATGAAGTGCAGTTGATGCACACTGCAGTAAACATGCTGTTAAGGCACACCGCAGTATAAGCAGTTACCACCTGCCTTTGGCAGCTGCGGCCTTAGCACATGCTATTAATACTTGCCTTAACTCTATCTTCTTACAGGAAATGTTGTTTGACCTATGGCAAGCAAGGGGCCTCATCTCTTGATTCTGAACTCTGCATGACAGCCTCTGAGTCCAAAGTTAATCCAGCCTTGCTTGCCCTAGGGCAGAAGATGACAGATGGCGCTGTGGGTAATGATATCCAGTTGACCGGAGGGTCTGGTGACTGGGTCGTGAGCCACCATTCATCCTCTAGGGGATCTGGAGTGGCGATGCCTCCTAGAGTCGGTCTTTTTTTGAGAAGTGAGCATCTCCAGGAACAAGCAGGAATGTAGTCTTCACATATGGGGTGATGTTGGTACCAACGGAGTTTGTGCGGAAATGCTCCTCATTGTCCAATAGAAAAGCCTTTGGGAGCATCTCACTGTGCCTGCATTGCTGTCTTCCTACCTTCCCAACTCTCCCACTTCAGTTCTTCATTTTCCACAGAGCCAGCAGGAAGCAAATCCTGTCACCGCAGAAAATTCTTTAATCCTTTAATTCATTATTTTTTTGTGGTTTGCGTCTACCTTCCCGTCGACGCCAGAACAGACCCCTTGGTTCTTTTTCTTTCTTTCTTTAAAAACAAAACAAAACAAAAAAACCCTTTTAGAACTTTCCTTCAGGTGCATTGATGCTATTTTAGGCCTTAAGCCTTCCATTTTGTCTACTGACGCTATGGACAAACTAGCTAGTGGTTTTAAGAAATGTTCTGAGTGTGGCAGTGCATCTCTGCTACCGATACCCATGATCTGTGTCTTAAATGCTTCGGGCCTGATCACCAGCTATCAGAATGTCCTTTGTGTAAGAAGATGACAAAGAGAGGCTTATAGAATCGAGCCGTAAAGTTACGATCACTCTTTGCCTCAGATAAGGTTTCTTTGGCATCGACGTCATTGAGGGCATCCTCTTCCTCTCATGGATATCAGGTATTGAAACATAAGTCTTCTTCGAAGACAGGCAGCCCCCACCCCCCTCCCCAAGGTTAGATCTCTTTCTAAGCATCAAGATGCCTTAAGCGTTGCCTAGGAGGTGGATTGACTGGCAAAACAACCCCGGTGGGAGGATCCTTCCTCCAAAGCCATCAAGGGGTTCCAGGATGCTCCCGAAGCCTCCACCTCTGGAAAGCTCCTGGTGCCATGCTCTGGGACAGTAGCACATATCTCCGGCACTGATACCCAAGCATCGGCAGGCTCTATGGATCAGCATATCCTCGCCATAGAGCGGATCTTGGCAGCTCTTCTAGCAGCTTCAGTTCTGGTAAAATTCTTACTGGTGGTACTGCCGACACAGGCACCGTTCATGGTTCCAATGCAGACCGCATCGGGTTATATGCCGCTTGCTGCACTACCACCCATGCCTACCCTCGAGTCCATTCACGGTACCGAGGTATTGGTTAGGCAAGTCCCTCGTTCTGATACAGACTTCGCTTGGTGTCAGGCCTTGGCGGAGCAAGGACACCGTTCATGCCGATACTTCGAGCTTCCGATAACAAATCAATCGATACCCAAAGACTACAGAGTTTTCTGGAAGACCCTTCTCCTTTACTGGAGTGGGGTATGCCCCCCTCCCGAGGATATGTTTTTTTCAAGACTTTATTCAAGACTTAGCTAAGGGCCTTTCCATTGCACTGACATCCGAGACGGAGCCCAAAGCAGAGGAATTGGAGGTCCTTCAATACCCTACAGCTCCTAAGGAGGCAGCCACACTCCAAAATCACCACATACTCCATGATCTCATGCTCTGGATGTGGGAAACACCCCTTACTATTTCTCCCCATACTCGACGACTCGATACCATGTATTGAATACAGAGTTGTCCCAGTTTACAAAAGACAGAGCTTCCACTTCATTCAGTGGAAGTGGAATCGGCGATGCATTGAATCAAGAGTTCTAAAACACATTCTTCTAAACCTCCATGTAGAGAATCGAGAGCTCTTGATGCTTTTGGACTTAGGTGTTTTCAAGCTTCCATGCTTTCAGCCAGAATAAATTCATACATACTCTACATGGGTATGTTTCTCAAGGAGGTTACCAAATATCTTTAATCAGTGGTCCCTCTTCTCCCTGGTGCCAAGAGGACTGTCTACCTTACTCTAGTCAGACATGCCCGGAATGTTTCAAAGCTTGTCAATAGGGCAACTTTTGATCGTTTTGAGTGCACCTGCAGAGCCACTTCAATCTGCATTGGTGCATGCAGAATTGCTTGGCTTAAAGTATCATATCTTGAACATTGGGTTCAAGATAAACTGGGTAATAATCATTGCACAGGTAAAAACCTGTTTTTCAAAGACTGGCAGGATAAAGCTTATCAGCTAGAATCTGAGAATACCACTCTCAATAGACTGTCTAAGATTACAGCCAACTCGGCTAGGAAGAAAGCAGCTGCAAAGAAGACTTTCTTTGGTAAGAAGAAAGTTTTACCCTTCTTATACCCCTGCTGCTCAATACCAACCTCAGGGTACCCAAAAGAGGCAACAGCCTCCTAAACAACAAAAGAAGCCACAGGCTCCTAAAGCTCAACCAGCTGCGCAGACCCAATCTGCTCCTGGTTTTTGACTTTTTGCTAGAGAACATAGCCACCCTGCCTCTGGAGAACCCCCACCCCTCCACATAGCGGGCAGATTTTGTAATTTTTGCCCACAGGTGGCATTTCTCTCACTAACCATAGTAAGAGAAGGGTACAGACTTCATTTACAAAACCTGCCGCAGTCCAATCTAGTGAGGGAATATCAATCTCAACTCCCCCCCCCCCCCCTCACTGCTGTCCTGCTACAAGAGATGACTTCTCTATCATAGGGTGCCATAGAAGAAGTTCCCTCATTCCAGCAAGGGACGGGTTTCTGTTCTCTGTACTTTTTCATACCAAAGAAAAGCGTAGGATACAGACCTATCCTAGACCTCAGGAACCTAAACAAGTTCCTAGTCTGTGAAAAGTTAGATGGTCTCGTTAGGGACCCTCTTGCCCTTTCTCCAGTCAGGATTGTCTCTGTTCTCGAGATCTAAAAGAAGCGTGTATACACATCCTTATTCATCCAGATGTATCTATGCTTCACCTTTCAGGGAAAACATTACCAATACAAGGTCCTGTCTTTCGGACTCGCCTCTGCCCCAAGAGTCTTTACAAAATGCATGGCAGTCATGGCCGCATATCTAAGAGCTCTGGGGATATATGTCTTCCCTTACTTAGACGACTGGCTCATAAAGTCAAGCACCTGTCAGGAGGTTCAGCAATCCCTTCTTTGTACAATGCAAGTACTGCAACATTGTTTTTTGTAATAAACCTTCCAAAATCCCATCTCTCCTACTCAGGCACTGGAGTTGATAGGAGCCCTCATAGACACTCAGTGGTCAAGGACATTCTTACCCCAACCCTGCTGTTCCTGTCTCTTTCATTTGGCATCTCAGGCTCGTCCGAAAGATCATATGACGGCCTGAGATGCTTCAGCTTCTAAGTCCTATGGCCTCAACAGTACACACAGTTCCATATGCCTATCTGCATATGAGCTTAACTCAGTGGACCCTTGCTTCCCAGTGGAAGCATGTCTCAGGACATCTCAGGGACAAGATCCAAGTCACTGCCCCTCTGGCTGTATTTCTCCAATGGTGGTGTGCCCCAGAAAACCTCCTCGTAGGGTCAACTTTTCAGATGCTTCCACATCAGTGTATCCTGAAGGGGAGCTCACTTGGGCGCTCTCTCCACTTAGGGCCTCTGGACAGCACAGGAGTCGAAATTCCAGATAAATCTACTAGAGTTTTGTGCTATCTTCAATGTTCTCAGTGTTTCTGGAAAATCTACGATGCCAGAGAGTTCTGGTCCAGATGGATAAACAGAAGAACAGGCTCTTGGCCCTTCTGCGAGGGGACTCTTCATCTCTGGTCTTTTGGCATTGCTCATCACATACACCTCCAAGTTGTATATCTGTCAGGAGAGCAGAATGTCTTGGCAGAAAGGTTGTCTGGTCCTCCTCCCACGAATGGTCTCTCCATCTGGAAACAACATCCTTCATCCTTCCAGAGATAGAACTTTCTCACACCGCAGAATGCCAAGCTTCCACGCTTCTGCACCAGATCTCCTGTGTCCAGCAGCCAACAAGTAGATGCTTTCCACTTCCATTGGGATTGGGGTCTCCTGTATGTCTTTCTTCCCATTCCCCTGATTCCCAAAACACTTTTCAAGCTTCAAGCAGACAGGGGCCACATGATCCTCATAGCCCCACGCTGGCCACGTCAGCCGTGGTTCCCCCTCTCCTGCTACGTCTGTCTCAAACTCACCCTCTGAGTCTCGGGTCAGCTCCTGATCTCTTCCAAGAAGAGGGAGCCCTACTCCTTCCCAACCTGCAGTCTCTCCATCTCATGGCTTGGCTGCTGAAAGCAAGCTTTGCAAGGTCTTAACCTTACTCAGGAGGTAAAGGAGATCCTTTTAGCTTCCAGGAAACCATCCACCAGACATTCTTACACGTTCAAGTGGTGTAGGTTCTCTACCTTGTGTTCTCAGAAGGATCTCTATCCTTTCTCAGCTCCTGTGGAAACTCTCCTTCAGTATCTCCTACTTCTATCTTCCTCTTGTCTCAAGACCAACTTGGTGAGAGTTCACCTCAGTGCAATTGCTGCCTCTCACCATCTGGATGGGCAGCCCATTTCCTCATAGCCGCTTGTGGCACACATGAGAAGTCTTTTATTGACCAGACCTCCCATCAGGCCACCACTTGTGGCATGGGATCTCAATGTCATGCTAGGGCAGCTTCTCAAGCTGCCTTTTGAACCTTTGCCCACAACTTCACTTAAGTTTCTGTCATGTAAGGTTATCTTCCTTTTTGCCCTCACTTCAGCTAGATGCATTAGTGAACTTCAGGCTTTAGTGGCAGATCCGCCCTTTCTCCAGGACCAAGCAGGAAGTCAGTCCTCACATATGGGTGTCATCGGCGCCGATGAAGCCCCAGCGGACCATTTCCTCAGCTTTCTATGAAAGCCTTTGGGAATGCAGGCACGCATGCGCGGTTCCCTTCCCGCCTAAAGGTGCCATCTTACCTCAGTCTCTTTTTTTTCCGTGAAGCCCACCGGACGTGTCCAGCTTTCCCGGTTAAAATTAGATTTTTCAGCAATTTTTGCTCTTTTTTTCTACCAGTTCGATGCCGGTTCCCCTCCTGCCAGGTTCGGTACACCGGTATCGAGCCCGATTCTTCTTTTTCGGTTTTTGCCCTTCGTGGCTGGCGTTCGCGCCCTTTTTTCCCTTTTCCCCTGGAAGGCCGGTCCTTTGACCTCGCAGGGACTCTTTTTTTTTTTTTTCCCCCGATGGCTTCCAGCGGTTTTAAAGTGTGATCGGTGTAAGAAACTAATGTCTCTCACCGACACACACGACTGCTGCCTTCGGTGCCTCGGACCCGACCACGATCCTAAGTCGTGCGGGGCCTGTGGGAAAATGTCTTCCAAGGCATTAAGAAGTCACCAGCAGCAAAAGGAAAGGCTTTTCTCGGACTCAGCCTCCAGCCGGGCCCGGACCTCGTCTGAGGGCTCAACATCTCGGGATTCCGATCCCGAGCGCTGTCAAAGCTCCTCGGACAGGGGGTCCCCCGACCGGGAACGCAAGATGAAGAAACGGCTCGCGAGGGCGTCGGAGGAGGAGGTCCCTGGCTCCTCGAGAGCCAGGTCTCTAAGACCCCCGACCGTCGCCCCGGGCCCGTGGAAACGGAGAAGCCTGCCAAAGTTCCTCGTGTGGAGCCGGAGTCTGCTGGACAGGTAAGATGCATCATCTGAAGAGCCAGAAGATGCACTCCACGGTGCCTCCTGGCAGGGAGGCCCGAAACCTCGATGGCATCGGTAGAAAGTGCTTTCAGGGCACGATGCTTGCTTGCCGTGTCCAGTCTTACCAGCTGTACATGGGCATGTACTTGCGGGATCTGGCCAAGGAGTTGGCTGGGTTCTCTGCTGGTCTCTCCAGGGAACCCTTGCAGAGATTTAAGTCCTTGTCCCTGGGGATTCGGGACTGCTCGAAGTTCATGTCCCGCGCCGCCTACGATGGCTTCGAGGCTTCGGCCCGAGTTGCGGCAGCCGGCATCGCGGCTCGACGCCAGGCATGGCTGCAGTCATCGGACCTCGAGCCATGGGTTCAGGACAAGTTGGTCGACGTCCCTTACCAAGGTGAAAACCTTTTTGGCAAGCCCATGACCGAGAAGGCCGCTCAGCTAGAGATCGAGCACCTCACTCGGACAAGGCTGTCGAGGAAGACCTCTGCCCCTTCTCATAAAAAGAAGGGCTCGGGTAAAAAGCCCTTTTACCCGAGGAAGGGCACTGCCTACAAACAGTACCCACAATATCAGGCTGCCCAAGCTGCCCCCCAGGGTCAGCAAGCCAAGGGCCAGGGTAATGGGCCCTGTAGGCAGAGGACCCCCAAGCCTCAGGCCCCTGCTACCACTCAGCAGGGTGGGGGTTTGAGCGTAGCCTCTCCTTCACTGCTCTCCCAACCCTGCACAGGAGGTCGCCTCGCCCTCTTTGCCCACCAGTGGCCCCTTGTCACCGGGGACAGTTGGGTGCTGGAGATAGTCCACAAGGGCTATGTCCTCCATTTTCACCAACTGCCTCCACCATATTTTCCAGGGGAGCCTCCAAGGCCTCCCCTGCACACAGACCTTCTTCTACAAGAGCTTCATGGTCTGTTGGTGGGCAGGACGGTGGAGCCTGTGCCTCCCCAATTCCAAGGTCACGGTTTCTACTCCGGGTATTTCCTGGTGCCCAAAAGAACTGGTGGCCTTCGACCCATTGTGAACCTCAGGAACCTCAACAAGTTCCTAGTGAAGGAGAAGTTCAAGATGCTTACTCTTGGGACTCTTCTGCCCTACCTCTAGCAGGGAGATTGGCTATGCTCCTTAGATCTAAAGGATGCATACACTCACATTCTCATTCATCCAGACCACAGGAAGTACCTCAGGTTCATTGTGGGAGGAAACCATTATCAGTACAGAGTGCTGCCTTTCGGCCTCACCTCTGCCCCCAGAGTCTTTACAAAGTGCCTAGCAGTGGTGGCAGCCTACCTGAGAAATCAGAGAATCTTTGTCTTCCTCTATCTAGACGACTGGCTCATCAGGGGTCAGACGTGCCAAGAGGCCAATCAAGCCACCCTCAGGACTATTGCTCTTCTACAAAGCCTGGGGTTTGTCATAAACTTCGCAAAGTCCACTTTGCTCCCCTTCCGGAACTTAGAGTTCATAGGAGCAAGGCTGGACTCTCTGCTGGCAAAGGCTTTCTTGCCAGCAGACAGGGCCCAAAGGTTGATGGCCTTGGCAAATCAGTTTCTCAGGAGGTCCCTGGTCTCTGCCAGACTCTGCCTGAGGCTTCTAGGCCACATGGCTTCGACAGTACATGTGACCCCCAATGCCAGGCTCCATATGAGGCCTGCACAGTGGTGCCTTCGGGCTCAGTGGTCACAGGCCACAGGCAGCCTCAGAGACAGGATAAGGGTGTCCAGACCATTTCTGCATTCCCTCAACTGGTGGCTGCACCAACCCAATCTACTGAAAGGGGTGCCTTTTCAGATTCCAGGGTACACAGTAGGTGGTGACAACAGATGCCTCCCTGAAAGGCTGGGGAGCTCATTGTCTGGGCAAGTGCACCCAGGGCCTGTGGTCTCCCTGGGAAGCTGCGCAGCAGATCAATCTCCTCGAACTCAGAGCTATTCGATTAGCACTCAAAGCTTTCACTCCTACCCTGGCTCACCAGTCTTTCCTGATTCAGACGGACAACCAAGTTGCCATGTTTTATGTGAACAAACAGGGCGGAACTGGGTCCAGGATCTTTTGTCGGGAGGCTCAGGACCTTTGTTCGTTTGCCCTCAAGCACAACATGCTCCTCAAGGCTGTGTACCTTCCAGGCCAGGACAACTACCTGGCAGACAGATTAAGCAGAATTCTGCAGCCCCACGAGTGGAAGCTGCATCCTTCAGTAGTTCAGAAGATCTTCCTGAAATGGGATCTCCCTTTGGTAGATCTCTTTGCCAGCCCAACAACAAGCTCCAGAAACTGCATCCTCTGCGGATAGCAGCGGGTGCTTTTCTGATATCCTGGTCTCAGAGCCTCCTCTATGCGTTTCCTCCCACGCCCTTGGTGGCCCGAACTCTCTTCAAGATTCTTCAGGACAAGGCCTCGGTCCTGCTGGTGGCTCCCAGGTGGCCGAGACAGCCTTGGTTTCCTCTTCTGCTTCAACTGGCGGTGGATTCTCCACTACCTCTGGGGTTGCAACCCGACCTTATCTCACAGGAGCAGGGTTCCCTTCTGCACCCCAATCTCAAAGCTCTCAATTTGATGGCCTGGAGGCTGCAAGGATAGTCTTGGCTCCCTGAGGCCTGCCTCAGAAGGTTGAGGAGGTTGTCCTAGCCTCTAGGAAACAGTCCACTAGGAAAACCTATGCTCTCAAATGGAAGAGGTTTTCTGTGTGGTGTCAGCTACGTACAGAAGATCCTTTCTCCTGTACTGTGCCAGTAGTCCTTCAGTACTTACTGCACTTGTCAAATCAAGGTCTTAAATCCAATTCTGTTCGGGTCCACCTCTCAGCTCTAGCAGCTCACCACTCTGTTGAAGGGACATTCTCTGTCTGGTCACCCCTTGGTGTCTCGCTTTCTTAGGGGCTTGCTTTTGCTGAAGCCTCCTATCCGTCGTCCTGCCCCTGAGTGGGAGCTGAATGTGGTCTTGCAGCAACTGACTCGCCCACCTTTTGAGCCGATGGCTACTTATCCACTACACTTCCTCTTCTGGAAGACACTCTTCCTGATAGCCCTTACCTTGGCTAGGCGAGTAAGTGAGCTTCAGGCCCTGGTCTGTGATAGGCCTATCTCCAGGAACAAGCAGGAATAAGTCCTCACATATGGGTACGTCGGTACCGACGGAGCCTGCGTGGGAATGCTCCCCAGCTTCCCAGAAGAAAGCTTTTGGGGCATCCCACAGCGCATGCGCGCTGCCTTCCCGCCTTACCTACCAACTCTCCACAGTTCTTCTTTTCCACGGAGCCAGCAGGTCGTGTTCCTGTCACCGCTGAAGAAGTTCTTCATTTTAATTTATTTCTTTGGTCGCGTGTCTGCCTTCCCCGACACCGGACTAGTACCGCCGGTCTTTTCTTTTCTTTTCTTTAAAAAAAATATATACTTTTTCCTCACTTAGTGTATTTCTCTTCTTAGGCCTCCAGGCCCACAAGAATTTTTCCCTCATGGATAAACCAGCCTCTGGTTTCAAAAAATGCACTAAGTGTAGCGGTACAATTTCTGTTACAGACACCCATGAATGGTGTCTTAAATGTTTGGGGCCTGAACACTCCATTCCGGATTGCCAGGCCTGCTCTCTAATGTCTAAACGAGGGTTACAGAACCGAGCAGCCAAGCTCCATGTGCTGTTCCCCACTGATGCACCGGCGGTGGCATCGACATCTTCCAGGTCTTCCTCTCCCGATGGGTCTCAGGTAACCAAACATAATCCTAGTAGGTCCTCGAAGGGCAAATCTCCCTCTAAGCATCGAGATGCCTCCGGGCTTGCCCTTAAGGATCCTGCCCCAGCCAAACAACCCCGGCGGGAAGCTCCGGCTTCCAAAGCTCCTCCTATGGGGTTACAGGTTGACATCGATGGCACGGCCTCGACCGATCACATGTTAGACTGCTCTGGGGTACCGGCACAATCTCCCGGTATCGACTTCCAGGCAGTCGTGGCGTCCATGGATCACACTGTTCAATCCATGCAGCAGGCTATAATGGCTTTTATTAAGGCTGCCACGCTGACGGTATCGCAACGAGGCTCGTTGTCGGTACCGGCACCGGTACCAGCACCGATACCGGTACCGACTGCATAGACATCGGCCAGGATACCGACCCAGGTTCCCTGTCCAGGGCTATTTCTCGGTACCGATCGATACGCGTATCGATCGTTGGAAGGGGACAGACGATACTTCGATTCCTCTGATTCTGATTCCTCAAATGAATCTCCTGAAGTATCCATTACCCTTCCTGAAGAGCCTGCTTCTCCAAAGAGGAGAATGTCTCCTCCAGAGGATTTGTCCTTTTAAGACTTCATAATAGAAGTGGCTTAAGGACTCTCTATTTCAGTAACCTCTGAAGCAGAGCCTAGAGCAAAAAAAATTAGATATTTTAGGATACTCTAAGGCTCCTAGAGAGGCAGTCACCTTGCCAATTCATGAAATTCTTCATGAACATATGATTGACTTATGGGAGACTCCTCTCACCCTTTCTCCTCATTCTCGCAGATTGAACACTATGTACCGTGTCCCTCCTTGTCCTGGATTTCAGAAAACTCAGCTTCCTCACCACTCCATTGTGGTGCAGTCAACTATGAAAAGGATAAAGAGTACCAAAAGACACTCTTCTGCTCCTCCAGGAAGAGAATGCAGGACCTTGGATGCTTTTGGTAGAAAAATCTTCCAAGCCAGCATGCTTATTGCCAGAATCAACTCATATAGCCTTTATATGGGTATGTTTCTAAAGGAAGTGGCACTAAAGCTGCACAATTTTCTCCCTTTTATTCCAGAGGATAGAAGGGATGAGTTCATTCTTTGGCTTAAGCATACTCAAGACATTTCAAAGTTTTCCAATAGGGCAGCCTTTGACTCCTTTGAAGGTGCCAGCAGAGCCTCAGGCATTGCCATAGCTGCTCGCAGAATTGCTTGGCTCCAGGCTTCTGATCTAGAACCCTGGGTTCAGGATGGCTTGGGAAATCTGCCCTGTACTGGTGAAAATCTCTTTGGCAAAGTGTGGCAAATAAAAGCCACTCAAATGGATGCAGAGAATTCTGCTCTGGATAGACTTTCTAAGTCAACCTCCATTCCAGCCAAGAAAAAACCTTTCAAAAAGCCTTTTTACAAAAGGAGCAGATTTCCTCCCACTTCTGGCCAACAATCTTCTACAGGTCGCTTTGCTACTAAGCGTCAGCAACCTAAACAGGCCAGGCCTAAACCTGCAGGGGCTGCTACAGCTCAGCAGTCCCAACCCCCTCAGGGCTTTTGACTTGATACTAGAGAACTTAACCTTTCTGGCTCTACAACAGCCAGAACTTCTCACCATTCCAGGAAGGTTAGCTCAATTTGCTCCCAGATGGGAGCAAATCACATCAGAGCAGTGGACCCTCTCCATCATAAGAGAGGGCTACAAACTTCATTTCTCAGACCTTCCTCCCTACACCATGGTGAGACATTTCAATTCTCCCACATCTCTCCTCGACCTTCTGGCCCAGGAGGTAACCACCCTTCTGGCCCAGGAGGTAACCACCCTTCTGGCCCAGGAGGTAACCACCCTTCTGGCCCAGGAGGTAACCACCCTTCTGGCCCAGAGGGCCATAGAAGAAGTTCCTCTTCTTCAACAGGGGTCAGGGTTTTACTCCCCCTACTTTCTCATTCCAAAGAAAACAGGGGGATACAGACCCATTCTAGATCTCAGAGAATTGAACAAATTTCTATGCAAGGAGAAGTTCAAGATGCTTTCTCTAGGCACTCTCCTTCCATACCTACAGAGTCAGGATTGGCTTTGTTCTCTAGATCTCAAGGATGCGTACACTCATGTCCTCATCCATCTCACAGAAAATTCCTACGTTTTCTGTTCCAGGGAAAGCAGTACCAATACAGAGTCCTTCCTTTCGGTCTAGCCTCTGCTCCAAGAGTGTTCACCAAATGCATGGCAATAGTTGCTGCATTTCTACGCACTCTGGGAATTTTTGTCTTCCCATATCTGGACGACTGGCTCATCCGAGCTCCAACCCAGTCGGAGGCTCAGATCTCCCTGAACCGCACCAGGCGCATTCTGCAATACCTAGGACTTGTGGTAAACCTCCCAAAGTCCCAGCTCACCCCTACTCAGTCCCTGGAATTCATAGGGGCCTGGTTGGACACCACTTCTGCAAGGGCCTACCTTCCCCAGGCCCGTTGTCAACGTTTAGTGCAGTTAGCCTCCAAGATTCAGTCAAAGAGCCACTTAACTGCCAGGGAGATGCTACAGCTGCTAGGCCATATGGCTTCCACAGTACATGTACACAGTACACAGTACAGGAGTGGAGGAGTGGCCTAGTGGTTGGGGCAAGGTACTTCAGGCTGGAAAGTTGGGGGTTCAAATCCCACTAGAGGACAGCAACCTTGGTCTGGAAGGACTGGGGTTTCTAGTCCCACAGGTGCTCCTTGTGGTCTTGGGCAAGCCACTTAACCCTCCATAGCCCATGTTCCCTGTAAAATAGTTATCTCCAAGTTATAGTGCCCTGTTCAATGTAATTTCAGTTTGTTCAATGTAAACCACACTGATGCAGAATAGCGTGGTATATAAGAGAATGTAAATAAATAAATAAATGTGGTGCCCTATGCTCGCCTACACATGAGAGCAGCTCAATGGACTTTGTCCACCCAGTGGACTCAAGCTTCAGGAGCTCTCTCAGACCAAATAGCAAACTCCAAACGTCTCTTTTGGTCTCTCCAATGGTGGTTGTCCACTCAAAATCTGTTGCTGGGGTCCCCCTTCCAACCTTTGTTACCCCAAGCAACCCTCACAACAGATGCCTCCCAAACAGGTTGAGGAGCTCATCTACAAGACCTCTCCACCCAAGGCACTTGGTCCCCACAGGAGACCTCTCTTCATATCAACCTCTTGGAACTTTGAGCAGTGTTCCTAGCTCTCAAGGTCTTTCATACCCTCCTCAGCTACCAGACAGTCCTCATTCAAACGGACAATCAGGTAGCCATGTTTTACATAAACAAGCAAGGAGGAACTGGCTCTCTGTCGCTTTACAACAAAGCTCTAAGATTATGGGCCTTCGCCAGAGAGCATCAAATCCATCTCCTGGCAGTATACCTCCCAGGAATCCAAAACTCTTGGGCAGACAGACTCAGTCGAGTTCTGCTTCCACATGAATGGTCCCTGCACATGGATCAGGTACTCAGAATCTTCCAGGAATGGGGAACCCCGGACATAGACCTCTTTGCAAGTCTGTGGAATGCCAAACTTCCCCGGTTCTGTTCCAGAATTCCGTGTCAGGGAGTTCAGGCGAAGGATGCCTTCCTCCTTCATTGGGGTCAAGGCTTCCTGTATGCCTTTCCACCCATTCCTTTGATTCCCAAGACTCTGTTCAAACTCCAGAGGGATCAAAGATCTATGATCCTCATAGCTCCACGCTGGCCACGCCAAGTGTGGTACCCTCTACTTCTGCATCTCTCCCAAGCCCCTTCCCTGGACTTGGGAGCTGCGCCAGACCTTCTGTCCCAGGAGGAGGGGACTTTGTGGCATCCAAACCCCAAGTCCCTTCACCTCAGAGCTTGGTTACTGAAGGCCTAGACCTTCAAGACTTCAATCTTTCTCAGCAAGTGAAGGATATCCTCCATGCTTCCAGGAAACCTTCCACTAGGCATTCCTATGCTTTTAAATGGAAAAGATTTTCCATTTGGTGTGCTCAAAAGGGTCTTGACCCTCTGGCACTTCCTGTGAATTCTCTATTGGAATATCTCCTGCATCTTTCCAATGCAGGCCTTAAGACGAATTCGGTAAGGGTCCATTTAAGTGCTATTGCAGCATCCCTTAAGCCTATCAATGGACAACCTGTTTCCTCTCATCCTCTTATTGCAAGATTCATGAGAGGCCTAACTTTAACTAAACCTCCCATTCGACCTCCTCCGGTGGCATGGGACTTAAATTTGGTTCTTGGTCAGCTTATGAAGCCACCTTTTGAACCCTTAGCCACTACCTCCTTGAAATTTCTTTCCTGGAAGGTTATTTTCCTTATTGTAATCACTTCTGCTCGCTGCATCAGTGAACTGCAGGCCTTAGTGGCTAATCCACCTTATACAAGGTTCCATCATGATAAGGTAGTCCTTAGGACAAATCCTCACTTTATGCCTAAAGTGGTCTCCCTTTTCATCTTAATCAAGAGGTATATTTACCTGTCTTTTTTCCATCTCCTCATGCATCCAGTGCAGAGAGAAACCTTCATACTCTAGATTGTAAAAGAGCTCTTGCTTTTTACTTACACAGGACACAGCAACATAGAAAGTCTTCTCAGCTTTTTGTTGCTTTTGATCCTTCTCATTTAGGACTTCCAGTCTCTAAGAGAACACTGTCCAGTTGGATTGCTCAGTGTATTTCTTTTGTCTACCAGAGTAAGAACCTTTCTCAGGAGGGCCATGTCACAGCTCACAATGTGAGGGCCATGGCCACCTCTATGGCTCATCTTCATTCTGTGTCCATCGACCAGATCTGTCGAGCAGCCTCCTGGGCCTCGGTTCATACCTTCACAGCCCATTACTGTTTGGACAAGGACTCCCGCCGGGATGCCTTGTTTGGTCAGGCTGTCCTCAGACACCTGTTCCATTCTTGAACAACTCCTGCCTTCCTTCCCTGAATGGATGCCTGAGATCCATAGGAAGACGAGGAACCCTTCAGGGTCTCATACCCTTGGGGATCTCCCAGGCATCTTAGCTAGGGAGTCCCCATATGTGAGGACTTATTCCTGCTTGTTCCTGGAGATAGCACAGTTACTTACCTGTAACAGGTGATCTCTGGGAACAGCAGAAATTAGTCCTCACAACCCTCCCACCTCCCCTAGGAGTTGTATCTCTCTTTCTCTTTCCTTCCTCTCTCTCTATTGTCTCAGCTTTAAACTTGAACTGAGGAGAGTTGGTAGGAAAGGCGGGAAGGCAGCGCGCATGCGCTGTGGGATGCCCCAAAAGCTTTCTTCTGGGAAGCTGGGGAGCATTCCCACGCAGGCTCCGTCGGTACCGACGTACCCATATGTGAGGACTAATTCCTGCTGTTCCCAGAGATCACCTGTTACAGGTAAGTAACTGTGCTTACACCAGGATTTATAGGAACAGGGTAGTCCTTAGGACTCATCCAAAGGTCCTCCCTAAGGTTGTCTCCTCTTTCCACCTCAATCAGGAGGTGGTCCTTCCAACATTCTTCCCTAGGCCTCATACAAGCCAGACTGAAGCAGTCCTGCATACCCTGGACTGTAGGAGGGCCTTATCCTTCTACCTTGACCGTACACAAGGGCATAGAAGGGCTACTCAGCTCTTCGTATCCTTTGACCCCCAATAAATTGGGGTTGGCTGTGTCCAAGCGTACCTTGTCCATCTGGGTGGCTGACTGTATCACCTGGGCTTACAAGGCAGCTGACCTTCCTTTGCAGGGTAGGGTCACGGCCCATCGTGTCAGGGCAATGGCTGCCTCAGTGGCTCATCTTCGCTCTGTGCCCTTGGTAGACATCTGCAAGGCTGCAACTTGGTCTTCAAGCCAGACGTTTGCGACCCATTTCTGCCTGGAGAGGGAGTCCTGTAGGGACAGTGCTTTTGGGCAGGCAGTACGCCGGAATCTCTTTGAGGTTTAGGCAACTCCTGCCCTCTGTTGGGCTACCGGTGGAGGTTGTGTCCTTGAAAAGCCTTTCTTTGCTGCTGAGACTAGAGGGAGTTCTCTTGTTCAGCCTGGGTTCCTCGGTAGCCCAGAGCTTGGGAGTCACCCATATGTGAGGACTGACTTCCTGCTTGGTCCTGGAGAGAGAGTAGTTACTCACCTGTAAAAGGTGTTCTCCAGGAGCAGCAGGAATCAGTCCTCACAACCCTCCCTCCCCCCCTTGGAGTTGCAGTTGTACATAGTTTATTTTTCATTTTTGTGTGCTGTTCTTAGCTATGTCATTTGACTGAGGTAAGATGGCACCTTTAGGCGGGAAGGGAACTGTGCGTGTGTGCCTGCATTCCCAAAGGCTTTGATAGAAAGCTGGGGAAATGCTCCGCTGGGGCTTCATCGGCGCCGATGACACCCATATGTGAGGACTGATTCCTGCTGCTCCTGGAGAACACCTGTTACAGGTGAGTAACTACTCTCTATACACGGTTCCACCGTGACAAGGTTGTCCTTAAGACTTGCCCCATTTTATGCCAAAGGTGGTCTCCTTTTCATCTGAATCAGTTTATCTTCCTGTCTTTTTTTCCAGACTGCATACGTCTAGAGCAGAAGCAACTCTGCATACTTTTGACTGCAAGCATGCTTTAGCATTTTATCTACAAAACTCGAGAGCACCGAAGATTTTCACAGTTCATTTCCTTTATCCCTAGTCACCTGGGACTGCCAGTTTCTAAACATACTTTCTCAAGATGGATAGCTGATTGCATCTCAACTGCTTATGATAAAGCAGGACTATCCTTTGAGTGTAATGTCACTGCCCATAATGTTCGTGCCATGGCCACCTCGATGGCAAATCTGTGCACTGTAGCCATTGATGAAATCTGTAAAGCAGCGACTTGGTCTTCGGTTCATATCTTTGCTGCTCATTATGGTCTGGACAAGGACTTCCGCCAGGATGCCATGTTTGGTCAAGCTCTTCTCCAGCACCTCTTTCAGATTTAAGGGCAACTCCTACCCTCCGTCCCGGAACTTATTGATACCAGACATCCATGGAGGATTCATGACCTCTCAATGTCTTCTCTGAGGCAAACTGTCTGGTTCTGAGATCATTTCTCTGGCATTTGGGAGCTAGGGAGTCCCATATGTGAAGACGTCATTCCTGCTTGTTCCTGGAGATAGCGTAGTTACAAGTGATTTTTGGGAACAGCAGGAATTTAGTCTTCGCAACCAACCCTCCTCTACTAGGAGTTGTAGGTTTTCTTTTTCTCTCTTTTTCTCAGCTACAAACACAGTTGAGGTGGGAGAGTTGGGAAGGCAGGACGGCAGCAACGCAGGTGCAGTTTGATGCTGGGGAGCATTCCCGCGTGGGCTCTGTTGGTACCGACATCACCCCATATGTGACAACTAAATTCCTGCTGTTCCCGGAGATCACCTGTTACTATGCTTCCAGACCCTGGATTGTCATTCCTGGAATGCTGTTCCTTTTTATAGCAGGCCTGGTCTTTCTGGTATGGAAATTCAGACCCTATAGCCACTGGGTGCCCATTGATGCAATTTTGTGGGGGGCAGGCTGAGAGTACAAACCTGGTTTAACTACCTTTGGCTAAGTGTCCCATGGAGATGAGGGTCATCTCAGACCAGTTAGAGATTTCAACTGTGACTTCAATTCAGATGTCTCAGTGCTGGGCTCTGAAGGTGAGAGCACTTTCTCATCCACATCAGAGGACTGTGAGACTTGGATGATACGCCTATTCTCCAGGTACAAGCAGGAAGTCGGTCCCCAGATATGGGTGATGGTGCTGACTGAGCCTGCGCGGAGCATTTCCCCAGCTTTCAAAGAAAACCTTTGGGACATGCTACCATTTGTTTATTTATTTATTTAATACACACTTATATATCGCTGCTTCCAGCGATCAGCAGAGGTTCGATTCTTCTTTTGGGGTTGTCAAATCAGGACTGGGGGGGGATAGTAAATACATAGATCCGAGGGGAAGGTCACAGCACACAGGATTAGTGTCTTGGGGATGGGATTATACATATTTACATTTATACATACATATTTACACATTTTTGGATTACACATTTTTACATATTTATACATGAAGTGGATTCAACAGCATATAATTATCTGATTGCTTTGCTACGATTCCATGGAACTTGAGAGTCATGGCTGATTGTAGTAGCATTTGAATAGGTGGGTTTTTATCTCCTTCCTGAAGATTGTAATGTCCTTGATTAGACGCAGTTCAAAAGGGAGTTGATTCCAGATATTTGGCGCAGAGAATGAGAAAGCTCTGCGACATGTACTCGTTTTCACAGTTCTGATGTTGGTGGGGACCTGCAGGGTGCCCGAGTTGGTAGTTCTTCTGTCCCTATTTGCAGGTTGTGTGCTAATAAGTGTGGACAGGAATGAGGGGCTATGTTGTTGATAAGTTTGAATGTGGTTACTAGCATCTTGTACTGTATTCTAGCTGCAATTGGAAGCCAATGTAGGTCGATTAAAATGGGGGTGATGTGTTCAGAAATGCTTGTTCCCATTATGATCCTGGCAGTCACATTTTGGGCCATCTGAAGGATATTTAGTGATTTTTTAGGCAGACCTTGTAAGATGGCATTACAGTAGTCTAGGTGTGGCATAATGAGTGCTTGAGCCACGGACCGGAAGTCACAGGGTGCTGCTATTTTCCTTAGAGGTTGTATCACCCTAAGTTTATGGAAGATGGCTTTGTTTGTTTTACGTAGGTGTGTCTCCATTTTTAGGTTGCAGTCGAGTGTGACTCCTAGATATTTGATTTCATCTTTCGCGTTGTACGTGTTGTTGCACAGGGTGATTGTAGACGGGGGCTTGAAGTTCGGTTTACTGGATATATACATGACCTCTGTTTTTTTGTGGTTAATCGTCATGTTATTTTTCTGTAGCCATAGTAGCATTTCGTCCAGGCAGCTTTCGAGCTGTGTATATTTGGGGTCCGCGGCGTCTAGTTGTGTGTAGAGCATGCATGTGTGGTCCCCTTCCTGCCCAAGGGTGCCATCTTGCCCAGTCTCCTTTTTTCCGCAGAGCCCAATGGACATCTGTCCTGTTTCCCTGGAAAATCTTTGCTAATTATCCTTAGTTAGTTTCCTGGTTTGTGTACCGGTTCCTCTTCCTGCCTTGAGCCAGAGCTGGTGCAGACTCAAGTGCTGTTCTCGGTTCCTTAATTGTCTTTTTTGATTGAGGCTCGTCTCAACCAGCGTTCGCAACCTTTTTCACCTGGTGGTCATCCATCCTGTCTAAGTGTTCCCCCCACCATGTCTTCTGCTGGTTTTAAAAAATGCAACCGCTGCACTCAAACCATGTCAGTTACCGACACCCATGACTACTGCCTGGGCCTGGACCATGACAGCACCTCCTGCGACCTGTGCCAGGCCATAATGCCTAAGACAGGCTTAAAAAAAAAAAAAAAGAAAGAGTTGCAGGGAAAATTGTTCCCCAGGCCCAACAGCACTGGCCTCCCCTATGCCAAGCTCCAAGCCCAGCACTTCCTGTGAAGCCCGAGCGTCCACGGAGTCCTGCGGTACCTCTGAGAAAACCCTGGACCCTGAGAGAGAGAAGAAAAAATCCTTGCAGTCTGCCGAGGTTGCACCAGAGAAACCTGGTAAAACCACCGGGAGGGACTTATGCAGCTCAGACAAGCACTCTACCAAGGTCCTCAAGAAGGATTCCTCGGCCAGCGGAGACCATGCGAGATTCCTCAAGATGGTAGTCCTCGTCGAGGAGCACGCACGAGAGTGCCGGCGCCAGGCCCGAGATCCTCTGTGTCTGCGCCAAAAGCTGCGAAGCCGCCTGCCTTGGAGCCGGAACATCACTGCCATGCTGGCCCTGCAGCACGCAAAGATGGCTGGTTTGTCCACATAATCTGCTCCGGCGACCGGGCCTCCAACTGCGGGAGAATCCCAAGTTGTCGGGCAGAGCTCAGAGTGCCATTGGCCTCTGGTAAGCCCTCTGCTGGTCAAGGTCTCTGTCCTGTTTCTTGGACATCCAATCCTTCCCGGCTTGTTTCTGTGACTCGAACTCCAGGTCCTCCGGAGTCTGCCAGTCACTCTGCGCCGGCCTCAACATTAAGTCGCAGGCCTCTGGCTCGTCACCTCTAGACTCCGAGTTGGAGACGGATGACGAGTTGTCCCTGGAAACCAAACAGCACAGAGATTCCCTCAGACCCATCTCCTCTGTTGCCATTCTCCTCTGGAGGATGTAGCCTTCCACAACTTTGTCAAGGATATGGCAGAGCCCTCTCGGTGCCAGCAGTAACAGAGGAAGATCTGCGCACAGAGGAACTAGAGATTCTCCAGTATGAGTCTCCACCCATGGAAACTCTCACGGTGCCCGTGCAGCCGATCCTTGAGCGGTTGTTACTTAGAATGTGGGAGACGCTGGCGCCTCGATGCCATGTACCGCGTTCGGAAAGGCCCCGGGTTCCACAAGCTACCACTCTACATAACTCCATGGTCGTCGAGTCAATCATACAGAAACTTAAGAGCCGGAAGACCCACTCCTCTGTCCCTCGATGTCTTCGGGTGCATGTGTTACCAGGACTTCATACTGGGTTGCTGGATTCAAGCCTATGAATTGTACATAGGCATGTATCTAAATGCCCTAACCCAGGAGTTGTCTGGGGTTTCAGCGGGGCTTGCCAGCGAACCCCCCCAACAGTTCCAATCCCTGATCTCCAGGTCAAGGACTGCTTTAAGATCCTTTCCCAGGTGGCCTATGACAGCTTTGAGTCAGCGGCTCAAGTAGCAGCGGTCAAGTCTGGCTGCAGTCTTCCAACCTAGATCAGTAGGTCCAAGACAAGCTGCTCGATGTCCCCTGCATTGGGGAGAACCTGTTTGGCAAGCCTGTGGCCAACAAGGTGGCCTAGAGAGGCCAATGTGGTGACTCGGCAGAGGCTCTCCAAAAAGACCTTATCCTTTCCCGGTAAGAAACTATGGGGGGAAGAGACCCCTGTTCCTGAGGAAAAAAGAGCCCTTTCATCAGTCACAACTACCAGCACTTCTTGGACCAGCAACAGGGCTCTCACCGTAAAAGACAAGGCCGTGGAGCTCAGAAACCAAAGACACAGAAGCCTCGGGCCCCAGCTCCCACCCAACCCAGGGGGAGCTTTTGATTCTCAGCAGGGCAGGGCCTCCCCTCCCCCATGAGACCATCAGCCCACAGGGCAAATGTCGCCTCAGACCAGTGGTACTGCTGGTGGTAATGGAGGGATACTTCCTCCACCTAGAGCAGGTACCACCCAGGTTCTTCCCAGGAGAGCCAGTGCGACCTCTCCTTCACCAGATCCTTCTGTTCTCAGAGCTCGCAGGTCTGCTCGGGGACAACAGAGCCTGTACCCAAACATCTATGGGGAATAGGCTTCTACTTCAGATACTTCCTTGTCCCAAAGAGAACTGGGGGCCTCAGGCCCATACTAGACCTCAGAAACGTAAACAGATTTCTGGTGAGGGAGAAGTTCAAGAAGCTCTCCCTTGGAACACTGCTGCCTTACCTCCACCAGGGAGATTGGCTGTGCTCCTTGGACCTAAAGGATGCATACACTCATGTCCTGATCCACCCCTTTCACAGGCAGTACCTACTGTTCTCCGTGAACAAGTAGGAAGTCGGTCCTCGTATATGAGCAATGTTGGCGCCAATGGAACCCGCATGGAGCAATTCCCCAGCTTTCAAAGAAAGCCTTTGGGATTGCTACCATCTTGCTCCTTTTTTCCGCGGAGCCCACCAGACGTCTGTTTTCTTTCCGGAAAAAGTAGGTGTTTTTTCAAGCACTTTTGCATGTCTCTCGTCTTGCGCTGATACCTTTTCCGTCTCGAACTCTGTATCGGGTCGATTTTTCTTTACTTAAGTTTTTTCATTTTTTTGGGGGGATCTTCACGCCCCTTTTTTCTTCATTGGCAGCCCGAAGGGTCTTTGACCTTGCTGGGGTTCTTTTTCCCCCCATGGCTACCAGCAGGTTCAAAAAGTGCAGTCAGTGTGGGAAGATTGTCCCTAACAGATACGCATGACTGCTGCCTCTGGTGCCTCGGCCTGGACCACGACCCCGGCGGTCTGTGGCCTGTGTAAGAAAATGTATTTGAAGGCCTTGAGAAGCCGCCAGCAGCAGCATGACACAAATTTCCCTGACTTTGCCATGCCTCAGAGAGCCAGGACCTCATCTGAGGCCTCGACTACTCGGGAGGAGTACTCCAAACCCGAGCGTCGTCATGGGTCCTCGGAGAGGGGGTCTCTCAAGGGAACAGAACAGGAATAAGAAACCCTTGAAGGCGGCGTCTCTGGATGGCTCCGATTGGCCAGGCTCCAGGGCCAGTCACGGAGCCCCGAGCATCTGCTTGAGACGTCGGAGAGGAGGAGCGTTCAGCTAAGATTCCTCGAAAGGCAATGGTTGCTGATTGGCCTAGGCAAGTACACACTGTCCTCATCGAGGATTCCCCTCTGGGGGAGCTGGCGTCGGGCCCGAATGCATTGGTGCCCACGCCGCAGGCTGTGGAGCCTCCGGGACTGGTGTCCAGGATGGCAGCCTTGGAGCGCAGTGTCACTTCCATCTTGAACCAGCAGCGGGTGCTGATGTCTGGCACATCTGGTTCCTCCACCCCAACCACTGGGCGTTCGACATCAAAGATGTCCCCGGAGGCTTAGCTGATTCTCGAGGCCATGCGGGCCTGGATGGATCCTCGGCCGAGGTCGTGCTCGGCCTCCCACTCATCGGGACTGAGGTCGTCACCGACAAGTCTGCCGGGTTCAGGACATGCGGTGCCGGGACCCTTGAGGCCCAAGGAACACTAGTCTTCCTCGGAGGCCTCCAGCTGGGAGACCGAGGACGAGGAATCCCCAGACACCTGGCGTCATTGCGATGTCCCTTCAGATTCCCTGGTTTCTGAACCGCGGAGAAGGTCCCCACCAGATGATATGGGGTTTTTGGACTTCATCCGGGATGAAGTCAAAAAACCCTCCACCCAGTGTGCAGCGGCGGCCAAGAGACCAAATAGAATGCTAGATATCATAAGGAAAGGAATGGAAAATAAAACAAAGGATATTATAATGCCTCTGTATTGTTCCATGGTGTGACCGCACCTTGAATATTGTGTGCAATTCTGGTCATTGTATCTTAAAAAGGATATAGCATTATTAGGAATGCTTCAGAGAAGAGCCACCAAAATGGCAAAGGGGATGATAGGATACCCCTATGAAGAAAGGCTAAAAAGGTTATGGCTCTTTAACCTGGAAAAGAGACGTCTGAGGGGAGATATGATAGAAGTCTATACATTAATTAATGAATGGAGTGGAACGGGTAAAAGTAGATCGATTGTTTACGTTATCAGAATATAGAAAGACTAGGGGACATGCAATGAAGCTACAGGGCAAACTATTTAAGACAAGTAAGAGAAAATATTTTTTCACTCAACGTGTAATCAAACTCTGGAATTTGTTACCGGAGGATGTAGTAAAGGCTGTTAGTGTAGCTGGGTTTAAAAAAGGTTTGGACAAGTTCCTGGAGAAAAGGTCCATAAACCATTATTAAAAAGGGACCCAGGATATCAACGCTTGATCCAATACAAGCATTGTGGAACCTGTCTTTTGGGGAAACTGCTAGGTACGTATGACCTAGATTGGCCACTGTTGGAAACAGGATACTGAGAAATAAAACCATGGAGAAAAAACTAGGAAAAACCAGCCAGGAGAAACTCAAGGAGGAGGAGGACAAAAAAAGGAGCAGGAGTGAAATGAGTTTACCTGACCACCTTTATAGGGGGTATATCATTGCATATAATGTATGCACTAGGGTTGAAACCACACTTGTAAAACTGCAGAGGGGAGAAAGAGAATATTTAAAACAAACCAAACAGTGGTGCCTCCACTCACAGTGGACTCAGGCCACGGGCAGGCTTCGGGACAGGTTCGGGGATCTCCAGGAACAAACAGGAATGAGTCTTCACATATGGGTATCGTTGGTACCGACGGAGCCTGCGCGGGAACGCTCCCCAGCGTCCAAAAGGAAAGCTTTTGGGAGCATCCCACAGCGCCTGCGCGCTGCCTTCCCGCCTTTCCCAACTGCCTCTCTCCAGTTCTTCTTTTCCACGGAGCCAGCAGGTCGTGTTTCCTGTCACCGCTGAAGAATTTCTTATTTTTCTTTTATTTTTCTTTAGTCGCGTGTCTGCCTTCTCGATTCTGGACTGGTACCACCGGTCTTTTTTCTTTCTTTAAAAAAAAAAAAAAACGTCTACTCTCTTCGGTGCATTTTTTCTTCTGGGGCCTTAGGCCTACAGATATAATTTCCTCATGGAAAAACCCGCCTCCGGGTTTAAAAAGTGCACGAAGTGCAGTAGCACTATTTCTGTCACTGACACCCATGACTGGTGTCTAAAATGTTTAGGTCCTGACCACTCCATTGCTGATTGTGAGTCCTGTTCCATGATGTCTGAGAGGGTTACAGAATCGGGCAGCCAAGCTCAGTACCCTGTTTCCCTCCGATGCAGCTTCTGTGGCATCAACGTCTTCCAGGGCTGCTTCTTCATCCCATGGATCTCAGGTAACCAAACTTAAATCTGGCCGGTCCTCAAAGAGTTCATCTTCCTCTAAGTATCAAGATGCCCCCGGGCTTACTCTTGAGGATTCCACACCGGCAAAATTACTCCGGCGGGAGGCTCCGGCTTCCAAAGCACTACCTATGGGGTCACAGGTTGACATCGATGGCTTGGCCTCGACCAATCACCTGTTACAATGTTCTGGGGTACTGGCGGTATCTACCGGTACCGACATCCAGACATTGGTGGCGTCAATGGATCAGAATATTCTGACCATGCAGCATGCCATCACGGCATTCATACAAGCTGCGACGCCTACAGTACCGCAACAAACTTGTACCTGTACCGATTCCGGTACCGGACCCGATATCGGTCCCGATACCAGTACCGCTTGCATCAGCATCGACGGCAGCGGTACGCTATCCAGTGATGCCCATCAGTACCGACCCGGTACCGATTACTCCCGATGTCGATACCTCCCGGCACGCGTATCGGGCTCTACGAGAGCATCCAGACAGTCAATACTTCGATTCCTCTGAAGACTCTGATTCTTCAGAGGCCTCGATTGAAGCATCGGGGATCCTTCCTCAGGAACCCTCTTCTCCAAAATGGAGAATGTGTCTCCTCTTGAAGACTTGTCTTTTCAGGACTTCATTAGGGAGGTGGCCAAAGGCCTGTCCATCTCAGTAACCTCTGAAACTGAACCTAGAGCCAAAAAATTAGATATCCTACAATATCCTAAGGCTCCTAAAGAGGCAGCCACCTTACCAATACATGAGATTCTTTATGATCACATGTTGGGCATATGGGAGACTCCTCTTTCCACCTCCCCTCATTCCAGGAGGTTGGACACCATGTATCGTGTTCCTCCTTGTCCTGGGTTTCATAAGACTCAGCTTCCTCACCACTCCATTGTGGTCGAGTCTGCTATGAAAAAGATCAAGAGTACAAAAAGGCACTTCTCTGCTCCTCCAGGAAGAGAATGAAGAACTCTAGATGCCTTTGGCAGGAAAATCTTCCAGGCCAGTATGCTTGTAGCCAGAATCAACTCCTATAGTCTCTATATGGGGATGTTTCTCAAAGAAGTTACAGATCATCTGCAAACCTTATCTCCTTTTATGTCAGAAGATAAGAGAGAAGAATATATCACCTGACTTAAACATGCACAGGATGTATCCAAGTTTTCCAACCGTGCAGCCTTTGACTCTTTTGAGGGGGCCAGTAGAGCCTCGGCTATTGCCATAGGTGCACGCAGAGTTGCTTGGTTGCAAGCCTCTGATTTGGAATCCTGGGTACAGGATGGTCTAGGTAACCTTCCCTGTACAGGCGAAAACCTGTTTGGCAAAGATTGGCAAGCAAAGGCCAACCAGATGGATGCTGAAAATTCTGCTTTAGATAGACTTTCAAAGTCTACTACTGCTCCTTTTAAAAAGAGGTTGTTCAAAAAAGGATCTTTCCCAAAGAAAGGGAAATTTTCTTCTTATGGTCAGGCCTCTTCTCAAGGTCGTTTTGCTACAAAGAGACAGCAACAACCAAAACAGGCCAAAACCCAGGCTGCGAGGACTGCTATGGCCCAACAGCCTCAGCCTCCTCAGGGCCTTTGACTTTTCACTAGAGAACTTAGCCTTTCTGGCTCTAGAACATCCAGAGCCTCTCAGATCCCAGGAAGGTTAGCTCACTTTGCTCCCAGATGGGAACAAATCACAGCAGAGCAGTGGACCCTCTCCATAAGGGTACAAGCTTCATTTCTTAAACCTTCCTCCTCACACCATGGTGAAACAGTTCAATTCTCCAACATCTCTCCTCAACCTTCTAGGTCAAGAGATTGCTACCCTTCTTGCCCAAGGGGCAATAGAAGAAGTACCCGTTCTTCAACAGGGCTCAGGGTTCTACTCCCCCTATTTTCTCATTCCAAAGAAAACGGGGGACTACAGACCCATATTAGATCTCAGAGAATTGAACAAGTTTCTATGCAAGGAGAAATTCAAGATGACTTCTCTCGGAACTCTCCTTCCATACCTCCAGAGTCAGGACTGGCTTTGTTCTCTAGATCTCAAGGATGCGTATACCCATGTTCTCATCCATCCAACACACAGAAGATTCCTTTGCTTCCTTTACCAAGGAAAGCACTACCAATACAAAGTGCTTCCTTTCGGTCTGGCTTCTGCTCCAAGAGTGTTCACAAAATGCATGGCAGTAGTAGCTGCATTCCTGCGCACTCTAGGAATATTCGTATTCCCATATCTGGACGACTGGTTCATCCAAGCTCTATCCCAATCAGAGGCCCAGACTTCCCTGGCCTGCACAAGGCGTATTCTTCAGTATCTGGGACTGGTAATCAACATTCTAAAATCCCATCTCACCCCTACTCAGTCTCTAGAGTTCATAGGGGCCTTACTGGATACCAAAACTGCAAGGGCCTATCTTCCCCAGGCCCGTTGCCTACGCTTGGTGCAGTTAGCCTCCCAGATTCAGTTAAAATCCCATTTAACTGCTCGAGAGATGTTGCAACTCTTAGGCCACATGGCATCCACGGTGCATGTGGTTCCCTATGCTCGCCTTCACATGAGAGTGGCTCAGTGGACCCTATCCACCCAATGGACCCAGGCATCAGGTTGCCTGTCAGACAAAATAGCAACCTCCAGTCGCCTATTTTGCTCCCTCCACTGGTGGAAGTCCACTCAGAATCTGTTACTGGGGTCCCCCTTTCAACAGGTGTTACCCCAAGCAACCCTTACAACAGATGCCTCTCCAAAGGGTTGGGGGGCTCATCTACAAGATCTCTCGACCCAGGGCATCTGGTCTCCACAAGAGACATCTCTTCATATCAACCTCTTAGAGCTCAGAGCAATCTTTCTGGCTCTGAGTCTTCCACACCCTGCTCAGCTACAAGACAGTCCTCATCCACACGGACAACCAGGTAGCCATGTTCTTCGTGAACAAGCAGGGAGGGAGTGGCTCTCTGTCGCTTTGCAACGAAGCTCTGAGATTGTGGGCCTTCGCCAGAGAGCATCAAATCCATCTCATGGCAGTGTATCTTCCAGGGGTTCAAAACTCTTTGGCAGACAGACTCAGTCGAGTTATGCTTCCTCACGAATGGTCCCTCCATGGGGACCAGATAGCCAGGATTTTTCGGATTTGGGGTACCCCAGACATAGACCTGTTTGTAAGTCCGTGGAATGCCAAACTTCCCCGGTTCTGTTCCAGGATTCCATGTCAGGGAGTTCAGGCCAGGGATGTCTTCCTCCTTCATTGGGGGCAAGACTTCCTCTTTGCCTTTCCACCTATTCCCCTCATCCCCAAGACTCTGTTCAAGCTTCAGAGAGACAAGGGGTCTATGATCCTCATAGCACCACTTTGGCCACGCCAAGTGTGGTACCCTCTACTTCTGCATCTCTCTCAAGCTCCCTCCCTAGACCTGGGGTCTGCTCCAGATCTCCTCTCCCAGGAGGAGGGAACCTTGTGGCACCCATATCCTCAGTCTCTTCATCTCAGGGCCTGGTTGCTGAAGGCCTAGACCTTCAAGATTTACACCTTTCTCAGCAAGTGAAGGATATCCTTCATGCTTCCAGAAAGCCTTCCACCAGACGTTCATATGCTTTTAAATGGAAAAGGTTTTCCATTTGGTGTGCAGAGAAGGGTCTCAACCCTCTTGCAATACCTTTGAATTCTTTACTAGACTATTTGCTGCATTTATCCCATGCAGGCCTTAAAACAAATTCAATCAGAGTCCATTTGAGTGCTATTGCAGCATCCCTTAAGCCTCTCAATGGACAACCTATTTCCTCTAATCCTCTTATAGCAAGATTCATGAGAGGCCTTCTTTAGACTAAACCTCCCATTAGACCACCTCCAGTGGCATGGGACTTGAATCTGGTTCTTGGCCAGCTTATGAAGCCACCCTTTGAACCCTTAGCCACTACCTCCTTGAAATTCCTTTCCTGGAAGGTTATTTTTCTCATTGCAGTCACCTCTGCTCGCAGTATCAGTGAGTTGCAAGCTTTAGTGGCTAATCCTCCTTATACAAGGTTCCATCATGACAAGGTAGTCCTCAGAACTAATCCACACTTTATGCCTAAAGTGGTCTCACCTTTTCATCTGAACCAGGAGGTATATTTACCTGTCTTTTTTCCAGGACCTCATGCATCAAGTGCAGAGAGGAATCTTCATACCCTGGATTGTAAAAGAGCACTTGCTTTCTACTTACAAAGGACACAGCAACATAGAAAGTCCTCTCAACTTTTTGTTGCTTTTGATCCTTCTCATTTAGGACTTTCAGTCTCTAAGAGAACTCTGTCCAGTTGGATTGCTCGGTGTATTTCCTTCGCCTACCAGAGTAAGAACCTTTCTCTGGAGGGCCATGTCACAGCTCACAATGTGAGGGCCATGGCAACCTCTATGGCTCATCTAAACTCTTTGTCCATCGACCAAATCTGTCGAGCGGCCACCTCGGCATCGGTTCATACCTTCACAGCCCATTACTGCTTGGACAAGGACTCCCGCCGGGATGCCTTGTTTGGTCAGGCTGTTCTCAAACACCTGTTCCATACCTAATCAACTCCTACCCTCCATCCCTGACTGGATGCCTGAGATTCATGGGTGGAGGTGGAGCCCTTCCCAGGGACTCACAATCTGGGTGATCTCCCAGGCATCTCTAGCTGGGGAGTCCCCATATGTGAAGACTCATTCCTGCTTGTTCCTGGAGATAGCACAGTTACTTACCTGTAACAGGTGATCTCTGGGAACAGCAGGAATAAGTCTTCACAACCCACCCACCTCCCCTAGGAATTGTATCTCTCTATCTTTCCTTTCCTCTCTCTCTCTTTGTCTTAGCTTTAAAACTCGAACTGGAGAGTGGCAGTTGGGAAAGGCGGGAAGGCAGCGCGCAGGCACTGTGGGATGCTCCCAAAAGCTTTCCTTTTGGACGCTGGGGAGCGTTCCCGCGCAGGCTCCGTCGGTACCGACGATACCCATATGTGAAGACTTATTCCTGCTGTTCCCAGAGATCACCTGTTACAGGTAAGTCTGTGCTTTACCTGCCAACTGGCAGAGTCCCTCAACTGGTGGCAAAACATGCACCACCTCCAGGCAGGAATGCCCTTTGAGGCAGCTGCACCACAGAGGATCTTGACCACAGACACCTTCCTGATTTGGGGGGGTGTATTGTGGGGTTTGCTGCACATAGGGCAGCTGGTCTCAGGAGGAGTCACTCCTACAGATCAATGTCCTGGAGCTCAGGGCAATCATCTTGGCCTTATGAGCATTCCACCACTTCCTGCAAAACCGGCCTTTGCTGATTCAGATGGACAACCAGGTTGCCATGTTTTATATTAACAAGCAGTGGGGCATGGGTTCGTACTTCCTCTGCCTGGAGGCATTGGCCGCCCTCTCCTCTGCAGCATTCTACAGCATGCTCTTGCGAGCTGTTTATTTCCCGGGCTAGGACAACTGCCTAGCGGACGGGCTGAGCAGAGTCCTTCGACCCACACGAGTGGCACTTAAACCCCAGAGTAATGAAGTAGCTCTTTCACCTCTGGAGCAGGCCCATGATGGACTTATTCGCCTCTCTGGACAACATGTAGCTGCCTCGCTTATGCTCCCATTAGCTGTACCCAGAGAAAGTGGCGGCAGAGGCCTCTGTGATCTCGTGGTCCGAGGGCCTACTCTATGGGTTCCCACGATTCCTTCCCGCCCCCCTCCCCCGTCCCTATCACCAGAACCCTCTTCAAGGTCCAGGGCAAAAGGGCATAAGTTATACTGATTTCCCCAGGTTCCCTCTGCTGTTTTCCCTGTCGGTGACACTCGGTCCCACTGGGCCAAGCCCCAGACCTGTCCCAGGAGGAAGGCTGCCTCCTGCATCCCAATTTGGGGTCACTAATGCTAACACAGTGGCTGCTGAAAGGGTAGCATTGGCCCCTTTCAATCTTCCAGGAGAAGTCGAGGAGATTCTACTGCTTCCTGAAAACCCTCCACCAGGCGGTCTTATTCCTTTAAGTGGAGAAGGTTCTCCACCTGGTGTGCAGAAAGGGAGGAGAATCCCTTCTCCTGCCATGTGCAAGTAGTACTCCAGTACCTACTGCACCTGTCACACACTGGGCTGAAATCTAACTTGGTGAGGGTACATCTGAGCGCCATAGCTGCTCACTACCACCCTATTGAGGGAAAACCCCTCTCAAGCCAGCCCCTGGTCTCCAGGTTCCTCTGGGCCTCCTGCTATCCAAGCCCCCTCTCTGCCCTCCAGCAGCAGAGTGGGACCTCAACGTGGTGCTCTCCCAGCTTACCAAATTGCCATTCGAGCCCCTGGCTACTTGCCACCTGCAGTAGCTGTCTTGGAAAGTGGGCTTTCTGGTGGCCCTCACGTCCGCTCGAAGAGTGAGCAAACTCCAGGCCCTGGTGGCAGATCCACCACATACAAGGCTGCGTAAGAACAGGGTAGTGCTCTGCACACCCCAAATTCCTCCCGAAGGTGGTGTCTCCTTTCCACCTCAACCAAGAGATGGTCCTCCCCACCTTCTTCCCACATCCTCAAAGCAGCAGGGAGGAACTAGTGCCTAATACACTAGATTGCAAATGGGCCCTATCCTTCTACTTACAGCAGACTTAGGCTCATCAAAGCTCCTCAGCTTTTTTGTCTTATGACCCCAACAGATTGGGGCTCCCTGTGACTAAGCAACTAAGTCTGTCCACTTGGGTGGTGGACTGTATTGCCCTTGCCTATGAGCAAGCTGGCCTCTCCCTCGAGCACCAGATCACAGTGCATTGCATGAGGGCAATGGCCACATTGGTGGCCAACCTCCGCTCATTGCCAGTGACGGAAATCAGCAATGCCGCCACATGTTCTTCAATTCATAGGTTCGCAGCTCACTACTGCCTGGAGAGCGACAGTGCCTTTGGTCAGGCAGTACTCCATAATATTCTTGGGGTGTAGGCAACTCCTGTCCCCCTGACCCTTCTGTGTTCAGGCTACTGGAGTGATAGTGTCATTGGATGCTAGGGTCTGCAGATTCTCTCAGTTGGGGACTCGCCTTCTGCAACTCATTGGTCGCCGTTGGTGCTGTCGTGGTTCGGTCCTTTGCAACCTGTAGCTAGAAAGTCCCATATGTGAGGACAGACTTTCTACTTGTTCCTGCAGAAAGCAGTGTTACTCACCTGTAACAGGGATTCTCCAGGGAAAGCAGGAATCTGTCCTCACAATGCTTCCTCCTCCCCTGGAAGCTGCCTCTGAGCTTGTTTTGTTTTTTTACTACCGTCCTAGCTATGTCACCTGACTTAGCAAGATGGTACCCTTGGGCAAGAAGGGGACCACGCATGCGTGGTAGCATGTCCCAAAAGCTTTCTTTGAAAGTTGAGGAAATGCTCCACATGGGCTCTGTTGGTGTCAACATCACCCATATGTGAGGACTCATTCCTGCTGTCCCTGGAGAACACCTGTTACAAGTGAGTAACTATGCTTTTCGGAAGGAGGCACTAGCAGTATTGACTGCTATGGTTTCATCTGCCTTGAACTTGGCAGACGCTCCAGGGATGGAGCAGGAGCCGAAGGTGCAACTGCTGCTGCAAGGGATGTGGAAATCCACTGTCTTCCCATTCCCGGAGGTGATCAATGATATGATGCGGTTGTGGTGGGATTTGCCCGGCTTCCCCCCTCAGGGGTTAAGAATGTATAAGAAGATGTACACTGTCCTGGAGAAGTGCATGGTGTGGTTTGATATTCCCAAAGTGGATGTGCAGGTCATGGCAGTTACTAAGCAGACCACCATGCCTGTGGAAGGTGACTTGGCCTTAAAGGATCCTTGGACTGAAAGGTGGATGTCTTTTTGAGGAGCTGGTTTGTAGCAGTGATGGCTATCCTTCAGTTGTCAGTATGTGTGAGCCTGACTTCTCAAGCCCTGCTTCAGTGGATTCAGTCTCTTCTGCCAGATGATACTATCCCTCTTTTGTAGTTGGCCGCAGTATTCCTTTCTGATGCCATGTATGACCTGGTACTTTTGGTGTCCAGGGACAGTGCCCCATCTGCTGTGTCATGGAGGTGGATCTGGATCTGGCTCCAGCACCAATGCCAGCAGGCCCAACTGGCCTTTAAAGGGAACCTTCTATTTGGAGCAGTTTTGGAGAACCTGGTGAAAGACCTGGGTGAATGTCTTATAGCTTTCCAAAAGATGGGCCTAAGGGGGCCAGTGAAGTGGGCAGGAGCTCCTTTCTCATCAGCCCCTGCCAGTCCACTGCAGATGTACTGGCAGGACTCCCGGGGATCTTGGGATTTTTGTCATTAATGACCTGGAAAGCCTTTCTTCTCTGCTTCCGGACTTTGAGCTTGCTGTCAGCCCTTTTGTGGGGGCCTGAGGGCCCAGAGTCTCTGTCCCCTCTAGAGGTGAACCCTCCCGGACTGCACAATGAAGGTTTTGGGATCCATTCCCAAGCTCATCTGGTTGGAGGCAGGCTTCGCCTTTTCTTTCAGGAATGGGCCCAGGTTACCAAGGATGGCTGGGTGCTAGACACCATTCAGTTAGGCTATGTCCTGGAATGTAAAAAGCTGATTTCCGGATGCTTTAGTCATATACCCTTGTGGGTCTGCAATCAAAAGTGTTGCTGTGTGGACCACCTTGGCAAGTGTTCAAAAAGGACGGTTCCTTCCAGCTCATTCTGGACCTCAATGGGGTCAATGAATATTTGCACATCTTGTGCTTCTGGATAGAAACCTTGTGCTCCGTGATTCAAGCAGTGTGCAGAGGGGGAAATTTTGGCTTCTCGGGATCTGGCCGAGGCGTATTTTCATATCCCAATTGGGCAGATCAGCAAAAGTATCTGCATTTTGCAGTGCTTGGCTCTCCCTTTTGGGCTAGCAGACAACCCCACCCCTCCCCCCAGATTGTTCTCAAAGGTCATGGTGGTGGCATCTGCGATGCCAAGGGATCTGTGTCCATCCATATCTGGACAATTGGCTCATCCGGGCCCATTTTCCTTTCAGAAGCGTCTCGGGTGGTGTCCTGAATGGTGACCTTTTTGGTGTCTGTTTTGCAAAGCCTTGGCTGTGTGATTAATTGGGGAAAGAGCCAGCTGCTGCCTTCCTGACCCTTGGAGTTTCTGAGAGCATGTTTTGACACTTGAGTAGACAGTTTTCGTGCTAGAGGATAATGTCAAGATGGTTGGATTGCCTGGCACTGTTCTGTGCACAGCAGGCTACCAGAGTCTGAGATTGCTGCCAGCAATCTGAGCAGCTGAAGATAATCATAGAGATGGTGCCGTGGGGGGTGTGCTCACATGCGACCACTCCAGCAATCCTTGTTGACTCGTTGGTCCCTGAGTTCTCAGGAGTTCAAGTGTCTGTGCCCACTCCCATTGTTGAAGGCTAGCCTGCAGTGGTGGCAGCAACCCTGTCATCTGAGGAAGGGAGAGCTGCTGGACAATTTCTCCTGGATCCTCCTAACAGATGCCAGTGTCTCTGGCTGGAGAGCCCATTGCCAAGACTGAATGATCCAGAGCAGTTGGAACCGTAGGGAAGTGGTGTGGTCCATCAACTGCCTCAAGGTGAGGGCCATCAGGTTGGCTCTTCTGCGTTTTCAGCCCCTGGTTAAAGGCCAGGCGGTTCTGGTATCTTATACAATGCCATGGCAGTGGCTTATCAGTCGGTAAGATGGCATGAAGCATGATAGGGTAGCTCTAGAGATGGCTCAACTGTTTGGGTGGAGGAGAACCTCCTGACCATGTCAGCTCAGCACGTTGCTGGGGTGGACAACATGGAAACAGACTTCCTCAGCCAGCACTCTGGATCCTGGAGAATGGGAGTTGCTAGGAAGCATTTTAATTGATTCTGCACCACTGGGGTCGCCCCAAAATGGATGTGATGGTGGTCCGCTTCAGTGCAAAAGCTTGCTGCTTTGTTTGTTTGCCAAGGAGATGGTGTCAGAGGGCATCGACGCCCTGACCCAGCCTTGGCCAAGTCAGCATCTGTTGTACATCTGTTTCTTCCATGGTCCCTGGTGGGGCATGTGATTTGACATATAGAGCACCACCCAGACAGGTGCCGGATTGGTCGAGAGCATGGTTTGGAGATCTGATGTGGCTCTTACAGGCACCTTAAATCTGGGAGGCCTGTTGCAGAAGGGACAGATCAGTCCTGGAGGACTTGGTTCCCTTCTTACTTACGGCTTGGCTCTTGAAAGGAGTCGGCTAGCTTGTAAATTACTCACTGGAGGTGGTCTCCACTTTTGCTTGGTGCCCAGAGGTGGTCTACCAAACTAGCAATGGTATGACACTTGGCAGTTGGCTTCTGAGGTGGCCAAGATGCAATCTCTGCTGGCCTTTTATACAGGATGGCCTGGAAAAGGGCCTCTCTCCCTTAGTTTCCTGAAAGTTCAGGTAGCAGCTCTAGCCTGTTTCTATGGTCCGGTGGCTAGTGAGTCTCTAGCCTTGCACCCAGATGTCTTGTGCTTTCTCCAGGGGGTTTGATGTCTGCGTCCTTCCCTACAGTCCATGATCCCTTCCTGAGATTTGGGTCTGGTGTTTAGGGCTCTGATGGCAGTGCCCTGTGAGCTGCTAAAGCACGCTACTTTAAAGGATTTGATGTTCAAGACAGTGGTCTTGGTTGGAGTCTGTTTTGCTGAGATCCTTATCTGTCTTTTTCAAAGGAGCCAGTTTCTATTTGGCCTGTGCTTTTCTTCTTGTCTAAGTGCTTTCTGCCTTTCACGTGAACCGTGTGGTTGCCTGCCCTCCTCAAAGGAGCAGTACCAGGGTAATGATAAGGATCTTCGCCTTATGGATGTCTGGAGAATGCTTCTCAGGTACTTGAAAGTTACAAATTCCTTTTGGAAGTCTGATCATCTCTTTGTGCTGTTTGCCAGCCCGCACAAAAGTGAGGTGACGGCTAAGTCGACTTTGGGGCTATTGTCTCAGCATATCTGTTGCAGAATTGGCCTATTCAAAAGGGTTTGTGTGCCCATTCTACCCATGCACAAGCATCCTCATGGGCAGAACGGAGCTCAGAAGCCCCTGTCGATGTGTCGGGCAGCGACATGGGCATTGCTTTCCACTTTGGTCTAGCATTACTGCTTGGCTGTCTACATGCAGGCAGACATGGCCTTTGACACAAGGGTTTTGCAAGCCGTTGAGTGGTGTTATAGCTTTGGTACATCCCACTCGTCTGGACTTGTATAGCAGGATGATATGGAAGGTGACATTTTACTTATTAGTTAATGCCCTTTCATTGAGTCCTGCTAGACCAGTCCAGGGCCCGCCCCTGGAACTGTATTGCTCTGCTGTTCTATTGCGGTACCCTTGGGTCGGCTATGATTTTATACTTGGCTTTGCAGGTTTATTTTCTTCTGACAGCCTTCTGTTTATGCTTTCCTGTACATAGTTCTCTACTGTTTCATTACTCACTGTTACCCAGGTTCAGGTTGTGTGAGGCTTGCCATGTTTCTCCCATATGCTTTGAGGCAAATGCTGAAGGGATCTCTGGCTGAGGCGAATAGAGGCTTTGGGAGTGATGTCGTTGAAACCTGGGCTTTTCATTGGTTCTTTGTCTCCACCAATTTGCTGATAGTGGAACACAACTCACTTGTCCAGACTGGCTTAGCAGGCTCAAGGAAAGAACAATCTCCAGGAACAAGCAGGAATGTAGTCTTCACATATGGGTATCGTTGGTACTGACAGAGCCTGCACGGGAACGCTCCCCAGCGTCCAATTAGAAAGCTTTTGGGAGCATCCCACAGTGCCTGTGTGCTGCCTTCCCGCCTTTCCCAACTGCCTCTCTCCAGTTTTTCGTTTTCCGCGGAGCCAGCAGGTCGTTCCTGTCACTGCAGAAAAGTTTTCCTTATTCCCTTCTTTTTTTGTGGTCGCGTCTGCCTTCCTCGACGCTTTACCGGTACCACTGGTTCTTTCCTTTTTTTCTTTTCTTTAAAAAAAAAAAAAAAATATAAATATATATATATAATATAATATAATATATTTTATCTTTTTAAAAGAAGAAAAAAGAACCACCGGTGGTACCGGTAAAGCGTATATATATACTTGGTTCTTTTTTCCACGTGTACGCGCCATTCTAGGCCCAAAATTCCTCCACAATGGGAAAAACCCGCTTCGGGTTTCAAAAAGTGCACAAAGTGTGGTGCTACCATCTCCGTCACCGACACCCATGAGTGATGCCTTAAATGTTTAGGTCCTGACCACTCCATCACGGAATGTATGGCCTGTGCCATGATGTCCAAAAGAGGTCGGCAGAACCGAGCTGCTAAGCTCAGTACCCTGTTTCCCTCGGATGCAGCCTCGGTGGCATCAACGTCTTCCAGGGCTTCGTCTTCCTCCCGTGGATCTCAGGTAACTAAACACAAGTCTAGCCGGTCTTCAAAGGGTAGATCTGCTTCTAAGCATCGAGATGCCTCTGGCGTTGCCCTTGAGGATTCTGCACCGGCAAAATTGCCCTGGCGGGAGGCTTCCGCTTCCAAAGCATTATCGGGGCTACAGAACGTTCTCGAGGCCTCAACCTCGGCAGAACTACTGGTGCCATGCTCTGGTGCCAGCTGTTTTCTCCGGTACCGACATTCAGGCATCGGCAGCATCGATAGACCAGAGGTTCCTGACTATGGAACGCAGTCTGGTGGCTCTCCTTGCGGCATCAACACCCTCAGAACCGCGTAAGACAGTTCAACCGGTACCGGCACTGACTCTGGCACTGGTATCGGTACCGGTACTGACAGCATCAACATCGGTGTCGGCATTGCCGGCACCCAGTCATGCGATGCCTTCCGGTACCAATACACCGGTACCGATTTTTTTTTCCCCCCCTCTCCCCCCCGGTACCGACTTCGATCGGTATGGGTATCGGGCTCTTCAAGAGCATCCGGACAGAAGGTCCTTCGAGTCCTCAGAGGAATCTGAGGATTCTGACAGTTGTTGGTACGGGAATACTTCTCCCAGAGGAGCCTTCCTCCCCTAAACGCAGGATGTCTCCTCCAGAGGATATTTCCTTTCAGGACTTCATCAGGGAGGTGGCTCGAGGTCTGTCCATTACTGTGGCTCCTGAATCAGAGCCCAGAGCAAAGGAGTTGGAAATTTTACAATATCCCAAAGCTCCTAAGGAGGCAGCTACTCTACCCATCCATGAGATCTTGCATGATCTCATGCTAAGAACGTGGGAGACGCCTCTTACCCACCTCTCCTCCACTCTTGTAGACTGGATACTATGTATCGAGTCCCTCCTTGTTCTGGTTTCCAGAAAATTCAGCTTCCTCACCACTCTATTGTGGTGGAATCAGCTATGAGAAGGATCAGGAGTGCAAAGAGGCATGCCTTTAATCCTCCAGGACGTGCGTGCAGAACTTTGGATGCTTTTGGACGTCGTACTTTCCAAGCTTCCATGCTTTCTGCCAGGATCAGTTCCTATATTTTATATATGGGAATGTTCCTGAAGGAAATCACAGGAGATTTAGAGGTTTTGAGCCCTCTTCTTCCTGAGGATAGAAGGCAGGATTTTCTCACATTGGTCAAACATGCCCAGGATGTTTATAAATTTGTCAACTGTGCAGCTTTTGACTGTTTTGAGTGCATACGCAGAATCTCAGCCATTGCCATAGGTGCACATAGAATTGCCTGGTTCCAGGCATCTGATTTGGAGCTCTGGGTACAAGACAAACTGGGCAATATTCCTTGTACTGGTGAGAACCTGTTTGGCAAAGATTGGCAAGAAAAAGCCAATGAGTTAGATCAGGGGTCTCAAACACGCGGCCCGCGGGCCGCATGCGGCCCGCAAGACAACTTTGTGCGGCCCGCGACGGAGGAAAACAAAAAAACCCCAAAACCCTGGCTTCTGCCGTTGCCGCCGTGGCAGCGGCAGAATCAATTGTCAAATTTTAAAAAAAAACTGACTTCTGCTGCTCAAGCAGCAAAATCAGCTGTCCTGCGGCCCCTTCCCCTGTGCCCGGAGATCCGAGTCTGCTCTATCAGCGGCGTGCTTTTCAAGCCGCGAAGAGAGTATTCCCCTCTCGCGCGGTTTCAAGCCGCGCGAGAGGGGGATACTCTCCTCGCGGCTTGAAAAGCACGCCGCTGATAGAGCAGACTCGGATCTCCGGGCACAGGGGAAGGGGCCTCAGGACAGCTGATTTTGCTGCTTGAGCAGCAGAAGCCAGGTTTTTTTTAATTTACCTGGGGGGGGGGGGGTGTAGGACTGGAAATGGGCTATTGGCAGGGGGGGGTATGACTGGAAATGGGCTATTGGCAGGGGGGGGGGTTATGACTGGAAATGGGCTATTGGCAGGGGGGGGTTATGACTGGAGATGGGCTATTGGCAGGGGGGGGGGGTTATGACTGGAGATGGGCTATTGGCAGGGGGGGTTATGACTGGAGATGGGCTATTGGCAGGGGGGTTATGACTGGTAATGGGCTATGGTGGGGGCTAGGACTGGAAGTGGGCAGGGGGGGGTAAGGAAGGTCTGGAGGTGGGCTGAGGGGGGGAGGTAGGACGGCTAATGAGCTAGGGAAGGGCGGACTGAAATGGGGTAATGGGGGTTAGGGCTGGAAGTGGGCTATTGGCAGGGGGTTATGACTGGTAATGGGCTATGGGGGGGTAAGACTGAAAATGGGGTGATGGGGGGTAAAACTGGAAGTGCGCTATGGGGAGGTTAGGACTGGTAATGGGCTATGGGGGGTCTAGGACTGGTAATGGGCTGGGGGGGGTTGCTAGGACTGGAAATGGGCTGAGTGGAAGGGGGCTTGAACTGCAAATGGCTGATGGGGAGGGGGGCTTGGAATGGAAATGGGCTGTGAGGAGAGGGAGCTAGGATTGGAAATGGGCTGATGGGGGGCTAGGATTGGAAATGGGCTGATGGTGAGGCTAGGATAGGACTGGAAATGGACTAATGGGGGGACTAGAAGGGAGCGGATGCTGGGTGGGGCTGGAACTAGAAGGGAGCTGATGTTGGGGGAGGATTAGAATGGGATGGAGCTGGGAAAGTGAAATGGAGAGGGGAAAAATATTTTGTCTGGGAGAGAAGACAAATCTACAATTGGCCAGGTATTGGGAGAGTAAGTGGGGATTGAGGATGGAGGGGTAAAATTTGAGTGGATGAAATAGGAATGAGGAAAGAGAAAAAGGAGAAAGATTAGTATGTTAAAGCAGATGTAGAGAGAGAATGGAAAAAAACTAGGAGAGAAGAAAGGGCAAATGGACAGCAGACGATGGAGAGTTAGCAGAAGACATGAAGAAACCAGAAGAAAGTGGCTGGAACAATTGCAACTGAAAAAAATGCACAAAAGGTAGAAAAATATCTCTTTATTTTGAATTTATTAACTGGAATATGTCAGCTCTGGGAAATGTGCATCATTAATGTTTGCGCTTTGTTTAGTACAAGAGGAAATTAATTTATAGTTTTATTTCTACAGTGTTGTTGTACATTCCAAGTTTGGCTTTTGGGGTTCCCAGTTTAATTATTGTCTTCTTGTTTCTAAATCTTTTAGTCTTTCTTTATCCATACTCATTAAAGAGGCATGTTTACTAAAAGTTAGTGTATGGTAACATTATGCAAATATTTATGCAAATGAGGCCCCTTATGCAAATGAGGCCCCGCGTCTTATGCGGCCCCCGGGTTACTTTACAAGTCCTCATTTGGCCCTCAAAGCAATTTGAGTTTGAGACCCCTGAGTTAGATGCTGACAACTCCACCTTGGATATATTATCCAAGGCCACAGCTGATCCTGCAAGAAAGATCTTTCAAAAAACCCTTCTTTTCCAAAAAGAAGAGGTTTTATCCTGCTTATTCCCAGCAGGGACGCTCTGCAGGTCAACCTGTCCGGAAAAATCAGCAACCACCCAAACAAAGGAAAGGAAAGCAAAGACTGCTAAGCCTCAACCGTCTCAGCAGTCTCAGCCTCCACAAGGCCTTTGACTTTCATCTAGAGAGCTTAGCCTTCCTGGCTCTCAATGGACCAGAGCCTTCCACCATTCCAGGAAGGTTGTGTCACTTTGCCCCCAGATGGGGGCAGATAACAACAGAGCATTGGACACACTCCATCATAAAAGAGGGGTACAAGCTCATTTTTCGAGAATGCCCCCTCCCACAATGGTAAGACAGTTCAATTCTCAGACCTCTTATCAACCTATTAAATCAAGAGGTCACTATGCTTCTTGCCCAAGGGGCAATAGAAGAAGTACCCATTCTTCAACAGGGTACAGGGTTTTACTCCCCCTATTTCCTTATCCCAAAGAAAACAGGAGGACACAGACCTATTTTAGACCTCAGAGAATTGAACAAATTCTTGTTCAAGGAGAAATTTAAGATGGTTTCTCTAGGAACTCTGCTGCCATACCTTCAGAGTCAGGATTGGCTATGTTCCCTAGATCTCAAGGATGCGTTCACTCATGTTCTCATCCATCCATGTCACAGAAAGTTCCTTCGGTTCCTTTTTCAGGGAAAGCACTACCAATACAGGGTGCTTCCCTTTTGGCCTGGCCTCAGCACCAAGAGTGTTCACGAAATGCATGGCTGTGGTAGCAGCATATCTCCAGGAACAAGCAGGAATGAGTCTTCACCTATGGGTACGTCGGTACCGACTGAGTCTGCGCGGGAACGCTTCCCAGCGTCCAATCAAAGAGCTTTAGGAAGCATCCCACCACGCCTGCGTGCTGCCTTCCCGCCTTTCCCAACTGCCTCTCCTCAGTTTTTCATTTTCCGCGGAGCCGGTAGGACATCCTCCTGTCACCGCAGAAAATTCTTGTTTTATTTCTTTATTTTTCTTGTGGTCGCGGCTGTCTTCCCGGTACCGCCGGTGTTTTCTTTTCTTGTAAAATCTTCCTTCTTCAAGGAATATATTTCTTCATAGTGTCTCAAGGTATCTTAGGCCTTTTAGGCCTCTTCTTTTTCCTTCATGGAACCGCCAGCCACTTTCTCCAAGAAATGTTCACACTGTGGCGGTACAACTTTATTTTTAGACCCTCGAAATCGGTGTCTAACCTGTTTGGGTCTTGACAACAGTTTGGTGAGAAGAAGTTTTCAATATCGAGGTTCCCTCGATACACGGTTTCCCTCCAGCTTCGGGGCACCGTCCTTGTCTTCTTCTACACAGCATCAGGTAACCCACAAACAGTCTGTTAAGACTAGCCAGCCCTCGAGTGGTAGGTCTCATGCACAGCATGTAGATGGCTTTGGCCTTGCCCTCGAGGGCCCACTAGCTTCAAAACCCCAGCGGGAGTCTTCGTTCTCCAAAGCATTTGAGGGGTTTCAGGTTGTTCCTGGGGTTCACCCCTCACAGAACATACCTGAGCCGTGTCTGGTGGTGGCATCCGCTTCGAGCGGTACCGATACCCCGACATCGGCACTGGTGTTGGATGAAACACTCCTCACCAGGGATGGTCATCTGGCGTCCTCGGTGCCTTCGGGACCGGTGGATACCCTCCAGACTGACCTTCCATTATCGGTACCAACACCGATACTACCACCGACGTCGGTACCCTCCAGACGTGCATCGTTAGCCTCGCTTCCTTCGATGCCTAGTCTGGAATCGATCTCCAGTCTGGAGGACTGGGTACCGACTCGCCTTGGTACTGGCTCTCGGTACCGAAGGCTTGGTTCCGATGATTCGGATCCGCAACTCTTGGTTCCCTCGAGGCCCACTGAGTTGCCACTGGTTGACCTTCATTCACCGGTATCAGGCACGGTACTGAAGTTGGTGCCGATGTCCTCATTACCCTTACGGTCTGTGTCTTCGATGCCCAGTTTAGAATCGCTCTCTAGTCTGGAAGACTCGGTACCAATATCATTTGGTACCGACCGATACCGGTGGCTCGGTACCGAGGATAGCACCGGGATGTTTTCGGTTGCTGCGGTACCGATTGAACGGTCTCCGATAACTGCTCCGATGTCTTTGTCGGGCTCGACTCTGACATCGGTACCGGTATCAACAGTACCATCGTGGCCAACTCCTGCCATGCTTTTTTCAACAGGATCGCTCCCTTCTATGCCAAGCTTGGAGTCGATACCTGGCATGGACAGTGTGGTAATGTCGGTCGCTGCTCCTGACAGTCAGTACCGGCGTCCATCCTTTAAGCATTCCACATTGCACTGTGCAGGATCTTCTATTCCTATATATCTGGATAGTTCTGTCGGTGCTCAGGCTAGTTCTTCGGATCTAACCTGTCCAAGGGAAATTCCTATTTGGGAATCCTCTTTTCAGAGTTTCCTCCGGGATATAGCAAGATCTTTTGCCATTCCTATCCCAGGACATGATCCTGCACAGGCCTCTCTTTCTACCAAAGCAAAGGACAACATAATGCTTCCTTTGCATCATTCCTTGCAGGATCTCCTTCTAGGAATGTGGGAAACACCTTTAAGGGTACCCCCACCTTCCAGAGCAACTGATCTCTTATATCAGGTGCCCCCCTCTCCAGGGTTTCAAAAGACTCAACTTCCTCATCATTCCATAGTTGTGGAATCAGCATTGAGGCAGGTAAAGAGCAAGAAAAAGCACTCTTCTTATCCGCCAGGTCGTGAGTCTAGGATGCTTGATGACTTTGGACGTCAAGCCTTCCAGACATCTATGCTTTCTGCAAGAATTCTCTCATATATTTTCTATATGAGTCTATCTCTTAAGGAGGTCACAAAGCAATTACATCATTTGACTCCTTCCCTTCCAGAGTCCAAGAGTGCAGACTATGCTTCACTGCTCAAGCATCTCCAGAATATCTCTTGGTTTCTTACTCATGCTTCCCTAGACTCTCTTGAGTCTGTTAGCAGGACTTCTGCTATAACTATAGGGGCACGACGTAGAGCCTGGCTCCAAGCTTCTGGCTTGGACAAATGGGCACAACACAGACTGGGACATACTTCTTGCACTGGCGATAATCTTTTCAACAAGGAGTCTTTACGTCAGGTTACTCAGTTTTCCACTGACTTACCTGTTCCTAGGGGCTCTTCTACACCTTCTTCTGTCCCAGTAGGTAAGAAATGTCCTGCCAAACATTCCCATAGCAGAAGAAGATTTTATGCATCATCTGCCCATCCTACAGATGTTCCCAAACAGGGGAAGCATCGTCCTGGTCTTCAGGGTTCAACCTCTCACCAGGCTCAGCAAACCCAGCAACCACAGGGTTTCTAATCAACCCATCAGATGCTTGTGACTCTGGGAATTACAATCTGCAGTTGTTTCTTCTCCATGGAGACAATCCACTGCCGTCATTCTAAATCTTAAACATGGATCTCTTCCCGAAAGACATCCATCTTTTCTCTGAGCTGTCAGGATGTTCATGCTTCTAGGTCACAGGGTTCTCCTCTTTCTCTTCTAGGGAAAGAGGTCCATCCACTATCAAATGATAGTTTCCTGTGCCAGCATGCCTCCTTTCCTTTCTATTAACTTACTATATTGTAAGTTTTCTTCAGCTCCATTTTCTTTACCTTCTTACCAGGGTTTTCCTCTGTAAGATTGGTATTGCTCACTGGAGGGCTTTTCGTCAGCCTCTCTAATTTTCTTACTTTTCTAGTGCGGAGTTCTCTTTTCTGAGTTCACTCCTCTTTTTCAATCTTGCTTTGCAGCAGTTCATCAGACACCTCCAGAGTTTCTACTCTTGTTTTGTCTGTTCTTTCTGTTTTTCAACAGTACCATTCTTCTGCTGTCTGGCAAGCAGCTACCAATGCAGGAGCCTTAATGTTTCGACCACTGGTTCTTGTCCACCAGTAACCAGATTTGTCCTCCAATAACATTCTGTCTAGTCTTAGTAGTGACTCCAAGTCAGTGCTGTCATCTGTCTTGGAAAAATTTTCACTACAAACTTGTTGGATTATCTTCTCTTTCTACCATCTCCATTCCCATGGGTTTGGCAGCATAGTTGACATAGATACTGGCTTTTCTGAAGCCAGTTCTATCTCCTCATTCTCCTGCATAATGCTCTCTGCAATTCTACAGAGAAGCTCTCCACTATGGGCCCTTGCTAGAGAGCATGGGTTTTTTTTTCTCCAACAACTATACTAGATGGTTGAAAGGCTTTTTTCAGTCATATCTTCCATGACTAGAAAAGTTCTCCTTTTTTACTATAAAGCACATAGGCCTACTCTTACGTGAAAGCTTAAGGAGTTGCTAATTCCCTTCTTTGGTCCATAGTATTTCCAATAGGGAATATGTTTCCTCCTTCCAGCTCGTCCTCATGGTAACAACACATGATACCTTTTTGCCCTTAAGCAGGTCACCATGGTATCTCATTCCTATGCGTCTTCTGTTCACTTACCATGCTAGAGTTCTAAAATACTCAGGACTTGCGGGCTGCTGACTGATATCATCCTCTGATTTTCACGTAACCATCCTGGTTATTCTACTACCTAGCATTCCTGTAGCCATAACCAGTGGGAATTGATTCTCTATATGTCTTCTCAAGTAGGTTCCACCTTCTTGTTCTTAGATTAATCTTTCCTCTCCACATTTTTCCTATGTGAATGCCTTGTGGACATATTTGTCTGCTTCTTGCAGACTTCCATATAGAGGTGTGTGTATATATATATATATCTATATATATATCTATATATATATATATATCTATATATCTATATCTATATATTCATACCTATAGCACACATCTTACAGATGTCTAGGTCTATCATGTGTGAGTACTTTATGCCCTTCATATCTCACTATAGATATATTCTCATATATCCATATGTTGTATATGTGTATGTATATGTGTGTGTATATGTTGAGATATTCTACTATCGGTAGATATGTATTCTGCTTTATCTACCTGACTGTCCAGGCTCATATAGCCATATGATTCTGACAGAAGGGTTTTACCCATACTATGCTATCCAGCATGTTTTGGGATCCTACACTCACAACCACTTGGTGATAGTTAACACCTACCATAACCCTAAGGTTAGGTACCTCTGAAGCTCCCCATGTCCAATATCTCTCCTAGCTGACTTCAGTTAGGAGAGATATTGCGGATCTTCAGTTACTCACAGGCTAACACCTCCGGCGTTGTCCTTTCTTTTGGGATACAAGAGGTTCCCATACCCTTTCTCCCCACAAGGACTGAGCCTGTTTGTCCAAATCGGTTAGCTTTTCTCTTTTGTTCCTAAGAGTGAGCCACCCTTTTGCCAAAAGAGTGGGGTTTTTATCATAAAGCCTTCCGCTGAAGGCCCACCATTTTTGTACTACCCCAGTTTTTCCTACTGAGGTTCCCTGTTCCCTTTCAGGATTCTGACCTCCATTATATTTTCCTACAGGTTTCCTACCTCCACTACAGTGAGGTCCTTCTTGAGGTTCCTCTATTGGGTTCCCCAGTAGATCCCATGAACCTCCATACTTCTCTAAAGTCCTGTTAGGGGAGGTCCCTATTGCAATTTAGTTCTTTGCAATATCATTGATGACAATTATCATCCACACAGGACTCTTTTTCTGCAGTCCTACAGGTTTATTACCTCCACTTCACAGTGAGGTCCTCCTTGAGGTTCCTCTACTGGGTTCCCCAGTAGATCCCATGAACCTCCTTACTGCTGTGTAATCCTGTTAGGGGAGGTCCATATTGCATTGATGATAATCATCCACACATGGACTCCTTGTCTGCAGTCCTATGCTAGGTTAGCTGTTCCACAGCGCCTTTCTTTTTCAACTCCTACCCTCCATCCTCAGGATGCCTGGTGTTGTGCAGGATAGCATGTTCCAACCTATAACATGCTGGGACTCCAGGCATCTTAGCTTGGGAGTCCCCATATGTGAAGACTCATTCCTGCTTGTTCCTGGAGATAGCACAGTTACGTACCTGTAACAGGTGATCTCTGGGAACAGCAGGAATAAGTCTTCACAACCCACCCACCTCCCCAGGAGTTGTATCTCTATCTTTCCTTTTCTCTCTCTCTCTCTCTCTCTCTTTGTCTCAGCTTTAAAACTTAACTGAGGAGAGGCAGTTGGGAAAGACGGGAAGGCAGCACGCAGGCGTGGTGGGATGCTTCCAAAAGCTCTTTGATTGGGCGCTGGGAAGCGTTCCCGCGCAGACTCCGTCGGTACCGACGTACCCATATGTGAAGACTTATTCCTGCTGTTCCCAGAGATCACCTGTTACAGGTAAGTAACTGTGCTTTCTCCACACTCTAGGGATATTCGTCTTCCCCTACTTAGACGACTGGCTCATTCGAGCCCTATCATAGGCAGAGGCCAGGATCTCCCTCCTCTGCACAATGCGTATCCTTCAGTATTTGGGTCTTGTCATTAATGTCCCAAAGTCGAGTCTAACTCCCACTCAGTCTCTAGAATTCATAGGAGCTTTGCTGGATACCAAAAAGGCAAGTGCCTATCTTCCCCAGGCCCGTTGCCTTCGCATAGTGCAGTTAGCTTCTCAAGCAGTGCTAAAACCTCATCTCACTGCCCGAGAAATGCTACAACTATTAGGCCACATGGCATCCACCGTGCATGTGGTTCCTTATGCTCGCCTCCATATGAGAGCAGTCCAGTGGACTTTATCCACTCAGTGGACCCAGGCATCAGGGTGCCTGTCAGACAAAATAGCAAACAAAAATAGCCTTATTTTGTCCCTCCAATGGTGGCAGTCCACTTAGAACTTGTTGCTGGGGTCCCCATTTCAACAACCCTTACCCCAGGCAACTCTCACAAGATGCTTCACCAATGGGTTGGGGAGCTCATCTGCAAGACCTTTCCACCCAAGGCACTTGGACTCCACAGGACACTCATCTACATATCAATCTCTTGGAGCTCAGAGCAATCTTCCTCACTCTTCATGTGTTCCACACCCTGCTCAGCTACAAGATAGTCCTCATTCATACGGACAATCAAGTAGCCATGTTCTATGTGAACAAACAGGGGTGGGGAACAGGCTCTGTCGCTTTGCAATGAAACTGCGACTATGGACCCTCGCCAGAGAACATCAGATTCATCTCCTGGCAGTGTATCTTCCAGGCATACAAAACTCTTGGGCAGACAGACTCAGTCGAGTTCTGTTTCCACACGAATGGTCTCTACAGGTAAGTGAAAGCCAGGTAAGTGAAAGCCCCCAGGTAGGTGATACATTAAATACCTTTATGGAAATGGATAACAGGGGTAACACATGGAAAGCAGTGTGTATTAATGCCCGTAGCATGGGAAATAAGATCCCTGAAGTTGAAGCTTTGGTGGGAGTGGCTGACTTGGATTTAGTGGCAGTTACAGAAACATGGTTCACAGAAAACCATGACTGGGATGTAACTATACCTGGCTATACTTTATTCAGAAAGGACAGGGTAGGAAGAAGGGGAGGAGGAGTGGCACTATATGTAAAAACTACTATTAAAGCTTTGGAATTACAGAGCTTAAAAGGGAGAGAGGAGGCATTGTGGGTTAAACTAGAAAGAGGGAAAGAGAAATCTATTTGCATTGGTGTGATATACAGACCTCCCTCACAAGAGGAAGAGGTGGACAGAGTTAATTGAAGACAAACGCAGCATTGCTAGGAAAGGGGAAGTGCTACTGCTAGGAGATTTCAATATGCCAGATGTTGATTGGCACATTCCTGCTGCAGTATCATCTAGAAGTAAGGAGATCCTGGATTCTCTACAGGGAGAACTATTCAGGCAATTGGTAACAGACCCCACACGTGAAGGGGCCATACTGGACTTGGTGCTTACCAATGGTGAGAGTGTTTCTGATGTAGTGGGAGATCATTTTGCATCCAGTGACCACCAGATGGTGTGGTTCAGTATTAGGACTAGGGCTGTTAGAATCCATTCCAAGGTGAAGATCTTAGACTTTAGGAAGACTAACTTTGCGAAGATGGGCCAATACCTCAGGGAGTCGTTAGTGGGATGGGAACAGCTGGGGGATGTAGAAAAACAGTGGGCAAACCTGAAAGGGGGTATTTTAAAGGCAACCAACCTTTTTGTTAAAATGGTAAATAAAGGCCAAAGGAACAGGAGACCGCTATGGTTTTCGAAGGAAGTAGCTGAAAAAGTGAAGAAAAAGAGGGAGGCCTTCATTTTTCAGATATATTAGTGAGAAGAGGAAGGGCAAAAGTGGTATTGTCAGACTCAAGGGTGCAGGGGGGGAATATGTAGAAGCTGATAAGGATAAAGCGGAATTGCTTAACAAATATTTTTGTTCTGTGTTCACAGATGAAGAACCAGGAGCAGGACCTCAGAAAACACCCACAAATAAGAACAGAAGCGAGGGACATCTTGAACAATTTTCAGAAGACTGTGTTCGTGAGAAACTAGCTCAACTTAAAGTAGACAAAGCGATGGGACCGGATGGGATACACCCTAGAATACTGAGGGAACTTGGGGACGTTCTAGCACCTCCACTGACTGACCTTTTCAATGCCTCATTGGAGTCGGGAGTGGTGCCAAAGGACTGGAGAGAGGCTCATGTGGTGCCTTTACATAAAAGCGGAAGTAAGGATGTGGTTGAAAACTACAGGCCGGTTAGTTTAACTTCAGTGGTGAGTAAATTATTGGAAACGCTGCTGAAAGAGAAAATAGTGAGGTTTCTGGAGTGCGGCGGATTACAGGATCCGAGGCAGCATGGATTCACCAGAGGCAGGTCTTGTCAGACAAATCTGATCGATTTCTTTGACTGGGTGACCAGAGAGTTGGACCGAGGGAGAGCTATAGATGTGGTGTATTTAGATTTCAGTAAAGCCTTTGACACTGTTCCTCACAGGCGACCTATAAACAAACTGAGCACCCTAGGGATGGACCCTAAAGTTACTGCTTGGGTTAGAAATTGGTTGGGTGGAGGCGACAAAGAGTACAAGTAAATGGAGCTCACTCTGAGGAGAAGGATGTTACCAGTGGTGTGCCCCAGGGATCTGTCCTTGGTCCGATTCTTTTTAACATCTTTGTTAGTGATATAGTGGAAGGGCTGTCGGGTAAGGTTTGCCTCTTTGCGGATGATACCAAAATCTGTAATAGAGTAGACACCCAGGAAGGTGTAGATAACATGAGGAGGGATCTAGCTAAGCTTGAAGAATGGTCTAGAATTTGGCAGCTGGGATTTAATGTTAAAAAATGTAAGGTCATGCATTTGGGCTGCAGCAATCCAAGGGAGCAATACAGTATAGGAGGTAAAGTACTTTTGTCCACTAAAGAAGAGCGGGACCTAGGCGTGGTTGTGTCTGATGATCTTAAAGTAGCTAAACAGGTAGAAAAGGCGACGGCAAAAGCTAGAAGGATGCTTGGGTGCATACGGAGAGGAATGGCTAGCAGAAAAAAGGAGGTGATAATACCTCTGTATAAGTCTTTGGTGCAACCTCATTTGGAGTATGGTGTGCAATTCTGGAGACCGCACCTTCAAAAGGATGTGAACAGGATGGAGTCGGTGCAGAGGGTTGCTACTAAAATGATTAATGGGCTTCATTATAAAGCATATGAGGACAGACTTAAGGATCTTAATATGTACACCTTAGAGGAAAGGCGGGATAGAGGTGATATGATTGAGATGTTTAAATACCTCCGTGGCATAAATGTTCAGGGAGAGATCCTCTTTCAATTGAAAGCAAGTTCTGCTACGAGGGGACATGGGATGAGGGTGAAGGGAGATAGATTCAGGAGTGATATGCGGAAATATTTCTTTACGGAAAGAGGAGTGGATCCATGGAATAGTCTCCCAGTGGAGGTGGTAGAGATGAGGACAGTAACTGAATTCAAAAAAGCATGGGACCAACACAGAGGATCTCTAAAGGTAGAAAGTGGACTGTTGTAGTTGTTGTTATGGAAGGACAGACTAGATGGGCCTTGTGGTCTTTTTCTGTCATCATAGGGTGGCCAAGATTTTTCTAATTTGGGGAACCCCAGACATAGACCTCTTTGCAAGTCCGTTGAATGCCAATCTTCCCCGGTTCTGTTCGAGAATTCCGGCTCAGGGCTCTCAGGCCAGGGATGCTTTCCTCCTTCATTGGGGTCAAGACTTCCTTTATGCCTTTCCACCCATTCCCCTAATTCCCAAAACCCTTTTCAAGCTTCAGAGAGACAGAGGCCGTATGATTCTCATAGCTCCACATTGGCCATGGCAAGTGTGGTACCCTCTGCTTCTACATCTCTCTCAAGCTCCCTCCCTGGAGTTAGGATCTGCTCCAGATCTCCTGTCTCAGGAGGACGGAATGTTATGGCATCCCAATCCCCACTCTCTGCATCTCAGGGCTTGGTTGCTGAAGGCCTAGATCTTCATGATCCTAACCTTCCTCAGCAAGTAAAGGATATCCTTTATGCTTCCAGGAAGCCTTCCACAAGACGCTCTTATGCTTTCAAGTGGAAAAGGTTTACCATATGGTGTTCGCAGAAGGGTCTTAACCCCCTTGCGATACCTCTGGAATCATTACTGGAGTATCTCCATTTATCCAATGCAGGACTTAAAACTAAGTAAGAGTCCATTTGAGTGCTATTGCAGCTTCTTTGAAGCCTCTAAATGGACAATCTGTTTCCTCCCATCCTCTTATAGCAAGATTTATGAGAGGCCTTCTTCTAACTAAGCCTCCCATTAGGCCACCACCGGTGGCATGGGACTTAAACCCGGTTCTTGGTCAGCTCATGAAGCCACCTTTCAAACCCTTAGCTACTGCTTCATTGAAATTCCTTTCTTGGAAGGTTATCTTTCTCATTGCAATCACATCAGCACGCTGCATCAGTGAGTTGCAGGCATTAGTAGCTGATCCACCTTATACAAGGTTCCATCATGACAAGGTAGTCCTTAGGACTCATCCACATTTTATGCCAAAGGTGGTCTCGCCTTTTCATTTAAACCAAGCGGTCTACCTGCCTGTGTTTTTCCAAGGCCTCATGCATCTAATGCGGAAAGGAATCTTCATACTTTGGACTGTAAAAGAGCCTTTTATTTGCAAAGAACACAGCAACATAGAAAGTCCTCTCAACTCTTTGTTGCTTTTGATCCTTCTCATTTGGGACATCCCGTCTCCAAGAGAACACTGTCCAACTGGATTGCACAGTGTATTTCATTTGCCTATCAGAGTAAGAATCTTCCTCTGGAGGGCCATGTCACAGCTCACAATGTGAGAGTCATGGCAGCTTCAATGGCTCATCTGCACTCTGTGTCTATCGACGACATCTGTCGAGCAGTCACTTGGGCCTCGGTTCATACCTTCACAGCCCATTATTGCTTGGACAAGGACTCCCGCCGGGATGCCTTGTTTGGTCAGGCTGTTCTCCAACACCTGTTCCATACCTAATCAACTGCTACCCACCATCCCTGGTTGGATGCCAGAGATCCATGGGGGGAAGTGGAGCCCTTTCACAGGGACACACAACTTCTGGGGTCTCTCCCTGGCATCTAAAGCTAGGGAGTCTCCATATGTGAAGACTACATTCCTGCTTGTTCCTGGAGATAGCATAGTTACTCACCTGTAACAGGTGATCTCCGGGAACAGCAGGAATTTAGTCTTCACAACCCACCCACCTCCCCTAGGAGTTGTATCTCTCTATCTCTTTCCCTCTCTCTCTCTCTCTCTCTCTCTTTGTCTCAGCTTTAAAACTCAACTGGAGAGAGGCAGTTGGGAAAGGTGGGAAGGCAGCACGCAGGCACTGTGGTATGCTCGCAAAAGCTTTCTAATTGGACGCTGGGGAGCGTTCCCACACAGGCTCCGTTGGTACCGGCGATACCCATATGTGAAGACTAAATTCCTGCTGTTCCCGGAGATCACCTTTTGCAGGTGAGTTACTATGCTTTATCTGTTAAGTAAAACTGTCATTTCGAACTTCAAAGCTACGTAAACAAATCTACAAAGTTTTCAGATAGGAATATATATGTTGTCACCTTTAGAGCCTTGCATCGGGAACTCTTCCCAGCTTCCAGAAGGTTTTGGAATGGTCCCAGTGTGCCTGCTCGTCTGTTCCCAGTTGTCGCTGCCATGCTGCTTCTCTTCAGTTTCTCTTTTTCATGAAGCCCTCCAGATGTGTGCATCCCACAGGGGACAGGTCTTTTCTTATTTCTTGGCTGATTGCCAGTATTGTACAGTAATTCTTACTGCTTTTTAGCGCTATTTCCTGCAATTTCCATGTTATAGAAACACATGATGGCAGAAATCGACCACATGGCCTATCTAATTTGCCATTCCATATCAATCCATATCAATGAGCAAAGGTGTAAGACAAGGCTGCATACTTTCCCCCTACCTGTTTAATTTATATGCAGAACAAATCATCAGAGAAGCGGGATTGTATGAAGACAACAGAGGTGTGAAGATTGGTGGAAGACCTTCGCTATGCTGATGATACCACATTACTGGCGGAAAGTGAAGATGATCTGAAACATTTGCTTCTCACAATCAAAGAGCATAGTCTCAAAATGGGCCTGCACCTTAATTAATTTATTTATTTACAGTTTCTTTTATACCGCACTATTCGACATCAGCGCGGTTTACAATGAACAGAAACTACACTTACCAAATATTGATCAGTGCTTACAATGAACAGCTGGGTATACATTAAACAGGTTTACATTCAACAGGTTTCATAAACAGAGGAACATAATAACTATGTACAAAAAGCAACTATGTACAGAACAATTAGGCGCAGCTATATGTTTCTTGATGAGGGAAGAAGCAAGGTGAGATTGCAGCTCTTCGCGTTAAGACTAAGGAGAGCATGGGTTTAACGTGTTGACATGGGGTGTAGAGGTAGGTTGGTGTGAGGCAGTGTCTGAAATATTGTAGTGCTGCAAGAACAGGTGATGCTTCAGTGCCTTCCTGAACTGGGAGAGGTCACTGATGGTTCTGATTTCTGTTGGTAGGGCATTCCAACATGCTGGTGCGAAGTAAGAGAAGGCTCTGGATCTGGTGGCTTGAGAGCACTTCGTGATTGCCTTGGGTAATACAAGAGAATTGGAGGCAGTTGATCTCCTTGCGCGATTAGGGGGTGTAGTTGATATCAGGTCGGTGATAGAAGATGCGGAGTTATTATTGATCGCTTTGTGAGTCATGGTAAGGATCTTGAAAGAGATCCTGGAGTGCATAGGAAGCCAATGTAGCTGTTTCAGTATTGGAGTGATGTGGGTTCGCTTGGAGGCTCCATAGAGAATTCTTGCAGCCGAGTTCATGGCCAATTGTAAGGGGTTAATTGTACTCTTTGGTAGGCCATGTAGAATGGCATTGGCGTAGTCCAAATGGGGCATTATTAAGGCCTGAAAGACTGATCGAAAGTCATCTGGTTCAAGCAGCTGACGCAAATGACGAAGGGTCCGGATTTTATGATAGACGGATTTCGCTACGTTGTTGATGTGGGTCTTCATATTGAGCTGTTGATCGAGGGTAACTCCTAGGTATCTGACTGTGGACTTGCAGATGAGCTCGGCGTCACGCACTTTGATGGATCTTGGTGAGGTGAATGCAGGGTTTCTCGTCACGAAGAGGACTTCTGTCTTTTTAAAGTTTATCTTAAGCATCTGTGATTTTAACCAGTCTGTGACCGCGTCGAAGCACTCGATTAGTGGGGAGAGGTCAAGGAGCTCTGTTGAGAATGGCATATACATAAGGACATCATCAGCATAGACCAGGCAGTTGATGTTGAATGATTGGATGAGGTCACAGATAGGCTGCATATAAACATTGAAAAGTAGGGCGGAAAGTGAGGAGCCTTGTGGCACACCTTTGGTTTGCTGGAAGAATGTAAAGAAGACAAAGATCATGACAACTGGCATAATCAACAGGTTCATCGTCGAAGGAGAAGAAATTGAAATCGTGAATAACTTTAACCTACTTGGATCAGCTATCAATAAAGAAGCAACAAGCAGTCAAGAAATCAGACGACTCATTGCTCTTGGCAGAATGGCTGTGAAAGACCTAGATAAGATTCTCAAGAGCAGAGATGTCTCTCTCTCCATACAAAGATTCGACTTGTTCAAGCCATGGTATTTTCAATAACATCATATGGATGTGAAAGCTGGACAGTGAAAAAGATAAACAGGAAGAAAATTGATGCCTTTGAATTATGGTGCTGGCGGCGAATACTGTGTATACCATGGACTGCCCGAAGAACAAACCAGTCGGTACTAGAGGAGATCAAACCTAAGCTTTCTTTAGAAGCTCAGATGACAAGACTTCGACTTTCATACTTTGGACACATCATGTGGAGAGAGAGATCATTAGAGAAAGACATCATGCTTGGCAAGATAGAAGGTCAACGCAAAAGAGGAAGGCCAGCAATGAGATGGATCGATACAATAACAGCAGCTACGGGTACCAGTCTGTCAACAATGAGCCGCCTGACTGAAGATCGAACACAATTTAGGATAGCTATCCAGAGGGTCGCCATGAGTCGACTCCAATTCGACGGCACTTAACAACAACATCAATCACTACAACAGTCCCCTTTTTTCCTTTAGAGATCCTCTGTCCCATCCTTTTTTGAATTCAGATACTGTCCTCATCTCTATCACCTCCACTGGAAGATTATTCCACGCATCTACCACTCTTTCCGTAAAGAAATATTTCTGCATATTACTCCTGAGTCTGTCCCCTTTCACCCTCATCCTATGTCCCCTCGTAGCAGAGCTTGCTTTCAATCGAAAGAGGCTCTCCTGTGCATTTATGCCACAAAGGTATTGAAACGTCTCCATATCACCTCTACCCCACCTTTCCTCTAAAGTATACATATTAAGCTCCTTAAGTTTGTTCTCATATGCTTTATAACGAAGACCACTAACCATTTTAGTAGCCACCCTCTGTACTGACTCCAACCTGTTTATATCCTTTTGAAGTGCGGTCTCCAGAATTGCACACAATACTCCAAATGAGGTCGCACAAAAGACTTATACAGAGGCACTATCACCTCCTTTCTTCTGCTGGCCATTCCTCTCCGTGTGCACCCAAGCATCCTTTTAGCTTTTGCTGTCACCTTTTCTACCTGTTTAGCTACTTTAAGATAATCAGACACAATCACCCCCTATACCATATTGCTCCCTTGGAATTGCTGCAGCCCAAATGCATGACCTTGCATTTTTTAACATTAAATATCAGCTGCCAAATTCTGGACCAATCTTCAAGCTGAGCTAGATCCCTCCTCATGTTATCTACTCCTTCCTGGCGGTAATCTTTTGGACTCTAGAAACCTCACTATTTTCTCATTCAGCAGCGTTTCCAATAATTTACTTATCACAGAGGTTGGACTAACCAGCCTGTAGTTTTCAACCACATCCTTACTTCTACTTTTTTTGTAAAGGGACCGCATGTGCCTCTCTCCAGTCCTCTGGCACCACTCCCGACTCCAAAGAGGCATTAAAAAGGTCGATCATTGGAGCTGCTAGAACGTCCCTAAGTTCTCTCAAGTGTATCCCATCTGGTTCCAATACTTATCTACTTTAAGTTTAGCTAATTCCTTATGAGGAGTGGAGGAGTAACCTAGTGGTTAGAACACTGGCTTGGTAGCCAAGCAACCAGGGTTTGATTCCCACTAGCATTCCTTGTGGCCTTGGGCAAGTCACTTAATCCTCCATTGCCTCGGAAGAAAGGCCTGGCAATCTACTTCCGGTCACACTGCCAAGAAAACCCAGCAGCTTCTGGGTCACCAGGAGTCAGCACTGACTCGAAGGCGCACACACAAAAAAAAATCCTTATGAACACAGTCGTCTGAAAATTGTTCAAGATGCCCCTCACATCTGTTCCTATTTGGTTGTTTTCTGTGGTCCTGCTCCTGGTTCTTCATCTTTGAACACAGAACAGAAATATTTGTGAAGCAATTCTGCTTTATCCTCATCAGCTTCTACATATTCTACCCCTTCACCCTTGAGTCTGACAATATTACTTTTGCCCTTCCTCTTCTCATTAACATATCTGAAAAATGTCTTATCCCCCCTTTTTATTGTATTGGCTATTTCCTCCTCTTTTTGAATCTTTGCTTTCCTGACTACTTTGCTAGCTTCTCTAATTTTTTTCCAAATATAGATGCCTTTCTTCCTCTCTCTGTGATCTCTTGTATTTCATGAAGGCCTCCCTCTTATTCGTCACCTTTTCAGCTACTGCTTTTGAAAACCATAGCAGTCTCCTTTTCCTTTTACCTTTATTTACCATTTTAACTAAAATGTTGGTTGCCCTTAAAATATCCCCTTTCAGTTTTGCCTCTGTAGTTGCAATGACCCAGCAGCCCCACCTTTTCTTGAAAAAGTGTGACTGGTAGATTGCCTCGGAAGAAAGGCCTGGAAATGGAGGGTAAAGTGACTTGCCTACGGCCCCCTGTATTTATTTTACTGAATGCCTTAGAATGGTGGTTTCTCTTATTTCTCCAGAAACGAACAGGAAGTCAATCCTCACATTGGGTGATGTTGGTGCCGACAGAGCCCGCACAGAAGCATCTCCTCAGCTTTCAAAGGAAGCCTTTAGGAGTTGCACCACGCATGCATGTTCCACTTCCCACCCAAGGGTGCTTTCTTGCCTCAGTCTTCTTTTTTCCGTGGAGCCCTTTGGATGCTGTTCAATTTCCCTGTAAAAAGTCTGATTTTATTCTTAGGTTTCGTCCGGTTTGCGTACTGGTTTCTTCCCGCCCACAAGCCAGCTTTCCTTGGCATCACTTCTCAGGTCAGTTTGTTTATTTTTTCCTTAGTTTTCCCATTGAGGTTCCCTCGACAGGCGTTCGCACCCTTTTTCAGCCGAAGGCCTCTGACCCCTGCCAGGAGGCGGGATCCCCCTTTTTTCGATGGCCTCCAGTGGCTTCAAAAAGTGTGACTAATGCGGTTAAATTGTCACTCACCAACCCACATGACTGCTGCCTTCGATGCCTTGGTCCGGAGCAAGCTCTGTAGAACAATGACCCCAATAGCCTTAAAGAGCCGCCATCTGCAGCAGGAGAAGTTCTTCTAGAAGTCCAAGTCCAACTTCGCCCCAGAGTGTCTAGTGACATCACACTCCAAGGCACTCTCCAATATCTCTGTCTCGTGAAGTCTGAGCCTCTTCAGAATCCCACAGCTGCAGTTTCTCAGAGCGGAAGTCCCCAGAGATGGAGCACAAGAAGAAAAAATCCTCTAAGATCACCTCGGAGGATAGATCCGGGAAGAAGTTTAAATCCCACTCCAGGTCCCGCAATCCCAGGCGTGAGTCCAGTAAGTCGGGGCAGAAGTGGCCCACCAAAATGCCCCGTGAGGAGGAGTCTGCTCCTGCCTTCCAGCCTCAGGCCTCTGAGGCCATCCTCATCGAAGATTCCCCCTCGACAGTAGACACACCAGGCCAGAGGTCCTTGGTGCATGCATTTAAGGCTGTGGAACCAACTGGCATGGAGACCAGAAGGGCAGCCCTAGAGAGTAGTATATCTACCCTACTAGCTATGCAGTGGGCGTTCATGTCTGGTTTGTTCAGTTCATCCACCCCAACGATGGGACCCTAGACATCGAAGGCTTCCCCGGATGTCGAACCGGTCCTCAGGTGCCTTCTGCCTCGAGAAAGAAAGCCCCATGCTCTGCTTAAGGTCCCGGTCCCATTCAATGGGACACCGGTCCTCTCTGGCGAGTGCCCATGGCTTGGACAGACGATCCTCTGGAGGTCATGCACACATAGTGGTCCTCGACTGAGGCGATCATGCAGTGTCCAAGTCGTACTCTAACTTAAGAGTCCGAATGGGAGACCAAGGATGAAGAGTCCCCGGACACAAGGCGCCACTATGATGTGCCCTTGGACCAGTCTCCCCTGTAGCATTCCTTGATTTTTGTTATGGATTTGGCCAAGGTTCTCATCTTAAAGATCAAAGCTGAGGAGGACCCGCAAACCGAGGAATTGGAGATCCTCCAATATGAGGCACCCCGAAGGAAATTCTTTCGGTCCTGGTGCTTCTGATCTTTGACCGCTTCCTCTTACGCATGTGAGAAATGCTGGCATCGGTACCAATGGTAGCAGGTACCTTGACACCATGTACAAAGTAAGCTGAAGCCTGGGGTTCCAGAAAACCCAGCTTCCCCACAATTCCATGTGTAGGCTCAAAAGCCCAAAAACCTATTTGCCTGTACCCCCCCAGCAGGGAGGCCCAAATTTTTGATGCCCTCGGGCAGAAAGCCTTCCAGGACTCTGCTAGCATGCTGAATCCAGTCCTGTCAGCTCTACATTGGCATGTACCTGAAGAAACTGACAAAGGAGCTTAGAAAGATAGAAACACAGAAATATGATGACAGAAAAAGACCACATGGCCTATCTAGTCTGTCCTTCCATATCAACAACTACAACAGTCCCCTTTTTACCTTTAGAGATCCTCTGTTTGTCCCATGCTTTTTTGAATTCAGTTACTGTCCTCATCTCTACCACCTCCACTGGGAGACTAAGGAAAGAGTAGTGGATCCATGGAATAAAGAAATATTTCCGCACATCACTCCTGAATCTATCTCCTTTCACCCTCATCCCATGTCCCCTCGTAGCAGAACTTGCTTTCAATTGAAAGAGGCTCTCTCCCTGAACATTTATGCCGCGGAGGTATTTAAACATCTCAATCATATCACTTCTATCTCCCTTTCTTCTAAGGTGTATATATTAAGATCCTTCAGTCTGTCCTCATATGCTTTATAATGAAGACCACTAATCATTTTAGTAGCCACCCTCTGCACCGACTCCATCCTGTTCACATCATTTTGAAGGTGCGGTCTCCAGAATTGCACACTATACTCCAAATGAGGTCGCACCAAAGACTTTTATAGAGAGGCATTATCACCTCCTTTTTTCTGCTAGCCATTCCTCTCTGTATGCACCCAAGCATCCTTCAAGCTTTTGCCGTCGCCTTTTCTACCTGTTTAGCTACTTTAAGATCATCAGACACAACCACGCCTAGGTCCCGCTCTTCTTTAGTGGACAAAAGTACTTCACCCCCTATACTATATTGCTCCCTTGGATTGCTGCAGCCCAAATGCATGACCTTACATTTTTTAACATTAAATCCCAGCTGCCAAATTCTAGACCATTCTTCAAGCTTAGCTAGATCCCTCCTCATGTTATCTACACCTTCCTGGGTGTCTACTCTATTGCAGATTTTGGTTTCATCCCCAAAGAGGCAAACCTTACCCAACAGCCCTTCCGCTATATCACTAACAAAGATGTTAAAAAGAATCGGACCAAGGACAGATCCCTGGGGCACAACACTGGTAACATCCTTCTCCTCAGAGTGAGCTCCATTTACTTGTACTCTGTCACCTCCTACCCAAACAATTTGTAACCCAAGCAGTAACTTTAGGGTCCATCCCTAGGGTGCTCAGTTTGTTTATAAGTCGCCTGTAAGGAACAGTGTCAAAGGCTTTACTGAAATCTAAATACACCACATCTAGAGCTCTCCCTCGGTCCAACTCCCTGGTCACCCAGTCAAAGAAATCAATCAGATTTGTCTGACAAGACCTGCCTCTGGTGAATCCATGCTGCCTCGGATCCTGTAATCCGCTGGACTCCAGAAACCTCACTATTTTCTCTTTCAGCAGCGTTTCCAATAATTTACTCACCACCGAAGTTAAACTAACCAGCCTGTAGTTTTCAACCACATCCTTACTTCCGCTTTTGTGTAAAGGCACCACATGAGCGCCTCTCCAGTCCTTTGGCCCCACTCCCGACTCCGAGGCCTTGAAAAGGTCAGTCAGTGGAGTTGCTAGAACGTCCCCTACTTCCCTCTGTATTCTAGGGTGTATCCCATCCGGTCCCATCGCTTTGTCTACTTTAAGTTGAGCTAGTTTCTCATGAACACAGTCTTCTGAAAATTGTTCAAGATGTCCCTCGCTTCTGTTCCTATTTGTGGGTGTTTTCTGAGGTCCTGCTTCTGGTCCTTTATCTGAACACAGAACAAAAATATTTGTTAAGCAATTGCGCTTTATCCTTTTCAGCTTCTACATATTCCTCCCCTGCACCCTTGAGTCTGACAATACCACTTTTGCCCTTCCTCTTCTCACTAATATATCTGAAAAATATCTTATCCCCCCATTTTATTGCATTGGCTATTTCCTCCTCCTTTTGAATCTTTGCCTTCTTGACTACTTTGCTAGCTTCTCTAAGTTTTTCCAAATACAGATGCCTGTCTTCCTCTCTCTGTGATCTCTTGTATTTCACGAAGGCCTCCCTCTTTTTCTTCTTTTTAAGCTACTTCTTTCGAAAACCATAGCGGTCTCCTTTTCCTTTTACCTTTATTTACCATTTTAACAAAAAGGTTGGGTGCCCTTAAAATATCCCCTTTCAGTTTTGCCCACTGTTTTTCTACATCCCCCAGCTGTTCCCATCCCACTAACGACTCCCTGAGGTATTGGCCCATCTTCGCAAAGTTAGTCTTCCTAAAGTCTAAGATCCTCACCTAGGAATGGATTCTAACAGCCCTAGTCCTAATACTGAACCACACCATCTGGTGATCACTGGATGCAAAATGATCTCCCACTACAACATTAGAAACATTTTCACCATTGGTAAGCACCATGTCCAGTATGGTCCCTTCAAGTGTGGAGTCTGTTACCAATTGCCTGAATAGTTCTCCCTGTAGAGAATCCAGGATCTCCTTTCTTCTAGATGATACTGCAGCAGGAATGTGCCAATCAACATCTGGCATATTGAAATCTCCTATCAGTAGCACTTCCCCTTTCCTAGCAATGCTGCGTATGTCTTCAATTAACTCTGTCCACCTCTTCCTCTTGTGAGGGAGGTCTGTATATCGCACCAATGCAAGTATATTTCTCTTTCCCTCTTTCTAGTTTAACCCACAATGCCTCCTCTCTCCCTTTTAAGCTCTGTAATTCCAAAGCTTTAATATTATTTTATACATATAGTGCTACTCCTCCTACCCTTCTTCCTACCCTGTCCTTTCTGAATAAGGTATAGCCAGGTATAGTTACATCCCAATCATGGTTTTCTGTGAACCATGTTTCTGTAGCTGCCACTAAATTCAAGTCAGCCACTCCCACCAAAGCTTCAACATCAGGGATCTTATTTCCCATGCTGCGGGCATTTATACACACTGCTTTCCATATGTTACCCCCTGTTACCCACTTCCATAAAGGTATTTAATGTATCACCTACCTGGGGGCTTTCACTTACCTGGGGGCTTCCTTCACCCATCCCCAACGAATCTAGTTTAAAGCCCTCTTCAGTAGATTAGCCAGTCTACTACCGAAGACGCGTTGACCTTTCTCGGACAGATGGATGCCATCTCTGCTCTGCAACCCTTGGAACAGCATCCCATGGTCTAGGAAACCAAAACGCTCTTGACACCATCCACACAGCCATGCATTCATCTCCAGGATGCAAGCCTCTCTGCCTTGGCCTTTACCCTCAACAGGGAGGATTGAAGAGACCACCACCTGTGCACCTAACTGCTTCACCCTTTGTCCCAGATCCATGAAGTCACTTTTGATACGTTCCGAGGTATACCTGGCAGTATCATTTGTTCCAACATGGATTAGCAACATTAGGTAATAGTCAGTGGGCTTGATGAGTCTTGGCAAACTCTCCGTAACATCTTGGATTTTGGCACCAGGCAGACAGCATACCTCTCTGGACATCAAGTCTGGTCAGCAGATGGACGCCTCAGTACCCCTCAGAAGAGTGTCTCCAACCACCACTACCCTTCGTTTCCTTCTGGTCACTGATTCTTTAACTTTGGGGTACTTGAGCTCTGGTTCTTCCCTATCTCCAGGAACAAGCAGGAATCTAGTCATCACATATGGGTATCGTCGGTACTGACGGAGCCTGCGCGGGAACGCTTCCCAGTGTCCAATCAGAAAGCTTTTGGGAGCATCCCACAGCGTCTGCGTGCTGCTTCCCGCCTTTCCCAACTGCCTCTCTCCAGTTTTTCTTTTTCCTCGGAGCCAGCAGGTCGTATTCCTGTCACCGCAGAAGAATTTCCTTATTTCTTTTTGTGGTAGTGTCTGCCTTCCCTGACACTCTACTGGTACCGCCGGTCTTTCTTTTTTATTTAAAAAAAAAAAATTTATCTGTTTTTTCCTTTTCTTCAGGTGCACCTCTCTTTTTGGGCCTTAGGTCCAAAAACTTTCCTTAGCATGGAAAAACCTGCTTCAGGTTTTAAAAAGTGCACGAAATGTGGCGGTACCATTTCCGTCAGACACCCATGAATGGTGTTTAAAATGTTTAGGTCCTGACCACTCCATCACAGATTGTGTGTCCTGTGCCATGATGTCTAAAAGAGGTCGACAGAACCGAGCTGCTAAGCTCAGTACCCTGTTTCCCTCTGATGCTGCTTCGGTGGCATCGACGTCTTCCAGGGCTTCCTCCTCTTCTCGTGGATCTCAGGTAAGTAAACATAAATCCAGCCGGTCCTCGAAGGGTAGATCTCCTTCTAAGCATTGAGATGCCTCTGGCGTTGCCCTCGGATTCTGCACCGGCAAAATTACCCCAGCGGGAGGCTTCGGCTTCCAAAGCACCATCATCGGGTTCCAGGATGTTCTCGATGGCTCGGCCTCGACAAATCTCCTGTTGCCATGTTCTGGGGTACCGGCGGTTTCTACCGGTACTGACTTCCAGGCATTGGCAGCGTTTATGGACCAGAGAATTCTGTCCATAGATCCCAGTCTAGCGGCTTTCCTTGTGGCATCGACGCCCTTGGTACCACGACAGAACGCCACCGGTACCGGCTCTGGTATCGGTATCGCAACCGGTACCGATAGCATCGGCATTAGTGTCTGCTATGCCGGTACCCTGTCCTCCGATGCCTGCCGGTACCGATTCCTCGGTACCGGTTATTCCCGATACCAATTTTGCTCAGTACGGGTATTGGGCTCTGCAGGAGCATCTGGAGAGACGATACTTCGATTCTTCAGAAGAATCTGAGGACTCTGAAAGTTCTGTGGATGCAGTGATGCTTCTTCCACAGGAGTCGTCCTCCCTTAAACGCAGGATGTCTCCTCCAGAGGACATGTCTTTCCAAGACATCTGAGAGGTGGCTCGGGGCCTGTCCATCGCTGTGGCCCCTGAGACAGAGCCAAGGGCCAAGGAGTTGGAAATTTTACAATATCCCAAAACTCCTAAGGAGGTAGCTACCCTACCTATTCATGAGATTCTATATGATCTCATGTTGAGGATGTGGGAAACACCTCTTACCACCTCTCCTCATTCTTGTAGGTTAGATACTATGTATCGTGTCCCTCCTTGTCCTGGCTTCAATAAAACTCAGCTTCCTCACCACTCTATTGTGGTGGAATCTGCTATGAGAAGGATTAGAACTGCAAAAAGACATGCCTCTAATCCTCCAGGACGTGAATGCAGAACTCTGGATGCTTTTGGACGTAATGTCTTTCAAGCTTCCATGCTTGCTGCAAGAATCAGTTCCTATAGTTTCTACATGGGAATGTTCCTAAAGGAAGTTACTGATCATCTACAGACTTTAAGTCTTTTCATCTCTGAGGATAAAAGGCAGGAGTTTCTAACTTGGCTCAAACATGCCCAAGATGTCTCTAAATTCTCTAACCGTGAAGCCTTCGACTGCTTTGAATGCATAAACAATACCTCGGCTATTGCCATAGGTGCACGTAGAATTGCTTGGCTCCAAGCATCTGATTTAGAGCTATGGGTACAAGATAAATTGGGAAATATCCCTTGTACTGGTGAGAACCTGTTTGGTAAAGATTGGCAAGAAAAAGCCAATGAAATGGATGCTGAAAATTCCACTTTGGATAGACTATCCAAGTCTACTGCTGATCCTGTTAGGAAAAAGTTGTTTAAGAAAACAACTCCTTTTTCTAAGAAGAAAAGATTTTATCCTGCTTATGGTCAGCAGGCATCTTCCAGGCGTTCAAAACTCTTGGGCAGACAGACTCAGTCGAGTTCTCCTTCCACACGAGTGGTCTCTACATGCAGACCAAGTAGCCAGGAGTTTTCAACTTTGGGGAACCCTGGATATAGACCTCTTTGCAAGTCTTTGGAATGCCAAACTTCCCCGGTTCTGTTCCAGAGCTTCCAGCTCAGGGAGCTCAAGCAAAGGATGCTTTCCTCCTACACTGTGGTCAAGACCTCCTGTATGCCTTTCCACCCATTCCCCTAATTCCCAAAAGCCTGTTCAAGCTTCAGAGACAGAGGCCACATGATTCTCATAGCTCCACATTGGCCACGGCAAGTGTGGTACCCGCTGCTTCTACATCTCTCTCAAGTTCCCTCCCTGGAGTTAGGGTCTGCTCCAGATCTCCTATCTCAGGAGGATGGAATGTTATGGCATCCCAATCCCCAGTCTCTGCATCTCAGGTCTTGGTTGCTGAAGGCCTAGATCTCCAAGATCTTCATCTTTCTCAGCAGGTGAAAGATGTTCTTTATGCTTCCAGAAAACCTTCCACTAGACGTTCTTATGCTTTCAAGTCGAAGAGGTTTACTATTTGGTGTTCTGAAAAGGGTCTTAACCCCCTTGCGATACCTCTGGTATCTTTACTGGAGTATCTCCTCCATTTGTCTAATGCAGGCCTTAAAACAAATTCAGTAAGAGTCCATTTGAGTGCTATTGCAGCTTCCCTAAAGCCTCTAAATGGACAACCTATTTACTCTCATCCTCTTATAGCAAGATTCATGAGAGGCCTCCTTCTAACTAAGCCTCCCATTAGACCACCTCCGGTGGCATGGGACTTGAACCTGGTTCTTGGGCAGCTCATGAAGCCACCTTTCGAACCCTTAGCTACCACCTCCTTGAAATTCCTTTCTTGGAAGGTTATCTTTCTCATTGCAATCACATCAGCACGCCGCATTAGTGAATTGCAAGCACTAGTAGCTAATCCATCTTATACAAGGTTCCATCATGACAAGGTAGTCCTTAGGACTCATCCACACTTTATGCCTAAGGTGGTCTCGCCGTTTCACCTCAACCAGGAGGTCTACCTACCTATCTTTTTTCCAGGACCTCATGCATCAAGTGCAGAGAGGAATCTTCATACCCTGGACTGTAAAAGAGCTCTGGCTTTTTACTTAGAGGACACAGCAACATAGAAAGTCCTCTCAGCTCTTTGTTGCTTTTGATCCTTCTCATTTGGGACTGCCAGTCTCCAAGAGAACACTATCTAACTGGATTGCTCAGTGTATTTCTTTCACCCATGTCACGGCTCACAATGTGAGAGCCATGGCAGCCTCAATGGCTCATCTGAACTCTGTCTATTGACGACATCTGTCGAGCAGCCACTTGGGCCTCTGTTCATACCTTCACAGCCCATTACTGCTTGGACAAGGACTCCCACCGGGATGCCTTGTTTGGTCAGGCTGTTCTCAAACACCTGTTCCATACCTAATCAACTAACACCTGATTAGGTGTTAGCAGTTTCCAAACCTGAGGAGGTTACTAGAGTTCAGCAACCTACTGTGCTCAAGGAAAGGTCCACTAAAGCACCAAAAAGAGTAACCTTGCTTTAAAAATATACAAAAAACCCTTTTAAGAGCTCCCAGTCAGAGAGCTAGCAATTTAATATAATAAAAAAACCCTCAAATCCTTACTGTTGGTTGATCTATAGAGCCCTTGTTAGGAAAGCTTAGGGATTCTCGGTAGACCTCAAGGGTGAACCCCTGCAGAAGTTGAAGACTCTAACCTCGGCAGTAAAAGAATGCTCAAAATTTGTCCCAAGCAGCCTATGATGCCTTTGAGTCATCGGCCAGGGTGACTGCTGGCAGTATCTGGGCACGATGCCAAGTACTTCTCCAGTCATCTGACCTGGAGCAGTGGGTACCGGACAAACTAATTGATGTACGCTGCATGGGTGAAAACCTCTTCGGTAATCCAATAGTGGATAAAGCAGTGGAGATAAAGACAGAGTATGTTATGAGAACCAGACTCTCAAAGACCTCTGTGCAACCCCGGAAGAAAACCCCAGGGAAAAAGCCCCTCTTCCTAAGGAAGAAAGGGGGTTTTGGTAGCACTCTGCACGTCCAGGCTGCCTTGATCCCTTGATGGTGATGGCGCGTTGAGTTTTTCTGGGGCCTGAAGAAGTACTTAATGTGTGGGGTCTGGATCTAAGAGATTCAAGGTTATGGGTGCTTGGATCCCTTTGGTTTATTGCCAGTGAGTAGTAGTATTTCAACCACCTCACAGACCTCCCAAAACCCATAACGCTGAAACCAAGAAATGTTCATGATTCTGTTTTAATTTGTAAATAGTTACCCCTGTTATCCAAGTTACTTTTGCCTGTTCAATTGTAAACACAAAGTACCATCGGAAATGTGTAAATTCTTTGTTCACTGTAAACCGCGCTGATGCCGAATAGTGCGGTATAGAAGAGACTATAAATAAATAAAATAAATAAATAAATATTGTAAGTTTTTTTTCTTGATCTTGATGTTGGAGGATCAGCTGTCTTTTGCTTAAGAGGATGTTGGTTTGGTTAATTGTGGGATAGGTCTATGGTGGTAATTAACATGATTCTTGGTGGTTGATCCTGTGAGTCTGTTTTGTTAATATAATACTGGGGCTGGAAGGAGATGCCAGCTGCCTATCTATGCTGATGTCATGAAATTATGATATGCTCAGTCTCCAAGCTTCTGGTAAAGGGGAACAATCCACAAGTGCGGGACTGTACTGGAGAAACTCATGGAAAGACAATTAGCAGGTAAGACTTAATTTCTCCTTCCTGTTTGCTAGAAACAGGGCTTGTTTTGATCTGCTGAAAATGCTGCAGTGATGGTGGCTTCAGTACAGTTGCTGGAACAAAGGAAGATGCCCCCGTGCCTGTTGAAAACCTTAATGTGGTTGTAGTAGCAAGAAAGGAGGCGGCTGTGTGAAAGCAATTGAAAGAATACTCTGCACCCCCCTCACCTAATAACAGTTAGGGCTCTTGGGTCACAGAAATCCACACACAAAACAAGGAGAAGATTAATTGATCATAATCTTTAAATAATACACAAATCTGTAAATAATACACAACACACTTGTATTATAAACACAGGACCAAAGCGCTTTGGGAGAGCAAGCTAGGCCTTTGCCTATGTGTACTCTGACATCCTAGCTTTAGGCCACTTTATTTATAGGAAAAGATTCCATTACACAGCATAATTTCACTTTATTATTCTACGTCTCACATCACGTATATTCATAATATACATATTCTATTCTACGTCTAGTGTTACGTATATTCATAACATACTTTTCTATAGGCATGCACGTCATAGACAATCATGAAAAGACATACATATATTCTCAGGCATGACTATGTAGGCCTTAATTCTAATTAATTCTAACACTGACCGTTTAATATCTCTGACCAGAGACTGTAAGACTGAGAGGCTGGGTAAACAGCTTGCCTTTTACTTATCTTTCTAATAACATAGGCTAATGTTTATGCTATCTAAACCTTTCACCCAATTTCTTCTACAGAGTTCTCAAGGATAGTATTAAATAAGGAGCTACAAATTATATTAACTCTTTCTTAGGGATTATAGCAATATAATATTATACACAGGGCCTGACTGTGTATCCAACCCGGTACAATCAAGCTTTCTTTCAGCAATGTGGGCAGTAAGGGCTGTGGGAAAGGAATGTGGGCAGTAAATTTTAATTTTGTCAAATTGATGCTATTCAGAAAATTTGTTATACTGCATGACCAGGGAGAAGCATGGGTTCCTCTCAAGGCAGAAAGTTGTTACATTTTGTTATACCAAATGATGATCAATTTTGGATATTAGTTAATAGGTTTATGTTGGGACATAGTGTGGTTGATCCTTGTCCAACTCAACTTTTGCATGCTCTAACAGAATAGTTTTTCACCCTTTTTCACTCAGGGGTCGTCTGCCCTGGCCAGGTGTTTCCCACCATGTTCCCCAGTGGGTTCAAAAAATGTGACCACTGCAATCAAACTTTCTCTGTCACAGACACCCATGACTACTGCTGCCTGGGAGCAGACCATGATAGCACCTCCTGCGACCTGTGCCAGACCATGACACCTAAAATCAATAAGAAACTGTCAGAGTTGCAGGAGAAATTGTTCCCAAGGTCCAACTTGGCACCGGCCTCCCCGACGCTGAACTCCAAGCCCAGCACTTCCCAAGAGTCCTCAGAGTCCTGTGGCGGTGGCTCCTGAGAGAAGACCTCGACCCCGAGTGAAAGAAGAAGAAATCCTCAATCCGTCAAGGTTCCACCAGAGAAACCCGGTAAGACAGCTTGGAGAGAGACTGACTCCGAGAAGCATCCCACCAAGGTCCTTAAGAAGGATTCCTCGGCAAGTGGAGACTGAGGTTCCTCGACCGTAGTCCTCATGGAGGATGCAATAGCGAGAGTGCCTGTGCTGGGCCCAAGATCCTCTGTGCCAGCACCGAAAGCTTTGGAGCCTTCTGGCTTGGAATCTAGAATGGCAGCCATGGAGCAGAACATCACTGCTATCCTGGCCCTGCAGCAGGCAATGATGGTGGCTCATCCGCATCACCTGCCCTGATGACCGGGTCCCCGACTGCGGGGGAGTCACCGGTCGTCAAGCCGAGCTCCGAGTGCCACAGGTCTCGGTTAAGTCCTCAGCCCCAGTCGAGGTCCTGTTCATCGGGCATCCAGTCCTCTATGGCCCTTTTCAGAGATTTGGACCACAGGTTCTTGGGAGGCCCCTGGCCCTTCGGCGTGGGTCTCGAGGCAAGGAATTGCAAGGCCTTGGACTTCTCACCCCCCCTCCTCAATTCAGAGTGGGAGACAGACTGAGGCCTTCCCAGAAACCAGATGACACCAAGATGTCACCTTGGACCCATCTCCCCCTAGCACCATTCCCTGCCAGAGGACATAGCCTTTCACTGCGTTGTCCAAGATATGGACAGAGCCCCCCTCAGTGCAAACTGAGGCACAGGAGGACCCATGCACCGAGGAACTGGAGATCCTCCAGTAAGAGTCTCCATCCAAGGAAACTGTCATGGTGCTGGTTCAGCCGATCCTTGATCATCTACTGCTACAAATGTGGAAGACCCTGGTTTCGGTGCCCAGCCAACACCTTGACACCATATACAGTGTCAGAAAGGGGCTGGGGTTTCACAAGCCCCAACTCCCACATAATGCCATGGTTATCAAGTCAGCCATGCAAAAGCCAGAAGACTTACTCTTCTATCCCCCCTGGCTACCAGGGCTCGATGCTGGGTTGCCGAATACAGGCCTATGAGCTATACATAGGCATGTATCTGAAGGCCCTGACCCAGATGTTGTCCAGATTCTCCATGGGGCTGGCTGGGGAACCTCTCCAACGGTTTCAAACACTGACCTTCAGGATCAAGGACTGCTGAAAGTTCCTCTCCTGGGTGGCCTACGACTGATTCAAGTCAGCTCGAGTAGAAGCAGCTGGCTTCGGGGCTCAATGCCAATCCTGGCTACAGTCCTCAGACCTCAAGTAATGGGTCCAGGACAAACTGCTAGACTTCTCCTGCACTGGTGAGAACCTGTTTGGCAAACACATGGCTGACAAGGCGGCTGAGATAGAAGCCGAAGTGGTGACCCACCAGAGACTCTCAAAGACCTCTTTCCTCGCAAAAAATGCTTGGAGGAAAGGGGCACGTCCAACAGAGCCACTGCTACCAGTTCTTCTTGGGCCAGCAACAGGATTCTCACCCTAAGAGGCAGGGCCAAGGAGTTCAGAAGCCCCAGGCTCCTGCTCCAGTCCAACCAGGGGGAAGCTTTTGACTTCCTGGTGGGGCCTCCCCTCCCCCTGGAAGACCTTCACCAGTCCACAGGAGGCTGTCTGGCAGTCTTTGTCCATGAGTGGGCAAAGATCAACTCAGACCAGTGGGTGCTGCAGGTGGTGAAGGAGGGATACCTCCTCTACTTACAAGTACCACCCAGATTCTTTCCAAGAGAGCCAGTGTGACCTCTCCTTCACCAGACCCTTCTGCTCTTAGAGCTCGCAGGGCTGCTCAGGAACAATGCAGTGGAGCCTGTACCCAAGCATCTGTGGGGAAAGGGCTTCTCCCTCACCAGAAACTTGTTTAGGTTTCATAGGTCTTGTTTGGGCCTGAGGCCCCCTGTTCATTTGGGGACAAGGAAGTATCTCGTAGAAAGTTCAAGATGCTTTTCCTTGGAACACTGCTGTCTTAGCTCCACCAGCGAGATTGGCTGTGCTCCTTGGACCTAAAGGATGTATACACTCACATTCTGATCCATGACTCCCACAGGCAGTACCTACAGTTTGTAGTGGGAGAAGGGCACTACCAGTACAGAGTGCTCCCCTTTGGCCTAGCCTCCTCGCCAAGGGTCTTTACCAAGTGCTTGGCAGTGGTAGCCGCCTACCTGTGCCTACAAAGGGCTTTCTTCTTCCCCTACCTGGATGACTGGCTTATTAGGGGTGGCACGACCTTAGAGGTCAGTCAGGCCTCACAGCGGGCAACCTGCCTACTGCAGCACCTGGGGTTCATCTCTCTCCAGCCCAAAGTCTGGAGTTCATAGGAGCTCAGTTGAACACATTGCAAGTCAAGGCTGTCCTCCCAAGAGAGAGGGCAGACTACCTCATACAACGGGCAGACTGCCTCATACAACTGGCAGGAGAGGTACAATGCTGCTGGTCCATACAGGCTCGCTGCCTCCTCTGGCTGCTAGGCCACATGGCCTCAACGGTCCACGTCACACCATTAGCCCACCTACAAATGCAGACAGCTCAGTGGTGCATCCACTCACAGTGGACTCAAACCACGGGCAGGCTACGGGACAGGGTCAGATACCCACCAACTGGCAGAGTCCCTCACCTGTTCGCAAAAATTGCACCACCTCCAGGCGTGAATGCCATTCCAGGCACCCGCACCGCAGAGAACCTTGACGACAGATACCTCTGTCATGGAATGTGGGGCACATTGCAGAGGACCGTGAGTTGCTCTTGCAGATCAATCTCCTGGAACTCGGGGCAATCTTCCTGGCCCTGCAAGTGTTCTGCCATCACCTGCAGCACCAACTGGTCCTGATCCAGATGGATGACCAGGTTGCCATGTTTTATATGAACAAGCGGGGGCGGGGGGGGGGGGGCTGGAGCTATGAAGTCCCATATGTGAGGACTGACTTCCTGGAGAAAGCATAGTTACTCACTTGTAACAGGTATTCTCTGGGGACAGCAGGAATCTGTCCTCACAACCCTCCCTCCTTCCCTGGTAGTTGCCTCCCTATCTTGTGTTAATTTTTACTGCCGTTCTGTCATCTGACTGAGCAAGATGGCACCCTTGGGCGGGAAGGGGACCATGCACGTGTGGAGCATGTCCCTCAAGACACACCTGTTAATTGAATCATTTGAACAAGTACCATAACCCCATTACACACAGCCTTGCCACATGGACACAGAAAACCAAAGACCCAGTCCTGGGACCCACCCCCGGGAATATATGTATGTTTCGGAATCCCTATGTTAAATGTAGACCCTGTTATGTCCCTAACCGCTTTGATTGTAGGATAATGCAGTATACAAAACTGGCTGGCTAAATAAATGTCCCAAAGGCTTTCTTTGAAAGCTGGGGAAATGCTCTGCGCGGGCTCTAACGCCGACGTCACTCATATGTGAGGACTGATTCCTGCTGTTCCCAGAGAACACCTGTTACAGGTGAGTAACTATGCTTTTGTAGCTAAGGTGCTAGAATCTATTAACTCTCATTTTCAGGATTGGCTCGACTTTAATTTTTGGGAATTTATGATAAAGCTTTAAAATAGTGGACTGTTTTTCTGACATATCTCTAAGTTAGAATTTAATGGATAGAGATCTAAGAATTATGAATGTAGAACAGGTGTACCACAGGGTCTTCACTATCTCTCCTTTATTGTTTGATATTTATCTTAGTCCTTCTAGCTATATTTGAGAACTGGAATTTTCTCTCTATTTATGCTGCTCAGTTTTTTATTCCTATAAAGAATTCTCTCAACGATTTTTTGGAATATTTTAATCAGGGTTTAAGTTCGCTGGGGAATTGGTTGAAGGATAGTAAACTGAAATTGAATGTAGGGAAAACTAAAATTTTATGGGTTGGAAAGGATAAAATTCGAGAAGAGATTAAATAAGTTCAAATTTTAGGACAGATGGTAGATATTTCTTGAGGTGCGTAGTCTAGGAATAGTTATAGATTCAAACTTGACTTTTGAATCACATGTACAAAAGGTGTGGTATAAGCTAAAATTTGGTTAGACAATTGAGATCAGCTTTGGGACTTCAAGATTTTCAGACTGTAGTGCAGTTGACGGTAGAGCCATCTGGACTATTATTCATTATTCATGGGCATGTCAGTTTATAAAATGCAATTTATTCAAAATGTTGCAGCAAAAATTGCTCATAGAAGTTATAGGAAAAAATAACCAATTATTGAATGATTGCCAGGCGAGTACCGTTTAAAGTTTTAACAATTTTAAATAGTTTTGTGTCATTTGCAGATGACACAAAACTATTTAAAGTTGTTAAAACCCAAGAGGATTGTGGAAAATTGCAAGAGGATCTTGATAAATTGGAAGACTGGGCATCAAAATGGCAGATGAAATTTAATGTGGACAAGTGCAAGGTTATGCACCTAGGGAAGAACAACCCAAACTATGGTTACACGATGCAAGGTTCCACATTAGGAACCACCACCCAGGAAAAAGATTTAGGCGTCATTGTGGATACCATGTTAAAACCCTCGGCCCAGTGTGCAGCGGCGACCAAGAGCAAATAGAATGCTAGGTATGATAAGGAAAGGAATGGAAAATAAAACAAAAGATATTATAATGCCTCTATATCGTTCCATGGTGAGACCGCACCTTGAATATTGTGTGCAATTCTGGTCGCCGTATCTTAAAAATGATATAGCGATTTTAGAAAAGGTTCAGAGAAGAGCCACCAAAATGGTAAAGGGGATGGAAGGATACTCCTATGAAGAAAGGCTAAAAAGGTTGGGGCTCTTTAACCTGGAAAAGAGACGGCTGAGGGGAGATATGATAGAAGTCTATAAATTAATGAACGGAGTGGAACGGGTAAACGTAGATCGATTGTTTACGTTATCAGAATATAGAAAGACTAGGGGACATGCAATGAAGCTACAGGGTAAACTATTTAAGACTAATAAAAGAAAATATTTTTTCACTCAACGTGTAATCAAACTCTGGAATTTGTTACCGGAGGATGTAGTAAAGGCTGTTAGTGTAGCTGGGTTTAAAAAAGGTTTGGACAAGTTCCTGGAGGAAAGGTCCTTAAACCATTATTAAGAAGGGACCCAGGATAACAATGCTTGAACCAATACAAGCATTGTGGAACCTGTGTCCCTTGGGGAAACTGCTAGGTACGTATGACCTAGATTGGCCACTGTTGGAAACAGAATATTGGGCTTGATGGACCTTGGTCTGACCCAGTATGGCATATCTTATGTTCTTAAAGTATTATCTTTTGCATTCAAAGCTATTGATGAGACTGGCCCTGTATATCTGTCAGGCTGATGAAATGTTAGTTGGTGAGATTTTTAGGATCCACTACTCGTTGTACGTTTGTGATACCGCGGGCCCTCTGACGCAAGGAAAGAAAGTTTTAAATCTTGAAAAAAACAAGATTTACCTGCAATTACAAGAAGGGACACATAGAGGGAGCAGGAGAGCAAGCCTGGAAGTGGAAGAACCACACCTCTATGGGCAGGACTCAGAAGCAGCTGCTCTGGATTTAAGCAGGGACAGAGCATTGCAAGGGAGGAAGCCAAGGCAGCCAAGGAGCAAGCCAGAGAGGCAGCCAAGGAGCAAGCCAGAGAGGCAGCCAAGGGGCAAGCCAGAGAGGCAGTCAAGGAGCAACCCAGAGGGGGAAGCACAGGAGGAGGCAAGGAGCTTGGCAGAGACCTTCACAGGAAGCGCAGGAAGCAGTGCCAAGGGAAGCTCCTGAAGCCGGAGTCAGAGACCGAGGTGAAGTCACTGACAAACCCAGAAGAGCTCAAGGAGTGAAAGCTACTGGGAGAGCAGGCCGAGCTGAAGGCCCAAGAGCAGGCCTAGAGGAAGGCCATACACAACTGCAAGAGGCAGTCATACCTGCGTGCTGCCTTCCCGCCTTTCCCAACTGTCCCTCTCCAGTTCCTCGTTTTCCACGGAGCCGACAGGTTGCACATCCTGTCACCGCAGAAAATAATTCCCTTTTCTCCAGGACCAAGCAAGAAGTCAGTCCTCAGCCTTTGGGAATGCAGCGCACATTCGCGGTCCCCTTCCTGCCCAAGGGTGCCATCTTGCTCAGTCGTTTTTTTTTCCGCGGAGCCCGACGGACGTGTTTCGTTTTTACCCGAGGAAAAAGTTGATTTTATTCTGCATGGACCCGTTTTCTTGTTCGCCGGTTTCCCTTTCCTGCCTGGGCCTGATAACGTCAGAATCGAGCCCGCACTTCTTTTTTTGTTTTTTGTCCTTAGTGACTAGTGTTCGCGCCATTTTTCTATTTTTAATTGCCAGCCCTGTCTTTTGACCTCGCAGGGACCCTTTTTCCCCCCGATGGCTGCCAGCGGGTTTAAGAAGTGTGATCGGTGTAAGAAACTTATGTCTCTCACCGAAACACATGACTGCTGCCTCTGCTGCCTCGGACCCGATCATGATCTGTGGCCCGTGTGGGAAAATGTCCTCGAAGGCGTTGAGTCGGCAGCACCAAAAGGAAAGAATCTTCTCTGACTCCGCGTCCGGACGGGCCCGGACTTCGTCAGAGGCCTCGACGTCTCGGGATTCCGGCCCCGAGCATCGCCGAGGCTCCTCTGAGAGGGGGTCTCCCTCACGGGAGCATCTCAGGAAGAAGAAACCCGCAAGGGCGGCGGCGGTGGATGCACTTGGCTCCTCGAGGGCCAAGTTGCATAGCACCGAGCGCCGTCCTGGGTCTTCGGAGTTGGAGAGGCCTGCCAAACAGCCTCGTGTGGAGATGGAGTCCCTGGGTCATGTGAGTACTGTAGTCCTCGTGGACTCTCTGGGGGAGCCAACGTCTGGCCCGATGCCATCGGGACCCAAGTCGGGGGCTGCTGAGTCTCCTGAGCTCGGACTCAGGTTGACGGCCTTGGAATGCAGCTTGGCTGCCTTCATGGAACAGCAGCGGGCACTGATTGCCTGTCTCACCGGTGCATCTGCCCCGACCACCGGGACCTCGACGTCCAAGTTGACCCCGGAGGCCGAGCCGATCCTCGAGTCCATGCGCTCTCGAGTCGATCCTCGGCCAAAGTCTCCCTCAGCCTCCCATTCCGGGCCGAGGTCGTCAATGCCGTTACCCTCGGCGTCGGGGCGGATGGCATGGGTACCTGCCCGACCGGAGCCGCTTGATTCCTCATCCGAGGGGTCCGGCTGGGAAACGGAGGATGAGGAGTCACCAGACACATTTCGGACTTGGTGTGTCCCATTGGACTCACCGGAGTCCGAGCCTCGGAGAAGGTCCCCCCGGAGGATACCCGGTTCTCAGACTTGGTGCGGGATATGGCCAAGGCCTTGGCATTCCCCGCGGATCCCGAGGATGAGCCTCGAGCCGAGGAGCTCGAGGCCCTGCAGTTTGACACTCCTCCCAAGGAGGTCTTTACTGTACCGGTTCCTCCGATGCTGGAATGGTTGCTCTTCCGCATGTGGGAGCGCCGGCCTCGACGCCGGTTTTGAGCAAGCGGGTCGATTCCATCTATCGAGTCCGCAAGAGCCCCGGGTTCCAAAAGGCACAACTACCGCACCACTCCATTGTTGTGGAATCGGCCATGCATCGGCTGAAGAGTCAGAAGATGCACTCCTCGGTGCCTCCCGGCCGGGAGGCCCGGAACCTGGATGCCCTCGGTAAGAAGTGCTTCCAGGGCTCTATACTTGCTTGCCGTGTCCAGACCTACCAGCTGTACATGGGCATGTACCTTCGGGACCTGGCAAAGGAGATTGCCGGGTTCTCTGCTGGTCTCTCCGAGGAACCTTTGCAGAGGTTCATGGCCCTGTCCTCGGGTATTCGAGAGTGCTTGGTTTATCTCTTGAGCAGCCTATGATGGCTTCAAGGCTTTGGCCCGGGTAGCCGCAGCCGGCATCGGTGCATGCCGCCAGGCCTGGCTACAGTCATCGGACCTCGAGCCATGGGTGCAGGACAAGTTGGTCGATGCCCCCTGCCGAGGTGAAAACCTCTTTGGCAAGCCCATGGCTGAAAAGGCTGCAGAACTCAGGCCGGAGGGACTGAGGTCTCTAGTCCCATGGCTGCTCCTTGTGGCCTTGGGCAAGCCACTTAACCCTCCATTGCCTCAGGTACACTTAGATTGTGAGCCCTTCGTGGACAAGGGAATAAAAGTACCTGTTAGTATATACATGTAAACCGCTCTGATGCGTAAGTAAAAAGGGCGGTATATCAAATGCCTAACCATAACCATAACCATAACTCGAGACGGAGATTCTTACCCGGACAAGGCTGTCCCGGAAAACCTCTGCCTTTTCTCAGAAGAAGGGCTTGGGGAAAAAGACCTTTTACCCGGGGAAGTCATCCGCCTATAAACCATACCCTCATTTTCAGGCCTCTCTAGCTCCCCAACAGGCCGGATGGGGGCAAATAACAGCAGAGCATTGGACACTCTCCATCATAAAGGAGGGGTACAAGCTTCATTTTTCGAGCATGCCCCCCCTCCTGCAATAATAAGGCAGTTCAATTCTCCGACCTCTATCATCAACCTGTTAGGTCAGGAGGTCACTATGCTTCTTGCCCAAGGGGCAATAGAAGAAGTACCCATCCATCAGCAGGGTACAGGGTTTTACTCCCCCCTATTTCCTTATTCCAAAGAAAACAGGGGGATACAGACCTATCTTGGACCTCGGAGAATTGAACAAATTCCTTGTCAAAGAGAAATTCAAGATTTCTCTCGGAACTCTGTTGCCGTACCTACAGAGTCAGGATTGGCTTTGTTCTCTAGATCTCAAGGATGCATACACACATGTTCTCATCCGTCCAACTCACAGAAGGTTCCTTCGGTTCCTTTTTCAAGGAAAGCACTACCAATACAGGGTGCTTCCTTTTGGCCTGGCCTCAGCTCCAAGGGTATTCAGGAAATGCATAGCTGTAGTAGCAGCATTTCTTCGCACTCTAGGAATATTCGTCTTCCCTCTACTTAGACGATTGGCTTATTTGAGCCCCATCAGAGTCAGAGGCCAGGATTTCTCTATCTTGCACAATGCGTATCCGTCAGTATTTGGGTCTGGTCATAAACATCCCAAAATCCAGCTTAACTCCCACTCAGACTCTAGAGTTCATAGGAGCTTTGCTGGATACCAGAAAAGCAAGGGCCTATCTTGCTCAGGCCCGTTGCCTTCGCATGGTGCAGTTAGCTTCTCAAGCAGTGCTAAAGCCTCATCTCACTGCTCGAGAAATGTTACAACTACTAGGCCACATGGCATCTACCGTGCATGTGGTTTCTTATGCTCGCCTCCATATGAGAGCAGCCCAGTGGACTTTATCCACTCAATGGACCCAGGCATAAGGATGCCTGTCAGAGAAAATAGCAAACACAAGTTGCCTTATTTTGTCCCTCCAATGATGGAAGTCCACTCAAAACCTGTTGCTGGGGTCCCCTTTTCAGCAACCTTTACCCCAAGCAACTCACAACAGATGGGTTGGGGAGCTCAACTGCAAGACCTCTCCACCCAAGACACCTTGTCTCCACAGGAGACTCATCTACATATCAATCTCTTGGAGCTCAGAGCAATCTTCCTTGCTCTACAAAACTCTTGGGCAGACAGACTCAGTCGAGTTCTGCTTCCATACGAATGGGCTCTACATACAGACCAGGTGGCCAAGATTTTTCAAATTTGGGGAACCCCGGACATAGACCACTTTGCAAGTCCGTTGAATGCCAAACTTCCCCAGTTCTGTTCCAGAATTCCTGCACAGGGCTCTCAGGCCAGGGATGCTTTCCTCCTTCACTGGGGTCAAAACTTCCTTTATGCCTTTCCACCCATTCCCCTAATTCCCAAAACCCTGTTCAAGTTTCAGAGATAGAGGCTGTATGATTCTCATAGCTCCACTTTGGCCACGGCTAGTGTGGTACCCTCTGCTTCTACATCTCTCTCAAACTCCCTCTCTGGAGTTAGGGTCTGCTCCAGATCTCCTGTCTCAGGAGGGCGGAATGTTATGACATCCCATTCCCCACTCTCTGCATCTCAGGGCTTGGTTGCTGAAGGCCTAGATCTTCATAATCTTAATCTCCCTCAGCAAGTAAAGGATATCCTTTATGCTTCCAGGAAGCCTTCCACATGACACTCTTATGCTTTCAAGTGGAAAAGGTTTACCATATGGTGTTCGCAGAAGGGTCTTAACCCCCCTTGCGATACCTCTTGGTTCATTACTGGAGTATCTCCTTCATTTATCCAATGCAGGACTTAAAACTAACTCGGTAAGAGTCCATTTTAGTGCTATTGTGGTTTTTTTTCAACCTCTAAATGGACAATCTATTCTCCAGGACCAAGCAGGAAGTCAGTCCTCACTTATGGGTGACGTCGGCGCCGACGGAGCCCTCGCGGAGCAATTTTCCCCAGCTTTCAAAGAAAGCCTTTGGGAATTGCAGCGCGCATGCGCGGTCGTCTTCCCGCCCGAGGGTGCCATCTTAGCCAGTCTTCTTTTTTCCGCGGAGCCCTGCAGACGTCCCCGTCTTGTCCCCGCGAAAAAGTTGATTTTCCTCTTTATTTTATACTTTTTTCTTTCGGTTCGACCCGGGCCGACCCCACCGAGTCCTCGTCGGAGTCGGTCTGGGAGTCTGAGGAGGAAGAGTCACCTGATTCTTTCCGGACTCGGTGTGTCCCATCGGACTCACCGGGGTCCGAGCCTCGGAAGCAGTCCCCCCCGGAGGATGCCCGGTTCTCGGACTTCGTTAGGGATATGGCCAAGGCTTTGGCCTTCCCTGCGGATCCCGAGGAGGAGCCTCGAGCCGAAGAGCTCGACGCCCTCCAGTATGACTCTCCCGCGAGGGAGCACTTTACTGTGCCGGTTCCTCCTATGCTGGAACGACTACTCTTCCGCATGTGGGAGAGTCCGGCCTCCTCGTCGGTCCTGAGCAAGCGGGTCGATTCTATCTATCGGGTCCGCAAGAGCCCTGGCTTTCAGAAGGCACAGCTGCCACACCATTCCATGGTAGTGGAATCGGCCATGCATCGTCTTAAGAGCCAGAAGATGCACTCCTCGGTGCCTCCTGGAAGGGAGGCCCGTAGCCTGGATGGCCTTGGCAAGAAGTGCTTCCAGGGCTCTATGCTCGCATGTCGTGTCCAGACTTACCAGCTCTACATGGGCATGTATCTCCGGGATCTGGCTAAAGAGCTAGCCGGATTCTCCGCTGGTCTCTCCGAGGAGCCCTTGCGGAGGTTCCTAGCCTTGTCCACGGGCATTCGGGAATGCTCAAAGTTCATGTCCCGAGCAGCCTATGATGGCTTTGAGGCCTCGGCTAGAGTGGCCGCAGCCGGCATCGGTGCCCGCCGACAGGCTTGGCTTCAGTCGTCGGACCTTGAGCCCTGGGTACAGGACAAGTTGGTCGATGTCCCCTGCCGAGGCGAAAACCTCTTTGGCAAGCCCATGGCGGAAAAGGCTGCACAAATTGAGACTGAGACTCTCACCAGGACCAGGCTTTCTAGGAAGACCTCCGCCCCTTCCCAGAAAAAGAAGGGCTCGGGAAAAAAGTCCTTTTACCCGAGGAAGGCGGCTGCCTACAAACAGTACCCCCATTATCAGGCCCCTGCAGCTCCCCAACAGGGCCAGCAGGCCAAGGGACGGGGTAACGGGTCCCGTAGGCAGCAAGCCCCCAAGCCTGCACCACCAGCCCCTGCTCAGCAGGGTGGGGGTTTTTGACTCGCTCAGCATAGCCTCTTCCCCCCCGCTGGTTCCTCCCAGCACCGGAGGCCGGCTGGTTCACTTCGCCCACAGGTGGTCCAGCATCACCGCAGATGCCTGGGTACTTCAGGTCGTGCGAGAAGGCTACCTTCTCCACTTCCATCAGGTCCCTCCCTCCTATTTTCCGGGAGAACCTTGGCGCCCCCCTCTGCACAGGGAGTTGCTCCTTCAGGAGTTAGCAGGTCTTCTGCAGGAACAGGCGGTGGAACCGGTGCCCCACCACCTGAGAGGTCAAGGCTTTTATTCAAGGTATTTTCTGATACCAAAGAGAACAGGGGGCCTCAGACCCATCCTGGACTTGTGCAACCTCAACAAGTTCCTTGTGCGGGAGAAGTTCAAAATGCTTACCCTTGGAATCCTTCTGCCCTACCTCCAGCAGGGAGATTGGCTATGCTCCTTGGATCTAAAGGATGCCTACACGCACATCCTCATCCACCCAAGCCACCGCCAATACCTAAGGTTTGTGGTGGCAGGAAATCATTACCAGTACAGAGTACTGCCCTTTGGCCTATCCTCCGCACCGCGAGTCTTCACAAAATGTCTCGCGGTCGTGGCGGCCCATCTCCGGCTTCACGGCCTCTATGTCTTTCCGTACCTCGACGACTGGCTCATCAGAGCAGCGTCCGCTCAGGAGGTCACCAACGCCACGTGCCGCACGGTGACTCTGCTGCAGCACTTGGGCTTTGTTATAAAACTTCGCAAAGTCCACTTTGCTCCCCTCACAGGATCTCGAGTTCATCGGCGCAAGGCTGCACACTCCTCGGGCACGAGCGTACCTACCGCTCGACAGGGCTCAACGGCTCATGGACCTAGCCGACCGCTTTCGCAGCCAGCCCCTGGTCTCCGCCAGGCGCTTCCTGAGACTGCTCGGCCATATGGCTTCCACCGTCCATGTGACCCCCAATGCCCGCCTGAATATGCGGTCTGCTCAATGGTGTCTCCGCCAGCAGTGGCGACAAGCCACAGGCGGCCTGGCAGACCTAGTGCGCGTCTCCGAGCCGCTGCTCTCGTCTCTCCGGTGGTGGCTCCAGCAGCCGAACCTGATATTCGGAATGCCTTTCCAGTCACCTCAGCCGACCCGGGTGCTGACCACCGATGCATCCCTCCTGGGCTGGGGAGCACATTGCCAAGAGGCACGTACTCAGGGCCTCTGGACCACGTGGGAGTCTGCTCAGCAGATCAACTTCCTGGAGCTCAGGGCGATCCGCCTAGCTCTCAAGGCCTTCTCCCACCTAACTTCCCAACAGTCCGTCCTTGTCCAGACGGACAATCAAGTTGCCATGTTCTACGTGAACAAGCAGGGGGGCACGGGCTCCTTCCTCCTCTGCCGGGAGGCACAGAAGCTCTGCTCTTGGGCCGTCAGTCACGGCATTCTCCTCAAGGCAGTTTATCTCCCGGGCCAAGAAAATTGCCTTGCAGACAAACTCAGCAGGGTCCTCCAGCCGCACGAGTGGCGTCTGGATCCCTTGGTAGTTCAGAAGCTCTTCCTCAAGTGGGGTCTCCCCACGGTGGATCTCTTTGCCAGTCCTCACAACCGGCAGCTTCCTCGCTTCTGCTCTCGTCAGCCACACCCCCTTCGGGTTGCGGCGGACGCCTTTCTGATCTCGTGGTCGGGGAGCCTTCTGTACGCTTTCCCTCCCATCCCGCTGGTCTCTCGGACTCTTTTCAAGGTTCTCCGAGACAAAGCCTTCATGATCCTGGTGGCCCCTCGCTGGCCCAGGCAGCCGTGGTTTCCGCTCCTGCTGCAACTGGCGGTGGAGGATCCAATCCCTCTGGGGGTACAACCGGATCTCCTCACTCAGGATCAGGGGTCCCTTCTGCACCCCAACCTCAGGTCTCTCAACCTCATGGCCTGGCTGCTGAGAGGGTAGTCCTTGCTCCCCTTCTCCTGCCGGCGGAGGTGGAGGAGGTCATCTTGGCTTCGCGACGGCCTTCTACCCGCAAATGCTACGCCCTTAAATGGCGTCGCTTTGCAGTCTGGTGTACCCAACAGTCTCAGGATCCCTTCTCCTGCCCGGTGTCGGTGATCTTGCAGTACTTGCTGCACCTCTCTAATCTGGGACTTAAGTCCAACTCCGTCAAAGTTCACCTCAGTGCTCTTTCAGCACATCATGTGCCAGTGGACGGCAGACCTCTCTCCAATGACCCTCTCGTAGCGAGGTTTCTCCGAGGTCTCCTTCTACTTAAACCACCTCTGCGCCCGCCAGCGCCTGACTGGGACCTGAATGTGGTTTTGCAGCGGATCACCTGTCCGCCTTTTGAACCTATGGCTACCTGTTCTCTCCGTTTTCTGTCTTGGAAAACACTGTTCTTGATAGCCCTCACTTCCGCTAGACGCGTAAGTGAATTGCAGGCCCTCGTGTCTGATCCCCCTTACACTAGGTTCTACAAGAATAGGGTAGTCCTACGGACTCACCCAAAATTTCTGCCTAAAGTGGTCTCCCCTTTTCACATCAATCAGGAGGTGGTACTTCCAACCTTCTTTCCCAGACCACACTCCAGCCGAGCTGAAACGGTCCTCCATACCCTGGACTGTAGAAGGGCATTGAACTTCTACCTTGACCGTACGCGGGAGCACCGTAAAGCTGCTCAGCTTTTTGTGTCTTTTGACCCCAATAGATTGGGGCTCCCGGTCTCCAAGCGTACTCTGTCCATCTGGGTTGCGGACTGTATCTCTTGGGCTTATGGGGCAGCCGGACTCTCCTTAGAAAGTCGAGTCACGGCTCATTGCGTTCGGGCAAAGGCCACGTCAGTGGCTTACCTCCGCTCTGTTCCGCTGGCAGACATCTGCCGGGCCGCTACTTGGTCTTCAAGCCAGACTTTTGCGGTCCATTACTGTCTCGAGAGGGAGTCCCGTAGGGACAGTGCTTTCGGACAGGCAGTCCTCCGTAATCTCTTTGAGGTCTGAGCAACTCCTACCCTCCATCCCGGATGTGGGCTACCGGTGGGTGATAATTCAGCGAAGATTCTATCCTTCTGTGCTGCTGAGCTAGAGGGAGCTCATTTTTGTGCTTAGGGTCTCCGGTAGCCTTGAGCTTGGGAGTCCCATAAGTGAGGACTGACTTCCTGCTTGGTCCTGGAGAAAGCGTAGTTACTCACCTGTAACAGGTGTTCTCCAGGAGCAGCAGGAATCAGTCCTCACTACCCTCCCTCCTCCCCTTGGAGTTGCAATCGTCTGCTTATGTTCTTTTTTGCAAATTTTTATGCTGTCTTTTTTAGCTATGTCATCTGACTGGCTAAGATGGCACCCTCGGGCGGGAAGACGACCGCGCATGCGCGCTGCAATTCCCAAAGGCTTTCTTTGAAAGCTGGGGAAAATTGCTCCGCGAGGGCTCCGTCGGCGCCGACGTCACCCATAAGTGAGGACTGATTCCTGCTGCTCCTGGAGAACACCTGTTACAGGTGAGTAACTACGCTTTTCCTCCCATCCTCTTATAGCAAGATTTATTAGAGGCCTTCTTCTAACTGAGCCTCCCATTAGGCCACCACCGGTGGCATGGGACTTAAACCTGGTTCTTGGTCAGCTCATGAAGCCACCTTTTGAACCCTTATCTACTACCTCATTGAAATTCCTTTCATGGAAGGTTATTTTTCTCATTGCAATCACATCAGCACGTCGCATCAGTGAGTTGCAGGCACTAGTGGCTGATCCACCTTATACAAGGTTCCATCATGACGAGGTAGTCCTTAGGACTCATCCACACTTTATGCCAAAGGTGGTCTCACCTTTTCATCTTAACCAAGTGGTCTACTTGCCTGTGTTTTTTCCAAGGCCTCATGCATCAAATGCAGAAAGGAATCTTCATACTTTGGACTGTAAAAGAGCTTTAGCTTTTTACTTACGAAGAGCACAGCAACATAGAAAGTTCTATCAACTCTTTGTTGCTTTTGATCCTTCTCATTTGGGACTTCCAGTCTCCAAGAGAACAATGTCCATCTGGATTGCACAGTGTATTTCATTTGCCTATCAGAGTAAGAATGTTCCTCTGGAGGGCCATGTCACAGCTCACAATGTGAGAGCCATGGCAGCTTCAATGGCTGATCTGCACTCTGTGTCTATCGATGATATCTGTCGAGCAGCCACTTGGGCCTCTGTTCATACCTTCACAGCCCATTACTGCTTGGACAAAGACTCCCGCCGGGATGCCTTGTTTGGTCAGGCTGTTCTCCAACACCTGTTCCATACTTAATCAACTCCTACCCACCATCCCTGGTTGGATGCCAGAGATCCATGGGGAGAAGTGGAGCCCTTTCACAGGGACACACAACTTCTGGGGTCTCTCCCTGGCATCTAAAGCTAGGGAGTCCCCAAATGTGAAGACTATATTCCTGCTTGTTCCTGGATATAGCATAGTTACTCACCTGTAACAGGTGATCTCCGGGAACAGCAGGAATTTAGTCTTCACAACCCACCCACCTCCCCTAGGAGTTGTATCTCTCTATCTTTCTCTTTCCCTCTCTCTCTCTCTTTTTGTCTCAGCTTTAAACTCGAACTGGAGAGAGGCAGTTGGGAAAGGCGGGAAGGCAGCACTCGTGCGCTGTGGGATGCTCCCAAAAGCTTTCTAATTGGATGCTGGGGATCGTTCCCGCGCAGGGTCCATCGGTACCGACGATACCCATATGTGAAGACGAAATTCCTGCTGTTCCCGGAGATCACCTGTTACAGGTGAGGAACTATGCTTTATTAAATCTGTAATGTTGCTTGTAAGAGAAGCTTTACTTATAGCCACTTGTAGTATTAGAATAAAAACATAAACTTTACTCTGAAAACGTGTCAGTTTGATTGGATCAGGCAGGTCCATTTCAAGGTCCAAGATAAAACACTGCAGCGCAATCTAAAAATCCTCAAGATATGCAGTCCCCGATGTGGTGTAGTCTCAGAGGCAGGCGTCTGCCTAAATTGTATGCAAGAGGCTGTCATGGGAACAGGACCCGCAGGATGAAATGAGGTAGGAGAGTTCCTCCTGGTTGCAAGAGACCCTGGGGGCGGGTTGCGCCATGTTACCTTCAACTTATCCAGCCACCAGTCCCTGCACAATGCCTGGACCATTTACCCCTCAAGCCCAGGGAGCAGTAGGTCTCCCGGGGGAGTTCTCACCGGAGTTTCTTACTTTTGCATAAGGCGTTTTGCCTACCAAGTGGCTCCTCAGCCTTGGAACCACAGGGCTAAGAGGTTGTCAGATGGAAAAGAGCACGAGTCAGTAGCAGTGGCTTCTAAGCGGGCTAGAGGCTTAAAGAAGTGGCAGCAATCGCTGTTGTCAGAGTGGCTGGATGGGGGGAAGACCTTGATACGGAGCTAGATCTGCAGGAGCAGTTGGAAGAAGGAGAGGGCCCAGAACAGGAGGATCAGGCCCGGATTGTTTGGGTATTCCGCTCATTTTTGTTTGTTTGTTGATGCAATTTCTCTATATACCGCCCAGGCCGAAGGCCATCAGGGATGTTTACAATCTCTACGAGCGGGTACTGATACAATTCCTCGTCTCGAAAGGGCTCACATTCTATGTGTACCTTGGAGACCCTCACGACCCTGACTATGCCTGTTAACCTCCTGGCAGAGGAAGAGGTGCTGTAGGATCCACTGTTCCAGGCAGTACAAAAATCACAGAAAGTCTTAACAGTACATGGAGTAGTAGGGCAGATGATCCAGGATGAATGGGATCTGCCGGAGGTTGGCTTTAAAGGGGTGCAATTCATGACGCGCCTATACCCACTGCCGGAGCAAGAACGAGCTCCTTTGATCACCCAAAGTGGGCGTAGCGGTGTTGGCATCAGTAGAAGAGACCTTGACTTGTGTCCTGCAGCTGCAAGCCGTGGAACTGGTTCCGTGAGACCAGTTTGTCTGCAGTCGATGCTTCATGTATTTCGTGATACCCAAAAGGTTCCTTTCGCCCAATTCTCGACTTCGAGGGCATGAACTATGGTCTCCGGGTACCACATTTTCACAGTAATAATGGCGGTAGGAAGCGGAGATTTTTGGCAACTCTCGATCTCAGAGGCTTTTCTGCACGGTCCCATCCATCCAGAACATCAGCAGCTTCTCTGCTTTGCGGTGCCAAAGGGCCATTTCCAGTTTTGAGCATTGCCCTTTGGTCTGGCGACCACCCCCTGTACCTTCACCAAGGTTATGGTGGTGGTGGTGGCAGCTCTCCACAAGGAAGGGGTTCTCATCCACCTGTACCTAGACGATTGGCTGATCCAGGCGAAGTCCAGGGACAATAGCAAAAAGAGCAACAGCGCGGGTGGGAGAGTTCCTTCAAAGTCTCGGTTGGGGTCAACCTGGCCAAAAGTCAGTTACGGCCGGCCCATGAGCTAGAGTATTTGAGAGCGTGCTTTGATATCTGTATGGGCAGGATTTTCCTGCCGGTTCGCTGGGCACAGAAGCTACTACAGTGGATACGGCAGGTCTTGAAGATGGCAAAACCATCAGCGTGGCAATATCTGCAGCTTCTGGGGACCATGGCGGCCACACTCGAGCTAGTCCCATGGGCAAGTGCGCACATGCAACCTCTGCAGAGGGCTCTGCTCTGTCGATGGTCCCATCAGAGTCAACCCCTATCCCAAGTACTCCCCTGCCTGTGGAGCACCAGGAGAGCCCTCAGTTGGTGGCTGCATTTGCGGAGCCTGGAAGGAGTCCCCGGTGTAGGTTCCTCTGATGACCAATGACAGCCTGTCAGGTTGGAGAGCCCATTGCGAAGGACGCTTTGTTCAGGGAGAAGAGTCTGCAGGTGGCCCTGTAGTTGATTAACAGGCTCGAGATGCGAGTGGTGACATTGGCACTAGAAAGTTTTGAGCCAAGGTTGCAGGCTAAGGTGGTCCCTCTCGGACAATGTGACCACGGTGGCTTACATCAACCGGCAAGGAGGCATGGGCAGTGCAACCCTGGAGGAGGAGGCCGAAAGGCTGTTCGGATGGGCAGCGATTTGGTCTCCAGGCGTTATCGGCGGTGCACGTTGCAGGAGTTGACAGTGTGACAGCAGACTATCTCAGCCGAGTGCGCATGGACCCCGGAGAATGGCATCTCAATCATGAGGTGTTCGGGCAGGTGGTCTGCCGATGGGGCACACTGGTCATGGACCTATTGGCAATGTTCGAGTTGGGCAAGGCCTGACGGTTTTTCAGCAGAAGAGAGGAAGTCCAAGGGCCTGGAGGCTCTAATTCATCATGGTTCTTGAAAGGGCGAGGTTGAAGAAAGGATAATCGGGCTCGGGATAGTGACTTTGCTACAGGCCCCAGAGGTGGTCTAAGGAACCTGGTGTGCATCTGCGTAGGGCACATCTTTGAATCATGGTGAGGAGAGAGGCAGGTGCACCTTCCACTGCCTCCGTCCTGGACATCTTGGTGTTCTTGCAATCCGGTTTTGATAAGGGTCTAGCTGCCAGTTCCTTGAGGGTGCATCTGGTCATGATTTCCGGTTATCACGGAAAAGTCCATAGGGTGCCGTTGGGTACACACCCAGACGTGCTGAGCTTTCTAGTGGCAGTGACCCACCTCCGTCTGCCAAAGAGGACAGCGGTACCGCCTTGGCATCTCAATCTGGTGCTGACGGTGCTATCTGGGGAACCCTTTGAGCCATTGAGTCGAGCTTTCCTGAGGGATTTGACTCTGAAAATTGTATTCCTGGTGGCGATTTGCTCGGCACGCAGGATTTCGGAGCTTCGGACCCTGTCATGCCAGGAGCCTTGCCTTTCCTTCTCCAAGGTCCTGCGCCCGGTACGTTCATTTTTTCCCAAGGTGGTGTCGGCATTTCATGTAAATCAGGCCATTTCCTTACCGGCTCTGGCGAAAGCACATATGGGCCCTGCCACTCCACAGCTGTGCCACCTGGATGGTAAGAGTCCTGTGAAGGTATGTGAAAAGGGCATCGTCCTTTCGGAGTTCGGACCGTCTTTTTTGTTTGGGGGGTCGCGCAAAAGTGAGGCAGTAGCTAGTCCTCTATTTCCAGATAGATCAGTGAGGCAATCACATCTGCATACATTTTGAAGGGTAGAACAGTGCCGGTGGGGTTGTAGACGCAATCTCCAGGAACAGGCAGGAATGTAGTCCTCGCATATGGGGTATCGGTACCGACAGAGCCTGCGCGGGAACGCTCCCCAGCGTCCAATAGGAACGCTTTTGGGAGCATCCCTCAGCACATGTGCGCTGCCTTCCCGCCTTTCCAACTGTCCCTCTTCAGTTCTTCGTTTTCCGCGGAGCCAACAAGACCTATTCCATGTCATCGCAGAAAATTCCGTCTTAAAATTCTTTTGTGGTCGTGCTTGCCTACTGCACGACGCCTACCGGTACCGCTGGTTCTTTTCTTTTCTTCCTAAAAAAACCCCAAAACAAACCTTTCACTATTTATTTCTTTCCAGACACTTTCCTGTTTTGGTGCTAGGCGCCATTGTGGGCATTAGGCCCCATTTCTCCAAAATCATGGAAAAGCCAACTAGTAGTCTTAAAAAATGTACTAAGTGTTGCGGTACCATTTCTGTCACTGACACCCATGATTGGTGTCTAAAATGTTTAGAACCTGATCATTCTCCAACTGAATGTGTCTTCTGCATGGGGATGACTAAAAGAGGAAGACAGAACCGGGCCGCAAAGTTCGGCACCCTCTTCTCTTCAGATGCCAGATGCATTGCATCGACATCGTCAAGGGCCTCTTTTTCCTCCCATGGATCTCAGGTAACACAAAAGCCGGTCCTCAAAGGGTAGCTCTCCTGCTAAGCATCGAGAGGCCATTGGCATTGCCCTTGAGGGAACCACACCGTCAAAACAGCCCTGGCGGGAGGCTTCGGCTTCCAAAGCATCGATGGGGCTTCAGGATGTTCTCGAGGCTTCAATCTCGCAAGAACTACCTGTGCCATGCTCAGGGGTTCCGGCTGTTCTTACCGGTACTGACACCCAGGCATCGGCAGCGTCGATAGACCAGAGGATCTCCAGGAACAAGCAGGAATGAGTCTTCACATATGGGTACGTAGGTACCGATGGAGTCTGTGCGGGAACGCTCCCCAGCGTCCAATCAGAACGCTTTTGGAAGCATCCCAACACGCCTGCGTGCTGCCTTCCCGCCTTTCCCAACTGTCTCTCCTCAGTTTTCGTTTTTCCGCAGAGCCGGCAAGATGTCCTCCTGTCACCGCAGAAAATTCTTCTTTTATTTTTGTTTTTTCTTGTGGTCGTGTCTACCTTCCCTCGATGCACCGGTACCACCGGTGTGTTCTTTTTTTCTTTTCTCTTCAAGTATTTCCTTTTGTGGGAAATTTTTTCCTGTTTAGTGCCTGACAGGCTTCGGCCTACTAGGCCTCTCCACTTTCCCTCATGGAAATGCTAGCCACTAGAACCTGTTTCAACTGTGGCGCTACCAAATTAGTTTTAGACACCCATAATTGGTGCCTTCCATGTTTGGGACCTGAACACCATCCGCTGGAGTGTCCCTCCTGCACTACTATTCCTGTAAAAGGTTTTCAGCATCGAGCTCAACTCGATACGCTATTCCCCTCAGACCTGAGGGTACCAGCTACATCTTTTTCACAGGAACAGGTAACCAAACAGTCTGTAAAGACTAGCCAGTCCTCGGGTGGTAGATCTCATGTACATCATAGAGATGCCTTTCGGCTTGCCCCCGAGGACATATTGGCAAAACCCCGGCAGGAGGCTTCGGCCTCAAAAGCATTAACGGGGTTTCAGGTTGTTCCCAGGGTTTTTACCTGGGTGAACATACCTGAGCCATGCCCGGTGATGGTATCCGCTTTGAGCGGTGCCAGTACCCCGGCATCGGCAATGGTGCTGGATGAAATATTCCACACCGATGATCGCAGTCAAGCGCTCTCGGTATCTTCGGTGCCGCTAGAGCCGCTACTGACCGATCTTCCCACATCGGCCTCGGTACCGATGCTGGTATCCGCGTCGGTGCCCTCCAGGTCTGCATCGATAGAATCGCTTCTTTCGATGCCGAGTCTAGAATCGATCTCTAGTCTGGATGACTGGGTACCGACGTGTCTCGGTACTGACTTCAGACGGTACCGAAGATATTATACCGATGATCAAGGTCTGCCACACTCGGTTACCTCTGTACCGATAGTGCTGTCACAGACTGATCTTCACATATCGGTGTCACTGTCGATACCGATATCGACATCATCATCATCGGTGTCTGTACCTCCCATGCTCCTTTCAGCTGGCTCGCTTCCTTCCATGCTGAGTTTGGAATCGATCCCTAGCATGGACGATTTGCTACTGACGAGTTGCGGTACCGTCAACTATCTCTCAAAGATAATCTGATCCTCCACCCCTCCAGCTCTTCTATTCTACAGAATCTGAATGAACCGGTGGAGGCTAGAGCTAGTTCTTCAACAGATCTAGTTCTTCCTCCTCTTCCTCGAGGACTCCCCTCTGGGGAGATTTCTTTTCAAGCTTTCCTGCTTGATATGGCCAAGTTACTTGCCATATCTCCAGGAACAAGCAGGAATAAGTCCTCACATATGGGTACGTTGGAACCGACGGAGCCTGCGCGGGAAAGCTCCCCAGCTTCCCAGAAAGGAAGCTTTTGGGGCCTCCCACAGCGCATGCGCGCTGCCTTCCCGCCTTCCTGACCAACTCTCCTCAGTTCTTCTTTTTCCGCAGAGCCAGCAGGTCGTGTTCCTGTCACCGCTGAAGAAATTGTTGTTTTAATTTGTTTCTTTGACCGCGTGTCTGCCTTCCCTGATTCCGGACCGGTACCGCCGGTCTTTTTTCATTTATTTCTTAAAAAAAAAAAAATAAATTACTTTTTCCTCACTTGGTGTGTTTATTCTGTGAGGCCTCTAGGCCTTCTCAGATTCTCCCTCATGGAGAAACCAGCCTCTGGTTTTAAAAAATGCACCAAGTGTACCAGTACTATTTCAGTCACAGATACCCATGAATGGTGTCTTAAATGTTTGGGGCCTGACCATTCCATTCCGGATTGTCCATCCTGCTCTCTGATGTCCAAACGGGGCTTACAGAATAGAGCAGCCAAGTGTTTCATATGCTGTTTTCTGCGGATACTCCAGCATCAACATCCTCCAGGTCTTCCTCTCCTGATGGATCTCAGGTAACCAAACATTCTTCAGGCAGGTCCTCAAAGGGCAAATCTCCCTCTAAGCAGCGAGAGGCCCTTGACTTTGACCCTGAGGACCCTGCCCCAGCCAAACAACCCCGGCGGGAAGCTCCGGCTTCCAAAGCTCCTCCTATGGGGTTACAGGTAGACATCGATGGCACGGCCTCGACCGATCACCTATTAGACTGCTCTGGGGTACCGGCTGACACCGGTACCGACATCCAGGCAGTTGTGGCGTCTATGGGTACTATGGTACAATCCATGCAGCAGGCCATACTGGCTTTCATTAACGCTGCAACGCCCTCGGTACCGCGACAATCGGTTCCGACTCCGGTTCCGGTACCACAACCGATACCGGTACCCAGAGCATCTACTTCCAGTAGTATGCCGGTTCCGGAGATTTTCTCGATACCGATCCGGTTCCCGGTACGCCCGATGTCGATACCGGTCGGTACGCGTATCGATCTCTGGAAGCTAATAGGCGGTACTTTGAATCTTCTGAAGATTCTGATACCTCAGATGATTCTGCTGATGTCTCTTTTACTCTTCCTGAGGAGCCCTCTTCTCCAAAAAGGAGAATGTCTCCTCCAGAGGATTTGTCCTTTCAAGACTTCATTATTGAAGTAGCTAAAGGACTCTCCATATCTGTAACCTCTGAAAAGGAACCTAGAGCAAAAAAATTGGATATTTTAGGATACTCTAAGGTTCCCAAAGAGGCAGCCACCTTACCCATACATGAAATTCTTCAAGAACACATGATGGATTTGTGGGAGGCTCCTCTCACCCTATCTCCACATTCTCGACGTTTGGACACCATGTATCGGTTCCTCCTTCTCCTGGTTTTCAAAAAACTCAGCTCCCTCACCACTCTATTGTGGTGAAGTCTGCTATGAAAAAGATAGAGTACCAAAAGGCACTCTTCTACCCCTCCAGGAAGAGAATGTAGGACTCTGGATGCTTTTGGTAGAAAAATCTTCCAAGCTAGCATGCTTATTGCCAGAATCAATTCATACAGCCTCTATATGGGCATGTTTTTGAAAGAGATTGCACTGAAGATACGTCTTTTTCTCCCCTTTATCCCAGAGGATAAAAAGGAGGAGTTCCTTCTTTTGCTAAAGCAAACTCAAGATGTTTCAAAGTTCTCCAACAGAGCAGCCTTTGACTCTTTTGAGGGAGCTAGCCGAGCCTCCGGCATTGCCATAGCTGCTCGCAGACTTGCTTGGCTCCAGGCCTCTGATTTGGAACCCTGGGTACAAGAAGGCTTGGGCAATCTGCCCTGTACAGGTGAAAATCTGTTTGGCAAGGAGTGGCAAATCAAAGCCACTCAAATGGATGCAGAGAATGCTGCTTTAGATAGACTTTCTAAGGGGCTTGTTTACAAAGCCGCGGTAGTGGTTCGCGATCGCGATCGCAGCCGCGGCCCCATTGAAATCAATGGGGCCGCGGCTGCGATTACGATCGCAAACCGCTACCGCGGCTTTGTAAACAAGCCCCTAAGTCTACCTCTACCCCTGCCAAGAAAAAACCTTTTAAGAAGCCTTTCTATAAAAAGACCAGATTTTCCACAAATACTGGCCAGCAATCTTCCCAAGTTCGCTTTGCTCCTAAGCGTCAGCAATCTAAACAGGCCAGAAAAAAGTCTACAGGGGCTGCTACAGTCCAGCAGTCCCAACCCCCTCAGAGTTTTTGACTTGATTCTAGAGAACATAACCTTTCTGGCTCTGCAACAACCAGAGCCTCTCACCATTCCAGGAAGGTTAACTCATTTTGCTCCCAGATGGGAACAAATCACATCAGAACAGTGGACCCTCTCTATCATCAGAGAGGGCTACAAACTACATTTCTCCAGTCTTCCTCCCCATACCATGGTGAGACAATTCAATTCTCCCCCATCTCTCCTGTACCTGTTGGGTCAAGAGGTGACCACTCTTCTCGCCCAAAAGGCAATAGAAGAGGTTCCTCTTCCTCAACAAGGGTCAGGTTTTTACTCCCCTTATTTTCTCATTCCCAAGAAAACGGGGGTACAGACCCATTCTGGATCTGAGAATTGAACAAATTTCTATACAAGGAGAAATTCAAGATGCTTTCTCTATGTACTCTCCTTCCATACCTACAGAGTCAGGACTGGCTTTGTTCTCTAGATCTCAAGGATGCGTACACACATATACTCATCCATCCATCCCACAGAAAATTCCTACGTTTTCTGTTCCAGGGAAAACATTTCCAATACAGAGTACTTCCCTTCGGTCTAGCCTCTGCTCCAAGGGTATTTACCAAATGCATGGCAATAGTAGCTGCATTTCTACGCACTCTGGGAACCTTTGTCTTCCCATACCTGGACGACTGGCTCATCCGAGCTCCATCTCAGTCCGAGGCTCAGACTTCCCTGGACCACACCAGACGCATACTGCAGTATCTGGGACTCGTCATCAATCTGCCAAAGTCTCAACTCACCCCTACTCAGTCCCTAGAATTCATAGGGGCCTGGCTAGATACCACCACTGCAAGGGCCTATCTTCCTCAGGCCCGTTGCCACCATCTGGTGCACTTGGCCTCTCAAATTCAGTCCAGAAGCCACTTGACTGCCAGAGAGATGCTACAACTGCTAGGCCACATGGCATCCACAGTTTATGTGGTGCCCTATGCTCGCCTACATATGAGAGCAGCTCAATGGACTTTGTCCACCCAGTGGACCCAAGCATCAGGAGCTCTCTCAGACCAAATGGCAACCTCAAAATGTCTTTTTTGGTCTCTCCAATGGTGGATATCCACTCAAAATCTGTTGTTGGGGGCCCCCTTCCAACCTTTGTTACCCCAAGCAACTCTCACTACAGATGCCTCCCAAACAGGTTGGGGAGCTCATCTCCAAGACCTCTCCACTCAGGGCACTTGGTCTCCACAGGAGACCACCCTTCATATCAACCTTTTGGAGCTGTGAGCAATTTTCCTTGCTCTCAAGGTCTTTCATACCCTCCTCATCAACATGACAATCCTTGTTCATATCGACAATCAAGTAGCCATGTTCTACATAAACAAACAAGGAGGGACTGGCTCTGTCGCTTTGCAACGAAGCTCTAAAATTGTGGGCCTTCGCCAGAGAGCATCAAATCCATCTCCTAGCAGTATACCTCCCAGGAATCCAAAACTCTTGGGCAGACAGACTCAGTCGAGTTCTGCTTCCACACGAATGGTCCCTGCACATGGATCAGGTACTCAGAATCTTTCAGAAATGGGGAACCCCGGACATAGACCTCTTTGCAAGTCCGTGCCATGCCAAACTTCCCCGGTTCTGTTCCAGAATTCCGTGTCAGGGAGCTCAGGCCAAGGATGCCTTCCTCCTTCATTGGGGTCAGGCCTTCCTGTATGCCTTTCCACCCATTCCTTTGATTCCCAAGACTCTGTTCAAACTTCAGAGGGATCAAGGATCTATGATCCTCATAGCTCCACGCTGGCCACGCCAAGTGTGGTACCCTCTACTTCTGCATCTCTCCCGGGCACCCTCCCTGGATCTGGGAGCTGCTCCAGACCTTCTGTCTCAAGAGGAGGGGACTTTGTGGCACCCAAACCCCAGGTCCCTTCACCTCAGAGCTTGGTTACTGAAGGCCTAGACCTTCAAGACTTCAATCTTTCTCAACAGGTGAAGGATATCCTCCATGCATCTAGGAAACCTTCCACCAGGCGTTCTTATGCTTTTAAATGGAAAAGATTTTCCATTTGGTGTGCTGAAAAAGGTCTTAACCCTCTAGCACTACCTTTGAATTCTTTACTCGAATATCTCCTGCATCTTTCCAATGCAGGACTTAAAACAAATTCTGTAAGGGTCCATTTGAGTGCTATTGCAGCATCTCTTCAGCCTATCAATGGACAACCTGTTTCCTCTCATCCTCTTATTGCAAGATTCATGAGAGGTCTAACTTTAACTAAGCCTCCCATTCGACCTCCTCCGGTGGCATGGGACTTAAACGTGGTTCTTGGTCAGCTTATGAAGCCACCCTTTGAACCCTTAGCCACTACCTCCTTGAAATTTCTTTCCTGGAAAGTCATTTTCCTTATTGCAATCACTTCTGCTCGCCGCATCAGTGAACTGCAGGCTTTAGTGGCTAATCCACCTTATACAAGGTTCCATCATGATAAGGTAGTCCTTAGGACAAATCCTCACTTTATGCCTAAAGTGGTCTCACCTTTTCATCTTAATCAAGAGGTATATCTACCTGTCTTTTTTCCAGCTCCTCATGTGTCCAGTGCAGAGAGGAACCTACATACGTTAGATTGTAAAAGAGCTCTTGCCTTTTACATCCACAGGACACAGCAACATCGAAAGTCTTCTCAGCTTTTTGTTGCTTTTGATCCTTCTCATTTAGGACTTCCAGGCTCAAAAAGAACACTGTCCACTTGGATTGCTCAGTGTATTTCTTTTGCTTACCAGAGTAAGAACCTTTCTCTGGAACGCCATGTCACAGCTCACAATGTGAGAGCCATGGCCACATCTATGGCTCATCTTCATTCTGTATCCATCAATCAGATCTGTCGAGCAGCCACCTGGGCCTCGATTCATACCTTCACAGCCCATTACTGCTTGGACAAGGACTCCTGCCGGGATGCCTTGTTTGGTCAGGCTGTCCTCAAACACCTGTTGCATTCTTAAACAACTCCTGCCCACCTTCCCTGAATGGATGCCTGAGATCCATAGGAAGATGAGGAACCCTAGGGGGGGGATCTCCCCGGCATCTTAGCTAGGGAGTCCCCATATGTGAGGACTTATTCCTGCTTGTTCCTGGAGATAGCACAGTTACTTACCTGTAACAGGTGATCTCTGGGAACAGCAGGAATTAGTCCTCACAACCCACCCACCTCCCCTAGGAGTTGTATATCTCTCTCTCTCCCTTTCCTTTCCTTTCCTCTCTGTATTGTCTCAGCTTTAAACTCGAACTGAGGAGAGTTGGTCAGGAAGGCGGGAAGGCAGCGTGCATGTGCTGTGGGAGGCCCCAAAAGCTTCCTTTCTGGGAAGCTGGGGAGCTTTCCCGCGCAGGCTCCGTCGGTTCCGACGTACCCATATGTGAGGACTAATTCCTGCTGTTCCCAGAGATCACCTGTTACAGGTAAGTAACTGTGCTTTCCTCTTCTCCTGCCCATCTTTCGGATGTTTCCAAGCAGGGGAAGTCTCGCCCTGGTCTGAAGAATTCAAACTCTAGCCAGGCTGAATAAACAAAGTAACCATAGGTTTCTGATTAATCTTTTTATAACTACAGTTAACTTCTTTTCAGCAGAAGTTTTTCACTGTTTTGTCCATTCAAAACTCTGCTCAGGGATTCCTATTCTCAGGAAATCCATTTACTCTTCAGTATGCTGAACTGTCAGGATATTCATGTCTATAAGTTACAGGGTTTTCCACCTCTTCCTGACTAGAAGAGAGGTTTAGCAACTATCACATGATAGTTTCTCTGTACCAGCATGAATTTTTTCCTTTCAGGGACTTACCATATGGTAAGTCCTTCTTCAGCTTCTATCTCTACCCTCTTTTCCACGGTTTCCCATGTAAGAGTGGTACCATACCATTGAAAGACTTTTCTTGTCTTTCTTTTCACTGTAGAGTTTCTTCTCCTGAGTAAACTCCCTCCTTTATCTGGGCAGCTCTGCAGACAGACAGCTTTCTCTCTTTGTTCAGTCTGTTCTCTCTGTCTGACACAGACCGACTCTCTCTGTTGTCCTATTCAGTAGCTGCCCATGCAGGAGTTCCAGTAATTGACTACTGGTACTTTTCCACAAGTCCCAGTCTTGTCTTTCACCACTTCTGTCTGGCCTTAGTAGTGATTCCAAGACAGTTTTCTACATCTTTCTTGGATAATCCTTCTCACTACAGGCTTCTTACACTATCTTCTACCCTTGCCATCTCCAATCTCTGGGTTTGGCAACGTAGTGGACATGGCTGTCAGTTTTCTCCATCAGCCAGTTCTACATCCCAGTTCTCCTGCATAATGCTCTCTGCAATCCTACTGAGAAGCTTTCCACTATGGGCCCTTGCTAGAGAGCATAGAGTTTCTCTAATGGCTATCCATCATGGTTGAAAAAGGCTTCCTCAGTCATCCCCTATGACTGAGGATTCTTCACACCCTACTATCTTTTAAAAAAAAAAAAAGAGGGAAAAGGACATAAGCCTTTTCCACGTGAAAGTCTAAGAGTTATCCCATTCCTACAGGGAATATACTCTTTTTTTTTTTTTTTTTTTTTCTTGCAGCTTGTCCTCATGGTATCCTAATTCTTCAAGGACAGCACATATTAATCTGGAAAACGCTGATACCTCCTTTGTCCCTCACGTAGGTCAACCTGGTATCTCATTCTATGCGTTTCTGTCCTTTTACCATGCGGGAGTTCCACAGGACTCCGGACTTGCTGTTTACAGCCTGATATTATCTTCTGTTTTTTCACGTAACCATCCTGGTTATTCACTGGATAGCATTCCTTTACCATCATCTCTGGGGGAATAGATTCTCTATATATCTTCTCAAGTAGGTTTCACCTCCTTGTTCTTAGATGAATCTTTTCTCTTCACATCTCCATGTGAATGTATTGATATGCATAGCTCTGTCTGCTTAGTTGCAGGCATCTATCTTTAGACCTATATATTCAGGTATATATATCTATATCTATATCTGAATATATATCTATATCTATATATCTATCTATCTATATCTGTAGATGTATCTGTCAGCTAAGTGTGCATATGCTATGCCCTTTAGATGTCATTATAGATATATATATATCTATATACCCATGTGTGTATATGTGTGTATATGTATATATGTATATATATATATATATATATATATATATATATATATATATATATATATATATATATATATATATATATATATATATATATATATATACACACACATATATCTGCATATATATGTGTATCTGTCCAGATACTTATTATAGATATGTATTTCCATACTTATCTCTCTGACTGTCTATGCTCATAAAGGTTTTTACCTTCCTGTATGTTTCTGACAGTGGGCTTCCACAGCTTCATACTGTTCCACAGTATGTTTCGGATATTATGCACACATCCACTGCTGTGGTACTGACAGCCCTACCGTATCCTAGGCTTACGTATCCCTGAAGCTCCATGCCCCAATGTCTTCCTACCTCTCGCCAGTTAGGAAAGACATGGTGGATCTTCAGTGGATTTCAGATTCAATTCCTCAAACATCTGTCCTTTCTTGGGAGTATGGGGTTCTTCTCATACCCTTTTCTCCCTCAAGGACTAGGTCTGTTTGTCCAGATCGGTCAGTCTTCCTCTTTTGCTCCTACCTCTGAATACTTCTGTAGCCAAAAGAGTTTTCAGCTTTCCATGAAGCTTCCCACTGAAGACCTGCCATTTTTGTGCTACCCCAATTGAATCCTGGGGTCACCTCTCACTTCCAGATGTTGACCACCACCTTCACTCCAGTGAGGTCACCTTGAACATTATGCTACTGGATCCCCAGTAGACTCCATCAGCCTCTCTACTTCCTGCAGTCCAGTAGGTGAGCGTCATATGGTGATTGTTCTTTCAATATTATGGTGATTGTTCATTTCAATATATCTTTTGATAATGATCATACATACAAGGGCTCCTTGTAAGTAGTCCTTTCTTAGGTTAGTTGTTTTTTCTGCAGCTCCTCTTTTCAACTCCTGCCCTCCATCCTCAGGATGCCTGGCCATATGAGGTGTAGCATGTTTTCAATCTTCAACATGTTAGGGCTCCAGGCATCTTAGCTTGGGAGTCCCCCATATGTGAAGACTCATTCCTGCTTGTTCCTGGAGATAGCACAGTTACTTACCTGTAACAGGTGATCTCTGGGAACAGCAGGAATAAGTCTTCACAACCCACCCACCTCCTCTAGGAGTTGTACTTCTATATCGATCTTTCCTTTCCTCTTTCTCTCTCTTTGTCTCAGCTATGAAACTCAACTGAGGAGAGACAGTTGGAAAGGCGGGAAGGCAGCACGCAGGCGCTGAGGGATGCTCCCAAAGGCTTTCTGATTGGACGCTGGGGAGCGTTCCCGCGCAGGCTCCGTCGGTACTGACGTACCCATATGTGAAGACTTATTCCTGCTGTTCCCAGAGATCACCTGTTACAGGTAAGTAACTGTGCTTTCTTCAACAGGGTTCTACTCCCCCTATTTTCTTATTCCAAAGAAAACAGGGGGACACAGACCCATTCTAGAACTTAGAGAATTGAACAAATGTCTTTTTCGAGAAAAATTCAAGATGATTTCTCTGGCAACTCTTCTGCCATACTTTCAAAGCCAGGACTGGCTTTGCTCTCTAGACTTAAAGGATGCATATACTCGCATTCTTATCCATCCAGATCACAGGAAATTTTTACGTTTCCTTTTCAGGGGAAGAGATTTCCTGTACAGGGTTCTTCCCTTTGATCTGGCTACAGCACCAAGGATATTCACGAAATGCATGGCAGTAGGAGCTGCATATCTCCAGGAACAAGCAGGAATGAGTCTTCACATATGGGTACGTCGGTACCGACGGAGCCTGCGCGGGAGCGCCCCCCCAGTGTCCAAAAAGAAATTTTTTGGGAGCATCCCACACGCATGCGCGCTGCCTTCCCGCCCATTCACTTCCCTCTCATCAGTTTTCCGCGGAGCCGACAGGACATATTCCTGTCACCGCAGAAAATTCTTCTTTTTATTCTTAAGTTTTTTTGTGGTCGCGTCTGCCTTCCCTCGACGACGCCGGTACCGCCGGTGCTTTTCTTTCTTTTACTAAAAAAAGTTTCTTCTCTCTAGGAATTTTTCCTGTTTAGTGTCTGACGGTTTCTAGGCCATTAGGCCTCTACCCTTTCCATCATGGAAAAGCCAGCCACTATCCTTAAGAAATGCCCAAAGTGTGGCGGTACAAATATATTTTTAGACACTCATTCTTGGTGTCTAAAATGTTTAGGTCCTGACCATTGCCCACTGGAGTGTCTTTCTTGCTGGAGCTCAAACAGAAGAAGTCTTCAGGATCGAGCACAACTCTATACCCGGTTCACATCAGACTCGATGTCACCAGCCAGAATATCTTTTTTTTTTTCACAGGATCAGGTAACCAAACAAAAGTCTGTTCAGACTAGCCAGTCCTCGAGTGGTAGATCTCCTAAGTATTGAGATGCCTCTGGCCTTGCCCTCGGACATTTTGGCAATAAAGCCCCGGCGGGAGTCTTCGGGCTCCAAAGCATTAACGGGGCTTCAGGTTGTTCCCAGGGTTCTTACCTCGATGAAGATACCTGGGCCATGCTTGGTGGTTATGGCCGCTTCGAGCGGTACCGACACCCCGGCATCGGCTGTGGTGATGTATGAAACACTCCTCACCGATGAACGTAGTCTAGCACTCTCAGCTACTTCGGTACCACTTGAGTTGCTGCAGACCGTTCCTCGAGTATCGGGATCGGCTTCGGTACCGGTATTGACATCGGCATCGGTGTTGGTACCGTCCATGCTTCCTTCGACAGACTCGCTTCCTTCGACAGACTCGCTTCCTTCGATGCCGAGCCTGGAATCGCTCTCTAGCATGGAAGACTCGGTACCGATTCGTCTCGGTACCGACCTCGGGCGGTACCGAAGACATCGCTTTAAAGAAAATCCGATGCTCCATCCTTTCAAGTCTTCCGATCCCGATGACTGGGATGAATCCATCGGTACCAAGGCTGAATTTTCAACAATTGTAGCCTTTACCCCTCATTTTAGGGGGTTCTCCTCAGGAGAGATTTCTTTTCAAGCTTTTCTGCTTGATATGGCAAAGTTACTTGCCATTTCTATACCTGGTGAAGAATCCATACTAGGAGATTCAGAGACTCTGCAATCCCCTGGATTCCAAAGGAGGGAATCATGCTTCCTTTGCATCAGATCTTACAGGATCTACTTTTAAGAATGTGGGAAACTCCTTTAACGGTATCCCCACATTCTAAGACACTTGACACTAGGTACAAGATGCCACCTTCTCCAGGTTTTCAAAAGACTCAACTTCCTCATCATTCTATTGTTGTAGAATCAGCAATGAGGCGTATTAAGAGTGCAAAGAAGCACTCCTCTTATCCGCCAGGTCGTGAGTCTAGGACTTTAGATGCCTTTGGATGTCGATGCTTCCAGATATCCATGTTTTCAGCAAGAATTATCTCAGATATTTTCTATATGGGATTATCTCTTGAAGAGGTCACAAAGAACTTAAAGCTTTTAAACCCTTTTCTTCAAGAACATAAAAGAGCAGACTATTCCTTATTAGTCAGTCATGCTAAAAATGTCTCTTAAGTTCCTTAATCGTGCTTCCCTGGACTGTTTTGAGTCTATTAGCAGAACTTCTGCTATAGCCATAGGGGCATGACGCATGGCCTGGCTCCAAGCTTCAGACTTGGACAAATGGGTGCAAGAAAGGCTGGCAAATACTCCTTGTACTGGTGAGGATCTCTTTAACAAGGATGCTTTATTCCAAGCTAATCAGTTACACTGATATTCTTGCTTTCAGAGGATTGTCAAAACTTTCCTCTAATCCAGATACTAAAAAATCTCCTAACAAACTTTATCCCCCTAGGGGGAAAAAGTTTTATCCATCTTCTACCCATCATGCAGATGTTTCCAAAGAAGGGCAACATCAAACCAGGCTAAGAAAATCAAAACCTCAACAGGCTCAGCAATCCCAGCAGTCGCAGGGTTTGATATTTTATTCATTGAATCTCTTTTTCCTGTTTGAGGTTTAGGACCAGTAACCTACTTCTTATGAAAAGTAGCATTTACAGTTCATCTCATCCTTACTGAGATATCAGTGATACACTGACTCAATCCTCGGCTCTAGGCATGAATCTCTTGCCACAAGAGAGAAATTTATTTATTTGCAATGCACTGTGTGCCTTCAAGTCAGTCCTGACTCCTGGCGACCCAGAAGCTCCTGGGTTTTCTTGGCAGTGTGACTGGAAGTAGATTGCCAGGCCTTTCTTCCAAGGCAATGGAGGGTTAAGTGACTTGCCCAAGGCCACAAGGAGTGCTAGTGGGAATTGAACCCTGGTTGCTTGGTTACTAGGCGGCTACTCCACTCCATTTATTTACATTCTCTTATATACTGCGCTATTCTGCATCAGTGCGGTTTACATTGAACAAACTGAAATTACATTGAACAGGGCATTATAACTTGGAGAACTATTTTACAGGGAACATGGGCTATGGAGGGTTAAGTGGCTTGCCCAAGACCACAAGGAGCACCTGTGGGACTAGAAACCCCAGTCCTTACGGCCCAAGGTTGCTATCCTCTAGTGGGATTTGAACCCCCGACCTTCCGGCCTGAAGTACCTTGCCCCAACCACTAGGCCACTGCTCCACTCCTTCTTTTAAATCCATTCTTTTAGCTCTAAGAGCTACTGAGGACAATCATGCCTTACAGGTAACAGGGTTCTCCTCTCCTTTTTGAAGGAAAAAGAGGAGTAACAACTAGCAACAAGGTAGGCTATGTCCTTCACCTTGACAGTTTTCCTTTACGAGGATATCTCTTAGTTTGGACTGCAAGGGACTTACCAAATTGTAAGTCTTCTCAACTCTGTATTGCTTCTATCCCTCTTAGTTGGAACATCTAGTCTCTAAGAGTGATACTATTCAACTGGAGGGCTTACATTTTGAGCCCATAGGTTTTTCTTCTCCAGTAACTGATTTCCATACAGAGTTTCTTTCCCTTTACAATCTTCTCAAATATTTCTTTTAGACAGCTTATCAGACACTAATTGAGTTTTACCACTCTTAATTATGTCTGTCGGTCCTTTTCCAATCTATAGGACCTAACGTTTTCTGCTGCCTTAACAGATAATTCCAAGAGAGGTTCCACAACCCACTTGGACATTTTATCATTGCAGGCAACCGGCCTGTCTACTATTCTTGGCCATCTTTAATTCTTTTGGCTCCAACAGAATAGATTAGGTTGCACACTGGCAGTTGAACAGCCAGATCTCACCTAAGCAACCTATAACATGCTCTCTGCAATTATACAAAAAAGCTCTGCAACTATGGGCCTTTGCTAGAGAGCGTCAGAGCCATTCCTAGTAGGTAGCTTCTAGATGGTTAAAAAGGCTTTGCCCAGTCATGCTCCTACATGACTGTTTTTTTTCCTACTCTTACCATCTTCCTTAAATTTCCTTTTAAGGAAAAGGAACCAGGGCTTAGACCATGTGAAAACATAAAGAATTGCTCGATTCCCTGAGTTGTTCCACATCTCCAGTGGAACTCTCAACAGGGATGCATTCTTTATCTCCAGGAACAAGCAGGAATGAGTCTTCACATATGGGTACGTCGGTACAGACGGAGCCTGCGCGGGAACGCTCCCCAGCTTTCCAAAAAAGGAAAGCTTCTGGGAACATCCCACAGCGCCTGCGCGCTGCCTTCCCGCCTTTCCAACCGCCTCTCTCCAGTTCTTCTTTTCCGCGGAGCCAGCAGGTCGTGTTCCTGTCACCGCTGAAGAAGTTTTGTTTTATTTTATTTCTTTGGTCGTGCGTCTGCCTTCTCTGACGTCGGACCAGTACCACCGGTCTTTCTTTCTTTCCTTAAAAAAAAACAAACAAAAAACAAATTTTCCCTCACTTAGTGTGTTTTTCCTTTTTGGGCCTTAGGCCTCACGAAACCTTTTCCTCATGGAAAAACCAGCCTCCGGGTTCAAAAAATGCACTAAGTGTAGCAGTACTATTTCTGTTACCGACACCCATGAATGGTGTCTCAAATGTTTGGGTCCTGACCACTCCATTTTGGATTGTTCGTCCTGCTCCTTGATGTCCAAACGAGGTTTACAGAACCGAGCAGCCAAGCTCCATGTTCTGTTTCCCTCTGATGCAGCTTCAGTGGCATCGACGTTTTCCAGGGCTTCCTCTTCCTCCCATGGATCTCAGGTAACCAAACATAAAACCAGCCGGTCCTCGAAGGGTAGATCTTCTTCCAAGCATCAAGATGCCTCCGGGCTTGCCCTCGAGGATCCTGCACCGGCAAAACTACCCCGGCGGGAAGCTCCGGCTTCCAAAGCTCCACCTGTGGGGTTACAGGTTGACATCGATAGCACGGCCTCAACCGATCACCTGTTAAAATGTTCTGGGGTTACCAGCACAACCTTCCGGTACCGAATTCCAGGCATTCATGGCGTCGATGGATCAGAATGTTCTATCCATGCAGCAGGCTATCATGGCCTTCATTCAAGCTGTGACGCCGCTGATACCACAACAAACTCTGTTGTCGGTATCAGCCCGGGTACCGGCACCAATGCCGGTACCGGTACCGACACCAATGCCGGTACCGGTACCGACACCAATGCCGGTGCCGGTACCGACTGCATCGACATTGGCCATGGTGTCGACTGCAGCGGTTCCCTGCCCAGGGGTGCCCATCGGTACCGAACCGGTACCGATAACGCCCGATGTCGATACCGCTCGGTACGCGTATCGAGCTTTGAAAGAGCACCCTGACAGTCGATACTTTGATTCCTCCGAAGATTCTGATGCTTCGGAGGCGTCTGCTGAGGTATCCATAGCCCTTCCTGAAGAGCCTTCTTCTCCAAAAAGAAGAATGTCTCCTCCAGAAGACTTGTCCTTTCAAGACTTCATAAGAGAAGTGGCTAAAGGGCTTTCTATTTCAGTAACCTCTGAATCAGAGCCTAGAGCTAAAAAATTAGATATTTTAGGTTATCCCAAGGCTCTTAAGGAGGCAGTCACCTTGCCAATTCATGAGATTCTTTATGATCACATGATTGACTTATGGGAGACTCCTCTCACTATCTCGCCTCATTCTCGTAGGTTGGACACCATGTACTGTGTCCCTCCTTGTCCTGGTTTTCATAAAACACAGCTTCCTCACCATTCTATTGTGGTGGAGTCAGCTATGAAAAAGAGTGCAAAAAGACACTCTTCTGCTCCTCCAGGAAGAGAATGCAGGACCTTGGATGCTTTTGGTAGGAAAATCTTCCAAGTCAGTATGCTCATTGCCAGAATCAACTCCTATAGTCTTTATATGGGGATGTTTCTGAAAGAAGTTGCAGATAAGCTACACACTTTCTTCCCTTTTCTTCCAGAGGATAAAAGGGAAGAATTTCTTATTTGGCTTAAGCATACTCAAGATATTTCAAAATTTTCCAACCGTGCAGCTTTTGACTCCTTTGAGGGTGCCAGCAGAGCTTCGGCCATTGCCATAGCTGCTCGCAGAATTGCTTGGCTCCAGGCTTCTGATCTAGAATCTTGAGTCCAGGATGGCTTGGGAAATCTTCCTTGTACAGGAGAAAACCTGTTTGGCAAAGATTGGCAAATAAAAGCCACTCAAATGGATGCAGAAAATTCTGCTTTGGATAGACTTTCAAAGTCAACCTCCATTCCTGCCAAGAAAAAACCTTTCAAGAAGTCTTTTTTCTTCAAGAAAGGCAGATTCCATCCTGCTTCTGGCCAGCAATCTTCTACAGGTCATGTTGCTGCTAAGTGTCAGCAACCTAAGCAAGCCAGGCCTAAGCCTACAGGGGCTGCTGCAACTCAGCAGACCCAGCCTCCTCAGGGCTTTTGACTTGATGCTAGAGAACTTAGCCTTTCTGCCTCTGAAACAACCAGAGCCTCTCACCATTCCAGGAAGGTTAGCTCACTTTGCTCCCAGATGGGAGCAAATTACAACAGAGCAGTGGACCATCATAAGGGAGGGGTACAAACTTCATTTCTCAAACCTTCCTCCTCACACCATGGTGAGACATTTCAATTCTCCAACATCTCTCCTCGACCTTCTAGGTCAGGAGGTGGCTGCCCTTCTTGCCCAAGGGGCAATAGAAGAAGTGCCCCTTCAACAAGGGTCAGGGTTTTACTCCCCCTACTTTCTGATCCCAAAGAAAACAGGGGGCTACAGACCCATATTAGATCTCAGAGAATTGAACAAATTTCTATGCAAGGAGAAATTCAAGATGCTTTCTCTAGGCACTCTCCTTCCATACCTTCAGAGTCAGGATTGGCTTTGTTCTCTAGATCTCAAGGATGCGTACACCCATGTTCTCATCCATCCATCTCACAGAAGGTTCCTCCGTTTCCTTTTCCAAGGGAAGCATTACCAATACAGGGTGCTTCCTTTCGGTCTGGCCTCTGCTGCAAGAGTGTTAACCAAATGCATGGCAGTAGTAGCTGCATTTCTACGCACTCTGGGGATATTTGTATTCCCATACCTGGACGACTGGCTCATCCGAGCTCCATCTCAGTCAGAGGCCCAGACTGCCCTGTACTGCACAAGGCGCATTCTGCAGTATCTGGGACTTGTGGTAAATCTCTAGAGTTCATAGGGGCCTGGCTAGATACTACCACTGCAAGGGCCTATCTTCCTCAGGCCCGTTGCCTACGCCTAATGCAGTTAGCCTCCCAGATTCAGTCAAAGAGCCATTTAACTGCCCGGGAGAGGCTACAACTGCTAGGCCACATGGCATCCACAGTGCATGTGGTCCCCTATGCTCGCCTTCACATGAGAGCAGCTCAATGGACTTTGTCCACCCAGTGGACTCAAGCTTCAGGGGGTTTGACAGACAAAATAGCAACCTCCAGGCGCCTCTTTTGGTCTCTACAGTGGTGGAAGTCCACCCAAAATCTGTTGCTGGGGTCCCCCTTCCAACAGTTGTTGCCCCAAGCAACCCTCACAACAGATGCCTCCCCAACAGGTTGGGGAGCTCATCTTCAAGACCTCTCCACTCAGGGCACTTGGTCTCCACAGGAGACCTCTCTACATATCAACCACTTGGAGCTCCGAGCAGTTTTTCTAGCTCTCAAGGTCTTTCATACCCTGCTCAGCTACAAGACAGTCCTCATTCATACGGACAATCAGGTAGCCATGTTTTACATAAACAAGCAAGGAGGAACTGGCTCTCTGTCGCTTTGCAACGAAGCTTTAAGATTGCGGGCCTTCGCCAGAGAGCTTGATGCATCTCCTGGCCATATACCTTCCAGAAATCCAAAACTCTTGGGTAGACAGACTCAGTCAAGTTCTGCTTCCACACGAATGGTCCCTGCACATGGACCAGGTACTCAGAATCTTTCAAGAGTGGGGAACCCCGGACATAGACCTCTTTGCAAGTCCGTGGAATGCCAAACTTCCCCGGTTTTGTTCCAGAATTCCGTGTCAGGGAGTTCAGGCCAAGGATGCCTTCCTCCTTCACTGGGGTCAAGACTTCCTTTATGCCTTTCCCCCCATTCCCTTAATTCCCAAGACTCTATTCAAGTTCCAGAGGGATCAAGGATCTATGATCCTCATAGCTCCATGCTGGCCACACCAAGTGTGGTACCCTCTACTTCTGCATCTCTCTCAAGCTCCCTCCCTAGACTTGGGAGCTGCTCCAGACCTCCTGTCCCAGGAGGATGGAACTTTGTGGCACCCAAACCCCAAGTCCCTTCACCTCAGGGCTTGGTTGCTGAAGGCTTAGACCTTCAAAGTTGGAATCTTTCTCAGCAGGTGAAGGATATCCTCCATGCTTCCAGAAAACCTTCTACTAGACGTTCCTATGCTTTTAAATGGAAAAGGTTTTCCATTTGGTGTGCTGAGAAGGGTCTTGACCCTCTAGCACTTCCTTTGAATTCTCTATTGGAATATCTCCTGCATCTCTCTAATGCAGGCCTTAAGACGAATTCAGTAAGAGTCCATTTGAGTGCTATTGCAGCATCCCTTAAGCCTCTCAATGGACAGCCTATTTCCTCTCATCCTCTTATTGCAAGATTCATGAGAGGCCTAACTTTAACTAAACCTCCCATTAGGCCTCCTCCAGTGGCATGGGACTTAAATCTGGTTCTTGGTCAGCTTATGAAGCCACCCTTTGAACCCTTAGCCACCACCTCCTTGAAATTTCTTTCCTGGAAGGTTTTTTTCCTCATTGCAGTCACATCAGCTCGCCGCATCAGTGAGCTACAGGCCTTGGTGGCTAATCCTCCTTATACAAGGTTTCATCATAAGGTAGTCCTCAGGACCAAGCCACACTTTATGCCTAAAATGGTCTCACCTTTTCATCTGAACCAAGAGGTATATTTACCTGTCTTCTTTCCAGGTCCTCATGCATCAAGTGCAGAAAGGAATCTTCATACCCTGGATTGTAAAAGGGCTCTTGCCTTTTACTTACAAAGGACTCAGCAACATAGAAGGTCTTCCCAACTCTTTGTTGCTTTTGATCCTTCTCATTTAGGACTTCCAGTCTCTTAAAGGACACTGTCCACTTGGATTGCTCAGTGTATTTCTTTCGCCTACCAGAGTAAGAACCTTTCTCTGGAAGGCCATGTCACAGCACACAATGTGAGGGCCATGGCAACTTCTATGGCTCATCTAAATTCTGTGTCCATCGACCAGATCTGTCGAGCAGCCACATGGGCCTCGGTTCATACCTTCACGGCCCATTATTGTTTGGACAAGGACTCCCGCCGGGATGCCTTGTTTGGTCAGGCTGTCCTAAAACACCTGTTCCATACTTGAACAACTCCTACCCTCCATCCCTGTTTAGATGCCTGAGATCCAAGGGGGAGGTAGGGCCCTTCTCAGGGTCTACAACCCTGGGGATCTCCCCGGCATCTCTAGCTGGGGAGTCCCCATATGTGAAGACTCATTCCTGCTTGTTCCTGGAGATAGCACAGTTACTTACCTGTAACAGGTGATCTCTGGGAACAGCAGGAATAAGTCTTCACAACCCACCCACCTCTCCAAGCTACAGGGTAAACTATTTAAGATAAATAAGAGAATATTTTTTCACTCAACGTGTAATCAAACTCTGGAATCTGTTACCGGAGGATGTAGTAAGGGCTGTTAGTATAGCTGGGTTTAAAAAAGGTTTGGACAAGTTCCTGGAGGAAAGGTCCATAAACCACTATTAAAAAGGGACCCAGGATATCAATGCTTGACCCAGTACAAGCATTGTGGAACCTGTGTCTTTTGGGGATATTGCTAGGTACGTATGACCTAGATTGGCCATTGTTGGAAACAGGATACTGGGCTTGATGGACCTCGGTCTGACCCAGTATGGCATGTCTTATGTTCTTATGTTGTATCTTCTATCTCTCTTTCCTTTCCTCTCTCTTTGTCTCAGCTCTGAAACTCGAACTGGAGAGAGGCGGTTGGAAAGGCAGGAAGGCAGCGCGCAGGCGCTGTGGGATGTTCCCAAAAGCTTTCCTTTTTTGGAAAGCTGGGGAGCGTTCCCGCGCAGGCTCCGTCGGTACCGACGTACCCATATGTGAAGACTTATTCCTGCTGTTCCCAGAGATCATCTGTTACAGATAAGTAACTGTGCTTTCAATGCAGTCGGTCCTTGTCCACTGTTTTCCTTCTAATTCCCGAAACTTCATTGAAGCTTATGCTGAACAAAGAACGCATGATACTCATATTGCCCTCATAGAGGGGCAAACATGGTATCCCCTTATATTGCGTCGTCTTCTCCACATTGAAGTTATAGAAGGATCCAGACTTGTTGTCTTAGGACTAAGGATCTCCTCCTGCACCCCTTCATGTAGGTCTCCATTCTGGTTATTCAAAGGCTAGAAGTTTTAAAGAAATCTAGTCCTCTCCTAAGTAAGAACATTCCACTGGTTTCCATGTAACCTTCTCCATGGTTCTACGTGTAACCAGAAAGAGATTCTCTATCTATATTCTCAAGCAGGTTTTACCCCTTCTTGTTAAGTGGATCTCTGTCTCTCTCTCTCTCTATATATATATATATATATATATTTATATCTATAGATATATAGATATATATATATATATCTGAGATATAGAGAGATATATATATATCTGACTTTGAAAGATTTGTTACTGTCCATATTAATGCTGTTCCAGCATACCATAGCCTTTTAAATGGACAGCTAATTTCTATAGTAATTACAAACAAATGTATGTTTCTTTCATTTAGATAGAGGGGTCTTAAAGACCCATGTTTTTTCTGCAAACTAGTCAGATTATCTCCTCTTTCCTAGAGCCTTATTCTGCTCCAAGGAGAAAGAGCTTCCAACTTTGGAGAAGCAAAAGCTTCTGTAGGCCAAAGTCCAACCTCATTAAACTCCCCCAGTTTTTCTTCTGGGATTAGTTCTAGCTATTAAGGCTTCTGACCTCTGTATTGCAAAAATTATGTTCCTCTACTTCACAGTGAGGTAATTTCTTTGAGGATAATGTTCTGGCTCTGGGTACCAGATCATATTACTCTCAACAAATACTTTCGCAATACTTTGAGTAAGGTCCACATTAGAAAATTGGAATTCAATATTTGCTAACAATTATGGTCTATACAAGGACTCCCCTCTAGACCCCTTGTTTACTTAAGCTGTTCCACAGCACACCCTTTTTATTCAACTCCTACCCTCCATCCCTTGGATGCCTGAGGTTCTGGAAAATAGATGGCCCATCCATTAGATTTGCAACATGCTGGAACCTCCTCCAGGCATCTTTAGCTTGGGAGTCCCCATATGTGAAGACTCATTCCTGCTTGTTCCTGGGGATAGCACAGTTACTTACCTGTAACAGGTGATCTCTGGGAACAGCAGGAATAAGTCTTCACAACCCACCCACCTCCCCTAGGAGGAGTTCTCTCCCTCCCTCTCTCTCTCTCTCTCTAATTTGTCTACTTCCCTCCTTCGGACTCAGCTACAATCCCAACTGATGAAAGGGAAGTGAATGGGCGGGAAGGCAGCGCGCATGCGTGTGGGATGCTCCCAAAAGCTTTCTTTTTGAACGCTGGGGAGTGTTCCCGCGCAGGCTCCGTCTGTATCGACGTACCCATATGTGAAGACTTATTCCTGCTGTTCCCTGAGATCACCTGTTACAGGTAAGAAACTGTGCTTTCTATGAACCCTGGGGATCTTTGTTTTCCCCTACTTAGACGACTGGCTCATCCAAGCCTCCACAGTGACAGAGGCCAGCACTGTACTGTCTCGTACAATGCAAATCCTCCATTACTTGGGATTGGTAATAACCTTCCTGAAATCTCAACTAGTTCCTTCCCAATGCCTAGAATTCATAGGAGCCTGTCTGGATACCAGACAGGCAAGGGCTTTCCTTCCACAAGCCCGGTGTCTTCGCATAATGCAGTTAGCTTCCCAAGCAGCAGGTAAGTCCTCCCTCACTGCTCGGGAGCTACTGCAGTTACTGGGGCACATGGCATCCACAGTTCATGTAGTCCCATATGCTCGCCTCCACATGCGAGAAGCTCAGTGGACCCTCTCCACACAGTGGACACGGGTCATTTGTCGGACAAAATAACAATCTCTCAATGACTAATTTTGTCCCTCCAGTGGTGGCAATCATTAGAAAATCTGACAGTAGGGTCTCCTTTTCATCAACCCCTCTTTCAGGCCACCCTAACAGATGCATCACAGGTGGGTTGGGGTGCACACCTGAATCATCTCTCTACCCAGGGCACCTGGACTCCACAGGAGGTTGGTTTACACATACACCTCCTGGAGTTAAGAGCAATTGTTTTAGCTCTTCGAGTGTTCCACGCCCAGCTCAGCTACAAGACAGTCCTAGTCCAGAAGGACAATCAGGTAGCCATGTTCTATGTGAACAAGCAGGGTGGGACAAGGCTGTCTGTCGTTATGCAACAATGCTTTACGACTATGGGCTCTCGCCAGAGAGCATCAAATTCACCTTCTGGGGTATATCTTCCAGGCATTCAAAACCTTTGGGCAGACAAACTCGGTCGAGTACTGCCACCTCACGAGTGGTTACTCCACCTAGACCAGGTGGCAAAGATATTTCATCTCTGGGGCACTCCAGACATAGACCTCTTTGCAAGTCCACTGAATGCCAAACTTCCCCGGTTCTGTTCCAGGATTCCGGCGCACAGCTGTCAGGCAAGGGATGCCTTCCTCCTTCACTGGGGTCAGGGCTTCCTTTATGCCTTCCCACCCATTCCCCTCATCCCCAAGACGCTCTTCAAGCTCCAGAGAGACAGGGGTCGCATGATTCTCATAGCACCACAATGGCCACGCCAAACGTGGTATTCCCTGCTTCTACATCTCTCTCAAGCGGCACCTCTGGAGTTAGGGCATGCTCCAGATCTCCTTTCCCAGGAGAACGGGATGCTATGGCACCCGAATCCCCAATCCCTGCACCTCACGGCCTGGTGGTTGAAGGCTTAGACCTCCAGGATTTCAACCTGTCCCAGCAGGTAAAAGATATCCTTCAGGCTTCTAGGAAACTTTCCACAAGAAGATCTTATGCCTTCAAGTGGAAACGTTTTACTATATGGTGCTCCAAGAATGGATTAAACCCCCTGGTCATACCCTTAGAATCGATACTAGAGTATCTCCTTCACTTATCGAATTCTGGGTTAAAAACCAAGTCGGTAAGAGTCCATCCTAGTGCAATTGCAGCTTCTTATAAGCCTCTAAATGGACAACCAATTTCCTCTCATCTACTCCTATCAAGATTTAAGAGAAGCCTTTTATTAACTAAACCTCCCATCAGGCCACCACCGTTTAGGATGGGATCTAAATCTAGTTCTCGGGCAGCTCATGAAGCCGCCTTTGGAACCTTTAGCCACTACAGCCCTTAAGTTTTTGACTTGGAAGGTCATCTTCCTGATTGCAATCACCTCTGCCCGTCGCGTTAATGGCTGATCCTCCTTATACTGATTTCATCATGATAAGGTTGTTCTTCGAACTCACCCACACTTTATGCCAAAGGTGGTTTCGCCTTTTCATTTAAACCAATCAATTTTTCTTCCTGTATTTTTTCCGAGGCCTCATGCCTCTAATGCAGAAAGAAACAGTCATACATTGGATTGTAAGAGGGCCTTAGCCTTTTACATTCAAAGAACACAGCAACATAGAAAGTCCTCACAACTTTTTGTAGCTTTTGACCCTAGTCATTTGGGACTTCCAGTCTCCAAAAGAACTTTATCTAAATGGATTGCCCAATGCATATCCTTTACTTGAGAGAGAGGGTCTTTCTCTTCAGGACTATGTCACAGCTCACAATGTGATAGCCATGGCAGCGTCTATGGCTAATCTCTACTCTGTGTCTATCAATGACATTTGTCGAGCAGCCACCTGGGCTTCGGTACATACCTTCACAGCCCACTACTGCCTAGATAAAGCCTCCCGTTGGGATGCCTTCTTTGGCCAAGCTGTTCTTCAAAATCTCTTCCAAACCTAAACCAACTCCTGCCCACCAACCCTGGTGGGATGCCAGAGATCCATGGGAGGAAGTATTCTCACCTTTGACGGTGGCACCTTCCTGGGGATATCTCCCTGGCATCTTCAGCTAGGGAGTCCCCATATGTGAGGACTACATTCCTGCTTGTTCCTGGAGATAGCGTAGTTACTGACCTGTAACAAGTGATCTCCGGGAACAGCAGGAATTTAGTCCTCACAACCCACCCACCTCCCCTAGGAGTTCTCTCTCCCTCTATCCTTTCACTCAGCTACAAACTTAACTGAAGAGGGACAGTTGGAAAGGCGGGAAGGCAGCGCGCATGTGTTGAGGGATGCTCCCAAAAGCATTCTTATTGGACTCTGGGGAGCGTTCCCGCGCAGGCTCTGTCGGTACCGACGATACCCCATATGTGAGGACTAAATTCCTGCTGTTCCCGGAGATCACCTGTTACAGGTGAGTAACTACGCTTTCCACGAGGGCTCAGGAAGCTTCGTGGCAGAGTATTGTTTAGTTCGGCCAGTGGATATATGTAGGGTGGCATTCTTTCTCTGAACATTTTCGCCTGGATGCCCAGGCATAGGGATGCTCGTTTCAGATAGGCAGTGCTTCAGGCTGGTTGTGCGGGTCCCTCCCATTAGTTTAATTGCTCTGATACGTCCTAGAGGTTCAGGACAGGACTGGACTGGAGGGACGATGAGGAAAGAGAAGTTATACTTACCTGCTAATTGTTCCCTGAGGAACTCCAGTCCAGTCCCAGAACCCTCCCTGATTGCTTTCTGTGATAATCTGTGCACACCCCGGTCCTGAAGCTGGTTCCCTTGGTGGAGGAATTGGCCTGGGGGAGCTGGGGAGGGGTGTGTAATTAGTGTTTGGGGGAGGGGTGGACCAGAAGAGCTGTTGGTTGCTCGCTTCCCGCTGGTTGGAGTTGCTCAGGCGCTCAACAGGTAGGCTTCCCCATCCTGGAGGGGGTGGGGGACAGGGTATCCTTTCCAGGGGGTGGAGGGGATACTAGTTTAGTTAGACGTAGAAGTGTGTTGTATGTTTAACTACTTATTTGTTGCTCCTCTGCTTTGTCAGTAGGTACTCAGGCTGCTAGGCTGTGCCAGATGCATATGTACATTAGTTTCATCAAAAAGATGACATGCTCAGTGTCCAAGCTGCTGGAAGAGATACACTACCCAGAGGTGTGGGACTGGACTGGAGTTCCTCAAGGAACAACAATTAGCAGGTAAGTCTAATTTCTCTTTCTGTACCCCCTTTTGCTATTCAAGGCAGTTTGCATGTAACGTAAAACATTAACAGGGCAGAAGTGCACACTGTTTTACAATAAACGGAAATACATGTATTAACCATTAAAGTGGGCTAACACGGCAACCTCACTATTTTTTTTTGTTTGTTAGTATTTGGCTCATGCCTTTCCAGTGGCGCCACTACTTTTTAATCAATTGGTAGACACTGCAAGATAAGCGGAGCTTGTCTAAAGCAAACTTTATACTATCTTAGAAACTGACAATGTCATATTTTCCTACTACTAATTTGTATAACGCTGCAAATTTTCAGCTTTAGAATTTAAACATATTATAGCAATTTCTAATACGTATGATGCACTCACATTGAACAGTAATGGTAATTGCCTATTAAGCCTAATTGTTCATCTCTTCAATTTTCTAGGTTCAGTGGCAGCCAGAGCCAGATCCAAACAAGCACTGTTCCCAGATGCTCCTGGAACATGCATTAACTCTCTTTGGGAAACATTTTGCACTGCTTGATGTGAATGTTGTTGCCAGACAGGTAAGAAACTTCAAAACCTATGGAAGGGCCCTTAGAAAGCTACCAATGTCTTGCCTTAATGTAAAATAAGCATTTAGAAGATTTGTTTTCCAAGGGAAAGCAAGATAATGAGTCCTCACAGATGGGTAATATCATTGACGGAGCCTAGCTAAGGGAAAAAGCTTCTTCAACATAGATACCTTCTAGAAGCTTTTGAGAAGATCAGTACACGTGTCACTTCCTTATCGTGTCTCCGGGCCAGTCCAGATGAATGGGTAGTCAATCTCCCTCCTCTAGCAGCTGAGGACTATATACAAAGTCTTGTTGCCAGGATACCAAGCCCCACCTCTCTGAGGCAGCAAGTCAGTCTTATGGTCCTCAGCAGCTGGACTAGACGTGTGGAGATTGGCTCCCCATCGATCTTTGGGGGGGTTTTCCCTTCTTGTTTTTTAAGAACCTTTCCTTAGATAATTGCTTTGTGTTCTTTTCATGGAAGAGAGGCCCAGAGGAAATTAGTGTCACCCTGGCAGGGTGTTTCACACTACGGTGCTTATAAGTCTGCAATCGTAGCGATTCTGGGGCACAGCAGCACTGTTAGAGCATGCGGCAGAGCCTGCCTCCTCTGCTCTTTTAAGGCCGATAGTGGGACCAGACCTGGGGGCCTCAGCGGCTGGTTCCTTGCTTGTCTCGCGGCTCCTTCTCCCAGCTGACAGCGTGATTCAGGGCTCCGGAACCCGTGCAGGTAAATTTGCTTTCATTTCGGCAGCGGGGTTCTTTTAGTGTTTTCTTCACCGCGGCAATTTTCGGGACTTGTGTTTTGGCGCGAAGGGGGTTTTGGAGCCGCGTTTGTAGAGAGAGTGTGCGGCCATGCAGGACGCCTCCGGTGATAACGGAGACCGCGTCTCTTCACTTCCCTCGTCAGCGAAATGCACGGGAACGGCGGCCATTTTAACTGCTGCATCCGTCTCGGCAGTCCCTGTGCCTAAGCCAGCAAAGCGCAGAGCAAAAACTAAACATGCTAAAGAACAGCCGGTTGCTCCGGAGAGCTCAGCTCTGCCTCCACTTTCTGATTCTCTTTTGTCCCCGGAGTTTATTATTGCCTTTCATAAGGCTTATTTACTGCAAAAGGAGCAGGTTTCTGTACCGGGGAGGGCAGACTTTCCCATGGCACCCCAGACTAGGGAGCCTTGCGGGTCAGAGCTGGCAGAGGGGATTTCTGAGTTGCCTAGTGGGCAGGCTAAGTTTGAGGCTAAGTTGGATTCTCGATCATTCACAGACCTCTTGGGGCCGGAGGAAGGAGAGCTTAGGCCAGACCCAGGGGCCGATTCCTGGCCTGATGAACTGGAAGACGGTGAATTAGGGCCAGGGGATGACCCTAACGTGTTTAGGGTTTTTAGACGGGACGAGTTGTCCGCCCTAATCGCTCAGTCGCTCACGGCTCTCAGTCTGATCCCTCCGGCGGCCCAGCAGGAGCCTTTGGAAGACCCCTTATTGCAGGGGGTTCGAGCGGAGCAGAAATGTTTTCCCTTCCACAGAGTGATAAAGCAGATGGTGGAATCTGAATGGGAATACCCGGAGGCTTCCTTGCGGGGAGCTCGAACGATGGCTAAGTTATACCCGGTGCCTACCGAGGAGAGGGATCTCCTGCGGTTGCCAAAGGTGGATGCTCTGGTGTCTGCGGTCACCAAGAAAACCACCATTCCGGTAGAGGGGGCTGCGGCCCTAAAGGATATGCAGGACCGTAGACTAGAAGCACTTTTGAAGCAAGTTTTTGAAGCCAGCGCTTTGGCGCTGCAGGCTTCCGTTTGTGGTGCTTACGTCTCTCGGGCTTCCATTAGATGGAGTCAGCAGACTGCGACGCCCGAGGGAGAGTCTTCTCCTCCCATTCAGGGGGCTCAATTGGAGTCCGCGGCGGCGTATCTGGCAGATGCCTTTTATGATTTGATACGTATTTCCGCGAAAGCTATGGCATCGGCGGTGGCAGCCCGCCGGTTTCTTTGGTTGCGTAGTTGGGCAGCCGATGCGTCTTCCAAAGCCCGACTCAGTAAATTACCTTTTAAGGGTAAATTGCTCTTTGGAGAGGCATTGGAAAAGATTGTTAAAGATTTAGGGGACTCTAAGGGAGGTCGCCTTCCTGAGGACCGTCCTCGGACACCTAAGCAGGCTCCCTTTTCGCGGGGTCAAGGCCGTGACTTTCGCAGATTTCGGAGAGCTCGTTTTGCTCCTTATCAGCAGGGGCGTTTTCAAGCTCGGGGGCCGTCCTTTCGAGGCGCTCGGGGGTCCGGAAGAGGTTACTTCGGATCCTCCTCCCCTGGGGGTCTTAAAAAGCCACAATGATGCGAGGCAGGTCCAGGTAGAGATTCCCATCGGGGGGCGTTTGCAGGAGTTTCTCTCTGCTTGGACCGCCATTACCACAGACAAGTGGGTGCTTCAGATTATCCGCGAAGGCTATTCCCTCGAGTTCGATTGTCCGCTGGCGGACGCCTTCGTCTTCTCTCCCTGCGGTCCGCTTCTCAAACGGCGAGCAGTGCAGGACACGTTGCTTCGCTTGCTGCGGCTCCGAGCCGTGGTACCCGTGCCGCCAGACCAGTGCGGCTTCGGTCGGTACTCGATTTATTTTGTGGTTCCCAAACCGGGAGATGCCTTTCGTCCCATTTTGGATCTGAAGCATGTCAATCGCTGTCTGCGGGTCTCACACTTCCGGATGGAAACTTTACGATCAGTGATTCGCTCGGTGTGCCCGGGGGAATTTCTCACTTCTATCGATTTGACCGAAGCTTATCTTCACATTCCCATAAAGGAGGAGCATCAACGTTTCCTTCGGTTTGCGCTGCCTATGGGGCATTTCCAGTTTCGGGCTTTGCCTTTCGGGCTAGCGACAGCGCCCCGCACCTTCACAAAGGTGATGGTGGTAGTAGCGGCGGCGCTGCGCAGAGACGGGATCCAGGTTCATCCTTATTTGGACGACTGGTTGATTCGAGCGCCTTCGAGGGCAGAGTCGCTGTCGGCGACTGCTCGGGTGGTGTCCTCGCTACAGAGTCTCGGATGGGTGATAAATCAGTCCAAAAGTCATCTGCAGCCGGTTCAGCGGCTTCAGTATCTGGGTGCGTTGTTCGCCACCGACAGGGGACTCGTCCTCTTGCCACTGGAGCGGGTACGGAAGCTTCTCGCGCATGTGGCAGCCTTTTTGCGTCTTCGGGCTCCGACCACTTGGAAGTACTTGCAGTTGCTAGGCCTGATGGCGGCGGCCTTGGATTTGGTACCCTGGGCTCGAGCGCACATGCGGCCTCTTCAGCGGGCTCTACTCTCTCGGTGGTCTCCGCAACGGCATCCACTCTCCAGGCGCTTGAGTTGTCCCGACTCCGTCAGACTCAGTTTGCAGTGGTGGTCGGTTCCGGACCATCTTCTGGCGGGCGTCCCACTGGCCACTCCGCAATGGGTCTTAGTCACTACCGATGCCAGTCTGACGGGGTGGGGGGCGCATTGTTTGGCACGAATTGCGCAGGGGGTTTGGTCGCCAGCGGAGACGAGTTGGTCGATAAATCGACTAGAACTTCGCACGGTCTATCTGGCGCTGTTGGCCTTTGCCGAGCTTCTCGAGGGCAAGCCGGTTCGGATTTTCTCCGACAATCTGGTGACGGTCTCTTACATCAATCGCCAGGGCGGCACAGGCAGTTTGCCTCTCCTGGAAGAGAGTCAGCGTCTGTTCCAATGGGCGGAATTGCACCTCACGGCGCTGTCCGCGTCTCATGTGGCAGGAAAGAGCAACATCCAGGCCGATTATCTAAGTCGTCATCTGCTGGATCCGGGAGATTGGGAGCTCCATGCGGAGGTCTTTCACGAGATCACCTTGCGTTGGGGGTTCCCGTTGATCGATTTGATGGCCACGCTGCACAATGCCAAGGCCGGGCGGTTTTACAGCAGGCATCGGGAGCACATATCGGAAGGCCTCGCCGGTCTAGTTCAGCCCTGGCCGTCGGCCCAGCTTCTGTATGTGTTTTCCCCCTTGGCCGTTGGTCGGTCCAGTAGTGCAGAGGGTAGCCTCTCACGACGGCCTGGTGATTCTGATTGCTCCAGACTGGCCAAGACGGCCGTGGTACGCGGATCTGATGCGACTGTTAGTAGCTCCGCCCTGGCGTCTGCCCACGTGACCGGACTTGCTGCACCAGGGGCCCGTGCCGATGCCTCAGGCGGATCAGTTTTCGCTTACGGCATGGCTCTTGAGCGGGATAGATTGCGCCGCAAGGGTTACTCGACCGCAGTGATCTCTACTTTGTTGCAGTCGCGTAGGCGATCTACTTCCTTGGCTTATATCCGCGTGTGGCGAGTCTTCGAAGCCTGGTGTGCCGATCGCTCGCTGCGGGCCCGTGGGTCTACTATTCCGGATATTCTGGCTTTTCTGGCTTTTCTGCAGAACGGTCTAGAGAAGGGTCTTGCTCTCAACACCTTAAAAGTGCAGTTGTCGGCGCTAGCGGTGTTTCGAGGTCCGATTCGCGGTTCGCGTCTTTCTGTCCATCCTGATGTTCTTCGCTTTCTTAGGGCAGCTCGACATATCCGTCCTCCGCTTCGACCGTTGGTTCCTCCTTGGGACTTGAATCTCGTTCTTGAAGCTCTCACGGGGCCTCCGTTTGAGCCGCATTCTGCCAGTTCCCTCCGAGAGTTTTCCTGGAAGACTACCTTTTTGGTAGCCCTCTGTTCGGCTCGTCGCATCTCTGATTTACAAGCGCTTTCGTGTCGCCCGCCTTTCCTGCAGTTCTCAGAAGAGAAAGTGGTTCTGCGTCCGGTTCCGTCCTTTTTGCCAAAGGTGGTGTCGGCTTTCCATGTCAATCAGTCCGTTACTCTTCCCACCTTTGTAGCGGTGGGAGCCGACGCTCCCTTGGATCGTTCTCTGAAGAGCTTGAATATGGGGCGGGTGCTCCGTCGGTATCTTAGGTTGACCGCCTCGTTTCGGCAGACAGATCGTTTGTTCGTGCTCTATGGGGGTCCGTCAAAGGGAAAGGCGGCCTCAAAAGCTTCCATAGCGCGTTGGGTGAAGCAGGCCATTAGAGTGGCGTATGAATCCAAGCGTAAGTCGGTACCGGGCGGGCTTCGAGCTCATTCTACTCGGGGTCAGGCGACGTCGTGGGCGGAATCAGCGCTGGTGCCTCCCGTGGACATTTGTCGGGCGGCGGCGTGGTCTTCTCTGCATGCCTTTTCTCGTCATTACCGTCTGGATGTGCTCGCGCGTCGGGATGCTTCTGTGGGAGCTTCGGCAATCATCGCGGGGCTCACAGGTCCCTCCCAGGGTTAGTTACTGCTTTGGTACTACCCATTCATCTGGACTGGCCCGGAGACACGATAAGGAAGTAGAAATTAGACCTTACCTGCTAATTGTCTTTCCTTGAGTTGTCTCCGGGCCAGTCCAGAGCCCACCCTAACAGTTTTTTGGCGGTATCTCAGGATAGTCGATTTCAAGTGTATCGGGGTTTTCGATAAGGGTATTCTATGGGTACCTTCTGGTGTTTAAAAAAAAAAAAAAAAACATATAAAACTTCCACGTAGACCAGGCTTCTTATTCGTGCCAGGGCGTGGTTTATAGTCCTCTGGGTGCCTCTTCCAGGGTTTTCGTATATTATTCGTCTTCTTTCTTTTTGGTTTCTACTGGCTTGTTACGTAAAGACTGACTTGCTGCCTCAGAGAGGTGGGGCTTGGTATCCTGGCAACAAGACTTTGTATATAGTCCTCAGCTGCTAGAGGAGGGAGATTGACTACCCATTCATCTGGACTGGCCCGGAGACAACTCAAGGAAAGACAATTAGCAGGTAAGGTCTAATTTCTACTTCTTGCCTGCCACTGTCACGTGGGGACTATTTAAATCTTAATTCTTCCACAGAGCTGTATGATCATGTCACTTGGTGATACTCTTAAAAATCGCTTTCAATTTGTAACTTTTAGATCCTGTTGCTGTCCACATGAGTTTTTGGTTAACCCTGTAGTTCCATAGGTAGGTTTTTAAGTTGCTTTTTTAATCTTTAGTTTTCCACTTCACCCATTTAAGGTTGTTTTTCAGGCCTTGAGAACTTGGGTCAGTTGAGCTTTAACCACTGAGTAATTTGATTTTGCTGCAGCAATCTTTATCAGCGACACATCCCAGAAAAAAGCCCCCAGCAGCTTTAAAAAGTGCAGTCAATTGGCAAGAGGATACTCATAACTTGTGCTTGCAGTGCCTGAGGGCTTGACCATGTATCCTCTTTATTTAAGTTGTTAATTTATGTTGGAGGTCTTGATTCCATTGAAGATGCTCATCAACCCACTTGTGTCTTAGGATCACAGCATTGACGTCTTTAGGCAGGTAAGATTTATGGACATGGAGGAGGAAAAAAGGAGAGATGCTGAACATAGCAGAGGGATAAGTGTCAGAGGGAGAATGCTGGGCATGGGGGGGGGGTAGTAGGAAGACAGAGGGGAAATGCTAGACATAAGAAGAGGGATAGGGACGTGAAGAGGGGATGCTGGATGAAGGGTGGGTAAGAAAACACAGATGCTGTTCAAAGGGTGACGGGGCAAAGAGATGCTGTCCCCTTCCCTCGCTGCTGATCACTTCTGACAGCCTGGATCAGCTCTCCCTTCCCCTCAGTGCTGATAACTTCCACCGGTCCAAGTCCCTTTCCTCACATCTGATCACCTCCACCAGCATGACCTGCTGTCTTCCTCCCCATCTCCTTCCCACAGCTATCAGAGTCTGATCTTTGGAGGTTAGAGTAGCAGACTTGGAGGAGCTGAGGCAGATAGAGGTATATAGACGAGACTTTCAGGGACACCAGTTCTTCCTCCAGGCTGGCAGCCTCTTTGCTATCTTGGAGGAGAGAGGTCACATACAAGGAGAACATCTTGGTGTGGCAGGAAGTGATCCTGTAGGTAGGACCTGTCCTCCAACGCCAAGGTGGTGTCTCCAGGGCCATGTGCCCATGAGGGAAGGGTTAGGTTGGCCATTATAGTTGGTGATTCAATTATTAGGTATGTATATAGCTGGGTGGGCGGATGTGGAGATCGCCTGATAACTTGCCTTTCTGGTGCGGAGGTGGTGGACCGCACTCGCTACCTAGATAAAGGTTGGAGAGATGTCTGCTTTCTTTACTTGTTGGTACTAATCACTTAGTGACAAAGTAAAATGTGATAGGAAGGTTCTGGAAGCCATATTCAGAATTTTAGGTAGAAATCCAGAACATCCAGATTAGTGTTCTCAGAAATGCTTCACATTCCACATGCAAGACCCAAGAGGCAGCCAGGGCTCTGTAGTCTCAATGCATCGATGAGACTGTTGTAAGGAAGAGGGTTTTAGATTTGTTAGGAACTGGGCAACATGCTGGGGAAGGGTTTTTTTCTGAAAGGATGGGCTCGACCTTAACCAGGGTAGAACCAGTCTGCTGGCATTAACTTTTAAAAAGGAGAGAGCGCAGTTTTAAAACTAGAAAAAGGGGGAAAGTTAACAGTGCTCAAGAACACATGGTTTGGAATGATGCATCTTTGAAGGATACCAGCAAAACTGAGAAGTTCGGGCATCCCAGTAGAGGTTCCAGAAAGAGAAAAGTAGCCCAGAGGCCTTTAAAGAGCAGAGTTAAAGGATTCCAAATTACCTTTTGTCAACTGATAACCAGGTTGCCAATATGAAGAAAATATAAACTTTGAAATGCCAGTGTGCAAATGCTAGAAGTCTTTAAAAAATGGATACAATTTATAGTACTGAATGAAGGTTCGGTTAGATATTACTGGCATCTCAGAGACTTGGTGGAAGGAGGGCAACCAATGGGACAAATTATATAGTCATAATAGGGCGGATCAAATTGGTGGAGTGGTTACATGTTAGAGGGCATTGAGTCAGACAAAGTGTTTCTTGCAAAAAAAGAAACTGTAGAATCTCTGTGGATAGAAATTCCATGTAAAGGGGAAGGGAATGGTGGTAGCAGTGTACTACTGTCTGCCTGGCCAGAATGAACACATGAATGACAATTCTAAAAGAAATTAAGGAAGCTAATAAAAGTTACAACACGGTAATAGATGACTTCAGTTACCCTGGTATCAAGTGGATCAGTGTCGCATCAGGACATGCTAGGGAGATGAAGTTTCAGGATAAAACAAATGACTACTTTGTGAAGTGACTGCTTTGAAGTAACTACTTCAGGAATCGACACGAGGGGAAGCTATTTTAGATCTGGTCCTTATGGGAACTCAAGATCTGGTGTGAGAGATATTGCCAAAAGGCTCCAACACTATTAGTAATCATAACATGATCAAATTTGATTTATTCAGTTAATGGAGGGAAGATAGCAAGGATGCTACCATTTAACTTTGAAAAAGGTGACTGATAAAATGAGGAAAATGGTAAAGGAGCAACTGCAAAGGTTAAAGGGTTACATTAAGCCTGGGCGTTTTAAAAAATACTATCTTGGAAGCTCAGACCAGATGTATGCCATGCTTAAAGGTGGAAGGAAAGCCAATTCCTTATCGTTTCTCCGGGCCAGTCCAGGGAACGGTAGGGTTGTCAAACCCCTTCAGCAGCTGAGGACTGAATACTGTAAGATTTTACGATGACAGGCTTGGCCACACCCCCTGCTGTTCCTGCTCCAGTCTTTCAGTCCTCAGCAGCTGAATAGGACGTCGATGGTCACATCTCCTGCTAAGCTTCTGTTAGAATTTCTTTGATTTCCTTTCTATTTTATTTCTGTGCAGTTTGGTCCTAGCGGGGCTGTTCTCTGCATACTTCCTGGCACTTAATTGAGTTTCTCAAGGATACCCTTAGGATTCCCTGGCTGCAAGTGCCTGCGGCGCTGAAAGGCAGAGCCTGCCTCTCTGGGATTCCAAACACACGGGTAAGGGAATCGGTTCTGGGAGCCCCACGAACCTCTTCTCTATTGCCGCGATTCCATTCTCCGCTAGCTGCGGGGTTGCTGGAACGCGAGCCGGTGGAGCTTCCGTTAACATCGGGAGTCCCCCCCCCCTCCCGTCTGTGAGGTAGAGGCCTTATTATCCTCCGGGGAGCCGTGCGGCGGCGGATTCTGCTCGGCGGCCCAGAACGCGGCGTTCGCGCTGTCGGCGGGGTATAGCTGCTGGTTTTTGTTTTGGCAGCAGTTTTTTGTGCCCTAGCACAGGATAGTTATTTTTCTTTTTTTCCTTCGGTCCGTCAAATATTCTCATGGACGGCAAGGCTCCGGCTGACTCGGGCAAGCCTTTCAGTGCCACAGAAAAAGTGGGAACGGCGGCCATTTTGTTGGAGCCGGCCGTTTCTCCCGCGGAGCCTCAGAAGCAGGGGAAGAGGAAAGCAAAATCTTGCAAGGCAGGGCCTTCTGACAGTAAGCCCTCTAAACAATTGCCAGAGTCTCAACAGGGTTTTTCCTCCTTGTTTTCCCCGGATTTCATATTGGCGATGCACAAAGCGAAGACATCTCAGGGGGTCAGTTCTGCCTCTTCTTTCTCCCTGCTAGATAGCCCTGCTCCTAAATTATCTGGAGGGGATTCTGGAGAGGGTTCTTCTCAGAAAGATTTTTTGGTGGGCTCCGGCTTGGGAGTCCTTGACCCTCAGCAATCCGGTCAGGGTTTGGAGGAGGGCGAACTTTTCTCTGAGGGGGGCTTAGACTTTGCTCCAGGGGAATTGGAGGAAGGGGAGATTGCGCCGGGCGAGGACCCTAATGTCTTTAGAGTTTTTCGCAAAGAAGAGCTAGGGGCGCTTATCTCCCACTCCTTAGCGGCTCTGAATATTCCTCTTCCCTCAATAGCACAAGAGCCGCTGGAAGACCCTTTGTTGCAGGGTTTCAAGACGGAGAGCCACTGTTTTCCAGTGCACCGCGTAATCAAGCAGATGATTGAAGCGGAATGGGAATTCCCCGAGGCTACCCTACGGGGTAGTCGCGCTTTAGGCCTTCTCTACCCTGTTCCTCAGGAGGAGAAGGATTTTTTGAAAATGCCAAAAGTGGATGCCTTGGTCTCTGCGGTGACCAAGAAGACCACTATTCCTGTGGAAGGGGGTGCGGCACTTAAAGATTTGCAGGATCGCAAGCTGGAAGTGCTGTTGAAGCAGGCCTTTGATTCCAGTGCTCTTTCTCTACAGGCCTCCATTTGTGGAGCGTATGTGTCACGGGCTTCCATCCGCTGACTCCAGGGGGAGGTTCCTGCGGATGGCGGAGACAGCTCTTCAGTGGAGGGAGCCAAGTTGGAATCGGCAGCGGCGTATTTGGCGGATGCTTGTTATGATTTAGTTAGGATTTCGGCTAAATCGATGGCCTCGCTCATTGCGGCAAGGCGTTTCTTGTGGCTTAGGAATTGGGCGGCGGACGCTTCTTCCAAATCTAGGCTCAGTAAGCTTCCTTATAAGGGCAAGTTACTCTTTGGCGAGGCCTTGGAGAAGATTGTGAAAGATCTGGGAGACTCCAAGGGGGGTCGCTTGCCGGAGGATCGGCCGAAAGCTCCCAGGGGGTCTTTGCTCCAGCGGGGGCAAAATCGAGATTCCCGAAGATTCCGGGGAGCGCGCTTTGCACCCTATTCCAGAGGGCGGTTCGGACTCCGCGGTCAGTCCTTTCGCGGTGCACGCGGCTTTGGCAGGAACTATTTCAACTCCCAGCAGAGTTCCGCTAAAAAGCCGCAATGAAGGTCCGCTGGTCCAGGAGGAAGTGCCTGTGGGGGGACGCTTACAAGGCTTTCTTTCCGCCTGGACCGCGATAACCACGGACAAGTGGGTGCTCGAGATCATTCGAGACGGATATGCCCTGGAGTTTGCTCAACCGTTACAAGAGGCCTTTATGGTTTCTCCCTGTGGTCAGGGACCCAAGCGACAAGCAATTACCGACACCCTTCTGCGATTGCTGCGCCTTCGAGCGGTTGTGCCAGTGCCTCCCGACCAATACGGATCCGGTCGATACTCGATCTATTTCTTCGTCCCAAAGAAAGAGGGGTCGTTTTGCCCAATTCTCGATCTCAAGAGCGTGAATCGTTTGTTGCGGGTACCCCATTTTCGTATGGAAACCCTGCGGTCCGTTATTCGGGCGGTTCGTCCGGGGGAACTTCTCGCGTCCATCGATCTCACGGAAGCTTATCTGCACATACCCATCAGAGCAGATCATCAGCGGTTTTTGAGGTTTGCGGTCCCGATGGGTCATTTTCAGTTTTGAGTGTTGCCCTTCGGTCTAGCCACAGCGCCTTGAACTTTCACGAAGGTTATGGTGGTCATAGCGGCGGCGCTACGGAAGGAAGGCATCAGAGTGCATCCTTATCTGGACGACTGGCTGGTCAGAGCCCGGTCGGTTCCAGAAGCCCTCGCGGCGACATCGCGGGTCGTTCAGGTCCTGGAAGACCTCGGTTGGGTTCTCAACAGAGCAAAGAGTCATTTACAGCCAGCTCAACAACTTGCTTATCTCGGGGCTTTCTTCGACACGGCAGTGGGGTCCGTCTTCCTGCCCGAGTGCAGGGTGTTGAAGATCATCAGTCAGGTTCGGGCGTTCTTGCGTCTGTCGACTCCTTCGGCGTGGAGGTACTTACAGCTCTTGGGGTCACTGGCAGCGGCGTTGGATTTAGTGCCATGGGCCAGGGCTCATATGCGCCCTCTTCAGCAAGCGTTGCTGTCCCGCTGGTCGCCGCAGCTTCACCCACTCTCGCAGAGGTTGGTCTGCCCGTCGGAGATACGCGTCAGCCTGGACTGGTGGCTAGATGCGGCTCATCTTCGGGCAGGGGTTCCCCTGCAGGATCCAGAGTGGGTGCTCGTCACCACGGATGCGAGTCTTTCCGGCTGGGGGGCTCATTGTCTGGGTCGGGTGACACATGATCTCTGGTCAGTGGAGGAAGCGGCCTGGTCGATCAATCGCTTGGAGCTCCGGGCGATTCGTCTTGCATTACCTCGGTTCGCCGACTTGATTCGCGGGAAGGCAGTGCGCGTTTTCTCGGACAGTCTGGTGGCAGTCTCGTATATCAATCGTCAAGGGGGTACCGGCAGTGTGCCCCTACTGGAAGAGAGCCAGGATTTGCTTCTTTGGGCGGAAGCTCATCTTGTGGCTCTGTCAGCGGCCCATGTAGCGGGCAAAGACAATGTGCAAGCCGATTTTCTCAGTCGCCATACTCTCGACCCGGGCGAATGGGAATTGAATGCGGCGGTGTTTCACGATATTACCGTCCGCTGGGGGATTCCAGTGATGGATCTCATGGCTACCTTCCTCAATGCCAAAGCATCGCGGTTTTACAGCAGGCGCAGGGAACACATGTCGGAAGGCCTAGATGGCCTGGTGCAACCATGGCCGTTGAACTCCCTGCTCTGTTTTCCCACCTTGGCCGATGATCGGCAGAGTTCTTCACCGAATAGCGCGGCACAGAGGGACAGTAATTCTCATAGCGCCGGATTGGCCTCGGCGGCCTTGGTACGCAGATCTGGTACGACTACTGATAGAGCCTCCCTGGCGTCTGCCGATTCGTCTCAACCTACTGGCTCAGGGACCAGTACTCATGCCGCAGGTGGATCGCTTCTTGCTTACGGCTTGGCTCTTGAAGGGCGACGGCTGACGCGTCGCGGTTTCTCGAAGTCGGTGGTCGCTACGATGCTTCAGTCTAAATGGTGGTCCACTTCTCTCGCATATGTTTGAGTCTGGAAAGTGTTTGAATCTTGGTGTGCGCAGCAGGGTTTGCGACCCATGTTGGCGTCTCTTCCGGCTCTCTTATCTTTTCTGCAACAGGGGCTGGAGAAAGGTTTGGCTCTCAATACTCTCAAGGTTCACTTGGCGGCGCTGACCTGTTATAGAGGTTCGGTGCAGGGGCGTCGTTTGACGGCACATGCGGATGTGCAGCGGTTTTTTCGTGCAGCCAAGCTTATCCGACCTCCGGTGAGGCACATAATCCCTCCGTGGGATTTGAATGTTGTTCTCGAGGCGTTATCCCAGTCTTCGTTCAATTCGACTGGCCGGTTGAGGGAACTGTCTTGGAAAACGATTTTCTTGGTTGCCTTGTGTTCCGCTCGAAGGGTTTCAGATCTTCAAGCTCTCTCCTGTCGGGAGCCGTACCTTCAATTTTTGCTGGAAAAAGTGGTGTTGCGTCCGGTTCCTTCTTTTCTACCTAAGGTGGTCTCGGCCTTTCATGTGAATCAATCAGTGTCGTTGCCTGTTTTCTCCGATTTAACGGAGTCACCTATCGATCGGGCGCTTAAAAGGTTGGACCTTGGCAGAGTGTTGCGGAGATATTTAAAGGCCACTCAGTCTTTCCGCAGGTCAGATAGGTTGTTTGTACTTTTTGGAGGTCCACGAAAAGGAACAGCGGCGTCGAAAGCTTCCATTTCCAGATGGGTGAAAAGTGCCATTGTGACGGCTTACGAATCCGCAGGAAAATCTCCTCCGGAAGGGCTTAAGGCTCATTCCACCCGTAGTCTAGCAACTTCCTGGGCGGAGCAGGCGTTGGTTCCTCCGGTGGATATATGTTGGGCTGCTACGTGGTCCTCTCTGCATACTTTTACTAAGCACTACAGGTTGGATGTGCTGGCCAGAGGTGATGCGAATGTGGGGGCTTCAGCCATTGTAGCTGGGCTCGTGGGTCCCTCCCGTTTTTAGGTACTGCTTTGGTACTGTCCTACCGTTCCCTGGACTGGCCCGGAGAAACGATAAGGAAGGAGAAATTAGGTCTTACCTGCTAATTGTCTTTCCTTGAGTTCTCTCCGGGCCAGTCCAGGGCCCACCCAGTTCTAGTTTTTGCATTGGAGTCTGTTTTCCCTATCAGCGAGGGTGTCTCTCTGCCGGGGGAACCGAACAGTTGAAGTGCGCTTTCCGATTATTTACCTGGAGGGGTTCTTGGGGCTCCCTCAGGTTTCGTTGGAACGGGGGTTTGCGTTTCCAAAACCATAGGTTAGGTATAATAAAAAAATAAAAAAAAATCCTCCACTCCTTCCTTTGGGGTGACATGTGATTTATGCGGCAGCCGCCTTGCTTATTAGCGGGTGAGCTTTCTGCTAGAGAAGTATGCACTGTTCTTTCTTGTTTCTTCCTTCCTGTTTTTTCTAGTCTTAGGTGTCGTGCTGCTTGGCCAAAAGGGAGACTGGAGCAGGAACAGCAGGGGGTGTGGCTAAGCCTGTCATCGTAAAATCTTACAGTATTCAGTCCTCAGCTGCTGAAGGGGATTGACAACCCTACCGTTCCCTGGACTGGCCCGGAGAGAACTCAAGGAAAGACAATTAGCAGGTAAGACCTAATTTCTCCATAACTGCCAGCATGGTTTAAAGGTGACATTAAAAAATACATCTTTCAGAAAAGAGAAAAAGAGCCAAATGACAAAAGCAGGAAACATAAGCACTAGCAAGTTAGATGCAAGGCATTTATAGGGCAGGCAAAGAGAATTTGAAAGAAAGTTTGCTGTAGAAGGAAAACCTCACAAACTTTAGTACATTTCTAGCAAAAAAAAATCTGAGAGTCAGTTGTACCGTTGGATTAAACATAAAACATGATAGACTACGTGGCCTATCTAGTCTGTCCTTCCATATCAACCACTACAACAGTCCCCTTTTTTCCTTTAGAGATCTGTCAGTCTCATGCTGTTTTGAATTCAGATACTGTCCTCATTTCTACCACCTCCATTGGGAGACTATTCCACAGATCCACCACTCTTTCCGTAAAGAAATATTTCTGCATATCACTCCTTAATCTGTCCCCTTTCACCCTCAGAGCTTGCTTTCAATCGAATTACATGGATGGAGCTATTTAAACATCTCAATCATATTTATTTATTTAACATTTCTTATATACCTTTCCTCTAAGGTGTACATATTAAGATCCTTAAGTCTGTCCTCATATGCTTTATAATGAAGACCACTAACCATTTTAGTAACCACCCTCTGTACCGACTCCCGCCTGTTTATCCTTTTGAAGGTGCAGTCTCCAGAATTGCACACAATAGTCCAAATGAGGTCGCACCAAAGACTTATAAAGAGTCCTTTATTCTGTTGGCCATTCCTCTGTGAACACAGAACATAAATATTTGTTAAGCAATTCCGCTTTATCCTCCTCAGCTTTTACATATTCCTCCCCTTCACCCTCGAGTCTGACAATACCACTTTTGCCCTTACTCTTCTCACTAATATATCTGAAAAACAACGTATCCCCCCATTTTACTGCATTGGCTATTTCCTCCTCTTTTTCAGTCTCTGCTTTCCTGACTACTTTGCTAGCTTCTCTAAGTTTTTCCTAATATAGATGCCTGTCTTCCTCTCTCTGTGATCTCTTGTATTTCATGAAGGCCTCCCTCTTTTTTTTCACCTTTTCATCTACTTTTGAAAACCATAACGGTCTCCTTTTCCTTTTACCTTTATTTACCATTTTAACAAAAAGGTTTGTTGCCCTTAAAATATCCCTTTTCAGTTTTGCCCACTGTTTTCTATATCCCCCAGTTGTTCCCATCCTGCTAATGACTCCGAGATATTGGCCCATCTTGGCAAAGTTAGTTTTCCTAAAGTCTAAGACCCTCACTTTTGAATGGATTTTAACAGCTCTAGTCCTAATACGGAACCACACCATCTGGTGAGCACTGGATGCAAAATGATCTCCCACTGTAACATCAGAAACACTTTCAGCATTGGTAAGCACTAAGTCCAGTAGCCCCTTCACATGTTGGTTCTGTTACCAGTTGCCTGAATAATTCTCCCTGTAGAGAATCTAGGATCTCCTTACTTCTAGATGATACTGCCGAAGGAATGTGCCAATCAACATCTGGCATATTGAAATCCTCTATCAGTAGCACTTCTCCTTTCCTAGCTAGCAATGCTGCACATTTCTTCAATTATTATTATTATTACAATTTCTTATATACCGCACTATTCGGCATCAGCGCGGTTTACATTATAACATAACGACCACAACAACATGCTGTTTGGTTTTACATCGAACAGGAGTACAAACTTGGATAACAGGGGTGAACTATATACATGAGATATTTACACTGAGCAGAATTAGGTATCAATCACATAATGAACGAAAGGGTAATTTCTTAAGTGGGTCATTTCTTCGGCGGGATACCGAGGTTCAATTGCTGGTTGGGTAGTATTGGAGGAAAAGGTGGTATTTAAGTGCCTTCCTGAATTGAGAGAGGTCAGTAATGACTCTGTCTGAGGGTAAAGCATTCCAGCATTTGGGGGCATAGAAGCTGAACGCTCTGTTTGTGATTGTCATGTTGCATTTTGACCCTGCCTTTGGGGTTATTAGCAGGTTTACGGCTGTTGCCCTTCTGGATCTGTTGGGGGGGACTAAGTGAATCAGTTCTGTGAGTGAGGCGGATGAGATACCCTTGATTGCCTTGAAAGATAGGATTAGGGTTTTAAAGATGATCCTCCCATGGATGGGAAGCCAGTGAAGCTGCTTAAGAATGGGCGTCACGTGGTCGCTTCTGGCGGCTCCGTAGAGGACCCTTGCTGCGGTATTCATGGCCAGCTGTAATGGGCTCAGTGTGGATTGAGGGAGACCTTGTAAGATGGCATTTGCAAAGTCGAAGTGTGGCAGGATTAGCGCTTGGTATATGGTCCGGAAATCGTCTGGGTCCAACAGGGGGCGCATATGCCTAAGCGTTCGGATTTTGAAGTATACAGCTTTGACTATGTTATGTGTTTTTTCATATCCAGATGTTGGTCCAGTGTAACTCCAAGGTATCTTATTGTTTCTTTAGTTTGTAGGTCAGCTTCCTTGACACTGACATGGGATGGAGGAGTAAAGTTGGGGTCTCTGGCGATGAAAAGCACCTCCGTTTTTTTTATGTTGAATGCGCAGGTTTTGTGATTGGAGCCAATCAGAGACCGCATTGAAACAGTATATCAATGGTGCCAGGTCTACTTGAGCTGTGGAGAATGGCGTGTATAAGAGAATGTCATCTGCATATATCAAACACTTCACATTGAATGATCTTATGATGTTGCAGATGGGCTGCATGTATATATTAAATAGTAGGGAAGATAATGAGGAACCTTGAGGCACACCTTGCTTTTGATGGAAGCGTTTTGACTCTTCTGCTCCGGACTTGACAAATTGCCATCTTCCATCCAGATAAGATTTACACCATCCTAGTGCAGTGTTGCAGACGCTCTTCTCTTTCAGTCTTCCGAGGAGGATTTCGTGACTCACCGAGTCTCCATCCATCTTTTCCTCCTGTGAGGGAGGTCTGTATATTATGACAATGCAAATAGATTTCTCTTTCCTTCTTTCTAGTTTAAGCCATTTAAGCCACAGTGCCTCCTCTCTCCCTTTTAAGCTCTGTAGTTCCAAAGCTTTAATAATTTTTTTTTTACATTATAGGTCCACTCCTCCTCCCATTCTTCCTACCCTGTCCTTTCTGAATAAAGTATAGCCTTGTATAGTTACATCCCAGTCACGATTTTCTGTGAACCATGTTTCCAGATCATACTGCTAGACCAGTCCAGACAAGCGGGTTATGCACCCCTGCCAGCAGATAGGGAGACAGAGAAAAAAACTCCAGAGCTGTGATTGGTCAGGCTCTGGGTGACATAGGCATACCCCTCGGGGTCCTATTCAGTATTTTCTCTGTCTCAGCAGATGAGGGTGTTCTTCAAGCTTGTTCTACAATTTGTTTTTTCCTTTTTCACTGTATCTTGAGGCTCCTGGATGCACCCAGAGTACACAAGAGGTGTGTTACTCTGGGTTTCCCAGCAACTTGATTCCCCAGATAAACTTGTGGAGCTCCTGAGCCTGGCTTCAGTAGAGCTCCCGATTTTCTTTAAGCAGCGCTGAGTCTTTGGCACGAGGGCTTAGACTTTAGCAAGAGGATCAGGTATTAATTTCTGAGAGAAACTGTAAGTAAACTGTTTTCTTACTTGCCTCAGCTGCCCTGGGTTTATTTCTACTGCATTGGGACCAGCTGTCTCTGACCTGATTCCTTCACTTCCGGTAAGGCACTTAGAAACAAACGCAGGGCCATTATCTGACCCTATAGTAAGAGGTAGGCCAAACCTGGGAATGATCTCTTTCAGCAGGGCCCTGGTAACCTCTCGAGCTGTCTCTGTTCTACAAGGGTAGGCCTCAACCCATCCTGAAAATGTCCGGATGCACCCAGAGCACACAAGAGGTGTTTCTCTGGGTTTCCCAGGCTTCCCTCCTTAATAGCTGTATTTTCTGTAATCTGCAATACAGCAGGGTTTGAGCTCCTGATTTCACTGTCAGTGCAGCTCCCCTTCTCTCCATCCCTCCTCAGAAACACCTTCCAGCCCCTGCCATGAGGGTCTAAGTGGCTGCAGAGGGTTCAAACTTTAATTTCCCTACCTTTGAGTCACTGTAATTACCTTACACTGACTTTGAAAGTTTCTCTTCTCCTCCATGGGAACTCGGCTCCTCTGTACCAGAACAGTGAATAACTGACAAGTTTCCTTCTCCCCTCCGTTTCTGGTGATTCAGGGTTAGTCAGGATTTGAATTTTTAAGTTGCTAGCAGCACTCCTTGCCTCTTCCCCAGCGATTTTGCTGCATTTTTAAGGTTTTTAGAGCTTAGGAAACTCTTATTTTGCAGTTTTTCTGTGCCGGCGGCCATTTTGAAAATTGGGAGAGATTTCTCTTCAGTGTGTGTTTTTTTTTTTGGAGGGAACAGCTCTGAGCAGCCATTTCAAAACATTTAAACATGCTGTGAAGGCACAGGGAGTTTCAAAATCCCTTTTCTTTGAAGAGTCTTCTGTTTCCCTAAGCCTACCTTGATTTTTGTTTAAAAATAAAAAGGTTTAAGCCTCTGCAATGCCTGTTTCTCTGCACAGCTGTATTATATGTAGTATTAAGGAGTTGTTAATAGATTGCTTGTGTTCCACCTGCATGCTGCATCCAGGAGAATCATCTTCCTCCATTCCCACTGCGCTGCCAGCTGGGGACATCAGCGCCTTAACTCCTCCCTCCTTAGAGCCCCTGCAGCAGGGTCTACTTGCAGAAAGGACTCAGTCGGCTCCCATTTTGCTTCCACAGCCGCTGGAAGCCACAGCAGCTTTGGCTGACAGTGAGTTCCTGACGCTCTTCTGCCAGGCATGGCACCTGTGGTGTTCAGAGTCTTTTGGTATACCTCCAGCACCTGCCCGGTAGCAGACAAGGATATGGCGGGGTCTCGCAAGCGGTCCCAAAAGTCCTCGGACCTTAAAGCAGTACGTCCTCCCAGGAATGCTGCATGTGCCTTGCGGGACACTATGGATATTCAAGAAGACTTTAAATCTTCGGAGGTGAGCCCTGACTCGTTGGAGAAAGAAGATGGGGAATATACTCCGTCTGATTCTTTGCTGACAGTTCACGAGGACTCTCAAGATATCAGACTTTTTCGGAAAGAGGAGTTGCTGGCCCTAATCACACAGGTGATGGAGTCGCTACGCCTAGCCGATACGCCTGATCCTCAGTTCTCAAACCCTGTTGCAGCCGTATCCCATTTTACAGGGCATTCGTAAGCCTTCCAAAGTTTTTTCCTTTCCAGCCGAGTTACAGCAAATGGTATCTCGAGAGGGGGACTCTCCAGAGTCCTCTCTACGTACGGAACGCGGTATTGGTCAGTTATACCCAGTCTGCGGGTACCACGCTTTCGAATGGAGACTGCGATCCGTTATTCAAGCAGTACGCAAGGGGGAATTCTAGCTTCCCTCGATCTCGCGGAATCATTCTTTCACATTCCAATTCGAGAGGGGCATCAACGATTCCTTCGATTCGCGGTACTCGGTCAACATTTCCAATTTCCTGTGATGCCCTTCGGTCTAGCTTTGGCGCCTCGAACCTTCTCCAAGGTAATGGTGGTAGTAGCGGCGGCCTTACGCAGCATCAGAGTTAATCCTTATCTGGACGACTGGCTCATTCGCGCAGACTCTCTCCCCGAGGCTTGCTTATTTATTTATTTATTTACATTCTCTTATATACCGCGCTATTCTGCATCAGTGCGGATTACATTGAACAGGGCATTATAACTATTTTACAGGGAACATGGGCTATGGAGGCTTAAGTGGCTTGCCCAAAACTACAAAGAGCACCTGTGGGACTAGAAACCCCAGTCCTTCTGGCCCAAGGTTGCTGTCCTCTAGTGGGATTTGAACACCCAACCTTCCGGCCTGAAGTACCTTGCCCCGACCACTAGGCCACTCCTCCACTCCTTGCAGCACAGTCTCGGTGGTTGTTGCCTTTCTCGCGAACCTCGGCTGGGTAATCAACCGCGACAAGAGTTGTCTTCAGCCGTCCCATACTTTGTCCATATGGGTAGCTGACTGTATTGCCTGGGCTTACAGGGTAGCCGGCCTCTCGTCGGAGGGTCGAGTCACGGCTCATCGTGTCAGGGCGAAGGCTGCGTCAGTGGCTCATCTCCACTCTGTTCCATTGGCAGACATCTGCCGGGCCGCTACTTGGTCTTCAAGCCAGACTTTTGCGACCCATTACTGCCTTGAGAGGGAGTCCCACAGGGACAGTGCTTTCGGACAGGCAGTACTCCATAAATCTTTGGGGTTTAGGCAACTCCTTCCCTCCGGCCCTGATGTTGGGCTACCAGTCGGGGGCGTTCTCAGAGAAGATTCCTTCCTTACGTACTGACGCTCTAGAGGGAGCTCATTTTTTCAGCTTGGGGTCTCCAGTAGCCTTAAGCTGGGAAGTCCCATATGTGAGGACTGACTTCCTGCTTGGTCCTGGAGAAAGAGCAGTTACTCACCTGTAACAGGTGTTCTCCAGGAGCAGCAGGAATCAGTCCTCAAAACCCTCCCTCCTCCCCTTGGAATTGCAGTCATATGATTTTATTTTTTGCTATTTTTGCTGTCTTTTAGCTATGTCGTCAGACTGAGCAAGATGGCACCCTTGGGCGGGAAGGGGACCACGCATGCGCGCTGCGTTCCCAAAGGCTTTCTATGAAAGCTGGGGAAATGCTCCGCACGGGGGCTTAGCACCCTTTTTCCCTCCGTGGCATCGACATCTTCCAGGGCTTCATCTTCCTCCCATGGATCTCAGGTAACTAAACATAAATCTAGCCGGTCCTCAAAGGGCAGATCTAAACATCGAGATGCCTCCGGCGTTGCCCTTGAGGGACTTTCAGCAGCAAAACTGCCCCGGCGGTAGGCTTCGGCTTCCAAAGCACTAATGGGGCTCCAGGATGTTCTGGAGGCTTCAACCTCGGTAGAACTACTGGTGCCATGCTTTGGGGTTACTGCCGCTTCATCCGGCACCAATAGCCAAGCATCGGCAGTGTCGATAGACCAGAGATTCTTGGCTATTGAGCGCAGTCTGGCGGCTCTTCTCACAGCCTCGATGCCCCTGAAACAGCTTCAGACAATTCAACCGGTACCAGCACCGACTGCATCGACATCGGCAGGTATTCTACCGGGACCGAGTCATGCGTCTCTATCTGGCATCGACAAGTCGGTACCGGACTACTCCGATGCCGGCTTTGATTGGAACAGGTATCGTGCATTGCACGATCAGCTGGATCGGAGATACTTTGAATCCTTGGATGAGTCTGAAGACTCTGAAAGCTCTGCTGATACCAGAGTACTACTTCCTAAGGATTCCTCTTCTCCTCAGCGTAGGATGTCTCCACCAGAGAATGTCCTTTCAGGATTTTATCCGAGATATGGCCCGAGGTCTTTCCATCACAGTGGCTCCTGAAAAAGAGCCTAGGGCAAAGGAATTAGAAATCCTACAATATCCTAAAGCTCCCAAGGAGGCAGCTATTTTACCTATTCATGAGATCTTGCATGATCTTATGTTAAGGATGTGGGAAACACCTCTGACCACCTCTCCTCACTTTTGAAGACGCGACACCATGTATCGAGTTCCTCCTTGTCCTGGGTTTCAGAAGACTCAATTACCACACCATTCCATGGTGGGTGGAATCAGCCATGAGACTGATAAAGAGTGCAAAAAGGCATGCATCTAATCCTCCAGGATGTGAGTGTAGGACTCTTGACGCCTTTGGACGTCGATCCTTCCAAGGTTCCATGCTTTCTGCTAGGATCAGTTCCTATATCTTGTATATGGGAATGTTCCTTAACGAGGTCACAGGAGACTTAGAGCTTATGAGCCCTTTCCTTCCTGATGGTAAAAGGCAAGATTATCTTGCTCTTGTAAAACATTCTCAGGATGTTTCCAAGTTTGTGAATCGTGCAGCCTTTGACTGCTTTGAATGCATAAGCAAAACCTCTGCTATTGCCATAGGTGCACGTAGAATTGCCTGGCTCCAGGCATCTGACTTGGAAATCTGTGTACAGGACAAACTGGGGAATATACCTTGCATAGGAGAGAATCTCTTTGGCAAGAATTGGCAGGAAAAAGCTAATGAGAGAGATGCTGACAATATCACTTTGGATAGATTTTCTAAATCTACAGCTGAACCTGCGAGGAAAAGATCCTCTAAGAAACCATTCTTCAGCAAGAAGAAAATGTTTTATCCCTCCTATACCCAGCAGGGACATCGTTTAGGTCAGTCTGCCCAAAAGGGACAGCAGCAACTACCTAGGCAACAAAGGAAACCAAAAGCAGCTAAGCCTCAACTGGCTCATTAGACTCAGCCTCCACAGGGGCTTTGACTCCTGTCTAGAGAACTTTGCCTTCCTGACCCTGAACGGCCCAGAGCCCTCCACCATCCCAGGAAGGTTGTCATTTTGCCCCGAGATGGGGTCAGATAACAGCAGAAAATTGGACTCTGTCTATTGTAAGAGAGGGGTACAAGCTTCATTTCCTCAGCATGCCCCCTCCTACAATGGTAAGACTGTTCAAATCTCAGACCTCTCAACGACCAGTTAGGTCAAGAGGTCACTATGCTTCTTGCCCAAGGGGCAATAGAAGAGGTACCCATTCTCCAACAGGTTACAGGGTTCTACTCCCCCTATTTCCTTATTCCAAAGAAAACAGGAGGACAGACCCATTTTAGACCTCAGAGAATTGAACAAATTCCTGTTCAAAGAGAAGTTCAAAATGATTTCTCTAGGAAGTCTGCTGTCATACTTTCAGAGTCAGGATTGGCTTTGTTCTCTAGATCTCAAGGATGCGTACACTCATGTTCTTATCCATCCAACTCATCAAAAGTTCCTTCGCTTTCTATTTCAAGGGAAGCACTACCAATACAGGGTTCTTCCTTTTGGCCTGGCCTCGGCACCAAGGGTGTTCACAAAATGCATGGCTGTGGTGGCAGCATTTCTTCGCACCCTAGGAATATTTGTCTTTCCTTACTTAGACGACTGGCTCATTCGAGCCCCTTCAGAGCCAGAGGCCAGGGTTGCCCTCTCTCGCAGAATGCGCATCCTTCAGTATTTGGGACTTGTCATAAACTTCCCAAAATCCAACCTTGCTCCCACTCAGTCCCTAGAGTTTATAGGAACTCTGCTGGATACCAGACAGACAAGGGCCTACCTTCACAGCCCTGCTGCCTTCACATTGTGCAGATAGCTTCCCAAGCAGTGCTAAAGCCTCACCTCACTGCTCGGGAAATGTTAGTTGCTAGGCCACATGGCATCCACCATGCATGTGGTCCCTTATGCTCTCCTCCATATGAGGGCAGCCCAGTGGACCTTATCCACTCAGTGGACTCAGGCGTCAGGTTGCCTGTCAGACAAAATAGCAAACTTAGATCGCCTTATTTTGTCCCTCCAATGGTGGCAGTCGCCCCAAAACCTTTTTGGTAGGGTCTCCTTTTCAGCAACCCCCACCCTAAGCCACTGTAACAACAGATGCCTCACAGGTGGGTTGGGGAGCCCACCTGCAAGGCCTCTACCCAGGGTACCTGGACTCCACAGGAGGTCTATCTACATATCAACCTCCTGGAATTCATGGCAATCTTCCTTGCTGTTCGAGTATTCCACACCCAGCTCAGCTACAAGACAGTCCTAGTTCAAACGGACAATCAGGTAGCCATGTTCTTTGTGAACAAGCAGGGCGGAACAGGCTTCTGTCGCTGTGCAACGAAGCTTTTCGACTATCGGCCCTCGCCAGAGAGCATCAGATTCTTCTCCAGGACCAAGCAGGAAGTCAGTCCTCACATATGGGTGACGTCAGCGTCGACGGAGCCCCCATGCGGAGCATTTCCCCGGCTTTCAAAGAAAACATTTGGGAATGCAGGCATGCATGCGCAGTCCCCTTCCCACCCAAAGGTGCCATCTTGCTCAGTCTTTTTTCCGCAGAGCCCTACGGACACCTGTCCTTGTCGCCCGTGAAAAAAGTTGATTTTTCCTGCTTTGGGTCGAGTTTTTCCTCGGTTCGATGTCTGTTCCTTTCCCACCTGGACTCGGTACACTAGTGCCGAGCCCTGATCTCTTTTTCGGTTTTTGTCTTTAGAGACTGCGTTCGTGCCTTTTTTTTTTTCTTTTCCCTGGCAGCCCAATTTTTTGATCTTGCAGGGGCCCTTTTTCCCCCGATGGCTGCCAGTGGCTTTAAGAAGTGTGATCGGTGCAAGAAACTGATGTCTCTCACCGACACACACGACTGTTGCCTCCGGTGCCTGGGTCCAGACCACGATTCTACGGTCTGTAGTCCCTGTGGCAAAATGTCTTCCAAGGCATTGCGAAGCTGTCAGCACCAGAGTGAGAGGATCTTCTCCGAGTCTGCCTCGGGACGGGTCCGGATTTCGTCAGAGGCTTCGACGTCTCGGGAGTCTGACCCCGAGCATCGTCGGGGCTCCTCTGAGAGGGAGTCCCCCTCAAGGGAGCACCGAAGGAAGAAGAAACCCGTGAGGCCGGCATCGGTGGACGCTCTTGGCTCCTCGAGGGCCAGGTCACATAGCCCTGATCGCCGTCCCGGGTCTTCGGAGTCGGAGAGGCCTGCCAAGCATCCTCGTGTAGAATTGGAGGCACCGAGTCATGTGAGTCCTGTAGTCCCCGTGGACTCTCCTCCGGGGGAGCTGACGTCGGGCCCGACGCTGTCGGGGCCCGAGTCGGAGGCTGCTGGGTCTCCTGAGCTCTGACTCAGGTTAACGGCCTTGGAGAGCAGATCGTCTGCCTTCATGGAGCAGCAGCGGGTGCTGATCGCTGGTCTCACCGGCGCATCTGCCCCGACCACCGGGACAACAACGTCCAAGTCGACCCCAGAGGCCGAGCCGATCCTCGAGACCATGCAAACTCAAGTCGATCCTCAGCCGCGGTCACCCTCGGCCTCCCGTTCGGGACCGAGGTCGTCAACGCCGGTTCCCTCGGCGTCGGGGCAGATGGCGTCGTTGCCCGCACACTCGGAGCTGCTCGATTCCTCCTCAGAGGAATCGGCATGGGAGACGGAGGAGGAGGAGTCCCCTGACACCTTCCGGACTCGGTGCGTCCCTTCGGACTCACCAGGCTCCGAGCCTCAGACAAGATCCCCCCCCGGAGGATACTAAGTTCTCGGATTTCGTACGGGACATGGCCAAGGCACTGGCATTCCCTGCGGACCCCGAGGAAGAGCCTCGAGCCGAGGAGCTCGAGGGTCTGCAGTATGACTCTCCTCCCAAGGAGGCCTTTACTGTCCCGGTTCCTCCGATGCTGGAGCGGTTGCTGTTCCGCATGTGGGAGGCGCCGGCCTCGATGCCGGTTCTAAGCAAGCGGGTCGATTCCTTCTATCGCGTCCGCAAGAGCCCAGGGTTTCAGAAGGCACAGCTACCGTACCCATTCCATGGTTGTGGAATAGGCCGTGCATCGCCTCAAGAGTCAGAAGAAGCACTCCTCGGTGCCTCCCGGCACGGAAGCCCAGAACCTGGATGCCCTCGGTAGAAAGTGCTTCCAGGGCTCTATGCTTGCTTGCCGCGTCCAGACCTACCAGCTGTGCATGGGCATGTACCTTCAAGACCTGGCAAAGGAGATTGCCGGGTTCTCTGCTGGTTTGTCCGAGGAACCTTTGCAGAGGTTCAAGGCTTTGTTGTCTGGTATTCGAGAGTGCTCGAAGTTTATCTCTCGAGCAGCCTACGATGGAATATGAGGCTTCGGCCCGGGTAGCAGGGGCTGGCATTGGTGCACGCCGTCAGGCCTGGCTACAATCCTCAGACCTCGAGCCGTGTGTACTGGACAAGTTGGTCGATGTCCCTTGCCGAGGTGAAAACCTCTTTGGCAAGCCCATGGCCGAAAAGGCTGCAGAACTTGAGACCGAGACTCTTACCCGGACAAGGCTGTCCAGGAAAACCTCTGCCCCTTCTCAGAAAAAGAAGGGCTCGAGGAAAAAGACCTTATCTCCAGGAACAAGCAGGAATGTAGTCATCACATATGGGTATCGTCGGTACCGACGGAGCCTGCGCGGGAATGCTCCCCAGCGTCCAATTAGAACGCTTTTGGGAGCATCCCACAGCGCCTGCGTGCTGCCTTCCCGCCTTTCCCAACTGCCTCTCTCCAGTTCTTTTTCCGCGGAGCCAGCAGGTCGTGTTCCTGTCACCGCAGAAGAATTTCTTTATTTTCTTATTTCTTTTTGTGGTCGTGTCTGCCTTCTTCCCTCTACCGGTACCGCCGGTCTTTCTTTTCTTATTTAAAAAAAAAATATATATATATCTTTCCTATTTTCTTCAGGTGCACCCGCCTTTTTGGGCCTTAGGCCCAAAACCTTCCTTAACATGGACAAACCTGCCTCAGGTTTTTAAAAGTGCACCAAGTGTGGCAGTACCATTTCCGTCACCGACACCCATGAATGGTGTTTAAAATGTTTAGGTCCTGACCACTCCATCACGGATTGTGTGTCCTGTGCCATGATGTCTAAAAGAGGTCGGCAGAACCGAGCTGCCAAGCTCAGTACCCTGTTTCCCTCTGATGCAGCTTCGGTGGCATCGACGTCTTCCAGGGCTGCTTCTTCCTCCTGTGTATCCCAGGTAACTAAACATAAATCCAGCCGGTCCTCGAAGGGTAGATCTCCTAAGCATTGAGATGCCTGTGGCGTTGCCCTCGAGGATTCTGCACCGGCAAAATTACCCCGGCAGGAGGCTTCAGCTCCCAAAGCATTATCAGGGTTCCAGGATGTTCTAGATGGCTCGGCCTCAACAGATATCCTGGTGCCATGGTCTGGGGTACCGGTGGCTTCCACCGGTACCGACTTCCAGGCATTGGCGGCATCCATGGACCAGAGAATTCTGAGCATGGAACACAGTCTGGCGGCTTTCCTTGCGGCATCGACGCCCTTGGTACCGCGACAGACAACTCCACCGGTACTGGCACTAGCACCGGCATCGGCACTGGTACCGATAGCATTGACATCGGCATCTGTGTCTGCTGTGCCGGTACTCTGTCCTACGATGCCCTCCGGTACCAATTCCCCGGTACCGACCTTGGTCGGTACGGGTATTGGGCTCTGCAGGAGCATCTGGACAGACGATACTGCGAGTCATCAGAAGAATCTGAGGATTCTGAAAGTTCTGTCGATGCAGAGATACTACTTCCACAGGAGTCCTCCTCCCCTAAACGCAGGATGTCTCCTCCAGAGGACATGTCTTTCCAAGACTTTATCAGAGAGGTGGCTCGGGGCCTGTCCATCACTGTGGCCCCTGAAACAGAGCCAAGGGCCAAGGAGTTGGAAATTTTACAATATCCCAAAACTCCTAAGGAGGCTGCTACCTTACCAATTCATGAGATTCTATATGATCTCATGTTGAGGATGTGGGAAACACCTCTTACCACCTCTCCTCATTCTCATAGGTTAGATACTATGTATCGTGTCCCTCCTTGTCCTGGGTTCCATAAGACTCAGCTTCCTCACCACTCTATTGTGGTTGAGTCAGCTATGAGAAGGATTAGAAGTGCAAAAAGATATGCCTCTAATCCTCCAGGACGTGAATGCAGAACCCTGGATGCTTTTGGACGTAGAGTCTTCCAAGCTTCCATGCTTGCTGCAAGAATCAGTTCCTATAGTCTCTACATGGGAATGTTCCTAAAGGAGGTCACCAGATAATTTACAGACTTTAAGTCCTTTCATTTCTGAAGATAAAAAACAGGACTTTCTCACTTGTGTCAAACATGCCCAAGATGTCTCTAAATCCTCCAACCGTGCAGCCTTTGACTGCTTTGAGTGTATAAGCAGAACCTCGGCTATTGCCATAGGTGCACGTAGAATTTCAGGCATCTGATTTAGAGCTCTGGGTACAAGATAAATTGGGAAACATCCCTTGTACTGGTGAGAACCTGTTTGGGAAAGATTGGCAAGAGAGCGACAATGAAATGGATGCTGAAAATTCCACCTTGGATAGACTATCCAAGTCCACTGCTGATCCTGTTAGAAAAAAGTTGTTCAAGAAAACACCTTTTTCTAAAAAGAAAAGATTTTATCCTGTGTATATTCAGCAGGCATCTTCTGCAGGTCAGTTTTCAACCAAACGTCAGCAACCACCCAAACAGAAGAAAGAAAAGGCTGCTAGGCCTCCTCCGGCTCAGCAGCCTCAGCCTCCTCAGGGCCTTTGACTTTCGGCTAGAGAACTTAGCCTTTCTGGTTCTGGAAGGACCAGAACCGTCCACCATTCCAGGAAGGTTATGTCATTTTGCCCCCAGATGGGGGCAAATAACAGCAGAGCATTGGACACTCTCCATCATAAAGGAGGGGTACAAACTTCATTTCTCAAGCATGCCCCCTCACACAATAGTGAAGCAATTCAATTCTCTGACACCTCTCATCAACCTCTTAGGTCAAGAGGTTGCCATTCTTCTTGCCCAAGGGACGATAGAAGTGCCTCTGCATCAACAGGGCACAGGGTTCTAGTCCCCAAAGAAAACAGGGGGATTCAGACCTATATTAGATCTCAGAGAATTGAACAAATTCCTTGTCAAGGAGAAATTCAAAATGATTTCTCTCGGTGCTCTGCTTCCATACCTTCAGAGTCAGGATTGGCTTTGTTCTCTAGATCTCAAGGATGCGTACACCCATGTACTCATCCATCCAACCCACAGGATGTTCCTTCGGTTCCTTTTTCAAGGAAAGCACTACCAGTACAGGGTGCTTCCTTTTGGTCTGGCCTCTGCTCCAAGGATGTTCACGAAATGCATGGCTGTGGTAGCAGCATTTCTCCGTACTCTGGGAATATTCGTCTTCCCTTACTTGGACGACTGGCTCATTCGAGCTCCAACACAGTCAGAGGCCAAGACTTCTCTATCCTGCACAATGCATATCCTCCAGTATTTAGGGCTGGTAATAAACATCCCAAAATCCAGTCTGACGCCCACTCAGCCTTTAGAGTTCATAAGAGCTCTTCTGGATACCACAAGAGCAAGGGACTATCTCCCCCAGGCCCGTTGCCTTCGCTTAGTGCAGTTAGCTTCTCAAGCAGTGCTAAAGCCCCATCTAACTGCTCGAGAAATGTTGCAATTTCTGGGCCACATGGCATCCACCGTGCATGTGGTACCATATGCTCGCCTCCACATGAGGGCAGCTCAGTGGACTTTATCCACCCAATGGACCCAGGCATCAGGGTGCCTGTCAGACAAAATAGCAAACACAAGTCGCCTCATTTTGTCCCTCCAATGGTGGAGGTCCACTCAAAATTTGTTGCTAGGGTGCCCCTTCCAACAACCCTTACCCCGAGCAACTCTCACAACAGATGCTTCTCCCAGGGCACTTGGTCTCCACAAGAGAGTTGTCTACATATCAATCTCTTGGAACTCAGAGCAATTTTCCTGGCTCTGTGAGTGTACCACTCCCTGCTCAGCTACAAGACAGTCCTCATTCACACGGACAATCAGGTAGCCATGTTTTATGTGAACAAGCAGGGGGGAACGGGCTCTGTCGCTTTGCAACGAAGCTTTGCGACTATGGGCCCTCGCCAGAGAGCATCAGATTCATCTGCTGGCAGTATATCTTCTAGGCATTCAAAACTCTTCGGCGGACAGACTGTCGAGTTCTCCTTCCACACGAGTGGTCTCTGCATACAGACCAGGTGACCAGGATATTTCAACTTTGGGGAACCCCGGTGGAATGCCAAACTTCCCCGGTTCTGTTCCAGAAATCCGGCTCAGGGAGCTCAGGCCAGGGATGCTTTCCTCCTTTACTGGGGTCAAGACCTCCTGTATGCCTTTCCGCCCATTCCCCTAATTCCAAAACCCTCTTCAAGCTTCAGAGAGACACAGGCCACATGATCCTCATAGCACCACATTGGCCACGGCAAATGTGGTACCCTCTGCTTATACATCTCTCTCAAGCTCCCTCCTTAGAGTTAGGGTCTGCTCCAGATCTCCTGTCTCAGGAGGACGGGATGTTATGGCATCCCAATCCCCAGTCCCTGCATCTCAGGGCTTGGTTGCTGAAGGCCTAGATCTCCAAGATCTTCATCTTTCTCAGCAAGTGAAAGATGTTCTTTATGCTTCCAGAAAACCTTCCACTAGACGTTCTTATGCTTTCAAGTGGAAAAGGTTCACTATTTGGTGTTCAGAAAAGGGTCTTAACCCCCTTGCTATACCTCTGGAATCTTTACTGGAGTATCTCCTCCATTTGTCTAATGCAGGCCTTAAGACAAATTCAGTAAGAGTCCATTTGAGTGCTATTGCAGCTTCTCTTAAACCTCTAAATGGACAACCTATTTCCTCTCATCCTCTTATAGCAAGATTCATGAGAGGCCTCCTTCTAACTAAGCCTCCCATTAGACCACCTCCGGTGGCATGGGACTTGAACCTGGTTCTTGGGCAGCTCATGAAGCCACCTTTCGAACCCTTAGCTACCACCTCCTTGAAATTCCTTTCTTGGAAGGTTATCTTCCTCATTGCAATCACATCAGCACGCCGCATTAGGATCCATCATGACAAGGTAGTCCTTAGGACTCATCCACACTTTATGCCTAAGGTGGTCTTGCCTTTTCATCTCAACCAAGAGGTCTACCTACGTGTCTTTTTTCCAGGACCTCATACATCAAATGCAGAGAGGGATCTTCATACCTTGGACTGTAAAAGAGCTCTAGCTTTATCTCCAGGAACAAGCAGTCTTCACATATGGGTACGTCGGTACCAACGGAGCCTGCACGGGAATGCTGCCCAGCTTCCAATCAGAAAGCTTTTGGCAGCATCCCTCGCGCCTGCGCAGTGACTTCCCGCCTTCTCCACAGCCTCTCTTCAGTTTTCGTTTTTCCGCGGAGTCGGCAGGACGTCCTCCTGTCACCGCAGAAACTTTTCTTTTTTATTACTTTAATTACTTTAGTTTTTTGTTTTCTTGTGGTCACGGCTGTATTTCCCGCTGCCACCGGTATCGCCGGTGGATTTTTGACTAAATTCTGAGAAACTTTTTCTTCAGTTTTTTTGCCTTAACTTCTTGGGCCTACTAGGCCTTTTCATTATGGAGCCTTCTTTTACTAAGAAGTGCTTTCGATGTAGAAACTCCTGTTTCTTTTTAGACACCAATAGTTGGTGTCTCAACTGTGTGGGTCCTGACCCTTTTTCCCCTGACTTGTCAGGAGATAATTTTGTGAGGAAACCTTCAGTTTTTAGAGTTTCCCTCGATACCGTTTTTTCCTCGGCAGTGAGGGTACCCGGTTTCTCTACTTCACAGGATCAGGTAACCCAAAAACAGTCTGTTAAGACTAGTCAATGCTTGAGTGGTATGTCCCATGCCCAGCATGGTGACGGCTCCGGTTTTACCCTCAAGAATCCATTGGCATTACCCCTGCGGGAGTCTTTGGGCGCCAAAGCGTTAAAGTGGTTTCAGGATGTTCCTGAGGCTCACCCCTTACAGAACATACCTGAGCCATGCTCGGGGGTGGTATCCGCTTCGAGCGGTACCGAGCCTCCGGCATCGGCACCGGTGTCGAGTATTCCACTCTTCACCAGGGATCGTCATCGGGTGTCCTCGGTACCTTCGGGACCGATTGATACGCACAGCATTGACTTCTCTCAATCTCAGCCATGCTCCGGGACGGTACCGGCGTCGATCGGTTCCGATACCCTGGCATCGGCATCGAGGTGGACCCCCTTACCCTTTGCAAGGGGTGCTCATCGGGTATCCTCGGTACCGTCGGTATCGATCGATGTAACCCAGGCTGCCTTAGTGGTATCGGCATCGCCGATACTGCCACCGGCGTCGGAACCCTCTCGACATGCATCGATAGTTTCTTCGATGCCTAGTCTTGAACCGATTGAGGACTGGGTACCGACGCGTCCCGGAACCGACTCCTGTCGTTTCCAGATAGGCAATTCCGAAGATCCTAGCCATAACTCCCTCATGATCTCGGTACCACTGCAGCAGTCCCCGATGGCAATTTCCCCTGCTAATCCTGTATCAGTATCGATGTCAATGCCTGTTCTTGCACCGATGCCTAGTTTGGAACCGATACCTGGCATTAATGCAGTACCCTCTACGTCCTCTGGTGCTCAGGCTCTTTCTTTAGCCTTACCAGGAATAGTTCCCATAGGAGATCAGTCTTTTCAGGCTTTTCTCCTGGATATGGCAACCTTTCTTAATATCTCTATCCCTGGTTGTGATCCTACTCATGGCTCACCGGCACAAATGGAAAATATGAAGCTTCCTTTACATCCTGCTCTGCAGGATCTCCTTCTGAGGGTCTGGAAATCGCCCTTACGACTTCCTCTACTTTCTATAGACATTGAGGTTCGGTACCGGGTGCCACCCTCTCCAGGGTTTCAAAAGCCTCAACTTTCTCATCGTTCCCTTGTAGTGGAATCGACACTGAGGAAAGTTAAGAGCAAGAAGAAGCATTCTTCTTATCCGCCGGGTCGTTCTTCAAGAACACTCGATGCTTTTGGTCGTCAAGCCTTCCAAAACTCTATGCTGGCCTCCAGAATTCTTTCATATATTTTTCACATGAGTCTAACACTCCAGGAAGTCACAGAGAAATTGTCTCTTTTGACCCCTTTTTTACCAGAGCCCAAGGCTACTGATTATTCCTTGCTCATCAATCACAGCCAGAATATATCCTGGTTCCTGTCTCGTGCTTCTATAGACTCCTTTGAGTCTGTTAGCAGATCCTCTGCTATTGCCATTGCAGCACGTCGCAGAGCCTGGCTTGAGACTTCAGACTTGAGCAAATGGGCACAAACTATACTGGCTCATTCTCCTTGTACAGGAGAAGGTCTTTTCAATAAGGAGGCTTTACGTCAGGTTGCTCAATGCTCCACTGACTCTCCTTCCACTAAAAACCATTCTAAGCCACCTCCTTCAAGGAGTAGGAAATGTCCTACCAAACCTTCTTTCCCTAAGAAAAGAAAGTTTCATTCATCTCCTGCCCATCATTCGGCTGTACCTAAACAAGAGACGCCTCAGCCTAGTCTGAAGTCCTCCAGTTCTGGCCAGTCTCAGCATTACCAGCAACCATAGGGGCCGGGAATTGTAACCTACACTTCACTTCTACACATTAGAAGTTTATTCACTGCTTTTCTTTTTCAGTGTACCAACCTGTCGAAAATGTTTTGTTCAGGGACTACAGACTTCTCCTCTTCTTACTCTCTAGAAGAGCAGTTGCAACTATCCCCTGATAGTTTCTATCCCAACTGAACATTTTTTCCTTCAGTTGACTTACCCTATGGGTACGTCACCCTCCAATTACTTGCTCACCCTCTCAACCGGGTTTTTTCCTTGACTGAGGGGTACCATACTGAAAAGCTTCTCTAGCAAGCTTGTTCCTCAGACAGGGAGAAGAGATATCTCCTCTCTTTTCTTGTCTGTTTTTCTTTATTAGGCACAGGACAATCTCTCTGCTGTTTCCGTCAGCAGCTCTGTCTGCAGGAGTTACAGTAATTGTATTACTGGTACTTTTTCCAAGTTCCAGTCCCTTGTTCAAAATTTGGTCTAACCTCAGTAGTGCTTCCAAGTTATCTTGGATCCTCCTACTCGTTTAGACTTTCTCACATTATTCTAACCATCTCCTCTCCTAGGATATGTCAACTCACCTGACTTCAGTCAGTTTATCTCATAGCTCTCCTGTACAATGCTCTCTGCAGTCTTCAGAGAAGCTTTCTACTATGAGGGCCTTGCTATAGAGCATTGACCTTGTCTCTGAAGTTTCTCTATTAGTAGGGAAAAACTTATAAACCCTTCCCATGCCTGTGAGGGTTCTCCACCCCCTCTAGCCTGGGGTGTTAACATGAGATATCTGTTCTGCGTGAAAATCCAAGGCTGATGTTTACGCATGCTACCTCTGGGTCCCTCCATAGGTCCCTCTGGTATCTTTTCTGCGTTTCTCCACATCTACCATGTCAGTATTCAGTGGAACTCCCGCCTTGTTCCTTACAGATTCATATGTTCATCTGTTCTCACGCGAACATCACGGTTATCTGGTTAGATTGCCTTCCTGCATCCCTCAATCCACGAAAATAGATTCTCTATACATATCCCAAGTGGGTTCACCCTCTTGTACAACGCAGAATCTTTTTCTTTTATATTCCCCATGTACAATTATGGGGCTGGGTGGTTGACAGGTATCTTCAACCTGTTTGGTATGTCGCATCTCCATATATGTCTACATACCTGTATCATTACTCTAGTGGTGCTAATCCATGCCCCACAACTTTACATATATTTAGGTATATCATATATATATATATATGTATATGTGTGTGTGTGTATGTATGTATGTATGTCCTAATATACACATCTGGACATATATATATATAGATATTTTCCAGCCACATATATATATATATGTGTTTGATGGGGGGCTTCGTAAGGGTTGGTCTGTCGTACACGCTATCACCCTTACTGTCTATACTACATGTTTTACCTCCTAGAGGTTTTAGACAGTCTGTCGCCCTACGTCCCATACCATATTACGATGCAGAAACTGTTAGACACCAATAACCACTTTGGTGCTAATATCTTCCATTTTTTCTTTAAGTCCTTGAAGCATCAAGCTTCAATATTTTTTCCTATCTCTCGCCAGCTAGGAAAAACAGTGTACATCTTTATCTTTGAGTACACAACTGTTTTCCGTGGGAATAGGGGTTTTTCCAGTCCCCCTCTTCCCGCCAGGACTGGGCTAGTTCTCCAACTCCGTCAGTCTTCTTCCTTTAGTCCTCAGTGTTAATGACCTTATGCCTAAAGGAGTTTTCAGCTTTTCCCATAAAGCTTTCCATTGAAGACCTGACGTCTAATCCTACCCAGTTGACACCTGGATCATCTACTACCCCCAGGTCTGGACCTTCATCCTCACTACTGAGAGGTCACCTTGAAGATTCTGCCACTGCTTATCCAGTAGACTTCATCATGCTTTCTACTTCCTACATTACAGTAGGTAAGCTGCATATTTTAAGTGTACATTAAATGTGTTTTAATGCTACTCCTCATATCTACCAAGGACTCCTGTACTCTGTAGAACACCTAGTCCTTGGCTATGGTGTTTCTTTCCTCACAGCTCCTTTATTATCAACTCCTACCCTCCATCCCACATTGGATGCCGGGGATTCCTGGAGACAAAATGCACCCCTCATCCGGGCACTTGCATTTTTATGGGATCTCCCCCTGGCATCTCCAGCTAGAGAGTCCCCATATGTGAAGACTCATTCCTGCTTGTTCCTGGAGATAGCACAGTTACTTACCTGTAACAGGTGATCTCTGGGAACAGCAGGAATTAGTCTTCACAACCCTCCCACCTCCCCTAGGAGTTGCATCTTTTTATCTTCTTCCTTTTCTCCTCGCCTTTGTCTCAGCTCTGAAACTCAACTGAAGAGAGGCTGTGGAGAAGGCGGGAAGTCACTGCGCAGGCGCGAGGGATGCTGCCAAAAGCTTTCTGATTGAAAGCTGGGCAGCATTCCCGTGCAGGCTCCGTCGGTACCGACGTACCCATATGTGAAGACTAATTCCTGCTGTTCCCAGAGATCACCTGTTACAGGTAAGTAACTGTGCTTTACTTACAAAGGACACAGCAACATAGAAAGTCCTCTCAACTCTTTGTTGCTTTTGATCCTTCTCGTTTGGGACTTCCAGTCTCCAAGAGAACACTATCTAACTGGATTGCTCAGTGTATTTCTTTTGCCTATCAGAGTAAGAACCTTTCTCTGGAGGGCCATATCAGAGCTCACAATGTGAGAGCCATGGTAGCCTCAATGGCTCATCTGAACTCTGTGTCTATTGACATCTGTCAAGCAGCCACTTGGGCCTCAGTTCATACCTTCACAGCCCATTACTGCTTGGACAAGGACTCCCGCAGGGATGCCTTGTTTGGTCAGGCTGTTCTCAAACACCTGTTACATACCTAATCAACTCCTACCCACCATCCCTTTAAGGATGCCAGAGATCCATGGGGGGAAGTGGAGCCCTTCTCAGGGACACACAACTTCTGGGGTCTCTCCCTGGCACCTAAAGCTAGGGAGTCCCCATATGTGATGACTACATTCCTGCTTGTTCCTGGAGATAGCATAGTTACTCACCTGTAACAGGTGATCTACGGGAACAGCAGGAATTTACTCCTCACAACCCACCCTCCTCCCCTAGGAGTTGTATCTCTCTATCTCTCTCTTCCTTTCCCTCGCTTTCTCTCTTTGTCTCAGCTCTAAAACTCAACTGGAGAGAGGCAGTTGGGAAAGGCGGGAAGGCAGCACGCAGGCGCTGTGGGATGCTCCCAAAAGCGTTCTAATTGGACGCTGGGGAGCGTTCCCGCGCAGGCTCCGTCGGTACCGATGATACCCATATGTGAGGACTAAATTCCTGCTGTTCCCGGAGATCACCTGTTACACGTGAGTAACTATGCTTTACCCGAGGAAGACTACTACCTATAGAACCTACCCTCGCTACCAGGCCTCTGTAGCTCCCCAACAGGGCCAGCAGGCCAAGGGGTAGGGTCATGGGCCCTGTAGGCAGAAGGCCCCCTAGCCTCCTACTCCGGCTCCTGCTCAGCAGGGAGGGGTTTTTTGACTATGCCAGCATAGCCTCTCCTCCTCTCCAGGACACAGGAGGTCGGCTGACCCTGTACGCAGACAGGTGGCCAGCCATCACAGGGGATACTTGGGTGTTAAGTATCATCGAAAGGGGCTATCTGCTCTACTTCACCTAGATACCCCCCTCCTACTTTCCAGGGGAGCCTCCAAGACCCCCTCTGCACAGAATCTTACTCATTCAGGAGTTGGATGGTCTAGTAAGAGAACAGGCAGTGGAACTGGTGCCTCACCAGTCTACTCCAGGTACTTCCTGGTACCAAAAAGAACAGGAGGCCTCAGACCCATCCTCGACCTGAGAAATCTAAACAAGTTCCTGGAGAGGGAAAAGTTGAAGATGCTTACCCTTGGGATCTTACTGCCCTACCTCCAGCAGGGAGATTGGCTATGCTCCTTAGACCTGAAGGATGCTTATACTCACATCCTCAAACATTCCAAGCTACAGACAATTCCTCAGATTTGTGATGGGAGGAAAGCACTTCCAGTACAGAGTGCTTCCTTTTGGCCTCACCTCTGCCCCCAGGGTTTTTACAAAATGCCTGGCGGTGGTTGCGGCCTACCTCAGGAATCAGGGGATCTTTGTGTTCCCTTACCTGGACGACTGGCTCATCAGAGGCCAGTCTCCACAAGAGGCCAGACAGGCCACCTGGAGAACCATATCCCTGCTTCAGCACCTAGGGTTCATTATAAACTTCCCAATGTCCACTTTGCTCCCCTCACAGGACGTGGAATTCATAGGAGCAAGGTTGGATACCATCCAAGCAAAGGCCTTTTTGCCTGTGGACAGAGCTCACAGGCTGATAAAGTTGGCCGGCCGGTTTCGGGCGAACTCTCTGGTCTCGGCCAGAAACTTCCTCCGGCTCTTAGGTCACATGGCTTCCACAGTGCATGTCACCCCATATGCCTGGCTACACATGAGGCCGGCTCATTGGCACCTCAGGGTGAAGTGGCTGCAGGCCACAGGGACGTTTTCAGACAAAATAAAGGTGTCCAAACTCTTGGTGGATTCCTTACGCTGGTGGAGGCATCTCCCAAATCTGGTCAGTGGTGTTCCTTTTCAGGCCTCCCCACACACTTGGGTACTGACAACCGATGCTTCCCTGCAGGACTGGGGGGCTCACTGCCAGGGAGCCTGCACCCAAGGCCTGTGGTCTCCGTGGGAGGCTGCCCAGCAGATCAACCTGTTGGAATTGAGGGCCATTTGGGTAGCCTTGCAGACCTTCTCTCAGATCCTGTCTCACCAGTCTGTCCTAGTTCAGACGGACAACCAGGGAGGAACGGTATCCAGACTTCTATGCCTGGAAGCACAAGCTCTCTGCTCCTGGGCTGTCACCCAGGGCATGACCCTCAGGGCAGTCTTCCTCCCAGGCCAGGAAAACTACCTGGCGGACACTCAGCAGACTCCTGCAGCCTCACGAGTGGCAGTTGGATCCTCTGGTAGTTCAAAAGATCTTTCTGAAGTGGGATCTTCCGACCATGGATCTCTTTGCCAGTCCGCTCAACAGGCAACTACCCCGGTTCTGTTCCAGGCAACCGCATCCCTTGAGAACAGCGCCAGATGCAATCCTGATCCCTTGGTCAGAGGTCCTGCTGTATGCCTTTCCTCCCACACCTCTCGTGGCCCGGACTCTATTCAAAATCCAGCAGGACCGAGCCACGGTGATCCTGATAGCCCCCAGGTGGCCCAGGCAGCCGTGGTTCCCTCTTCTGCTGTTGCAAGTGGATACTCCACTTCCTCTGGGGTTGCAACCCAACCTTCTGACTCAGGATCAGGGGTCCCTCTTGCATCCCAACCTCAAATCCCTCAATTTGATGGCCTGGCTGTTGAAAGGCTAGTCCTTGCTCCCTTGCTCCTATCTAGGGAGGTTGAAGGAGGTGGTGTTGGCCTCCTGGAAGCATTCCACCAGGAAGGCCTATGCTCTAAAGTGGCGTAGGTTCTCTACTTGGTGTTCAGTAGCAAGAGGACCCTTTCTCCTGCTCTGTCCAGGTGGTGCTTCAATACCTGCTCCACCTTTCCAACCTAGGACTTCAGTCCAACTCTGTCCGGGTTCACCTCAGTGCCCTCTCAGCTCACCACTTGCAGGTGGATGGACAATCTCTCTCAGGCGACCCTCTGGTGTCTCGTTTTCTAAGAGGCCTGCTTCTGCTTAAGCTTCCTATTCGTCCACCTGCCCCTGAGAGGGATCTCAATGTGGTCTTGCAGCAACTGACTTGCCCACCTTTTGAGCCGATAGCAACCTGCCATTTACGTTTCCTCTCCTGGAAGGTCTTGTTCCTTGTGGCACTCAACTCGGATAGGCGGGTGAGTGAGCTTCAGGCCCTGGTCTCGGATAGGCTATATACCAGGTTCTATAGGAATATGGTAGTCTTGCGGACTCATCCTAAGTTCCTTCCAAAGGTGATGTCCTCCTTCCACCTCAACCAGGAGGTGGTACTTCCAACATTCTTTCCTAGGCCGCACGCCAGTAGGGCAGAGACTGTCTTGCATACCCTGGATGGTAGAAGGGCGCTGTCCTTTTACCTTGAACGTACGCAGGGGCATAGAAGGGCTTCTCAGCTCTTCATTTCCTTTGACCCTAATAAATTGGGGTTGCCTGTCACTAAGCGTACGTTGTCCATCTGGGTGGCAGACTGTATCGCCTGGACGTACAGGTCAGCCGGCCTCTCCCTGGAGGGTCGAGTCACAGCCCACTGAGTTAGGGCGAAGGCCGCATCAGTAGCTCACTTCCGCTCTGTTCCATTGGCAGACATCTGCCGGGCCGCTACTTGGTCTTCAAGCTAGACTTTTGCGGACCACTACTGCCTCGAGAGGGAGTCCCGTAGGGACAGTGCTTTCGGGCAAGCGGTACTCTGTAATCTCTTTGAGGTTTAGGCATCTCCTACCCTCCGGCCCTGGTGTTGGGCTACCGTTCAGGTGTGGTCTCGGAGAAGATTCTCTCACTGTTGCTGAGGCTCTAGAGGGAGCTCTATTTTTCAGCCTGGGTTCCTGGTAGCCCAGAGCTAGGGAGTCACCCATATGTGAGGACTGACTTCCTGCTTGGTCCTGGAGAAAGAGTAGTTACTCACCTGTAACAGGTGTTCTCCAGGAGCAACAGGAATCCGTCCTCATGACCCACCCTCCTCCCCTTGGGGTTGCAGTTGTAGATAGTTCATTTTCTTTTTTTGTGCTGTCTTTTAGCAATGTCATTTGAATGAGCAAGATGGCACCTTTGGGCGGGAAGGGGACCGCGCATTCATGCCCGTATTCCCAAAGGCTTTCTTTGAAAGCTGGGGAAATGCTCCGCATGGGGGCTCCGTCGACGCCGATATCACCCATATGCGAGGACTGATTCTTGCTGCTCCTGGAGAACACCTGTTACAGGTGAGTAACTACTTTCTCTCCTTGCAGTGTATTTTCCAGGCATTCAAAACTCTTGGGCGGACAGACTCAGTTGAGTTCTGCTTCCACACGAATGGTCTCTCCATGCAGACCAGGTGACCACAATTTTCCAAATTTGGGGAACCCCAGACATAGACCTCTTTGCAAGTCCGCTGAATGCCAAATTTCCCCGGTTCTGTTCCAGAATTCTGACTCAGGGTTGTCAGGCCAGGGATGCTTTCCTCCCCCATTGGGGCCAGGACTTCCTGTATGCCTTCCCACCCATTCCCTTAATTCCCAAAACCCTGTTCAAGCTTCAGGGAGACAGAGATCATATGATTCTCATAGCTCCACATTGGCCACGGCAAATGTGGTATCCTCTGCTCCTACATCTCTCTCAAGCTCCGCCTCTGGAGTTAGGATCTGCTCCAAATCTCCTTTCTTAGGAGGAAGGGATGCTGTGGCACCCCAATCCCCAGTCTCTGCATCTCAGGTCCTGGTTGCTGAAAGCCTAGAACTTCTCGGTCTTAACCTTTCTCATCAGGTAAAGGATATCCTTTATGCTTCCAGGAAGCCTTCCACAAGATGCTCTTATGCATTCAAGTGGAAAAGGTTTACCATATGATGCTCGCAGAAGGGTCTTAACCAATGTTCCCTCTAATTTTCTGTAGGCTGTGTGCGCATAAAATATCAGCTGTGCAGCTTTTGAAGGAAGATTAAATTTTTGTGCGCCACATAACGACACTCGGAGTTATATACTTTAAAATTTGATTACATGTCAGAATACAGTATGTACACCATATTGATTGCACTAGAAAATATTGTAGAACTTGTGAAAGCCATAAATACACAACAACTTTTAAATTTCAAGATGTCTGTGTTGTTTTCTATCAGAATCAGAACCAAAATTTTTGTGCGCTCTGTTGTAAAGTATGTGCGCTCGCTTGGCAAGGTGTGTGCGCGCGCACACGCGCACAGCTTAGAGGGAACAGTGGTCTTAACACTCTCGCGATACCTCTGGAATCATTACTGGAGTATCTCCTTCATTTATCTAATGCAGGGCTTAAGACCAATTCAGTGAGTTCATTTGAGTGCTATTGCAGCTTCTTTCAAGCCTCTAAATGGACAACCTATTTCCTCTCATCCTCTCATAGCGAGATTTATGAGAGGCCTTCTTTTAACGAAGCCTCCCATTAAGCCACCAACAGTGGCATGGGACTTAAATCTGGTTCTTGGGCAGCTCATGAAGCCACCTTTCAAGCCATTAGCTACTACCTCTTTGAAATTCCTTTCCTGGAAGGTCATCTTTCTTATTGCAATCACATCAGCACGTCGCATCAGTGAATTGCAAGCGTTGGTGGCTGATCCTCCTTATACAAGGTTCCATCATGATAAGGTAGTCCTTAGGACTCATCCACACTTTATGCCAAAGGTGGTGTCACCTTTTCATTTAAACCACCGGTTTACCTTCCTGTATTCTTCCCAAGGCCTCAGCCTCAAATGCAGATAGGAATCTTCATACTTTGGACTGTAAAAGGGCTTTCTCCAGGACCAAGCAGGAAGTCAGTCCTCACATATGGGTGACGTCGGCGCCGACGGAGCCCTCGCGGAGCAATTTTCCCCAGCTTTCAAAGAAAGCCTTTGGGAATTGCAGCGCGCATGCGCGGTCCTCTTCCCGCCCAAGGGTGCCATCTTGCTCAGTCTTCTTTTTTCCGCAGAGCCCTACAGACGTTGCCTGTGAATCCCCACAGAAAAGTTGATTTTTTTTCTCTATTTTTCTCTTTTTTTCTTCGGGCCTTTTTCCCTGGCAGCCCGGTCATTCGACCTCGCAGGGGCCCTTTTTCCCCCGATGGCTGCCAGCGGCTTTAAAAAGTGTGATCTCTGTAAGAAACTAATGTCTCTTACAGACACTCATGACTTCTGCCTCCGCTGCCTCGGCCCAGATCATGACTCCATGATCTGTGCGCCATGCGGCAAAATGTCCTCAAAAGCATTGAGGAGTCGGCAGCATCAGCGGGAGCATATCTTCTCTGACTCCGGCCGGGCTCGGACCTCGTCAGAGGCTTCGACGTCTCGGGACTCTGGTCCTAAGCATCGTCGAAGTTCCTCTGACAGGGGGTCTCCTACCCGGGAACATCATCGGAAGAAGAAACCCGCGAGGGCGGGATCGGTGGACGCTCCTGGTTCCTCGAGGGCCAGGTCGCATAGCCCCGATTCCCGTCCCGGGTCCTCGGAGATGGAGAGGCCGTCAAAACATCCTCGACTCAAGGTGGACTTGCCCGCTCAAGTGAGTACTGTTGTCCTCGTTGACTCGCCTCCGAAGGACCCGACGCCGTCGGGACCCGAGTCGGGGGGCTGCTGGGTCTCCTGAGCTCGGACTCAGGTTGACGGCCTTGGAGAGCAGTCTGACTGCCTTCATGGACCAGCAGCGGGTATTGATCGCTGGCCTCGCCGGGACGTCGACCTCCAAATCGACCCCGGAGACCGAGCCGATCCTCGAGTCCATGAGGGCTCGAGTCGATCCTCGGTCGAGGTCTCCTTCGGCCTCCCGTTCGGGACCGATGTCGTCGACGCTGACTCCCTCGGCGTCGGAGCGGATAGCATCGGTGCCCGCCCGACCGGAGCCACTCGACTCCTCCTCCGAGGAGTCGGCCTGGGAATCTGAGGACGAAGAGTCACCTGGTTCCTTTCGGACTCGGTGTGTCCCTTCGGACCCCCCCGAGTCCGAACCTCGGAGACGGTCCCCCCCTGGAGGATACCCGGTTCTCGGACTTCGTGAGGGATATGGCCAAGGCCTTGGCCTTCCCACGGATCCCGAGGAGGAGCCTCGAGTCAAAGAACTCGATGCCCTCCAATATGACTCTCCCCCGAAGGAGGCCTTTATTGTACCGGTTCCTCCGATGCTGGAACGACTTCTCTTCCGCATGTGGGAGAGCCCGGCGTCGTCGCCGGTATTAAGCAAGCGGGTCGATTCCATTTATTGAGTCTGCAAGAGCCCCGGCTTCCAGAAGGCACAACTACCGCACCATTCCATGGTGGTGGAATCGGCCATGCATAGACTTAAGAGTCAAAAAATGCACTCCTCGGTGCCCCCTGGTAGGGAAGCCCGAAGCCTGGATGCCCTCGGTAGGAAGTGCTTCCAGGGCTCTATGCTTGCTTGTCGAGTCCAGACATACCAGCTCTACATGGGCATGTATCTCCGAGACCTGGCTAAGGAAATAGCCGGGTTCTCTGCTGGTCTCTCCGACGAACCTTTGCAGAGGTTCCAATCCTTGTCTACTGGTATTCGGGAGTGCTCCAAGTTTATATCTTGAGCAGCCTATGATGGTTTTGAGGCTTCGGCTCGAGTAGCTGCGGGCGGCATCGGTGGACGCCGCCAGGCTTGGCTTCAGACGTCCGACCTCGAGCCCTGGGTACAGGACAAGTTGGTCGATGTCCCCTGCCGAGGTGATAACCTCTTTGGCAAGCCCATGGATGAGAAGGCTGCACAAATCGAGACGGAGACTCTCACCAGGACTCGTCTCTCAAGGAAGATCTCTGCCCCTTCTCAAAAGAAGAAGGTCTCGGGGAAAAAGCCCTTTTACCCGAGGAAAGGTGCTGCCTATAAATACTACCCTCAGTATCAGGCCTCAGCAGCTCCCCCACAGGGAAAGCAGGCCAAGGGACGGGGTAATGGGTCCTGTAGGCAGCAAGCCCCCAAGCCTGCACCACCGGCCCCTGCTCAGCAGGGTGGGGTTTTTTGACTTCCTCAGCATAGCCTCTCCCCCTCAGCACAGGAGGCCGGCTGGTCCACTTTGCCCAAAGGTGGTCCAACATCACCACAGATACCTGGGTACTTCACATAGTTCAAAAGGGTTATCTTCTTCACTTTCACCAGATACCTCCCTCCTACTTTCCAGGGGAGCCTCCCAGACTACCTTTGCACAGGGACTTACTACTTCAGGAGTTAGCAAGTCTTGTTCAGGAACAAGCTGTGGAACCAGTGCCCCACCACCTGAAGGGCCAAGGGTTTTACTCCAGGTACTTCCTGATTCCAAAAAGAACAGGAGGCCTCAGACCCATCCTGGACTTGCGAAACCTCAACAAGTTCCTTGCAAAGGAAAAGTTCAAGATGCTTACCCTTGGAATCCTGCTGCCCTACCTCCAGCAGGGAGACTGGCTATGCTCCTTGGATCTGAAAGATGCATATACTCATATCCTCATTCATCCGGACCACAGACAATATCTCAGATTTGTTGTGGGAGGAAATCATTATCAGTACAGAGTGCTGCCCTTTGGCCTATCCTCCGCACCCAGGGTGTTCACCAAATGCCTCGCAGTGGTGGCGGCTTATCTGAGACTTCAAGGTCTGTTTGTGTTCCCATACCTGGACGACTGGCTCATCAGAGCCCAGTCTTCCCAAGAGGCCACTCAAGCCACTCATCGCACTGTGGCTCTGCTCCAGCACTTGGGTTTTGTCATAAACTTCGCAAAGTCCACTTTGCTCCCCTCTCAAAATCTCGAGTTCATCGGTGCCCGGTTGGACACACTTCAGGCGCGGGCCTTCCTCCCTCTGGACAGGGCCAAGCGGCTCATGGATCTCGCCGGCCACTTTCACAGTGATGCGCTGGTCTCAGCCAGGCACTTTCTGTGACTGCTCGGCCATATGGCTTCCACGGTCCATGTGACCCCCAATGCCCGACTGAACATGCGTCCTGCTCAGTGGTGCCTTCGCAATCAATGGCATCAGGCCACGGAGAGCCTAGCGGACTCCGTACAGATCTCCGACCAGCTGGTCTCTTCTCTACAATGGTGGCTTCATCTGCCAAACCTGGTACTAGGAGTGACTTTTCAGCCCCCTACGCATTCTCAGGTCCTGACGACCGATGCTTCTCTCCTGGGTTGGGGAGCACATTGCCAAGGGACATGTACTCAAGGCCTCTGGACTCCTTGGGAGTCTGCTCAGCAGATAAACTTTTTGGAGCTCAGAGCCATCCGCCTAGCGCTCAAAGCATTCTCTCACCTGGTTTCTCATCAGTCGGTGATGATAGACAGACAATCAGGTTGCAATGTTCTACGTGAACAAACAAGGGAGAACAGGCTCCTTCCTTCTCTGTCAGGAGGCACAAAAACTATGCTCTTGGGCAGTCCACCACGGCATCATCCTCAAGGCTGTCTATCTCCCAGGTCATGAAAATTACCTGGCCGACAAGCTCAGCAGGATCCTCCAGCCACACGAGTGGAGGTTGGATCCACTGGTGGTTCAGCGGATCTTTCTCAAGTGGGGCCTCCCCACCATGGATCTGTTTGCCAGTCCTCTGAACCGGCAGCTGCCCAGATTCTGCTCACGACAGCCGCATCCTCTCCGGGTAGTGGCAGATGCTTTTCTAATTCCATGGTCCACCGGCCTCTTGTATGCCTTTCCTCCCATGCCACTGGTGTCTCGGACACTCTTCAAGGTTCTCAGAGACAAAGCATCGATGATCCTAGTGGCTCCCCGGTGGCCGAGACAACCTTGGTTCCCGCTTCTGATGCAGCTAGCGGTAGACACTCCTCTTCCACTGGGATTTCAGCCCGACCTCCTGTCGCAGGATCAGGGGACTCTCCTACACCCCAATCTCCAGTCCCTTCATCTGATGGCCTGGCTGCTGAAAGGGTAGTCCTTGCTCCTCTGCAGCTACCTCCAGATGTGGAGGAGGTCGTCTTGGCCTCCAGTAGGCCCTCCACCCGAAAGGCCTACGCTCTCAAGTGGCATCGGTTCTCCGTCTGGTGTACTCAGCAGTCTCAAGATCCTTTCTCCTGTTCAGCATCAGTGGTCTTGCAGTACTTGCTCTCTCTCTCCAACCTTGGACTTAAGTCCAACTCTGTAAAGGTCCACCTCAGTGCTCTTTCTGCGCATCACATGCCGGTGGATGGTAGACCTCTTTCCAGCCACCCTCTGGTGGCTCGGTTTCTCAGAGGCCTCCTTCTCCTTAAGCCACCTTTGCGCCCGCCAGCCCCGGACTGGGATCTTAATGTGGTGTTGCAGTGGATTACCTGTCCGCCTTTTGAGCCTATGGCTACCTGTCCGCTACGTTTTCTTTCGTGGAAAACCTTGTTCTTGGTAGCCCTCACTTTGGCTAGACGCGTTAGTGAGCTGCAGGCCCTGGTTTCTGATCCTCCTTACACTAGGTTCTACAAGAACCGGGTAGTCCTACGGACTCACCGTAAATTTCTTCCCAAAGTGGTTTCCTCTTTTCACATCAACCAGGAGGTGGTACTTCCGACCTACTTTCCCAGGCCACACTCCAGCCGAGCTGAAATGGTCCTGCATACCCTGGACTGTAGAAGGGCATTGACCTTCTACCTTGACCGTAAGCGGGAGCACCGAAAGGCTGTTCAGCTCTTCGTGTCTTATGACCCCAACAAGTTGGGGCTCCCTGTCTCCAAGCGTACTCTGTCCATCTGGATTGTGGACTGTATCGCTTCGGCTTACGAGGCTGCCGGCCTCGTGCTGGAAGGTAGAGTCACAGCTCATCGTGTTCGGGCGAAGGCTACGTCGGTAGCTTACCTCCGCTCTGTTCCATTGGCAGACATCTGCCAGGCCGCTACTTGGTTTTCAAGCCAGACTTTTGCAGCCCATTATTGCCTGGAGAGGGAGTCCCGCAGGGACAGTGCTTTCGGACAGGCAGTCCTTCGTAACCTCTTCGAGGTATAGGCAGCTCCTACCCTCCATCCCGGATGTTGGGCTACCGGTTGGAGACATATTCAGAGAAGATTCCTTCCTTCTGTGCTACTGACCTTGAGGGAGCTCATTTTTGTGCTTAGGGTCTCCGGTAGCCGTAAGCTTGGGAGTCCCATATGTGAGGACTGACTTCCTGCTTGGTCCTGGAGAAAGCGTAGTTACTCACCTGTAACAGGTGTTCTCCAGGAGCAGCAGGAATCAGTCCTCACAACCCTCCCTCCTCCCCTTGGAGTTGCAGTTCTATGCTTTCGTTTTTGCTAATGTTTGCTGTCTTTTAGCTATGTCATCTGACTGAGCAAGATGGCACCCTTGGGCAGGAGGAGGACCGCGCATGCGCGCTGCAATTCCCAAAGGCTTTCTTTGAAAGCTGGGGAAAATTGCTCCGCGAGGGCTCCGTCGGCGCCGACGTCACCCATATGTGAGGACTGATTCCTGCTGCTCCTGGAGAACACCTGTTACAGGTGAGTAACTACACTTTAGCCTTTTGCTTGCAAAGGACACAGCAACATAGAAAGTACTCTCAACTCTTTGTTGCTTTTGATCCTGTCATTTGGTACTTCCAGTCTCCAAAAAAACACTGTCCAGCTGGATTGCACAGTGTATATCTTTTGCATATGAGAGTAAGAACCTTCCTCTTGAAGGCCATGTCACAGCTCACAATGTGAGAGCCATGGCAGCCTCTGTGGCTCATCTTCACTCTGTGCATCTATCGACGACATCTGTTGAGCAGCTACTTGGGCTTCGGTTCATACCTTCACAGCCCATTACTGCTTAGACAAGGACTCCCGCCGGGATGCCTTGTTTGGTCAGGCTGTTCATCACCTGTTCCATACTTAATCAACTCCTACCCACCATCCCTGGTAGGATGCCAGAGATCCATGGGGGGAAGTGGAGCCCTTTCACAGGGGCACACAACTTGTGGGGCCTTTTCCCTGGCATCTGCAGCTAGGGAGTCCCCATATGTGAAGACTACATTCCTGCTTGTTCCTGGAGATAGCATAGTTACTCACCTGTAACAGGTGATCTCCGGGAACAGCAGGAATTTAGTCTTCACAACCCACCCACCTCCCCTAGGACTTGTATCTCTATCTCGCTCTCTTTCCCTCTCTCTTTGTCTCAGCTTTAAACTCAACTGGAGAGGGACAGTTGGGAAAGGCGGGAAGGCAGCATGCAAGCGCTGTGGGATGCTCCCAAAAGCTTTCCTATTGGACGCTGGGGAACGTTCCTGCGCAGGCTCCGTCGGTACCGACGATACCCATGTGTGAAGACTAAATTCCTGCTATTCCCGGAGGTCACCTGTTACAGGTGAGTAACTACGCTTTCTCCAAGGGGCCTCAGTCTTCACATTCTTGGATGACTGGCTCGTAAAGGGAGGCATGGCCACCAAGGTGCAGCAGGGTAGAAAGGAGGAGCGTGACTCTTGCAGGTGTAGGAGGGAACAAACAGAGCAAGAGAGGAGGGCAGGTTTGGAACAGACTGCTTTATTGGGACCATCTTCAATAAAGCAGTCTGTTCCAAACCTGCCCTCCTCTCTTGCTTTGTTTGTTCCCACCAAGGTGCAGCAGGCCATGGCCCACACCATCAAGGTCCTGCAGCATTTGGGGTTTGTGAGAAACCACCCCAAATCTCACCTCACTCCAATGCATTGCTTGGAGTTCATAGGAGCTGGATTGGACACTCTCCATGCCTGGGCCTTTCTTCCCTTGGACAGGGCAGATAGCCTCAGAGCTCAGGACACCAAGGTACAACGCCATCATTTAGTGTTGATGTGGTCCATGCTCTGCCTCTTAGGCCACATGGCATCCACATCCATGTGGTTCCCAATGCCCACCTCCACAAGCGGGCAGCTCTGTGGTGTCTCCACTCAGTTAACACAAGCCACGGGCAGGCTCCAGGACAAGGTCTTAGTGTCTTGTCAGCTAGCGGAGTCACTAGCACACAGCACCTGCAGGAGGACATGCCCTTCCAGTGCCCAAATTCCCAGAGGGTCCTCACCCCAGATGTTTCCCTATTGAGCTTGGGTGCCCACTCTGAGGAACTGCACACACAGAGCAGCTGTACCTTAGCAGAGAGATAGCATTAGATCAACCTGCTGGAACTCAGGGCCATCTTTCTGACGATAAAGGCCTTACCCCACTGTCTGCAGAACCAGTGGGTGCTAGTCCAAATGAACATCCAAGGTGCGATGTTCTACCTGAACAAGCAGGGGTGCACAGGGTCTCAGCACCTCTGTCAGGAGTCAGTAGCCCTTTTTTCGTATGTGATCGGTCAGGGAATGCTCCTCAGGGCCAGTATATCTTCTGTCAAGACTATGCCCTAGCAGACAGGCTGAGCAGGGTCCTCCAGCTGAATGAATGGTGACTAGACCCCAGGGTGGCACCACGGCTCTTCTGACTCTGGGGAACCCCAAGTCTGGACCTCTTCACCAGCCCGACTGATGTTCAGCTGCCCCGCTTCTGCTGTCCCGAACCGCATCCGTCTCCGGATAGTGGTGGATGCCTTCCTCATCTTGTTGTCTGAGGGCCTTCTGTTTGCCTTCCCTCCCATTCCACTAATCACCTGAACCCTCTTCATGTTCCTGCAGGACATGGCCACAGGATACACAATGAGCAAGAGTCGAAGACCGTCAGGATAAATTCAAAGTTTTTTTTATTAAGGTCGTCCCCAACGCGTTTCGTCATAAATAGCCTTCCTCAGGGGGTAACAGCTAAAACATCAAACATAAAGAGCTTATAACAATAATAAATTATAAACCAAAACAATATAAAAGCCCTAATAACTATTGAAACTGTAAAAATCAAATTAAATCTTAAAATGTAAATTATCAGTTCCAAGATGACATGTAAACACAAGACTAAACCAGTTAACATAAAAAGATATGAAAGAACCTTGTTTATATAAACAAACATGAATATGTTAAACAATTATGGTAAAAGATATATATAAAAGATACTCTGTATGGAAAAAGACAGACAACCAAAGACATGAAGTATCACACAAAACATTGTACTTAAAGTGAATACTCACATTAGACCAATGCTAAATTCCCTATTATATCATAGAACCTGCCCAATATCAAGCTTTTACTCCCTACTACAAGCAATACGTACAAACCTAAATGAATAATCACTCCATTCCTATGCATTGATACCCAACTTGTATATAGTTACAACTGTTATAGAGACAGTACTTTGTTTAAATAGTTACACAATCTGTGTGTGTTGAATATTCCGCTTAGTTTTAAACCCTTTGTTGTGCAAGTTAAGATGTTCTATGTAAAAAGTTATAATTGTTCTATGTAATACAAGCTCTGCATTGTAAATTGTTGTTAATTGTACACCGCAACTGATCGCTGGAAGATGCGGTATATAAATAAGTGTTAAATAAATAAATAAATAAATAGGCAATGGATGATGTCAAACTACAAGATAAAATAGACAAACTTATACAATTGACTATAATTGAATTAACTGGTACTAATGACCTTAAGGGGTCATATTACCAACATTGTTACATACATAGCCATATTATATAAAGTAACTCATAAAGGAGTTAATAAAAATGGATCTTGTTAGGTTTAAATAAATGTCCCTAGACCCAAATGTGTAAAATTTTAAAAGGACACAGTAGAACACAGGACTTTACACTGTATGATTGCCATAAGACCTCTACCGAAGAATATATATATATATATATATATATATATATATATATATATATTAAACTGAGCTAACCTGTTTTAGCGGTTGTATTGTAGCATAGCATCAACCATATATTCTCAGGAGGTGGATCATCGTTATATGGTTAAAAAACTGGAAAATATATACATTTTAGACCAAGTTGTAAAAGAAGACATTGTCTAAAAATAATGTACTGAATTGTGAAATACATCAGTAGTTCCTATAATAAAAGTGGAATAATGGAAATGATGAAGAAATGATAATAGACACCACATTTTTAAACTTAAATAAGTAACTATCAAGAAACTATATTTGTGGAAGATGTAATCCGTAAATTTCATGACTTGATATTTCTAGTAATTATAGTAATTAAGAGGGAACTTGAATTATGCGAACCTATCTCTTTCTCCAGGACCAAGCAGGAAGTCAGTCCTCACATATGGGTGACGTCGGTGCCGACGGAGCCCTCGCGGAGCAATTTCCCCAGCTTTCAAAGAAAGCCTTTGGGAATTGCAGCGCGCATGCACGGTCCCCTTCCCGCCCAAGGGTGCCATCTTGCTCAGTCTTCTTTTTTCCGCGGAGCTCTACAGACGCTGTTTGTATTCACCGCTGAAAAAGTTGATTTTCTCTTTTATTTATTCTTTTTCGGTTCGACACCGGATTCTTTTTCCTGCCCGGACCCGCTACGCCGGTATCGGGTCCGTTTCTTTATTTTTCGGTTTTTTGTCCTTCGTGACAAGCGTTCGCGCCATTTTTTTTCCTTTTCACTGGCAGCCCTGTCTTTTGACCTCGCAGGCGCCCTTTTTCTCTCGATGGCTGCCAGCGGGGTTAAGAAGTGTGATCGCTGTAAGAAACTCATGTCTCTTACCGACACACACGACTGCTGCCTCCGCTTCCTCGGACCCGATCATGACCCAATGATCTGTGGTCCGTGTGGAAAAATGTCCTCAAGCGTTGAGGAATCGGCAGCATCAGCGAGAACGAATCTTCTCTGACTCCGCGTCCAGTTGGGCCCGGACCTCGTCAGAGGCTTCGACGTCCCGGGACTCCGGTCCTGAGCATCATCTGAGTTCCTCTGAGCGGGGGTCTCCTACCCGGGAACATCATAGGAAGAAAAAAACCGCGAGGGCGGCGTCGGCGGACGCTCCTGGTTCCTCGAGGGCCAGATCGCATAGCCCCGACAGCCGTCCCGGGTCCTCTGAGTCGGAGAGGCCTTCGAAACATCCTCGTCTCGAGATGGAGTCGCCTGGACACGTGAGTACTGTGGTCCTCGTGGACTCGCCTCCGAAGGAGCTGACGTCGGGCCCGACGCCGTCGGGGCCCGAGTCGGGGGCTGCTGGGTCTCCTGAACTTGGACTCAGGTTGACGGCCTTGGAGAGCAGTTTAGCTGCCTTCATGGACCAGCAGCGGGCATTGATCGCTGGCCTTGCCAATGCGTCTGCCCCGGCCACCGGGACGTTGATGTCCAAGTCGACCTCGGAGACGGAGCCGATCCTCGAGTCGATCCTCGGTCGCGGTCTCCCTCGGCCTCCCGTTCGGGACCGAGGTCGTCGACGCTGACTCCTTCGGCGTTGGAGCAGAGGGCATCGGTGCCCGCCCGACCGAAGCCACTCGACGACTCCTCCGCGGAGTCCGACTGGGAATCGGAGGACGAAGAGTCCCCTGGTAGTTTTCGGACTCGGTGTGTCCCCTCGGACTCGACCGAGTCCGAACCTCAGAGACGGTCCCCCCCAGAGGACACCCGGTTCTCGGATTTCGTGCGGGATATGGCCAAGGCCTTGGCATTCCCCGCGGATCCCGAGGAGGAGCCTCGAGCCGAGGAGCTCGATGCCCTCCAGTATGATTCTCCCCCGAAGGAGGCCTTTACTGTACCGGTTCCTCTGATGCTGGAACGACTTCTCTTCCGCATGTGGGAGAACCCGGCGTCGGCGCCGGTGTTAAGCAAGCGGGTCGATTACATTTATCGAGTCCGCAAGAGCCCCGGCTTCCAAAAGGCACAACTACTGCACCATTCCATGGTGGTGGAATCAGCCATGCATAGACTCAAGAGTCAAAAAGAGCACTCCTCGGTGCCTCCCGGTAGGGAGGCCCAGAGCCTGGATGCCCTCGGTAGAAAGTGTTTCCAGGGCTCTATGCTTGCTTGTCGAGTCCAGACCTACCAGCTCTATATGGGCATGTATCTCTGAGATCTGGCAAAGGAAATTGCCGTGTTCTCGGCTGGTCTCTCCGAGGAACCTTTGCAGAGGTTCCAAGCCTTGTCCACTGGGATTCAAGAGTGCTCGAAGTTTATCTCTCGGGCAGCCTACGATGGCTTTGAAGCATCGGCTCGAGTAGCCGGAGCCGGCATCGGTGCCCGTCGACAGGCTTGGCTTCAGTCATCCGACCTCGAGCCATGGGTCCAGGACAAGTTGGTCGATGTCCCCTGCAGAGGTGAAAACCTCTTTGGCAAACCCATGGCTGAAAAGGCTGCACAAATCGAGACCGAAACTCTGACCCAGAACTAGGCTGTCCAGAAAAACCTCTGCCCCTTCTCAGAAGAAGGGCTCGGGGAAAAAGCCCTTTTACCCGAGGAAGGCGGCTGCCTATAAATACTACCCTCAGTATCAGGCCTCAGCAGCTCCCCAAAAGGGTCAGCAGGCCAAGGGACGGGGTAATGGGTTCCGTAGGCAGCAGGCCCCCAAGCCCACTACACCGGCCCCTGCTCAGTAGGGTGGGGGTTTTTGACTCCATCAGCATAGCCTCTTCCCCTCAGCTGGTTTCCCTAAGCACAGGAGGCTGGCTGGTCCACTTTGCCCACAGGTGGTCATCCATCACATCAGATACCTGGGTACTTCATATAGTTCAGAAGGGCTATCTTCTACACTTTCACCAGGTACCTCCCTCCTACTTTCCAGGGGAGCCTCCAAGACTCCCTCTGCACAGGGACTTACTCCTTCAGGAGTTGGCAAGTCTTCTTCAAGAACAGGCTGTGGAACCGGTGCCCCACCACCTGAGAGGTCACGGCTTTTATTCCAGGTACTTTCTGATACCAAAAAGAACAGGAGGCCTCAGACCCATCCTGGACTTGCGAAACCTCATCAAGTTCCTGGCAAGGGAAAAGTTCAAGATGCTTTCCCTTGGAATCCTGCTGCCCTACCTCCAGTGGGGAGACTGGCTGTGCTCCTTAGATCTAAAGGATGCCTATACTCACATCCTTATTCATCCAGACCACAGACAATATCTCAGATTTGTTGTGGGAGGAAATCATTACCAGTACAGGGTCCTGCCCTTTGGCCTATCCTCCGCCCCACGGGTTTTCACCAAATGCCTGGCAGTGGTGGCGGCCTATCTCATACTTCAAGGACTTTTTGTGTTTCTATACCTGGACGACTGGCTCATCTGGGCCCAGTCTTCCCAAGAGGCCACTCAAGCCACTCATCGCACTGTGTCTCTGCTCCAGCACTTGGGCTTTGTCATAAACTTCGCAAAGTCCACTTTGCTCCCCTCTCAAGATCTCGAATTCATCGGCGCAAGGTTAAGCACACTTCAGGCGCGGGCCTTCCTGCCTCTGGACAGGGCCCACAGGCTCATGAATCTCGCCAGCCACTTTCGCAGCAATTCCCTGGTCTCTGCCAGGCAATTTCTGAGACTGATTGGCCATATGGCTTCCACGGTCCATGTGACCCCCAATGCCCGCCTGAACATGTGACCTGCCCAGTGGTGCCTTCGCACTCAATGGCATCAGGCCACGGGGAGCCTGATGGACTCAGTACAAGTCTCGGACCTGCTGGTCTCTTCTCTGCAGTGGTGGCTTCATCTGCCAAACCTAGTACTGGGAGTGGATTTTCATTCTCCTCCTCCTTCTCAGGTACTAACAACCGATGCTTCTCTCCTGGGATGGGGAGCACATTGCCAAGGGACATGTACTCAAGGCCTCTGGACTCCTTGGGAGTCTGCGCAGCAGATAAACTTCCTGGAGCTCAGAGCCATCCTCCTAGCTCTGAGAGCCTTCTCCCACCTCACTTCTCACCAGTCTGTACTGGTCCAGACGGACAATCAAGTAGCAATGTTCTACGTGAACAAACAGGGAGGCACAGGCTCCTTCCTTCTCTTTCAGGAGGCACGACGGCTGTGCTCTTGGGCAGTCGGCCACGGCATACTCCTCAAAGTGGTCTATCTCCCAGGTCAAGAAAATTACCTGGCAGACAAACTAAGCAGGATCCTCCAACCACACGAGTGGAGATTGGATCCATTAGTGGTTCAGCAGATCTTTCTCAAGTGGGGACTCCCCACCTTGGATCTGTTTGCCAGTCCTCTGAACCGGCAACTACCCAGATTCTGCTCTCGACAACCGCATCCTCTCAGAGTAGCGCCGGATGCTTTTCTGATTCCATGGTCCACAGGCCTCTTGTATGCCTTTCCTCCCATGCCGCTGGTGTCTCGAACGCTCTTCAAGGTTCTCAGAGACAAAGCCTCGATGATCCTAGTGGCTCCCCGGTGGCCGAGGCAACCTTGGTTCCCGCTTCTAATGCAGCTGGCGGTGGACACTCCTCTTCCTCTGGGGTTTCAACCCGATCTTCTGACACAAGACCACGGGTCTCTCCTACACCCCAACCTCCGGTCCCTTCATCTGATGGCCTGGCTGCTAAAAGGGTAGTCCTTGCTCCCCTCCTACTGCCTCGGGAGGTGGAAGAGATCGTCTTGGCCTCCAGGCGGCCCTCCACCCGGAAGTCCTATGCTCTTAAGTGGCGTCGCTTCTCCGTGTGGTGTGCTCAGCAGTCTGAGAATCCCTTCTCCTGCTTGTTGGCGGTGGTCTTGCAATATTTGCTTTACCTCTCCAATCTTGGCCTTAAGTCCAACTCTGTCAGAGTCCACCTCAGTACTCTCTGCACATCACGCACCGGTAGATGGCAGGCCTCTGTCCAACCACCTTTGGTGGCTCGTTTTCTCCGAGGCCTCCTTCTGCTTAAGCCTCCTTTGCGTCCACCAGCCCCTGAATGGGATCTGAATGTGGTCTTGCAGCGGATTACCTGTCCGCCCTTTGAACCTATGGCTACCTGCCCTCTTCGTTTTCTTTCTTGGAAAACCTTGTTCTTGGTAGCCCTTACCTCTGCTAGGCATGTTAGTGAACTGCAGGCCCTAGTGTCTGATCCTCCTTACACTAGGTTCTACAGGAATAGGGTGGTCTTACGGACTCACCCTAAGTTTCTTCCAAAAGTGGTTTCTCCTTTTCATCTCAACCAGGAGGTGGTTCTTCCGACCTTCTTTCCCAGGCCGCACTCCAGCCGGGCTGAAATGGTCCTGCATACCCTGGACTGTAGAAGGGCCTTGTCCTTCTACCTTGACCGTACGCGGGAGCATAGGAGGGCTGTTCAGCTCTTCGTTTCTTTTGACACCAATAACTTGGGGCTCCCTGTCTCCAAGCATACCTTGTCCATCTGGGTAGCTGACTGTATCGCCTGGGCTTATGGGGCAGCCGGCCTCTCGGAGGGTCGAGTCACGGCTCATCGTGTTAGGGCGAAGGCTGCGTCAGTGGCACACCTCCGCTCTGTTCCGTTGTCAGACATCTGCCGGGCCGCTACTTGGTCTTCAAGCCAGACTTTTGCGGCCCATTACTGCCTGGAGAGGGAGTCCCACAGGGACAGTGCTTTCGGTCAGGCAGTCCTCCATAATCTCTTTGAGGTTTAGGCAACTCCTACCCTCCGGCCCTGGTGTTGGGCTACCTGTCGGGGGCGTTTTCAGAGAAGATTCCTTCCTTCTATTCTGCTGAGCTAGAGGGAGCTCATTTTTGTGCTTGAGGTCTCCGGTAGCCTTAAGCTTGGGAGTCCCATATGTGAGGACTGACTTCCTGCTTGGTCCTGGAGAAAGAGTAGTTACTCACCTGTAACAGGTGTTCTCCAGGAGCTGCAGGAATCTGTCCTCACAACCCTCCCTCCTCCCCTTGGAGTTGCAGTCCTATCATTTCGTTTTTGCTAATTTTTTTGCTGTCTTTTAGCTATGTCATCAAACTGAGCAAGATGGCACCCTAGGGCGGGAAGGGGACTGCGCATGCGCGCTGCAATTCCCAAAGGCTTTCTTTGAAAGCTGGGGAAATTGCTCCGCGAGGGCTCCGTCGGCGCCGACGTCACCCATATGTGAGGACTGATTCCTGCTGCTCCTGGAGAACACCTGTTACAGGTGAGTAACTACTCTTTCTTTTATAGGGCAAGTGATAAAATCCAGCAGATGAACATGATTTATGCTGTGTTGATATTGAATTATCAACCCATCGTATAATACATTACATAACCATGTGCGGCCATAGACTAGTAAGACTTCCTATTCAAAAAGGTTTTATTTAACTGTGTGAGAAAAACACCAAACTACTGTTAAAACGATATCTTAGCTATGGATAGGGACCAGGAGATCGCCAAGTTTATACTTCTGATCATGTATCGTTTTGGCCAAATATCTACATGAATTACTCATATCTACTATTGATGTCTGTGTATTTGAGAGTGTATACTTCTAAAACTATGTAATAAAGGGAACCGCGAATTTGAATGCCGTGGATCCACTTTGTGCTATCATGTTATAATTGAAAGAGAACAGCAGATAAATGTATCTTGTGGTCAGCTGCAAGAGCAGTGCTCCTTGTTTTGTTTGGTTTCCTGCAGGACATGGCCTCCATGACCCTATGGTGGCCCAGGTGGCCTTGGTTTCCCCTGTTGCTCCGCCTCTCCACAGAGCTTCCAGTCCATCTAGGGAACATCCCGGGGGCTACTGACCCAGGAGGAGGGCTCCCTTCTTCACCCTAATCTGAAGTCCTTGTCGTTAACAGCATGGCTGTAGAATGGGTAGCCTTAGCCTGCAGCCTTCCAAGGGAGGTGGAGAAAGTCCTCCTGGCCTCTTGTAAGAACTCCACAAGACAGGCCTATATTGCCAAGTGATGCAGATTCTCAGTATGGTGTGTAGAGCATTGTATTGACCTGTTATCATGCCAGGTGCACATGGTGCTACAGTACTTGCTTCACTTTTCGCAAACCAAACTCAAGTCCTACTCTGTCAGAGTGCACGTGAGTGCATGCTGTCTGCGCACCATCATTCCATAAAGGGCAAGCCTCTTTCTGTGCAACCCGATTTATGCGGAGCCTTCTGCTCTGTCTCCCTTCTGCCCACCCCCCGGTAGAATGGGACCTCAATGTTTCTGAAGCAGCTCACCAACTCTCCTTTTGAACCTCTAGCTACGTGCTATTTGCGTTCTCTCCTGGAAGGTCATCTTTCTGGTGGTGCCCACCTCTGCCTGCAGAGTCAGCGAGCTTCAAGCCTTGGTGGCCAAGCCACCTTTATACCTGGTTCTACAAGAATAGGGTCATGCTTTGCACTCACCCTATCCAAAGGTGGTATCCACCTTCCAATTCAACCAGGAGGTGGTGCTCCCCACCACCTTTCCACAGCCGCATGCCAACGCGGCGGCTGTTCTCCATACTCTGGATTGTAAGAGGGCATTGTCCTTCTACCTGCAACATATCCAGGGCCACCGCAAAGCCTCACAGCTTTGTTTCCTATGACACCAGTCGACTGGGGAAGGCTGTTAACTAGATGGTGGACTGCATCGCCTTAGCCCACAATCAGACTGGGCTCTTGGAGTGCCAGGTCACGGCGCACAAAGTCAGGGCTATGACTATCTCTGTTGCAAGCCTACATTCTGTCCCTATGGCAGATATCTGCAGGCCACCACCTGGTCCTCAATTCACACCTCTGTAGTTCACTACTGCCTTGAAGAGGGAGTTCCAGCAGGTCAGCACCTTCGGCCAGGCTGTACTCCATAATCTGTTCAGGGTTTAGGCAACTCCTACCCTCCGACCCTTCGTGTTCAGTCTACAGAAGTGATGGCTCTCCCTGGACACTGGGGTCCTTAGTCTTTCCCCAGACTCGCTTGTGGCCGCTCACGGCTGAGCCATGTTTTTCTACAGGATCTCAGTAGCCTGTAGCTAAGGAGTCCTGTATGTGATGATTGACTTCTTGCTTATTCCTGGAGAAAGTGTAGCTACTAACCTGTAATAGGTGTTCTCTGGGGACAGCAGGAATCAGTTCTCACAACCCTCCCTTCTCCCCTTGGAGTTGGACAATTTTTGCCATCCTTTGTTGGCTCTAGCTATGTCATCTGACTGAGTAAGATGGCACCCTTAGGCGGGAAGGGGACCATGCATGCGTGGTGGCATTTCCCACAGGCTTTCTTTGAAAGCTAGGGAGATGCTTCCATGGGGGTTCCATCGGCATTGACATCACCCATATGTGAGGACTGATTCCTGCTGTCCTTGGAGAACACGTGTAACAGGTGAGTATGCTTTTTCTCCTGTGTTGTACTAAGAACAAAAGAACATAAGAGATGCCATACTGGGTCAGACCATGGTCCATCAAGCCCGGTATCCTGCTTCCAACAGTGGCCAATCTAGGTCATACATACCTAGCAGTTTCCCCAAAAGACACAGGTTCCACAATGCTTGTATTGGGTCAAGCATTGATATCTTGGGTCCCTTTTTAATAATGGTTTATAGACCTTTCCTCCAGGAACTTGTCTAAACCTTTTTTAAACCCAGCTACACTAACAGCCTTTACTACATCCTCCGGTAACAAATTCCAGAGCTTGATTACACATCGAGTGAAAAAATATTCTCTTATTTGTCTTAAATAGTTTACCCTGTAGCTTCATTGCATGGCCCCTAGTCTTTTTATATTCTGATAACGTAAACAATCAATCTACGTTTACCCGTTCCACTCCATTCATTAATTTATAAACCTCTATCGTATCTCCCCTCAGCCATCTCTTTTTCAGGTTGAAGAGCCCTAACATTTTTAGCCTCTCCTCATAGGAGTAGCCTTCCATCCCCTTTACCATTTTGGTGGCTCTTCTCTGTACCTTTTCTAATAACGCTATATCCTTTTTAAGATATGGCGACCAGAATTGTACACAATATTCAAGGTGCGGTCACACCATGGAATGATACAGAGGCATTATAATAATCTTTGTTTTATTCTCCATTCCTTTCCTTATGATACCTAGCATTCTGTTTGCTCTCTTGGCCGCCGCTGTACACTGGGCGGAGGCTTTTAACATGTTATCCACGATGACGCCTAAATCTTTTTCCTGGGAGGTGGTTCCCAATGTGGAACCTTGCATTGTGTAACCATAGTTTAGGTTGTTCTTTCCTAGGTGCATAACTTTGCACTTGTCCACGTTAAATTTCATCTGCCATTTGGATGCCGTGTCTTCCAATTTATCAAGATCCTCTTGCAATTTTCCACAATCCTCTTGGGTTTTAACAACTTTAAATAGTTGTCATCTGCAAATTTGATAACCTCACTCGTTATTCCCTTTTCTCCAGGACCAAGCACGAAATCAGTCCTCACATATGGGTGACGGCGCAGACGGAGCCCTCGTGCGGAGCATTTCCCCAGCTTTCAAGGAAAGCCTTTGGGAATGCAGCGCGCATGCACGGTCCCCTTCCCAGCCATGGGTGCCATCTTGCTCAGTCTTTCTTTTTCCGCGGAGCCCAACGGACGTGAGTTTGTGTCACCCGGGAAAAGTAGATTTTTTATCTGCGATTTTGCTTTTTCTTATCCGGTTCGACGCCAGTTCCCCTTCCCGCCTGGACTCGGTACACCGGTATCGAGTCCGGAATTTCTTTTTTTGGTTTTTGTCCTTCGTGACTAGCGTTCACGCCTTTTTTTTGTTATTTTCACTGGTAGCCCGTTCTTTTTACCTTGCAGGGTCCTTTTTCCCCCGATGGCTGCCAGTGGGTTCAAAAAATGTGATCGGTGCAAGAAACCTGTCTCACCGACACACATGACTGCTGCCTCTGATGCCTCAGGCCGACCATGACCCGCTGGTCTGTGGCCCGTGCGGCAAAATGTCGTCGAAGGCACTTCGGAGCCGTCAGCATCAACGCAATGAAGATCCTTTCTCCTGCCTTGTGCCAGTAGTACTGCAGTATCTACTTCACCTGTCAGACCTAGGCCTTAAGTCTAACTCTTTTTGGGTCCACCTCAGTGCTCTGTCAGTGCACTACTAACGGTGGAAGGACAGTCTGTCGGTTCACCCCTTGGTGTCCCGATTTCTCAGAGGTCTGCTGCTTCTCAAGCCTCCAGTTTGTCCACTGGCGACTGAGTGGGATTTGAACGTGGTCTTGCAGCAACTTATTCGCCCACTGTTTGAGCCGATGGCTTCTTGTCATTTGTGCTTCCTTTCTTGGAAAGCGCTCTTACTGGTGGCTCTTACCTCGGCCAGGCGTGTGAGTGACCTACAAGCTCTGGTTTCTGATAGACCGTACACATGGTTCTATAGGAACAAGGTGGTCGTACGGACCCATCCCAAGTTCCTTCCAAAAGTGGTCTACTCTTTCCACCTCAACCAGGAGGTCGTTCTTCTGACCTTTTTTCCCAGTCCGCATACCAGCGGGCTGAAACAGTCTTGCATACCCTGGACTGTAAGAAGGCGTTGTCTTTTTACATAGAACGTATGCGGGAGCATCGAAGGGCTACTCAGCTCTTCGACTCCTTTGACCCTAATAAGCTGGGGTTACCTGTCTCCAAGCATACATTGGTCCAACAAAGAGAGCAAAAAGCCACGTGCAGAGAAACACCCAGTAAGAAACGTGGAATGCAAACCAGGACGTTCAAGATAGCTTTATTAATATATAACACTCCAGCCACTGGCCCGACACAGGCCGTGTTTCGCAAGACCTTCCTCAGGGGCTTAATTGGCTGAAAACAATCATAAAACATGTTAAAAACATATACAGAAGAAATAAATAATCAATTATAACCACCAAAAACAAATACGCACCAGCGTATAAATAAATGAACGATTAAATAAAACCACACTTGTGTACAGCAATAGGAGCAAATAAAACAATACAATAAGCTCATGGAGGACGTGACAGTAACACACAGGTGAATACTTGCCTGTGTACGAATTACCTTTATTGAAGTGTACCTGTTAAGTCATAAAAACAGAAGGAGAGAGAGGGAACAAAAATATGTGAAGACGAAATAAAATGAATATAATATACCCTAATAAAATATATACAAAAGTGCAATAGTGCTTCATAAAAAATGAATGATGATAACCGAATTCTGAATATGAAGGAGGAAACCTTAAAAAGGAAGGAAGACCACGGTGAAGAAGTAAAACAAATTAGAAAAATGTAAAAATCGGGTATCTGAGGAAATGAATGGAGTGTAACGGAACCTTAAAAGTCTTCACAAAACGGGCTTTGACGTCAATAGCCACTACCACTTGTGCACATAGGAAATAAGAGAACTAACAAAGAAAACCCGAAAAACCTGAAGCTGAAAAAATGCAGACCCTTGTCAATGTGAATGCCTATATAATAACTAGCTACTCACCCAGATACTAACCAGAGGCTTTATTATCTCATTTATAAGCACCTGGATTGGAAAGCGGGGACCAAATCATTGGACTCCAAACTCCAATAAATATCTAAAAATATATAAAAGACGGTATTTATATTTTAAATACAAACCTTAATATAAACCCGTGTGTCAAAAAGAAGGGCTAACAATTGTATGTATGTGCAGAAAAAGAAAAGCATTTTTTAAACATGGATTCATCATGGAGAGGAGGAGGGCGAGGACAGTCACGACCACGCAATTACCGTGCAGGGACAAGGTGGGATCAGGAACAAGATCAGGAGAGAACCCCTGCACAAGCCAATTATTACAGAGGGCGAGGATGTGGTCGGGGCAGGGGATGCAGGGGGTCAGAATTATCCCTGGAGAGGAGATACTCACCCCACAAGTAATCAATAATGTTATTAACATTTCAAAATATGAATTATCCCCTGGTGAAATGTCGTCATTGAATAGAGGGTTGTCCTTTGTACCCGTTAGGAATTTTGATCCCTTTGAAACTCAAATTGACCTTTTTAAATTCTTTAGGAAAATATGAATTAAATACTTTTTTATTAATCAGGCTCAACCAGATAGTGATCCCTCTTTAATTAGAGAGAAATCGCGGTGGGTTCCCCCTTCCAACACTGATCCTCTTATTGAAGCGTTTGAGAAGGTGGTTTTAAAGGAAGTGGGTAAATTGGATAGCCACAGGCGCTCACCTTATCATAATCATCTCCAGGAACAAGCAGGAATGAGACTTCACATATGGGTACGTCGGTACCGACGGAGTCTGCGCGGGAACGCTCCCCAGCATCCAATTAGAATGTTTTTCGGAGCATCCCACCATGCCTGCGTGCTGCCTTCCCGCCTTTCCCAACTGCCTCTCCTCAGTTTTCGTTTTTCCGCGGAGCCGGCAGGACGTCCTCCTGTCACCGCAGAAAATTCTTCTTTTATTTTTTAGTTTTCTTGTGGTCGCGGCTGCCTTCCCCGACACCACCGGTACCGCAGATGTTTCTCTTTTCTTTTCTTGTAAAATTTTTCCTTTTTAGGGAATATTTTTTTCTTCCTTAGTGTCTCAGGGTTCTCAGGCCTTCTAGGCCTCTCCATCTTCCTTCATGGAACTGCCAGCCACTTTCCCCAAGAAATGTACAAACTGTGGCGGTACAACTTTATTTTTAGACACTCACAGTTGGTGTCTAACCTGCTTGGGTCCTGACCATTTTCCTCCGGAGCCCTCGGGCAATAGTATTGTGAGAAGAAGTTTTCAACATAGAGTTCCCCTCGACACACGGTCCCCCTCCAATTTCAGGGCACCGACCATACCTTTTTCTACACAGCATCAGGTAACCCAAAAACAGTCTGTTAAGACTAGCCAGTCCTCGAGCGGCAGTTCTCATGCACAGCATAGAGATGCCTATGGCCTTGTCCTCGAGAGTCCACTGGCTTCAAAACCCCGGTGGGAGTCTTCGGCCTCCAAAGCCTGTGTGGGGTTTCAGGTTGTTCCTGAGGTTCACCCCTCACAGAACATACCTGAGCCATGCCCGGTGCTGGCATTCGCTTCGAGCAGTACCGATACCCCGGCATCGGCACTGGTGTTGGATGAAACATTCCTCACCAAGGATTGTCGTCTGGCGTCCTCGGTACCTGTGGGGCCAGTGGATACGCTCCAGACCGACCTTCCAGTATCGGTACCGGCACTGATGCTAGTACCGACATCGGTACTCTCCAGACGTGCATCGATAGACTCGCTTCCTTCGATGCCGAGTCTGGAATCGATCTCCAGTCTGGAGGACTGGGTACCGACTCGCCTTGGTACCGACTCCGCAACTCTCGGTTCCTCCGATACCGTTAGAGTTGCCACCGGCTGGCCTTCATCCACCGGTATCAGATACGGTACCGAAGTCGGTACCGCTATCCACATTACCATTGCTGTCGGTACCTTCCATGCTTCTCTCGTCAGGCTCGCTTCCCTCGATGCCGAGTTTGGAATCGATCCCTAGCATGGACAATGTGTTAGCGACTGTCGCTGGTCCTAACCTGCAGTACCAGCGACCACCCTTTAAGTTAATTCTGTGTGATCTGTAAATGATGTACATATGTAAATGATTTCCCCTATAACTAAGAAACGTTAATTCTGTGCGTTCTGTAAATAACTCCCCCATAGCTAAGAATTGTTAACTCTGTGTGATCTGCTTCTAAAACCAATCTGTATGCATACAAAAATTGTACCTGCCTTGATTCGGCAGTTTCTCAATGTAATCCTATCCACTTCTGATCGCTGGAAGGAGCGGGATACAAATGCTTGCTAAATAAATAAATTAAAGGATCCCATACTGCACCATTCAGGATCTTCTATTCCTATATATTTGGATAAATCCCTCAGTGCCATCGCTAGTTCTTCATCAGATCTAGCCTATCCAAGGGAAGTTCTCTCTGGGGATCCTTCTTTTCGGACTTTCCTCCTGGATATGGCAAAATCACTTGCCATTTCTATTCCTGGACAGGATCCTACACAAGGGAATACAGAATCCCTCTCTGTTCCTAGCAAAGCAAAGGAGAACATAATGCTTCCTTTGCATCATTCTTTGCAGGATCTCCTTCTACGAATGTGGGAAGCTCCTTTAAAGGTACTCCCACCTTCCAGAGCAACTGATCTTCTAGATCAGGTGCCCCTCTCTCCAGGGTTTCAAAAGACTCAATTTCCTCATCATTCCATTGTGGTACAATCAGCAATGAGGCGAGTGAAGAGTAATAAAAAGCACTCTTCTTGTCCGCCAGGTTGTGAGTCTAAGACACTAGATGCCTTTGGACGTCAATCCTTCCAGACATCCATGCTTTCAGCAAGAATTCTCTCATATATTTTTTATATGGGTCTATCTCTTGAGGAGGTCACAAAGAAATTACATCTTTTGACTCCTTTTCTTCAAGAGCCCAGGAGTGCAGACTATTCCTCACTGGTTAGTCATACTCAAAATATCTCTAGGTTTCTTACTCGTGCTTCCCTAGACTCCTTTGAGTCTGTTAGCAGGACTTCTGCTATAGCTATAGGGGCACGATGTAGAGCCAGGCTCCAAGCTTCAGACTTGGACAAATGGGCACAAGAAAGATTGGGAAATACTCCTTGCACTGGAGAAAATCTCTTCAACAAGGAGTCTTTACTCCAGGTTACTCAGTTATCTACTGACTTTCCTGTTTCCAGAGGCTGTTCTACGCCGCCGTCTTTCCCAGTAGGTAGGGAATGTCCTACCAAACTTTCTTCCCCTAGGGGGAGAAGGTTTTACCCATCATCTGCCCATCATACAGATGTTCCCAAGCAGGGGAAACATCGCCCTGGTCTGAAGAATCCACAAATTCAACAGGGTCAACAAACCCAGCAGTCGCAGGGTTTCAAATAGATCATTGTCCCTCTTGGTTGGTGGTTAGGGTGGCAGTCTGCTTCTTTTCTCTGGCAGTATCTGCACTAAATTTATCCTAACCTACCTAGATATCTCTTCATGAGACATCTTTTCTCTAAGAGTCTTTATGATGATCATGCCCATACTTAACAGTTTTTCCTCTTCCTCTTGGAGGAAAGAGAGGTAACAACTATCAATGGACGGTTGTTTCCCTGTACTGGCATGTATCATCTCACCTGTCAGAGACTTCCTCCATAGTCGGTCTCTTGCAACTCTGTCTTACCTCCCTCTTACTACAACATTTGGTTTGTAAGAGTGGCTCTTTTACACCGGTAAGCCTCTACCTGTTCTACCGGGGGATTCTCCCTTCTGGAGTTTTTTCCCCCTTGTTACCTTAGGGCAGCTCATCAGACAATAGGAAGTCCTACCATGTCTGTCCCTTCTTTTTCCCAATCTAAAAAAGGGAAGAGGGAAAAGAAATTCTCTATGCTGCCCTGGTAGTGGCTGCAGATATAGCAATTCCTAGTGGTTAAGCCACTGGTTTTGTTCACTACACAACCAGGGCTTCCCCTCCACTAGCAATCCTCCTAGCCTCAGTGCTAAGTCCCAAACAGGTTATCAACCTTGTTTGGGAAACCCTATTATCACAGTCTGGTTGGTTAACTTCTATTCTTCGCCCCCTTGCCTTGGCAGAATAGCTGGTCACCTGCTGGCTTTCCACTGCCAGTTTTTTCTTCTAACCAATCTGCAGCATGCTCTCTGCATCTCTACAGAGTAGCTTTGTACTATGGGCCCTTGCTAGAGAGCATTAGTATCTTGCCTAGCAGATAACCCCAGATGGTTAGGGGGGGGGGGTTCCCCCAGTCATGTCTGGCAGGTATTCCCTGCTATTTCCATCTTATCTTAAATCTCTTTTGAGGCATAAGCCTCAGGCCTTTCATTACGTATATGGATGGAGAGATGTCCATAGAACCCCATCCCCCCTAGGGATATAGGGAGAGAGGAAGATTCATCTGACAGCAAGAAGGTTGATGCCTGCTTGAATAGATAAATAGAGAATCCTCCTTTGCTGGTTATGACTGGCAGAGTCTGAGGAAAGGACTCCCTGACAAGAAGGCTGAATTCTTTGCAGAATTTGAGCTCTTGAATAACCAGGATGGCCTACGTGAAAAATGCAGAGGATAACTTCAGTCAGCAGACAGGAAGTCCAGATATCTCCAGAATTGCAGTGGAGAATGGATAGAGGACGCCTCTGGAGGAAGATACCCTAGTGATCCGCCTATGAGGACAAGATGGGTATTAGGCGTCCTCTAGCTGCCATTGAAGAAATTTATCTCTGACGAGAAGACTCAAGGAGATATGGGCCAAGCCAGGGAATTGGCCCTCCTTTAGGCTTTCACGTAATGAAAGGCCTGAGGCTTATGCCTCAAAAGAGATTTAAGATAAGATGGAAAGGTGGCAATTCTAATGGTATCCACTGCCGATGCCGGGGTATCGGTACCGCTCGAAGTGGATGCCAGGACCGGGCATGGCTCAGGTATGTTCTGTGAGGGGTGAACCTCAAGAACAACCTGAAAACCCACACAGGCTTTGGAGGCCGAAGACTCCCACCAGGATTTTGAAGCCAGTGGACTCTCGAGGACAAGGCATCTCTATGCTGCATGAGAACTGCCGCTTGAGGACTGGCTAGTCTTAACAGACTGTTTTTGGGTTACCTGATGCTGTGTAGAAGAAGGTATGGTCGGTGCCCTGAAATTGGAGGGGGACCGCGTGTCGAGGGGAACTCTATGTTGAAAACTTCTTCTCACAATACTATTGCCCGAGGGCTCCGGAGGAAAATGGTCAGGACCCAAGCAGGTTAGACACCAATTGTGAGTGTCTAAAAATAAAGTTGTATCGCCACAGTTTGTACATTTCTTGGGGAAAGTGGCTGGCGGTTCCATGAAGGAAGATGGAGAGGCCTAGAAGGCCTGAGAACTGTGAGACACTAAGGAAGAAAAAAATATTCCCTAAAAAGGAAAAATTTTACAAGAAAAGAAAAGAGAAACACCGGCGGTACCGGTGGTGTCGGGGAAGGCAGCCGCGACCACAAGAAAACTAAAAAATAAAAGAAGAATTTTCTGCGGTAACAGGAGGACGTCCTACCGGCTCCGCGGAAAAAAGAAAACTGAGGAGAGGCAGTTGGGAAAGGCGGGAAGGCTCCCAAAAGCGTTCTAATTGGACGCTGGGGAGCATTCCCGCGCAGACTCCGTCGGTACTGACGTACCCATATGTGAAGACTCATTCCTGCTTGTTCCTGGAGATTATGATAAGGTGAGCGCCTGTGGCTATCCAATTTACCCACTTCCTTTAAAACCACCTTCTCAAACGCTTCAATAAGAGGATCAGTGTTGGAAGGGGGAACCCACCGCGATTTCTCTCTAATTTAAAGAGGGATCACTATCTGGTTGAGCCTGATTAATAAAAAAGTATTTAATTCGTATTTTCCTAAAGAATTTAAAAAGGTCAATTTGAGTTTCAAAGGGATCAAAATTCCTAACGGGTACAAAGGACAACCCTCTATTCAATAATGACATTTCACCAGGGGATAATTCATATTTTGAAATGTTAATAACATTATTGATTACTTGTGGGGTGAGTATCTCCTCTCCAGGGATAATTCTGACCCCCTGCGTCCCCTGCCCCGACCCCGACCCCGACCGTGTCCTCGCCCTCTGTAATAATTGGCTTGTGCAGGGGTTCTCTCCTGATCTTGTTCCTGATCCCACCTTGTCCCTGCACGGTAATTGCGTGGTCGTGACTGTCCTCGCCCTCCTCCTCTCCATAATGAATCCATGTTTAAAAAATGCTTTTCTTTTCTTTTTCTGCACGTACATACAATTGTTGGCCCTTCTTTTTGACACACGGGTTTATATTAAGGTTTGTATTTAAAATATAAATACCGTCTTTTATATATTTTTAGATATTTATTGGAGTTTGGAGTCCAATGATTTGGTCCCCGCTTTCCAATCAAGGTGCTTATAAATGAGATAATAAAGCCTCTGGTTAGTATCTGGGTGAGTAGCTAGTTATTATATAGGCATTCACATTGACAAGGGTCTGCATTTTCTCAGCTTCAGGTTTTTCGGGTTTTCTTTGTTAGTTCTCTTATTTCCTATGTGCACAAGTGGTAGTGGCTATTGACGTCAAAGCCCGTTTTGTGAAGACTTTTAAGGTTCCGTTACACTCCATTCATTTCCTCAGATACCCGATTTTTACATTTTTCTAATTTGTTTTACTACTTCACCGTGGTCTTCCTTCCTTTTTAAGGTTTCCTCCTTCATATTCAGAATTCGGTTATCCTCATTCATTTTTTATGAAGCACTATTGCACTTTCGTATATATTTTATTAGGGTATATTATATTCATTTTATTTCATCTTCACATATTTTTGTTCCCTCTCTCTCCTGTTTTTGTGACTTAACAGGTACACTTCAATAAAGGTAATTCGTACACAGGCAAGTATTCACCTGTGTGTTAGTCACGTCCTCCATGAGTTTATTTCTGTAATATGCGCATGTATTTTATTTTTATAGTTAGTATGTTTCCATGTGGCGTTTGTATCGTACAGTTTTATTTATTTATTGTTTTTAAGCACATCCTGCACAATTATCATTTGTATGCATGGTATTGTGTATATATATGAATTTATTTATATATTTGTTAGCTTATCTCGGTTTATTGTTTCATGTATATATACATTTTATACATTAGTATATTTATTATTATTCACATCACATGTTTTTATACATTCATGTATTTTAATATGATTTTATTCATTATGATTTGTATTGTTTTATTTGCTCCTATTGCTGTACACAAGTGTGGTTTTATTTAATCGTTCGTTTATTTATACGCTGGTGCGTATTTGTTTTTGGTGGTTATAATTGATTATTTCTTCTGTATATGTTTTTAACATGTTTTATGATTGTTTTCAGCCAATTAAGCCCCTGAGGAAGGTCTTGCGAAACACGGCCTGTGTTGGGCCAGTGGCTGGAGTGTCATGTATTAATAAAGCTATCTTGAACGTCCTGGTTTGCATTCCACGTTTCTTACTGGGTGTTTCCAAGCATACATAGTCCACTTTGGTAGCAGATTGTATCACCTGGGCATTTAAGTCAGCCGACCTCCGCTTGCAGGGTTGAGTCATGGCCCACCGTGTCAGGGCCAAAGCCGCATCAGTAGCTCATCTCCGCTGTGTTCCGTTGGCAGACATCTGCCGGGCCGCAACTTGGTCTTCAAGCCAGACTTTTGCAGCCCATTACTGCCTGGAGAGGGAGTCCCAAAGGGACAGTGCTTTCGGACAGGCTGTACTCCGTAATCTCTTTGAGGTTTAGGCAACTCCTACCCTCCGGCCCTTGTGTTTGGCTATTGTACGGGGGCGTTCTCAGAGGATATTCTTAACACGAATGCTGAGGCTCTTGAGAGGGAGCCATTTTTTCAGCTTAGGGTTCCCGGTAGCCTAGAGCTGGGGAGTCCCATATGTGAGGACTGACTTTCTGCTTGGTCCTGGAGAAAGAGTAGTTACCTGTAACAGGTGTTCTCCAGGAGCAGCAGGAATCAGTCCTCACAACCCTCCTTCCTCCCCTGGAGTTGCAGTCATATCATCCATTTTGATTTTTGCTGTCTTTTAGCTATGTCATGAGACTGAGCAAGATGGCACCCTTGGGCGGGAAGGGGACCATGCATGTGCACTGCATTCCCAAAGGCTTTTCTTGAAAGCTGGGGAAATGGCTCCACACGAGGGCTCTGTTGGTGCCGCCGTCACCCATATGAGGACTGATTCCTGCTACTCCTGGAGAATACCTGTTACAGGTGAGTAACTACTCTTTCCAGGTCATTTATGAATGTCAAGAAGCAGTGGACCCAGCACAGATCCCTGGGGGTACTCCATTTTTCATCTTTTTCCATTGGGAAAATTGGCCATTTAGCCCTACCTTCTGCTTTCTATCTTTTAACCAATTCCTGATCCACAGTAGTACACTGCCTCCTATCCCATGACTTTTTAGTTTTGCCAAAAGTCTGAGGAACCTTGTCAAAGGCTTTCTGAAAGTCCAGATACACTATATCAACCGACTCACCTTTGTCTACCTGTTTGTTCACACCTTCAAAAAAACATAACAGATTAGTAAGACAAGATCTTCTTTGTCTAAAGCCATGTTGGCTGTCTCCCATTAGGCCATGACTGTCTACATGCTGAGTACTTTTATTCTTTATGATGGTTTCTACCATTTTTCCCGGTACTGACGTCAGGCTCACCAGTCTGTAGTTTCCCGGATCACCCCTGGAACCCTTTTTAAAAATTGGCGTTACCTGAAGATTGGAGGATCGCTAATATATTACAGATGATTTTAATGATAGTTCACAGATTACTAATAGCAGGTCTGCAGTCTCATATTTCAGTTCTTTCAACACCCTCGGATGTATATCATCCGGTCCAGGTGATTTGCTACCCTTCAGTTTATCGAATAGTTGTAATACATCTTCCCGGAGTAGCGATATTTCTTTCAATTGCTCTTCAGTATCGCCTTTAAATACCACTTCAGTCATGGGTAACATCCCTACATCTTCCTTTCAAGACAGTGAGAAGTATATTGATGAGATGCGTCTTGCAGCTACCAAGCTCCCCAGCAGAGGAAAAGATGGGTGCCAACAGAATGACGAAGATTGGACATGTCCCCAAGGCCTGCAGAATCACCAATCCAACTTCTCCAGCCCTTCAATTGGAGAACCATTATGCATCCCTGGAAGTGGAGGAGGTGAAAGCATCCCTGGAAAGGGAAGAACCAGAGCTCAAGTACCCCAAAGTTGCAGAATCAGTGACCACAAGGAAGTGAAGGGTAGTGGTGGTTGGTGACTCGGTTCTGAGGGGTACTGAAGCGTCCATCTGCCGACCAGACTTGATGTCCAGAGAGGTATGCTGTCTGCCTGGTGCCAAAATCCAAGATGTTACGGAGAGTTTGCCGAGCCTCATCAAGCCTACCGACTATTACCCAATGTTGCTATTTTATGTCTTAACAAATGATACTGTGAGGTATCCCTCTGAGGGTATGAAAAGTGACTTCATGGCTCTGGGACAGGGTGAAGCAGTTAGGTGCACAGGTGGTCTCTTCAATCCTCCCTGTTGAGGGTAAAGGCCAAGGCAGAGAGGCTCGCATCCTGGAGATGAATGCATGTCTGTGTGGATGGTGTCATCGAGAGCGTTTTTGTTTCCTAGACCATGGGATGCTGTTCCAAGGGTTGCAGAGCAGAGATGGCATCCATCTGTCCAAGAAAGGTCAACATGTCTTCAGTAGTAGACTAGCTAATCTACTGAAGAGGGCTTTAAACTAGATTCGTTGGGGATGGGTGAAGAAAGCCCCCAGGTAAGTGATACCCCCCAGGTAAGTGATACCCATTTCCATAAAGGTATTTAATGTAACGGGGGTAACATATGATAAACAGTGTGTATATATGCCCGTAGCATGGGAAATAAGATCCGTGATGTTGAAGCTTTGGTGGGAGTGGCCAACTTGGATTTAGTGGCAGTTATGGAAACATGGTTCGCAGAAATCCATGACTGGGATGTAACTATACCTGGCTATACTTTATTCAGAAAGGATAAGGTAGGAAGAAGGGAAGGAGGAGTGGCAGTATATGTAAAAAATACTATTAAAGCTTTGGAATTACAGAGCTTAAAAGGGAGAGAGGAGGCATTGTGGGTTAAACTAGAAAGAAGGAAAGAGAAATCTATTTGAATTGGCATGATATACAGACCTCCCTCAGAAGAGGAAGAGGTGGACAGAGTTAATTGATGACATACGCAGCATTGCTAGGAAAGGGGAAGTGCTACTGATAGGGGATTTCAATATGCTAGATGTTTGTCACATTCCTGCTGCAGTATCATCTAGAAATAAAGAGATCCTGAATTCTCTACAGGGAGAACTAGTCAAGCAATTGTTAACAGACCCCACACATGAAGGGGCCATACTGGACTTGGTGCTTACCAATGGTGAAAGTGTTTCTGATGTTATAGTGGGAGATCATTTTGCATCCAGTGATCACCAGATGGTGTGGTTCAATATTAGGACTAGGGCTGTTAGAATCCATTCAAAGGTGAGGGTCTTAGACTTTAGGAAGACTAACTTTGCCAAGATGGGCCAATACCTCAGGGAGTCGTTGGCGGGATGGGAATAGCTGAGGGAAGTAGAAAAACGGACAAAACTGAAAGGGGATATTTTAAGGGCAACAAACCTTTTTGTTAAAATGGTAAATAAAGGTAAAAGGAAAAGGAGACCGCTATGGCTTTCAAAAGAAGTAGCTGAAAACGTGAAGAAAAAGAGGGAGGCCTTCATGAAATACAAGAGATCACAGAGAGAGGAAGACAGGAATCTATATTTTGAAAAATTTAGAGAAGCTAGCAAAGTAGTCAGGAAAGCAGAGATTCAAAAAGGAGGAGGAAATAGCCAATGCAATAAAATGGGGGGTATTGTCAGACTCAAGGGTGAAGGGGAGGAATATGTAGAATCTGATGAGGATAAAGCAGAATTGCTTAACAAATATTTCTGTTCTGTGTTCACAGATGAAGAACCAGGAGCAGAACCTCAGAAAACACCCACAAACAGGAACAGAAGCGAGGGACATCTTGAACAATTTTCAGAAGACTGTGTTCGTGAGGAACTAGCTGAACTTAAAGTAGACAAATCGATGGGACTGGATGGGATACACCCTAGAATACTGAGGGAACTTGGGGACGTTCTAGCAGCTCCACTGACTGACCTATTAATGCCTCATTGGAGTCGGGAGTGGTGCCAAAGGACTGGAGAGAGGCACATGTGGTGCCTTTACACAAAAGCGGAAGTAAGGATGTGTTTGAAAACTACAGGTCGGTGAGTTTAACTTTGGTGGTGAGTAAATTATTGGAAACACTTCTGAAACAGAAAATGGTGAGGTTTCTGGAGTCCAGCGGATTGCAGGATCCGTGGCAGCAAGGATTCACCAGAGGCAGGTCTTGTCAGACAAATCTGATTGATTTTTTTGACTGGGTGACCAGGGAGTTGGACGAGGGAGAGCCCTAGATGTGGTGTATTTAGGTTTCAGTAAAGCCTTTGACACGGTTCCTCACAGGTAACATATAAACAAACTGAACACCCTAGGGATGGACCCTAAACTTACTGCTTGGCTTAGAAATTGGTTGGGTGGGAGGCGACAAAGAGTACAGGTAAATGGAGCTCACTCTGAGGTGAAGGATGTTAACAGTTTTGTGCCCCAGGGATCTATCCTTGTTCTGCTGCTTTTTAACATCTTTGTTATGATATAGCGGAAGGGCTGTCGGGTAAGGTTTGCCTCTTTGCGGATGATACCAAAATCTGCAATAGAGTAGACTCCCAGGAAGGTGTAGATAAGATGAGGAGGGATCTAGCTAAACTTGAAGAATGGTCTAGAATTTGGCAGCTAGGATTTAATGTTAAAAAATGTAAGATCATGCATTTGGGTTGCAGCAGTCCAAGGGAGCATTATAGTATAGGGGGTGAAGTACTTTTGTCCACTGAAGAAGAGCGGGACCTAGGCATGGTTGTGTCTGATCTTAAAGTAGCTAAACAGGTAGAAAAGGCGACGGCAAAAGCTAGAAGGGTGCTTGTGACACCCAAGCATAACGCCCAAAGCCACTTGCCTTTAGTGTTCGAGGGCGTGGTGGTTGAGGATTCCTTCTGTCAGCTCTTAGCAGCCTATTTCTTCGTGTTGGCTTCTGGGAAGTGTAGTACTGCTAAAATATGTTGGTGCTTTAAGTAGGTTTGTAGTTGAGGTAACCGAGGGTAAGGCTTGTAACAGAGTTTATTTCCATAACACAAAAACACAGCAGGTTCAAGGTATCATTTACAGGATTATAACTGTAGGATCTGCTTAAGGTACAGCAAATAATGGCAAACAAACCAAAAGAACTCAGAAATGACTTCTTAAAGTCCTCTTACTTACAGAAGTATTGCCTTTAGAAACTAGGCTGCCACTTTCCTTTTTTAGTCCTTGTTAAACAGAGCATAAAGAAAAATTCAAGCTTAATTCTTCTACAGCAGTTTGGTTTCTGCCAGCCTCAAAAACCTCTCTAGGCTGCATTTCTATGTGAAACCAAACTTAGAACAAAACAAACATTCCAAGCTGTTATCAAAACTCTTAGCAGGTTTTTAATATAGGAGAGGAGCAAACAAAAACTCTTATAGCAGCTAACTTGGCTTTTCTTGCCGTTGCACAGTTCAAACACAGGTGATAAACAAGCATGAATCAGAGCTTCCAGATCAGGCTTACGTTGCAGTAAATTTCCCTTTTAAAACATACAGGAATTTACTTCCACACTGCTTGTGCCATATGGTTAACTTCCAAGGAGAATTACTTCTTTCAGGGCTAGCTTTCCTCGAGACCTCCTGTCTAGAGCTTGTCAGAGAGAGCAATCCATAAAGCAATCTTCTTCCCCCAACTCTGACACTGGTTCTCCCAACTGCATGGGTTCTGACTCACCAACCTGGTCAGACTGCTCAGCTGACAACCTCTCTGATGGTCTGAAAGCTTCTCCACTTCCTGGCCCCCACCTCTGTTGCCAACCTGTTGCAGGGAATTCAGCTCTGTGTAGCTCAGCTCTTCTCCAAGAATCAGCTCCTTCTCTCAGCCTCTGTCTCAGCTGCTCTCCAGGCTGCTCTCCTTCTCGTCTCTCCCTCTCTGCATAATCTAACCCAGGCTTATACATCCAGGATTCCAACCCCACCTCTTTCTTTCCCAGGTGTTGGTAATCCCCCTGCCTTCTGGTATTAGAATAAACAGTGCACTTGTTAAATTAAGGGCTTTGGTCCTCGTGCTTGCAATCCCTCTTTCTTACTTTATCAGTCTTTGTGTGAAACTTGTTCCAGCTGGGGTTTTTCTGTCTTTGAAACCTGGCTGTGGCTTTCTCTCCCTGCACTCCTAGAAGGGGACCCTTAGCTAGGGTGAATTTGTTATGCTTCTCACCTCCCCCACTCTCAGGATAGCTGACTTTGCCACAGGTGCATACGGAGAGGAATGGCTAGCAGAAAAAAGGAGGTGATAGTGCCTCTCTATAAGTCTTTGGTGCGACCTCATTTGGAGTATAGTGTGCAATTCTGGAGACCGCACCTTCAAAAGGATGTGAACAGAATGGAGTTGGTGCAGAGAGTGGCTACTAAAATGGTTAGTGGTCTTCATTATAAAGCATATGAGGACAGACTTAAGGATCTTAATATGTACACCTTAGAGGAAAGGCGGGATAGAGGTGATATGATTGAGATGTTTAAATACCTCTGTGGTATAAATGTTCAGGGGGAGATCCTCTTTCAATTGAAAACAAGTTCTGTTATGAGAGGACATGGGATGAGGGTGATGGGGGATAGATTCAGGAGTGATATGTGGAAATATTTCTTTACGGAAGGGAGTGGTGGATCTATTGAATAGTCTCCCAGTGGAGGTGGTAGATATGAGGACAGTAACTGAATTGAAAAAAGCATGGGACAAACAGAGGATCTCTAAAGGAAAAAAGTGGACTGTTGTAGTTGTTGATATGGAAGGACAGACTAGATAGGCCATGTGGTCTTTTTCTGTCATATTTCTTTTTTCTCAGTAAAGACCAAAGCAAAGAATTCATTCAGTCTCTCTGCTATAGCCTTGTCCCCTCTTAGTGCCCCTTTTACCTCTCTATCATCGAATGGTCCAATTGACTCTCACAGGTTTTTTTTGCTACGAATGTACTTGAAAAAGTCTTTTTTTTTTTTTTTTTTTAAATTTAAACTTTATACATTTTACAAATAAATCCAAACGTAAATACGCCTGTAAGGAAAACATTGGGGTACAGACACGAAAAACATTATAACTTACAATGTGCAAAGGAAAAATGTCAAGCATGAACAATGTAAAGGTCCATACCCCATTCCAGCCCACTATAAGAGGAGAGATCCAAAAGGAAACAAATAGTTTTTACAAACATGTAAGGAAAAAATAACGGTCTACAGTCAAGCCAAAACTATTTGCAGAAGTACCAACTAATCTGCCTCAACAGAGCGATGTGAATTCAGAAAGGCTAATAACTGTGAAGGCTCAAAGAAAATATATGAAACTGACTGAAATTTAATCAAACATTTACAGGGGAATTTCAGGAAAAACTGAGCCCCCATTAGCAATACCCCTGGACGAAGCATCAGAAATTCTTTTCTTCTCTTCTGGGTCTCCCTAGCCAAATCTGGAAAAACCCGTACTAATAGCCCATGAAATAACAAAGTACGCTTACGAAAAAACATTCGTAAAAACCAGTCCCTATCAGAGGAAAGAGCAAAAACAGCAATTAAAGTAGATGGAAGAACAGAATCTTCAAGAGAAGTTTCCAAAATACCAGAGACATCCAGAACATCAGCTTGGTTAACCGCAGGCATTTCCCCCTCAGATAATTTTTTCTTTTTCCCAACCGGTAAATAATAAACTTTGGCCATAGGAGGGTGAGACTCAACAGGAACCCCCAAAATTTCCAAAAGATATTTTTTAAACATTTCTTTAACACTAACTACCATCAATTTAGGAAAATTAATCAAACGCAAATTATGATATCTAGACATATTCTCTAGCATTTTAAGTCTCGTATTCAATGCCAATACATCCTTCTGGAAAGACGAAACCCCATCTTCAAAGAGACCAGTTTTTTGTTGCAACTCAGTCACAGAGGATTGCAAAGCAGAGATCTTCAGTGTATGCTGCTGCAACAAACTCGTATGCAACTGAGACTGCGCTGCCAATGTAGAAACCTGTGGCGCCATAAGTTCCCCAAGCTTCATAATTGCAGACCAAATTGTCTCTAAGGTGAATACAGCCGGACGCTCAAGAGAAAAAGTTACCCCAATGCCAGGCCCTCCAGATCCAGCCTCTGAACCCTGCTGCTCCATTACAGGCTTCCCAGCTGTAGAGGGGGTCAACTCAGATCCCCCAAGATGCCTCCGTATCGACAAATCCTCAGAAGAGTGATGGAGGGGGAAGGAACCGTCACCACTCCCCAACCACACAGTCAGCCCTCCACTCCCAGCAGACTCCACCACTTGGGAGGGTCGCAAGGCCGATGACTGTATCCGACTGTGTTCTGAGGAGGGCTGTTTGGGAGGATGCTTCTGTGCCGGGGAAGAGATGGAAGGCCCCAAACCTCCCGTCGAGCTACTTTGCTCTGGCGGGGTATCAGAGAGGCTCTGCACCACTGGCTCGCCAGACTGCCTCAGCGTCGAAGAGACAAAAGCATCAATTGGACCAGACACACGAAGAGGGCATGAAGAGGACGCCGCTGGGGTAAGAGAGGGCTTCTTCGCCCCTTTGGCCTTCCGTTTACCCATATAAGAAACGATGACGCCGCACCCGACATCAATCAAATCGCCATCTTGGATCTCCCTGAAAAAGTCTTTATTATGCGTTTTTGCTTCCGCAGCAAGCATCTTCTTAAATTCTCACTTTGCCTGCCTTATCAATGCCTTGCATTTAACTTGCCAGTGCTTGTGCTGTTTCCAGTTTTCGTCATTTGAATCTTTTTTCTATTTCCTGAAAGATGCTTTTTTGGCAACAAGTGTCTCTCTCACCTCACATTTAAACCATGCTGGCAGTTTTTTGTACTTCCCTCCACTTTTCGTAATGCGTGGAATACATCTGGTCTGCGCTTCCAAGATAGTATTTTTAAACACCCCCCAAGCTTGAGTTAAGTCTTTAACCTTTGCAACTGCTCCTTTCATTTTTTTCTTAACTATTTTCCTCATTTTATCATAGTCTCCCTTTCAAAAGTTAAAAGGTAGTACTTTGGATTTCCTTACCATCCCTCCTCTACTAATTAAATCAAACGCGATCAGCTGTGATCACTATTGCCAAGTGGCCCCAACACCCTTATCTCTTGACCAGATCTGGTGTTTCACTAAGGACTAAGTCCATTATGGCTTCCCCTCTGGTCGGTTCATGAATCAGCTGCTCCAAGAAGCAGTCATTTATTTCATCTAGGAACGTTATCTCCCTAGCATGTCCTGCTGTGATACTGACCCAGTCGATACCGGGGTAATTGAAATCACCCATTATTATTACTGTGCTGTAACTTTTGTTAGCTTCTTTGATTTCTTTGAGCATTTCATCATCCATTTATTCTTTCTGGCTAGGCGGTCGATAGTACACCCCCACTGCCATCGCCTTCCCCTTCTTACATGGAATTTCAATTCATAGAGATTCTACAGCAAATTTTGTTTCCTGCAAAACTTTAATCCTTTCTGACTCAATGCCCTCTCTAACATAGAGTGCAAACCCTCCACCAGTTTAATCAGTTCTATCATTACGATATAGTTTGTACCCAGGAATCAGTGTCCCACTGGTTGTCCTCCTTCCATCATGTCTCTGAGATTCCAATCATATCTAACCTCTCATTTAGTGCTATATATTCTAGCATTTGCATACAAGCATTTTAGAGACTCTATTTTATTCATATTAATCTGGCTATTGGTAGGCATGGGTAATTTGGAATCTTTAAGCTCGATCTGCACCATACTCAAGGGCATTTGGGCTACTTTATTCTTTTTTGGAACCTCTCTGCTTTTGGTAGTATCCTTCAAGGATATCTTCTTCCGAACCATGCGCTCTTGGGCAACTGTCGGCTTTCCCCAATTATCTAGTTTAAAAGCTGCTCTGTCACCTTTTTAAAGGTTAATGCCAGCAGCCTGGTTCCATCCTGGTTAAGGTGATGCCTATCCCTTCGGAAGAGCCCCTTCTTTCCCCAGAATGTTTCCCCAGTTCCTAACAAATCCAAAACCCTCATCCTTGCACCATCGTCTCATCCACGCATTGAGAATCTGGAGTTCTGCCTGCCTTTTGGGTCCTGCGTGTGGAACGGGAAGCATTTTGGTGAACTCTACCCTGGAAGTTCTGGATTTCAACTTCCTACCTAAAAGTCTAAATTTAGCCTCCAGAACCTCCCTACCACATTTTTCTATGCCATTGGTACCGACATGGACCAAGACAGCAGACTTCTCCCCAGCACTATCTAAGACCTTATCTTGGTGGCGCGTGAGGTCTGCTACCTTCACACCAGGCAGGCATGTTACCAGGCGATTCTCACGTCCACCAGCCACCCAGCTTTCTACCTGCCTACTGATAGAATCACCATCTATAATGGCTGTCCTAACCCTTCCCTCATGGGCACATGGCCCTGGAGAAACTTCCTTGGTGCTCAGATTGGCTTCTTGGGATTTGCATTTCTAAATTTTTGTCTTTTATTTTATTTATTTATTTACATTCTCTTATATACCGCGCTATTCTGCATCAGTGCGGTTTACATTGAACAAACTGAAATTACATTGAACAGGGCATTATAACTTAGAGATAACTATTTTACAGGGAACATGGGCTATGGAGGGTTAAGTGGCTTGCCCAAGACCACAAGGAGCACCTGTGGGACTAGAAACCCCAGTCCTTCCGGCCCAAGGTTGCTGTCCTCCAGTGGGATTTGAACCCCCGACCTTCCGGCCTGAAGTACTTTGCCCCAACCACTAGGCCACTCCTCCACTCCAGTAATTAGTGGTCTGTATTCTGTGTTTGACAGAGATGAAGGATTCTGCTGTCTTGTAGTTTGAATTTATCAGCATTTACATTTATCCAGCTTTTCCCATAGGAAATTTACCATGTTCTATATCTGTAGTGCTACCTTTTTAAAGGTTCAGTTCTTATTGTTTGTCTATGCTCTTATATGGTAGGTGTGCCACTTAGGTTCTGTGTAGCTTATTTTCAGGGTTTTGTGTTAATTCGAAGTATCTAGCAGAAGATGGATTTTGAGCTGCTTGTTACTGAGGTGATACTAGAATTTGAGATTTTGTGACAGCCTATAAAGAAACATCCCAGCTCTATGTGTAAATTCCAAATAGGTTAAAATCAGAATTATTGACTGTGGCAGTAAATTTGTGTGAATTGGTCTATAATTCCACCACATTTCGAAAAACTGTGCTGCACATTCTTTCTCCGGTAACAAGCAGGAAGGAAGTCCTCACATATAGGTGACATTGGCGCTGACGGAGCCCTCTTGCGGAGCAAATTCCTAGCTTTCAGAGAGCCTTTGGGAGTTGCATCACACATGCGTAGTCCCCTTCCCGCCCAAGAATGCCATCTTGCTCAGTCTCCTTTTTTCCGCGGAGCCCTTCGGACGTAGTCCCAGTGTCCCCGTGAAAAAAGTTAAATTTAAGATTTTCTTTCGTCTTCCACCGGTTCACACCGGTGGTTCTTCCCGCCTTCGTCTCGATACACTGGTATCGGGTCTGGCTTGATTTTTCAGTTTTTGTCCTTGTTCGCGCCCTTTTTTTCTTTTTTACTGGCAGCCCCGGTCTTCGATCTCGCAGGGGCCCTTTTTCCCCTGATGGTTGCCAGTGGGTTCAAAAAATGCGATCAGTGCATAAAACTCATGTCCCTCACCAATACGCATGACTGCTGTCTCTGCTGCCTTGGGACCGACCATGACCCAATGGTCTGCGATCCGTGTAGGAAGATGTCCTCTAAGGCCCTGAAGAGCCGCCAGCAACAGCACAATAGGATTTTTCCTGAGTCTGTGCCTCTGCGAGCTCGGAACTTGCCGGAGGCCTCTACGGATTTGAACCCCCGACCTTCCGGCCTGAAGTACCTTGCCCCAACCACTAGGCCACTCCTCCACTCCACTGGGGAACATCTTGGGGGGAACATTCCGAGCCCGAGTTGTTTTGGGGTTCCAGAGGAAGAGGTCCTCGAAGGCAACATCGTTGGATGGTTCCAAGCAACCTGGTTCCTCCCAGAGCTGCTCACGGAGCCCCGAGCGCCCAGCAAAGGTTCCTTGTCAGGAGACGGATCTGCCGAGGCAGGTAACAACTGTCCTCGTCTGACTCCCCTCCGGTGGCTGCGGAGCCTTTGGGACGAGTCCAGAATGGTGGCCTTGGAGCGTAGTTTCTCCAGGACCAAGCAGGAAGTCAGTCCTCACATATGGGTGACGTTGGTGCCGACAGAGCCCCCGTGCGGAGCATTTCCCCAGCTTTCAAAGAAAGCCTTTGGGAATGCAGCGCGCATGCGCGGTCCCCTTCCCACCCAAGGGTGCCGTCTTGCTTGGTGGTGTTTTTTCCGCGGAGCCCGACGGACGTTTTTCGTTTTCACCCGAGGAAAAAGTTGATTTTGTTCTGCGTGGACCCGTTTTCTTCAGTTCGCCGGTTTCCCTTTCCCGCCTTGGCCCGATACATCGGTATCGAGCCCGGACTTCTTTTTTTGGCAGGGGGGGGGGGTCTCCCTCGCGGGAGCATCGCAAGAAGAAAAAACCCGTGAGGGCGGCATCAGTGGACGCACTTGGCTCCTCGAGGGCCAAGTCGCATAGCCCCGAGCGCCGTCCCGGGTCTTCGGAGTCGGAGAGGCCTGCAAAACAACCTCGTGTGGAGATGGAGTCCCCGGGTCACGTGAGTACTGTAGTCCTCGTGGACTCTCCTCCAGGGGAGCCGACGTCGGGCCCGATGCCGTCGGGGCCCGAGTCGGGGGCTGCTGAGTCTCCTGTGCTCGGCCTCAGGTTGACGGCCTTGGAGTGCAGCTTGGCTGCCTTCATGGAACAGCAGCAGGCACTGATCACCTGTCTCACCAGTGCATCTGCCCCAACCACTGGGACATCGACGTCCAAGTCGACCCCGGAGGCCAAGCCAATTCTCAAGACCTTTCGGGCTCGAGTCGATCCTCAGCCGAGGTCCCACTTAGCCTCATGTTTGGGACCGAGGTCATCACCGCCGAGCCTCCTGGCATTGGGGCAGTCGGTGCCGGGGTCCTTGATGCTGGAGCCCATCGATTCCTCCTCAGAGGCATCGGGATGGGAAACGGAGGAAGAGGAGTCCCTGGACACCTGTAGGTACAGACGTTCCGTACGATTCCCCGGTGTCCGAGCCTCAGAGAAGGTCCTCTCCGGAGGACACGAGGTTTTTGGACTTTGTGAGGGATATGTGCAAGGCTTTGGCGTTCCCCATGGAGTCAGAAGAGGATCCTCAAGCCGACGAGCTCGATATCCTGCAGTATGAGGCCCCCCCCCCTTGGGAGGCCCTTACTGTACCCGTACCTCTGATCCTGGAACGACTGATGCTCCACATGTGGGAGACTCCAGCGTCCGTGCTGGTCGTCAGCAAACAGCTCGACTCGATGTATCGAGTCCGCTGAAGCCCTGGGTTTCAGAAGTCGCAGCTGCTGCACAACTCTCCATGGTTGTGGAATCAGCCATGCACAGGCTGAAGAGCCAGAAGACGCACTCCTCGGTTCCTCCTGGCAGGGAGGCCTGCAACTTGGATGCCCTTGGCAGAAAGTGCTTCCAGGGATCGATGCTGACTTGTCAGATCCAGGCTTACCAGCTGTACATGGGAATGTACCTGAGAGACCTGGCAAAGGAGCTTGCCATGTTCTCAGCTGGTCTCTCCGAGGGGCCTTTGCACTGCTTCAGAAGCCTGTCTACTGCCATCTGTGAGTGCTGGAAGTTTGTCTCGAGCGGCGTATGACGGGTTCGAGTCGGCAGCCCGGGTTGCCGTGGTGGGCATTGGTGCACACCGCCAGGCATGTCTGCAGTCGTCGCACTTTGAGCAATGGGTTTAGGACAAATTGGTCGATGTCCCATGCCAAGGAGAGAACCTCTTTGACAAACCCATGACTGACAAGGCTGCTGAACAGGAGACCGAGTACATGGCGAGGACATGGCTCTCCAAGAAGACCTCTGCCCCTTCTCGCAAGAAGGGCTTGGGTAAAAAGCCCTTTTACCCGAGGAACGATGCTGCTTACTGAAGCCACCCCCATTTTCAGGCTTCACTGGCTCCCCAACAGGGGCAGCAGGCCAAGGGACACGGGCATGGCCCATGTAAGCAGAAAGCCCCCAAACCCCAGACTCTGGCCCAGCCTGGCAGTGGCTTTTGACTCTCACAGCATGGCCCCTCTCCCCATAAGGGACAGGCAGTGCACAGGAGGCAGACTTGCCCTGTATGCCCACAGGTGGACAGCCATTAATACCGATGCCTGGGTCTTGTAGATAGTCCAAAAGGACTATCTCTTTCACCTGGCTCAGGTGCCCCCTACTTACTTCCCAGGAGAGCTCCTCAGGTCTCCCTTTCACTGGGACCTTCTTCTGAAGGAGTTGGCTTGTCTTCTCGAGGATCAGGTGGTAGAATCGGTGCCCCACGACCTGCAAGGCAGGGCTTCTATTCCTGGTACTTTCTGGTACCAAAGAGAACAGGAGGCCTCGGAGCCATCCTCGACCTGCGCAACTTAAACAAGTTCCTAATGAGGTTCAAGATGCTTGAGAAGTTGAAGATGCTCTGCCTTACCTCCACCAGGGAGACTGGCTATTCTCCTTGGATCTGAAAGATGCATATACACACATCCTCATACACTCCAACCACAGGCAGAATCTACGCTTTGTGGTGCAGGGCAATCACTACCAGTACAGGGTACTCCCCTTTGGCCTGGCCTCGGCCCCCAGGGTGTTCACAAAGTGCCTGGCTGCAGTGTCCGCCTTTCTCAGACTCCAAGGGGTCTTTGTCTTCCCCTACCTAGACAACTGACTCATCAGAGGCGCTTCAGCCAGCGAGGTCCACCAGGCCACATCTCACACCTTCTAGGTGCTCCAGCATCTGGGGTTTGTAATCAATTACCCCAAGTCCAGCCTTGCTCCCTCTCAGCAACTAGAGTTGATTGGGGCCAGACTCGACACCCTTTAGGCAAGAGCCTACCTGCCTGCAGACAGGACAAGTAGACTTCTGGCTCTGACCCATCAGGTGAGTCGCAGATCCACAGTGTCAGGAAGACATTTTCTGCACCTCCTCAGGCACATGGCTTCCACGGTCCATGTGACACCAGACGCCCGCCTTCACATGCAAACTGCTCAGTGGTGCCTCAGGGACCAGTGGTCACAGGCCACAGGTTGTCTCAAGGACAAAATCAGTGTCCAGATGGCTAGTATGGTCCCTGGACTGGTGGCTTCAGCGACTCCACTTGGAGGCAGGGATACCTTTCCAGTTCCTTCTGCACACGAGGATCCTGACCGCGGATGCGTCCCTGCTGGGCTGGGGAGCCCTTTGCCAGTGGTTCTCTACTCAGGGAGTGTGGCCCCCAAACGGGAGAGCACAACAGATCAATTTCTTGGAGCTCCATGCCATCCGCCTGGCTCTAGTTTTCTGGCGGGTCCTGGCCCACGAACCTGTCTTGGTACAGACAACCAGGTGGCCATGCTCTGTGTGAACAAGAAGGGTGGAATGGGTTCCCGCCTTCTATGTCAGGAAGCCCTGGTTCTGTGCTCGTTTGCAGCCTGGCATGGCATGCACCTGCGGGCCGTCTACCTGCTGGGCCAGGACAAGTGCTTGGCTGACAGACTAAGCAGGATTCTCCAGCCCCACAAGTGACAGCTGGACCGGAGAGTGGTCCATTGGCTTCTCCAGGACCAAGCAGGAAGTCAGTCCTCACTTATGGGTGACGTCGGCGCCGACGGAGCCCTCGCGGAGCAATTTTCCCCAGCTTTCAAAGAAAGCCTTTGGGAATTGCAGCGCGCATGCGCGGTCGTCTTCCCGCCCGAAGGTGCCATCTTAGCCAGTCTTCTTTTTTCCGCGGAGCCCTACAGACGTCCCCGTCTTGTCCCCGCGAAAAAGTCGATTTTATTCATTATTTTATCCTTTTTTCCTTCGGTTCGACGCCGATCGTTTTCCCGCTCGGACTCGCGACGCCGGTCACGAGTCCTCGTACTTTTTTCGGTTTTTCTGACTTTGTCAGCTTTCGTTTTCGTTTTTTCCCTGGCAGCCCGGTCCTTTGACCTCGCAGGGGCCCTTTTTCCCCCGATGGCTGCCAGTGGGTTTAAGCGGTGTGGTCGGTGTGACCGAAACATGTCACTAACCGACACACACGACTTTTGCCTCCGCTGCCTGGGCCCGGATCATGAAGAACTGATCTGTGGGCCCTGCAGCAAATTGTCCTCAAAGGCGTTGAGAAGTCGGCGGCATCAGCGGGATAGAATCTTCGCTGACCCCAGCCGTACCCGGACCTCGTCGGAGGCCTCCGCGTCTAAAGGCTCCAGCTCGGACCGTCGCCGGAGTTCCTCCGACCGGGGTTCTCCCTCCGGGGACCATCGTCGGAAGGTGAAACCCACGAGGGCGGCGTCGGTGGACGCTCCTGGTTCCGCGAGGGCCAGGTCGCATAGCCCCGACAGCCGCCCCGGGTCCTTGGAGAAGGAACACATCCCGAAGCGACCTCGCCTGGAGTCGGAGATGCCTGCCCGGGTAAGTCCTGTGGTCCTTCTGGACTCGCCTCCGCGACAGCCGACGTCGGGCCCGACGCCGTCGGGGCCCGAGTCGGGGGCTGCTGGGTCACCTGAGCTCGGACTCAGGTTGACGGCCTTGGAGAGCAGACTGTCTGCCTTCATGGACCAGCAGAGGGCACTGCTCGCTGGCTTCGCTGGCACCGCTGCCCCGACCGCCGGGACGTCGACGTCCAAGTCGACCCCGGAGACCGAGCCGATCCTCGAGTCGATGAGAACTCGAGTCGATCCTCGGTCGAGGTCACCCTCGGCCTCCCGTTCGGGACCGAGGTCGCCGACGCCGACTCCCTCGGCGTCGGGGCGGCTGGCGCCGCACCCTGCCCGGGCCGACCCCACCGAGTCCTCGTCGGAGTCGGTCTGGGAGTCTGAGGAGGAAGAGTCACCTGATTCTTTCCGGACTCGGTGTGTCCCTTCGGACTCACCGGAGTCCGAACCTCGGAAGCAGTCCCCCCCGGAGGATGCCCGGTTCTCGGACTTCATTAGGGATATGGCCAAGGCTTTGGCCTTCCCTGCGGATCCCGAGGAGGAGCCTCGAGCCGAAGAGCTCGACGCCCTCCAGTATGACTCTCCCGCGAGGGAACACTTTACTGTGCCGGTCCCTCCTATGCTGGAACGACTACTCTTCCGCATGTGGGAGAGTCCAGCCTCCTCGCCGGTTCTGAGCAAGCGGGTCGATTCTATCTATCGAGTCCGCAAGAGCCCTGGCTTTCAAAAAGCACAGCTGCCACACCATTCCATGATAGTGGAATCGGCCATGCATCGTCTTAAGAGCCAGAAGATGCACTCCTCGGTGCCTCCTGGCAGGGAGGCCCGTAACCTGGATGGCCTTGGTAAGAAGTGTTTCCAGGGCTCTATGCTCGCCTGTCGTGTCCAGACTTACCAGCTATACATGGGCATGTATCTCCGGGATCTGGCTAAGGAGCTAGCCGGATTCTCCGCTGGTTTGTCCGAGGAACACTTGCGGAGGTTCCTGGCCTTGTCCACTGGCATTCGGGAATGCTCAAAGTTCATGTCCCGAGCAGCCTATGATGGCTTTGAAGCATCGGCTCGAGTAGCCGCAGCTGGCATCGGTGCCCGCCGACAGGCTTGGCTTCAGTCGTCAGACCTTGAGCCCTGGGTGCAGGACAAGTTGGTCGATGTCCCCTGCCGAGGCGAAAACCTCTTTGGCAAGCCCATGGCGGAAAAGGCTGCACAGATTGAGACTGAGACTCTCACCAGGACCAGGCTTTCTAGGAAGACCTCCGCCCCTTCCCAGAAAAAGAAGGGCTCGGGGAAAAAAGTCCTTTTACCCGAGGAAGGCGGCTGCCTACAAACAATACCCCCATTATCAGGCCCCTGCGGCTCCCCAACAGGGCCAGCAGGCCAAGGGACGGGGTAACGGGTCCCGTAGGCAGCAAGCCCCCAAGCCTGCACCACCAGCCCCTGCTCAGCAGGGTGGGGGTTTTTGACTCACAACGCATAGCCTCTCCCCCCCCTGCTGGTTCCTCCCAGCACCGGAGGCCGGCTGGTTCACTTCGCCCACAGGTGGTCCAGCATCACCGCAGATGCCTGGGTGCTTCAAGTCGTGCGAGAAGGCTATCTTCTCCACTTCCATCAGGTCCCTCCCTCCTATTTTCCGGGAGAACCTCCGCGACCCCCTCTGCACAGGGAGTTGCTCCTTCAGGAGTTAGCAGGTCTTCTGCAGGAACAGGCGGTGGAACCGGTGCCCCACCACCTGAGAGGTCAAGGCTTTTATTCCAGGTATTTTCTGATACCAAAGAGAACAGGGGGCCTCAGACCCATCCTGGACTTGCGCAACCTCAACAAGTTCCTTGTGCGGGAGAAGTTCAAAATGCTTACCCTTGGAATCCTTCTGCCCTACCTCCAGCAGGGAGATTGGCTATGCTCCTTGAATCTAAAGGATGCCTACACGCACATCCTCATCCACCCAAGCCACCGCCAATACCTAAGGTTCGTGGTGGCAGGAAATCATTACCAGTACAGAGTACTGCCCTTTGGCCTGTCCTCCGCACCGCGAGTCTTCACAAAATGTCTCGCGGTCGTGGCGGCCCATCTCCGGCTTCACGGCCTCTATGTCTTTCCGTACCTCGACGACTGGCTCATCAGAGCAGCGTCCGCTCAGGAGGTCACCAATGCCACGTGCCGCACGGTGACTCTTCTGCAACACTTGGGCTTTGTTATAAACTTCGCAAAGTCCACTTTGCTCCCCTCACAGGATCTCGAGTTCATCGGCGCGAGGCTGCACACTCCTCAGGCGCGAGCCTACCTACCGCTCGACAGGGCTCAACGGCTCATGGACCTAGCCGACCGCTTTCGCAGCCAGCCCCTGGTTTCCGCCAGGCGCTTCCTGAGACTGCTCGGCCATATGGCTTCCACTGTCCATGTGACCCCCAATGCCCGCCTGAATATGCGGTCTGCTCAATGGTGCCTCCGCCAGCAGTGGCGACAAGCCACAGGCGGCCTAGCAGACCTAGTGCGCGTCTCCGAGCCGCTGGTCTCGTCTCTCCGGTGGTGGCTCCGGCAGCCGAACCTGATATTCGGAATGCCTTTCCAGTCACCTCAGCCGACCCGGGTGCTGACCACCGATGCATCCCTCCTGGGCTGGGGAGCACATTGCCAAGAGGCACGTACTCAGGGCCTCTGGACCACGTGGGAGTCTGCTCAGCAGATCAACTTCCTGGAGCTCCGGGCGATCCGCCTAGCTCTCAAGGCCTTCTCCCACCTGACTTCTCAACAGTCCGTCCTTGTCCAGACGGACAATCAAGTTGCCATGTTCTACGTGAACAAACAGGGGGGCACGGGCTCCTTCCTCCTCTGCCGGGAGGCACAGAAGCTCTGCTCTTGGGCCGTCAGTCACGGCATTCTCCTCAAGGCAGTTTATCTCCCGGGCCAAGAAAATTGCCTTGCGGACAAACTCAGCAGGGTCCTCCAGCCGCACGAGTGGCGTCTGGATCCCTTGGTAGTTCAGAAGCTCTTCCTCAAGTGGGGTCTCCCCACGATGGATCTCTTTGCCAGTCCTCGCAACCGGCAGCTTCCTCGCTTCTGCACTCGTCAGCCACATCCCCTTCGGGTTGCGGGGGACGCCTTTCTGATCTCATGGTCGGGGAGCCTTCTGTACGCTTTCCCTCCCATCCCGCTAGTCTCTCGGACTCTTTTCAAGGTTCTCCGAGACAAAGCCTTCATGATCCTGGTGGCCCCTCGCTGGCCCAGGCAGCCGTGGTTTCCGCTCCTGCTGCAACTGGCGGTGGAGGGTCCGATCCCTCTGGGGGTACAACCGGATCTCCTCACTCAGGATCAGGGGTCCCTACTGCACCCCAACCTCAGGTCTCTCAACCTCATGGCCTGGCTGCTGAGAGGGTAGTCCTTGCTCCCCTTCTCCTGCCGGCGGAGGTGGAGGAGGTCGTCTTGGCTTCGCGACGGCCTTCTACCCGCAAATGATACGCCCTTAAATGGCGTCGCTTTGCAGTCTGGTGTACCCAGCAGTCGCAGGATCCCATCTCCTGCCCGGTGTCGGTGATCTTGCAGTACTTGCTACACCTCTCTAATCTGGGACTTAAGTCCAACTCCGTCAAAGTTCACCTCAGTGCTCTTTCAGCGCATCATGTGCCGGTGGACAGTAGACCTCTCTCCAGCGACCCTCTCGTAGCGAGGTTTCTCCGAGGTCTCCTTCTACTTAAACCACCTCTGCGCCCGCCAGCGCCCGACTGGGACCTGAATGTGGTTTTGCAGCGGATCACCTGTCCGCCTTTTGAACCTATGGCTACCTGTTCTCTCCGTTTTCTGTCTTGGAAAACACTGTTCTTGATAGCCCTCACTTCCGCTAGACGCGTAAGTGAATTGCAGGCCCTCGTGTCTGATCCCCCTTACACTCGGTTCTACAAGAATAGGGTAGTCCTACGGACTCACCCAAAATTTCTGCCTAAAGTGGTCTCCCCTTTTCACATCAATCAGGAGGTGGTACTTCCAACCTTCTTTCCCAGACCACACTCCAGCCGAGCTGAGACGGTCCTCCATACCCTGGACTGTAGAAGGGCATTGAACTTCTACCTTGACCGTACGCGGGAGCACCGTAAAGCTGCTCAGCTTTTTGTGTCTTTTGACCCCAATAAATTGGGGCTCCCGGTCTCCAAGCGTACTCTGTCCATCTGGGTTGCGGACTGTATCTCTTGGGCTTATGGGGCAGCCGGACTCGCCTTAGAAAGTCGAGTCACGGCTCATTGCGTTCGGGCAAAGGCCACGTCAGTGGCTTACCTCCGCTCTGTTCCGCTGGCAGACATCTGCCGGGCCGCTACTTGGTCTTCGAGCCAGACTTTTGCGGTCCATTACTGTCTCGAGAGGGAGTCCCGTAGGGACAGTGCTTTCGGACAGGCAGTCCTCCGTAATCTCTTTGAGGTCTGAGCAACTCCTACCCTCCATCCCGGATGTGGGCTACCGGTGGGTGATAATTCAGCGAAGATTCTATCCTTCTGTGCTGCTGAGCTAGAGGGAGCTCATTTTTGTGCTTAGGGTCTCCGGTAGCCTTGAGCTTGGGAGTCCCATAAGTGAGGACTGACTTCCTGCTTGGTCCTGGAGAAAGCGTAGTTACTCACCTGTAACAGGTGTTCTCCAGGAGCAGCAGGAATCAGTCCTCACTACCCTCCCTCCTCCCCTTGGAGTTGCAATCGTCTGCTTATGTTCTTTTTGCAAATTTTTATGCTGTCTTTTTTAGCTATGTCATCTGACTGGCTAAGATGGCACCTTCGGGCGGGAAGACGACCGCGCATGCGCGCTGCAATTCCCAAAGGCTTTCTTTGAAAGCTGGGGAAAATTGCTCCGCGAGGGCTCCGTCGGCGCCGACGTCACCCATAAGTGAGGACTGATTCCTGCTGCTCCTGGAGAACACCTGTTACAGGTGAGTAACTACGCTTTTTCCAGGCCTGGGGACAGCCAGTGATGGATTTATTTGCAAATGCGGTCAATCACCAGTTACATAAGAACATAAGATATGCCATACTGGGTCAGACCAAGGTCCATCAAGCCCAGTATTCTGTTTCCAACAGTGGCCAATCTAGGTCATATGTACCTAGCAGTTTCCCCAAGGGACACAGGTTCCACAATTCTTGTATTGGTTCAAGCATTGATATCCTGGGTCCCTTCTTAATAATGCAAACTGCCTCGGTTCTGCTCTAGGTAGCCCTACCCGAACAGGGTGGCCGCCGATGCTTTTCTGATATCATGGTCCGTGGGCCTCCTGAATGCGTTTTCCTCTCACGCCTCTGGTGGCCAAGACTCTTTTCAAGATCCTCCAGGACAAGGCCCCAGTCATTCTGGTAGCCCAGAGGTGGCCAAGGCAACCCTGGTTTCCACTTCTACTTCAGATAACAGTGGAGGCCCCCATCCCCCTGGGGTCCTCCCCAGGCCTCTTGTCCCAGGAGGGGGCACTCTCCTGTACCCCAACCTCAGCTCCCTCAACCTAATGGCTTGGCTGCTGAAAGGGTAATGCTCGCTCCACTCCTCCCAAAGGATGTTGAGGTCTTGCTGGCCTCAAGGAGGCCCTCAACCAGACGGATCTACACCTTGAAGCGTAGGTTTGTGGCGTGGTGTGAGGGGCAGGGTGCACTTCCTGGTGGAGGAGAAGCTCCTCTGCCGAGCCCTTGGTTTCTTGGTTCTTGAGAGGCCTGCTTCTGAAGCCTCCGGTTCGCCCTCCAGCAACCGAGTGGGATCTCAATGTGGTTTTAGGGCAGCTTACTCAGCGCCCTTTGAGCTGATGGCGACCTGCCATCTGTGCTACCTTTCTTGGAAGGTGGTTTTCTTGGTGGCCCTCACGTCGGCTCGGCGGGTGAGTGAGCTTCAGGCCCTTGTGAGACAAGGCCGTACACCAGATTCTACAGGAACCGGGTGGTGCTTCGCACGCACTCCAAGTTCCTTCTGAAAGTGGTCTCCTTGTTCCACCTCAACCAGGAGGTGGTCCTGCCTACCTTTTTTCCCAGGCCGCATTCCAGTAAGGCAGAGACGGTACTGCATACCCTGGACTGTAAGAGGGCGTTGGCCTTCTATATTCAGCGCATGCAGGGCCATAGAAGGGCTCCTCAGCTCTTCATATCCTATGACCCGAGTAAGCTGGGGATGGCTGTTTCCTAGCATACGCTGTCCACCTGGGTAGCAGACTGTATTGCCTGGGCATACAGGGCAGCCGAGCTTCTGTTGGACGGTCATGTCACGGCCCATCGGCTCAGGGCCATGGCAGCATCAGTGGCTCATTTTCACACTTTTTCACTAGCAGACATCTGGCGGGCCGCCACTTGGTCTTCAGGTCAGACTTTTGCAGCCCATTACTGCCTGGATAGGGAGTCCTGACAAGACAGTGCTTTCGGCCAGGCTGTACTCCATAACCTTTTCAAGGTCTAGGCAACTCATGCCCTCCGACCCTTCTGTGTCAAGCTACCGGAGTGCTATTTTCTTAGGTTCCTATTGTGGCTGCTTGCTGCTCTTATAGAGGGGAGCCTATTTTTCAGCTATGGGTTCTCGGTAGCCTATAGCTGGGGAATTTCAAATGTGAGGACTGCCTGCTTGTTCCCGGTGAAGGTGTTCTCTGGGTACAGCATGAATCAGCCCTCACGACCCTCCCTCCTCCCCTTGGAGTTGCAGTCCTGTTATTATTTTTGTTTTTTGCTGTCTTTTTAGCTGTCATTTTTATTTTATATTTTTCTTGTAGAGGAAGCAAGATGACTGAGCAAGATGGCACCCTTGGCGGGAAGGGCACCGCGCATGCATGATGCAACTCCCAAAGGCTTTCTCTGAAAGCTGGGGATTTGCTCCACATGAGGGCTCCCACGCTGCCGACATCACCCATATGTGAGGACTGATTCCTGCTGTCCCCGGAGAACACCTGTTACAGGTGAGTAACTAAGTTTTTTATCATACGTCCAGTTCTGGCATGTGGGTTGTTGTGCCTCACCAGCAGTTTAGACTGAGCATGCCAAATTCTTATATCACTACACTTAGGCAGCTGGCACTACCTACCAACTGCAGTATCTCAGTTTCGAAGCAGCTGGAGAGGCTGATTCTCTTAGGTCTAGATTTGGAGGGACACCTAGGGAGGTTCTTTTTTCTTTGATTTGGGGGCTGGTTTGTTGCTCGTTTGTTTCATTTGGGCTGTGTTGGACAGAGTCTGAAGGGTGATTCTGATCCTTTAAGTTTGAACATTGCTCATTCAATGACATAGAAAAAAAACAAAACCCCAAAGCAGCCTTAGCTATATCCGGTCACTCTGGTTTGGCCTGTGAGTCTGTTTAGCGAAGCAGTGGCTCCTGATCCCTTGATTGGATGAGGAGCCGCTAGCAGCCACAGCATGAGTCAGACCAGGCTGTGCCGAGACTGTGGGTGGGGTAAATGGATATTGGTCAGCACAGATGGGTAAGTCCTGCATGGGAGTTTGTCCTGGTGGTGTTTTTTTGTTTGATGGCGGCCATTTCCGCCATGTGGCCGACTGGGCTGCTGGACTATGGAGTGTGGGAATGGCAGCATTTTAAACTACTCTCTCCAGAAGTTAGTGCGGGTGGGAATCTCTGGATGTGTTTGGATGCTGGGGGAGCTCTGCCTAAGTATTTCTTTATTTTTTGGTGGGCTGCTACTTTGTTTTTGTTGAGAAACAGTTGACAAGGAGAGAAAGCAAAAAACCTAAAAAAACAGTTTGGGGTAAGATACACCTGAGGACAGCTTAGAGGGGCCAGTGGCTTGCAAGGTAGGTATGTCCTCTTAAGTCCATGTGTTTGGCCTGCGGGTCACGTCGGGGCTGTCTCCACCACTGTTTTTGTCGTGGCTGTGAGGCAGAGGGCCTGTTGGAGGGCAAGTCTGACAGGAGTGTAAAGGGGGGGGTATCCTTGGGAGCGTCCAGGGCCCCTTCTCAAAGGTCAGGAGGTGCCATTCTCCTACGGTCCTGGCAAGTCCTGCCACTGATTTTGGAGGTGATAATGGCCCTGGGATAACTGCTGGAGCCCCGGGGCAAGGGTACAAAATCCCCTCTACCCTTTGCTTCCCAGGACCTGACCAAAGAAGACCTCCCAATTTTTATGTTTTGTGGTGCCCATGAGATGCTTTCTGTTTCAGGCATTGCCGTTCGGCCTTGCGACCGCACCTTGCACCTTCACCAAAGTCATGGTGGTGATTGCAGCCGTGCTTTGACAGGAGGGGATACTGGTGCACCCCTATTGGCTCATTCGGGCAAAATCCAAGGGCGAGAGCAAGTAGGCCATGGAAAGGTTCATAGCCTGCTTGCAGGGGGGCTTGGCTGGGTAGTTGGTTTTGCCAAGAGCCATTTTCAGCTGTTTGGTGTACTTAGGAGCACCATTCCAGACAAACCAAGGCCGGGTGTCTTTGCCTGTAGACAGAATGCACATCCTGCAGGGGCAGATCTGACAGTTTCTCTAGATGGAGACGCCTACAGTGTGGCATTATCTGCAGGTGTTGGGATCAATGGTAGCATTGGTCGAGTTGGTGCCTTGGGCTCTGGCCCACCTGGGGCTGTTGCAGAGGGCAGTATTGCTAAGGTAGTCGGCTCAGCACCATTCGCTCACACGGCCACTGCCCTGCCTTGGAGCCACCAGAGTGACTCTACGTTGGTGGTTCAGGTCAGACAAGCCTTTAGTGGGAATGCCCCTTGAGGCACTGAGATGGATCCCGCTGATGCCAGCCTCGCAGGCTGGGGAGTGTAAGGGCATGGCCCATCAACTGGTTGGATGTGGGTGATGCTTTTCAAGCTCTGCAGGAATTTTGTACTCTGACAATGCCACTACAGTGGTTTGTCAGTTGACAGGGGGGCACAGGCAGCATTCAGCTGCAAAGCAAGATAAGGCCATTATGGGACTGGGCGGAAGACAACCTGCAGGTGCTCTCGGCAGCTCATGTGGCTGGCATTAAGGCCAACTACCTCAGTCTTTTGCCTGTACCTTGGAGAGTGGACTCTCAATGCAGCAGTTTTTGCGGCACTGGGGACAGCCAATTACAGACCTGATGGTGATCTTCACGAAGGCAGCTTGGTTCTACAACATGAGAAGGGAGCGCATGTCGGAAGGGGCTTGGCACTTTGTTGCAGTGCTGGTCCACAGGGGGCTACTGTTTTTCCTACGTGGGCACTGATCGGGTGCGTGGTGCAGCAGATCGAGGCACATCTGGGGCTAGTCATTCTGGTGGTGCTGGATTGGCCACAGAGGCTGTAGTATGCAGATCTAATCGGGTGATGGTGGACCGCCAGTGGCGATTGCTGGTGCTGGCCAACCGACTCATGCAGGGGCCCGTACTGTGCCTCAAGTGGATTGATTCTCACTTACAGCCTGCCTCTTGAGAAGGCTTGCTTAAGGAAATGTGCCTATTCGGCAGCGGTGATTGCAACTTTGTTAAAGGCCTGTAAGCGCTTTACCTGTCATATGTGTGAGTCTGGAGAGTCTTTGAAGCCTGGTGCATGAACCATGGTTGTAGGCCTTTGGCGGCATCTATTCCGGATATTCTGGCATTTCTGCAGGTGGGTTTGGAGAAGAGCCTGGCATGCATTTCCATCAGAGTGCAGGTGGCAGCTCTAACTTGCTACCGTGATAGGGTCCAGGGGGTTTCCCTGATGGCCGTTCCAGATGTCATCCGTCTTTTGCAGGCGATGAAGCAGATTCACACTCTGGTGAGGTCGCTTGTTCCTCTTTGGGACCTTAATCTTGTGCTGTTGGTGTTGACGGAGGTGTCTCTTGAACCGCTGAGCGCATGCACATTGAAGGATTTGACGTTGAAGATGGTGTTCTTGGTGGCCATTTGTTTGGTGAGGAGAATCTGAGTTGCTGGCGCTGTCGTGTCGTGAGCCCTTTTCTCTCCTTTTCTAAGGAGAAGGTAGTCTTGAGACCAATTCCCTCGTTTCTCCCTAAGGTGGTCTCAGCTTTTCATCTGAATCAACTGGTTTTGCTACTAGTGTTTTCAGGGATGAGGGGGACAGCAGCAAAGCACCAGTTATGCCTTCTGGATGTGCGCCGAGTGCTGTGGCACTATTTGAAACGGACAGAGCTGTTCTGGAAGTCGGACTGGTTGGTTGTCCTGTTTGGTGGACCATGTAAAGGCGAGGTGGCTTCCAGAGCATCATTGTCCTTGTGGATGAGGGAGGCCATCACCTCAACCTACCTGTTGAGACACAGTATTTTGCCAGTCAGGTTGAGGGCCCATTTGATCCAGGCACATGCATTGTGGACAGGGGTTAGCCTGGTGCCGCCGGACATCTGCAAAGTGATCGTCCTTGCATACTTTTATGAAGCAGCATCATCTGGATGTGCAGGTGGCAGGGGACGCGTGGTTCAGGTCGGCGGTACTTCAGGCTAGATGCGCAGGTCCCTCTCACTATTAGTACTGCTATAGTACATCCCATTTGTCGGGACAGGACTGGACTGGAGGTATAAGGAAGATGAAATTAGACTTTGACGGCTAATTGGCTTTCCTTGAGTACGTCCAGTCCTGGACCCTCCCTGGTACTTCTGGTGCAGTGTGATGGCAATCCCAGACCTGAAGGTCATCTAATGGTTTAGTGGTGTGGGAGGAGCTATTGGCGTGGTGGGACACATTTGAGAGGTCATGGTCTCTTCCTGTTGCTAGGGGAAGGCCAAAGAGCAGAAACAGGCAGGACAGGAGTACTGTTAATCCAATAGCAGAGGTTGAGAAGTGATTGGTAAGGTTGTTTTCTATTTCTTTGATTACACAGGTACACTAAAAAAAAATTTTTTAAACTGCCTCTAATGTTTCGATTGATTTTTACGTTTTTTGGTGCGCTGAATCCAAATCTGGTAACCAATTTGCTCCATCACGTACAGATTTTTTGCTACATTGGGTTAGCAGTTTGAGGTGAACGTTTCAGATTGAGTGCGATCGAGATAAAAGTTTCTTGGATGAATTCTTTATACTAATTGTTTAATAGTTATTCAAATAAGAATAAAGAAAATTGTAACAAGGCAGCACATAAGAATAGAGTAATGTCAACAAAACACACTGTGATGGTAGCAAAATTGTCTACACTTAAAACAGCCACATACATGTGCACAAACATTGAGCATATAAGAGCGAGGTTAGACACAAAGCAAAGCAAAGAAATGTGCAAAAAATGTTGTACAGGTATGTATGTAAGAATAGAAAACGCGAACCGCACCATTGCAATACATGAAGACAAACACCCGATGGTGTGAAAATAAAATTCTAATAAATGAGATCTGACACTGTGGTAATAACTAGCAAATTTTTATTTCAAAGTTTAGTAAAAACACGATATTTGTCAACACAGTTTAGATTTTAAAGTCATTCTTGGGTCAATCAATCTCCTGGTGGGCCCGTTTCTTCTTCCCCCGAATGCTTCTCTTGGTGCGCTGCTTGGCGTATTTTTCATCTGGGGTTTCCCGCAGCAGCAACCAGCAGAAATCAGCCATCATAGTGGTGGTCCATCTTCCTTGGTACCTTCTCTCTGCGTCCTTGATGTCCTGGTGAAACCTTTCACCTTGTTCTTCACTGTACGCCCCCAAGTTTTCGGGAAAGTAGTTCACATGGGAGTGCAAGAAATGGACTTTCAGGCTCATGTTACAGCCTTGTTCTTTGAAGGCATTGAGCATCCTGGCAACAATATCCTTATAGTTCTCATCCCGCCTGTTCCCCAAGAATTTGAGAACAACATCCTTGAAGGAATCCCAGGAATTTTCTTCTCAGACATCGTTTCAGCGAATGCTCCATCTGAAATGAGTTTCCTTATATCAGGGCCAACAAACACTCCTTCCTTTAGCTTTGCTTCAGAAAGTCGGCGGAACTTTGAGCAAAGGTACCGAAAGCACTCACCATCTTTTGGAAGGGACTTGATGAATTGCTTAATGAGACCCAACTTAATGTGGAGAGGTGGTAATAGAATTTTATCACGAGGTACCAAGCTCTCATGAACATTTTTCTCACCGGGTCTCAAATACTCCCGAATTGGCCAGTCTTTTTTCCCCCAGTGTAGGTCGCGGGCCCGGCTATCCCACAAGCAAAGGAAGCAGGGATATTTGGTGAAACCGGATTGCTGCCCTAATAGCATGGATAGAATTTTAAAGTCTCCACAAATCATCCACTTATGCTCATCATAACGAATCTTCTGAAGAATCAGGGCCAAATTCTCGTATTTTTCTTGGAGAATAACAGAGTGAGCAATAGGAACTGAAGCGAATGTGTTGCCATTATGAAGAACACCTTTTATGCTGTCTTTTGACGAATCAATGAACAGCCGCCATTCAGCAGGATCATACTTGAGTTTAAACTTTTCCATCACTCCGTATATATCGTTGCAAAATACCAAATCTTCCTCTTTGCTGAAATACTTCAAAAATTGTGTCTCACGGTTGCGGTACCAATAAAAAGTTGTTCCTGGTGACAATAGATTTTTCCGTTTAAGCCGAGAACCTAGCAGTTGGGCAGCATCTTTTGGGAGTCCTAAATCCCGGACTAAATCATTCAATTCAGCTTGAGAGAAAAGTTCAGGTTTCGGATCTGGTTCAGTTTCAAACTCGGAAGTACTGGACTCATCGGGAAAAGCCATCTGATGAGTCTCATCATGATCAGAACCGTCCACACAAATATGATCCAAAGATTTTGGTGGTTCAGGCACAGGTACTTCGTTGCTATGAGGCATAGGCCTAATTGCTGAGGGAAGGTTGGGGTAACTTATTACGTTCTTATTTTTTAAGTTGTATCCCTTCACAATGCAAGAGCAAAAATAGCAGTCACTGCTGTGGTCTTTGTTCACGCCACATCATAGGTATTCCGAAACGAAATGCTTGTTTTTTACCTTTCATCCATAAGCGTAGATCTTCCTCACATGTCTTGCACACTTTGTGAGGAGCCCACGGTTTGTCTTGATCGCCTAACTTCAAACCGAAATAGGCGAAATATACTTTTTTAATAAATGCAGAAATGTTCCTCTGCCGCTTTTTCACGGTATATTCCCCACAAATAAAACAAAAACTGTCTGGAGAGTTGACGCAACCTCTGGCTCTGTGAGCCATCACAAATACACAGCACTGCAAACTACAACTGTAGTGAACCACTTCGGAATAAAGCTGGATTACGACTGAGCAAACAAAAGGTAATAATGAACTTGCAAGAAACTGAAATTTGACAGGAACGTTCATGTCGCAACCACCGTGTTTGAGCGAGCGAACGAGGCGAGGCGAACAGGAAAGAACATGCGCCAGCGCGAGTACTGGATTTAGCCCCCCGCCTCCCAATTGTCCTGTTAATGTATAAAATGAATACAAAACACTCTAAAATATCATGAGGGAGTGTTTCTAGTTAGTTAACCATTACAACCTCTATTTTGGGCCAAGAAAATAAACTGCAGTCGGCTAAAAAGAAATTATGTGAACATTCCTTATATGGGTAAGAAATCTAATTTTGCAAGAAAACGTGACGTGATGGAACATTTTGGCTATTTTTCCTGGTTTCAGCACCCCAAAATCTATAGGAATCAGTTGCAAAACTGGAGGCAGTTTTTTGGTAGTGTACCTGTGTTATCCATTTTTTGCTGGGGCTGTTTTCTCAAGTTATGATGGGTGTTTTTTCTTGCTCTAGTGAGTCGTCTTTGTCAGTATACTGGGGCCGGTAGCTGATTCCAGCCGCCTAAGTGTAGTGATGTCGTCAGGATTTGGCATGCTCATTCTCCAAGCTGCTGTTGAGGCATGACTTACCACATGCCAGGACTGGACTGGAGGTACTCAAGGAAAGCCAATTTAGCAGGCAAGACCTAATTTCACCTTGGTTCCAGATTTCTTACTTGATGATGTGTTACGTTAAGTTCTGAAATGTAGTGTGTGTCTTCGAATCAATGCTGACTCCTGGCAACCCAGCAGATCCTGGGTTTTCTTGTCAGTGTGATCGGAAGTAGATTGCCAGGCCTTTCTTCTTAGGCAATGGAGTGTTTAAGTGACTTGCTCAAGGCCACAGGGCATGCTAGTGGGAATTGAACCTTGGTCTCTTGCTCTAACCATTAGGCTGCTACTCCACACCAAGTGCTGCTGCACACTTGTAATAATCTTTAATAAACATGCTGTTAACTTTAGTGTGATCAAAATTTTACAGTTTTATTTTTATTTCAATGAGTTTCTAAAACCAAAGTAAATTAATAGTTTAGATTTATTTTTACAATATGGCTAAATCAAAAAGCCCAAATATCAATATTTGGTAGCTAAAAATAGTGTTTAGTGCATTGCAGCACACCTGACAAAACCATATTCAGGTTGAGAACCACTGCCCTATAGGAATGCTTCCTACAGATACTCATGATTAAGTTCTGAGTACTTTTATATAGAAAATTTATCCTCCACCATAATAGACTGAATCATTTAACATTTGAAAACTTTTTTTCTTTTATTTAAAGGTGGGACCAGGCCTGGTTTTCTTGACCTTCAAGCATGCTTTCCTTGGGAGTGGTGTGATTCTGCATTGTGTAACTCCTGTGGAACCTCTCATACAGCGAGTATCTCACAGCATATATTACCAGAAGAACATGATAACACTTATACCTAAATTCATCCTCCGGGCAGAATGTGCACAGGTAATGTTTGCATCTGTGAATATTTCCTCAAAGGAGGGTAAGGATAAGGAAGTCTGACTTTGTTAGCATCACTGAGGCAGATATTTTTTATTTTTAAATACATATATGCAATTGGGCATGATTGTTTCTGATGATCTTAAAGTGGCTAAACAGATAGAAAAGGTGAATGCAAAAGCCAGAAGAACGTTTGGGTACGTAGGGAGAGGAATGGCCAGCAGAAAAAAATGAGATGATAGTGCCTCTGTATAAGTCTCTGGTGCAACCTCATTTGGAGTACTGTGTGTGATTCTGGAGACCACACCTTCAAAAGGATATAAAGAGGATGGAGTCTGTGCAGAGGGTGGCTACTAAAATGGTTAGTGGTCTTCGTTATAAAGCATATTAGGACAGACTTAAAGATCTTAATATGTATATGTTAGGAAAGGTGGGATAGAGGAGATATGATAGAGATATTTAAATATCTCCGTGGCATAAATGCACAAGAGAGCCTCTTTTGATTGAGCAAGCTCTGCTATGAGGGGAGATAGGATGCGGGTGAAAGAGGATAGACTCAGGAGTAATATGCAAAAATATTTCTGTATGGAAAGAGTGGTAGATGCACGGGATAGTCTCCCAGTGGAGAAGGTAGAGACAGAGACAGTATCTGAATTCAAAGGAGGATGGGACAAACATAGAAGATCAGTAAAGGACAAAAGAGGACTATATAGTTGATATGGAAGGCAGACTAGATAGGCCATGTGGTCTTTTTCTGTTGTCATGTTTCTAAGAATCTATTTCTAGCTAAACCTAGGGGTCCTTGTACTAAAAAATTTAATGCACTGTAATACACATTCTGATTCAAACTGCTAGACCAGCCCAGACAAGTGGGTTAACTCTCCCTGCCAGCAGATGACTGAGACAGATAAATACAGTGACATCAATATTGGTAGTTAACACTGGACCCCTAGGGGTCAGCTTCAGTATTTTGTCTCCAGCAGATGTAGCTCCTGACAGCCTCTTTAAGAGGGTTCTTCAGTGTAGTTCTTTTGCCTCTGACTTCTCCAGGGTACACAGGAGGGTGCCCTCCAGGAATTTCCTGTTTTCCTGTTTCTGGATCAGAGGTTTGCTCCTGATCAAGATCATCAGTTGAGCACCTCTCTAAGGGAGGGAGTTCTTGCTCACAAGGAGCAACTCGGCTCTCTCCCCCATACAGCAATACAGCCCGGCCTGAACAGTTGCCAGCTGCCTTAGTCCCACCTTTTTTATTTTCATTAAAGTTTAATAAAAAAACCCCAAAAGCCAGAGTTTTGAGACATTGTTCAGCTATGCCTGAGGGAGGAGAACGGGAAAGAGAATCAGCAGCCACAGGTGCTACTATAGGAGGGCCCCAAGGGGGTAGGCAGGATCGGAGTTGGAGGGGGATCGGAGCCTTCCTGTACAGACATGGCACCCCTTGCTGCAGACAGACCGCCTTGATCTGCAGCACATGTGGAGCAGAGGCTGTTAGATACAACACTGTGTTTGCACCCACAGGCTAAGCAGTGCTGGGAGGCAGAAGCCATTTGTATGAAAAAACAAGGTTAATGTGCCAAAAAATGTCAGGGGCAGAGCAAGGAGGAACAGAAAGCACTTTCCTGCTCAGCAAAATGCTGCTGGGCCATCTACTTCAAATTCTTCAGGAGTGAGTCATACTTCACCTTGCTCTCTTCCCACCGCCGCTACACATTTCATGAGGGGGGGTCCCTTAGGATTCTTCCCCTCTTCGGGCTGTCGGCTCATTTTCCTTTCCGGTGACATTCTTTTCAGCGCAAGTGAAATCAGCAGTTCTTCTGGATGGCGCCAAGAGTAACAGCTGTCATGTTTCGGCCTCTTTCGGGCTGTCTGATTTTCATTCTCCCTGACTCCGGCCGTACCTTCTTGGGTGCTCACTACTTGCGGTGGCAATTTTTGATGGTGCTAATATTGCAGTGCTCTCTGGAAGAGTCTACTCCATTTCAGTTGCTTCTCCAGGACCAAGCAGGAAGTCAGTCCTCACATATGGGTGACATCGGCGCTGACGGAGCCCTCGTGCGGAGCATTTCCCCAGCTTTCAAAGAAAGCCTTTGGGAATTGCAGCGCGCATGCGCGGTCCCCTTCCCACCCAAGGGTGCCATCTTGCTCAGTCTTCTTTTTTCCGCGGAGCCCGATGGACGTAGTTCATTTTTCCCCGAGGAAAAAGTTGATTTTTCCCTATTTTTTTCTCTTTTCTCCGGTTCGACGCCGGATCCTTTTCCCGCTCGGACCGATACGCCGGTATCGAGTCCTTTTCTCTATTTTTCGGTTTTTGTCCTTTGTGACTGGCGTTCGCGCCTTTTTTCCCTGGAAGCCCGGTCTTTTGACCTAGCAGGGGCCCTTTTTCCCCCGATGGCTACCAGCGGGTTTAAGAAATGTGATCAGTGTAAGAAACCTATGTCTCTTACTGACACACACGACTGCTGCTTCCGTTGCCTCGGACCCAATCATGACCCGATGATCTGTGGTCCGTGTGGCAAAATGTCCTCAAAGGCCTTGAGGAGTCGGCAGCACCAGAAGGATCAAATTTTTTCTGACTCGGCGTCCAGCCGGGCCCGGACCTCGTCGTCTCGGGACTCCGGTCCCGAGCAGCGTCGGGGTTCCTCTGAGCGGGGGTCTCCTTCGCGGGAACATCGCAGGAAGAAGAAACCCACGAGGGCAGCGTCGGTTGACGCTCCTGGTTCCTCAAGGGCCAGGTCGCATAGCCCCGATAGCCATCCCGGGTCTTCGGAGTCGGAGAGGCCTGCCAAGCATCCTCGTGTCGAGATGGAGTCTCCTGGACACGTAAGTGCTGTTGTCCTCGTGGACTCTCCTCCGAGGGAGCCGATGTCGGGCCTGACGCCGTCGGGGCCAGAGTCGGGGGCTGCTGGGTCTCCTGAGCTCGGACTCAGGTTGACAGCCTTGGAGAGCAGCTTCGCTGCCTTCATGGAACAGCAGCGGGCATTGATCGCCGGTCTCACCGGTGCATCTGCCCCAACCACCGGGACCTCGACGTCCAAGTCGACCCCGGAGGCCGAGCCGATCCTCGAATCCATGCGGGCTCGAGTCGATCCTCGGCCACGGTCTCCCTTGACCTCCCGTTCAGGGCCGAGGTCGTCGATGCCGATACCCTCGGCGTCGGGGCGGAGGGCATCGGTGCCCGCCCGACTGGAGCCGCTCAATTCCTCCTCCGAGGAGTCGGGCTGGGATACGGAGGACGAAGAGTCACCCGACTCTCATCGGACTCGGTGTGTCCCATCGGACTCGCCCAAGTCCGAACCTCGGAGACTGTCTCCACCGGAGGATACCCGGTTCTCGGACTTCGTGCGGGATATGGCCAAGGCCGTGGCCTTACCCGCGGATCCCAAGGAGGAGCCTCGAGCCGAGGAGCTCGAGGCCCTCCAGTATGACTCTCTCCCCCAAAGGAGGCCTTTACTGTTCCAGTTCCTCCAATGCTGCAGCAGCTGCTCTTCCGCATGTAGGAGACCCCAGCCTCGACGCCGGTGTTAAGCAAGCGGGTCGATTCCATCTATCAAGTCCGCAAGAACCCCGGGTTCCAAAAGGCACAGTTACCGCACCACTCCATGGTTGTGGAATCGGCCATGCATCGACTGAAAAGTCAGATGCACTCCTTGGTGCCTCCCGGCCGGGAGGCCCGGAACCTGGATGCCCTCGGTAAAAAGTGCTTCCAGGGCTCTATGCTTGCTTGCCGTGTCCAGACTTACCAGCTCTACATGGGCATGTACCTCCGAGACCTGGCAAAGGAGATTGCCGGGTTCTCTGCTGGTCTCTCCGAGGAACCTTTGCAGAGGTTCCAGGCCTTGTCCACCGGTATTCGGGAGTGCTCGAAGTTTCTCTCGAGCAGCCTACGATGGCTTCGAGGCTTCGGCCCGAGTAGCCGGGGCCGGCATTGGTGCCCGCCGACAGGCTTGGCTACAGTCATCCGACCTCGAGCCATGGGTCCAGGACAAGTTGGTCGATGTCCCCTGCCTGGGTGAAAACCTATTTGGCAAGCCCATGGCTGAAAAGGCTGCAGAACTCGAGACCGAGACTCTGACCAGGACTAGGCTTTCCAGGAAAACCTCTGCCCCTTCTCAGAAGAAGGGCTCGGGAAAAAAGACCTTTTACCCGAGGAAGTCATCTGCCTACAAACAAATACCCTCGTTACCAGGCCTCTGCAGCTCCCCAACAGGGTCAGCAGGCCAAGGGGCAGGGTCAAAGGCCCCGTAGGCAGAAGACCCCCAAGCCACCAACACCGACCCCTGTTCAGCAGGGTGGGGGTTTTTGACTCAAACAGCATAGCCTCTTCTCCTCAGCTGGCTTCTCTCAGCACAGGAGGCCGACTGGCCCACTTTGCCCACAGGTCGTCAGCCGTCACATCAGATACCTGGGTTCTTCACATAGTCCAAAAGGGCTATCTTCTCCATTTTCACCAGGTACCTCCCTCTTATTTTCCAGGGGAGCCTCCAAGACCCCCTCTGCACAGGGACCTACTCCTTCAGGAGTTAGCAAGTCTGCTAAAGGATCAGGCTGTGGAACCGGTGCCCCACCACCTGAGAGGTCAAGACTTTTATTCCAGGTACTTTCTGGTACCAAAAAGAACAGGAGGCCTCAGACCCATCCTAGCCTTGCGCAACCTCAACAAGTTCCTGGAGAGGGAAAAGTTCAAGATGCTTACCCTTGGGATCCTGCTGCCCTACCTCCAGCAGGGAGACTGGTTATGCTCCTTAGATCTAAAGGGTGCGTATACTCACATCCTTATCCATCCAGACCACAGACAATACCTCAGGTTTGTTGTAGGAGGAAATCACTATCAGTACAGAGTACTACCCTTTGGCCTGTCCTCCGCTCCCAGGGTGTTAACCAAGTGCCTGGCAGTGGTGGTGGCCTACCTGAGGCTTCAGGGTCTCTTTGTGTTTCCGTACCTGGACGACTGGCTCATCAGGGGCCAATCTTCCCAGGAGGCCATCCAGGCCACCCTTCGCACTGTGGCTCTGCTTCAGCACTTGGGGTTTGTCATAAACTTCGCAAAGTCCACTTTGCTCCCATCCCAGAACTTAGAGTTCATAGGGGCCAGACTAGATACTCTTCAAGCAAAGGCTTTTCTGCCTCTGGACAGGGCCCACAGGCTAATGGATCTGGCCAGCCAGTTTCGCAGCAATTCCCTGGTCTCTGCCAGGCAATTCCTGAGACTCCTCGGCCATATGGCTTCCACGGTCCATGTCACCCCCAATGCCCGCCTGCACATGCGACCTGCTCAGTGGAGCCTTCGCACTCAGTGGCATCAAGCCACAGGGGGCCTAGCGGACTCGGTGCAGATCTCCGACCTCCTGGTCTCCTCTCTACAATGGTGGCTTCATCTTCCGAATCTGGTGCTCGGAGTGGGTTTTCAATCCCCTCCACATACTCAGGTGCTGACAACAGATGCCTCTCTTCTCGGTTGGGGAGCACATTGCCAAGGGTCATGTACTCAGGGTCTCTGGACCCCTTGGGAGGCTACTCAACAGATAAACTTCCTGGAGCTACGGGCGATTCGCCTAGCTCTGAGAGCCTTCTCCCACCTCGCCTCTTACCAGTCTGTACTGGTCCAGACAGACAATCAAGTTGCCATGTTCTATGTGAACAAACAAGGAGGCACAGGCTCCTTCCTTCTTTGTCGGGAGGCACAACGACTGTGCTCTTGGGCTGTCAATCACGGAATCCTTCTCAAGGCTGTCTACCTCCCAAGTCAGGGCAATTGCCTGGCAGACAGACTGAGCCGGATCCTGCAACCACACGAATGGAGATTGAACCCATTGGTGGTTCAGCAGGTCTTTCTCAAGTAGGGGCTTCCCACAATGGATCTTTTCGCCAGTCCTCTGAACCGGCAACTCCCGAGATTTTGCTACAGACAACCGCATCCTCTGAGTAGCAGCGGATGCGTTTCTGATCTCGTGGTTCACGGACCTACTGTATGCGTTTCCTCCCACACCACTAGTGTCCAGAACGCTGTTCAAAGTCCTCAGGGACGGGGCTTCATTGATTCTCATAGCCCCCAGGTGGCAGAGGCAACCGTGGTTCCCGCTTCTGCTACAGCTGGCGGTGGACACACCTCTTCCTCTGGGGTTTCAACACGATCTCCTGTCTCAGGATCAGGGGACTCTCTTGCACCCCAACCTCCAGTCCCTTCATCTGATGGCCTGGCTGCTGAAAGGGTAGTCCTAGCTCCCCTACTACTTCCTTGAGAGGTGGAGGACGTTGTCTTGGCCTCTCGGCGTCAATCCACCAGGAAATCTTACGCTCTTAAGTGGCGTAGATTCTCCGCATGGTGTGCGAAGCACAGTGAGAATCCCTTCTCGTGCTTGGTTGTAGTAGTTTTGCAATATTTGCTCTACCTCTCCAACCTGGGCCTTAAGTCTAACTCTGTCTGAGTTCACCTTAGTGCTCTCTCAGCACACCACTCGCCGGTGGACGGCAGGCCTCTTTCCAACCACCCTTTGGTGGCTCGTTTCTTCAGAGGCCGCCTTCTGCTTAAGCCTCCGCTGCGTCCACCGGCCCCTGAGTGGGATCTGAATGTGGTCTTACAGCGGCTTACTTGTCCGCCTTTTGAACCTATGGCTACCTGCCCTCTCCGTTTTCTCTTCTGGAAAACTTTATTTCTGGTAGCTCTCACCTCTGCTAGGCGAGTGAGTGAACTGCAGGCACTAGTGTCTGATCCTCCTTACACTAGGTTCTACAGGAATAGGGTCGTCCTTCGGACTCACCCTAAGTTTCTTCCTAAGGTTGTCTCACCTTTTCACCTCAATCAGGGGTGGTTCTTCCGACCTTCTTTCCCAGGCCGCATGCCAACCGGGCTGAGATGGTCTTGCATACCCTGGACTGTAGGAGGGCGTTATCCTTCTACCTTGACCGTACGCGGGAGCATCGGAAGGCTGTTCAGCTTTTCGTTTCTTTTGACCCCAATAAGTTGGGGCTCCCTGTCTCCAAGCGTACGTTGTCCATATGGGTCGCTGACTGTATCGCCTGGGCTTATGGGGCAGCCGGCCTCTCGTTGGAGGGTCGAGTCACGGCTCATCATGTCAGGGCGAAGGCTGCGTCAGTGGCTCATCTCCACTCTGTTCCGTTGGCAGACATCTGCCGGGCCGCTACTTGGTCTTCAAGCCAGACTTTTGCGGCCCATTACTGCCTTGAGAGGGAGTCCCGCAGGGACAGTGCTTTGCTTTCGGACAGGCAGTGCTCCATAATCTCTTTGGGGTTTAGGCAACTCCTACCCTCCGGCCCTGGTGTTTGGCTACCGGTCGGAGGCGTTCTCAGAAGATTCTGTGCTGACGAGCTCGAGGGAGCTCTTTTTTCCGCTTGGGGTCTCCGGTAGCCTTAAGCTGGGGAGTCCCATATGTGAGGACTGACTTCCTGCTTGGTCCTGGAGAAAGAGTAGTTACTCACCTGTAACAGGTGTTCTCCAGGAGCAGCAGGAATCAGTCCTCACAACCCTCCCTCCTCCCCTTGGAGTTGCAGTCATATGATTTATTTTGCTAATTTTTTGCTGTCTTTTAGCTATGTCATCAGACTGAGCAAGATGGCACCCTTGGGCGGGAAGGGGACCGCGCATGCGCGCTGCAATTCCCAAAGGCTTTCTTTGAAAGCTGGGGAAATGCTCCGCATGAGGGCTCCGTCGGCGCCGACGTCACCCATATGTGAGGACTGATTCCTGCTGCTCCTGGAGAACACCTGTTACAGTTGAGTAACTACTCTTTCCTGCCATTTTTCACTGACTGCGGACACCATTTTGCTGAGTAGGAAAATGCTTTCTGCTCCTCCTTGCTCTGCCTCTGCCATTTTTTGGCACATTAACTTTGTTTTTTCAGCCAAATGGCTTTTGCCTCCCAGTGTTGCTTAGCCTGCAGGTGCAAACGCAGTGTTGTATCTAACAGCCTCTGCTCCGCATGCGCTACAGATCAAGGAGGCCTGTCTGCAGGAGGGGGTGCTCTGTCGGTATGGGAAGGCTCCGATCCCCCTCCAACACCAATACTGCCTATGCCCTTGGGGCCCTCTTGTGGTGGCACCTGTGGCTGCTGATTCTTTCCCTTTCTCCTCCCTCAGGCTCAACTTTCCCAACAATCACAGCAGTCTGATGTTCCTGATTCTTAGTTCATGCTTCTCTGACACTTTTCAAATCCAGGCTGAAAACTTGCCACTGCTGCTTTTGGATCTTGATTCTCCTAATCTTCTTTGTTTCCCTACCATTCCCCCCTTAGCTGTATCCCGTGTCTACAGCTACTCTGTCTTGACTAGATTGTAAGCTCTGATGAACAGGTACAGTCTTTTACAAGTGTCTGTGGAGCACTGCATACATCCTGTAGGTACAATACAAATGTGCAGTAGTAATAGTATCCTGCCAGTCTTGGGACCTGTGGCCTCCAGGGTCTGCTGTGGCCTCTCTGGAGACTATGGCTCCCCCGCCCAAGAGGTGTTCCCGACCTATCCTGCCTGTTCCAGACAATGGCTTATGCAGGAGACTGCTCCTGGGCTTTGGGAGATTGGCAGTCTGTTGAGGAGGGGACAGACTGCTTCTCTGAGGACCATGTTCTCAGCTCCGGCTCGGACTGGGAAGATGGGAGCTCTCTTCGCTTGAGGATGGCCCTAACTTCCAAGGAGGGTCAGAATGTGCGACTCTTCCGGAAGGACGAACTCTAGATTCTAATCTCCCAGGTAGTGGATGCTCTACACATCTCTGATCCGCATACTCAGCAGGATGCAGGTCTAATTGGCTCTCAAGCGAACCCTATCATTATGGGAATTTGTAAGCCTTCCAAGGCTTTTCCATCCCCCGCGGAGCTTCAGCAAATGGTTTCCCTGGAGTGGGATACTTCAGATGTGGCCTTGTGCTCTGCTTGGCATTTGGGCCACCTCTATCTGGTCCCTGACTGATTTGGATAGATGGCTGTTTTCCAAAGGTTGATGCTATTGTGACAGCTGTCACTAAGCATACTACCATTACAGTTGAGGGAGGTGCCTTCCCTTTGGTACCAGCATGAGAAAAAGGTCAAAGGGATTTTGAAGACAGCTTTTTCGTCCTCTGCTCTTGCCCTGTAAGATTCAGTCTGTGGCAGCTTGGCGGCTTGCGCCTTGTTGCGCTGGATTCAAATCCTGCCGGAAGACCTCTCAGTAGTGCGTATGGAATTTGACAGCTTTTCTGGTGGATGCTTTCTATGATCTGCTCCACCTAGTGGCTTGCTCTGTGGCTGTGGTTACAATGGCGAGGCAATGGTTGTGCCTCCGCCACTGGAATGCAGACACGACCTCCAAGGCTCACCTTGCCAGGCTCCTCTTCAAGGAATCTCATGATCACTTTCAAACACATTAAGGACATAGCTCCCTCATTTCTATCCTCACTGATTAACATGCCTTCTACTTTCAAACACATTAAGGACATATATGTGTGTATGTGTGTATTTATCCACTTCCCAAAGAACTACATATCACCAGATACATACCGATAATTTAAAAAACAAAACAAAAGAAAACCGGAAATAAATAAAAATACCCACAATACAATCTCCATGATGGATTTTATTGCCTTATATGTTGTATCTTTCTTCCCCCTTTGTGGTCTATCATAGGTTCCCTATAACTGGAGAGGACCAAGTACAACAGAAACAACTGGAGTGTGCTGCTGTGCAGCCCCTACTCTTCCCAACCGACCCCCCAACTGATCACAAAATCATTTAGCTGATTAGGATCAAAGAACAGATAAATTCTACTCTCAAAAGAAACTAGACATTTAAAAGGAGATTTTAAAACAAACCTGGCCCCTATGGCCGCCACCCTAGACCGCAAGGCCAGGAAGGCTTTCCTCAGGGCCTGGGTAGCCCGTGAAAAAATAGGAAATATTCGCACAACTGACCCCAAAATGCTGGTTTGCATATTGTGGAAATACAGACTGTTAATATTGTCAGTTTCAAACACAGCCACCAGAGTAGTATGCTCTGTGACTACCTCCAGTGAGGATTCCAGAAAAGAAGGCAAGTTGAGCTGGCTATGTTCCAAATCCCTGGGGGAAGACTTCCCTGAAGTCCCTGGAACTGAGATGTAAAAAGCCTTGACTGGGGGAGAAGGGGGGGAAGATTCTCCACTGGAAAATTCAAAACCACCTTCAAAAACTTTCTCACCATGTCCACAGAAGTAATCAGGGGGCACTTAGGGAAGTTAAAGCAATGAAGATAATTCTTCCTTGATTGATTGCAAGAAAGTCAATCCTCCGAACCAAAATTTCCGTCTCATTAAGTTGTGGCAACAGTTCTTTCTGACTCACTTTCCTGTTCCAACTTCTGAACTTTTTCTCCCACCTGGCTCAAATGCTGAGATTGACAAGGGAACTCTGTAGTTAGTCTGTACCTCCATTTTTAAAGCAGTCACAGAAGCAGTCAGAGAGGACTCCAGGCCTTTCAGAGCTTTCCACAGCGTCTGCAACGACACAGTAACAGGCTTTCCCATCTCACCCACAACATCTCCAGAAGGACCAGTCTCTCACGCACTACCAAACTCCACTGGTGAGGAAGTCAGCATCGGGTGCCCCAATGGCGTATGGTTAGCTAAGTGCCCTCTGGCAAACTGCATCACTGCCGCACTTCCTCCGCCGAAGTATCTTCCGGTTTGTAGGGGAACTGTTCTAACTTTGGGGCTCAATGAGACCCCTTCAGCTCTCCAAGTCAAGAAGAACCCAAGTCGGCCACAGCTTCTGCGGATCTCAGCAAGGAGAAGCCCGGACATTTGTCCAAAGTTGCCTGCGCCTTCACCAGGCCGCCAACAGTGTCAAGACCTCGTCTCTGGTTCCATTTCCTCTTACCCAGCAAAACCACCCTGAGAAGAAGCTGAAGGAACATGAAGGACCAGCACCGTGTTCCTACACTGCTCCAGGTAGGACGCCAAATGAAGCTACTCCCCCCTCGACTTTATATTTTATTCGGCTCACTATAGGCAGACAGTGTAGTTCGTATAAAATTGGTGTAATATGTTCTCTGCAGTTTATCTTAGAAATGATACATGCAACTATATTTTGGGCCATTTGTAGATGGTTAAGGGTTTGTTTAGGAAGACCATGAGAAGTCAAGGTGAGGAACGATCAAGGCCTGTAGTACGGAAAGGAAATAGTTAGTCAAGTATGGTCTGAGTTGTTGGCGCAATCGTAGCTTGTAGAAGATAAGCACAATATAAGTCTTTGCCAAAGCACCTCCCACTAGGCCTGAAACCGCACTATCGCATCCACAGTCCCTGGTACACAATAAGCCTCAAAGAATTAAAAAAAAGAAATTGTGGAAACTAGAGCACAAATGGAGAAACATCCTTGTCAAGCAGACTACTCACCCTTCAAACATACCGCACCGAGACTAACAAAGAAAGAAGGGAATATTATACCAAATTATGAAATCAAATAAGCCCAAAGAACTGTACAACATAGTTAGTAACCTAAGAAAAGAAAACAACCAAGCTCACAACGCAATTACCCTTGAACCACAGGAATTTGAGGGTTGTCTACAATCAAAATATCCTGGACCACTGCACAACTTGTCTTCCCCTTCAAGCTATAGCAAACCTGCACCAAAATGCTGGTGTTTTTCCGTGAGCAATAAACTATGTTGAACTAAAATGAAATGCTCAATTGTATCAATTCGGGCCAAAGAACTTTCGTTTTGCCTCTTAACAGTTATTGTAAACCTTGTATCTTCTTTATATTACCATTGAAGGTCTCAGACTAATCGGCACTTTTTCAAGACTTATATCGAGTCTATTAAACAGGTACACTACCAAAAAACTGCCTCCAGTTTTGCAACTGACTCCTATAGATTTTGGGGTGCTGAATCCAGGAAAAATAGCCAAAATGTTCCATCACGTCACGTTTTCTTGCAAAATTAGATTTCTTACCCATATAAGGAATGTTCACATAATTTCTTTTTAGCCGACTGCAGTTTATTTTCTTGGCCCAAAATAGAGGTTGTAATGGTTAACTAACTAGAAACACTCCCTCATGATATTTTAGAGTGTTTTGTATTCATTTTATACATTAACAGGACAATTGGGAGGCGGGGGGCTAAATCCAGTACTCGCGCTGGCGCATGTTCTTTCCTGTTCGCCTCACCTCGTTCGCTCGCTCAAACACGGTGGTTGCGACATGAACGTTCCTGTCAAATTTCAGTTTCTTGCAAGTTCATTATTACCTTTTGTTTGCTCAGTCGTAATCCAGCTTTATTCCGAAGTGGTTCACTACAGTTGTAGTTTGCAGTGCTGTGTATTTGTGATGGCTCACAGAGCCAGAGGTTGCATCAACTCTCCAGACAGTTTTTGTTTTATTTGTGGGGAATATACCGTGAAAAAGCGGCAGAGGAACATTTCTGCATTTATTAAAAAAGTATATTTCGCCTATTTCGGTTTGAAGTTAGGCGATCAAGACAAACCGTGGGCTCCTCACAAAGTGTGCAAGACATGTGAGGAAGATCTACGCTTATGGATGAAAGGTAAAAAACAAGCATTTCGTTTCGGAATACCTATGATGTGGCGTGAACAAAGACCACAGCAGTGACTGCTATTTTTGCTCTTGCATTGTGAAGGGATACAACTTAAAAAATAAGAACGTAATAAGTTACCCCAACCTTCCCTCAGCAATTAGGCCTATGCCTCATAGCAACGAAGTACCTGTGCCTGAACCACCAAAATCTTTGGATCATATTTGTGTGGACGGTTCTGATCATGATGAGACTCATCAGATGGCTTTTCCCGATGAGTCCAGTACTTCCGAGTTTGAAACTGAACCAGATCCGAAACCTGAACTTTTCTCTCAAGCTGAATTGAATGATTTAGTCCGGGATTTAGGACTCCCAAAAGATGCTGCCCAACTGCTAGGTTCTCGGCTTAAACGGAAAAATCTATTGTCACCAGGAACAACTTTTTATTGGTACCGCAACCGCAAGACACAATTTTTGAAGTATTTCAGCAAAGAGGAAGATTTGGTATTTTGCAACGATATATACGGAGTGATGGAAAAGTTTAAACTCAAGTATGATCCTGCTGAATGGCGGCTGTTCATTGATTCGTCAAAAGACAGCATAAAAGGTGTTCTTCTTCATAATGGCAACACATTCGCTTCAGTTCCTATTGCTCACTCTGTTATTCTCCAAGAAAATACGAGAATTTGGCCCTGATTCTTCAGAAGATTCGTTATGATGAGCATAAGTGGATGATTTGTGGAGACTTTAAAATTCTATCCATGCTATTAGGGCAGCAATCCGGTTTCACCAAATATCCCTGCTTCCTTTGCTTGTGGGATAGCCGGGCCTGCGACCTACACTGGGGGAAAAAAGACTGGCCAATTCGGGAGTATTTGAGACCCGGTGAGAAAAATGTTCATGAGAGCTTGGTACCTCGTGATAAAATTCTATTTATTTAATTTATTTATTTATTTAACATTTTTATATACCGCACTATTCATCATCAGCGCGGTTTACATAGAACTACAAAACATCAGATAAGATAAGATACATATATCTGTTTTTACATGTAACAGGAAGAAAAACTTGGAAAACAGGGGTAATAGTAACAATGGATAATAGAACTTGAACTATATACATATGATAGTAATATTACTTGAAAAAGTATCATGTTAGATAGGGATGGGATTGGAGCTGTTTAGATGAACTTGTGTTATTACCACCTCTCCACATTAAGTTGGGTCTCATTAAGCAATTCATCAAGTCCCTTCCAAAAGATGGTGAGTGCTTTCGGTACCTTTGCTCAAAGTTCCGCCGACTTTCTGAAGCAAAGCTAAAGGAAGGAGTGTTTGTTGGCCCTGATATAAGGAAACTCATTTCAGATGGAGCATTCGCTGAAACGATGTCTGAGAAGAAAATTCCTGGGATTCCTTCAAGGATGTTGTTCTCAAATTCTTGGGGAACAGGCGGGATGAGAACTATAAGGATATTGTTGCCAGGATGCTCAATGCCTTCAAAGAACAAGGCTGTAACATGAGCCTGAAAGTCCATTTCTTGCACTCCCATGTGAACTACTTTCCCGAAAACTTGGGGGCGTACAGTGAAGAACAAGGTGAAAGGTTTCACCAGGACATCAAGGACGCAGAGAGAAGGTACCAAGGAAGATGGACCACCACTATGATGGCTGATTTCTGCTGGTTGCTGCTGCGGGAAACCCCAGATGAAAAATACGCCAAGCAGCGCACCAAGAGAAGCATTCGGGGGAAGAAGAAACGGGCCCACCAGGAGATTGATTGACCCAAGAATGACTTTAAAATCTAAACTGTGTTGACAAATATCGTGTTTTTACTAAACTTTGAAATAAAAATTTGCTAGTTATTACCACAGTGTCGGATCTCATTTATTAGAATTTTATTTTCACACCATCGGGTGTTTGTCTTCATGTATTGCAATGGTGCGGTTTGCGTTTTCTATTCTTACATACATACCTGTACAACATTTTTTGCCCATTTCTTTGCTTTGCTTTGTGTCTAACCTCGCTCTTATATGCTCAATGTATGTGGCTGTTTTAAGTGCAGACAATTTTTCTACCATCACAGTGTGTTTTGTTGACATTACTCTATTCTTATGTGCTGCCTTGTTACAATTTTCTTTATTCTTATTTGAATAACTACTAAACAATTAGTATAAAGAATTCATCCAAGAAACTTTTATCTCGATCGCACTCAATCTGAAACGTTCACCTCAAACTGCTAACCCAATGTAGCAAAAAATCTGTATGTGATGGAGCAAATTGGTTACCAGATTTGGATTCAGCGCACCAAAAAACGTAAAAATCAATCGAAACATTAGAGGCAGTTTAAAAAAAATTTTTTTTAGTGTACCTGTGTTATCGGTACCTATTCGCATCAATGACCTTCAGTGAACTTCACCTTCATGTTTAATGGGAGCTGAGAGAGGTTTTTTGAAATTGTACTGAACAAGCTTAAATCATAACATTATTGAAGTAGCTCTCAAAACTTCAACTGTCACTTAGCTTGTAGTGAAATGTTTTTCTGTATACTCATATCACGCTCGCCAATCCCGATCCCAACGCCTTCCTGTAGGCGCCCCCATCGCGTTTCACAAACGTTTCTTCAGGGTATCTATGCACACCTTATCTATGAAACAAAGTTCAACATTATAAAACACTACTATCTACTATTATCCCATATTAAGTTCTTCCCTAACATTACTCTTTTTAGTGAGTCCTTAACTGAGGATTCCCCTATCGAAAAAATTGGGACAGCTTACCGCTAAAGAAGGATGACTGAGGACTTCAAACGTTTATCAAAGCAATTGTCTATCAGCTTTGAGGAGAGAGGCTATCCCAAGGGGGTAGTGAAGCGTGCATATACTAGGGCCCTATATAACAGAAGCTCACTGCTAGAGGTTAGAAATTTGCATAAATCAAATATCTCCATCAGTAACAATATTAACTTGATAACCCATTATTCTCCGTTGAGTGTTGGCATTAAAATTTTTTTTGCAGAAACACAGAAATATTCTGGAGGCTGTTCCTGGTCTAATAGGCAAGAAAATACGTTGTATGTGGCAGCGTAACCGCAATCTGAAAGAGCAACTCAGCCCAGCGGTTTTAAAACCTTCCACTGAGCGAAATAATAATCCTGTTGAAAAGAAGGGTCATCGAATGTGGAAAGTGTAACATCTGTGATGTCACGATGGAGATGGAAGTTTTTGTACATCAGGGGTATACATATACACTGAAGGCCAATACTACATGTGATACAACTAACGTAGTATATGTTGTTAAATGCCCCTGCAGGTTAATATATGTGGGCAAAACAATTTGCCCTTTTAAAATGCGAATGGGAGAACATAAAAGTCGACTGAAATGTAAAGTCAAAGAAGCACCATTGGTGCAACATTGCATGACCGAGGGACATGTATTTGACCAATTAAGATGTTTTTGCATTGACAAAGTCGAGTTAGGCACCTCAGGGAAAACATTGGACCAAACTCTACTGATTAGAGAGCAAAAATGGATTTACACTTTAAAATCAGTAATGCCCACAGGTCTGAACGCCACTATTGATTGGTCATCATGCATATAAGAACAGAGGACAAGTGAGGTATAAGAGGTTTTTGGGAGTTTCGTTTCAGTAGCAAGTTCTAATAGTACATTGTATTATTTAGTATTATTTTTAAGCGCTAGTGAAGATAACATCCATAAGGTGATGGTTTAATAAAAATGAGTGGAGAGATCAGGGGTCATCTGTAGGAGAAAATTATGGGTATTAGTAATAGGGGGGACCCCGGATTAACAATAACAAGGATTGTCCTTTTTTGTTAATGGTAAGAGAAAAGTTGAATAGTCAAAGGATGCATTTAGAGGGGGAAGGGTTTAGGAGCTTACACGTCATAAGAGGGGTGGACTTTAAATAAGGATTTGTCATTGCTAACCTGCATGCGCGGTGTTTTTTGAAGCAGACAGAAGGGAGTTTTCCTGTTGCTGCTATACAAGGAAATTAGACGTGTGCAGCATCAGTCATCCTCCTTTAGCGGTAAGCTGCCCCTATTTTTTCGATAGGGGAATCCTCAGTTAAGGACTCACTAAAAAGAGTAATGTTAGGGAGGAACTTAATATGGGATAATAGTAGATAGTAGTGTTTTATAATGTTGAACTTTGTTTCATAGATAAGGTGTGCATAGATCCCCTGAAGAAACGTTTGTGAAACGCAACGGGGGTGCCTACAGGAAGGCGTTGGGATTGGGATTGGCGAGCGTGATATGAGTATACAGAAAGAAACATTTCACTACAAGCTAAGTGACAGTTGAAGTTTTGAGAGCTATTCCAATAATGTTATGATTTAAGCTTGTTCAGTACGATTTCAAAAAACCTCTCTCAGCTCCCATTAAACATGAAGGTGAAGTTCACTGAAGGTCATTGATGCGAATAGGCACCGTTAATAGACTCGATATAAGTCTTGAGAAAGTGCCGATTAGTCTGAGACCTCCAATGGTAATATAAAGAAGATACAAGGTTTACGATAACTGTTAAGAGGCAAAACGAAAGTTCTTTGGCCCGAATTGATACAATTCAGCATTTCATTTTAGTTCAACATAGCAAACCTGTAGCCCAATTCATGGCAAACACATTACTTCAGTCTTTCAGCCCCACCTCTACAGACCACTTGGAGCACATAATTCATAGCCTCAATACCACTACATCCCCACTGGACCCATGCCCAACAAATTGGTTCAAACTCACAACAGAGCTCGCTCTAACCCTTCACAATCTAATCTCGGCCTCTTTCACGCAAGGATACTTCCCTTCATACTTGAAAACAGCATCCATCCGATCAGTCCTCAAACTCAAGCTTGAACCGATGACCCAAACTCTTACAGACCTATCTCCAGCTTACCCTTTATTGCAAAAATTATTGAGAAAGTAGTCCCCTATCAATTGCAAGATCTTGTGGACATAAATGCCCCCTTAGATGTGCAACAACACAGATTCTGCAACAATCACGGAGTAGAAACTTTGCTTATCTCACTAACAGACAGACTTCTCAAGGGCATAGAAAACTCCCAACAAGGCTTCATTCTCATCTTTCTGGACATTGCAGCAACATTTGACACCATATGCCATGACATACTCAGTCTACACAACATTGGAACCTGTGACACTGCCCTAAAATGGCTTTGCTCATACTTCAGGAATCACAATCAATATGTACAAATTGGCCAAAAGACATCCAAACAAATCACCCGGTTACAGGGAATCCCTCAAGGCTCTGCGTTTTCAGTGTTAGTATTTGATAACTACATTCAGCCAGTCTACGACGACATACAAGCATTTAACGTATTCTGCCACTTGTATGCAGACGACATTATGATTTATGCTCCTATCACCACAGAGACAGTCTATAAAATAATTATAAACTGTTTCAGCGCCATAAATTGATGGCTATCAGATCACAAGCTCAATATCAGCCACAAAAAGACCGAAGTCCTTTTCCTCACCAAGAACCAGTCCTTTCACTTCTCAGAGTCATTAAAAGTTGAGAATACCTACTTGGAGGTTAAGCCAGAAGTGAGATACATTGGCGTTACCATCAACCAGCACCTCTCATTTCAACCGCATATAAACAGAGTAATCCAATGCATTTACAATAAGTTAAGGACCCTCCAACACTTATGGGCCCTTTCTTGAGCCACATGATTTTCGAACAGTCTTCCAATCATTGATACTACCTCACTTTGATTTCTATCATGCCATCCTACATGGTATCCTGAAGAACTCCTTATATCTTCTACAGCTTCTGCAAAATGCGGCCGCACGAATCTTAATGCACTCACCTCAGTATAGTCACATCACACCAATTCTAAAAGAACTACATTGGCTACCTCTCCTCAGTCAAATCAGGTGTAAAACTCTGACAGCATTCAAAATAATCCATCATTTATCCTCTCAATATTTACAATCCATCATAGCAAAGACCCCAGAAAACCACCAAAGAAGTAACTCCTCAAAACTTTCTTATCCCAAGCACTGACTAAGAGTAATCAGTCAACCTGCACTCGTGCATTCTCCCTACATACCCCTCGACTCTGAAATGCCCTACCAACCTACATCAGACACTCATGACCTCGCAACATTCAGGAAGTTGTTAAAGACCCACCTGTTCACAGAACACTTTGAGATTACATGACCCACCGCTCACCTTTTCCACCCTCCTCTCCCCCATCCTTTCCTCTCCCCACCCCCCTTCCCTCACACTCCTGCTCCTCAGCTCTGGCTGAATCTGTCTGCTACAAGCTTTCTTGTTATAATGTATATAGTTTAACACAGTTCTGTTATCTCTAGTTTTCGCACTTGTTTCTTTGTTTTTGTTCCATGTAAGTTACGATACCTACTCCATGTAAAATGTTCTATGTAATGTTGAATTTCATTTCTTTGGAAACCATATTGATCCTTGGAAACGCGGTATTTATATGGGTAGTCCTCGTAAGATTTTGATCTAAGGTAACTCCTAAGTAGTTTGTGTTGGTGGAAGGGTAAAAGTTTGGTGGTTTCTTACGAATAAGATCACTGTTTTGTTGAGATTTATGTGTAGGATATGTAGTTTTAGACAGTTTATTACTTCATTGAAACAAGTAGTGAGTTGGTGAAAATTGGGATTCATAATGTTTATTGATAACACATTGTCATCCATATAAATGTGGTAGCTTAGTTTAAACTTCTTAAGTATGTTATAGATAGGTTGTAAGTATGTATTAAATAGCAATGAGGAGAGTGCTGATCCTTGAGGGATTCTCTTCTCTTGTTTATATGGTCGAGATGAGTGTTGCTCTATTTGTATCTGTTGTGTATATTCTGACAGGATTGGAACCATTTAGGGACGCTGTCATTTTTGCCAGTCTGGTGGAGCATTGTGAGTAGAATACTGTGAGTGATATTATCAAAAGCTGATGCTATGTCCAAAAATACAATCACAAATGCTCATTTTGAGTGGTTCAGTCCTTGAATGAGATTATCAGAGAGAGCCAACAGAAGGGTCTCCACACCATGATATGGCCTAAAGCCATAATAATGATCATCTAGTGGGGAATTTTGGTCAGTAAATTCTTGGAGGAGTTTCTGAACGTTTTTTCAATTATTTTAGCTATGAAAGGGAGACTGGATATGGGTATGTATGAATTAGGATTTTGTTTATCTAGCATTTTATTTTTTAATATAGGTCCAATGGAAGCATGTTTTAGGGCTGATGGCATTGTTCCTAGGTGCAGAGATTGGTTGACAATGTTGAGTATGAATGGTGGTAATTCATAGTGGGAAGCTTTTAGCCTGTTAACTGGACAAGGGTCTAGACTTGATGATGTATTAATATTTGAGATTGTGTTGTTGATGTGTCTTAGGTCATCTTTATGAAATGAGTGCCATTTTGTAGAACGTGTATCATAATATGGTTTCAGTTTATTCATGTAATGTGTTGCCAAGGTTTGCGTGTCTATGGGTATATTGTTTGTTTCTGGTGAAGATACTCGAGTTAGATATTTAACAATTTCAAATAAGTCTCTTGGGCGGTTGATGAATTTTGTGAGGATCTTTGTGTGGTATTCTTTTTTTGCATTGTTTATGGCTAATTTATAGGACTGAAGTGTATTCATATAAGATACTCCATCTTCTGATTTTGTATTCATAGAAACATAGGCCATGTGGTCTTTTTCTGTTGTCATTTTTCTCTCTAGTCTGTCGTTCCGTATCAACAACTACAACAGTCCCCTTTTTTCCTTTAGAGATCCTCTGTGTTTGTCCCATGCTTTTTTGAACTCAGATACTGTCCTCATCTCTGCCACCTCCACTGGGAGACTATTCCACGGATCCACCACTTTCCATAAAGAAATATTTCCGCATATTGCTCCTGAATCTATCCCCTTTCACCCTCATCACATGTCCCTTCTTAACAGAAGTTGCTTTCAATCGAAAGAGGCTCTCCCCCTGTGCATTTATGCCACGGATGTATTTAAACATCTCAATCATATCACCTCTGTCCCGCCTTTCCTCTAAGGTGTGCATATTAAGATCCTTAAGTCAGTCCTCATATGCTTTATAATGAAGACCACTAGCCATTTTAGTAGCCACCCTCTGTACTGACTCCATCCTGTTTATATCCTTTTGAAGGTGCGGTCTCCAAAATTGTACACAATACTCCAAATGAGGTTGTACCAAAGACTTATACAGAGGCACTATCACCTCCTTTTTTCTGCTAGCCATTCCTCTCCGTATGCACCCAAGCATCCTTCTAGCTTTTGCTGTCGCCTTTTCTACCTGTTTAGCTACTTTAAGATCATCAGACACAACCACGCCTAGGTCCTGCTCTTCTTTAGTGGACAAAAGTACTTCACCCCCTATACTATATTGCTCCCATGGATTGCTGCAGCCCAAATGCATGACCTTGCTTTTTTAACATTAACTCCGTATCTCCAGGAACAAGCAGGAATGAGTCTTCACATATGGGTACGTCGGTACCGACGGAGCCTGCGTGGGAACGCTCCCCAGCTTCCCAAAAAGGAAAGCTTTTGGGAGCATCCCACAGCGCCTGCGCGCTGCCTTCCCGCCTTTCCTAACCAGCTCTCCTCAGTTCCGGGTTTAAAAAATGTACTAAGTGTAGCGGTACTATTTCTGTTACAGATACCCATGAATGGTGCCTTAAATGTTTGGGTCCTGAACACTCCATTCCGGATTGTCCATCCTGCTCTCTAATGTCTAAACGGGGGTTACAGAACCGAGCAGCCAAGCTCCATGTGCTGTTTCCTGCTGATGCACTGTCGGTAGCATCGACATCTTCCAGGTCGTCTTCTCCTGATGGATCTCAGGTAACCAAACATAAACCTAGCAGGTCCTCGAAGGGTAGATCTCCCAAACATCGAGATGCCTCCGGGCTTGCCCTCGAGGATCCTGCGCCAGCAAAACAACCCCGGCGGGAAGCTCCGGCTTCCAAAGCTCCTCCTATGGGGTTACAGGTTGACATCGATGGCACGGCCTCGACCGATCACCTGTTAGATTGCTCTGGGGTACCGGCACAATCTCCCGGTACCGACTTCCAGGCATTCATGGCGTCGATGAATCACAATGTTCTGTCCATGCAGCAGGCTATTACGGCCTTCATTCAAGCTGCGACGCTGCTGGTACCGAAACAAACTCCGTTCTCGGTATCGGCTCCGGTACCGGCACCGATACCGGTACCGACTGCATCGACATCGACCAGGATACCGGCTGCTGCGGTTCCTTGTCCAGGGCTGCTTACCGGTACCGATCCGGTACCGGGGATGCCCGATGTCGATACTGCTCGATACGCGTATCGAGCATTGGAAGAGCACCCTGATAGGCGATACTTCGATTCCTCTGATTCTGATACATCAGATGAGTCTCCTGAAGTATCTATAGCCCTTCCTGAAGAGCCGCCTTCTCCAAAAAGAAGAATGTCTCCTCCAGAGGATTTGTCCTTTCAAGACTTCATTAGAGAAGTAGCTAAAGGACTTTCTATTTCAGTAACTTCTGAATCAGAGCCTAGAGCTAAAAAATTGGATATTTTAGGCTACTGTAGAGCTCCTAAAGAGGCATTCACCTTACCAATTCATGAGATTCTTTATGAACACATGATTGATCTATGGGAGACTCCTTTCACTCTCTCTCCTCATTCTCGTAGATTGGACACTATGTATCGTGTCCCTCCTTGTCCTGGATTTCAGAAAACTCAGCTTCCTCACCATTCCATTGTGGTGCAGTCAGCTATGAAGAGGATAAAGAGTACAAAGAGACACACTTCTGCTCCTCCAGGAAGAGAATGCAGGACCTTGGATGCCTTTGGTTGGAAAATCTTCCAAGCCAGTATGCTTATTGCCAGAATCAACTCATATAGCCTTTACATGGGTATGTTTTTAAAGGAAGTTGCACAAAAACTGCACACTTCCTCCCTTTTCTTCCAGAGGATAAAAGGGAGGAATTCCTCATTTGGCTTAAGCATACCCAAGGTGCCAGCAGAGCCTCAGGCATTGCCATAGCTGCTCGCAGAATTGCTTGGCTCCAGGCTTCTGATTTAGAGCCCTGGGTTCAAGATGGCTTAGGAAATCTTCCCTGTACAGGTGAAAACCTATTTGGCAAAGAATGGCAAATAAAAGCCACTCAAATGGATGCAGAAAACTCTGCTCTGGATAGACTTTCAAAGTCAACCTCCATTCCTGCCAAGAAAAAGCCTTTTAAAAAGTCTTTCTTTAAAAAGGGCAGATTTCCTTCTACTTCTGGCCAACAGTCTTCTACAGGTCGCTTTGCCACTAAGCGTCAGCAACCTAAACAGGCCAGGCCTAAGCCTACAGGGGCTGCTGCAACTCAGCAGACCCAACCTCCTCAGGGTTTTTGACTTGATGCTAGAGAACTTAGCCTTTCTGGCTCTAAAGCAGCCAGAGCGCCTCACCATTCCAGGAAGGTTAGCTCATTTTGCTCCCAGATGGGAGCAAATAACATCAGAGCAGTGGACCCTCTCCATCATAAGAGAGGGCTACAAGCTTCATTTCTCAGACCTTCCTCCCCACACCATGGTGAGACACTTCAGTTCTCCCACATCTCTTCTCGACCTCCTAGGTCAAGAGGTAACTACCCTTCTTGCCCAAGGGGCAATAGAAGACGTTCCTCTTCTTCATCAAGGGTCAGGGTTCTACTCCCCCTATTTTCTCATTCCAAAGAAGACAGGGGGTTTCAGACCCATCTTAGATCTCAGAGAATTGAACAAATTTCTATGCAAGGAGAAGTTCAAGATGCTTTCTCTGGGCACTCTCCTTCCATACCTTCAAAGTCAGGATTGGCTTTGTTCTCTAGATCTCAAGGATGCGTACACCCATGTTCTCATCCATCCCTCTCACAGAAGATTCCTACGGTTTCTTTTCCAAGGAAAACATTACCAATACAGAGTTCTTCCTTTCGGTCTGGCCTCTGCCCCAAGAGTGTTGTACTAACTCTGGGAATATTTGTCTTCCCATACCTGGACGACTGGCTCATTCGAGCTCCATCTCAGTCAGAGGCCCAGAATTCCTTGGACCGCACAAGGCGTATTCTGCAGTATCTGGGACTTGTGATAAACCTCCCAAAGTCTCAGCTCACCCCTACTCAGTCCCTAGAATTCATAGGGGCCTGGTTGGATACCACTACTGCAAGGGCTTACCTTTCTCAGGCCCGTTGCCATCGTCTAGTGCAGTTAGCCTCCCAGATTCAGTCAAAAAGCCACTTAACTGCTCTGGAGATGCTACAATTGCTAGGCCACATGGCTTCCACAGTGCATGTGGTTCCCTATGCTCGCCTACACATGAGAGCAGCTCAATGGACTTTGTCCACCCAGTGGACTCAAGCTTCAGGAGCTCTCTCAGACCAAATAGCAACCACCAAATGTCTCTTTTGGTCTCTCCAATGGTGGATGTCCACTCAAAATTTGTTGCTGGGGTCCCCCTTCCAACAGTTGTTGCCCCAAGCGACCCTCAAAACAGATGCCTCCCAAACAGGTTGGGGAGCCCATCTACAGGACCTCTCCACTCAAGGTACTTGGTCTCCACAGGAGACCTCCCTTCATATCAACCACTTGGAACTTCGAGCAGTTTTTCTAGCTCTCAAGGTCTTTCATACCCTCCTCAGCTACAAGACAGTCCTCATTCATACGGACAATCAAGTAGCCATGTTTTACATAAACAAGCAAGGAGGAACTGGCTCTCTGTCGCTTTGCAACGAAGCTTTAAGATTATGGGCCTTCGCCAGAGCGCATCAAATCCATCTCCTGGCAGTATACTCCCAGGAGTCCAAAACTCTTGGGCAGACAGACTCAGTCGAGTTCTGCTTCCACACGAATGGTCCCTTCACATGGATCAGGTACTCAGAATCTTCCAAGAACGGGGAACCCCAGACATAGACCTCTTTGCAAGTCCGTGGAATGCCAAACTTCCCCGGTTCTGTTCCAGAATTCCGTGTCAGGGAGTTCAGGCCAAGGATGCCTTCCTCCTCCATTGGGGTCAGGGCTTCCTGTATGCATTTCCACCCATTCCCTTGATTCCCAAGACTCTGTTCAAACTCCAGAGGGATCAAGGATCTATGATCCTCATAGCTCCACGCTGGCCACGCCAAGTGTGGTACCCTCTACATCTACATCTCTCCCAAGCCCCCTCTCTGGACTTGGGAGCTGCTCCAGACCTTCTGTCCCAGGAGGAAAGGACTTTGTGGCACCCAAACCCCAAGTCCCTACACCTCAGAGCTTGGTTACTGAAGGCCTAGACCTTCAAGACTGGAATCTTTCTCAACAGGTGAAGGATATCCTCCATGCTTCCAGAAAACCTTCCACCAGGCGTTCTTATGCTTTTAAATGGAAAAGGTTTTCCATTTGGTGTGCTGAGAAGGGTCTTAACCCTCTAGCACTATCTTTGAGTTCTCTATTAGACTATCTCCTGCATCTTTCCAATGCAGGCCTTAAAACAAATTCAGTAAGAGTCCATTTGAGTGCTATTGCAGCATCCCTTAAGCCCATCAATGGACAACCTATTTCCTCTCATCCTCTCATTGCAAGATTCATGAGGCCTATCTTTAACTAAACCTCCCATTAGGCCTCCTCCGGTGGCATGGGACTTAAATTTGGTTCTTGGTCAGCTTATGAAGCCACCTTTTGAACCCTTAGCCACTACCTCCTTGAAATTTCTTTCCTGGAAGGTTATCCCCTGTTTTTCCAAGTTTGTATCCCATGTTTTATTGTAAACCCAATGTAACTGCTACATTGTTTTATGTTCTGTTCCAATGTAAACCGCACTGATTGTAATAGCGCGGTATATAAGAGATGCAAATAAATAAATAAATAAATAAATTTTCCTCATTGCAGTCACTTCAGCTCGCTGCATCAGTGAACTGCAGGCATTAGTGGCTAATCCACCTTATACAAGGTTCCATCATGATAAGATAGTCCTTAGGACAAATCCACACTTTATGCCTAAAGTGGTCTCACCTTTTCATCTTAATCAAGTGGTATATTTACCTGTCTTTTTTCCAGCTCCTCATGCATCCAATGCAGAGAGGAATCTTCATACTCTGGATTGTAAAAGAGCTCGTGCTTTTTACTTACACAGGACACAGCAACATAGAAAGTCTTCCCAGCTTTTTGTTGCTTTTGATCCTTCTCATTTGGGACTTGTCAGACGGGTGCCTGGGTGAGAATGTTCACAGTCTTGGCAAAGGCATATATCAATATGATTTGCAAGGGATTGTGGGAAATGCAGTCCATTCACACCAGACACAGCCGCTCACAATAATTAGTTGTGCTTGAGTGTAAAGCCAATAAGATATTTATGGGGTTATTTCTCCCAACACAGATATGCTTGGTAGCACATAAAACAGGATACTTGCTTTCAGTGTTAAACTTAGAAAAACAAAATCAGGAAAACAGCTGAACTTGTCAGGCAATCAAAGCAAAAGAATAAAGACCAGGATGGTAACAGAATGGTCTTTTCTGTAGGCTTTAGCTAATATTTTCTTAACAGTGCCTCAATCAACAAACAAAACCCACAAAGTAGGGAAAAACTGTTCTTTTCAGGTTAACTTCTTATATCTTCACACATAGACTCAGAAGTGATTTCCTCGGAGCTCACAAGCAATTAGGTAAGGCTCAATTGCTAGCAGTTACCCGGCTGAAACCCCTTAGCTGGCTTGCTTTCTACTGCGTGGCTCAAATCCTACTCAGGAGCTTTTCTGAGTAGATTAAAGAACAAGTTTGTATTTTTTGTGATGGTTGTTGTACTTTGTAACAGTAAATTACCAAAGGAGTTTAGACAAAGAGCAATCCATGTATTCACAGGCTGCATCTGCAACCCCTCCCCCTTCAACAATCATGGGTTCAATATCATGGATTGGTACAGAGGAATTTCTCAATGGAGCACTCTCAGGAGAATACTTGTTTCCCTGCTATCTTTCAAGGGTATAGCTAGGGCATAGATCAGTGTTCATACCTGAGTTTCCATTGTTGTTAGAGTTCCTCTCTACATAGCCTGGCCAGTATGTAGTCCAGTTCTGATGTCCAGCCTTCCAATCCAGATCCCTGGACACTGCATCTCTCTTCACATACCTTCTGGCACGGGTCCTAGGGTCCCTTCCAAGTGCAGCCGTCTCCCTCACAGGTACCGTCTGGAGATTCCTAGCTCTGCAGCACCATTCCTCTGGCTTTCCCCAGTCCAATGGTGTATGCTGGCCCTTGGAATGCCTTCCAGTATACGTACTGCTCTGGACTCCTTTAGACCTCCCAAAGACTTTTCTCTTCTTTCTTCCAAAGGGTTTCTTGCCCTCTCTGTCCATCCGCTCTGGCTTCTGCTTCTGATGATGATCCTCCAGATGATGAAGACGTCCAAGCTGAGGATATCCAAGCTGATTCTGAGGATGATCAAGCTGATTCTGAGGATGATTCTCTGTAGAATAAACTTTACCTTTATTCTGCTTAGATGAGTGCTCCACCCTAGCACAGCGCAGCTGTGCTGAGTCAGGCCCTGCCCTTTGAGATGAGTGCTTGGGGATTACCTCATAGCCCTCCTTATTGAACACACGTTTCCCCACTTCAGCTCCTCTAATGGCTGTTGGAAACCTGGTGCATTCTGGGACTGGTAGTCTTTTATGGAAAAATTCTGTTTTCTTATTTCTACCAGGACTGACAGGTTGCTTGTTCAGAGTCACATCACCTTTTCTATAGCTCCTTCCTGAGCTATGATAAGCTTCCTTATCACAGACTTCCAGTCTCCAAGAGAACACTGTCCAATTGGATTGCTCAGTGTATTTCTTTCGCCTACCAGAGTAAGAACCTTTCTCTGGAGAGCCATGTCACAGCTCATAATGTGAGGGCCATGGCCACCTCTATGGCTCATCTAAATTCTGTGTCCATCTACCAGATCTGTTGAGCAGCTACCTGGGCCTCAGTTCATTCCTTCACAGCCCATTATTGCTTGGACAAGGACTCCCGCCGGGATGCCTTGTTTGGTCAGGCTGTCCTTAAACACCTGTTCCATTCTTAAACAACTCCTACCCTCCTTCCCTGGATGGATGCCTGAGATCCATAGGAGGAAGTAGACCCCTCTCCAGGGTCTCATATCCTTGGGGATCTCCCAGGCATCTTAGCTAGGGAGTCCCCATATGTGAAGACTCATTCCTGCTTGTTCCTGGAGATAGCACAGTTACTTACCTGTAACAGGTGATCTCTGGGAACAGCAGGAATAAGTCTTCACAACCCACCCACCTCCCCTAGGAGTTGTATCTCTTTTTCTATCTTTCCTTTCCTCTCTCTCTTTTGTCTCAGCTTTAAACTTGAACTGAGGAGAGCTGGTTAGGAAAGGCTGGAAGGCAGCGCGCAGGCGCTGTGGGATGCTCCCAAAAGCTTTCCTTTTTGGGAAGCTGGGGAGCGTTCCCGCGCAGGCTCCGTCGGTACCGACGTACCCATATGTGAAGACTTATTCCTGCTTGTTCCTGGAGATACGGAGTTAATGTTAAAAAAGCAAGGTCATGCATTTGGGCTGCTGTTCCCAGAGATCACCTGTTACAGGTAAGTAACTGTGCTTTATGTTCCATCCTTCTCAATTTTTGTTTTAATTTTATCAGATCGGTATACCATTTTTTAGAGTATTTTTGATTTATTTTGTGTTGTGATCTGTGCCAAGGCTGCATTTTGTATGGTGATATTCTCCAGGACCAAGCAGGAAGTCAGTCCTCACATATGGGTGACGGCGCAGACGGAGCCCTCGTGCGGAGCATTTCCCCAGCTTTCAAAGAAAGCCTTTGGGAATTGCAGCGCACATCCGCGGTCCCCTTCCCGCCCAAGGATGCCATCTTGCTCAGTCGTCTTTTTTTCCGCGGAGCCCGACGGACGTAGTTCGTTTTTCCCCGAGGAAAAAGTTGATTTTCCCTATTTTCTTTCTTTTTTTCTCCGGTTCGACGCCGGATCCTTTTCCCGCTCGGACCGATATGCCGGTATCGAGTCCTTGCTCTCTTTTTCAGTTTTTGTCCTTTGTGACTAGCGTTCGCGCCTTTTTTCTTTTTTCCCTGGCAGCCCGGTCTTTTGACCTCGCAGGGGCCCTTTTTCCCCCGATGGCTACCAGCGTGTTTAAGAAGTGTGATCGGTGTAAGAAACTTACGTCTTACCGACACACATGACTGCTGCCTCCGCTGCCTCGGACCCGATCATGACCCGATGATCTGTGGTCCGTGTGGCAAAATGTCCTCGAAGGCATTGAGGAGTCGGCAGCACCAAAAGGATAGGATCTTTTCTGACTCCGCGTCCGGACGGGCCCGGACCTTGTCAGAGGCCTCGACGTCTCGGGACTCGGGAAAGAGTAGTTAATCACCTGTAACAGGTGTTCTCCAGGAGCAGCAGGAATCAGTCCTCACAACCCTCCCTCCTCCCCTTGGAGTTGCAGTCATATGATTTGTTTTGCTAATTTTTTGCTGTCTTTTAGCTATGTCATCAGACTGAGCAAGATGGCACCCTTGGGCGGGAAGGGGACTGCGCATGCGCGCTGCAATTCCCAAATGCTTTCTTTGAAAGCTGGGGAAATGCTCCGCACGAGGGCTCCGTCGGCGCCGACGTCACCCATATGTGAGGACTGATTCCTGCTGCTCCTGGAGAACACCTGTTACAGGTGAGTAACTACTCTTTCCAGTTTGTGACTATATCAAATTCCACAAACTGGAGTGGAGGAGTGACCTAGTGGTTGGGGCAAGGTACTTCAGGCTGGAAGGTCAGGAGTTCAAATCCCACTAGAGGACAGCAACCTTGGGCCGGAAGGACTGGGGTTTCTAGTCTCACAGGTGCTCCTTTTGGTCTTGGGCAAGCCACTTAACCCTCCATAGCCCATGTTCCCTGTAAAATATTTATCTCCAAGTTATAATGCCCTGTTCAATGTAATTTCAGTTTGTTCAATGTAAACCGCACTGATGCAGAATAGCGCGGTATATAAGAGAATGTCAGTAAATAAATAAATATCATCTAGTTTTGTTAGAGGGGAGTCTAGTTGTGGTATGATTTCATTCAGGACGTTTTCTTTTTTAAAAGCCCTGAAACGTTTTGGATGAGAATTATTTTGCAACTGTGAAGACTGCAGGTGGTATATGTGGTAATATGAATTCAATAAGATAGTGGGCTGACCATGGGACTTGTAATGCTTGCGGATGGTGAGTGATACGATCAGGGATGAATACTAGGTCTAGTGTGTTGCCTCTGTTATGTGTGGGGGTGTGGACAATTGGTTGAAATGCCATATCTTCCGTAGAGCTGATAAAATGTTTGGAGTGTGAACTGTGTAAGGAGGGGAGATTGAAGTCACCCAGGAGAACCAGTGGATTCTTTAATGATGCAGTGCATACATTCTCCAGTATAGAGGCTAGGCTCTCTGGTGATGAATTTGGTGGTCTGTATAGCAAGCGCTCTGTATTTGTAGAATATCCATTTAGTCTGTATTCTTGGCTGCACTCATTGAGGCATTAAGTTCTTGCTTTATTAGTGTAAGAACTCCACCACCTTGGTTTGTTGCCCTTGTGCAGTGGAATATGTTGTAACCAGGTAGGGACCATCAATTGCCTCTAGCTGCGTGCTGTTCGTCTGGTGCTCCTTTCCTTTCAGCCTCTCCTTCAGAATCAAGCCACCAGAGTACTGTCCGACAATTCTGCAACAGTGGCCTATCTTAACAGGCAGGGCAGAACCAAGTGTCCGGGGCTAGCCCAGGAAATGAGTCTTTTGTTCCCATGGGCAGAACAGTCTACAAGACCTCTCAGCTGAGCACGTAGCCAGAGTGGAAAATGTACAGGCCCACTTTCTCAGATGTCATGTGCTGGATCCCAGTGAGTGGGAGCTAGCCTCGGACATTCTGGTGCATCGAGTGTCAGTCGAGTTGTCCAGCTCTAAATCTGGTGGCCACCTCTGTCAACTCTAAGGTGGTGGCTGCCTTCAGCTGTCGGAGGGAACCATGGGCCAAGGGACTTGATGCCCTGGTCCAGCCCTGGCCTCAGTTGCAGCTCCTTTACATCTTCCCCCTCCTCCATGGCCATTACTAGGCAGAGTTCGCCATCAGTCACATCCCAGCCGAGCTACCGGGTAAACTATTTAAGACTAATAAAAGAAAATATTTTTTCACTCAACGTGTAATCAAACTCTGGAATTTGTTACCGGAGGATGTAGTAAAGGCTGTTAGTGTAGCTGGATTTAAAAAAGGTTTGGACAAGTTCCTGGAGGAAAGGTTCATAAACCATTACTAAGAAGGGACCCAGGATATCAGTGCTTGACCCAGTACAAGCATTGCGGAACCTGTGTCTTTGGGGAAACTGCTAGGTACGTATGACCTAGATTGGCCACTGTTGGAAACAGGATACTGGGCTTGATGGACCTTGGTCTGACCCAGTATGGCATATCTTATGTTCTTATGAGAAATACTAGTGGTGCTGGACTGGCCATACCGTCTGTGGTATGCCAACCTGACCCGGATGCTTATAGCGGATCCTCTCCTGCTCGGGGGGGGGGATGGGGGGGACCTTATATAACAGACCAGTCGTCATGGCCGATCTGGCTCCCTACTCGCTTATGGCTTGGCTCTTGAAGGTGCCATCTAGTGCGAAAAGGCCACTCTGTGCCCTTGGTGGCTACCTTACTGCACACATGGTGCCCTTCCACGTCCCAGGCATATGCCTGTGTTTGGCATCTCTTTGAAGTTTGATGCAAACTCAGATCCCTTTCCCCTTGGCAAGTACCTAAGGAAAAAAATGGAGAATAAAACAAAGGATGATATAATGCTTCTGTATTGTTGCATGATGCGACCGCACCTTGAATATTGTATGCAGTTTCTGGTCACCGTATCTTAAAAAGGATGTAGCGGACTTAGAGTACAGAGAAGAGCCACCAAAATAGTAAAAGGGATGGAAGGATACCCCTATGAGGAAAGGCTTAAAAGGTTAGGACTCTTCAACTTGGAAAAGAGACGACTGAGGGGAGATGATAGATCTATAATGAATAGAGTGGAACAGATAGACATAGATTGGTTGTTTACACCATTAAAAAGAAGAGAGACTAGGGGATACGCAATGAAGCTACACTGGTAACCCATTTAAGACTAATAAGAATCTTTTTTAATTCAACACATAATCAAACTCTGGAATTAGTTACCAGAGGATGTAGTAAAAGCTGTTAATGCAGCTGGGCTTAAAGGGTTTGGACAAATTCCTTGAGGGAAAGGTCCATAACCCATTATTAAAGTGGACCCGGGAAATACACTGTTTGTCCTGGGACAAGCATTGTGGAACCTGCTAGGTACTTGTGACCTGGATTGGCCATTGTTGGAAACAGGATACTGGACTTGATGGACCGTGCTGGCAGGGGTCAAGAGGGGCTGCTATGTCTGTGTTGTTGGATCTGTCTATAGACCACCTTCTCGATTATTTTGGCAAGTAGAGGAATACTCGAGATTGGGCGGTAGGAGTCTGGTTTCATAGGATCGAGTCTGCTGTTTTTTTTATAAGTGGTCTTATTGAGGTTTGTTTGAGGAGTGGCGAGAATGTTCCTGTTGCAAATGATAGACTAATGATGTTCAGCAAGATTGGGCTGAGTTCAACCCGAAGTGTTCTAATCCAGTAAGCTGGACAGGGGTCGTTCGGGGCTGTGGACGTGTTGATGCTAGCAGTGAGTACTTGGATATTCTTCACTGCAGGTGGATAAAATTCTGTGAGTGGAGGTTGCAAGGTGGGTGTTTGGCAGGGAGTGGGCGCGGTTGATACTGAGGGTTTATTTGCTGAGCAGGTCTTGGAATGGAGGAAGTCAGCGTTTGACTGAGGGGGTATTGGGTCCGGTTGGGTGGGGGATGGTTCTTTAATTAGGGATTTCGCTAGGGTGAATAGGTCTCTGGGTTTGTTAATAGCGTGGAGTAGGAGCTGGGCATGGTAATCGCTCATTCTGCGGTATATTGTTTCCCGGTGGGACTTCAGGTGCTCAAGGTACGCTGTTTTGTGGGCTTGGGAGCGAGAGCGTCTCCAGTTTCTTTCATACTTCCTGAGTGCGATGAGGGAAGCGCGGAGTTCTGCTGAAAACCATGGAGCTTGCCGTCTTTTACTTTTGTTGCTCTTGTGAGTCCCTGAATTGTCTGAAGAGGTTGGATAGGCAAAAGCTTTCAAAGTGCTGTTCCAGTTGAGGATTGCTTCTTCCAGGTTGGACGGCTTTTGTTGGAGGGTCGGAAGTACATTTTTGGAGAACTCATCTGTGACAAGAGGTCTGGGGCGTGTGGTGTTCGCGGCATTTGTGACAGCAGTGTGTGATGTTAGGTCGTGCTGCGAGGGGATTTGGAAAGTTATCAAGTTATGGTCGGACCAAGAAACAGGGGTGATGGATAAGTTGAGGTCAGGTTTGTGTCTCACCGCAGAGATGGGGGCGAAGATTAGGTCGAGTAGGCTTCCTTTCTGGTGTGTGGGGGCCGTCACCAATTGTTCGAATTCAAGAGCTTGCATTGCATCCAGGAAGGCAACTGCCTGGTCTGTTTGTAGGGATGGTAAGTTGAAGTCTCCAAGTAGCCAATTGGGGTTGCATGGATTGATGGGGTTGCAGGCTAGGTCGATGAAGGTGGAGGTGTCGTCTGAAGGCGCAGAAGGAGCTCTGTATATAAGGTTTATGGTGATAAATTTATTTGCAATGGAGACAGTGTCAGTGTGCACAGTGCTCTTAGAGGATATTAGTTGAAATTTTAGTTCTGTCTTAGCCAGAATAAAGACCCCCCACTGTCTGCCTTCATGGATCAGCAGCGGGTGCTGATGACCAGCTTGACTGGTGCATCTGCCCCGACCACCGGGATGTCAACGTCTAAGTCGACCCCGGAGACCGAGCCGGTTCTCGAAGCCATGAAGGCCCGAGTCCGGACTTGGTCACAGTCCCCTTCGAACTCCTGTTCGGGACCGAGGGCGTCGATGCTGATGCCCCCGGCATTGGGGCAGGTGCTACCGAAGCCCGCACGGTTGGAGCCCCTCGACACTTCCTCGGATGAGTCTGCGTGGGAGACGGAGGACGAGGAGTCCCCCGATACCTTTCAGACTCGGTGTGTCCCTTCGGACTCACCACAGTCCGAGCCCTGGAGTAGGTCCCCACCGGAGGACACCCGGTTCTCGGAGTTTGTAATGGACATGGCCAAGGCTTTGAATGTTCCTGCGGATCCCGAGGAGGAGCCTCGAGCCAAAGAGCTCGATGCCCTACAGTATGACTTTCCCCCGAGGGAGGCCTTTACTGTGCCGGTTCCTCCGATGCTGGAACGGCTCCTCTTCCGAATGTGGGAGGCACCGGCCTCGGCGCAGGTTTTGAGCAAGCGGATCAATTCCATGTATCGAGTCTGAAAGAGCCCTGGGTTCCAGAAGGCGCAGCTGCCGCACCATTCTATGGTTGTGGAATCGGCCATGCATCGTCTGAAGAGCCAGAAGATGCACTCCGCGGTGCCCCCCAGTAGGGAGGCCTGAAGCCTGGATGCCATCGGCAGAAAGTGCTTCCAGGGCTCGATGCTTGCTTGCCGTGTCCAGTCCTACCAGCTGTACATGGGTATGTACTTGCGGGACCTGGCTAAGGAAATAGCAGGGTTCTCGGCTGGCCTCTCCAGGGAACCTTTGCAGAGGTTCAAGATCTTGTCCTCGGGGATCCAGGAATGCTCCAAATTCATCTCCTGGGCGGCCTACGATGGCTTCGAGGCTTCGGCCCGAGTAGCGGCGGCCGGCATCGGTACTCGACACCAGGCATGGCTACAGTCATCGGACCTCGAGCCATGGGTACAGGACAAGTTGGTCGATGTCCCATGCCGAGGTGAAAACCTCTTCGGCAAGCCCATGGCCGAAAGGCCGCTGAGCTCAAGACCGAGACTCTGACAAGGACAAGGTTGTCCAGAAAAACTTCTGCCCCTTCTCATAAGAAGGGCTCGGGGAAAAAGACCTTTTACTCGAAGTCATCTGCCTACAAACCTTTCTCTCACTATCAGGCCTCCCCAGCTCCCCAGCAGGGTTAGGCCAAGGGGCAGGGACATGGGCCCCGTAGGCAGAAAGCCCCCAAGCCTCTAGCTCCTGCTCCTACTCAGCAGGGAGGGGTTTTTTGACTCCCACTGCATAGCCTCTCCACCTCTGCTGGCCCATCTCAGCACGGGAGGTCGGTTGGTCCTGTTTGCCCACCAGTGGCCGCCCATCACAAGAGATGCTTGGGTACTGAGCATAGTCCAGAAGGGCTATCTGCTCCATTTCAATCAGGTACCCCCGTCCTACTTTCCAGGGGAGCCTCCAAGGCCTACTCTGCATCAGGAACTCCTTCTCCAGGAACTGCAAGGTCTTCTTCAAGACAGGGCGGTGGAGCCTGTACCTCCCCACCTGCTGGGGCAGGGTTTCTACTCCAGGTACTTTCTTGTGCCAAAGAGAACTGGAGGTCTCCGGCCCATTCTGGACTTGAGAAATCTCAACAAGTTCTTGGAAAAGGAAAAGTTCAAGATGCTTACTCTTGGAATACTGCTGCCCTACCTCCAGCAGGGAGATTGGCTATGCTCCTTAGATCTGAAGGATGCATACACTCACATCCTCATTCATCCAGACCACAGAAAATACCTAAGGTTCGTGGTAGGAGGAAACCATTTTCAGTACCGAGTACTGCCTTTTGGCCTAACCTCCACCCCACGGGCCTTCACAAAGTGCCTGGTGGTGGTGGCGGCCTACTTGAGAAACCAGGGTATTTTTGTCTTCCCCTACCTGGACGACTGGCTCATCAGGGGTCAGACTCTCCAGGAGGCCAGGCAAGCCACCCTCCGTACTGTCTCTCTCCTTCAGCAACTAGGCTTTGTCATAAACTTCGCAAAGTCCACTTTGCTCCCCTCCCAGAACCTGGAGTTCATAGGAGCACGGTTAGACTCTCTGCAAACAAAAGCTTACTTGCCAGAAGACAAAGCGGGAAGGCTGATGGACTTGGCCAGCCGGTTTCTAGACAACCCACTAGTTTCTGCCAGACTTTGTTTAAGGCTCCTGGGCCACATGGCTTCAACAGTGCATGTGACCCCCAATGCCCGCCTGAATATGAGGCCTGCACAGTGGTGTCTCAGGACTCAGTGGAGGCAGGCTACAGGCAGCCTAAGAGACAAAGTAAGGGTGTCCAAACCCTTCCTGAACTCCCTGCAGTGGTGGCTACACCCCCCCCCAACCTTCTACAGGGAATTCCTTTTCAGGTACCTGTTTCCACTGTGGTACTCACAACTGATGCCTCCTTGCAGGGCTGGGGTGCACATTGTCTGGACAAGTGCACACAGGGCCTGTGGTCTCCATGGGAGGCCACGCAATAAATCAATCTCCTGGAACTCGGGGCGATACGCTTAGCCCTCAAGGCCTTTTCTCACGCCCACCAGTCTGTCTTGGTGCAGACAGACAACCAGGTGGCGATGTTCTATGTGAACAAACAAGGGGGCACGGGGTCCAGGGTCCTGTGTCAGGAGGCACAGGCCCTATGCTCTTTTGCACTTCGACACAATATGCTGCTCAGGGCAATCTATCTTCCTGTCCACGAAAATTTCCTGGCAGACAGATTGAGCAGGGTTCTACAGCCTCACGAATGGCAACTGCACCCTTTGGTGGTTCAGAATATTTTCCTGAAATGGGGACTTCCATCCATAGACCTCTTTGCCAGTCCCCTGACCGGCAGCTGCCTCAGTTCTGCTCCATGTAATACAAATTTAGGCTGGTTCACAGTGTGCGCTTATATCAATATCTAAAAATGTAAATACACTCCAAGAATAACAGTAATCCCCTCATTAACATGCCTTTACCAACATTAATCAGTTTTAAACACTAGACAAGGTCTCAGACTTCCCGGCACGTTACTCAAGCTGGCAACAAAAGAATTGGTGCGACCTGTGCCAACTAGCATCAATGACCTGTCAGCGTTATACTAAATGTGAATCGTTCTGCTCCAATTCTGCTCCAGGCAACCGCATCCCACAAGATTCACAGCGGATGCCTTCCTGATCTCATGGTCCAAGGGCTTCCTGTATGCATTTCCTCCCACGCCCTTGGTGGCCCGAACCTTGTTCAAGATTCTAAGGGACAGGGCCTCGGTCATATTGATAGCCCCCAGATGGCGAAGGCAGCCCTGGTTCCCGCTTCTGTTACAGTTGGCGGTGGACACCCCACTCTCTCTGGGGTTGCAACCCGATCTTCTTTCTCAGGATCAGGGTTCCCTTCTGCACCCCAATCTCAAAACTCTCAATTTGATGGCCTGGAGGCTGTAAGGGTAGTGCTGGCTCCCTGGGGCCTGCCTCAGGAAGTTGAAGAGGTGGTCTTGGCCTCTAGGAAGCAATCCACCAGAAAGACCTATGCCCTAAAGTGGAAACGGTTCTCCTTGTGGTGTGACAAACGCCAGGAGAACCATTTCTCCTGCCCTGTGCCAGTGGTGCTTCAGTACCTGCTGCACTTGTCTAATCGGGGTCTTAAGTCCAATTCTGTTCGGGTACACCTTTCTGCTCTGGCAGCCCACCACTCACAGGTGGAAGGGCACTCTTTATCGGTTCACCCCTTGGTGTCCCGGTTCCTCAGAGGCTTGCTCTTGCTAAAGCCTCCTCTCCGTGTGCCAGCCCCTGAGTGGGAGTTGAATGTGGTCTTGCAGCAGCTTACTCGCCCTCCCTTTGAGCCGATGGCTACGTGTCCTCTCCGCTTCCTTTCTTGGAAGGCTCTTTTCCTAGTGGCACTGACGGCCAGACGAGTGAGTGAACTTCAAGCCCTGGTCTGTGACAGGCCATACACTTGTTTCTATAGGAACAGGGTAGTCCTTAGGACTCATCCTAAGTTCCTCCCGAAGGTAGTCTCCTCTTTCCACCTCAGTCAGGAGGTGGTTCTTCCAACATTATTTCCTAGGCCCCATGCCAGCTGGGCTGAGGATTTCCTGCATACCCTGGACTGTAGAAGGGCCTTGTCTTTCTACATTGAGCATACTAAGGGTCATAGAAGGGCTACTCAGCTCTTCGTCTCCTTTGACCGAAACAACTTGGGGTTGCCTGTCTCCAAGCATACCTTGTCCATATGGGTGGTGGACTGTATCACCTGGGCTTACAGGGTAGCAGACCTTCCCTTGCAGGGTCGAGTCACAGCCCACCGTGTCCGGGCAATGGCTGCATCAGTAGCTCATCTCCATTCTGTACCGTTGGCAGACATCAGTAGGGCTGCAACTTGGTCCTCATGCCAGACTTTTGCAGCCCATTACTGCCTGGAGAGGGAGTCCCGTAGGAACAGTGCTTTTGATCAGGCAGTACTCTGGAATCTCTTTGAGGTTTAGGCAACTCCTGCCCTCCAGCCCTCTTGTTGGGCTACCGGTGGGATCTCTTCTCAGTAAAATACTTTCCCTGATGCTGAGGCTTCACAGAGGGAGCTCTATTTTTCAGCCTGGGGTCCTAGTAGCCCAGAGCTAGGGAGTCACCCATATGTGAGGACTGACGTCCTGCTTGGTCCTGGAGAAATAGTAGTTACTCGCCTGTAACAGGTGTTCTCCAGGAGCAGCAGGAATCAGTCCTCACAACCCTCCCTCCTCCCCTGGGAGTTGCAGTTGTACATAGTTCATTTTGTTTTTTGTGCTGTCTTTTAGCTATGTCATCTGACTGAGCAAGATGGCACCTTTGGATGGGAAGGGGACCACGCATGCGTGGGTGTATTCCCAAAGGCTTTCTTAGAAAGCTGGGGAAATGCTCCGCATGGGGGCTCCATCGACGTCGATGTCACCCATATGTGAGTACTGATTCCTGCTGCTCCTGGAGAACACCTGTTACAGGTGAGTAACTACTCTATCTTATCTTCAGAGTCAGGACTGGCTCTGTTCTCTAGATCTCAAAGAAGCGTATACCCATATCCTCATTCATCCAGAGCACAGGAGGTAGCTACACTTCATCTTCCAAGGAAATCTCTATCAATACAGAGTCCTTCCCTTCAGGCTCGCCTCTGCCCCAAGAGTCTTCATAAAGTGTATGGTGGTCGTAGCCGCATATCTAAGGATTCTTGGAATATTCGTCTTCCCTTACTTAGGCGATTGGCTAATAAGGGCAGCCATTTCACCTATCCCTCCTTCATACAATTCAGGTACTACAGAATCTAGGATTTGTGATAAACCTTCCAAAATCCCATCTAGTTCCTACTCAAACACTAGAGTTCATAGGAGCTATTCTAAATACTCGCTAAGGGCATTTCTACCCTGGGACCATTGTACCCACCTAGAATAGATAGCTTCTTAAGTATGGTTCAAAAACAATCTCTCGGCCAGAGAGATGCTACAACTGTTAGGCCATATGGCCTCTACAGTTCATGTAGTGCCATATGCTTGTCTGCACATGCGGACAACTCAATGGACTCTTGCCTCCCAGTGGAAACAAGCCTCTAGGACCCTCACAATCAAGATCAGTCACAGACATTTTCATGAACTCCCTGCTCTGGTGGTCTACCCCAGTGAATCTTCTCTTAGGGTCACCTTTTCAGATACCTCCACATCAATGCATCCCAACAATAGATGCCCCCAAACTAGGTGGGGAGCCCACTTGGACACTCTGTCCACTCAGGGCCTCTGGACAGAGTAGGAGTCACAACTCCAAATAAATTTGCTGGAACTTTGTGCAATCTTCAATGCCCTCAGTGTTTCAACAACTGCACGGCCACACAGTTCTGGTCCAGATGGACAATCGGGTAGCTATGTTATCTCCAGGAACAAGCAGGAATGAGTCTTCACATATGGGTACGTCGGTACCGACGGAGCCTGCGTGGGAACGCTCCCCAGCGTCCAATCAGAAAGCTTTTGGGAGCATCCCTCAGCGCCTGCATGCTGCCTTCCCGCCTTTCCAACTGTCTCTCCTCAGTTTTCGTTTTTCCGCGGAGCCGGCAGGACGTCGTCCTATCACCGCAGAAAATTCTTATTTTTTATTTTTATTTTTCTTGTGGTTGCGGCTGTCTTCCCGACGCCACCGGTACCGCCAGTGTTTTTCTTTTCTTTCTTGTAAGATTTTCCTTTTCAACGAAATATTTTTTCTTCATAGTGTCACGGCGTCTTAGGCCTTTCAGGCCTCCCCTATTTTTCCTTCATGGCCACGAAATGTTCAGTTTGTGGCGGTACAACTTTGTTTAGACCCTCGAAGTCGGTGTCTAACCTGTTTGGGTCCTGACAACAGTTTGGTGAGAAGACATGGAGAATCCCTCGATACACGGTTGCCCTCCAACTTCGGGGCACCGTCCCCTTCTTCTTCCACTTTGATTCAGGTAACCCACAAACAGTCTGTTAAGACTAGCCAGTCCTCGAGTGGTACGTCTCATGCATAGCATGTAGACAGCTCCGGCTTTGCCCTCGATGGCCTCCTGGCTTCAAAACCCCGGCGGGAGTCTTCGGTCTCCAAAGCGGATAAGGGGTTTCAGGTTGTTCCTGGGGTTCACCCCCCACAGAACATACCTGAGCCGTGCACAGTGGTGGCATCCGCTTCGAGCGGTACCGATACCCCTGCATCGGCACTGGTGTTGGATGAAACACTCCTCACCAGGGATCGTCATCTGGCCTCGGTGCCTTCGGGACCGATCCGCAACTCTCGGTTCCCCTGAGGCCTCTTGAGTTGCCACTGGTAGACCTTCATTCACCGGTATCGGACACGGTACCGAAGTCGGTACCGATGTCTTCATTACCCTCACAGTCGGTGCCTTCCATGCTTCGCTTCTCAGGCTCCTTACCCTCGATGCCGAGTTTGGAATCCATTTCTGGTCTGGAAGACTGGGTACCAATAGATTTTGGTACCGACACCGATCGATACCGGTGGCTCAGTACCGAGGATAGCAGCCGGAGGTTTTCGGTTCCCTCGGTACCGATTGAAGTATCACCGATGACTACTCCGATGTCTTTGTCGAGCCCGACTCGGACATCGGTACCGGTTTTGACTCCAGTACCGGTATCCACAGTAGCATCGTGGCAAACTCCTACCATGCTTTTTACAACAGCATCGCTCCATTCTATACCAAGCTTGGAGTCAATACCTGGCATGGATAATGTGGTAAGGACGGTTGCTGTTCCTGACAACCAGTCCAAGCAACCATCCCTTAAACATTCCACACTGCACCCTGCAGGATCTTCTATTTCTATATCTCTGGATAACTCTGTGGGTGCTCAGGCTAGTTCTTTAGATCTAACCTGTCCAAGGGAGATTCCTGTTGGGGATCCCTCTTTTCAGAGTTTCCTCCTGGATATAGCAAGATCCCTTGCCATTCCTATTCCAGGACATGATCCTGCACCAGGCTCTGTTTCCACCAAAGCAAAGGACAACATAATGCTTCCTTTGCATCATTCCTTGCAGGATCTCCTTCTAGGAATGTGGGAAACACCTTTAAGGGTACCCCCACCTCCCAGAGCAACTGATCTCTTATATCAGGTGCCCCCCTCTCCAGGGTTCCAAAAGACTCAACTTCCTCATCATTCCATAGTAGTGGAATCAGCAATGAGGCGGATAAAGAGTAAGAAAAAGCACTCTTCTTATCCGCCAGGTCGTGAGTTTAAGACACTAGATGCCTTTGGACGTCAAACCTTCCAGTCATCTATGCTTTCTGCAAGAATTCTCTCATATATATTTTATATGAGTCTTTCTCTTGAGGTCACAAAGCAATTACATCTTTTGACTCCTTTCCTTCCAGTTTCCAGGAGTACAGACTATTCCTCACTGCTTAAGCATATCCAGAATATCTCTTGGTTTCTTTCTTGTGCTTCCCTAGACTCTTTTGAGTCTGTTAGCAGGACTTCTGCTATAGCTATAGGGGCACGACATAGAGCCTGGCTCCAAGCTTCAGTTTTGGCCAAGTGGGAACAACAACGACTGGGATATATTCCTTGCACTGGAGAAAATCTTTTCAACAAGGAGTCTTTACATCAGGTTACTCAGTTGTTCACTGATTTACCTGTTCCTAAGGGTTCTTCTACACCTTCTTCTGTCCCAGTAAGTAGGAAATGTCCTACCAAACTTTCTTCCCACAGGAGAAGGTTTTATTCCTCGCTTGCCCATCATACAGATGTTCCCCTACAGGGAAGCCATCGTCTTGGTCTGAAGAATCCAACTTTTCACCAGGCTCAGCAAACCCGGCCTCTGCAGGGTTTCTGATCAGTCATCATCAAATGCTTGTGACTCTTGGGGTTAGAATCCACTGCTTCATTCTAACCCCTACACATGGATCTCTTTCCAAAAGACATCCATTTTTTCTATATTTCTATGAGCTGTCAGGATGTTCATGCCTATAGGTCACAGGTTTCTCTTCTTTTCCTTCTAAGGAAAGAGGCCTGACCACTATTAAATGGTAGTTCCTGTGCCAGCATGTATTTTTCCTTTCTATAGACTTACTACTTGGTAAGTCGTCTTCAGCTCTATTCTCTTCACCCTCTTACCAAGCTTTTTCCTCTGTAAGGGCGGAATTAATTACAGAGGGCTTTTTTCTTCAGCCTCTCTAGTTTTCTCACTTTCCAGTGTGGAGTTTTCCTCTCTGAGTTACCTCCTCTGTTTCCATCTTACTTTGGGGCAGCTTATCAGACATGTCCAGAGTTTCTACTCCTGTTCTGTCTGTTCTTTCTGGTTTTCAACAGTAAGATTCTTTCTGCTATCTTGCTAGCAGCTGCCTATGCAGGAGCCTTAATGTTTCGACCACTGGTTCTTGAACACAAACAACCAGATTTCTCCTCCACTAACATTCTGTCTATACTTAGTAGTGGCTCCAAGTCAGTGCTTCCATCTATCTTGGAGATTATCTCACTACAAGCTTTCTAGATGGTCTTCTATCTCTGCCATCTCCACTCTCCTGTGTTTGGCAGCATAGTTGGCAGAGATACTGGCTCTCTAGCAGCCAGTTCTATCTCCTCATTCTCCTGCATCATGCTCTCTGCAATTCTACAGAGAAGCTTTCCACTATGGGCCCTTGCTAGAAAGCATGTTTTGTTTTTCTCCAACAGCTATCTTAGATGGTTAGAAAAGGCTTTTCAGTCATGTCCCATGACTAGAAGGTTCTCCCTTCTTTTACTATCTCCTTTTGCCATAAAGGACATAGGCCTTCTCTTACCTAAGGGCTTAAGGAGTTGCCAATTCCCTGCTTTGGGGATATGCTTTCCCTGCAATCGGGGATATGCTTTTTCTCCTTGCAGCTCGTCCTCATGGTAAGAACGTATGATACTTTTTGCCCTTCAGCAGGTCAACATGATACCTCATCCTTATCTGTCTTCTGTCTACTTACCATGCTAGAGTCTTGGACGACTAAGGACTTGCTGGCTACAGATTGATATCATCCTCTGTTTTCATATGACCATCCTGGTTATTTTCCTAGCTAGCATCCTTGCGGATCATAACCAAGGGGAATAGATTCTCTATATATCTTCTGAAGTAGGTTGCACCTCCTTGTTAGATGAATCTTTCCTCTCCACATGTCCTATGTGAATTCCATGCTGTAGGCATATATCTGTCTGTTTAAATACAGACACCCATATTTAGGCCTACATATTCATATTTATCTTTGTGTGTATTTTATGCCCTTCCATATCTCACTATAGATATATTCTTATATGTTATTCATATATCTATATATCTATATCTGTATTTACACCATGGTCCGCTGCTGATCGCTGGAAGTGGCGGCTTATAAATGTTTACCAAATAAATAAATAAATAAAATCTATATCTATTTATCTCTCTCTCTCTCTCTCTCTCTCTCTCTCTCTCTCTCTCTCTCTCTCTATATATATATATATATATATATATATATATATATATATATATATGTATCTGATGAGATATTTTATTATAGATAAGTATGTGGAGACAGATCTATCTCACTATCTATGCTCATATAGCTATCTGTTTCTGACACAGGGATTTTGCCCATACCTCTGCTATTCAGCAGGTTTGGGATTCTACACACACAACCACACAACCACTCCTGTGGTAGTCAACAATTCTTATACCATAACCTAACAGGTTTAGGTACCTCTGAAGCTCTCCGTACCTAATATATCTCTCAGCTTACCCCAGTTAGGAGAGATATTGTGGATCTTCAGTTACTCACAGGCTTAACGCCTCAGGCATTTGTCTTCACCCTGGGATACAAGGGATTCCCATACCCTCTCTCCCCACAAAGACTCTGCTTGTTTGTCCAAATCGGTTAGCCTTTCTCTTTTTGCTCCCAAGAGTGAGATACTCTGCCGCCAAAAGAGTTTGGTTTTTACCATACAGCTTTCGCTGAAGGCCCACCGTTTTTGTACTACCCCAGTTTTTTCTACCAGGGGTACCTGTTACCTTTCAGGATTCTGACCTCCTCTGTTTTTCCTACAGGTTTATTACCTCCACTTTTCAGTGAGGTCCTCTTCACGGTTCCTCTACTGGCTTCCCAGTAGATCCATGAACCTCCATACTTCTATGAAATCCTGTTGGCGGAGGTCCATATTGCAATATCCTTTGCAATATCATTGATAATAATCATTATCCACACATGAACTCCTTTCCTGCAGTCCTGTGCTAGGTTAACTGTTCCACAGCATCTTCCTTCTTCAACTCCTACCCTCCATCCTCAGGATGCCTGGTGTTGTGGGGGATAGCATGTTCCAATCTATGCCATGCTCGGACACCGCTTCGTGTAGGTCACCCCTTTTTGTAGAGGTATAAGAGAGTTATGTTTGTTTTGATTTTATTCTGTTATAAAGGGATCCACTGTGTCTGTCCCATGCCATTTTGAATTCTGTCACTGTATTTGCTTCCACCACTTCCATCAGGAGGGCATTCCAAGCATCCACCACCCTTTCAGTGAAAAAGTATATCTCCAGGAACAAGCAGGAATGAGTCTTCACATATGGGTACGTCGGTACCGACGGAGTCTGCGCGGGAACGCTTCCCAGCTTCCAATCAGAAAGCTTTTGGAAGCATCCCACCACGCCTGCGTGCTGCCTTCCCGCCCTTCCCAACTATCTCCTCAGTTTTTGTTTTTCCGCGGAGCCGGCAGGACGTCGTCCTGTCACTGCAGAAAATTCTTCTTTAATTCTTTTGTTTTCTTGTGGTCGCGGCTGTCTCCCCGACTCTACCGGTACTGCCGGTGTTTCTTTTTTCTTTTTCTGAAATTCAGGGAATATTTTCCCTCAGTTTTTTGTCTTAAATTTTTTAGGCCTTCTAGGCCTGTCCATGTCCCTCATGGAACCGCCAGCCTCTTTCTCTAAGAAATGTTTAAGCTGTGGCGGTACAGCTTTATTTTTAGACTCCAAAAACTGGTGTCTAACCTGTTTGGGTCCTGACCGTTTTCCTCCGGAGCCCTCGGGCCACAGTATTGTAAGAAGAGATTTTCAACATCGAGTTTCCCTCGATACCAGGTTCCCTTCCAGTGTCAGGGCACAGACCGTTTCTTCTACACAGGATCAGGTAACCCACAAACAGTCTGTTAAGACTAGCCAACCCTCGAGTGGTAGGTCTCATGCACAGCATGAAGACGGCTCCGGCCTTGCCCTCGAGGGTCCATTGGCTTCAAAACCCCGGCGGGAGTCTTCGGCCTCTAAAGCCTATGAGGGGTTTCAGGTTGTTCCTGGGGCTCACCCCTCACAGAACATACCTGAGCCATGCTCGGTGGTGGCATCCGCTTCGAGCGGTACCGATACCCCGGCATCAGCACTGGTGTTGGACGTTACACTCCTCACCAGGGATCGTCATCTGGCTTTCTCGGTACCTTCGGGACCGGTGGATATGCTCCAGATTGACTTTCCAGTATCGGCATCAACGCCGATACTACCACTGACGTCGGTACCCTCTAGACATGCATCGATAGACTCGCGTCCTTCGATGCCGAGTCTGGAATCGATCTCTAGTCTGGAAGACTGGGTACCGACACGTCTCGGTACCGATACTTACCGGTACTGGACGCTCGGTACCGAGGGTGATTACCAAAGGCGTTCGGTTACCTCGGTACCGATTGAGTTGCCACCGATGACTGCTCCAATGTCGGTGTCGCCTTCGATTCCGACAGTGCTACCGGTATCGGTATCGGTACCGGTATCCGCAGTAGCATCGGGGCCAGCTCCTTCCATGCTTCTTTCACCAGGGTCGCTCCTTTCTATACCAAGTTTGGAGTCGATACCTGGCATGGACGATGCAGTACTGACTGTCACAGGTTCTGACCTCCAGTACCAGCATCCATCCCTTAAGGATCCTTTTTTGCACCGTGCAGGATCTTATATTCCTATATACTCGAGTAGATCCTCCTGTGCCCAGGCTAGTTCTTCAGGGCTAGCCTGTCCAGGGACGGTTCTCTTTGGAGATCCTTCTTTTCAGAATTTCCTCCTGGATATGGCAAGATCTCTTGCCATTCCTATCCCTGGCCATGATCCTACACAAGGCTCTATTTCTACTGAAGCAAAGGAAAACATAATGCTTCCTTTGCATCATTCCTTGCAGGATCTTCTAAGAATGTGGGAAGCACTTTTAAAGGTACCCTCACCTTCTAGAGCAACTGATCTTCTGTATCAGGTGCCCCCCTCTCCAGGGTTTCAAAAGACTCAACTTCCCCATCATTCCATTGTGGTGGAATCAGCAATGAGGAAGGTGAAAAGTAAGAAGCAGCACTCTTCTTACCCACCAGGTCGTGAGTCTAGGACACTAGATGCCTTTGGACGTCAAACCTTCCAGACATCCATGCTGTCAGCAAGGATTCTCTCATATTTTTTATATGAGTATCTCTTCAGGAGGTCACAAAGAAATTATATCTTTTGACTCCTTTTCTTTCAGAGCCCAAGACTGGAGACTATTTCTTACTACTTAGTCATATTCAAAGTATCTCTTGGTTTCTTACTCGTGCTTCCCTAGACTCTTTTTGAGTCTGTTAGCAGAACTTCTGCTATAGCCATAGGGGCATGACGTAGAGCCTGGCTCCAAGCTTCAGACTTAAACAAATGGGCACAACAAAGACTGGGTAATACTCCTTGCACTGGAGAAAATCTCTTCAATAAGGAGTCTTTACATCAGTTTGCTCAGTGGTCCACTGACTTCCCTGTTTCTGAAGGCTATCCTAAGCCGCCTTCTTCCCCAGTAGGTAGGAAATGCCCTACCAAACCTTCTTTCCCTAGGAGGAGAAGGTTTCACTCTTCTGCCCATCATACAGATGTTCCCAGGTGAAACATCGCCCTGGTCTGAAGAATCCAAACTCTCGCCAGGCTAAACAAACCCAGCAACCATAGGGTTCTGATTAATGTAAACCGCGCTGATGAAAAAGAGTGCGGTATAAAAGAACTATAAATAAATAACACAGGTACACTAAAAAAATTTTTTTTTAAACTGCCTCTAATGTTTCGATTGATTTTTACGTTTTTTGGTGCGCTGAATCCAAATCTGGTAACCAATTTGCTCCATCACGTACAGATTTTTTGCTACATTGGGTTAGCAGTTTGAGGTGAACATTTCAGATTGAGTGCGATCGAGATAAGTTTCTTGGATGAATTCTTTATACTAATTGTTTAGTAGTTATTCAAATAAGAATAAAGAAAATTGTAACAAGGCAGCACATAAGAATAGAGTAATGTCAACAAAACACACTTTGATGGTAGCAAAATTGTCTGCACTTAAAACAGCCACATACATGTGCACAAACATTGAGCATATAAGAGCGAGGTTAGACACAAAGCAAAGCAAAGAAATGTGCAAAAAATGTTGTACAGATATGTATGTAAGAATAGAAAACGCAAACCGCACCATTGCAATACATGAAGACAAACACCCGATGGTGTGAAAATAAAATTCTAATAAATGAGATCCGACACTGTGGTAATAACTAGCAAATTTTTATTTCAAAGTTTAGTAAAATCACGATATTTGTCAACAGTTTAGATTTTAAAGTCATTCTTGGGTCAATCAATCTCCTGGTGGGCCCGTTTCTTCTTCCCCCGAATGCTTTTCTTGGTGCGCTGCTTGGCGTATTTTTCATCTGGGGTTTCCCGCAGCAGCAACCAGCAGAAATCAGCCATCATAGTGGTGTTCCATCTTCCTTGGTACCTTCTCTCTGCGTCCTTGATGTCCTGGTGAAACCTTTCACCTTGTTCTTCACTGTACGCCCCCAAGTTTTCGGGAAAGTAGTTCACATGGGAGTGCAAGAAATGGACTTTCAGGCTCATGTTACAGCCTTGTTCTTTGAAGGCATTGAGCATCCTGGCAACAATATCCTTATAGTTCTCATCCCGCCTGTTCCCCAAGAATTTGAGAACAACATCCTTGAAGGAATCCCAGGCTTCTTTTTCCTTCTCAGACATCGTTTCAGCGAATGCTCCATCTGAAATGAGTTTCCTTATATCAGGGCCAACAAACACTCCTTCCTTTAGCTTTGCTTCAGAAAGTCGGGGGAACTTTGAGCAAAGGTAACGAAAGCACTCACCATCTTTTGGAAGGGACTTGATGAATTGCTTAATGAGACCCAACTTAATGTGGAGAGGTGGTAATAGAATTTTATCACGAGGTACCAAGCTCTCATGAAGAACATTTTTCTCACCGGGTCTCAAATACTCCCGAATTGGCCAGTCTTTTTTCCCCCAGTGTAGGTCGCAGGCCCGGCTATCCCACAAGCAAAGGAAGCAGGGATATTTGGTGAAACCGGATTGCTGCCCTAATAGCATGGATAGAATTTTAAAGTCTCCACAAATCATCCACTTATGCTCATCATAACGAATCTTCTGAAGAATCAGGGCCAAATTCTCGTATTTTTCTTGGAGAATAACAGAGTGAGCAATAGGAACTGAAGCGAATGTGTTGCCATTATGAAGAAGAACACCTTTTATGCTGTCTTTTGACGAATCAATGAACAGCCGCCATTCAGCAGGATCATACTTGAGTTTAAACTTTTCCATCACTCCGTATATATCGTTGCAAAATACCAAATCTTCCTCTTTGCTGAAATACTTCAAAAATTGTGTCTCGCGGTTGCGGTACCAATAAAAAGTTGTTCCTGGTGACAATAAATTTTTCTGTTTAAGCCGAGAACCTAGCAGTTGGGCAGCATCTTTTGGGAGTCCTAAATCCCGGACTAAATCATTCAATTCAGCTTGAGAGAAAAGTTCAGGTTTCGGATCTGGTTCAGTTTCAAACTCGGAAGTACTGGACTCATCGGGAAAAGCCATCTGATGAGTCTCATCATGATCAGAACCGTCCACACAAATATGATCCAAAGATTTTGGTGGTTCAGGCACAGGTACTTCGTTGCTATGAGGCATAGGCCTAATTGCTGAGGGAAGGTTGGGGTAACTTATTACGTTCTTATTTTTTAAGTTGTATCCCTTCACAATGCAAGAGCAAAAATAGCAGTCACTGCTGTGGTCTCTTTGTTCACGCCACATCCTAGGTATTCCGAAACGAAATGCTTGTTTTTTACCTTTCATCCATAAGCGTAGATCTTCCTCACATGTCTTGCACACTTTGTGAGGAGCCCACGGTTTGTCTTGATCGTCTAACTTCAAACCGAAATAGGCAAAATATACTTTTTTAATAAATGCAGAAATGTTCCTCTGCCGCTTTTTCACGGTATATTCCCCACAAATAAAACAAAAACTGTCCGGAGAGTTGACGCAATCTCTGGCTCTGTGAGCCATCACAAATACACAGCACTGCAAACTACAACTGTAGTGAACCACTTCGGAATAAAGCTGGATTACGACTGAGCAAACAAAAGGTGGTAATGAACTTGCAAGAAACTGAAATTTGACAGGAACGTTCATGTCGCAACCACCGTGTTTGAGCGAGCGAGCCAGCGAACGAGGCGAGGCGAACAGGAAAGAACATGCGCCAGCGCGAGTACTGGATTTAGCCCCCCGCCTCCCAATTGTCCTGTTAATGTATAAAATGAATACAAAACACTCTAAAATATCATGAGGGAGTGTTTCTAGTTAGTTAACCATTACAACCTCTATTTTGGGCCAAGAAAATAAACTGCAGTCGGCTAAAAAGAAATTATGTGAACATTCCTTATATGGGTAAGAAATCTAATTTTGCAAGAAAACGTGACGTGATGGAACATTTTGGCTATTTTTCCTGGATTCAGCACCCCAAAATCTATAGGAATCAGTTGCAAAACTGGAGGCAGTTTTTTGGTAGTGTACCTGTGTAATCTGTTTTCTGCCTCTTGGAGTTTAGAACCTACAGTTGACTTCTTCTTAGCAGACGTTTTTCACTGTTTTCATTCTAAACTTTACACATGGCATCCAGTTCTCCTAGATATACTGAGCTGTCAGGATATTCATGTCTATGGGTCACAGCTTTCTCCTCTTCTTCCTGCTAAGAAGAGGGGTTTAACAACTATCACATGATAGTTTTCTGTACCAACATGAATTCTTTCCTTCTACAGACTTACCACATGGTAAGTCACTTTTCAGCTCTTGTTCCTCTACCCTTTTATCCAGTTTTCCCCTGTAAGAGTGATACCTTTGCACTGGAGGGCTGCTTCTTCAGTCTTTCTAGTCTTTCCATTCCAGTGTGGAGTTTTTTCTCTCAAATAAACTCCCTTCTTTTTGCTTGGGCAGCTCATCAGACAGGGACAGAGATTTCTTACTCTTGTTCTCTGTTCTTTCTGTTTTACACAGAAAGATTCTCTCTGCTGTCTTATCAGCAGCTGCCCATGCAGGAGCTTTAGTGATTGGACTACTGGTACTTTTCCACAAGTATACACAGTTGTCCTCCACCACTTTCTGTCTGGCCTTAGTAGTGATTCCAAGACAGTGCATACATCTTTCTTGGACAATCCTTATCACTACAGGCTTATCACACTATCTTCTATTCTCGCCATCTCCAATTCCTTTGGGTTTGGCAGCATAGTTGACGTGGCTGCTGGCTTTTCCAACAGCCAATTCTATCTCCCAATTCTCCTGCATAATGCTCTCTGCAATTTTACAGAGAAGCTTTCCACTATGTGCCCTTGCTAGAGAGCATGGGGTTTTATCTCTAATGACTATCCTACATGGTTGAAAAAAAAAAGGCTTCCTCAGTCATGCCCCCCCCCCCCCCTGACTGTGAGGGTTCTTCATACCCTACTATTTCCTTTTAAAACAAAGGAGATAAGCCTTCTCTACGTGAAAGCCTAAAGAGTGGTCAATTCCTACAGGGAATATGCTCTTTTTTCCTTGCAGCTTGTCCTCATGGTATCCTAATCCTTCAGGGACAGCACATATTTAACTAAAGAACGCATGATACCCTTTTTGTCCCTCAAGTGGGTCAACCTGGTATCTCATTCTTATGCGTTCTCTGTCCCTTTACCATGCTAGAGTTCTACAAGACTCAGGACTTGCTGCTTACTGACTGTTTTTTCATGTAACCATCCTGCTTATTTCACTGGATAGCATTCCCATCATAACCAGGGGGAATAGATTCTCTTTATATCTTCTCAAGTAGGTTCTTCCTTCTTGTTATCAGATGAATCTTTCCTCTTCACATCCCTCATGTGAATGTACTTATAGGCATATCTCTGTCTGCTTAATTGCAGACATTCCTCTTTTGATATATATATAGATATATATATATATAGAGAGAGAGAGATATAGATATCTATAGATATGTCTGTCAGCTGTGTGTGCATATGTTATGCCCTTCTAGATCTCACTATAGATATATAGATATATAGAGAGATATACAGGATATATATATCTATAGTGAGATCTAGAAGGGCATAACATATGCACACACAGCTGACAGACATATATCTATAGATATCTATATCTATCTATCTATCTATCTATCTATCTATCTATCTATCTATCTATCTATCTATCTATCTATCTATCTATCTATCTATCTATCTATCTATCTATCTATCTATCTATCTATCTATCTACCGAGATACTTTATTGTAGGTAGATATGTATTTACATACTTATCTATCTGTCTATGCTCATATAGGTTCTACCCTCCTATATGTTCCAAACAGTGGGCTTTACCCACGTCCATGCTGTTCTTCAGCATGTTTGGGGTGCTACACACACTACCACTCCTGTGGTACTGACAGCTCCTATCATAACCCTAAGGGTTAGGTATTCCTGAAGCTCCATGCTCCAATATCTTTCCTACCTCTCACCAGTTCAGAAAGACATGGCGGATCTTCAGTACATCTGAGGTTCCAAATCCTTAGACACCTATCTTTTTCCTGGGAATACGGGGTTTTTTCCGTACCCCTTCTTCCCTCAGGGACTAGGCCAGTTTGTCCAAATCGGTCCGTCTTCCTCTTTTGCTCCTAAGTGTGAATAACTCTGCAGCCAAAAGTTTGCAGCTTTTTCCATAAAGCTTCCCACTGAAGACCTGCCGTTTTTGTACTACCCCAGTTGAATCCTGGGGTCACCTTTCTCTTCCAGATTTTGACCTTCACCTTCACTTCAGTGAAGTCACCTTGAAGATTCCTCTACTAGATCCCCAGTAGATTCCATGAGCCTCTCTACTTCCTGCAATCCAGTAGGTGAGGTCCATATTGCAATTGTTCATTTCAATATATATTCATGCTAATTATCATACATACAAGGACTCCTTGCCTGTAGTCCTATCTTAGGTTAGCTGTTTTCTACAGCTCCTTTCTATTTCAACTCCTACCCTCCATCCTCAGGATGCCTGGCCATATGAGGTGTAGCATGTTTTCAAATCCCAACATGCTAGGGCTCCAGGCATCATAGCTTGGGAGTCCCCATATGTGAAGACTCATTCCTGCTTGTTCCTGGAGATAGCACAGTTACTTACCTGTAACAGGTGATCTCTGGGAACAGCAGGAATAAGTCTTCACAACCCACCCACCTCCCCTAGGAGCTATATCGCTCTATCTTTCCTTTCCTCTCTCTCTCTCTCTTTGTCTCAGCTTAAAACTTAACTGAGGAGAGATAGTTGGGAAGGCAGCATGCAGGCGTGGTGGGATGCTTCCAAAAGCTTTCTGATTGGAAGCTGGGAAGCGTTCCCGCGCAGACTCCGTCGGTACCGACGTACCCATATGTGAAGACTTATTCCTGCTGTTCCCAGAGATCATCTGTTACAGGTAAGTAACTGCTTTCCTGGCATTGCCTTTCATTTTATCCCCTTGCAGCTTCATGTTATGCCCTTTAGTTTTACAGCTTCCTCATCTTTGGAAGAGGTATGTTCATTAATACTCTAAAGGTCTGAATCATATCTCCCCTGTCCCTTTTCTCCTCTAGAGTGTACATATTGAGGTTTTCAAGTCTCTTCTCATAAATCGTCTGACGCAAGTTCCAAATCATTTTGGTGACCTTCCTCAACTGCTTCCAGCCTTTTTATATCCTTTGCAAGATATGGTCTCTAAAACTGAACGCAATATTCCAAGTGAAGCCTCACCACTGATTTGTACAGTGGCATAAGTACCTTTTTCTTTCTGCTGGTAATTCCTCTCTGTATGCAACCCAGCATCCTTCTGGCTTTTGCCTCTGCCTTGTCACACTGTTTCACCACCTTGAGATCCTCAGAAACACTCAGAGGGTCCTTCTCCTGGTCCGTTCACACCACTCTCTCTCCCCTTTTCGCATACAATTGCCTTGGATTTCTGCTTCCCAAGTGCATGACACTGCATCACTTCACATTAAATCTTAACTTCCAAGCATTAGATCAAGCAATAATATATTTCCATTTCGTCCCCTGGTCTCAAGACAAACTCCATGAGGGTTCACCTTGGTGCAATTGCTGCTACTCACCATCCTTTGGCTGGACAGCCTATTTCTTTACAACCACTTGACACATTTCATGAGTGGGCTCTTATTAACCAAACCCCCCATATCAGGCCACCAGAATCAGTGAGCTCCAAGCCTTGTGACTGACCCACCTTATACCTGCTTCCACCATGATAAGGTGGTCCTTAAGACTCATCCTCATTTCATGTCCAAGGTGGTGTCTCCTTTCCATTTGAATCAGTCTGTCTACCTGCCTGTCTTGTTCCCTAGACCTCATTCCTCTAGGGCAGAGCCAACCCTCCATACTGTTGACTGCAAGCGTGCCTTGGCATTCTATCTTCAGAGGACAGCTGAGCACTGTGTAGAGCTCTGTTATTCAGTCACTTGGGCTTGCCAATATCCAAGCGTACTCCATCTAAAGTCAACCCTGACTTTCAGCAAATATTGAGGCTTCATTAAAGCATTTTATTATCTCAGATCACACAGCCTCAAAATAAACTTCAATAAAACTGAAGTTCTCTTTTTCACCAAAGACAAAGAATTCAAACACCCGCAAGAAATTCAAGTAAAAGACACCACCCTTGAAGTAAACAATAAAGTAAGGTATCTGGGTATCACTCTAGACCAAAACCTAAACCTAACATCCCACATTAGCAACACAACCCAAGCTATCTACAGAAAAATAAGAATGTTTCCAAGTCATGCTGCTAGACCAGTCCAGACAAACGGGTTGTGTCCCCCTGCCAGCAGATCTTGGAGACAGAGAATTCTACCAGAGCTCTGATAGGCTGGACTCTGGTGATATGGTCCTACCCCTAGGGGTCTCCCTCAGTATTTGTCTACAGCAGATCTGGTTGCTTTTGTTTTTCCCTCAATCTTTAAAATTATTTAGAATTCCTTTGGGGACTGATATTTCCACTTGCCTGTTGCTACCAGTATAGTTTCACTGTGCACCAGGGTGTCTGCAGCTGAGCTCCTGTTTCTGACACAGTAGAGCTCGCTGACAGGAAGAATCCCCAGCATCTGGCCATGAGGGCTTGTTAGCTGGACGAAGGACTCCCTTAAAATCAGGTTTCTCTGTCTCAGTAGATGAGGGTGTTCTTCAAGCTTGTTCTACAATTTATTTTTTTCACTATATCTTGAGGCTCCTGGATGTACCCAGAGTACACAAGAGGTGTTACTCTGGGTTTCCCAGCAACTTGATTCCCCAGATAAACTTATGGAGCTCCTGAGCCTGGCTTCAGTAGAGCTCCTGATTTTCTTTAAGCAGCGCTGAGTCATTGCCACGAGGGCTTAGACATCAGGAGGAGGATCAGGTATCAATTTCTGAGAGAACAGATAGACCCCCGCAACAGGCCAACTTCACAATGTAAATAACAAGTTGTTCCATATACTATTGTACCACCGTTGTATATAGTTAACCAGGATATCCTTTATCAGATAACCCTTCATTGTATTTAGTTTCCCCTATTTCGCCAAGTTATACTTCCTGTTAAATGTAACGACCAGACATATGTAAACTGTCGGATGTTTTCTGTTCAATGTAAACCGCGCTGATGTCTAATAGTGCGGTATATAAGAATTGTCAATAAATAAATAAATAAATAAACTGTAAGTAAACTGTTTTCTTACTTGCCTCAGCTGCCCTGGGTTTATTTCAACTGCATCGGGACTGGCTGTCTCTGACCTGATTCCTTCACTTCTGGTTTCATCAGGGTCTGTTCAACTGGGGTTTGAAGTTCCTATTTTCTTTTCTTCATTTTTATTTCCTGGATGCACCCAGAGCACACAAGAGGTGTTTCTCTGGGTTTCCCAGGCTTCCCTCCTTAATAGTTATATTTTCTGTAATCAGCAGTGCAGCAGGGTTTGAGCTCCTGATTTCACTGTCAGTGCAGCTCCCCTTCTCTCCAGAAACACCTTCCAGCCCCTGCCATGAGGGTCTAAGTGGCTGCAGAGTGGTCAAGCTCTAATTTCCCTACCTTTCAGTCACTGTAATTACCTTACACTGACTTTGAAAGTTTCTCTTCTCCTCCATGGGAACTCAGCTCCTCTGCCAGCACAGTGAATAATTGACAGTTTCCTTCTCCCCTCCGTTTCTGGTGATTCAGGGTTCGTCAGGATTTGAATTTTTAAGTTGCTAGCAGCACTCCTTGCCTCTTCCCCAGCGATTTTGCTGCATTTTAAAGGTTTTTAGAGCTTAGGAAACTTTTATTTTACAGTTTTTCTGTGCCGTCGGCCATTTTGAAAATCAGGAGGGATTTCTCTTCAGTATTTTTTGGAGGGAGCAGCTCTGGGCAGCCATTTCAAAACATTTAAACATGCTGTGAAGGCACAGGGAGTTTCAAAATCCCTTTTCTTTGAAGAGTCTTCTGTTTCCCTAAGCCTATCTTGATTTTTGTTTACAAAAAAAAAAAAAAGGTTTAAGCCTCTGCAATGCCTGTTTCTCTGCACAGCTGTATTTATATGTAATAATAAGAAAAAGGAGTTAATAGATTGCTTGTGTTCCACCTGCATGCTGCATCCAGGAGAATCTTCTTCCTCCATTCCCACTGCGCTGCCAGCTGGGGACATCAGCGCCTTAACTCCTCCCTCCTTAGAGCCCCTGCAGCAGAATCTTCCTGCAGAATGGACTCGGCTCCCATTTTGCTTCCACAGCCGCTGGAAGCCACGGCAGCCTTGGCTGACAGTGAGTTCCTGATGCTATTCTGCCAGGCATGGCAGCTGTGGCGTTCTGAGTCTTTTGGTATACCTCCAGCACCCGCCCGGTAGCAGACAAGGATATGGTGGGGTCTCACAAGCGGTCCCGAAAGTCCTCAGACCTTAAAGCAGTACGTCCTTCCAGGAACGTTGCATGTGGCTTGCGGGACACTACGGATATTTAAGAAGACTTTAAATCGTCTGAGGTGAGCCCTGACTCGTTGGAGAAAGAAGATGGGGAATATTCTCCGTCTGATTCTTCGCTGACAGTTCACAAGGGCTCTCAAGATATCAGACTTTCTCCAGGACCAAGCAGGAAGTCAGTCCTCACTTATGGGTGACGTCGGTGCCGACGGAGCCCTCGTGGAGCAATTTTCCCCAGCTTTCAAAGAAAGCCTTTGGGAATTGCAGCGCGCATGCGCGGTCCCCTTCCCGCCCAAGGGTGCCATCTTAGCCAGTCTTCTTTTTTCCGCGGAGCCCTACAGACGTACCCGTCGTGTCCCCGCGAAAAAGTTGATTTTTCTTCATAATTACTCTTTTTTCCTTCAGTTCGACGCCGGTCTTTTTCCCGCCCGGACTCGCGACGCCGGTCACGAGTCCTCTTCTTCTTTTTCGGTTTTTCTGACTTAGTCAGTTTTCGTTTCGTTTTTTCCCTGGCAGCCCGGTCCTTTGACCTCGCCGGGGCCCTTTTTCCCCCGATGGCTGCCAGTGGTTTCAAGCGGTGTGGTCAGTGTGACCGAAATATGTCACTAACTGACACACACGACAATTGCCTCCGCTGCCTGGGCCCGGATCATGAAGAAATGATCTGTGGGCCTTGTGGCAAACTATCCTCCAAAGCGTTGAGAAGTCGGCGGCATCAGCAGGATAGAATCTTCACTGACCCCAGCCGTACCCGGACCTCGTCGGAGGCCTCCGCGTCCAGGGGTTCCAGCTCGGACCGTCGCCGGAGTTCCTCCGACAGGGGTTCTCCCTCCGGGGACCATCGACGGAAGGTGAAACCCGCGAGGGCGGCGTCGGTGGATGCTCCTGGCTCCGCGAGGGCCAGGTCGCATAGCCCCGATAGCCGCCCCGGGTCCTTGGAGAAGGAGCACCTCACGAAGCGACCTCGCCTGGAGTCGGAGCTGCCTGCTCGGGTAAGTCCTGTGGTCCTTCTGGACTCGCCTCCGCGACAGCCGACGTCGGGCCCGACGCCGTCGGGGCCCGAGTCGGGGGCTGCTGGGTCACCTGAGCTCGGACTCAGGTTGACGGCCTTGGAGAGCAGACTGTCTGCCTTCATGGACCAGCAGCGGGCACTGCTCGCTGGCGCCGCTGCCCCGACCGCCGGGACGTCGACGTCTAAGTCGACCCCGGAGACCGAGCCGATCCTCGAGTCGATGCGAACTCGAGTCGATCCTCGGTCGAGGTCGCCCTCGGCCTCCCGTTCGGGACCGAGGTCGCCGACGCCGACTCCCTCGGCATCGGGGCGGCAGGCGCCGCGCCCTGCCCGGGCCGACCCCACCGAGTCCTCGTCGGAGTCGGTCTGGGAGTCTGAAGAGGAAGAGTCGCCTGATTCTTTTCGGACTCTGTGTGTCCCCTCGGACTCACCTGAGTCCGAACCTCGGAAGCAGTCCCCCCCGGAGGATGCCCGGTTCTCGGACTTCGTCAGGGATATGGCCAAGGCTTTGGCCTTCCCTGCGGACCCCGAGGAGGAGCCTCGAGCCGAAGAGCTCGACGCCCTCCAGTATGACTCTCCCGCCAGGGAACACTTTACTGTACCGGTTCCTCCCATGCTGGAACGACTACTCTTCCGCATGTGGGAGAGTCCGGCCACCTCGCCGGTCCTGAGCAAGCGGGTCGATTCTATCTATCGAGTCCGCAAGAGCCCTGGCTTCCAAAAAGCACAGCTACCACACCATTCCATGGTAGTGGAATCGGCCATGCATCGTCTTAAGAGCCAGAAGATGCACTCCTCGGTGCCTCCTGGCAGGGAGGCCCGTAACCTGGATGGCCTTGGTAAGAAGTGTTTCCAGGGCTCTATGCTCGCATATCGTGTCCAGACCTACCAGCTATACATGGGCATGTATCTCCGAGACCTGGCTAAAGAGCTAGCCGGCTTCTCTGCTGGTTTGTCCGAGGAACCCTTGCGGAAGTTCCTGGCCTTGTCCACTGGCATTCGGGAATGCTCAAAATTCATGTCCCGAGCAGCCTATGATGGCTTTGAAGTATCGGCTCGAGTGGCCGCAGCCGGCATCGGTGCCCGCCGACAGGCTTGGCTTCAGTCGTCTGACCTTGAGCCCTGGGTGCAGGACAAGTTGGTCGATGTTCCTTGCCGAGGCGAAAACCTCTTTGGCAAGCCCATGGCTGATAAGGCTGCACAAATTGAGACGGAGACTCTCACCAGGACTAGGCTTTCTAGGAAGACCTCCGCCCCTTCCCAGAAAAAGAAGGGCTCGGGAACGAAGTCCTTTTACCCGAGGAAGGCGGCTGCCTACAAACAATACCCCCACTATCAGGCCCCTGCAGCTCCCCAGCAGGCCAAGGGACGGGGTAACGGGTCCCGTAGGCAGCAAGCCCCCAAGCCTGCACCACCAGCCCCTGCTCCGCAGGGTGGGGGTTTTTGACTCCTTAAGCATAGCCTCTCCCCCCCCGCTGGTTCCTCCCAGCACCGGAGGCCGGCTGGTTCACTTCGCCCACAGGTGGTCCAGCATCACCTCAGATGCCTGGGTGCTTCAAGTCGTGCGAGAAGGCTATCTTCTCCACTTCCACCAGGTCCCTCCCTCCTATTTTCCGGGAGAACCTCCACGACCCCCTCTGCACAGGGAATTACTCCTTCAGGAGTTAGCAGGTCTTCTACAGGAACAGGCGGTGGAACCGGTGCCCCACCACCTGAAAGGTCAAGGCTTTTATTCCAGGTATTTTCTAATACCAAAAAGAACAGGAGGCCTCAGACCCATCCTGGACTTGCGCAACCTCAAGTTCCTCGTGCGGGAGGAGTTCAAGATGCTTACCCTTGTAATCCTTCTGCCCTACCTCCAGCAGGGAGATTGGCTATGCTCCTTGGATCTAAAGGATGCCTACACGCACATCCTCATCCACCCAAGCCACCGCCAATACCTAAGGTTTGTGGTGGCAGGAAATCATTAGCAGTACAGAGTACTACCCTTTGGCCTGTCCTCCGCACCGCGAGTCTTCACAAAATGTCTCGCGGTGGTGGCGGCCCATCTCCGGCTTCACGGCCTCTGTCTTTCCGTACCTCGACGACTGGCTCATCAGAGCAGCGTCCGCTCTGGAGGTCACCAACGCCACGCGCCGCACGGTGACTCTTCTGCAGTACTTGGGCTTTGTTATAAACTTCGCAAAGTCCACTTTGCTCCCCTCACAGGATCTCGAGTTCATCGGCGCAAGGCTGCACACTCCTCAGGCACGAGCGTTCCTACCGCTCGACAGGGCTCAACGGCTCATGGACCTAGCCGACCGTTTTCGCAGCCAGCCCCTGGTCTCCGCCAGGCGCTTCCTGAGACTACTCGGCCATATGGCTTCCACCGTCCATGTGACCCCCAATGCCCGCCTGAATATGCGGCCTGCTCAATGGTGTCTCCGCCAGCAGTGGCGACAAGCCACAGGCAGCCTAGCAGACCTAGTGCGCGTCTCCGAGCCGCTGATCTCGTCTCTCCGGTGGTGGCTTCAGCGGCCGAACCTGATATTCGGCATGCCTTTCCAGTCACCTCAGCCGGCCCGGGTGCTGACAACAGATGCATCCCTCCTGGGCTGGGAAGCGCATTGCCAAGGGGCACGTACTCAGGGCCTCTGGACCACGTGGGATTCTGCTCAGCAGATCAACTTCCTGGAGCTCAGGGCAATCCGCCTGGCTCTCAAGGCCTTCTCCCACCTGACTTCTCACCAGTCCGTCCTTGTCCAGACGGACAATCAAGTTGCCATGTTCTAAGTGAACAAGCAGGGGGGCACGGGCTCCTTCCTCCTCTGCCAGGAGGCACAGAAGCTCTGCTCTTGGGCCGTCAGTCACGGCGTTCTCCTCAAGGCAGTTTATCTCCCAGGCCAAGAGAATTGCCTGGCGGACAAACTCAGCAGGATCCTCCAGCCGCACGAGTGGCGTCTGGATCCCTTGGTAGTTCAGAAGCTCTTTCTAAAGTGGGGCCTCCCCACGGTGGATCTCTTTGCCAGTCCTCACAACCGGCAACTTCCTCGCTTCTGCTCTCGTCAGCCACACACCCTTCGGGTTGCGGCGGACGCTTTTCTACTCTCATGGTCGGGGAGCCTTCTGTACGCTTTCCCTCCCATCCCGCTAGTCTCTCGGACTCTTTTCAAGGTTCTCCGAGACAAAGCCTTCATGATCCTGGTGGCCCCTCGCTGGCCCAGACAGCCGTGGTTTCCGCTCCTGCTGCAATTAGCGGCGGAGGATCCATTCCCTCTGGGGTTACAACCGGATCTCCTCACTCAGGATCAGGGGTCTCTGCTACACCCCAACCTCAGGTCTCTCAAACTAATGGCCTGGCTGCTGAGAGGGTAGTCCTTGCTCCCCTTCTCCTGCCGGCAGAGGTGGAGGAGGTCGTCCTAGCTTCGCGACGACCTTCTACCCGCAAATGCTACGCCCTTAAATGGCGTCGTTTTTCCGTTTGGTGTACCCGACAGTCTCAGGATCCCTTCTCCTGCCCGGTGTCGGTGGTCTTGCAGTACTTGCTATACCTCTCTAATCTGGGACTTAAGTCCAACTCCGTCAAAGTTCACCTTAGTGCTCTTTCAGCACATCATGTGCCGGTGGACGGCAGACCTCTCTCCAACGACCCTCTCATAGCGAGGTTTCTCCGAGGTCTCCTTCTACTTAAACCACCTCTGCGCCCGCCAGCGCCTGACTGGGACCTGAATGTGGTTTTACAGCGGATCACCTGTCCGCCTTTTGAACCTATGGCTACCTGTTCTCTCCGTTTTCTTTCTTGGAAAACACTGTTCTTGATAGCCCTCACTTCCGCTAGACGCGTAAGTGAATTGCAGGCCCTCGTGTCTGATCCCCCTTACACTCGGTTCTACAAAAATAGGGTAGTCCTACGGACTCACCCAAAATTTCTTCCAAAAGTGGTCTCCCCTTTTCACATCAATCAGGAGGTTGTACTTCCAACCTTCTTTCCCAGACCACACTCCAGCCGAGCTGAAACGGTCCTCCATACCCTGGACTGTAGAAGGGCTTTGAACTTCTACCTTGACCGTACGCGGGAGCACCGTAAAGCTGCTCAGCTTTTTGTGTCTTTTGACCCCAATAAATTGGGGCTCCCGGTCTCCAAGCGTACTCTGTCCATCTGGGTTGCGGACTGTATCTCTTGGGCTTATGGCTCAGCCGGACTCTCCTTGGAAGGTCGAGTCACGGCTCATTGCGTTCGGGCAAAGGCTACGTCAGTGGCTTACCTCCGCTCTGTTCCGCTGGCAGACATCTGCCGGGCCGCTACTTGGTCTTCGAGCCAGACTTTTGCGGTCCATTACTGTCTCGAGAGGGAGTCCCGCAGGGACAGTGCTTTCGGACAGGCAGTCCTCCGTAATCTCTTCGAGGTCTGAGCAACTCCTACCCTCCATCCCGGATGTGGGCTACCGGTGGGTAATAATTCAGCGAAGATTCTTTCCTTCTGTGCTGCTGAGCTAGAGGGAGCTCATTTTTGTGCTTAGGGTCTCCGGTAGCCTTGAGCTTGGGAGTCCCATAAGTGAGGACTGACTTCCTGCTTGGTCCTGGAGAAAGCGTAGTTACTCACCTGTAACAGGTGTTCTCCAGGAGCAGCAGGAATCAGTCCTCACAACCCTCCCTCCTCCCCGTGGAGTTGCAATCATCTGCTTTAGTTTTTTTGCAAATTTTTATGCTGTCTTTTAGCTATGTCATCTGACTGGCTAAGATGGCACCCTTGGGCGGGAAGGGGACCGCGCATGCGCGCTGCAATTCCCAAAGGCTTTCTTTGAAAGCTGGGGAAAATTGCTCCACGAGGGCTCCGTCGGCGCCGACGTCACCCATAAGTGAGGACTGATTCCTGCTGCTCCTGGAGAACACCTGTTACAGGTGAGTAACTACGCTTTTTCGGAAAGAGGAGTTGCCAGCCCTAATCACACAAGTGATGGAGTCGCTACGCCTAGCTGACATGCCTTTTCCTCAGCGTTCTCAAACCCTGTTGCAACCAGATCCCATTTTGCAGGGCATTCGTAAGCCTTCCAAAGCTTTTTTTTCTTTCCAGCCGAGTTACAGCATATGGTATCTCGAGAGTGGGACTCTCCAGAGTCCTCTCTACGTACGGCACGCGGTATTGGTCAGTTATACCAATTCCGGTTGAGGGCGGAGCGGCACTCCGTGACTAGCAAGACCTAAAAAGTTGAGTCTACTAAATATGGGTTTTTCGTCGTCCGTTCTTTCCCTTCAAGCAGGGGTGTGCGGAGGTCTAGCAGCACAGGCCTCCCTTCGATGGATTCAGCAGCTTCCAGGTGATCCCGAGTTGGCTCGTTTAGAATCCATCGCTGCATTCCTGGCAGAGGCCTTCTCTGATCTCTTGCGGCTGTCAGCTCGCTCCGTAGCACTGGTGACAGTAGCTCGGAGATGGCTCTGGCTGCGTCAATGGGCAGCGGATGTTGATTCGTTCAGACTTCAGTGTTTAGATGCCATTCGTCCAGTTCCACCATTGGAAAGAGGACTAGGCCGTTACTCTGTCTATTTCGTGGTGCCAAAAAAAAAAAAAGATGGCTCCTTTCGTCCTATCTTGGATCTCAAAGGCGTCAATCGCAGTCTGCGGGTACCACACTTTCAAATGGAGACTCTGCGATCTGTTATTCAAGCGTTACGCAAGTGGGAATTCTAGCTTCCTTCAATCTCGCGGAAGCATTTTCACATTCCCATTCGAGAGGGGCATCTGCGACTCGTTTGATTCGCGGTACTCTGTCAACATTTCCAATTTCGTGCGATGCCCTTCGATCTAGCTTCGGCGCCTCGAACCTTCTCCAAGGTAATGGTGGTAGTAGCTGCGTTCTTACGCAGCCGCGGCATCAGAGTTCATCCTTATCTGGACGACTGGCTCATTCGCGCAGACTTTCTCCCCGAGGCTTGCAGCACAGTCTCGGTGGTTGTTGCCTTTCTCGAAAGCCTCGGCTGGGTAATCAACCGTGACAAGAGTTGTCTTCAGCCGTCCCAGGAGATCAAATTTTTGAGGGCTTGATTTGATACAGCCTTAGGTCGGGTCTTTTTGTCAATGCCTCGATTCCTCAAGTTAACTTCTCAAGTTCGCAGTCTCCTAGCACAGGTCTTGCCTCGAGCATGGTGTCAGAGGATTATCAAATTCGGTTGCCTCTACTACCGGCGGTGAGACTTTGCCTCCGTTGGTGGCTCCGGCCCTGCAATCTCCTTCGAGGGGTTCCCTTGGAGACTCCGTGCTGGGTGTTGGTAACGACAGACGCCAGTCTCTCTGGTTGGGGAGCGCATTGCGGCTCGCACTCAGCGCAGGGGATTTGGTCTCCTCGGGAGGCCCGGTGGTCCATCAATCGCCTCGAGACGCGAGCAGTGCGCTTAGCCTTGCGAAGGTTTCAGCCTCTTCTGCGGCGTCAGGCGGTTCGAATTCTGTCTGACAACGCTACGACAGTGGCATACCTCAACCGCCAAGGGGGCACGAAATGTCCAGGTGTATCGAAGGAAATGAGTCTTCTCCTTCCATGGGTGGAGAGGCATCTGCAGGCGATCTCGGCGCAACACACATCGCGGGGGTAGACAATGTAAAAGCCGATTTTTTTATTTTATTTTTTTTTTTTTCCTCAGCTGACATGCTCTGGATCCGGAGGAGTGGGCTCTGGCGCCAGAGTCCTTTCAGTCCATTGTTCGACGATGGGGTCTACCGGCAATGGATCTCATGGCTACGGCGCAGAATACCAAGGCACCGATCTACTTCAGCCGTTGGAGAGAACGGGTCGCACGGGATAGATGCACTGTCTCAAGCGTGGCCATCCCATCTCCTTCCGTATGTCTTTCCTCCCTGGTCCATGATCGGCAAGATTCTCCAAAGAGTCAGGGAGCATCGCGGCCTGGTGATCCTGGTGGCACCGGATTGGCCTCGCAGACCGTGGTATGCGGATCTCGTCCGGCTGTCTCGGGCATCTCCTCTGTGCCTGGGGGCGTTCCCAGAGCTCCTGCTCCAAGGGCCGGTGGAAATGGAAAACCCGGCCCCTTACTTGCTTACGGCCTGCTCTTGAACGCCGCAGGTTAGTTCAGAAGGGATATTCGTCGAGTGTGGTGGCGACAATGCTTAAGGCACGGCGGTCTTCGATGTCGCTGGCTTACGCTCGTGTGTGGCGTCTCTTTGACACTTGGTGTTCGCTACGTCACATCTCGCCCTGGCATTGCAACATCCCGGATATTCTTTTCTTTCTGCAGGCCGGGCTAGATAAGGGTCTGGCACTCGGGACCTTGCACGTGCAGGTTGCCGCGCTTACTTGTTTTCGAGGGCCGATAGCGGGGCATTCTTTCGCCTCGCATGTGGACGTTTCGCGTTTTCTTAAAGGGGTTCAGACATTAAGGCCCCCGATATGTCCTTTAGTTCCTTCTTGGGATCTCGCTCTCGTTCTCCGTGCCCTTGTTGCTCCTCCCTTTGAGCCCCTGAAGGCATGTTCCCTTAATGATTTAACGCTAAAGACAGTTTTTCTAGTGGCCATAACCTTGGCACGTCGGATTTCCGAACTTCAGGCTCTCTTGTCGAGACCCCTATCTCTCGTTTTTCTTCGGCGGGAGTTTCTCTTCGAACTGTTCCATCCTTTTACCTAAGGTGCTTACCCCGTTTTATGTCAACCAGCCTCTTTTCTTGCCTACCTTTGAAAAAGAGTAGTGTTCCGGTCACCTTCGTCAATTGCGTGCTGTGGACCTGAAGAGAGTGCTTTATCGGTATCTTAAGATCACGAACGCCTTCCGTAAGACTGATCATCTTTTTGTCCTGCTTGCAGGCCCTCGATGGGGGTCCGCAGCTTCCAAATCCACCATTTCTAGATGGTTGCGAGGAGCTATTGAGGCAGCTTATATACTGCAAGGCAAGCATGTTCCAGCAGGGCTCCGAGCTCACTCCACTCGGGCTCAGGCTTCGGTCTCAAGTAGCTCCTCTCGACATTTGCCGGGCGGCGACTTGGTCGTCGTTGTCCGTTTGTCCGTCACTATAGATTGGACGTTCACGCTCGGCAGGAGGGCCAGTTTGGAGCTGCAGTGCTGTAGTTGGCATTGACCCCCCCTTGAAAGCAGGTAGCTTGGGTACTGCCCGTTTGTCTGGACTGGTCTAGCAGTATGACTTGGAAGGAGAAATTTCACTTACCGTGAATTTCCTTTCCTGGAAACTGCTAAACCAGTCCAGGACCCACCTGCTGTCAGTTACGGTGCTGCTAGTGCGGTGAAGCCGCCGGCCTCTGTTCCTTCCTTGTCAGTATGCCTCACCATGGGGAGCTGATGGCTGCGTTATCGGTCTTAGCAGCCTTCAGTTCTGGGGATACTTTCAGCTCCCTTGTACATAGTTGAATTAAACGTCCACTATGTGTGGTCTTATGGTTAAGTTGCGTTACATGTTTGGGTTCGCTTTACAGACAATACTGAGGGAGACCCCTAGGGGTAGGACCATATCACCAGAGTCCAGCCTATCAGAGCTCTGGTAGAATTCTCTGTCTCCAAGATCTGCTGGCAGGGGGACACAACCCGTTTGTCTGGACTGGTCTAGCAGTATTCCAGGAAAGGAAATTAACGGTAAGTGAAATTTCTCCTACACCATCTGAGGCCTTTGTTAGAACCATATGACTTCTGTTCAGTCTTATAAGCCATGATCTATCCACATATCAACTTCTGCAATAGTATATTACAGGAACTGCCTAAACATGCACTGATGCCTCTGCAGATGGCACAACACACAGCTCACGTAATACGTTCAGATCTGTGAGCCCTTTGTATCACTCCCATTATGAGACAACTACACTGGCTCCCCATACGCAGACGAATCCAGTACAAAAACTTGATCATCCCTTTCAAACTAATCCATTACATAGCCCCATCACACCTCAGAACTCTAACAAGATCCCAGATAGAGAAATTACTCAAAAGTCCCTGGTCAACCCAACTGAATTGAGACGGACCAATTGGTCAACAAGCAATAGAGCCTTTTCTTTCTATGCTCCCACACTATGGAACAACCTCCCAGCCGTAATAAGAAACATAAATGACCTATCTACATTCCGAAAAAAGATCAAGACTTTGCTCTTTTCAGAGCATTATGGAAATATAGAAACAGATGCTCTTCGAACATAAATGACAATGTTCAACACTCTCCCAACACACACACTCGCTGGAAGACACCAATGTAATTAACCCAAACATAATGCTGTAAATTCTCATAATCTCTCTGTAAATGTTTGATTGTACATAAGTTCCTACGAATTACCCTGTACAAAATGCAATTCATTATTTTTAGTATTCTCTGTTGAAGTTATTATTCTCTGTAAACGGCTTTGACTCTCGATAAGGCAGTATAAAAGATATCTAAATAAATAATAAAAAATGGATAGCAGATGGCATTTTGCTTATGCTAAAGCAGGACCATCCCTTGAAGGTCATGTCAGTGCCCATAATGCTCGTGCCATGGCTGCCTCTACAGCAAACCTACATTATGTAGCCCTTGACAAAATATGCAGAGCAGCCACCTGGTCTTCGGTGCATACCTTTGCTGCACATTACTGTTTGGACAAGGACTCCTGTCAGGATGCCATGTTTGGTCAGGCTGTACTCCAACACCTCTTTCAGACTTAGGTCAAGTCCTACCCTCTGTCCCCATATCACACAAAAACCGGGGAATTAGAAGCCCTTATTGCTTAAATGATTTACAGCAGATTTCCAATTTTTTGTCGGAGAGGCCAACCAAGCAAAAGGAAGCACTCCTAGTGCCGTTGTAGCCCGTCCATTTTATTAATTAAAACATTAAACTTATGTTGTCAAAAAAGCCATAGAAGGCAGTACTTAGCTGAATAGAAAAGGCTGTATAGTGAAGTAGCGGAAGGACTTTTCTATTCAGCTAAGTACTGCCTTCTATGGCTTTTTTGACAACATAAGTTTAATGTTTTAATTAATAAAATGGACGGGCTACAACGGCACTAGGAGTGCTTCCTTTTGCTTGGTTGGCCTCTCCGACAAAAAATTGGAAATCTGCTGTAAAATCATTTAAGCAATAAGGGCTTCTAATTCCCCGGTTTTTGTGTGATATGAAGATTTTTGGTTCACTGGGGGGGTGGTATTTGATTTTGTTTGGTGGGCTACCCTCTATCCCGGCATTTTCGATGCCATATCTCCATTAAAGATCCATGTCCTCTTGAGATCTGCTCTAAGGCAAATCTTCTGATTCCTGTGACCTTTCTCTGGCATCTGAGATCTAGGGAGTCCCATATGTGAAGACTACATTCCTGCTTGTTCCTGGAGATAGCGTAGTTACTCACATGTAACAGGTGAACTCCAGAAACAGCAGGAATTTAGCTTTCACAACCCACTCCTCCCCCTAGCAGTTGGAAAGTTTTTATCTCCAGGAACAAGCAGGAATGAGTCTTCACATATGGGTACGTCGGTACCGACGGAGCCTGCGCGGGAACACTCCCCAGCGTCCCAAAAAAGGAAAGCTTTTGGGAGCATCCCACAGTGCCTGCGCGCTGCCTTCCTGCCTTTCCTAACCGCCTCTCTCCAGTTCTTCTTTTCTGTGGAGCCAGCAAGTCGTGTTCCTGTCACCGCTGAAGAAGTTCTTTATTTTATTTTATTTCTTTAGTCGCGCGTCTGCCTTCTTCGACGTCGGACCGGTACCGCTGGTCTTTTCTTTCTTTTCTTTAAAAAAAAAAGAATACTCCGTTCCACTTCAGTGTATTTTTTCTTCTTTGGGCCTTGGGCCTAACAGAAAAATTCCTCATGTAAAAGCCCGTCTCAGTGCATTTTTTAAACCCGAAGTGCAGCGGTACCATCTGTTACCGACACCCATGACTGGTGTCTTAAGTGTTTGGGTCCTGACCATTCCATCACGGATTGTGCGTCCTGCTCCATGATGTCTAAAAGAGGTTTACAGAACCGAGCAGCCAAGCTCAGTACACTGTTTCCCTCTGAGGCAGCTTTGGTGGCATCGACGTCGTTCAGGGCTACTTCTTCCTCCTATGGATCTCAGGTAACCAAACATAAGTCCAGCCGGTCCTCGAAGGGTAGATCTCCTTCTAAGCATCGAGATGCCTCCGGGCTTGCCCTCGAGGATCCTGCACCGGCAAAAGTACCCCGGCGGGAAGCTCTGGCTTCCAAAGCTCCTCCTATGGGGTCACAGGTTGACATCGATGGCACGGCCTCGACCGATCACGTGTTGCAATGTTCTGGGGTACCGGTGGAATCTGCCGGTACCGACCTCCAGACATTCATGGCGTCGATGGATCAGAATGTTCTGACCATGCAGCGTGCCATTACAGCATTCATACAAGCTGCGACGCCACTGGTACCGCAACAAGCTTCGTTGTCGGTACCGGCTCTGACACCGGCTCCGATATCGATTCCGGTGCCGGTACCGGTTGCATCGACATCGGCTTCGGTGTCGACTGCAGAGGTACCCTGTCCGATGATGCCTGTCGGTACCGATGACTCCCGATGTCGATACCACAAGGTATGCGTATCGGGCTTTACAGGAGCATCCAGACAGGCGATACTTCGATTCCTCCGAAGACTGATGCACTCCTTCCTCAGGAGCCGCCTTCTCCAAAAAGAAGAATGTCCCCTCCAGAAGACTTGTCTTTTCAAGACTTCATAAGGGAAGTGGCCAAGGGGCTTTCTATCTCAGCCCCTGAGACAGAGCCTAGAGCCAAAAAATTGGATATTTTGCAATATCCCAAGGCTCCTAAAGAAGCAGCCACTTTGCCAATTCATGAGATCCTTTATTGACCACATGATAGGCATATGGGAGACTCCTCTCACCATCTCTTCTTTCTCGTAGGTTGGACACCATGTATCGTGTCCCTCCTTGTCCTGGATTTCATAAAACTCAGCTTCCTCACCATTCTATTGTGGTGGAGTCTGCTATGAAAAAGTTAGAGTGCAAAGAGGCACTCATCTGCTCCTCCAGGAAGAGAATGTAGAACCTTAGATGCTCTTGGCAGGAAAATCTTCCAGGCCAGTATGCTTGTTGCCAGAATCAACTCCTATAGTCTCTATATGGGGATGTTTCTGAAGGAAGTTACAGATCATCTGCAAACTTTCCTCCCTTTTCTGCCAGAAGATAAAAGGGAGGACTTTCTTACCTGGCTTAAGCATGCCCAGGATGTTTCCAAATTCTCTAACCGTGCAGCCTTTGACTCTTTTGAGGGGGCCAGCAGAGCCTCGGCCATTGCCATAGGTGCACGCAGAATTGCTTGGTTACAAGCTTCTGATTTGGAACCCTGGGTCCAAGATGGATTAGGAAATCTTCCTTGTACAGGTGAAAACCTGTTTGGCAAAGATTGGCAAGCAAAGGCCACCCAGATGGATGCAGAAAACTCTGCTTTGGATAGGCTTTCAAAGTCTACCTCTAATCCTGTCCAGAAGAGGTTGTTCAAAAAGACATATTTTCCCAAGAAGGGAAGATATTATCCTGTTTATGGTCAGCAGACATCTTCTGCAGGTCGTTTTGCTGCAAAGCGTCAACAACCTAAACAGGCCAAGTCTAAGGCTGCAAGGCCTACTGTAGCCCAACAGCCTCAGCCTCCTCAGGGCCTTTGACTTGCAGCTAGAGAACTTAGCCTTTCTGGCTCTAAAAGAACCAGAGCCTCTCACCATTTCAGGAAGGTTAGCTCACTTTGCTCCCAGATGGGAGCAAATTACAGCAGGGCAGTGGACCCTTTCCATCATAAGGGAAGGGTACAAACTTCATTTCTTAAACCTTCCTCCTCACACCATGGTGAGACAGTTCAATTCTCCAACATCTCTCCTCGACCTTCTGGGTCAAGAGATTTCTACCCTTCTTGCCCAAGGGGCAATAGAAGAAGTGCCGCCTCTTCAACAGGGCTCAGGGTTCTACTCCCCCTACTTTCTGATTCCAAAGAAAACAGGGGGTTACAGACCCATATTAGATCTCAGAGAATTGAACAAATTCCTATGCAAGGAGAAATTCAAGATGATTTCTCTAGGTACTCTCCATTCCTTCAGAGTCAGGATTGGCTTTGTTCTCTAGATCTCAAGGATGCGTATACCCATATACTCATCCAACCTACACACAGAAGCTTCCTTCGGTTCCTTTATCAGGGAAAGCACTATCAATACAAGGTGCTTCCCTTTGGTCTGGCCTCTGCTCCAAGAGTGTTCACAAAATGCATGGCAGTAATAGCTGCATTTCTACGCACTCTAGGAATATTCATATTCCCATATCTGGACGACTGGCTCATCCGAGCTCCATCCCAGTCAGAGGCCCAGACTTCCCTAGCCTGCACAATGCGTGTCCTGCAGTATCTGGGACTGGTTATAAACATTCCAAAGTCCCAATTCACCCCTACTCAGTCTCTAGAGTTCATAGGGGCCTTGCTGGATACTATCTTCCCCAGGCCCGTTGCCTACGCATAGTGCAGTTAGCCTCTCAGATTCAGTTAAAAACCCACCTTAACTGCTCGAGAGATGTTACAACTGCTAGGCCACATGGCATCCACGGTGCATGTGGTCCCTTATGCTTGCCTTCACATGAGGGCAGCTCAATGGACTTTGTCCACCCAGTGGACCCAGGCATCTGGAAGTCTGTCAGACAAAATAGCAACCTCCAGGCGCCTCTTTTGGTCTCTCCAGTGGTGGAAGTCCACTCAAAATCTGTTGCTGGGGTCCCCCTTCCAACAGTTGTTACCCCAAGCAATCCTTACAACAGATGCCTCTCCAAAGGGTTGGGGAGCTCATCTTCAAGACCTCTCCACCCAGGGCATTTGGTCCCCACAGGAGACCTCCCTACATATCAACTTCTTAGAGCTCAGAGCAATCTTCTTGGCTCTGAGTCTTCCATACCCTGCTCAGCTACAAGACAGTCCTCATTCACACGGACAAACAAGTAGCCATGTTCTATGTGAACAAGCAGGGAGGAACTGGCTCTCTGTCGCTTTGCAACGAAGCTCTGAGATTGTGGCCCTTCGCCAGAGAGCATCAAATTCATCTTCTGGCAGTATACCTTCCAGGAGTTCAAAACTCTTGGGCAGACAGACTCAGTCGAGTTCTGCTTCCACACGAATGGTCCCTTCATATGGATAAGATAGTCAGAATCTTTTGAATTTGGGGAACCCCGAACATAGACCTCTTTGCAAGTCCGTGGAATGCCAAACTTCCCCGGTTCTGTTCCAGAATTCCGTGTCAGGGAGTTCAGGCCAAGGATGCCTTCCTCCTTCATTGGGGTCAAGACTTCCTGTACGCCTTTCCACCCATTCCCCTAATTCCCAAGACCCTGTTCAAGCTTCAGAGAGATTGAGGGACTATGATCCTCATAGCTCCACGTTGGCCACGCCAAGTGTGGTACCCTCTACTTCTGCATCTTTCCCAAGCTTCCTCCCTGGACTTAGGGTCTGCTCCAGATCTCCTGTCTCAGGAGGGGGGAACGTTGTGGCACCCAAACCCCCAATCTCTCCATCTCAGGGCTTGGTTGCTGAAGGCTTAGCCCTTCAAGATTGGCATCTTTCTCAGCAAGTAAGGGATATCCTTCATGCTTCCAGAAAGCCTTCTACCAGACGTTCCTATGCTTTTAAATGGAAAAGGTTTAAGAACATAAGATATGCCATACTGGGTCAGACCAAGGTCCATCAAGCCCAGTATCCTGTTTCCAACAGTGGCCAATCTAGGTCATATGTACCTAGCAGTATCCCCAAAAGACAAAGGTTCCACAATGCTTGTATTGGGTCAAGCATTGATATCCTGGGTCCCCTTTTAATAATGGTTTATGGACCTTTCCTCCAGGAACTTGTCCAAACCTTTTTTAAACCCAGCTACACTAACAGCTCTTACTACATCCTCCGGTAACAAATTCCAGAGTTTGATTACACGTTGAGTGAAAAAATATTTTCTCTTATTTGTCTTAAATAGTTTACCCTGTAGCTTCATTGCATGTCCCCTAGTCTTTCTATATTCTGATAGCGTAAACAATTGATCTATGTTTACCCGTTCCACTCCATTCATTAATTTATAGACCTCTATCATATCTCCCCTCAGCCGCCTCTTTTCCAGGTTGAAGAGCCCCAACCTTTGTAGCCTCTCTTCATAGGAGTAGCCTTCCATCCCCTTTACCATTTTGGTGGCTCTTCTCTGTACCTTTTCTAATAACGCTATATCCTTTTTAAGATACGGCGACCAGAATTGCACACAATATTCAAGGTGCGGTCGTACCATGGAACGATAGAGGCATTATAATATCCTTTGTTTTATTTTCCATTCCTTTCCTTATGATACCTACCATTCTATTTGCTTTCTTGGCCGCCGCTGCACACTGGGCGGAGGGTTTTAATATGTTATCCACGATGACTCCTAAATCTTTTTCCTGGGTGGTGGTTCCCAATGTGGAACCTTGCATCGTGTAAGCATAATGTGGGTTGTTCTTTCCTAGGTGCATAACTTTGCACTTTGGTTATACGTTAGGTTAGGTTGTGGCTGGGGCTTAACACTTCCAGTTCATACTTCCAGTTTACCATTTGGTGTGCTGAGAAGGGTATTAACCCTCTAGCAATACCTTTGAATTCCTTACTAGAATATCTCCTGCATCTTTCCCATGCAGGCCTCAAGACAAATTCAGTAAGGGTCCATTTGAGTGCTATTGCAGCATCTCTCAAGCCTCTCAATGGACAACCTGTTTCCTCTCATCCTCTTATTGCAAGATTCATGAGAGGCCTTCTTTTAACTAAACCTCCCATTAGACCACCTCCAGTGGCATGGGACTTTAATCTGGTTCTTGGTCAGCTCATGAAGCCACCCTTTGAACCCTTAGCCACTACCTCCTTGAAATTTCTTTCCTGGAAGGTTATCTTTCTTATTGCAGTCACCTCAGCTCGCCGCATCAGTGAACTGCAAGCCTTAGTGGCTAATCCACCTTATACAAGTTCCATCATGATAAGGTAGTCCTTAGGACCAATCCACACTTTATGCCTAAAGTGGTCTCGCCCTTTCATCTTAACCAAGAGGTATATTTACCTGTCTTTTTTTCCAGGTCCTCATGCATCAAGTGCAGAGAGGAATCTTCATACCCTGGATTGTAAGAGGGCTCTTGCCTTTTACTTGCAAAGGACACAGCAACATTGAAAGTCTTCTCAACTCTTTGTTGCCTTTGATCCCTCTCATTTGGGGCTTCCAGTCTCTAAGAGGACACTGTCAAATTGGATTGCTCAGTGTATTTCTTTCGCCTACCAGAGTAAGAACCTTTCTCTGGAGGGCCATGTCACAGCTCACAATGTGAGGGCCATGGCAACCTCTATGGCTCATCTAAATTCTGTGTCCATCGACCAAATCTGTCGAGCGGCCACCTGGGCCTCGGTTCATACCTTCACAGCCCATTACTGCTTGGACAAGGACTCCCGTCGGGATGCCTTGTTTGGTCAGGCTGTTCTCAAACACCTGTTCCATGCTTAATCAACTCCTACCCTCCATCCCTGGTTGGATGCCTGAGATCCATGGGAGGAGGTAGAGGCTTTCTCAGGGTCTCACAACCTTGGGGATCTCCCGGGCATCTCTAGCTGGGGAGTCCCCATATGTGAAGACTCATTCCTGCTTGTTCCTGGAGATAGCACAGTTACTTACCTGTAACAGGTGATCTCTGGGAACAGCAGGAATAAGTCTTCACAACCCACCCACCTCCCCTAGGAGTTGTATCTCTCTATCTTTCCTTTCCTCTCTCTCTCTTTGTCTCAGCTTTAAAACTCGAACTGGAGAGAGGCGGTTAGGAAAGGCGGGAAGGCAGCGCGCAGGCGCTGTGGGATGCTCCCAAAAGCTTTCCTTTTTTGGGACGCTGGGGAGCGTTCCCGCGCAGGCTCCGTCGGTACCGACGTACCCATATGTGAAGACTTATTCCTGCTGTTCCCAGAGATCACCTGTTACAGGTAAGTAACTGTGCTTTCTCTCTATTCACTCTTTTTATCTCGGCTACAAACTCAACTGAGGGAGAGTCACAAAGGCGGAGGCAGCAATGCAGGTGCAGTGGGATGCTCCCAAAAGCTTTCCTATTGGATGCTGGGGAGTGTTCCAGTTTGGGATCCGTCAGTACCGACATCGTCTATATGTGAAGACCAAATTTCTGCTGTTCATGGAGATCACCTGTTACAGGTGTTTAACTACGCTGCTTCTATCTGCTGGCAGGGTGAGTTAATCCACTTGTCTGGACTAGTCTAGCAGGATTCCAGGAAAGGAAATTGACGGTAAGTGAATTTTCTCCTTAAGTGCCCACAGCCCTTTTATTTCTATGGGCGCAATGGCACTTAACGCACATTTAACATTCGTTAGAGGGTGTTTAAGCCCTTTTTACTGAATGTTTTTCCTGCTGAATACTAGCTCAAATTTAGGATCCGAAGTTAAGTGCTTAATGCTGAAAATCACTAAGCTCCTGTCTTGTCCTGCACTAAACCTGTCCCAATAGCAATCCACTGTTTAGGGTATGTGTTTATTTATTTGGTTTTATATACCGTGCTATTTTAAATCAGCGCGGTTTACAGCTTAACAATACATAGAACAGGTTTACATTGTACAAGTAACAGAGCTTTAACAAGTAGAACAATACAACAGTAGTCTTCCATAGGAAGGTGATCATAGGTTTAAATGCTACAATAACAGTAAACTATTTACAATCAGAAAGGAGGATAATGGTAAGGAGGCGATACAATAGTGGGCTATATTACTTGGTCAAAGTATAGCTGGAAGAGATGTCTTTATTGCCCTTCGAAAGGTGGACAGGTCAGTGATTAGATGAATTGGAGCAGGGAGGGAGTTCCAGAGAAGAGGGGCAAATAGGGTGAAGGTTCTATGCCTGGTAAATTGGGAGCGGCAAGAGTATTTGCCATGTTTGTTCTCCTGACTCTGCTGTCAGGTGTTGTGTAAGGTCTTCTAAGGAGGTTGCAGAGAGATGGTGAAGGATTTTAAACGTCATAAGAAGGGCTTTGTACTTGAGGTGACTGGTTATAGGAAGCCAATATAGCTGTATTAGGAGAGGTATCACGTGCTCATATCTAGAAACTCCGTAGATGGTTCGTGCAGCAGTATTCATAGCCATTTGTAATGAATTGAGTGTATAGACAGGTAGGCCATGTAGAATGATGTTAGCATAGTCAAAATGAGGAATTTCAAAGGGGCCAGTTCCTTATCGTTCCTCCAGTTTAGTCCTCAACCTCTGGGTAATGAACCTCCTATTGCAGCTTGGAGACTGGGCATGTCAAACTCATGACATCACTGGATATAGCCTGCTGGTCTCTCCCATCAGCCCCCAGTGTGTCCAGTCTCCATGCAGCAGGAGGACGTAGTGAGCCTAGCTTCTGGGCTCACTTCGGGGAACAGATAAAGAGCATTTAGTGTGACAAATTCTATTCTGATTTTACTTTTGATTTTTACCTTTAATTTTACTTTTAATTTTTACCTTTGGTTAATTGGCAATAAGGGAATAGTTCCCTTTAGTTATTAGGAGCAAATTTCCTTATTTACAGTAATTTTAAATTTGAGCCTGGCTCTTTAAATTAGTAGCAGCTCTCGCCTTCCCTCCTTGTCAGTTATTTTCACTTGCTGCAGGCATTCGCCGGTGCTGATCTCTCTCCCTGGACGGTACGGGAGAGAGCTCCGGGACTCGTACAGCCACACTGAAGCTGTGTGAGACGGAGCCTCTCCATTGCTGCGGGATTTAAATTTTACTCTGTGGAACTGGCTGAGCAGTCCTCGCCGTGGCTACCAGACGCAGCAGCGCGGCTTGAGGATCGGGTGAATTCAAGGCGGTTGGAGCAGGCTGCGTGGCTTTCGGCCCTGCAGGTAAGGCCTTCGGGCTCTGTTGGTCTGCTGAGGCCTCCTTTTTGCAGTGGCTGTTCTTGGCGTTAAAATTCGTTGGAAAAGGGGTGACCGTTTTCTCTCTAGGTATTTGGACCGCGTGGCGGGAGTTGCAGTGAGCTGCTTGTGTGAGGAGGAAGACAGGCAGAATAGCTAGATTTTTAGGTCTAGTGTTTCTTTCTTTTGTTTGTAGGTTTTTTGAGGCTCGGGGGGTTCCTCAGCCTTAAGGGGGCTGTTGTCAGTCCTCAGCAGTTTTGGCATTGATCTCTAATGCCACATGTTCTTTCCCTCCTAATCATGTCTCTGAGGAGCATCTTGTTAAGTCCCGGGATATTAGGAAAATTTCCAACTTTTAGGTTCTTCAAGGGCAGAGCCCTAACTTGTAGGTGAAAGGAGGGACAGGCTGGAAGTGTGCTTTTGTGTATTCTATAGTGAAAGTTGCCCAAACGCCTGTGGTTTCACAGGGACAGGTTTAGGAAACCTTAGGATATAAAACATATATAATAATAATGACAGTTAAACTGTCAACCAAGAAGTGCCTGTTCTACGGCCTATGGCCACCAGAGGGCAGCTGGTATACTCAATAGTGCCTTTCTGTGACCGTGTATATGCAGTCATCATCAGATTGATCTCTGCAAGTCAGGGAAGAAATAACCACAGGGCCACCTCGTGAGCATTCAGGGGTTAGTGACTAAACAAGCAACTGTAATGTTCTGCAAATCAAGATTTTATTTATTTATTTACATTCTCTTATATACCGCGCTATTCTGCATCAGTGCGGTTTACATTGAACAAACTGAAATTACATTGAACAGGGCATTATAACTTGGAGATAACTATTTTTACAATAGTTGGCAGATTATATGACCAAGATTTTACAATGCTGGCAGATTATATGACCAAGATTTAAAGCTCTTAACTTCTGTATCGTTTGTCGGGCTCTGGTGCCCTAAAGGCCACCGGATGGCAGCGCTGCTCATGAATCACATATAGTATTCAGTGCCCCCATCCTTGGGGGGGGGTTGTAAAATAGAAATCGTATTCCTCATCAGGTTCACACAGGCAGCAACCTCTAAGACCTCCACTTGCAAGGTTGTCGGTGTATCCCACTGCTATTTCTCTGACTTCAGGAAGGCCCGGGGGGGGGGGGGGGGTGCCTGTGTGTTTCATAGCTCCACTTAGCATGCCCTTCCCAGGAAATTCTCATCTATTTCTAGAGCCTGTGCTGTCAGAGCAGGGCTTTAAGCACTTAGCAGGGGCACTGACCCGTCTGTGCCATCTTGTTAAAGGGCCCGTGCTGAGGGTGAAGAGAGGAACATCTAGGTAGCACAGGGCTGGAAGGTTTCATAGCGGAAGTCAATACTCTGTGTATGCTTCATACAGTCGGCCTATGTTCAAGCATGCTCACTGCACTGTGTTTGGGTGACAGGTGCTGGGTTACCCATATATGTAGATGTGCATTTTGTATTTGCTCACAATTGCTTAGGCATGATTTTTGGGTGCACTCTTTGCAGAGTGAGACTGCATTTCTTTGCTCAGACTGTATAATCAGGCTAAGGTAATTTCTCCAGTAATGGGGGGATGTCGATTGTAATAAAGTGCGTGAGGTCCTCATGGTGTTACATGGGATTGGAGATGCAGTCGTGGGATTTGCTGTGGAGTGAGCCGTCTGGAGGAGCTACAATGTCAGTCACCAGTTTCCCTTTCTCTTTGGGCTTTTCTTCCAGATCCTAGCCCCTCTTTCTCTCTGTCCAGGACGCAAGGTCCCCAGCCCACTGGACAATCTATTCTCAGCCTTTTCTCAATGCTGGCAGAAGGACTGGGAGAGCGAGAAAGGAAGACCAGCACCAGCTCTGATGTCTCTCCACTGCCAGTGTTTACTACGGTCACATATTCCCAGTCAGTTATTTGAGTATACAGATCAGGGTGGCATACAGTCGATTACGGTATTTCTATTTCCCTTAACCCTCTGCCTCAGGTACCAAAACACAAATTGTGTGCCCTTCAAGGACAAGTCGCTTAACGAAGGCCAGAAGGGCCACCGGTGGGACCAGAACCCCCAGTTTTTATGGCCCAAGGTTGGTGGTCTCGATTGGAATTCAAACCCTTGGTCGTCTGGCAACTTGCCTCAGCCACTAGGCCGCACTGCTCCGTGTGAGCTAGCCATAGGACAAGGCACAGCCTGATCTCCAGGAACAAGCAGGAATGTAATCACATATGGGTATCGTCGGTACCGACGGAGCCCGCGCGGGAACGCTCCCCAGCGTCCAATGAGAACGCTTTTGGGAGCATCCCACAGTGCCTGCGTGCTGCCTTCCCGCCTTTCCCAACTGCCTCTCTCCAGTGTCGTGTTCCTGTCACCGCAGAAGAATTTTTTTTCTTTCTTTTTGTGGTCGCATCTGCCTTCTTCGACGCTCTACCGGTACTGCCGATCTTTTCTTTCTTATTTCTGTAAAAAAAAAAAAAAAAAATTGCTTTTTTTGTTTTCTTCAGGTGCACACTTTTTTTTTTTTTTTTTTTTTTTGGGCCTTAGGCCCAAAGACTTTTCCTTAACATGGAAAAACCTGCCTCAGGTTTTAAAAAGTGCACCAAGTGTGGCAGTACCATTTCCGTCACCGACACCCATGAATGGTGGTTAAAATGTTTAGGTCCTGACCACTCCAACACGGATTGTGTCCTTGCCATGATGTCTAAAAGAGGTCAGCAGAACCGAGCTGCCAAGCTCAGTACCCTGTTTCCCTCTGATGCGACTTCGGTGGCATTGACGTCTTCCAGGGTTTCCTCTTCCTCCCGTGGATCTCAGGTAACTAAACATAAATCCAGCCGGTCCTCGAAGAGTAGATCTCTTTCTAAGCATCGAGATGCTTCTGGCATTGTCCTCGAGGATTCTGCACCGGCAAAATTACCCCGGCGGGAGGCTTTGGCTTCCAAAGCATTATCGGGGTTCCAGGATGTTCTCGATGGCTCGGCCTCGACAGATCTGGTGCCATGCTCTGGGGTACCGGTGGTCTCCACCGGTACCGACATCCAGGCATTGGCGGCGTTCATGGACCAGAGAATTCTGACTATGGAATGCAGTCTGGCGGCTTTCCTTGCGGCATTGACGCCCTTGGTACCGTGACAGACAACTCTACCGGTACCGGCACTGGCACCGACATTGGTATCGGTACCGATAGCATCGGCATTGGTGTCCGCTCTGCCGATACCCTGGCCTCCGATGTCCTCCAGTACCGGTTATTCCCGGTACCGACCTTGGTCGGTACGGGTATTGGGCTCTACAGGAGCACCCGGACAGACGATACTTCGAGTCCTCAGAAAAATCTGAGGATTCTGAAAGTTCTGTCGATGCAGCGATGCGTCTTCCAGAGGAGGAGTCCTCCCCTAAACGTAGGATGTCTCCTCCAGAGGATATGTCCTTCCAAGACTTCATCAGGGAGGTGGCTTGGGGCCTGTCCATTACTGTGGCCCCTGAAACAGAGCCAAGGGCCATGGAGTTGGAAATTTTACAATATCCCAAAACTCCTAAGGAGGCAGCTACCTTACCCATTCATGAGATTCTATATGATCTCATGTTGAGGATGTGGGAAACACCTCTTACCCCCTCTCCTCATTCTCGTGGATTGGATACTATGAATCGAGTCCCTCCTTGTCCTGGGTTCCATAAGACTCAACTTCCTCACCACTCTATTGTGGTGGACTCAGCTATGAGAAGGATCAGAAGTGCAAAAAGACATGCCTCTAATCCTCCAGGACGTGAGTGCAGAACCCTGGATGCTTTTGGATGTAGAGTCTTCCAAGCTTCCATGCTTGCTGCAAGAATCAGTTCCTATAGTCTCTACATGGGAATGTTCTTAAAGGAGGTCACAGATAATTTACAGACTTTAAGTCCTTTCATTTCTGAGGATAAAAGACAGGATTTTCTCACTTGTGTTAAGCATGCCCAAGATGTTTCTAAATTCTCCAACCGTGCAGCCTTTGACTGCTTTGAGTGTATAAGCAGATTCTCCAGGACCAAGCAGGAAGTCAGTCCTCACATATGGGTGACGTCGGCGCCGACGGAGCCCTCGTGCGGAGCATTTCCCCAGCTTTCAAAGAAAGCCTTTGGGAATTGCAGCGCGCATGCGCTGTCCCCTTCCCGCCCAAGGGTGCCATCTTGCTCCGTCTTCTTTTTTCCGCGGAGCCCGACGGACGTAGTTCGTTTTTCCCTGAGGAAAAAGTTGATTTTCTCTATTTTTCTTTTTTTTCTCCAGTTCGACGCCGGATCCTTTACCCGCTCGGACCGATACGCCGGTATCAAGTCCTTTTCTTTCTTTTTCAGTTTTTGTCCTTTGTGACTGGCATTCGCGCCTTTTTTCTTTTTCCCTGGCAGCCCGGTCTTTTGACCTAGCAGGGGCCCTTTTTCCCCCGATGGCTACCAGCGGGTTTAAGAAATGTGATCGGTGTAAGAAACTTATGTCTCTTACCGACACACATGACTGCTGCCTCCGTTGCCTCGGACCCGATCATGACCCGATGATCTGTGGTCCGTGTGGCAAAATGTCCTCGAAGGCGTTGAGTCGGCAGCACCAGAAGGATAGAATTTTTTCTGACTCCGCGTCCGGCCGGGCCCGGACCTCGTCAGAGGCCTCGACGTCTCGGGACTCCGGCCCCGAGCAGCGTCGGGTTCCTCTGAGCGGGGGTCTCCTTCGCAGGAACATCGCAGGAAGAAGACACCCGCGAGGGCGGCGTCGGTGGATGCTCCTGGTTCCTCGAGGTCCAGGTCGCATAGCCTCGATAGCCGTCCCGGGTCGTCGGAGAGGCCTGCCAAGCATCCTCGTGTCAAGATGGAGTCTCCTGGACACGTAAGTACTGTTGTCCTCGTTGACTCTCCTCCGAGGGAGCCGACGTGGGGCCCGACGCCGTCGGGGCCCGAGTCGGGTGCTGCTGGGTCTCCTGAGCTCGGACTCAGGTTGGCGGCTTTGGCGAGCAGCTTCACTGCCTTCATGGAACAGCAGCGGGCATTGATCGCCAGTCTCACTGGTGCATCTGCCCCGACCACCGGGACCTCTATGTCCAAGTCGACCCCGGAGGCCGAGCCAATCCTCGAGTCCATGCGGGCTCGAGTCGATCCTCGGCCACGGTCTCCCTCGACCTCCTGTTCGGGGCCGAGGTCGTCGACGCCGATACCCTTGGCGTCAGGGCAGAGGGCATCGGTGCCCGCCCGGCCGGAGCCGCTCGATTCCTCCTCCGAGGAGTCGGGCTGGGAGACGGAGGACGAAGAGTCACCCGACACCCATCGGACTTGGTGTGTCCCATCGGACTCGCCAGAGTCCGAACCTCGGAGATGATCCCCACCGGAGGATACCCGGTTCTTGGACTTCGTGCGGGATATGGCTAAGGCCTTGGCCTTCCCCGCGGATCCCGAGGAGGAGCCGAGGAGCTCGAGGCCCTCCAGTATGACTCTCCCCCGAAGGAGGCCTTTACTGTTCCGGTTCCTCCGATGCTGGAGCGCCTGCTCTTCTGCATGTAGGAGACCCTGGCCTCCACGCGGGTGTTAAGCAAGCGGGTCGATTCCATCTTTCGAGTCCGCAGGAGCCCGGGTTCCAAAAGGCACAGTTACCGCACCACTCCATGGTTGTGGAATCGGCCATGCGACTGAAAAGTCAGAAGATGCACTCCTCGGTGCCTCCCAGCCGGGAAGCCCGGAACCTGGATGCCCTCGGTAAGAAGTGCTTCCAGGGCTCTATGCTTGCTTGCCGTGTCCAGACCTACCAGCTCTACATGGGCATGTACCTTCGAGACCTGGCAAAGGAAATTGCCGGGTTCTCTGCTGGTCTCTCCGAGGAACCTTTGCAGAGGTTCCAGGCCTTGTCCACTGGTATTCGAGAGTGCTCGAAGTTTATCTCTCGAGCAGCCTACGATGGCTTCGAGGCTTCGGCTTGAGTAGCCGGAGCCGGCATTGGTGCCCGCCGACAGGCTTGGCTACAGTCATCCGATCTCGAGCCATGGGTCCAGGACAAGTTGGTCGATGTCCCCTGCCGAGGTGAAAACCTCTTTGGCAAGCCCATGGCTGAAAAGGCTGCAGAACTCGAGACCAAGAGTAGGCTTTCCAGGAAAACCTCTGCCCCTTCTCAGAAGAAGAAGAGCTCGGGAAAAAAGTCCTTTTACCTGAGGAAGTCATCTGCCTATAAAGAATACCCTCATTATCAGGCCTCTACAGCTCCCCAGCAGGGTCAGCAGGCCAAGGGGCAGGGTCAGGGGCCCCGTAGGCAGAAGGCCCCCAAGCCACCAACACCGGCCCCTGCACAGCAGGGTGGGGGGTTTTGACTCAAACAGCATAGCCTCTTCTCCTCAGCTGGCTTCTCTCAGCACAGGAGGCCGGCTGGCCCACTTTGCCCACAGGTGGTCAGCTGTCACATCAGATGCCTGGGTTCTTCACATAGTCCAAAAGGGCTATCTTCTCCATTTTCACCAGGTACCTCCCTCCTACTTTCCAGGGGAACCTCCAAGACCCCCCTCTGCACAGGGACCTACTCCTTCAGGAGTTAGCAGGTCTGCTACAGGATCAGGCTGTGGAACCGGTGCCCCACCACCTGAGAGGTCACGGCTTTTATTCCAGGTACTTTCTGGTACCAAAAAGAACAGGAGGCCTCAGACCCATTCTAGACTTGCGAAACCTCAACAAGTTCCTGGAGAGGGAAAAGTTCAAGATGCTTACCCTTGGAATCCTGCTGCCCTACCTCCAGCAGGGAGACTGGCTATGCTCCTTAGATCTCAAGGATGCGTATACTCACATCCTTATTCATCCAGACCACAGACAATATCTCAGGTTTGTTGTGGGAGGAAACCACTATCAGTACAGAGTACTGCCCTTTGGCCTGTCCTCCGCTCCCAGGGTGTTCACCAAGTGCCTGGCAGTGGTGGCGGCCTACCTGAGGCTTCAGGGTCTTTTTGTGTTTCCGTACCTGGATGACTGGCTCATAATGGGCCAATCTTCCCAGGAGGCCAACCTGGCCACCCTTCGCACTGTGGCTCTGCTTCAGCACTTGGGGTTTGTCATAAACTTCGCAAAGTCCACTTTGCTGCCGTCCCATAACTTGGAGTTCATAGGGGCCAGGCTCGACACTCTTCATGCAAAGGCTTTTCTGCCTCTGGACAGTGCCCACAGGCTGATGGATCTGGCCAGCCAGTTTTGCAGAAATTCCCTGGTCTCTGCCAGGCAATTCCTGAGACTACTCGGCCATATGGCTTCCACGATTCATGTCACCCCCAATGCCCGCCTACACATGCGGCCTGCTCAGTGGAGCCTTCGCACTCAATGGCATCAAGCCACAGGGAGCCTGGCGGACTCAGTGAAGATATCCGACCTACTGGTGGTCTCTCTGCAATGGTGGCTTCATCTTCCGAATCTGGTGCTCGGAGTGGTTTTTCAATCCCCTCCGCCTTCTCAAGTGCTCACAACGGATGCTTCTCTTCTCGGTTGGGGAGCACATTGCCAAGGGACATGTACTCAGGGTCTCTGGACCCCTTGGGAGGCTACTCAACAGATAAACTTCCTGGAGCTACGGGCGATCCGCCTAGCTCTGAGAGCCTTCTCCCACCTCGCCTCTCACCAGTCTGTACTGGTTCAGACGGACAATCAAGTAGCCATGTTCTATGTGAACAAACAAAGAGGCACAGGCTCCTCCCTTCTTTGTCAGGAGGCTCAACGGCTGTGCTCTTGGGCTGTCCATCACGGGATCCTTCTCAAGGCTGTCTACCTCCCAGGTCAGGAAAATTACCTGGCAGACAGACTGAGCAGGATCCTACAACCACACGAATGGAGATTGAACCCACTGGTCGTTCAGCAGATCTTTCTCAGGTGGGGACTCCCCACCATGGATCTTTTCACCAGTCCTCTGAACCGGCAACTCCCGAGATTTTGCTCCAGACAACCGCATCCCCTCAGAATAGAAGCAGTTGCGTTTCTGATCTCGTGGTCCACAGGCCTACTGTATGCATTTCCTCCTACACCACTAGTGCCCAGAACGCTGTTCAAAGTCCTCAGGGACGGGGCTTCCTTAATTCTCATTGCCCCCAGGTGGCCCAGGCAACCGTGGTTCCCGCTTCTGATGCAGCTAGCGGTGGACACCCCTCTTCCTCTGGGGTTTCAACACGATCTGCTGTCTCAGGATCAGGGGAGACTCCTGCACCCCACCCTCCAGTCCCTTCATCTGATGGCCTGGCTGCTGAGAGGGTAGTCCTGGCTCCCCTACAACTGCCTCGAGAGGTGGAAGATGTCGTCTTAGCTTCTAGACGGCAATCCACCAGGAAATCCTACGCTCTTAAGTGGCGTAGATTCTCTGCCTGGTGTGCTCAGCACAGCGAGAATCCTTTCTCGTGCTTGGTAGCAGTAGTGTTGCAAGATTTGCTTTACCTCTCCAATCTGGGCCTTAAGTCTACCTCTGTCAGAGTTCACCTTAGTGCTCTCTCAGCACACCACTCCCCGGTGGACGGCAGGCCTCTTTCCAACCACCCTTTGGCTCGTTTCCTCAGAGGCCTCCTTCTGCTGAAGCCTCCTTTACGTCCACCGGCCCCTGAGTGGGATTTGAATGTGGTGTTGGAGCGGCTTACCTGTCCGCCTTTTGAACCTATGGCTACCTGCCCTCTCCGTTTTCTCTCCTGGAAAACTTTGTTTCTGGTATCTCTCACCTCTGCTAGGCGAGTGAGTGAACTGCAGGCGTTAGTGTCTGATCCTCCTTACACTTGGTTCTGCAGGAATAGGGTAGTCTTACGGACTCACCCTACGTTTCTTCCTAAAGTTGTTTCACCTTTTCACCTCAATCAGGAGGTGGTTCTTCCGACCTTCTTTCCCAGGCTGCATGCCAACCGGGCTGAGATGGTCTTCCATACCCTGGACTGTAGAAGAGCGTTATCCTTCTACCTTGACCGTACGCGGGAGCATCGAAAGGCTGTTCAGCTTTTCGTTTCTTTTGACCCCAATAAGTTGGGGCTCCCTGTCTCCAAGCTTACGTTGTCCATGTGGGTCGCTGACTGTATCGCCTGGGCTTATGGGGCAGCCGGCCTCTCTTTGGAGGGTCGAGTCACGGCTGCTCATGTCAGGGCGAAGGCTGCGTCAGTGGCTCATCTCCGCTCTGTTCCATTGGCAGACATCTGCCGGGCCGCTACTTGGTCTTCAAGCCAGACTTTTGCGGCCCATTACTGCCTTGAGAGGGAGTCCCGCAGGGACAGTGCTTTCGGACAGGCAGTACTCCATAATCTCTTTGGGATTTAGGCAACTCCTACCCTCCGGCCCTGGTGTTGGGCTACCCGTCGGGGGCGTTCTCAGAGAAGATTCCTTCCTTCTGTGCTGACGAGCTAGAGGGAACTCATTTTTCCGCTTGAGGTCTCTGGTAGCCTTAAGCTAGGGAGTCCCATATGTGAAGACTGACTTCCTGCTTGGTCCTGGAGAAAGAGTAGTTACTCACCTGTAACAGGTGTTCTCCAGGAGCAGCAGGAATCAGTCCTCACAACCCTCCCTCCTCCCCTTGGAGTTGCAGTCATATGATTTATTTTGCTAATTTTTTTGCTGTCTTTTAGCTATGTCGTCAGACTGAGCAAGATGGCACCCTTGGGCGGGAAGGGGACCGCGCATGCACGCTGCAATTCCCAAAGGCTTTCTTTGAAAGCTGGGGAAATGCTCCGCATGAGGGCTCCGTCGGTGCCGATGTCACCCATATGTGAGGACTGATTCCTGCTGCTCCTAGAGAACACCTGTTACAGGTGAGTAACTAATCTACCTTGGCTATCGCCATAGGTGCACGTAGAATTGCTTGGCTCCAGGCATCTGATTTAGAGCTCTGGGTACAAGATAAATTGGGAAATATCCCTTGTACTGGTGAGAACCTGTTTGGTAAAGATTGACAGGAAAAAGCCAATGAAATGGATACTGAAAATTCCACCTTGGATAGACTATTCAAGTCTACTGCTGATCCTGTTTGAAAGAAGTTGTTCAAGAAAACATCTTTTTCTAAAAAGAAAAGATTTTATCCTGCTTATGGTCAGCAGGCGTCTTCTGCAGGTCAGTTTTTAAGCAAACGTCAGCAACCACCCAAACAGAAGAAAGCAAAGGCTGTTAGGCCTCCACCGGCCCAGCAGCCTGACCTCCTCAGGGCCTTTGACCTTCAGCTAGAGAACTTAGCCTTTCTGATTCTGGAAGGACCAGAACCGTCCAACATTCCAGGAAGGATACCTCATTTTGCCCCTAGATGGGGGCAAATAACAGCAGAGCATTGGACACACTCCATCATAAAGGAGGGGTACAAACTTCATTTTTCAAGCATGCCCCCTCACAATAGTGAAGCAGTTCAATTCTCCAACCTCTCTCATCGACCTGTTAGGTCAGGAGGTTGCCATCCTTCTTGCCCAAGGGGCAATAGAAGTAGTACCTCTTCATCAACAGGGCATAGGGTTCTATTCCCCTTATTTTCTTATTCCAAAGAAGACGGGGGGGAGGGGGCGGTTACAGACCTATCTTAGATCTCAGAGAATTGAACAAATTCCTTGTCAAGGAGAAATTCAAGATTTCTCTCGGAGCTCTGCTACCATACCTTCAGAGTCAGGATTGGCTTTGTTCTCTAGATCTCAAGGATGCGTACACCCATGTCCTCATCCATCCAACCCACAGAAGGTTCCTTTGGTTCCTTTTTCAACGAAAGCACCACCAATACAGGGTACTTCCTTTTGGTCTGGCCTCAGCACCAAGGGTGTTCATGAAATGCATGGCTGTGGTAGCAGCATTTCTCCGCACTCTAGGAATATTCGTCTTCCCTTACTTGGACGACTGGCTCAGTCGAGCTCCAACATAGTCAGAGGCCAAGACTTCTCTATCCTGCACAATGCGTATCTTTAGTATTTAGGGCTGGTAATAAACATCCCAAAATCCAGTCTAACTCCCACTCGGTCTTTAGAGTTCATAGGAGCTTTCCTGGATACCACAAGGGCAAGGGCCTATCTTCCCCAGGCCCGTTGCCTTCGCTTGGTGCAGTTAGCTTCTCAAGCAGTGTTAAAGCCCTATCTAACTGCTCGAGAAATGTTGCAATTACTAGGCCACATGGCATCCACCGTGCATGTGGTTCCATATGCTCGCCTCCACATGAGGGCAGCTCAGTGGACTTTATCCACCCAATGGACCCAGGCATCAGGGTGCCTGTCAGACAAAATAACAAACACAAGTCGCCTCATTTTGTCCCTCCAATGGTGGAGGTCCACTCAAAACCTGTTGCTGGGGTGCCCCTTTCAACAAACCTTACCCCAAGCAACTCTCACAACAGATGCTTCTTCAAGGGGTTGGGGAGCTCATCTGCAAGACTTCTCCACCCAGGGCACCTGGTATCTGCAAGAGAGTTGTTTACATATCAATCTCTTGGAACTCAGAGCAATTTTCCTGGCTCTACGAGTGTTCCACTCCCTGCTCAGCTATAAGACAGTCCTCATTCATACGGACAATCAAGTAGCCATGTTCTATGTGAACAAGCAGGGGGTAATGTGCTCTCTGTCGCTTTGCAACAAAGCTTTGCGACTATGGGCCCTCGCCAGAGAGTATCAGATTCATCTACTGGTAGTATATCTTCCAGGCATTCAAAACTCTTGGGTGGACAGACTCAGTCGAGTTCTGCTTCCACACGAGTGGCCTCTGCATGCAGACCAGGCTATTTCAACTTTGGGGAACCCCGGACATAGAAGTCCGTAGAATGCCAAACTTCCCCGGTTCTGTTCCAGAATTCCGGCTCAGGCCAGGGATGCTTTCCTCCTTTATTGGGGTCAAGACTTCCTGTATGCCTTTCCACCCATTCCCCTAATTCCCAAAACCCTCTTCAAGCTTCAGAGAGACAGAGGCCACATGATTCTCATAGCACCACATTGGCCACGGCAAGTGTGGTACCCTCTGCTTCTACATCTCTCTCAAGCTCGCTCCCTGGAGTTAGGAGATCTGGAGCAGACCCTATCTCAGGAGAACGGAATGTTATGGCATCCCAATCCCCAGTCTCTGCATCTCGGGGCTTGGTTGCTGAAGGCCTAGATCTCCAAGATCTTAATCTTTCTCAGCAAGTGAAAGATGTTCTTTATGCTTCCAGAAAACCTTCCACTAGACGCTCTTATGCTTTCAAGTGGAAAAGGTTTACTATTTGGTGTTCGGAAAAGGGTCTTAACCCCCTTTGCAATACCTCTGCAATCCTTGCTGGAGTATCTCCTCCATTTATCTAATGCAGGCCTTAAGACAAATTCAGTAAGAGTCCATTTGAGTGCTATTGCAGCTTCTCTTAAACCTCTAAATGGACAGCCTATTTCCTCTCATCCTCTTATAGCAAGATTTATGAGAGGCCTCCTAAGTAAGCCTCCCATTAGACTACCTCCGGTGGCATGGGACTTAAATCTGGTTCTTGGGCAGCTCATGAAGCCACCTTTCGAACCTTTAGCTACCACCTCCTTAAAATTCCTTTCTTGGAAGGTTATCTTTCTCATTGCAATCACATCAGCACGCCGCATTAGTTAATTACTACTAGCTAGTAGCTAATCCACCTTACAGAAGGTTCCATCATGACAAGGTATTCCTTAGGATTCATCCACACTTTATGCCTAAGGTGGTCTCGCCTTTTCATCTGAATCAAGAGGTCTACCTACCTGTCTTTTTTTCCAGGACCTCATGCATCAAATGCAGAAAGGAATCGTCATAACTTGGACTGTAAAAGAGCTCTAGCTTTTTACTTACAAAGAACACAGCAACATAGAAAGTCCTCTCAACTCTTGGTTGCTTTTGATCCTTCTCATTTGGGATTTCGTCTCCAAGAGAACACTATCTAACTGGATTGCTCAGTGTATTTCCTTCGCCTGTCAGAGTAAGAACCTTTTTCTGGAGGGCCATGTCACAGCTCATAATGTGAGAGCCATGGCTCATCTGCACTCTGTCTATTGACGACATCTGTCGAGCAGCCCCTTGGGCTTTGGTTCATACTTTCACAGCCCATTACTGCTTGGACAAGGACTCCCGCAGGGATGCCTTGTTTGGTCAGGCTGTTCTCAAACACCTGTTCCATACCTAATCAACTCCTGCCCACCATCCCTGGTAGGATGCTAGAGATCCATGGGGAGAAGTGGAGCCCTTTTCAGGGACACACAACTTCTGGGGTCTCTCCCTGGCACCTAAAACTAGGGAGTCCTCATATGTGATGACGACATTCCTGCTTGTTCCTGGAGATAGCATAGTTACTCACCTGTAACAGGTGATCTCTGGGAACAGCAGGAATTTAGTCCTCTCAACCCACCCACCACCCCTAGGAGTTGTATTTCTCTATATCTTTCCTTTCCCTCTCTCTCTCTCTCTTTGTCTCAGCTTTAAAACTCAACTGGAGAAAGGCAGTTGGGAAAGACGGGAAGGCAGCACGCAGGCGCTGTGGGATGCTCCCAAAAGCGTTCTGATTGGACGCTGGGGAGCGTTCCCGTGCGGGCTCCGTCGGTACCGACGATACCATATGTGAGGACTAAATTCCTGCTGTTCCCGGAGATCACCTGTTACAGTAACTATGCTTTACTTCCAAGGCAGAGACCTTGGGGAGGTTCCATTCATAAGGATACGAGAAATGCCATACTGGGTCAGACCAAGCTCTTTCAGGTCCAGTATCCTGTTTTTTAGGATAGCCAATCCAGGTCTTAAGGACCTGGCTGGTTTCCAAAAAGACGAATAGGCTACTCAATGCTTGTATCGGGGCAAGCGGTGGATTCATGTATGCTCATATTTTAAGGATTCTGTTGCATGTACAACAGATGTGATGCTCTGTTGGGTTGTGGGCCTTGTAGAACATCTTGAATTGGTGAAAGTTGGTATAAAAAAAAATTTCCAGCTTTTCTCTATTAAAAGGTTATGGACCTTTCCTCCGGGAGCTTGGCCAAAAACTTTGTTAAACTCCGTTATGTTCAGAGATCGTTTCGCGCAAGGCTCTTGGAGTACACAGGAGACCCAGTGGTCAGTAAACCGACTGGAAATGCGAGCGATACGCTGGGCATTGCAGGCGTTCGAAGCTACGGTGACAGGTCTAGCGGTGCGAGTACTGTCTGACAACTCCGCGGCGGTGGCCTACATCATTCGGCAGGGCAGAACCGAAAGTGTGGCTATAGAGGCAGCGGCAGAGGGTCTGTGTGTGTGGATAGAGCTTTGGCTGCCAGGGTTTTTGGTGGCGCATGTTGCGGGTAAGGACATTGTGACGGCGGATTTCCTCAGCTGGGTCCGAGTAGATGCCGGAGAATGAGAGTGGCATCCGGAGGTGTTCGCACAGATCGGTCGCATATGGGGACAGCCAGTAATGGACCTCACAGCGTTTCACTCTGCGTAAACGGATCGCTTCTTCAGCAGACGACGCAAAAGGAGGTCGGAAGGCATCGGCGCACTGTTTCAATGGCAGCCGTTGTCCGGTCTTCTCTGCCTTTCCACCGGGGGCACTGATAGGTCAAGTGGTTCTGCGTATCGAAGCGCTTAGGGGAAACGTGTGGTTGGGGGCCTCGGGCTGGCTGAGACGCCCGTGGTATGCCTGCCTCATACTGTTGCTCGACAGGAATTCATGGAGGTTTCCGACATTGGAGATTCTGTTGCTATGGAGTTCCCTTCGAATGCTTCAGGTGCATCGGTTTTCTCTTATGGGGTGGCCATTGAAAGGGCAAGCTTAGGGAAAAAGAGTTGCTCGGCAGCAGTCTTTGCCACCTTGCTGCAAAAAAAAAAAAAAAAAAAAGTCTACATCCCTTGCATATGTGCGTATATGGCGCATCTTTGAGGACGGGTGCTCGTGGAGGCACGCTCACGCGACAACAGTACCACTTCCCTTGGTATTAAGTTTTCTGCAGGACTGGTTTGGTAAAGGCAGGTCCTGGAGAGTTCAGTTAGCAGCTCTGTCTTGCTATAGGGGCAAAGGACAGGGAGTGGCTCTCATGCACAGGTCGATGTGGTACGCTTTCTCAAGCAGTTACCAGACTGTAGCCCTCTCGGATATTAATTCCACCGGGGAAGCTCAAGTTGGTTTTAGGAGTGTTAGCTAGCGTGCCAGTGGGACCCTTGCAACAGGTGTAGGTTAATGGTTTTGCCTTAAAGACGGTATGTTTGATGGTCATCTGTTCAGCGAGGTGGTTTTTGGAGTTGCAGGCATTGACCTGTTAGGAATCGGTTTTTGTCTGTCTTCAGACAGAAGGTGGCCTGGCAGCTGGTTCCGTCGTTGTCAAAGGTGGTTTCTAGGTTCATATAACTAAAATGGTCTCTCTCTTCCAGCGCTAGGTGCGGTGGAGGGGAGCGTATTGAACCATAGCTTGCGCTGTTTGGACGTGAAGAGAGTGCTGCGGCAGTGTTTAAAGGTTTCAGAAACTTTCGCAAGGCGGATCGTCCCTCTTTGGGATGTTCGGAGGGCCCCGCAAAGGGAAGCGGCGGCGAAGGAATACATTTCTTCTACAGGACCGTACAGTGCCAGGGAGCTTACGAGCTCACTCTACCAGAGTGCAAGCGTCTTCTTGGACAGAACACAGTTTGTTCCACCAGTGGACATCTGTAGGGAGGCCCCCTGGTTGTCTCTCCATACTTTCAGTAACCACTACCGCCTAGATGTTCTGGTGGCTAAGGATGCCGTTTTCAGGGAGGCAGTGTTGAGATCCGGCTGGAAAGGTCCCTTCCAATGATTACTGCTCTGATACATCCCAGAGGTAGAGGACTAAACTGGAGGAACGATAAGGAAATAGGAATTACACTTTCTCCCAGACCAAGCAGGAAGTCAGTCCTCATATACGGGTGACGTCGGTGCCGACAGAGCCCTCGTGCGGAGCATTTCCCCAGCTTTCAAAGAAACACAGAAACATGATGACAGAAAAAGACCACATGGCCTATCTAGTCTGTCCTTCCATATCAACAACTATAACAGTCCCCTTTTTACCTTTAGAGATCCTCTGTTTGTCCCATGCTTTTTTGAATTCAGTTACTGTCCTCATCTCTACCACCTCCACTGGGAGACTATTCCACGGATCCACTACTCTTTCCGTAAAGAAATATTTCCGTATATCACTCCTGAATCTATCTCCCTTCACCCTCATCCCATGTCCCCTCGTAGCAGAACTTACTTTCAATTGAAAGAGGCTCTTTCCCTGAACATTTATGCCACGGAGGTATTTAAACATCTCAATCATATCACCTCTATCCCGCCTTTCCTCTAAGGTGTACATATTAAGATCCTTCAGTCTGTCCTCATATGCTTTATAATGAAGACCACTAATCACTTTAGTTGCCACCCTCTGCACCGACTCCATCCTGTTCACATCCTTTTGAAGGTGTGGTCTCCAGAATTGTACACTATACTCCAAATGAGGTCGCACCAAAGACTTATACAGAGGCATTATCACCTCCATTCTTCTGCTAGCCATTCCTCTCCGTATGCACCCAAGCATTCTTCTAGCTTTTGCCGTCGCCTTTTCTACCTGTTTAGCTACTTTAAGATCATCAGACACAGCCACGCCTAGGTCCCGCTCTTCTTTAGTGGACAAAAGTACTTCACCCCCTATACTATATTGCTCCCTTGGATTGCTGCAGCCCAAATGTATGACCTTACATTTTTTAACATTAAATCCCACCTGCCAAATTCTAGACCATTCTTCAAGCTTAGCTAGATCCCTCCTCATGTTATCTACCCCTCCCTGGGCGTCTACTCTATTGCAGATTTTGGTATTATCCGCAAAGAGGCAAACCTTACTTGAAAGCCCTTCCGCTATATCACTAACAAAGATGTTAAAAAGAATTGGACCAAGGACAGATCCCTGGGGCACACCACTGATAACATCCTTCTCAGAGTGAGATCCATTTACTTGTACTCTTTGTCGCCTCCCACCCAACCAATTTCTAACCCAAGCAGTAACTTTAGGGTCCATCCCTAGGGTGCTCAGTTTGTTTATAAGTCGCCTGTGAGGAACAGTGTCAAAGGCTTTACTGAAAACTAAATACACCACATCTAGGGCTCTCCTTCGGTCCAACTCCCTGGTCACCCAGTCAAAGAAATCAATCAGATTTGTCTGACAAGACCTGCCTCTGGTGAATCCATGCTGCCTCGGATCCTGTAATCCGCTGGACTCCAGAAACCTCACTATTTTCTCTTTCAGCATCGTTTCCAATAATTTACACACTACCGAAGTTAAACTAACCGGCCTTTAGTTTTCAACCACATTCTTACTTCTGCTTTTGTGTAAAGGCACCACATGAGCGCCTCTCCAGTCCTTTGGCACCACTCCCGACTCCGAGGGATTGAAAAGGTCAGTCAGAAAGCCTTTGGGAATGCAGTGCGCATGTGCGGTCCCCTTCCCGCCCAAGGGTGCCATCTTGCTCAGTCTTCTTTTTTTGCGCAGCCCGGCGGACATGTGTCTTAGTCACCCGGTTAAAAGTTGATTTTTCCTTCGAAGATTTGTGGTTTTTTACCGGTTTGACGCTGGTTCCCCTTCCTGCGTGGGCACGGTACACCGGTATCGAGCCCGGAGCTACTTTTTGGTTTTTGTCCTTCGAGACTAGCGTTCGCGCTTTTTCTTTTTCACTGGCAGCCCGGTCTTTTGACCTTGCAGGGGCCCTTTTTCTCCCAATGGTTGCCAGCGGGTTTAAGAAGTGTGATCGGTGTAAGAAACTGATGTCTCTCACCGACACACATGACTGCTGCCTCCGGTGCCTCGGGCCCGATCATGACCCGATGATCTGTGGCCCATGCGGCAAAATGTCCTCTAAGGAGCTGAGGAGCCGTCAACATCAACGAGAGAGGATCTTCTCTGACTCCGCGTCTGGCCGGGCCCGGACTTCGTCAGAAGCCTCGACGTCTCGGGAGTCCAACCCCGAGCATCATCGGGGCTCCTCTGAGCGGGGGTCTCCCTCACGGGAACACAAAAGGAAGAAGAAACCTGCGAGGGCGGCGTCGGAAGCTCTTAGTCCCTCGAGGGCCAGGTCGCATAGCCCCCGACCGCCATGCTGGGTCCTCAGAGTCGGATAGGCCTGCCAAACTGCCTCGTGTGGAGCCGGAGTCCCTGAGTCACATGAGTGCTGTTGTCCTCGTGGACTCTCCTCCGGGGGAGCCGACGTCGAGCCCGAGTCGGGGGCTGCTGAGTCTCCTGAGCTCGGACTCAGGTTGACGGCCTTGGAGAGCAGCTTGGCTGCCTTAATGGAATAGCAATGGGTGCTGATCACCGGTCTGACTGGTGCATCTGCCCAGAACCACCGGGACCTCGACGTCCAAGTCGACTCCGGAGGCTGAGCCGATCCTTGAGTCAATGCGGTCTCGAGTCTATCCTCGGCCAAGGTCCCCCTCGGCCTCCCGTATGGAACAGAGGTCGTCGACGCCAGTGCCCTCGGCGTTGGGGCAGATGGCATCGTTGCCCGCCCGACTGGAGCCGCTCGACAACTCCTCGGAGGGGTCAGAGTGGGAGACGGAGGACGAGAAGTCCCCGGACCCGGTGCATCCCATCGGACTCACCGGAGTCCAAGCCTCGGAGAAGGTCCCCCCCCCCCCCCCAGGAGAATACCCGGTTCTCGGACTTCGTGAGGGACATGGCCAAAGCCTTGGCCTTCCCCATGGATCCCGAGGAGGAGCCGAAGAGCTCGAGGCCCTCCAGTATGACTTTCCCCCGAAGGAGGCCTTTACTGTACCGGTTCCTCCGATGCTGGAACGGCTGCTCTTCCGCATGTGGGAGGCACTGGCTTTTGCGCCGGTTTTCAGCAAATGAGTCTATTCCATTTATCGAGTCCCTAAGAGCCCTGGGTTCTAGAAGGCACAGCTGCCACACCACTCCATGGTTGTGGAATCGGCCATGCATCATCTGAAGAGTCAGAAGATGCACTCGTTGGTGCCCCCCGGCCGGGAGGCCTGGAACCTGGATGCCCTCGGTAGAAAGTGCTTCCAGGGCTCTATGCTGGCTTGCCGTGTCCAGACCTACCAGCTGTACATGGGCATGTACCTCCGAGACTTGGCAAAGGAGATTGCCGGGTTCTCTTCTGGTCTCTCCGAGGAACCTTTGCAGAGGTTCAAGGCTTTCTCATCGGGGATTTGAGTTCTTGAAGTTTATATCTCGAGCAGCCTATGATGGCTTTGAGGCTTCGGCCCGAGTAGCAGCAGCCGGCATCGGTGCATGCCGTCAGGCCTGGCTACAGTCATCGGACCTGGAGCCATGGGTCCAGGACAAGTTGGTCGATGTCCCTTGCCGAGGTGAGAACCTCTTTGGCAAACCCATGGCTGAAAAGGCTGCAGAAATCGAGACTGAGACTCTCACCAGGACAAGGCTGTCCAGGAAGACCTCTGCCCCTTCTCAGAAGAAGTGCTCGGGGAAAAAACCCTTTTACCCGAGGAAGGCCTCTGTCTACAAATTCTACCCTCATTTCCAGGCCTCTACAGCTCCCCAACAGGGTCAGCAAGCCATGGGGCCAGGGACATGGGCCCCGTAGGCAGCAAACCCCCAAGCCGCCAGCTCTGGCTCCTGCACAGCAGGGAGTGGGGTTTTGACGCCTGCTGCATAGCCTCTCCCCCACAGCTGGCTCCACTCATCACAGGAGGCCAGCTGACACTACGCCACAGATGGTCAGCTATAACAGGGGATACCTGGGTGCTGAGCATAGTCCAGAAGGGCTACTTGCTCCACTTCAACCAGTTACCTCCCTCCTATTTTCCAGGGGAGCCTCCAAGACTCCCTCTGCACAGGAACCTTCTCCTTCGGGAGTTGGCAAGTCTTCTACAGGAGTAGGCGGTGGAACCCGGTGCCTCACCACCTGAGAGGACGAGGCTTCTACTCCAGGTACTTTCTAGTACCAAAAAGGACAGGAGGCCTCCAGCCCATCCTAGACTTGCAAAACCTTAAGTTCCTGGAGAGGGAAAAGTTCAAGATGCTTACCCTTGAAATATTGCTGCCCTACTTCCAGCAGGGAGATTGGCTATGCTCCTTAGACCTAAAGGATGCTTATACTCACATCCTCATTCATCCAGACCACAGACAATATCTCAGATTTGTAGTGGGAGGAAAGCATTATCTCCTGGAACAAGCAAGAATGTAGTCTTCACATATGGGTATCGTCGGTACCAACAGAGCCTGCGCGGGAACGCTCCCCGGCATCCAATTAGAAAGCTTTTGGGAGCATCCCACAGCGCCTGTGTGCTGCCTTCCCGCCTTTCCCAACTACCTCTCTCCAGTTCTTCGTTTTCCACGGAGCCAGCAGGTCGTCGTTCCTGTCACCGCAGAAAATCTTTTCCTTATTCCTTCTTTTTTGTGGTCGCGTCTGCCTTCTTGACGCTATATCGGTACCGCCGGTTCTCTTTTCTTTTCTTCAGGTAGTTTCTAAGATTGTATATAGTTCCCCTGGTTTACCTCCATGTTAATTTCCCTGTTATCTGTAAACGAAGGCTAAATTATCTGGCCTATGTCTTTTATTATTAGTGTAAACCGCACTGATGACAAATAGCGCGGTATATAAGAAATGTTAAATAAATTCTTTTGTTTTAAAAAAAGAAATATATATATATTCTATTTTTTTCCAAACTTTTCTTCCCAGGTGCACGCGCCATTTTGGGCCTTAAGCCCAAAATTTCCTCCAGTATGGAAAAACCCGCTTCGGGTTTCAAAAAGTGCACCAAGTGTGGTGGTACCATCTCCGTCACCGACACCCATGAGTGGTGTCTCAAATGTTTAGGTCCTGACCACTCCATCTCCGAGTGTATGGCTTGTGCCATGATGTCCAAAAGGGGTCGACAAAACCGAGCTGCTAAGCTCAGCGCCCTTTTTCCCTCCGATGCAGCTTCTGTGGCATCAACGTCTTCCAGGGCTTCGTCTTCCTCCCATGGATCTCAGGTAACCAAACACAAGTCCAGCCGGTCCTCAAAGGGTAGATATCCTTCCAGGCATCGAGATACCTCTGGCGTTGCCCTTGAGGGTTCTGTACCGGCAAAATTGCCCCGGCGGGAGGCTTCGGCTTCCAAAGCATTATCGGGGCTCCAGGATGTTCTCGAGCCTCGACCTCAGCAGAACTACTGGTGCCATGCTCTGGGGTACTGGCCGCTTCCGGTACCGATACCCAGGCATCGGCAGCGTCGATAGACCAGAGGTTCCTGGCTATTGAATGCAGTCTGGCGGCTCTCCTTGCGGCATCGACACCCTCAGAACTGCGTCAGACAGTTGAACCGGTACTGGTACTGACGCCGGTACCGGTATCTGTACCGGTACTGATGGCATCATCGGGGTCTGCTTTGCCAGCACACAGTCATGCGATGCCTTCTGGTGCCGATACACCGGTACCGATGCCCCCCGGTACAGACTTCGGTCAGTACGGGTATCGGGCTCTTCAAGAGCATCCGGACAGGAGGTACTTCGAATCCTCGGAGGACTCCGAGGATTCTGACAGCTCTGCCGGTACCGGGATACTTCTCCCGGAGGAGCCTTCCTCCCCTAAAGGTAGGATGTCTCCCCCAGAAAATATCTCCTTTCAGGATTTTATCAGGGAAGTGGCTCGAGGTCTGTCCATTACTGTGGCTCCTGAAACAGAGCCCAGAGCTAAGGAGTTGGAGATTTTGCAATATCCCAAAGCTCCTAAGGAGGCAGCTACTCTGCCTATTCATGAGATCTTACATGATCTCATGTTGAGAATGTGAGAGACGCCTCTTACCACCTCTCCTCACTCTCGCAGACTGGATACCATGTATCGAGTCTCTCCTTGTCCTGATTTCCAGAAAACTCAGCTTCCTCACCACTCTATTGTAGTGGAATCAGCTATGAGACGGATGAGGAGTGCAAAGAGGCATGCCTCTAATCCTCCAGGATGTGAGTGTAGAACCTTGGATGCCTTTGGACGTCGTACTTTCCAGGCTTCCATGCTTTCTGCCAGGATCAGTTCCTATATTTTATATATGGGAATGTTCCTTAAAGAAGTCACAGGAGACTTGGAGATTTTAAGCCCTCTCCTTCCTGATGTCAAGAGGCAGGATTTTCTCACACTGGTTAAACATGCCCAGGATGTTTCTAAGTTTGTCAATCGTGCAGCTTTTGACTGTTTTGAGTGCATAAGCAGAACCTCTGACATTGCCATAGGTGCATGTAGAATTGCCTGGCTCCAGGCATCCGATTTGGAGCTCTGGGTGCAGGACAAACTGGGCAATATCCCTTGTACAGGTGAGAATCTATTTGGCAAAAATTGGAAAGAGAAAGCCAATGAGTTGGATGCTGACAACTCCACTTTGGATAGGTTATCCAAAGCCACAGCTGATCCTGCAAGAAAGAAATCTTTCAAGAAACCATTCTTCTCAAAAAAGAGGAGGTTTTATCCCTCTTATTCCCAGCAGGGACGTTCTGCAGGTCAGCCTGCCTGAAAGAGTCAGCAACTACCTAAACAAAGGAAAACAAAGACTGCTAAGCCTCAACCGTTTCAGCAGTCTCAGCCTCCACAAGGCCTTTGACTTTCATCTAGAGAACTTAGCCTTCCTGGCCCTCAATGGACCAGAGCCTTCCACCATTCCAGGAAGGTTATGTCACTTTGCCCCCAGATGGGGGCAGATAACAGCAGAACAGTGGACACTCTCTCCATTATAAAAGAGGGGTACAAGCTTCACTTTTTGTGCATGCCCCTTCCCACAATGGTAAGACAGTTCAATTCTCAGACCTCTCTCATCAACCTGTTAGGTCAAGAGGTCACTATGCTGCTTACCCAAGGGGCAATAGAGGAAGTACCCATTCATCAACAGGGTACAGGGTTTTACTCCCCCTATTTCCTTATCCCAAAGAAAACAGGGGGACACAGACCTATTTTAGACCTCGGAGAATTGAACAAATTCCTGTCTAAAGAGAAATTCAAAATGGTTTCTCTGGGAAATCTGCTACCATACCTTCAGAGTCAGGATTGGCTTTGTTCTCTAGATCTCAAGGATGCGTACACTCATGTTGTCATCCATACAACTCACAGAAAGTTCCTTCGGTTGCTTTTTCAAGGAAAGCACTACCAATACAGGGTGCTTCCTTTCGGCCTGGCCTCAGCACCAAGAGTGTTTAAGAAGTGCATGGCTGTGGTAGCAGCATTTCTCCGCACTCTAGGAAATTTTGTCTTCTATTTAGACTGGCTCATTCGAGCCCCATCAGAGTCAGAGGCCAGGATTTCTCTATCTTGCACAATGCATATCCACCAGTATTTGCGTCTGGTCATAAACATCCCAAAATCCAGTCTAACTCCCACTCAGTCTCAGGAGTTCATAGGAGCTTTGCTGGATACTAGAAAAGCAAGGTTCTATCTTCCTCAGACCCATTGCCTTCGCATGGTGCAGTTAGCTTCTCAAGCAGTGCTAAAATCTCATCTCACTGCCCGAGAAATGTTACAGCTACTAGGCCACATGGCATCTACAGTGCATGTGGTTCCTTATGCTCGCCTCCATATGAGAGCAGCCCAGTGGACTTTATCCACTCAATGGACCCAGGCATCAGGGTGCCTGTCAGACAAAATAGCAAACACAAATCGCCTTATTTTGTCTCTCCAATGGTGGCAGTCCACTCAGAACCTGTTGCTGGGGTCCCCATTTCAACAACCTTTACCCCAGGCAACTCTCACGACAGATGCTTCACCAATGGGTTGGGGAGCTTATCTGCAGGACCTCTCCACCCAAGGCACTTGGACTCCACAGGAGACCTATTACTTATCAATCTCTTAGAGCTCAGAGCAATCTTCCTTGCTCTTCGAGTGTTCCACACCCTGCTCAGCTACAAGACAGTCCTCATTCAGATGGACAATCAAATAGTCATGTTCTACGTGATCAAGCAGGGGGGAACAGGCTCTCTGTCACTTTGCAGCGAAGCTTTGCGACTATGGGCCCTCGCCAGAGAGCATCAGATTCATTTCCAGGCAGTGTACCTTCTAGGCATACAAAACTCTTGGGCAGACAGACTCAGTCGAGTTCTGCTTCCACAACATGCGGACCAGGTGGCCAAGATTTTTCAAATTTGGGGAACCTCGGACATAGACCTCTTTGCAAGTCCTCTGAATGCCAAACTTACCCGGTTCTGTTCTGGAATTCCGGCTCAGGGCTCTCAGGCCAGGTATGCTTTCCTCCTTTACTGCGGTCAAAACTTCCTTTATGCCTTTCCACCCATTCCCCTAATTCCCAAAACCCTGTTCAAGCTTCAGAGAGAAAGGAGGAGTATGATTCTCATAGCTCCACATTGGCCACGGCAAGTGTGGTAACCTCTGCTTCTACATATCTCTCAAGCTCCCTCCCTGGAGTTAGGATCTGCTCCAGATCTCCTGTCTCAGGAGGACGGAATGTTATGGCATCCCAATCACCAGTCTCTGCATCTCAGAGTTCGGTTGCTGAAGGCCTAGGTCTTCATGATCTTAACCTCCCTCAGCAAGTAAATGATGTCCTTTATGCTTCCAGGAAGCCCTTCCACAAGACGCTCTTATGCTTTTAAGTGGAAGAGTTTTACTATATGGTGTTCGCAGAAGGGTCTTAACCCCCTTGCGATACCTCTGGAATCATTACTGGAGTATCTCCTTCATTTATCCAATGCAGGACTTAAGACTAACTCAGTAAGCGTCCATTTGAGTGCTATTGCAGCTTCTTTCAAGCCTCTAAATGGACAACCTATTTCTTCCCATCCTCTTATAGCAAGATTTATGAGAGGCCACCACCGGTGGCATGGGACTTAAAGCTGGTTCTTGGTCAGCTCATGAAGCCACCTTTCGAACCCTTAGCTACTACCTCATTGAAATTCCTTTCTTGGAAGGTTATCTTTCTCATTGCAATCACATCAGCACGCCGCATCAGTGAGTTGCAGGCATTAGTAGCTGATCCACCTTATACAAGGTTCCATCATGACAAGGTAGTCCTTAGGACTCATCCACATTTTATGCCAAAGGTGGTCTCACCTTTTCATCTAAACCAAGCGGTCTACCTGCCTGTTTTCTCCAAGGCCTCATGCATCAGATGCAGAAAGGAATCTTCATACTTTGGATTGTAAAAGAGCTTTAGCCTTTTACTTACAAAGAACACAGCAACATAGAAAGTCCTCAACTCTTTGTTGCTTTTGATCCTTCTCATTTGGGACTTCCAATCTCCAAGAGAACACTGTCCAACTGGATTGCTCAGTGCATTTCCTTTGCCTATCAGAGTGAGAATCTTCCTCTAGAGGGCCATGTCACAGCTCACAATGTGAGAGCCATGGCAGCTTCAATGGCTCATCTTCACTCTGTGTCTATCAACGACATCTGTCGAGCAGCCACTTGGGCCTCAGTTCATACCTTCACAGCCCATTACTGCTTGGACAAGGACTCCTGCCGGGATGCCTTGTTTGGTCAGACTGTTCTCCAACACCTGTTCCATACCTAATCAACTCCTACCCACCATCCCTGGTTGGATGCCAGAGATCCATGGGGGGAAGTGGAGCCCTTTCACAGGGACACACAACTTCTGGGGTCTCTCCCTGGCATCTAAAGCTAGGGAATCCCCATATGTGAAGACTACATTCCTGCTTGTTCCTGGAGATAGCATAGTTACTCACCTGTAACAGGTGATCTTCGGGAACAGCAGGAATTTAGTCTTCACAACCCACCCACCTCCCCTAGGAGTTGTATTTCTCTATCTTTCTCTTTCCCTCTCTCTCTCTTTGTCTCAGTTTTAAACTCAACTAGAGAGAGGCAGTTGGGAAAGGCGGGAAGGCAGCACGCAGGCGCTGTAGGATGCTCCCAAAAGCTTTCTAATTGGACGCTGGGGAGCGTTCCCGCACAGGCTCCGTTGGTACCAATGATACCCATATGTGAAGACTAAACTCCTGCTGTTCCCGGAAATCACCTGTTACAGGTGAGTAACTATGCTTTTAGTACATCCATTTGGCCTAACCTCCGCACCCAGGGTGTTCACCAAATGCCTGGCTGTGGTGGCGACCTATCTCAGGAACCAGGGCATCTTTGTCTTCACATACCTGGACGACTGGCTCATCAGGGGTCATTCTCCACAGGAGGCCAGACAAGCCACTCTTCGCACTGTCTCTCTTCTCCAGCACCTGGGCTTTGTCATTAACTTCGCAAAGTCCACTTTGCTCCCCTCACAGGACCTAGAGTTCATAGGGGCAAGGTTGGATACCTTACAAGCAGTGGCTTACTTGCCTGGGAACAGTGCTCAGACTGATGGCTCTGGCCCAGCAGTTTCACAGTGGATCTCTAGTCTCTGCCAGACATTTCCTGAGGCTTTTGGGCCACATGGCATCCACGGTCCATGTAACTCCAAATGCTCGTCTGCATATGCGGCCTGCTCAATGGTGCCTCAGAGCTCAGTGAATACAGGCCACAGGAGACTTAAGAGACAGAATAAGAGTGCCCAAACTACTAGCGACCTCACTGCAGTGGTGGCTGCATCCTCCCGAACCTGACCAAAGGGGTGCCTTTCCAGGCACCACCACCACACAGGTGCTGACGACCGATGCTTCTCTTGAAGGTTGGGGTGCACATTGCCAGGGGGCATGCACTCAGGGCCTCTGGTCCCCTTGGGAGGCCACACAGCAGATCAATCTGTTGGAGTTGCGAGCTATTCGTTTAGCTCTACAAACTTTGTCATGTCCTCTCTCACTAGTCTGTCTTGATTCAGACAGACAACCAAGTAGCAATGTTCTATGTGAACAAACAAGGAGGCACAGGATCCAGGCTTCTGTGTCAGGAAGCACAGGCCCTGTGCGCCTTTGCAGTCAAGCACGGCATGTTTCTCAAGGCAGTTTATCTACCTGGCCAAGAGAATTACCTGGCAGACAGGTTGAGCAGGATTCTACAGCCTCACGAATGCCATTTGAATCCCCTAGTGGTCCAGCAGATCTTCCTAAAATGGGGTCTTCCAGCCATCGATCTCTTTGCCAGTCCACTGAACCGTCAGCTGCCCAGGTTCTGTTTCAGACAACCACATCCTCTGTGAATAGCAGCAGATGCCTTCCTAATCTCTTGGTCTATGGGCCTGCTGTATGCGTTTTCTCCAAAGCCTCTAGTGGCCCGAACCCTGTTCAAGGTTCTTCGGGACAGGGCCTCGCTGATCCTGGTAGCCTCCAGATGGCCGAGGCAACCGTGATTTCCACTCCTTCTGCAATTGGCGGTGGACACTCCATTCCCTCTGGGGGTGCAACCCGATCTCCTGTCTCACGATCAGGGATCTCTCCTGCACCCCAACCTCCAGTCCCTCCATTTGATGGCCTGGCTGCTGAAAGGGTAGTTCTAGCCCCCTTACTTCTACCTAGGGAAGTGGAGGAGGTGGTTTTGGCCTCTAGGAGACAATCCACCCGGAAATCTTATGCCTTCAAGTGGCGTAGGTTCTCCACCTGGTGTGCTCAGTGCCAAGAGGATCCGTTTTCGTGCCTGGTACCAGTGGTACTGCAGTATCTGCTTCACCTGTCAGACCTAGGCTTTAAATCCAACTCTGTTCGGGTCCATCTCAGTGCTCTATCAGCGCACCATTTGCCGGTGGAGGGCCAGTCTGTCGGTCCACCGCTTATTGGCCCGCTTCCTTAGAGGCCTGCTTTTGCTCAAGCCTCCGATTCGTCCGCCAGCCCCTGAGTGGGATTTGAATGTGGTCTTGCAACAGCTTACTTGCCCACCGTTTGAGCCGATGGCTACCTGTCATTTACGCTTCCTTTCCTGGAAGGCGTTGTTCTTGGTGGCTCTTACCTTGGCCAGGCGGGTGAGTGAACTACAAGCTCTGGTTTCTGATAGACCGTGTACACGGTTTTATAGGAACAGGGTGGTCTTGCGGACTCATCATAAGTTCCTTCCAAAGGTTGTCGTCTCCTTCCGCCTCAATCAAGAGGTGGTTCTTCCGACCTTCTTTCCCAGGCCGCATGCCAGCCGGGCTGAAATGGTCTTGCATACCCTGGACTGTAGGAGGGCGTTGTCTTTCTACATTGACCGTACGCAGGGGCATCGAAGGGCTGTTCAGCTCTTCGTATCTTTTCACCCTAATAGGCTGGGGTTACCTGTCTCCAAGCGTATCCTGTCCATTTCGGTAGCAGACTGTTATCGCCTGGGTGTACAAGGCAGCAGGCCTCTCCTTGCAGGGTCAAGTCACGGCCCACCGTGTCAAGGCGAAGGCTGCGACAGTAGCTCATCTCCGCTCTGTTCTGTTGGCAGACATCTGCCCGGCTGCTACTTGGTCTTCAAGACAGACTTTTGAGGCTCATTACTGCCTCGAGAGAGAGTCCCGCAGGGACAGTGCTTTCGGACAAGCGGTACTCCGTAATCTCTTTGAGGTTTAGTAACTCCTACCCTCCGGCCCTTGTGTTGGGCTACCATTCGGGGGCGTTCTCAGAGAAGATTCTTATCACGCATGCTGAGGCTCTAGAGGGAACTTATTTTTCAGCTTTGGGTTCACAGTAGCCTAGAGCTGGGGAGTCCCATATGTGAGGACTGACTTCCTGCTTGGTCCTGGAGAAAGCGTAGTTACTCACCTGTAACACGTGTTCTCCAGGACCAAGCAGGAAGTCAGCCCTCACATATGGGTGACATCGACGTCGATGGAACCCCCATGCGGAGCATTTCCCCAGCTTTCTAAGAAAGCCTTTGGGAATACACCCACGCATGCGCAGTCCCCTTCCCGCCCAAAGGTGCCATCTTGCTCAGTCTTTCTTTTTCCATGGAGCCCAACGGACGTCTGTCCCTCTCACTCGGAAAAGTTGGATTTTTTTCTGCAATTCTTCGCTCTCTTTTCACCGGTTCGATGCCGGTTCCCCTTCCCGCCTGGGTTCGGTACGCCGGTATCGACCCGATCTTTATTTTTCGGTTTTTTGCCCTTCGTGGCACACGCGCGCGCTGTTTTTTCTTTTCCCTGGAGGACCGGTCTTTTGACCTCGCGGGGGCCCTTTTTTCCCCGATGGCCTCCAGTGGTTTTAAAAAGTGTGATCGTTGTAAGAAGCTCATGTCTCTTACCGACACACACAACTGCTGCCTGCGTTGCCTCGGGCTGGACCATGATCCCAAGGTTTGTGTCCCATGTGGCAAGATGTCCACTAAAGCACTCAGAAGGAGAGGATTTTTTCTGACTCGGCCTCCAGACGAGCCCGGACCTCCTCAGAGGCCTCGACGTCTCGAGAGTCTGACCCCGAGCTTCGTCGAGGTTCCTCTGAAAGGGGGTCCCCCAGTCGGGAGCATAAGAGGAAGAGAAAGCTCGTGAGGGCGGCGTCGGAGGAAGCCTCTGGTTCCTCGAAGGCCAGGTCTCGGACTCCTGACCGCCACCCAGAGCCTTTGGAGCTGGAGAAGCCAACTAAGGTATCCTGAGTAGAGCTGGAGTTCCTCGAGCATGTAAGTCCTGTTGTCCTCGGACTCTCCTCCCAGGGAGCTGACGTCGGGCCCGGCACTGCCAGGGCCCGAGTCGGTGGCTGCTGAGTCTCCTGAGCTTGGACTCAGGCTGACAGCCTTGGAGTGCAGACTGTCTGCCTTCATGGATCAGCAGCGGGTGCTGATGGCCAGCCTGACTGGTGCATCTGCCCCGACCACCGGGTCGTCGACATCTAAGTCAACCCCGGAGACAGAGCCGGTTCTCGAAGCCATGAAGGCCCGAGTCCGGTCATGGTCTCCCTCGACCTCCCGTTCGGGGACCGAGGACGTCGACGCCGATGGCCCCGGTGTCGGGGCGGGTGTTGCCAGACCCCGCGCGGTCGGAGCCCCTCGACTCTTCTTCGGATGAGTCTGCGTGGGAGACTGAGGATGAGGAGTCCCCTGTTACTTTTCGGACTCGGTGTGTCCCTTCGGACTCGCCGCAGTCTGAGCCCCAGAGTAGTTCCCCACCGGAGGACACCTGGTTCTCGGAATTCATAAGGGACATTGCCAAGGCCTTGAATATTCTTGTGGATCCCGAAGAGGAGCCTCAAGCCAAGGAGCTCGATGCCCTCCAGTATGACTCTCCCCCGAGGGAGGCCTTTACTGTGCCAGTTCCTCCAATGCTGGAACGGCTCCTCTTCCGAATGTGGGAGGCACTGGCCTCGGCGCCGGTTTTGAGCAAGCGGATCGATTCCATGTATTGAGAGCCCTGGATTCCAAAAGGCGCAGCTGCCACACCATTCTATGGTTGTGGAATCGGCCATGCATCGTCTGAAGAGCCAGAAGATGCACTCCGTGGTGCCCCCCGGCTGGGAGGCCTGAAGCCTAGATGCCATCGGCAGAAAGTGCTGCCAGGGCTCGAGGTTTGCTTGCCATGTCCAGGCCTACTAGCTGTACATTCTCATGTACTTGCGGGACCTGGCTAAGGAGATAGCCGGGTTCTTGGCTGGCCTCTCCAGGGAACCTTTGCAGAGGTTCCAGTCCTTGTCCTCGGGGGTCCGGGAATGCTCCAAACTCATCTCCCGAGCGGCCTACGATGGCTTCGAGGCTTCGGCCCGCTTGGTGGCTGCCGGCATCGGTGCTCGACGCCAGGCGTGGCTACAGTCATTAGACCTCGAGCCATGGGTACAGGACAAGTTGGTCGATGTCCCATGCCGGGGTGAAAACCTCTTCGGCAAGCCCATGGCCGAAAAGGCCGCAGAACTCGAGACTGAGACTCTGACAAGGACGAGATTGTCCAGGAAAACTTCTGCCCCTTCTCATAAGAAGAAGGGCTCGGGGAAAAAGACCTTTTACCTGAGGAAGGCATCTGCCTACAAACCTTTCCCTCATTACCAGGCCTCCCCAGCAGGGTCTGCAGGCCAAGGTGCAGGGACATGGGCCCCGTAGGCAGAAAGCCCCCAAGCCTCCAGCTCCTGCTCCTCCTCAGCAGGGAGGGGGTTTTTGACTCCCACAGCTTCGTCTCTCCGCCTCTGCTGGCCCACCTCAGCATGGGAGGTCGGTTGGCCCTGTTTGCCCACCAGTGGCCACCCATCACAAGAGATGCTTGGGTACTGAGCATAGTCCAGAAAGACTATCTGCTCCATTTCACTCAGGTACCCCCCTCCTACTTCCCGGGGGAGCCTCCAAGGCCTCCTCTGCATCAGGAACTCCTTCAGGAACTGCAAATTCTGCTTCAAGACAGAGCGGTAGAGCCTGTACCTCCCCACCTCCTGGGGCAGGGCTTCTACTCCAGGTACTTTCTTGTGCCAAAGCGGACTGGAGGCCTCAGGCCCATTCTGGACTTGAGAAATCTCAACAAGTTCTTGGAAAAGGAAAAGTTCAAGATGCTTACTCTTGTACTCTTGGAACACTGCTGCCCTACCTCCAGCAGGGAGATTGGCTATGCTCCTTAGACCTGAAGGATGCGTACACTCACATCCTCATTCATCCAGGCCACAGAAAGTACCTAAGGTTCGTGGTGGGAGGAAACCATTTTCAGTACAGGGTACTACCCTTTGGTCTGAATTCCGCCCCACGGGTCTTCATAAAGTGCCTGGCGGTGGTGGCGGCCTACTTGAGAAACCAGGGTATTTTTGTCGTCCCCTACCTGGACGACTGGCTCATCAGGGGTCAGACTCTCGAGGAGGCCAGACATGCCACCCTCCCAACTGTCTCCTTCCTTCAGCAACTAGGCTGTCATAAACTTCGGAAAGTCCACTTTGCTCCCCTCCCAGAACCTAGAGTTCATAGGAGCACGGTTAGACTCCCTGCAAGCAAAGGCTTACTTGCCAGCGGACAGAGCAGGAAGGCTGATGGACTTGGCCAGCCAGTTCCTAAGCAACTCACTGGTTTCCGCCAGACTCTGTCTAAGGCTCCTGGGCCACATGGCATTGACAGTACATGTGACTCCCAATGCTCGCCTGAACATGAGGCCTGCACAGTGGTGTCTCAGAACTCAGTGGAGGTAGGCTACAGGAAGCCTCGAGACATAGTAAGGGTGTCCAAACCCTTCCTAAACTCTCTGCAGTGGTAGCTACACCCCCCCAACCTTCTGCAGGGAGTTCTTTTTCAGGTACCTGTTTCCACTGTGGTACTCACAACCGATGCCTCCTTGCTGGGCTGGGGTGCACATTGTCTGGACAAGTGAACGCAGGGCCTGTGGTCTCCATGGGAGGCCACGCAAAAAATCAGTCTCCTGGAACTCAGGGCGATACGGTTAGCCCTCAAGGTCTTCTCTCACACTCTGGCCCACCAATCCGTCTTGGTGCAGACGGACAACCAGGTGGCGATGTTCTATGTGAACAAACAAGGGGGCACGGGGTCCAGACTCCTGTGTTAGGAGGCACAGGTCCTCTGCTATTTTGCACTTCGATACAACATGTTACTCAGGGCAGTCTATCTTCCTGGCCATGGCAATTTCTTGGCAGACAGATTGAGCGGGGTTCTACAGCCTCACGAATGGCAACTGCACCCTTTGGTGGTTCAGAACATTTTCCTGAAATGGGGACTTCCATCCATAGACCTCTTTGCCATTCCCCTGAACCGGCAGCTGCCTCAGTTCTGCTCCAGGCAACCGCATCCCATGAGATTGGCAGCAGATGCCTTCCTGATATCATGGTCAAAGGGCCTCCTGTATGTGTTTCCTCCCACGCCCCTGGTGGCCCGAACCTTGTTCAAGATTCAAAGGGTCAGGGCCTCGGTCATATTGGTAGCCCCCAGATGGCCGAGACAGCCCTGATTCCCGCTTCTGTTACAGCTGGCAATGGACACCCCACTCCCTCTGGGGTTGCAACCCGACCTTCTTTCTCAGGATCAGGGTTCCCTTCTGCACCCCAATCTCAAAACTCTCAATTTGATGGCCTGGAGGCTGCAAGGGTAGTGCTGGCTCCCTGGGGCCTGCCTCAGGAAGTTGAAAAGGTGGTCTTGGCCTCTAGGAAGCAATCCAGCAGAAAGAGCTATGTCCTGAAGTGGAAACGGTTCTCCTTGTGGTGTGACGAACGCCAGGAGAACCCTTTCTCCTGCCGTGTGCCAGTAGTGCTTCAGTACCTGCTGCACTTGTCTAATCAGGGTCTTAAGTCCAATTCTGTTTGGGTACACCTTTCTGCTCTGGCAGCCCACCACTCACTGGTGGAAGGGCACTCTTTATCAGTTCACCCCTTGGTGTCCCGCTTCCTCAAAGGCTTGCTCTTGCTAAAGCCTCCTCTCCGTCCACCAGCCCCTGAGTGGGAGTTGAATGTGGTCTTGCAGCAGCTTACTCGCCCTCCCTTTGAGCCGATGGCTATGTGTCCTCTCCGCTTCCTTTCTTGGAAGGCTCTTTTCCTAGTGGCACTGACCACGGCCAGGCGAGTGAGTGAACTTCAAGCCCTGGTCTGACAGGCCATACATTCATTTCTATAGGAACAGGGTAGTCCTTAGGACTCATCCTAAGTTCCTTCCAAAGGTAGTCTCCTCTTTCCACCTCAACCAGGAGGTGGTTCTTCCAACATTCTTCCCTAGGCCCCATGCCAGCCGGGCTGAGGAAGTCCTACATACCCTGGACTGTAGAAGGGCTTTGTCTTTCTACATTGAGCATACTAAGGGTCATAGGAGAGCTACCCAGCTCTTCGTCTCCTTTGACCCAAACAACTTGGGGTTGCCTGTCTCCAAGCGTACCTTGTCCATATGGGTGGCGGACTGTATCACCTGGGCTTACAGGTCAGGAGACCTTCCCTTGCAGGGTCGAGTCACAGCCCACCGTGTCCGGGCAATGGCTGCATCAGTAGCTCATCTCCGTTCTGTACTGTTGGCGGACATCTGCAGGGCTGCAACTTGGTCCTCAAGCCAGACCTTTGCAGCCCATTACTGCTTGGAGAGGGAGTCCCGTAGGGACAGTGCTTGTGGTCAGGCAGTACTCCGGAATCTCTTTGAGGTCTAGGAAACTCCTGCCCTCCAGCCCTCTTGTTGGGCTACCGGTGGGATCTCTTCTCAGTAAAATTCTTTCCCTGATGCTGAGGCTTCACAGAGGGAGCTCTATTTTTCAGCCTGGGTTCCTGGTAGCCCAGAGCTAGGGAGTCACCCATATGTGAGGACTGACTTCCTACTTGGTCCTGGAGAAAGAGTAGTTACTCACCTGTAACTGGTGTTCTCCAGGAGCAGCAGGAATCAGTCCTCACAACCCTCCCTCCTCCCCTGGGAGTTGCAGTTGTATATAGTTCATTTTGTTTTTTTGTGCTGTCTTTTAGCTATGTCGTCTGACTGAGCAATATGGAACTGTTGGGCAGGAAGGGGACCGCGCATGCATGGGTATATTCCCAAAGGCTTTCTTAGAAAGCTGAGGAAATGCTCCGCATGGGGGCTCCATCGACGTCAATGTCACCCATATGTGAGGACTGATTCCTGCTGCTCCTGGAGAACACCTGTTACAGGTGAATAACTACTCTTTCTCCAGGAGCAGCAGGAATCAGTCCTCATGACCCTCCCTCCTCCCCTTGGAGTTGCACTCATATGATTTATTTTCTAATTTTGCTGTCTTTTAACTATGTCATCAGACTGAGCAAAATGGCACCCTTGGGCGGGAAGGGGACCGTGCATTCGCGCTGCATTCCCAAAGGCTTTCTTTGAAAACTGGGGAAATTCTCTGCACGAGGGCTCCGTCGGCGCCCACGTCACCCATATGTGAGTACTGATTCCTGCTGTTCCTGGAGAACACCTGCTACAGGTGAGTACCTACGCTTACATGGGAATTGTGGTTCCTTGAGTGATTCCAGGTTAGTCCTCATTCCTGCCCGGGGATGGGGTCTTAGCAGTGGTCTTTCTGTTGGGGGAAGTGCAAGGTTAAAAGTGAGTATAGGCCTTCACTGGTGTTCAGTCATTTTGATGCTTCCATTTGTTTTGCGCTATATTGTTATATTATGATATTGTTATATATTATATATATTGCTCTGGATTGTTTAGAACTAGGCATTCGACGGAAAGGAGAGCATGCAGGAAGCAGTCCCTTTCCTTCTGGAAGGGGGGTAGTAGGTAGATAGGTTATATGTTCTGCGTGCCCTTGAATATAATAAGTTTGAAAAAAAAGTTACTGATTTTTTGCTCCTTTGAGTCTGCTTTGTCAATAGTTCACTGGGGGCTGATAGGAGAGACCAGCAGGCTATATCTAGTGATGTCATGAGTTTGACATGCCCAGTCTCCAAGCTGCAGGAGGAGGTTCACTACCCAGAGGTTGAGGACTAAACTGGAGTCACTCAAGAAACCACAATTACCAGGTAAGTGTAATTCCTATTTTTGGATCCTAATGAGTAGACTCATAAGAACATAAGAGATGCCATACTGGGTCAGACCAAGGTCCATCAAGCCCAGTATCCTTTTTCGAACAGTGGCCAATGTAGGTCACAAGTTGTGAAGTGCCATCGAGTCGAAGTCGACTCATGGCGACCCTCTGGATAGCTATCCTAAATTGTGTTCGGTCTTTAGTCAGGCGGCTCATTGTTGATAAACTGGTACCTGTAGCTGCTTTTGTTGTATCGATCCATCTCATTGCTGGCCTTCCTCTTTTGCGTTGACCTTCTATCTTGCCAAGCATGATGTCTTTCTCTAATGATCTCTCTCTTCGCATGATGTGTCCAAAGTATGAAAGTCAAAGTCTTGTCATCTGAGCTTCTAAAGAAAGCTTAGGTTTGATCTTCTCTAGTATCGACTGGTTTGTTCTTCGGGCAGTCCATGGTATACACAGTATTTGTCGCCAGCACCATAATTCAAAGGCATCAATTTTCTTCCTATCTTTTTCACTGTCCAGCTTTCACATCCATATGATATTGAAAATACCATGGCTTGAACAAGTCGAATCTTTGTATGGAGAGAGACATCTCTGCTCTTGAGAATCTTATCTAGGTCTTTCATAACCATTCTGCCAAGAGCAATGCATCGTCTGATTTCTTGACTGCTTGTTGCTTCTTTATTGATAGTTGATCCAAGTAGGTTAAAGTTCACGATTTCAATTTCTTCTCCTTCAACGATGAACCTGTTGATTATGCCAGTTGTCATGATCTTTGTCTTTACGTTAAGATGCAGGCCCATTTTGAGAGTGTTCTTTGATTGTGAGAAGCAAATGTTTAAGATCATCTTCACTTTCAGCCAGTAATGTGGTATCATCAGCATAGCGAAGGTTGTTGAGTCTTCCACCAATCTTCACACCTCTGTCTTCATACAGTCCTGCTTCTCTGATTTGTTCTGCATATAAATTAAACAGGTAGGGGGAAAGTATGCAGCCTTGTCTTACACCTTTGCTTATTTTAAACTATTCTATTTCTCCTTGTTCCGTTCAAACTGTTGCTTCTTGATCAATGTACAGATTGTGCAAGAGAACGATCAGGTGTTCCGGTATTCCCATGTTTTTTTAATGTGGCCCAGAGTTTCTCATGGTTTACACAGTCAAAAGCCTTGCTATAGTCGATAAAGCACAAATAGATATCCTTTTGGTATTCTTTAGTCTTTTCAAGGATCCATCTCACATCCGCAATGATGTCTCTCGTTCCTCGCCCTTTCCTGAACCCTGCTTGCACTTCAGGTAGTTCTTGTTCCAGGTATGGTTGTAATCTCTTTTGAATAATCTTCAGTAGAATCTTGCTGGCATGTGGGATCAGAGCAATTGTGCGATAATTTCCACAGTCATTTGGATCACCTTTCTTTAGTATTGGTATAAACACAGATCTTTTCCAGTCAGTTGGCCATGATGTTGTCTTCTATATTTCTTGGCAGAGCCTTGAAAGTACGGCAACAGCTGCATCACATTGCTGTAATATGTCTATGGGAATGCTATCAATGCCTGGTGCTTTGTTCTTTGATAAGGCTTTCAATGCTGTTCAACTTCTTCTTTCATCACCAATGGTTCCTGATCATAAGGTAGAGGTCGAAACGGCTATTGGTCCACTTGATCTTTATCGTATAAAAACGCTGTATATTCCTTCCACCTTTTCTTGATCTTCTCAGCATCATTCAACATAGAACCTTGAGCATCTTGTAACATTCCAATTCGAGGCTGGAACGTTTTCTTTAACTCTCGTAGCTTTAGGAAAGCCGATCTTGTTCTTCCTCTAATAGTTTCTGCTTCTATTTCCTTGCATGCATCATTGTAGTACTTTTCCTTGTCCTGTCTTGCTGCACTTTGGAAATCTGAGTTCTGCAATTCTCTTTTTCTCCTCTGGCTTTATCTTCTCTGCGTTTCTGGGCAATTTTCAGAGTTTCTTCCGTCTTCCATTTTGGCCGTTTTTTGCTTTTTCACCTTTTGTAGAGACTTTTTCCAACACAACCTTCTTGATGTCATTCCATAACTCTTCTGGAGCTCTGTCATTTGTATCTAAAGCAGCAAATTGATTTTGCAAGCAGTCTTTAAATTCCAGTGGTATATTCTCAAGGTCATATTTTGCTGCATTCATGAGTGGTTTGCTCTTTTTCAACTTTAGCTTGAGTTTGCATACTAGTAGTTGATGATCTGTACCACAGTCAGCTCCAGGTTTTGTCTTTGTTGATGTTACAGAGCTTTTCCATCGTTGACTTCCACAGATGTAGTCAATTTGATTTTTTTTGGGTGAAGTCCATGTGTACAGTCGCCGCTTGTGTTGCTGGAAGAAAGTGTTTGAGATGAATAGATTGTTGGTCTTGCAGAATTCTATCAGTCTTTCTCCAGCTTCATTTCTGTTGCCAAGTCCATATTTTCCAACTACTTTGCCTTTTTTGTTGCCAACTTTTGCGTTCCAGTCACCCATGACTATCAGGATATCCTGTTTGCATGTTCTGTCAATTTTAGCTTGTACTTATTCATATAACTCTTCAATTTCATTCTCTTCTGCAGCTGTTGTTGGGGCATATACTTGAATTATAGTTGTGTTGATAGGCATTCCTCGTAGATGAATAGAGATTAATCGTTCGCTGACTACATTGTATTTCATTACAGTTCTTGCAGGTTTCTTCTTTATTATAAATGCAACACCATTTCTTCTTTGTCTTTCATTTCCAGCATAGTAGACCGTGTGATCATCTGATGCAAAGTGCCCGATGCCAGTCCATTTCAGTTCGCTGACACACAACAGATCAAGTTGTACACGTTCCATTTTATTCTTGACCACCTCCAACTTCCCTTGGTTCATGCTTTGTACGTTCCATGTTCCAATGTGTAAGACATCTTTACAGCTTCTGACTCTCATTTCCCCAAAAGACACAAGTTCCACAATGTTTGTATTGGGGCAAGCACTGGATATTCAGGATCCACTTTAATAATGGTTTATGGACCTTTCCTCCAGGAACTTGTCCTAATCTTTTTTTTTTTAACCCAGCTACACTAACAGCTTTTACTACATCCTCCTGTAGCAAATTCCAGAGGTTGATTACATGTTGAGTGAAAAAATATTTTCTCTTATTAGTCTTAAATAGGTTGCCCTATAGCTTCATTACATGCCTTCTAGTCTTTTTATATTTTGATACCGTAAACAATTGATCTACGTTTACCCGTTCTACTCCATTCATTAATTTATAAACCTCTATCATATCTCCCCTCAGCCGTCTCTTTCCAAAGTTGAAGAGCCCTAACCTTTTTAGCCTCTCTTCATAGGGGTATCCTTCCATCCCCTTTACCATTTTGGTGGCTTTTCTCTGTACCTTTTCTAATAACGCTATATTTATTTATTTATTTAGCATATATTTGTATACCGCTACTTCCAGCGATCAGGAACGGTTTGATTAAGTAAACAGAAAATGTCAGATCAATGACAGAAATTTCAAGGAATTACAGCGTGATTTACAAGGTTATGTGATAGGTTTTCAAAACAAAGCCAGTCAGTTTCATTATAGTATACAACACACAATTGTGAGGGGGGGGGGGGGGAATATCCTTTTTAATATATGGCAACCAGAATTGCACACAATATTCAAGGTGCGGTCACACCATGGAATGATACAGAGGCATTATAATAACCTTTGTTTTATTCTCCATTCCTTTCCTTATGATACCTAGCAATCTATTTGCTCTCTTGGCCACCGCTGCACACTGGGCGGAGGGTTTTAACATGTTACCCACGATAACGCCTAAATCTTTTTCCTGGGTGGTGATTCCTAATGTAGAACCTTGCATCGTGTAACCATAGTTTGGATTGTTCTTTCCTAGGTGCATAAATCTGCACTTGTCCACATTAAATTTCATCTTCCATTTGGGTGCCCAGTCTTCCAATTTATTAAGGTTCTCTTGCAATTTTCCATAGTCCTCATGAGTTTTAACAAGTTTAAATGGTTTTGTGTCATCTGAAAATTTGATAACCTCACTCGTTATTCCCATTTCCAGGTCGTTTATGAATATGTTAAAAAGCAGCAGACGCAGCACAGATCCCTTGGGTACTCCACTTTTCACCTTTCTGGTATATGATCCAAAATTCTCCAACGTAAAAGGATTTTGGATCATATACCATAGAGAGTAAGAGGAGGAGATCGTATATCTCGTCTACAATATCAGGAACCAGATTGGATTTATACCTTGAATTCACTGACACCATGTGGCTTAAATTCCTCATTGGATTGGTGACTTATACTTTGAACATACAGTGGTGTGCAAAAGTCTGAAATCACTTGTAAATTTGACGTTTTTGTCAACTTTTTGACCTTATATCTTAATTTATTTTTCCTCCCAGTGACGTTTTCTGTGTATCTCATGATAAGTGATAGATTTGGCTATTGGGGCCAACTTTTAGTATTGGCTTGTCCCTTATTTTCTGAGTTTGTTCCCCATAGTTGTCCTGTTAATAGATTTTCTGTGAAAATCACGTAATGTACATCGTTGGCCAACGATATATTGTAATTATGCTTTAAAATATTATGGGTGCATGCCAGGTTTCCTTCAAATTAATGTATTTGGCCTTGAAAAAGGCCATTTTTATGTGTCAGTGATGGCTTAGTATTTGATGGGCCACCCTTTGTTCTTGATCATCTGACTGCACCTTGTCGGCTTTGAATGAACCAGTCTGACAAGGTGATTGTTGATGACAGCGCGGTTCCAAGCTGCAATGAGTGACTCAGTCAGCTCACGCTTTGATGTCGGATGTCTCTTGGATATTTCCAAGGCCACCTTGTGCCACAGGTTCTCGACTGGATTCAGATCTGGAGACTGGGCAGGCCAGACCATTGACTTGATGTTCCGCTGCTTCCAGCTGATCACCTGTCTGGAGCGATGGCAGGGTGCATTGTCATCCTGGAACAGGAACTGGCCAGGAAACAGCTGGTGTGCTGATGGCACCATGCACTTTTGCAGTATGGTGATGTACTTGGCCCCGTTGACCATTCCATCGACAATGTGAAGACGTCCAATGCCACTGGCAGCCATGCAGCCCCAGACCATGACCTTCAAAGGATGCTTCACAGTGAGGTTGAGACACTCAGGCTTGAATTCCTGTACAGGAAATCTCCTCACATAGGTGTGGGTCTGGTTACCAAACAGGCAAGAGATGCTTTCATCGCTGAATAGCACCTTTTCCCACATTTCAGTCGACCAGGTTGAGTGCTTTCTCACCCACACGATCCGGTTGCGCCTTTGTATGTCAGTCATTAGTTGCTTATTCCATGCTTTGCAGCCCCGGAGACTAAACTGCAGGCACCGGCGACGAGCTGTTGATGAGCTGACACTGACCTCACTCTTGTCTGACCACTCTCGAAGTAGCTGAGGAGAGGTCAACTTGCGATTAGTCAGTGAAATGCTTCATAGTGCTTGGTCCTGGCGTGATGTTGATGCACGTTGATGACCTGAATGAGGCTTGTCCACCACTGAACCCATTTCTTTCTTTCTTTTGTACAATCTGAACAGCAGCACTCTGACTGCAGTCAACGTTCCTGGCCATCTGACGGCTTGAAAATCCTTCCTCGCTCATAAAGGACACACAAACACGCTCCTCGAACATCAGGGTCTGAGCCATCTTCATGGTCGATCCAGAAAGCGTATGAAATTCAAAATTTCCACGCGTTTTAATAGCTGCACTGTTGGCTAGATATCTGCATTGTGATTGGTTAGTGAAACCAGCCTCCTGATTGGTCAGAAATAACGTGTGCATATTGGATAATCTCGATCCAGTTTTGACGCAGGATCCACAAAAATTGCAGTAGCTATCTCCCAGTGTCTGTAAAGTATTTAAATTGGAAGCAAGGAATGCAAAAAAGTCAACTCTAATAGCCAAATGTATCCCTTTTAACGTGGTAGAAAGATGAATATGCTGGGCTAACGCAAAATTATAAAAAAAAAAAGTTAGAAAGTATGAAAAACGCGAAACTCAAAAGTGATTCCAGACTTTTGCACACCACTGTACATAGTGAGAAAAGATGAGTTTGCCCGTAAGTCATTTACCTATTGGATACTAACTGGTCATGTGATTGAAACAGAGGATAAAACCGGACGTTGTTTTCTGGATTTTAGTAAATGCAACAAAGTTTAAAGAAGGGCTAGGAGGTTCTATGGCTCGAAACACAACGTTGGGTTACTATGAATTGTTGCGTTTTATGGCATGATCACTAGCTGACTATACCGGCTGGGAACAGCATTGTGGAGTTATTATGGCGTTTCATGGCAGCAATTCCGAATAAAGGCGAAGTATAATACAACATTCACTGTTGACCGAATGAAAAAGCTTTTGAGAAACGCTGACTCCCGAATTGAAGAGGAACGTTTGGACAGCTAAGTGAGATATTTGGTAGATTTGTTTCATCTCCAGGAACAAGCAGGAATGAGTCTTCACATATGGGTACGTCGGTACCAACGGAGCCTGCGGGGGAACGCTCTCTAGCTTCCCAAAAAGGAAAGCTTTTGGGAGCATCCCACAGCGCCTGCGCGCTGTCTTCCCGCCTTTCCTAACCAGCTCTCCTCAGTTCTTCTTTGCCGTGGAGCCAGCAGGTCGAGCCCTGTCACCGCTGAAGTTCTTTATTTTATTTTATTTCTTTGGTCGCATGTCTGCCTTCCCCGACTCCGGACCGGTACCGCCAGTCTTTTTCTCTTTCTTTCTTTAAAAAAAAAATATATATCGATATTTTTTCCTCACTTGGTGTATTTTTCTTCTTAAGGCCTCAGGGCCCACAAGAAAATTTCCCTCATGGAAAAACCAACCTCCGGGTTCAAAAAATGCACTAAGTGTAGCGGTACTATTTCTATTACAGACACCCATGAATGGTGTCTTAAATGTTTAGGTCCTGAACACTCCATTCCGGATTGTCCGTCCTGCTCCCTAATGTCTAAACGGGGGTTACAGAACTGAGCAGCTAAGCTCCATGTGCTGTTTCCCGCTGAGGCACCGGCAGTAGCATCGACATCTTCCAGGTCATCTTCTCCTGAAGGATCTCAGGTAACCAAACATAAACCTAGCAGGTCCTCGAAGGGTAGATCTCCCTCTAAACATCGAGATGCCTCCGGGCTTGCCCTCGAGGACCCTGCGCCAGCAAAACAACCCCGGCGGGAAGCTCCGGCTTCCAAAGCTCCTCCTATGGGGTTACAGGTTGACATCGATGGCACGGCCTCGACCGATCACCTGTTAGAATGCTCTGGGGTACCGGCACAATCTCCCGGTACCGATTTCCAGGCATTCATGGCGTCGATGGATCAGAATGTTCTGTCCATGCAGCAGGCTCCGATGCCGGTACCGACTGCATCGACATCGACTAGGATACCGACTGCTACAGTTCCTTGTCCAGGGCTACTTCTCGGTACCGATCCGGTACCGGGGACGCCCGATGTCGATACTGCTTGATACGCGTATCGAGCGTTGGAAGAGCATCCTGACAGGCGACCTTCCTCCCCATACTATGGTGAGACACTTCAATTCTCCCACATCTCTTCGATTCCTCTGATTCTGATACATCAGACGAGTCTCCTGAAGTATCCATAGCCCTTCCTGAGGAGCCTTCTTCTCCAAAAAGAAGAATGTCTCCTCCAGAGGACTTTCAAGACTTCATAAGAGAAGTAGCTAAAGGACTCTCTATTTCAGTAGCCTCTGAATCAGAGCCTAGAGCAAAAAAATTAGATATTTTAGGATACTCTAAGGCTCCTAAAGAGGCAGTCACCTTACCAATTCATGAGATTCTTCATGAACACATGATTGATTTATGGGAGACTCCTCTCACTCTCTCTCCTCATTCTCGCAGGTTGGACACTATGTATCGTGTCCCTCCTTGTCCTGGGTTCCAGAAAACTCAGCTTCCTCACCATTCCATTGTGGTGCAGTCAGCTATGAAGAGGATAAAGAGTACAAAGAGACACTCTTCTGCTCTTCCAGGAAGAGAATGCAGGACCTTGGATGCTTTTGGTAGAAAAACCTTCCAGGCCAGTATGCTTATTGCCAGAATCAACTCATATAGCCTTTATATGGGTATGTTTCTGAAAGAAGTGGCAGAAAAGCTGCACACTTTCCTCCCTTTTATTCCAGAAGATAAAAGGGAAGAATTCTGCATGTGGCTTAAGCATACTCAAGACATCTCCAAGTTTTCAAATAGGGCAGCCTTTGACTCCTTTGAAGGTGCCAGTAGAGCCTCAGGCATTGCCATAGCTGCTCACAAAATTGCTTGGCTCCAGGCTTCTGATCTAGAGCCCTGGGTTCAAGATGACTTAGGAAATCTGCCCTGTACAGGTGAAAATCTGTTTGGCAGAGAGTGGCAAATTAAAGCCACTCAAATGGATGCAGAAAATTCTGCTCTAGATAGACTTTCAAGGTCTACCTCCATTCCTGCCAAGAAAAAGACTTTTAAAAAGTATTTTTTCAAAAAGGGCAGGTTTCCTTCCACTTCTGGCCAACAATCTTCTACAGGTCGCTTTACCACTAAGCGTCAGCAACCTAAGCAGGCCAGGCCTAAGTCTACAGGGGCTGCTGTAACCCAGCAGTCCCAACCCCCTCAGGGTTTTTGACTTGATGCTAGAAAACTTAGTCTTTCTGGCTTAACACAGCCAGAACCTCTCACCATTCCAGGAAGGTTAGCTCATTTTGCTCCCAGATGGGAGCAAATCACATCAGAGCAGTGGACCCTCTCCATCATAAGAGAGGGCTACAAACTTCATTTCTCAGACCTTCCTCCCCATACTATGGTGAGACACTTCAATTCTCCCACATCTCTTCTCGACCTTTTAGGTCAGGAGATAACTACCCTTCTTGCCCAAGGGGCAATAGAAGAAGTTCCTCTTCTTCAACAGGGGTCAGGGTTCTACTTCCCCTATTTTCTCATTCCAAAGAAGACAGGGGGATACAGACACATACTAGATCTCAGAGAATTGAACAAGTTTCTATGCAAGGAGAAGTTCAAGATGCTTTCTCTGGGCACTCTCCTTCCATACCTTCAAAGTCAGGATTGGCTTTGTTCTCTAGATCTCAAGGATGCGTACACACATGTTCTCATCCATCCCTCTCACAGAAGATTCCTGCGTTTTCTTTTCCAAGGAAAACATTACCAATACAGAGTCCTTCCTTTCGGTCTGGCCTCTGCCCCAAGAGTGTTCACCAAATGCATGGCAGTAGTTGCTGCATTTCTATGCTCTCTGGGAATTTTTGTCTTCCCATACCTGGACGACTGGCTCATCCGAGCTCCATCTCAGTCAGAGGCCCAGATTTCCCTGGACCACAAAAGGCGCATTCTGCAGTATCTGGGACTGGTGGTAAACCTCCCAAAGTCCCAGCTCATCCCTACTCAGTCCCTAGAATTCATAGGGGCCTGGTTGGATACCACCACTGCAAGGGCCTACCTTCCTCAGGCCTGTTGCCAACGTCTAGTGTAGCTAGCCTCCCAGATTCAGTCAAAGAGCCACTTAACTGCCAGGGAGATGCTACAACTGCTAGGCCACATGGCTTCCACAGTACATGTGGTACCCTATGCTCGCCTACACATGAGAGCAGCTCAATGGACTTTTCCACCCAGTGGACTCAAGCTTCAGGAGCTCTCTCAGACCAAATAGCAACATCAACACGTCTCTTTTGGTCTCTCCAATGGTGGATGTCCACTCAAAATTTGTTGCTGGGGTCCCCCTTCCAACAGTTGTTGCCCCAAGCAACCCTCACAACAGATGCCTCCCAGACAGGTTGGGGAGCTCATCTACAGGACCTCTCCACTCAGGGCACTTGGTCCCCTAAGGAGACCTCTCTTCATATCAACCACTTGGAGCTTCGAGCAGTTTTTCTAGCTCTCAAGGTCTTTCATACCCTCCTCAGCTACAAGACAGTCCTCATCCATACGGACAATCAAGTAGCTATGTTTTATATAAACAAGCAAGGAGAAACTGGCTCTCTGTCGCTTTGCAACGAAGCTCTAAGATTGTGGGCCTTCGCCAGAGAGCATCAAATCCATCTCCTGGCAGTATATCTCCCAGGAATCCAAAACTCGTGGGCAGACAGACTCAGTCGAGTTCTGCTTCCACACGAATGGTCCCTGCACATGGATCAGGTACTCAAAATCTTTCAAGAATGGGGAACCCCGGACATAGATCTCTTTGCAAGTCCGTGGACTGCCAAACTTCCCCGATTCTGTTCCAGAATTCCGTGTCACGGAGTTCAGGCCAAGGATGCCTTCCTCCTTCATTGGGGTCAGGGCTTCCTGTATGCCTTTCCACCCATTCCCTTGATTCCCAAGACTGTTCAAACTTCAGAAGGATCAAGGATCTATGATCCTCATAGCTCCACGCTGGCCACGCCAAGTGTGGTACCCTCTGCTTCTGCATCTTTCTCAAGCCCCCTCTCTGGACTTGGGAGCTGCTCCAGACCTTCTGTCTCAGGAGGAAGGGACTTTGTGGCACCCAAACCCCAAGTCCCTTCACCTCAGAGCTTGGTTACTGAAGGCCTAGACCTTCAAGATTTGAATCTTTCTCAGCAAGTGAAGGATATCCTCCATGCTTCCAGGAAACCTTCCACCAGACGATCCTATGCTTTTAAGTGGAAAATATTTTCCATTTGGTGTGCTGAAAAGGGTCTTGACCCTCTGGCACTACCTTTTAACTTCTTTGTTAGACTATCTCCTGCATCTCTCCAATGCAGGACTTAAGACAAATTCAGTAAGAGTCCATTTGAGTGCTATTGCAGCATCCCTTAAGCCCATCAATGGACAACCTATCTCCTCTCATCCTCTTATTTCAAGATTCATGAGAGGCCTAACTTTAACTAAACCTCCCATTAGGCCTCCGGTGGCATGGGACTTAAATTTGGTTCTTGGTCAGCTTATGAAGCCACCTTTTGAACCCTTAGCCACTACCTCCTTGAAGTTTCTTTCCTGGAAGGTTATTTTCCTCATTGCAGTCACTTCTGCTCGCCGCATCAGTGAACTGCAGGCATTAGTGGCTAATCCACCTTATACAAGGTTCCATCATGACAAGGTAGTCCTTAGGACAAATCCACACTTTATGCCTAAAGTGGTCTCACCTTTTCATCTTAATCAAGAGGTATATTTACCTGTCTTTTTTCCAGCTCCTCATGCATCCAGTGCAGAGAGGAATCTTCATAATCTGGATTGTAAAAGAGCTCTTGCTTTTTACTTACATAGGACACAGCAACATAGAAAGTCTTCCCAGCTTTTTGTTGCTTTTGATCCTTCTCATTTGGGACTTCCAGTCTCTAAGAGAACACTGTCCAATTGGATTGCTCAGTGTATTTCTTTCGCCTACCAGAGTAAGAACCTTTCTCTGGAGAGCCATGTCACAGCTCATAATGTGAGTGCCATGGCCACCTCTATGGCTCATTTAAATTATGTGTCCATCGACCAGATCTGTCGAGCAGCCACCTGGGCCTCGGTTCATACCTTCACAGCCCATTACTGCTTGGACAAGGATTCCCGCCGGGATGCCTTGTTTTGTCAGGCTGTCCTCAGACACCTGTTCCACTCTTAAACAATTCCTGCCCTCCTTCCCTGGATGGATGCCTGAGATCCATAGGAGGACGCAGACCCCTTTCAGGGTCTCATATCCTTGGGGATCTCCCAGGCATCTCAGCTACGAAGTCCCCATATGTGAAGACTCATTCCTGCTTGTTCCTGGAGATAGCACAGTTACTTACCTGTAACAGGTGATCTCTGGGAACAGCAGGAATAAGTCTTCACAACCCACCCACCTCCCCTAGGAGTTGTATCTTTTTTTTCTATCTTTCCTTTCCTCTCTTTCTCTATTGTCTCAGCTTTTAACTCGAACTGAGGAGAGTTGGTTAGGAAAGGCGGGAAGGCAGCGCGCAGGCGCTGTGGGATGCTCCCAAAAGCTTTCCTTTTTGGGAAGCTGGGGAGCGTTCCCGCGCAGGCTCCGTCGGTACCGACGTACCCATATGTGAAGACTTATTCCTGCTGTTCCCAGAGATCACCTGTTACAGGTAAGTAACTGTGCTTTATTGGGGAATTTCAGCTTCAGGATTAGGATTTTTTTTTTTTTTAATATTTTACTATAGTGAAGAGTTCTCTGGGCCTGTTTAAGGATTTTGTGAGTAAGTTAGTATGATGCTGTTTGTTCTTTTCATTGATAGCTTCTTTTTAAGATTTAAGTGTGGACATGTATAGCAGATAATCAGTGTTGGATCTTGTGGCTCTCCATCTATTTTCTTGTTTGATTAGCTATTGCTTTAGCTTTTTTAGTTCAGCAGTGTACCATACTTTGGATTCTTTATTTTGGTGATGTGTTTCGGTGGTCTGTGCAGCTTTGGCTATATTGAAGTTCCAGCTATTTATGTCAGTGAGGGTTGTTGAAGAAGAGTCGGTGTGAGATTGTGTTTAAGAATTTTTGTTAAACGCTTTGAATTTGCTTTTAAAGTGGTGCGCTTTATTGGATTCTGGGGGTGCGGTGCTGGATGGGATTGCAAACTCTAATAGAAAGTGGTCTGTCCATGGAAGGGGGAGTATTTGGGGGGGGGGACGGGACGGAATAGTGTATCTTGTAGTATGTTGTGTGGAAGGAATATGAGATCAAGTATGTTTCCTTTATGGTGTGTGGGGGATTGCATTATTTGTTGATATCCTAGGTCATGTAAAGCATTTATGAAATGAGAGGAGAGAAGGTTGAAGTGATGGCAAGTTAAAATCGCCGAGGAAGATGTGGGGCTTGTTAGGGTTTGAAGTGCAGGTGGTTTCTAGGATGGATAAGTTGTCAGGGTTGTGGGAAGAGGGTCTGTAGAACAAGCTGATTGTGATGTATTTGTTGCTAATTGTAAGTACATTCATACATTCTATGGTGTTAAGTGGAGAGAGAATTTTAGGTCCTTCTTTAAAGAATTAGAGCTCCGCCTCCGTGCTTGTCAACTCTAGGACATTGGAATAAGTCGTACTTGGGGAGGACTAACCGGTTAATCAGGACAGTGTCTGAGTTTGAAAGCAAGGTTTCAGTTAAGCAGAGTATGTTTGGATTGTTGTAGTGGATACGTTTGATTATTGCTGGGGTTTTGTTTCTGGTGGATCTGGTGTTTTTAGTGGGTGTGTTGCATTGCTGTTTATGGGGATTGGAGTGGCTGCGAATGGGGATTAGATGTGTTGGACTATGAGAAGAGTGCTTTTGGTAGAGAGTAGAGGATGTGTGGAAGGGAAATAAGTGAGTCTCTTTGGCGGTAAGGTAGAATGGGTATGTGATGGTGATAATCTTGGTATTGTAGAGAAGAGGTGGGTATTGGTGCTAGTAGGAGAGGTATGCTTATGAAGATGATGCTTTTCAGATTTGCCATTGTTAGCAGAGGGTATGGCTGAGCTTGATTGTGGAAAAGATGCGGTTAGCAATGTAGCAATCCGAAATGTTGGAACGATATCAACCTGACCTGTGTTCTATAGAGGAAAATGCTCTTAAGTAGTTATGAGAAGAAAGAGGAGTGGAACCACTGAAATACTGTCCCCCAAAGACGAGCATCTCTTTGACTGGAGACTAGAATGATCCACTAGGTCAAAGGCTGCTGAAAGATCGAGAGACTGCCAGAGTGAGGTCACCATGTTGGCCCATCTGTGCATTTGGAAATCTCAGTGGGCTCTGAGCACCCAGTGGAAGCAGGCCACAGGCCTCTGGGACTGGGTAGTGATTACCGCGCCTCTCATGCAGTCCCTTCACTGGTGGCTGGAGCCACAGAACCTGCTCAGAGGTTTCCCCTTCCAGTCTGCCCCACCAGACGCTTACCACTGACTCATCCAAGCTGGGCTGGAGGGCTTACCTGGACAGTCTGCATACTCAGAACCTATGGTCAGAGCCAGGAGTATTTGCACAAAAAAAAATTTCCTGGAGCTTTGGGGCGTTTTGAATGCCCTCTGGGCATTCCACACGCATCCTCTGATCCTGAGGGGTCGCAGGTGCCTGTCTTAGATGATCCTGTTCCCTTTTCGCTTATGGCTTGGTCCTTGAGAGGTGACTTCTAGCCCATAATGGTTATTCAGTAGCTGTTATTTCCACATTATTTGAAGCCAGGCACAGTTCTACATCCTTGGCCTGTGTATGGGTGTAGCAGATGTTTGAGCTGTTGTGTCACAGGCAACATGTTTTCTCATGGCGCATACAGGTGTTTGTTTATTGTGTTGCTTGATAAACCGCCTTTCAAACATCAAAGCAGTGTACATTTCAAAACAAAAGAAAATAGGGCTGGAGGCCCGGAAAGAGAAAAGAACTACAATTCTGCAACTAAAAAGCTGTTTGATTATTTTCATCTAATTTCCATGTATTTTGGTGTGCTGAAAACAAATAAAATATTGAAAAAACTCCTAGACGTCATGATTTGCCACAACATGCAAAATTGTCTTCAAATTTATCAAATTTTTTCAAATTACTATTAATTCAAATTACTATTAATTAATTCACATAAGTGCATTTAAGATATAAAATAACAAAAAAACCTTAAAGGGGTTGTCCGAGTTATGTAAAAAAAAAATATAGCACTGTAAATCTGATGGTCAGCAATATATACATAAGCTAAGCAAGTTTTAAGTCCGTGCTTCTAATGGTAGAAGGGGATAATCTTTCCTGAAGAATCCAGTGGGAGGGAGACACAGGGCAGATAGCAGCAGCTCCGGTCAGTGCAGGGGGGCGTGGCCAGCACTATGACGTCTTGTGTACAGAAACAGAACTGCTCTCTCCTGCATGCCACACTTGTGCACGAATCATCAGGTTCTTGGCTCTAGGCTGTTCACACTTTTTCATCGCAATTCGTGTTAGCTCGTCATTCTTCAACCGTTATGTTATGGCTCCGTGAAAGTGTATTAATTCGCCAGACAGTTTCTGTTTCATCTGTGGTGAATATACAGTGTTGAAGCAACAGCAGAATATTACAGACTTTGTGAAAAAAGTATACTTTGCATACTTTGGACTAAAAATTGGAGATCAAGATAGTCTGGGCGCCTCATAAAGTGTGCAAACGGTGTGTTGAGGATCTCCGAAACTGGTTCAAGGGTAAGAAAAAAATCTTTCCGTTATGGGATTCCTATGGTATGGCGAGAGCAAAAGAACCATAGTGACGACTGTTACTTTTGTTCATGCGATGTGAAAGGGTTTAATTTCAAATGGAAGCATTCCATTTCATACCCCAATCTTCACTCGGCAATTTGTCCCATCCCCCATGGCACAGATATACCAGTACCCAAGCCCCCTGCTACCTTGGAAGAGATACCTAGCTCCGATGAAGGTGAACTCCTACCTGAACCAGATGACGAATCAAGTTCTGACTTTGAAGATGATACAAGACCAAAATTTTCTCAGGAGGAGATGAATGATTTGGTAAAGAGACTTGAATTTTCCCAAAGATGCCGCTGAGTTACTTGGATCAAGGCTGAAAAGCAGGAATTTATTGTTGCCAGGAGTGTCATCTTCATGGTTCAGACATCGTGAAAAGGAGTACGTTCCTTACTTCGCCCTTGAAGACAAGTTGGTTTATTGCATCGATGTCGAAGGTCGATGGGTCAATTTAAAATCCAATATGATTCAGAGCAATGGCATCTTTTTATAGATTCTTCAAAAACAAGTCTCAAAGCAGTTTTACTCCACAACGGTTTTTACGCTTCCATACCTGTAGGTCATTCCGTACACTTGAAGGAAACCTACGAGAACTTGGAATTGGTTCTTCGTAAACTTAAATATGAAGACCATGGTTGGCAAGTGTGTGGGGACTTGAAGGTCTTGTGCATGCTGCTCGGGCAACAAGCTGGGTATACCAAATATCCTTGTTTTCTGTGTCTATGGGACAGTCGAGACCGACAAAATTATTGGACCAAGAAGAGTTGGCAGCCGAGGGTGCTAACAGTCGGTGAAAAAAATGTCCTCCGAGAAACTTTGGTACCTTCCCATAAAGTTCTTCTACCACCTCTCCACATAAAATTGGGATTGATGAAGCAATTTGTAAAATCACTTCCAAGAGATGGAGAATGCTTCAAATACTTGGTCACCAAGTTTCCAGGCCTGTCTGAGGCAAAATTGAAGGAAGGTGTGTTCGTCGGACCAGACATTAGAAGGCTTATAGTTGATCAAGAGTTTGTCAATACCATGACGGATCCTCAAAAAGAAGGGTGGATTGCATTTAAAGAAGTCGTACAGAAATTTTTAGGCAATAACAAAGATCCTCACTACAAAAAGATCGTCGGACAAATGCTGAAAGCATTTCAAGCTTTAGGTTGCCTGATGAGTTTGAAAGTGCATTTCCTCCAGTCCCACCTTGACTACTTTCCTGAAAATTTGGGAGCTGTGAGTGAGGAACAAGGTGAATGATTCCACCAAGACATTAAAGAGATGGAAAGGAGATACCAGGGAAAATGGAGCATTACAATGATGGCAGACTACTGTTGGATGCTTCAGAGAGACATTTTGAGGTATTGCCTTATTTAACATAGTTACCTAAATTGTCAGGAAACGTGATGTCCTATGACAAAATGGAGGTCATTTTCGGATTCAGCGCACCCAAAAACATAAAGATTACGTGGAATAACCAAAAAGCTCCCAAAAGATTTTTTTGCAGACTTATGTTATCGAACAGAAAAGGATAGAGCTCACTCTATCCTTCCCACCCTGCTATATTGTGATTGTTTAATCCTTGTGTAAGTTCTCTCTGCTCCCTCCTCTCCTCTGCTGTTTCTGTCCTTTATTGAAATGGCGTTCCTTTTCTTTTCTTTCTTTGCAGCTCTAGTTTTTTTTTTTTAAACTGTAAACTGCTTTATGCTTTGGCCTGAGCGGCATATCAAGTATGGATACAAATAAATAAACTCATACAAAGCATTAAGACAAATGACAGAAGCAAAAATTAGGTTAGGAAACAGACTGGTAGGTCAAAAGCCGAGGCAAAGAGGTGAGTTTTTAGAAGAGACCTGAATTTTGAGTAGGATTGTTCTAGTCTGAGGGTGGCAAGGGGAGAGTTCCATAGGGAAGGGCCAAGGAAGAAGGCTGAGAAGCGTGTGGATTGAAGGTGTGCTGGCATTTCGCAGAATGGGTTTGAAAAGGGACTTACCTAATTCCCTTAGGGTACATGTGGCAGCCCTCCCTTGCTATCAAGGGCCGATTGCTTGTCAGCTCCTTGTTTTTCACACAAACTCACTTCCTGCATGGTGTTTGCTGCAGCCTCCTGTGTTGCCGCTGTGGGATCTTGTGCTGGTGCTCAGGGATCTTTTGGCGGCTCCCTTTGAGCTCTTGAGGAGGGCTAATTTGAAGGATCTGTCTTTGAAAGCTGTATTTCTGGTTGCTGTGGCATCAGCTCACCTGGTGTCAGTTGCAGACCCTGTCCTGTTAGGATACTATTTTGTCCTTTTTGTCCTCAGGGGTAAGTTTGCACCTCGTGCCTCTACATTTTGCCTAAGATAGTTGTCTTTCCATGTCAACCAGGTGATTTCGCTGCCTTCCGTTTCGTCAGAGCAGTGCTTGGGTAAGGATAGATTCCTTTGTTTGCCAAGTTCTTTGTTACCTGGAGGTAATGAATCATTTTGTCTGTCAGACTGCTTGTTTGTCCTTTTTGCTGGGCCTTGTTAGGGTCAAGACGTTTCGAAGTCTACACTTGTGTGCTGGTTAAAGGAGGTTTTCGCTTCAGTGTATCTTCGGCATGGCAAACTTGTTCCAGAGGGTCTGAGCTCATTCAACCAGGCTCAGGCCACCTCTTGAGTATTCCAGTCTCTCTCCTCTGGATATCTGTCTAGCAGTGATGTGGTCTACCTTTGTTAGACATTATCGGCTAGACCTTCAGGCATGGAAGTAAGCTTGCATTGGTTCTCGGGTGCATGCAACTGCAATTTCTTCCCACCTGGTAGAGGAGTAGCTTTGGTACTTCACACATGTCTGGACTGGTCTAGCAAGATTCTCTGGAAGATGAAATTTTACTTACCATTAATTTCCTTTCCTGTAGTCCTGCTAGACCATTCCAAGACCCGCCCAGTCTGTATTATGCTGTTCGTTTCTGAAGAGGTGATTGTTGATCATTGACTGTTACCATTGCATGGTTGCATTGGTTTACAAGAGAGAAAAAAGTCAAATAGAAATTTTTGCTTTGGGCTACCTTGGTTAGGCAGTTAAACTGGCATCACTGGTATTTAGCTGCCCCAGGCTAAATACCAGTGATGCCACTGAAGTTTCTGGTCTTTTCCCTGTCTCCATCATTGGCTGGCAGGGGGATACAACCCACTTGTCTGGACTGGTCTAGCACGACTGCAGGAAAAGAAATTAATGGCATGTAAAATTTCTTAGCATTGTTCCTTTGGGAACGAAGGCAAGCAGACCACCTGGTTGACATGGAAAACAGATACCATTTTAGGCAAAAAAGGAAGGAATGGGCTGTCAATACACAGCCTCTACCAAAGAGGACAGAGGACTCTTGGCATGACCAAGTCTCCAAGACACATTACTGAGTAGATTGTGCCCAAAAAGGGCAGCCTTATGAGACAAATACTTGAGCATAGCCCTCCTCAAGGGCACAATGGCTCATCCAAGGTCTGAAAAACCTAACTCTTGGATCCCTGTTGATTCTTTGGACCTTCTACTGTGAGTCTTTAATTATTTTCAATAACAGCTTGGTTACAGGCATTTTCCCACAATCTTAGGTTGAACCAGGGCAGTTTTCCATCTTGAGTAATCCCTTCCTGGATACTGTCATCCCTGCACAATATCGCCCCATTTCTAATCTCCTTTTTCTATCTAAGAGTCTAGAAATATTGATCTTTGCACAGCTCATTGAACACCTCGAGAAAACCAACTTCCTTCATCTGCAACAATCCAGATTCTGTGCTGGACACGGCACTGAAACCATCCTACTCTGTCCCTAATGAAACTCAAGAATCCCTTGGGAAGGGCAATATATCTCTAGCCATCTCTCTCGACATTTCCTCAGCCTTCGATCTGGTTAGTCACCCCATTTTACTCTCTTGTCTGCAAGATGCCTGTCTTCATGGCATCTTCTTAGTGGTTCCACTTTTTTTCATCTCCGACTGCACTTACTTTGGGTCCTCTGTTTCCAGTCACTTCTCCCTTAGTTGTGGTGTCCCCAGGGCTCAGTTCTCCGAGAACAAGCAGGAAGTCAGTCCTCACCAATGTTCCTGCTAAGCTGCGCTGGGTCCGCTGCCAACATCCCTGCCGGTGGGGGGGAGGTGCAGAGCGATCGATCGCTCTGCCCCTCCCCCCACCGGCGGGAATGCCGGCGGAGGACCCGGCGCAGATTAAAGAGAACATTGCGAGGGTGCTGCAGCGTGCGTTAGACCCTGCCCTCAGATGAATGCCATGCCGGACTGTAAAGGAGCACAGATCCAGGGTTTCCTGACACAGTAGGCAGGACCCCGTGCCACCCTGCTTATTCACACACAACATGGCTACTTGGTTGTCTGTCTGTACCAAGACAGGCTGGTGAGCCAAAGTTTGACAGAAAACACGTAGAGCCAGGCAGATGGCACGGGAACATTGGTCCTCACATATGGGTGATGTCAGCTCCGATGGAGCCCTTGTGTGGAGCAAATCCCCAGTTTTCAAAGAAAGCCTTTGGGAATTGCATCACGCATGCACGGTCCCCTTCCCGGCCAAGGGTGCCATCTTGCTCAATCTCCTATTTTCCACGGAGCCCTTCGGACGTTGTCAAATAGTTGCCGTGAAAAAAAAGAGTTTAAAACAATTGAAAATTTTCTTTCCTTCCGGATCTACACTGGTTCCTTTCCCGCCTTCGGCTCAGTACACCGGTATTGAGTCTGGCTTGATTTTTCGGTTTTTGTCCTTAGTGACTAGTGTTCGCGCTCTTTTTCTTTCACTGGCAGCCCGGGTCTTCGACCTCGCAGGGGCCCTTTTTCCCCCGATGGCTGCCAGCGGTTTTAAAAAATGTGATTGGTGTACTAAACTAATGTCCCTCACCGAAACACATGACTGCTGTCTCCGGTGCCTTGGGCCTGACCACGACGCAAAGGTCTGTGGCCCGTGTAGGAAGATGTCCTCGAAGGCCCTGAGAAGCCGCCATCAGCAGCATGATAGGATTTTTGCTGAGTCCGTACTTTCGCGGGCCCGGACCTCGTCTGAGGCCTCTACATCCTGGGGGGAACACTCTGAGCCTGAGCGTCGTAAGGGTTCCTTCGAGAGGGGGTCTCCCTCACTGGAACATCGAAGGAAGAAAAAAATCCTTGAAGGTGGCATCGTTGGATGGCTCTGAACGGCCTGGTCCTTCGCGGGACCGGTCGCGGAGCCCTGAGCGCCGGCCCGCATCCTCGGAGATTGAGCGTCCAGCGAAGCTTCCTCATTGAGGACTCCCCCCCCCCCCCCCAGGGGAACTGGCGTCAGGTCTGATGGCGTCGGGACCTGACCCAATTGCTCCGGAGCCTTCTGAACTGGTTCTCAGAATGGTGGTCCTGGAGCGCAGTATGTTGGCCCTGGAGTGCAGTATGTCTGCCTTCATGGAGCAGCAGCGGGCGCTGATTGCCGGTCTCACCAGTTCTTCCGCCCCAACCACCGAGCCACCGATGTACATCTATCCCGGAGGCCGAGCTGATCCTCGAGACCATGTGTACTTGAGTTGATCCTCAGCCGAGGTCCCTCTCGGCTGCCTTCTTGTGGCCGAGGTCGTCTCCGCTGGTTCCACTGGCATTGGGGCAGTTTATGCCAGGGTCCTCGATGCTGGAGCCCCTCGATTCCTCCTTGGAGGCATTTGGCTGGGAGACGGAGGAGGAAGAGTCCCCAGACACCTGTTGGCACAGGGATGTCCCATCCAATTACCAGGTGTCTGAGCCTCGGAGATTTCAATATGCCAGATGTTGATTGGCACATTCCTGCTGCAGTATCATCTAGAAGTAAGGAGATCCTGGATTCTCTACAGGGAGAACTATTCAGGCAATTGGTAACAGACCCCACACGTGAAGGGGCCATACTGGATTTGGTGCTTACCAATGGTGAAAGTGTTTCTGATGTTGTAGTGGGAGATCATTTTGCATCCAGTGATCACCAGATGGTGTGGTTCAGTATTAGGACTAGGGCTGTTAGAATCCATTCCAAGGTGAAGATCTTAGACTTTAGGAAGACTAACTTTGCGAAGATGGGCCAATACCTCAGGGAGTCGTTAGTGGGATGGGAACAGCTGGGGGATGTAGAAAAACAGTGGGCAAAACTGAAAGGGGGTATTTTAAAGGCAACCAACCTTTTTGTTAAAATGGTAAATAAAGGCAAAAGGAACAGGAGACCGCTATGGTTTTCAAAGGAAGTAGCTGAAAAAATGAAGAAAAAGAGGGAGGCCTTCATGAAATACAAGAGATCACAGAGAGAGGAAGACAGGCATCTGTATTTGGAAAAACTTAGAGAAGCTAGCAAAGTAGTCAAGAAGGCAAAGATTCAAAAGGAGGAGGAAATAGCCAATGCAATAAAATGGGGGGATAAGACATTTTTCAGATATATTAGTGAGAAGAGGAAGGGCAAAAGTGGTATTGTCAGACTCAAGGGTGCAGGGGGGGAATATGTAGAAGCTGATAAGGATAAAGCGGAATTGCTTAACAAATATTTTTGTTCTGTGTTCACAGATGAAGAACCAGGAGCAGGACCTCAGAAAACACCCACAAATAAGAACAGAAGCGAGGGACATCTTGAACAATTTTCAGAAGACTGTGTTCGTGAGAAACTAGCTCAACTTAAAGTAGACAAAGCGATGGGACCGGATGGGATACACCCTAGAATACTGAGGGAACTTGGGGACGTTCTAGCAACTCCACTGACTGACCTTTTCAATGCCTCGTTGGAGTCGGGAGTGGTGCCAAAGGACTGGAGAGAGGCTCATGTGCCTTTACACAAAAGCGGAAGTAAGGATGTGGTTGAAAACTACAGGCCGGTTAGTTTAACTTCGGTGGTGAGTAAATTATTGGAAACGCTGCTGAAAGAGAAAATAGTGAGGTTTCTGGAGTCCGGCGGATTACAGGATCCGAGGCAGCATGGATTCACCAGAGGCAGGTCTTGTCAGACAAATCTGATTGATTTCTTTGACTGGGTGACCAGGGAGTTGGACCGAGGGAGAGCTCTAGATGTGGTGTATTTAGATTTCAGTAAAGCCTTTGACACTGTTCCTCACAGGCGACTTATAAACAAACTGAGCACCCTAGGGATGGACCCTAAAGTTACTGCTTGGGTTAGAAATTGGTTGGGTGGGAGGCGACAAAGAGTACAAGTAAATGGAGCTCACTCTGAGGAGAAGGATGTTACCAGTGGTGTGCCCCAGGGATCTGTCCTTGGTCCGATTCTTTTTAACATCTTTGTTAGTGATATAGCGGAAGGGCTGTCGGGTAAGGTTTGCCTCTTTGCGGATGATACCAAAATCTGCAATAGAGTAGACACCCAGGAAGGTGTATATAACATGAGGAGGGATCTAGCTAAGCTTGAAGAATGGTCTAGAATTTGGCAGCTGGGATTTAATGTTAAAAAATGTAAGGTCATGCATTTGGGCTGCAGCAATCCAAGGGAGCAATACAGTATAGGAGGTGAAGTACTTTTGTCCACTAAAGAAGAGCGGGACCTAGGCGTGGTTGTGTCTGATGATCTTAAAGTAGCTAAACAGGTAGAAAAGGCGACGGCAAAAGCTAGAAGGTTGCTTGGGTGCATACGGAGAGGAATGGCTAGCAGAAAAAAGGAGGTGATAATGCCTCTGTATAAGTCTTTGGTGCAACCTCATTTGGAGTATGGTATGCAATTCTGGAGACCACACCTTCAAAAGGATGTGAACAGGATGGAGTCGGTGCAGAGGGTTGCTACTAAAATGATTAATTGGCTTTATTATAAAGCATATGAGGACAGACTTAAGGATCTTAATATGTACACCTTAGAGGAAAGGCGGGATAGAGGTGATATGATTGAGATGTTTAAATACCTCCGTGGCATAAATGTTCAGGGAGAGAGCCTCTTTCAATTGAAAGCAAGTTCTGCTACGAGGGGACTTGGGATGAGGGTGAAGGGTGATAGATTCAGGAGTGATATGCGGAAATATTTCTTTACGGAAAGAGTAGTGGATCCGTGGAATAGTCTCCCAGTGGAGGTGGTAGAGATGAGGACAGTAACTGAATTCAAAAAAGCATGGGACCAACACAGAGGATCTCTAAAGGTAAAAAGTGGACTGTTGTAGTTATGGAAGGACAGACTAGATGGGCCTTGTGGTCTTTTTCTGTCATCATGTTTCTATGTTTCTAAGGTCCCCCCCCCCCCCCCCGAGGACACTAGGTTCTTGGACTTCGTAAGGGATATATCAAAGGCTTTGGGATTCCCCACGGAGTCTGAGGAGGATCCTCGAGCTGACGAGCTCGAGATCCTCCAGTATGACTCTCCCCACAGGAGGCCCTTACTGTACCAGTGCCTCCGATCCTGGAACGACTGATGCTCCACATGTGGGAAGCACTGGCGTTGGCGCCGATGATCAGCAAACGGATCGACTCGATGTATCGAGTCAGTAAGAGTCCTGGATTTCAAAAAGCACGATTGCTGTACAACTCCATGGTTGTGGAATTGGCCATGCGCAGGCTGAAGAGCCAGAAGACGCACTCCTCAGTGCCTCCTGGCAGGTAGGCCCGCAACTTGGACGGGACTAAGTTCGGACATTGCATACAGCCATAAGACGGAAAAGGCCGGGGCGATTACTCGAAGGAGTTAAACTTCTGCACGACGGCGCAAGACCACACATCAAAACAAACCAATCTGTGGTTGACACAGCGGAAGTGGGAGGTCCTGCTACATCCTCCATATAGTCCGGACAACCCCTTCGGATTTTTATTTATTCAGACTTTTGGCAGGGAAACGCTTTGCGGATCAGGAGGAATTGCAAGACACCGTTATGGACTCTTCAAGCAGCTTGACACGCAACTGTACCGTGAAGGGATGTTCAAACTAGTGTCACGCTGGGATAAATGTCTCAATGTTTACGGCGATTATTTGGAGAAGTAAACAAAAGTATGTAGTGTTTGGTGGAATGTATTGAATAATTTCTTTAAATACAAATGTTAGTGTAATTTTGGCTTATACCTTTAATATCGGACACCCCTCGCATTTTGTTCTTTCTAGCTGTGTCATTTGACTGAGCAAGATGGGGATCGTGCATGCTTGATGCAATTCCCAAAGGCTTTCTTTGAAAGCTGGGGATTTGCTCCGCACGAGGGCTCCGTCGGTGCTGATGTCACCCATATCTGAAGACTGATTCCTGCTGTCCCCGGAGAACATCTGTTACAGGTGAGTAACTATGCTTTCTGGCCCTCCTCCTATTCAACATCTTTCTTGCCCTGGTGGCCATTCTTATTCAGCAACTTGGTGTCTGTGCATATTACTACACAGACATACTGTTACTGTTCCACATGCACCCAACATCCTCCAATCTCAATATTGTTAATTCTTGTCTCTCTCAAGTTGCCCTTTGGTTAAGAACCAACCATCTGAAGCTAAACGCTTCCAAAACCTTGGTCACCTGGCTCACCAGATCTTCATTAGTTCCACATCTAGCCCCCTCACTTGACAGCGCTGTTATCCCATTGATCTCCAGGAACAAGCAGGAATGTAGTCTTCACATATGGGTATCGTCGGTACAGACGGAGCCTGCGCAGGAACGCTCCCCAGCGTCCAATAGGAACGCTTTTGGGAGCATTCCTCAGCACATGCGTGCTGCCTTCCCGCCTTTCCAACTGTCCCTCTTCAGTTCTTCATTTTCTGCGGAGCCGACAGGATCTATTCCCTGTCACCGCAGAAAATTCCGTCTTTAAATTTCTTTTCTTGTGGTCGCATTTGCTACCAGTACCGCCGGTTCGGTTCTTTTCTTTTCTTTTCTCCCAAGATGGACAGGTCTCAGCTGAGGTGCCAGACGAAGACAAACCACCCATCTGGGCAGCAGCAGAATGGGATAGTGTTGACGGCGGAGGATCACATTTCTGTGACAACGGCAACAACACCAAACTTAAACTGCGCGGAAGGAAGGCCCGGCAATCTACTTCTGTATCTTGCCATGAAAACCCAATGGATAGTTACAACAAAACAAATTGTGCTATGGTGCTGGAAGATGAGACTCCCAGGTCGGAAGGCACTCAACTAGCTACTGGGGAAGAGCTGAAGACTTTTCAGAGTAAACCCAGCATTTATGATGTGGTTGGATCAAAGCCTTCGGGAAGTCTGACTGCTGATGTAGCTGCGCATGAAATGAGTCAGAAGCTGTAAAGATGTCTTACACATTGGAACATGGAACGTACGAAGCATGAACCAAGGGAAGTTGGAAGTGGTCAAGAATGAAATGGAACGTGTACAACTTGATCTGTTGGGTGTCAGCGAACTGAAATGGACTGGCATCGGGCACTTTGCATCAGATGATCACATGGTCTACTATGCTGGAAATGAAAGACAAAGAAGAAATGGTGTTGCATTTATAATAAAGAAGAAACTTGCAAGAACTGTAATGAAATACAATGCAGTTAGCGAACGCTTAATCTCTATTCGTCTACGAGGATTGCCTATCAACACAACTATAATTCAAGTATATGCCCCAACAACAGCTGCAGAAGAGAATGAAATTGAAGAGTTCTATGAACAAGTACAAGCTGAAATTGACAGAACATGCAAACAGGATATCCTGATAGTCATGGGTGACTGGAACGCAAAAGTTGGCAACAAAGAAGAAGGCAAAGTAGTTGGAAAATATGGACTTGGCAACAGAAATGAAGCTGGAGAAAGATTGATAGAATTCTGCAAGACCAATGATCTATTCATCTCAAACACCTTCTTTCAGCAACACAAGCGACGACTGTACACATGGACTTCACCCAATGGATTGTATAAAAATCAAATTGACTACATCTGTGGAAGTCAACGATGGAAAAGCTCTGTAACATCAACAAAGACAAAACCTGGAGCTGACTGTGGTACAGATCATCAACTACTAGTATGCAAACTCAAGCTAAAGTTGAAAAAGAGCAAACCACTCATGAATGCAGCAAAATATGACCTTGAGAATATACCACTGGAATTTAAAGACTGCCTGCAAAATCGATTTGCTGCCTTAGATACAAATGACAGAGCTCCGGAAGAGTTATGGAATGACATCAAGAAGGTTGTGCTGGAAGAAAGCGAGAAGTCTCTACAAAAGGTGAAAAAGCAAAAACGGCCAAAATGGATGACGGAAGAAACTCTGAAAATTGCCCAGAAACGCAGAGAAGCTAAAGCCAAAGGAGAAAGAAAGACAATCGCAGAACTCAACAGAGATTTCCAACGTGCAGCAAGACAGGACAAGGAAAAGTACTACAATGACACTTGCAAGGAAATAGAAGCAGAAACTATTAGAGGAAGAACAAGATCGGCTTTCCTAAAGCTGCGAGAGTTAAAGAAAAAGTTCCAGCCTCGAATTGGAATGTTACAAGATGCTCAAGGTTCTATGTTGAATGATGCTGAGAAGATCAAGAAAAGGTGGAAGGAATATACAGAGTTTTTATATGATAAAGATCAAGTGGACCAACAGCCGTTTCAACCTATACCTTATGATCAGGAACCATTGGTGATGAAAGAAGAAGTTGAAGCAGCATTGAAAGCCTTATCAAAGAACAAAGCACCAGGCATTGATAGCATTCCCATAGAAGTATTGCAGCAATCTGATGCAGCTGTTACCGTACTTACAAGGCTCTGCCAAGAAATATGGAAGACAACATCATGGCCAACTGACTGGAAAAGATCTGTGTTTATACCAATACTAAAGAAAGGTGATCCAACTGACTGTGGAAATTATCGCACAATCGCTCTGATCCCACATGCCAGCAAGATTCTACTGAAGATTATTCAAAAGAGACTACAGCCATACCTAGAACAAGAACTACCTGAAGTGCAAGCAGGGTTCAGGAAAGGGCGAGGAACGAGAGACATCATTGCGGATGTGAGATGGATCCTTGAAAAGACTAAAGAATACCAAAAGGATATCTATTTGTGCTTTATCGACTATAGCAAGGCTTTTGACTGTGTAAACCATGAGAAACTCTGGGCCACATTAAGAAGCATGGGTATACCAGAACACCTGATCGTTCTCTTGCGTAATCTGTACATTGATCAAGAAGCAACAGTTTGAACGGAACAAGGAGAAACAGAATGGTTTAAAATAAGCAAAGGTGTAAGACAAGGCTGCATACTTTCCCCCTACCTGTTTAATTTATATGCAGAACAAATCATCAGAGAAGCAGGACTGTATGAAGACAACAGAGGTGTGAAGATTGGTGGAAGACTCATCAACAACCTTCGCTATGCTGATACCACATTACTGGCTGAAAGTGAAGATGATCTGAAACATTTGCTTCTCACAATCAAAGAACATAGTCTCAAAATGGGCCTGCACCTTAATGTAAAGAAGACAAAGATCATGACAACTGGCATAATCAACAGGTTCATCGTTGAAGGAGAAGAAATTGAAATCGTGAACAACTTTAACCTACTTGGATCAACTATCAATAAAGAAGCAACAAGCAGTCAAGAAATCAGACGACGCATTGCTCTTGGCAGAATGGCTATGAAAGACCTAGATAAGATTCTCAAGAGCAGAGATGTCTCTCTCCATACAAAGATTCGACTTGTTCAAGCCATGGTATTTTCAATAACATCATATGGATGTGAAAGCTGGACAGTGAAAAAGACAGACAGAAAGAAAATTGATGCCTTTGAATTATGGTGCTGGCGGCGAATACTGTGTATACCATGGACTGCCCGAAGAACAAACCAGTCGGTACTAGAAGAGATCAAACCTAAGCTTTCTTTAGAAGCTCAGATGACAAGACTTCGACTTTCATACTTCGGACACATCATGCGAAGAGAGAGATCATTAGAGAAAGACATCATGCTTGGCAAGATAGAAGGTCAACGCAAAAGAGGAAGGCCAGCAATGAGATGGATTGCTACAATAACAGCAGCTACGGTTACCAGTCTGTCAACAATGAGCTGCCTGACTGAAGACCGAACACAATTTAGGATAGCTATCCAGAGGGTCGCCATGAGTTGACTCCGACTCAACGGCACTTAACAACAACAGGCTTTAGACTGTTTCTTTTCAGAAACTTTTCTCTTTGGTGCTAGGTGCCATTTTGGGTACTAGGCCCCATATTCGTAAATCATGGAAAAGCCAACTAGCGGTTTTGAAAAATGTACTAAGTGTGGCAGTACCATTTCCGTCACTGACACCCATGATTGGTGTCTGAAATGTTCCTTCTCAAATACTTAAAACACCAAACAGGTTCCTCCCCCATTTAACTTCCTATGTATAGTTACCCCCTCTCTCCAAATTTCATTCCCTGTTCAATGTAATGACCAGACATTTTTTATATTGTCGGATGTTGTTCTTTGTAAACCGCGCTGATCATAAATAGTGCGGTATATAAGAATTGTAAATAAATAAATAAATAAATGTTTAGGACCTGAACATTCTCCAACTAAATGTCTCTCCTGCATGGGGATGACTAAAAGAGGAAGACAGAACCAGGCTACAAAGCTCGGTACCTTCTTTTCTTCAGATGCCAGATCCATTGCATCGACATCGTCAAGGGCCTCTTCTTCCTCCCATGGATCTCAGGTAACTAAACATAAAAGCCGGTCCTCAAAGGGTACCTCTCCTGCCAAGCATCGAGAAGCCATTGGTGTTGCCCTTGAGGGAACCACTCCGGCAAAACAGCCCCGGTGGGAGGCTTCGGCTTCCAAAGCATCGATGGGGCTTCAGGATGTTCTCGAGGCCTCAACCTCGCAAGAACTACCTGTGCCATGCTCAGGGGTTCTGGCCTTCCTTACCGGTACCGACACCCAGGCATCGGTAGCGTCGATAGACCAGAGGTTCCTCGCTATCGAGCGCAGCATCGCAGCTCTTCTTTCAGCTGCAGTACCAGTGGTCCCACGGGCACCGGTATCGACACTGATGCCGGTACCGACCCCAGTGGGAATTCTTCCCATGCCATCTCTGGCTGGAATTGACACGATCGGTACCGGGATCGTGCTTTGCAGGAGCATCGGGGTCAGGAATACTCCGATTCCGAGGACTCTGACAATTCTGCTGGCACTAGAGGGTTTCTCCTAGAAGATCCCTCTTCTCCCCAACGCAGAATGTCACCTCAGAGGACATGTCATTTTAGGATTTCATCCGTGATATGGCCAAAGGTCTTTCAATCACAGTAGCTCCTGAAGACGAACCCAGAGCGAAGGAATTGGAAATTCTCCAATATCCTAAAGCTCCTAAGGAGGCAGCCACTCTGCCTATCCATGAAATTCTGCATAGCTTGATGCTCAGACTGTGGGAGACACCTCTGACTACTTCTCCTCACTCTAGGAGACTTGATACTATGTATCGAGTTTCGCCATGTCCTGGATTTCAGAAAACTCAGCTGCCACACCATTCAATGGTAGTGGAATCAGCCATGCGTAGGATGAAAAGTACATCCAATCCTCCAGGTCGTGAATGCAGGACTCTGGATGCTTTTAGACGCAGGACCTTTCAAGCTTCTATGCTTTCAGCTAGGATCAGTTCATATATCCTATATATGGGAATGTTCCTCAAGGAAGTCACAGGAGACTTGGAACTTATGAGCTCATTTCTCCCAGATAAGAGACAAGATTTTCTTCAACGGGGTGCAGGGTTTTACTCCCCCTATTTTCTTATTCCAAAGAAAACAGGAGGACACAGACCCATTCTAGACCTCAGAGAATTGAACAAATATCTGTTTTGAGAGAAATTCAAAATGATTTCTCTAGGAACTCTTCTGCCATACCTTCAAAGCCAGGATTGGCTTTTCTCTCTTCAAGGATGCATACACTCACATTCTCATCCATCCAGATCACCGGAAATTTTTGTTTCCTTTTCAGGGGAAGACATTTCCAGTACAAGGTTCTTCCTTTTGGTCTGGCTTCAGCACCAAGGGTATTCACGAAATGCATGGCAGTAGTAGCTGCATTTCTACGAACCCTGGGGATTTTCATCTTCCCCTACTTAGACGACTGGCTCATTTGAGCCCCTACAGTTGCAGAGGCCAGCATTGCACTGTCCCATACAATGCGAATCCTCCAATACTTGGGATTGCTAATAAACTTCCCAAAATCTCAACTAGTTCCTTCCCAATGCTTAGAATTCATAGGAGCCTGTCTGGATACCAGACAGGCAAGGGCTTTCCTTCCACAAGCCCGGTGTCTTCGCATATTGCAACTAGCTTCTCAAGCAGCAGGCAAATCCTCCCTCACTGCTCTGGAGCTACTGCAGTTACTGGGACATATGGCATCCACAGTTCATGTAGTCTCATATGCTCGCCTCCACATTCGAACAGCTTAGTGGACCCTCTCCACACAGTGGACACAGGTCATTTGTCGGACAAAATAACAATCTCTCAACGGCTAATTTTGTCCCTCCAATGGTGGCAATCATTAAAAAATCTGACAGTGGGGTCTCCTTTCCATCAACCCCTCTTTCAGGCCACCCTAACAGATGCATCACAGGTGGGTTGGGGAGCACACCTGAATCATCTCTCTACTCAGGGCACCTGGACTTCACAGGAGGTTGATTTACACATAAACCTCCTGGAATTAAGAGCAATCTATTTAGCTCTTCGAGTGTTCCACGCCCAGCTCTGCTACAAGACAGTCCTAGTCCAGACGGACAATCAAGTAGCCATGTTCTATGTGAACAAGAAGGGCGGAACAGGCTCTGTCGTTATGCAATGAAGCTTTACGATTGTGGGCCCTCGCCAGAGAGCATCAAATTCACCTTCTAATGGTATATCTTCCATCAAATTCACCTTCTAATGGTATATCTTCCAGGCATTCAAAACCTTTGGGCAGACAAACTCAGTCGAGTACTGCTGCCTCACGAGTGGTCCCTCCACTTAGACCAGGTGGCAAAGCTATTTCATCTCTGGGGCACTCCAGACATAGACCTCTTTGCAAGTCCACAGAATGCCAAACTTCCCCAGTTCTGTTCCAGGATTCCGGCTCACAACTGTCAGGCAAGGGATGCCTTCCTCCTTCACTGGGGTCAGGACTTCCTTTATGCCTTCCCACCCATTCCCCTCATCCCCCAAACACTCTTCATGCTTCAGAGAGACAGGGGTCGCATGACTCTCATAGCACCACGATGGCCACGCCAAACGTGGTATTCCCTGCTTCTACATCTCTCTCATGCGGCACCCCTGGAGTTAGAGCATGCTCCAGATCTCCTTTCCCAGGAAAACGGGACGCTATGGCACCCGAATCCCCAGTCCCTGCACCTCACGGCCTGGTTGCTGAAGGCTTAGACCTCCAAGATTTCAACCTGTCCCAGCAGATAAAAGATTTCCTTCAGGCTTCTAGGAAACTTTCCACAAGAATATCTTATGCCTTCAAGTGGAAACGTTTTACTATATGGTGCTCCAAGAGGGGATTAAACACCCTGGTCATACCCTTAGAATCGATTCTAGAGCATCTCCTTCACTTATCGAATTCTGGTTTAAAGGCCAATTTGGTAAGAGTCCATCTTAGTGCAATTGCAGCTTATTATAAGTCTCTAAATGGACAACCAATTTCCTCTCATCCACTTCTATCAAGATTTATGAGAGTCTTTTATTAACTAAACCTCCCATCAAGCCACCACCGGTGGCATGGGATCTAAATCTAGTTCTCGGGCAGGTCATGAAGCCGCCTTTTGAACCTTTGGCCACTACAGCCCTTAAGTTTTGACCTGGAAGGTCATCTTCCTAATTGCAATCACCTCTGCCTGTCGCATTAGTGAATTGCAAGCTTTAGTGGCTGATCCTCCTTATACTAGGTTTCATCATGATAAGGTTGTTCTTCAAACTCACCCACACTTCATGCCAAAGGTGGTTTTGCCTTTTCATTTAAACCAATCAATTTATCTTCCTGTATTTTTTCCAAGGCCTCAGCCTCTAACGCAGAAAGAAACCTTCATACTTTGGATTGTAAAAGGGCCTTGGCCTTTTACATACAAAGAACACAGCAACATAGAAAGTCCTCACAACATTTTATAGCTTTTGACCGTAGTCATTTGGGACTTCCAGTCTCCAAAAGAACTTTATCTAAATGGATTGCCCAGTGCATATCCTTTGCTTATGAGAGTAAGGGTCTTCCTCTTCAAGACCATGTCACAGCTCATAATGTGAGAGCCATGGCAGCTTCTATGGCTAATCTCCACTCTGTGTCTATCGATGACATTTGTCGAGCAGCCACCTGGGCTTCGGTGCACACCTTCACAGCTCACTACTGCCTAGATAAAGCCTCCCATCGGGATGCCGCCTTTGGCCAAGCTGTTCTTCAAAATCTCTTTCAGACCTAATTCAACTCCTACCCACCAACCCTGGTGGAATGCCAGAGATCCATGGGAGGAAGGATGCCTACCTTTTTAAGGTGGCACCTTCCTGGGGCTATCTCCCTGGCATCTTCAGCTAGGGAGTCCCCATATGTGAAGACTACATTGCTGCTTGTTGCTGGAGATAGCGTAGTTACTCACCTGTAACGGGTGATCTCTGGGACAGCAGGAATTTAGTCTTCACAACCCGCCCACCTCCCCTAGGAGTTCTCTCTCTCTTTGTCTCTTTCCTCTCTCCCTCTATCCTTTCACTCAGCTACAAACTTAACTGAAGAGGGATAGTTGGAAAGGCGGGAAGGCAGCGCGCATGTGCTGAGGGATGCTTCCAAAAGTGTTCCTATTGGACGCTGGGGAGCGTTCCCACGCATGCTCCGTCGGTACCGACGATACCCATATATGAAGACTAAATTCCTGCTGTTCCCGGAGATCACCTGTTACAGGTGAGTAACTACGCTGTACCGCCATTCAAATACCTGGGAGTTATTCTTAACAATGCGCTCACTTTCCACAATCAGATCAGCATCATGGTGAAACATTCCTCTTTTTCCCTCCACCAGATCCGTTCGTTCATTTCTCTCCAATTCCACTATAACTACATTGCTCTTGTCTCTGGCCATATCTCTCCTAGATTACTGCAGTGTCATATGTCAGTCTTCATAACTATTAGCTCAGATGTCTTCAAACCGTTCAAAACACAGATATAAGAATACTGCATCACGCTTTCAGATTCAATCGCATTATCCCTTTGCTCATTGACTCCCACTGGCTACCTTTTCAGTATCGGGTTCAATAAAAACTCCTTATCATAGTTCATAAAACCCTACATACTAGCATACCCTCTCTTCTGTCATCACGTATTGTCATTCACACACCACGTCTTATACACTCCATTTATGCCAATCACCTCTATCTTCTCTCCTCCTCCTGCGCCTATTTTGAATCAACTCATAACTCAGTTTTTTATTTTCTTGGACTCGGCCTTTGGAATGCCCTACCCTCTGGCCTTTGTTTGGAAATGTCAAACACAAAATTCAAATCATGTCTTAAAACCTATCTATTTCAGCTAACTTTTGACCTGAAGCCCTCTGCTACACAAAACAGTACTTCCCATCCCTACTGTCCCTGACTTTCCACCTTTTAAACTATCCCCCCCCCCCCAATAACCTTCCCTGTAACCTAGTTTTGTAATACTCCTCCTTTCCTGTATTTTATTGGTGGTGGTTTCCTCCTTAAAAAGTTTTTATGTACACCACTGATACGAAGGGCTGTATATCAGATTTTAATAAACCATAAACAGAGAACCCCCAAAGGAAAAACAGCACCAGGGAGGGGCAAGGGCTAAACTCCCTGCAGGAAATGGGCCACATCCAGATGTAAGGCTATGGATCGCCCTGTCACGAGGCTTTTAGAACAAGCCAAGGTCACCACCTGAACCTTTAGTAAACTGAGGGAAAAGCCTTTGCCAAATCCATTCTTGGGGAAGAAAGACAGAGCTGGCAAGTCTGCAATGTTTTGGAGCATTTGTCGGCTCATGATACCAGTGCTCAAAAAGATGCCAGAAGCACATAGGCAAGACTGTACAGGAGAGCCGCATCTTGCTTTTTTCCCCCCTTTGTGCTAAACATTGCTTCTCAAGAGCCAAGCTGGAAGAGGGGAACCTGACAGTCTAGCAAGACTGGCCTCTGCCTCAAGAGCCCCCATGCTGACAGAAGGTGAATGTGGGCACCCTGCTAGAGGCACAGCAGATCCGCATACCACAAACTCCTCAGCCAGGCTGGTGCCACCAGCATCACTGGACCCAGATGGTGCTTCACAAGACAAAGTACTCGCTCATGAGAGGTCAGAGGAAACACCGACAGAACATGCCTTGGGCCGAGGCCAAAATAGGGCAACCATGCTCTTGGAACTCACCTTTTTTGTGGGGGCTGAAGAACCTGTGCACCTCGGCATTAGCTCATGTTTATTTATTTATTTTATTTTATTTACATTCTCTTATATACCGCGCTATTCTGCATCAGCGCGGTTTACATTGAACAAACTGAAATTACATTGAACAGGGTATTATAACTTGGAGAACTATTTTACAGAGAACATGGGCTATGGAGGGTTAAGTGGCTTGCCCAAGACCACAAGGAGCACCTGTGGGACTAGAAACCCCAGTCCTTCCAGCCCAAGGTTGCTGTCCTCTAGTGGGATTTGAACCCCCGACCTTCCGGCCTGAAGTACATTGCCCCAACCACTAGGCTACTCCTCCACTCCTCAAATCCAACTTGGGGCAATCCCACTTGACCAGGATCCTCTGGAATACCAGTCAGTTCAATTCCCATGCCCTGGGATTGGGAGGAGCAGTGAATGAGAGAGTTGGCTTATACATTGTCCACTTCTGCAATATGGTGCACTCTGTGTCATTTTTTTCAGGAAACCCCAGAACTCTTCCTACCCCTTGCCAGTTGACATAGGCTACTGCCATAGTGTTATCCAATAAGATCTGCACTCCCTGTTTCGCACTATGTTCCAGAGATACAGGACAACCAAGCGGATGACCCTTGCCACCAGCCAATTGATGGGCCAAACTACCTCCCGCTTGTTGCAAAGACACTAGTCATTTGCCCTTGGCAATGAATTCCTGGCCAAACAGTCTGTCTTTGATCTTCAACAGAAGCCACTGGGAAACGTCCAGTGGAAGGTCTTTCAGGAAATGAGCTATCTGCTCCCACCATTTCAGGCTGCCTGCTACCAACAGGGAAAGAGGGAGCCTGATGCCAAAGTCCTGTGAAGACCAGCAGAACTACAGGGATGCAGCTGCATTCATGCCCAGGGACCATCATGATTTTTGTTGCCAGCAACTCTAGGAGTTGCTGGTAGTCCTAAGCCTTGAGAAGCTGCTGTCTCTGAAATGTCCTCAGCTGAGAGTGCAGCTTCTCTACCCTCTTCTCGGGTAGGAAAATCCTTCCTGAGTCAGTGACTAACCACACTCCAAGACATTAAAAGGAAGCTCTAGTCATAATTTCTCACCCAGCCTCTCCAGAAACAGCACCACTTGGGCCAACATGTAAAGGGCTCCACATGTGACCTGGGTTAAATAAGCCAGACGTCAAGGCAGGGATGCTCACATAAGAATATAAGATATGCCATACTTGGTAAGACCAAGGTCCATCAAGCCCAGTATCCTCTTTCCAACAGTGGCCAATCCAGGTCACAAGTACCTAGCAGTTTCCCAAAAAGATACGCAGGTTCCACCATTCTTGTGCTAGGGCAAGCAGTGGATTTCCCGGCTCCTCTTTAATAATGGTTTATGGACCTTTCCTCCAGGAACTTGTCCAAACCTTTTTTTAAACTCAGCTACACTAACAGCTTTTACTGCATCCTCCGGTAACAAATTCCAGAGTTTGATAGTGCATTGAGTGAAAAAATATTTTATTTTATTAGTCTTAAATGGGTTACACTGTAGTTTCATTGTGTGTCCCCCTAGTCTTTGTACTTTTTGATGGCATAAACAATCGATCAGGCACAAGGAGAGCAGCAGCTCTTGCAAAGCTGAGTAGGGAATACATGGAGCAAGAGTGTAGATGACACAAGCGCTTTTATTGGGATCCCCAACGCGTTTCGGCAGGGTTGCCTTCCTCAGGGGGTTTGTAAATCAGCGCGTACATAAAAGGCAAGAACTCCAGCTGATGAAGGTAATGGGGACAGACGGCTGAAGCCTGCAGAGCCCCACGGAGAATCTTTGATGTAGTTACAGTGCATTTGCATTGTTTGGAGTTAGTGCTGACAGTACTTTCACTCTGGTTGTTATATTGACTTTTCCTGATTACTGGTGAAATCCTACACATGAGACTGCAACTGTAACTACTACATCAAAGATTCTCCGTGGGGCTCTGCAGGCTTCAGCCGTCTGTCCCCATTACCTTCATCAGCTGGAGTTCTTGCCTTTTATGTACGTGCTGATTTACAAACCCCCTGAGGAAGGCAACCCTGCCGAAACGCGTTGGGGATCCCAATAAAAGCGCTTGTCATCTACACTCTTGCTACGTGTGTTTCCTGCTCAGCTTTGCAAGAGCTGCTGCTCTCCTTGTGCCTGACCCTGGTATTGAGCTATGTTTTCCCCCGGAGGGATGTCCTCAGCTTCAAAGAGGATGATCTTAAATCTCTATTACCTGAGGACACCTTCTTCACTGAAGAGGAAGCAATTCCAGATTTGGAAGAGGAATGGGGGAACCTTATACGTATGACACAACGCTATATCAGAGAAGAGCTTCACGCCGCATCCTTGCTAGAATATTGTCGCAAGAAAATTATCCCTAGAGGACTCAGAGTTCAAAAATCTCCGGGCATGTTCAGAGATGACAAAAGTTTTATGACAGATTGGATTAAGATTCTTAATAAATGTTCCTTAGATTTAATGATTTTAATCATTAACACATCTAAACACAGGGCAGAAGTTTTAAAACCTTTAATTGATTCTTCTGTAGACAAATTAAGAAAAGAGGATTCACAGTTTGAGTCCGAAAAGAAGAAGTTTGACAAAAACACCATGGAATACAGAAAGGAAATTAAAGATATAAAAATCAATACGTTTAAACACGATGAGGAGGATTATAAATTAAATACAGTATATTACTGGACCCACGATGGTACTGATTTTAAGAACAGACAGAGGAATACATTCTATAGGAGGCCCCTCCTCTCCCCTAGGTCTCAGCCTAGAAATCGGTCTAGGAATCAAGATAGGTCTAGAGAAAGGTCCCCCTCCAATTCACCTGAACGAGAGAGAAGCCATAAGAGGAGCAGGCGTCATTCAGGAGATGCCACCATTGATCCCTCAGGCTCACTTTTTTCAGAAGCCCCTCAGCCTGCTAGAAGACAGCCCCCCAGCCCTCGTCGGGGTTTTCAGATAGACAACTTATGGAAGGGAGGAGGATGGGATCAATTTCACCAACAATACAAAACAAGGGCCGAACACAGAGATCAACAGTTTTACCCACAACGAGGAAGGGGGAGAGGACGCGGGCTAATGAACAAGAGACGCCTGGACTGGGACCTGTAAGTGGCATTATTAATTTGTCGGACCACCCCCTTACTAATATAGAATTACGTGTTTTAGAAAAAGGTTTATCATTTGTCCCAACAAAAAAACACAAGTTTACCACTCGAGTGGAATTATTCAAATTCTTTCGGAAACTTAGAATTATGGATTTTTTCCATAATGCACAAGATAACACACCAGATCCCTCAGTTATTAAAAGACCTTCGTCCTGGATACCTCCATCCAATGTTAATCCACTGCTCATAGCATATGAGAAGGTGGTATTATCAAAAGTGGATCAGTTATATAAACAGAAAAGTAAAATTTATTATAATTTTACAAAGGAAGAGAAATCTGCTATTCGTGACCTCCGTGGGAATAATTCTATCATAATCAAGCCAGCAGATAAGGGCGGAGCATTAGTTGTACAGAACCGCACTTCATATGTCACAGAAGTTCTACGTCAACTCAATGATAGCCAATTTTATTTAAAAAATTTATGATGATCCTACAGACAACATACGACAACGGATAGATACACTTCTTTATATAGGTCAGGAAGCAGGTTACTTAACACCTAAAGAGAGAGCCTTCCTAACAGTTACGCATCCAATCATACCGACAATATACATGATCCCAAAAATCCATAAGTCCTTACACAATCCACCAGGACGTCCGATAGTCTCCGCCCTTGGGTCACTTCTGGAACCCATTTCTAAATTCCTTGATATGTTCCTGAGACCCTTTGTCGTCAAAATTGATTCGTATGTTCAGGACTCCACACACATCATCAATATTTTACATGATTTTCCACATTATCACAACCAATTATTGTTAGTTACCTTAGATATTAACTCTCTTTATACCAATATTCCCCAAAAAGAGGCCATAGAGGTTTTAGCAAATACACTCATTCAGAGACCAAAACCCATCCGTACGCCTACATTCTTTTTGACACAATTGGCAACGTTAGCCATGACTGAGAATTATTTTGCTTTTAAGGGTATTTTTTATAAACAAATTAAGGGGGTGGCCATGGGGTCCTCCATGGCCCCAGATGTCGCCAACTTATATGTGGTGGATTTTGAAAGTAAGTTTTTAAAAACACATCCTTTTCAATCCAACATCCGGCTCTGGAGGAGATATATAGATGACGTTTTAGTTATATGGGAGGGCACTGAACAAACACTTTTAATATTTTTTGAATGGCTTAATACACTAGACTCCAACCTTCAATTTGATGGTACATTCAGCAATAATCAAATATCATATTTGGACATCAAAATCAAAAAAGGAGAAACAGGTTTCCTGACGGAACTTTATTGGAAACCCACAGACAGAAACACATTGTTACAGTATAACAGTTTCCACAATGCATCTTTGAAAAATAACCTTCCAATAAGCCAATTTCTCAGTCAGGAGACTCTGTACCATGGAAGAGGATTTCAAGAAACACGCAATAGATATGAAACACAGATTCCAACAGCGGGGCTATCCAACACGTTACATTAAGAAGGCTTATTATAGAGCAAGTACCACAGACAGAGCAACATTGCTACATAAAAAAGAACGAGCAAAAAAAGACATCATTGTATGCCCCTTGACCTTCACTAACTATACCAAAGACATAACTAACATTTTAAGGCAACAATGGGATTTGCTTTCACCTCTTTTACCTTTTGAAAATAAAAATGTTATGGTAGCACATAAACGAAATCCAAATCTGTCTGATCTGCTAGTATCTGCTCTTCTGCTGCACAGACCTAGCACCACTTTAAAGGGCCACTTCAAGTGTGGTGGATGCTCAGTTTGCACTCACGTGATTACCATCAAAGAGTTTTTCTCTCATCCAGTTACACATCATAAAATATATTTATAGTCCTTTTCCAACTGTAAAACCGAACATGTCATTTATGTTATAATCTGTCCTTGCAATCTACTTTATGTAGGAAAAACTAAAAGACAAGTGCGCACCAGAATAGTGGAACATAGGAGTTGTATCCATAGGGGAATACCCGATAAACCCTTAGTGGCTCATTGGAAAGAAAAAAATCACACTATTAGTGACCTGAAATATTCTGTCCTCAGAGTAGTTACACCAAATTGGAGAGGTGGTGATATAGATAAGGTATTACTGAAGCTTGAACAACGGTACATTTTTGAATTAGATAGTTTGGAGCTCAATGGGTTAAATCAGGAAGTTGATCTCTCCGTTTTTTTATAACATTGTTTGTGTAGCTGTAAAGGAATTATGGGTGTCCCATAATTTACATTCAAATGTACCCCAGAAAGTGTTTCCATACAACATGTTTGTTTATTCCCTCCTGATATTCAGGTATTGTTTTATCAATAGCAATTTTTATATTCCATATTACTGTTTCATTTGCTCTCCAAGGCACTCCTCTCTTAATATGCACTCTATATACCGTTTTTAACACTTACATATATTGTTTTTTGTGAAGGCGATTCTGCCTCGAAATTTGATGCCAAGCCATGCCCCCCTTTTTTGGTGCGAGTCTCAGCGTCTTTAAATATCCTGTTTTCACTTCAGCTGTCCATTTGCATTGTTCGGAGTTAGTGCTGACAGTACTTTCACTCTGGTTGGTAAGTTTTGAATGTCTCTGATTCTTTTCATCTTCTCCTGAGTATTTGCCAAAATTTGACAGTTTCACTTTTTTCTTTGTAAAAGCACACTTGTCCTCATACTTGTCGTGTCCTTACATTAGAGACAGGAGCCTTACAGTATATATTCTTAGATTTACGTCCGGTGTCACGATGTTTACATAGATTAGTCAGGATGTAATATCTATGATTACCTATAATTTAAATTTACGGTTTTTTTAGATGGGCGTTAGAACTTCTATTAACATTATAAGGCTCAGTGTGTTCACTTCACTCGCACGGTTTTTCGATGACAACATGGTGCCGCGGTGAGGCAGCTCTCTCATTTTTAAAGGTCCGGGCGCTCTCCTTCCTAAAAATTTTTTTATACCAAGATAATGCACTAATTTTTAGCCTTCTACCATCACCAAAGCAGCCCTTTGCACAGAGACGCTTGATACTTATTTCTCTCATATCACATAACATTGTTTTAAAATTATCTGTGTTTATCAATTGCACTGCGATTCACCACCGCTGGTCTTCTCCACTAGTTATATTGACTTTTCCTGATTACTGGTGAAATCCTACACATGAGACTGCAACTGTAACTACTACATCAAAGATTCTCCGTGGGGCTGTAAGTATTGCTTGCTCCATTCACCATGAACACACATTGTAAGGATATTCGTCAGCACATCTAAACAGCAGCTTTTTAGGTTCCAGTTTTTTCCGCCCTTTCTTAAGGTTTTTAAGTTCTCCACATACCCTACAATACATTATACTTGATCCTGTATTTTTAACATCATTACAGAAGTTCTTATATTTCACACCATAAGTTATCCCTTCAGTTAGTTTTATCATCACATTCTATAAGTCTTTATTAAGTTTGTTCCTTCGTTGTTCTCTAATTCGATGGGTTTTTATTTGGATACTGGTAGCTGCAGGCTTCAGCCGTTTGTCCCCATTACCTTCATCAGCTGGAGTTCTTGCCTTTTATGTACGCGCTGAGTGAGTACGATTAAATTCTTTGCCTTACTTTGCATATATTTCACAGACTTTTCCCCGATGTTCCTATATGGCCTACACCTTATAATTGCCTCTGATGTAATTGATCTCCTCAATTATTGGTTTTAATTCCCACTTCTGCCCTGTAGTGTTTTACAATGGAGTTTTTTACATAGTTCTATATAGTATTTATTGTTTTATACATATTCATTTATGCTTTTATTAATATGTTTTAACAATAATAGACTCATATTTGTTAACTAGAAGCTACACCATGATGTCGTTATGATTGGCTATTAACTATTTTGTACATATGTTCATAATTATTTATAATTTTTTAATGATTACTTTATTATGTTTTTATAATGTGTTTTGGAACATTTTAATTATGGTTACATTTTTATTATCAATGTTGTTGTTATCTCTATGTTTACCATGCCCGGTCAGCTTTAGCTTGTTAGTAGTTATCATCATTATGTATTTATTACCATCACCATTTTTATGATATTTTGTGTATTGTTTTTAATAATATGTGTGTTCATTTTATATTTGTAAGTTTACAAACCCCCTGAGGAAGGCAACCCTGCCGAAACGCGTTGGGGATCCCAATAAAAGCGCTTGTGTCATCTACACTCTTGCTCCGTGTGTTTCCTGCTCAGCTTTGCAAGAGCTGCTGCTCTCCTTGTGCCTTGTTCTTTCCTAGGTGCATAACTTTGTAATTGTCCATATTGCATTTCATCTGCCATTTGAATATCCAGTCTTCCAGTTTAGCAAGGTGGTCCTGCAACTTTTCACAGCCCTCTTGGGTTTTAACAACTTTGAATACTTTTGTGTCGTATTACCTCACTCATTCCCATTTTCAGGTCATTTACAAATATGTTAAAAAGCAGCGGGGACAGCACAGATCCCTGGGGTACGCCACTATTCATCTTTCTCCATTGTGAAAAATGGCTGTTTATCCCTACCCTCTGCGTTCTTTTAACCATTTCCTGATCCACAGTAGTACACTGCCTCCTATCCTATAAATTTTTAATTTCGCCATGAGTGTTTCATGAGGGACCTTGTCAAAGGTTTTCTGAAAATCCAAATACACTTCATCAACCGACTCACCTTTGTCTGTCCACACTTTCAAAAAAATGTAACAGGTTAGTAAGACAAGACCTTCCTTGGCTAAAGCCATGTTGACTTTCTCCCATTAAACCATTAAACTATCTACATGTTCAGTAATTTTGTTCTTAATGGTTTCTACCATTTTGCCCAGTATGGATGTCAGGCGTACCAGTCTGTAGCTTCCCGTATCACCCCTGGAATCCTTTTTAACAATTGGCAATTCATTGGCCATTTGCCAGGTATTACATGCTTTTTTGGCTACAACAGCCTTTCTGACCTCACCTTTAAACCATGCTGACAGTTTTTTTGGATTTCCTTCCAATTTTCTGAAAGCATGGAATACTGCTGGTCCAAGATCAGGTGGAAGGACTCAACCTTTTTTGGCACCAAAAAGTAAATGGCGTACCAGCCCTTGCACCTTTCAGCAGGTGCCACTGGAACTACAGCCAGGAGGCTGAGGAGTCTCTCCACAGTAGTCTGAACAGCAGCCCTCCTTGCTGCAAACTTGCATGGAGATATCAGGAAGGCATTTGGGATGAGTTATTGTATTCCAATACATAGCCAATTGGAATGATGTTGGGCTCCCACTGGTCTAAGGCCAAACCAGCCCAGCCCGGCCCATCCCATCATTGAGTCTGACAAGAGAATCTAGATTTGGAGGATTGAACCTTGTGGGTCCCACAAGTCTGACAAGAACCAAGAGAAAGTAAGGATGGCCTCCCCAGGCGATCTTTCTGGGAATCCCTGAATTCCTGAGACTGAGTGACAGCAAAGAGAATGTGACGCAGATGAGGGGTCACGCTTCAAAGGGTCATTAGGTCTATCCTCTGGATGATGATGTGGATGCTTTGAGCTCCTTGACCAACTTGTCCTCTCTAAACAAATCTTTCCCTTAAAAGGAAGTCCAGAAAATGGGTCTTGGACGCTGTCTGCTACCCAGCACAAAGCCAAAGCCAGCAACCTCCCACCATGGAAAAGACTAATCCTTGACTGCCAAATGGACATGGCATCCGCCAAGAAAATAGCTGCTTATTCCACAAGCATCGAAGCGTCATCCCATGGAAGTAACTAGATCCAATGAAGTAGGATATGCCCTCAAGCCTTGTGTAAACTACTGCCTGGAATAAGGGAGGTGGTCGAAAAATGGTCTTTAGGAAGCCTTGACCTTGTGATCCATTTTGTCCTTGAGGGTTGCACCACCCTTCACCGGAATGGTGCTGTTTTTTAAGCAATCGCCATCACCTCTGTTCATCTACCTTGGGGCTACCACATCCAGGTGGCAGGTCTTCCTGAGGGCGACATGAAGCCAAAACAAGACCTTGTCCCATCCCTTGCATATTATGCTTTCTGGACGTCCGGGAAAGAAAATACTTTGGAGGGTTTTTTGATCCTCTGCCTGAAGGGGAGAGGAGGTACACTTGTGGCTTCTGCTCCGCAGATGCAGCATCAGACAGCCACAGAGTAGAGGGAACTTGATCAGTCAGCACTGCCAGCTCCTTTTTCCTAAACAGACCAACAATGAGAGAATCGTTCTGGTCATCTGGAACCAGCAGTTAGTCTTCACTCAGCTGATCCCCTGGAATGCAAGGCAGATCCGTGGAACAGTACAGCTGGGCAGAGCTCCCCAAATCCATTTCCTTCCAGGAGTGCTTCTATGGGAAGGCCCCTACAGGGATCTACTGACCCTGCACAAGAGCCTTTCTTCTGAGCAAGATAAGGAATAAGAGGGCCCTGAGGCCAACAGTCTGTATCAACACACCAGAAAAGAGAAGGAGAAATCTGGAGAAAGCGCATAGGCTAGCAACTATCTGGCCACCTCAACTGTTCCCATAGCGGGAGGCAGGCCAGTCACTGGGGAAGTCACTGGAAACCGACATCTCTCACTGACAACTCTTCCAGACCTTCTGACCTACCCCCAAAACTACTTACTAAGAGACTTATGTCAACTGTCTAAGTCGTTACTTTCTGTTCAGATCATCAATGTTGGCCCCCCCCCGGTGACGACTCCCCTTTCTCTGTCAAATTGATTACTGCCCCCCCTTTTTTTGTTAAACCACTTTGACCCGGTGAAAAGCGGGATATAAATACAGTTAAATAAATAAAATAAGGTTTTGGTTGGCAAAGCTCCAAAGAGAGGGCGGAGGAATTTGTAGCCATGTCTCTAGTCTACACCCATTGCCACCTGCAGAGTTGATTAGGCAGAAAGTCCATGTTAACAATTGTAAAGATGATTCCTCCAATAGGCGAGCAGAAACCTCCATGCTAAGTTGCAGAGGGAGGGCAGAAAGGCAGTCTCTTCCCAGAAGACAAGCGCCTGTGTCAAGCAGAGCAGCTTCCTAAAGCTAATTCTTCCATCCATTCAAGGCATGCTGACGTAAAGTACACTTAAAATGTGCACACTGAAAGCGTGGAACTACCGCACATTGTGGAGATTGGTAAACTTGGTATCTGTGCACTTCAGAGCAATGTGTACAGCAAGGAACACATGGGTTGGAACCAGGGCTATGGAGTCTGTACACAAAACCTTCGACTCTGACTCCTTAATTTATGGTATCTCAGACTCCGATTTCCCTGTGTAATTAGACTAATTATAGATTTTCGATACTGATTGAAAGCAACATACAATGCATTTCATCACTGGCAACATGAATCATCAGGCTACTTTGTAGCACCCTTACACATTAAATTTTGGGTTTAAAGGCTATATTATGCCATTGTGGCTTTTTTATGTTATTAAAGAAGTTAAACATGATTGATTGAGTAACATCAACATAAGACAAAATGTAACAAAATAAAAAAAAAAGACCAAGAACTCTTACAGGAAGTTAAAAAAAATGCCCATTTTAAAAGAAATAAATTCAGTTAGGTACATAACCTTTCCTTTTTTGAGATTAAAGTATTTTTTGAATATAAAATTTAAATGAATGGATCATGAAAGATTGCACAAGAGGAGCCCCTCTCGCAATCGCTAAGAGAACCACACAAGAAGCGAGAGGTATTGGGTGGTCACTAATACTTTATTAGATCGAAAAAATGCCCCAACGCGTTTCGGCACAGCCTTCATCAGGGGGCTGAGAACTGTAATAAATACAACAAAAAACTTGTATTATAAAAAAAGGAGATGTAACATAAAAATTATAGAAGATTATAATAAATGATAGAATAATATAAATTACATAATCATATGAAACACATATAAATTATTTAAAACAATATAATTACGCCCTCAGGTGTAAATGCTACCAGGGCTCAATGCTGGCGTGCTGCATACAAGCATATCAGCTGTATTTTGGAATGTATCTCCAAGACCTAACCAAGGAACTCCGGGGGGAGGAGGGATTCTCGACGGGTCTCAGCGGGGACCACCTCCAATGCTTCCAGACCCTCATGAGGTCTGTCGGAGTGCTCGAAGTATTTGTCTTGAGCGGCCTATGACAGCTTAGAGTGTAATGCGAGGGTGGCCGCCGCAGGCATTGGTGCTCAATGCCAGGCCTGGCTCCAGGCATCAGATCTCAAGCAATGGGTCCAGGAAAAACTCCTCGATGTCCCTTGCCTCTGCAAAAACATTTTTGGCATATCAATGGAGGACAACTGGTCTCTTGAGGATAGCCAGCAGGAGATCAACCTGCTGGAGGTCAGAGCCATTTTTTCTGGCGATCAGGGCCTTCCAACACCACCTGCAGCACCAGTTGGTGCTGGTCCAAACGGATAACCAGGTTGTGGTGTTCTTCCTGTACAAACAAGGGGGCACAAGGTCTCGCTACTTGTGTCAGGAGGCTGTAACCCTCTACTCATATGCAGTCAGTCAGGGAATTCTTCTCAGGGTGGTATACCTTCCGGGCCAGGACAATGCCCTGGCAGACAGATTGAGCAGGGTCCTCCAGCTGCATGAGTAGCTCCTAAACCACAGGGCGGCGTAGCAGCTATTCTCCAGGACCAAGCAGGAAGTCAGTCCTCACATATGGGTGACGTCGGCGCCGACGGAGCCCTCGCGGAGCAATTTTCCCCAGCTTTCAAAGAAAGCCTTTGGGAATTGCAGCGCGCATGCGCAGTCCCCTTCCCGCCCAAAGATGCCATCTTGGCCAGTCTTCTTTTTTCCGCGGAGCCCTACAGACGCTGTCTACAAGTCACCACTGAAAAGTTGATTTTCTTTCTTTATTTTAGTATTTTCTTCGGTTCGACGCCGGTCCTTTTTCCGTCCGGCCTCGCGACGCCGGTTGCGAGGCCTCCCCTTTTCGGTTTTTCTGTCCTTCGTGACAAATTCGCGCTTTTTTCACTTTTCCCTGGCGGCACGAACGTTTGACCTCGCAGGGGCCCTTTTTCCCCCGATGGCCGCCAGTGTGTTCAGTGTAAGAAACTTACGTCTCTTACTGACACACATGATTGCTGCCTCCGTTGCCTGGGCCCAGATCATGAAGAAATGATCTGTGGAGCCTGTAGCAAGATGTCCGCGAAATCTTTGCGGAGTCGGCAGCATCAGCGGGAGAGAATCTTCTCTGACCCCAGCCGTACCCGGACCTCGTCAGAAGCTTCGGTGTCCAGGGAATCTGGCTCTGAACACCGTCGGAGCTCCTCTGAGAGGGGGTCTCCTTCCCGGGAACATCATCGGAGGAAGAAACCCGCGAGGATGGCGTCGGTGGACGCTCCTGGCTCCGCGAGGGCCAGGTCGCATAGCCCCGATAGCCGTCCCGGGTCTTTGGAGCTGGAGCGGCCGTCCAAACAGCCTCGTCTGGAGATGGACTCGTCTGCTCACGTAAGTCCTGTTGTCCTCGTGGACTCGCCTCCGAGGGGTCCGACGTCGGGCCCGACGCCGTCGGGGCCCGAGTCGGGGGCTGCTGGGTCTCCTGAGTTCGGACTCAGGTTGACGGCCTTGGAGAGCATCCTGGCTGCCTTCATGGACCAGCAGCAGGCATTGATCGCTGGCCTCGCTGGCGCTTCTGCCCTGACCGCCGGGACGTCGACGTCTAAGTCGACCCCGGAGACCGAGCCGATCCTCGAGTCCATGCGGGCTCGAGTCGATCCTCGGTCGAGGTCCCCTTCGGCCTCCCGTTTGGGGCCGCGGTCGTCGACGCCGACTCCCTCGGCGTCAGGGCGGACGGCGTCTGTGCCCGCCCGGCCAGAGCCGCTCGACTCCTCCTCCGAGGAGTCCGCCTGGGAATCCGAGGGGGATGAGTCACCTGATTCTTTTCGGACTCGGTGTATCCCGTCGGACTCCCCCGAGTCCGAACCTCGGAGACAGTCCCCTCCGGAGGATGCACGGTTCTCGGTCTTCGTGAGGGATATGGCCAAGGCCTTGGCCTTCCCTGCGGATCCCGAGGAGGAGCCTCGAGCCGAAGAGCTCGATGCCCTCCAGTATGACTCTCCTGCAAAGGAGCATTTTACTGTACCGGTTCCTCCGATGCTGGAACGACTTCTCTTCCGCATGTGGGAGAGCCCGGCGTCGTCGCCGGTATTAAGCAAGTGGGTCGATGCCATATATCGAGTCCGCAAGAGCCCTGGCTTCCAAAAAGCATAGCTGCCGCACCATTCCATGGTGGTGGAATCGGCCATGCATAGGCTCAAGAGCCAGAAGATGCACCTCCTCGGTGCCTCCCGGCAGGGAAGCCCGCAGCCTGGATGGCATCGGTAAGAAGTGTTTCCAGGGCTCTATGCTTGCTTGTCGGGTCCAGACTTACCAGCTCTACATGGGCATGTATCTCAGGGACCTGGCTAAAGAAATAGCTGGATTCTCTGCTGGTCTCTCCGAGGAACCTTTGCGGAGGTTCCTGGCCTTGTCCACTGGTATTCGAGAGTGCTCAGAGTTTATCTCTCGAGCAGCCTATGATGGCTTTGAGGCATCGGCTCGAGTAGCCGCAGCCGGCATCGGGGCCCGCCGACAGGCTTGGCTTCAGTCATCCGACCTCGAGCCCTGGGTGCAGGACAAGTTGGTCGATGTCCCCTGCAGAGGTGAAAACCTCTTTGGCAAACCTATGGACGAGAAGGCTGCACAACTCGAGACAGAGACTCTCACCAGGACTCGGCTCTCCAGGAAAACCTCTGCCCCTTCCCAGAAGAAGAAGGGCTCGGGGAAAAAGCCCTTTTACCCGAGGAAGATGGCTGCCTATAAACACTACCCTCATTATCAGGCCTCCGCAGCTCCCCAACAGGGTCAGCAGGCCAAGGGACGGGGTAACGGGTCCCGTAGGCAGCAAGCCCCCAAGCCTGCACCACCGGCCCCTGCTCCGCAGGGTGGGGCTCTTTGACTCTTTCAGCATAGCCTCTCCCCCTCCGCTGGTTTCTCTCAGCACGGGAGGCCGGCTGGTCCACTTTGCCCACAGGTGGTCCAACATCACGTCAGATACCTGGGTGCTCCACATAGTCCGAGAGGGCTATCTTCTACACTTCCACCAGGTACCTCCCCCCTACTTTCCAGGGGAGCCTCTGCGACCCCCTCTTCACCGGGACTTACTCCTTCAAGAGTTGGCAAGTCTCCTTCAGGAACAGGCGGTGGAGCCGGTGCCCCACCACCTGAGAGGTCAAGGCTTTTATTCCAGGTACTTCCTGATACCAAAGCGAACTGGAGGCTTCAGACCCATCCTGGACTTGCGGAACCTCAACAAGTTCCTGGAGAGGGAAAAGTTCAAGATGCTTACCCTTGGAATCCTGCTGCCCTACCTCCGGCAGGGAGATTGGCTATGCTCCTTGGATCTAAAGGATGCCTACACTCACATCCTCATCCACCCAAGCCACCGACAATACCTAAGGTTTGTGGTGGCAGGCAATCATTACCAGTACAGGGTACTGCCCTTTGGCCTATCCTCCGCACCTCGAGTCTTCACAAAATGTCTCGCAGTGGTGGCGGCTTATCTCCGGCTTCAAGGCCTCTTTGTCTTCCCTTACCTAGACGACTGGCTCATCAGAGCTCCGTCCTCCACGGAGGCCACTCACGCCACGCAACGTACTGTGACTCTGCTCCAGTACTTGGGCTTTGTCGTCAACTTCGCAAAGTCCACTTTGCTCCCCTCTCAGGATCTCGAGTTCATCGGCGCCAGGTTAGACACGCTTCAAGCGCGAGCCTTTCTGCCGCTCGACAGGGCACAATGGCTCATAGCTCTCGCCAGCTGCTATCGCAGCCATTCCCGGGTCTCGGCCAGGCACTTTCTGAAACTGCTCGGCCATATGGCCTCCACGGTCCATGTGACCCCCAATGCCCGCCTGAATATGCGACCTGCTCAATGGTGCCTTCGCTCACAATGGCGTCAGGCCTCGGGGAGACTAGCGGACTCAGTACGAATCTCCAGCCCGCTGGTCTCTTCTCTACGGTGGTGGCTTCATCTGCCCAACCTAGTGCTCGGAATGCCCTTTCAGTCTCCTCCGCCTGTTCAGGTGCTGACGACCGACGCTTCTCTCCTGGGTTGGGGAGCACATTGCCAAGGGACATGTACTCAGGGTCTCTGGACCCCGTGGGAATCTGCCCAGCAGATCAACTTCCTGGAGCTCAGAGCAATCCGCCTGGCTCTCCGGGCCTTCTCCCACCTTACCGCTCGCCAATCCGTCCTCGTCCAGACGGACAATCAAGTGGCCATGTTCTACGTGAACAAACGGGGGCACGGGCTCCTTCCTTCTCTGTCGGGAAGCACAAAAGCTCTGCGCTTGGGCCGTCGGCCGAGGGATCCTCCTCAAAGCCGTCTATCTCCCAGGTCAAGAAAATTACCTGGCAGACAAACTGAGCAGAATCCTCCAACCACACGAGTGGAGATTGGACCCGTTGGTGGTTCAAAGGATCTTTCTCCAGTGGGGCCTCCCCACGCTGGATCTCTTTGCCAGTCCTCTGAACAGGCAACTTCCTCGGTTCTGCTCTCGGGAACCGCATCCCCTCCGAGTAGCGGCGGATGCTTTTCTGCTCTCATGGTCCACGGGCCTTCTGTATGCCTTTCCTCCCATGCCGCTGGTGTCTCGAACACTTTTCAAGGTTCTCCAGGACAAGGCTTCGATGATCCTGATAGCTCCCCGGTGGCCCAGGCAACCGTGGTTCCCGCTTCTGATGCAACTGGCGGTAGATACTCCGTTGCCTCTGGGGTTTCAACCCGATCTCCTGACCCAGGATCAGGGGTCTCTCCTACACCCCAACCTCAGATCTCTTCATCTGATGGCCTGGCTGCTGAAAGGGTAGTCCTTGCTCCCCTCCTGCTGCCTCCAGAGGTGGAAGAGGTCGTGCTAGCTTCCAGGCGACCCTCTACCTGGAAATCCTACGCCCTTAAATGGCGTCGCTTCTCCACCTGGTGTACTCCACAGTCTCAAGACCCCTTCTCCTGCCCGGTGTCGGTGGTCTTGCAGTACTTGCTTTCCCTCTCCAATCTTGGACTAAAGTCCAACTCGGTCAAGGTTCACCTCCGTGCTATTTCTGCACATCATGTACCGGTGGAAGGCAGGCCTCTTTCCGGCCATCCTCTCGTGGCATGGTTCTCCCGAGGTCTCCTTCTCCTTAAACCACCTTTGCGCCCCCCAGCCCCCGACTGGGACCTGAACGTGGTTTTGCAGCGGATCACCTGTCCGCCTTTTGAACCCATGGCTACCTGTCCTCTCCGTTTTCTTTCTTGGAAAACCTTATTCCTGATAGCCCTCACTTCCGCTAGACGCGTTAGTGAACTGCAGGCCCTAGTGTCTGATCCCCCTTACACTAGGTTCTACAAGAACAGGGTAGTCCTGCGGACTCATCCTTCTTCCAAAAGTGGTCTCCCCTTTTCACATCAATCAGGAGGTGGTGCTTCCGACCTTCTTTCCCAGGCCACACTCCAGCCGAGCTGAAATGGTCTTGCATACCCTGGACTGTCGGAGGGCGTTAACCTTCTACCTTGATCGTATGCGGGAGCACCGTAAGACTGTTCAGCTCTTCCTGTCTTAGGGAGCCCTAATTTATTAGGGTCGTGTCTCCAAGCGTACTCTGTCCATCTGGGTAGCTGACTGTATCGCTTGGACTTATGGGGCGGCAGGCCTCTCGTTGGAAAGTCGAGTCACGGCTCATCGGGTTAGGGCGAAGGCTGCGTCAGTGGCTTACCTCCGCTCTGTTCCATTGGCAGACATCTGCCGGGCCGCTACTTGGTCTTCGAGCCAGACTTTTGCAACCCATTACTGCCTCGAGAGGGAGTCCCGCAGGGACAGTGCTTTCGGACAGGCAGTCCTCCGTAATCTCTTCAAGGTTTAAGCAACTCCTACCCTCCATCCCGGATGTTGGGCTACCGGTTGGAGATTAGTCAGAGAAGATTCCTTCCTTCTGTGCTGCTGAGCTAGAGGGAGCTCATTTTTGTGCTTAGGGTCTCCGGTAGCCTTAAGCTTGGGAGTCCCATATGTGAGGACTGACTTCCTGCTTGGTCCTGGAGAAAGCGTAGTTACTCACCTGTAACAGGTGTTCTCCAGGAGCAGCAGGAATCAGTCCTCACAACCCTCCCTCCTCCCCGTGGAGTTGCAGTCATATGATTTAGTTTTTGCAAATTTTTTGCTGTCTTTTCGCTATGTCATCAGACTGGCCAAGATGGCACCTTTGGGCGGGAAGGGGACCGCGCATGCGCGCTGCAATTCCCAAAGGCTTTCTTTGAAAGCTGGGGAAAATTACTCTGCGAGGGCTCCGTCGGCGCCGACGTCACCCATATGTGAGGACTGATTCCTGCTGCTCCTGGAGAACACCTGTTACAGGTGAGTAACTACGCTTTCCAACTATGGGGATCCCCAAGTTTGGACCTCTTTGCCAGCCCAGCCAACGCTCAGCTGCCCCGCTTCTGCTGTTGCCCTAGCACCCTTCAACCTCCCCAGGGAGGTGGAAAATCATCCTGGCCTCTCATAAGAACTCCATGACATGAGCCTACGCCTTCAAGTGGTGCAGATTCTCAGTATGGTGTGCGGAGCATTGGGTTGACCCGTTCTGACAGGTGCATATGGTGCTGCAATACTTGCTCAACCTCTCGCAGACTGAACCTGAGTGTGCTCTCTGCGAACCATCACTCCATAGAGGGCAAGCCACTTTCTGTGCAGCCCCTCATTACCTGATTTATGCGGGGCTTGCTGCTCTCTAAACCTCCCATCCACCACTTCCGGCAGAATGGGATCTCAACGTAGTTCTGACGCAGCTTACCAAGTCGCCCTTCGAACCCTTGGCTACCTGCTATTTGCATTACTTGGAAGGTTGTCTTCCTGGTGGTGCTTACCTCTGTCCACAGTGGTAGTGAGCTTCAGGCCTTGATGGCTGAGCCACCCTACACCAGGTTCTACAAGAACAGGTTCGTGCTTCTCACCCACCCTAAATTCCTTCCGAAGGTGGTGGCCGTCTTTCACCTCAACCAAGAGGTGGTGCTCACTGCCTTCTTTCCACGGCCCCATCTCGACAAGGCAGCAGCTGTTCTCCATACTCTGGACTGCAAAATGGCCCTGTCCTTCTACCTGCAGCGTACTCGGGGCCACTGCAAAGTCTCACAGCTTTTCACTTCATATGACCCCAGTCGGCTGGGGGAGGCTGTCACCAAGTGGACGCTGTCCACGATCGCCTTTGCCCTTGATCAGGCTGGGCTGTTGTTGGAGCGCCGGGTCATGGTGCACAACGTCAGGGCTATGGCAGTCTTGGTTGCGAGCCTATGCTCTATCCCTATGGCATACATTTGTCGGGCTGCCACCTGGTCCTCAGTCCACAGCTTTGCAGCTCACTATTGTCTGGAGAGGGAGTACTGACGGGACAGTGCCTTTGGCCAGACCGTACTCTGTAATCTCTTCAGGGTTTAGGCAATTCCTGCCCTCTGACCCTTCTTGTTCAGGCTACTGGAGCCATAGTTCTCCCTGGACACTGGGGTCCTCTGAGTTTGTCCTCATATTTGCATGCGGCTGCACTCGGCTGGGTAGTGTGTTTTTCTTCTATAGGTTCCCAGTAGCCGTAGCTAGGGAGTCCCATATGTGAGGACTGATTTCCTGCTTGTTCCTGGAGAAAGTGTAGTTACTCATCTGTAACAGATGTTCTCCAGGGATAGGAAGAATCAGTCCTCACAACCCTTCCTCTCTCCTTGGAGTTGCTGTACTATTTTTGCCATCTTCTTTTGTCTGCTCTAGCTATGTCATCTGACTGAGTAAGATGGCACCCTTGGGCGGGAAGGGGACCACACATGCATGGTGGCATCTCCCAAAGGCTTTCTTTGAAAGCTGATGAGATGCTTCTGTGAGGGCTCCAATGTCATCCATATATGAGGACTGGTTCCTGCTCTCCATGGAGAACATCTGTTACAGGTGAGTAACTACACTTTTTGTCTAGTGTGTGCCTTAAGTCAGATATTGTAAACCACCTTATGTTTAAGGAAAAGTAATATAGGAAATGCCAAACAAAATTGCTTTGAATATTAAAGCATGGCATTATTTTCTGGTGCTGTTTGGATAACACTTTAGTAGTGTGAGAGGTTGTTACAGTATTGGTATTAGAGAATTGTGGGTATGGTAAGGCCCATATGTATTTTAAATGCACAAGATCTGTGCTGTTTAAATTAATTAATGAAACCATGGGATGGTGAGTTCCTTCCACCTTTTTTTAGTATTTGTAAAATGGAGAATGATGGCTTTGAGAGGAATTAGTAGTATACATTTTCTGTCTCCCTTCAGTTTGAGCGTGATGTAATGATCTGGAATAACAAGAAGTACATCTCCAAACCACTATTGATAAAAGAAGATTCAGCAATTCAAAGGCACCGTCGCTGGTATGCTCAGTTCTACAGTGAGAATAGCCCCAGATTTACATTTCAACAAAAAGGTTTGGGCTGGTGAAAGTAATCCTGATTGGGAGGGGGGGGGTTTGTCTGAGCTGACTATCCTTCAGTAGATGGGCAATACAAACATTCCATTCAGCATCAACAAGGCATGATCACTTATTGCAAAGAACTCCTCTGTTGGTATTGGACAAGCACTGTGCATTTGCTTTGTAGAACAGTTTGTAACATTTACTCAGTCATGTCTTGTATGAAGAAGCAAAACCCAAGATCTCATTAACTTTGGCTACATATAATACCTTCAGTATATGGCAAAACCATCACAAGGCAAAGTTGTGTATGCAGCAATGCAGAAATGGGACTGCAAACGTTTTTACGAAACATTTCGAAGGAAAGTCTTAATGGCTAATGAACTGGTGACCTATAAAATAAATCTTACTGTGATATCAAAGATCTACATATTGGAGCTTTCAGCATGGAAGTGATATTATTTGCATTTGGTGGACTAGCATGCTGCTGACTGTCCTTGTGCTATTTGGGAGTTGAAATGAGCTGTTTGGTCTCTTTGCACTGTTACTTGTGGCCTTCATCTTTGTATCTGTTTTATGTAGTCATAGGATAATACGCCTTAAATCTAAACACGTTCCATTGTATTCACTATAGCTCTTATGCAGTGATTTTGATCTATAGTGTTTCTTTAGATTTACTGTAGGGCTTATACCACAAAAGGAGCACCACACCACGTTGCTCAAAAGATACCCAGTCAATACTACGTGGTTTGAAATTGGAAGGATACTTTTATTATTCAATAATTCAATAACCTGAAAGCCCGACACAGGCCGTTTCGTTTTCACTTCCTCAGGGGGGTTCAGGCGTGCCGTTCTTACGTTCAGTATTCACGGCTCAAACTTGATTCTCTGTAAGAGCCGAATGAGCGTATTCTACTTAAGAATATCAGGAGATCTTCTTTCTCAAAAAAACTACCAGCAAAATTCTTTTCAGCAAGCTGCTGGTAGTTTTTTTGAGAAAGAAGATCATCTGATATTCTTAAGTAGAATATGCTCATTCGGCTCTTACAGAGAATCAAGTTTGAGCCGTGAATACTGAACGTAAGAACAGCACGCCTGAACCCCCTGAGGAAGTGAAAACGAAACACGGCCTGTGTCGGGCTTTCGGGTTGTTGAATTATTGAATAATAAAAGTATCCTTCCAATTTCAAACCACGTAGTACTGACAGGGCTTATACCACAGCCAGATCAATTCTAAGGCAATGCTTTTTATCAGCTCAGACATCAGATTTCTAGCTTGCTATTCTTGGTCAGCCACCTGTTTCTGGGTACTTTTTTGTTTACATTTGAGGGTAGTAGGAATTTTTCACACCGTATGCCTGGCCTCTTCCCATGCCTCAGTCTTTAGTTCTCTCACATACAGTATAATCCATTCCCTATAGATTTCAAGAAAGCCATGACATTGGCTACATTGGGAATCTTTTTCAGTAAAAAGTAACACTTTTCAACTAGTGTGGCTATTTCTGTTCAGAACAAATACTGTTTGAGGTTCTGATTAATACCATATACATAAAGCATAACCTTTATCAATAGCTTTTTACCTATACATTTAGCCTGCCTTTTGGAAGGCCTTTTTTTTAAAGGCATAGTTTAATTTGCCAAGTATCTGCCAAATAATGATGGACGATACAGCTATCAAGCTTGACTTCTGTCTATTGCACTAGATTAGAACATTCCTTAGATATTTTCTGCAAATTGCTTACTGATTCAGGACATCCTCAAGTCTTGCCTTATATGCTTTGGGTGGTGTGTAGATGAACATCTTTTCTTATTACACAGCACCTTAATTTTTTGCCCCTTATTTTGCTCTTCCTAGGTCCGAGCCACATAGCTGGTGGATCTTTTTAGGTTCAGCGTGTCCTTCTATAAAACAGACCTTTGTCTATTAACATTTAAAAGATTAGATCTTCCAAGCACATGGGATACACGCTTGAGAACTGATAATCTGAAAAGCGGGATTAGTATGATTATCCTTTGCACTGTTCCCAAGGTATTCTACACCTAGCAGTGGTGTAAAGTCTGTCCAAACACATGCAAGTCAGAGGGGCCCAAGGGTGAAACCACTTGCACTACTCCCTGATCTGAGGTAGATCCATTTTGAGGCCCTTAATTTGGGACTTATATCACTGAAAACTAGATCTGTATTTATAGAGATGTTGTCTAAAATCAATAGAACTTTGGGATAGCTTTGGTCTTGTGTAGAATGTTTGAGAATACTGTTAGTATGTACATGATTTCCATACACTGAGTAGAGAGAGTACCGAAGCTGATGGATGGGAATAGGCATTAATACTTAAGTACTATTCTGTCTTCACAAAAATGATAAAGGGGGAAAAGGGTTAAATTGAGTGTCACCAGGGGCATGGAGCAGCTATTTGAGTGCACCAGTATGTTTTATATATGGATTGGAAAGCTGATATGGGCAGAAGCCTGAGGCTATTAATCCAAAGAAACACTTTTACAGTTTGTTTCTAAAAAGAATTACTACAGTTCATAAAGATGTCACTTTAATTAGAAATGGGGCTTGTTCTTGTTTAATTCTGTTGATAAACACCCTTATGTGTTTCTTTTAGTGTCACATTCTGTTAGGTTCTTTTTGAAAATTTTAGTCCATTTGGTCACCTTTTGAAGACTTGAGTAACGTACATCAAGTGTATTTGTAATTTTCTATAGCTAACTGTGGCAACAATTTTTTTTTCTTGATGTGGGTAGATAGCTGCCTTGAGCCCCCTCTGGATGGGTGGGTAAAATACATTAATGCTCAGTATTTAATCAGACCATTTAAATGAGAGCCCACTGAAATGAATTTACAAACCATTTCTGTTTTATGATTGTAGGAAAGGTCTTTGCCCAACATCCTCTAATCCCACTAAAGCAGTATTTCTCCAAGAACAAGCAGGAAGTCAGTCCTCACATATGGGTGACATTTGCTCCGATGGAGCCCGTGCGGAGCATTTCCCCAGCTTTCAAAGAAAGTCTGTGGGAATGCTACCACGCATACATGGTCCCCTTCCTGCCCAAGTCTTCTTTTTTCCACAGAACCCAATGGACGCCATGTCCTGTTTCCCCGGAAAAATTCCTTAAATTATTCTCTACAGTTGCGTTTTCCCATTTTACATACCGGTTCCTCTTCCTGCCTTGAGCTGGTGCCATCCTCGGCGCTGTTCTCTCCTCCTTTTTCTCTTTTTTTTTCATCGAGGCTTGCCTCAACCAGCGGTCATACCCTTTTTTGCCCGGGGGTCATTGACCCCGTCTGGGTGTGATCCACCATGTCTCCCAGTGGCTTTAAAAAGTGTGATCATTGCAATCAAATTATGTCTGGCAGACACCCACGACCGCTGCTTGCACTGCCTCGGCCTGGACCACAATAGTACCTCCTGCGACCTGTATCAGGCCATAACTCCACGGACCAACAAGAAAAGGTCTGAGTTGAGGGAGATGCTGTTCCCATGGTCCGGCTCGGTCTCGGCTTTCCTGACGCTGAGCCCAAAGTCGAGCACCTCCCATGAGGCCTGGGCGTCTTTGGAGTCCCGCGGTGGCGGCAGCTCCTCCGGAAAGACGCCGGACCCTGGCAAGAAAAAGAAAAAATCCTCAGTCGATTGAGGTTCTACTGGGGAAACCAGATAAAATCCTGCGGCGGGACTTGGACGACTGAGCAGCGCCCCCATAAGGTCTCTAAGAAGGAGTCCTCGGCTGGTGGTGACCGTGCAAGGCTCCCTGAGGCCACAGTCCTCATTGAGGATGCACTCTCAAGTGCTGGCTCTGGGCCTGAAATACTTGGTGCCCACGCCAAAAGCTGCAGAGACTTCAGGTATCGGGGCCAGAATGGTGATACTGGAGCAGAATATCTCTGCCATTCTGGCCATGCAGCAAGTGATGTCAGGTTTGTCCGCATCATCTGCCCTGACAACCGGGCCCCTGACTGCAGTGATGTCCCCAGGCATAGAGCAAGGCCCCAAGCGCTATTGGGTGAGCCATCTGCACTGATCAAGGTCCCGGTCCTCCCCAGCTAATTTCCAAGAGTCTGACCCAGAGACCTGTCGGGATCTCGGTTCTCCGATGCAGGCCTCGAGGCGCGGGAGCTCCAAGCTTCAGACTCTTCGACACTCTCAGGTTCAGACTGGGAGATAGATGTCGAGGCCTTTCTCAAGACCTCTCGACACCGAGACATCCCCTCAGAGCCGTCTCCCCTGGAACTCTGTCGCCATTCCCCACCCGAGCACATGGCATTCCACGACTTTGTCCGGGACATGGCCTGAACCCTTTCGGTTCCAACCCCTACCAAAGAACTGGAAATCCTCCAGTATGAGTCCCCCCCCCCCCCCAAAGGAGGCTCTTGTCGGTGCTGGTGCAACCCATCCTTGAGCGGCGGCTCCTATGGATGTGGGAAACCTCAGCCTAGATGCCAGTGGTCAGCCCAACACCTTGCAGCCATCTACTGCATCAAGAGGAGTACAGGCTTCCAGGTGACCCAACTTCCCCACAACTCCATGGTGGTGGAATCTTCAGTGCAGATGCTCAAGAGTCAGAAGACTTATTCTTCTGTATCCCAGGATAGAGAGGCCAGAGCCCGCGATGCCCTAGGTCACAAGTGCTTCCAAGGATCCATGCTGGGCTGCCAGATATATCCCTATGTAGAGCTCATAGGTTTGTACCTTAAGAGTCTCACTCAGGAGCTTGCGGGCTTCTCAGCATGGCTCACCGGGGAACCCCTGCCACAGTTCTAGACTTTGGTGGCCACCATCCAGGACTGCTCTAAGTTCCTGTCCTGGGCTGCCTACGATGGATTCAAGGCTGCAGCCCGGGCAACAGCTGCAGTCATCGGTGCTTGGCACCAGGCCTGGCTGCAGACCTCTGACCTCGAACAATGTGTCCAGGAAAAGCTGCTGGATGTCCCTTGCACTGGGGAGAACTGTTTGGGAAACCTATAGCCGACAAGGCGGCCGAGATTGAAGCCAAGGTGGTGACCAGGCAGAGGCTCTCAAAGACGACCTCTACCATTCCCCATAAGAAAACCTCCAGGAAAAGGCAAATTTTCTCGAGGAAGAAGGGCCCTTTCCATCAGTCACCACTACCAAGCCTTCCCAAGCCAGCAGCAGCAGGGATTCTAGCCCAAGGGCCAGGGACACGGACTCAGGTAGCCAAAGCCCCCCAAACTGTAGACACCAACTCCAGCTCAACCTGGTGGGAGCTTTTGACTCCCAGGGCGGGGCCTCACTCCCCTGGGAGACCCTCATCAGCCCACAGGGGGCTACTTGGCACTCTTTGCCCACAAGTGGCATGAGGTCACCTCAGACCAGTGGGCGTTCCAAGTGGTGAAGGAGGGTTACCACCTCTGCTTCCAGGTAGCACTTCCAGGGCATTTTCCAGGAGAGCCAGTGCGATCGCTCCTTCACCAGGCCCTCTTGCTCTTGGAGCTAGCAGGTCTATTAAGGGACATGGCAGTAGATTCTGTTCCCCAGCACCTCTGGAGAAAGGGCTTCTCCTCAAGGTACTTTCTTGTCCTCAAAAGAACCAGAGGTCTTAGGCCTATCCTGGACCTCCAAGACCTGAACAAGTTTCTGATGAGGGAGAAGTTCAAAATGCTCTTCCTTGGGACACTGCTGCCCTACCTTCTTGGACTAAAGGATGCCTACGCTTGCATCCTGGTTCACCCATCTCACCAGCAGTACCTGAGATTCATGGTAGGGGGAGGCCACTACCAATACAGGGTACTTCCCTTCGGCCTGGCCTCCTCGCCAAGAGTTTTCACAAAGTGCCTAGCAATGGTAGCCGCCCATTTGCTCCTACAAGGGGTGTTCGTCTTCCCCTACCTGGACGACTGGCTCATTAGAGGCGGCATAGCTGCAGAGGCCAGTCAGGGCACAGAAAGTACCATTTGCCTCCTGCAGCACCTGGCGTTCATCAACTACCCCAAATCACATCTCTCTGGTGCAAGTCCTAGAGTTCATTGGCACTCAGCTGGACACAGTGCGGGCCAGAACCCTCCTCCCTGAGGACAGGGCAGAATGCCTCAAAAAGCTGGCAGGGGAGGTCCAACACCGCAGAACGGTGTCAGCTTGCCTTCTCCTCTGCCTGCTGGGACACATGGCCTCCACAGTCCATGTCACACCCCTAGTAGTGCCTGAGTTCTCAGTGGACCAGGCCAAGAGCTGACTTTGGGACAGGGTCAGGGTCTCCCGCCAGCTGGCGAGATCCCTCCTGGTGGCAAAACCTAGGCTGTCTCCAGGTAAGAATGCCCTTCCAGGTGCCCTCACCACAGAGGACCCGTGACCCACAGATGCCCCTCTCCAGGACTGGGGAGCTCACTGCAGAGTTCACCGCACTCAGGGCTACTGGTCCAAGGAGGAGTCTCTACTACCAATCAACCTCCTGGAATTCTGGGCAGTATTCCTTGCTCTACAAGCATTCTGTGCCCTCTGGTGGAACAGACCTGTGGTGGTCCAGACAGACAACCAGATTGTAATGTTTTATATAAACAAGCAAGGGGCACGGGCTTGTACTCCCTCTGCCAGGAGACTGTAGCCCCCCTCTTCTTGGCCGTGCACAATGGCATGCTCCTGTGAGCGGTCTACCTCCTGGCCAGGACAACTACCTGTCAGACTCAGCAGAGTCCTGTGTCCTCTTGAGAGTGGCATCTTGACCCTGCAGTGGCGTAGAAACTCTCCCACCTTCGGAGCTAGCCCGAGATGGACCTGTTTGCCTCTCCAGACAACATGCAGCTGGATCGCTTCTGCTCTAGGTAGCCGCACCTACAGAGGGTAGTGGCAGACATGTTCCTGATCTCTTTGTCTGATGGGCTTCTGTATGCATTCCCACCGAGTCCTCTGGTCATCAAGAGACTGTTCAAAATTCAGAATGAGAGGGCATCAGTGATATTGATCGCCTCCAGGTGACCCAGGCAGCCCTAGTTTCCACTACTGCTCTTGCTAGCGGCGACACTCCCAATACCCCTGGATCGAGCCCTGGACCTCCTGACTCAGGAGGAGGGCTCCCTTCTGCACCCCAATGTGGTGTCACTGACTAATGGCCTGGCTGCTGAGAGGGTAGCCCTGGACCCGCTCAATCTACCACAAGAGGTTGAGGAGATCCTGCTGTCCTCCAGGAAGCTCTCCACGAGGAAGGCTTACCGCCTTTAAATGGCACAGGTTCAATCTGTGGTGCGCGGATAGGAAGGAGAACATGTTCTCTTGCCATGTACAGCTGGTACTCCAATACCTAGTGCATCTGTCACGCACAGGACTGAAATCTAACTCAGTCTGGGTGCACCTGAATGCCATAGCCGCTCACCTTCACCCAGTAGGGGCAAAGCCCTTATCCAGCCAACCCTTGGTCTCCCAGTTCCTGTGGTGCTTTCTGCTTTCCAAGCCCCCTGTCTGCCCTCCAGCGGAAGAATGAGATCTCATCGTGGTGCTCTCCCAGCTGACCAGACCATCGTTTGAGCTCCTGGCCACCTGTCACCTCAGATACCTATCTTGGAAGGTGGCTTTTTTGGAGGCCCTGACTTCAGCTTGCAGTCGGCGAGCTTCAAGCGCTGGTGGTGGCCCCCCCACCCCCCGTACATCTGGTTCTTCAAGAACAGGATAGTGCTCTGCACTCACCCTAAGTTTCTCCCAAAGGTGGTATCCCCGTTTCACCTCAACCAGGAGGTGGTACTCCCCACCTTCTACCTGCAGCCTCATGCTCCACACTCTGGACATAAGCATACTCCACACACTGGACTGTAAACGGGCCCTGTCCTATCTGCAGCAGACCCAGGGCCACTGCAGAGCACCTCAGCTTTTCGTGTCCTATGACCCAAGCAGACTGAGGCTCCCTGTAACCAAGTGTACCCTATTCTCTTCGGTAGTGGACTGCATCGCCCTCGCTTATGAGCGGGCGGGCCTCTCCCTGGAGCACCAGATCACAGTGCATTGCATGAGAGTGATGGCCCGGTCTGTGGCTCACCTCCGTTCTGTGCTGGTGACAGAAATTTGCAGAGCCGCCACTTGGTCATCCATTCAGATGTTCGCAGCACACTACTGCCTGGAAAGTGAATCCTGCAGGGACAGCGCCTTTGGTCAGGCAGTGCTGCATAGTATTCTTAGAGTATAGGCAACTCTTGCCCTCCGACCATCTGTGTTCAGGCTACCGGAGTGATAGTGTTGGACGCTAGGGTCTTGCAGAGTCTCTGTGGGAACTCACCTTCTGCAGCTCACAGCCACCCGACGGGTTGCCGTTGGTACTGTCGTGGCTCGGTCCTCGGCAGCTTGGAGCTAGGGAGTCCCATTTGTGAGGACTGACTTCCTACTTGTTTCTGGAGAAAGCATAGTTATTCATCTGTAACAGGTGTTCTCTAGGAACAGTAGGAATTGGTCTTCACAACCCTCACTCCTCCCCTTGGAGTTGCTGTCCTTCTGTTTGCCATCTTAGCTATGTCATCTGACTGAGCAAGATGGCACCCTTGAGCAGGAAGGGGACCACGCATGTGTGGCAGCATTCCCAAAGGCTTTATTTTTTTTTAAAGCTGGGAAATGCTCCGCGCAGGCTTCGTTGGCACTGACGTCACCCATATGTGAGGACTGATTCCTGCTGTTCCCAAAGAACACCTGTTACAGTTGAGTAACTACGCTTTCTCAGCCTGTTCCTTAGACAATCCAGCCAGCCTGGTTTTCAGGATGGCTAGAAGGACTATGCATGAGATTTGCATGCGCAGCCTTGATATACAGATCTCATATCCTGATTATGGCTGTCCTGAAAATTGGATTAGCTGGGTGGTTTGTAAGTAGATTTAAAAATTATGGTGCTAAAGCATAGGACTCCAAGTATGCTTAATGCAGTATTTCCATTCCTCTCCTAGAGGTGTATCTAGCCAGTTCGGTTTTCAGGATATCCCTAATGAATAAGCATGAGACATGATTGCATAGAGTGGATTTCCAAAAGTATGTAAATCTAAATCATGCATTTTGATATTGGCAGTCAGGAACTCCAAATAGCTACATATGCTCTCCCCAAGGCATTAAACCTCACTCAACTCTTTCCTGAAGATACATCTGAAAAGAACACGTTTACCAGTTACAGTTACAGTAAATTCTTTAAAGGCGGTAGAAACAATTTCTCATCCTTTCAATTTTATGGGCATATGTGGGGAAAATAGATACAAAGAGGCCAATTCTGCGTGGGGCACGTCCAAAATTTAGACGGCCCTGATATGCACCCAATTCTGCTTCAGCAAGAGCTAGATGGCCCATGTGAACAGAATTGGGACACACGGTCTGGACGTCCTGGACATGTCCCGATTCAGGCCCATTAGACATGTTCCTCCCTGGCTAGCCTAGGCTAGTGTCTTGCATGGAGTCACGGTGCTTTGGTGTCCTGTCGCCATGGCACCGGGATGCCATGCAGGAGCCCCGCTCGGTCTTCCTCCCTGCCACCCGACCCCCGATTGGCCATTCTGAGGCTGGGATTGGGCTGCAGGGAACCCCTTCCCCTGCTCACCTCTGCGTGGGAGCCCGGGCTGGATGTCCACTGATGTCTGGGGGGACTTATTCCACCTCTGAGGTGGAATAAGTCCCCTGTCTAAATCACCAAGCCCAGATGTACAGGGCTGTTGCTGTAATCGGCCCCATACATTAAGGGTCAGGGTCCTGACTCCGCACCACCCTCGTTCTACCTCTGGCACTCCCCGTCCTGAGCTCCCCGCACATCTCCGCAGTATGTGCAGGGAGCTCATTAGGCAGGATAGGCACTGGGCTTTTAGCGGGGGATCTATGTCCAACCTGGATGTATATCCCTGCTAAATGCGATGCAGAATAACCCCCTTAGTATCTTTGGTGGTTTTCTTCATCTTGTTCATACCCTGCTCTTTTTTTTTTTTTTAATGTATCTGGGAATTATGGATGGTAGAAGTTTACTCTGAACATAATTTTACTCTGACATCCTGTTGGAATGAGATTTGTATTGTAGGTAGTTAATGTGCAACATTAACATGGATCAGGAAAGGATGACTACTAGTTCTTGTATCTTGCCTTTAAAATTTACTTCTGCTGGAATTCAGATGTTTTGACATAGAACTTTGAATTGTGTGTGCTGAATTATTCAAAATTCTGGATGTTTTCTTTGTCAAAATAACAAAGCATATTGTTTTTCAGTAATACTTATTTTTATTTCTGTATTTTAAATTAAAGTGCAAAATTTTGAATTATATGCAGAGTAATAGAAGTAAAATTTCGATAATATCCCAAGGAAGAGCTGTAGGACATATGCCCTATATAAAACTGTGACCAAAGGGGTCTTTGTCCTTTTAAAAAAAAATAAAAAATACTCTGCAAAGCTATGTGATTTTAAGCAATTTAATAAAAAAAAATGTAAGCCACCAAATATAGGGTTTAGATCATCCCAAACAAAATATCAAAGCTCCCATATGTTACTGAAAGATAAAACACATTTTTGTCACTCACTCTGTCTAAGAGTGTGCTAAGGTAGTAGGAATAGTCTAGTGATTAGAGCAACAGCCTAGCACCCAAGAAATCTGGGTTTGATTCCCACTGGCATTCCTTGTGATTTCTGGCAAGTCACTTTACCCTCCATTGCCTTGTGGCAATCCGGTCATACCTTGCTAAGAAAACGCAGGGGCTGCAGGATCACCAGGAGTCTGCATTGATTTGATGGCACCTTAAAAAAAAAAAAAAAAAAAAGTAAAGGCCTTTTGGAGGGTGTGCACATAATACTGTCTATTTCTTTTTAATGTTTTTAAAGTGCTCAGTGATACTACCATGCTTCATTAGACAAAACTCCAAAATATTTTAAAACTTAGCGTAGGTCCACTAACTGATGTAGATAAGCATGCGACTATGCTTCGATGCATCAGGGTAGAGACCAGGTAGCAACCCCGAATACTCAAGTGAGAGCCAACATATTAACTTTAAAAAGGTTAAGATGTCAGCTCTCACTTGAGGAGTATTCGGGGTTGTTACTCGGTCTCTATCCTGATGCATCGAAACATAGCAGCATGCTTAGCTTAATTAGGTCCAGTAACTGACGTAGTTAGTTTTAAAAATATTTTGATGATATTGTCTGATGAAGCATGTCAGTATCACTGAGCACTTTAAAAACTTTTAAAAAAAGTAAAAAGGACTTTGAGGGGGTGCGCATAATCTTTGTGCACCCTTATACAGAGCGAGTCTGACAAAAATTTGTTTTCTTTATCTTTTGGTGACATATGGAGGCTTTAATATTTTGTTTTGTGTATTTTTAAGCAGCATAAATAAGCAAATTGCCACTTGCATGATTTAAGGCTTTTAGAAGTCTGAATAGCTAATTGAGGGGGGAAGATAGTCCACTCCAGGAATAATCATTGACATTCTGTTTTATACCTATTGTATGATCCAGGAGCTATCAGTGTTCTGCATTTTCCTGTTCAACCATTGTCCATATCACTTTTTAGCTTGTACCTCTGCTCAAAATAATTTTATCTCTAGGAACAAGCAGGAAGTCAATCTTCACCTATGGGTGATGTCTGCACCGACGGAGCCTGGCGTGGGAACGCTCCCCAGCATCCAATTGGAATGCTTTTGAGAGCGGTTCTCCATGCATGCGTGGCTGCCTTCCCTCCTGGTCTCTTCAGTAGTCTTTTTTTTGTTTGTTTTTTTCCGTGGAGCCATAGGGACTTTGTTCCCGTTGACTGCATCTAGAGACTTCAAAGGTTTTTCAATAGTATCGTCAAAAGTACTTAGGTTGCCTTCCTGTCAACTGACTCAACTTCCCACCGATTCTAGTTCCCCTTTTTATTTTACATCATTTTTTTTTTATTTTCAGCTTTTTCACAAACTTTGTTTGAGGCCTGCAGCCTCATTGGGTGCCATTGTCCAGTTTGATTTTTGCCTCCATATTATTCACTAATATGGAGAAGCCCCGAAGTGGTTTCAAAAAATGCTCCAAGTATTCCAGCACAATTTCTATCACTGATGAGCATTCTTGGTGCCTAAAATGTTTAGGCTCAGATTGCGATGTCTATTCTTGTCCCTCCTGTCGCCACATGACTTCTAGAGGTAGAAAGAACTGGGACAAACAGAAGGTAAGCTGTTTCCTACAGATTCGGCTCCTTAGGTGCACTCCTCGGGGGCATTGACTCCTTCAAAGTCTTCCCATGTGTCTAAGTCCTCACCAGCAAAGGAAAAGCATTTCTCAGAGTCACCAGTGCTCAAAAAGAAGACATCTGCCTCAGCATCAAGGCCTTCGACTTCCAGGTCAGCGTCTTCTTTGGATGCCAAGCATCGGCATCAGCACCGGCACAGTCATTCATCGCATTCCGATTCAGACTGTCTATCGAAGCAACCCTGGCAGGAGCTGTCGCCCTCCAAAGCCACACAGGGGTTCAGAGATGCCCCGGAGGTCCCATCCTTGCTGGAGCCCCCGATACCGACATCAGGAGTTGTGGCCCAAACAGCTGTGTCTGGAGCTACTCCTCTCCCGGTACTGTCATTTGAGTGTCATCGCCATCGAGGGCAGCATTGCTTAAGCTCTTAGCTGCAGTAAGGCCGATGACATTGAGTGCTCTGCAGTCGGCACTGGTTCTGCTGATGCCGATAACTGCCAAGAGCTCGGCACGCTTATGCAGGCATCCCCTGCCTTGTATAGCTCCACACAGCAGCTGATACCAAGGCCCTCGGCACCACTGTGTCAGATACCCTCTACATCAAAACAGGAAAGCTCTGAGCAGCGAAGGAATCAAACATCTCATAAGGATTATTTTAACTTCCTTCTAGATTCCAATTCCGAAGAGGCCTCCGAGGTGGCATCCATAGATTCCAGTACCCATAGGGGAGGTACCATCGAATCTATTGCCACCTTATGAACATCTAATTTTGCCGCCCGAGGACATGACGGCAGCTCTGGATGTTTCAGTGGCTACGGAAATGGAACCAGGAGCTGAGAAACTCTATTATTCTCCATTACCCATCGGTGCCAAAGGAGGCTGCTACCCTCCTGGTACATAACATCTTAAAGAATCTAATGGCTCGGATGTGGGAGGCTCCAATGTCAACCCCTGCGGTGAGTAAGAGGCATGATACCCTTCATAGTGTCCCTCTCTCCCAAGGTTTCCAGAAGCCACAACTCCCCCACCACTCCATGGCTGTGGAGTTTGCCATGAGGGGGCTAAAAAGCCAGAAAAATCACTTTTCAGTGCTTCCTGGGATAGGCCAGGACCTTGGGTGCATTTGGAAGGAAGGCATTTCAAGCTACCATGCTAGCCTCTAGAATAGACTCCCATATGCTATATATGGGCATGTTGCTCAAAGATATATTGAGAGTTGTCTGAGTTTACCACCCTGTTGCCCCCTGACAAGCAGGTGACTCATCAGGTCTTAGTAACACATCCCAGAATACATGAAAATTCTTAACAAGAGCAGCCTTCGATGCATTTGAGGCCACTAGCAGATCTGCTGCAGCCTGCATAGGGGCTAGGAGAAGAGCATGGCTCCAAGCATCTGACCTGAAACAGTGGATCCAAGACAAACTAATCAACATACCCTATAATGGTGAGAACCTCTTTGGTCAGAGGAGGGGGGAGAAGGCCGGTGAGATAGAAACTGATCACCTCACCATGAAGAGGCTTTCAAGGAAGACAGCAGACTCTTCTAAGAAGAAGACTACCACTAAGAAATCTGTCTTCTCTAAAAAGAAAAGGTTTTATTCTCTATATCATTCCTATTCTGGCTACTCTGCCTCACAACAGCAACAGACAGCAGGGCCAGAAACAAGTCAGGAAACCCAAGGTTACCAAACCACAGCCTGCAACTACTACTCAACCTCCTCAGTTTTTGACTGCTTCAAAAAGATCATGGCCAATTCTCCCATAATCTTCTCTCTTCCTCCTATGATCCCAGGAAGACTAGTGCATTTTGCACACTGTTGGGGGAATATCACTTCCGAGCCCTGGACTTTATATCTAGTCAGGGCCTACAGCTGAAATTCCAGGATCTTCCTCCCAATCACTTTGTGGGACAACCCTCCTTAGATCTCCTTGCTTCAGCAGGAAATTCTCTCACTGCTGAGACAAGGGGCTATAGAGGAGGTTCCCCCATCTCAGCAGGGCCTGGGATTCTACTCCTGATATTTCCTAATTACAAAAAATACGGGAGATCACAGGCCTATATTAGATCTCAGAAATCTCAACAAATTTCTCATCAAGGAGAAATTGAAGATGATTTCTCTAGGCACTCTTCTGCCATACCTCCAACAAAACAATTGGCTATGCTCTCTGGATTTAAAGGATGCTTATACACACATCCTGATCCACCCAGACTACAGAAAGTTTCTCAGGTTCATTTTTTAGAACCACCACTACCAGTACAGAGTCCTCCCATTCGGACTGGCCTCAGCACCCAGAGTCTTCACAATGTGTTTAGCTGTTGTTGCAGCCTACCTTCAAAATCTGGAGATCTTTCTGTTCCCCTACTTAGATGACTGGCTGCTAAAGGCAGATTCTGCTTCAGCAGTCACCTCTGCCCTAAATCAAACCATTCATGTCCTCCAGGAGTTAGGTTTCGTGATAAATTATCCAAAATCACATTTCACCAACTCAGGACCTCAAGTTCATAGGATCTTAATTAGACACGGTAAGAAGCAGGGTGTTTCTGCCAGAGGACAGATTCCTCTGTCTCATTGCCTTAGCACCCAGGTCCAGCAACAATCATCAGTTATGGCCAGAACATTTCTACTCTTCTTAGGCCACATGGCTTCCACAGTCCATGTCGTGCCCCATGCACATCTCAACATGAGAATTGGGCAGTAGACGCTCCACAATGGAAGCAGTTCACAGGTCGCCTATCCAAGCCTCATCTATATCATTTCGCAAATGAGAACAGCCCTTCAGTAGTGGTGCATACTACAGGACCTGGTCTTACGGTCACCTTTTCAGAAGTCTGCACAGCAGTATACCCTAATGACCGATGCATCAAAACTAGGCTGGGGAGCCCATCTCAACGGCCTGACAACACAGGCCCTTTGGTCCACTCAAGCGCTTATCCAAATCAATCTAGAACTCAGGGCAGTCTTCAATGCAGTCAGTCTTCTCTCCCCAACTCAGGTGACACTTTTTTTCATACAGACAGACAGACAACCAGATGGCTATGTTTTATATAAACAAGCAAAGGGGAACAGGCTTTAAGGCCTTATGTATGGAAGCCATTCACCTTTGGAACTGGACAATTCCTCAAGGAATTCACCTTCATGCAGTATATCTTCCAGGAGCAGAGAATCACTTAGCCAACAGACTAAGCCGGATCGTCCATCCACATGAGTGGATGCTGGAATCTCAAGTAATGCAACGCTTGTTCCACCTCTGGTGGACACCACTAATCAACCTCTTTGCTGCTTCCCTCAATGCCCAACTGCCTTGCTTCTGCTCGAGGATTCCTTCCCCTTACAGGGAGACATCATATGTGTTCCTCATCCATTGAGGACAGGATCTCCTTTATGCTTCCTTCCCCTTCCACTCATAGCAAAAACACTCTTCAAACTCCAGGCCACTGGGGACAAATGATTCTCATTGCCCCTTACTGGCCCAGACAACCATGGTTTCCTCTGCTTCTTCAACTTGCTCAAGCACCTACCCTCAGACTGTTATTCACCAACCCTTCTCTCTCAGGAACAGGGGACCCTTCGGGATCCTTCTGCACCCCAACCTCAAGATACTCCACTTGACAGCATGGAGGCTGATCGCTTTGTCTTCTTGCACTTAGGAGCACCTGCAACATGTCCTCTTGAAGATCGGGCAGATTCAACCAGATGTTCATACAATTTTAAATGGCACAGATTTTCCATCTGGTATTTTCATAAAACACTAGATCGTTTCATGTGTCCCATTCCGGATTTACTCCAATACCTGCTCCATTTGTCCTCCTCTGGCCTTAAAACCAACTCCGTGCGGGTACATTTATCCGCCATTGTGGTCTCCCACCATACTTTAGAGAACCACCCTATCTAGGCGCACCCCTTAATAGCTAGATTTATGTATGGTCGTCTCCTGACCAAGCTGCCTTTCTGTCCACCTCCTGCACCATGGGATCTAAATGTTGTTCTTGCAAACTCATGCGCAGTCACTTTGAACCAGTGGTTTCAGCGCCTTTAAAGTTTCTAACATGGAAGCTTCTTTTCCTCATAGCAGTCACTTCAGCTCGAAGAGTCTGTGAACTGCAAGCTTTGGTAAGCTGTGCATCCTTTACCACTTTTAACCATGACAGGGTGGTCCTTTGTACACATCCTAAGTTCTTGCTGAAGGTCTTCACCTCCTTCCACCTGAACCAATCTGTCTCACTACCAGCATTCTTTCCAAGGCCTCCCACCTCCCCACCTGAGGCCAGATTTCATAACCTAGATTGCAAGAGCGTTGGCATTCTATCTAGACTGTGCTAAGGACTATCGCCAATCCTCGGTCTCCTTTGACCAAAGTCATCTGGGGACACCAGTAGCCAAAAACACTTTCAAACCGGCTAGCAGATTGCATATCCTTCGCTTATTCACAGGCTAGGGTGTGTCTTCCACACCGTATGACAGCTCATAATGTCAGAGCCATGTCTACTACTGTAGCTAATCTCTGGTCTGTCCCTATCTCGGAGATCTGCCAAGTGGTAACATGGTCTTCTCTGCATATCTTTGCAGTGCTCTATTGCCTAGACAAAGACTCCAGAGCTGATGCTCAATTCAGACAAGCTGTTCTGCGTAACCTTTATCAAATTTAGACAACTTGCCCACTACCCACTGGACTACCTCACAAGAAGTGCTGTGAACGGGCAGAGTCTGTCTGATCCCTGTCGCAACCTCTACTGCGCTGGGATTCTTTCTTGCTTGATTGTCTTGGGCTAGTGTCCCATTTGTGAATCCTGACTTACTGCTTTTTCCTAGAGATAGCATAGTTACTCACCTGTAACTATGGATAAGGATAAGGCAGTATACAAAAAAAAACCTGTCTAAGTAACAGGTGATCTCCAGGAACAGCAGGAATCTGTCTTCACAACCCACCCACCTCCCCATCAAGTTGTCCTATTTTTGTCATTCCTAGTATACAAAGATTTTTATTTCTGTGCTATTCACCTGAGGAGATCAGGAGGGAAGGTGGAAAAGCAGCCATACATTCATGGAAGAACACTCCCAAAAGTATTCCTATTGGATACTGAGGAGTGTTCCCATGCCAGGCTCCATCGGTGCCGAAGTCACCCATATGTGAAGACTGATTCCTGCTGTTCCTGGAGATCACCTGTTACAGATGAGTACGCACTTAAAGCATTGTATGCTGCTTCTGTATGTACATACTGAAAGCATTTGATTTTCTATGGGAATCTTTGTAATATTTTGTCCATTATCTTCCTATTTCAAAATTTTGCGCTTTACTCTGTTATGCTTTAAGGCAGTGCAACAGGAACATGAATAAAGTGCAATCTATATGTATAATGCATGTTGTAGGATAGTGATAGTAAAACCAGTCCTCAGGGTTCCAACTCCCCCACCCCCTCCTCGGCCAAAAGCCATTCAGGTTTTTGATATCCCTAGTGCAGTGCTTCTCAACCCTCTCGTGGAGGCGCATGTAGCCGATTGGGTTTTCAGGATTGCTATAGTATGCATGACAGATCTGCATACAATGCATCTCACAACATATGCATATATCTAGTGCATAGTTATTAAGGTAATCCCGAAAATGACTAGCTAGGTATACACAAGAAGAAGGTTGAGAAACACCGCCCTAATGAATATGTATGGAACTTAGTCATGCTTTTGGAAGCGGTGTGCAATATATCTTGTAATTGGAGTGCCAGAAAACCTGATTTGAGTGGCAGCCCAAAGCCCATTTTGAGCACCACTGATCTAGAAAGCACATCTTCGATACAAAATATTAGTGTATATGAAATTTAAGATGAAACATGGCTTCCATCAGATGTGTTGTAAAGAGAATGTGTATTGCTGGTTCAATTGACTTTTCTACTTGCTGCCCAGTCCCTTCTGCTTAATGAGCATTTGTGTGAAAGTGAAAAGATGTCAAATTCATGTGTGAGAGCAGAAAGCAGACTAGAATATTTAATCATTTGCCTTTGATCTAACTTTCTTCCTCTAATCAGAATGTTATGTGGGGAGGCCATATATTGATGTTTTTATACAGATTTTTCTGGATATTTTTGTATTCATTAATGCAATCTATTTTTTAAAATGTAAAGTACAAATAAAACTAGTAGAGTGTACTGGTTTCTGTGTGGTTTGGAAAGTAAGCTTGTAAAATGAAAAGCAGTCAGCTTTGTAGTAGTTTAGTTATAGTGCATACTATTATGAAATGAAATGCAAAAAGGCACATGCTTAGTGTGCTGTTAAAGAATCACATATGGAATGAAGAATTCTGCCTTCCAAACCATAGTAATTGGTTGGTATTGGGTCAAATTTTTATAAAACCTTTTTTGCAAGTAAAATGTTTTACTCAGCTTTTATAAAATTGTGTTTGTATAAGCATGATTGTTGGAATTTGTGCAGAGCATGGATGGAGCAGCAGCGCTTAAAAAAATGGCTGCACATACTTTCACAACCTGCAGTTGTGCTTGGGAGTTTGTGTGAATGTTCTATGAAGACAGGCACAAGTGGTTTTATCCCCAAAAAGCATAGTTACTCACCTGTAAAAGGTGATCTCCGGGAACAGCAGGAATTTAGTCTTCATATATGGTTATCGTCGGTACCGACGGAGCCTGCATGGGAACGCTCCCCAGCATCCAATTAGAAAGCTGCCTCTCTCCAGTTGAGTTTTAAAGCAGAGAGAGAGAGGGAAAGAAAAGAAAAGAGATACAACTCCTAGGGGAGGTGGGTGGGTTGTGAAGACTAAATTCCTGCTGTTCCCGGAGATCACCTGTTACAGGTGAGTAACTATGCTATCTCCAGGAATAAGCAGGAATGTAGTCTTCACATATGGGGACTCCCTAGCTACAGATGCCAGGGAGAGACCCCAGAGGAGGTGTGCCCTTGTGAAAGGGCTCCACTTCCCCCCATGGATCTCTGGCATCCTACTGGGAATGGTGGTTAGATGTTGATTAAGTATGGAACAGGTGTCGTAGAACAGCCTGACCAAACAAGGCATCCCGGTGGGAGTCCTTGTCTAAGCAGTAATGGGCTGTGAAGGTATGAACCGAGGCCCAAGTAGCTGCTCGACAGATGTCGTCAATAGACACAGAGTGTAGATGAGCCATTGAGGCTGCCATGGCTCTCACATTGTGAGCTGTGACATGATCTTCCAGAGACAGGTTTTTACTCTGATAGGTAAAAGAAATGCACTGTGCAATCCAATTGGACAATGTTCTCTTGGAGACTGGAAGTCCCAAATGAGGAGGATCAAACGCAACAGAGTTGAGAGGATTTTCTATGTTGCTGTGTCCTTTGTAAGTAAAAAGCAAGTGCTCTTTTACAGTCCAAAGTATGAAGCTTCCTTTCTGCATTTGAAGCATGAGGCCTTGGAAAAAACACAGGTAGGTAAACTGCTTGGTTTAAATGAAAAGGTGAGACCACCTTTGGCATAAAGTGTGGATGAGTCCTAAGGACTACCTTATCATGATGGAACCTCGTATAAGGAGGATCAGCCACTAATGCTTGCAATTCACTGATGCGACGTGCTGATGTGATTGCAATGAGAAAGAGAACCTTCCAGTAAAGGAACTTCAAGGAGGTAGTAGCTAGAGGTTCAAAAGGCGGCTTCATGAGCTGTCCAAGAACCAGATTTAGGTCCCATGCTACTGGTGGTGGCCTAATGGGAGGCTTAGTTAGGAGGCCCCTCATAAATCTCACTATGAGAGGAAATAGGTTGTCCATTTAGAGGCTTGAAGGAAGCTGAAATAGCACTTAAATGGACTCATATTGAGTTAGTCTTAAGCCCTGCATTAGATAAATGAAGGAGATACTCCAATAATGATTCCAGAGGTATCGCCAAGGGGTCAAGACCCTTCTGCGAACACCATATGGAAAACCTTTTCCACTTGAAAGCATAAGAGCATCTTGTGGAAGGCTTCCTAGAAGCATAAAGGATATCTTTCACTTGTTGAGACAGGTTAAGACCATGAAGGTCTAGGCCCTCAGCAACCAGGCCCTGAGATGCAGAGAGTGGGGATCGGGATGCCACAACATCCCGTCCTCCTGAGACAGGAGATCTGGAGCAGATCCTAACTGCCGAGGCCAATGTGGAGCTATGAGAATCATATGGCCTCTGTCTCTCTAAAGCTTGAATAGGGTTTTGGGATTTAGGGGAATGGGTGGAAAGGCATGTAGGAAGTCCTGACCCCAATGGTGGAGGAAAGCATCCCTGGCCTGATAACCCTGAGCCGGAATTCTGGAATAGAATCGGAAGTTTGGCATTCAACGGACTTGCAAAGAGGTCTATGTCCGGAGTTCCCCAAATTTGAAAAAGGTTTGCTACCTGGTCTGCATGAAGAGACCACTCGTACAGAAGCAGAACTCGACTGAGTCTGTCTGCCCAGGAGTTTTGAATGCCTGGCAGATACACCCCAAGGAGATGAATCTGATGCTCTCTGGCGAGGGCCCATAGTCGAAAAGCTTTGTTGCAAAGCGACAGAGAGCCTGTTCCTCCCTGCTTGTTTGGATAGAACATAGCTACTTGATTGTCCGTCTGAATTAGGACTGTCTTGTAGCTCAGCTGGGTGTGGAACACTCGAAGAGCAAAGAAGATTGCTCTGAGCTCCAAGAGATTGATGTGTAGATGGGTCTCCTGTGGAGTCCAGGTGCCTTGGGTAGAGAGATCTTGCAGGTGAGTTCCCCAACCCACCTGTGAGGCGTCTGTTAGAGTGACCTGGGGTGGGGGCTGTTAGAAAGGGGACCCCACCAATAGGTTTTGGGTTGACTGCCACCATTGTAGGGACAAAATAAGGTGACTTGAGTTTGCTATTTTGTCTGATAGGCAGCCTGATGCTTGGGTCCACTGAGTGGATAGAGTCCATTGGTCTGCTCTGATATGGAGGCGAGCATAGGGAACCACATGCACAGTAGATGCCATATGGCCTAGCAGGTTGGAAGTCACTCAACTGGCTACTGGGGATTAGCTGAAAACCTTTCAGAGTAAAGCCAGCATTTATGATGTGGTTGGTTCAAAGCCCTTGGGACGTCTGACTGCTGATGTAGCTATCCATGAAATGAGAAGCAGAAGCTGCAAAGATATCTTACATATTGGGACATGGAACTTATGAATCATGAACCGTGGGACATTGGAGATGTTCAAGAATGAAATGGAATGTGTACAGCTTGATCTGTTGCATGTGAGCAAACTGAAATGGATTAGTATTGGGCATGCTGCATCTGATGATAACATGGCATACTGTGTTGGAAATGAGAGACAAAGAAGAAATGGTGTTGCATTTATAATTAAAAAGAAGCTTGCAAGAACTGTGATGAAATATAATGCAACCAGTGAACACTTAGCTTCCCAAGCAGTGTTAAAGACTCATCTCACTGCTCGGGAAATTAACTGCACAATGCGAAGGCAGCGGGGCTGTGGAAGATAGGCCCTTGCTTGCCTGGTATCCAGCATAGCTCCTATAACCTCTAGAGATTGAGTGGGAGTTAGGTTGGATTTGGGGATGTTTATGACCAGGCCCAAATACTGAGTGCAAGATGGAGAAATTCTGGCCTCTGACTCTGAAGGGGCTCGAATGAGCCAGTCGTCTAAGCAGGGAAAGACGAATATTCCTAGAGTGCGAAGAAATGCTGCCACTACAGCCATGCATTTTGTAAACACCCTTGGTGCTGAGGCCAAACCAAAAGGAAGAACCCTGTACTGGTAGTACTTCCCCTGAAATAGAAACCAAAGGAATCTTCGGTGAGTTGGATGGATGAGAACATGGGTGTACGCATCCTTGAGATCTAGAGAACAAAGCCAATCATGACTCTGAAGGTATGGCAGAAGAGTTCCTAGAGAAATCATCTTGAACTTCTCCTTGAACAGGAATTTGTTCAATTCTCTGAGGTCTAAAATGGGTCTGTCCCCCTGTTTTCTTTGGAATAAGGAAATAGGGGGAGTAAAACCCTGTACCCTGTTGGGAAATGGGTACGTCTTCTATTGCCCAGTGGGCAAGAAGTAAATTGACCTCTTGATCCAACTGATTCTCGAGTGAAGTCTGAGAATTGAACTGTTTTACAACTGTAGGAGGGGGCATGTTGAGGAAATGAAGCTTGTACCCCTCCTTTACAATGGAGAGAGTCCATTCTTCTGCTGTTATCTTTTCCCATCTGGGGGCAAAATGAGACAACCTTCCTGGAATGGTGGAGGGCTCTGGTCCGTTCAGGGCCTGGAAGGCCAAGTTCTCTAGATGGGAGTCAAAGCCCCTGTGAAGGCTGAGTCTGCTGGGCCGGTTGAGGCTTAGCAAACTTTGTTTTTCTTTGTTTTGGTGGCTGCTGTCCCTTTCAGGTAGACTGACCCGTAGAATGCCCCTGCTGGGTATAGGAGGGGTAAAACCCTCTTCTTTTTAGAGAAGAATGGTTTCTTGAAGGATTTTCTCCTTGCAGGATCAGCTGTAGCCTTGGATAGTCTATCCAAAGTGGTATTATCAGCATCCAGCTCATTAGATTTCTCTTGCCAATTTTTGCCAAAGATTTTTGCCTGTGCAAGGGATATTCCCCAGTTTGTCCTGTACCCAGAGTTCTAAGTCAGATGCCTGGAGCCAAGCAATCCTACGAGCACCTATGGCAATGGCAGAGGTTCTGCTTATGCACTCAAAGCAGTCAAAAGCTGCACGATTAACAAACTTGGAAACATCTTGGGCATGTTTGACAAGTGTAAGATAATCTTGCCTCTTATCAGGAAGGAGAGTGCTCATAAGCTCTAGATCTCCTGTAACCTCCTTAAGGAACATTCCCATATATAAAATGTAGGAACTAATCCTGGCAGAAAGCATAGAGTCCTGGAAGGTTCGACGCCCAAAGGCTTCAAGAGTCCTACATTCACGTCCTGGTGGATTAGATGCATGTCTTTTTGCACTCTTGATCCTTCTCATAGCTGATTCCACTACCATGGAGTGGTGTGGTAACTGGGTTTTCTGAAATCCAGGACAAGGAGGTACTCGATACATGGTATCAAGCCTACGAGAATGAGGAGAAGTGGTAAGAGGTGCTTCCCACATTCTTAGCATGAGATCATACAAGATCTCATGAATAGGCAAAGTAGCTGCCTCTTTGGGAGCTTTAGGATATTGCAAAATCTCCAATTCCTTTGCTCTGGGCTCTTTCAGGAGCCACTGTCATGGAAAGACCTCTGGCCACCTCCCGAATGAAATCCTGAAAGGATATATCCTCTGGAGGAGACATCCTATGTTTAGGAGAGGAAGGCTCCTCAGAGAGAAGTACTCTGGTACCAACAGAGCTGTCAGAATCCTCAGAGGCATTGGAGGATTCAAAGTATCTCCTGTCCGGGTGCTCTTGCAAAGCACGATACCTGTACTGATCGAAGTCGGTACTGGAGGGGTCTGGTACCGGCCTGTTGATACCGGAGGAAACAGCATGACTCGGTGTGGGCAACACAGTCACCGATGTCGATGCTGTCTGTACCGGTACCAGAACCTGTGTCGATACCGGTTGAACCGTCTGAAGCTGTCCCGAAGGCACTGAAGCCGCAAGGAGAGCCGCCAGACTGCGTTCAATAGCCAAGAACCTCTGGTCTATCAATGCTGCCGATGCCTGGGTATCGGTACCGGACGAAGCGGCTGGTACCCCAGAGCATGGCACCAGTAGTTCTGCCGAGGTTGAGGCCTCGAACATCCTGGAGCCCCGATAGTGCTTTGGAAGCCGAAGCCTCCCGCCGGGGCAATTTTGCCGGTACAAGTCCCTCAAGGGCAATGCCAGAGGCATCCCGATGCTTGGAAAGAGATCTGCCCTTTGAGGACCGGCCAGATTTATGTTTGGTTACCTGAGATCCATGGGAGGAAGACGAAGCCCTGGAAGACGTCGATGCCACGGATGCTGCATCGGAGGGAAAAAGAGTGCTAAGCTTAGCAGCTCGGTTTTGCCGACCCCTCTTCGACAACATCCCACAGGCAACACTCCGAGATGGAGTGGTCAGGACCTAAACATTTAAGGTACCACTCGTGAGTGTCGGTGACGGAGATGGTACCGCCACACTTGGAACACTTTTTAAAACCCGAGGTGGGTTTTTCCATTCTGAATGAAAAGTTGGGCCTAGTGCCCAAAATGGCGTGTGGCACCTGACAGAAAAAAGACTGGAAAGTCCAGAAAAAAGATTACAATTTTTTTTTTTTTTAAAAGAAAGAAGGAACCGGCGGTACCGGTATAGCGTCGAGGAAGGCAGACGCTACCACAAAAAAGAATGAAAAAGATGGGATAATTTCTGCGTTGACAGGAAAAACGACCTGCTGGCTCCGTGGAAAACGAAGAACTGGGAGAGGCATTTGGGAAAGGTGGGAAGGCAGCACGCAGGCGCTGTGGGATACTCCCAAAAGCTTTCTAATTGGACGCTGGGGAGCGTTCCCGCGCAGGCTCCGTCGGTACCGACGATACCCATATGTGAAGACTACATTCCTGCTTGTTCCTGGAGATCAGGCTTCTACTTGGACTTCTTACCTGGGTGCCCTGTTAAGTTTGTTCATTAGATCTTAATAGACTGCTCTTCGAGACAACAGCAGACCAGTGTACAATGTCTAAACAGTTTTAAAAAAATTGCAGGGGTGAAAAGAACCCCAATAAAAAGAAGGGAAACACTAAAACCAGATTGTCCTTCAAAGTACACAGATATCTGTATTTGCAGCAACTTTTCAGCTAACTTAAGATAACTATGCTACCACCATCATACCTAATTCCATCAGGCACAGTATAGTCAACTGTCTGAAACATAAAAGCTAAATAAAAATCTTCAAAAAGATTCAAAGATTTGACTAACCTATAGCCAACTTCTGGCTACTCTACTGTTTCTGGTTTCAGCAATGCATAGAGCATGCCCAACTATCTTTCAAAGGGCTACTTGCTGGCACCTACTGAGTGGCTCAAGTAGTGGGGGAGGCAAAGACGACCCTCAGTCATTCTTGTCCCTGTAGTTCCCTCTTTACAAATAGCAGCTGCTAACACCTAGCCTTACAGAAATGGTGGGATATTGGGAGCCTGGGACTGACATTGTATTAAGGAGCTGGATGGAGGGGGGAGGTACTTATGGGTTGTTTTGTTTTTAAACACAGCCACCCCCAGTCTTAATTTGGCAGCCACATTTTGTGGTATGCCTACTAAGCTAGGCTAACAGTTAAGCCAGGCTATCTGCACGTAGGTCCTATGTTGTTCAAGTGGGACTTAGGAGCCGATAGCCTGGGTTAACCGTTAGCCCGGTTTAGTAGACATGCCCCCAGGAGCATTGATATGCCGGTGCTACCAGGTGGAAGTTCACCAATTTGAAGAGGTGGCAGACTTTATAAGATATATTCTCCATAGACACAAAGGACATCAGCCACACATAGGTGTTGTGTCCAACTGCAGGGTCAGACTTGCTCTCCCAAAGCCCAGAAGAGTTTAGAAAAACTTTCTGGGTATGTGTGTGCTCCCATCTCAGTGACTGTTGCTCCTCCCCCTTAAGTCTTTTTTTTTTTTTTTTTTTTTCTTTTTTCTTCATCTGCAGCTAAGTGTGGCTATAGCTCTCCCTTCTGGGTACTTTTCTTTCCCACCAAATGTTATCTCTTTAGAAATACCTCCCTTAGTCCTCCAGAATAATGCAATAACACCTGACTATCTCTCAGCTCCTACCAGAGCAGCTGCACTCTAGCAGCGAAGATCTGACTGAGCATATCAGCAGGATATGAGCATATCAGATCTTTGTTCGGTCTTTACTGAGGAAGATGTAGGAATGTTACCCATGACTGAAATGATATTTGAAGGTGATGCCGCAGAAGAATTGAAGAAATATCGATACACCGGGAAGATGCATTAGAACTGTTTGATAAACTGAACAGTAACAAATCACCTGGACCGGATGGTATACATACAAAGGTGTTGAAAGAACTAAAATAGGAGATTGCAGACCTATTATTAGTAATCTGTGAACTATCATTAAAATCATCTGTAATATACGGGTAATGCCAATTTTTAAAAAGGGTTCCTGGGGTGATCCCGGAAACTACAAACCAGTGAGCCTGACATCAGTACTGGGAAAAATGGTTGAAACCATTATAAAGAACAAAATTACTGAACATGTAGATGGTCATGGCTTAATGGGAGATGGCCAACATGGCTTTAGCCAAGGAAAGTCTTGTCTTACTAATCTGTTTTTTTTTTTTTTGAAGGTGTGAATAAACAGGTAAGCAAAGGTGAGTCCGTTGATAATAGTATACCTGGATTTACAGAAAGCCTTTGACAAGGTCCCTCATGAGAGACTTTTGGCAAAATTAAAAAGTCATGGGATAGGAGGCAGTGTACTACTGTGGATCAGGAACTGGTTAAGATAGAAAGCAGAAGGCAGAGCTAAATGACCAGTTTTCCTAATGGAGAAAAGTGAATAGTGGAGTATCCTACAGATCTGTGCTAGGTCTGCTGCTTTTTAACATATTCATAAATGACCTGGAAATGGGAATAACGAGTGAGGTAATCAAATTTGCAGTTGACACAATTATTCAAAGTTGTCAAAACCCATGAGGATTGTGAAAAATTTCAAGAGGACCTTGATAAATTGGAAGACTGGGCAACCAAATGGCAGTTGAAATTTAATGTGGACAAGTGCAAAGTTATGCACTTAGGAAAGAACAACCCAACCTATGATTACACAATGCAAGGTTCCACATTAGGAACCATCACCCAGGAAAAGGCGGCATCGTGGATAACATATTGAAACCCTCTGCCCAGTGTGCAGCGGCAGCCAAGAGAGCATACAGAATGCTAGGTATCATCTTTCTTTATCTTTATTTGCAAAACTTGATATACCGCCCTTGCCGAAGCATCAGGGCAGTGTACAATACAACAAACTGTGGGCTATGAGAGATAGAAAGGAAAAGGAACGCCATTAAAAGACAGGAAAGTAAGACGAAACAAAGAGCAGGTTGAAGAGCAGCATGAGAGAAAACAGAGATATGGAGCAACTAGAGAGCTGTGGGCAGATTAAACAGGAGACAACTAAACCGGATGTGGGGAGGGGAGACAGGACGAGGGGAGGTCCGAGCCATCAGCGGGGGCAGGGATGTCGTAGGCCTGAAGAAAAAGGTGGGTTTTAAGGAGTGATTTGAACTGAGGGAAGGAGGATTTGGTGCGAAGGGAGGGCGGGAGAGAATTCCAGAGGGCGGGACTGAGGAAAAAGAAAGCAGAGTGACGGGTGAGTTCAAGGTGGGCCTGAGATGGGGGAGGGAGAAAGAGCCAATTACCGTGAGTGGAACGGAGGAGAGGGGGAGCTGATTGAAGGCAGATAAGATTGGCTAAATATTGCGGAACACCAGTGTATATATTTTATGGGTGATGGGTGAGAAGTTTATAGATAAAACGAACAGAGATGGGAAGCCAATGAAGAGAGCAAAGGGAGGGAGTGACATAAGCGTTCGCAGGGGCATGGGTGATGAGGCGAGCGGCAGTGTTCTGAACTAGCTGAAGATGGCAGAGTTGATAACGGGGAAGACCTGCGAAGATAGCGTTGCAGTAGTCTAGGCGAGTGATCACGAGGGAAAGAAGAGTAGTGATATCGGGAGTGGAAAGAAACGGGCAGATAGATCTGATTTTGCGAAGATGGAAGAAACATGTGCATACTACTGAGGAGATATGTTGATGAAAAGAAAGTGAAGGATCAAGGGTGACACCAAGGTATCGAAGGGTAGGAACAAGAGGGATGGGGTGGGCGGACATGATGGGGGGCAGAGTAGGAGATGGGACACTGAAAGAGAGAGAACCAAATGGCAGAGGATTTGGACGGATTAACATGGAGAAAGTTACAGCTGAACCAGGAGGCAACAAGAGAGAGGCAGTCATTAAGTGGGGAAAGGTCGGGAGCAGAGGGGGAGGTGTGGTGGACTAGGAGAATATCGTCGGCATAGATATGAGGAGATACCCGACTGCTGGATGAGTAAGGCTCGAGGGGCGAGAAAAACGTTAAGAGTAGAGGAGCAAGAATAGAACCCTGCAGAACCCTACATTGGAGCGGGAGGGAGGGAGAGACATGAGGACCCATATGGACAGCAAAGGTGCGAGAGGAAAGGAAAGAACTGATCTACTCCAGAACCGTGCCATAGATTCCCAGGTCAGACAAACGTGAGAGAAGGGTACGGTGATCGACAACATCAATGGCAGAGGAGAGGTCGTGAAACAAGAGAAAGATCACCATGGTCGTGAGAGCGGTGGATTTCGGAGAGAAGGGCTAGAAGGATGGTCTCAATGCTGTGGCCAGCACGGAACCCAGACTGATGCGGATGGAGGGAGAAGGTGGAATCGAGGTGAGTGGCAAGCTGAGAGAAGACCAGTTTTTCAATGATCTTGGAAGGGGAGATTGGCGACCGGGCGCCAATTGGCAGGGATAGCAGGGTCATAAAGAAAGGAATGGAGAATTTATTTATTTGTGTGCTTTTCTATACCGCCCCTTCCAGAGATCAGGGGCGGTTTACAAGGAACTTAAACAACAATATAACAAACAGTGAAATATTGCATTACATAGAACAACATAGAACATAGAATAAAACAAAGGATATCATAATGCCTCTGTATCGTTCCATGGTGCGACTGCACCTTGAATATTGTGTGCAGTTCTGGTCACCGTATCTTAAAAATAATATAGAGTTATTAGAAAAAGGTACAGAGAAGAGCCACCAAAATGGTAAAGGGGATGGAAGGATACCCTTATGAAGAGAGGCTAAAAAGGTTAGGGCTCTTCATCCTGGAAAAGAGACGGCTGAGAGGAGATATGATAGTGGTCTATAAATTAATGATTGGAGTGGAACGGGTAAATGTACTGTAGATTACGCCATCAAAATATAGAAAGACTAAGGGACATGCAATGAAGCTACAGAGTAACCTATTTAAGACTAATAACAGAAAATATTTTTTCTTTAAATGTGTAATCAAATTCTGGAATTCGTTACCGAAGGATGGAATAAAAGCTGTTAGTGTAGCTGGGTTTAAAAAAGGTTTGGACAAGTTCCTGGAGGAAAGGTCCATAAACCATTATTAAAGGGGACCAGGGATATCCACTGCTTGCCCCAATACAAACATTGTGGAACCTGTGTCTCTTAGGAAAGCTGGAAACATAGACCTTGGTCTGACCCAGTATGACATCATTTGTTCATATGACTGACAGTTTTGATGAAGTGGTGTGAATCTTAGCCCAACCCCAACTGGAGCAGACTCCCTCTGGTAGTGCTGCTGTAACTTAATACTTGGAAATACATTATTGAACATTTCCCAGCCCCATTCACAGCAGTATCCTCTGGCAGAGGCTCTGGTAACCTGAGACTCTGCAGATAAATTTGTATCTCCAAGAACAAGCAGGAATGAGTCTTCACATATGGGTACATCGGTACCGACGGAGTCTGCGCGGGAACGCTTCCCAGCGTCCAATCAAAGAGCTTTTGGAAGCATCCCACCACGCCTGCGTGCTGCCTTCCCGCCTTTCCCAACTGCCTCTCCTCAGTTTTCGTTTTTCCGCGGAGCCGGCAGGACGACGTCCTGTCACCGCAGAAAATTCTTCTTTTATTTCTTTAGTTTTCTTGTGGTCGTGGCTGTCTTCCTGACGCCACCGGTACCGCCGGTGTTTTCTATTCTTTTCTTGTAAAATCTTCCTTTTTCAGGGAATATTTTTTCTTCATAGTGTCTCACAGTATCTTAGGCCTTTTAGGCCTCTTCTTTTTCCTTCATGGAACCGCCAGCCACTTTCTCCAAGAAATGTTCAAACTGTGGCGGTACAACTTTATTTTTAGACCCTCGATGTCGGTGTCTAACCTGCTTGGGTCCTGACAACAGTTTGGTGAGAAGTCTTCAATATCGAGGTTCCCTCGATACATGGTTTCCCTCCAGCTTTGGGGCACCGTCCCCTTCTTCTACACAGGATCAGGTAACCCACAAACAGTCTGTTAAGACTAGCCAGCCCTCGAGTTGTAGGTCTCATGCACAGCATATAGATGGCTCCGGCCTTGCCCTCGAGGGCCCACTGGCTTCAAAACCCCGGCGGGAGTCTTCGGTCTCCAAAGTATATAAGGGGTTTCAGGTTGTTCCTGGGGTTCACCCCTCACAGAACATACCTGAGCCGTGTCCGGTGGTGGCATCCGCTTCGAGCGGTACCGATACCCCGACATCGGCACTGGTGTTGGATGAAATACTCCTCACCAGGGATGGTCATCTGGCGTCCTCGGTGCCTTCGGGACTGGTGGATACACTCCAGACTGACCTTCCATTATCGGTACCAGACCGATACTACCACCGACGTCGGTACCCTCCAGACGTGCATCGATAGCCTTGCTTCCTTCGATGCCGAGTCTGGAATCCATCTCCAGTCTGGAGGACTGGGTACCGACTCGCCTTGGTACCGGCTCCAGGCGGTACCAAAGGCTCGGTTCCGATGATTCGGATCCGCAACTCTCGGTTCCCTCGAGGCTGATTGAGTTGTCACTAGCTGACCTTCACTCACCGGTATCAGACACGGTACCGAAGTTGGTACCGATGTCCTCATTACCCTTACAGTCGGTGCATTCCATGCTTCGCTTATCGATGCCGAGTTTAGAATCGCTCTCTAGTCTGGAAGACTCGGTACCAGTACATTTTGGTACTGACACCGATCGATACCGGTGGCTCGGTACCGAGGATAGCACCCGGAGGTTTTCGGTTACCTCGGTACCGATTGAATGGTCACCGATGACTGCTCCGATGTCTTTGTCGAGCTCGACTCCGACATCGGTACCGGTATTGGCATCGGTACCGGTATCCACAGTAGCATCGTGGCCAACTCCTACCATGCTTTTTTCAACAGGATCGCTCCCTTCTATGCCAAGCTTGGAGTCGATACCTGGCATGGACAATGTGGTAATGACAGTCGCTGCTCCTGACAGCCAGTACCGGCGACCATCCTTTAAGCATTCCACACTGCACTGTGCAGGATCTTCTATTCCTATATATCTGGATAGCTCTGTCGGTGCTCAGGCTAGTTCTTCAGATCTAACCTGTCCAAGGGAAAATACTGTTGGGGAACCCTCTTTTCAGAGTTTCCTCCTGGATATAGCAAGATCGTGGTACAGATCATCAACTACTAGTATGCAAGCTCAAGCTAAAGTTGAAAGAGCAAACCACTCATGAATGCAGCAAAATATGACCTTGAGAATATACCACTGGAATTTAAAGACTGCCTGCAAAATAGATTTGCTGCTTTAGATACAAATGACAGAGCTCTGGAAGAGTTATGGAATGACATCAAGAAGGTTGTGTTGGAAGAAAGCGAGAAGTCTCTACAAAAGGTGAAAAAGCAAAAACGGCCAAAATGGATGACGGATGAAACTCTGAAAATTGCCCAGAAACGCAGAGAAGCTAAAGCCAGAGGAGAAAAAAAGACAATCGCAGAACTCCACAGAGATTTCCAACGTGCAGCAAGACAGGATAAGGAAAAGTACTACAATGACACTTGCAAGGAAATAGAAGCAGAAACTATTAGAGGAAGAACAAGATCGGCTTTCCTAAAGCTACGAGAGTTAAAGAAAAAGTTCCAGCCTCGAATTGGAATGTTACAAGATGCTCAAGGTTCTATGTTGAATGATGCTGAGAAGATCAAGAAAAGGTGGAAGGAATATACAGAGTTTTTATATGATAAAGATCAAGTGGACCAACAGCCGTTTCAACCTGTACCTTATGATCGGGAACCATTGGTGATGAAAGAAGAAGTTGAAGCAGCATTGAAAGCCTTATCAAAGAACAAAGCACCAGGCATTGATAGCATTCCCATAGAAGTATTGCAGCAATCTGATGCATCTGTTACCGTACTCACAAGGCTCTGCCAAGAAATATGGAAGACAACATCATGGCCAACTGACTGGAAAAGATCTGTGTTTATACCAATACTAAAGAAAGGTAATCCAACTGACTGTGAAAATTATCGCACAATCGCTCTGATCCCACGTGCCAGCAAGATTCTACTGAAGATTATTCAAAAGAGACTACAACCATACCTGGAACAAGAACTACCTGAAGTGCAAGCAGGGTTCAGGAAAGGGCGAGGAACGAGAGACATCACTGCGGATGTGAGATGGATCCTTGAAAAGACTAAAGAATACCAAAAGGATATCTATTTGTGCTTTATCGACTATAGCAAGGCTTTTGACTGTGTAAACCATGAGAAACTCTGGGCCACATTAAGAAGCATGGGTATACCAGAACACCTGATAGTTCTCTTGCGCAATCTGTACATTGATCAAGAAGCAACAGTTTGAACGGAACAAGGAGAAACAGAATGGTTTAAAATAAGCAAAGGTGTAAGACAAGGCTGTATACTTTCCCCCTACCTGTTTAATTTATATGCAGAACAAATCATCAGAGAAGCAGGATTGTATGAAGACAACAGAGGTGTGAAGATTGGTGGAAGACTCATCAACAACCTTCGCTATGCTGATACCACATTACTGGCTGAAAGTGAAGATGATCTGAAACATTTGCTTCTCACAATCAAAGAACATAGTCTCAAAATGGGCCTGCACCTTAATGTAAAGAAGACAAAGATCATGACAACTGGCATAATCAACAGGTTCATCGTTGAAGGAGAAGAAATTGAAATTGTGAACAACTTTATCCTACTTGGATCAACTATCAATAAAGAAGCAACAAGCAGTCAAGAAATCAGACGATGCATTGCTCTTGGCAGAATGGCTATGAAAGATGAAAGACCTAGATAAGATTCTCAAGAGCAGAGATGTCTCTCTCCATACAAAGATTCGACTTGTTCAAGCCATGGTATTTTCAATAACATCATATGGATGTGAAAGCTGGACAGTGAAAAAGATAGACAGGAAGAAAATTGATGCCTTTGAATTATGGTGCTGGCGGCGAATACTGTGTATACCATGGACTGCCCAAAGAACAAACCAGTCGGTACTAGAGGAGATCAAACCTAAGCTTTCTTTAGAAGCTCAGATGACAAGACTTTGACTTTCATACTTTGGACACATCATGCAAAGAGAGATCATTAGAGAAAGACATTATGCTTGGCAATATAGAAGGTCAGCGCAAAAGAGGAAGGCCAGCAATGAGATGGATCGATACAATAACAGCAGCTACGGGTACCAGTCTGTCAACAATGAGCCGCCTGACTGAAGACCGAACACAATTTAGGATAGCTATCCAGAGGGTCGCCATGAGTCGACTCGAACTCGACGGCACTTAGTCAACAACATAGCAAGATCTCTTGCTATTCCTATCCCAGGACATGATCCTGCACAGGACTCTTTCTACCAAAGCAAAGGAGAACATAATGCTTCCTTTGCATCATTCCTTGCAGAATCTCCTTCTAGGAATGTGGGAAACACCTTTAAGGGTGCCCTCACCTTCCAAAGCAACTGATCTCTTATATCAGGTGCCCCCCTCCCCAGGGTTTCAAAAGACTCAACTTCCTCATCATTCCATAGTTGTGGAATCAGCAATGAGGCGGGTAAAGAGCAAGAAAAAGCACTCTTCTTATCCGCCAGGTCGTGAGTCTAAGATACTTGATGCCTTTGGACATCAAACCTTCCAGACATCTATGCTTTCTGCAAGAATTCTCATATATTTTCTATATGAGTCTGTCTCTTCAGGAGGTCACAAAGTAATTACATCTTTTGACTCCTTCTCTTCCAGAGTCCAGGAGTGCAGACTATTCTTCACTGCTCAAGCATCTCCAGAATATCTCTTGGTTTCTTACTCGTGCTTCCCTAGACTCTTTTGAGTCTGTTAGCAGGACTTCTGCTATAACCATGGAGGCACGACGTAGAGCTGGCTCCAAGCTTCAGGCTTGAACAAATGGGCACAGCACAGACTGGGACATACTCCTTGCACTGGAGACAATCTTTTCAACAAGGAGTCTTTACATCAGGTTACTCAGTTCTCCACTGACTTACCTGTTCCTAGGAGCTGTTCTGCACCTTCTTCTGTCCCAGTAGGTAGGAAATGTCCTGCCAAACTTTCTTCCCATAGGAGAAGGAGGTTTTATGCATCATCTGCCCATCATACAGATGTTCCCAAACAGGGGAAGCATCGTCCTGGTCTGCAGAGTTCAACCTCTCACCAGGCTCAGCAAACCCAGCAACCACAGGGTTTCTGATCAATTCATCAGATGCTTGTGACTCTGGGGATTACAATCTGCAGTTGCTTCTTCTCATTAGAGACAATCCACTGCTGTCATTCTAAATCCTAAACATGGATCTCTTCCTGAAAGACATCCATTCTTTATATGTTCTATGAGCTGTTAGGATGTTCATGCTTCTAGGTCACAGGAATTTTCCTCTTTCCTTCTTGGGAAAGAGGTCTATCCACTATCAAATGATTGTTTCCTGTGCCAGCATGTTTTTTTTTCCCTCCTATAAACTTACTACTTTGTAAGTTTTCTTCATCTCCATTCTCTTTACCCTCTTACCAGGGTTTTTCCTCTGTAAGAGCAGTATTGCTTCACTGGAGGGCTTTTCTTCAGCCTCTCTAGTTTTCTTACTTTTCCAGTGCGGAGTTCTCTTCTCTGAGTTGACTCTTCTTTTTCAATCTTGCTTTGAAGCAGTTCATCAGACACGTCCAGAGTTTTCTACTCTTGTTTTGTCTGTTCTTACTGTTTTTAAACAGTACCATTCTTCTGCTGTCTGGCAAGCAGCTGCCAATGCAGGAGCCTTAATGTTTCAACCACTGGTTCTTGTCCACCAGCAACCAGATTTGTCCTCCACTAACATTCTGTCTGGTCTTACTAGTGGCTCCAAGTCAGTGCTGTCTTGGTAATTTTTTCACTACAAGCTTGCTGGATTGTCTTCTGTCTGCCATCTCCATTCCCCTGGGTTTGGCAGCATAGCTACTGGCTCTTCTGCAGCCAGTTCTATGTCAACTATCTCCCCATTCTCCTGCATCATGCTCTCTGCAATTCTACAGAGAAGCTCTCCACTATGGGCCCTTGCTAGAGAGCATGGGGGGGGGGGGGCTTTTTCTCCAACAGCCATACTAGATGGTTGAAAAAGGCTTTTTCAGTCATGTCTCCCATGACTAGAAAAGTTCTCCTTTTTAATATAAAGGACATAGGCCTCCTCTTATGTGAAAGCTTAAGGAGTTGCTAATTCCCTGCTTTGGTCCATAGTATTTCCAATAGGGAATATGTTTTCTCCTTCCAGCTCGTCCTCATGGTAAGAACGCATGATACCTTTTTGCCCTTAAGCAGGTCAGCATGGTATCTCATTCCTATGCGTCTTCTATTCACTTACCATGCTAGAATTCTAGAATACTCGGGACTTGCAGGCTGCAGACTGATATCATCTTCTGCTTTTCACATAACCATCCTGGTTATTCTACTATCTAGCATTCCTGTAGCCACAACCAGTGGGAATTGATTCTCTGTCTTCTCAAGTAGGTTCCACCTTCTTGTTAGATGAATCTTTCCTCTCCACATTTTCCTATGTGAATACCTTTTTGTAGGCATATCTCTGTCTGCTTCTTTGCAGACTTCCATATAGAGGTATATATATATATATATATATATTACAGATGTCTGTCTATCATGTGTGAGTATTTTATGCCCTTCATATCTCCCTATAGATATATTCTCATATATCTATATGATATATCTATATGTGTATATCTATATGTATCTGTCGAGATTTTTTACTATCGGTAGATATGTTTCTGCTTTATCTACCTAACTGTCGAAGCTCATATAGCCATATGATTCTGACAGATGGGCTTACCCATACTTATGCTATCCAGCATGTTTTGGGGTCCTACACTCACAACCACTTTGGTGGTAGTTAACACCTACCATAACCCTAAGGTTAGCTACCTCTGAAGCTCTCCATGTTCCAATATCTCTCCCAGCTGACTTCAGTTAGGAGAGACATTGCGGATCTTCAGCTACTCACAGGCTCTAACGCCTCCGGCGTTGTCCTTTCATTTGGGATACAAGGGGTTCCCATACCCTTTCTCCCCACAAGGACTGGGCCTGTCTGTCCAAATCAGTTAGCCTTTCTCTTTTTGTTCCTAAGAGTGAGCCACTCTGCTGCCAAAAGAGTTGGGTTTTTATCATAAAGCCTTCCGCTGAAGGCCCACCGTTTTTGTACTACCCCAGTTTTTTCCTACTGGGGTTCCCTGTTACCTTTCAGGATTCTGACCTCCATTGCTTTTCCTACAGGTTTACTACCTCCACTTACAGTGAGGTCCTTCTCGAGGTTCCTCTACTGGGTTCCCCAGTAGATCCCATGAACCTCCATACTTTAAAGTCCTGTTAGGGGAGGTCCCTATTGCAATATTTTTTCTTTGCAATATCATTGATGACAATTATCATCCACACATGGACTCCTTGTCTGCAAGCCTATGCTAGGTTAGCTGTTCCACAGCACCTTTCTTTCTTCAACTCCTACCCTCCATCCTCAGGATGCCTGGTGCTCTGGGAGATAGCATGTTCCAACCTATGACATGCTGGGACTCCAGGCATCTCAGCTTGGGAGTCCCCATATGTGAAGACTCATTCCTGCTTGTTCCTGGAGATAGCACAGTTACTTACCTGTAACAGGTGATCTCTGGGAACAGCAGGAATAAGTCTTCACAACCCACCCACCTCCCCAGGAGTTGTATCTATCTTTCCTTTCCTCTCTCTCTTTGTCTCAGCTTTAAAACTTAACTGAGGAGAGGCAGTTGGAAAAGGCGGGAAGGCAGCATGCAGGCGTGGTGGGATGCTTCTAAAAGCTCTTTGATTGGACGCTGGGAAGCGTTCCCGCGCAGACTCCGTCGGTACCGACGTACCCATATGTGAAGACTTATTCCTGCTGTTCCCAGAGATCACCTGTTACAGGTAAGTAACTGTGCTTTATCTCATGTGAGCTTAGCCCTGACAGCAGAAGACCTCTAGCAGTGGCTGTGCAATATCTTCATGTTTGTAACTCCTGAATTCTCAGCTGTATTGTTAGTCTATCCCGCTCTAGTGTCAGGGGCCCTCGTTAGCAATTACCTTGTTTTTCCTGCCTGGCAAATGGTATATACTGCCAGACCCCCTATAGCAATGGGTTTTCCATTCTTGAAATATTTTTTTCCAGGCTCTGATGGCAAGACTAGCTCTTGCTGGCACTGCTGGAATAAAAATAGTAAAATTAGAGGAGGTGCCCTAGACAGGACCAGAGTGCCATTCTGGTTTGCTCCAACCAAAGGGCTTCAAAATAATGTAACTAGCTCTACTCTTTTACCATTAACCAACTCTAGTATCCTGTAACAAGAGTGTATTATTTCTTATATAGCGAACAGATCTCAGAATCGAATCGGCTATAGACTGCTTTCACTTTCGTAATGCAGCCAGGTGCCTTCAATACATCAATGATCTGTTAATTTCGCTATTAACTTTACTTTTAATTTATTTTTCTTCTTTAAATTAATTTTTCTTTTTATTTTCAATAAAAAAATTTTCAATAAAATTGAACTGCAGTTGAAGCCTTGTATTTCTTCATGTTTTGATTGTCTGGAACAACTTTAAATGATGTTGTAAATCAGCCTCAAGCGATCGAAAATCTCTCAAATCAACTAATGCTATGAGGTTGACATTGAATCTCTCTGGGCTCGTTGTAGGGCGATGAAAATACTTCCGCTCTAACTATAACACTTCAATTTTCACCATACTGCACTCAAAAGCCTTATAGCGAGGGATAGTCCAAAAGTATCCTATAGCTTGTATCTTTGTGTCATATGATAGACACTGTGCTGATCCAAAAGATTTTTCTTCAGCGCTCTATATGTGCTTAAGCTTCATGGCTAAGTGTCTCACACTCAGTGTTCCAACATGAAAGCTGCTGCTGCAGTGTTTTAAACTGTTATGAATTACTCCATACCATTTTAAACTGTTAGAAATTACTCCATTCCCGACGCATTAATAGGCGCCACAGCGTTTCACTATTAGCGTTTCTTCAGGGGACTGCCTATAAAAAATGGAACATTTGCCTTAAGTTATCCAATAACACTTGAATTTGAAAAGGTTGGTCTGTATGATTACAAAGAGATACTCACGGTCGCTTCCACACTGAGCCTTGCATTGAAAAAACGCCGCGCATGCGGGATGAAATTGCTACTCCTTTTTAAATGCCTGGGAGCAGTCACGTGAAGTAGACCTCTTTAGCATATCCCCCATTCAATGGCACTGTTTAGGCCTGTTGGATACAAAGTGCCCAATCTAAAAATCCATTCCTGTTCTCGTCTCAGCATTGTCTGTGCACGAGATTTTCCTCCTGTTCCCTGAATAACATGATCAATGCAGAGACAGTGTAGTGTTGTAAATGAATGATTTTTCTCTATACAGTGTGATACTATAGGGGCTTGTACATATGCACAAGCCAATCGACTTTTGTGTTCTTTCATTCTAACTTGAAAAGCCCGAATAGTTTTACCTACATAGACCTGTGGACACGGACAGACAATAGCATACACTACAAATGTAGAATTACATGTGGTGTGATGTCTCAATTTACAAGTTTTCCCATTATGTACAAAATGATCTGTTTCTAGAGTAATCGAACAAATGGTACAGGACCCACATTTATAATGACCCCGAATATTTGATTCGTTAAGATGTTGTTCTTAATACAGTAGGGCTGAGGATTTCTTTCAAATTTCTGTGTCGTTGCCAAACGCATCGGATGTAATGATTTTCCAATCCTGGAGTGCTTCGCAAAACATTGCTATGTTTTTTTATGATCCGCTGCAGTTGATGACTAAATGGAGAATATTTAGTTATGAAATGTGATGTATTTTCATATAGATCATCTCTTTTGTTTGATTGCAATAATAAATCTGTTAACATGTAATGCTCTTTTATATGTGTTATTTATCACATGGTCAGGGTAACCTCTGGCTCTAAATTTTTGTTTCAATATAGTGGCTTGTATCTTATATTCTGCAACATCTGAACAGTTTCTCCTATAACGAAAGAATTGAGAGATTGGAAGGCTATTTTTCAGATTACTTGGATGGGTACTTTTATAATCCAGTAAGCTATTCCGGTCAGTAGATTTTCTAAATACTGATGTTTGCCAAACTGAACTTGTCTTAGAAACCTTGACATCCAAATATGTAATCGTGTCTACGGCGTGTGCATAGGTGAATTGAATGTTCTCATCGCGAGTATTTAGCCAATGAACAAAGTATTGAAGCTCTTGATCATTTCCGTCCCATAACATAAAAACGTCATCAATATACCGCACCCACAATCTTATGTTGGTGGAATATTCTATAGGGGGAATCCATGTCTGTTCAAATTTTGCCATATATAGATTGGCAATTGACGGAGCGCATGTAGCGCCCATGGCAACTCCCGCAGTTTGTAAATAAAGTTTCTGTTCAAACAGAAAATAATTGCGGAAGAGTATCAGGCGCAACAAATCCAATATAAATTGCAATTGTACTACTGATAGATCTCCCCTATCTTTTAATGCTTCATTTACTATATCAAATGCTGCTTGTTGTGGTATGGTCGTATATAAAGCAGTTACGTCTAAAGTGACCAGTTGTATAGATTTCAACTCTGCCCATTTTATTATTTATTTATTACAGGCTCTTATATACCGCTCTATTCAGCATCAGCGCGGTTTACAATATAACAACATACCATAATGAACAAACTGTTTGGTTTTACAGAGAACAAGGTCAGAGAACTTGGATAAAACATGGGAAGTCATTACTGCAACTATTTACAAGAGTATTTACAAGTATACTTATTATGAATGGCTAGAATAGTTAAAAATTGTGTCGTGTCCCTTACATAAGATGGAATATTAGCAATGAGGGGGCGCAAAAAAGAGTCAACAAATATTGACAACGGTTCCAAGATGGACCCTTTTGTGGAAACAATTGGCCGCCCTGGGGGTTGTGTTAAATGCTTATGGATCTTGGGAACGAGGTAGAATTTCGGTATCACTGGACTTTGTTCATTCAAAAACTTGTATTATTTCGACGAGATTATTTTAAGGTCTTTCGTTTTAGATGTTAACTCTTTTATATGCTTTTGCAAGTATTCCGTGGGGTCTACATCTAAAATCTGATATGTTTTTACATTGGAGAGTTGTCTGCTTGCTTCCTGTAGATATTGTTGACAATGTAGTACCACTATACTTCCCCCCTTATCTGCACGTTTTATGACTAAATCCATCCTTGAACTCAATTCCTTTAAAGCTTGCGATTCTGCTCGCGTTAAAGTGGTGCGTTTTAAACTTTAACTTTGTTGCACCATATGGGTTACATCTTTCAACACAAGCTCACTATAGATGGATATAGCTGAAGGTGTTGGTCCAGGTGGCGTCCAGTCTGATTTAAATGGAAGTTAATAGCGAAATTAACAGATCATTGATGTATTGAAGGCACCTGGCTGCATTACGAAAGTGAAAGCAGTCTATAGCCGATTCGATTCTGAGATCTGTTCGCTATATAAGAAATAATACTCTCTTGTTACAGGATACTAGAGTTGGTTAATGGTAAAAGAGTAGAGCTAGTTACATTATTTTGAAGCTATATAGCATCTAGTTCTGATAAGTGACAACCCAATACTTGACATGCAACCAAAGGGCTGGCAGCTGATTAGGCTGTGATCTTCCATTGTTGGGTTGAAGGCTGTGTGTCTCAGGGTGACACGTTTTGGCTTGAGTGGCAATCTAAACAAGAAGAGAAAATGAATAGTGACTAAAGTTGAGTAAATGGAGATGAGGGGTATGCATTGTGGTGATCCCACTTTAAAGAGCTAGATATGGCATTCTTGGACAGTCTCTTGTGGGTTAAAACTCTTAATTTCTTCACCTTAGGGATCAGCTTCTCAAGTATCTCAGCTTGCATCCAACCAGTACCGCAGAAGACCTGCTGCATATTAGGGTAAAATACTTGCAAGTCATATGTGTACTGACCCAATACCAGGTCTGCAGTCCTCCAGTAAGGGAAAACTGCCAAAGCTAGATTCCAAGGGCACGACTTCCGAACTGTGTATGATTTCTGCACCTTGCCTGATCAGCATTGTTGCCTTTGGGGGCAAACAGAAGGCCAGTCTGTCATGGAGTAGTGCATGGCTCCCCTTTTTCTTATCTAATCCTTTGAAAAAGCTGTGATTTTGAACAAGGTAATATTGTAGTCTCTTTTTATTTTATTTTTTTACTGCCTAACGTGGATTCTGCACTGCTTGTCCTTTTTGGGCATGGTATACAATCGGAGAAGCCTGTCAGTTTAAAAGAAAAAAGTATAGTTTAGTGATGGGGGTTAGTGTATTGGCTCGTATGCAGTACCCTGCCTGTCGTCCTTCACATAGTGGCCACATAAATACATTCTGTCCTTGCTGATGATTGAGTCCACCCAAAGCTTGCTTCCAGCCTCCATTATCAGTATGTTCTCAGGTCCAGAGGCACAAAAAAAGTGGTTAACTAAATGCAGATGCTGCTCTACATCTGCACTGTGTAAACCAAGCCTTCGGAACAGGCAGACCAAACAGGGCACAGCACCTCAGAATCAATACAGTCAGTTTTTCTGTAGCATCCTTAGCTGCTGATAGCCCCATTAGTGGGGTTGAGAGGACCATAGAAGATAATGCAGTCATTGAAGAGGACTTAAACTGCTTCTGATTTCCATTGACAGAATGCAGCTGTGGGCATTGTGCCTCAGAGCTTAATATAAAAGCATTTCTATTTAACAAAAAAAATTGTCAGCAGCCATGCCTTGAAAGGTCTATTGGTCAGGCTCATAAATACATCGATAACATTCTTCCACACTGCCTCCCTGGAAAACTCATGCCATTCCTTAGATACCTCAAGGGTTTTTTCTTACTCCTCAAGGAACATATCTCGTATAGCAAATACTGTCAAAACAACCTCATACCCTAATTCAGGGGTTCTCAACCTAGGACAGACCTAGCAGGTCAAGTTTTCAGGATAACCACAGTGAATATGTATGACATGCAAATCTCTTGTGCGTATTCATTGAGGTTATTCTAAAAACCTGACTGGCTAGGTTTGTCCCTAAGATAGTGTGGGGAAAAAGTAGAGGGGAAGATAGCTGGTGGGGATGGATGCTTTGAAGCTCCTGGGGTTTCTGATCGGAGGAACAGAATCCACCTAAATGTGGAAGAATGGGGTAATGAAGAAATGGGAAAAATGTGGTAGACAATATACAAAGTTTGAGATACTAATTTTAGAGAATGTGGAAATGGAAAAGAAAGATATATATGTTGCAAGCTATAGTAATGTAACTTGCATTTATTTATTAGAGATTTTTATAATGCATTTTCCAGCAGATCAAATGTGGTTTACAGTTAAAACAACCTTTGAATAGTACCAGAAATGGAACATATTCAAGTACATGGAACAGTTTAGAACTATATACAATATTTTACAATGTTATGTAAAACATGTCTAGAATTTGGCAACTGGGATTTAATGTTAAAAAATGTAAGGTCATGCATTTGGGTTGCAGCAATCCAAGGGAGCAATATAGTATAGGGGGTGAAATACTTTTGTCCACTAAAGAAGAGCGGGACCTAGGCGTGGTTGTCTGTTGATCTTAAAGTAGCTAAACAGGTAGAAAAGGCAATGGCAAAAGCTAGAAGGATGCTTGGGTGCATATGGAGAGGAATGGCTAGCAGAAAAAAGGAGGTGATAATGCCTCTGTATAAGTCTTTGGTGCGACCTCATTTGGAGTATAGTGTGCAATTCTGGAGACCGCACCTTCAAAAGGATGTGAACAGGATGGAGTCGGTGCAGAGGGTGGCTACTAAAATGATTAGTGGTCTTCATTATAAAGCATATGAGGACAGACTGAAGGATCTTAATATGTACACCTTAGAGGAAAGGTGGGATAGAGGTGATATGATTGAGATGTTTAAATACCTCCGTGGCATAAATGTTCAGGGAGAGAGCCTCTTTGAATTGAAAGCAAGTTTTGCTATGAGGGGACATGGGATGAGGGTGAAGGGAGATAGATTCAGGAGTGATATGTGGAAATATTTCTTTACGGAAAGTAGTGGATCCATGGAATAGTCTCCCAGTGGACGTGGTAGAGATGAAGACAGTAACTGAATTAAAAAAAGCATGGGACAAACACAGGATCTCTAAAGGTAAAAAGGGGACTGTTGTAGTTGTTGATATGGAAGGACAGACTATATAGGCCATGTGGTCTTTTTCTGTCATCATATTTCTATGTTTCTATGTAAAAAGAGGTAATGTAAGGTGGAGTAGAGTGAAGCGTAAAATAAAATGGTGAAGAGTTGTGGGGTGTGGTTTTTTTTGTTTTTTTTAGTTAAAAGCTGGGATTAGCATTTACTTCCACTCAGCCAAAAGTAACTAGAATGAAAAAATGAAATAAATTACCTGCAAGGGGGATCTGCAGCCGGAGGCACAAGCATTGGGGCATAAATTTAAAAAAAATTGAGTGAGGCTGAGAAGTTTAAGGAGATCACAAAAATAAATTTTCTATGCTATCTTCAAACAAGTTATATACGATTTGTTTTTTTAATCTGAGGATTTGTTGCCACCCCCCCCCCCCCCCCTCCAGCATTCTGGGCTATTTGCTGATGACAGCAGATGTAAGAACGCTGTTAGAAGGGATTTGGAACGTCAGTGATGGAGAAGGGAAGAGAGACAGTTGGAGCTCGACTGAGAAGGTGAATGGATGTGCGTCTGCATATGTAGTGTCGGGGCCCTGGATTTGCCTGTTTGCATGGTTTTGAAAGCTTTAGTGAAAGTTTTGAATGTGTGTGTGTCTGGAAGGATGATTGTGAATGAAAGAGGAAGAGCAGGTGGTTTTGAGGAGTTGATTCTGAATTGTCTGGTAAAAGTAAGTGTGAATAGAGTTTAAGATTAGAGAGGGAAGAATGGAAAGGGAATTGGGTAAGAGAATACAAAAGACAAGAAAATTATACTCAATTTGGGAACTTTTATTTGATTTTCTCAAATTCAGAGAGCTTTAGTCGGAGGTGGGTTTAGAGCCAGAGGAAGATTGTGGAGAGTAGGAGGTGCCTATTAAGAGGTAAGAATAACCTCTTTCCTAATAATTTAGGAACACTAATTGACTAATTGTCCCTGTGAAATCGGTGTGGAGCAGGGAAGCTCCAATAAGAAGCTTTCTATAAGGGATCAGAGAGTTGGAAAGAAGGGTGCAAATAGATAGTGGAAGAGGGGAAATTGAGAGCATCCTTAATTAGAAATTTCATAAATCACCTGAAAGGCAATGGTGAGTGTATGAGTGGGTGAGCTGTTAGCAGAGGTGCAACTGAGAAAAGAGTGAGAGGGGTTTCTGTTTTTTGGGGGTTTTTTTTAGCAAGCTTGCAATAGTAATTTTTTATGTATTACTATTAACATTTTTTTAATGCTTAGGATAAAGAGGCTAGGAATTTTTGACCTGTGATGCACAAGGTAGTTTAGTTTCAGGGTTAGAGTCATTAGAGTCAGACTTCCTCTACAGAATCCTGAAGACATTTGAAGAAACATTGTGAACCTGAAGGAAGACTCTCTTCCTGAGCTCAGTTGTCGCATTGGATGGCCCCAGCGATTGAAGCCTCGGGGGATAAGTACTGATTTCTATGTGCACAGACATTTATGATATTTGAGCACAAATATAGTTCACAAACTGCTAGAAGAGAACTTTGGGGATGATACATCATCATTTTGGGAAAAGGTTCATGTGAGTGGTACTAAATTGGAACATTGTACACAAATGTTTATTTCCATTTTATTTATTTTATAATAATTCGTATACAGCACTCTAATAAAGTATTTGGATACGTAAAGTACTGAGCTGAGTAGAACAAACTTAACTTTACACCATCTGGGTGTCTCCTTCGCTCTTATGCTTTAGATATTTTACCCCTGAGGGAGTATGCCAGTTGGAACTTAGTACATAGAAACATGATGGCAGAAAAAGATCACATGGCCTATTTAGTCTGCCTTTCCATATCAACTACTACAACAGTCCCTTTTTCCTTTAGGGATCTTCTGTGTTTGTCCCATGCCTTTTTGAATTCAGACACTCCGTCCTCATCTCTACCACCTCCACTGGGAGACTATTCCACGGATCTATTACTCTTTACGTAAAAAAAATATTTCCGCATATTACTCCTGAGTCTGTCCCCTCATAGCAGAGCTTGCTTTCAATCGAAAGAGGCTCTCCTGTGCATTTATGCCATGGAGGTATTTAAACGTCTCATTCATATCACCTCTTTCTCCAGGATCAAGCAGGAAGTCAGTCCTCACATATGGGTGACGGCGCCGACGAAGCCCTCGCGGAGCAATTTCCCCAGCTTTCAAAGAAAGCCTTTGGGAATTGCAGCGCGCATGCGCGGTCCCCTTCCCGCCCAAGGGTGCCATCTTGCTCAGTCGTCTTTTTTTTCCACGGAGCCCTACAGACGCTGTTTGTGATCGCCACTGAAAAAGTTGATTTTATTTTCTATTCTTTTCTCGGTTCGACGCCGGATCCTTTTCCCGCCCGGACCCGCTACGCCGGTATCGGGTCCGTTCTTTATTTTTTCGGTTTTTGTCCTTCGTATGATCTGTGGTCCGTGTGGCAAAATGTTCTCAAAAGCGTTGAGTCGGCAGCATCAAAAAGAACGAATCTTCTCTGACTCCGCGTCCGGCCGGGCCCGGACCTCGTCAGAGGCTTCGACGTCCCGGGACTCCGGTCCTGAGCATCGTCGGAGTTCCTCTGAGCGGGGGTCTCCTGCCCGGAAACATCATAGGAAGAAGAAACCCGCAAGGGCGGCGTCGGTGGACGCTCCTGGTTCCTCGAGGGCCAGGTCGCATAGCCCCGATAGCCGTCCTGGGTCCTCGGAGTCGGAGAGGCCTTCGAAACATCCTCGTCTCGAGATGGAGTCTCCTGGACATGTGAGTACTGTAGTCCTCGTGGACTCGCCTCCGAAGGAGCCGACGTTGGGCCCGACGCCGTCGGGGCCCGAGTCGGGGGCTGCTGGGTCTCCTGAGCTCGGACTCAGGTTGACGGCCTTGGAGAGCAGTTTAGCTGCCTTCATGGACCAGCAGCGGGCATTGATCGCTGGCCTCGCCGGTGCATCTGCCCCGACCACCGGGACGTCGACGTCCAAGTCGACCCCGGAGACTGAGCCGCTCCTCGAGTCCATGCGAGCTTGAGTCAATCCTCGGTCACGGTCTCCCTCGGCCTCCCGTTCGGGACCGAGGTCGTCGACGCCGGCCTCGGTGTCGGGGCGGAGGGCATCGGTGCCCGCCTGACCGGAGCCGCTCGATTCCTCCTCCTAGGAGTCGGCTTGGGAGACAGAGGACGAAGAGTCACCAGGTACTTTTCGGACTAGGTGTGTCCCATCAGACTCGCCCGAGTCCGAACCTCGGAGACGGTCCCCCCCCGGAGGACACCCGGTTCTCGGACTTCGTGCGGGATATGGCCAAGGCCTTGGCATTCCCCACGGATCCCGAGGAGGAGCCTCGAGCCGAAGATCTCGATGCCCTCCAGTATGACTCTCCCCCGAAGGAGGCCTTTACTGTACCGGTTCCTCCGATGCTGGAGCGACTTCTCTTCCGCATGTGGGAGAGCCCGGCGCCGGTGTTAAGCAAGCGGGTCGATTCCATTTATCGAGTCCGCAAGAGCCCCGGGTTCCAAAAGGCACAACTACCGCACCATTCCATGGTGGTGGAATCGGCCATGCATCGACTCAAGAGTCAGAAGATGCACTCCTCGGTGCCTCTCCCGGCCGGGAGGCCCAGAACCTGGATGCCCTCGGTAGGAAGTGCTTCCAGGGCTCTATGCTTGCTTGTCGAGTCCAGACCTACCAGCTCTACATGGGCATGTATCTCTGAGACCTGGCAAAGGAAATTGCCGGGTTCTCTGCTGGTCTCTCTGAGGAACCTTTGCAGAGGTTCCAAGCCTTGTCCACTGGTATTCGGGAGTGCTCGAAGTTTATCTCTCGAGCAACCTACGATGGCTTCGAAGCATCGGCTCGAGTAGCCGGAGCCGGCATCGGTGCCCGCCGACAGGCTTGGCTTCAGTCATCCAACCTCGAGCCATGGGTGCAGGACAAGTTGGTCGATGTCCCCTGCAGAGGTGAAAACCTCTTTGGCAAGCCCATGGCTGAAAAGGCTGCACAGATCGAGACCGAGACTCTGACCAGGACTTGGCTGTCCAGAAAAACCTCTGCCCCTTCTCAGAAGAAGGGCTCGGGGAAAAAGCCCTTTTACCCGAGGAAGGGGGCTGCCTATAAACACTACCCTCATTATCAGGCCTCAGCAGCTCCCCAACAGGGTCAGCAGGCCAAGGGACGGGGTAATGGGTCCCGTAGGCAGCAGGCCTCCAAGCCCACAACACTGGCCCCTGCTCAGCAGGGTGGGGGTTTTTGACTCCGTCAGCATAGCCTCTTCCCCTCCGCTGGTTTCTCTCAGCACAGGAGGCCGGCTGGTCCACTTTGCCCACAGGTGGTCAGCCATCACATCAGATACCTGGGTGCTTCATATAGTTCAGAAAGGCTATCTTCTACACTTTCACCAGGTACCTCCCTCCTACTTTCCAGGGGAGCCTCCAAGACTCCCTCTGCACAGGGACTTACTCCTTCAGGAGTTGGCAAGTCTTCAGGAACAGGCTGTGGAACCGGTGCCCCACCACCTGAGAGGTCACGGCTTTTATTCCAGGTACTTTCTGATACCAAAAAACAGGAGGCCTCAGACCCATCCTGGACTTGCGAAACCTCAACAAGTTCCTGGCAAGGGAAAAGTTCAAGATGCTTACCCTTGGAATCCTGCTGCCCTACCTCCAGCAGGGAGACTGGCTATGCTCCTTAGATCTAAAGGATGCCTATACTCACATCCTTATTCATCCAGACCACAGACAATATCTCAGGTTTGTTGTGGGAGGAAATCATTACCAGTACAGAGTACTGCCCTTTGGCCTATCCTCCGCCCCCAGGGTGTTCACCAAATGCCTAGCAGTGGTGGCGGCCTATCTAAGACTTCAAGGCCTCTTTGTGTTTCCATACCTGGACGACTGGCTCATCAGAGCCCAGTCTTCCCAAGAGGCCACTCATGGCACTGTGACTCTACTCCAGCACTTGGGATTTGTCATAAACTTCGCAAAGTCCACTTTGGTCCCCTCTCAAAATCTCGAATTCATAGGCGCCAGGTTGAACACACTTCAGGCCCGGGTCTTCCTGCCTCTAGACAGGGCCCACAGGCTCATGGATCTCGCCAGCCACTTTCACAGCAATTCCCTGGTCTCTGCCAGGCAATTTCTGAGACTGCTCGGCCATATGGCTTCCACGGTCCATGTGACCCCCAATGCCCGCCTGAACATGCGACCTGCTCAGTAGTGCCTTCGCACTCAATGGCATCAGGCCACGGGGAGCCTGGCGGACTCAGTACAGGTATCTGACCTGCTGGTCTCTTCTCTGCGGTGGTGGCTTCATCTGCCAAACCTGGTGCTGGGAGTGGATTTTCAATCTCCTCCGCCTTCTCAGGTGCTGACAACCGATGCTTCTCTCCTGGGTTGGGGAGCACATTGCCAAGGGACATGTACTCAAGGCCTCTGGACTCCTTGGGAGTCTGCTCAGCAGATAAACTTCCTGGAGCTCAGAGCCATCCGCCTAGCTCTGAGAGCCTTCTCCCACCTCACTTCTCACCAGTCTGTGCTGGTCCAGACGGACAATCAAGTTGCAATGTTCTACGTGAACAAACAAGGAGGCACAGGCTCCTTCCTTCTCTGTCAGGAGGCACAAAAGCTGTGCTCTTGGGCCGTCCTTCACGGCATCCTCCTCAAAGCTGTCTATCTCCCAGGTCAAGAAAATTACCTGGCAGACAAGCTGAGCAGGATCCTCCAACCACACGAGTGGAGATTGGATCCGTTGGTGGTTCAGCGGATCTTTCTCAAGTGGGGTCTCCCCACCATGGATCTATTTGACAGTCCTCTGAACCAGCAGCTTCCCAGATTCTGCTCTCGACAACCGCATCCTCTCAGAGTAGCGGCGGATGCTTTTCTGATTCCATGGTCCACAGGCCTCTTGTATGCCTTTCCTCCCATGCCACTGGTGTCTCGGACGCTCTTCAAGGTTCTCAGAGACAGAACCTCGATGATCCTAGTGGCTCCCCGGTGGCCGAGACAGCCCTGGTTCCCGCTTCTGATGCAGCTGGCGGTGGACATTCCTCTTCCTCTGGGGTTTCAACCCGATCTCCTGTCACAGGATCAGGGGACTCTCCTACACCCCAACCTACGGTCCCTTCATCTGATGGCCTGGCTGCTGAAAGGGTAGTCCTTGCTCCCCTCCTGCTGCCTCGGGAGGTGGAAGAGGTCGTCTTGGCCTCCAGGCGGCCCTCCACCCGGAAGTCCTACGCTCTTACGTGGCGTCGGTTCTCCGTGTGGTGTGCTCAGCAGTCTGAGAATCCCTTCTCCTGCTTGGTGGCAGTGGTCTTGCAATATTTGCTTTACATCTCCAATCTGGGCCTTAAGTCCAACTCTGTCAGGGTCCACCTCAGTGCTCTCTCTGCGCATCACGCACCGGTGGATGGCAGGCCTCTTTCCAACCACCCTTTGGTGGCTCATTTTCTCCAAGGCCTCCTTCTCCTTAAGCCTCCTTTGCGCCCACCAGCCCCTGTATGGGATCTGAATGTGGTCTTGCAGTGGATTACCTGTCCGCCCTTTGAACCTATGGCTACCTGCCCTCTTCGTTTTCTTTCCTGGAAAACCTTGTTTTTGGTAGCCCTTACCTCTGCTAGGCGCGTTAGTGAACTGCAGGCCCTAGTGTCTTATCCTCCTTACACTAGGTTCTACAGGAATAGGGTAGTCTTACGGACTCACCCTAAGTTTCTTCCAAAAGTGGTTTCTCCTTTTCATCTCAACCAGGAGGTGGTTCTTCCGACGTTCTTTCCCAGGCCGCACACCAACCGGGCTGAAATGGTCCCGCATACCCTGGACTGTAGGAGGGCCTTGTCCTTCTACCTTGACCGTACGCGGGAGCATAGGAGGACTGTTCAGCTCTTCATTTCTTTTGACCCCAATAACTTGGGGCTACCTGTCTCCAAGCATACTTTGTCCATATGGGTCGCTGACTGTATCGCCTGGGCTTATGGGGCAGCCGGCCTCTTGTTGGAGGGTCGAGACACGGCTCATTGTGTCAGGGCGAAGGCTGCGTCAGTGGCTCACCTCCGCTCTGTTCCATTGGCAGACATCTGCCGGGCCGCTACTTAGTCTTCAAGCCAGACTTTTGCGGCCCATTACTGCCTGGAGAGGGAGTCCCGCAGGGACAGTGCTTTCGGTCAGGCAGTCCTCCATAATCTCTTTGAGGTTTAGGCAACTCCTACCCTCCGGCCCTGGTGTTGGGCTCCTGTCGGGGGCGTTTTCAGAGAAGATTCCTTCCTTCTGTGCTACTGAGCTAGAGGGAGCTCATTTTTCCGCTTGAGGTGTCCGGTAGCCTTAAGCTAGGGAGTCCCATATGTGAGGACTGACTTCCTGCTTGGTCCTGGAGAAAGAGTAGTTACTCACCTGTAACAGGTGTTCTCCAGAAGCAGCAGGAATCAGTCCTCACAACCCTCCCTCCTCCCCTTGGAGTTGCAGTCCTATCATTTCGTTTTTGCTAATTTTTTTGCTGTCTTTTAGCTATGTCATCAGACTGAGCAAGATGGCACCCTTGGGCAGGAAGGGGACCACGCATGCGCGCTGCAATTCCCAAAGGCTTTCTTTGAAAGCTGGGGAAATTGCTCCGTGAGGGCTCCGTCGGCGCCGACGTCACCCATATGTGAGGACTGATTCCTGCTGCTCCTGGAGAACACCGGTTACAGGTGAGTAACTACTCTATCCCGTCTTTCCTCTAAAGTATACATATTGAGATCCTTAAGTCTCTCCTCATATGGCTCGGCCCAGTGGGCGGGAGAGGCAAGATGGCGTCAGAGCTCCTCCGTTGGTGAGCGGTGCCGCGGTTGCTGTGTGCCTGGGGGCTGCTTCGACGTTTTAGGTGATGGGACGCCGAAAGAGAAAGCAGGCCTCCCTACCCTCGGGGTTGCCTGCAACTGAAGCTACAGGCTAGAAAACATTGGCAGCATGCGGTTTTACCTCTGTGGGGTTTAGAGCGGCGTCTTTGGCGGAGCCGGCATTGTTGGAGGCGTCGACTCTGAGTGCATCGGGAGTGTGGTTATCTCCGGAGCTGTGTTCCCCCTCCCCCCCCTCGACCTGGAAGCGTTGACCCGGTTTGCAGTGTACTTCCCGCCAGGGCTGTAAGATGCTTGTCGGCGATTGGGAGTGGAGGACACTGATCCGGTGGGAGAATTGGCAGCGTTTTTACCTTCTGCGCAGGTGTCTGGATGGGAAGAGAGTGGAGAAGATCGTCCAACATAGTGGAAGCCCTACTGAGATGCCAGACGGTTTGGATACGCTTCCAGCTTTGCGAGGTTTGATTAAGCCATCTAATGTAGATATGGAAGCACTGTGGGACGCTGTTGCTACCGTTAATACTTCCCTTATGGCATTTGTTGGGGTATTAAAAAAAAAGATTCTCTATCGATGCATCTTCAAGATCAGTCATCAGCTCTCAGCTTACAAACAGTCATACAACCAGACAGAAGCACACGACCAAGGAGGAGAGGCACTTCCAATCGCGTTAACACCCCAAAAGACATCACCAAGGTCCGCAAGGACACGGCAGAACGAGCCCTCTCCCTGGCCACACCAGCAATTTGGAACACCCTCCCAGATGAACTAAGACTAACAGACCTCAAAGACTTCCGGAAGCAGCTTAAGACAACACTGTTCATTGAACACTATGGACGCATCACATGATCTACTCAAAAAGCAGGAACAAAAGACCAACCCCCCTCTCCTGTTCCTTGTACATAACATTGTATATAGCTCATAATGTAAATAGCCCTGTGCATAAGAATGTATATAGCTCAAAGGAATCTAATATACACCAGCACACACACAATCTGCATCACTGCATGAACGCACTTGAACCACCATTATGATTGATTGCTGTGGAAACCGCCTTGATTGAAGGATAAGGCGGTATAGAAAAACTTTTAAATAAGTAAAAATAAATAAAGACATTTCTGAAGCAAAAAGTGTCCAGTTGGAGCAAGTTCAACGTTTGGAGGGAGTGGAAAAAGAACTGGAGCATTTGCGTGGGTTATGTGCTGCCCAAGCTAAAGATAAGATCTTATTATCAAAAAAGACTGAGTACTTGGAGAATTATACTCGTAGGAATAATTTAAGGTTGTTAAAATTTCCTAAATCCCCAGTCATGTCTTCTATTGATATGGTCCGTAAATATCTCCAGGAGGTTCTTAAGCTTCCTGTGGATAATTTACCTCTAATCGTCCGAGCACAATATTTAACCGTAGGGGGTGGTACTGGTAGGCCTACCTCTGGGAGCCCGGTGGCGGGAATTGGGGATCTTACCGCATTCCTAGAAGACTCCTTAGAGGTGGTGACTGGCCATACTACTCTACTTGTGACTCTGGCCTTGGAGCTTGATAAATCTTTAATTCTTCGGGCGTATTTCAGGAATGTCAATTGTAACTTCTTGGGATCTAAAGTTTATATGTTTCCTGACCTATCTCGTGCCACCCAGTTGAGGAGGAAAGAACTTTTGGGCTTGTGCCCTAGAGTTCTTTCCTTGGGGGCTAGCTTTCAATTAAGATTTCCCTCTCATTGTGTAATTTCCTGTGATGGAAAAGTTTTTTTCTTTTTTTTTGAACCAAGTCAGTTGCTGGATTTTCTGATAGCTAGGGAGGGAATTGGGGTGCAAATTGCGGCCACTACGGCTGATGCTTAAGTCTCTGCTCTGTAGTACTAAAAAGTGTTTTTTTTTCCCCTCTTAGTAATTTCCTGTGGCCTCTCCCGATTTTTGCCTTGAGGTTGTGGACTAAAAATGGATGATGTATATTTAATGGGTTTTGGTATACTTGGTTTCTTGTTTTTGTTTTTATTATATATGGAATATACATATCATCTTTTGCTATTTCATTCCTGTTATGCATGAATGTAAAAATCTAATAAATAAGAAAAAACAAAAACAAAAGTCTCTCCTCATATGCTTTATAATGAAGCCGCTAACCATTTTAGTAGCCACCCTCTGCACCGACTCCAACCTGTTTATATCCTTTTGAAGGTGCGGTCTCCAGAATTGCACACAATACTCCAAATGAGGTTGCACCAAAGACTTATACAGAGGCACTATCACCTCCTTTCTTCTACTGACCATTCCTCACGCTATGCACCCAAGCATCCTTCTAGCTTTTGCTGTTGCCTTTTCTACCTGTTACTTTAAGATCATCAAACACAATCATACCTAGATCCCATTCTTCTTTTGTGGACAGAAGTACTTTACCCCCTATACTATTATTGCTTCCTTGGATTGCTGCAGCCCCAATGCATAACCTTGCATTTTTTAACATTAAATCTCAGTTGCCAAATTCTAGACTATTCTTAAAGTTTAGCTGGATCCCTCCTCATGTTATCTACACCTTCTCCGGGAACAAGGAGGAAGTCAGCCCTCACATATGGGTGACGGCGGCACCGACTGAGCCCTCATGGAAGCAGCCCCCCCAGCTTTCAAAAAAAGCCTTTGGGAGATGCCAACAAGCATGCCTGGTCCCCCTCCCGCCCAAGGGTGCCATCTTGCTCAGTTTCCTTTTATCTCCAGGAACAAGCAGGAATGAGTCTTCACATATGGGTACGTCGGTACCGACGGAGCCTGCACGGGAATGCTGCCCAGCTTTCAATTAGAAAGCTTTTGGCAGCATCCTTCGCACCTGCGCAGTGACTTCCCGCCTTCTCCACAGCCTCTCTTCAGTTTTCGTTTTTCCGCAGAGCCGGCAGGACGTCCTCCTGTCACCGCAGAAACTTTTCTTTTTAATTGCTTTAATTATTTTAATTTTTTTGTTTTCTTGTGATCGCGGCTGTTTTTCCCGCTACCACCGGTACCGCCGGTGGTTTTTAGGCTAAAGTCTGTAAAACATTTCTTCAGTTTTTTTGCCTTAACTTCTTAGGCCTACTAGGCCTTTTTTTCATTATGGAGCCTTCTTTTCCTAAGAAGTGCATCCGCTGTGGAAACACCTGTTTCTTTTTAGACACCAATAGTTGGTGTCTCAACTGTGTGGGTCCTGACCCTTTTTCCCCTGACTTGTCAGGAGATAATTTTGTGAGAAAGCCTTCAGTATTTAGAATTTCCCTCAATACCGTTTTTTCTTCGGCAGTGAGGGTACCCGGTTTCTCTACTTCACAGGATCAGGTAACCCAAAAACAGTCTGTTAAGACTAGTCAATGCTTGAGTGGTATGTCCCATGCCCAGCATGGTGACGGCTCCGGCCTTACCCTCAAGAATCCATTGGCATTACCCCTGCGGGAGTCTTCGGGCTCCAAAGCGTTAAAGGGGTTTCAGGATGTTCCTGGGGCTCACCCCTCACAGAACATACCTGAGCCATGCGCGGGGGTGGTATCCGCTTCGAGCGGTACCGAGACTCCGGCATCGGCATCGGCACCGGTGTCGAGTACTCCACTCTTCACCAGGGATCGTCATCGGGCATCCTCGGTACCTTCGGGACCGATCGATACGCACCGCATTGACTTCCCTCAATCTCAGCCATGCTCCGGGACGGTACCGACGTAGATCGGTTCCGATACCCTAGCATCGACATCGATGGGTTCTCATCGGGTATCCTCGGTACCGTCGGTATCGATCGATGTCACCCAGGCTGCCTTAGTGGTATCGGCATCGCCGATACTGCCACCGGCGTCGGAACTGTCGAGACATGCATCGCTAGTCTCGCTCTCTTCGATGTCGAGTCTTGAGTCGATATCGAGTCTCGAGGATTGCGTACCGACGCGTCCCGGAACCGACTCCTGTCGTTTCCAAATAGGTAGTTCCGAAGATCCTAGCCATAACTCCCTCATGATCTCGGTACCACTACAGCAGTTCCCGATGACTACTTCACCTGCTAGTCCTTTATCAGTAGCGATGTTGATGCCTGTTCTTGCACCGCTGCCTAGTTTGGAACCGATACCTGGCATTGGTGCAGTACCTTGTATGTCCTCTGATACTCAGGCTCTTTCTTTAGCCTCACCAGGAATAGTTCCCATAGGAGATCGGTCTTTTCAGACTTTTCTCCTGGATATGGCGACCTTTCTTAATATTTCTATCCCTGGTTGTGATCCTACCCATGGCTCACCGGCACAAATGCAACATATACAGTTTCCTTTACATCCTGCTCTGCAGGATCTCCTTCTTAGGGTATGGAAATCACCCTTACGACTTCCTCAAGTTTCTACTGACATTGAGGTTAGGTACCGTGTGCCACCCTCTCCAGGGTTCCAAAAACCTCAACTTTCTCATCGTTCCCTTGTAGTGGAATCAGCACTGAGGAAGGTTAAGAGCAAGAAGAAGCATTCTTCTTTTCCGCCAGGTCGTTTTTCAAGAACACTTGATGCTTTTGGCCGTCAGGCCTTCCAAAACTCTATGCTGGCTTCCAGAGTTCTCTCATATATTTTTCACATGAGTCTAACACTCCAGGAAGTCACAGAGAAATTGTCTCTTTTGACCCCTTTTTTACCAGAGCCCAAGGCTACTGATTATTCCTTGCTCATTAGTCACAGTCGGAATATATCCTGGTTCCTGTCTCGTGCTTCTATAGACTCTTTTGAGTCCGTTAGCAGATCCTCTGCTATTGCCATTGCAGCACGTCGCAGAGCCTGGCTTGAGGCTTCAGACTTGAGCAAACGGGCACAAACTATACTAGCTCATTCTCCTTGTACAGGGGAAAGTCTTTTCAATAAGGAGGCTTTACGTCAGGTTGCTCAATGCTCCACTTCTTCCACTAGGAACCATTCTCAGCCGCCTCCTTCTTCAAAGAGTAGGAAATGTCCTACCAAATCTTCTTTCCCTAAGAAAAGAAAGTTTCATTCATCTCCTGCCCTTCATTCGGCTGTACCTAAACAAGGGACGCCTCAACCTAGTCTGCAGTCCTCCAGTTCTGGCCAGTCTCCGCATTCCCAGCAACTATAGGGACCGGGAATTGTAACTTACTTTCCTTCTACATCTTAGAAGTTTTTTCAGTGTACTACCCTGTCAAAAAAAAACACCAAAAAACAAAACAAAACATTATTTTGTTCAGGTACTGCACACTTCTCCTCTTCTTACTCTCTAGAGGAGCAGTTGCAACTATCACCTGATAGTTTCTATCCCAACTGAACATTTTTTCCTTCAGTTACCTTACCCCATGGGTACGTCACCCTCCAACTTGAGAACTACCATACGGAACTACTTCTCTGGCAAGCTCTTTCCCCAGACAAGAATAGGAGATATCCCCTCTTTTTTCTTGTCTCTTTTTCTTATTCAGCACAGAACAGTCTCTTTGCTGTTTCCGTCAGCAGCTTTGCCTGCAGGAGTTACAGTAATTCTCTTACTGAAACTTTGTCCAAGTTCCAGTCCCTTGTTCAAAATTTTGTCTACCCTCAGTAGTGATTCCAAGCTGTCTTGGATCCTCCTACTTGTTTAGACTTTCTCACATTATTCTACCCATCTCCTTTCCTAGGATATGACAACATACCTGACTTTCAGTCAGTTTATCTCACAGCTCTCCTGCACAATGCTCTCTGCAGTCTTCAGAGAAGCTTTCTACTATGGGGGCATGTCTACAGAGCATTGACCTTGTCTCTGAAGTTCCTCTTTTATTAGAGAAAAACGTATAAACCCTTCCTATACCTGAGAGGGTTCTCCGCACCCCCCCCCCCCCTTTAGATTGGGGTGTTAACACGTAATCTCAGTTCTTCTGTGTGAAGATCCAAGACATCCACCATGTCAGTGTTCTGTGGAACTCCCGCCTTGTTCCTTACAGATTCCTATCTTCATCTGTTCTCACGCGAACATCACAGATAACTGGTTGGCTTGCCTGCCTGCATCCCTCAATCCATGAAAATAGATTCTCTCTACATATCCCAAGTGGGCTCACCCTCTTGTAGAACGCAGAATCTTTTTCTTTTATATTCCCCATGTACAATTATGGGGCTGGGTGGTAGACATGTATCTCAATCTGTTGTCTTGTATGTAGCATCTCCATATATGTCTACATACTTATATCATTACTCTGGTGCTAAACCATGCCCCACAAATTTCCATATATCTAGGTATATCATCTCTCTCTCTCTCTATATATATATATATATATATATAGTCACACCTCATCCGCCCCAGCCGTGACTACTGGTATTGTTGGGCTTTTATGAGGGTGGTAGTTGTGCCTTGCTTCTATATATAAATCACACAGAACAACTTTCTTTTCTTTTAGGGTTTTATTCCCCGTCCCTTGAGGTTTCTTCTTTTCAAACAACAGAAATTAATAGCCCACTTGGCTTCAAACAAAAGATAACTATGTAACAAAAGTAGCTTCCTTCAGCTGATAACTTTAAACCAAAGGTAAATAATAAACAGCCTAACTGACTGCTTGGCTTGGAGAGAGGGAGAAAGTTGCAGCTCTGCCACTTGTATACTGGAATTTAAGGTTACACAAATCACATTTACCTTAATGATATCTCTGGCTCTATCACAGAGAAAGAACAGTCCATCAATTCTGTATTTGTTAATACTTCAGAATTCTCATATTCCATTATTTCTTGCTCATTGGTATCTCCACTATCCACTTCCAACGTGAGCAGCACTGCCTCTCTGGGGAGTATCACCAAACTCTGAGTGATGTCTTTCAGAGCCCTGCCCCCGCTGGTGCCTCAATGCATAGCTCAGGTCCTGGTTTGACCTGCTAGCTGGGTAATTTTGATAGGGTCCCTGCCGGGTCTGCCCTAGCTTTCCAGGCCCAACTGTGCCTGATTGCAGCCGGTGTAACGGTGTTTCCCTAGAAGCTGGGAACTCACCGTGAGAAGGGATTTCTTCAGCTTTTCTAAGTAAGTGAAGCCCTCTTCTTTTAACACTTCTATAATCAGGAGAAAAGCTATTAGCCTCTGAATATCTGGGCTTTATATGGCTATTTCTAAGCCTCCAGGGCCCTTCCCTTTCAAATGGCAAATAGCCCTTGTGCCTACTCTTTGCCCCTGTACCTGCTGTTGCAGTCTTCCTGTATTCTTCTTGCTTTCCAAACACATTCACGCTGTCAGGGTGTTGCCTTCTCCCAGAACCACACAGGTCTCTGGACTCTTTCCAACATTCACACCGGCTCCCCTGCTGCCTTTCAGCTTGTGACCTCTGCTGCTTTAATTCCTCTCTCCAGGATTCCCTCCTTGGCTCCTCTCTCCAGGATTCCCTCCTTGGCTCCTCTCTCCAGGATTCCCTATCTCCAAATGTTTTGTAGTCTGTTTTATCTGCGTATTTCCTGACTCCACCTTCCCTCAGGTGCACTCTATTAGGTAAAGCAGACTCCCTTGCTGTGCTCTCTGGGCGTGTCTTTCTGGGCTCTGTGCAGGTGTGCTTAGGTTGTCCCTGGCAACCAATAAACATTCTCCTGTTTATTCTGTCACTTTCACCGTGATCATTCACACTGCTCTGCACCTTCTCAGGCTGCCCTATGTCCACCCTGTGACAATATATATATATATATATTTCACCACCCATATCCTAATATACAACTCTGGACCTATATATATATATATATATATATTCCAGCCACATATATATATATCTCCCTATATGTATGTGTTTGATGGGGGGCTTCTTAAGGGTTGGTCAATCGTATTCACAATCACCCTTACTGTCTATACTAGATGATTTACCTCTTAGAGGTTTTAGACAGATTGTTGCCCTACGTCCCATACCAAATTATGATACAGCACATGTTAAGCACCAACAACCACTTTGGTGCTAACATCTTCCATTTTTCTTTATGTCCTTGAAGCATCCAGCTTCAATATTTTTCCTATCTCTCGCCAGCTAGGAAAAACAGTGTACATCTTTATCTTCGAGTACACAACTGTTTTCCGTAGGAATAGGGGTTTTCCATTCCCCCTTTCCTGCCAGGACTGGGCTAGTTCTTCAACTCCGTCAGTCTTCTTCCTTTAGTCCTCAATGTTCATGATGCCTAAAGGACTTTTCAGCTTTTCCCAAAAAGCTTTCCATTGAAGACCAGACGTCTACTCCTACCCAGTTAACACCTGGATCATCTACTACCTCCAGGTCTGAACCTTCATCCTCACTCTGAGAGGTCACCTTGAAGATTCCGCCACTGCTTATCCAGTAGACTCCATCATGCTTTCTACTTCCTACATTACAGTAGGTAAGCTGCATATTTTAAGTGTATATTAAATTTGTTTAATGCTACTTATCATATCTACCAAGGACTCCTGTACTCTGTAGAACCTTTTAGTCCTTGGCCATGCTGTTTCTTTCCTTACAGCTCTTTTATTATCAACTCCTACCCTCCATCCCACATTGGATGCCGGGGATTCCTGGAAACAAAATGCACCCCTGTTCCAGGCACTTGCATTTTTATGGGATCTCCCCCTGGCATCTCCAGCTAGGGAGTTCCCATATGTGAAGACTCATTCCTGCTTGTTCCTGGAGATAGCACAGTTACTTACCTGTAACAGGTGATCTCTGGGAACAGCAAGAATTAGTCTTCACAACCCTCCCACCTCCCCTAGGAGTTGCATATTTTTTATTTTTCCGTTTCTCTCCTCGCCTTTGTCTCAGCTCTGAAACTCAACTGAAGAGAGGCTGTGGAGAAGGCGGGAAGTCACTGCGCAGGCGCGAGGGATGCTGCCAAAAGCTTTCTAATTGAAAGCTGGGCAGCATTCCCGTGCAGGCTCCGTCGGTACCGACGTACCCATATGTGAAGACTAATTCCTGCTGTTCCCAGAGATCACCTGTTACAGGTAAGTAACTGTGCTTTTCTGCAGAACCCGTCAGATGTTCGTCTGACTTGTCCCCGGAAAAAAATTATTTTTCTCTCCAAGTTTCATACTCGCCTCCAGTATCACACCGGTACTCTTCCCGCCACCCAAACTCGCTGCCTCTGTGTCGAATTTGGGTCTATTTTTGTAGTTTTTTTGTTTTTTAATTTTCTGTAGTCTTCGTGCCTTTTATCCCAACTGGCAGCCAGGCGAGTCTTCAACTTTGCCAGTGGTACTTTATTCCCACATGGCTATCAGTGGCTTTAAGAAGTGTGATCGGTGTTAAAAAAATTGTCTTTAACCGACACACGAGACAGCTGTCTCTGCTGCCTCGGGTCGGACCATGACCCGGACAGCATGCGGTCTTTGCAAGAGGATGTCCAGCAAGGCCCTCAAGAGCCGCCAGCAGCAGCATGATGAGTTTTTCCCCGAGTTCCTGGTGCCTCCGAAGTCCAGGGCCTCGTCTGAAGCCTCAACACCTCGGGTAAATCCTTCCGAGCCTGAGCCCCGCCGTGGGTCTTCAGAAAACGGGGTCTCCATCGAGGGAACCAAGGAAGAAGAAGAAACCCTCGCAGGTGGCGTCCGTGGACAGATCCAACCAGCCGGTGCCCCCAGGGCCAGGTCCTGCAGTCAGAGACGCTTGTCTGAGGCATCAGAGAAGGAGCGGCCTGCAAAGGTCACATGAAGGAGTCGATCTCTGTCCGGCCTCGGTCCCCAGACACCATCCTCATTGAGGATTTCTCTTCAGGGGAGTCGGTGCTGGGCCAGAGTCCCTCAGTGCCCATGCGGAAGGCTGCGGAGCCTTCTGGCCTGGAGTCCAGAATGGCGGCCCTGGAGCGTAGTTTGCCTTCGTGAACCAGCAGCAGGAGCTGCCGTCCGATACAACCGGTTCATCCACCCCGACCACCGCACCCTCAACATCGAAGACATCCCCGGAGGCTGAGCCGCTCCGCAAGGTCCTTTTGGCCTCGAATCGATCCTCGGCTGAATTCTTGATCCGATTCCTGCTTGACAGGACTGCGATCATCCCTGGCAAGTGTGCCAGGCACCGGCCGTGGAGCTTAGGGAACCCCATGGCCTGCGGAGAAGCCCTCTTACGCGTCCTCTATGGACTATTCCGAGTGGGAGACAGAGGATGAGTCCCCCGATACCCATCACCACCGGGATGTCCTGTCGGACTCTCCCGTCTCGGAGCCTCGACAGTGGTCCCCGCTGGAGGATATGGGCTGCTTTGATTTCATCAAGGATATGTCTAAGGTCCTGGTATTCCCAATGGAGTCAGAGGAGGGCTCTCAGGCAGATGAGTTGGAAATCCTCCAATACGAGGCTCCTCCGAGAATCGCTTGGTGCCTATCCCTCCCATCTTGAAATGGCTGATGCTCCGTATGTGGGAGACACCTGCATTGGTCCCGGTGGTGAGCAAGCGACTCGACTCGACTCGATGTATCGAGTCTGCCGGAGCCCAGGCTTCCAGAAATCACAGCTGCCAGATAACTCCATGATGGTGGAGTCAGCCATGGGTTGACTGAAGACCCAGAAAGACGCACTTGGCGCCCCCCAGCAGGGAGGCCCACACCTTGGAGCCCTTGGCAGAAAGTGTTACCCGGACTCGATGCTCATCGGCCGCATCCAGGCCTACCAGCTGTACATGGGCATGTACCTGAGAGACCTGGGGAAGGAACTTGCCAGGTTCTCAGTTGGTCTCTCCGAGGAACCCCTGCAGCGATTCAGGAACCTGGTCAAGGCAGTCTGTGAGTGCTCCAAGTTCATATCTCGGGCAACCTGTGACTGGTTCGAGTCGGCTGCTCGAGTAGCAGCGGTGGTCATCGGTGCATGACGCAAACCTTGGATACAGTCATCTGACCTCAAGCCAAGTGGGTTCAGGACAAGTTGGTTGATGTCCCATGCCAAGGAGTGAACTTCTTTGGCAAACCCATGACCAACAAGGCTGCATAGCTGGAGACAGAGTTCATGACAAGGACCAGGCACTCTAAAATGACCGCTGTTCCTCCCTGATGGAAGGGCTTGGGTAAAAAGTCCTTCTACCCAAAGAAAGGGGCTGCTTACAGAAGCTACCCACCTTTTCAGCCCTCCCCAGTTCCCCAACAGGGTCAGCAGGCCAAGGGACATGGACATAGCCCTCGTAAGCAGAAGACTTCAAAACCCCAGGCATCGACTCCGGCCCATCTAGGGAGGGGGGGAGTTTCTGACTCCTTGAGCATAGCCTGTCTGCCCCAAGGAGATCAGCAGCCCACAAGGGAATGTCTGGCCCACTATGCCCAGAGGTGGTTGACCATCACCACTGACTCCTGGGCACTTTGAATCGTGTAGGAGGTAACCCTCCCTGACTACCCAGACACCTCTCCCTTATTTTCTGGAAGAGCCCCTCAGGTTTCCCCTCCACCGGGACTTTCTACTGAAGGAGATGGCAGATCTTCTCGAGGACAAGGCGGTGGAACTGGTGCCCCACCATCTCAAGGGCAAAGGGTTCTACTCCAGGTACTTCCTCGTGCCAAAAGGAACGGGGGGGGGGGGGGGGCGGTGGCGGCTAAGGCCCATCCTCGACCTGAACAACCTCAACAAATTCCTGGTACATGATCGCGTTTACCATCCCTCCTCCATTAATTAAATCAAAGTCCACAGTTCTACCTTTTAACTTTCGAAAGGGAGACTATGATAAGATGAGGATAATAGTTAAGAAAAAACTAAAAGGAGCAGTTGCTAAGGTTAAAGACTTACATCAAGCTTGGATATTTGTTTAAAAATACTATCTTGGAAGCCCAAACCAGCTGTATTCCACGCTTTAAGAAAAGTGGAAGGAAGTCCAAAAAACTGCCAGCATGGTTTAAAGGTGAGGTCAGAGAGGCTGTTGCCAAAAAAGCATCTTTCTCCAGGACCAAGCAGGAAGTCAGCCCTCACATATGGGTGACATCGACGTCGCCCCTGCGGAGCATTTCCCCAGCTTTCTGTGAAAGCCTTTGGGAATACTGCACGCATACGCGGTCGAGGCCCTCCAGTATGGCTCTCCTCCAAAGGAAGCCTTTACTGTGCCGGTTCCTCCGATGCTGGAACGGCTCCTCTTCCGTACGTGGGAGGCACCGGCCTCGGCGCCGGTTCTGAGCAAGCGGGTCGATTCCATTTATCGACTCCGGAAAAGCCTTGGGTTCAAAAGGCACAGCTACCACACCATTCCATGGTGGTGGAATCAGCCATGCATCGTCTGAAAAGTCAGAAGATGCACTCCGCGGTGCCCCCAGGCAGGGAGGCCCGCAACCTGGATGCATTTGGTAGAAAGTGCTACCAGGGCTCGATGCTTGCCGTGTCCAGTCTTACCAGCGGGACCTGGCAAAGGAGCTTGCTGGGTTCTCTGCTGGTCTCTCTGGGGAACCTTTGCAGAGGTTCAAGTCCTTGTCCTCGGGGATCCGGGAATGCTCTAACTTCATGTCCCGTGCTGCCCACGATGGCTTCGAGGCCTCGGCCCGTGTTGCTGCAGCCGGCATCGCGGCTTGACGCCAGGCATGGCTGCAGTCATCGGATCTCGAGCCATGGGTTCAGGACAAGTTGGTCGATGTCCCTTGCCGAGGTGAGAACCTTTTTGGCAGGGGGATCAGATATCCCCCCTGATCTCCTTGCCTGACAATACAAACAACTTCAGCGACCACAAAACTCACACCACTGTGCTGCAACCACAAAGACAAATCCATGCACCATCATAAACACAGACTGGAATAAGTTCGACACAACCTCAAAAGAAGAAATATCTTCCACCATCTCCTGCCTGAACACCACCACCTCCCTGCTGGACCCCTGTCCTACGGATTGGATAAAGAAAACCAAGGAAGACCTGAGTACACCATTAACCAACATCATAAATGAATTCTTTAAACAAGGATACATGCCGGACGCCCTCAAGACCACAATCATTCGACCAACCATGAAAAAACACAACCTGGACCCACTGGACCCCACCTCCTACAGACCAGTTGCGAGCCTCCCCCTCACCGCCAAGATAATAGAGAAGATAGTCCAACGCCAGCTTCAAGAACATCTGGACATCAACGACATACTAGACCCGCAGCAACACGGATTCCGGCCACTACATGGAGTCGAGACCCTCATGACCATGCTGATGAACACCCTCATCATAGGAACCCAAGAGAAAAAATCCGGATGCATCCTGATCTTCCTAGATATATCAGCGGCCTTTGACACAATCGCCCACGAAATCCTCATACGCAGACTCCAATCAATTGGAATCAAAGATACTGTGCTCCAATGGTTCAGATCCTATCTAACCAACAGACAGCAACTGATCCGCACCCTCACCGCAACCTCACCCCCCTACCAGCAACATCAAGGAGTACCTCAGGAATCCACTTTATCAGCCATGCTCTTCAACATCTATCTCCGTCCACTCTGTTCAATCATACGCACCCACAACATCAACTTCCACATATATGCTGACGACATAATGCTCTACGCACCGATCACAACCACCAACCCAACAAATGACCAGCTATCAGCCTGCTTCACTGACGTGTCCAACTGGCTACAGGAGAACAACCTATCCATCAACATAAAGAAAACTGAAGCCCTTATAGTAACAAAAGACCCAGACTTCAAACCACCTACCCACCTCAACATGGGAACCACGCAAATTCAAATACAACCTCAAATAAGGTATCTAGGCATTATCATAGACCAAGCTCTCACCTTTAAACATCAAATCAACAAGACCACCGGGACAATATTCCACAAAGCTAAAACTGCAACGCCTCCGACCCTTCCTCGAACCTCAAGACTTCAGGACAGTAATGCAAGCTATGACACTCCCTCATCTGGACTTTTGCAACATAATCTACCATGGACTACCTGCCACACAAACCAACCCCCTCCGAACTGCCTTAAATACTACAGCAAGGATTATTCAGAATGCAAAAAAGCAGGATCACATCACCCCTATCCTAAGAGACCTCCACATCCTGCCCATCGAAGCAAGAATCAAATATAAAGCTATCCTCCTCACCCACAAGACTATCCACCAAACACGGAACACCTCACTCCACACCCTACTGCCTCGCCCGACCCACAGCAGACCAACCAGACAATCCTCCAATAACTCCATCATCGTTCCCCACAAAAGAACCAAGTCCACACAACGGACCTGCAACAGAGCCTTCGAACTTTATGCTCCATCCCTCTGGAACTGTCTGCCAAACCACATCAGGAACAACGCTGACATCACATCATTCAAAAAACAGCTGAAAACAATCCTATTTCGTGAACATCTCTGATCAGAAAAGCCACCCCATCCTCAAGAGCTCATGCTTAGATACTGCAGAATTGTACATGTCTATGTCCACCCCAAATCAATAATGTTGCCCCCCTGGTGATGGCCCCACCCTATAAAATATTGACCCCCCCCCCCTGTTATATGTTACACCGCTTTGACCCGGTGAAAAGCGGTATATAAATACAGTTAAATAAATAAATAAACCCATGGCCGAGAAAGCCGCACAGCTCGAAACCGAGCACCTCACGAGGACAAGGCTGTCAAGAAAGACTTCTGCCCCTTCTCATAAAAAGAAGGGCTCGGGTAAGAAGTCCTTTTACCCGAGGAAGGTGACTGCCTACAAACAGTTCCCACCTTACCAGGCCTCCCCAGCTCCCTCACAGGTTCAGCAGGCCAAGGGGCAGGGACATGGGCCCCGTAGGCAGAAGGCCCCCAAGCCTCCGGCTCCTGCTCCCACTCAGCAGGGTGGGGGTTTTTGACTCCCAAGGCATAGCCTCTCCGTCTCTGCTTCCCATCCCTGCACAGGAGGTCGACTAGCCCTGTTTGCTCACAGGTGGCCACCCATTACTGGAGACAATTGGGTCTTAAGCATAGTCCACAAGGGCTACATGCTTCATTTCCATCAGTTGCCTCCTCCTTACTTCCCAGGAGAGCCTCCAAGGCCGCCTCTCCACACAGACCTCCTCTTCCAGAAGCTTCAGGGTCTGTTGCGAGACAAGGCAGTGGAGCCTGTGCCTCCCCACCTGCAAGGTCACGGTTTGTACTCCAGGTACTTCCTCGTACCAAAGAGAACCGGTGGCCTCAGGCCTATTCTCGACCTCAGAAATCTCAACAAGTTCCTAGAGAAAGAAAAGTTCAAGATGCTTACTCTTGGAACACTTCTGCCCTACCTCCAGCAGGGAGATTGGCTATGCTCTTTAGATCTAAAGGATGCATACACTCACATCGTCATTCATCCAGACTATAGAAAGTACCTCAGGTTCATTGTGGGAGGAAACCATTATCAGTAGAGTGCTACCTTTTGGCCTCACCTCCGCCCCCAGGGTCTTTACCAAATGCCTAGCAGTGGTGGTGGCCTACTTGAGAAATCAGGGTATCTTTGTCTGGAAGACTGGCTCATCAGGGGTCAGACGTGCCAGGAGGCCAGGCAAGCCACCCTCCGAACTATTTCTCTACTTCAACACCTAGGGTTTGTCATAAACTTCGCAAAGTCCACTTTGCTCCCCTCCCAGAACTTGGAGTTCATAGGGGCAAGGCTAGACTCTCTGCAGGCAAAGGCTTTCCTGCCAGAGGACAGAGCCCAAAGACTGATAGACTTGGCAAACCAGTTTCTCAGCAGGCCACTGGTTTCCGCCAGACTCTGGCTGAGGCTTCTGGGGCACATGGCTTCGACAGTAAATGTGACTCCCAATGCCCGGCTCCATATGCGGCCTGCACAATGGTGCCTCAGGACTCAGTGGACTCAGGCCACAGGAAACCTCAGAGACAGAGTAAGGGTGTCCAGACCATTCCTGAACTCCCTACGCTGGTGGCTGCACCCTCCCCAATCTACTGCAGGGGGTGCCTTTTCAGATTCCTGGGTTCACCGTGGTGTTGACCACAGATGCCTCCCTCCAGGGCTGGGGTGCACATTGTCTGGGCAACTGCACCCAGGGAATGTGGTCTCCATGGGAGGCCACGCAACAGATCAATCTGCTGGAACTCCGGGCTATTCGCTTAGCCCTCAAAACTTTCTCTCCAACTCTGGCTCATCAGTCTGTCTTAGTACAGACAGACAACCAAGTAGCCATGTTTTATGTGAACAAGCAGGGCGGCACTGAGTCCAGGCTCCTTTGTCAGGAGGCGCAAAACCTTTGCTTGTTTGCTCTCAGGCACAGCATGTTTCTCAAGGCTGTTTATCTTCCTGGCAAGGAAAACTACCTGGCGGACAGGTTGAGCAGGATTCTGCAGCCCCACAAATAGCTCCATCCTTTAGTAGTTCAGAAGATTTTCATGAAATGGGGACTTCCATCCATAGATCTCTTTGCCAGTCCCCTGAACAGACAGCTGCCCAGGTTCTGCTCCAGACAACCACATCCTCTGCGGCTAGCAGCAGATGCTTTTCTGATTTCCTGGTCTCAGGGCCTCCTATATGTGTTTCCTCCCACGCCTCTGGTGGCCCGAACCCTGTTCAAGATTCTGCGGGACAAGGCCTCGGTTCTTCTGGTAGCTCCCAGGTGGCCGAGGCAGCCTTGGTTCCCTCTTCTGCTTCAACTGGCAGTGGACACCTGTGGTACAGATGAATTTTGACTATTGATTATGCCTCAGTAGTGAATATGCCTCAAAAGTAAGTAAGGGGTAAAAGAAACCATTGAAATAGGGGTACTTGAAACTGTTGAAACAATTTACATAACTACAGAAAGATACTGGGAGATCAGGGAGGAGTTCTTCTAGCAAATGAAGATCCATTAGAGAGGACAAAAGAACAATTCACCTAGGAGTCCTTCTCCTAGCAAACAAATGGAGACCCATTAAAGAGGACAAAAAGGACAATTCACCTAGCCTTGGAAACAATTCTCCTAGCCAATGTAGACAGGATAAAAATTCATCAATTATAATGTAGAAGTTTTGTGCTTCTAAAACCATGGGGGGGGGGGGGGGTGTCCCTTGAGCATTGTCAAACACCTGGCCAGTGTCTTGAATGTGCTTAATGGATAACTGACCCTATACTACGTGTATGTCACATGATAGGAAATAACTAGATTGTCCTTGCAACTTAATAAAATGGGTACCTGTTTTCAGCTAGAGAGAGAAACAGATGGATTTCTTCTATGGACGCATTGCTTAGAGAAACTCCCGATTGAGAAGTCTCTCTTGTCTGGTTGAATCAGGGATCCATTCAATCAGTGTGACAGGAGATGAAGTAGAACTCTTTCGGTGAAGTATTATTCTTCTGTAATTAGCTTTCTAGTTATCTTTTCTTCTGTAATTAAGTGCTTTTAGTTATCATTATTCTAATAGCTTTCCAGGTATCTTTTTAACTAATTATAGGTAGATATATGAATTACTTGCCTTTCTAAAAAAGTATGAATTAAGAAGTTAAATAAGTGAAATTCAAGTTATCCCTGCTTTGTATTATAAATAAAAGTGCTTGTCTTCATTAACAAGGTACCAGGAGTGGGGTACGAAAAAAAGGCTTGGACAATGTTGAAAAGAAGAGGAAATAGTGTAAATACTGTAAAGGGGGGTAAAGATGTGAATATTGTAAATATTCCTGGCTGGCATCAGGCGCCTTATGAAATGTTAGCTAGAGAATGGTCCAGCGGGTCAGGACTAAGTGAGAATTGGGATTCTGTTTTAAAAGAGGCTGAACCTGTGAATATCCTTACATGCTTGCAAAAAATACCTGTTGAAAAAGGGAAAGTATTGAGTGTGCTAGGAAGGAGAGGATGGCTTTTGCTGTCTGCATGTCTGCATGTCATAAGATGCATCAGACAAAATCCAGCAAATTAGATTTGATTGAGCAACTTGAAAAGCAGAATTGTGATTTACAGAATATGGTAACAATGTTACAATGCCAACCCCATTTGTGGACAGATAAAATAGACATTTATCAGCAAGTTGCTGAGAGGATGGCTCAGTATAAATACCGTAAGACAGGGAAAAAGAAAATGCACATGTCTATTGCTAACCAATTTATAGGAGGAAAGTGCAGAGTACTCTCCAAAATCCTGGAGGAGTTAATCTAGAAGATACTGTGGAGGATTTTAATCAACAAGAGATTAATGATAGATCATGGTGGTGATAAGAAATTCTGTTTGATTAGTTCTGACCCACTTATACAAGATCAGTTTTGTCATGTTGTTATCACGTATCACACTACAAAATTTTACGCTCCACTATTCACCTAAAGAGGTATATTTTTTCTATTATTGGCAACCAGATCTCAGACTGTAGAAGAGCTAAACATTAGGTTTAGGACAAAATCATGCAAGAGACGGGTCATTATAAATGTGGCGATTGTAGCATCTGCTCAATTACAGAGGAATGTACCCATTTTGAATACCGAGGTCGGAAATATACCTTGCGACAGAAGACGTTCTGTACCTCAACACGTGATCTACTGCATCCGTTGTCCGTGTAACCTAATTTATGTAGGTGAAACCACACGTTCATTTCAGGTCCAGATACAAGAACATCGCAGTAGATTGGAATGTAAATGGCTGGAAGCCCCAATCGTAGCTCATTGTCTGGATCTCCGGCATGCCTTCGAGGACCTTAAATGTTTCTGCATTGATCAAGTTCTACAAAGTAATGGGAGAAAATCCCGTGAATGGCTGCTACTCTACAGAGAACAAAAATGGATCTATACCCTGCAATCCGTAGTGCCTCTGGGGCTTAACCTTCAAATTGATTGGAGAGCTTGTTTATGAATGGCGGATTGAAATATTGATAATCAAGATCTAAAAGGTGACAGTTCTGTTCCGACTTTGAAGGGTTCGCAGTACCTTGTGGTCTCTAAGTATACCTTTATTATTAGAGCTACTCCCCCAGGTTTGATCTAATGGAAAGTTCAGCTGGGGATTCATCAGTGTTGATTAAAACCTATAAAAGGGATCAGCCGCATAAGGAGCATGCACGGCGTCTTTGTAATGAATCGTGAATGGAAAGAAATGAAAGATGACAGCCATGGTTGAATTTGTAGTGAGTGAACTAACCAATCTTGCGTTTTGAGTTTTGAGTATGAAATAATGATTTATGAGATGCAGGAGGTATAACTAACAGTATATGTGCTTTATACTTTTAGAATCGGTGTGCAAACTGAGTACGGAATATAACCCCTTGATAAAACATTCCAGTGAAACGCAACGGCGCATTGGTTAGCGTTGAGGAAAGACAGCCGAACCAGATAAGTACTCCGATACCACTCTTTGAATGAGCTTGATAGTGGATATCCATGATATCTGGTCGGGGCTGAACAGTGTCAGGTCACTCTATTTATATGCAGGAGATACGCTGGGAGTTAAAACAAACTAAAGAATATACTCAGCTATAATGAATTAACATGAAAAGCAATATAAGCTAAATAGAAAGCTATATACAACAAGCAACATAACAGATCGTTGATGCAATCTTAAGAGCACGAGGTTAGGATTATGTCCTAAACCTAATGTTTAGCTCTTCTACAGTCTGAGATCTGGTTGCCAATAATAGAAAAAATATACCTCTTTAGGTGAATAGTGGAGCGTAAAATTTTGTTGTGTGATACGTGCTAGTATAAGTCCCTCTGAAAGGTGATCGTTTTTTGGTTTGTTGTCATGTTATTATGACTTTACAGATTTGTGATCAAATTGATAAGGGAAATGACTGCAGCTGGATTCTGCAGCCGAGGAAAGGAGATCTAAAAATAATACAAAACTGTTTAGGAAAATATGTAACCTTGTGATGAAAAGATGTTTAATTCAGTGCTTTGAACAAAATGCCTATCCTGTAGAGCTAGTATTAATTGTTATGGAAAATAAGATTATGAAGAAGTGAAGACGTTTTACTTGTTTTTTTTAGGTCCCTGGTTTTCCCAAGCTGTTAAAGCATGTTGCTTTTCAGAACTACCCAGGGGGGAGGGTTTAGTGAAATTTCTTATATTCTGATCAGATAGGCTGTTAGACAAAGCACTTGTAAGCTTTGATTTGTCCTGTGTTTAAAAGTGAATACTGTTTTTCTTTCATTGCTGGCTACTCAAGTGCCCCTGGATGCTGAAGTGACTAGATCAAACAAGGCATGAAACTAAGGAAACTGTTTTTGTTTTCCTTTGACCTTCAAAGTAGAGGTTAAGCGCTCTGTCAGGACAATGGGGCATCCTGAGCCAGTAGTTACCAGATTGCAACTTGAAAATGATTTAAATCCTGAGTAAATAAGAAGGTAATCCTGGTTAAGCTTTATCTTTTGTATGTTATGCATCTATTCTTTGTCTTTGACTGTTTATGCTATCAAGCAAACTTAAAAGTTAAAAGGGGATTTTATATATTGTGGCAAGCACCTCATAGAGGACATAATTATTATTCATATATTACAGAAATATCCAGTATGGCTGCATTGTTTTCAGATCAGTTTGATACCAGTCTCAGGTATTATGTATAAGGTTTTGATTTAAATGTGACAAAGCATGATTTTGAATTCACCTCTTTGCAGTTTCATGTCATTTAAGAATGCCTGTTTCCTGAACTGTAAGATTCAAGATAATTATTTTGCATTGTTAAGCTCTGCACTGATGACTGATGAACAGGACAGTAACACTATACATTATTGGATTTTAGGATAAATTCACCTGTTTTTCTGTATTTGAATTTTATGTGTTGGTGTCCAAAGAAAAAGCGTATTTTGTTTTGAAAGTTTTTATTTCAGTGTCAGGAGTACAGTTCCTGAGAAAACAGATATATATTGTAGCACTGTGAGATTAATTTTTCTTTAGTTTATACACTTGCACTTATGTTACCAAATACACTTGTTGTAGTAGTACATTATGCAGAGGTCCAGTACACACACAATATTTACTCATCTTGTAATTGCTAAGTTTGCTGAAATTTTGGAAAGAGGCTGATCTGAAATTGCTTTATTACTAAGTATATAGAGCACATTTAGTGGAAAGATGGAACTAAGGTCCCAGAAAATATGAGAATATTTGTAAAGTTAGTTACAAATAAAAACACTAACACTAACACTAACTTGAGTTGATTGGACAAAACCAAATCTTGCTTATTAGCACTGATCCAGGAGACGTTTGAGAAAAAGAATGGGGGGGCGCGGGCGCGCGCAGAAGGTGAGTGATGATCTGTGCCACAAAAATTCTGACTGCTCTAATACTCCTTGAGGACCCACAAGGCCTGAAGAATATGAACCTTGTATATTTATGCCTCTGAAGGGACATGAATAGGCAGGAGAGAGTAGGCTAAGAAGAACCCGAGGAAGTATCGCTATGAGGCCCAACCACCAATGCCTTGTACCCTCTTAGGTCTTTCACCTCAAAAGGATCTCTTTTGACACCATAATTAATGGGTAGCTTACACAAATCCTTGTGGACACTGCAATTTCAAGATCAGTCCAAATATTTTTAAGTTTCCTTCAGCACTCTCACTGGGAACAGTGTATATGATAGATTCTAGTCACACCTGAGATATGTGTCTGTCCTGTTAGAAGCCATACTTTTTCCTATTGGGTTTGATGTTATAAAATGTTGCAAATAATAGTTTTATATTGTAAGGACTTTACCTAGATTGTTTAGACAGTTGCTATTGAGAACGAGCACATATGTCCATTTTGAACTACACCAATTAAGTTAGTGGGAAAGGGACACTGTTTGTTTATACTGTTATGCTTATTGAGAAGAATCTAAATTTATATTTTCTGCCTACCATTTGTTTACACCAATACTAACAATTGTTTGATATTCTTAGAAGCCTTACCAAATAAAGATACATTAGTATGGTATAAAAAAAAAATACCATGAAAAGGACCTATGTATTTAGTTGGTGGAATGATGTAAGTGATGAAAAAGGTTATGAGGGATGAAGTGGGTAAAAGGAAAGGACTCTGAATGGTAAATGATGAAGGTAATTTAATAATGTGAAGCACAATAGAGTATTTCCTACCAACAAATGATTCTCCAGTGATAAAGAGACAGAGTTTATCAAACGGAGAGACATAGTTGACACCATATGAGATAGTTAGGATCTTAAGTAAATATGGATGAAATTAAGTTTGTTGCATTGTCTTGTCTTAGTGAGAAATCTAATCTAGAATATTTAGTCTTTTTGTTTAATATTGGTGCTGCTCTTCTGAATGAGGCCTGGAGCCATGTCACCAATTGCAATCCAGAGATTCCAGCAGAGGGAATTGGCCATAATCCAGCTGGAACAGACCATCCCAAGAACTCTGAACTACACACTGCAGAAATGTGTGAGGTGTCCCTACCTGGATCAGTGTGTCATATTGAAAAAAGGGGCCAAAATATCCGCCCATGAGAATGAGAGGTTCAACTTTTGAGAGAAACCAAACTTAAACTTCAGAGAAAGGTGAAGCATACTACGAAGTCCTGAAAAACTGCTGAGAAGCAGGACCAAATTATCTGAAAATAGGAAGAGGGCTATTGGACTGATTGGGGGCTTTTGTGAATGATTTTTTGTTTTATGTATTGTTATCCTTTTATTATTGTTTCCTTGGAAAGTAACTGTAATTTTAGTATCTCAGATTTTTTCTGCCAAACATGTGCCCAATTGCATATTTCACCTGTTCCCCAGATCTTAGTTATTGCTGTGGTTTCTCTTTTTCCTGCTCATACTACTTTTTGAATCTATGGGTGGTCAAGAGTGTAAACGTTTGGGTAAAATATCCAAGACCAGATTCATAGCTGGTGGAGGGAGAAGTAATTGCAATATGATTGAGGTTGTTAGTCCCTCACCACTTGCTCCACTACCCTCAATATATAACTAGTAGATTGAAATCCATGGGGCAGATATACAGTAGAAAAAGTCCTGAATATGCAGGTGAAATGAGTCCCCCACTGCATTGGGAACTGATAAAAGTAACTGAGATCTACAAGCCATTTGGCTTTGGCAATTGTAATGCTGGTGGGAATGGTATATTAGATATCTTGGAAAAATATCATGTACAATATCCTTACTGATCCACGTGTGGAATGTATTACTAATTAAAGATTTATATCGATCAGCAAGGAATATTGAACTTTGCAAGGAAATTGAACATCTCCAGGAACAAGCAGGAATGAGTCTTCACATATGGGTAAGTCGGTACCGATGGCGCCTGTGCGGGAACGCTCCCCAGCTTCCCAAAAGGGAAAGCTTTTGGGAGCATCCCACAGCGCCTGCGTGCTGCCTTCCCGCCTTTCCTAACCAGTTCTCCTCAGTTCTTCTTTGCCGCGGAGCCAGCAGGTCGAGCCCTGTCACGGCTGAAGAAGTTCTTTATTTTACTTCTTTGGTCGTGTGTCTGCCTTCTCTGACCCCGGACCGGTACTGCTGGTCTTTTTCTCTTTCTTTTTTTTTAAATAAAAAAAAATAAAAAAAATCTTTTTCTCTTCACTTAGTATATTCTCTTCTTAGGCCTCAGGGCCTATAAGTACATTTTTTAAACCCAGAGGCTGGTTTTTCCATGAGGGAAAATTTCTAAGTGTAGCGGTACTATTTCTGTTACAGATACCCATGAATGGTGCCTTAAATGTTTGGGTCCTGAACACGCCATTCCGGATTGTCCATCCTGCTCTCTAATGTCTAAACGGGGTTTACAGAACCGAGCAGCCAAGCTCCATGTGCTGTTTCCCGCGGATGCTCCGTCGGTAGCATCGACATCTTCCAGGTCGTCTTCTCCTGATGGATCTCAGGTAACCAAACATAAACCCAGCAGGTCCTCGAAGGGTAGATCTCCCTCTAAGCATCGAGATGCCTCCGGGCTTGCCCTCGAGGTTCCTGTGCCAGCAAAACAACCCTGGCGGGAAGCTCTGGCTTCCAAAGCTCCTCCTATGGGGTTACAGGTTGACATCGATGGCACGGCCTCGACTGATCACCTGTTAGATTGCTCTGGGGTACCAGCACAATCTCCCGGTACCGACTTCCAGGCGTCGATGGATCACAATGTTCTGTCCATGCAGCAGGCTATTACGGCCTTCATTCAAGCTGCGACACCGCTGGTACCGAAACAAACTCTGTTCTCGGTAGCGGCACCGATACCGGTACCGACTGCATCGACATCGACCAGGATACCGACTGCAGCGGTTCCTTGTCCAGGGCTGCTTACCGGTACCGGGTATGCCCGATGTCGATACTGCTCGATACGTGTATCGAGCATTGGAAGAGCACTCTGATAGGCGATACTTCAATTCCTCTGATGATTCTGATACATCAGACGAGTCTCCTGAAGTATCTATAGCCCTTCCTGAAGAGCCTTCTCCAAAAAGAAGAATGTCTCCTCCAGAGGATTTGTCCTTTCAAGACTTCATTAGAGAAGTAGCTAAAGGACTCTATTTCAGTAACTTCTGAAACAGAGCCTAGAGCTAAAAAATTAGATAGTTTAGGCTACTCTAGAGCTCCTAAAGAGGCAGTCACCTTACCAATTCATGAGATTCTTTATGAACACATGATTGATCTATGGGAGACTTCTCTCACTCTCTCTCCTCATTCTTGTAGATTGGACACTATGTATCGTGTCCCTCCTTGTCCTGGATTTCAGAAAACTCAGCTTCCTCACCATTCCATTGTGGTGCAGTCAGCTATGAAGAGAATAAAGAGTACAAAGAGACACTCTTCTGCTCCTCCAGGAAGAGAATGCAGGACCTTGGATGCCTTTGGTAGGAAAATCTTCCAAGCCAGGATGCTTATTGCCAGAATCAACTCATATAGCCTTTACATGGGTATGTTTCTAAAGGAAGTTGCACAAAAACTGCACACTTTCCTCCCTTTTCTTCCAGAGGATAAAAGGGAGGAATTCCTCATTTGGCTTAAGCATACCCAAGACATTTCAAAGTTTTCCAACAGGGCAGCCTTTGACTCCTTTGAAGGTGCCAGCAGAGCCTCAGGCATTGCCATAGCTGCTCGCAGAATTGCTTGGCTCCAGGCTTCTGATTTAGAGCCCTGGGTTCAAGATGGCTTAGGAAATCTTCCCTGTACAGGTGAAAACCTATTTGGCAAAGAATGGCAAATAAAGGCCACTCAAATGGATGCAGAAAACTCTGCTCTGGATAGACTTTCAAAGTCAACCTCCATTCCTGCCAAGAAAAAGCCTTTTAAAAAGTCTTTCTTTAAAAAGGGCAGATTTCCGTCTACTTCTGGCCAACAATCTTCTACAGGTTGCTTTGCCACTAAGCGTCAGCAACCTAAACAGGCCAGGCCTAAGCCTACAGGGGCTGCTGCAACTCAGCAGGCCCAACCTCCTCAGGGTTTTTGACTTGATGCTAGAGAACTTAGCCTTTCTGGCTCTAAAGCAGCCAGAGCCTCTCACCATTCCTGGAAGGTTGGCTCATTTTGTTCCCAGATGGGAGCAAATAACATCAGAGCAGTGGACCCTCTCCATCATAAGAGAGGGCTACAAGCTTCATTTCTCAGACCTTCCTCCCCACACCATGGTGAGACACTTCAATTCTCCCACATCTCTTCTCGACCTCCTAGGTCAAGAGGTAGCTACCCTTCTTGCCCAAGGGGCAATAGAAGAAGTTCCTCTTCTTCATGAAGGGTCAGGGTTCTACTCCCCCTATTTTCTCATTCCAAAGAAGACAGGGGGTTTCAGACCCATCTTAGATCTAAGAGAATTGAACAAATTTCTATGCAAGGAGAAGTTCAAGATGCTTTCTCTGGGCACTTTCCTTCCATACCTTCAAAGTCAGGATTGGCTTTGTTCTCTAGATCTCAAGGATGCGTATACCTATGTCCTCATCCATCCCTCTCACAGAAGATTCCTACGGTTTCTTTTCCAAGGAAAACATTACCAATACAGAGTTCTTCCTTTCGGTCTGGCCTCTGCTCCAAGAGTGTTCACCAAATGCATGGTAATAGTTGCTGCATTTCTACGAACTCTGGGATTATTTGTCTTCCCATACCTGGACGACTGGCTCATTCGAGCTCCAACTCAGTCAGAGGCCCAGATTTCCTTGGACCGCACAAGACGCATTCTGCAGTATCTGGGACTTGTGGTAAACCTCCCAAAGTCTCAGCTCACCCCTACTCAGTCCCTAGAATTCATAGGGGCCTGGTTGGGTACCACTACTGCAAGGGCTTACCTTCCCCAGGCCCGTTGCCAACGTCTAGTGCAGTTAGCCTCCCAGATTCAGTCAAAGAGCCACTTAACTGCCTGGGAGATGCTACAACTGCTAGGCCACATGGCTTCCACAGTGCATGTGGTACCCTATGCCCGCCTACACATGAGAGCAGCTCAATGGACTTTGTCCACCCAGTGGACTCAAGCTTCAGGAGCGCTCTCAGACCAAATAGCTACCACCAAACGTCTCTCTAATGGTGGATGTCCACTCAAAATTTGTTGCTGGGGTCCCCCTTCCAACAGTTGTTGCCCCAAGCAACCCTCACAACAGATGCCTCCCAAACAGGTTGGGGAGCCCATCTACAAGACCTCTCCACTCAAGGCACTTGGTCCCCACAGGAGACCTCCCTTCATATCAACCACTTGGAGCTTCGAGCAATTTTTCTAGCTCTCAAGGTCTTTCATACCCTCCTCAGCTACAAGACAGTCCTCATCCATACAGACAATCAAGTAGCCATGTTTTACATAAACAAGCAAGGAGGAACTGGCTCTCTGTCACTTTGCAACAAAGCTTTAAGATTGTGGGCCTTCGCCAGAGAGCATCAAATCCATCTCCTGGCAGTATACCTCCCAGGAGTCCAAAACTCTTGGGCAGACAGACTCAGTCGAGTTCTGCTTCCACACGAATGGTCCCTGCACATGAATCAGGTACTCAGAATCTTCCAAGAATGGGGAACCCCGGACATAGACCTCTTTGCAAGTCTGTGGAATGCCAAACTTCCCCGGTTCTGTTCCAGAATTCCGTGTCAGGGAGTTCAGGCCAAGGATGCCTTCCTCCTCCATTGGGGTCAGGGCTTCCTGTATGCATTTCCACCCATTCCCTTGATTCCCAAGACTCTGTTCAAACTCCAGAGGGATCAAGGATCTATGATCCTCATAGCTCCACGCTGGCCACGCCAAGTATGGTACCCTCTACTTCTACATCTCTCCGAAGCCCCCTCTCTGGACTTGGGAGCTGCTCCAGGCCTTCTGTCCCAGGAGGAAGGGACTTTGTGGCACCCAAACCCCAAGTCCCTACACCTCAGAGCTTGGTTACTGAAGGCCTAGACCTTCAAGACTGGAATCTTTCTCAACAAGTGAAGGATATCCTCCATGCTTCCAGAAAACCTTCCACCAGGGGTTCTTATGCTTTTAAATGGACAAATCACCTTTTCATCTTAATCAAGAGGTATATTTACCTGTCTTTTTTCCAGCTCCTCATGCATCCAGTGCAGAGAGGAATCGTCATACTCTGGATTGTAAAAGAGCTCTTGCTTTTTACTTACATAGGACACAGCAACATAGGAAGTCTTCACAGCTTTTTGTTGCTTTTGATCCTTCTCATTTGGGACTTCCAGTCTCTAAGAGAACACTGTCCAATTGGATTGCTCAGTGTATTTCTTTCGCCTACCAGAGTAAGAACCTTTCTCTGGAAAGCCATGTCACAGCTCATAATGTGAGGGCCATGGCCACCTCTATGGCTCATCTAAATTCTGTGTCCATCGACCAGATCTGTCGAGCAGCCACCTGGGCCTTGGTTCATACCTTCACAGCCCATTACTGCTTGGACAAGGACTCCCGCCGGGATGCCTTGTTTGGTCAGGCTGTCCTCAAACACCTGTTCCATTCTTAAACAACTCCTACCCTCCTTCCCTGGATGGATGCCTGAGATCCATAGAAGGAAGTAGACCCCTTCCCAGGGTCTCATATCCTTGGGGATCTCCCAGGCATCTTAGCTAGGGAGTCCCCATATGTGAAGACTCATTCCTGCTTGTTCCTGGAGATAGCACAGTTACTTACCTGTAACAGGTGATCTCTGGGAACAGCAGGAATAAGTCTTCACAACCCACCTAGCTCCCCCCTCCCCTAGGAGTTGTATCCCTTTTTCTATCTTTCCTTTCCTCTCTCTCTCTATTGTCTCAGCTTTAAACTTGAACTTTTTGGGAAGCTGGGGAGCGTTCCCGTGCAGGCTCCGTCGGTACCGACGTACCCATATGTGAAGACTTATTCCTGCTGTTCCCAGAGATCATCTGTTACAGGTAAGTAACTGTGCTTTCTGAGCCATGAGCCAGCTTGGTAGACCAGAGACCAAAGATGTATTTGCAGTCTGGTGAGAAACTGCTTACACATCTAGCCTGAGGGATACCTGAAAGAGCAGGGAGGGGTCCCCACAATGTTACCAGTATCTTATAGGCACAATCAATAGTCAAAGGACCGAATGTGGTACAGATGAATTTTGACTATTGATTATGCCTCAGTAGTAAGTAAGGGGTAAAAGAAACCATTGAAATAGGGGTACTTGAAACTGTTGAAACAATTTACGTAACTACAGAAAGATACTGGGAGATCAGGGAGGAGTTGTTCTAGCAAATGAATGGAGATCCATTAGAGAGGACAAAAGAACAATTCACCTAGGAGTCCTTCTCCTAGCAAACACCGCCAAGCAATATCCGCGAGCATAAAAAGATTCTACACAGACACACTAAAGCGGTCCCTAAACAAACCACACAACCTATTCACCCTGGTAAAGAACCTAACAAAAGAGCCAGCACATGAGAAACCTAGTCTGATCCATCCTCAAGTCTTCGCTGACCTCTTACAAACGAAGCTGTGCCAGACCAATAAGTTCACTGCTCCCAACACTCCAATCAAACCAGGATCACTAGCACCACTGTCCATTTTTTCCAAGCCATCTAAAAAACAAATTGAAGATATAATCGCCGGAATCAACACAACCACTGCTCAAACCGACCCTTGCCTGGTGTTCTGGATAAAAGAGCTATGATCGACTGTCAGCCCTTTTCTATCCAAGCTAATGGACTGCTCCTTCACAAATGGGACCTTTCCCCTAATCCCTCAAACGTACCTCTATCAGGCCACTACTAAAGAACAGTAAAGCTTGACCCTAAGAAGCCAGACTCATATAGGTCGATATCAAGCATCCCACTCTTGGCGAAAATCATCAAAAAATAAGTTCAAACACAAATCCAAGAACATATTGATGCTTCTGCCCCACTTGATTCATGTCAACACGGTTTTAGAGCTGCTCATGGCGTGGAGACTCTCCTCACCATCCTCTTCAGTACCATAATAACAGGAATTGATAACATACGCCAGGGATATGTGCTCATCTTAGACATCGCAGCCGCGTTCGACTCAGTCTGCCATGATCTCCTCCTACACCGCTTCCAGGAGAAGGGGATATGTGACTCTGCACTTAAATGGTGCAAGTCGTATCTCTCCGATAGATGGCAACATGTAAGATCAGGAGAAACAACATCAGAACCTTTCCACCAGAGTCAAGGGGTCCCACAAGGATCATCTCTCTCTGCACTCATGTTTAATATATATATGCAACCTATCTGCGCGATCATCCAGTCCTTCAAGGTGAGCTGTCTGTACGCTGACGATGTTCTCCTATATATATGCCATTCACTACTGAGAACCCTGACCTTTCCCCACTGACAGACTGTTTCGATGCAGTATCCAGCTGGCTCTAAACGCAAAATCTTCGGATACAACATCAGAAAACCGAAGTCCTTTTCATCACAAGGAACCCAAATTTCATCACTCCTCCTTACTTGAAGGTCCAAGATGCAGAACCTCTGACCAAACCCTCCATCAGATACCTGGGAGTCACACTTGACCAGCGACTAGACATGAAGACCCATATAAGCAATGTAGCAAGAGCCGTATGCCATAAAATCCGATCCCTCAGACACCTACGCTCCCTACTTGAACCAGATGACTTCTGGACAGTGTATCAAGCTCTGGTCTTACCACATATCGACTATGCCAACGCAATACTCCATGGTCTACCACAATCCACTTTGCTTCCGTTACAGCTAGCAATGAACTCAGCAGCATTTTTATTTATTTATTTATTTTATTTATTACAGTTTCTTATATACCGCGCTATTTAGAATCAGCGCGGTTTACATCATAACAAAATGACCATAACGACAAACTGTCAGGTTTTACATGAGGGAACACATGACACCCATCCTGAAACAATTACACTGGCTCCCTATAAAAGGCAGGATCACATTCAAGACCATACTAATGACCTTCAAGATCATAAATGGACTCGCCCCATCTTCCTTATCCGATCTCATACTGATAACCCCCCCTAATAGATCTAGAAGATCTCATGCCGCCAATAAACTAGTAGTCCCAAAAGAAACGACCAAGTGTTGCCAAAGCACAACGAACAGGGCTTTTAAGCTCGCCGCACCTAAATGCTGGAACACCCTTCCACACAGTATCCTTGATATCACCAATCTAACCCAGTACAGAAAAGCCGTGAAACATTACCTCTTCCTCTTACATTACCCGGATGACAGCACCACTGATCACTCACCATCCAGCTAGGCAAATCTACGCAAATGTCCAATCAATTTGCATTGTACAGATGTAAATAGTTACCCGTGTTGCTTTCCAAGTTCCTATTCCTGTTATTTGTAAACACAAATCAAGTCATTTGAAATGTGTATGTAAAATGTTCCATGTAAACCGCACTGATGGAAAATAGCGTGGTATATAAGAAAATGTAAATAAATAATTAAAGAGGACAAAAAGGACAATTCACCTAGCCTTGGAAACAATTCTCCTAGCCAATGTAGACAGGATAAGAATTCATCAATTATAATGTAGAAGTTTTGAGCTTCTAAAACCATTGGGGGGGGGGGGGTGTCCCCCTTGAGCATTGTCAAACACCTGGCCAGTGTCTTGAATGTGCTTAATGGATAACTGACCCTATACTACGTGTATGTCACATGATAGGAAATAACTAGATTGTCCTTGCAACTTAATAAAATGGGTACCTGTTTTCAGCTAGAGAGAGAAACAGATGGATTTCTTCTAGGAATGGACGCATTGCCTAGAGAAACTCCCGATTGAGAAGTCTCTCTTGTCTGGTTGAATCAGGGATCCATTCAATCGAGGTGTGACAGGAGATGAAGTAGAACTCTTTCGGTGAAGTATTATTCTTCTGTAATTAGCTTTCTAGTTATCTTCTGTAATTAAGTGCTTTTAGTTATCATTATTCTAATAGCTTTCCAGGTATCTTTTTAACTAATTATAGGTAGATATATGAATTACTTGCCTTTCTAAAAAAGTATGAATTAAGAAGTTAAATAAGTGAAATTCAAGTTATCCCTGCTTTGTATTATAAATAAAAGTGTTCGTCTTCATTAACAAGGTGTGTTAGCCTTTGATGTAGTAAGACAACACCCCACTGCCTCTGGGATTGCAGCCCGACCTTCTCTCTCAGGATCAAGGTTCTCTCCTGCACCCAAATCTCAAGTCCCTCATTTGATGGCCTGGAGGCTGCAAGGGTAGTTTTGGCTCCCTGGGGCCTACCTCCGGAAGTGGAGGAGGTTGTCCTGGCCGTTAGGAAGCAGTCTACTAGGAAAACCTATTCCCTGAAATGGAAAAGGTTTTCTGTGTGGTGTCAGCTGCGTACAGAGGATCCTTTCTCCTGTGCGGTACCAGTGGTGCTTCAGTACCTGCTGCACTTATCCAATCAGGGACTTAAGTCCAATTCTGTTCGGGTCCACCTCTCAGCTCTAGCAGCTCACCACTCACTGGTGGAAGGACACTCTCTGTCAGTTCACCCCTTGGTGTCCTGATTCCTCAGAGGTTTGATCTTGCTCAAGCCTCCTGTCCGTCCTCCAGCCCCTGAGTGGGAGTTGAATGTGGTCTTGCAGCAACTGACTCGCCCATCTTTTGAGCCAATGGCTACTTGTCCTCTCCCCTTCCTTTCCTGGAAGACACTCTTCCTAGTAGCCCTTACCTCAGCCAGGTGAGTGAGTGAGCTTCAGGCCCTGGTCTGTGACAGGCCCTACACTCGCTTCTATAGGAACAGGGTAGTCCTTAGGACTCATCCAAAGTTCCTCCCAAAGGTTGTCTCTTCTTTCCACCTCAACCAGGAGGTGGTTCTTCCAACATCTTCCCTAGGCCTCATGCAAGCCAGGCTGAAGCGGTCCTGCATACCCTGGACTGTAGAAGGGCCTTATCCTTCTACCTTGACCGTACGCAGGAACATAGAAGGGCTACTCAGCTCTTCATATCTTTTGACCCTAATAATTTGGGGTTAGCTGTGTCCAAGCGTACCTTGTCCATCTGGGTGGCTGACTGTATCACCTGGGCTTACAGGGCGGCTGACCTTCCCTTGCAGGGTCGGGTCACGGCCCACCGTGTCAGGGCAATGGCTGCCTCAGTAGCTCATCTCCGCTCTGTACCGTTGGCAGACATCTGCAGGGCTGCAACTTGGTCCTCAAGCCAGACTTTTGAGGCCCATTACTGCCTGGAGAGAGAGTCCCGTAGGGACAATGCTTTTGGCCAGGCAGTACTCCAGAATCTCTTTGAGGTTTAGGCAACTCCTGCCCTCCAGCCCTCCATTGGGCTAACCGGTGGAGGTTCTTTCAGTGAAAAGCCTTTCTTTGATGCTGGGACTAGAGGGAGTTCTCTTGTTCAGCCTGGGTTCCTCGGTAGCCCAGAGCTAGGGAGTCACCCATATGTGAGGACTGACTTCCTGCTTGGTCCTGGAGAAAGAGTAGTTACTCACCTGTAACAGGTGTTCTCCAGGAGCAGCAGGAATCAGTCCTCACAACCCTCCCTCCTCCCTTGGGAGTTGCAGTTGTATATAGTTCTTTTTTACATTTTGTGTGCTGTTTTTTAGCTATATCATTTGACTGAGCAAGATGGCACCTTTAGGCGGGAAGGGGACCGCGCATGCGTGCAGTATTCCCAAAGGCTTTCATAGAAAGCTGGGGAAATGCTCAGCAGGGGCTCCATCAGCGTCGATGTCACCCATATGTGAGGACTGATTCCTGCTGCTCCTGGAGAATACCTGTTACAGGTGAGTAACTACTCTTTCTTCCTGTTACTAGCCATTGTGGTGTTAAATCTGGCTGCTTGACCAACTGGTTTTATTTATTTAATTTAACATTTCTTATATACCGCCTTTCATGATATCAAGGCGGTTTACATTGAACAGAGCATTATAACTTGGAGATAACTATTTTACAGGGAACATGGGCAATGGAGGGTTAAGTGGCTTGCCCAAGACCACAAGGAGCACCTGTGGGACTAGAAACCCCAGTTCTTCCGGCCCAAGATTGCTGTCCTCTAGTGGGATTTGAACCTTCCGGCCTGAGGTACCTAGCCCCAACCACTAGGCCACTCCTCCACTCCTGTTTTTACAGTTTATCAGATCTTGCTGGAGTGGTGTGAACTGTTTAAACCAAAAATTGGGCACTCCATCTGGACCAGGGTTTTCCTGGTCTGGCGCTCTTAAACTGGTTTCCATCTCTCTAGTTACTTCAGGACATTCCATTGGTTTGATGTTTGCCAACTTCTCCCAAATGCAGGGGAGCCATTCAGATTCTTGTCTGTGCTCTGCAGGGTCTTCATATAAGTTTTTCCAGAAAGTTTCTATTTTAGCTTTCATCGGTGGTACTCTTCAGGATACTAACACACTCTTCCCCAGTGTCCTGTAGAACTCGTTTGGGTTCTCTCTAGTTTAATTTGATTTCTGCTGTTTTCATTTCTCTGTAATTTTTGTGCCTCTGCTGTTTTTAAATTTATTACTGTAGCATATGTATTTAAGGCTGTCTTCTGCTACTTTAGCATATTTCAGGTTGATGATATGGATCTTCCTCATTATTTTGATCTTAATCCTTTTAGATACCCGTCTATCAGAGACACCACTGCATGCAAAATATTTTCCCTTCAATGTACTTTTTTCAAGGAAGATTCATTACCATTCTTTTTTTTTGTCTGAATTTCCCTTCGTAAATTTCTTCCAGTAATGATTTTTGCTGCACAATATTATATTCAGTTTATTTCTCTGATGTCAATAGATGGTCCGTTCATATCGGTTATGACCTTATTCATCATATTTCCAACTTCTGATGTTAAATTCAGCATAGCTAATCTTTCCCTCACCTGGAACCTAGCATACTCATCTATTTCAATACAGGCCATTAGCTTAATCACTAATTCCTCCACCTCTGGACCTTTCTCCTACCTTTTTTCCTCCTCTTCAGTTGATTCTTTGGCCTTTTCATTTATTCTGTTCTCCCGCGTTCTGGATTCCCTATGTTTATGTTTATTGGTTTTTGATAAAATCGCCTTTCTACAGAAAATCAAAGCGATGTACAATATAAAAACAATTGTCTAAAAAGAGGCCAAAGCCTAGAAAAGAAAGGAAATACAATGTCTTGTTCAAAATAAAGTAGAGTTTCTGTTTAAAAGCATAGACAAGAGAGACAAGGAATGGGTAAGGAAGGAAACAACAAGGGGAGGTTAGGGGCGGGAAAAGGGGATCACACAAAAGGAGAGGGCACATCGAAAGCTAAAGAGAAAAGGTGTGTTTTTAGGTTTTGTTTAAAGGTGGAGAAGAGCGGTTCGAGACGGAGGGAGGAGGGTAGAGAGTTCCAGAGGGCGGGGCCAATAAAAAAAAAGGCAGAGGAGCGGGTGGTCTGTAGATGAGCGCGGGCGGGGGGGGGGGGAGGGAAGGGCTAGACGGTGAAGATGAAAGGAACGGGGAGTATACCGGGGGGTATGAATAGAAAGTAGATCAGCAAGGTATTGGGGGGAGCCAGTGTGAAGTGCTTTGTGTACCAGAGTGAGAAGCTTAAATTGGGAGCGGTAAGGGAAGGGTAACCAGTGGAGGTGAAACAGGAGAGGAGTGATGTGGTCGCGGGGAGAGGCATGACAAATAAGACGGGCGGCAGTATGTTGTATGCGTTGTAAACAGGATAAACGAAACTTAGGAAGACCAATAAGAACGGAGTTTGCAAAATCGACACGCGAAATAACCAAAGACAATACCAGGGTGGTGAGAGCTGCCGGGGACAAGAAGGGACGAACTGCACGTATTTGGCGGAGGAAAAAGAAAGAGGACTTGGTAATGTGAGAAAGATGTGACTGGAAGGAAAGATCAGAATCAAAGTGGACACCGAGGTAGCGAAAGGTAGAGACTAAGGGGACAGGGGACCCAGAAAAAGAGGGGGCAAGTGTAGGGGGTGTGGACCCGTGGGAGAACCAGATGGCAATGGTTTTAGTGAGATTAAGATGCAAACAGTGAAGGGTCAACCAGTTGGCTACAGCGGAGAGACATGAATTAAGCGCAGTGAGATCGGGACAGGAGGGAGAAGTATGATGGAGCAAGACGATGTCATCTGCGTAGAGAAAAGCAGAGATTCCTGATTGCTGAATTAAGAGTGCAAGAGGTGCTAAGAAAAGGTTAAATAGAAGAGGGGCCAAGACAGAACCTTGGGGTACCCCACAGGTAAGAGAAAAAGAAGTAGAAGCGGAGGTAGAAGAAGAAGGAGAGAGCACAGAACAGGAGCGAGAAGAGAGAAAAGAGTGAAACCAGTGATGCACAGTACTACATAACCCAGCTTCCCGTAACCGAAGGAGAAGAAGAGAGTGATCGACAAGATCAAAAGCTGCTGAAAGATCTAGAGCAACCGCCACCGAAATATTACCCTGATCGTGAGCCACATGTAGTGCGTTGGTGAATGCAAGAAGAATGGTGTCCACACTGTGACCCGTGCGGAAACCCGATTGGCGGGGGTGGAGAAAATTAATAGAGTCGAGGTAGTGTGAGAGTTGAGCAAAAACAAACTTTTCAAGTAGCTTAGAAAGGAAAGGAAGATTAGATACAGGACGATAGTGAGAGGGAACGGAAGGATCAAGAGAAGAGTTTTTAAGAATGGGGCGAATTAGAGCATGCTTCCAGGAGGAGGGGAAGATACCCGTGGACAAACTAGTGTTGAACATAGTGAGGATATACGGAAGAAGTGCAAGAGATGGGTCAAGAAGCCACGTGGAGGGGATGGGATCCTGAGGACAAGAAGTCTTTCTGGACGAGGAGATGAGGTGGTAGAGCTCAGGGGAGGTAATTAGAGAGAAAGAAGCCCAAGAGTGGGAAAGCTGAGCAGTAGGGGGGAGGGGAAGCCACTGGAGGGGGAGAATGAATCGGATCAGGGCAGACAGGTAAGGAGGCTCGCAGGGAGGAAATCTTATTGTCAAAAAAGGAGGCCAGAAGAGAGGGGTAAGGAACGGAAGGAACAAGGGCTGTAGACGTGGGGGAGTGAAGAGAAGTCAACGTGCGTAGAGTCGAATAAAGATGTCGAGTTTGATTTGGGGCAGTCAAGATTGCATTGGAAAAGTAAGCATGCTTAGCTTGGTGGACATGTGAACGGTAGTGAGAGTGGGTAGATTTGAAGAAGGCTAAGGTGGAGGAAGAAGGATTCCTGCGCCACCTGCATTCAGCCCTACGGAGCTGGGTACGCAGGAGGCACAGGCCCTGGTGATACCACGGATGCCTGGGAAGGCGGCGGGACTTTCGGGGTCGAAGGGGAGCAAGACGATCTAGAGCAGTAGAAAGGGATGAAGACCATAGGGCTGCTTGGGAGTCAGAGGAGAGAGACGAGAAGTTAGAGGGAAGAAGATCCGAGGCAGCAGGGAATTGCTCACGAATGTGAGACGAGAGGACACGTCTCTACCTCAGCCTCCCTATTAGTGCTCTGTTCCAAACCTCATCTTTCCCCTGTTGAACCTCTTTTCTGGGGCCCCTTTCTAATGTCCTCATCTCTATCACTGTTGCAATTCCTTTTGCTCCTCCCTGTGCTCCCTTCCAGACCTTTCCCCCTCTCTCTCTCTGCAGCAGGTTTTCTTCTATTAACCCTTTCTGAGGTTTTCATTTCTTTTTCTGCTTATGCCTCTTCTCTGGTGCTTCTGCATAGGACTCCTCTTTCTCTGTTCTTCTAATAAAATCCTCAGCTGTTCCAAGGTATTATCACTCATGTACTATTTAACTTTGATCTTTAATATTAAAGATCTTAAACTTGCATCCGTTGCTTTTTGCAGCTTTTCCAGTGACAATATGCATCTTCCAGTTTTGGCAGAAGATTTTGTAAACCACCTTGGTTTGAATATAGGGGTTGTATTATAAAGGTAGCAGTACATTAACTCTTCTTATCTTCAGGGGTCCACTTACTTGTAGCTAATCCTCTTAACTATTTCATCAGTTTAACATAATATAAGAAATGCCATACCGGGTCAGACCAAGGTCCATCAGGCCCCAGTATTCTGGTTCCAACAGTGGCCAATCCAGGTCACAAGTGCCTAGCAGGTTCCCAAAAAGGCACACAGGTTCCACAGTGCTCTTCCTGGGGTAAGCAGTGGATTTCCTGGGTCCTCTTTAATGGTTTATGGACCTTTCCTCCAGGAATTCGTCCAAACCTTTTTTAAACCCAGCTACATTAACAGCTTTTACTACATCCTCCGGTACCCAATACAAGGGTTTGATTACACATTCAGTGTAAAAAAAAAAAAAAATCTTATTAGTCTTAAATGGGTTGCATTGTAGCTTCATTGCATGTCCTCTAGGTTTTCTACTTTTTGATGGCGTAAACAACTGATCTAAGGTTTATCCGTTCCACTCTATTCATTAATTTATAGACCTCTATCATATCCCCCAGCCGTCTCTTTTCCAAGTTGAAGAGCCCCAACCTTTTAAACCTCTCCTCATATGGGTATCCTTCCATCCCCTTTACCATTTTTGTCACTCTTCTCTGTACCTTTTCTAATTCTGCTATATCTTTAAGATGTGGTGACCAGAATTGCACACAACAAACTTCATTGAGTCCATGAACAAATTCACCATGACCTTTATCTGTAACAGAGATTTTATCTTCATCTGCAGTATTGACACTATTTTATTTATTTAACCAGTTTTATATACCACCTTTTCCTTCAATCAAAGTGGTTTACATGTAGCTAAGTTGTGTACATTTGGGGTTAGGTGGGAATAGGTGAGGATAGATAATTGGGAGGGATGGGTACTTGGGGAGGTGGAATGTGACATGGATGGTTGCAATAACTTTTAAAATGACTATTGCTTGGTTGCGATCATGCTCATATGTTTGTAGGTTCTGGGAGGGTCCATATTATTGTACAAATAGTGTGGTTTTGAGCATACATTTGAAGTCCTTTATGTCGCTCATTGATCTCATGCTGTCAGGCAGGGTGTTCCATAATTCTGGTGCATAGAGAGATGGTGCCCTTCTGGATGTTGCCTGAGTAGTTCTTTGGTATTCAGGTGGGGTGGCTATCTTATTATCCATGCTACTTCTTAGTGGTCTTGCGCTGGTGTGTCTGGTTATTAAGTTCTGGAGGACATTCGCTGACATGTTGATGATTTTCAAAATGTTTAATGTCCATCTTGAATCTTGCACGAGCTTGTATGGGCAGCCAGTGGAGGTTCTGGAGTACTGGCGTGATGTGTTCGTTTCTTGGTGTGTTCATGATGATCCTAGCTGCTGTATTCTGCACCATTTGAAGAGGGTGCGTGGTTTGTTTAGGGAGTCCGATATATAATGAGTTACCATAGTCTAGTTATGGGTGTGATGATTGCCTGACAAACTGTTCTGAAGTGGTCTTGGCTTATGATTGGTTTGAGGAGTCTTATGAGTTTTAATTTGTAGTAAGCCTTTGCCGTGGTTTTTTTTTATGTGTGAGTGGAGGTTTAATTTGCTGTCTAGGGTGATTCCGAGATCTCACCTCATCCTTCACATTGATGGATTTGTCCCGGATGCTGATTGTAAGTGGTAGGTTGAAGTTGGTTCCTCTTGTTATGAACATGGCTTTCATCTTGCTATAGTTTACCGACAAGTTGTTGTTAGTGAGCCACATGATTATTTCATCTAGGCAGTTGGTTATGGGGGTGAGGTCCGGTGCCTGTATATTTATTGGTGTATATATCATGATGTCGTCCGCATAAATGTGGTAGAGCATCCTGTGATTTTTGAGTATGTTGCAAATGGGTTGAATGTACAGGTTGAAGAGGATAGATGACAATGTGGATCCCTGGGGTACGCCCTGAAGCGTGTCAAAGCGTGTTGATTTCTTGTCACCACGTCACCTGTTGTGTTTGGTTGGTGAGATAGGATTTGAACCATTTTATTGTGTTGCGTAGGCCAATATCATATAGTCTCCCACAACAAAATGATACGACGACTGAGTCGAAGGAAGAAGATAGGTCCATAAAGATTAGGAGAAATCCTTTTTTTATGTTGTCTACCCCCTTTACGAGGTTGTCCATTAAGGAAGTTAGCAGTGTTTCCACGTGGTGAGGTTTGAACCCATGTTGGTGTATGTCCATAGGTGCATTCAGGTCAATGTGCTCTTGTAGCTGCTTTTGTACCGATATTTTGATTATTTTTTCCAGTACAGGTAGGCTGGAGATTGGGTGGTAGGAACTGGGATCCATGTAATTTAAAGCAGCATTCTTCAGGACCGGGTGAATGATGGACTGCTTGAGGTGTGTCGGCATATATCCTTGTTGGAGGGAGAATTCCACTATTTTCTGGATGTACTGGCTTATCTGATCCTTGGTATCTTTAATCCATGCAACTGGGCAGCAGTTTGTGGCTGACGTTGTTGTATTCAGGGAGTATCTGAAGCACTGAGGGGGTGGTGAATTCTTCCCAGGTTCTTTGGATTTCTGGGGTTGTTGTGGTGTTCCTGTTAATGGGGGGATTTATGTCTAAATTCCTGAGCTTGCCAATTATGGAGTCCGCAGATAATTGCGGGTCTATGCTTTTGTGGTCATACTGTGTCGTGTCCTTGGTGAGTCTCTGCACAATGTTGAAGAGCTCTCTGGGTTTATTCACAGCCTTCATGATGGTTTTGGTGTGGTATTGTTTGCAATTGGAGATTAGGTCATTGTATTCCTGTAGGCTATGCTGTATCTTATTTCTTCTCCACTTCCTTTCCAATTGTCTCAATTCCCTCTTTGCTTCTCTTATGGTGTTGGAATACCAGGATGCACTGATCCTCTTGTATGTGCATTTGTATGCTCGTGTAGTTGCTGAGGAGGCTGCGGTAAGTACTTTGTTCCAGTTTTCAATTATACTGTCCAAATTTGTGTTATCTTGTTGTAGTTTAGGAGTTATTTCAGGAAAAATTGTGATCCCTTTGATAAGCTTTGAATCTCCTTTTGAATTGCTCCTCCTTCTTGTGGCCGGCTGGGCTTTTGATCAGCATTGAGAAGGTTATTGCATAGTGGTCCAACCATGGGACTGGCTTGATTGTCACGTCTGTGGGCTGATCGTTTTCCATAATCTGTTTTGGAAAGAAGATGAGGTCTGGACTAGTTCCATGTTGATGTGTTGGAGCATTCGCAGTCTGAGTGAACTGGAGAGATTGCATTGCTGTGAGGAACGCTCTGGTTTCTTTGATGGGTGAGGAACTAGGGTTAGTCTCCCAGTGCAATGAGTGGTTTATGCTGAGAGCTGTGTGTGCAGATGGTCTCCAATATTGTCGAGAAATCTGCGGACTTAGTATTTGGTGGTCTATATGTGAGGCAGATGGTTAGGTAGTTATTGGAGATGGTGATTGTGTTCATCTCCATCATGTGAATAGACGCTGTAGTCTTGAATCTGTAGTGGCTTTTAGCCAGGATAAGCACACCTCCCCCTTTTTTGTGTGTTCTTGTGCAGTTATAAACTGTATATTCTGAAGGCGTTATTTGTTGAGTATGACTAGATCCGTGTCTGTGATACATATAATATCTATCTTGTTGGCCTGTATGTAATCCCAAGATAGTGTTCGGTTTGTTTCTGACTGATCTTGCGTTGAATAGTGCGCATTTGGTTGGGGATTCAGTGATGGGGTTTATGTGCATATGGCATTTGAGCTGTGCTTGCAGTGGGCGAGTTAGATTGTAATTGTAAACTCTTCTTGCTGAGCGCATGGTTTGCTGGCAGAATATGGAGGTGACTGGCAGTATTGGGTGTGTGAGCATGGGAGTGAGTAATGTGTGCTGCCGTGAGGCTATGCATTTGGTTTGCTGTGCTAGGATTAGTATAATTATTACATAGGCTATAGTATAATAGTAGCAGGGATGCATTTTGGTGATTTATAGTCTTACCCCAGGGGGGAGTGGGTGAATAGGGTTCTTACTTCTGGGTGTTGCCTCATCTTCTGTTGTGCTGTAGCGTTCCGTCTGTTCCCATTCTTCCGTGTTCCTTTTTCCTTTTGCATCAGGTTAGTGCCAGATTGTGGTGCGGCTCAGTGGGTGAAGTACCTGTTCCGTTTGGTTCCCCTCTAATGGTCCCCGCCTAAGTGCCATACCAAAGGGCCCTCTGCCGAGGTCCTCAGGCACAGGCCCACCCAATGGCATTTGGTTTAAAAGTTCCCGGTGCAGCCTGATTGGCCGTGGTGAGAAGCAGGGCAGAAGAAGCCTCCTGCTCCCTGCTGTGATGACGATTGGTGTTCCCTGAGGTTCTGCATGTGCCCGATGGCATTTGGTTTAAAAGTTCCTTGGTGCAGCCTGATTGGCCTCGCGGTGAGGAGCAGGGCAGAAGTGCGTAAGCTAGGGGTGGACATCCTTTTTATCCTGGGCAATATGCAGCCAGTATATATTTTTCCTTCCTACCATACTTCAGTTTTAGTGGTGCCTTGCTGAGATTTGGTATTGATCTTATACAGTGGGGTCACCATGTGAAGGTACTCAGTAAGACGAGGAGGAAGCCTTGGTCTCTTCCTTTGAGAGATGCACGCAATTCACCAACCCCTGCTATTGAATTTTGTTGCGCTCCCTTTGACCCCTTCTCGATGTGAAAAAAGCTAATGCTACTATGGAGCAATAATACACATAATTATGTTGGGTGGGGGGATGCTGCTCTGGTTTTTCCCTACTTAAAACACTCTGGTGCATATTCCATGGAGTCCCAAAGTAACTTTCTCCAAGGAGGGACCAGACCCATTCCTGTGAATGAACTACAAGAAATGGTTTCAAACCTTTTCAAATAAGGAAGCCTGAAAACAGGAAAGGTATAAGTACCCTAACATAATTCACTTTGACAAAAAAATGCCATCTGCAACATTCAAGAGGAATTGTATGTTAAAATATAGGCAGTTATGCTTGCGGTATTACAATTCACTGTCATAAGGAAGGACCACAAAATCAGCAAATCCTAAACTTTCCAGTGGCAGCTGCTCCCATATCCTGTGACCAGGAAATGGGATTTCTTAACCAAAATGCAGAGGTTTCCATCAAGATCCATGACTTAAGCAAATCTCCAGCCTAGTCCTGCGTTATATACATTGATTGTGCTAGGTGAATTTTGCTTATAAGTATGGCTTGTGGCAGACTGAAATGTAAATTTTAATTTAGCAACTGTGATGTGTTAAATTCTGTATATACCCGGTATCATCTATTTTTTTTGTGTGGGTTTTCTTGGTGTCTGTGTGGGATTTCCCATGTGTGGTTTGTGAGAAACCAAATGCATCTGAAATCCTAAATGTAAGAAAGTTATCTAAATATAGCGCACCCTTGGTTCTCCTCTTTAGATAATTCTATTGCACTGTACATGGGAGATGGCGCTTAATCCAGTGAGTACTCTCATCAATTCTTTGGGATATGGATTTAGCCTGAATCCTAAGGAAGGTAACAACCCAGAAACATCTCATTTATTATTTGTAGATGATCTGAAGCTCTACAGTTCCAGGGACCAACAATTAGCAGAGCAACTCCATGTGATTAAAAGCTTTTCTGATGACATCAGAATGATCTTTGGCCTGGACAAATATGCTAAGGTAACTTTTTTGGGGGAAAATTAAGCAAAATTTAAAACATCTCCCTGGCTGAGGGCTGTGACATCAAGGATCTTGAACAGGAAGGCATATATAAGTATTTCTGAGTAAAGGAAGGAATGGCCCTCAAGCAGAAATTACTGAGAAAAGATCAGCAAAGAATATTACAGGAGATTAAAATCATTATTGAAAAATGCTTTAACATCTCGGAATAAGATATAGGACATTATAATCAACTGGCAATTCCTGTACTCTCATTCAGTTTTGGGATTGTGGACTGGCCTCTCAAAGAAAAACTAAATGATGTGCATACAAAAAAACTCCTCCATGTCCATGAATTAATTTACAAAAATCAGTGTATGCCAAGAAGGAGGACTAGGCCTCATAGAGAGCCTCACAGAGATTGATTATACATACAGAGCTACTATCATAGGCTTCCAGGGCTACCTAACTGTATCATCGGATCCAAATGTGCAAAATGTGCTGAAATATGAAAGTAAATGTCCAGAATCTGCCTCCATCATCAAAGTTGGACAAGCGTTCAGGCACGCCTCATCCACTGGAAACTCTGTAAGCACTACAACATCACTGTGTCTGAAAAGCACTGGGATCATGACCTTAAAAGAATGAGGAGGTTATGATCACCTGGGATACTCCATTCTGATCGATAAAAAGCTGGTTGCAAGGAAGCCGGATATAATGGTTAAGGAGACAAACAGCAGAACAGCATTGATAATAGAGGTGTCAGTTCCAAGTGACTACTCTGTGAATCGTGTGGGGAGGCAGAAGATCCGGAAATCCCAAGAAATGCAGTCAGACCAAGAAAATGTGACAGAAAGATATAGAAATATTCCCCATCGTGTTGGGTGCCACAGACTTGATAAAGAAGAATTTTCAAGCACATCTTGACAAACTACCCATACATGTTACATCTTACGAACTCCAGCAGGAGGCTGTCTTTGGCATGATGCAAGTACTATGACGAGCATTAGCAGTAAATTTGAAAGACTGAGATCATACTCCATATACCATGGGGCTTAGAAGTGAGGTTCATGTCATGGTATACACAAAACTACCCCTTTTGAAGAAACTGCCCCGAGATGCTCCATTGATGTCTGGGAAAATTGGCACCTGATTGATCAAATGAGTGCTCTGGATTTATAACTACTGATGCATAGTGAGTAGAAACACAAGGTTTGCTTTAGATGTGAATAAGAGAAACACTAGATTCATACCAAAACATTTAATTTTGGTACATTAGCCTTTTGACAAAAGCCAGTAAGGGCTTGAATATCTCCATAATAAACCATGTGTCTCTTATTTATTTATTTAGACGTTTTTCTATACCGCGCTCTTTATTATCAATGCGGTTTACAGATAACAATTTGACTCTAGGGCAAGAGCAAAGCTGCCCTGAGTTTACATATAACAGGGAAGATAACATGGAGTTGAACTGGGGGAACTATGTACATTTAAGCAGTGAACGATGAGGATAGGTGGCTATTTACAATAATGCACATCTGTAAGCCGGATTTAGTCCAATTGATTGTTTATAATACCTTCAGGTATATATCCTCATATTTCTGTAAATTCATATTCTAGAGCTACTAGAGTTCATAGTATTACTGACGTGGCTTAATATCTAAAGCTCTACTAGATTAATATTGTGTACAGAGATTGGTTTGTGGTTAGGAGGGAGGAGTGGTCTAGTGGTTAGGACAAGGTACTTCAGGCCGGGGGTTCAAGCCCCACCTGGGGACAGCAATCTCAGGCCGGAGGGTCTGGGATTTCTAGTCCTAGAGGCACTCCTTGTGGTCTTGGACAAGCCACTTAACCCTCCATTGCCCATGTTCCCTGTAAGTATTAGCGTATGTGTCTCATATCCCCTCATGTTAAATGTATCCCCCAATTGACTGCTTTGACCCAGTGAAAAGCGGGATATAAATACAGCTAAATAAAATAAATAAATAAAACCAGCCTAGTTTGTCAGTGATGAGTGTGACATTAAAGGATTGGGTTGTGGGGTGGGAGGAAGGGAGGTGCTGTTGGGTTGTGAGAAGTGTAGAAGGAACAGATGATGCTTGAGGGCTTTCCTGAATTGCTTGAGGTCACTGATCGATCTGATGCTGGGAGGGAGGTTGTTCCAGCATCTGGGGGCGTAGAAAGCGAAGGCTGTATTAATAGGTGATTGTGCACATTTTGTGGTTTCCCTCGGGATGATAAGTATATTGGAGGAAAATGTTCTCCTTGGTCAATTGTTGGGGGTGTGAGTGAGGAGGGCTGAGATTGAGGAGGGGGATAGTTTATTAATGGATTTGAAGGTAATGAGGAGAGCTTTGTATGAGATCCTGCAATTTATCAGAAGCCAGTGTAGGTCCCTGAGTATGGGGGTTATGTGGTCTCTCCTGGATGCTCCGCAGAGGACGTGGGCAGCAGCATTCATTGCCAATTGTAGCGGGTTTAGGGTGCTCTTGGGGAGGCCGTGGAGTATAATGTTTGCGTAGTCAAAATGGGGTGTTACTAGCGCTTGGAATATTGTGCGGAAGTTCACTGGGTCCAACATGGGTCTCATTTATTCCCATGAAATCAGTGTTTCTCAACCCAGTCCTCGGGAAACCCATCCAGTCGGGTTTTCAGAATATCCACAATGAATATGCATGATACAGATCTGCATATCAAGGAGGAAGTGCATGTAAATCCACCTCATGCATATACTCATTGTTGATGCCCTGAAAACCTGACTGGATGGGTGTGCCCATGGACTGGGTTGAGAACGCCTGCCATAATAGACTTGACAGGGACTTTAGCACAGATACCAATCTGTTGATAGAACAAATAGCATGCTAGATTGTACTGTCTGATCTGTTGATAGAACAAATAACCTGTTAGATAGATTTTATGGTCTATACACTGAGCTGTCACTAGAAACCACCTACTAGAAGTAACTGCAGGAAATACAACCCTTGTATTATGCTGAACTACTGCTAGAGCAGTAGCCCGTTAGAAATCGATACTATCTGAAGTCCGCTAGAAAGCTCAAAGGTCTTCCCTATCCCCCACGTGAAATCGTTAGATAACTGAGCTGACCAGTGAAACAAACAAACATACAGATCAGTTCCAACCCTTGCCAGCCAGAGCATCAGTCTAATAGATACCGCTGACCGGCTTTCTGCCACAAAGTAGACACCCAGAATGGCACCCTCCCTCCTAGCCCTAGTCAGCTGTTACCGCCTCACTGGCCTATTCCACAGCACACTTGCTCTCTCTCCTGTCTGCAAGCCTATACCAGTCCTACAGAGCTCAGGAAGGAAATGGTCAAGTACCCCCCGTCAACAAGCGTCAGAAGCTGAGCACACACTACACCCACACTTACTCTATATCTCACTGCAGCACTCCAAGAAATCTCAACTAGAGAGGCACCCTCACCCTTACAACCTGAAATGCACCCTCATAAATGTATGCTCAATCCGAAAGAAATGGCCAGCCATTTCCGACCTGATAACCCACCATGACCTGGACATACTTAACGAGCTGGGCTACAAGCAAGTAATCGCTGCACCCACCCACTTGAAAGGAAACAAGCTGGACCTGGTCTTTGCCCCACAGCAAGCCATTGGCCTGAACCATGACATTGCTCTGTCCATCACCCAGTCCCCTGGTCCGACCACAGCTCGATCAGATTTCAAATGCCCGCACACCACGACCACAAAAGTGCCAGCACTTCAGCCAAGGTCGCCACAACACCGACGGGACGATTCCGGCCCTTTGACAAAGAAGAGATCATAAAGAAAGCCCTCCCACTGCTCAACACGACAGTGCCTAACCTCGAGGAAATGATCTCCAGCTGGAACAGCAGCCTGAGCTCCATTGCTCAACTACCAACCACTAATAAGTCACCAAGGAGGACAAAGGCCGCACCGTGGTACTCCACCGAACTTTGAACGTCACTACTCAATCTAAGGAAGCTGGAAAGACGATGGCGCCGATCACGCTCCACCAAGGACCAGAGAGCATACAACTCTCACCTGATAAAACATTACGGAGCAATCTCAGAGAAAGTGAAGCAATTCCACACAGCCCTCCTGAAACGCTCCCTAAACAAACCACACTACCTATTCAACCTAGTGAAGAACCTAACAAAAGAACCGTCCCCCAGCCAATTAAGAATGGTCCAACCTCAGGAATTTGTGGACTACCTTCAATCCAAGATATGCCAGACCAACAAGACCACAAATCCTATCCCTATGCACGAGTCTCACCACCCAGAGCCACTGACCACCTTCTCTACCCCATCAGAAAGAGACATTGTGGACATCATCACCATCATCAATACCACTACAGCCTCAAACGACCCCTGCCCCGCATTCTGGATCAAATCGCTGCGCACCGAATTCAGCCCGTTCCTGTCCAAACTTATGGACCGATCATTCTCAACAGGGGCATTCCCACAAAGTCTGAAGCTTACATCCATCAGGTCCCTCCTGAAAAACAACAAACTGGACTCCCAGAAGGTGGAATCATACAGGCCTATCTCAAGCATCCCATTAATGGCCAAAATAATTGAAAAGGTTGTCCTATGCCAAATCCAACACCACATCGAGACCACTGCACCTCTTGACCCATGTCAGCATGGATTCAGGGAATCACATGGTGTCAACCCTCCTGACCACCCTCTTCAGCACCTTAATCACGGGAACTGACAACATCCGACAAGGATTTGCCCTAATCTTCATGGATATCGCCACGGCTTTCGACTCCATGAGGCATGAGTTACTCTTGGCGTGCCTCAAGGAGAAGGGGATCCACGACACAGCCCTAAGTTGGTGCAAATCATACTTGACAGAGAGATGGCAACACGTACGAGCTGGCGCCTTGACCTCTGCTCCTTTCTGTCAAAGACAAGGGGTACCACAGGGATCCTCTCTCTCATCCCTGTTTTTTAACATATACATGCAGCCCATCTGCGCCCTTATCCGCTCCTTAAACATCGCCTGCCTGGTATACGCTGACGATATACTGCTCTACATGCATGCTAGGGAGATAAAGTTCCTAGATGAAATAAATGACTGCTTCTTGGAGCAGCTGGTTCATGAACCGACCAGAGGGGAAGCCATATTAGACCTAGTCCTTAGTGGAACACCAGATCTAGTGCAAGAGATAAGGGTGTTGGGGCCACTTGGCAATAGTGATCATAGCATGATCGCCTTTGATTTAATTAGTGGAGGAGGGATAGTAAGGAAATCCACAGTACTACCTTTTAACTTTCGAAAGGGAGACTATGATAAAATGAGGAAAACAGTTAAGAAAAAACTAAAAGGAGCAGTTGCGGGTTAAAGACGTACATCAAGCTTGGGTGTTGTTGAAAAATACTATCTTGGAAGCCCAGACCAGCTGTATTCCACGCTTTAAGAAAAGTGGAAGGAAGTCCAAAAAACTGCCAGCATGGTTTAAAGGTGAGGTCAGAGAGGCTGTTGTTGCCAAAAAAGCATCTTTCAGGAAATGGAAAAAAGAGCCAAACAACGAAACCTGGAAACAGCACAAGCACTGGCAAGTCAAATGCAAGGCATTGATAAGGCAGGCAAAGAGAGAATTTGAGAAGAAGCTTGCTGCGGAAGCAAAACCGCGAAATAAAGACCTTTTCAAGTACATTCGTAGCAAAAAACCTGTGAGAGAGTCAGTTGGTCCATTAGATGATAAAGGGGTTAAAGGAGCACTAAGAGGCGACAAGGCGATAGCGGAGAGACTGAATGAATTCTTTGCTTCGGTCTTTACTGAGGAAGATGTAGGGATGTTACCCATGACTGAAGTGGTATTTAAAGGTGCGGAAGAATTGAAGGAAATATCGATACATCGGGAAGATGTCTTACAACTATTAAATAAACTGAAGAGTAGCAAATCACCTGGGCCGGATGGTATACATCCAAGGGTGTTGAAAGAACTGAAATATGAGATTGCAGAACTGCTATCAGTAATCTGTGAACTATCATTAAAATCATCTCTAATACCTGAAGATTGGAGGATCGCCAATGTAACACCAATTTTTAAAAAGGGTTCCAGGGGTGATCCGGGAAACTACAGACCGGTGAGCCTGACGTCAGTACCGGGAAAAATGGTAGAAACCATCATAAAGAATAAAATTACTCAGAATGTAGGTAGTCACAACCTAATGGGAGACAGCCAACATGGCTTTAGACAAGGAAGATCTTGTCTTACTAATCTGTTATGTTTTTTTGAAGGAGTGAATAAACAGGTGGACAAAGGTGAGTCGGTTAATATTGTGTATCTGGACTTTCAGAAAGCCTTTGACAAGGTCCCTCATCAGAGACTTTTGGCAAAACTAAAGAGTCATGGGATAGGAGGCAGTGTACTATTGTGGATCAGGAACTGGTTAAAAGATAGAAAGCAGAGGGTAGAGCTAAATGGCCAATTTTCCCAATGGAGAAAGGTGAATAGTGGTGTACCCCAGGGATCTGTGCTGGGTCCGCTGCTTTTTGACATATTCATAAATGACCTGGAAAGTGGAATAACGAGTGAGGTTATCAAATTTGCAGATGACACAAAACTATTTAAAGTTGTTAAAACCCAAGAGGATTGTGAAAAATTGCAAGAGGATCTTGATAAATTGGAAGACTGGGCATCAAAATGGCAGATGAAATTTAATGTGGACAAGTGCAAGGTTATGCACCTAGGGAAGAACAACCCAAACTATGGTTACACGATGCAAGGTTCCACATTAGGAACCACCACCCAGGAAAAAGATTTAGGCGTCATTGTGGATACCATGTTAAAACCCTCGGTCCAGTGTGCAGCGGCGGCCAAGAGAGCAAATAGAATGCTAGGTATGATAAGGAAAGGAATGGAAAATAAAACAAAAGATATTATAATGCCTCTATATCGTTCCATGGTGAGACCGCACCTTGAATATTGTGTGCAATTCTGGTCGCCGTATCTTAAAAAGGATATAGCGATTTTAGAAAAGGTTCAGAGAAGAGCCACCAAAATGGTAAAGGGGATGGAAGGATACTCCTATGAAGAAAGGCTAGAAAAGGTTAGGGCTCTTTAACCTGGAAAAGAGACGGCTGAGGGGAGATATGATAGAAGTCTATAAATTAATGAACGGAGTGGAACGGGTAAACGTAGATCTATTGTTTACCTTATCAGAATATAGAAAGACTAGGGGACATGCAATCAAGCTACAGGGTAAACTATTTAAGACTACACGTTGAGTGAAAAAATATTTTCTTTTATTAGTCTTAAATAGTTTACCCTGTAGCTTCATTGGATGTCCCCTAGTCTTTCTATATTCTGATAAGGTAAACAGTCGATCTACGTTTACCCGTTCCACTCTGTTCATTAATTTATAGACCTCTATCATATCTCCCCTCAGCCGTCTCTTTTCCAGGTTAAAGAGCCCTAACCTTTTTAGCCTTTCTTCATAGGAGTATCCTTCCATCCCCTTTACCATTTTGGTGGCTCTTTTCTGAACCTTTTCTAAAATCGCTATATCCTTTTTAAGATACGGCGACCAGAATTGCACACAATATTCAAGGTGCGGTCTCACCATGGAACGATATAGAGGCATTATAATATCTTTTGTTTTATTTTCCATTCCTTTCCTTATCATACCTAGCATTCTATTTGCTCTCTTGGCCGCCGCTGCACACTGGGCCGAGGGTTTTAACATGGTATCCACAATGATGCCTAAATCTTTTTCCTGGGTGGTGGTTCCTAATGTGGAACAATCGTGTAACCATAGTTTGGGTTGTTCTTCCCTAGGTGCATAACCTTACACTTGTCCACATTAAATTTCATCTGCCATTTTGATGCCCAGTCTTCCAATTTATCATGATCCTCTTGCAATTTTCCACAATCCTCTTGGGTTTTAACAACTTTAGTTTTGTGTCATCTGCAAATTTGATAACCTCACTCATTATTCCACTTTCCAGGTCATTTATGAATATGTCAAAAAGCAGCGGACCCAGCACAGATCCCTGGGGTACACCACTATTCACCTTACTCCATTGGGAAAATTGGCCATTTAGCCCTACCCTCTGCTTTCTATCTTTTAACCAGTTCCTGATCCACAATAGTACACTGCCTCCTATCCCATGACTCTTTAATTTTGCCAAAAGTCTCTGATGAGGGACCTTGTCAAAGGCTTTCTGAAAGTCCAGATACACAATATCAACCGACTCACCTTTGTCCATCCTGCCTCATTAAAGGTAAAAGGCGCCGAACTACTAAGTAAGCCCACTATCCGATATCTAGGGGTCACATTGGACCAGCAGCTAGACATGAAAGCCCATATAAACAACATCATCAAGGCAGTTTAGCACAAGATATGGACTATCCCATATCTACAACCCCTGCTGGCTCCTGATGATTTCTGGACAAGTTATTAAGCACTTGTAATCCCCCACTTCGACTATGCCAACTCAGTTCTACAGGGACTCCCGAAGAACACACTGAACCCACTCCAGCTCGCAATGAACGCCGCTGCCAGAATACTACTCAGAGCCCCCATAACACCCTTCTTGAAACACCTCCACTGGCTGACGATCCATTGCAGACTCTCCTTCAAGATTCTATTAATGACCTTCAAGGCCATCAACAAACGCTCCTCCACCTCCCTCACGGAGCTAATCCACCCCACTCCCGCCAATAGATCCAGAAGATCCGCAGCTGCCAACACACTGGTAATTCCAAGTACAATAACAAAATGTTCTCAGGCAACAAAAAGGGCCTTTGTTCTATGCACCCAGATGTTGGAACGCCCTTCCTACCACCATCTGGTCCATCTCTGACCTCACCCAGTTTAGAAAGACACTGAAGCACCATCTCTTCCTTCTGCACTACTTCTACAACAGATCACAAAGCAGCCACTCTCCACTACCAGGACTATACCTTCAGCGCACCCATCTCACAGTGATGCAGCCCCACCCTTGGCACAACTGCATAACCTCTAAATAATAGCATTAGTTAACCCCCTACCCTTGTAAATAGTCGTTAAGCAATCTCGTCCCCACTGACAAAGGTGACAGAAGCACATCCACATCCACAAGCACATCCACAAGCACATCCACATCCACAAGCACATCCACATCCAGTGATAGAAGCACATCCAACAACCTGCAAACTTCCCCCATATACCTGCCGCCCCTGCACGTCATCTCCTCAGATAATGGTTAGCTTCACAAAACTAATGCAACACCCATTTACATTAAAGTATTGTACATAGTTTGAGTTAATATGTATTTAGTTCCCCTGGTTTCCTTCCCATGTTCAATTTCCTGTTCTTTGTAAACTCAATGTTGTTTGTATACATTGTAGTATGCTTGTTTGATGTACACCGCGCTGATTTTAATAGCGCGGTATAGAAGCAAATGTTAAATAAATAAAATATAAATAAATAAATAAAGGTTGTAAATTTGTAAATAAAGGGCAATATCTGTACATAGTTGTGAGCCCGCCGTGTCGCTAAACAGCGTAGCGACAGAGGGCTCAACCTGTATATAGTTACCCCAGTTATAAATCCAAGTTGCAATACTTGTTCAATGTAAGTACAATGCAAGTCCACCCTGCATTGTACAAAGAAATGTTAACTGTAAACCGCACAGATTTTAAAGAGCGTGGTATAGAAAAGCTATTAAATTTTAAAAAAAATCTGGAATCTTAAGTCTGAACCAAAATACTGTGGCAGGTGAAGGCCCGTGATCCACAGTGTCTGACATAAGCAAGCAAGCCTAACTAGCTTGACCTGTAAATGAAGCCTGTAAAGAGGCCCATAGGAATTGCACATCCCCCAATATGCTGCTGTAGAATTAGAACTCAGTAAAAGTATTGAATTAAGCTTAGACAAGCAGAATGGATGGAAAAATACAGAATTTATGCTTAAAACTGCTGACAGAGAAGTTATAGAGCTCTGCTTCCCTACACGTACGAACTAGCTGAGTGGCCTTGGAAGTAGGAAAGTAACAAGTTGGTGAACTGGCCATTGTAATTGGGACTAGAAGGGGGGTAAGCAGGTGCTGAGCCCACAGCAAGAACATAATTGGATAATCATATCAGCACCGGGACCAATAGAAGGGGTACGGGAGGTACGGGAGGTTACCGGGACCAATGAAATGTTTTTCTATACCTAGAATGAAGCTAAAGTCTATAAAAGTTGTTGTATTGCCAGAGAACTTCGCTCAGCCATTTTGAAATTGACTTTGCTTGAGACTTGTGCACAAATAAATGATTTGGACCTTCTGAACAGACTCCTGGTATCATTGGTTTGTCTGCGCTCTGCTGCTACATATTCTTGGTGCGTTGGCCGGGAAGTTGTGGAATCAGAGTGTATATAGGGCAATATACCACAACTTTCCGCCTCTACAGGCTTGGTCCTGCCGGGATCGCGCCCTTCCGACGGGGGCTGCTCCCTGGCGCCGCCGGTCCCTTGCATTGGAGGGAGCTGGTCGGACCTCGGCGGGTGCCGAGCCCGGCTGGAGCCAACGCCTCGAACCCGAGTGAGGGTAGTCCGAGGTCCAACTCATGCGCCTGCTTGGAAAGTTTGAGGACCGGATCCGGTGAGTATAGGTTTGATTTGATATGTCTAGACAGATAAGAAAGAGCAGTGCTGCCATTTGAACTTGGAACTTGGAAATTGGTAAGAGAGCTTGATCACCTCTCAAAGACGGGCCGAGTAACCCCGCATGAGTATTCGCAGGGCGAAACCCCCATCTTCTTGTATTTTGGAAATTGAATAAGACTAGTCAGAATAGATAGAAACGAATGCATTCTGGGATACGTTGCTAGCATGATTGTGTGAATGAAGTGTGAATGAGAGGTCTGGCAGCACGGACCAAGCGAAGGCGGACCCCTGACTAGCGCATTTCCTGACCGGGCGACCGCGTTCAGGTCGCGAAAAGGGGGAAGCGATTGTCGTCTTGTCTTGTTATTTGTTTCCCTTATACGTTTCTAGGGCCGTGAGGACCCCTTACCCACGGTTCGCCCTCCTTTTCCCTTTTGTCTGTTGTTGCGCGCACACATCGAAATGGGAGGGGCGGGGTCTACTAGGAACACTCCATTAGAATATATGATCGCACATTTTAAAGAAGGATATTCTGGAGACTATGGTATTAAAATGACTGCGGCCCGTTTACAGATTTTGTGTACTAGGGAGTGGCCCGATCTAGACCCTATCTGGCCCCGAGAGGGAACCTTTAATGTAGGAATTATCCAGTTAGTGCACCGTAGAGTGCGGATAGCGCACCCCGATCAGTACCCCTATATAGATTCCTGGTTAAGTATTTGTGAAGATCCGCCCCCTTGGGCGCAGCGCTGTTATGAAGAACAGTGCAGAATAATGTTAGCGAAGACAGATTATAGTCAGAAAATAGAACAGCCTAGAAAGAAAGGGAAGGATAAAAAGTCCAGGAAGAAGCCCATCCTGGTAGATCCTGATTCCCCAGAAATGGTTCCCTGACAGCCTCGAACCTCGGGCCCAGTAAGAGCAGCCCGGCGTCCTGCCCCAGAACCCCCGAGACAGCGGGAACGGGACCCAACCCCTGAGCTATTACCCAGAGAGCAGGTAGAGGAGCTCCCTTTAATTGAAGATGATTCTACCGAGACAGAAAAAGGAGAGTCAGATACAGAAACAGACAAGGAAGATGGAGTACTGAAAAATGGATGGATTGAGCTGCCACCAGGACGAATAGTAATTCCCGAATTGTTAGGACCATCCTTTGTCAAAGCCTTTCACGAGGCCACCCACTATGGGAAAAGTGCTATGGAAAAAGCACTCAGACCACATTTCTACATTACTCTGTTGACAACCATATCAGCTTCAGTAGCACGCCAATGTCTAATTTGTGCCAAAAATAATGCCAAGCAAGGTCTCACAGCACCCCGAGTTCAGTCAGGAGGTGTAACCCCCATGCACCACCTGCAAATTGATTTTACTGAAATGCCAAAAGCCAATGGATATCACTACCTATTAGTATTAGTCTGTACTTTCTCTGGGTGGGTAGAAGCCTTCCCAACCAGAACTGAAAAAGCTCGAGAAGTTACCAAAGTTTTACTGAGAGAGATTGTCCCTAGGTTTGGAATTCCAGCAGTAATAGGGTCAGACAATGGGCCCTCATTTGTCTCCCAGATTACTCAACAGTTAGCAAAAGCTTTGCAGATACAATGGAAGCTTCACACTGCATACAGACCCCAGAGTTCAGGGAAAGTTGAGCGAATGAATCGTACCCTGAAAGCCCAAATGTCTAAGCTTTGTCAGGAGACACATCTGAAGTGGCCCCAAGTGCTCCCAATAGCTTTACTCAGAATACGCTCAGCTCCTGTGAAGTCAACAGGTTTTTCCCCTTTTGAAGTTCTGTATGGTAAACCCCCACCAATAGTGCAGGGAATTACAGGAAGTCTAGCCCAAATTGGTTCAGAAATAACCAGGCAAGAACTCCTAGCTCTTAGTTTTGTTCTGCAGGCTCTCCATGCGTGGATCCAAGACCAGTTGCCTATCAACTTGACGGAACCTTTGCATCCCTACCAGCCTGGTACCTCGGTGTGGATCAAAGATTGGAAGAAGACACCGTTGGAACCCCATTGGAAGGGACCATACACTGTCATCCTGTCTACCCCAACTGCAGTAAAGGTAGCAGAAATCGATTCCTGGATCCACCATAGCAGAGTCAAGCCCGCCGCTGATCCTGAACCTGAGCAGTGGACAGCAGAACAGCATCCTGATGCACCTTTGCGAGTTACTCTGAGACGGCAACCAGCAGTTTAAACACTGTCACAGTGCCTTGCAGTAGCCAAGTCTTTCGAAGAGGATTGCTGTTTTCCATACAGCAAGAGTTTGTTTTTAACGAACCTCATGTGTGTGATTTTACACACTACTTTGATGCTACATTGATTGACCATACTTCAAAAGCCAACTGAATTTGCTAAGTTGGTTAATGTGTGATGGACAACTTGAGGATCTTCAATCAACACTCAGCACCCGTTGAATTGCTTCATTAGCGAATGGGACGAAGAAAAGAACGTCGTGGTCAAGATCTGCAAGCTGAGGATTCAGAAGAACTCCAATCAACATGTACTTTTACCTTTGCTTTGCCCTGGTTGCCTGTTTTGGAGGCTTTGAACTGACTTATGCCTTACCTCCATGCACTGCTTGCATTACTTCTACTCGAACTGGACTGAAAGTAACTCAGACTTTGATTTACCATTCTTACTATACCTGCACTGGTAAAGTGACTCAGTGTATTTATAACACCACTGAACTAAATGTTTGCACTAACGGTAAATCTAGAGTATGCTATAATCCGCATCAGAATCCATCCTATTACACGTTGGAGATACGATGGAAGGATGCAGATGGACCTATAATTAATGCTACACAACCACTTAGAGATACTAGTAGACCTGCTGTTTTGAATTTTGATGCATGTGATGTTATAAACAGAGATAGTCGCTCCAAATGTGGTACCAGGGAAAAAGCATATCGAAATGACCATAAGTATATGTGCCCAGAAGGTGCCACAGGATGGGGAAAGTGTACAGGTAAAAAGGATTCATATAGTACTGCCACAGCAGCAGAATACTATTGCCCAAATTGGGAATGTTTTTTTTATGCTACATGGAATGATGGTATAGTAGAAGAAAAGATAGATAAACGAGTGGCCACTCTAACTAAGTCACCAACAGACGACAAATGTAAGAAAGGTGCTTGTAACCCTTTACACTTACGGATACGTAATCCTAATGCATGGAAACAAGGATACAAGTTTGGTCTACGTATTGCAGGTACTGGATCAGATCCAGGAACTATTGTATATATAAGATTGAACACCCAAGCCCACAAGTCATCTAAATATCACATCCATAACACCTTCTATGAAGCCATGCATGTAAATAAGTTTGAGATCCCTCATCCTTCCCAGAATTTATTCTTAGAATTAGCTGGAGCAGTAGTATCTAGTCTCAAAATCTCAGATTGTTATTTCTGTGGCGGAACCCAGATGGGTGACCAGTGGCCATGGGAAGCTCAAGAATTAAATTATTCTCTGACTTACAATCAGACTGAATTACACAAGACTACTAGCGAATGGGTGTTAGCGCACTCAATTGTTGGACGTCTTTGCTATACCAGAACTGGACCTCAGTTCACCCAAAAGGTAGGACAGCTGGTCTGTCTTAGCCAGAAATTCTATAATGACACTACCAAAAAGACGTCATGGTGGTCAGGAGTAAAACACCCTGAACCTCCTAATCCATTAGCCAGATTTCCTGAACTTGCTGATTTATGGACTAATCTTGCCAAAACCCATGCTTGGCAAGCCCCACCTGGCCTGTATTGGATCTGTGGAAACCGAGCGTATGCTCGACTCCCGCCACATTGGGGAGGAGCATGTCTCTTAGGGACCATCAGACCTTCTTTCTTCCTCCTACCCACAGAACATGGAGAGCAATTAGGATACCCAGTATACACTACCCACAGACACAAAAGAGCACTGCGACAGAAGAGAGCACCCCTCCAAGTAGGCAAGTGGGAGAAGTGGAAGGGTGATGACTGGCCGCCAGAAAGAATCATTGAATATTATGGGCCTGCCACTTGGAATGATGATGGTATGTGGGGCTATCGAACCCCAGTCTATATGATTAATCGTATTATTCGCTTACAAGCAGTAGTTGAAATAATAACCAATGAAACTAGCCAAGCTCTTACACTTTTAGCTAGACAAAGTACTCAGATGCGCACTGCTATATATCAGAATCGCTTAGCACTTGATTATTTGTTAGCAGCTGAAGGAGGAGTATGTGGTAAGCTGAATTTAACCAATTGTTGTTTAAAAATAGATGATAAGGGTCAAGTAGTTGAAGAACTTGCTAAGGATATGCAAAGACATGCTTATGTGCCGGTACAGACTTGGCACGCACTGAAATTTCCTAACTGGTTTGCTAACCTTTTCTCATGGCTGGGAGGACTTAAAACTTTCCTTATATTAGTACTAATAGTTATTGCTGTTATTTTGCTGTTACCATGTATAATCCCATGTTGTATGCGTTCTATTCATAGTGCTATTGAAAGTACAGTAGAGCGGAAGACCGCAACTAAGATTATGGCCTTATACCAACCAAAACCTCCTGCATATAGTTGGAATCCTATGACCATAGTATAACTATTTTGAAGTGATTTAATTCTCACACCTTATTAAGTAATAGGGTGAGATTAATCAAAGGGGGGAATGTGGCAGGTGAAGGCCCGTGATCCACAGTGTCTGACATAAGCAAGCAAGCCTAACTAGCTTGACCTGTAAATGAAGCCTGTAAAGAGGCCCATAGGAATTGCACATCCCCCAATATGCTGCTGTAGAATTAGAACTCAGTAAAAGTATTGAATTAAGCTTAGACAAGCAGAATGGATGGAAAAATACAGAATTTATGCTTAAAACTGCTGACAGAGAAGTTATAGAGCTCTGCTTCCCTACACGTACGAACTAGCTGAGTGGCCTTGGAAGTAGGAAAGTAACAAGTTGGTGAACTGGCCATTGTAATTGGAACTAGAAGGGGGTAAGCAGGTGCTGAGCCCACAGCAAGAACATAATTGGATAATCATATCAGCACCGGGACCAATAGAAGGGGTACGGGAGGTTACCGGGACCAATGAAATGTTTTTCTATACCTAGAATGAAGCTAAAGTCTATAAAAGTTGTTGTATTGCCAGAGAACTTCGCTCAGCCATTTTGAAATTGACTTTGCTTGAGACTTGTGCACAAATAAATGATTTGGACCTTCTGAACAGACTCCTGGTATCATTGGTTTGTCTGCGCTCTGCTGCTACAATACCACTATGTAAAGAAAGACTTACAAGTGTCTCAATATTATGACACTGAATATATTTAAAGGCTGCTTCCATATTGTTCTGCTGGACCAGTCAAGACAAGTGTGTTGTGTTCACCTATCAGTAGACATGTTGAGAGAGTGAAAAACATCCAGACTTCTGATGACATGCCATTATCAGCCTGAGCCACTAGAAGCAGAATCAGCATTGTCTCCAGCAGGTGGTGGATACATGTTTTTAATTCTGAAAAAGCAAAGGATTTGAATGAGAGAGAAGATAGATTTTGCTTGTGAACAACCACCCATGGGTGACTCTCTAACTTGAGCGCTATGTGGGAGGCTCCACTAGACAGGCCTTCTTGATAGCTATAAACAGAGGGAAAATTTGGTTCAGCTCCATGCTCTTCTGTTAAGGGCTTGTTGAGCAACCAGGATTTTGGAAGGAACGGAGCTACCTCTTACAACCTCGGTGCTCCTCTCCCCTCCTCTTCCCCCTGTTCTCCCCAAAAACGGTATGATGACAAGCCAGCAAAAATGAAGGAAAAAAAACAAGGAGACGGCAACAGGGCAGCAGTATTGTCTGGCACAGTTTTCTCCACCCTGGGGCTCCCAGGAGATGAGTACCAGAGCTTGACTTTGTCATTGTTCCTTGTGGGGGATCCAGACCTTGTCCATGGCTGTGGTGTAAGTCTGGGTGGGCCATGGGGGCAATCATTGGTACAGCTTTGGTACTTCCTGCCTCTTTCCAACATGCACTGTTAATGTTTTCTCAGCATGTGCCGTGCAGCCCTAGAACATGGCCTTAGTGTGTGTTCCTAACCGAGCGCCGCTAACAGACATGGTTGAATGTGTGGCTTTAGCACATGCTCTCATGCCTGTGAAACCTTGGAGCGTACAAGTGTTTGCCTTGCCTTAATCCTTATGTCTGTCGTCTGGCCCATGGCAAACAGAGAGCCTCATTGCTGGATTATGGAATATGCATTTCTTGTATGGCAGCCTCTGAGACACCCCTGGAGGGCCCATCTCCCTCTCACAGTGACCTGGCCTTTCTGCCTCACTGCAGAAGGTGACAGATTGGTGCTGTGAGTGAAGATGACCGGCAGGCCTTGTGCTCCAGTGGCCACTCCCCTCCCCTTCTAAGGGTTTGAAGACAGCTATTTCCCCTGAGGTTTGGGGTAGTTTTTGAGGATGGGAGCGGCTGGCCTCTGGGTCATCCTCCCTGGAATCCTTTTCCTTTCTGCAGCAAGCTTGATCATTCTGACATGGTAACTCGGTCTCTGGAGCCTCTGGATCCCCTCGCTCTCTTTACATTTTCTCAGGAGAAGGCAGTGCGTAGAAGCCTGGCTCTAATGCAGTGGTTCTCAACCTTTTTTGTACCGTGACCCCTTTTACCATTGGTCAACTTGTGGTGATCCCCAATGATAAAATCAAATGCGTCTCTCTTCCTTTACCGTTAACGCATTGTCGCTGTAATCATTTGTTGAATTATTAATATATTATAGGCTTTTGCAATATGTTTTTATTTATAAAATTTACTTATTTAAACCACAATAATTAATCACAACAAGTAACAATATTTCATTTCAAAATTATGATGATTTTGTAGTCAAATCACTAATATGAAATACAATTATTTTTTCTACCTTTGTTGTCTGACCAATTTATTCTTTGATCATGCTGGTCCCGATCTGAGGCTTCTGCTTTCCTGTCTTCTCTTAGCTCTCTTTCTGTGGTCTGTGGTCCATCTGCCATTTCTTATCTCTTCGTTTTCTTCACTTCTTTCCATCAGCCTATTTCCAGTCCCAGTAACCCTCCCCAGTATCAGCCCCTTTCCAGTCCTCACTCTCAGTACCTTCCAATGTCAACTTGCATTCCCATGACTGCCACTGGTGTCCATTCCCTTCCAGTCCCCCTCCTTCCCCACTGACCAGTCCCTTCTAGTACAAATACCATGGCAGCCCCTCTCAGATCCACTCCCTTCCAGTTCATTTGTAGCCTTAGCCCCCAGTTTTCTTCCAGGGCCAGCAGCTCTATCCTCCCCTCCTCACAATCAGCCCATTCCCAGTCGAAGCCCCCCAATCAGCTCGCTTCCAGTGCTAGTCTCCCCTCAACCTCATTACCAGTGCTAGCCTCCCCTAATCAGCCCAATACCAGTCCTACCCCCCCCCCCATCAGCTCATTACCAGTCCTAGCCTCCTCTAATCAGCTCATTTCCAGTGCTAGTCCCTTCCTCAACCCCATTACCAGTGCTAGGCTCCCATAATCAGCCCATTACCAGTCCTACCCCTCCATCAGCCCATTACCAGTCCTAGCCTCCTTTAATCAGCCCATTTCCAGTCCTAATCTCCCCGATCAGCTCATTTCCCATGCTAGCCCCCCATCAGTCCATTACCAGTCCCAACCCCCCCACCCCCCTTGATCAGTCCATTCTCCAGGACCAAGCAGGAGGTCAGTCCTCACATATGGGTGACGTCGGCGCCGATGGAGCCCCCGTGCGGAGCATTTCCCCAGCTTTCAAAGAAAGCCTTTGGGAATGCAGCGCGCATAGTGCGCATGCGCGCATAGTGCGCATGCGCGGTCCCCTTCCCGCCCAAAGGTGCCATCTTGCTCAGTCTTCTTTTTTCCGCAGAGCCCAACGGACGTGTTTCGTTTTCACCCGAGGAAAAAGTTGATTTTATTCTGCGTGAACCTGTTTTCTTCGGTTCGCCGGTTTCCCTTTCCCGCCTGGGCCCGATACGTCGGTATTGAACCTGCAGTTCTTTTTTCATTTTTTGTCCTTAGTGACTAGCGTTCGCGCCATTTTTCTATTTTTCACTGGCAGCCCTGTCTTTTGACCTCGCAGGGGCCCTTTTTCCCCCGATGGCTGCCAGCGGATTTAAGAAGTGTGATCGGTGTAAGAAACTTATGTCTCTCACCGACACACAGGACTGCTGCCTCCGCTGCCTCAGACCCGATCATGACCCGATGATCTGTGGCCCGTGTGGGAAAATGTCCTCGAAGGCGTTGAGGAGTCGGCAGCACCAACAGGAAAGAATCTTCTCTGACTCCGCATCCGGACTGGCCCGGACTTCGTCAGAGGCTTCAACGTCTCGGGACTCCGGCCTCGAGCATCGCCGAGGCTCCTCTGAGAGGGGGTCTCCCTCGTGGGAGCATCGCAGGAAGAAGAAACCCGCGAGGGCGGCGTCGGTGGATGCACTTGGCTCCTCAAGGGCCAAGTCGCATAGCCCCGAGCGCCGTCCCGGGTCTTCGGAGTTGGAGAGGCCTGCCAAACAGCCTCGTGTGGAGATGGAGTCCCCGGGTCACGTGAGTACTGTAGTCCTAGTGGACTCTCCTCCGGGGGAGCCGCCGTCGGGGCCCGAGTTGGGGGCTGCTGAGTCTCCTGAGCTTGGACTCAGGTTGACGGCCTTGGAGTGCAGCTTGGCTGCCTTCATGGAACAGCAGCGGGCACTGATCGCCGGTCTTACCGGTGCATCTGCCCCGACAACCGGGACATCGACGTCCAAGTCGACCCCGAAGGCCGACCCGATCCTCGAGTCCAAGCACTCTCGAGTCGATCCTCGGCCAAGGTCTCCCTCGGCCTCCCGTTCGGGACCGAGGTCGTTGATGCCAGTACCCTCGGCATCGGGGCGGATGGCATCGGTGCCTGCCCGACTGGAGCCGCTTGATTCCTCCTCCGAGGGGTCTGGCTGGGAAATGGAGGACGAGGAGTCACCGGACACCTTTCGGACTCGGTGTGTCCCATCGGACTCACTGGAGTCCGAGCCTCAGAGAAGGTCCCCCCCCCCCCCCCCCCGGAGGATACCCGGTTCTCGGACTTCATGCGGGATATGGCCAAGGACTTGGCATTCCCCGGGGATCCCAAGGAGGAGACTCGAGCCGAGGAGCTCGAGGCCCTGCAGTATGACTCTCCTCCCAAGGAGGCCTTTACTGTGCTGATTCCTCTGATGCTGGAACGGTTGCTCTTCCGCATGTGCGAGGCGCTGGTCTCGACGCCGGTTTTGAGCAAGCGGGGTCGATTCCATCTTTCGAGTCCGCAAGAGCCCCGGTTTCCAAAAGGCACAACTACCGCACCACTCCATGGTTGTGGAATCGGCCATGCATCGTCTGAAGAGTCAGAAGATGCACTGCTTGGTGCCTCCCGGCCGGGAGGCCCGGAACCTGGATGCCCTCGGTAAGAAGTGCTTCCAGGGCTCTATGCTTGCTTGCCGTGTCCAGACCTACCAGCTGTACATGGGCATGTACCTTCGGGACCTGGCAAAGGAGATTGCCGGGTTCTCTGGTGGTCTCTCTGAGGAACCTTTGCAGAGGTTCATGGCCCTGTCATCGGGTATTTGAGAGTGCTCGAAGTTTATCTCTCGAGCAACCTATGATGGCTTCGAGGCTTCAGCGCAGGTAGCCGTAGCCGCAGCCGGCATCGGTGCACGCCGCCAGGCCTGGCTACAGTCATCGGACCTCGCGCCATGGGTGCAGGACAAGTTGGTCAATGTCCTCTGCCGAGGTGAGAACCTCTTTGGCAAGCCCATGGTTGAAAAGGCTGCAGAACTCGAGACCGAGACCCTTACCCAGACAAGGCTGTCCCGTAAAATCTCTGCCCCTTCTCAGAAGAAGAAGGGCTCGGGGAAAAAGACCTTTTACCCGATGAAGTCATTTGCCTATAAACCATACCCTCATTTTCAGGCCTCTCTAGCTCCCCAACAGGGTCAGCAGGCCAAGGGGCAGGGACATGGGCCCCGCAGGCAGAAAACCCCCAAGCCACCAGCTCCGGCTCCTGCACAGCAGGGAGCGGGGTTTTGACTCCAGTGGCATAGCCTCGCCTCCTCAGCTGGCCCCTATCAGCACAGGAGGCCGGCTGGCCCTGTATGCCCACATGTGGCCAGCCGTAACAAAGGATACCTGGGTACTAAGCATAGTCCGAAAGGGCTATCTCCTCCACTTCCACCAGGTACCCCCCTCCTACTTTCCAGGGGAGCCTCCAAGACTTCCTCTGCACAGGGACCTACTCCTGCAGCAGTTAGCAAGTCTTGTAAAGGAACAGGCAGTGGAACCGGTGCCCCACCACCTGAGGGGTCAAGGTTTCTATTTCAGGTACTTTCTAGTACCAAAAAGAACAGGAGGCCTCAGACCCATCCTAGACTTGCGGAATCTCAACAAGTTCCTGGAGAGGGAAAAGTTCAAGATGCTTACCCTTGGAATCCTGCTGCCCTACCTCCAGCAGGGAGATTGGCTATGCTCCTTAGATCTAAAGGATGCTTATACTCACATCCTTATTCATCAAGACCACAGACAATATCTCAGATTTGTAGTGGGAGGGCGTCATTATCAGTACAGGGTACTGCCTTTTGGCCTAACCTCCGCCCCCAGGGTATTCACCAAGTGCCTAGCGGTGGTGGCGGCCTACCTCAGGGTGCAAGGCCTCTTTGTCTTTCCATACCTGGACGACTGGCTCATCGGAGGCCAGTCCCTACAGGAGGCCAATCAAGCCACACTTCGCACTGTCGCTCTACTTCAGCATCTGGGGTTTGTTATAAACTTTGCAAAGTCCACTTTGCGTCCTTTGCAGAACATGGAGTTCATAGGGGCGAGACTGGACACCCTTCAGGCAAAAACCTTCTTACCCGTGGACAGGGCCCACAGGTTGATGGATCTGGCCAGACAGTTTCACAGCAATTCTCTGGTCTCTGCCAGACAATTCCTCAGGCTCTTAGGCCACATGGCTTCCACGGTCCATGTAACTCCAAATGCCCACCTACACATGAGGCCGGCTCAGTGGAGCCTTAGAACTCAGTGGCACCAAGCCACGGGAAACCTGAAGGACAGAGTGAGGGTGTCCAAGCTCCTAGAGTCTTCTCTACAATGGTGGCTTCATCTTCCGAATCTGGTGCAAGGGGTGCCTTTTCCGGCACCTCCACACTCTCAGGTGTTGACAATCGATGCTTTTCTTCAAGGTTGGGGTGCACATTGCCAGGGTGCATGTACTCAAGGCCTGTGGTCTCCTTGGGAGGCCGCACAGCAGATCAACCTCTTGGAACTGAGAGCTATCCGCTTAACCCTGAGGACTTTTTCTCATGTCATCTCTCACCAGTCCGTCTTAGAACATAGCAACTTGGTTGTCCGTCTGAACTATGTGAACAAACAGGGGGGTACAGGGTCCCGACTTCTATGTCAGGAAGCTCTGAAATTGTGCTCCTGGGCAGTCAATCATGGCATATTTCTCAAAGCAGTCATCTCCCTGGACAGGAGGTATTACCTGGCAGACAGATTGAGCAGGATCCTGCAGCCACACGAATGGCAGTTGAATCCACTGGTGGTTCAACAGATCTTCCTAAGATGGGGTCTTCCAACCATAGATCTCTTTGCCAGTCCTCTGAACCGTCAGCTGCCCAGGTTCTGCTCCCGACAACCACATCCTCTCAGATTAGCAGCGGATGCGTTTCTCATTCTGTGGTCTACAGGCCTCCTTTATGCCTTTCCTCCCACGCCTCTAGTGCCCCAGACACTGTTCAAAGTGCTCCGGGACAGAGCCTCGGTAATTCTGGTGGCCCCCAGATGTCCCAGGCAGCCGTGGTTTCCACTTCTTTTGCACCTAGTGGTGGACACTCCTCTTCCTCTGGGGATGAAACCAGATCTCCTGTCTCAGGAGCAGGGATCTCTTTTGCACCCCAACCTCCAGTCCCTCAATCTCATGGCCTGGCTGCTGAAAGGATAGTTCTAGCACCCTTACTGCTACCTCGGGAAGTGGAGGACGTGGTCTTGGCCTCTAGGAGGCAGTCCACCCGGAAATCTTATGCCCTCAAGTGGTGTAGATTCTCTGCCTGATGTGCTCAACACAATGAGAATCCTTTCTCATGTCTGGTACCAGTAGTGCTGCAATATTTGCTTCACCTCTCCAACCTCGGCCTTGTCCAACTCTGTTATTCATCTTAGTGCTCTTTCAGCGCACCACTCTCCAGTAGAGGGTCAATCTCTCTCCAGCCACCCTTTGGTGGCTCGCTTCCTCAGAGGCCTGCTTTTGCTTAAGCCTCCAATTTGTCCTCCTGCCCTTGAGTGGGATTTAAATGTGGTCTTGCAACAGCTTACTTGCCCACCATTTGAGCCTATGGCTACTTGTCCTTTGCGCTTTCTCTCCTGGAAAGCGTTGTTTCTGATAGCTCTTACCTCTGTAAGGCGAGTGAGTGAGCTTCAGGCCCTAGTATCAGATGCTCCATATACTAGGTTTTATAGGAACAGAGTAGTCTTACGGACTCACCCTAAGTTCCTTCCAAAGGTTGTCTCCTCCTTCCACCTCAATCAGGAGGTGGTTCTTCCAACTTTCCTTCCCAGGCCGCATGCCAGCCAGGCTGAGATGGTCTTGCATACCCTGGACTGTAGGAGGGCGTTGTCCTTCTACCTTGACCGTACGCGGGAGCACCGGAGGGCTGTTCAGCTCTTCATCTCTTTTGACCCCAATAAGTTGGGGTTACCTGTCTCCAAGCGTACCCTGTCCATTTGGGTAGCAGACTGTATCGCCTGGGCTTACAGGGCAGCCAGCCTCTCCTTGCAGGGTCGAGTTACGGCTCACCGCGTCAGGGTGAAGGCTGCATCAGTGGCTCATCTCCGCTCTGTTCCGTTGGCAGACATCTGCTGGGCCGCTACTTGGTCTTCAAGCCAGACTTTTGCGGCCTACTACTGTCTTGAGAGGGAGTCCCGCAGGGACAGTGCTTTCGGACAGGCGGTACTCCATAATCTCTTTGGGGTTTAGGCAACTCCTACCCTCCGGCCCTGGTGTTGGGCTACCGTTCAGGGGCGTTCTCAGAGAAGATTCTTTTCTCACATGCTGAGGCTCTAGAGGGAGCTCATTTTTTCAGCTCTGGGTGTCCGGTAGCCTTAAGCTGGGGAGTCCCATATGTGAGGACTGACTTCCTGCTTGGTCCTGAAGAAAGAGGAGTTACTCACCTGTAACAGGTGTTCTCCAGGAGCAGCAGGAATAAGTCCTCCCAACCTCCCCTTGGAGTTGCAGTCAGATGATTCATTTTATTTTTTGCTGTCTTTTTAGCTTTGTCATCAGACTGAGCAAGATGGCACCCTTGGGCTGGAAGGGGCCGCGCATGCGTGCTGCATTCCCAAAGGCTTTCTTTGAAAGCTGGGGAAATGCTCCGCACGGGGGCTCCGTCGGTGCCGACGTCACCCATATGTGAGGACTGATTCCTGCTGCTCCTGGAGAACACCTGTTACAGGTGAGTAACTACTCTTTCCCAGTCCTAGCCTTCCCTAATCAACCCATTACGAGTCCTAGCCCCCCCATCTGCCCATTATAATTCTAACCCGCACTGTCTCTCCCCTCTGTCCAGCATTTATCCCCCATCTGTCCAGTATGTCCCCCTGTCTCTTCCCTTTGTCCATGTCAGGCCCCCCTCCCTCCATCCATCCATGTCAGCCCCCTCCCTCCATGTCAGCCCCCCCTCCCTCCATCCATCCCTCCATGTCAGTCCTCCCTCTGTCCATGTCAGCCCCCCTCCCTCCATCCATCCATCCATGTCAGCCCCCCTGTCCATATCAGCCCCCTCCCTCCATCCATATCAGCCCCCTCCCCCTTGTGAGCCCCATTGCAGGTTCCCTCTCCCCTCCCCCATGTCTGTCTCCTTCTAGCGCACAAGTTGCTGCCACTGCCGAGTCTGCTTCTTGGCAGCGGCAAACTCACCCCCTCCCTTCTAATGCAGAAAGGCTCCGCAACGGTTTTACAGGCACAGCCGCGGTTCCCTAAGAGGCAGGGAGCCGTAGCTGCATTAGAAGGGAGGGGGTGAGTTTGCCACTGCCGAGAAGCAGACTCGGCAGCGGCAGCAACTTGTGTGCTTTTTTTTTTTTTTTTGAGGTGGAGTGAGGCGGCCCCCGCTAAATCCTGTGGCGATCCCCAGGTTGCTCTAATGCCTTCCTCTAAACAATCTTGGCGGAGGTTGGGATCTGGAGATTTAGACCAGCTCGTTTCTGACCTAGACTCTGTCTAATTCTAATGTTTCAGCTGAGGAGTCCAGTGAGGAAGAAGAGGTGTCTCTTCCTCCAGAGGATCATGAGGAGGCTGGTATTAGTCATGTGTTCTGGAAAGAAGAGCTGGCTTGAGTTTCATCTACTCTGGGTTTGGCTGAAACTGCAGCAGCAGAGCAGGGGCCATTGGTCCATCCACTCCTACAAGGAGTTTGGAAATCTATGGCACTTCCCATTTCCAGAGATTATCAAAACCATGACCTGGTCAGAACAGAAACTTGTCAGACTCTCCCGGCCAATGTGAATGTACACCCTCCCTGAGGAAGACTGTTACATGCTTCAGCACATAAGAAATGCCATACTGGGTCAGATCAAGGTCCATCGAGCCTAGTATCCTGTTTCTGAAAGTGACCAATCCAGGTCTCAAATACCTTGCAGGTTCCCAAAAAGGTACATAAGTTCCACAGTGTTTGTCCTGGGGTAAGCAGTGGATTTCCTTGGTCCTCTTTAATAATGGTTTATGGAACTTTCCTCCAAGAACTTGTCCAAACCTTTTTTTTAAACCCAGCTACACTAACAGTTTTTAATATGTCCTCTGGTAACCAATTCCAGAGTTTGATTACACTTTGAGTAAAAAAAATATTTTCTATTATTACTCTTAAATGGTTTATATTGTAGCTTCATTGCTGGTCTTTCTGCTTTTTGATGGAGCAAACAACCTATCTACTTTTACCCATTCTACTCCATTCATTGACCATCATATCTCCCCTCAGTCGTCTTTTCCAAGTTGAAGAACTCTAAATCTTAAGCCTTTCCTCATCCTGTTTACCATTTTTGTGGTTCTTCTCTGTACCTTTTCTAATTCTTCTATATCCATTATTAGATATGGTGACCAGAATTGCACACTATAGAACGATACAGAGGCATTATAATATTGTTTTATTCTCCATTCCTTTCCTTATGATTCCTAGCATTCTATTTGATTTCTTGGCTGCAATTGCACACTGGGAGGAGGGTTTCGATATATTATCCATGATGACACCTAAATCCTTTTCCTCTGTGGTGGTTCCTATCATGAAACCTTGCATTGTTTATTGTTTATTGTTTACATCGCATTTACTATACCGCCTCCCATAACATCGAGGCGGTTTACAAATAAAATCAATGTTTACAAAAAAGAAAAAGAAAAGAAATTACAATGATTGATAGCAAAGAGGAGAGTCAAGGTAGAAGACATACAAACAGAAAAAAACAGAAAAGAGGTCTTCAGGTGGGGAAAGCCAGTGAAAAAAGATGAGTTTTAAGAAGGGAACGGAATTTGGGATAGGATTCTTCTGTACGGAGGTGGGTAGGGAGGGAATTCCAAAGAGAGGGTCCTAAGTAATAAAATGCCGATTTTCTGGTGGATTGCAAATGAGCTTTGGAAGGTGCTGGAAGGTGAAGACGGTTAATGTGGATAGATCGAAGACTACGGGAGGGGTTATGGTAAGTTAATAGATCTGAAAGGTAAGCAGGAGTTGAGTGATAAATGGCTTTGTGAGTTAGAGTGAGAAATTTGAATGATATCCGGTAGTCTAGTGGCAACCAGTGGAGGTGATAAAGTAAGGGGGTGACATGGTCGCGTGGAGAATCATGCGAGCAGCTGTGTTTTGGATCAATTGAAGATGGTGTTTTTGGGATTGAGGAAGACCAGCAAAAATAGTGTTACAAAAGTCTAATCTTGTGATAACCAAGGAGAGGAGAAGAGTAGTGAGGGCCTGGGTGGATAGAAAGGGACGAACGGCACGAATTTGCCGAAGACAGAGAAAAGAACACCGAGAAACGTGAGAAATATGATCGTGAAAGTTAAGAGCGCTATCAAGAAACACCCCAAGGTAGCGAAGCTTAGATACTACAGTGATGGTGGCGCCTGCAAGGGATGGAGTGAGAGATGGGGCAGGAGAGGTGTGTGGGAACCAGATTGCAGCAGTCTTACTAACATTAAGCACTAAACAATTAGAAAAAAGCCACGAGGAGATAGTGGACAAACAAATTTCCAGAGGTGATATATCGGGGTGGGACGAGGAAGTATGATGCAACAGAAGAATATCGTCTGCATAGAAGTAGCTAGAGATCCCGGCTTGTTGAATGATTAGCGCCAGAGGGGCAAGGAAAATGTTAAACAGTAAAGGAGCCAAAATGGAGCCCTGGGGGACACCACAAGGGAGTGGAAAATGATTGGAGAGTGAGTGGGAGGAGGAAACAGCAAAAGACCGATGACAGAGAAACGAGTGAAACCAGTGATAGACTGACCCACGAATACCCGCATCCCGAAGACGAGAGAGAAGAAGAGCGTGATCCACCAAGTCGAAAGCTGCCGAGAGATCAAGTGATACTGCTATAGTGATGTGACCCTGGTCGTGAGAGGTATAGATTTCATTTAAGACAGCAGTGATTGTGGACTCGACACTAAAACCAGGTCTGAAGCCGGATTGTCTGGGATGCAAGAACAATGTAGAGGCAAGATAGTGAGAAAGTTGTGAAAAGACCACCTTTTCTAAGAGTTTGGAAGAGAAGGGGAGATTGGACACAGGGCGATAGTGAGCAGGGACAGAAGGATCCAGGGTGGGTTGTTTTAGGAGAGGACGAACTGTGGCATGTTTCCAAGGAGTAGGGAAGGAACCTGAGGACAAACTAGAGTTAATGATGGTCAGCAGGGGTTGAAGTAGTGAGGCAGGAGGGTCAGAGAACCAAGAAGAAGGAATAGGATCTAAGACACAGGTTGTTTTCCGAGTGATAGACAATAAGTGAAGCAACTCTGATGAGGAAATAGGTGAGAAAGTAGACCAGGCGTGAGAAAGGCATGGAGAAAATGGGGGAGAAACAGGAGGGGGGGGGAAGACAGAACTTGGGGACAATGAGGGAGAGAGGAACGAAGATTTTGAATTTTATCAGAGAAGAAGGTCGCCAGTGTGGTAGAACTAGGGGCTGTATCGAGATGTGAAGAGCCCGGAGCAGTAGAGGACTGCAAACTAGAAAGAGTATTCAAAGTGGCAAAGAGCTGACGGGATCTATTAGGGGCAGCTAGGATCGTAGAGGAGTAAAAAGAGCATTTTGCCTTATGAATTGCAGAACGGTAGTGAGCGTGACAGGATTTGAATCTGTGATACGAGTCAGCAGAGGGGGCCTTGCGCCAAAGATGCTCAGCTCTGCGTAAATGAGAACGAAGTAGAGAGAGCCCGGCGTGGTACCAAGACTGGTGAGTACGGCGCCGGGGTTTAAGAAGTCTAGTAGGCGCAACTTGGTCAAGGGTGCGTGACAGCTCGGTGTTCCAAGTTGTGACCTGAGAGGAGGGTGAGCAAGAAACAAATTCAGACGATAGGGGAGGAAGAGCTGCAGAAAAGGCCTGCATAATGGACGGGTTGAGGCGTCGAGAAGGAAGGGCAGGTGGAGAGAGGGGGAGGGGAGCCAAGGGAGGGGCCTGAAGAGTGAACAGAAGGTAGAAATGATCTGACCAGGGTATGGTGACGGCTGAAGGAGCTGAGATAGTATACGGAGAGGATACTGGGGAGATAATTAAATCTAGAATGTGACCTGCAACATGAGTGGGTGTAGAGACGTGCTGAAATAGAGAGAGGTCCTGGAGGAGGGAAGAGAAGGCAGTATCCCTGGCTGAAGTAGGGGAATCGAAATGGACATTAAAATCACCCAGCAAGTGTAAGCTGGATGAACAAGTTATGGCTGTCACAAAGCGGACCACCATTCCAGTGGAAGGCAGAACAGCCTTAAAGGATACACTCGTCTGAAGAGTCAATTTGCAGCTGCTATTAGAAACATACAAATATGACAACAGAAAAAGACCACATGGCCTAGCCCTATCTAGTCTGTCCTTCCATATCAACAACTACAACAGTCCCCTTTTTTCCTTTACAGATCCTCTGTGTTTGTCCCATGCTTTTTTGAATTCAGTTACTGTCATCTCTACCACCTCCACTGGGAGATTATTCCATGGATCCACCACTCTTTCCGTAAAGAAATATTTCCGCATATCACTCCTGAATTTATCCCCTTCATCCTCATCCCATGTCCCCTCGTAGCAGAACTTGCTTTCAATTGAAAGAGGCTGCCCCCTGAACATTTATGCCACGGAGGTATTTAAACATCTCAATCATATCACCTCTATCCCACCTTTTCTCTAAGGTGTACACATTAAGATCCTTAAGTCTGTCTTCATATGCTTTATAATGAAGACCACTAACCATTTTAGTAGCCACCCTCTGCACTGACTCCATCCTGTTGACATCCTTTTGAAGGTGCGGTCTCCAGAATTGCACACTATACTCCAAATGAGGTCACACCAAAGACTTATACAGAGGCACTATCACCTCCTTTTTTCTGCTAGCCATTCCTCTCCGTATGCACCCAAGCATTCTTCTAGCTTTTGCTGTCACCTTTTCTACCTGTTTAGCTACTTTAAGATCATCAGACACAACCACGCCTAGGTCCCGCTCTTCTTTAGTGGACAAAAGTACTTCATCCCCTATACTATATTACTCTCTTGGATTGCTGTAGCCCAAATGCATGATCTTACATTTTTTAACATTAAATCCCAGCTGCCAAATTCTAGACCATTCTTCAAGCTTAGCTAGATCCCCCCTCATATTATCTACACCTTCCTGGGTTTCTACTCTATTGCAGATTTTGGTATCATCCACAGAGAAGCAAACCTTACCCAACAGCCCTTCCGCTATATCACTAACAAAGATATTAAAAAGAATTGGACCAAGGACAGATCCCTGGGGCACACCACTGGTAACATCCTTCTCCTCAGAGTGAGCTCCATTTACCTGTACTCTTTGTTGCCTCCCACCCAACCAATGTCTAACCCAAGCAGTAACTTTAGGGTCCATTCCTAGGGTGCTTAGTTTGTTTATAAGTCGCCTGTGAGGAACAGTGTCAAAGGCTTTACTGAAATATAAATACATCACATCTAGGGTTCTCCCTCGGTCCAACTCCCTGTTCACCCAGTCAAAGAAATCAATCAGATTTGTCTGACAAGACCTGCCTCTGGTGTATCCATGCTGCCTCGGATCCTGTAATCCGCTGGACTCCAGAAACCTCACTATTTTCTCTTTCAGCAGCGTTTCCAATAATTTACTCACCACCGAAGTTAAACTTACCGGCCTGTAGTTGTCAACCACATCCTTACTTCTGCTTTTGTGTAAAGGCACCACATGAGCCTCTCTCCAGTCCTTTGGCACTACTCCCGACTCTAACGTGGCATTGAAAAGGTTAGTCAGTGGAGCTGCTAGAACGTCCCCAAGTTCCCTCAGTATTCTAGGGTGTATCCCATCTGGTCACATCACTTTGTCTACTTTAAGTTGAGCTAGTTTCTCATGAACACAGTCTTCTGAAAATTGTTCAAGATGTCCCTTCTGTTCCTGTTTGTGGGTGTTTTATGAGGTCCTGCTCCTGGTTCTTCATCTGTGAACACAGAATAGAAACATTTGTTAAGCAATTCCGCTATCTCCAGGAACAAGAAGGAATGTAGTCTTCACATATGGGTATCATCGGCACCGACGGAGCCCGCACGGGAACGCTCCCCAGCGTCCAATAGGAACGCTTTTGGGAGCATCCCTCAGCACATGCGTGCTGCCTTCCCACCTTTCCAACTGTCCCTCTTAAGCTCTTCGTTTTCCGCGGAGCCAACAGAACTCATACTCTGTCACTGCAGAAAATGTATTTTTTAATCTTGTTTTCTTGTGGTCGCGCTTGCCTCCGCATGACGCTTACCGGTACCGCCGGTTCTTTTCTTCTTAAAAAAAAACCCAAACAAACTCTGAATTGTTTCTCTTCAGAAACTTTCTTTTTCGGTGCTAGGCGCCATTTTGGGCACTAGGCCCCCTTTTTTCCTTTAAAGATTGAAAAACCAGCTAGTGGTTTTAAAAAAATTCACTAAGTGTGGCGGTACCATTTCCATCACCGACACCCATGACTGGTGTCTTAAATGTTTAGGCCCTGACCATTCTCCATCTGAGTGTCTCTCTTGTATGGGAATGACTAAAAGAGGAAGACAGAACCGGGCTGCAAAGCTCGGTACCCTCTCTTCTTCGGATGCCAGGTCCATTGCATCAACGTCTTCAAGAGCCTCTTCTTCCTCCCATGGAACTCAGGTAGCTAAACATAAAAGCTGGTCCTCAAAGGGTAGCTCTCCTGCAAAGCATCGAGAGGCCATTGGCATTGCCCTTGAGGGAACCACACCGGCAAAACAGCCCCGGCGGGAGGCTTCAGCCTCCAAAGCATCAACGGGGTTCCAGGATGTTCTTGAGGCTTCGGCCTCGACAGAACTACTGGTGCCATGCTCAGGGGTCCCGGTCACCTTCACTGGTACCGACACCCAGGCATCGGCAGCGTCGATAGACCAGAGATTCTTCGCTATCGAGCGCAGTATTGCAGCTCTCCTTACAGCTGCGGTACCGTTGACACCGATGGTTCAACGGGCACTGGCACCGGTACAGACACTGGTACCGGCACAGATACTGGTACCAGCACCGGCGGTACTGGCCCCGGTGGGAATTCTTCCCATGCCGTCTTTGCCTGGCATCGAAAGATCGGTACCGGATCAACTCGGTACTGACTTCGATCGATACCGGGACCATGCCTTACATGAACATCGTGATCAGAGATACTTCGAATCCTCAGATTCCAATGACTCTGATAATTCTGCTGGTACCAGAGTTTTTCTCCCGGAAGACTCCTCTTCTCCTCAACGCAGAATGTCGCCTCCAGAGGACATGTCCTTTCAGGATTTTATTCGTGATGTTGCCAAAGGCCTTTCAATCACGGTAGCTCCTGAAAAGGAACCTAGAGCAAAGGAATTGGAAATTCTCCAATATCCTAAAGCTCCAAAGGAGGCAGCCACTCTGCCCATTCATGAAATTCTTCATGATTTGATGCTCAGAATGTGGGAGACACCTTTGACCACGTCTTCTCATTCTAGGAGGCTTGATACCATGTATCGAGTTCCACCATGTCCTGGATTTCAAAAGACTCAGCTGCCACACCATTCCATGGTAGTGGAGTCAGCCATGCGTAGGATGAAAAGTGCAAAGAGACATGCAGCCAATCCTCCAGGTCGTGAATGCAGGACTCTTGATGCTTTTGGGCATCAAACCTTTCAAGCTTCCATGCTTTCAGCTAGGATGAGCTCATATTCTATGTCAGTTAACTGAATCAGACTCAGCTTTGCTTCAACTCATCAGAACCACTTCACTGAGTCATACTTTAATACTGTTGACAGTAACTACTGTCTACCACTGTTGACAATAACTCACTTAAATGTGCTTGAATCTGTCCACTGCCCCTAAACCCACCTTCTACCAACTGCCCTAAACCTAACATCTACTGAAACTGACTGTTCACTAATAGAAATTAAACTTACTGCTATTACTTCCCCTCCTAATCGTCCTCTGTATAAACAAACAATGACCGCTCCCACCAAAATGCTGAACACACATCCCTGTCACCTAAGACTACTCAGCACCTGCGCCATATTACTAACACTAATTGCCCTTACACACAGTCTATACACCAAGCACTCAAAGCCAATCCCAATCATACAAAGTTTTACCCGCCTTCAAACCCTACCAGCACATACACCAAACTGGACTAGTACAAAAGTGAACCATAACCGTCTTATACACATAAAACCTACTGTATATTACCAACTAAATTCCCTGCCAAATAATAAAAAACAAGTCAATTTATCTTGTATCCTCACAAACGCTAGATCCATGAAAAATAAACTCCCTATCTTCACTGACCTATTAACTGACAATAAACCAGACATACTCTGTGTCACTGAAACATGACTTGCTGACTCTGATGTAGTCTATTTAAACCAACTAGATAAGAATGCCTACGATATCTTTCATACACATAGAAACAATAAAAAAGGGGGCGGAGTGCTTGTAATGACTAAAAAAGAACTAAAAGCCAAACAACACTCCTCAGACATCATTAACAACATTGACACCCTCACTATAAAGATTGATAACATTAAAATATGCCTGATATACAGACCACCCGACCACAAAACAGAAAATATGGATGTCCTGATAGAATTTCTCAGCTCTTCCACTGACCAATGTCCTATAATGATGTTAGGAGACTTTAACCTCCCGTCCCTTCCCACAACATACTCAACACTCTTTCTTGAGACTGTGCAAGACATAGGTTTTCACCAAATCATCAATAAAAAGACCCATTCCAAAGGAGGAACCTTAGATCTTATTCTCCTCCCAGAAGTACTCCATAAACTTTATAAGCCGGAATCCCTAAAATGTACGCCGATCCCTTGGTCAGACCACCACCTGATTAATTTTAATATTACACCTACAGAATCTATTAATAAACACAACAAACAAGAACAGCTACCCCCTAGATTCAAAAGATTCAGTGCAGAAGATTTCCTAGACCAGACCATCCCTTATCTCTCCTCAACACCTACAAATCTCGATGAGGCCTTCTCAAAGTGGCATAAAACAATCTCAAATGCTGCAGAAAATAAACAATCAAACAAGAAGACCACCCGTCATAGAACTGATAATGCCCCATGGTTTAATAACTCATTAAAAACTATGAAAAGAACACTCAGGAAAATAGAACTAAAGTGGCGCAAAACAAAATCCCCCTCACTTAACGAACTCTACAGTACTTATCTCAAAACTACAGAGACGCCACCGATAGTGCTAAGAAAACTTTTCACGCCTCTATCCTAAATAAATCAATAAACAGACCTAGAGAACTGTTCTCAATTGTCCAAAACCTAACCAAAAACACACACAACTCAAGTCAAGAAACTAATGACATATCTCCCCAAACATTAGCAAATTATTACACATACAAATCAAAGATAAATAATAGCTTATCAATTCCTCAAGACATCCCTTACCAACCTCCACTAGAAACATGGAACAATTTCTACCCTATAACAAAAGAGACCCTTAAGAATATTATGGTGCACCTAAACACCACTACATCACACCTTGACCCCTGCCCAGTAAACTGGATAAAGAACACCCTCCCATCTCTAGCCCCTTTCATAATACCACTAATTAATCTATCCCTAAAACAAGGCTATCTCCCGTCCGCTCTAAAGCATGCATTAATTAGACCCATACTAAAAAACAATACATTGGATAAAACCTCACCGAAATCCTATAGACCTATCTCCAGTATACCATTCATGGCAAAACTTGTAGAAAAAGTAGTCCAGATGCAAACACAAGATTACATCGACACATCAGCTCCCCTTGATGACCAACAATATGGCTTCCGTCCTGGTCACGGAGTAGATACTCTTTTAACAGCCCTCCTAGACACACTAGTAAGAGGAATAGACACCCCCAAGAATGCTTTCCTACTTCTGTTCCTAGACATATCAGCGGCTTTTGACAGTGTTCATCACACCCTAATGCTCCATAGGCTCACACAAATCGGTGCCAACACAACAGTCCTTAAATGGTTTACCTCATATCTTTCAAACAGATCCCAAACTGTTAGGATCAACAATAAAACCTCCAACACATACAAGCAGGAAATAGGACTCCCTCAAGGCTCTGCACTATCAGCTCTATTATTTAACATATATATACAACCGATCTGCAATATCTTTAAAAAGTTCAAAATCCATTACCACATATATGCAGACGACATTATGTTGTATATACCATTCACTATTCCTATGATCCCCCTCCAACTCTTAACAGACTGTTTCAACGAGTTAACAACTTGGTTAGAAGACCACAATCTTTTTATCAACCATTCCAAAACAGACATATTAATTGTAACAAGGAACAAATCCTTTTCCCCCCCTACCCACATTACACTCCAGAATCATGACATCCCCATAAAAAACGAAATAAAATACCTAGGGGTGTTACTCGACACCCAACTTAGTATGAACACACATATCAGAAGCACAACAAAGAAAATATACTATAAACTCAAAGTGCTAAAACAACTACGCCCTCTAGTCCATCTGCAAGATTTCATAAGTATTATTCAAGCCATTATCACCCCACATTTCGACTTCGCCAACCTCGCTCTACTAGGCACAACAAACCAAAACATCAGAAAACTCCAACTGGCGCAAAATGCCGCGGCCAGAACTATAACGAAAGCTCATCCCTTCGAGCACATAACACCATACCTGACCAAACTACACTGGCTCCCCATTCATTGTAGAGTAAACTACAAACTAATAATAACTACTTTTAAAGCACTAAATAATACCGCCCCAGAAACGCTAAATAAACTTATCATCAAAGACACACCCCACAGCGCTTATAGAAGAAGCAATGCCAATAAACTAAGAATACCAAAAGAATTCACAAAGTCCACGAAGACAACAAATAAAAGGCATTCTCCCATGCAGCCCCCATGCTCTGGAACTCACTACCAGAAGACATCCGATCCATAACTGATATCAAAGACCTACGCAAAAACTTAAAAACACACCTATTTACCTCCTACTATGGCACGCTAAATAACTCCCAACAAGACGAAAAAGGATAAGCCAGACAATACATACAGACCATCACCCCAAGACTTAAACACATCTAGACTTCACTACCGCTTACACCGCTGAACTCCTCCTTCCACGCCTGTACATAGTTATGTGTACATAGTTACTAATGAAAGTTCAAATGTTAAAAAGTTAAATGTAATATGTACTTAGATTAGGTTATCGTTCTATTGTTCTATGTAAAAAACAGAAATGTCACTCTGTTTCTTTAATTGTTCTATGTAAACCGCACCTGATCTTCGGAAGGTTGCGGTATATAAAAATTTGTTAAATAAATAAAAAATAAATAAATATATATGGGTATGTTCCTCAAGGAGGTCACAGGAGATTTGGCGCTTATGAGCCCACTTCTCCCAGATGACAGACAAGACTTCCTTACGCTTGTCAGGCATGCTCAAGATGTCTCCAAGTTTGTCAATCGTGCAGCCTTTGACTGCTTTTAATGCATCAGCAGAACCTCTGCTATTGCCATTGGTGCACGACGGATTGCCTGGCTTCAGGCATCAGACTTGGAGATTTGGGTACAGGATAAATTAGGCAACATCCCTTGCACAGGAGAAAATCTCTTTGGCAAAAATTGGCAGGAAAAGGCTAATGAGATAAATGCTGACAATATCACCTTAGATTGTCAAAATCTACAGCCACTCCAGCCAGAAAGAAACCCTATAACAAACCCTCTTTCAGCAAAAAGAGGAAGTTTTATCCATCCTATACCCAGCAAAGCCAAGCTCACAGTCAAGTTGCCCAAAAGGGACAACAACAGCAATTCAAATAGCAGAAGAAGCCAAAAGGCCCGAGAGCTCAACCAGCTCTGCAGGTTCAGCCCCCTCAAGGGCTTTGACTCCCTTCCTAGAGAGCTTGGCCTTCCTGCCTCTGAGGGGTCCAGAACCCCTAAATATTCCAGGCAGGCTGTGTCATTTTGCCAACAGATGGCACCAAATAACAGCAGAAAATTGGACTCTGTCCATTGTAGGAAAGGGGTACAGGCTTCATTTTCACGGCATGCCCCCTCCTACAATCTTAAGGCAGTTCAATTCCCAGACATCTGCAGACAATCTGTTGGATCACGAGGTCTCAACACTTCTTGCCCAAGGGGCAATAGAGGAGATACCCATTCTCCAGCAGGGTACAGGGTTCTACTCCCCCCTATTTTCTTATTCCAAAGAAAACAGGACGAGACAGACCCATTCTAGACCTCAGAGAATTGAACAAATACCTGTTCCAAGAGAAGTTCAAAATGATTTCTCTAGGAACTCTTCTGCCATACCTTCAAAGTCAGGATTGGCTTTGCTCTCTAAACTTAAAGGATGCATATACTCACATTCTGATCCATCCAGATTACAGGAAGTTCTTATGATTCCTTTTCAAGGGCAAACACTTCCAATACAGGGTTCTTCCCTTTGGTCTGGCTTCCGCACCAAGAGTATTCACGAAATGCACGGCAGTAGTAGCTGCATTCCTGTGAACCCTAGGGATTTTCGTCTTCCCTTACTTGGACGACTGGTTCATTCGAGCCCCCACGGTTGCAGAGGCCAGCTCTGCACTGTCTCGCACAATGCGAATCCTCCAATATTTGGGATTGGTAATAAACTTCCAAAAATCCCAACTTGTTCCTTCCCAGTCTCTGGAGTTCATAGGAGCCTATCTAGATTCCAGACAGGCAAGGGCTTTCCTTCCACAGGCCCGGTGTCTTCGCATAGTGCAACTAGCTTCTCAAGCAGCGGGAAAATCCTCCCTAACTGCTCGAGAACTGCTACAGTTACTGGGACACATGGCATCCGCAATCCATGTAGTTCCCTATGCTCGCCTCCACATGTGAGCAGCCCAGTGGACCCTATCCACACAGTGGACACAGGCCGTTTGTCAGACAAGATAGCAAACTCTCATCGGCTGATCTTGTCCCTTCAATGGTGGCAATCACTGGAGAATCTTTCAGTGAGGTCTCCTTTCCATCAACCCCTATTCCAGGCCACCCTAACAGATGCATCACAGGTGGGTTGGGGAGCACACCTGCATCATCTCTCTACCCAGGGCACCTGGACTCCACAGGAGGCTTGTCTTCACATAAACCACCTGGAATTAAGAGCAATCTATTTAGCTCTTCGAGTATTCCACGCCCAGCTCTGCTACGAGACAGTCCTAGTCGAGACGGACAATCAAGTAGCCATGTTCTATGTGAACAAGCAGGGCGGAACAGGCTCTCTGTCGTTATGCAAAGAAGTTTTACGACTTTGGGCCCTCGCCAGAGAGCATCAAATCCACCTTCTCATGGTATATCTTCCAGGCATTCAAAACCTTTGGGCAGACAAACTCAGCCGAGTATTGCTGCCTCACGAATGGTCTCTCCACCCAGACCAGGTGACAAAGACATCTGGGGGACTCTAGACATAGACCTCTTTGCAAGTCCACTGAATGCAAACTTCCCCGGTTCTGTTCCAAGATTCCGGCTCACAATTGCCAGGCAAGGGATGCCTTCCTCCTTCACTGGGGTCAGGACTTCCTCTATGCCTTCCCACCCATTTCCCTCATCCCCAAAACACTTTTCAAGCTTCAGAGAGACAGAGGTCGTATGATCCTCATGGCGCCACGGTGGCCAGGCCAAACGTGGTATCCCCTGCTTCTGCATCTCTCTCAAGCTGCACTTCTGGAGTTAGGCTGTGCTCCAGATCTCCTTTCCCAGGAGAGCGGGATGCAATGGCATCCGAATCCCCAGTCCCTGCATCTCAGGGCCTGGTTGCTGAGAGCTTAAATCTTCAGGATCTCAACCTTTCCCAACAGGTAAAGGATATCCTTCAGGCTTCTAGAAAACCTTCTGCAAGATGATCTTACGCTTTTAAGTGGAAACGTTTCACTATATGGTGTTCCCAGAAGGGTTAAACCCCTGGTGATACCTTTGGAGTCAATAGTAGAGTATCTACTTCATTTATCAAATTCTGGTCTAAAGACCAATTCAGTAAGAGTCCATCTTAGCACAATTACAGCTTCCTATAAGTCTCTAAATGGACAACCACTTTCCTCTCATCCTCTCATATCCAGATTTATGAGAGGTCTTCTTTTAACAAAACCTCCCATCAAACCACCACCGGTGGCGTGGGATTTAAATCTAGTTCTTGGGCAGCTCATGAAACCGCCTTTTGAACATTTAGCCACTACTACCCTAACGTTTTTGTCCTGGAAAGTCATCTTCTTAATTGCAATCACCTCTGCACGTCGCATTAGTGAATTGCAAGCCTTAGTGGCTGATCCTCCTTACACTAGATTTCATCATGATAAGGTTGTCCTCAGAACTCATCCATACTTTATGCCAAAGGTGGTCTCGCCTTTTCATTTAAATCAAGCGATTTATCTTCCTGTATGTTTTCCGAGGCCTCATGCCTCTAATGCAGAGAAGAATCTTCACACTTTGGACTGTAAAAGAGCCTTAGCGTTTTACCTACAAAGAACACAGCAACATAGAAAGTCTTCTCAACTTTTTATTGCTTTTGATTCTAGTCATTTGGGACTTCAGTCTCCAAGAGGACTTTATCCAAATGGATTGCACAGTGCATATCCTTTGCATATGAGAGTAAGAGTCTTCCTCTTCAAGGCCATGTCACAGCTCATAATGTGAGAGCTATGTCAGCCTCTATGGCTAACCTTCACTCTGTGTCTATTGTTGACATTTGTCGAGCAGCCACCTGGGCTTCGTTACATACTTTACAGCCCACTACTGCCTAGATAAAGCCTCCCGTCGGGATGCCTTCTTTGGCCAGGCTGTTCTTCAAAATCTCTTTCAAACCTAATACAACTCCTACCCACCAACCTGGTGGGATGCCAGAGATCCATGGGAGGAAGCATGGCCCACCTCACCATAGGTGGCAGCTTCCTGGGGTCATCTCCCTGGCATCTTCAGCTAGGGAGTCCCCATATGTGAAGACTACATTCCTACTTCTTCCTGGAGATAGTGTAGTTACTCACCTGTAACAGGTGATCTCTGGGAACAGCAGGAATTTAGTCTTCACAACCCACCCAACTCCCCTAGGAGTTCTCTCTCTCTATATATATATCTTTTCTCTCTCCCTCTATCCTTTCACTCAGCTACAAACTGAAGAGGGACAGTTGAAAAGGTGGGAAGGCAGCACGCATGTGTTGAGGGATGCCCCCAAAAGTGTTCCTATTGGACGCTGGGGAGCGTTCCCGTGCGGGCTCCGTCGGTGCCGACGATACCCATATGTGAAAACTAAATTCCTGCTGTTCCTGGAGATCACCTGTTACAGGTGAGAAACTACGCTTTATCCTCATCAGCTTCTATATATTCCTCCCCTTAACCCCTAAATGTCTGACAATACCACTTTTGCCCTTCCTCTTCTCACTAACATATCTGAAAAATATCTTATCCCCCCCCCCCCCCATTTTATTGCATTAGCTATTTCCTCCTCTTTTGGAATCTTTGCTTTCCTGACTACTTTGCTAGCTTCTCTAAGTTTTTCCAAATATAGATGCCTGTCTTCCTCTCTCTGTGATCTCTTGTATTTTATGAAGGCCTCCCTCTTTTTCTTCACTTTTTCAGCTACTTCCTTCAAAAGCCACAGCGGTCTCTTTTTCATTTTACCTTTATTTACCATTTTAACAAAAAGGTTGGTTGCCCTTAAAATATCCCCTTTCCGTTTTGCCCACTGTTTTTCTACATCCCCCATCTGTTCCCATCCCGCTAACAACTCCCTGAGGTATTGGCCCATCTTGGCAAAGTTAAAATCTAAGACTCTTACCTTAGAATAGATTCTAATAGCCCTAGTCCTAATACTGAACCACACTATCTGGTGATCACTGTATGCAAAATGATCTCCCATTATAACATCAGAAACACTTTCACCATTGGTAAGCACCAAGTCCAATATGGCCCCTTCACGCGTGGTGTCTGTTACCAATTGCCTGAATAGTTCTCCCTGTAGAGAATCCAGGATCTCTTTACTTCAAGATGATACTGCAGCAGGAATGTGCCAATCAACATCTGGCATATAGAAATCCCCTATTAGTAGCACTTCCCCTTTCCTAGCAATGCTGCGTATATCTTCAATTAACTCTGTCCACCTCTTCCTCTTGTGAGGGAGGTCTGTATATCACGCCAATGCAAATAGATTTCTCTTTCCCTCTTTCTAGTTTAACCCGCAATGCCTCCTCTCTCCCTTTTAAGCTCTGTAATTCCAAAGCTTTAATAGTATTTTTTACATATAGTGCCACTCCTCCTCCCTTTCTTCCTACCCTGTCCTTTCTGAATAAAGTATAGCCAGGTATAGTTACATCCCAGTCATGGTTTTCTGTGAACCATGTTTCTGTAACTTGTCAGACGGCTGCCTGGGTGAGAATGTTCACAGTCTTGGCAAGTGCATATATCAATATGATTTGCAAGGGATTGTGGGCAATGCAGTCCATTCACACCAGACACAGCTGCTCACAATAATTAGTTGTGCTTGAGGTTAAAGCCAATAAGATATTTATTTATGGGGTTATTTCTCCCAACACAGATATGCTTGGTAGCACATAAATCAGGTTACTTGCTTTCAGTGTTAAACTTGAAAAAACAAAATCAGGAAAACAACATTTGAACTTGTCAGGCAATCAAAGCAAAAGAAATAAGACCTGGTTGGTAACAAACTGGTCTTTTCTGTAGGCTTTAGCTAATATTTTCTTAGCAGTGTATCAAACAACAAACAAAAATCCACAAAGAAGGGAAAAAAACCTGTTCTTTTCAGGTTAACTTCTTATATCTTCCCACATAGATTCAGAAGTGATTCCCTCAGAGCTCACAAGCAATTAGGTAAGGCTCAATTGCTAGCAGTTACCCAGCTGAAACCCCTTAGCTGGCTTGCTTTCTACTGCGTGGCTAAAAATCCTACTCAGGAGCTTTTCTGAGTAGATTAAAGAACAAGTTTGTATTTCTTTGTGATGGTTGCTGTATTTTATAACAGAAAATCACCAAAGGAGTTTAGACAGAGAGCAATCCATGTAAACACATCCTTCATCTGCCATCTCTCCCCCTTCTTCAACAATCATGGGTTCAATATCATGGATTGGCACAGATGAATTTCTCAATGGAGCACTTTCAGGAGAATACTTGTTTCCCTGCTGTCTTTCAAGGTTATAGCTAGGGCATAGATCAGTGTTCATACCTGAGCTTCCATTGCTGTTAGAGTTCCTCTCTATATAGCCTGGCCAGTACGTAGTCCAGTTCTTATGTCCAGCCTTCCAATCCAGATCCCTGGACACTGGATCTCTCTTCACATACCTTCTGGCATGGGTCTTAGGGTCCCTTCCACGTGCAGCCGTCTCCCTCACAGGTACCGTCTGGAGATTCCTAGCTCTGCAGCACCATTCCTCTGGCTTTCCCCAGTCCAATGGTGTATGTTGGCCCTTGGAATGCCTCCCAGTATACGTACTGCTCCGGACTCCTCTAAACCTCCCAAAGGCTTTTCTCTTCTTTCTTCCAAAGGGTTTCTTGCCCTCTCTGTCCGTCCGGTTTGGCTTCTGCTTCTGATGATCCTCCAGATGAAACTGAGGATATCCAAGCTGATCATGAAGATGATGATAATTCTGAGGATATCCAAGCTGATCATGAAGATGATGATGATTCTCTGTAGAATAAACTCTACCTTTATTCTGCTTAGATGAGTGCTCCTCCCTAGCACAGCACAGCTGTGCTGAATCAGGCCCTGCCCTTTGAGATGAGTGCTTGGGGATTACCTCATAGCCCTCCTGATTGAACACACGTTTCCCCACTTCAGCTCCTCTAATGGCTGTTGGAAACCTGGTGCATTCTGGGACTGGTAGTCTTATGGGAAAATTCTGTTTTCTTATTTCTACCAGAACTGACAGGTTGCTTGTTCAGAGTCACTTCACCTTTTCTATAGCTCCTTCCTGAGCTATGATAAGCTTCCTTATCACAAACTGCCACTAAATCCAAGTCAGCCACTCCTACCAAAGCTTCAACATCAGGGATCTTATTTCCCATGCTACGGGCATTTATACACACTGCTTTCCATATGTTACCCCTGTTACCCATTTCCATAAAGGTATTTAATGTATCACTTACCTGGGGGGCTTTCTTCACCCATCCCCAACGAATCTAGTTTAAAGCCCTCTTCAGTAGATTAGCCAGTCTACTACTGAAGACGCGTCGACCTTTCTTGAACAGATGGATGCCATCTCTGCTCTGCAATCCTTGGAACAGCATCCCATGGTCTAGGAAACCAAAACGCTCTCAATGACACCATCCACACAGCCATGCATTCATCTCCAGGATGCAAGCCTCTCTGTCTTGGCCTTTACCCTCAACAGGGAGGATTGAAGAGAAAACCACCTGTGCACCTAACTGTTTCACCCTCTGTCCCAGAGCCATGAAGTCACTTTTGCTATGCTCAGAGGGATACCTGGCAGTATCATTTGTTCCGACATGGATTAGCAACATTGGGTAATAGTCAGTGGGCTTGATGAGTCTCGGCAAACTCTCTGTAACATCTTGGATTTTGGCACCAGGCAGACAGCATACCTCTCTGGACATCAAGTCTGGTTGGCAGATGGACGCCTCAGTATCCCTCAGAAGAGAGTCACCAACCACCACTACCCTTCACTTCCTTGTGGTCACTGATTCTGCAACTTTGGGGTACTTGAGCTCTGGTTCTTCCCTTTCCAGGGATGCTTTCACCACCTCCACTTCCAGGGCTGCATAATGGTTCTCCAATTCTCTATTGCTGTCGTACAAGCCGCATTGTCTTACAGCAGATAGGCCAAAGAGGCCTGGGAAGCGTAGAGGGGCGTTCTCTTTGGCATACATCTGGTTTTCTCGGGCACACTGGCTGGACCTCAGGGGGTCTCGGGACTCCCATTGATATTGATCTGGGAAACCTTCCTTGATCTTCTGGGTTTCAGGCCTGGTGTCAGTCCTTTTGACGGGCTCACTGGCCCTGGGATGCTGCTCCCTCCAGAAGGAGGCTGCTCCTGTTCAATACAATGAAACCTTGAAGGCCCATTCTCAGAATGCCTCCAGTCGGAGGTGCAGGCTACGCCATTTCTTTCAGGATTGGGCCCAAGTCATCACTGGGAGCTTAGACACCATTCAACATGGCTATGTCCTGAAATGCAGAGAGCCTATCCCAGAGCCACTGTCCAGATCACATTAGACAAGTTGCTGAATCAGCATACGGGAGTGCCAGTTCCCCTTGCTGAGCAGGCCAGGTACTCCCATCTATTTTTTTAAGCCAAAGACAGATGAGTCCTTAAAGCTGATACTCGATGTCAAAAAAGTCAACATGCACTTATGCACACTGCACTTCCATGATTTAGGCGGTATGCCATGGAGAGTTCGTAGGATTGCTGGATTTAGCTGAAGCTTATTTTCATGTCCCTATCTGGGAGGATCAGCAGCATTTTTTGCATTTTGCCATGCTTGGCTCTCATTTTCAGTTTGACACTGTTCCCTTTGGCCTCTACACCACCCCAAGAATGTTCTCAAAAGTAATGGTGGTGGCAGCAACTGCGCTATGGTACCAAGGGATCTGTGTTCACCCATATCTGTATAATTGGCTCATCTGCGCCTGGTCTCAGTTCATCCCGGGTGGTAGTCTTTCTGGAAAACCTCAGCTGGGTGATCAATCGGGGAGCCAGTTGGAGCCTTCCCAATCCTTGGAATACCTGAGAGCGTGATTTGATACATGAGTGGGAAGAATCTTCCTGCCCAAAGTGAAAGTGCATTAGTTGCTGGACCGGCTGATAGTTTTCAGTTCTCAACAGACTCCCAGGGTTTGCGATTATCTACAGCTTCTCAGCTTAATGGCTGCGGCGGCAGCAATCAAGATGGGCACAAGCGAATATGAGATCACTTCAGAGATCCTTGGTGACTCACTGGTCTCTGAACTCTCAAGCTTCCCCTCCAGCCAGAGGTAAGGTCCAGCCTGTGGTGGTGATGTTCATGTATTTATTATTTTGTTATTTTCAAGATCTATACCCTCTGAATAAGGCCTAGCTTGCCAAAATGAATTGGGGTTATCTTGGTGAATAAAAGTGCCCTTATCACTTGTCAGTGCACCTGCTGTCTTTTGTTTTTTTGGCTCCTGTGTGGGTTGCTTGCTTTCCATTGGACTTACAGTCAAGGTGAGGGCCATTCAGTTGGCCCTCCTGCATTTTCAGCCCCTGGTCAAGGGTAGAGCAGTTTGAGTGAACTGCCATGGCGGTGGCATACATCAATCAAAAAGGCAGCACAGAGTGCTGGAGTGGTCCTGGAAATAACTCTTGTTCACCTGGGCAGAGAGAAACCTCCTAATTCTGTTGGTGCAATACATCACGGGGTTCGAAAATGTGGAGGCGGACTTCCTTAATTTTCACTTGCTCTATCCCAGAGCGTGGGAGTTAAGGCAGGAGGCATTTCATCAGATTTTGCACTTCCGGGGCCATCCCAAGAAGAACCTGATGGCGGCCCGATCCAGAGCCAAAGCATGCCCTTTTCTTCAGTCACCTCAGGGAAGCAGGGTCCAAGGGCATAGACACCCTAGTTCAATCTTGGTCAAAGCACTGCCTATGTTTCTTCTGTGGCCACTTGTTGATGTGCCCTTCGTAACATAGATCACGATCCCAGCTGGATTGTTCTGGTGGCACTGGATTGGCCATGGAGGCTGTGGTTCAAGGACCTGTTGCAGCTCCTGCAGTAACCTCCTCTGTGCCTGCCGCCAACCTGGGGGCTGTTATGCCAAGGGTTGATTGTTCTGGTTGACGTGGCTCCCTTTTCGCTTATGGCTTGGCTCTTGAAAAGCATTGCTTGATGTGTAAAGTCTTTTCTCCTGCAGTGGTTTTCACTCTCCTCAGGGCCAGGGGAAGTTCTACAAGCCTGTGGTGCTGCACACATCAGCTTATTCCTGAGATTTGCTGTCCCTTTTTATTTTTACTCAGAATGGCTTAGAAAAGGCCCTTTCCCGTTGTTCCCTGAAAGTTTATGTGGCAGCTCTTTTGTTTCAATGGTCCGGTGGCCAGGCACTCCATAGACTTGCACCCGGATGTTCAGGGTGTTTGGCACTTGCATCCTCCTTTGCGTAAAATAGTCCCCTCCTGGGATCCCTGCCTGGTGTTCTGGGCCCTGATGACTGAGCCCTTGAAGCAGGCTATGCTTAAAGATTTAACTCTTAACTGTTTTCTTGGTCAGGATTCATATTGTCCTTCTCAGAGGAGGCTATATGCATTTGGCCTGTACCTCCCTTTTAGCCCAAGATGGTATCTTCCTTCCATGTGAATGAAGTGGTTTGTCTGCCCTTCCTTTCAAAGGAGCAGTGTCAAGGGAAGGACAGTGAGCTTCACCTGCTTCTTCAGTACTTGAAGGTTATGAACACTTTTCTTAAGTCGGATCATTTTTTGTGCTGTTTGTCAGGCTGTGTAAAGGTGACATGGCTGCCAAGTATACAATGGGGCACTGGATCAAGGCCATTGCTTCAGCATATCTATTATGGAACTGGCCAGTTCCAGAGGTTTGCGTGCGCATTCCACTCGGACACAAGCATCTTCACGAGCGGAGCATTGCTTGGTTGCCCCATCTGACATTTGTTGATGCCAATCTGGTCATCACTTTCCATCTTTGTCAAGTATAACCACTTGAATGTCCACACTTTGGCCTTTGGCTCAAAGGTCTTAAAAGCTGCAGTGTCTTCTTCCCGCCCAGTGGAGTCATAGATTTGGTACATCCCACTCGTCTTGACTGGTCTAGCAGGATGATATGGATGGTGACATTTTACTTACCAGATAATGTCCTTTTCTTGAGTCCTGTTAGACCAGTTCAGGACCTGCCCCTAGAACTGTACTGGTCTGCCGGACTTCAGTGGTCCCTCTTTTGGTCTGCTGTAATCTGAGTGGTTGGCCCTGTGGGTCCATAATATTCTGACGAGCCTTTTGTTGAAGGTGATTCTCCACATGTTCTTCTTGTTCTGTTGACCACTGTTGATTTCATTGAGGTGGTCTGAGGTTTGAGATTCTTTGCCATATGCTTGGGTACGGATACTGGTAGCTCAGACTGATAATGGCATGATGTCATCTGAAGCCTGGATTTTTATCTCCACACATCTGCAGGTAGGGGAACACAACCCACTTGTCTGGATAGGTCTCGCAGGACTCAAGGAAAAGTACATTGTGGTAAATAAAAGGCACCTTTAAGTTCACTATAATCTCAGTTACTCCACTGCAGGAACACATTAGAACACTCAGGAGTGATCTTTCTAAATGGTCTTTGGACATTTTGCCTTCTGTTGCCTGACTGAGCTCTGTTTTTCCACCCTGCAAATATAAATCTCCAGGAACAAGCAGGAATGAGTCTTCACATATGGGTACGTCGGTACCGACGGAGCCTGCGCGGGAACGCTCCCCAGCATCCAATCAGAAAGCTTTTGGGAGCATCCCTCAGCGCCTGCGTGCTGCCTTCCCGCCTTTCCAACTGTCTCTCCTCAGTTTTCGTTTTTCCGCGGAGCCGGCAGGACGTCCTCCTGTCACCGCAGAAAATTTTTTAATTCTTAATTCTTTAATTCTTGTTTTCTTGTGGTCGCAGCTGTCTCCCCGACTCCACCGGTACCGCCGGTGTTTTTTCTTTTCTTTTCTTTTCCTTAAATTCAGGGAATTTTTTTCCCTCAGTTTCTGTCTTAAATTTTTTGGGCCTTCTAGGCCTCTCCATCATGGAGCTGCCTCCTTCTTTTCCTAAGTGCCTAAACTGTGGCGGTACAGTTTTGTTTTTAGACTCCAAGAACTGGTGTCTAACCTGTTTGGGTCCTGACCATTTTCCTCCGGAGCCATTAGGCTGCAATATTGTGAGAAGAGATTTTCCATTTCGAGTTTCCCTCGATACCGAGTTCCCTTCCAGTGTCAGGGCATCGACTATTTCTTCTTCTCCACAAGATCAGGTAACCCACAAACAGTCTATTAAGACTAGCCAGCCCTTGAGTGGTATTTTATTTATTTATTTTATTTATTTATTTATCTATTTCTTCTATACCGCCCCTTCCAGAGATCAGGGGCGGTTTACATGGAACAATTTAACAGTTTTGTATACGTTCGTATAACAGTACATTGAACAAGAACTTTTTAACTTTTTACATATAACAGAACAGTAAATTATTAAAACTATTTACAAGGTGTATAACTTGATCAGAAGTTTCTAACTTTTTACAGGGAATAGGCAGCGAGCTGACATTTCTATTTACAGGTGTTATTTACAAAAAGGTTAGGATACAGTGAAGTGAATTCACTATTCAAGTGTGTGTGTGTGTGTGTGCGTGTGTGTGTGATGGAATTTATTTCCATTTTTCGTGGGTTTTTTTGTGTGTCTTTGGGAGAACTGTTTGAGGGGGGCTGTGTATGTTCAGTTAATTGTGTTTTTGCAGGTTTTTTTTTGTTTGTGTGTCTGTGGACGCTGTGTGGCTGGGCTTGGAGGGTAGGGGATTCCGAAGTGTTCGGAGAATAGGTATGTCTTGAGTTCTTTCCTGAATTGAGAGAGGTCCTTTATGATTCGGATGTCTATTGGGAGGTCATTCCAGAGTGTGGGAGCGGTGAATGTGAAGGCTCTGGCACTGGTGGATTTTTTAGTCCTCGTGAATGTTTTTGGTAACTCCAGTGAGAGGGTTGCATTTAGTCTACGGGCTCTTGAATCATTTGGTGCGTGAAGGAGTGTGGATAGATGGGAGGGGGCAATATCGTTTAGTAGTTTGAATGTTGTTAGTAGTGTTTTGTATTTGATTCGGTTATTTATAGGGAGCCAGTGTAGTTCTAGCAGTATAGGGGTTATATGGTCCGCTAGGCGGGCTTTAGTGACTACTTTTGCACAAATGTTCTGTGCTCTTTGTAATAAGTAGATATTCTTTTGTGGGAGGCCAATTAGGAGACTGTTACAATAGTCAAAGTGAGGGGTTATGAGTGAACTGACAACTGATCTAAAGTCATGCGTGTCAAGAAGGGGCCTTAAGTGTTGAATAGTTTTGAGTTTGTAGAATATGGTTTTTACCGTCTGCTTTATGTGTGGTAGCATGGTGAGTGTGTGATCGATTATAACACCTAGGTATTTTACCTCTTTTTTAACAGGTATAGTTGTGTTATTGATGGAGATTGTTGTTGGGTAGGTATCTTCAGCCACAGGTGATCTTGATACGAACATTGCTTCAGTTTTTTTGAGATTGATGCTGAGGTAGTTGGTTTCCATCCAGGATGTGGTTTCTGCCATGCACTCGGATAGAGTGTTATAAGTGGGGGTTTTCGTGGTTATGGGGAGGGCGAGCATGATGTCATCAGCATAGATAAAATGACTGATTTTGTGTTTTTTTAAATATTTTTGTGATGGGTTGAAGGTATAGGTTGAAGAGGAGAGCAGAAAGGGCCGATCCTTGGGGTATTCCTTGTCCTTGGGGGAAGGTTTCTGATGCTTCCTGGTTTACTTGAACTCGCATTAGTCTGTGTGTGATGTAGGACTTGAACCAATTGAGGACAGTCCCGCCTATTCCTAAGTTTTCTAATCTATTAATCAGTGTAAGGTGGTTGATGTTGTCAAATGCGGCGGAAATGTCTATGAAAAGGAGTAGTAGGCCCTGAGTGTTATCGTCTGTATGTCTTATGAGGAAGTCCATCAGAGTAATTAAAAGGGTTTCTACACCATGGAAGGGGCGGAAACCAAATTGGTGGGAGTCAAGGGAGTTGTGCTCATCTATGTGTTCTTGCAATTGTAGTTGAACAGTTTTTTCTATTATTTTAGCCATAAATGGAATGCTGGCTATCGGTCTGTATGAGTTTGGGTCTTTCGGGTCGAGTTTATATATTATTATTATTGGGCGGATCGTTGTGTGTTTTAGGGCATCAGGCATAATGCCTTGGGAGAGGGATTGATTTACTATGTATTGAATTTTTCCAGCTAGTTCTTCCTTAGTACTTTTGATCCATGACACAGGGCAGGGATCGAGTGGGGAAGTTGTGGTGTTGATAATTGTTATGATCCTGAGGAGGTGTTTTTGATCTATCGTGTGAAAGGTTGTCCAGTTGTTATTGGTTTCGGTGTTTGTGGGGAGTAGTGTTGGTGCAGTATTTAGTTTGCATTTTAGTTTTTCTGCAAAGTGGGTTGCTAGGGTTTGAATACTTATTGCTGATTGTTTTGGCTCTGGGTTTTTGATTTTTGTCAGTGTTTTTATAATTGCAAATAGTTCTCTAGGGCGATTGATAGCTAGGTTTATTACCTTGGAGTGGTAATCCTTTTTTGATTTGTTAATCGCATTCTTGTATTCGTTGAGTGTATTTAAGTATTGGGATTTATTCTCGACAGATTTAGTTTTCCTCCATTTCTTTTCTTGTTTTCTCAGTTGTTTTTTTAGGTTCACTAGTTCTTTCGTGAACCATTTTTCTGTCTTTTTTAACTGTCTATGCGTGGTGTGTGGGGGCAGCTGCTTTTTGAATTGTGAGGTTCCAGTGATTTACAGTGGAGTTGATGTCTGGGAGGTTTGTGTTCAGTGTTGGTAGTACTTTGTCAAGGAAGGTATCTTTGTTGAAGTGTGCAAAGCGTGATATATGGGGTGTGTGTTGCGTGGTGTTCTGCGTTGCTTGTGCTGGGAGGTGGAGTGTAATGAGGTGATGGTCGGACCATGGTACTTCTGTTATTGTTGGAGGGGTGTGTTGCTGGTGGTTAATAAAGGAGATGGGGAGGAAGATGAGATCTAGAGTGTTGCCTTTTGTATGGGTAGGGGCATGTACTATCTGTGTATATCCCATTTGGAGCATAGTGTCCATGAAGTTGTTTGATTGGGAATCATTCAGGGAAGGGAGGTTTAAATCACCTAGGATTATGAGCGGTTTGTTTGGTGATGTTGTGCAAGCAAGTTCCAGGATGGGAGAGAGGTTTTTTTGATCAGCTGTAGGGGGTCTGTATATGAGGGTGAGTGCAAGGGTTCTATTTTCTATGTTGATGATGTCCATTCCGTCTATATTATTTAAACTTGTTAAGGTGTATTGTAGGTCTTTTTTGGTGAGTATGAGAGTACCACCACCTCTCTTTGCATCCCGATGACAGCTGAATATGTCATACTGATGTGTGTTTAGTTGGTTTAGTAGTACGGTGTCTGTGGGAGAGAGCCATGTTTCAGTGATGCATATGATTTCAGGTTTTTCTTCTTTTATCATGTCATTGATTATTGGTATTTTGTTTCGTATGGATCGAATGTTTATTAAGATGAGCTTTGTTTTGGCGTCTATATTAGTAGTATTGTCAGTTACACCACTGTATGGATGATGTTTTATTTGTATGAGTCTTCGTTGGTGTTTATCTGAGGCATGGCGTGTATAGTGATTGTGAGAGTGTGTTGAGCTATGTGTGGGTTTTGGTAAGGGATTTGTATGATGGGGTTAATATTTTGTGGGTTTCGGTAGTGATTATGGATGATGGGGATGTTTTTGTAGGAGCTTTGATAGGTTTTGTACGTATAGATATGTTGTATTAGGAGTGTTATTAGGAGGAAAGTGAAGGGGATGTTTGTTTGTTTTGTAGGAGGCATTGTGTGTATTTCAGAGGGGAGTTTTTGGTGTATAGGGGATTAGTTGATGAGTATAGGGGGTAGAAGGTTACTATCAACGGTATGATGTTGTATGATGGACGGGTATGAGGTTTGATTGTTACTGACACCAGGATATATCTGACAGCAGTTCACAATGATCTAGATGGCTATTGACAACAGTATAGTGAGTATTGATTTGCAAACATTAGTATAACAGTGTATGAAAATGGATTTGGGAAATTAGTTATTACTGTCAACAGTATATTGATTAATTATTACTGATAGTAGTTCACGATGGATTGGTTGGCTACTGACAACAGTATTATGATTATTATTTACAAACAGCAGTTATATAACAGTATATTCAATTATTACTGCTATATATAACAGTGCAATCAATTATTATTGAGGGCAATTCCCGATGGTCTGGATTGCTACAAACAGTTTCATGATTATGTTGTTACAAATAGCAATATAAACTAGCTATGGGAAGTGATTATTACTGTCAACAGTATAATGATCGATTGTTACTGGCAACAGTAATAACACAGGTACACTAAAAAAATTTTTTTTTAAACTGCCTCTAATGTTTCGATTGATTTTTACGTTTTTTGGTGCGCTGAATCCAAATCTGGTAACCAATTTGCTCCATCACGTACAGATTTTTTGCTACATTGGGTTAGCAGTTTGAGGTGAACGTTTCAGATTGAGTGCGATCGAGATAAAAGTTTCTTGGATGAATTCTTTATACTAATTGTTTAGTAGTTATTCAAATAAGAATAAAGAAAATTGTAACAAGGCAGCACATAAGAATAGAGTAATGTCAACAAAACACACTGTGATGGTAGCAAAATTGTCTGCACTTAAAACAGCCACATACATATGCACAAACATTGAGCATATAAGAGCGAGGTTAGACACAAAGCAAAGAAATGTGCAAAAAATGTTGTACAGGTATGTATGTAAGAATAGAAAACGCAAACCGCACCATTGCAATACATGAAGACAAACACCCGATGGTGTGAAAATAAAATTCTAATAAATGAGATCCGACACTGTGGTAATAACTAGCAAATTTTTATTTCAAAGTTTAGTAAAAACACGATATTTGTCAACACAGTTTAGATTTTAAAGTCATTCTTGGGTCAATCAATCTCCTGGTGGGCCCGTTTCTTCTTCCCCCGAATGCTTCTCTTGGTGCGCTGCTTGGCGTATTTTTCATCTGGGGTTTCCCGCAGCAGCAACCAGCAGAAATCAGCCATCATAGTGGTGTTCCATCTTCCTTGGTACCTTCTCTCTGCGTCCTTGATGTCCTGGTGAAACCTTTCACCTTGTTCTTCACTGTACGCCCCCAAGTTTTCGGGAAAGTAGTTCACATGGGAGTGCAAGAAATGGACTTTCAGGCTCATGTTACAACCTTGTTCTTTGAAGACATTGAGCATCCTGGCAACAATATCCTTATAGTTCTCATCCCGCCTGTTCCCCAAGAATTTGAGAACAACATCCTTGAAGGAATCCCAGGCTTCTTTTTCCTTCTCAGACATCGTTTCAGCGAATGCTCCATCTGAAATGAGTTTCCTTATATCAGGGCCAACAAACACTCCTTCCTTTAGCTTTGCTTCAGAAAGTCGGGGGAACTTTGAGCAAAGGTACCGAAAGCACTCACCATCTTTTGGAAGGGACTTGATGAATTGCTTAATGAGACCCAACTTAATGTGGAGAGGTGGTAATAGAATTTTATCACGAGGTACCAAGCTCTCATGAAGAACATTTTTCTCACCGGGTCTCAAATACTCCCGAATTGGCCAGTCTTTTTTCCCCCAGTGTAGGTCGCGGGCCCGGCTATCCCACAAGCAAAGGAAGCGGGGATACCACAGGCCAGGAAGCAGGGATACCACAGGCCAGGAAGCAGGGGCAAGGTACCACAGGCCAGAAGGTAGGTGGTTCAAATCCCACTAGAGGACAGCAACCCTGGGCCGGAAGGACTGGGGTTTCTAGTCCCACAGGTGCTCCTTGTGGTCTTGGGCAAGTCACTTAACCCTCCATTGCCCATGTTCCCTGTAATTATTAGTGTATGTGTCTCATATCCCCTCATGTTAAAATGTATCCCCAATTGTGTTGTGACCACTTTGATTGAAGGATAAGGTGGTATACAAAACTGTCTAAATAAATAAATAAAAATAAATATTTGTTGAAACCGGATTGCTGCCCTAATAGCATGGATAGAATTTTAAAGTCTCCACAAATCATCCACTTATGCTCATCATAACGAATCTTCTGAAGAATCAGGACCAAATTCTCGTATTTTTCTTGGAGAATAACAGAGTGAGCAATAGGAACTGAAGCGAATGTGTTGCCATTATGAAGAAGAACACCTTTTATGCTGTCTTTTGACGAATCAATGAACAGCCGCCATTCAGCAGGATCATACTTGAGTTTAAACTTTTCCATCACTCCGTATATATCGTTGCAAAATACCAAATCTTCCTCTTTGCTGAAATACTTCAAAAATTGTGTCTCGCGGTTGCGGTACCAATAAAAAGTTGTTCCTGGTGACAATAGATTTTTCTGTTTAAGCCGAGAACCTAGCAGTTGGGCAGCATCTTTTGGGAGTCCTAAATCCCGGACTAAATCATTCAATTCAGCTTGAGAGAAAAGTTCAGGTTTCGGATCTGGTTCAGTTTCAAACTCGGAAGTACTGGACTCATCGGGAAAAGCCATCTGATGAGTCTCATCATGATCAGAACCGTCCACACAAATATGATCCAAAGATTTTGGTGGTTCAGGCACAGGTACTTCGTTGCTATGAGGCATAGGCCTAATTGCTGAGGGAAGGTTGGGGTAACTTATTACGTTCTTATTTTTTAAGTTGTATCCCTTCACAATGCAAGAGCAAAAATAGCAGTCACTGCTGTGGTCTCTTTGTTCACGCCACATCATAGGTATTCCGAAACGAAATGCTTGTTTTTTACCTTTCATCCATAAGCGTAGATCTTCCTCACATGTCTTGCACACTTTGTGAGGAGCCCACGGTTTGTCTTGATCGCCTAACTTCAAACCGAAATAGACGAAATATACTTTTTTAATAAATGCAGAAATGTTCCTCTGCCACTTTTTCACGGTATATTCCCCACAAATAAAACAAAATCTGTCCGGAGAGTTGACGCAACCTCTGGCTCTGTGAGCCATCACAAATACACAGCACTGCAAACTACAACTGTAGTGAACCACTTCGGAATAAAGCTGGATTACGACTGAGCAAACAAAAGGTAATAATGAACTTGCAAGAAACTGAAATTTGACAGGAACGTTCATGTCGCAACCACCGTGTTTGAGCGAGCGAACGAGGCGAGGCGAACAGGAAAGAACATGCGCCAGCGCGAGTACTGGATTTAGCCCCCCGCCTCCCAATTGTCCTGTTAATGTATAAAATGAATACAAAACACTCTAAAATATCATGAGGGAGTGTTTCTAGTTAGTTAACCATTACAACCTCTATTTTGGGCCAAGAAAATAAACTGCAGTCGGCTAAAAAGAAATTATGTGAACATTCCTTATATGGGTAAGAAATCTAATTTTTCAAGAAAACGTGACGTGATGGAACATTTTGGCTATTTTTCCTGGATTCAGCACCACAAAATCTATAGGAATCAGTTGCAAAACTGGAGGCAGTTTTTTGGTAGTGTACCTGTGTAATTGATGATTGTAACAGTAACAGCAACAGTTTAATGATCACTTGTTACTGGCAACAGTAACAGTAACAGTATAAATGATTACTTGTTACTGGCAACAGTAAAGCAGTGTGTAATGGGTGTGTATGAGAACTATTTCTTACTGATAATTGTTTGTAAATGGTATGTTTGGCTGTTTGTAAACAATATAGTGGTAATTGCAAGATATTGGCAGAACAGTATAGACAACAGTGCATAATTCTTTTGACAATAGGATATATGTGGGGATTACTGACAACAGTAAGGTTATGTGTGCTGATAGTCACAAATAAATGTTATTTCATTATTTCATTTGGAGACGGTTTACTTGCTGTTCTGTAAGGATGATCTGGTTGATGATGTTTAGCGAGCTCGACCTAAGGGGAGCTCCAGCTGGTTAGTTATGTGGTTCTTGTTTGAGATGTCAGTTGGTCTCTTCAGTTGAAGTTGGGGTGTTTGGTTGAAGGAACTGTTCCGTGTTTACCCGATCAATCTCTGTCAGTGGTGGGGGACCGAGAGAACAGAAGGTCTGGTTGCCGTTTGGTGAAGCTTTGGAGCGGTGCCCTTCTGCGTACTTGGCTTGAGAGGACCCCGCCTAAGGGCCACGCCAAAGGGCCCTCTGGCGAGGCCCTCAGGCGCGGGCCCGCAAGGCGCGGGTGCGCCTACCGGCGGCACGTTTTTAAGGGGCCGCTGAGACCTCCCACAACCCCGATTGGGTTTGAGTGCAGGAGCGGGAAAGCGAAGGCCGCCCTGTGCTCTACCCCGACCGGGGAGCTGCTGAAAATGGAATCCCACGTTGCAGAGGGTTATCTCCTGCCGGCGGCACGTTTTTAAGGGGCCGCTGAGACCTCCCACAACCCCGATTGGGTTGGAGTGCAGGAGCGGGAAAGCGAAGGCCGCCCTGTGCTCTACCCCGACCGGGGAGCTGCTGAAAATGGAATCCCACGTTGCAGAGGGTTATCTCCTGCCGGCGGCACGTTTTTAAGGGGCAGCTGAGACCTCCCACAACCCCGATTGGGTTGGAGTGCAGGAGCGGGAAAGCGAAGGCCGCCCTGTGCTCTACCCCGACCGGGGAGCTGCTGAAAATGGAATCCCACGTTGCAGAGGGTTATCTCCTGCCGGCGGCACGTTTTTAAGGGGCCGCTGAGACCTCCCACAACCCCGATTGGGTTGGAGTGCAGGAGCGGGAAAGCGAAGGCCGCCCTGTGCTCTACCCCGACCGGGGAGCTGCTGAAAATGGAATCCCACGTTGCAGAGGGTTATCTCCTGCCGGCGGCACGTTTTTAAGGGGCCGCTGAGACCTCCCACAACCCCGATTGGGTTGGAGTGCAGGAGCGGGAAAGCGAAGGCCGCCCTGTGCTCTACCCCGACCGGGGAGCTGCTGAAAATGGAATCCCACGTTGCAGAGGGTTATCTCCTGCCGGCGGCACGTTTTTAAGGGGCCGCTGAGACCTCCCACAACCCCGATTGGGTTTGAGTGCAGGAGCGGGAAAGCGAAGGCCGCCCTGTGCTCTACCCCGACCGGGGAGCTGCTGAAAATGGAATCCCACGTTGCAGAGGGTTATCTCCTGCCGGCGGCACGTTTTTAAGGGGCCGCTGAGACCTCCCACAACCCCGATTGGGTTGGAGTGCAGGAGCGGGAAAGCGAAGGCCGCCCTGTGCTCTACCCCGACCGGGGAGCTGCTGAAAATGGAATCCCACGTTGCAGAGGGTTATCTCCTGCCGGCGGCACGTTTTTAAGGGGCCGCTGAGACCTCCCACAACCCCGATTGGGTTGGAGTGCAGGAGCGGGAAAGCGAAGGCCGCCCTGTGCTCTACAAACTTGGTATAGAAAGGAGATGGTATGTCTCATGCACAGCATGATGACGGCTCCGGCCTTGTCCTCAAGGGTCCATTGGCTTCAAAACCCCGGCGAGAGTCTTCGGCCTCCAAAGCCTATCAGGGGTTTCAGGTTGTTCCTGGGACTCACCCCTCACAGAACATACCTGAGCCATGCTCGGTGGTGGCATCCGGTTCGAGCGGTACCGATACCCCGGCATCGGCACTGGTGTTGAGCGATTCACTCCTCACCAGGGATCGTCATCTGGCTTTCTCGGTACCTTCAGGATCGGTCGATACGCCCCAGATTGACTTTCCAGTATCGGCATCAACGCCGATACTACCACCGACGTCGGTACCCTCTAGACATGCATCGATAGACTCGCTTCCTTCGATGCCGAGTCTGGAATCGATCTCTAGTCTGGAAGACTGGGTACCGACATGTCTCGGTACCGACGCTTACCGGTTCCGGATGCTCGGTACTGAGGGTGATTACCAAAGGCTTTCGGTTACCTCGGTACCGCTTGAGCAGCCACCGATGACTGCTTCGATGTCAGTGTCGCTTTAGATTCCGACACAGCTACCGGTATCGGTGCCGGTACCTGCAGTAACATCGGGGCCAGCTCCTTCCATGCTTCTTTCACCAGGATCACTCCTTTCTATACCAAGTTTGGAGTCGATACCTGGCATGGACGATGCAGTACTGACCTGTCTCAGGTCATGACCTCCAGTACCAACATCCATCCCTTAAGGATCCTTCCTTGCACCGTACAGGATCTTATATTCCTATATTCTCAAGTAGATCCTCCGGTGCCCAGGCTAGTTCTTCAGGGCTAGCCTGCCCAGGGACGGTTCCCTTTGGAGATCCTTCTTTTCAGAATTTTCTCCTGACTATAGCAACATTTGCTTCTCACAATCAAAGAACATAGTCTCAAAATGGGCCTGCACCTTAATGTAAAGAAGACAAAGATCATGACAACTGGCATAATCAACAGGTTCATCGTTGAAGGAGAAGAAATTGAAATCGTGAACAACTTTAACCTACTTGGATCAACTATCAATAAAGAAGCAACAAGCAGTCAAGAAATCAGACGACGCATTGCTCTTGGCAGAATGGCTATGAAAGACCTAGATAAGATTCTCAAGAGCAGAGATGTCTCTCTCCATACAAAGATTCGACTTGTTCAAGCCATGGTATTTTCAATAACATCATATGGATGTGAAAGCTGGACAGTGAAAAAGACAGACAGGAAGAAAATTGATGCCTTTGAATTATGGTGCTGGCGGCGAATACTGTGTATACCTTGGACTGCCCGAAGAACAAACAAGTCGGTACTAGAAGAGATCAAACCTAAGCTTTCTTTAGAAGCTCAGATGACAAGACTTCGACTTTCATACTTCGGACACATCATGCGAAGAGAGAGATCATTAGAGAAAGACATCATGCTTGGCAAGATAGAAGGTCAACGCAAAAGAGGAAGGCCAGCAATGAGATGGATTGCTACAATAACAGCAGCTACGGGTACCAGTCTGTCAACAATGAGCCGCCTGACTGAAGACCGAACACAATTTAGGATAGCTATCCAGAGGGTCGCCATGAGTCGACTCCGACTCGACGGCACTTAACAACAACAACATAGCAACATCTCTTGCTATTCCTATCCCTGGCTATGATCCTACTCAAGGCTCTATTTCTACTAGAGAAAAGGAAAATATAATGCTTCCTTTACATCATTCCTTGCAGGATCTTCTTCTAAGAATGTGGGAAGCACCTTTAAGGGTTCCTTCACCTTCTAGAGCAACTGATCTTCTGTATCAGGTGCCCCCCTCTCCAGGGTTTCAAAAGACTCAACTTCCCCATCATTCCATTGTAGTGGAATCAGCAATGAGGAATGTAAAAAATAAGAAGAAGCACTCTTCTTACCTACCAGGTCGTGAGTCTAGGACACTAGATGCCTTTGGACGTCAAACCTTCCAGACATCTATGCTGTCAACAAGGATTCTCTCATATATTTTTTATATGAGTCTATCCCTTCAGGAGGTCACAGAGAAATTCTCTTTTGACTCCTTTTATTTCAGAACCCAAGACTGCAGACTATTCCTTATTACTTAGTCATATGCAAAGTATCTCTTGGTTTCTTACTCGTGCTTCCCTAGACTCCTTTGAGTCTGTTAGCAGAACCTCTGCTATAGCCATAGGGGCACGACGTAGAGCCTGGCTCCAAGCTTCAGACTTAAGCAGATGGGCACAACAAAGACTGGGTAATACTCCTTGCACTGGGGAAAATCTCTTCAATAAAGAGTCTTTACATCAGATTGCTCAGTGGTCCACTGACTTCCCTGTTTCTGAGGGCTATTCTAAGCCTTCTCCTTCCCCAGTAGGTAGGAAATGCCCTACCAAACCTTCTTTCCCTAGGAGAAGAAGGTTTCACTCTTCTCCTGCCCATCATACAGATGTTCCCAAGCAGGGGAAACCTCGCCCTGGTCTGAAGAATCCAAACTCTAGCCAGGCTGAACAAACCCAGCAACCATAGGGTCCTGAAGTTTACAACCTACAGTTGACTTCTTCCCAGTGGAAGTTTTTTCACTGTGTTTTCATTAAAAACTCTACACATGGATTCCTTTTCTCAGGACATCCATTTGCTCCTAGGTATGCTGAGCTGTCAGGGTATTCATGTCTATGGGTCACAGGTTTCTCCTCTTCTTCCTACCAAGAAGAGAAGTTAACAATTATCCCATGATAGTTTTCTGTTCCAACATGAATTTTTTCCTTCCACAGACTTACCACATGGTAAGTCACCCTTCAGCTCCTCTTTCTCTACCCTCTTATCTAGGGTTTCCCCTGAAAGAGTGGTACCATACCACTGCAGGGCTTCTCTAGCCTTTCTAGTCATTTCTTTCATTCCAGTGTGGAGTTTTTTCTCTTGAATAAACTCCCTTCTTTTCTTTGGGCAGCTCATCAGACAGGGACAGGAATTTCTCCTCTTATTCTGTCTGTTCTCTCTGTTTTACACAGAAAGATTCTTTCTGCTGTCTTATTCAGCAGCTGCCCATTCAGGAGTTCCAGTGATTGGACTACTGGTACTTTTCCACAAGTTTCCAGTCTGTCTTCCACTACTTCCTGTCTGGCCTTAGTAGTGATTCCAAGATAGTGCTTTCATCTATCCTGGATAATCCTAATCACTTCAGGCTTATCACACTATCTTCTTTTCTTGCCATCTCTAATTTCTTTGGATTTGGCAGCATAGTTGACCTACAGCAAGTTTTATTTCCCAATTCTCCTGCATAATGCTCTCTGCAATCTTACAGAGAAGCTTTCTACTATGGGCCTTTGCTAGAGAGCATGGGGTTTTGTCTCTGATGACTATCCTATATGGTTGGGAAAGGCTTCCTCAGTCATTTTCCATGACTGTGAGGGTTCTCCACACCCTATTATCTCCTGTTATAATACAGGACATAAGCCTTTTCTACGTGAACGTCCAAATAGTTCTCCAATTCCTACAAGGAATATGCTCTTTTTTCCTTGCAGCTTGTCCTCATGGTATCCTACTCCTTCATGGACAGCACATATTTTACTAATAACGCATGATACATCTTGTGTCCCTCCAGTGGGTCAACCTGGTATCTCACCCTATGCGTTTTCTGTCCATTTACCATGCGAGAGTTCTATAGGACTCAGGAATTGCTGTTTACAGACTGATATTATCCTCTGTTTTTTCACGCAACCATCCTGGTTATTTCACTGGATAGCATTCCTGCACCATCTTAGCCAGGGGGAATAGATTCTCTATATATCTTCTCAAGTAGGTTCCACCTTCTTCTTATTAGATGAATCTTTCTCCTTCACATCTCCCATGTGAATGTTCTTATGGGCATATTTCTATCTGCTTAGTTGCAGACATTTATCTTCTGTAAGCTGTGTGTACATATGTTATGCCCCTCCAGATCTCACTATAGACATATATATATACCCCTATATATATATATATATATATACCCCTATATATATATACACACATATATATATATATATATCCCTATATATATGTGTATCTGTCGAGATGCTTCCTTATAGGTAGATATGTATTTACATACTTATCTCTCTGTCTATGCTTATAAAGGTTTTACCTTATTTATTTATTTATTTTATTTATAAATTTCTTCTATACCGCCCCTTCCAGAGATCAAGGGCGGTTTACATGGAACAGTTAACAATTTTGTATACTTCAGTATACTTTACATAGAACAGTGTTTAAACTATGTACAGGTAAGATTACATGGAACATTAACTGAACTAAATTACAGGAACTATTTACAAGACGCAGTAAAACCTATAGGTTCCAGACAGTGGGCTTGCATATGTTCATACTGTCCCTCAGTATCTCTGGGGTATTATGCACACAACCACTACTGTGGTACTGACAGCTCCTACTTTAACCCTAGGTCTAGGTATCCCTGAAGCTCCATGCTTCAATATCTTTCCTATCTCTCAACAGTTAGGAAAGACAGGGTGAATCTTCAGTAGATCTGAGGTTTCAGCCCTTCAGACATCTGTCCTCCTTGGGAATACGGGCTTTTTTCCCATACCCCTTCTTCCCTCCAGGACTGGGCTAGTTTGTCCAAATCGGTCAGTCTTCCTCTTTTGCTCCTAAATGTTAGTAACTCTGTAGCCAAAAGAGTTCCCAGCTTTTTCCATAAAGCTTCCACTAAAGACCTGCCGTTTTTGTACTACCCGGGTTGACACCTGGGTCACCTGTTAATTGCAGATTTGGACCTTCACCTTCACTTCAGTGAGGTCACCTTGAAGATTCCTCTACTGGATCTCCAGTAGACTCCATCAGCCTCTCTACTTCCTGCAATCCAGTAGGTGAGGTCCATATTGTGATTGTTCATTTCAATATTTTTTATGATAATTATCATACATACAAGGACTCCTTACCTGTAGTCCTTAGGTTAGCTGTTTTTCTACAGCTCCTCTCTTTTCAACTCCTACCCTCCATCCTCAGGATGCCTGGCCATATGCGGTGTAGCATGTTCCAATCCTCACCATGCTAGGGCTCCAGGCATCTTAGCTTGGGAGTCCCCATATGTGAAGACTCATTCCTGCTTGTTCCTGGAGATAGCACAGTTACTTACCTGTAACAGGTGATCTCTGGGAACAGCAGGAATAAGTCTTCACAACCCACCCACCTCCCCTAGGAGTTGTATCTCTCTATCTATCTTCCTTTCCTCTTTCTCTCTTTGTCTCAGCTATAAAACTCAACTGAGGAGAGACAGTTGGAAAGGCGGGAAGGCAGCACGCAGGCGCTGAGGGATGCTCCCAAAAGCTTTCTGATTGGATGCTGGGGAGCGTTCCCGCACAGGCTCCGTCGGTACCGACGTACCCATATGTGAAGACTTATTCCTGCTGTTCCCAGAGATCACCTGTTAGAGGTAAGTAACTGTGCTATCACTGCAGTGGATTGCAGACAATTGATTCTTCACAAATAACACACAAGCTTCTAATGTATGAAGGCAGATTTAAGGCAGTATGAGGAGATCAGAAGTGTGACTATTGTGATGTACACAATTCTGGCAGCATTTTAGAAAGGACTCTGAGGAGCTGCTTCTAAGAGTGCATGCATATTTGCTGATATGTGGAACTGCACGACACATTTGGCATATCTACACATGGGAAAATCAGTGGAAGAGACTTGGCAACTTCCACGGTGTAGGTACTGACACTTGCATGTGTATATCAGCCATTTTGCTAACCTACATGTATAAATGCCATCATAACTATAGATGCTACTATCTTTGTCTAATTTCAGTTTGGAGTGTGGAAGGAAACAGTTGGGGAATTGAAGAGGACAACTCCCTTAATCCATCCTCTAAAGTGCTTGCTGAAATGAGCACTTCTTAAAAACCTATAGGTGTTAGGAAGTAGAGGCACATCTCCAGTCATACATGTATATTCACTGTATGATATGGGGAATACACATGTAGATTTTTGTCCCACACAGGCCATTTCTTAATTATACCCCTGAAGTGTCTCCTTGCAATTTCTACATAGTAAGGACATTCATGTGTAAATTCATAAGAACATAAGAAATGCCATGCTGGATCAGACCAAGGTCCATCAAGCCCAGTATTCTGTTTCCAACAGTGGCCAATCCAGGTCACAAGTACCTAGCAGTTTCCCAAAAAGACACACAGGTTCCATAGTGCTTGTATTGGGGCAAGTAGTGGATTACCTGGGTCCTCTTTAATAATGGTTTATGGCTCTTTCCTCCAGGAACTTGTCCAAACCTTTTTTAACCTTTTTCCTGCCATGACCACAAAAACGCTATTAATTTCTTAAGTGTTCTTTTTCTTACTACATGTAATGACTTCAAGATGTAAGTATAAGAACATAAGATATGCCATACTGGGTCAGACCAAGGTCCATCAAGCCCAGTATCCTGTTTCCAACAGAGGCCAATCTAGGTCATAAGTACCTTGCAATTTCCCCAAAAGACACAGGTTCCTCAATGCTTGTACTGGGTCAAGCAGTGATATACCGGGTCCCTTTTAATAATGGTTTATGGACCTTTCCTCTAGGAACTTGTCCAAAACTTTTTTAAACCCAGCTACACTAGCATTTTATTTGCTGCCTTAGCTGCTGCTGTACACTGAGTGGAGAGTTTCAATGTGTTATCCATGATGATGCCTAAATCTTTTTCCTAGGTGGTATTTCCTAATGTGGAACTTTGCATCATGTAACCATAGTTTGGGTTCTTTCCTAGGTGCATAACTTTGCACTTATCCATATTAAATTTCATCTGCCATTTGAACGCCCAGTGTTACAAATTATCAAGGTCCTCTTGCAATTTTTCACAATGCTCTCGGGTTTTAATAACTTTGAATAATTTTCTGTCATCTGCAAATTTTACTACCTCAATCGTTGTTCCCATTTCCAGGTCATTTATGAATATGTTAAAAAGCAGCGGACCTAGCACAGATCCCTGGGGTACTTTACTATTCACCTTTCTCCATTGGGAAAATTGGCCATTCAGCCCTACCCTCTGCTTTCTATCTTTTAATCAGTTCCTGATCTACAGTAGTACACTGCCTCCTATCCCATGACTTTTTAGCTTTGCCAAGAGTCTCTCATGAGGGACCTTGTCAAAGGCTTTCTGAAAATACAGATACGCTATATCGACTGGCTCACTTTTGTCTACCTGTTTAGTCACACCTTCAAAAACATATAACAGATTAGAAAGACAAGACCATCCTTGGTTAAAGCCGAGTTGGCTTTCTCCTATTAAACCATGACTACTGTATCTACATGTTCAGTAATTTTGTTCTTTACAATGATTTATACCATTTTGCCTGGTACTGATATCATCCAAAGCAAAAACTTCATCCTACAACTAAACACAATTGGTGCTCCATACCTACTTCCACAGGGAGAAAAAGGATCTCAAAACCAATGAGCATTTCAGATCCAGGTCTAAAACCCTAGCCTCGGACCAAACTCAAGGTCATCGAGGATCCAAAAAACTCCCTCACATCATGCTTTTATTAAAAAAATAAAAAAAAAACCAACCTCATTCAAAAATCACAAAATTATCAGTATTCCATTCATTGCAACAATGTAATTGCACAAAATCCAACAATGTAATTGCACAAAATCCAACAGTGTAGACTTTGTTCACACAATGTGCAGCATTCATGTGTTTTCACATCTTGCCAAAAATCTAACATAATACCAGTGGATGCTAATTAGCAAACATAACTTATCTTTCATTCTCCCTAACACCACTCCTGACGCCTGTACAGCGTTTTGCTTTAGCTTCATCAGGGAGGCAGAATGTATTCACAAAACCTTATCACCAAGCAGCCAGTCATGCACCAATTGTGTTTAGTTGTTGGATGGAAATAGGTATGGAGTACCAATTGTTTAGTCATAGGATGAAGTTTCTGATTTGGATGAATCTCCGTTCGTTCTGACATTGGGACTTGTATTTTTTGTTACTGATGTCAGGCTTGCAGGCCTGTAGTTTCTCAGATCACCCATGGAACCCTTTTTAAAATTGGCATTACACTGGCCGTTCACCAATCTTTAGGTACTACAGATGATTTTAATAATAGTTCACAGATTACTAATAGTAGGTCTGCAATCTCATATTTATTTATTTACAGTTCTTCTATACTGCGCTTTTTAGTATCAGTGCGGTTTACAAGTAACAAAATATTGCCACAGACAAATGGCCTTAGGCTTACATTGTAACAGGATGGATAACTTGGGGATGTAACTGGGGAAACTATGTACAATTGCAGTATACAAACTATATAGAAGTACAAACAGTAGTGGTTGGGAGGCTATTTACAATTTATAATACATGGTGGAAGGATGTGATTTATGCTTTGTCTAGGTCAGGTTATGGGTGTGTTAGGGGCTTCATGAGTGAGTTGTGGTGTGGGGAGTGGTTGCGTTGGGATAGGGTGGGCAAAGTGTAGGAAGAACCAAGTGATGCTTAAGAGCTTTCCTGAACTGAGCAAGGTCCCTAATTGCTCTGATGTGTGGTGGGAGGTTGTTCCAGCATCTCGGGGCATAGAAGGCAAAGGATCTATTTCTGGTTGTTTGTGTGCATTTTGTCGCTTCCAAAGGTATAATTAGCGTGTTTGCAGCTACTGATCTTCTTAGCCTGTTGTTGGGGGTGGCAGTGAGGAGAGCAGTTAAGGATGAGGGGGCTATGAGGTTGATTGCTTTGAAAGTTAATAGTAATGCCATGTAGGTGAGTCTGCTGTTTAACGGTAGCCAATGTAACTCCATAAGTATGGGCGTGATGTGATCTCTTCTTCTATTCTATTTCAGTTCTTTCAACACCCACGGGTGTATACCATCCGGGCCAGGTGATTTGCTACTCTTTAATTTATCAGATATTTGTAATATCTTCCCGGTTTATCGGTATTTCTTTCAATTCTTCCGATACATCACCTTTAAATACTATTTCAGTCATGGGTAACTTCCCTACATCATCTTCAGTAAAGACTGAAGCAAAGAATTCATTGTCTCTCCGCTATGGCCTTCTCCCCTCTTAGTGCCCCTTTTATACCGCGCTATTCTGCATCATGTTTATGTTTATGTTTTATTTCACTTGATAAAAACCGCCTTTCATGGGCAAGCAAAGCGGTGTACAATAAAACCAATAAAAACTTTGTTTTTTAAAAAGGCCGAGGCCAGTGAAAAGGAAAAGAAATACACTTTCTGGACAGAAAAGCAATAAAAGCAGAAGAGACAAAGCTAAACCATAACAAAGACAAGTCACAAAGAAAGCAGAGGATAATACAAATGGGAATCACACAAAAGGAGAGGGGACATCAAACGCAAGGGAAAAAAGGGTGGGTTTTGAGGTTTTGTTTAAATGTGGGGTGGTGAGGGTCCAGTCGGAGTGAGGAGGGGAGGGAGTTCCAGAGGGCAGGGCCAGCAAAAAAGAAGGCAGAGGAACGGGTAGACTGTAAATGAGCACAGGAAGGGGAGGGAAGAGTGAGGCGGTTAAGGTGAAAGGAGCGAGGGGTTTACCTAGGGGAGTGGAAGGAAAGGAGGTCCGTTAGATATTGGGGGGTACCTGTATGGAGAGCTTTATGAACCAAAATGAGCAACTTGAAATGAACGCGGTGGGGGAAGGGCAACCAGTGAAGACGAAACAGTAAGGGTGTGATGTGATCACGGGGGGAGGAATGGGTGACCAAACGAGCGGCAGTATTCTGGATACGTTGTAACCGGGACTGTTGTTTCTTGGAAAGGCCGACAAAAAGTGAGTTTGCAAAATCCACCCGAGACATGACCAGGGAAAGCAACAGAGTAGTGAGAGCAGAAGGGGATAGAAAGGGACGAACTGCACGAATTTGTCGGAGAAAGAAGAAGGACAACTTGGTGACATGAGAAACATGAGCATGGAAGGAAAGATCAGACTCGAAGTGAACCCCTAGATAACGAAAGGAAGAGACCAGGGGAACCAAGGAACCAGAGAAAGAGGGGGCCAATGTGGGGGGTGGGTTGTTGTGAGAGAACCAGATAGCAACAGTCTTGGTGAGATTAAGTGCGGTTTACATTGAACAAACTGAAATTACATTGAACAGGGCATTATAACTTGGAGATAACTATTTTACAGGGAACATGGGCTATGGAGGGTTAAGTGGCTTGCCCAAGACCAAAAGGAGCACCTGTGGGACTAGAAACCCCAGTCCTTCCGGCCCAAGGTTGCTGTCCTCTAGTGGGATTTGAACCCCCGACCTTCCGGCCTGAAGTACCTTGCCCCAACCACTAGGCCACTCCTCCACTCCACTTTTACTCCTCTATCATCTAATGGTCCAACTGACACTCTCTCAGGTGTTTTGTTAAGACTGTACTAGAAAACGTCTTATGCGTTTTTGCTTCCACAGCAAGCTGCTTCTCAAAATCTCTTTGCCTGCCTTATCAATGCCTTGCATTTATTTATTTTATTTATTTATTTTATTTATTTAACATCTTTTATATACCGCGCTATTTGTTTTCAGTGCGGTTTACAAGTAACAGAAGCTGCACAATCAGAAGACACTGGTGTGCTTACATTATAACAGGAAACTTAAACTTGGAACAGCAGGGTAAAAACTGTAACTATGTACAAACTGTGTAACTATGTACAATCAACAGGGTAAAAACTGTAACTATGTATAAACATATTGGATTCTTTAGTATTCGCAGGCAGACTATGGCCGGAATAAGGCAGGACATAAGAGAACTTGAGGCAGAATTACTTATGAGGGAATTGGGAGTGAAGAGTGAGAGTTTGTGGGTTTAGGAGTGTTGATGATCAGATGAGGATTGAATGTTTGTGCAAAATGGAGAAGGAATATGTGGTGCTTGATTGCCTTGCGAAATTGAAAGAGGTCTTTAATTGCTCTAATTTCAGGTGTGAGGTCACTCCAGCATTTAGGTGCATAGAAGGCGAAGGTCCTTTTCTTGGTTGTTTGGGTACATTTGATGGACTCCTTGGGGATAATCAGGGTGTTGTCCGTTGTTGTCCTTCTCGTTCTGTTTTTTGGGGTGAGGGAGATTAGATCATTGAGAGACGTGGGGGAAAGGTTGTTGATGATCTTGAAAGTGATGATGAGGATTTTATATGTTAGCCTGCAATGAATTGGTAGCCAGTGGAGTTCCATGAGAGTCGGGGTGATATGGTCAGATCTTGCTAGACCACAGAGCACCCTAGCAGCCGCGTTCATAGCAAATTGTAGTGGATTAATGATGTTCTTGGGGAGACCGTATAAGATGACATTTGCATAATCAAAATGAGGTAGTGTGAGGGCCTGGAAGATGGTCCGGAAGTTGTTGTGAGGTAGCATGGGTCTGAGGTGCCTTAGCGTTCTGATTTTATTGTAGACAGACTTGGTGACGTTCCGAATGTGTTCCTTAAATTCAAAATGCTGATCCAGAGTAATCCCTAGGTAACGAATAGATAGTTTACTGGGGAGATCTGCATCTCTTACTTTTAGAGAGGATGGGGGGGAGAATTCTTTGTTTCTTGATATGAATAGAACTTCGGTCTTCTTGAAGTTTATACGGAGGTTTTGAGATGCTAACCAGTCTGTGATGGCATTGAAGCAGTGAATAAGGTTGGTGAAGTCTGGTTGACTGGCTTTAAATGGAGTAAACAGTAGAACATCGTCGGCATAAATTAATGAGGAGATATTGAAGGTGCGTATGATTTCACAAATCGGCTGTAAGTATATATTAAACAGAAGCGCAGATAAGGACGATCCTTGCGGAACACCTTGATGTTGGTGGAAAGGTGTGGATGTTTAACTTGCCAGTGCTTATGTTTCCCTTTTACATCATTAGGTTCCTTTTTCCATTGCCTGAAAGATGCTTTTTTGGCCATAACAGTCTCTCTGATCTCACCTTTAAATCATGCTGGCATTTTTTTTGTACTTCCTTCCACCTTTCTTAAGCTGGTCTGGGTTTCCAAGATATTATTTTTAAACAACGTCCATGCTTGATGTAAATATTTAATCTTTGCAGCTGTTCCTTTTAGTTTTAACTTAACTATCTTCCTTATGTTATCATAGTTTCTTTTTTAGAAGTTAAAAGGCAGTACTGTGGATTTCTTTGCAGCCCTTTCTCCATTTATTAAATCAAACATGATCATGCTTTGATCACTTTTGCCAAGTGGTCCCAACACCATTATCTCTTGCACCAGATCTTGGGAACCATTAAGGATTAGGTCCAAAATTGCTTCCCCTCTTGTCGGAAAGAGTCCCAAGTAGAGCAGACGCACTAGCAGAGACGTAACAAACCACAAAGAGCGAGATGTGATAGGTGGTCACAAATGCTTTAGTCAAACCAAGCTCCTATGTGTTTTGGCAAACACCTTCCTCAAGGGTGGGGGGGGGGGAGGTTTTTGAGCAAGCTGTCTGAAAACGTTGACCACAGAAAATGAAGCAACATGTTTCCAAGTACTTGCTGTACCATGGTGAAACATCCGCTAATGGTCATAGTTTATTCATATTAGTCTGATTATCGGTAGGCAGGGGTAATTTAGAATCTAAGCTCTGCTCTGAATTTAAAGGCATTTGGGTTACTTTTGTCTTTATTGGAACTTCTGTCGATATTCATTCTTTTGCTAGTATCCTTCACGGATAAATTGTTCCAAACCATGCACTTTTGGGTGACTGGCAGCTTTCCCCTATTATCTAGTTTAAAAGCTGCTCTATCTTTTAAAAGGTAATGCCAGCAGCCTGGTTCCATCTCAGTTAAGATGAAGCCCATCTCCTCGGAAAAGCCCCTCCTTTTCCCAAAGTGTTCCCCAGTTCCTAACAAATTCAAAACCCTCTTTGCACCGTCTCATCCACGCATTGAGACTCCAGAGTTCTGCCTGTTTTTTGGGTCATGCGCATGGAACGGGAAATATTTCTGAGAAAGCTACTGTGGAAGTTCTGGATTTCAACTTCCTACCTAAAAGCCTAAATTTGACCTCCAGAACCTCCCTCCCACACTTTCCTATGTCATTGGTACCAACATTTACTAAGACAACAGATTCCTCCCCAGAGCTATGAGCTATCTAAAACATTATCTAGATGGCACTAGGCAGGCATGTTATCAAGCAGTTCTCATGTTCACCAGTCACCCAGCTATCTACATGCCTAATAATCAAATAATCAACTATAACGGCCATCCTAACCTCTCACCTCTCATGGCCATATGGCCCTGGATAAACCACCTTGGTATGAGAGGGTTTTATATCACCTGGAGGACAGGTACTAGCAATAGGATCACTTCTTGCCATACCAGGGTGATGCTCTCCTGTCATGTGACTTTCTCCTCCATGGCAACAGGGAGGTTTGCCAGACTGGAGGTGGGACTTCAGTACTACGTCCCTGTAGGTCTCATCTATATACTGCTGTCTTCCTTATGTCCTTAGAGTCTGGTACTCTAGCCTCCAGATATTGGACTTGTTCCCTAAAAGCAAAGAGCTCCTTGCACCTAGTGCACACGTAAGACCACTCACCAACTGGGAGAAAATCATACATGTGATACTCAGTGGAAAACACTGGAAAGCTCCCATCTCGCTGCTGGACTACTGTCTGCATCTTAGTTTTAAGATTATGGGCACCTCCCCCCTTTAACCCTTTCGCGTCCACATAATTGTTTTGTAACTGAAATTTTTTTCTGTTTTTATTAAGATTTGAGCTAAATGATGCAGAATATAAAGTTTTTTTTGAAAAAAATTTATTTCTAAGAAACAATATTTCCTTTTCGTCCCTCTAGTCCAGTCCCGGAACATCTGAGTTCTGTACCTCCTCCAGCAGCTTTGGAGACTGAAACACGTCATCGCTTTGATGACACCGGTATAAGTAGGCAAAGACCGCCTCTCCCCGCCAGTAGTTTCAGTCTACATAGCAGCTGGAGAAGGTGCTGAGCCTAGGGTCTGGGCTGAGGCAGTGGCAAAAAAGCAGAGTGCTTTCCCCCCTCCCTCGCACGAAAGTGAGCATCGCGAGGAAGATCCGTCATGAAGAGCCTCCCTGCTCACGATCCCGTGTGAAAGGGTGAGGAGCAGGTGGCAGGCGCAGCCGGCAGCGTGTCTGTGGCTGGAAGAGGATCGCGGCAGTGAGTCTCTCCATCTGGAGCCGAAGCCACTGATTCGGCTGAGCTCCGGTGGTGGATTGAGGCCCCCGGAGTGCAGGAGAACCGCGGTAAGTGGGTAATTTGCAGTTTTGGGGGGTCGGCCACGTGCGGGGAGACCGGGGAACATGAATTACGGCATTTGCTGTGCGATCGGGTTCGGCGGGCCTGACCGCATGGCGTTCGCGCGGGAAGCGCAAGAGCGGACATTTTGTGTTTTATTGTTAGCAGGCTCACAGACTCCGTAATGGAAGAGGCAGGTCTTCCGGGGGGTTGGTTTTGTGGGTCTGGGGTCTCTGGAGTTTGTAGGTTAGAGGCCTAATATTTAAAAAACAACACTTTTTTTTTTATTTGCAACCCCTGAGGGAAGGCGTGTTTGACAACCAGGGGGTGTCTGGAGGCTCCTGGTGGCTGATTTCCGTGGGCATCGGGCTCAGGGATAGCATGCCAGCTAGGCCTTGGTGCCTAGTGTGTGGCACGAGGCGAAGCTCGGGCCTAGAGTCGGGTTTGTAGAGGCTGCGCCCAGGAAGCAGCGTTGATGGAGCAGGCACTAGAGGGGGGGGCAGAGGGTTCTGTCTCAGAGTCAGGATGACATGTTGCCTCCATCCCTGGTCCCCTCAGAGCCCGTGGCTGGGCCGTCTACGGCGGGGGGACCGTCTCTTCTGCCGGGACAGGGTCCGGCGGGGGGGCAGCACATTGTCCCGCCGGATTTCTTTTTGCTAATGCAACAGGCGTTTTCTCTTCTGCAGCCTGGTATGGCCACGCTGCCTGCGAGTGTATGGGGGGAGAAACGCCTGGGGAGCCCGCTGGGGCCGGAGTCTACTGGCACCTCTGCTAAGAGAAGTAAGGGTGCAGGTGTAGAGATGTTCGCGGCTACGTTCTCAGAGGATCTGGAGGGGGATCTCGAGGAGGATTCTGTAGAGGAGTTAGAAGAGGGCGAGCTGCCTGATGTGGAACAGTAGGCTAGTCAGGTTGCTCAGGCGAGAAGAGTTGCCTGCGCTGATTACTGAGACTCTCAAGGCGCTTAATATGCCGGCCATGGTTCCAGCAACAGATGAGGCATTAGAGCAGGGGTTCTCAACCCCGTCCTTGGGACCCACCTAGCCATTCGGGTTTTCAGGATAACCACAATGAATATGCATGGGAGAGATTTGCATATAATCTCTCTCATACATATTCATTGTGGTTATTCTGAAAACCCGACTGGCTAGGTGAGTCCCGAGGACAGGGTTGACAACCCCTGCATTAGAGGATCCATTGTTACAGGCTGTACGTACGACGCAGCGGGTATGTCCCATTCATAGAGTATTTTGGAACATGATTCAGGAAGAGTGGGATTTTGCCCGAGTCAGCCCTCAAGGGATATAGGGCTATAGTTAGGCTCTATCCGTTGTCGGACCAGGATAGGGACCTTTTTCGTTCCCCAAAGATCGATGTGGCGGTGTCGGCGGTTACAAATAAGACGACGATCCTGGTGGAGGGGTCGGCTGCTCTTAAGGATGGTCAGGATAGGAAGTTAGATACTTTTTTGAAGCAAGTGTTTGACATAAGCGCTCTGTCCATGCAGGCCTCCATTGCGGGGGCTTGGGTAGCGAGAGCTTGTCTGCGATGGGCTCAGCGACTGCAGGTGGATCAGGCGGGTGAGCAGGTGGATGAGGTCTCTCGCCTGGAATCCGGGTCCACCTATTTGGCAGATATTCATTATGACCTGATCCAGGGGCTTGCTAAGAGTATGGCTTCGGTGGTGGCAGCTCGGTGGTATTTGTGGTTGCAGAACTGGGCGGCGGACAGTTCTTCCAAGGCTCGGCTTAGTAAGCTTCCTTTTAGGGGGAAGCTGCTGTTCGGTGAAGATTTGGACAAGCTAGTCAAGGATCTGGGAAACTCTAAAGGGGGCCGGCTGCCTGAAGATAAGCCAAAGCAGGGCCGCCCTACTCCAGCTCCCAAAGGGTCGCAGAGAGAGTTTCATAGGTTTCATTCGCCTCCCTTTGGCGAGGCAGGTTTCCTGTGCGAGGCCAGGGGTTTCGAGGATTTCGAGGGGCAGCGCATAGAGCGTCACCGGGGTCTAATGATTCAGGTGGCACCGGACTGGCCAAGAAGGCCGTGGTACGTGGATCTGGTTCGTCTGCTTTTAGACAATCCGTGGCGGCTCCCATGGCCAGAGGATCTGTTGCTTCAGGGGCTGCTTCGCATGCCGCAGGTAAATATATTCTCGCTTACGTTTTGGCTCTTGAATGGGCGAGGATGAAAACCAAAGGTTATTCAGCGGCAGTCATTTCTACTTTGCTGAAGGCGAGGCGCAATTCTACCTCCTTAGCTTATGTGCTGCCCTGCGCATTTTTGAGGCCTGGTGTGCGGACAGACAGGTACGACCCTCAGCGGCGTCTATTTCGCAGATCCTTTCATTTTTGCAGGATGGCTTCGAGAAAGGACTGGTGGCCAGTTCTTTGTGGGTACAGTTAGCGGCGATCTAGTGCTACCGAGGTAAGGTTCAAGGAGAATTGTTGGGTGCGCACGCGGATGTGAAGAGGTTTTTATGGGCCGTGTTGCTCCTGAGGCCTCCTCGTCAGTGTTCGGTTCCCCCGTGGGACCTGAATTTAGTTTTGGAAGCGTTGGTCAGAGCTCCTTTTGAGCCGTTAGGTAAGGAACCCTGAAGGATTTGACATTAAAGACGATTTTCCTGGTGGCCATCTGTTCAGCTCGCAGGATTTTGGAATTGCAAGCTTTGTCCTGTAAGGAACCGTTCCTGTCATTTTCGGATCAGAAGGTGGTGCTGAGGACAGTTCCCACGTTCTTACCCAAGGTAGTTTCAGTTTTTCATGTTAATCAGACGGTGTCGTTATCAGTGTTCTCTGGAGAGGAGAAGGACTCCTTGGGAGGTAGATTACATCTTTTGGATGTTCGTCGGGCTCTGAAGCGGTACCTTCGCAGGTCAGCGGCCTTCCGTAAGTCGGATCGTTTGTGGTGTTCGGAGGTCCGTGGAAAGGGGAGGCTGCGACTAAAGCGTCCATTTCCAGATGGTTGAAGGAAACCATTGCAGCGGCGTATATTTTGAAGGGTAAGGCGATTCCGGAGGGTCTCAGAGATCATTCGACTAGGGCGCAGGCGGCTTCCTGGGTGGAATTTAGCTTGGTGCCGGCTGTGGAGATTTGTAAGGCTGCGACCTGGTCGTCCTTGAATTTGTTTGTCAAGCATTATAGTCTGGATGTGCAGGCGGCAAGTGATGTGCGGTTTGGGTCGACAGTTCTTCAGGGCCCTCCCGTTGATATTTACTGCTCTGTTACATCCTCAGATGTTCCGGGACTGGACTAGAGGGACGAAAAGGAAGGTGAAATTAGACTTACCTGCTAATTGTTGTTCCTTGAGGAACTCTAATCCAGTCCCGGATCCCACCTGGGATGATGATCCAGGTTTTGAGTCAGCCTGAAGTCCCTGCAGAGCACAGTGGATATAAGAAGGTGTTTTTCGGTTCGCATGGGGGCTCTCTCTCTTTAAGATTTCTATTCTCGGGGGGAGAGAGGGCAATTTCCTATGCAATAATTAGTTTTTTTCACGGAAGGTCCTCTTTTATGGGACCTTCTCTTAGGAGGAAGAAGGTTAGCGAAGGTGTTGAGGTTTCACAGTTATGTTTAAAAGGCAAAAAAAGAAACAAGAAAGAATACATTTAACTACTTATTTGTTGCTCTGCTGAGTCTGCTTTGTCAATAGGTACTGGCGGGGAGAGGCGGTCCTTGCCTAGTTATACCGGTGTCATCAAAGCGATGATGTGTTTCAGTCTCCAAAGCTGCTGGAGGAGGTACAGAACTCAGATGTTCCGGGACTGGACTAGAGTTCCTCAAGGAACAACAATTAGCAGGTAAGTCTAATTTCACCTTACTGTTGCCATATGGCAACTACGGTCCTGAATGGCTGAAAATTAAAAACAGTCTTGGCATCAGTTTCATGTACTGCTGGGTGTGATAGTTTAAATAAGTTTTTTTCAGATGTCAAGCACAGATACACATCACATTTCACACACAGTGTGTGGATTTTTTGGAAATATAGAATCCGGTGAAAAATTTTGGGGAAAATTTGAAGGTTGCCATATGGCAACAACAGCCATGAAAGGGTTAATAAGTTTAAAAGCCCATAAAGCTAAGATTATCCCAGGGGTGGGTAGGAGTCATGATGGGAGGGAAAAAAGGCTTACAAGCTAGCTTACTACACAGTGCACTGACCTGTGCTTCTAAGGTAAAGTCTTACAAATTTCCTGGGTGATTCACACAGCTCTTGGTTTGATAGAGGGGGCCTTTCAAATTGCCCTTTGATCTGTCACTTGTCTTTAAAACCTATTTTAAGACAACTTTACAGATCCTTTGCTTCCTAACTGGAAGGCCTCTTTGTAAAGGTCACTAGAAACAAGTATAGCTCTTTGTACTCTGAGACTATTTATTCTACTTGTATGCTAAGCTATACTCTGATTTAATTTAAATAAAAAAGCTCTCTAGAAACAGTTATTTCAGTAACTATTTACTCTATATTTCTTTCTATGCTAAGCTGTACTCTGATTTGATTTAAATGAAAAGCTTTCTGGTGATACTAAGACCTGACTGGCTTGGCAACACAGTGAATTCTAAAATACATAGATTTATCAGCTTTAATCCAAAGATTACTCTTTTTCCCCAAGATTTAGAATATATTCCAGAAGATAAATACAAATGCAGATCTATTTCCAGTTGTAGTAGTCCCTCTGGGTAGTCCTTCAATAGTTTCTAAACTGCCCATTTACTAATGAATGCCATTTTCACTTGTAAATGCTCAATTTTCCATGTGGGAATTGTGAATAAGCTTTCTAAAATAGCCCCCATAGTATGTCTTCTACCTTGAATCAGTTTCGCAAACAAATACTTTTCCACATTTGGCAAAGACCACAAAGCAGCTTACCTATACTTGATAGTTTCCATGAATAGCAGTAAAAATCAGTCACGTGTGGGCACTGATCTGGAATTAAAAACAACTATAAGGCCTTTGTGGTCATTCGCAGTGAGCACTGGACACCCATAATGTCGTCTCAGTCACGCAGAGCTATTAAAAAAAAAGGTTTTGAACTCCTAGGAAAGATAGGACTGCATAAGTGACTGAATATATCTACTACTAACTAATCAATTGCATAGGCGCTACAAGGCGTATTTATTTAGGTGTTTGGGTTTTTTTATACTACCCCTTCCATCGATCAAGGGCGGTTTACAAAGAACAGAACAAGTACATTAAACTTTTTAAAAACATTAGTGGAACATGTTTACAAGCAACATGTTTACAAGGAACTATTTTACATTAATTACATACCTAAATTAAATGTATTATTGGGTGGGAGAAGAGAAGGCTGTTCTTTATGCATCTGAGATTTTAGTTGCCTTTAACCAACTGATGGGGCAGGGATCTAATCTAGATGTTGTGTTAATTTTAGTTATAGTGTTCTTAAGGTGTTTTAGGTCAACTAAATGAAATTCGTTCCATTTTTTTTGTCGGGGAGTGATGGGGTAGTGTTGAGCTGTAGGTTAGACTCTGTCTGAGATTCTTGTTCATATAGTGCAGGGCAAGTGTCTGGTTTTATTGAGCTATTTGTTTCTTCTATCTGTTGAAGTGTGAGAGATTTGACTATTTCAAATAGCTCTCTTGGTCTGTTTAGGGATTTAGTTAGGATTTTTGTGTGGTGGTCTCTTTTACTATGGTTTATGACTTCCTTGTAAGGAAGTCATGTATTTCGTTTTGTCATGTGGAGATTTAGAAAGTCTCCATTTATATTCCAACCTTCTTAGTTTTTGCAATTCATGGGTATACCATTTTTTGTGTTATGTGGTTTAGTTCAGTAGCAGCTGTATGCATAGCTTTGTTCCAACAAGTTAGATTGTCTTCTAAGACTGCATGAGAATTGTCTGTGGGAGAATCTCGTTAAGGAAGTTGTCTTTGTCAAATTTTTTAAAACTTTTGGATCAGGGATTTTTAATGTTAGGTAATGTTGAGGGTAGTGTGTGTGGCATTGTAAATTGAACTAAATAGTGGTCAGTCCAACGTACTTGAGATGTATGTAGGGGGTGTAAAGGGAGTGGTGAGTGATCTCACTGGGAATGAATATAAGGTCAAGTGTGTTACCTTTTGTGCATGTTGGAGAGTTTACAATCTGTTGAAGACCCATATTGTTCAAGGTGTTAATGAAATTCACAGTGTGTGATTGATGTAATGAAGGGAGATTGAAGTCACCTAATAGTAATATGGGTTTCTTTAGGGAGGTGGAGCATACCATTTCAAGGATTGGGACAAGGCTGTCTGGGTTAGGACTGGGTGATCTGTATATGAGGCAAATTGAAGCTTAGAGTTTTCTATCTGGAGGAGATCTAATCAGTCTATGCTTTTTGCTAGGTGTTGTGATGTTTTAAGATGCTGCTTTGTTAATATGAGAACACCTCCTCCATGACTGGTGGTTTGGGAACAGTGAATTAGGTCATATCCAGGAACTTTCAGCTGATTAGTTAGGACTGTCAGATTCTGAAAGCCAAGATTCTGTAATGCAGCATATGTCTGGCTGGTTGTCACTCACCATGTCAACTATGACTGGAATTTTATTTCGCACAGATCTTGCATTGGTAATTTAATAGGTTTAGGGCTATCTGTAAGTTTGGAGTACGATTGTGGTTGTGATGTAATGTAATGTAAATAAGCCTGTTAGAATGTTCAGGACACATACACAACATTATATTTTGGTATAATGTGGAAGTGGGTCTGTCATGGTTATGAATAATAGGTATATTATAGATCTGTGATGAGGCAGTGTGAGGGCATTCTCAGTAGGTATTAAGCTAAATATAAGGTATAAGATGAGATACTTTTATCAGATCTATGGTATCCATGACTAACATGTATATGTTTGTGATTTAATTGAGATTGTGGTAGACTATGGCCTATAATAGCCTGTAGAACATATGAGAGGCCTGAGTTCCCCACCCCCACTTGGAAATAATAGTGCTAAGACCAAAGTCAGTAGAAGTTTGAGAATCCGCTTTAAACTGCTTTTGATAAGTTTGTATGAATCCTTTATTAAATTCTTTTATGCTGATGATAGATATGTTCCAGTGTTCTGCATTCTCACATTCTCTGAGCTTAGAAATGACCTTGCAGTAGCGATGTATCCATGTCTAGAAACTGTACCATTGTTAGAATAGCCTGGGAAGGGGGAACAGGGTGCTAGGCCCAGAGAGGGTCCCCGATTGGACAGGTGCAGGGGGCGTTGGGACCAATAGAAAGATTGCCTGTATCAAACTGTGAAATTGTATATAATGAATCTGCTGCTGTATTTGGTTGCTCATTCTTTTCAGACACAAAAGGTATCCGTTTGAGCCTGTGCACAATAAATTGGCTTGGATCTTTGAACTGACTCCTGGTATTTATTGCATGCTTATCAGCTGCTACATATTCTTGGTGCGTTGGCCGGGAATGTGCGAGTAGTGGATGGTATTCAAGTGAATATACCAGGTACTTTCGCCTCCAGGTTTGGTCCGGCTGGAGTCGCACCTGACTGATCGCAGGAGAGCCTCTGGCGCCTCCGGTCCTCTTGTATCGGAGAGGGCTCCTCCTTGCCTCTGCAGTTTGCTGGTTCTGGCTGGCCAACACCTCCGAACCCGAGGGGAGTCCAGGATCCAACCCATGAACTGGTTTGGTATCGGGAACCGGATCCGGTGAGTAGACATTTTCTTGTTTGATAGTCAGTGAAGCCTGGGGAAAGCCTTGCATGAGTATGCGAGACTGGGAAAAGTCTTGCATCAGTATGTGAGACTAATTTGGTATAGACTAACTGGGAAAGTCTTGCATAAGTGCGCAAGACGAGAGAGCTTGATTACCTCTCATAAGGGCGGTCCTAGTACGCTTCGCATAAGGGTTAGCGGAGCAGAAGCCACCGACCCTTTGGTTGAGTTAGTCAGTAAAACCTTGGGCATTTGAAAAATAATTTCTTGTTGCTGGCATGACTGTCTGTGTGACTGAGAGGTCTTGAAATATAGACCAAGTGAGAGCGGACTCCTGAGTAGCGCAGTTCCTGGCCGGGCAACCGCGCCCAGGTCGCGAAAAGGAGGAAGCGTTTGGTGTTTGTCTCCCTCATTGTTCCGTGGGCTGTACGGACCCCTCACCTGCCGCCATCCTACCTGTCCTTACTGTCTGTTGTTTGTATCTGATTTTTGTTATCTGTTGAAACCGCGGGTTTCCCTTCTGGTATAATGTAAGATTATTCTGTTGGGTAATTTGTGAAACAGTTTGCCGATTAAGGAATAGTACTAAGAAAAGAAGAGGAAAAAAACAACAACTCAGGAGTCACTTCTAAGTACAAAGACAGCTGTCTCACTGATTTCAGTTTTTTTCCAGCACAGCGTGAGTCTCTAGCAAGCAGAGAGAGAAGGGGTGTGTCTTTCACACAGCCCGTAGAAAGGAATGTTTTAGTATCCTTTAACCCTTTGAAGGCTTACTTTCAATTTTTAATCCACATTCTGCAGCTGGGTTAATTTGTGCTTATTTCTGGAAAATTGTACCTGTTTTATTCAATATGTTCTAATAGTGATGTTCCTTCTGCTATGGTCATGTATTATATATCATTTGGTAGGAATATTTAGTCAGAATTTTGGATCCCGACAGTTTTGGGCTCAGCCTGGAAAGGGTTAAGTTCTTATTAACCCCTTTCGAGCTCCTCAACTGTTTTTGTAATATCTCAGCCCTGCTTGTATTTCCACAGGATTAAGTGAGGAAGATTCTGTAGGGCTAGTATTACTTGTTACGGCATGTTACCTTTCAGATCTATCCAGGGGGAAGGGTTTAGTTCAGCTTTAGTTTGCAGGGTGAGACTCCTTAAAAGAAATACCTGATCAGATAGGCTGTTAGGTATAATGCATTTGTGGGCTTAGCTTTGTCTTGTGTTTCTTATGTTTCAGTCTTCAGCAAACACTGTAATGATCCAAACAGAAATGATAGAGAAATTAAGGAAACTGCTTTTGGTTTTCCTTTGACCTTCGAAGTAGAGGTTAAGAACCCTGACAGGACTATGAAGCATCCTGAGCCAGTAGTTACAAGATCGCGATTTGAAAGTGATTTAAATCCTGAGTGAATGAGGAGTTAATCGTGTTTAAGTTTTAATTCCCGATATATATATCTATATATATATAGATATATATATTTGGTTTTGACTGCGTATGCTATTGAGCAAAATTAAAAGTAAAAACGAGATTTTATATACTGTGGCAAGCACCTCATAGAGGGCATACTTATTGTTTATAAAAAAAAAATAAAGAGAAGGGGAGTATATGCATTCCAGATATCCACCCACTTTATGAAAAAGTATCCGTTTCATGTCCTTTGAATATCTGCTTTTCAAACTGTAAAATTTAAAGTAATTCCTTTGCATTATTCAGCTTAGTACTGATGACGGCTGGCAGTTAGTTTCATGCCAAGTATTTTTACTCTAGTCATACGTAACAGATATGTGGCCGTCATGTTAGGAGCCATAGTTCTTTCTATTGGGATTGTTATAACATGTTGCAAAATAATAGTTTTATATTTTAAGGACTTTATCTAAATTGTTCCTATTTAGAATGAGCACACACATCCATTATGCTTATTACAACCAATCTAAGCTTATGTTTTCTGCCTACCCTTTGTTTACAGCAATAATAAGTTTTTTTAATAAGTGTACCCAGAGGAACATTGTTACATAGTTCTGATTCGTAGTCCACAGGAAAATGCAGCCTGACTGCCCGCCCCTCTGTCTGTTGTCAAGTACGTCATCATGGGGAGGGGGGGTCGGAGTCCACGCAGATTCTGTTGAAATGTATGACTAGGAATTTTAGCAAGGGATTTGCTGGAGACTATGGAATTAAAATGTCTCCGTCCCTATTAGGAATGCTCTGTGAAAGGGAGTGGCCAGTGTTGATCACGTCTTGGCCCCGTGAGGGCACCTTTGATATTAGTATAGTTTCCCGTGTTTATCAGGTTGTACAGAAAATGTTCCGTGATCAATTCCCCTATATAGATTCCTGGTTAAGTGTTTGTGAAGGGAAAAAAAGCCCTCCTGGATAAAGCGTTGCTATGAGGAACAGTGTAGGAGATTAGTAGCAACCACAAGGGAGGGGGGCCCGGAAGTCTGGATCTTTAAAAAAAAAAAAAAAGCTGCCCGTTTATTCTGCCCCAGAATCTCCAGACATTCCACTCTGTCCGTCCCAGTATCTTTATAGGCCAGTCCCCTCAGCTCTGCCACCACCCCGGGCAGAGCCTGAGGCAGGGGAGGACACCTCCCTGCAGATGTACCCCACGTAGTTCACCAGCCACCTCCGCAGCAGGAGGATGCACACCCCCTCTTGACCAGAAGCCCCGGCTCAGTTCAGAGTGCCTTGGGAGGACCACAGTCCACCGATGACACTGCCAGCAGGGATTCATTTGCCAGTTGGGGGTCACTTACTGCAGACAGCCAAAGCCGGGGAGCAGAATTTCAACAATCCAGACCACCTTATACTTTCAGAAGTACAACAGCAAGTCAAAGGGATGGTAACCTTATGCCATTGCGTCAAGTACCTGGTATACTTATCCTGAATGAGCAGGGCCTGAAAAAGGGAGGCCAGAAAGCTATGAATATCGGGAAGGTATCAGAAGTTATCCAGGGTCCGGATGAGAGCCCAGCGGCCTTTTATGAGCAGTTGTCTGAAGCCTATAGATTGTATTATTTGTATACCCCATACGATCCAGCAGCCCAGGAGAATTTGCGTATGGTAAATGCAGCCTTTGTCAGTCAGTCCCAGAGAGATACAAGACGAAAATTAGAGAAACTGGATGGATTTGCGGGCATGAATACAGCCCAGTTAATGGAAGTTGCTCAGAAAGTGTTTGTGAATCGTGAAAATGAACGTAACAGAGAAAGTGAACGTAAAATGAAGAAGAAAGCAGATCTTCTTGCTGCCGCTTTAATTGAACGACGTGGAGGAGGTTTTCCTAACCGAAGGAACAGAGGACGTGGAAGGGCCCGTGGAAGTAGCTGGCCCCCACTGGGTGCGAACCAATGCGCCCATTGCAGAGAAGGACGACATTGGAAAAGTGAATGCCCACATCTTGACTCCACCCCCAGGAGGGGAGGAGGGAGTCCCTGGAGAACAGGAGGTCTATTTCAGAGTAGTGGAGGAATGAACCGAGCACAGTTTATTTATTTATTTATTTACAGTTTTTATATACCGCGCTCTTTGGTATCAGCGCGGTTTACAGATAACAAATTTTCGCATTAGAACAATCCTTTGCTTACCTTATAACAGGGTCAGTAACTTGGAGATAACAGGGGATAACAGGGGAAACTATATACAAACTATATACAAAAAGATATTTCACCTCTGGATAATTTACAGTTCAAGTTGGGATCATGACTTTGGGTGTGCAGAGAGTCTGGTTCGTGTTCTGTTATGACTATGTTGTTGGAGTGTCAGAGGCTGTGTGAGTGATTTGCGAGATGGGGGGAGGAGGCGTAGAGTTAGGGCCTAAAAGGTGAAGACAGAATAGGTAGTGTTTAAGGACCTTTCTAAATTGAGAGAGGTCTTTTATTGATCGGATATGAGGAGGGAGATTGTTCCAGCAAGTTGGAGCAAATAAGGTAAAGGCCCTGTCTCTGGTTGCTTGGTTACATTTAGTGTACTCCTTTGGTACGACAAGGGTATTAGCGGCTGCGGCTCTTCTCAGTCTGTTCGTGGGGGTGTTGATAATAAGTGAGGAGAGGGAAGATGGGGCTATTTGATTGATTGCTTTAAAGGACAGCAGTAGTGCTTTGTAAGTTATCCTGGCTTGTAGGGGTAGCCAGTGAAGCTCTGTTAGTATGGGGGTGATGTGGTCTCTTCTGGAGGTACAGCAGAGGATGCGGGCTGCTGAGTTCATCGCCAATTGGAGTGGGTTGAGTGTGCTCTTGGGCAGACCATGAAGGATGACGTTAGCGTAGTCAAAATGTGGTGTTACAAGGGCTTGGAAGATTGTTCGGAAGCCATTAGGGGCGAGTAGAGGTCTTAAGGGTTTCAGCGTTCTTATTTTGTAGTAAATGGATTTGACGGTCTGCTTTATGTGATCTTTGAAGGTCAGTTCTTGATCTATGGTGACTCCCAGGTAGCGGATTGATGATTTACACGGTAGTTCCGCGTCTCTAACCTTCAATGTTGCGGGGGGGGGGGGAGAATTTCTTATTCCTGGTTACGAATAGGACTTCCGTTTTCTTGAAGTTTATTCGCAGGTTCTGGGTTAAAAGCCAGTCTGTAATCGCGCTGAAGCAAGCGATTATTGGGGAGAAGTCGGGGGTATTGATTTTTATTGGAGTGAATATCAGTACGTCATCTGCATAGATCAAGCTGGAGGCGTTGAATGTTCTGATGATTTCACAGATTGGTTCCAGCGAGAGAGGGAAGAAGCTATTGAGGGAGTGACAGTTGCAGAGGGCTATGACATGGATGAAGACTAGGCCAGACCGGGCTCCAGGTTCACCCTGGGTCCCCAGGAGCCTATGGTCAGTTTGAAAATAGGGGACCAATATATGGACTTTATGGTGGATACAGGAGCAGAACACTCAGTGATGGCAAAGCCAGTAGCCCCTTTGTCTTCTCGATGCATCACCATTGTCGGAGCAACTGGGGCTAGGGCCACTAAGCCTTTTCTGCAGAACCGCATGTGTGAACTAGGGGGGCAGAAAATAGCGCACCAGTTCCTGTATATGCCTGAATGCCCTATTCCACTTTTGGGCCGAGATATGCTTGCCAAGCTCCAAGCGCAAATATCTTTCGCTGAAGGAGGAGAAATGCAGATGACTGTAAAGCCTGCTGGATTGATGGTGCTGACTGTCCCCCGGGAAGAAGAATGGCAGTTCTATAATGTATCTCCAACCAAGCCAGCTAGTTCCTGTATACCCACCAATCTTTTGGCTCCGCTTGAAGTATGGGCGGAGGATAATCTAACTGGCCTAGCGAAGAACATGGCCCCTGTCGTCACCCTCAAGCCAGGAGCAGAACCAGTGCATGTGAAGCAGTATCCTAAGAACATAAGAACATAAGACATGCCATACTGGGTCAGACCGAGGTCCATCAAGCCCAGTATCCTGTTTCCAACAGTGGCCAATCTAGGTTATACGTACCTAGCAATATCCCCAAAAGACACAGGTTCCACAATGCTTGTACTGGGTCAAGCATTGATATCCTGGGTCCCTTTTTAATAGTGGTTTATGGACCTTTCCTCCAGGAACTTGTCCAAACCTTTTTTAAACCCAGCTATACTAACAGCCCTTACTACATCCTCCAGTAACAGATTCCAGAGTTTGATTACACGTTGAGTGAAAAAATATTTTCTCTTATTTGTCTTAAATAGTTTACCCTGTAGCTTCATTACATGTCCCCTAGTCTTTCTATACTCTGATAGCGTAAACAATTGATCCACGTTTATCCGTTCCACTCCATTCATTAATTTATAGACCTCTATCATATCTCCCCTCAGCCATCTCTTCTCCAGGCTAAAGAGCCCTAACCTTCTTAGCCTCTCTTCATAGGAGTAGCCTTCCATCCCCTTCACCAATTTGGTGGCTCTTCTCTGTACTTTTTCTAATAACGCTATGTCCTTTTTAAGATACGGTGACCAGAATTGCACACAATATTCAAGGTGCGGTCGTACCATGGAGCGATACAGAGGCATTATAATATCCTTTGTTTTGTTCTCCATCCCTTTCCTTATGATACCTAGCATTCTATTTGCTTTCTTGGCCGCCGCTGCACACTGGGCGGAGGGTTTTAACATGTTATCCACAATGACTCCTAAATCTTTTTCCTGGGTAGTGGTTTCTAATGTGGAGCCTTGCATCGTGTAACTATAGTGTGGGTTGTTCTTTCCTAGGTGCATAACTTTGCACTTGTCCACATTAAATTTCATCTGCCATTTGGATGCCCAGTCTTCAAATTTATCCAGATCCTCCTGCAGTTTTCCACAATCCTCTTGGGTTTTAACAACTTTAAACAGTTTTGTGTCATCTGCAAATTTGATAACCTCACTAGTTATTCCCTTTTCCAGGTCATTTATGAATATGTCAAAAAGCAGCGGACCCAGTACAGATCCCTGGGGTACTCCACTATTCACCTTTTTCCATTGGGAATATTGGCCATTTAGCCCTACCCTCTGCTTTCTATCTTTTAACCAGTTCCCGATCCACAATAGTACACTGCCTCCTATCCCATGACTTTTTAGCTTCGCCAAAAGTCTCTGATGGGGGACTTTGTCAAAAGCTTTCTGAAAGTCCAGATACACTATATCAACCGACTCACCTTTGTCTACCTGTTTATGCACACCTTCAAAAAAACATATCAGATTAGTAAGACAAGATCTTCCTTGTCTAAAGCCATGTTGGCTGTCTCCCATTAGGCCATGACTATCTATAGAAACATAGAAATATGACGACAGAAAAAGACCACATGGCCTATCTAGTCTGTCCTTCCATAACAACTACAACAGTCCACTTTTTGCCTTTAGAGATCCTCTGTGATGGTCCCATGCTTTCTTGAATTCAGTTACTGTCCTCATCTCTACCACCTCCACTGGGAGACTATTCCACGGATCCACTACTCTTTCCGTAAAGAAATATTTCCGCATATCACTCCTGAATCTATCCCCCTTCACCCTCATCCCATGTCCCCTCGTAGCATGCTGTGTAATTTTATTCTTTATGATGGTTTCTACCATTTTCCCTGGTACTGACGTCAGGCTCACCGGTCTGTAATTTCCCGGGTCACCCCGGAACCCTTTTTAAAAATTGGTGTTACGTTGGCGACCCTCCAATCTTCAGGTATTACAGATGATTTTAATGAAAGTTCACAGATTACCAGTAGCAGGTCTGCAATCTCATATTTCAGTTCTTTCAACACTCTGGGATGTATACCATCCGGTCCAGGTGATTTGCTACTATTCAGTTTATCAAATAGTTGTAATATATCTTCCCGGTGTAGCGATATTTCTCTCAATTCCTCTGCAGTATCACCTTTAAATACCACTTCAGTCTTGGGTAACATCCCTACATCTTCCTCAGTAAAGACCGAAGCAAAGAATTCATTCAGTCTCTCTGCTATAGCCTTGTTTCCTCTTACTGCCCCTTTTACCCCTCTATCATCTAATGGTCCAATTGACTCTCTCACAGGCCTTTTGCTACGAATGTACTTGAAAAAGTCTTTATTTCGTGTTTTTGCTTCCGTAGCAAGTTTCTTCTCAAATTCCCACTTTGCCTGCCTTATCAATGCTTTGCTCTTCCTCGACCAGCCATTGAAGGTATCCACTGCCATCTGATGAAACTGCTGAAGTATGGACTTCTCAAGGAGTGCCAGTCACCTTGGAATACCCCCCTTCTCCCAGTCAAGAAACCTGGGACAGGGGATTACCGCCCAGTACAAGATCTGAGGCGGGTAAATGATGCAGCTGAAACTATACACCCAGTGGTACCAAATCCTTATACTCTCTTGGGACTGATCCCCGCTGAGGCTACTCATTTCACTGTCCTGGACCTGAAAGATGCAGCCTTCTGCATACGCCTCGCCCCCCCCTCAGTCAACTTTTGTTCGCTTTTGAATGGCAAGACCCCACAACAGGAAGGCGGGGTCAACTTACCTGGACTCGATTACCCCAAGGATTTAAGAATTCACCTACTCTCTTCAGTGCTGCTTTAAATCAAGATCTCTCAAGCTACTCTGTGAACCCAGGACAAAGGGTTCTTCTTCAGTATGTGGACGACCTGCTCATAGCCACAAATTCAGAAAGCGAATGTCTACAAGCCACCAGTGAACTCTTGCACCTTCTAAATGAGGCTGGATACAAAGTCTCAAGAGCCAAGGCGCAATTATGTCAAACTGAAGTTAAATATCTAGGATTCCAGTTGTCCAGCCGAATTTGACGCTTGGGACCGGAACGCAAAGAAGCTATATGCAGTATTCCTACTCCAACCACCAGGAGGCAAGTGAGAGCCTTCTTGGGGGCTGAAGGTTATTGTCGTATATGGATACCCAACTTCGTTCTGTTGGCAAAGCCATTGTATCAAGTCACCAAAGGAATGGAGAGGTTGCCATTGGAATGGGGACCTGAACAGGATGCAGCATTTCGATCTTTAAAAGCCGCTCTGATGTCATCACCAGCTCTGGGTCTACCGGATGTCCAGAAACCTTTCCGTCTCCATGTCTGAGTCACAAGGAAATGCTTTAGGAGTGTTGACTCAATTTCTCGGATCTTGGCAACGGCCAGTGGCCTATTTATGAAAACAGTTGGATACAGTTGCAAAAGGCTGGCCCCTTGCTTGAGAGCTGTTGCAGCCACAGCCCTCCTAGTGAGCGAAGCAGACAAGCTCACCCTGGGACAAAATCTTCAAGTTACTGTACCACACTCTGTTCTGACCCTTATGGAACACAAAGGAAGTTTCTGGCTCACAAATTCGCTAATGTTGAAGTATCAGAGTATGCTGTGTGAGAATCCATGATTACAATTGATGGTCAGTCAAGCTTTGAATCCTGCTACGTTACTCCCAATTGGTCCTGGCCCCCCTGATCATGACTGTTTAGAAATTATGGACACTGTATTCTCAAGTCGCCCGGATCTGACTGATGTTCCTTTGGAGAACCCCGAACGGACTTTCTTTGTGGATGGAAGCAGTCTCGTCATCAATGGGCATCGTTGTGCTGGGTATGCAGTGGTGACCCTTGATCTGGTAGTTGAGTCCTCAGCTCTGGCCCCGGGGACTTCAGCACAGAAAGCTGAACTGATAGCTCTCACTAGAGCACTGATAATAGGAAAAGGGCTCCGTCTAAATGTGTACACAGATTCCAAGTATGCCTTCACAACTTTGCACGCACATGGGGCCCTGTACAAAGAATGAGGGTTGATAACCTCAGGAGGCAAGTCCATTAAGTATGACCCCGAGATATTGACATTATCAGATGCATACTGCCTACAGACCTCAAAATTTAGGAAAAGTAGAACATATGAATAGAACCCTGAAATCTCAGTTGTCTAAACTTTGTCAAGAAGTTCACTGAAGTGGCCCCAAGTTCTTCCTATAGCCCTTCTTAGGATACGCTTAGCCCCTACTAAGTCTTTAGGAGTTTCCCCTTTTGAGATTCTGTATGGGCGACCCCCGCCTATTGTACAAGGAATAAAAGGAGATATGAAACAGATTGGATCTGAAATTTCTAGACAAGAACTATTGGCTTTAAGTTCTGTTTTGCAGAGTCTTCATACGTGGGTACAAGATCAGCTGCCCATCCATCTAACAGAACCCCTGCATCCTCTCAAGCCTGGAGTCTCGGTGTGAATTAAAGAGTGGAGAAAGACACCGTTGATACCGCATTGGCAGGGACCTTATGTTGTCATCTTATCAACCCCAACTGCAGTTAAAGTTGCAGGACTCGAACCCTGGATTCATCACAGTCGAGTAAAGCCAGCAGCCATTGATAGCACTATAGAACGGAAGACAGCTGCAAAAAAGTATTAGCTATGTGGCAATATTACCCTATACCCCAAAATGATGCTTTTACGCAAGTATAATATGTGATTTAATTCTCACCCTCTCTCTCTTGCGGGTGAGAATAATCAAAGGGGGGAATGTGGTAGGCTATGGCCTATAATAGCCTGTAGAACATATGAGAGGCCTGTAAACTAGGCCTGAGTTCCCTACCCCCACTTGGAAATAATAGTGCTGAGAAAGACCAAAGTCAGTAGAAGTCTGTGAATCCGCTTTAAACTGCTTTTGATAAGTTTGTATGAATCCTTTATTAAATTATTTTATGCTGATGATAGATATGTTCCAGTGTTCTGCATTCTCACATTCTCTGAGCTTAGAAATGACCTTGCAGTAGAGATGTATCCATGTCTAGAAACTGTACCATTGTTAGAATAGCCTGGGAAGGGGGAACAGGGTGCTAGGCCCAGAGAGGGTCCCCGATTGGACAGGTGCAGGGGGCGTTGGGACCAATAGAAAGGTTGCCTGTATCAAACTGTGAAATTGTATGTAATGAATCTGCTGCTGAATTTGGTTGCTCATTCTTTTCAGACACAAAAGGTGTCCGTTTGAGCCTGTGCACAATAAATTGGCTTGGATCTTTGAACTGACTCCTGGTATTATTTATTGCATGCTTATCAGCTGCTACAAGAGGAGTAAATAACCGTTTGAGAGCAGTTACAGGCTGTGGAAAACAGGCTGATTGAGAGCAGTTAAAACAATTACAATAATAATTTGGTTGAGATCAGTATCACTAAATATTGCAGTATTAAGCTTATAAATATGCTAATTAAGGCAAGTGAAGGAATTATAGGAACTGAATTGCGTACAGTATGCAAAACTCAGATTGCCGAAAGTTACATAAACTAATGTAGAAATTACCTATGCTCGAGAATGTGCTATGTTGCAACAGTGTGTGGAAAGTAAGTTTATAAACTAGAAATTTACCTCACCAGAATAAATTTTGCATATGCGATGTAAGAATGTCATACATCAAGCAGAGGGCTTGGAAGGGCCACACCAAAGGGCCCTCTGGTGAGGCCCTCAGGCATTGGCACACCTAAAGAGTCTGAATTTATACAGTTAGGGAAGCCGGAGGTGATGTCAGAGAGGGGCAGCGAAAGGTGCCGTATGAGAGCAGGCTTACCTTCCCCGGCTCTGAATCAGGCTGCTGCTGCTGCTTTCTTTGTGCTGTCCGATGTCCCACGATGTCTCCAATGTGAAAGGAAACGCCCTGTTCCTCTTTCCTTGAGGGGGCACAGCTGCAAGAGGGTGAGTGCCTGAAGCATGGAGGTTTTAAGCAGTTAGGGAAGCCGGAGGTGTATATATAGACATAAGACACAGTCCCTGCTCATCAGAACTTACATTCTAATCATAACGAGAAAACATTGCAAAACTGGGGACTAGAGTATGGTAAGATAAATATAAATAGTGGACAAGTCAGTGAGGAGCATAAGAATCCAAAAGCAGCCTCAAAGAGGTGGGGTTTTAGCCTGGATTTCAATGGTGTTAGAGAAGGAGCCCGATACACTGACTCAGGTAGTTTGTTCCAGGCATATGAAGCATCAAGATGGAATGAACAAAGTCTGGAGTTGGTAGTGGCAGAGAAGGGTACAGATAAAAGGGATCTGCCGGAGGAGCAAAGTTCTCAAGGAGAGGTGTAGAGTGAGATAAGAGAGGAAAGGTAGTGAGGAGACGCAGAATGAACGCACTTGAAGGTCAGTAGGAGAAGTTTAAACTGGATGTGGAAACTGATAGGGAGCCAGTGAAGTGACTTGAGAAGAGGGGTTTTACATGAGCATAGTAACACTGGTGAAAGATAAGCAGTGCAGCTGAGTTTTGAACAGATTGAAGGGGAGAGAGATTCAGAAGACCAGCAAGGAGCAGGTTACAAGACAGGAGGTGACTAAAGAGTGGATAAGGGTCTTAATAGTATACATAGAAAGGAAAAGACCAATAGGCCAATGCAGAAAGCTGGCACTGAAGCTGCATTCTACCAGCTTTTTACGCCTGTTTGCAGTGCACCGATAGTGCACGACTTCAGCGCAGGCATGCAGATTTCCCCATCTTTGGAAGAGGTTTGTTTGTTCATTAATACTCTTTAAGTACTTGAAGGTCTGAATCATCTCCCCTAAATGTTAAAGAACTATTTAAGGGCTTTTTTTACATTAGAGAAAGGAAGTGGTATCTAAGAGCCATTGATGCCTGCGAAGGATGGTGTAGCAAGTTTTGCAATGAATACAAACCATTATTTCCTTATCGTCCCTCCAGTCTAATTTACTCTTATTTTTATATTTATCCCACCCAATTTAAAATATATACATATTATATCAATTAAATAATATCACAAATGTACACATAATGATCTGTTCTATCAGAGCAGTCTGTATCAGAAAGACCGTCTAAATAGAAACCTTATTATTGCAAGGGACTATATCTTATCCATTTCAGGTCATTTTGCCTCTCCTATGGTGCCAGCGACAAAATTAAGGTGTGACCAAGGGCACTGAAAATTCTGGATCTGTGGCATTCTAGCACAGGTGCATCACCAAAGGGGTATGCCCCTTTATTCCCAATAAGCATCCTATATTTGTTTTTTTATGTGCTTTCTCTGTGCTGGATTCTTACTCTGACTTAAGTATCCTTATTGTATTACAGCTATGGGTGTGCCTATAAATGTTCATTTGGGTCAACCATCTTATACATTATAAGTCTAATTTATCTATACCAAATAGGAACTCTCTAGAACTTAATGTAACTTTTGTTAATACACATTTGCTGAAAATGAAGTCTATTATTCTTTGAGATCAAATATCTACTTATAATTTGGATATCTTTGGTATAGTAGAAACCAAGCTAACAACTGCTGATGCCATTTGTTGGAATGAAGCTTGCCCGAAATGTTTTTCTATTTTTGCGATTATGCACAAAAATAAGAAAAGAGGTGGTGTTTCGTTAATTACACAGGCAGATCTTGGATTTAAGGTTTTAGATAACTTTCAAAATGAAAAATCTGAATGGGTGCTAATGTATAACAGTTGTATAGCAATATGTTTTGGTCTATATAACCTCATTGCGGGTTGGAATAGATATTAGGACTTTTATTGAATGTCTTGCTATTTTGAATTTAGATTTGTCTAAGCTTTTGATCATGAATTTTAATTTGCATTATGATAAAAGAATCCTAAGTGAAAAATTCAGGATTTATGTGGATAGGCATTTAAACTAGGAAAAGGGGGTGATAGATGGAGAAGGACAAGTTCAGGACATCACTCCCAGCAAAAGAAAGACATTGGAAACAGCCACACTTTTGAACAACACATCAATGGCAAGCGGCCTGTAGAACAAAACCCATGCAAAAGGTAGGCAAGCTATTCAACAAATGCTGGAAAGCAATGAGTACAAATGCACGAAGCCTAGCCAACAAAGTTCCTGATCTGGAAGCCCTAATGGTGGAAATGGACTTGGACATTGTGGCCATTACAGAAATGTGGTTTAACGAGTCACATGAATGAGATATAGCCATAGATGGCTATAATCTATTTAGAAGAGATAGAAAAGGTAGAAGAGGAGGAGGAGTAGCAGCCCTATATGTCAAAAGCAATATTAAAGCTGCTAAAATGCAGGGGATGTGGGGAAAAGAAGCGCTCTGGATTATATTGGAAAGAGAAGATGGCATTGTCATCCATACTGGTGTGGTCTACAGGCCTCCAATTCAAACCGAAGAAATGGATAGCAAATTGATTGTTGATATGACAAAGAGAGCCATGAAGGGGGAAGTATCATATTGGGTGACTTTAATCTACCTGATGTGGACTGGAGTGTTCCTTCTGCAAATCTAGAAAGAAGTAAAAAAAATTGTGGATGCCTTCCAAGATGCGTAACTTAAACAAATGGTGATAGAACCGACCAGGGAGAGCTCCGTGCTAGATTTAGTGCTCACCAATGGAGATAGCGTGTCGAATATCCAGGTGGGTGCTCATGTGAGCAGCAGCGATCATCACACGGCGTGGTTTGAGATAAAAGCCAAGGTGGAATCCAGTCACATCAAAACTCAGTCTTGGACTTCAAAAAAGCTGACTTCAGTAAAATGGCCAAGTACCCGAAGGAGGAGTTGGTAGGGTGGGAGGAGTTAAGGGAAGTGGAATTGCAATGGGCTAAAGAAAGCAATAAAAGGTGCAACAGATACATATTTAAGGAAAGTAAATAAAATAAGAGGAAAAGGAAACCTAATTGGTTCTCCAAAGAAGTGGCTGCACAAATAAAGGCAAAAAACACAGCTTTCACAAAATTAAGAAGCTCGCAAACAGAGGAACACAGAAAAGAATACAAAATCAAACTGAGAGACAAAAATAAATAAGGATAGCAAAATTAAAGGCAGAAGAAGCCGGGGGTTCTTTGCCTGATACTGTGTTCATTGTTGTTTGTTGCTGATTTATAAATAAAGTTTTCAAAAAAAAAAAAAGGCAGAAGAAAAGATGGCTAAAGATGAGAAGTGTGGCGACAAGACTTTTTTAGGTATATTCGGGAGAGGAGGAAAATCAGGTGGAATTGCAGGACTCAAAAGTGCTGGGAACGGATTCGTGGAAAGTGACATTGAAAAAGCAAAAATGCTAAACAAATCTGCTCTGTTTTCACTAGAGAAAATCCTGGAGAAGGGACCACCTGTGATTCCCAAATATACAAATGCAAATGGAGTAGATACCACACCATTCACAAACGTTGATGTGTTAGAACAGCTTGCAAAACTAAAAGTCTATGAGACCAGATGGGATACACCCCAGGATACTGAAAGAGCTCAGAGAAGTTCTTGAAAGGCCTTTAAAGGATGTTTTTAATATATCCTTGGAGACAGGAGAAGTTCCACAGGACTGGAGAAGGGCTGATGTGGTACCTCTCCACAAAAGTGGTAATAGGGAAGAAGTGACATACTACAGGCCAGTAAGCCTTATCTCGGTGGTGGTAAAAGTAATGGAGGCGCTCCTGAAAGAGCAAATAGTGGACTTCCTCGAAACCAACAGGTTGCATGATCCGAGGCAACATGGTTTTACCAAAGGACGATCTTGCCAAAGAAATCTGATTGAGTTCTTTGGGTGACCAGAGAACTAGATCAAGGGCATGTGATGGATGTGATCTATCTAGATTTCAGCAAAGCCTTTGATACTGTCCTTATAGGAGGCTTATCAATAAACTCAACAGCTTGGGGATGGGTCCCAAGATGGTGAACTGGATCAGAAATTGGTTGACTGACAGACAGAAGGTGACTGTAAACGGAATTCACTCGGATGAAAGGAAGGTGATTAGGGTTCAGTCTTGGGAACGGTACTGTTCAATATATGCATGAGTGATATTGCCAAAGGGCTGAATGGAAAAGACTGTCTTTTTGCAGATTGCACCAAACCTTTCAGCAGTGAACTCCCCTCAGGGAGTGGAGAACATGAGGAAAGATCTACAAAAGCTGGAAGAATGGTCTAATGCTTAGCAGTTAAGATTGAATGTGAAGAAGTGCAGTGTCATGCACTTGGGAAACAGAAATCCAAGGGAATTGTATGCGATAGGGAGCGAGAGATTGATGTGCACGGACCAGGAGAAAGACCTCGGTGTGATTGTTTCTGATGATCTCAAGGTGATGAAACAGTGTGACAAGGCGGTGGCAAAAGCCAGAAGGATGCTGGGTTGCATCAGAGAGGAATTACCATCAGAAAGGAAGAGGTACTAATGCCACTGTACAAGTCGTTGGTGAGGCCTCAGTTGGAATACTGTGTTCAGTTTTGGAGAATGTATCTCGCAAAGGATATAAAAAGGCTGGAAGCGGTTCAGAGGAAGGCGACCAAAATGATTTGGAGCCTGCATCAGAAGACTTGAGAGGAGACTTGAAGACCCAAATATGTACACTCTGAGGAGAGGCGGGACAGGGGAGATATGATTCAGACTTTTAAATACTTAGAGTATTAATGATCAAACAAACCTCTTCCAAAGACGGGGAAGCTGTAAAACTAGACGACATAACATGAAGCTGCAAGGGGGTAAACTGAAAGGCAATGTCAGGAAATACTTTTTCACTGAAAGGGTGGTGGATGCTTGGAATGCCCTCTCGATGGAAGTGATGGCGGCAAACCATGACAGAATTCAAAATGGCATGGGACAGACATAGTGGATCCCTTTATAGCAACAGGATAAAATCTAAATAAGCATAACTCTTATATCTGGAAAAAATAGGGGTGACCTACATGGATCGGTGGGTACACCCCTAAACAAAGGCATGGGGAGAGGTGACCTGCACGGATTGGCAAGTGCACCTACTCTTGCTGCTTTGCTGGGCAGACTAGATGGACCATACTGGTCTTTATCTGCTGTCATATACTATGTTACCATGATAAAATCCTTGATGGCATTATCAGAATATCTGTTATGTATAATATGCAACTTTTAGGATTGAACAACACGTTATTCCATATTCTCAAGATCAGTCCAGACAAGTGGGTTGTGTTCCCCCTACCAGCAAATTGGTGGAGACAAAGACCAATGAAAAGCCCAGGTTTCAATGACATCGCTTCCATGCCTCTATCCGGCTCAGCAATGAGATGTTCCTTCAGTATTTCTTTGTCTCCAGCATATGGTGGATAGGTTATCTCCACTCTGAAGAAAATCTGAAGATTGAGAGGAAAAGAGATTGATTAAATGCTCGTGAATGACCACCAAGTCTTAAAGGGATGACTCTCTCACTTGAGTATGACATGGGAGGCTCCACTAGACGGCAGTCTTTTTGATAGCCATAGGAGGAGGGAAAATTGATTCAGCTCCATGGCCTTAGGGCCTTTGAGCAGCCATTAAATTGGAAGAATCTGGAAGAGAAGGGGCAGCCTCTCTCAACCTCAGTGCCCCCTCCCCCTCCCGCTCTCTCGCAAAGATTGCAGAAGGCTCTCAGAGGGATCTCCCTGCAAACCACCTTTCACACAGTGTTGCTGAAAAATAAACCCAGCCAGTGAAGACGTTTCAGGGGAGTTGAGTCGAGTCGGCACAGAGCCTATGCCCAGGGCTTTCAGGAGGCGATTACCAAGGCTTGACATTGTCCTTGTCAGGGGCCCCAGTTCCATCTTTGAGGGACGCAAATCGGGTTGGACTGCTAGTGACCGCTAGAGTCCATCTTAGTGCTATCGCAGCCTCTTACAAGCCTCTAAATGGACAACCTATTTAAGAACATAAGAACATAAGATATGCCATACTGGGTCAGACCAAGGTCCATCAAGCCCAGCATTCTGTTTCCAACAGTGGCCAATCTAGGTCATACGTACCTAGCAGTTTCCCCAAGGGACACAGGTTCCACAATGCTTGTACTGGTTCAAGCACTGATATCCTGGGTCCCTTCTTAATAACGGTTTATGGACCTTTCCTCCAGGAACTTGTCCAAACCTTTTTTAAACCCAGCTACACTAACAGCCTTTACTACATCCTCCGGTAACAAATTCCAGAGTTTGATTACACGTTGAGTGAAAAAATATTTTCTTTTATTAGTCTTAAATAGTTTACCCTGTAGCTTCATTGCATGTCCCCTAGTCTTTCCATATTCTGATAAGGTAAACAATCGATCTACGTTTACCCGTTCCACTCCGTTCATTAATTTATAGACTTCTATCATATCTCCCCTCAGCCGTCTCTTCTCCAGGCTAAAGAGCCCCAACCTTTTTAGCCTTTCTTCATAGGAGTAGCCTTCCATCCCCTTTACCATTTTGGTGGCTCTTCTCTGAACCTTTTCTAAAATCGCTATATCCTTTTTAAGATACGGCGACCAGAATTGCACACAATATTCAAGGTGCGGTCTCACCATGGAACGATATAGAGGCATTATAATATCTTTTGTTTTATTTTCCATTCCTTTCCTTATCATACCTAGCATTCTATTTGCTCTCTTGGCCGCCGCTGCACACTGGGCCGAGGGTTTTAACAAGGTATCCACAATGACACTCCACTCACAGCAAGATTTATGAGAGGTCTTCTACTAACAAAACCTCCCATTAGACCACCACCGGTGGCATGGGATTTGAACCTTGTTCTCGGGCAGCTCATGAAACCGCCCTTTGAGCCTTTAGCCACTACAGCTCTAAAATTCCTTTCATCTTCCTAATTGCAATCACGTCTGCACGACGCATTAGTGAGTTACAAGCTTTAGTGGCTGATCCTCCTTATACAAGATTTCACCATGATAAGATTGTTCTTAGGACTCATCCTCACTTTATGCCAAAGGTGGTCTCGCCTTTCAACTTAAACCAAGCAATTTACCTTCATGTATTCTTTCCGAGGCCTCATGACTCCAATGCAGAAAGGAATCTTCATACCTTAGACTGCAAAAGAGCCTTAGCCTTTTACCTTCAAAGAACGCAGCAACACAGAAAATCTTCTCAACTTTTTGTTGCTTTTGATTCTAGTCATTTGGGACTTCCAGTTTCCAAAAGAACTCTCTCTAACTGGATTGCACAGTGCATATCTTTCGCTTATGAGAGTAAGAGGCTTTCTCTCGAAGGCCATGTCACAGCTCACAATGTGAGAGCCATGGCAGCCTCTATGGCTAACCTTCATTCTGTGTCTATAGACATCTGCAGAGCAGCTACTTGGGCTTCAGTGCACACTTACAGCCTACTGTTTAGACAAGGACTCCCGTCAGGATGCCTTGTTTGGCCAAGCTGTTCTTCAGTATCTCTTTCAGACTTAATGCAACTCCTACCCACCATCTGGGTTTGGATGCCAGAGATCCATGGGAGGAAGCATGACCCATCTCACCATGGGTTTGCAGCTTCCTGGGGCCATCTCCCTGGCATCTTTCAGCTGGGGAGTCCCCATATGTGAAGACTACATTCCTGCTTGTTCCTGGAGATAGCGTGGTTACTCACCTGTAACAGGTGATCTCCGGGAACAGCAGGAATTTAGTCTTCACAACCCACCCATCCACCTCCTCTAGGAGTTCTCTCTCTCTCTCCTTCTCTCCTTTGTCTCAGCTATAAACTCAACTGAAGAGGGGGAGTTGGAATGGCGGGAAGGCAGCACGCAGGCGCTGTGGGATGCTCCCAAAAGCTTTCCTATTGGACGCTGGGGAGCATTCCCGCGCAGGCTCTGTCGTTACAGACGATACCCATACGTGAAGACTAAATTCCTGATGTTCCTGGAGATCACCTGTTATAGGTGAGTAACGACGCTTTCCTGTATGGCAGCTTCTGAGTTGCCCCTGGATGGCATGTTTACCCCCTCTCAGCCGGGGACACAGTTCATCCCTTCCTGCCTCAGGGTAAGATGTGCAGGATTGCACTAAAAGTAAAGATGCCCAGTCGACCAGAGGCTCTGGGTCCATGCTGTGAGCCATTCTATACCCTCTGGTGTCTGGGAGCCTTTCCAGAAAGGAGAGCTTCCAGATTGTCCTCCCCTGAATCCTTTTCCTTTTTACAACCGACTTGATCTTTCTGGCATGAAAATTCAGACCCTATGTCTCTGGGTGCCCCTGGATGCAGTCTTGAACCCAACAGGCTGGAAGCAGAAGCCCTGTTTGATTACCTTTGACTAAGTGTCCCCGGCGAAGGCACTTCCTCAAGATGAGGAGCACTTAGTTGCTGTCCAAGATGTTGACTATGCCTCTGACCCAGATAAATCAGTATTGGGCTTGGATGTGGAGGACCATCTCCTATCGCCTTCAGAAGACTATAAAGAGGCCAGCGAGATCCACCTTTTCCGGAAAGGAGGAGCTGGCGGCGTTCATTTCCAGGGTCTCATCCAGCTTGAACATGGCAGATGCTTTCAGTCCGGTGCAGGAGCCAAAAGTACCCCCCACTTCTTTAAGGGGTGTGGAAATCAACTATTGTCTTCCCATTCCCGGAGGTGATCAAAGACATGATACGGTCCGAGTGGGACTTGCCCGACTCCCTGCCTAAAGGGTTATGGGTCTATAAGAAGCTCTGTGCTCTCCCGTATGGAGGAGGGTAGTAAGTGGTTTAACATTCCCAAGGTGGATGCACAGGTCTTGGCAGCAGACTACCATTTCCGTTGAAGGCAGATCGGCCTTAAAAGATGTCCTGGACTGCAAGGTTGATTACTTTGCTGAAAAGGCAGTTTGCTGTGTTGGTGGCTATTCTATAGCTGGGGGTATGTACCAGCTTGACCTGTGGATTCAGTCTCTTCCACCTGATACTACCACTCTTGGAGTCAGCTACGGTCTTCCTATCTGATGCTATATATGAACTAGTGCGCCTGGCAGCCAGGGATGGTGCCCTGAATACTGTGTCATGGCATTGGATCTGGCTCCATCACTGGGTAGTGGACACATCCTCCAAAGCCCAGTTGGTTCACTTGGCCTTTAAGGGGAAGCTCCTGTTTGGAAAAGATTTGGAGAAACTGCTAAAAAGACCTTTGGAACAGATTTGGAGAAACTGCTAAAAAGACCCAGGCGAGATAAAATGTAAACCGCAATTGATCTTCGGCAATCACGGTATATAAATCTCTGTTAAAATCTTGCCGCCTCCCCAAAGACAGGTCCAGGGACTGAACATTTGTATAGCACTACAAGACCTACGCAGTGCTGCACAGACATATGTAAAAGATGGTCCCTCCTTATCAGAGCTTATAATCTAATCAAGATGAGCAACACAGTAGCTATAGACACAGGATACATCTAGGGGGAATGGTAAGGAAACACAAGGGAGATTAGGTGAGTCAAGATCCAAAAGCAGCAGCGAAGAGGTGAGTTCTCAGCCTGGATTTGAAAAGGGTCAGAGAAGGCGTCTGATGTACACTCTCAGGTAGTTTGTTCCAGGCATAAGGAGCAACAAGGTGAAAGGAGCGAAGTCTGGAGTTAGCATTAGAAGAGAAGGGCATAGACAGAAGTGATTTGCCAGAAGAGTGGAGTTCCCAAGGAAGGGTGTAAGGAGAAAGAAGAGAGGAAAGGTAGTGAGGAGATGCAGAGTGAATGCAATTATAGGTCAGCAGGAGAAGTTTGAACTGTATGCGGAAACAGATGGGGAACCAATAAAGTGACGACAAGAGGGATAATATGAGCATAGTGAGGCTGCAGAAGATTAGCCGCTCAGCAGAGTGTTGAACAGATTGAAGGGGAGAGAGATGATTCAGAGGGAGACAGCATAACACCCTTCACAACATCGACGGGTTTTTAGTAAGTTTTCTACTACCTGCCAAACGCCATTTGTTTATGTATTGATTTGTCCATGTCAAAAGATCTACATTGGAAAGACATCTAGAACGATGAAAAAAGGGCTTCAAGAGCATCGTTCCCGCATAACTAATGGAGTACTGATGGCCCCGATTGTTTCACAATGTCAAGAATATCATTATCAGTTTTCAGATCTCCGTTGGAGAGTGTTGGATCATATACCAGCAAGTGATAGAGGGGGTGACCGGGACTCTCGATTATGTTATCAGGAACAATTTTGGATTTATACTCTGGAGTCTCTAGCACCACAGGGTTTGAACTCGTCCTTGGATTGGTGGAGTATTCTTTAATATAGAGGTTAGGAGCATTCGGCTATCAGTGGTTTCTATTGGTTTTCAACCAGTCATGTGATTACACCAGGAAGTTTAAATGGTATTACTTTCCAGGTGTGAGACGGAGCAACACAGTTTGAAGAAGAGCCAGGAGAATCTTAGGCTTGAAATGCAACGTTGGGTTACTGATTCGTGATTTTTATCACGAAATGGTTGCTACTACGAAAGACTTTGAAAAGTCGATATTGATTGAAAAATCACTGCATCCCAGGAACAAATGGATCACAGTGGGCTCTGGGAAATTGTGACATGTAACGCAGAGACACCCTATACATCATGAGATATCCCTGCATAATGCCTTCTCTGCTTTGATTAATGAGGATGCCCAATCCATGGAAACTGAAGGGCCCTTAAATGAGACAGTCAATGCCCAATCTCCTGATAAAGCACCAAATATGAAGAAAAACCTCACAGAACAGAAAACTACTACTACTTGGTGATTCCATCATCAGAGGTACCAACTTGGGAACACAGTTCAAAGGAGAGAAGATAGTCAAATGCCTCCCAGGCTCTTCAGCCAGCAGGAATACAAACCAAATTGTGAGGTACTTAGCGCTGAAAGTAAGCACTCCAAAATTGACGATGTTATCCACTTGGGTACAAATGACCAGGCTAGAAACAGTGCCTCTACAGTTGAAAGGGACTTCCAAACTCTGGGAGAGAAACTCAAGCCCATTGTTAACACTGTAGCATTCTCAGAAGTTCTACCTGTTCTTGGTAAGGGGGCAGAAAGGCTACATCGCATAAACAGCTTTAATACATGGCTCCAGACCTGGTGCAAACAAGGAGGATTCAGATTTATAGGCGACTGGGGAAACAGATGGACTAACAAGAGACTATACTGTGCTGATGGATTACATCTCTCTGTCGCAGGGAAAAGAATCCTAATTGAAAAATTCAGGCAGTATGTGGATGTACTGCTACTACTACTACTGAGCATTTGTATAGCGCTGCAAGTCATAAGCAACGCTGCACAGACTTGTAAGAGACAGTCCCTGCTCATCAGAGCTTACAATCTAATTAAGACAGAACACAGAAGATGTAGGCAGGGATAAAACAAGGGGGGGAGGTAAAGAAAAAGGAGATCAGGTGAGTCAAAGTCCGATATGCATTTAAACTAGAAAAAGGGGGTGACGGATAAGAAAGGACAAGCTCAGGACGTCACTCCCGGCAAAAGCAGAATAACATGAGAAACAACCACACTTTTAAACCACACATCAAAGACAAGTGGGAAGAAGTGGGCAGAACAAAATCAATGCAAAATACATGCAAGCCATTTAAATACTGGAAAGCAATAAGCACAAATGCTCGAAGCTTAGCCAACAAAGTTCCGGACCTGGAAGCCCTAATGGTGGAAATGGACTTGGACATTGTGGCCATTACAGAAACATGGTTTAATGAATCGCATGATTGGGATATAGCCATAGCTGGCTATAATCTATTCAGAAGACAGAGAAAGTGGAAAAGGAGGAGTAGCAGCCTTGTATGTCAAAAGCAATATTAAAGCTACTGAAATGCAGGGGGCATGGGGAAAAGAAGAAGCGCTCTGGATTGTGTTAGAAAGAGGAGATGGCACTATCATCTATACTTCCGTAGTCTACAGACCTCCGACTCAAATCGAAGAGAGAACGATATTGCCAAGATAGCCACAAAGGGGGAAGTGATCATATTGGGTGTCTTTAATCTACCCGATGTGGATTGGGTTACTCCTGCAAATCTGGAAAGAAGCAAAAAAATTGTAGATGCTCTCCAAGATGCATTACTTAGACAAATGGTGATGGAAGCAACCAAGGAAAGCTCAATGCTGGATTTAGTGCTCACCAATGGTGATAGCGTGTCAAAAATCTGGGTGGGTGCCCCTGTGAGCAGCAGCGATCATCACACGGTGTGGTTTGAGATAAAAGCCAAGGTGCAGTCCAATCACAGCAGGCTCAAAGTCCTAAACTTCAAAAATACGGACTTCAGTAAAATGGCCAAGTACCTGAAGGAGGAGTTGGCAGGGTGGGAGGGGATAAGGGAAGTGGAATTGCAATGGGCTTAAACTAAAGGTGGCAATAAAAGTGGCAACAGATAAATATGTAAGTAAAGTAAATAAAAACAAGAGGAGAAGGAAACCTATTTGGTTTTCCAAAGACGTGGTTGCTCAAATAAAGGCAAAAAACACAGCTTTCACAAAATTAAAAAGCTTGCAAACAGAGGAACACAGATAGAAAGGAATACAGCATCAAACTAAAAGAGACAAAAAGAGAAATAAGGAAAGCAAAATCAAAGGCAGAGAAAAAGATGGCTAAAGATGTGAAGTGTGGCGACAACTTTCTTCAGGTATATTCGGGAAAGGAGGAAACTCAGAGGTGGAATTGCAGGACTCAGAAGTGCTGGGAACGGACTCGTGGAAAGTGACATTGAAAAAGCGAAATTGCTAAACAAATACTTCTGCTCTGTTTTTACTAAAGAAAATCCTGGAGAAGGACCACCTGTGATGCCCAAATATAAAAACGGGAATGAAGTAGATACTGCATCATTCACAGAAGATGATCTGTTAGAACAACTTGCAAAACTGAAAGTGGACAAGGCCATGGGACCAGATCGGATACATCCCAGGATACTGAAAGAGCTCAGAGGTTCTTGCAGGGCCGTTAAAGGATGTTTTCAACAGATCCTTAGAAACAGGAGAAGTTCCTCAGGAATGGAGAATGACTGATGTGGTACCTCTGTCACTTTGTGACATGGAAGAAGTGACAAACTACAGGCCTGTGAGTCTTACCTCAGTGGCGGGAAAAGTCATGGAGGTGCTCCTGAAAGAGTGAATAGTGGACTTTCTCAAAACCAACAGGTTGCATGATCCGAGGCAACATGGTTTTACCAAAGGATGATCATGCCAAACAAATCTGATTGTGTTCTTTGATTGGGTGACCAGAGAACTAGATCAGGGGCATGCGATGGATGTCATCTACCTGGATTTCAGCAAAGCCTTTGATACTGTTCCTCATCAGAGGCTTATCAATAAACTCAGTAGTTTGGGGATGGGTCCCAAGGTGGTGAACTGGATCAGAAATTGGTTGGACTGACAGACAGAAGGGTGATGGTAAATGGAGCTCACTTGGATGAAAGTAGGGTGATTAGCGGGGTGCCCCAGCGGGGTCCTGGGCCCGGCACTGTTCAATGTATTTGAGAGTGATATTGCTGAAGGACTGAATGGGAAAAGTCTGTCTTTTTGCAGATGACACGAAAATTTGCAACAGAGTGGACTTCCCTGAGGGAGTGAATAACATGAGTTAAGATCTACAAAAGCTGGAAGACTGGTCTAATGCTTGGCAATTAATATTTAATGCGAAGAAGTGCAGTGTAATGCACTTGGGAAGCAGAAATACAAGGGAAATGTATGCGATAGGGGGCGATAGGTTGGTGTGCACGGGCCAGGAGAAGGACCTTGATGTGATTATTTCCGAGGATCTCAAGGTGGCAAAACAGTGCGACAAGGCGGTGGCAAAAGCCAGGAGGATGCGGGGCTGCATAGAAAGAGGAATTACCAGCAGAAAGGAGGAGGTACTAATGCCAATCTATAAGTCAATGGTGAAGCCTCACTTGGAATACTATGTTCAGTTTTGGAGACCTTATCTTGCAAAGGATGTAAAAAGACTGGAAACTGTTCAGAGGAAGGCGACCGTGGATAACATCTTAAAACCCTCCACCCAGTGTACAGCGGTGGCCAAAGAGCAAATAGAATGCTAGGTATCATAAAGAAAGGAATGGAAAATAAAACAAAGGATATTATAATGCCTCTGTATCGTTCCATGGTGCGACTGCACCTTGAATAATGTGTGCAATTATGGTCACCGTATCTTTATGAAGAGAGGCTAAAAAGGTTAGGCCTCTTCATCCTGGAAAAAAGACGGATGAGGGGAGATATGATAGAGGTCTATAAATTAATGAATGGCGTAGAACGGGTAAACGTAGATCAATTGTTTACATCATCAGAATATAAAAAGACTAGGGGACATGCATTGAAGCTACAGGGTGACCTATTTAAGACTAATTTATTTATTTATTTATTTACATTCTCTTATATACCACGCTATTCTGCATCAGTGCAGTTTACATTGAACAAACTGAAATTACATTGAACAGGACATTATAATTTGGAGATAACTATTTTACAGGGAACATGGGCTATGGAGTGTTAAGTGGCTTGCCCAAGACCACAAGGAGCACCTGTGGGACTAGAAACCCCAGTCCTTCCGGCCCAAGGTTGCTGTCCTCTAGTGGGATTTGAACCCCCGACCTTCTGGCCTGAAGTACCTTGCCCCAACCACTAGGCCACTCCTCCATTCCCAATAATAAGAGAAAATATTGTTTTACTCAACGTGTAATCAAACTCTGGAATTTGTTACCGGAGGATGTAGTAAAAACTGTTAGTGTAGCTGGGTTTAAAAAAGATTTGGACAAGTTCCTGGAGGAAAGGTCCATAAACCATTATTAAAAGGGACCCAGGATATCACTGCTTGACCCAATACAAGCATTGAGGAACCCGTGTCTTTTGGGGAGATTGCTAGGTAGTTATGACCTAGATCGGCCACTGTTGGAAACAAGATACTGGGCTTGATGGACCTTGGTCTGACCCAGTATGGCATATCTTATGTTCTTATTAACTGACACCATACTAGCAGTGATCAAAGCCAGCAATGAGGAATTCTCAATAAAGCTAAACGCGATTCAAATGGACCTCAGGGAAATGCGAGCTGAGATTCAAACGGTGATCGCCAGAATAGATTAAGTGGAACTGAGGATTACAGGAACAGAGGAATACTACCTGGGGCCGAGGTCGTCACTGCTGGTTCCATCGGCGTCGGGGCAGTTGATGCCGAAGCCCCTCGATTTCCTCCTCGGAGGCCTCGGGATGGGAGACGGAGGAGGAAGAGTCCCCGGACACCTGTCGGCACAGGTAGGTCCCGTCCAATTCCCCCAGTGTCCGAACCTCAGAGAAGGTCCCCCCTGGAGGACACTAGGTTCTTGGACTTTGTGAGGGACATGTCAAAGGCTTTGGCATTCCCTGCGGAGTCTGAGGATCATCCTTGAGCTGAAGAGCTCAAGATTCTCTGGTATGACTCCCACTCAGGACGGATCAACTCGATGTATCGAGCCCGTAAGAGCCCTAGGTTTCAAAAAGCACAATTGCCGCACAACTCCAATGGTTGTGGAATTGGCCATGCGCAGGCTGAAGAGTCAGAAGACGCACTTCTCGGTGCCTCCTGACAGGGAGGCCCGCAACTTGGATGCCCTCGCCAAGAAGTGCTTCCAGGGTTCTATGCTGATATGTCAGATCCAGGCCTACCAGCTGTACATGGGCATGTACCTGAGGGACCTGGCGAAGGAACTCGCCGGGTTCTCGGCTGGTCTCTCCAAGGTACCTTTGCAGCACTTCAAGGGCCTGTCCACCAGTGTCCGTGAGTGCTCGAAGTTCATGACTTGAGCAGCCTATGACGGCTTCTAGTCGGCGGCCCGGGTAGCTGCGGCGGGCATCGGTGCACGCCACCAAGCATGGCTACAGTCATCAGAACTTGAGCAATGGGTTCAGGACAAGTTGATCAATGTCCCATACCAGGGAGAGAACCTCTTTGGCAAACCCATGACCGACAAGGCTGCTGAAATAGAGTCCGAGTACATGACCAGGACATGGCCCTCAAAGAAGATCTCTGCCTCTTTTAAGAAGGAGGGCTCGGGTAAGAAGCCCTTTTACCCAAGGAAGGGTGCTGCTTACTGAAGCTACCCTTCATTTCAGGCCTCCCTGGCTCCCCAGCTGGGGCAGCAGGCCAAGAGACAGGGGCACGGCGTAAGCAGAAAGCCCCCAAACCCCAGGCACTGGCTCCGGCCCAGCCTGGGAGCAGCTTTTGACTCTCAAAGCATAGCCCCTCTCACCACAGGGGATAGGCAATGCACAGGAGGAAGGCTTGCCCTGTATGCCCACAGATGGACAGCCATTATCACCGATGCCTGGGTCCTACAGATAGTCCATTAGGGCTGTCTCCTTCATTTGACCCAGGTTCCTCCTCCTTATTTTCAAGGAGAGCCCCTCAGGTTTCCCCTTCACCGGGACCTTCTTTGGAAGGAGTTAGCAGGTCTTCTCGAGGATCAGGCGGTAGAACCAGTGCCCCACGACTTACAGGGCAAGGGCTTCTACTCCAGGTACTTTCTGGTACCAAAAAGGACAGGAGGCCTCAGACCCATCCTCGACCTGCGCAAGTTAAACAAATTCCTGGTGAGGGAGAAGTTCAAGGTGCTCTCACTTGGAATGTCGCTGCCTTACCTCCGCCAGGGAAACTGGCTATGCTCCTTAAACCTAAAGGATGCGTAAACACACATCCTAATACACCCAGACCACAGGCAATATCTACGCTTTGTGATAAGAGGCAATCACTACCAGTACAGGGTACTTCCCTTTGGCCTGGCCTACGCCCCCAGGGTATTCACAAAATGCCGGGCGGTGGTGGCTGCCTTTCTCGGACTTCAAGGAATTTTTGTCTTCCCCTACCTAGATGACTGGCTCATCAGAGCCACTTCAGCCATAGAGGTCCATCAGGCCACATCTCGCACCATACAGGTGCTCCAGCATCTGTGGTTTGTAATCAATTACCCCAAGTCCAGCCTTGTTCCCACTCAACAACTAGAGTTCATTGGGGCCAGACTAGATACCTTTCAAGCAAGGGCCTACCTGCCAGCTGACAGGGCAAAAAGGCTTCTGGCCCTGGCACGCCAAGTGAGTCGCAGATCCCAGGTGTCAGCAAGGCACTTTCTGCGCTTCCTCGGGTACATTTATTTCATTTATTTATTTATTTAGACAGTTTTGTATATCGCCTTATCCTTCAATCAAAGCGGTCACAACACAATTGGGGGATACATTTAACACGCGGGGATATGAGACACATACTTACAGGGAACATGGGCAATGGAGGGTTAAGTGGCTTGCCCAAGACCACAAGGAGCATCTGTGGGACTAGAAACCCCAGTCCTTCCGGCCCAAGGTTGCTGTCCTCTAGTGGGATTTGAACCCCCGACCTTCCGGCCTGAAGTACCTTACCCCAACCACTAGGCTACTCCTCCCTACATGGCCTCCACTGTTCATGTAACACCAGATGCCCGTCTCCACATGAGAACTGCTCAGTGGTGCCTCAGGGACCAGTGGACACAGGTGGCCTCTGAGAAGGGTCAAAGTGTCCAGAAGACTAGTATAGTCCTTGGACTGGTGGCTTCAACCATTACACTTGGAGGCGGGGATGCCTTTCCAGGCTCCTCTACACACGAGAATCCTGACCACAGATGCATCCTTGCTGGGCTGGGGAGCCCATTGCCAGGGGCTTTGTACTCAGGGTGTGTGGTCTCTGAATGAAAGCACCCAACAAATCAATTTCTTGGAACTCCGTGCCATCCGCCTGGCTCTACGAGTTTTCTGTCAGACTTTGGCTCACCAGCCTGTATTGGTACAAACAGACAACCAAGTACCGTATTTTTGTGCATATACCGCGCGCGCTATACACTTTTTACCTACTGCGCAACCCTCCTGCGCGGTATTTGCGAGGGCGCGCTATACCTAAACTTTATTACAAGTAACCGATCCCAAAAAAGAGGCCTTACAAGAACATATTGGTTTAAAAATATATTTAATTAATTTTCATCATCCGATTCCATAAAACCTTCGAAATCACTCCCCTCATCAACATCATCATTGAAATAATTTAAAACCGTCTGGAGACGCTCTTCCGTAACATATGCACTTTCATCGTCACTCCTTTCAACGTTTTCATCATCATCTTCGTCATCACTGCGCACCCGATCCTCGTTCTTATAAACAATGCCGGCTTTTCGGAATCCATTTCTGATGGTTTCCGGGGATATTTTGTCCCAAGCAGAACACAACCAATTGCAGATTTCCGTTAATGTAGCCCTCTTTAATCGTCCCGATGGAGTGAATTCATGAATTCCATGCTGCATCCAATTATCCCACTCTCGTCTGATGAATGTTTTGAAGGGGTGATTAACAGCTATATCTAGCGGCTGCAGCTTGCAAGTAAGACCACCCGGTATCACTGCGATATGGGCACCAGCCGAATTAATATAATTTTGCACATTTGTTTCTTTATGGGCAGCCATGGAATCGAATATCAACAAAGACCTTTTAGAAAAGAAACCTCCAGGCCTGGCCCTATAACATTTATCAATCCATATTTTCATGACCTCAGAGTCCATCCACCCCTTTTTTTTACAGTGAACAACAATACCTTGTGGAAATTTTTCGCGGGCCATGGTTACTTGCTTGAAAATAACCATTGGCTTTAATTTATGCCCACTCGCTGTGCAACCCAGGACTACAGTGAAGCAAGCCCTCTCGTGTCCAGTTGTTATTGCGACAGTTTTTGAACCCGAAGCAGCTACAGTCCTGGTTGGTGGAATGTCAAAAGACACAGTAACCTCATCCATGTTAATAACATCCATTGCCGAAATGCTAAACTCCGAAATTTCTTTGCTGACAAATGTGCCGAAATCCGCCATCTTTTGTTCCCAGTCATCCGGAATCCTCTGGGCTACAGTTGTTCTTATTCGCACGGAAAGACCATTCCTCTTCATAAATTTGCAAATCCAGTTGAAACTAGTGTGGAAACTTGAAATTCCTCTTTCATTGGCCAGCAGTTTTGCTTTGAATTTAATTGCGATAGTTGAGACAGCTTGATTTTGCTCCCTTCTAGACAGAATCCACTTGTTTAAGTCACTCTCTAGCTCTGGCCACTTTTCTTTGGGACCCCGACGCGCACGTTTTCGCAGGTTCATCTCCTCTAGCGCCGTTCTCTCCTTTCTCCAGTCGCGAACAGATGACTCACCAACATCAAATTCTCTTGCTGCTGCTCTGTTGCTTGTTTCTTCAGCTTTTGCCACAACTTTCAGCTTGAAGTCCGCAGTATAAGACTTGGGTTTAATTCCGGGCATGATGACTGGATTATAATAGAAGAGATCGCAAAGTTTTTATGTAAGGTATAATGGAACCGAGGGCCTTTTATACACCTCACAGTGCAGTCGACACATGCGCATTATGTGAGAAATTCAATGCAGGACTGGCCAAAAATTGCGCTTTATATGTGGGTGCGTATTATATGTGGGTGGCGTTACATGCGCGAAAATACGGTAGTCATGTTCTATGTGAACAAGCAGGGTGGCATGGGGTCCCGCCTACTGTGTCAGGAAACCCTGGATCTGTGCTCCTTTGTAGTCCGGCATGGCATTCACCTAAGGGCAGTTTACCTGTCAAGCTAGGACAACTACTTAGGCGACAGACTAAGCAGGATTCTGCAGCCCCACGAGTGGCAGCTGGACAAGGGAGTAAGTCCATTGGCTTTTTCAGACCTGAGGACGGCCAGTAATGGACTTGTTTGCGAGTCCGCTCAATCACCAGTTGTCCCGGTTCTGATCCAGGCAGCCCCACCCGCACAGGGTGGCTGCCGACACATTTCTCATATCATGGTCTGTGGGCCTCCTGTATGCATTTCCTCCGACGCCTCTGATGGCCAAGACTCTATTCAAGATCCTCCAGGACACGGCCTCAATCATTCTGGTAGCCCCCAGGTGGCCGAGACAACCCTGGTTTCTGCTTCTACTCCAGCTAGCAGTGGAGGCCCCATCCTCTTGGGGTCCTTCCCGAATCTCCTGTCCCAGGAAGGGAGCACTCTCCTGCACCCCAATCTCAGCTCCCTCAACCTAATGGCATGGCTACTGAAAGGGTAGTTCTCGCATCACTCCTCCTGCCTAAAAATGTGGAAGAGGGCTTGCTGGCCTCAAGGTGTCTGTCAACTAGACGGACCTATGCCTTCAAGTGGCGTAGGTTTGGGGTTTGGTGCGAAAAGCAGAAAGTGAATCCTTTCTCCTGCCAGGTTGCAGTGGTACTACAGTATCTTCTCCACCTTTCGGATTTGGGCCTTAAGTCCAACTCCATCAGAGTTCACCTCAGTGCCCTTGCTGCACACTACTTCCCGATGGAAGGAAAGCCTCTCTCAGTGCATCCTCTGGTTTCTAGGTTCTTGAGAGGCCTACTTCTGCTGAAGATCCCGGTCCGCCCTCCAGCCACCAAATGGGATTTGAATGTGGTTTTAGGGAAGCTTATTTGGCCGCCTTTTGAGCCGATGGCAACCTGCCATCTGCGCTACCTTGGAAGGTAGTTTTCTTAGTGGCACTCATGTCGGCTCGGCGACTGAGTGAGCTTCAGGCCCTTGTGTCCGACAGGCCTTATAGAAGGTTCTATAGGAACTGGGTGGTGCTCCGCATGCACCAAGTTCCTTCCGAAAGTGGTCTCTTCGTTCCACCTCAATCAGGAGGTGGTGCTGCCTACCACCTTTCCTAAAAAATCAACAAACCCATCCAGTGAAACAAATAAGAAGCAGAGTAAACAAGATTCACCAAGAAAAACCTCATCAAAAACTTATCTTTTTGTCGGAGCAGGCCGAAGGAGGGACGGTATAAAAACATCCCACACCAGACGGCAAGCTTCTTTTTTTCAATTATGGTTCCCCACCATCAAAACTTATTTGCCACTTATCTTTCAATATGGCATTTCTTTTATCCGTCCATAGATTTCTTTTTTACTGTGGTTGCAGACGTTGCTCCCAAAAAAACAATTCCGCACGACGTGCACGTTTCGGGCAAGCGCCCTGTTTCAAGTGCTTATAATCCACATCACAGACAGGCAACGATACCAGAAGAACGCCGTCACCGCGGCTAAGGTTGAACATTTGATAGGGCTGAATTGAAACATTGAACATTTAAAGAGGAACCAGCCAATTGGGACAGGGCAAACCCCACTAACAGGGGAACCCCTATCACCATTGGTTCTTCATACCAGACAGCTGATGACCTCATAACACACTCTGCCAATCAATCTCACGAAGAACCCACATTCCCCATCCATTCAGGATTGCTTTAAGAAATTAGCACGAATCATGGCACTGGAACGAGTAGTGTGGGAGAGGGGACTGGGGGGAAGAGGCTTCACATGGGCCCTGGTGAAGAAACTTTTTGAGAAGGGATGGGACAGAGAAAGGAGTGAGGTAAACTATTCTAGAGTAGAGAGTTTCCTTTTCTCTTTCCCACATTATCTTCTGCTTGCTCTTGTGTTATGAGGACCAAGCTCTTCTCTTTCCTTCCCCTCTTAGAGATTGCGGAAGGACTCGATGGCTAGCTCCCCCAAAGCCCTGCCACCTCCAGAACCCCCAGAGTTTTCACTTCCGTCAGAGATACACAAATGGTTCACTGGGAACATGCATACATGAAAACATTTGCTTGAATTGTTTGTGATAGTGATGTCTTATGTGGATATGCTAGGAGGTACAACAGTGTAGGGTCTGAACGAAGGGTAAAGAGTTTGCACTTGCAGTTAGAGGAAGATGGAGTGGTGAAGCAAGACTGAATAGGAATGTACAAATAACATTATGTTTTGGTTTGTACGGAGTCACTGGGATTGGAATAAAAGTTTGGTGCTGTATTTTATATATGTATGTTGTACTTTGAAAATATTGATAAAAATAAAAAAAAAGTTTAGATTTTTATGGGGGTTTCCTGCAAGTTATGCAGTCGTTGCAAAGCTATCGCTGTTGTCTGTGCCTACACTGCCTTTTCAGACAGAGCTTCATCCTATGTGCTCAATGCCCCCTCTTGCTGGCTTAGTGCAGTGTTTGTAAAATAACGTATATACTTCTATTCAGGTAACATCTATAAGGCATTCTTTGTGCCTCATTTTGGTTTTTAGTGTTTATAAGATTTTATATATTGTCACATGTTTTCTGACCTTCATTTTCACAAATTGTTTTTATATGCAAACATGCAACGTGTGCCTTCGAGTCAGTGCTGATTCCTGGCGACCCAGCAGCTCCTGGGTTTTCTTGGCAGTGTGACCGGAAGTAGATTGCCAGGCCTTTCTTCTGAGGCAATGGAGAGTTAAGTGACTTGTCCCAAGGCCACAAGGAGTGCTAGTGGAAATCAAACTGTGGTCTCTTGGTTACCAAGCCAGTACTCTAACCACTAGGCTATTCCTTCCCTCCATGTATTGTTTTACATGTCATCTATTTGCTACTATTTTCCTTACCCCTTGAAGGACTACAAAAAGGGCCTGCTACTTCTGGAGAGACAGCTGCAATTGTAAGTATTTACTTCTGGGAATTTTTCTAAATCTTGGGGGAAAAAGGAATTCTTTAGATTTAAGCTGATTAATCTGTGTAAATTAGAATCCAGTGTATTTGTTAAATCAGTCAAGGCCTGGTATCAGCAAAGAGCTTTAATTAAATTAAAAACTCAACAGGTAGCTTTCAATTTAAGTTTAAAACCCAGCAGAGAGCTTTCAGTTTAAATTCAGAACCCAGCAGAGGGCTTTCAGTTAAATTTAAAACCCAGCAGAGAGCTGCTAGTTTAAATTTAAAACCCAGCAGAGAGCTGCTAGTTTAAATGTAATACTCAGTCAGGGCCTAGTATCAGCAAAGAGCTCTAATTTAAATCAAATCAGAGTATAACATAGCATAAAAGGAAAAACAGGGTCAGTATTCTTTGAGCAATAAAGTTTTTCTAGAGACCTTTACAAAGAGGCCTTCTAGATAGGGAACAAGAGACTTGTGAAATTGTTTTAAATAGGCATTAAAGCCAAGTGACAGATCAAAGGGGCATTTTAAGACTCCCTCTATCAAAGCAAGGGCTGTGTGAATCACCAGGAAATCGGTCACAGATTACTTTAGAAGCACAGGACAGGGTACTGTGTAGCAGCCAGCTTTTAATAAGTCTTCTTTCCCTCCCTCCCTCCCTCCCCGACTCCCCTGGAAGAATCGTAGCTTTCTAGGTGCTTAAACCTCTTAAAGGGCAGGAGATGCCATATTCACACTCGGGTGCAGCTCTTTATCCTCCTCAGGCATACATTAAGGACCTGAGATTGATTAATCTTGAGGTGAACCAAAGTCCATTAAACATATTAGGGTATAGTAGTATTAGTATAAGGATCCCCAGCAAGTAAGTAAACAACTTAAATACCTAAACACAACCTTAAAACTAAGATGCAGATATCAGTCCAGTAGCAAGATGGGGGCTTTCCAGTCTTTTGCATTCAGTGTCACATGTTCCAGTTGATGAGGGGTCTTACGTGTGCACTGGGTGCAAGGAGCTCTTTGCTCTCAGGGAACAAGTCCAATCTCTGGAGGCTAGAGTAGCAGACTTGGAGGACATAAGGAAGACAGGGGTATACAGACGAGACCTACAGGGAAGTAGTACTGAAGTCCCACCTCCAGTCTGGCAGCATTCCTGTTACCATGGAGGAGAGAGGTCACGTGACAGGACAGCATCACCCTGGTGTTACAGGAAGTGATCCTGTAGCTAGGACCTGTCCTCTAGGTGATGTAAAACCCTCTCGCACTGAGGAGTTCTCCAGGACCATGTGCCCACGAGGGAAGGGTTAGGACAGCAGTTATAGTTGGTGATTCAATCATTAGGCATGTAGATAGTTGGGTGGTTGGTGGACGTAAGGATTGCTTGGTAACATGCCTGCCTGGTGCGAAAATAGCATACCTCACGTCACCTAGACAAGGTCTTAGTGCTGGGGAAGAGTCTATCTTGGTACATGTTGGTACCAATGACATAGAAAAGTGTGGTAAGGAAGTTACAAGGCCAAATTTAGGCTTTTAGGTAGGAAGTTAAAATCCAGAGCTTCCAAGGTAGCTTTCTCCGAAATGCTTCCTGTTCCACCTGCAGGAGCCAAAAGGCAGGCAGAGCTCCAGAGTCTCAATGCATGGATGAGACGATGGTGCAAGGAAGAGGGCTTTGAATTTGTTAGAAACTGGGGAACATTCTGGGGAAAGGAGGGGCTCTTCTGAAGGGTTGGGCTCCACCTTAACAGGGATGGAACCAGGCTGCTGGCATTAACCTTTAAAAAGGAGATAGAGCAGCTTCTAAACTAGGTAATAGGGGAAAGCTGGCTGTCGTCAGAGCGCATGGTTCAGAACAATGAATCCTTGAAGGATACTAGCAAAAGACTGAAGTTAGGGCATATCGACAGAGAGGTTCCAATAGAGACAAAAGTAACCTGAATGCCCTTAAGTACAGAGCAGACAGAGCTTAAAGATTCCAAATTACCCCTGCCTACCGATTAACCAGATTAATATGAATAAAATACAGCCTCTAAAAGCATACAAATGCTAGAAGTTTAAAAAAATAAGATGGGGGAGTTAGAATATATAGCATTAAATGAGAGGTTAGATATGTTTGATAGCTCAGAGACATGGTGGTAGGATGACAACCAGTGGAACACTGATACCTGGGTACAAACTATATCGTAATGATAGAACAGATCAAATTGGTAGAAGGGTTGCACTCTGTTAGAGAGGATATTGAGTCACAAAGGATTAAAATTTTGCAGGAAACAATATTCACTGTAGAATACATATGGATTGAAATCCCATGTAAAGGGAAGGCGATGGTGATGGCAGTGGGGGTATACTATCTACCGCCTGGCCAGAATGAACAAATAGATGATAAAATGCTTGAAGAAATCAGGGACGCTAACATAAGTTCTCCAGGAACAAGCAGGAAGTCAGTCCTCACTTATGGGTGACGTCGGCACTGATGGAGCCCGCGCAGAACAATTCCACAGCTTTCAAAGAAAGTCTTTGGGATTGCTGCCACGCATGCGTGGTCCTCTTCCCGCCCAAAGGTGTCATCTTGCTCAGTCTCCCTTTTTCTGCGGGAAAAAAGTGTTTAGTTGTTGGCCTCTGGCCTGTGTTTTTTCCGGTAGCACCGGTCCTCTACCCATCCTCCCCTACTCTTCTTTTTCCCTTGAGCGAGGGGATATCCTTTTCTGTAAGAGTTTCCTTTTTGCGGGCTTCACACCCTTTTTTCCCTCAACCGCTGGCTGCAAAGGTCTTCGACCTAGTGGGGGCCCTTTTTACCCCAATGGCCACCGGTTTTAAGAAATGTGACAGATGCTCCAAAAACATGTTGCTCACGGACACCCATGACTGCTGTCTTCGGTGTCTTGGGGCCGACCATGACCCGGAGCTCTGCTCCCTTTGCAAGAAAATGTCCTCCAAAGCCCTGTTAAGTCGTAAGCAGAAGTCTGATGACATTTTCCGGAAAGTGACCCCGGAATCCCTGGCAGCACCCTTGGTCGCCCCTTTACTGGTGGGATCCCTCTCTTCGGCCCTGTGCTCTTTGTGGCACTCCAACCCCTTGAAGTGGAGAAGCGTAAGAAGAAGACAACCTCAAAGTCACTGTCAGGGGCTCTAGGCAAACACAAGCGGCCTCGAAAGGTACCTCATACAGATACAGAGGCCTCCGGCGAAGGCGCCCGGTCTCCTGAGGGTCATAAGAACATAAGATATGCCATACTGGGCCAGACCAAGGTCCATCAAGCCCAGTATCCTGTTTCCAACAGTGGCCAATCTAGGTCATACGTACCTAGCAGTTTCCCCAAAAGACACAGGTGAGGACCCCCTCTCCTCCACGCCAGACCCGGTAACCCCGGTGTCGGCGTCACAGGAACCCAGATTGCAGTGTTTCTGCCTTCTTAGCTGCCCAGCAGGCGCTCATGCCCAGCATGGCTGACTCGTGCCTCGAGGCTGAGGTTCCCTCGTGAGGGACACCAAAACCCGCCCTGGAAACCCCCAAGTGTTGCGGGCCTCATGTGAGGGTCCTTGGCGTCGGTCTCGCTCGCCTTCCCAGTCCTCTGGAGTGAGATCCTCCAAGGCCTCTGACTCCAAGCAGGCCTCAGCCTCTGGACAGGGCGACTAGCCCGAGTCGGACTCCCTCTCGGACCTCTCGGGCTGGGAGTCAGATGGGGATACTTCCCCGGAGACCCGTGCCCACAGGGACCTCCCTTTGGACCCGTCCCCGCCCGTCTCTGAGGTGTTCGCTGCCTGAGGACACATCATTCCTAGTGTTCATGCGGGACATGGCATGGGCCCTCAGCCTGGCTACGCAGGCTGAAGAGAAGCCGCAAGCTGAAGAGCTCGATATTCTACAGTATGAGTCCCTGCCTTGGGAGTCTCTTACTGTTCCAGTTCCTCCCATTTTGTCAAGGCTGCTCCTCTGCATTTGGGAGACACCTGCTTCGGTCCCCAATGTGAGCAAGCACCTCAAAGCCATGTACAGGGTCCGACGCGGCCCAGGGTTCCAGAAGACCCAGCTTCCACACACCTCCAGGCAGTGGAGTCAGCGATGTAGAAGCAAAAGAGCCCGAAGTCACACTCTTCAGTCCCTATGGGCAGGGAGTCGAGAGCCCTCGACACCCTTGGGTGCAAAGCCTTTCAGGGGTCTATGCTCACATGCCACATCCAGGCATACCAATTGTATATGGGCATGTTTCTGTGTGAGCTCGCCAAGGAGCCTGGTGGGTTCTCCACAGGCCTCGGAGGTGAACCCCTTCTCAGGTTCCAAACCCTCCTGAGATCCGTCGCGGAGTGCTCGAAGTACCTCTCACACACCGCGTATGACAGGTTTGAGTCCTCCGCCTGAGTAGCAGCAGCTAGCATCAGGGCCCGACGCCAGGCGTGGCTCCAGTCCTCAGACCTGGAGCAGTGGGTCCAGGAGAAGCTCCTGGATGTCCGTTGCCTCGGCGAGCAACTGTTTGTTAAACCCTATGGAGGATTAGGCCTCTGAGATAGAAACGGAGATTGTGACTCGAACTTGTCTCTCGCGTAAGACCACCTCCCTCCCTCGAAAGAAGCAGCAAACAAAGAAGCATTCTTCCAAAGTAAGGGGCTCCCCTACTGGGCTTACCCACCCTTCCCGCACCCCCGCACCAGCTCCCAGCACGGAGGGGGAAGGGAGGTGCGCATGGCCACTGCAAATCTAAAGGGCCTAAGGCCCAGCCACTGGCGCCACCCCAACCTGCACAGGGTTTTTGACACAGACTGCATAGCCTCTCGCCTCCTGGCAGCACTTCTGCTGGTGGGGAGATGCCTCAACCTGTTCGTCCTGTTGTGGGCGTTGATCACCTTGGACACTTGGATCCTCTAGGTGGTCTGAGACGGATAAAGTCTCCACCCGGACAGGCGCCCTTCTCACCAACAGAGCCCACTTGGCTCCTTTCGCACCAGATCTCCTTGCAGCGGGAGCTGTCCAACCGCCTCACCTAATGGGCAGTCGAGAAGGTACCACTGCACCTTCGAAGCTGTGGGTTCTACTCCCGCTACTTTCTCGTTCTGAAAAAGACGGGGGGGGGGGGGGCCCAATGCCCCATCCTCGATCTCCGGAACCTAAACAAGTTCCTGGTGCAGGAGAAGTTCAAAATGTTATCGCTTGGCGTCCTGCTGCCTTTCCTTCAGCAGGGCGATTGGCTATGCTCCTTGGATCTCAAGCATGCTTACACCGACATCCTAGTCCACCACCAGCACAGGCAATAATTGCGATCAGGGATCAGGGGAAACACTACCAATACCGAGTGCTCCCCTTCGGGCTTGCGTTTGCACAGTGGGTTTTCACAAAGTGTCTCTCTGCGGCCGCTGCCTCCCTCAGGCAGCAGGGCATACCTGTCTTCCCCTACCTTGACGACCGTCTCGTCATGGGGATCTCGATCGGCGAAGCCCGCCTGGCGGCATTGCGCACGGTCCTTCTTCTCAAATGCCTCAGCTTCTTGGTCAACTACTCCAAGTCCTACCTCGAGCCGGTGAAGACGCTAGAGTTCATCAGAGTATGCCTCAACACGGAGCGAGTGACCGCCTTCCTAACCGCAGACCGCCTCCGGGCCATGGCAGCCCAGGTCCAGAACAGGGCTTGGGTTATGGCACGGACCATGTTGCGCCTCCTAGGACACATGGCCTCCACCGTCCATGTGGTCCCCCCACGCCTGCATGCATATGCAGACAGTCCAGTGGTGCCTCAGGGCACAATGGAGCCAGGCCTTCAACCACCTCAAAGACCCTTTCCAGGTCTCCCGCAGTCTCCACAACTTCCCGAGTTGGTGGCAGGACCCCCGAAGTCTCCTTCGGGGAATGCCCTTCCACAGCACAAGCTCGTCCTGACGGATGCTTCCCTGATGGGGTGGGGAGCCCACTGCGGTGTATTGTGCAACCAGGGGCAGTGGTCGCCCAATGATTCTCAGCAGCAGATCAACCTGCTTGGGCTTCGGGTGGTCTGATGGTCCCTGAGGGCTATCTGAGGGGAAAGTCGGTACTCGTGCAGACCGACAACAGAGTAGCCATGTTTTACATAAACAAGGAGGGGGGAACAGGATCCTGCCACCTCTGCTGAGAGGCGATCCTCCTTTGTGTTTCGCAGGGGATGACCCTACGAGCGGTCTACCTCCCAGGCCAGGAGAATGTCCTTGCGGACAAACTCAGCAGGATCCTCCACCCACACGAGTGGCGCCTGGATCTGGAGTTCGCCAACCTCTTGTTCCATCGGTGGGGGACCCCATCCATGGACCTCTTCGCCAGCCCGGTGAACGCGCAGCTTCCCCGCTTCTGCGGCCCAGTTCTTCACCCGAGTAGGGTAGTCCCGGATGTGTTCCTCTTGAGCTGGACCTCGGGCCTTCTTTACGCGTTCCCTCCCACTTCTCTCATTGCAAGGACCCTCCACAAAGTTCAGCGGGACCGAGCTTCGGTTACCCTCGTGGCCATGACAGCCTTGGTTGCTGCTTCTGCTCCGGCTCTCGTCCAATCCTCCAGTCCCTTTGGGCTGTGCCCCGGGCCTGTTAATGCAGGAGGAGGGTCGGGTGCACCCAAACCTGGCCTTGCTGTCCCTTACAGCCTGGTGGCTGAATGGGTCACCTCAGCTCCGCTGCACCTCCTGGAGGAGGTCGAGGAGGTTCTCCTCGTGTTGAGGAAGGACTCAACGAGAGAGGCGTACGCCTTTAAGTTGCAATGCTTCTCGGTCAGGTGCTCCGAGCTCCAGATCGACCCGTTCTCCTGCTCTACCTGGTGGGTTCTTCAGTATCTCCTCCACCTCTCAAAGGTAGGGTTGAAATCCAATTCGGTAGGGTACACCTCAGCGCCATTTCAGTGAACCAACTCCCTGTCGAGGGGAAACCCCTCTCGGGGCAGCCCTTGGTCTCCTGCTTCATGCAAGATCTCTTGCTTTCCAAGCCTCCTATCCAGCCTCCTACGATGGAGTGGGACCTCAATGCGGTGCTGATGCAGCTTACATGAGCACCCTTCGAGCTGATGGCGACATGCTCCCTTAGGCATCTCTCCTGGAAGGTGGTCTTCCTGGTGGCTTTGACTTCGACTTGCCAAGTCAGCGAACTTCAGGCCCTCATGGCTGAGGCTCCATACACCAGGTTCTACGGGAACAGTGTGGTCCGAAGGCGGTCTCGGACTTTCTTCTCAATCATGAGATGGTCCTACCAACCTTCTTCCTGAGACCGCATGCCGATCAGGCATTGGTGATATTGCATACACTGGACTGCAAGAGGACTCTTGCCTTCTACCTGCAGCGTACCCAGGTTCATCGGAAATCCGACAGTCTTTGTCGCCTATGATCTCAAACGCCTGGGGCATGCAGTCACCAAACGCACCATCTCTGTCTGGGTGGCAGACTGCATCGCCTTCACCCAAACAAAGGCGGGCGGCCCCACTGGATCGACATGTCACCATGCACGGCTTCCGAGCCCAGGTGGCTTTGCTGTGCTCAGTGCCTCTAACAGACATCTGCCGGGCTGCGACCTGGTCTTCAGCGAACACGTTCGCCTCGCACTACTGCCTGGAGAGAGAGTCCCGCTGGGACAGTGCCTTTGGCCAGGCTGTACTCCATAATCTGTTCGAGGTATAAGCAACTCCTGCCCAACAACCCTTCTCAACAGCTACCGAGAGCTTCACCCCAGAGACCCGATGACTTGGGCTCCTTCGGGCATCGACTTCGGCTCACAGTCTCGCGGAGGTGTTTTTAGGTTATAGGCTCGGTAGCCTGTAGCTGGGGAGTCCCATAAGTGAGGACTGACTTCCTGCTTGTTCCTGGAGAAAGCGTAGTTACTCATTTGTAACAGGTGTTCTCCAGGGACAGCAGAAATCAGTCCTCACTACCCTCCCACCTCCCCTGGTGAGTTGCTATTTTTGTCCTTCCCTGGGACCTGACTGAGCAAGATGGCACCTTTGGGCGGGAAGAGGACCACGCATGCATGGCAGCAATCCTAAAGGCTTTCTTTGAAAGCTGGGGAATTGCTCCGCGAGGGCTCCGTTGGTGCCAACATCAACCATAAGTGAGGACTGTTTCCTGCTCTCCCTGGAGAACACCTGTTGCAGGTGAGTAACTACGCTTTACAGCACAGTAATGGGTGATTTCAATTACTCCGGTATCGACTGGCTCAGTGTCATGGCAGCACATGCTATGGAGAGAAAGTTTCTAGATGAAATAAAATGACTTGTTTCTTGGAGCAGCTGGTTCATGAACTGACCAGAGGGGAAGCCATTTTGGACCTAGTCCTTAGTGGAACACAAGAGGGTGTTGGGGCCACTTGGCAATAGTGATCATAGCATGATTGCGTTTGATTTAATAAATGAAGGAAGGATGGCAAGGAAATCCACAGTACTATCTTTTAACTTTCAAAAGGGAGATGATGATAAAATGAGGAAAATAGTTAAGAAAAAACTAAAAGAAGAAGTTGCAAAGGTTAAATATTTACATCAAGCTTGGGTGTTTAACAATACTATCTTGGAAGCCCAGACCAGCTGAATTCCATGCTTTAAGAAAGGTGGAAGGAAGTCCAAAAAACTGCCAGCATGGTTTAAAGCTGAGGTCAGAGAGGCTGTTGCCAAAAAAGCATCTTTCAGGAAATAGAAAAAGGAGCCAAATGATGAAAACTGGAAACAAAAGCACTGGCAAGTTAGATGCAAGGTATTGATAAGGCAGGCAAAGAGAGAATTTGAAAGAAGCTTGCCATGGAAGAAAAAACATGTAATAAAGACTTTTTCGAGTACACTCTGCAAAAAATCTGTGAGAGTCAGTTGGACCATTAGATGATAGGAGTAAAAGGGGCACTAAGAGGGGACAAGGCCATAGTGGAGAGACTGAATGAATTCTTTGCGTTGGTCTTTACTGAGGAAGATGTAGGGATGTTACCCATGATTGAAATGGTATTTAAAGTGATGCCACAGAAGAACTGAAAGAAATATCGATACACCAGGAAGATGTATTACAACTATTTGATAAACTGAAGAGTAGTAAATCACCTGGACCATATGGCATACATCCAAAGGTGTTAAAAGAACTGAAATATGAGATTGCAGACCTACTTATTAGTAATTTGTGAACTATCATTAAAATCATCTGTAATACCTGAAGATTGGAGGTTGGCCAATGTAATGCCAATTTTTAAAACGGTTCCAGCGGTGATCAGGGAATCTACAGACCCATGAGCCTGACGTCAGTAATTGGATAAATGGTGGAAACCATTATAAAGAACAAAATTACTAAACATGTAGATAGTCATGGCTTAATGAGAGACAGCCAACATGGCTTTAGCCAAAGAAGGTTTTGTCTTACTGATCAGTTATGTTTTTTTTGAACGTGTGAATAAACAGGTAGACAAAGCTGAGTTGGTTGATATAGTGTATCTGGATTATCAGAAAGCCTTTGACAAGGTCCCTCATGTGAGGCTCTTTGCGAAATTAAAAAGTCATGGGATAGGAGCAGTGTTTTATTTATTTAGACAGTTTTGTATACCACCTTATCCTTCAAAGTGGTCACAACACAATTGGGGGATATATTTAACACGAGGGGATATGAGACACATACACTAATACTTACAGGAAACATGGGCTATGGAGGGTTAAGTGGCTTGCCCAAGACCACAAGGAGCACCTGTGGGACTAGAAACCCCAGTCCTTCCGGCCCAAGGTTGCTGTCCTCTGGAGGGATTTGAATCCCCGACCTTCCGGCCTAAGGTACCAGTGGCCTAATGGTTGGGGCAAGGTACTGGTTAAAAAAAGAGTGTAGGGCTAAATAGCCAATTTTCCCAATGGAGAAAGGTGAATAGTGGAGTACCTCAGGGATCTGTGCTGAGTCCGCTGTTTTTTAACATATTCGTAAATGACCTGGAAATGGGAATAACGAGTGAGGTAATCAAATTTGCAGATGACACAAAATTATTCAAAGTTATTAAAACCCATCAGGATTGTGAAAAATTGCAAGAGAACCTGGATAAAGTGGAAGACCGGGCACCCATATGGCAGATGAAATTTAATGCGGAAAAGTGCAAATTTATGCACCTAGGAAAGAACAACCCAAACTATGGGTACACAATGCAAGGTTCCACATTAGGAATCACCACCCAGGAAAAAGGTTTTGGCGTCATCGTGGATAACATGATGAAACCCTCCGCCCAGTGTGCAGCAGTGGCCAAGAAATTAAATAGAATGCTAGGAATCATAAGGAAAGGAATGAAGAATAAAACAAAGGATATTATAATGCCTGTTTATCATTCCATGGTGTGACTGCACCTTGAATACTGTGTGCAATTCTGGTTGCCGTATCTTAAAAAGTATATAGCATTATTAGAAAAGGTATAGAGAAGAGCCACCAAAATGGTAAAGGGGATCGAAGGATACACCTATGAAGAGATGCTAAAAAGATTAGGACTTTTCAACCTGGAAAAAAGATGACGGGGGGGGGGGGGATATGATAGAGGTCTATAAATTAATGAATGGAGTATAACGGCTAAACGTAGATTGATTGTTTACACCATCAAAATATAGAAAGACTAGAAGACATGCAATGAAGCTACATTGTAACTTATTTAAGACTAACAAAAGAAAATATTTTTTCACTCGACATGTAATCAAATTCTGGAATTCATTACGGGAGGATGTAGTAAAAGTTGTTAGTGTTAGCCGGGTTTAAAAAAGCTTTGGTCAAGTTCCTGGAGGAAAGATCCATAAACCATTATTAAAGGGGACCCGGGAAATCCACTGCTTGCCCCAATACAAGTATTGTGAAGCCTGTCTTTTGGGGAAACTACTAGGTACTTGTGACCTAGATTGACCATTGTTAGAAACAGAATACTGGGATTGATGGACCTTGGTCTGACCCAGTATGACATATCTTATGTTCTTATCTTTAGAATTAGTCAATCCTTTATTTACATTTTAATGCTGCCATTATGGTTTCAGACAAGTTTGCTTTTACTGCTAGTTTGCCCCGTATCTGTGTTTTTATACATATTTTTACATGATTTCATAGATGTTATACATCTTTTAAGCCATATATAACATTTAAAGATGATTTTTTACCCCTCTCTTTTAATATATGCTGTTCTTACACACACTCCTGCAAAGGTGTGTTATATCTTCATTTTTAGTCTGGTAAGTCTTTTTTGCTTTTATGTATTTTTTGGGGAAATTGTTATTTGTATGCTTTTACTGATTTGTGTTTGCCATTTTGTGTATAAATTTGTATTTGCTATTGTTGTAGACACCTGATGAAGGTTTAACTGCCAAAACATGGCTAAGTTGGGCTTTTCGGAATAAATTGATATGTGTTTTTGAGACCTTGTCTGATTTTCCACTTTTTCTGAGTGTTGATCTACTATACTGTTGAAGAGTCACCACCTTTGTGTGGTTTGGTTTGGACTTTGGACTAGCAGGGCGTCCCTGGCCTTCATAAAATGGGACAAGCACCCCCTTTGTTTAAAGAAGATTCATATGCTGACAAATGTATTGAACTGGTAAAGACTAAAAAAAAAATCAGTAATTAGATACATAAGAACATAAGATATGCCATACTGGGTCAGACCAAGGTCCATCAAGCCCAGTATCCTGTTTCCAACAGTGGTCAATCTAGGTCATACGTACCTAGCCGTTTCCCCAAAAGACACAGGTTCCGCAATGCTTGTACTGGGTCAAGCATTGATATCCTGGGTCCCTTCTTAATAATGGTTTATGGACCTTTCCTCCAGGAACTTGTCCAAACCTTTTTTAAACCCAGCTACACTAACAGCCTTTACTACATCCTCCGGTAACAAATTCCAGAGTTTGATTACACGTTGAGTGAAGAAATATTTTCTTTTATTAGTCTTAAATAGTTTACCCTGTAGCTTCATTGCATGTCCCCTAGTCTTTCTATATTCTGATAAGGTAAACAATCGATCTACGTTTACCCATTCCACTCCGTTCATTAATTCATAGACTTCTATCGTATCTCCCCTCAGCCGTCTCTTTTCCAGGTTAAAGAGCCCTAACCTTTTTAGCCTTTCTTCATAGGAGCATCCTTACATTCCCTTTACCATTTTGGTGGCTCTTCTCTGAACCTTTTCTAATAACGCTATATCCTTTTTAAGATACGGTGACCAGAATTGCACACAATATTCAAGGTGCGGTCTCACCATGGAACGATATAGAGGCATTATAATATCTTTTGTTTTATTTTCCATTCCTTTCCTTATACCTAGCATTCTGTTTGCTCTCTTGGCCGCCGCTGCACACTGGGCCGAGGGTTTTAACATGCTATCCACAATGACACCTAAATCTCTTTCCTGGGTGGTGGTTGCTAATGTGGAACCTTGCATTGTGTAACCATAGTTTGGGTTGTTCTTCCCTAGGTGCATAACTTTGCACTTGTCCACATTAAATTTCATCTGCCGTTTTGAATACTGAATTACATTACACAGGAATGTTGAGCTACTGCTGTTCACAGTGCATCTTGAGAGGACTTCACATGCAAAAAGAACCAAATATGTTTCAAGAGAACAAAAGTTTTATAGACAGATGGTGTCTTTTGGACCACATGGTTCTTATTACTGAAACTGCTAAAGAAAAAGCTAATGAGCTGAAAATAGAAGTAAAAAACAAACCCAGATGATCTTAAGGGTAAAGACAATGAAAACTGATCTCTTTAAATTTAGTAGAAAGTTACAAATTATGCACTTTTCTCAAAAAAGACAGCTAGAAAATCCGATTTTTCTATTGTCCAGAAAATATCAAAATTGATTCCTCCCAGCTAATTGACCCTATCATAAAAACATTTAACAAATGTGTGTTAGAGAGATTGCACTGCTGGAAAAGCAAAAGACCAGAAATTTTTGTAGTTTGACCAGTGCAGAGAAAAGAGCAGTTAAATCATTATGCAACAGACAGGGTATTGTAAAAAGGGCAGGGGTATAGTGGTAATGAATAGAGACGATTATATTAATGAAACTGAATGACAATTTAAAGATGGGGATTATTACCGCTCCTTGACTAATGATCCAAGACAGGATATTAAAAAAGAAATTGATTCCATAGTTAAGATGAGTCACAACACTGGATATATACTATTCTGAAAGAGAAGGCTTTCTTGATAGTGGACTTTCCAATGATCCCTGTGTTTTATATACTTCTGAGGATTCATAAGTCCATGAGTCCAGGTATGCCTATCTTGTCAGGTATTGGTTCTGTTCTAGAGCTCTTACCCAAATTTGTTGATGTCTGTTTTCCTGAGACCCATGGTCCTGGAAATAGATTCATATGCACGGGACTCTATGCATGTTAATCTTTTGGAAGCCTTTGATGGAGATATCTCTGTTTGGTAACTTTGGATGTTGTATTCCTATATACAAATATTCCTCAATCAGAAGCGTTGTGTGTTATATGGAAATGCCTTAGCCAAACAGCAGATCGCCTATGGACACTTACTGAATTGCTCTAACAGAATTATTTTTGCTTTCAGAATCAGTTTTTCCAACAGATTAGAGGTACTGCTATGGGTGCAGTTATGGCTCCCGACATAGCTAATCTATATAAGTACTAGTGTATGTGTCTCATATCCCCGCGTGTTAAATGTATCCCCCAATTGTGTTGTGACCGCTTTGATTGAAGGATAAGGCGGTATACAAAACTGTCTAAATAAATAAAATAAATATATGGTGGAGTTTGAGAGGCTTTTTAAATGGTTGTCCTTTCACTTTGGAAATTAAGTTCTGGTGTTGCTACATTAATGATATTCTGATGTTGTGGGGAAGCACAGAGGATTCCCTACTATTTTTTTTATTATTTATTTATTTATTTACAAACAATTCTTATATACCGCACTATTAGACATCAGCGCGGTTTACTTTAAACAGAGAACATCCAACATTTTACATATGTCTGGTCATTACATTTAACAGGAGGTATAACTTGGCGAAATAGGGGAAACTAAATACAATGGTGGTTTATCTATTAATTATTCCCTAAACATTAGGGATAGTAACCTTAAGTTCCAAATACAATATACGCTGGAGGAGATTTCATTTCTAAAGATACTTATGGTTTTAAATAAATTTGTAAAGTTTGACAGTTTTCATACAAGGAGTTTAAAGACAAAAACGTACCATACTCCCAGTTTTTAACGCTTAGGTTATGCACCAGTACTGACAATTATGATAGACAGGCAGAGGATTTGGCAGGTAGATTTACAGATAGAAGATATCCGAAAGTTTGCATGCTACCTGGCTATTCTAGGGCAAGGGCCGATAATCGAGAAGAACTGTTAAAAGGTAAATCAAAGGATCCAGACCCTGCTTTAATATTTTGTCCAATCGTATTTCAAATATTTTAAAGAAGCACTGGCATATCTTAGAGAATCATGAGTGTTTTAAAGAAACAAAATTCATTGTTCCTTATACAAGAGAGGGCAATCTTAGGGATCTACTAGTGCCATCTGCCTTATCCTGATACTGTTGCAACTGAGCAACAGATAAATATGTAAGAAAAGTAAATAAAAGCAAGAGGAGAAGGAAACCTATTTGGTTTTCCAAAGAGGTGGCTGCTCATATAAAGGCAAAAAACACAACTTTTGCAAAATTCAAAAGCTTGCAGACAGAAGAACACAGAAATGAATACAGGATCCAACTCAAAGAGTCTAAAAGAGTAATAAGGATAGCAAAATCAAAGGCAGAGGAAAAGATGGCTAAAGATGTTAAGGGTGGCAACAAAAATTTCTTCAGGTATATTCGGGAAAGGAAAAAGATCAGAGTTGGAATTGCAGGACTCAGAAGTGCTGGGGAAGGACTCGTGGAAAGTGACACTGGAAAAGCAAAATTTCTAAACAATTACTTCTGCTCTGTGTTTATTAAAGAAGATCCTGGGGATGGACCAGCTGTGACTCCCAAATATAAAAATGGGAATGAAGTAGATACCACACCATGGGACCGGATGGGATACATCCCAGGATACTGAAAGAGCTCAGAGAGGTTCTTGCAGGACCGTTAAAGGATGTCTTCAACAGATCCTTGGAAACAGGAGAGGTTCCTCAGGACTGGAGAATGGCTGATGTCGTACCTCTACACAAAAGTGGTGACAGGGAAGAAGTGTCAAACTACAGGCCCGTGAGCCTTACCTCGGTGGCGGGAAAAGTAATGGAGGCACTCCTGAAAGAGCGAATAGTGAACTTTCTGAAAACCAACAGCTTGCAAGACCCGAGGCAACAAGTATAAACCGAAGGACGATCTTGCCAAACAAATCTGATCGAGTTCTTTGACTGCGTGACCAGGGAACTAGATCAGGGGCATGCAATGGATGTCATCTACCTGGATTTCAGCAAAGCCTTTGATATTGTTCCTCATAGGAGGCTTGTCAACAAACTCAGTAGCTTGGGGATGGGTCCCAAGATGGTAAACTGGATTAGAAATTGGTTGACTGACAGACGACAGAAGGTGATTGTACATGGAGCTCACTCGGATGAGAGGAAGGTGATTAGCGGGGTGCCCCAGGGTTCGGTCCTGGGCCCGGCACTGTTCAATGTATTTGTGAGTGATATTGCTGAAGGACTGAATGGAAAAGTCTGTCTTTTTGCAGACGACACAAAAATTTGCAACAGAGTGGACTCCCCCGAGGGAGTGGTTAACATGAAGAAAGATCTACAAAAGCTGGAAGACTGGTCTAAAGCTTGGCAACTACAATTTAATGCAAAAAAGTGCAGTGTCATGCACTTGGGTAGCAGAAATCCAAGAGAAATGTACACGATAGGGGGAGAAAGGTTGGTATGCACAATTCAGGAAAAAGACCTTGGTGTGATTATCTCTGCTGATCTCAAGGTGGCAAAACAGTGTGACAAGGCAGTGGCAAAAGCCAGGAGGATGTTGGGCTGCATACAAAGAGGGATTACCAGCAGAAAAGAAGAGGTACTTATGCCACTGTATAGGTCACTGGTGAGGCCTCACTTGGAATACTGTGTTCAGTTTTGGAGACCATATCTTGCAAAGGATGTAAAAAGACTGGAGACTGTTCAGAGGAAGGCGACCAAAATGATTTGGAGCCTGCATCAGAAGCCTTATGAGAAGAGACTTGAAGACCTAAATATGTATACTTTGGAGGAAAGGAGGGACAGGGGAGATATGATTCAGACCTTAACACCTAATCAGGAGTTAGTGGGCCTGTTTCCTGAGTGCAGTTGAAGCCTGAATAAAAGGCTCCTGTGCCCTGCCCTTTTGAGGCTTTCCTAACCAGGGCTCCACACATCAAACAGTAAGTAAGGATTTGAGGGTTTCTTTGTTTGGTTTTTTTATTACATTGCTAGCTCTCTGACTGGGAGCTCTTAAAAGGGTTTTGTGTATATTTTTTAAAGCAAGGTTACTTTCATTTTTGCTGTTTTAGGGGAACTTTACTTGAGCACTGTAGGTTGCTGACTCCAGTAACCTCCTCAGGTTTAGAAACTCTTAACACCTAATCAGGTGTTAGTTCCCTCCCTACCCACCCCGACTCCCACCCACCCCTAGTGAGCAGTCTTGCTTTATAGGGCACCTCCCCCTTTAACAGATCACAGTGAATTGGACAAGCACATTTGTATGTAATTAAAGAGTTTTAACTGCTTTTTCTCTGCAAGGACAGCTGCGAAACCGGCTGGTACTTGGTAGATCTCTCTCTTTTGCTCTAACAGATACCTAAGCTCCACGAAAAGAACAATGGCTAGGAAAAATCGTATTGCTAAAGCTGTTGCCCCCGTTACAGCTTCTGCCTCGGTCCAGACAGAGGTCCTAATGCCGGTTGAAGGACCGGTCCCATGTGTAGGGTGCCTGCATGCTGAAGCTCTGAGGAAACAGGTGGAGGAACTCAGAGAGGAGGTGGCGAGGCTGAGGAGCATTCAAGACAGTGAGAAGTACATTGATGAGATGCTTCTTGCAGCAACCAGGCTCTCCAGCACAGGAGAAGATGGGTGCCAACAGAATGTCGATGGTTGGACACAAGTCACCAGGGCCTGCAAAATCACCAATCCAACTTCTCCAGCCCTTGAATTGAAGAACCATTATGCAGCCCTGGAAGTGGATGAGGTGAAAGCATCCCTGGAAAGGGAAGAACCAGAGTTCAAGTACCCCAAAGTTGCGGAATCAGTGACCAGAAGGAAACGAAGAGTAGTGGTGGTTGGAGACTCTCTTCTGAGGGGTACCGAGGCGTCCATCTGCCGACCAGACTTGATGTCCAGATAGGTATGCTGTCTGCCTGGTGCCAAAATCCAAGATGTTACGGAGAGTTTGCCGAGACTCATCAAGCCCACTGACTATTACCCAATGTTGCTAATCCATGTTGGAACAAATGATACTGCCAGGTATACCTCGGAACGTATCAAAAGTGACTTCATGGCTCTGGGACAGAGGGTGAAGCAGTTAGGTGCACAGATGGTGTTCTCTTCAATCCTCCCTGTTGAGGGTAAAGGCCAAGGCAGAGAGGCTCGCATCCTGGAGATGAATGCATGGCTGCGTGGATGGTGTCATCGAGAGCGTTTTAGTTTCCTAGACCATGGGATGCTGTTCCAAGGGTTGCAAAGCAGAGATGGCATCCTTCTGTCCAAGAGAGGTCAACGCATCTTTGGTAGTCGACTGGCTAATCTACTGAAGAGGGCTTTAAACTAGATTCGTTGGGGATGGGTGAAGAAAGCCCCCAGGTAGGTGAAAGCCCCCAGGTAGGTGATACATTAAATACCTTTATGGAAATGGGTAACAGGAGTAACATATGGAAAGCAGTGTGTATTAATGCCCGTAGCATGGGAAATAAGATCCCTGAAATTGAAGCTTTGGTGGGAGTGGCTGACTTGGATTTAGTGGCAGTTACAGAAACGTGGTTCACAGAAAACCATGACTGGGATGTAACTATACCTGGCTATACTTTATTCAGAAAGGACAGGGTAGGAAGTAGGGGATGAGGAGTGGCACTATATGTAAAAACTACTATTAAAGCTTTGGAATTACAGAGCTTAAAAGGGAGAGAGTAGGCATTGTGGGAAAGAGAAATCTATTTGCATTGGAGTGATATACAGACCTCCCTCACAAGAGGAAGAGGTGGACAGAGAGTTAATTGAAGACATACGCAGCATTGCTAGGAAAGGGGAAGTGCTACTGATAGGAGATTTTAATATGCCAGATGTTGATTGGCACATTCCTGCTGCAGTATCATCTAGAAGTAAGGAGATCCTGGATTCTCTACAGGGAGAACTATTCAGGCAATTGGTAACAGACCCCACACGTGAAGGGGCCATACTGGACTTGGTGCTTACCAATGGTGAAAGTGTTTCTGATGTTGTAGTGGGAGATCATTTTGCATCCAGTGATCACCAGATGGTGTGGTTCAGTATTAGGACTAGGGCTGTTAGAATCCATTCCAAGGTGAGGATCTTAGACTTTAGGAAGATGGGCCAATACCTCAGGGAGTCGTTAGTGGGATGGGAACAGCTGGGAGATGTAGAAAAACAGTGGGCAAAACTGAAAGGGGGTATTTTAAAGGCAACCAACCTTTTTGTTAAAATGGTAAATAAAGGCAAAAGGAACAGGAGACCGCTATGGTTTTCGAAGGAAGTAGCTGAACAAGTGAAGAAAAAGAGGGAGGCCTTCATGAAATACAAGAGATCACAGAGAGAGGAAGACAGGCATCTGTATTTGGAAAAACTTAGAGAAGCTAGCAAAGTAGTCAAGAAGGCAAAGATTCAAAAGGAGGAGGAAAGAGCCAATGCAATAAAATGGGGGGATAAGACATTTTTCAGATATATTAGTGAGAAGAGGAAGGGCAAAAGTGGTATTGTCAGACTCAAGGGTGCAGGGGAGGAATATATAGAAGCTGATAGGGATAAAGCGGAATTGCTTAACAAATATTTTTGTTCTGTGTTCACAGATGAAGAACCAGGAGCAGGACCTCAGAAAACACCCACAAATAAGAACAGAAGCGAGGGACATCTTGAACTATTTTCAGAAGACTGTGTTCGTGAGAAACTAGCTCAACTTAAAGTAGACAAAGCGATGGGACCGGATGGGATACACCCTAGAATACTGAGGGAACTTGGGGACGTTCTAGCAACTCCACTGACTAACCTTTTCAATGCCTCATTGGAGTCTGGAGTGGTGCCAAAGGAATGGAGAGAGGCTCATGTGGTGCCTTTACACAAAAGCAGAAGTAAGGATGTGGTTGAAAACTACAGGCCGGTTAGTTTAACTTCGGTGGTGAGTAAATTATTGGAAACGCTGCTGAAAGAGAAAATAGTGAGGTTTCTGGAGTCCAGCGGATTACAGGATCCGAGGCAGCATGGATTCACCAGAGGCAGGTCTTGTCAGACAAATCTGATTGATTTCTTTGACTGGGTGACCAGGGAGTTGGACCGAGGGAGAGCTCTAGATGTGGTGTATTTAGATTTCCGTAAAGCCTTTGACACTGTTCCTCACAGGCGACTTATAAACAAACTGAGCACCCTAGGGATGGACCCTAAAGTTACTGCTTGGGTTAGAAATTGGTTGGGTGGGAGGCGACAAAGAGTACAAGTAAATGGAGCTCACTCTGAGGAGAAGGATGTTACCAGTGGTGTGCCCCAGGGATCTGTCCTTGGTCCAATTCTTTTTAACATTTTTGTTAGTGATATAGCGGACGGGCTGTCGGGTAAGGTTTGCCTCTTTGCGGATGATACCAAAATCTGCAATAGAGTAGACACCCAGGAAGGGGTAGATAACATGAGGAGGGATCTAGCTAAGCTTGAAGAATGGTCTAGAATTTGGCAGCTGGGATTTAATGTTAAAAAATGTAAGGTCATGCATTTGGGCTGCAGCAATCCAAGGGAGCAATACAGTATAGGAGGTGAAGTACTTTTGTCCACTAAAGAAGAGCGGGACCCTAGGCGTGGTTGTGTCTGATGATCTTAAAGTAGCTAAACAGGTAGAAAAGGCGACGGCAAAAGCTAGAAGGATGCTTGGGTGCATACGGAGAGGAATGGCTAGCAGAAAAAAGGAGGTGATAATGCCTCTGTATAAGTCTTTGGTGCGACCTCATTTGGAGTATGGTGTGCAATTCTGGAGACCGCACCTTCAAAAGGATGTGAACAGGATGGAGTCGGTGCAGAGGGTTGCTACTAAAATGATTAATGGGCTTCGTTATAAAGCATATGAGGACAGACTTAAGGATCTTAATATGTACACCTTAGAGAAAAGGCGGGATAGAGGTGATATGATTGAGATGTTTAAATACCTCCGTGGCATAAATGTTCAGGGAGAGAGCCTCTTTCAATTGAAAGCAAGTTCTGCTACGAGGGGACATGGGATGAGGGTGAAGGGAGATAGATTCAGGAGTGATATGCGGAAATATTTCTTTACGGAAAGAGTAGTGGATCCATGGAATAGTCTCCCAGTGGAGGTGGTAGAGATGAGGACAGTAACTGAATTCAAAAAAGCATGGGACCAACACAGAGGATCTCTAAAGGTAAAAAGTGGACTATTGTAGTTGTTGTTATGGAAGGACAGACTAGATAGGCCATGTGGTCTTTTTCTGTCATCATGTTTCTATGTTTCTAAATACTTAAAGAGAAATGATGAACAAACAAACCTCTTCCAAAGACGGGGAACCTGTAAAACTAGAGGGCATAACATGAAACTGCAAGGGGGTAAATTGAAAGGCAACGTCAGGAAATATTTTTTCACTGAAAGGGTGGTGGATGCTTGGAATACCCTCCCGATGGAAGTGGTAGGGGCGAACACGGTGACGGAATTCAAAAAGGCATGGGACAAACACAGAGGATCCCTTTACAGAAATAGGAAAAAAACAAAATAAACGGTGCCATCTAACTTCTGAACCATATAACGTCTCAACAAATAGGGGTGTCCTACATGGAGTGGTGGGTTTACCCCTGAACAAGGATATGGGGAGGGGTGGCCTGCGCGGAGCGACAGGTGCACCTACTCTTGCCATCTTGCTGGGCAGACTGGATGGACCATGCTGGTCTTTATCTGCCGTCAACTACTATGTTACTATGTTAGGCATTTTAAATGTGGTAAATACAGTGTGCGCTCAGTGACATTAGAACTCCATTCCTTTATACACCCGGAGACACACAGAAGGTATGTTCTATGACAGAAGTCAGACTGCAATACACATATTATCATTTATTGTTTTGTCCATGTATCCTGCTGTATGACCCTTAACGATAAGATTAATAGGACACAAGAGTTGTATAAGATGAAAAATAGACTGCTCCATTGGTGGGGCATGTATTACTACCGGTCACTCCTTTGAGGATCTAAGGTTTTATTAGAACCTTGACATCCAATTGGAGAGGACACAATCTTGACAGGGCTCTGTTAAGATTGGAACAATACATATACGATTTGAACACAGTGACACTTGCAGGGCTGAATGCTGAGATTGACTATCAAGTTTTTCTTTGATTTTTGTTTCTTTTTTCTTCTTTGTTCTTTTTTCCTCCATTTTCTCCCTTTCCTGGTTTGTTCCTCCCCCCCCCCCTCAACCAACGATCCTCCTCTCTTCCCCTTCCTTTCTTTCTCACATCTATCCCCGCTATTTTTACTTATATGGTACAGCTGTGTGCAGAAGTCTGGATTCAATTGTAAATTTGACGTTTTTTCAACTTCGTGACCTTATATCTTAATTTCGTTTTCCTCCCAGTGGCTTTTTCTGTGTATCTCATGATAAGTGATAGATTTGGCTATTAGGGCCAACTTTTAGTATTGGTTTGGCCCTTATTTTCTGAGTTTGTTCCCCATAGTTGTCCTGTTGATAGATTTTCTGTGAAAATCGTGTAATGTATATCGTTGGCCAACGATATATTATTGTAAGTATGCTTTAAAATATTAAGGATGCACGCTAGGTTTCCTTCAAATTAATGTATGTGGCCTTGAAAAAGGCCATTTTTATGTGTCAGTGATGGCTCAGTATTTGATGGGCCACCCTTTGTTCTTGATCACCTGAGTGCACCTTGTTGGCATTGAATGAACCAGTCTGACAAGGTGATCGTTGGTGACAACGCGGTTCCAACCTGCAATGAGTGACTCAATCAGCTCACGCTTTGATGTCGGATGCCTCTTGGATATTTCCAAGGCCACCTTGTGCCACAGGTTCTTGATTGGATTCAGATCTGGAGACTGGATAGGCCAGTCCATTGACTTGATGTTGTTCCACTGCTTCCGGCTGATCACCTTTCTGGAGTGATGTCAGGGTGCATTGTCATCTTGGAACAGGAACTGGCCAGGAAACAACTGGTGTGCTGATGGCACCATGCACTTTTGCAGTATGGTGATGTACTTGGCCCCATTGACCATTCCATTGATGATGTGAAGATGTCCAACGCCACTGGCAGCCATTCAGCCACAAACCATGACCTTCAAAGGATGCTTCACAGTGAGGTTGAGACACTCAGGCTTGAATTCCTCTCCAGAAAATCTCCTCACATAGGTGTGGGCCTGGTTACCAAACAGACAAGAAGGTGCTTTCATCGCTGAATAGCACCTTTTCCCACATTTCAGTCGTCCAGGTTGCGTGCTTTCTCGCCCACACGATCCGGTTGTGCCTTTGTATGTCAGTCATCGGTGGCTTATTCCGTGCTTTGCAGCCCCGGAGACCAAATTGCAGGCACCGGCGACGAACTGTTGATGAGCTGACACTGACCTTACTCTTGTCTGACCACTCTCGAAGTAGCTGAGGAGAGGTCAACTTGCGATTAGTCAGTGAAATGCGTCGTCGTGCGCAGTCCTGGCGTGATTTTGATGCACGTGGACGACCTGAACGAGGCTTGTCCACCACTGAACCAGTTTTTCTTCTGTACAATTTTAAGAACAGTGCTATGACTGCAGCCAACTTTCCTGGCTGACGGCTTGAAAATCCTTCCTCGCTCATAAAGGACACACGAACACACTCCTCCAACGTCAGGGTCTGAGTCATCTTCATGGTCGACCCAGAAAGCGTATGAAATTCAAAAATTCCGCACGTTTTTATAGCTGCACTGTTGGCTAGATATCTGCATTGTGACTGGTTAGTGAAACCAGCCTCCTGATTGGTCAGAAATAACGTGTGCATATTGGATAATCTCGATCCAGTTTTGATGCAGGATCCACAAAAATCGCAGTAGCTATTTCCCAGTGTCTGTAAAGTATTTAAATTGGAAGCAAGGAATGCAAAAAAGTCAACTCTAATAGCCAAATGTATCCCTTTTAACGTGGTAGAAAGATGAATATGCTGGGCTAACGCAAAATTAAAAAAAAAACATTAGAAAGTATGAAAAACGCAAATCTCACAAGTGATTCCAGACTTTTGCACACCACTGTACCTTTTATTGAACTTAGATTTGTTTGTTTTTTTAATTTGTCTAGAAGATTATTATATGTAGACATATATTACAAAACACAAAATCTTGCATATAAATCTATTTATTTTTTGAGTTTCTAATTCCCATAAATTTTATTTCAAAAAGCATTATATTGGCAAGGCTTGACATTCATATATTCTTTATATATTATTTATATCTTTCACAGTCCCCTTTTTTGGTATCTTTTGTTTTTTATTGCTCTTTACTGTTACCCATCACGATTTGTAGAACCTTAATATATATTTTTTGTTGTGTGTTACACTTATACAAGTCATTTTAGTTTTACTTTTCACATCTTGGGTTTTTATAATTTTTTTTGGTATCAACACACATAATGAGCAAAACACCATTTCAGCTCTTTTTAGCCTTGTTTTGAATCCTGCAATTGCACCTCCACACATATTAGAGATATATAATTGCCCCAAATTTTCGGCATTCTGTTTATTCTCCAGGACCAAGCAGGAAGTCAGTCCTCACATATGGGTGACGTCGGCGCCGACGGAGCCCTCATGCGGAGCATTTCCCCAGCTTTCAAGGAAAGCCTTTGGGAATGCAGCGCGCATGCGCGGTCCCCTTCCCACCCAAGGATGCCATCTTGCTCAGTCTTTCTTTTTCCGCGGAGCCCAACGGACGTGAGTTCGTGTCACCCGGTAAAAGTAGATTTTTTTTCTGCGATTTTCGCTTTTTCTGATCCGGTTCAACACCAGTTCCCCTTCCCGCCTGGGCTCCGTACACCGGTATCCAGTCCAGCAATCTTTTTTTCGTTTTTTGTCCTTCTTGACTAGCGTCCGCACCTTTTTTGTTATTTTCACTGGTAGCCTGGTCTTTTGACCTTACAGAGGCCCTTTTTCCCCCCGATGGCTGCCAGCGGGTTCAAAAAATGTGATCGGTATAAGAAACTTATGTCTCTCACCGATACACATGACTGCTGCCTCCGATGCCTCGGGCCCAACCATGACCTGCTGGCCTGTGGACCATGTGGCAAAATGTCGTTGAAGGCACTTCAGAGCCGTCAGCATCAACGTGAGAGAATTTTCTCAGAGTCCGCGTCCGGCCGGGCCCGGATTTCGTCAGAGGCCTCGACATCTCGGGACTCGGAGCCCGAGCGCCGTCGTGGTTCCTCTGAGAGGGGGTCTCCCACCCGGGAGCACAAAAGGAAGAAGAAGCTCGTGAGGGCGGCGTCGGTGGAGGCCCTGGCTTCTCGAGGGCCAGGTTGCGTAGCCCTGACCGCCGCCCCGGGCTCTCGGAGTCAGAGAGGCGGTCCAAACTACCTCGTATGGAGCCGGAGTCCCCGAGTCACGTAAGTGCTGTTGTCCTCGGACTCTCCACCAGGAGAGCCGACGTCGGACCAGAGTCGGAGGCTGCTGGGTCTCCTGAGCTTGGACTCAGGCTGACGGCCTTGGAGAGCAGCTTGGCTGCCTTCGTGGAACAGCAGTGGGTGCTGATCGCCGGTCTGACTGGTGCATCTGCCCCGACCACCAGGACCTCGACATCTAAGTCGACTCCGGAGACCGAGCCGAAACTTGAGTCCATCAAGTCTCGAGTCGATCCTCGGTCAAGGTCCCCCTCGACCTCCCGTGCGGGGCCAAGGTTGTCGACGCCGGTGCCCTCGGCGTCGGGGCGGATGGCACCGAAGCCCACACGGCCGGAGCCGCTCGACGACTCCTCGGAGGAGTCGTCATGGGAGATGGAGGAGGAGGAGTCTCCTGACACCTTCCGGATCCGGTGAGTCCCTTCGGACTCACCAGAGTCCGAGCCTCAGAGAAGGTCCACCCCGGAGGATACCCGGTTCTCGAACTTCGTAAGGGACATGGCCAAGGCTTTGGCATTCCCTGCGGATACTGAGGAGGAGCCTCGAGCCGAGGCGCTCTATGCCCTCCAGTATGACTTCCTTCCGAAGGAAGCCTTTACTGTACCGGTTCCTCCGATGCTGGAACGGCTGCTCTTACATATGTGGGAGGCACCGGCCTCGGTGCCGGTTCTTAGCAAATGGGTCGATTCCATTTATTGAGTTCGTAAGTGCCTTGGGTTCCAAAAAGCGCAGCTACCGCACAATTCCATGGTTGTGCACCGCCTGAAGAGTCAGAAGATGCACTCCTCAGTGCCCCCCGGGAGGCCCGAAACCTGGATGCCCTCAGTAGAAAGTGCTTCCAGGGCTCTGTGCTATCTTGCCGTGTCCAGACTTACCAGCTGTACATGGGCATGTACCTACTAGACCTGGCAAAGGAAATTGCTGGGTTCTCAGCTGGCCTCTCCGAGGAACCCTTGCAGAGATTCAAGGCCTTGTCGACAGGGATCCGAGAGTGCTCAAAGTTTATCTCTCATAGTAACATAGTAAATGATGGCAGATAAAGACCAGCATGGTCCATCTAGTCTGCCCAGCACGATGGCAAGAGTAGGTGTACCTGTCGCTCCGTGCAGGCCACCCCTCCCCACGACCCTGTTTAGGGGTGAACCCATCACTCCATGCAGGACACCCCTATTTGTTGAGAAATTAGATGGTTAAGTTTATTTTGATTTTATCCTTTTGCTGTAAAGGGATCCACTGTGTCTGTCCCATGCCATTTTGAATTCCGTCACCGTGTTTGCCCCCACCACTTCCATCGGGAGGGCATTCCAAGCATCTGCCACCCTTTCTGTGAAAAAGTATTTCCTGACATTGCCTTTCAATTTAGAACCTTGCAGCTTCCTCTTATGCCCTCTAGTTTTACAGCTTCCCCGTCTTTGGAAGAGGTTTGTTTGTTCATTATTTCCCTTTAAGTATTTAAAGGTCTGAATCATATCTCCCCTGTCCCTCCTCTCCTCCAAAGCATACATGTTTAGGTGTTCAAGTCTCTCCTCATAAGGCTTCTGACGCAGGCTCCAAATCATTTTGGTCGCCTTCCTCTGAACAGTTTCCAGTCTTTTTACATCCTTTGTAAGATACGGTCTCCAAAACTGAACACAGTATTCCAAGTGAGGCCTCACTAGTGACTTGTACAGTGGCATAAGTACCTCTTCCTTTCTGCTGGTGATTCCTCTTTGTATGCAGCCAAACATCCTCCTGGCTTTTGCCACCGCCTTGTCGCACTGTTTTGCCACCTTGAGATCTTCAGAAAAAATCACACCAAGGTCTTTCTCCTGATCCGTGCCCACCAACCTCTCGCCCCCTATCGCGTACAATTCCCTTGGATTTCTGCTTCCCAAGTGCTTGACTCTGCACTTCTTTGTATTAAATCTTAATTGCCAAGCATTAGACCATTCTTCCAGCTTTTGAAGATCTTTCCTCATGTTAACCACTCCCTCGGGGGAGTCCACTCTGTTGCAAATTTTCGTGTCATCTGCAAAAAGACAGACTTTTCCTTTAAGTCCTTCAGCAATATCACTCACACATACATTGAACAGTGCCGGGCCCAGGACCGACCCCGGGGCACCCCACTAATCATCTTCCCTTCATCCAAGTGAGCTCCATTTACCATCACCCGGTCTGTCAGTCAACCAATTTCTGATCCAATTTACCATCTTAGGATCCATCTCCAAGCTACCGAGTTTATTGATAAGCCTCCTATGAGGAACAGTATCGAAGGCGTTCCTGAAATCCATGTAGATGACATCCATCGCATGCCCCTGATCTAGATCCCTGGTCACCCAGTCAAAGAACTCAATCAGATTTGTTTGGCAAGATCGTCCTTCGGTAAAACCATGTTGCCTCGGGTCTTGCAACCTGTTGGTTTTGAGAAAGTTCACTATTCGCTCTTTCAGGAGCGCCTCCATGACTTCCCGCCACAGAGGTAAGGCTCACAAGCCTGTAGTTTGACACTTCTCCCCTGTCACCACTTTTGTGTAGAGGTACGACATCAGCCATTCTCTAGTCCTGAGGAACCTCTCCTGTTTCCAAGGATCTGTTGAAAACATCCTTTAACGTCCCTGCAAGAACCTCTCTGAGCTCTTTCAGTATCCTGGGATGTATCCCATCCGGTCCCATGGCCTTGTCCACTTTCAGTTTTGCAAGTTGTTCTAACACCTCATCTTCTGTGAATGTTGTGGTAACTACTTCTTTCCCATTTTTATATTTGGGAGTCACAGGTGGTCCTTCTCCAGGACTTTCTTTAGTAAAAACAGAGCAGAAGTATTCGTTTAGCAATTTCGCTTTTTCAATGTTACTTACCACGAGTCCGTTCGCAGCACTTCTGAGTCCTGCAATTCCACCTCTGATCTTCTTCCTTTCCCGAATATTCCTGAAGAAGGTTTTGTCACCACACTTCACGTCTTTAGCCATCTTTTCCTCTGCCTTTGATTTTGCTATCCTTATTTCTCTCGTTGTCTCTGAGTTTGATCCTGTATTCATTTCTGTGTTCCTCTGTTTGTGAGCTTTTGAATTTTGCGAAAGCTGTGCTTTTTGCCTTTATTTGAGCAGCCACTTCTTTGGAAAACCAAATAGGTTTTCTTCTCCTCTTGTTTTTGTTTACTTTTGTTACATATTTATCTGTTGCCCCTTTTATTGCCACCTTTAGTTTAGCCCATTGCAATTCCACTTCCCTTATCTCCTTCCACCCTGTCAGCTCCTCCTTTAGGTACTTGGCCATTTTATTGAAGTCTGTGTTTTTGCAGTTTAGGACTTTGAGCTTGCTATGTTTGGCCTGTACCATGGCTTTTATCTCGAACCACACCGTGTGATGATTGCTGCTGCTCACAGGGGCACTCACGCAGACATTCGACACGCTATCGCCGTTGGTGAGCACTAAATCCATTGTTGAGCTTTCCCTGGTTGGTTCATCACCATTTGTCTAAGTAATGCATCTTGGAGAGCATCCACGATTTTTTTGCTTCTTTCCAGATTTGCAGAAGGAGTAATCCAATCCACATTAGGTAGATTAAAGTTACCCAATATGATCACTTCCCCCTTTGTGGCTATCTTGGCAATATCTATAATCAATTCGTTATCTATCTCTTCAATTTGTGTCGGAGGTCTGTAGACAGCAGTATGGATGACAGTGCCATCTCCTCTTTCCAACACAATCCAGAGCGCTGCTTCTTTTCCCCATGCCCCCTGCATTTCAGTAGCTTTAATACTGCTTTTGACATACAAGGCTGCTACTCCTCCTCTTCCGTTTTCTCTGTCTCTTCTGAATAGATTATAGCCAGGTATGGCTATATCCCAATCATGCAATTCGTTTAGCCATGTTTCTGTAATGGCCACAATGTCCAAATCCATTTCCACCATTAGGGCTTCTAAGTCTGAAACTTTGTTGGCTAAGCTTTGAGTATTTGTGCTCATTGCTTTCCAGCATTTAACTGGCTTGCGTGTATTTAGCATTGATTTTGTTCTGCCTACATCTTCCCACTTGTTTTTGATGTGTGGTTTAAATGTGTGGCTATGATGGCTTCGAGGCTTCGGCCCGGGTAGCCACGGCTGGCATCGGTGCACGCCGTCAGGCCTGGCTACAGTCATCGGACCTGGAGTCATGGGTACAGGACAAGTTGGTCAATGTCCCCTGCCGAGGTGACAACCTATTCGGTAAGCCCATGACTGAAAAGGCTGCAGAAATCGAGACCGAGACTCTCACCAGGACAAGGCTGTCCAGGAAGACTTCTGCCCCTTCTCAAAAAAAGAAGGGCTAGGGAAAGAAGCCCTTTTTCCCGAGGAAGGGTGCTGCCTACAAATCCTACCCTCAATATCAGGCCTCTCCAGCTCCCCAACAGGGCCAGCAGGCCACGGGCAGGGGCATTGGCCCCGTAGGCAGAAGACTCCCAAGGCGCCAGCTCCGGCTCCTGCACAGCAGGGAGCGGGGTTTTGACTCCCACAGCATAGCCTCTTCTCCCCCACTGGCTCCACTCAGCACAGGAGGTTGGCTGACCCTGTATGCCTACAGGCGGCCAGCCATCACAGGGGATACCTGGGTACTCAGCATAGTCCAGAAAGGCTACGTGCTTCACTTCCACCAGCTACCCCCTCCTACTTTCCAGGGGAGCCTCCAAGACTCCCTCTAAACAGAAATCTCCTCCTTCAGGAGTTGGCAAGTCTTCTAAAGGAACAGGCGGTGGAACCGGTGCCTCACCACCTGGAAGCAAAATCAAAAAATCACCAAACAAACCCCCAGAAAAATATATATCAAAAAACTTTCTTTTTGTCGGATGTTTTCAGGAAAGGAACATATATCAATATTATGTCCACCACTCAGTTACATCCATTTTATTATGATAAATTTTATATAAAGCTATAAAACACTCTACTTAGCTGGATTGGCAAGTCGCAGACTACTCAGGCACGCTCAAGCACAACGTGCACGTTTCGGGTCAGAAACCCTGTTTCAAGTGCTGCCATAATCAGATTCAACCGTCTGATAATCTGATTATGGCAGCACTTGAAACAGGGTTTCTGACCCGAAACGTGCACGTCGTGCTTGAGCGTGCCTGAGTAGTCTGCGACTTGCCAATCCAGCTAAGTAGAGTGTTTTATGGCTTTATATAAAATTTATCCTAATAAAATGGATGTAACTGAGTGGTGGACATAATATTGATATATGTTCCTTTCCTGAAAACATCCGACAAAAAGAAAGTTTTTTGATATATATTTTTCTGGGGGTTTGTTTGGTGATTTTTTGATTTTGCTAGTACGATTTATCACTAAATTGGGGTTTTTTTGTATATTGTATTAAGTCACCACCTGGAAGGGCAAGGCTTCTACTCCAGGTACTTCCTGGTACCAAAAAGGACAGGAGGCCTCCGGCCTATCCTAGACTTGCGAAACCTAAACAAGTTTCTGGAGAGGGAAAAGTTCAAGATGCTTACCCTTGGGATACTGCTGCCCTACCTCCAGCAGGGAGACTGGCTATGCTCGTTAGACCTAAAGGATGCTTATACTCACATTCTCATTCATCCAGACCACAGACAATATCTCAGGTTTGTGGTGGGAGGAAACCATTTTCGGTACAGGGTACTTCCCTTTGGCCTAACCTCTGCCCCCAGGGTTTTCACCATATGCCTGGCGGTGGTGGCGGCGGCATATCTCAGGAATCAGGGAATTTTTGTCTTCCCATACCTGGACGACTGGCTCATCAGGGGCCAGTCTCTCCAGGAGGCCAGACAAGCTACCCTTCGCACTGTCTCTCTTCTTCAGCATCTGGGCTTGGTCATAAACTACACAAAGTCCACTTTGCTCCCCTCTCAGAACCTAGAGTTTATAGGGGCAAGATTAGATAACCTGCAGGCAAGAGCTTACTTGCCCGAGGACAGGGCCTACAGACATGTTTCCACCAGGCACTACCTGCAGCTCCTGGGCCACATGGCATCCACGGTACATGTGACTCCGAATGCCCGTCTGCACATGCGGGCTGCTCAGTGGTGCCTCAGAGCTCAGTGGGCGCAGGCCACAGGCGACCTCTGAGACAGAGTAAAGGTGTCCAAACCACTTTTGGACTCCTTACAGTGGTGGCTACATCTCCCAAAACTTCTCAGGTGGGTACCTTTTCAGGCTCCAGCACACACAAGGGTGCTGACGACCGATGCTTCCTTAAAGGGCTGGGGTGCACATTGCCAGGGCACGTGCACTCAAGGCCTCTGGTCTCCTCGGGAAGCCACACAGCAGATCAAACTTCTGGAGCTGCGAGCAATCCGCTTAGCTCTACAGACTTTTTCTCATGCCCTCTCTTAGTTCAGATGGACAATCAGGTGGCAATTTTCTATGTGAACAAACAAGGGGGCACGGGGTCCAGGCTCCTATGTTAAGAGGCACTGGCCCTTTGCTCTTTTGCAGTCAAGCAAGACATGTTTCTCAAAGCAGTTTATCTACCTGGTCAGGAGAATTTCCTAGCAGACAAGCTAAGCAGGAATCTCCAGCCCCACGAATGGCAGTTGAATCCATGGGTGGTCCAGCAGATCTTCCTCCACTGGGGACTTCTGGCCATCGATCACTTTGCCAGTCCACAAAACTGTCAGCTGCTCAGGTTTTGCTCCAGACAACTGCATCCCCTGAGAATTGCACCGGATGTCTTTCTGATCTCTTGGTCTACGGGCCTCCTGTATGCGTTTCCTCCCACGCCTCTGGTGGCCCGAACTCTGTTCAAGATTCTCTGTGACAAGGCCTCGGTGATTCTGGTAGCCCCCAGATGGCCGAGGCAACCGTGGTTTCCACTTCTGCTGCAGTTGGCGGTGGAACCTCCATTCCCTTTGGGGTTGCAACACGATCTCCTGTCTCAAGATCAGGATTCCCTTCTGCACCCCAATCTCAGATCCCTCAATCTGATGGCCTGGCTGCTGAAAGAATAGTGCTAGCTCCCTTGCCTTCTACCTAAGGAGATTGAGGAGGTGGTTTTGGCCTCTAGGAGGCAGTCCACCAGAAAGTCCTATGCCCTCAAGTGGCGTAGGTTTACGGTATGGTGTGGTCAGTGCAATGAAGATCCTTTCTCTTGCCTTGTGCCAGTAGTACTGCAGTATCTACTTCATCTGTCAGACCTAGGCCTTAAGTCTAACTCTGTTCGGGTCCACCTCAGTGCGCTCTCAGCGTACCACTCAATGGTGGAAGGACAGTCTCTGTTGGTTCACCCCTTGGTGTCCTGATTTCTCAGAGGTCTGCTTCTTCTCAAGCTGCCGGTTCATCTACCGGCGACTGAGTGGGATTTGAATGTGGTCTTGCAGCAACTTACTCGCCCACCGTTTGAGCCGATGGCTACTTGCCATTTGCGCTTCCTTTCTTGAAAAGCGCTCTTCCTGGTACTCTTACCTCGGCCAGACGTGTGAGTGAACTACAAGCTCTGGTTTCTGATAGACCGAAAACACGGTTCTATAGGAACAGGGTGGTCCTACGGACCCATCGCAAGTTCCTTCCAAAAGTGATGTCCTCTTTCCACCTTAACCAGGAGGTGGTTCTTCTGACCTTCTTTCCCAGGCCGCACACCAGCCGGGCTGAAACAGTCTTGCATACCCTGGACTGTAAGAGGACATTGTCTTTTTACATAGAATGTACGCGGGGGCATCGAAGGGCTACTCAGCTCTTCGTCTCCTTTGACCCTAATAAGATGGGGTTACCTGTCTCCAAGCGTACATTGTCCACTTGTATCGCCTGGGCGTACAAGGCAGCCGGCCTCCCCCTACAGGGTCGAGTCACGGCCCACCGTGTCAGGGCGAAAGCCGAATCACTAGCTCATCTCTGCTCTGTTCCGTTGGCAGAGATCTGCCGGGCCGCAACTTGGTCTTCAAGCCAGATTTTTGCAGCCCATTACTGCCTTGAGAGAGAGTCCCGAAGGGACAGTGCTTTCGGACAGGCGGTACTCCGTAATCTCTTTGAGGTTTAGGCAACTCCTACCCTCCGGCCCTTGTGTTGGGCTACCGTACGGGGGTGTTCTCAGAGGATATTCTTATCACGAATGCTGAGGCTCTTGAGAGGGAGCCATTTTTTCAGCTTAGGGTTCCCGGTAGCCTAGAGCTGCGGTGTCCCATATGTGAGGATTGACTTCCTGCTTGGTCCTGGAGAACGAGTAGTTACTCACCTGTAACAGGTGTTCTCCAGGAGCAGCAGGAATCAGTCCTCACGACCCTCCCTCCTCCCCTGGAGTTGCAGTCATATACTTCATTTTGATTTTTTTTGCTGTCTTTTAGCTATGTCATCAGACTGAGCAAGATGGCACCCTTGGGCGGTAAGGGGACTGTGCATGTGCACTGCATTCCCAAAGGCTTTCCTTGAAAGCTGGGGAAATGCTCCGCATGGGGGCTCCGTCGGCGCCAACGTCACCCATATGTGAGAACTGATTCCTGTTGCTCCTGGAGAACACCTGTTACAGGTGAGTCCTACTCTTTCTGGCAGCAGTTTTTTTCTGTTTCCACACTCCATGAGTACTTCTCCTTTTTACACTTCCATGACTAGTGAAGTACGTTCTCTCTGACAAGAGTAGTAAGCCCTAATGAGGTTTCGACAACTTATATAGCCACCGATGTGTACCTTTTCTCAGCAGCCCGATCGCTGTAATCGGTGTAGTTTGTATGATGGATGCAGCACAGTTGTCGTTGTATATGTCTTTTAGATAAAAAAAAAATTGTTAGACTTTTATGGGGCTTTCCTGCAAGTTATGCAATCGTTGCAAAGCAATCACTGTTGCTAGTGCCTATACTGCCTTTTCAGACAGAGCTTCATCCTATGTGCTCAGTGCCCCCTATTGCTGGCTTAGTGTGGCATTTGTAAAGTTAATGTGTATAATTCTATTTGGGTAACCGGGAACAAGCAGGAATGTAGTCTTCACATATGCTGACGTCTGCACTAATGGAGCCCGTGCAGGAATGCTCCCCAGCATCCAACAGTAAAGCTTTTGGGAGCACTCCACTGCACCTGCGTTGCTACCTTCCCAACTCCCCTCGCTTCAGTTCTTCATTTTCCATGGAGCCAGCAAGAAGCAAATCCTGTCACTGCAGAAAATCTTTGTGGATAGCATCTGCCTTTCCGTCGACACCAGCACAGTCTAAGGTATCACTGGTTCCCTTATTCTTTTTTCTTTCTATTTCCTTATTTTCCTAAAAAAAAACAAAAAAAACCCTACTTGGGCGTTGATGCCATTTTAGGCCTTAAGCCTTCCATACTCTTCATTCTTGTAAGTATGGAGAAACCAACTAGTGGTTTCAAAAAAATGCACTAAGTGTGCCAGCACCATTTCAGCGACTGACACACGAATAGTGTCTAAAATGCCTTGGCCAAGATCACCAACCAAAGGACTGTCCTCTTTGCCAGAAAATGACCCAAAGAGGTCTGGGAATCCAAAGACTAGGTTTCCCCGGAGACATAAGCACACCGTGACCTCCCCTCGGATCTGTTCTCCCACCAGCATTGAGGCACCGGTCTCTGCCTGAGGGCACCTCGTTCCTCGAGTTTGGCCGGGACATGGCGAAGGTGCTGTCCCTCACCATGGCGTCTGAGGATGACCCCTGCAAGGAGGAACTAAAAATCCTCCAATATGAGACCCCATATAAGGAAGCCCTCACAGTCCCCATCCCATCCAACCTCGGGCGCCACTTCCTCCAAATGTGGGAAACACTGGCATTGGTGCTGATGGTGAACTGACGCCTGGACACTATGAACCGGGTCCACCGAGGGCCTTGCTTCAGGAAGGTGCGTCAAAAAATTCCGAAGATTCACTCTTTCGTGCCCCCGGGCATGGAGTCCCGTGCCCTCGACACTCTCGGGCGTAAATGTTACCAGGGCTCAATGCAAGTGTGCCATATATACAAGTATATCAGCTGTATATCGGCATATACCTCTGAGACCTAACCAAGGAACTCGGGGGTTTCTCAGCAGGGACCACTTCCAATGCTTCCAGGCCCTCATGAAGTCTATCGGGGAGTGCTCGAAGTATTTGTCTCAGACAGCCTACGACGGCTTCGAGTCCAACAGGAGAGTGGCCACCGCAGGCATCGCTGCTCGACACCAGGCCTGGCTCCAGGCATCAGACCTCGAGCAATGGGTCCAGGGAAACTCTTCGATGTCCCTTGCCTCAGTGGAAACCTCTTTGGCAAATCGATGGCGGATAAGGCGGTGGAGATAGAGACAGAGTATGTCACTAGGATTCGACTCTCAAGGAAGACCTCCACTCTTCCCAGGAAGAAACCACCTGGGAAAAGGCCTCCCTTCCACTGAAAAGGTCAGCCTTACTGAGGTTATCCCCCATATCAGGCCCCCCAGACCTCTTAGCAGAGTCATCAGGGCAAAGAAGCAGGCCAGGACCCAGGTAAGCCTAAGGGGGCCCAAGCCCCAGACGGGGTCGGGGTTTTGACTCCCAGAGCATAGCCTCTCCTCTCATGGGGGATCAGCTACCGTGGGGGGGGGGGGGGGCGGTAGGCGCCTGATTCATTTTGCCCACCAGTGGGCTGCCATGACCACTGACTCCTGGACATTTCAGGTGGTCAGGGAAGGTTACCTACTTCATCTGGACCAGACACTTTCCCCTTTCTTTCTAGGAGAGCCCTCTCAGACTCCCCTGCACCAGGCCCTGCTACTGCAGGAACTTGCAGGCCTTCTCAGGGACAGGGCTCTGGAGCCTGTACCACACCACCTAAAAGGAAAGAGGTTCTACTCCAGCTACTTTCTGGTCCCAAAAAGAACAGGAGGCCTAAGACCCATCCTGGACTTGAAAAATCTGAACAAATTCCTGGTGCGGGAGAAGTTCAAAATGCTCTTCCTTGGAACATTGCTGCCCTACCTCCAGCAGGAGATTGGCTATGCTCCTTGGACCTAAAGGATGCTTATACCCACATCCTTATTCATCCCAGTCACAGGCAGTAGCTAAAGTTCATGGTCGGGGGCGATCACTGCCAATACTGGGTACTACCCTTCGGCCTAGCGTCCACACCAAGAGTCTTCACCAAATGCCTGGCAGTGGTGGCCACCTACCTCCCTCTCCAAGGGGCCTTTGTCTTCCCATAACTGGACGACTGGCTAGTAAAGGGAGACACTGCCTCAGAGGTGCAACAGGCCACGGCCTGCACCATCACGGTCCTAGAACATCTGGGGTTTGTGATAAACCACCCCAAATCCCACCTCACTGTAACACAGGACCTGGACACCCTCCAAGCTAAGGCCTTCCTCTCCCTGGACTGTGTGGATCGCCTCAGGGCCCTGGTGACTGAGGTGCAGCACCATCATGCTGTCAGCCACATGGCTTCCACAGTCTATGTGGTCCCCAACGCCCATCTCCACATGCGGGCAGCTCAGTGGTGCCTCTGCTCACAGTGGACTCATGCCACAGGCAGGCTCCAGGACACGATCTCAGTGTCCCGTCAACTAGCAGAGTCACTTGATTGGTAGCAGGATGCACAGCACCTGCGGAAGGGCATACCCTTTAACACCCAAATCCCCAGAGGATCTTCACTAAGGACATCTCCCTACTGTGTTGGGGTGCCCACAGCGAGGAACTACGCACGCAGGGCAACTGGTCTCTCAAGGACAGCCAGCAGCAGATCAACCTTCTGGAGCTCAGAGCCATTTTTCTGGTGATCAGGGCCTTCCAACACTGCCTGCAGCATCAGTGAGTGCTGGTCCAAACGGACAACCAGGTCACTATGTTCTACCTGAACAAACAAGGAGGCACAGGGTCTCGCCGCCTCTGCCAGGAAGCAGTAGCCCTCTGCTTGTACACGATCAGTCAAGGAATGCTCCTCAGGGCGGTACGCAATCCGTCAGGGAATGCTCCTCAGGGCGGTATACCTTCCAGGCCAGGACAATGTCCTAGCGGATAGACTGAGCAGGGTTCTCCAGCTACATGAGTGGTGCCTAGACCCCAGGGTGGCGCAGCGGCTATTCAGACTATGGGGAACCTCAAGCCTGAACCTCTTTAACAGCCCAGCCAACACTCAGCTATTCCGCTTCTGCTGCCCCAACCGCATCTATCCCAGATAGTGCCGGATTCCTTCCCTCCCATGCCACTGATCGCACAGACCCTCTTCAAGGTCCAACGGGACAAGGCTTATATGATTCTAGTGGCCCCGTGGTGGCCCAGACAGACTTGGTTTCCCCTGTTACTCCGCTTCTCGATGGAGCTCCTGGTCTCTCTGGGGAATTCCCCAGGACTACTGACCCAGGAGGAGGGCTTGATTCTCCACTACAACCTCGCTAACAGCATGGCTACTGAGAGGGTCACCCTAGTGCCCCTCAACCTCTCTGGGGGTGTGAAAGAAGTCGTCCTGGCCTCTCGTAAGGATGCCAAGAGATGAGCCTACGCCTTCAAGTGGTACCGATTCTCACTATTGTGTACGGAGCAACAGGTGGATCTGTTCTCCTGTCCAGTGCATACGGTGCTGCAGTACTTGCTCCATCTCTCGCAGACCAGATTCAAGTCCAACTCCGTCAGGGTACACCTGAGTGTGCACTCCACGAACCATCATTCCATAGAGGGCAAGCCTCTTTCTGTGTAGCCCCTCATCACCCGATTCATGTGGGGCTTGCTGCTCTCTAAACTCCCATCTGGTCACCTCTGTCGGAATGGAATCTCAACGTTGTCGTGATGCAGCTTACCAAGTCGTCCTTCGAACCCTTGGCTACCTGCCATTTGTGTTACCTATCCTGGAAAGTTGCCTTCCTGGTGAGGCTAACATCCGCCCGCAGTGTCAGCGAGCTTCAGGCCTTAGTAGCCGAGCCACCCTACACCAGGTTCTACAAGAATAGGATCGGGCTTTGCACCCACCCTAAATTCCTCCCAAAGGTAGTATCTAGCTTTTACCTTAACCAAGAGGTGGTGCTCTCTACCTTCTTTCCACGGCCCCACGCCGACAAGGCAGCAGCCGTTCTCCATACTCTGGACTGCAAAAGGGCCCTGTCTTTTCTACCTGTAATGTACTCAGGGCCACTACAAAGTCTCACAGCTTTTCATTTCATACAACCCCAGTCAACTGGGGAAGGCTGTCACCAAGCAGACCCTGTCCACCTGGATGGTGGACTGCATCGCCTTTGCCCACAGTCAGGCTGGGCTATCGTTGCAGCACCGGGTTACGGTGCACAATGTCAGGGCTATGGCAACCTCAGTTGCGAGCCTATGCTCTGTCCCCCATGTCAGATATCTGCTGGGCTGCTACCTCGTCCTTGGTCCACACTTATGCAGCTCACTACTCCCTGGAGAGAGAGTCCCACCAGGACAGTGCCTTCGGCCAGGCTGTACTCCATAATCTGTTTGGGGTTTAGGAAACTCCTGCCCTCCGAACCTTCTTGTTCGGTCTACCGGAGCCATAGTTCTCCCTGGACACTGCGGTCCTCAGCTTCGCTTGCGGCTGCTCACGGCTGGGCCCTGCATTTTCTACAGGCTCTCGGTAGCCTGTAGCTATGGAGTCCCATATGTGAGGACTGACTTCCTGCTTGTTCCTGGAGAAAGTGTAGTTACTCACTTGTAACGGGTGTTCTCCAGGGACAGCACGAATCAGTCCTCGCAACTCTCTCTCCTCTCCCTGGAGTTGCTGTACTATTTTTGCCATCTTTTGTCGGCTCTAGCTATGTCATCTAAGATGGCACCCTTGGGCGAGAAGGGGACCACGCATGTGTGGTGGCATCTCCCAAAGGCTTCTTTGAAAGCTGGGAGATGTATCTGTGAGGGCTCCATTGGCATTAACATCACCCACATGTGAGGACTGATTCCTTCTGTCCATGGAGAACGCCTGTTACAAGTGAGTAACTATGCTGTCTCGACACAACTTCCCCACCACTCCATGGTAGTCAAATTGGCTATGTGCCGAATTAAAAGATCAGACTCATTCCTCTAACCCGATCGGTAGGGATTTGAGAACCTTTGATGCCTTTGGGCATCAATGCTTCCAAGGCCTCCATGCTGTCAGCTAGGATCAATTCCTATATACTTTATATGGGAATGTTCCCAAAGGAGATCTCCAGGGATCTCAAAGCATTTGCCCCCTCCTCCCGGATGACAAACGGGAAGAGACTCTTGCCCTAGTTAAACATAGCCAAAATGTATCAAAGTTCGCTAATAGAGCTACCTTTGATGATTTTGAGTGCACGAGCAGGGCTTTGGCAATTTGCATCTGTGCACGTCGCACCGCATTGCTTCAGGCCTCAGATCTTGAACAGTTGCTTCAAGATAAGCGTGGTAACATACCTTGCACAGGGGAAAATCTCTTTGGCAAAGACTGGCAAAATAAAGCCTCTAAATTAGCGTTAGAAAATACTACTCTAAAGAGACTGTCCAGAATAACAGCTGACCCTGCTAGAAACAAGACTCCTGCAAAGAAGTCTCTTTACAATAATAAGAAATTCTTCTCTTTCTATCCCCCTTCTTCTCAGTATCAGGGCCAGGCCCAACAGAAGAGGCAACAGCCTCCTAAGCAGCAGAAGAAGCTACATGTGGCTAAATCTCAACCAGCCCCCCCCCCCTCCCCCAGCCACAGACTGTGCCTGGTTTTTGACTCTTTTCTAGAGAACATTGCCTCCCTGCCTCTGGAGGATCCCCAACCTCTCCACATAGCAGACAGACTTTGTCACCACACCCACAGATGGCACCTCATCACCTCAGAGCAGTGGACACTCACCATAGTTCAGGAGGGGTACATTCAAGGGGGGAGTATGACACGCAGACCACTATCACTGTCCAGCAAGATGAGTCCTCTCTTCTGTCTCAGAGCGCCATAGAAGAGATCCCAACATCCCAGCAGGGAGCAGACTTCTACTCTTCCTACTTTCTCATCCCAAAGAAAACCGGAGGATACAGGCCCATTCTGAAACCTCAACAAATTTCTAGTCCACGAAAAGTTCAAGACGATCTCTCTTGGGACTCTTCTTCCCTATCTCCAGAGTCAGGATTGGGTCTGTTTTCTAGATCTAAAAGAAGCGTGTACACATATCCTCATCCATCCATGGGACAAGAGGTATCTGCGCTTCACCTTTCAGGGAGAAGGTTATCAATACAGAGTCCTTCCTTTTGGACTCTCCTCTGTCCCAAGAATCTTCACAAAGTGCATGGTGGTTGTAGCTGCATATCTAAAAACGGGGATATTCATCTTACCCTACTTAGACAACTGGCTAATAAAGGCAGACATCTCTCAAGAAGTGTTATTGTCCTTGCATCATGCCATAACGGTACTACAGCACTTGGGATTTGTCATAAACTTCCCAAAATCCCATCTCACTCCAACTCAGACTAGACACCCAACAGTCCAGGGCATTTCTGCCCCAGCTCCATTGTGCTCGTCTAGTAGAGCTAGTGTCCCAGACGCTCCTAAGAGACCATCTGACAGCCTGAGAGGAGATGCAGCTCCTTGGGCACATGGCCTCTACAGTACATGTTGTTCCACATGCCTGTCTACATATGCAGATAGCCCAGTGGACTCTGGCTTCCCAGTGGAAGCAGGCCTCAGGCTGTCACAGGGACAGGATCCAAGTCACTGCCTGTTTAACCACATTCCTTCAGTGGTGGTGCTCTCTAGAAAATCTGGTTGTAGGTTCATCTTTTCAGATGCCTCCACATCAGTGCATCCTGATGACAGATGCCTCCAAGCAGGGTTGGGGAAACCCATCTGGGCAACCTGACTGCACAAGGATTCTGGATGGTGCAGGAGTAACAACTCCAGTGCAAGAGATAAGGGTGTTGGGGCCACTTGGCAATAGCATGATCGTGTTTGATTTAATTAGTGGAGGAGGGATAGTAAAGAAATCCACAGTACTACCTTTTAACTTTCAAAAGGGAGACTATGATAAAATGAGGAAAATAGTTAAAAAACTAAAAGGCATGCGCGGCGTTTTGCAACTAAGAGAAGTTTCCTTAAGGGAGTAACGGTTCGTCCATTTCACGCGGGCAGCATGATTTATTAAAGCAGTAACAAATTGACGGTCCCCTGAAGAACCATAATTGAGAAACGCAGAGGCGCTTCACAAATAGCATCGGGACGTTCAGCATTAACAGCGAGGCTGCAGTATTTTAGTATATTTCCATCTGTTCGCAAGTTAAGTAGAAAATTTAATAATCTTTACTGGAAGATGGATTTTTAACCAATAGAATGGGTTTATGAAATAAAAGGGTCGTTGATGCCAACAGGCATACGTACTAGAGAATAAATCTCTGAAACAAATGCCGATGTAAGTCTGAGACCCGTAGACATAAAACCCTAAGATTTGGATCTTGAAACATAGAGAGACTAACAATTTATAAAGTGATAGAGCGTAGGAATTTTTTTCAATATATCAAAAAACTAAAAGGAGCAGTTGCAAAGGTTAGACTTACATCAAGCTTGGGTGGTGTTGAAAACTACTTATTTTATTTATTTAACTGTATTTATATCCTGCTTTTCACCGGGTCAAAGCGGTGTAACATAAAAGGGGAGGGTGGACAATAATCAACTTCTGGGGTTGGGGCCATGACCAGGTGGCCAACATTAATGATTTTAACAGATATTTGGGACATAGACATAGGCAAGGTTTTACAGTCTCTTAGAACATGTGTTTTAGGGGGATGAAATAGGGGGGTTGGAGGTAGTCAGTGGTGGGTGCTTGTTTCTGATCTGAGGTATTCCTGGAATAGGCTGGTTTTTAGTTGTTTCCTGAATGATAAGGGGTCTCCGTTGCTTCTGATGTGACTTGGTAGAGAGTTCCAGAGGGTTGGTGCATATAGTTTGAAGGCTCTGTTGCAGGTCCTTTGATTGCATTTGGTTCGTTTGTGGGGGATGGTGAGGGAGTTGTTGGTGGTTTGTCTGGTTGTTCTGTTGTGGGCTGTCCGGGGCAGTAGTGTGCGGAGCTGGGAAGTCTGAGTTTGGTAGAGAGCTTTGTAAGTAGGGCGGCTTTGTATTTGATTCTTGCTTCAAGGGGGAGTATGTGTAGCTCCCTCAGGACTGGGATGAGGCTGTCTCGATTTCTTGCTTTCTGAATAATCCTTGCTGTGGTATTTAAGGCAGTTCGGAGTGGGTTGGTGTGAGTGGCTGGCAGTCCGTGGTAGATTATATTGCAGTAGTCCAGGTGGGGGAGTGTCATGGCTTGCATCACTGTTCGGAAGTCCTGTGGTTCTAGGAGAGGTCTGAGGCGCTGTACTATTTTAGCCTTGTGGAATATTGTTCCGGTGGTTTTTTTGATTTGTTGCTGGAATGTGAGTGCTTGATCTAGGATGATTCCTAGATATCTTATGTGCGGCTGTATTTGTATTTGCGTGGTTCCAATGTTGAAGTGTGGAAGTGGTGTGAAGTCTGGGTCCTTTGTTACTATGAGGGCTTCAGTTTTCTTTGTTGATGGATAGGTTGTTCTTTTGTAGCCAGCTGGATACTTCTGTGAAGCATTCTGATAAGTGTTTATTTGTTGGGTTCAGGGTTGTGATTGGGGCATAGAGCATTATGTCATCCGCATAGATGTGATAGTTAATGTTGTGGGCGCATATGATTGAGCAAAGTGGTTGCAGGTATATGTTGAAGAGCATGGCAGATAGTGTGGATCCTTGGGGTACTCCCTGGTGTTGCTGAAAGGGGGGTGAGGTTGATATGTTTGTGCGGATCAGTTGTTGTCTATTGGTTAGGTAGGAGTGGAACCATTGAAGTACGGTATCTTTGATGCCAATTTCTTGTAGTCTGTGTATGAGGATATTGTGGGAGATGGTGTTGAAGGCTGCTGATATGTCTAGGAAGATCATGGCGTATCCAGAGTGTTTGGCTTGAGTTCTTATGATGAGGGTGTTCATTAGTGATGTCATGAGGGTCTCGACTCCGTGGAGTGGACGGAAGCCATGTTGTTGCGGGTCCAGTATGTTGTTGGTATCTAAATGTTCTTGGAGCTGTTGCTGGACTACCTTCTCAATGATTTTGGCGGTAAATGGGAGGCTTGCTATAGTCCAGTGATGGCTAACCTTTTTGAGCCCGAGTGCCCAAACTGCCGCACAAAACCAAAGAATTTCCTCAAAGTGCCAGCACGTCAATTTGCATAAATATTTGCATAATGCTAACATACACTAACTTTTAGTAAACATGTCTCTTAATGAGTGTATGGATAAAGACAGACTAAAAGATTTCTACATTACTATAATCCAGTGCCAACCGCCAGGCACATTAGGAACTACTACAAACACTGCCCATTTAGAACCAATAGCAAACCCGCCGTATCCTAACAGCACTACCAGGACTCACAAAGCACCACACCATACCTATCAAAAGGCAACACTGCAAATATTAAACCAATACATTTCAGACAATAACAATACATGACCTACTGGGGAAAGAGAACAAGTGGCAATGTCAAAAAGGAATTACATAAACAGAATACCTCAGCTCAGTTACACAGTTGCAATTGCTCCAGCCACTTTCTTCTGGTTTCTTCATGTTTTCTGCTAACTCTCCATCATCTGCTGTCCATTTGTCCTTTCTTCTCTCTTCTAGTTTTTTTTTCCATTCTCTCTCTCTACATCCGCTTTAACATACTAATCTTTCTCCTTTTGCTCTTTCCTCATTCCTATTTCATCCACTCAAATTTTACCCCTCCATCCTCAATCCCCACTTACTCTCCCAATACCCGGCCAATTGTAGATTTTTTATCCCTCCCACACAAAATATTTTTCCCCTCTCCATTTTACTCTCCCAGCCCCATCCCATTCTAATCCTCCCCCAACATCAGCTCCCTTCTAGTTCCAGCCTCACCCAGCATCCATTCCCTTCTAGTCCCTGCATCAGCCCATTTCCAGTCCTAGCAACCCCCCAACCCAATACCAGTCCTAGCCCCCCCCCCATCAACCCACTTCCAGTCCTAAACCCCCATCACCCCATTTTCAGTTTAAGCCCCCCCTATAACCCATTACCAGTCCTAACCCCCATCACCCCATTTCCAGACAGCCCCCATCAGCCCACAGCCCATTAGCAGTCCTACCCCCCAGCCCATTAGCAGTCCTAACCCCCCCTCCCTGCCCATTAGCAGTCCTAAACCCCCCCTCCTCCCTGCCCATTAGCAGTCCTAACCCCCCCTCCCTGCCCATTAGCAGTCCTAACCCCCCCCCCTCCCTCCCATCCCATTAGCAGTCCACACCCCCCCCTGCCCATTAGCATTCCTAACCCCCCCCTCCCTCCCTCCCTGCCCATTAGCAGTCCTAACCCCCCCCCCTGCCCATTAGCAGTCCTACCCCCCCCTAGCCCATTAGCATTCCTACCCCCCCCCCTGCCCATTACCATTCCTAACCCCCCCCCCCCCCTCTGGCAAATTTTTTAAAAAAAAAAGCAGGCTCTGGCTGCTGCCGCGGCAGATTGCAATGTCCCGCGGGGCCCCCTCCGCCCGCTAAGCCCCTCTGCAAGGGCTTTCAGATTCGCGAGGGAGAGCATCTCCCTCGCGTCTCTGTTAAGCCCGCAGGGGCTAATGGGAAATTTCCCATCAGTCCCTCGTGTCTAAAGGGGCTGATGGGAAATTTCCCATTAGCCCCTGCGGGCTTAACAGAGACGCGAGGGAGACGCTCTCCCTCGCGAATCTGAAAGCTCTTGCAGAGGGGCTTAGCGGGCGGAGGGGGCCCCGCGGGACGCTGCATTCTGCCCTTGCCGCGTCCGCGGCAGCAGTCAGAGCCAGCTTTTTCTTTTTTTGCGGACCTTCCCGCGTGCCAGCTGGCACGCGTGCCATAGGTTCGCCATCGCTGCTATAGTCTGTAGGAGGTGGGGTCGAGGGGATCCAGGTTGTGTTTTTTTAGGGTTGGTCGGATGATTGAAGTTTTGAGGAGGTCTGGCATGCGTCCTTGGCTGAGGGATTCATTAACGATGCGGGTTAATGGTGTGCTCAGGTCTTCTTTGGTTTTCTTTATCCATTCTATAGGGCAGGGGTCTAGCCGAGAGGTGGTGGTATTCAGGCGGGAGATGGTGGATGATATTTCCTCTTTCGTGATTGCTTCGAATGTGCTCCAGTCTCTGTCTATGGTGGTGGGGTGGTTTGTTATTGTTGTCTCCGGGTTCAATTGTGGATTTCGTGGTTGTTGAAGCTGCTTGTATTGTCGTGCTAGTAATTCTGGTGGGATGTTTGGTAGCTGGTCGGAGTTGTTGGGCGTTTTTGTCAGTTTTTTGACAATCTCGAAGAGTTCTTGTGGTTTGTTTATTGATGAGTTTATGATCTTCGAATGGAAGGCCTTTTTTACTATCTTGGAAGCCCAGACCAGCTGTATTCCACGCTTTAAGAAAAGTGGAAAGAAGTCTAAAAAACTGCCAGCATGGTTTAAATGTGAGGACAGAGAGGCTGTTGTTGCCAAAAAAGCATCTTTCAGGAAATGGAAAAAAGAGCCAAACGACGAAACCTGGAAACACAAGCACTGGCAAGTCAAATGCAAGGCATTGATAAGGCAGGCAAAGGGAGAATTTGAGAAGAAGCTTGCTGCGGAAGCAAAAACGCGAAATAAAGACTTTTTCAAGTACATTCGTAGCAAAAAACCTGTGAGAGTCAGTTGCTCCATTAGATGATAGAGGGGTTAAAGGGGCACTAAGAGGCGACAAGGCGATAGCGGAGAGACTGAATGAATTCTTTGCTTTCGTCATTACTGAGGAAGATGTAGGGATGTTACCCATGACTGAAGTGGTATTTAAAGGTGCGGAAGAATTGAAGGAAATATCGATACATTGGGAAGATGTATTACAACTATTAGCTAAACTGAAGAGTAGCAAATCACCTGGGCCGGATGGTATACATCCAAAGGTGTTGAAAGAACTGAAATATGAGATTGCAGACCTGCTATTAGTAATCTGTGAACTATCATCTGTAATACCTGAAGATTGGAGGATCCCCAATGTAACACCAGTTTTTAAAAAGGGTTCCAGGGGTGATCTGGTGAGTCTGATGCCAGTACCGGGAGAAATGGTAGAAACCATCATAAAGAATAAAATTACTCAGCATGTAGATAGTCATGGCCCAATGGGAGACAGCCAACATGGCTTTAGACAAGGAAGATCTTGCTTACTAATCTGTTATGTTTTTTTAAGGTGTGAATAAACAGGTGGACAAAGGTGAGTCAGTTGATATAGTGTATCTGGACTTTCAGAAAGCCTTTGACAAGGTCCCTCATCAGAGACGTTTGGCAAAACTAAAGAGTCATGGGATAGGAGGCAGTGTACTACTGTGGATCAGGAACTGGTTAAAAGATAGAAAGCAGAGGGTAGGGCTAAATGGCCAATTTTCCCAATGGAGAAAGGTGAATAGCGGTGTACCCCAGGTATCTGTGCTGGGTCCGCTGCTTTTTGACATATTCATAAATGACCTAGAAAGTGGAATAACGAGTGAGGTTATCAAATTTGCAGATGACACAAAACTATTTAAAGTTGTTAAAACCCAAGAGGCTTGTGGAAAATTGCAAGAGGATCTTGATAAATTGGAAGACTGGGCATCAAAATGGCAGATGAAATTTAATGTGGACAAGTGCAAAGTTATGCACCTAGGGAAGAACAACCCAAACTATGGTTACACAATGCAAGGTTCCACATTAGGAACCACCACCCAGGAAAAAGATTTAGGCGTCATTGTGGATAACATGTTAAAACCCTCGGCCCAGTGTGCAGCGGCGGCCAAGAGAGCAAATAGAATGCTGGTTATCATAAGGAAAGGAATGGAAAATAAAGCAAAAGATATTATAATGCCTCTATATCGTTCTATGGTGAGACTGCACCTTGAATATTGTGTGCAATTCTGGTCGCCGTATCTTAAAAAGGATATAGCATTATTAGAAAAGGTTCAGAGAAGAGCCACCAAAATGGCAAAGGGGATGGAAGGATACTCCTATGAAGAAAGGCTAAAAAGGTTAGGGCTCTTTAACCTGGAAAAGAGACGGCTGAGGGGAGATATGATAGAAGTCTATAAATTCATGAACAGAGTGGAACAGGTAAACGTAGATCGATTGTTTACGTTATCAGAATATAGAAAGACTAGGGGACATGCAATGAAGCTACAGGGTAAACTATTTAAGACTAATAAAAGAAAATATTTTTTCACTCAACGTGTAATCAAACTCTGGAATTTGTTCCTGGAGGATGTAGTAAAGCATTGTGGAACTTATGTCTTTTGGGGAAACTGCTATGTACGTATGACCTAGATTGGCCACTGCTGGAAACAGGATACTGTGCTTGATGGACCTTGGTCTGACCCAGTATGGCATATCTTATGTTCTTATATCTCCTGGAGCTTCAGGCTATCTTCAATGCCCTCCAGGTGACCTCAGCGCAACAAGTCCTCGTCAGGACAGATGATCAGATTGCCATGTTCTTTGTGAACAAGCAGGGGGGACAGGCTCTTGGGTCCTCTGCGAGGAGGTGATAGACCTCTGGTCCTTTACCATTGCACATCAGATAGACCTCCAAGCATTGTACCTACTGGAAGAATCCAAAGTCTTGTCAGAGAGACTGACTTGCATCCTCCTTCCCCACGAAAGGTCTCTCCATTAGGACAGTGTCCTGCATCTTCCAGACCTGGGGAACTCCAGATATAGATCTTTTTACGACTCCGCAGAACGCAAAACTTTGTTTCTGCACAAGGACTCTGACATCCACCAACCAACAGGGGGATGCCTTCCACCTGCACTAGGGTCAGGGTCTGCTTTATGCATTCCCTCCCATACCTCTTATTCCCAAAATGCTTTTCAAGCTTCAGTCCGACAGGGGCTCCATGATTTTCCGCTGCTACTACATCTGACTCACTCATCCTCTCTGATTGGGATACATGTCGGATCTCCTCTCCCAGGCTTGCTACTCCATCCCAATCCACAGTTGCTCCACCTCACAGCTTGGCTGCTGAGAGCATAACTTTACAGGGCTTTGACCTTACTTAAGAGATTAAAGAGATCCTTTTAGCTTCTAGAAAGCCGTCTACCAGATGTTCATATGCTTTTAAGTGACACAAATTTTTGGTCTGGTGTTCCCACAAGGATCTCATTCCTTTTTCTGCTCCAGTGGAGTTACTCCTTCAGGATCTCCTCTACCTGTCCTTGACAGGTCTAAAGACAAATTCAGTGAGAGTCCACATTAGTGCCATTGTGTCCTCTCATCTGCTTAATGGACAGCCCATCTCCTCACAACTGCTAGTAGCATATTTCACGCGAGGTCTCCTGCTGTCCAAACCTCCCATTAAGCCACCTCCGATAGCTTGAGATATCGATGTTCTAGCGCAGCTCCGCAAGCCACCCTTTGAACCATTAGCCACGACCTCACTTAAGTTCCTCTCATGGAAGGGGATCTTCCTAGTTGCCATTACTTCAGCTCCGCATTAGTGAACTTCAGGCTTTGGTGGCAGATCTTCCCTATACCCGTCTCCACCATGACAAAGTAGTCCTTCAAACTCGCCCACACTTTATGCCAAAGGTGGTGTCTTCCTTCCATCTAAACCAGTCAATTTACCTTCCAGTTTTTTTTTGTAAGCCTTATGCGTCTAGAGCTGAAGCAACTCTGCACACTCTTGACTGCAAGTATCTGTTGGCTTTATCTCCAGGAACAAGCAGCAATGTAGTCTTCACAAATGGGTGACGTCGGCACCGACGGCATCCTATAGGAAAGCTTTTGGGAGCATCCCACTGCTGCCTTCCTGCCTTTCCAACTCTCCCTCCTCAGTTTTTCGTTTTCCGCTGAGCTGGCAGGAAGCAATTCCTGTCACTGCAGAAAATTTACTTCTTTTGTGGTCGAGTCTGCCTTCCCATCAACGCTAGCACTGGTATCGTCAGTGTCTCTTTTCTTCTGTTTTCTTTAAAAAAAAAAAAAAAAAAGTTTTTCTTTGAGGGTCTCTGCCTTCCAGGTGCTTAGGCGCCATTTTGGGCCTTAGGCCCCTTTGTTCCTCAAAATGGAGAAACCAACTAGTGGTTTCAAAAAGTGTTCCAAATATAGCAGTACTATTTCTGCTACCGACACCCATGACTGGTGTCTTAAATGTTTGGGACCAGACCATTCACCATCGGAATGTCTCCTCTGCAGGAAGATGACAGAGGGGCCTGCAGAATAGAGCTGTGAAACTCGGCACCCTCTTTGCCACGGATACAATGTCCATTGCCTTGACAACATCCAGAGCTTCATCTTCCTCCTATGGATCTCAGGTAACAAAACCTAAGTCGTCTTCGAAAACTGGTCGGTCCTCAAAGGGTAGATCTCCTAAGCATCAAGATGCTTTAAGCATTGCCCTACAGGAGAATACACCGGCCAAACAGCCCCGGTGGGAGGTCCTTGCCTCCAAAGCATTAACGGGGTCCCAAGATGCTCCCAAGGCTTCCACCTCCAGAGCGCTCTTGGTGCCATGTTCTAGGGTCATGGCCCGCTGTTCGGGTACCGATACCCAAGCATCGGTTGATTCCATGGATCAGCGTATCCTGGCCATTGAGCGGAGTCTTGCGGCCTTGCTGGCAGCTTTGGTACCGCTAAAGCCCCTGCAATCAATTCTGCAGTCATTGGTGCCGGTACCGAATGTATCTGCTTCAACCATTGCGCCGCACTCCATGCTACCACCCATGCCGGCCCTGGAGTCAGTGTCCGGCATTGAGGGTCCGGTACCGAGGCATTCCGATGCTGATTTTGATCGGTACCATCGACTGGCCAAGCGGGAGCACTTGGCCCGTCGATACTTCGAGTCTTCCGATTCAGATTCTTCTGATGAATCGATCGGTACTGGAGAGGCTCTTCCAGAAGATCCTTCTCCTGCCCCACAATGCCGTATGTCTCCTCCGGAGGACGTTTTTTCAAGACTTTATACAGGATGTGGCTCGGGGCCTCTCCATTACGGTAACCTCCGAGAAGGAACGGAGAGCTGAAGAACTTGAAATTCTTCAATATCCAGCAGCCCCTAAGGAGGCCGCTACCTTACCCATTCATCGGATATTGCATGACCTCATGCTTAGGATGTGGGAAACACCTTTAACGGTGTCTCCATATTCTCAGAGACTCAATACCATGTACCGAGTACTGCAGTGTCCCGGTTTCCAGAAAACGCAGTTACCATACCATTCCATGGTTGTGGAATTGGCAATGCGTCGAATCAGAAGTGCTAAGACACATTCATCTAATCCTCCGGGCCGTGAGGCGAGAACTCTCGATGCCTTCAGCCGTCAATGTTTTCAGGCCTCCATGTTATCGGCCAGAATAAGTTCATACATACTGTACATGGGTATGTTTCTTCGGGAGGTGACTAAAGATTTAGAACTGATGACAACTCTTCTCCCTGATGACAAGAGGGCTGATTACCTGACACTTGTAAAACATGCCCAGAATGTTTCCAAATTCATGAACAGGGCAACCTTTGATTGTTTTGAGTGTATTAGCAGGACGTCTGTTATTTGCATCGGTGCACGTCGGATTGCTTGGTTATAAGCATCTGATCTGGAGCAGTGGGTGCAAGATAAGCTGGGGAATATTCCTTGCATGGGGGAAAATCTCTTTGGCAAGGATTGGCAGAGCAAGGCTTCTCAGCTGGAGTCTGACAATACTACCTTAAATAGGCTTTCTAGGACCACTGCCAATCCAGCTAAGAAAAAGACTGTAAAGAAGCCTTTTTCAGCAAGAAAAAAGTTTTTATCCTCCTTATACCCATGCCGTGCATTGTCCGGTCCATGCTTCCCAGAAGGGACAGCAACAACCGAAGCAACAAAGGAAGGCTCAGGCCCCCAGAGCTCAACCAGCTCAACAGACCCAGCCTCCACAAGGTCTTCAACTCCTTTCTAGAGAACTTAGCTGTCCTACCTCTGCAAATTCCAGAGCCAGTCAACATTCCAGGCAGACTGTGTTACTTTGCCCAAAAGTGGCACCACATGACATCAGAACATTAGACTCTCTCCATAGTGGCAGAGGGGTACAAATTTCACTTCCAAAGTATGCCCCCTCCCTCCACTCCAAGAGAGTTCAGTTCTCGGCCCCCTCTCACCACACTCTTGTACCAGGAGGTAACCACCCTTCTCACTCAGCGTGCGATAGAGGAAGTGCCACTTTCTCAACAAGGCCTGAGCTTCTACTTCCTCCTACTTCCTTAACCAAAGAAAACAGCAGGATGCAGGCCCATTCTGGACCTCAGAGAATTAAACAAGTACAGTGGTACCTCGGTCTATGTCAATAATCCGTTCCAGATCCTTGGACATATAACAAACTGGATGTATACCAAACAAACTTTTCCAATAAGAAATAAAGGGAAAATAATTAATCCGTTCTTATAAAAAAAATCCTATTGTTATTATAACACTGTATAATACTAAAAACACAAATGCAGTGGGTGAAATATATACTGTCCATAAATGAAAATTTACCAAATTTATTTATCTCTTTTCTACTTTCAGGTCCCTACTTAGACCTGGTTGAGGATCACCAGGTCTGACCTTTACTAAAAATCTGTCCAAAGAACTTTGCTTCTGCCTTCTCCTCAGGATGTTTCAGAAATGTGACATTGTTTGGTCATTCCAGACAATGCTATTACAGCTTGTTTGAGCTTTGTTGGGATGGTACTTCTCTGCATCCATCCATTTGGCAAAGATTTCCTTGATTAATGAAGTAGGGGCTTCCTCAACCTCCTCATCTGAGCCTGAAGAGAGTGTAGCCATCTTAGTCTTGTGCTCCTCCTTCTCAAGTTCCTGCAGATTCTCAGTGGTCAGCTCTTCTTTGTGTCCCTTTACTAACTCCTCCACATCATTATCACTCACATCCAGACCCATGGATTTACCCAGAGAGACAATATCCTCAACTATAGGTACAGCCTCAAAGTCCATTTCAGTCACTGCTTTGTTAATAAGAGTTATGCAATGGAAGATAGTAAAGTGATCTTTCCAAAACTCTCTTAGGGTTAATTCTGTCAGAGGTCACGTCAAAGCACTTCTGAAATAGTGCTTTAGTGTAGAGTTTCTTGAAATTACTGATAACCTGCTGGTCCATGGGCTGAGTGAGAGGAGTCGTGTTAGGGGGGAGAAATTTTACAGTGATGAAGTCTAACTCCGGCAACACATAGTCTTGCAAGCTTGGAGGGTGAGCTGGAGCATTGTCCATTATAAGGAGGGCCTCCAGAGGCAGGTTTTTCTCCACTAAATAACTTTTTACACTTGGCCCAAACACTATATTAAACCACTCGCTGAAATATTCTCTGGTTACCCAAGCCTTGCTGTTTGACCTCCACATCACAGGTAACTGAGTTTTCTGGACGTTATGTTTCTTAAAGGCCCTCGGGTTTTCAGAGTGGTAGATCAATAGAGGCTTCACTTTGCAATCCCCACTTGCATTGCCACAGAACAAGAGAGTAAGCCTGTCCTTCATTGGCTTGTACCCTGGCAATGCCTTCTCTTCTTGCATAATATAGGTTCTGTTAGGCATCATCTTCCAAAACAGGCCAGTTTCGTCACAATTAAAAACTTACTGGGAAACAAAACCCTCAGCCTTTACAAATTCCCCAAACTCTTTAACAAAATCATTGGTGGCATCTTTATCAGCACTGGCTCCCTCTCCATGTCTCACAACACTGTGAATGCCAGTACTCTTCTTAAAATTATCGAACCAGCCATGGATGGCTTTAAACACTTCACCTTCTTTGCTCGTTCCTATCTTGTTTTTCAAAAGATCGGCATGTATCAGTTTTGCCTTTTCGCAAATTATTGCCTCTGATACGCTAGCGCCAGCATACTGTTTTTCTGTTCTCCAGCACCAAGCAGGAAGTCAGTCCTCACATATGGGTGACGTCGGCGCCGACGGAGCCCCCATGCGTAGCATTTCCCCAGCTTTCATAGAAAGCCTTTGGGAATGCAGCGCGCATGCGCGGTCTCCTTCCCGCCCAAGGGTGCCATCTTGCTCAGTCTTCTTTTTTCCGTGGAGCCCGACGGATCTATATTTCTTTCACCCGAGGAAGAAGTTGATTTTCTCTGCATTAACCTGTTTTTCTTCGGTTCGACACCGGTTTCCCTTTTCCGCCTGGGCCCGATACGTCGGTATCGAGCCCGGATCTCTTTTTCGGTTTTTGTCCTTCTTGACTAGCGTTCGCGCCATTTTTTCCTTTTTTACTGGCAGCCCTGTCTTTTGACCTTGCGGGGGCCCTTTTTCCCCCGATGGCTGCCAGCGGGTTTAAAAAGTGTGATTGGTGTAAGAAACTTATGTCTCTCACCGACACATATGACTGCTGCCTCCGGTGCCTCGGACCCAATCATGACCCGATGATCTGTGGTCCGTGTGGGAAGATGTCCTCTAAGGCGTTAAGGAGTCGGCAGCACCAAAAGGAAAAAATCTTCTCTGACTCCGCGTCCGGTAGGGCCCGGACCTCGTCAGAGGCCTCGACATCTCGGGACTCCGGCCCCGAGCAGCGTCAAGGCTCCTCTGAAAGGGGGGTCTCCCTCGCAGGAGCATCGTAAGAAGAAAAACCCCGCGAGGGCGGCGTCGGTGGATGCACTTGGCTCCTCGAGGGCCAAGTCGCATAGCCCCGAGCGCCGTCACGGGTCTTTGGAGTCGGAGAGGCCTGCAAAACAACCTCGTGTGGAGATGGAGTCCCTGGGTCACGTGAGTACTGTAGTCCTCATGGACTCACCTCCAGGGGAGCCGACGTTGGGCCCGGCGCCGCCGGGGCCCGAGTCGGGGGCTGCTGAGTCTCCTGAGCTCGGACTCAGGTTGATGGACTTGGAGAGCAGCTTGGCTGCCTTCATGGAACAGCAGCGGGCACTGATTGCCGGTCTCACCGGTGCATCTGCCCCGACCACCTGGACATCGACGTCCAAGTCGACCCCTGAAGCCGAGCTGATCCTCAAGTCCATGTGAGCTTGAGTCGATCCTTGGACAAGGTCCCCCTCGGCCTCCCGTTCGGGACCGAGGTCGTCGATGCTGGTACCCTCGGCGTCGGGGCGGATGGCATCGATGCCTGCACGACTGGATCCGCTCAATTCCTCCTCCGAGGAGTCCGGCTGGGAGACGGAGGATGAGGAGTCGCCCGACACCTTTCGGACTCGGTGCGTTCCTTCGGACTCGCCCGAGTCCGAGCCTCGGAGAAGGTCCCCCCGGAGGATACCCGGTTCTCGGACTTCGTGCGGGACATGGCCAAGGCTTTGGCATTCCCCGCGGATCCCGAGGAGCAGCCTCGAGCCAAGGAGCTCGAGGCCCTAAAGTATAACTCTCCTCCGAAGGAGGCCTTTACTGTTCCGGTTCCTCCGATGCTGGAACGGTTGCTCTTCCGCATGTGGGAGGCGCCGGCATCGACGCCGGTTTTAAGCAAGCGGGTCGATTCCATCTATCGAGTCCGCAAGAGCCCCGGGTTCCAAAAGGCACAATTACCGCACCACTCCATGGTTGTGGAATCGGCCATGCATCGTCTGAAGAGTCAGAAGATGCACTCCTTGGTGCATCCCGGCCGGGAGGCCCGGAACCTGGATGCTCTCAGTAAGAAGTGCTTCCAGGGCTCTATGCTTGCTTGCCGTGTCCAGACCTACCAGGCTGTACATGGGCATGTACCTTCGAGACCTGGCGAAGGACATTGCCGGGTTCTCTGCTGGTCTCTCCGAGGAACCTTTGCAGAGGTTCAATGCTCTGTCCTTGGGTATTCGTGAGTGCTCGAAGTTTAAATCTCACGCAGCCTATGATGGCTTCGAGGCTTCGGCCCGAGTAGCCGCGGCCGGCATCGGTGCATTCCGTCAGGCTTGGACAGTCATCGGACCTCGAGCCATGGGTGCAGGACAAGTTGGTCGATGTCCCCTGCCGAGGTGAAATCCTCTTTGGCAAGCCCATGGCTGACAAGGCTGCCGAACCCAAGACCGAGACTCTTACCTGGACAAGGCTGTCCAGAAAAACCTCTGCCCCTTCTCAGAAGAAGAAGGGCTCAGGAAAAAAGACCTTTTACTCGAGGAAGTCATCTGCCTATAAACAGTACCCTCATTATCAGGCCTTTGTAGCTCCCCAACAGGGTTAGCAGGCCAAGGGGCAGGGTCATGGGCCCCGTAGGCAGAAGGCCCCCAAGCCTCATACTCCGGCTCCTGCTCAGCAGGGAGGGGTTTTTTGACTGCATTGGCATAGCCTCTCCTCCTCAGCTGGCCCCCATCAGCACTGGAGGCAGGCTGGCCCTGTTCGCCCACAGGTGGTCAGCCGTCACAAGGGATACCTGGGTTCTACGTATAGTCCAGAAGGGCTATCTCCTCCACTTCCACCAGGTACCCCCCTCCTATTTTCCAGGGGAGCCTCCCAGACTCCCTCTGCACAGGGACTTACTCCTGCAGGAGTTGGCAGGTCTTCTGAAGGAACAGGCAGTGGAACCGGTGCCCCACCACCTGAGAGGTCACGGCTTCTATTCCAGGTACTTCCTGGAACCAAAGAGAACAGGAGGCCTCAGACCCATCCTAGACTTGCGAAATCTCAACAAGTTCCTGGAGAGGGAAAAGTTCAAGATGCTTAGCCTTGGAATCCTGCTGCCCTACCTCCAGCAGGGAGATTGGCTATGCTCCTTAGATCTAAAGGATGCTTATACTCACATCCTTATTCATCCAGACCACAGACAATATCTCAGATTTGTAGTGGGAGGAAACCATTATCAGTACAGAGTACTGCCTTTTGGCCTTACATCTGCCCCCAGGGTATTCACCAAGTGCCTGGCGGTGGTAGCGACCTACCTCAGGGTTCAAGGCCTCTTTGTCTTTCCGTATCTGGATGATTGGCTCATCACGGGTCAATCCCCGCAGGAGGCCAATCAAGCCACCCTTCGCACTGTTACTCTGCTTCAACACCTGGGGTTTGTCATAAACTTCGCAAAGTCCAGTTTGCAACCCTCCCAGAACATGGAGTTCATAGGAGCTCGACTGGACACCTTGCAGGCAAAGGCCTTTCTACCAGTGGACAGGGCCCACAGATTGATGGCTCTAGCCAGGCTATTCCAAAGCACTTCTCTGGTCTCCGCCAGACAATTCCTGAGGCTCTTAGGCCAAATGGCATTCATGGTCCATGTGTCTCCAAATGCCCGTCTACACATGAGACCAGCTCAATGGGGCCTCCAGACTCAGTGGCACCAAGCCACAGGCAGCCTCACGGACAAAGTGAGGATGTCCAGCCTACTACAGTCTTCTCTGCAATGGTGGCTTCATCTTCCAAATCTGGTGCAAGGGGTGCCTTTTCAGGCACCTCCACACTCTCAGGTGCTGACAACCGATGCTTCTCTTCAAGGTTGGGGTGCACATTGCCAAGGGGCATGTACTCAAGGCCTGTGGACTCCTTGGGAGGCCGCACAGCAGATCAATCTCTTAGAAATGAGAGCTATCCGCTTAGCCCTGAGAACTTTCTCTCATCTCATATCTCACCAGTCCGTCTTGGTTCAGACGGACAATCAAGTGGCTATGTTCTATGTGAACAAACAAGGGGGCACAGGGTCCCGCCTTCTCTGTCAGGAAGCGCAGAAAATGTGCTCCTGGGCAGTCAATCATGGCATTCTTCTCAAAGCAGTCTACCTCCCAGGTCAGGAGAATTACCTGGTGGACAGATTGAGCAGGATCCTGCGGCTGCACGAATGGCAGCTGAACCCTTTAGTGGTTCAACAGATCTTCCTGAGATGGGGTCTTCCAACCATACATTTCTTTGCCAGTCCTCTGAATCGTCAACTACCCAGGTTCTGTTCCAGACAACCACATCCTCTCAGAGTAGCAGCAGATGTGTTTCTCATTCCATGGTCTACAGGCCTACTATATGCATTTCCTCCCACGCCTCTAGTGTCCAAAACCCTATTCAAGGTGGCCCGGGACAAGGCCTCAGTGATTCTGGTGGCCCCCAGGTGGGCAAGGCAACCCTGGTTCCCACTACTGTTGCAACTGGCGGTGGACACTCCTCTTCCTCTGTGGATGCAACCCGATCTCCTGTCTCAGGAGCAGGGGTCCCTCTTGCACCCCAATCTCCAGTCCCTCAATTTGATGGCCTGGCTGCTGAAAGGGTAGTCCTAGCGCCTTTACTACTGCCTAGGGAAGTGGAGGACGTGGTCTTGGCCTCTAGGAGGCAGTCCACCAGAAAGTCTTATGCCTTTAAGTAGCATAGATTCTCTACCTGGTGTACTCAACACAACGAGAATCCCTTCTCATGCCTGGTACCAGTGGTGCTGCAGTATTTGCTTCACCTGTCCAACCTAGGCCTTAAGTCCAATTCTGTTAAGAGTTCATCTTAGTGCTCTTTCAGCACACCACTCACAGGTGGAGGGTCAATCCCTCTCCAGCCATCCTTTGGTGGCTCGCTTCCTCAGAGGCCTGCTTTTGCTTAAGCCTCCAGTGCGTCCACCTGCCACTGAATGGGATTTAAATGTGGTCTTGCAACGGCTTACTTGCCCACCTTTTGAACCTATGGCTACTTGCCCTCTGCGTTTTCTGTCCTGGAAAACGCTATTTCTGGTAGCCCTTACCTCAGCAAGGCGAGTGAGTGAGCTTCAGGCCCTAGTCTCAGACCCACCTTATACTAGGTTCTATAGGAACAGGGTAGTCTTACGGACTCACCCTGAGTTCCTTCCAAAGGTTGTCTCCTCCTTCCACCTCAATCAGGAGGTGGTTCTTCCGACTTTCTTTCCCAGGCCTCATGCTAGCCGGGCTGAGATGGTCTTGCATACCCTGGACTGTAGGAGGGCGTTGTCCTTCTACCTTGACTGTACGCAGGAGCACCGGAGTGCGGTTCAGCTCTTCGTCTCTTATGACCCCAATAAGTTGGGGTTGGCTGTCTCCAAGCGTACTTTGTCCATATGGGTAGCTGTCTGCATCGCCTGGGCTTGCAGGGCAGCCGGCTTCTCGTTGCAGGGTCAAGTTACGGCTCACCGTGTCAGGGCGAAGGCTGCGTCAGTGGCTCATCTCTGCTCTGTTCCGTTGGCAGACATCTTCCGGGCTGCTACTTGGACTTCAAGCCAGACTTTTGCGGCTCACTACTGCCTTGAGAGGGAGTCCCACAGGGACAGTGCTTTCGGGCAAGCGGTACTCCATAATCTCTTTGGGGTCCAGGCAACTCCTACCCTCCAGCCCTGGTGTTGGGCTACCTTTCGGGGGCGTTGTCAGAGAAGATTCTGTTCTTTCATGCTGAGGCTCTAGAGGGAGCTCATTATTTCAGTTTGGGGCCTCTGGTAGCCCTGAGCTAGGGAGTCCCATATGTGAGGACTGACTTCCTGCTTGGTCCTGGAGAAAGAGTAGTTACTCACCTGTAACAAGTGTTCTCCAGGAGCAGCAGGAATCAGTCCTCACAACCCTCCCTCCTCCCCTTGGAGTTGTAGTCATATGATTTATTTTTGCTATTTTTGCTGTCTTTTAGCTATGTCATCAGACTGAGCAAGATGGCACCCTTGGGCGGGAAGGGGACCGCGCATGCACACTGCATTCCCAAAGGCTTTCTATGAAAGCTGGGAAATGGTCCGCATGGGGGCTCCGTCGGCGCCGAAGTCACCCATATGTGAGGGCTGATTCCATACTTTTCAACAATCTCTCTTTTCACCTCCATGGTGATCCTAACCATTTTCTTCATTGCTTGACTCTTCTCATTAACTTTCTTAAAACTCATTGTTAACGAATTTACAAAAAATGTACACGAAAAAACACAAAATCACGTGAAAATTCAGAGTTATAGCGCAGGTTGTTTACGGAATAGTAGTAACAGGCATGCTGACACTCATGGGCAGTCATAGCATTGTCTCGAAAGAGGTAAATAAGGGTAGTGCATGCAGTCGTGACTCATTGAACTCGAGTTGTAATCTATACCAAACAAAGTTTTTCGCGTCCAAACAGGATGTATATCAAGTTGGACTTATTTTAAAGCGGGCGTATACCGAGGTACCATAGTATCCACTCCAAGAGAAATTCAAGATGATCTCTCTCGGAACACTTCTCCCTTACATCCAGAGACGGGATTGGCCTTGTTCTCTAGATCTAAAGGATGCGTATACACATATCCTTATTCACGCAGAACACAGTTTCTTTGATTCCTCTTTCAAGGAAGACATTACAAGTACAGAGTTCTACCCTTCGGCCTGGCTTCTGCCCCAAGAGTCTTCACAAAATGCATGGCAGTCTTGGCAGCATTCCTAAGAACTCTAGGGATATTTGTCTTCCCTTACTTAGTCGACTGGCTCATCCGAGCATCGTCACCTCCAGAGGCCAGCTCTGCTCTCTCCTGCACAATGCAGGTTCTTCAACATTTGGGATTTGTAATAAATCTTCCAAATATCCCTTCTCAAACCTTAGAGTTCATGGGGGCTCTCCTAGACACGCAGCAGTCAAGGGCTTTTCTACCACAGGTCTGCTGCACTCGAATAGATCAACTAGCTTCTCATTCAGGTATGAAGACTTTCCTAACTGCTTGAGAAATGCTTCAGTTGCTAGGTCATATGGCTTTTACTGTACATGTGGTTCCCTATGCTTGTCTGCACATGCGTGCAGCTCAATGGACCCTAGCTTTGCAGTGGACTCAAGCATCAGGTCATCTGGGGGACAAAATCATGATCTCTGCACGCCTAATTTTGTCCCTCCAATGGTGGCATTCACCAGAAAACCTTCTCGTAGGGTCACTTTTTCAGAGGCCACCACACCAGTCTACCCTGACGACGGATGTGTCCAAATTGGGTTGGGGAGCTCATCTGGACAATTTCTCCACTCAAGGTCTTTGAACTCAGCAGGAGGCTCGGCTTCACATAAACCTGTTAGAGCCATCTTCAATGCTCTGAGTATTCCAGGACCACCTGCGCTCCAAAACAGTTCTAGTCCAGACTGACAATCAGGTGGCCATGTTCTATGTGAAAAAGCAAGGTGGAACAGGTTGTCAGGCATTGTGCAACGAAGCCCTACATCTATGTTTGTTTGCCATATGCCATCAGATCCACCTACTAGTGGTGTATCTCGCTGGCAAACAAAATCTCCTGGCAGACAAACTCAGTTGAGTACTACTGCCACACGAGTGGTCTCCATTCGGATCAGACTGCTCAAATCTTTCAGATCTGGGGAACCACAGATATAGATCTGTTTGCAAGTCCTCAGAATGCCAAATTTCCCTGCTTCTGTTCCAGAATAGCTGCTCAGAACAGTCAGGCGATGGATGCTTTCCATCTCCACTGGGGTCAGGACTTCCTATATGCCTACCCACCCATTCCCCTCATTCCCAAGACTCTGTTCAAGCTTCAGAGAGACAGGGGCTACATGATCCTCATAGCCCCACACTGGCCATGTCAAACGTGGTATCCACTGCTTCTATGTCTCTCTCAAGCAAAAACTCTGGAGTTGGGATGTGCTCCAGATCTCCTATCCCAGGAGAATGGGACGCTTCTGCACCCAAACCCCCAGTCCTTTACACCTGATGGTGAGGCTGCTGAGAGCTTAGAACTCCAGGTATCAACCTCTCTCAACAGGTTAAAGATATCCTTTTGGCCTCAAGGAAACCTTCCACAAGGCGTGCTTATGCTTTTAAGTGGAGAAGGTGTTCAATCTGGTGTTCAAAGAAGGAACTTAATCCTTTTTCCATTCCTGTGGGGGCGTTACTTGAGTATCTCCTCCACCTTTCATTCTCTGGACTCAAAACTAATTCAGTAAGCGTCCACCTCGGTGCCATTGCGGCTTTCCACATGCCCTTTGATGGACAACTTGTCTCTTCTCAGCCACTTGTAGCATGCTTTGAGGAGTCTACTCTTAGCTAAGCCACCACCTGTGGCAAGGGATCTCAATCTTGTCCTTGGACAGGCTCATGAAACTGCCCTTTGAACCCCTAGCCACTACATCTCTGAAGTTTCTTTCTTGGAAAGTCATCTTCCTAATTGCCCTCACTTCTGCAAGACGCATCAGTGACCTCCAGGCTTTATTGGCTGACGCTACTTTTACATGGTTCCACCATGATAAAGTAGTCCTTAGGACTCATCCTCACTTTATGCAAAGGTGGTTTCGCTTTTTCATTTGAACCAGTCGGTTTACCTTCCTGTTTTCTTCCCTAGACCTCATGCCTCTAGTGCAGGGGTGGGCAATTCCGGTCCTGGAGGGCCGCAGACCAGTCAGGTTTTCATGATGCCCCTAATGAATATTGATGGACCTATTTCCATACAATGGAAGGCAGTGGATGCAAAAAGATCTCATGAATATTCATGAGGGATATCATGAAAACCTGACTGTTCTGTGGCCCTCCAGGACCGGAATTGCCCACCCCTGCTCTAGTGAAAAAAGAAATCTACATACTCTGGATTGCAAGCGTGCTTTGGCCTTTTATCTTCAGAGAACTAGGCAGCACAGAAAGGCTTCACAGCTTTTTGTTGCATTTGATTCCAGTCACCTGGATCTACCAGTTTCCAAAAGAACACTCTCCAAGTGGATTGCAGACTGTATATCTTTTACCTATGAGAGTAACGGCCTTTCTGTTGAAGGTCATGTCACAGCACACAATGTGCGAGCAATGGCTGCCTCCATGGCAAACCTACGCTCAGTGGCGATTGACGAAATTTGCAAAACAGCAACCTGGTCCTCTGTCCACACCTTTGTGGCCCATTATTGCTTGGACAAGGACTCCCGTCGGGATGCCTCGTTTGGCCAGGCTGTTCTCCAGCATCTCTTTCAGACTTAGAACAACTCCTACCCTCCGTCCCGGGTTTCGATACCAGAGATCCTTGGGAGGATACATGACCCACTTAAGCCTGTGTTTCACTGCTCTCTCTGGGGTGATCTCCCTAGCATCTCAAAGCTAGGGAGTCCCATATGTGAAGACTACATTCCTGCTTGTTCGTGGAGAAAGCGTAGTTACTCACCTGTAGCAGGTGGTCTCTGGGAACAGCAGGAATTGAGTCTTCAGAACCTACCCTCCTCCCCTAGGAGTTGTATCTCTTTCTCATCTTCTCTCCTTTTATCTCAACTACAAACCCAACTGAGGAGGGAGAGTTGCAAAGGCAGGAAGGCAGCAGCGCAGGGACAGTGGGATGCTCCCAAAAGCTTTCCTATAGGACCCTGGGGAGCATTCACATGCGGGCTCCATCGGTGCCGATGTCACCCATATGTGAAGACTCAATTCCTGCTGTTCCCAGAGATCACCTGTTACAGGTGAGTTAACTACGCTTTATCTCCAAAGGACTCAGGGTCATCGTAAAGTCTCGCAGTTCATGTCTTTTGACCCCAGTCACCTGGGATTACCTGTCTAAGTGTATGCTCTCCAGATGGATAGTGGACTGCATTTCATTTACCTTTTGACAAAACAGGACTCCATAGCCACCTCAATGGCAAACATACACTCAGTAGTGTCACAGAGCAGATCTAACAGAGCCCATGGAGATAGACAGAGAGGCAGTGAATCAGGCTGACACTGACGTTTTAAGTAAACACATGTCAGGAAGTTGCTATAGGCAACAGAAACAAATGTGGTCACGAGCCAGAGAGACACACCCAGGCAGCAGAAAGGCTAGTAGGTCATCACCTGATGCAAGCCAGCTCGGGGGAGGTGGAGCTCGGGAGTACGTAGATAAGCACAACTCACAAGCAGTTAGAGAGAGCCTGCAGGAGAATCACTACGGAAGCCTGAATGAGAGCCTGACTGATTACCACGAGTGCTTGGGAGAGAATCAGAGGCAGCTGGAATCAGAGTTTGAGTGAAAGCAACGGCAGACATAGAAGGAGCTACAGAGGAGGTAGCAAAGCCAGGACAGGAAGCTTTGGATATCAGAGGAGCCCAGAACGTGTTGGGAAAAGCCCAGGTTGGAACGGAGCCGTGGGGAGAACGGTAAAAGCCAAGAAGTTTTATTTCCAGCCTGAAATGGCAAGCCCAGGGGTCGGCAATAGAAGGCAGTACCCAGAAACGCCAGAGCCCTACAAAGCCAGCTTGCGAGATATAGATAAGATTTCTTACCCTTATACCAGGCATGGGAGGGATAAAGGCTTTTTGCCAGAAGAAGTTTTTATATCTGGAGAGGATTTAAGAAGCCGAGTGCCTGCAAAACTGCCGTTTCATGCTTCCTCAGCAGCTACAGCTGTACACAGGAACCTGAGCCAGTCAGAGCCTAGAGGTAAGCCAATTTACCCTAATAGAGGTGCAAGGGAATGTTATAACTCACCTAACAGCTACCAGCAGTGGAAAAGCTCTCACCAGAAGCATTATACTGAATGTGGTAATTGTATCCAGCACACTCTCACAGAGGGAGGAAGAGAGTCCTGGCAGAGTAGAGAGAGATTGTTGGATGACTTCCCTAATGTTGAAAGGGAAGAAGTGTTAAAAGCATGTGACGAGGATATGCAGTGTGAGATATCAGAAGCTCAGCCAAGTACTGAATACATGGACTGTACACTTACAGTAGCGGATAGCATTTCCTCACTACGATGAAAAGAAGTAAGAACTGATTAAGCCTAAGACAGTAAAGAAAAGGGTTTTTGTGCTTATGAAGGACTGTTTAATTTACCTTTACTTTACCTGTTAATGAGCTGAAGAGAAGCTACTTTTGTTCCTAATTTTTGTTCCTTTGTTATATGCCCAGAAGGGCTTGTGTTTCCTTTATCTCTACCACGGCAAAGAATCCTCTTGGAGGGGGAAATAAATCCCATGTTAAACCTTACCACCATTCCACGACTAGTTCTTTAACTGGCAATCAACAACTACAACTCCCAGAGGGCCAAGCAAGACCCTCCACAGCATAACTAAGTCAGTTAAGCACAAGCCCCAGCGCGGTGCCCTGCCTAACCAGCAGGGTCCACAGTATAGGGTGACAAGATTGGCGTAGTATTTAGGATTTTTTTTTTTGCTACGTGGTTTTCCTAAGAAAAAGGAGGAAACATAAGAAGGACATCACTGGAAGAACTGCTGCCACACGGAGTGCTGTCTGGGGAAGACTTTTCGCTGGCAGGCCGGCCAGAAAAGCAAGACCTTTCTCACATGCTGAAATCCCCCAGGAGCCTAAGGTAAAGGTAACCTGGGCGGAAGGGTAGAAGGATACCCAGTGAGAAAGGGGGCGCTGTACTCAGACAGGGATTTTAAAAGAAAAGTACCGCACTTGGTGGGTCTTTCTTTTCTTTTTCCACAGGTGGAGCAACTCCAGAGGGAAGATGGATCCGCATGATGTCATGATGTGGATGCAAACACAGTGGGACAAACAGGCAGAGCTTGTTCAGCGTCTCCAGGAGCAGTATGTGGAGGCTATGAAGGAACAGCAACGGCCTCTGCTAGACACTATGGAAGCTCTCTTAAAGATGCCCCAGGAAACCGGAGCGGCGAGTTCTTCCATGGTTCCGCGAGTAGAGCTGAACAGTTGCCATACTTTTTCCCTGGGACAGTTAACACAGCAGGACAATTTGGATGACTATATAGATGCATTCGAAAGAATAGCAGAGACCCTTAAATGGCCTACAGAGCAATGGGCCATTCGCTTTGCGATGACTCTTACTGGCAAGGCTCTGTCTGCATTTAAGGCAATGCCTGCTACTCTTGCTGCCAATTACTCTGAAATTAAAAAAGCTGTAAAGGATAGATTAGGTCTTACGCCTAGGCAATACAAGCGTATGTTTAGGGAAGCAAAGATACAGTATAAGGAAACTCCCAGAGCCTTGTACCAGAGGCTAAAGAGTCTGGCTTATAAGTGGCTAAACCCAGAGGGGAGGTCACTGGACTCTATTATGGATGAGATTATTCTGGAGCAATTTATGCGGTCTGTATCTCCTGAACTGAAAACCTCTCTCACCTTACAGGATTGCCACAATACGGAAGAGGCAGCCAATATGGCAGAGATATTTTATGAGGCTAAAATGGCTGATACCTCTGGAATTGGCATTCTAAAAATGGCGGGAATGGGAGATTCTGATAAGATGAGAAAAGGTGAAAAGGTTAAAGTACATAAAAGGAATAATTATGATAATACTGATGATGAGCTATCTGTGGGTGGAAAATGTTACAGATGCGGGAGGCCGGGTCATTATCGGAAGGATTGTAGAGTAAGAACGGTCCTTGTAACAGGGGCTGAGAGACAAGTCCCAGAAGGATTCCTCCAATTGGTCCAGGTGGAGGGAATAGAGGCCCTAGCGCTACTTGATTCGGGGGCCGATCAGAGTATGGTTTCTCAAAAACTTTGGGAAACCATCGAGAACCACCGGTCGTCAACCCCGAATCAAGCAGAGGGCCAGGTGCGCATACGGTGCGTACATGGAGCGGCTTCCCACTATCCCTTGCATGAGGTAGGCATAAAAGGTTTGGGAACCACACGTCAAATATTAGTAGCTGTAGTCCCCGAACTACCCTATGCAGTTGTTCTCGGGCGGGATTGGGTTCCCTTCTGTCAAGAAATGGAGAAAGGTCTTCAGAATATGCTAGCCCCTACACCCGCACGGTGTCAGCCGGCAGAGGTGGAAACAGGAGCAGAGGCTTTAGCAGCTAGCATCCCCAGTCCTTTATTTGGAAAAACTCGTAAGACAGGTTCCCAAGTTCAGCCACACACCAAGGCGATAGCGCCCGGAAAACAGAAATTTGTACTTCAGTTCTGTAGGACCAATGATCAGGCCAAGGGCCCAAAAAGAGCCACCGCGGCAGCCACGGGATATGATCTTTTTAGTGTAGAAGACACCCTGGTTTTAAAAGGGGGGAAACACTAGTAGACACGGGTATCCAAGTGAAGATCCCGGACGGATGTTATGGGCGTATAGCACCAAGGTCCGGTTTAGCGGTAAAGTATTCTTTAGATATTGGCGCAGGGGTTATTGACCCCGATTATCGGGGCCCCATAAAGGTCCTATTATTCAATTTTGGGGATAAGGACTTTAAGATACGCGCAGGTGACCGAATCGCACAATTAATCTGCGAGCGCGTAGGGTTCCCCTCAATGGAGGAGGTACCCTCATTACCACCAACGAAACGGGGGACGGGTGGATTTGTCTCTACAGGGGAAAGAGAAGTTAGAAACTTAACGGCCTTAGGGGAGGAAAGAAGTGAGGAAGATCTAGGCCCTCAGATAGAAGATTGGAAAAAACAGCCTACCCCTAGAATAGGTACCGAACTGTCGCCCCAACAACAGAAAGAGTTAATCCAAATGTTAGGAAAATTTTATGATGTATTGACAACTCGGCCGGGCGAAACCCACCTCGTAGCTCACGAGATTATTACGGCACCCGGACGAGTAATTCGGCAACGGCCATATAGGATGCCGGAGACCCGAAAACGGGAGGTAATTGAGCAGGTAAAGGAAATGCTGGCCACAGGCATAATAGAAGAATTGCGAAGCCCGTGGTCCAGTCCTATAGTACTGGTGCCAAAACCCAATGGAACCCTACGGTTCTGCATTGACTTCCGTCAGGTCAATGATATCTCACAATTTGACGCTTATCCTATGCCCCGCATAGATGATCTTTTAGATCGCTTGGGGCAGGCAAAATATTTGACCACCCTAGATCTAAGTAAAGGATATTGGCAAATCCCCTTAACAAGGGATTCAAAGCCCAAAACGGCGTTCAGTACGCCAATTGGGTTATTCCAATTCCGGCGGATGCCATTTGGCTTACACGGGGCAGCCACCACGTGCCAGCGTTTGGTGGACCAAGTTTTAAGGCCTCACCATGAATATGCCCTAGCTTATATGGATGACGTGGTGATATATAGTACAACTTGGGCGCAACATCTTGCTAGGGTGGAAGCGGTGCTTAGAGCACTACGGAGGGCTGGCCTAACGCTCAATCCAGAGAAATGTTTATTCGCCACTGAAGAGGCCAAATATTTGGGCCATATGATAGGGAGGGGTCTTGTAAAGCCATTAGCGAGTAAAATAGAGAGCGTCAAGGATTTCCCCAGGCGCACAACAAAAAAACAGGTACGAAGCTTCCTAGGGTTGCTCGGTTATTATCGCCGATTCATACCCCGCTTCGCAGAAGAGAGCATTCTCTTTACCGAAATGTTGAAAAAGAACGCACCTAACCGTGTACACTGGACTCCTGAGGCGGAGGCAGCGTTTGTGGCCCTAAAAGAGAAACTCTGTAGTACCCCGGTGCTACGTGGCATAGATTTCAACTTGCCATTTATAGTCCAAACGGATGCGTCGGACACGGGGTTAGGGGCGGTGATGTCCCAAGTGTTTGAAGGAGCAGAGCATCCGGTAGCCTACCTTAGTAGAAAACTCTCCAAGGCAGAAAGAAATTATGCCACAATCGAGAGGGAATGCCTAGCAATAAAATGGGCCATTGAAGCTCTCCGTTTTTATCTCACAGGATGGAAATGTTTGCTGATAACCGATCATGCCCCATTAAAATGGCTCAATCAAATGAGCAACAATAATGCGCGGTTGACAAGGTGGCACCTAGCACTACAATCTTTTAATTTTATTGTTCAGCACTGTGATGCAGCAGACCAGCAGGGCATAGAAGAAAATGTTTTAAACTTGAAAAAAGACGTGTACAAGCTGCAGTATTTGCAGGAGCCTGATAGGGGGAGCAAGAGGGACCTCTGGAAGACCGAGGATTCACGCCCTACAGGGTGTAACCTGAAACCAGCCAGCCTCCAATCCAGGAACTCCTTTTAAAGGAAGTCAGGAAGACTGGAGGGAGGGCAAGGAGAGCAAGAAGAACAGGAGGAGCAGGGAGAACAGGAGGAGCAGGAGGAGAAGTAGGAGCAGTGAGAGCTCTGGAAGAAGTGCTGTGCCGAGCAGAAGTGACTGGACAGGCAGGAGTAGCCTTAAAGCCAGAAGCAGCAGAGAAGGCCGCAGAGAAGCTGCAGAACCTTCAGAAGCCGAAAGAGCGGCAGGAGCTGCAGAAGCTACAGACACTGCTGGAGTGCAGGAAAGAGGTACAAGTCAAAGGAACCTGAAGGGACAGAGACTACAGAAGGGTCCAAGAGATTCAGGTACGCAAAAGCTGCATTGTGATTGCTGTGGGCAGAACCCAAGCCATATTGCTGGAGCAAGGCAGAATCTCCCTAGGAGTAGGCCACAAGCCTCATCCTCAGGAAAGAAGCAAGAGTTACAAGGTAAACCATATTGTATTGGAAACAGCCTATGGAAAAGGCAAGAGATAGAAGCTCCCTGTACATGTCCCACTGCTCAAAAGAAAAGGTATGAAAAGTTTTCATTGAATAAGAAACTTTTAAGTAAGCCAGGTTTGCAGGAAGTGCATGTAAACCCTTGGAAGAAAGAAAGAGATTCACACTGTAAAAATGCTCATGGCCGACGCCCCACGCTAAACTCCAAACACTGGGAGGTCATACAGCATTTGGGTGAGAAACCTAACTATAGCTGGCCGGGAACTGTTGACTTTGTCTCAGATACTTTGCTGGAGGAACCGATGCAAGTGGAAGAGGTAGAATCCCTTTCAGAGGAAGACATGGATTGCAGCTATTGCATCACGGGAAGCGTAGAATGCTCGTGTAACCAGTGAGCACTAAAACCGGTGTAAATAGGAATGCCTGCCTTTGTAACCTTTCTGTGAAAAGAACAGTTTTTGTTTTGAATCTGAGTTGTGATTTTTATAACCTGATGTAAGGAGATTTCTGTTGGTGTTTGAAGCCAATCCTTTGAACCTTTGTGCAAACCAGGGGAAATAAAGCCTTATTTTTCCATACACTCGATGATCTTTTGTTCTCTGGGTATTTTTGGTAATACAGGATGCAACCGAGGCTATACAACCTTGGGCCCTAGAAAGAGAAACATACCAAACCCAACTTTACTTTTATTTATGTCCGACCTGCCTTGGCCACCTTTAACCACCAGGGCGGCGTTGTGACAGCACAGAGCAGGGAGAATGCACGGGAATGCGGATGCACTCTCTCGAATTACGTGCTGTCCGCCTGAAATTGCGGCAGCCCGTAATATTTTAAGGGGGGGAATCTGTCACAGAGCAGATCTAACAGAGCCCATGGAGATAGAGAGAGAGGCAGTGAATCAGGCTGACACTGACGTTTTAAGTAAACACATGTCAGGAAGTTGCTATAGGCAACAGAAACAAATGTGGTCATGAGCCAGAGAGACACACCCAGGCAGCAGAAAGGCTAGTAGGTCATCACCTGATGCAAGCCAGCTGGGGGGAGGTGGAGCTCGGGAGTACGTAGATAAGCACAACTCACAAGCAGTTAGAGAGAGCCTGCAGGAGAATCACTACGGAAGCCTGAATGAGAGCCTGACTGATTACCACGAGTGCTTGGGAGAGAATCAGAGACAGCTGGAATCAGAGTTTGAGAGTGAAAGCAACGGCAGACATAGAAGGAGCTACAGAGGAGGTAGCAAAGCCAGGACAGGAAGCTTTGGATATCAGAGGAGCCCAGAACGTGTTGGGAAAAGCCCAGGTTGGAACGGAGCCGTGGGGGAGAACGGTAAAAGCCAAGAAGTTTTATTTCCAGCCTGAAATGGCAAGCCCAGGGGTCGGCAATAGAAGGCAGTACCCAGAAACGCCAGAGCCCTACAAAGCCAGCTTGAGAGATATAGATAAGATTTCTTACCCTTATACCAGGCATGGAAGGGATAAAGGATTTTTTCCAGAAGAAGTTTTTATATCTGGAGAGGATTTAAGAAGCCGAGTGCCTGCAAAACTGCCGTTTCATGCTTTCTCAGCAGCTACAGCTGTACACAGGAACCTGAGCCAGTCAGAGCCTAGAGGTAAGCCAATTTACCCTAATAGAGGTGCAAGGGAATGTTATAACTCACCTAACAGCTACCGGCAGTGGAAAGGCTCTCACCAGAAGCATTATAGTGAATGTGGTAATTGTATCCAGCACACTCTCACAGAGGGAGGAAGAGAGTCCCGGCAGAGTAGAGAGAGATTGTTGGATGACGTCCCTAATGTTGAAAGGGAAGAAGTGTTAAAAGCATGTGACGAGGATATGCAGTGTGAGATATCAGCAGCTCAGCCAAGTACTGAATACATGGACTGTACGCTTACAGTAACGGATAGCATTTCCTCACTACGATGAAAAGAAGTAAGAACTGATTAAGCCTAAGACAGTAAAGAAAAGGGTTTTTGTGCTTATGAAGGACTGTTTACCTTTACTTTACCTGTTAATGAGCTGAAGAGAAGCTACCTTTGTTCCTAATTTTTGTTCCTTTGTTATATGCCCAGAAGGGCTTGTGTTTCCTTTATCTCTACCACGGCAAAGAATCCTCTTGGAGGGGGAAATAAATCCCATGTTAAACCTTATCACCGTTCCACGACTAGTTCTTTAACTGGCAATCAACAACTACAACTCCCAGAGGGCCAAGCAAGACCCTCCACAGCATAACTAAGTCAGTTAAGCACAAGCCCCAGCGCGGTGCCCTGCCTAACCAGCAGGGTCCACAGCATAGGGTGACAGTAGCCATCGATGAAATTTGCAAAGCAGCTACTTGGTCTTCTGCCCATTATTGTCTGGACGAGGACTCCAATTGGGATGCCCTGTTTGGTCAGGCTGTACTTCAGCACTTCTTTTAGACTTAGATGCAACTACCCTCCATCCTGGACTGAAGATACCAGACATCCATGTGGGTCCATGGCCGCCTCATACCTGCTCCAAGGTGAACCTCAACCGGTTCTGAGATCGCTGCATCTGGGAGCAAGGGAGTCTCATATACAAAGACTATATTCCTGCTGGAGATAGCATTGTTACGTGTAAAAGCTGATCTCTGGGAACAGCAGGAATTGAGTCTTCACAACCCGCCCTCCTCCCCTAGGAGTTAGAGTTTCATTTACTCTTTTCTAAGCTACAAACTCAACTGAAGAGAGGGAGATGGGAAGGCAGCAACGCAAGTGCAGTGGAGTACTCCCAAAAGCTTTCCTATTGGATGTTGGGAAGCGTTTCTGCATGGGTTCCATCTGTACCAGCATCACCATATGTGAAGATTAAATTCCTGTTGTTCCCGGAAAACACTTGTTACAGGTGAGTAACTATGCTTTGTTAAACATTTATGAATCGCTACTAATCATATGCAGTGCTGTACAAAGATAGACAGTCCCTACTCATTAGAGCTTACAATCTAATCAGACAAATGAGAAAAGTGAGAAAGAGGATAGAATAGGGAAGGTTAAGGAACAAGGGATCAGGATCCAAAGGCAGCCTTAAAGAGGTGAGCCTTTAGCTTAAGATTTGAAAAGGGGCAGGGATGAAGACTGACACACAGACTCAGGAAGTTTATTCCAAGCATAAGAAGCAGTGAGGTGAAAGGACTGAAGTCTGGAGTTAGCAGAGATAGAAAAGGGCAAAGAAAGGAGCAAGCCAGTAGAAGAACGAAGTTTGTCAGAAGGGGTGCAGAGGGAGAGGACAGACAGGGAGGAGAGCAGAGTGAATGCACTTACAGGTCAGAAGAAGGAGTTTGAAGTGAATGTGAATAATGTGTATAGACTACTGTATATAGTTACATAATGTACATAGTTTCCCTTTATTACCAAGTTCAAATTCCTGTTACTTGTAAAATGCACTACAGTTTTTCTGTATGTATATGTTTGGTTCCATGTAAACCGCGCTGATGATAATAGTGCGGTATATAAGAGATGTTAAATAAATAAATAAATAAATAAATAAAAATGTGGAAGGGAAGCCAATGAAGTGTTTTTAGAAGAGTTTGTGAGCAAAACGAGGCTGGCAAAAACTTAGTCATGCTGCAGAGTTTTGAACAGATTGAAGGGGAGAGAGATGACTCAGGGAGACCAGCATATGTAGGAGGTTGCAATAGTCAAGATGGGAAGTTATTAGAGTGGACAAGTGTTCTAGCAGTGTCATCAGAGAGGATGGGGCGAATCTTGTAAATGTTATAGAGAAAGAAGCGACAGGTTTTGGCAATTTGCATATGTAAGGAGAAGGAAAGGGATGAATCAAAAATGACACCAAGGTTACTGGCTAATGAAATTGGTGAAAGAAGAGTAGTATCAACAGAGATTGAAAAAGGAGGAAGGGGAGAGGAAGATTTAGGGTGAAAAATAAGTAGTTTGGTTTTGTTTACATCTCTAAGGCATTCTTTGTGCCTATTTTTATTTTTAGATTTTTTTATATGATTTGATATATTGTCATGTTTTCTGACCTTCCTCATTTTCATATATTTTTTTTAAATATATTTTTACATGTCATCTATTTGTTGCTATTTTCTTTACCCCTTATTGAATTTTTTGAATTAGTCAATCCTTTATTTACATCTTAATGCTGCCATTGTGGTTTCAGACAAGTTTATTTTTACTGCTAATTTGTCCTTTATATCTGTGTTTTCATACATATCTTTACATGATTTGATGGATGCTATACATCTTTTAAGCCATATATAACATTTAAAGATGATTTTTTTACCCTTCTTTTTAAGTGCGTGCTGTTCTTGTAACACATCCTTGTAGAAATGTGTGTGTATCTTCATCCTGATAGTCTGCGGGGGTTGGGGGGGGGGGTGTTTATATAATTTTCAAAAAAATACATATTTATTTTCATTATTTATATGCTTTTATTGATTTGTTTTTGCCATTTTATTGTGTGTAAACTTTTGTTTATTGCTATTATTGTAGATGCCTGATGGAGACTTAACTGCCAAAACTTCGCCAAGTTCAGGCTTTGTTAGAATAAAGTGGTTTGTGTTCACAAGACCTGGTCTATTTTCCACTTTTTCTGTGTGTTGACTAATTAGATCTATAGTTTGACTATCCGTTACTGCAAGACATTTAAATACTTGTTAATTTTTAAAGCAGTGCTTTCATCTGTACATAAGGAGCCGTTCTCTTGTTTTGCAAAATAGTATGAAAGACTTACTGACTCTGCCTTCACTTTCACATGCAAAAAAATGCTTAACTAGAACAAGGACATTTTTTTAATGCTGGGCCATGTTACTGCAATAAGCTCCCAGAGGTCATACATTTAAATTGGGATATCTTCTTTCTGTAACATACTAAAAAGCATATCCATTTCATCAGTTTTAATGATGCTTATCTTCTTTAACATCTAATTTTATTATGAAGGATTTTATGTAAATCATACAGATGTAATTGGTGATGTGTGGATTATTAATGTTATAACTGAAATTAATACACAAACATGAATCCTCATAGTTGATGAAATGTTAGATTTCTACTGAGGGCCACTGTTGTGGCTTTCTTTATGGTAGGCCTCTGGCAGAAAGAATCTTCAGGGTATTTTTACTGCTAGCTTTGTAAATTTCCCAGGAAGTATTTTGTCAAGTTTAAAGAATGATGATATGTTTTTTGGAGCTAGCCCATTTAAGAGTTTGATGGCCAGAAATGGGTCTTAAACATGAGTCAGGAGAAGGTCACTGGGAGGTTAGGCAGCTGATAATATGTATGGGCTACTAATACGGGGCTTGTGAACATGACATGTTCCTGTTTTTCTTCTTTTTGTATGGTGTTATGCAGTGTCTTTCTCTCTCTTACTGTGGGTATGAGGTTAAGGGTGCTGTCAGATTTTATTTTATTTATTTAATTTCTCTTCTATATTGCGCTATTCAATATCAGTGCGGTATACATTTAACTGTGACTTATACAATGCAGTCGTGACTGCATTGTATTTACAATAAAACAGGCAATATAACTGGATATAAACTGGGATAACTGTCACAAACTTATTTACATTATAAACATTTATGTACATTAATAGCTGTGCTGTGTACAGTGCTGGTTAATTGAGGTTGCAGCCTTGGGGCTGGCTGCTCCCCGGTGTGCTGGGTGAGCTGGTGTGGGGGTCCTGGTGCTTGGTGGGTATGTTTGCTGGCTGACCGATGGGGCTGTTGTCTGGGTAGTGCTGTATGAATATGTGGTGTTTCAGCGCCTTCCTGAATTGGGTCAGGTCAGTGATCATTCAGATGGCCGTAGAGAGGGCATTCCAGCATCTAGGTGCGTAGAGCATAAAGGCTCTATTAGATGTCGTGTGGGTGCATTTTGTTGTTTCCTTAGGAATAATCAGTGTGTTAATAGCTGAGGGCCTTCTGGACCTGTTAGGGGGTGTGAGATGGATTAACTCGGTGATGGATGTGGAGGGTTGGTTGTTTATGGCCTTGAAGGCCATTACTAGGATCTTAAAACATATTCTGCCTCGGACTGGTAGCCAATGGAGTTTCTTTAGGATCGGTGTGATGTGGTCCGTTCTTGAGACTCCATATAGAACTCTGGCAGCTGTATTCATTGCCAACTGAAGGGGGTGCAGTGATGTTTGCGGGAGACCGTATAGAATTGCATTGGCATAATCGAAATGTGGGATAATTAGTGCTTGGTAAATTGTTCGGAAGTCTTCGGGTGCGAGCAAAGGCCGTAGGTGTCGTAGTGTCCGAATTTTGTGGTATATTTTCTTTACTGTGTTTTTTATGTGGATTTTCATGTCTAGCCGTTGGTCTAGGGTGATACCTAGATATCGGATTGTGGGTTTTGCTATCAGTTCGGCGTTCTTCACCTTTAAGGAGACAGGGGGGGTGAAGCTTTGGTTCCTCGTGATGAAGAGGACGTCTGTCATGTGGTTTATTCAGAGATTTTGAGTGTGAAGCCATTCGGCTATCGCGTCAAAGCACCTAGGGGAAAAGTCTGGCTGATCGGTTGTAAACGGCATGTAAAGTAGAACATCATCAGCGTAAACTAGGCAGTTGACGTTGAATGAGCGAATCAAGGAGCATATGGGTTGCATATATATGTTGAACATCAGCGCTGATAATGAGGACCCTTGTGGAACACCCTGTTTCTGTGGGAATGGTTCCAATGTCGTGGAGCTAGTTCTCACATGCTGTCATCTGTTGGTCAGGTAGGATTTGCACCAACCTAGTGCTGAGTCTTGTATTCCCTTTTCCTCGAGTCTTTCCAGGAGTATCTCGTGACTTACGGAGTCAAAAGCCGCTGCGATATCCAAGAAGATCAGAGCAAACCCTTGTCGGATGTTGTCGATTCCAAAGATTAGTGCGCTGAATAAGGTGGTGAGGAGAGTTTCCACGCCATGTGCTTCCCTGAAACCATGTTGACTTGAGTCCAGGGGGGCATGGGTCTCTATATGTTGTAATTGGCGTTGTACTACCTTTTCAATTATCTTGGCAAACAGTGGGATGCTCGATATTGGTCTGAAGGATTCAACCTTCAGAGGGTCCAGTTTGTTATTTTTCAGCAGAGGTCTGATGGATGTGTGCTTCAGCCTTTGTGAAAATGAACCGGTTGAAAAGGATTGTTCCAAGAGTTTGTTAAGGAATTGGCTGAGATCATGACGTAGTTCTTTGGCCCAAAACGCGGGGCAGGGGTCATTTGGAGCGGTGGTGGTGTTGATGGAGGCTATGGTGTCTTCAATTTCTCTCTTTGACAGGGTGGTAAATTTGGTCAATGGTGTTTGCTGGGGTGGTTTGAGTAAGGGTATGTTGTTTGTGGAGCTTTTGGTCTTGTCGGTCTGTTGCATCTTTGATTGTAGGTATTTGGCATAGTCCTGTGGTTGCGGCATGAGTGGCTGCTCCGGGGCTAGTTCCCTTGTTAATGACTTCACTATATTGAAGAGGTCGTGCGGTTTGCTCAGTGAACGCTTTAGGATGTCCATGTGGAATTGCTTCCTTCTTTCTATTATGGCTTCACGGTGCTTTCCTAGATGAAGGTTATATGTATTCTGTGCTTCAGTGGATCTAGATCGGCGCCATCGTCTCTCTAGCTTGCGTAGGTGGAGGAGTGATGTACGCAGTTCGGTGGAGTACCAAGGTGCTGGCTCACGTCTCCTGGGGTTTTTTTTTTAAGGTTGGGAGCTGAGCGCTGGTGCTGAGGCTATTGTCCCAGCTAGCGATCATTTCCTCGAGGTTGGGGGCCGTTGCGTTGAGAAGTGGAATGACTTCCTCTAGTATTTCTTCTCTGACGAACGGTCGGAATCTTCTGGTTACTGGTTTTGAAGAGTAATTATCTCTGCTGAAGTTGTTATGATTGTGGTACTGTGTGGTCATTTGGAAACTGATCAGGCTGTGGTTGGACCATGGTACTGGGGATATAGACATCGCCAGGTCGCTGTTCAGTTCGACTGCTGCATGTGGTGCGAAGACCAGGTCCAGTTTGTTTCCTCTCACGTGGTTAGGTGCATTGACTAGTTGTTTGTATCCTAACCCATCGAGGGCTTCGAGGAAGGCTGTGGCATGGGTATCTTGAAGAGTAGGAAGGTTAAAGTTTAGTGGATTATGGATTATGACAGTTTTTTTTTCTTTTTGTTCTGCTGCTTTTGGAAGTATGGATGTGCTGTGGCCTTTGCTTGGTATCCTTCAAAAGGATATAAATAAGATGGAGCCTTGCCAGAGCATGTCTACTAAAATGATCAGTGGTCTTCATCACAAAGCACATGCAGACTTAAAGATCTCAATATGTATACTTTGGAAGAATGGTGGGAGGGGGGAGACATGACAGATATTTAAATACCTCCATGGCACAAATGCACAGGAAGAGAGCCTCTTCAATTGAATGATAGCTCTGAAACAGGGGGGCATAGAAAGAAAGGGAAAGGGGATAGACTCAGGAGTAACGAGGAAAGATTTCTATATAGAAAGTGTTAGATACATGGAATAGCCTCCTGGTGGAGATGGTAGAGGCTAGAACTGTATCTGAATTAAAGAAATTGTAGAATACACCCAGAGTATCTCTATGGATAAAGAAGGCATTCCAGAGCTTACAGTAGTAGTTGGTATGAAGGGGCAGACTGGATAGGCTCTATGGCCTTTATCTCCTGTTATGTTTCTTGTTTTGTGGGTTCTGTATGTATTCTGAAAATTCAATAGTATTTAAAAATAAGAGGATGTGAAGAGATTGATTTGGTTTGGTTTTCCTTTCTCTTGAATATGGTATATGCCTACTGCACTAAAATGAACCTAGACCAATTTTTGTCTTCAAATCAGATTTGGATAGGTAGAGAAGGAAGGGACAGCAATTTTGGTGGGACACAAGAGAACAAATTTATGCCCTTGAATGTACAACCACATGGGAAATCTCTTCCACCTGAAAGCACAGGAGAAAAGAACATCCAACACCAACTGGGTATGAAGAACTTTCAGAAGAGCTTAATCCATGTTAATCCTCCATAGCCCATGTTCCCTGTAAAATAGTTATCTCCAAGTTATAATGCCCTGTTCAATGTAATTTCAGTTTGTTCAATGTAAACCGCACTGATGCAGAATAGCGCGGTATATAAGAGAATGTAAATAAATAAATAAATAGATGGTTAGCAATTAGATATTCAGATGAAGCAAGGTGCCTTGATTCTGTGAGAGGATTCAAAACTTTTCAAATTGGTTTCTTCTCCTTCAGCTGTTGCTAAAGGAACCATACTTGTCTAAGCCAGAAAGGAGCTTATAGTATTAGTTTCCTATTCTTCCTTCAAATTTATCAAGATCATGCAGAAGGGTGACAATGGAGGGTAATCCTAGAAAAGGCCTCTTCTCTGGTGAAGAAAAAAGGCAATGGATGTTAGGTTGCCTTAGAGGTTCCTCCTAGAACAGAATGCCTGAATCTCGTTGATGAATTTGATGGTAAGTAAGTGTCTAATCTGCCACTGAAGAAATATTTGCAATGTGATGCAGACACCCTTCATGAGGGTTGAGAACTTAGCTAAGTATGTCTAATATTTTATTGTGCTTTCTTGATAAATGGTTCCAAGGATAGCTACAGCTATTATTACCCATTTCCAAATCCTGATGGTTTCTAAATTTAGGGAAAGAGTGAGCAGAATCAGGGCTTATGCATGCAAGTTATAAAATACACACATGTACTAATTCTTATTGGGACATACATATACAAACGGACTTAGAGTAGGTGTAGCTTTGTATCAGAGCTTTCAGACAGATACAATGTATGTGCCTTTATCAAATACCTATGAAAAAGCTTTTTGTGATGCAGAGTTGCCAAGGGTCCCTTTGGCTAAGGTTCTGCACTTAGTTTACATGCTAAATGTGCGTTAATATGTGGTAAATGCTAGACATGCCCCAACGGTTACCACACTCAGACAGACTTTGCATGTTCCCAGCAGTTACTGCACAGATGTGTTACCTTAACTGTGGTACAATTAACATGGGTGCACATAATAAGTACAGCTGTACTAACTGCCAAACTGACAGTGCGCAGCCAACTGCCCCTGGATTAACTGCGTGTGCTCTCCACTCTGCCTGTAGCCAGCCCATTCCTCACCCCATCATATAATGTGCAGTTACTATGGAATTAGTTTGTGTAAGGTTCTGCAGGCCATTACCATATGCTAAAATGCATGTTAACAGCTTAATAGGCTTTAGTAAAAGGGCCTCTAAAGGTAGAACTAGTGATTATTTTGAGCCTATTGTTGGATTTGATGATTGTCATATTAGACAAGGCTGTCAAATCTAAGGTTCTTAAATGTTTTTCATGTCTAAGTAGGTGTTATGTTAAAGTCATGTAGACCAACATTCTGATGACACTAGCAGTTATTTGGCTATAGAATATTTTCCTGTCAAAGATAGCACATTTTTTTCTTCTGTTGATGGGGTGCACATCTTCCCTTGCTGAGAATAAGAGGGCTCTGATGAAATCTAACCCAAGCTAATGAATTCAAATTGGATTTGAAAGAGTGTGCTGAATTTGGCTCTTCCTGATGCTGTATCCACTGAAATAGATGCTTCAGTTGTATTGCATGAATTGCTCTATTGGGTAAATGTATCCCACATCTTTGTAGGTGTGCTACAATTAACACGAGGCACTTTCGGACTGATACAGAAAACCTTAGCATGGCGTTTTTCTGTACTAGGGTCGCTCTCTGATAAAGAAAACTAGCGTCAGAAAAAGAGTCATGCTAAATTGCAGCACAGTGGGCATGCAAATCAATGCAAAGTACTCCACATTTAATTGTGCCTGATCTGTAATGTAAAAAAGAAAAAAACCCCACAAAGTTAGCACCGTTCTTTTTACATTATTTTTAATACTGGATCTTTAGGACAGAAGCTTACACCAAACGCAGCAAAGCCCTGGCCACCAGGCTGCTAAATACTGAGGTGTGGATCCCCAAAGCAGCTGCTAAAAAAAACACTTCAGCATAGCCCAAGATCCTTCTATCCTGCTGGTCCCAGGGCAGCCCCACCCGCCACCAGAATAGTAGTTTTTTAGGTCCCTGCTATGACCAGAGTGTCCACTTTGGGAGTAGTTACTCACCTGTAACAGGTGTTCTCCAGGAGCAGCAGTAATCAGTCCTCACATATGGGTGACATCGACGTCAATGGAGCCCCCATGCAGAGCATTTCCCCAGCTTTCTAAGAAAGCCTTGGGAATACACCCACACATGCGCGGTCCCCTTCCCGCCCAAAGGTGCTATCTTGCTCAGTCAGATGACATAGCAAAAAGACAGCACAAAAAAACAAAATGAACTATATACAACTGCAACTCCCAGGGGAGGAGGGAGGGTTGTGAGGACTGATTCCTGCTGCTCCTGGACAACACCTGTTACGGGTGAGTAACTACTCTTTCTCCAGGACCAAGCAGGAAGTCAGTCCTCGCATATGGGTGACTCCCTAGCTCTGGGCTCCCAGGAACCCAGGCTGAAAAAATAGAGCTCCCTCTGTGAAGCCTCAGCATCAGGGAAAGAATTTTACTGAGAAGAGATCCCACCGGTAGCCCAACAAGAGGGCTGGAGGGCAGGAGTTGCCTAGACCTCAAAGAGATTCCGGAGTACTGCCTGACCACAAGCACTGTCCCTACGGGACTCCCTCTCCAGGCAGTAATGGGCTGCAAAAGTCTGGCTTGAGGACCAAGTTGCAGCCCTGCAGATGTCCACCAATGGTACAGAACGGAGATGAGCTACTGATGCAGCCATTGCCCGGACACGGTGGGCTGTGACTCGACCCTGCAAGGGAAGGTCTGCTGCCCTGTAAGCCCAGGTGATAAAGTCCGCCACCCATATGGACAAGGTATGCTTGGAGACAGGCAACCCCAAGTTGTTTGGGTCAAAGGAGACAAAGAGCTGGGTAGCTCTCCTATGACCCTTAGTACGCTCAATGTAGAAAGACAAAGCCCTTCTACAGTCCAGGGTATGTAGGACTTCCTCAGCCCGGCTGGCATGGGGCCTAGGGAGGAATGTTGGAAGAACCACCTCCTGGTTGAGGTGGAAAGAGGAGACTACCTTTGGAAGGAACTTAGGATGAGTCCTAAGGACTACCCTGTTCCTATAGAAACGAGTGTATGGCCTGTCACAGACCAGGGCTTGAAGTTCACTCACTCGCCTGTCCGAGGTCAGTGCCACTAGGAAAAGAGCCTTCCAAGAAAGGAAGCGGAGAGGACACGTAGCTATCGGCTCAAAGGGAGGGCGAGTAAGCTGCTGCAAGACCACATTCAACTCTCACTCAGGGGCTGGTGGATGGAGAGGAGGCTTTAGCCAAGAGCAAGCCTCTGAGGAAGCGGGACACCAAGGGGTGAACCGATAAAGAGTGCCCTTCCACCAGTGAGTGGTGGGCTGCCAGAGCAGAAAGGTGTATCCGATCAAAATTGGACTTAAGACCCTGATTAGACAAGTGCAGCTGGTACTGAAGCACTACTGGCACAGGGCAGGAGAAAGGGTTCTCCTGGCATTTGTCACACCACAAGGAGAACCGTTTTCACTTCAGGGCATAGGTCTTTCTGGTGGATTGCTTCCTTGAGGCCAAGACCACCTCTTCAACTTCCTGAGGCAGGCCCCAGGGAGCCAGCACTACCCTTGCAGCCTCCAGGCCATCAAATTGAGAGTTTTGAGATTGGGGTGCAGAAGGAAACCCTGATCCTGAGAAAGAAGGTCGGGTTGCAACCCCAGAGGGAGTGGGGTGTCCACCGCCAGCTGTAACAGAAGCGGGAACCAGGGCTGTCTCGGCCATCTGGGGGCTACCAATATGCCCTGTCCCTTTGAATCCTGAACAAGGTTCGGGCCACCAGGGGCGTGGGAGGAAATGCATACAGGAGGCCCTTGGACCATGATATCAGGAAGGCATCCGCTGCCAATCTCGTGGGATGCGGTTGCCTGGAGCAGAACTGAGGCAGCTGCCGGTTCAGGGGACTGGCAAAGAGGTCTATGGATGGAAGTCCCCATTTCAGGAAAATGTTCTGAACCACCAAAGGGTGCAGTTGCCATTCGTGAGGCTGCAGAACTCTGCTCAATCTGTCTGCCAGGAAATTGTTGTGGCCAGGAAGATAGACTGCCCTGAGCAGCATGTTGTGTCGAAGTGCAAAAGAGCAGAGGGCCTGTGCCTCCTGACACAGGAGTCTGGACCCCGTGCCCCCTTGTTTGTTCACATAGAACATCGCCACCTGGTTGTCTGTCTGCACCAAGACGGATTGGTGGGCCAGGGTGTGAGAGAAGACCTTGAGGGCTAACCGTATCGCCCTGAGTTCCAGAAGATTGATTTGTTGCGTGGCCTCCCATGGAGACCACAGGCATCTAGGTCATATGTACCTAGCAGTTTCCCCAAGAGACACAAGTTCCACAATGCTTGTACTGGGTCAAGCATTGATATCTTCGGTCACTTCTTAATAATGGTTTATGGACCTTTCCTCCAGGAACTTGTCCAAATCTTTTTTAAACCCAGCTACACTAACAGCCTTTACTACATCCTCCGGTAACAAATTCCAGAGTTTGATTACAAGTTGAGTGAAAAAATATTTTCTTTTATTAGTCTTAAATAGTTTACCCTGTAGCTTCATTGCATGTCCCCTAGTCTTTCTATATTCTGATAAGGTAAACAATCGATCTACGTTTACCCGTTCCACTCCGTTCATTAATTTATAGACTTCTATCATATCTCCCCTCAGCCGTCTCTTTTCCAGGTTAAAGAGCCCTAACCTTTTTAGCCTTTCTTCATAGGAATATCCTTCCATCCCCTTTACCATTTTGGTGGCTCTTCTCTGTACCTTTTCTAAAATCGCTATATCCTTTTTAAGATACGGCGACCAGAATTGCACACAATATTCAAGGTGCGGTCTCACCATGGAACGATATAGAGGCATTATAATATCTTTTGTTTTATTTTCCATTCCTTTCCTTATCATACCTAGCATTCTATTTGCTCTCTTGGCCGCCGCTGCACACTGGGCCGAGGGTTTTAACATGCTATCCACAATGACGCCTAAATCTTTTTTCTGGGTGGTGGTTCCTAATGTGGAACCTTGCATTGTGTAACCATAGTTTGGGTTGTTCTTCACTAGGTGCATAACCTTGCACTTGTCCACATTAAATTTCATCTGCCATTTTGATGCCCAGTCTTCCAATTTATCAAGATCCTCTTGCAATTTTTCACAATCCTCTTGGGTTTTAACAACTTTAAATAGTTTTGTGTCATCTGCAAATTTGATAACCTCACTCGTTATTCCACTTTCCAGGTCATTTATGAAGATGTCAAAAAGCAGCGGACCCAGCACAGATCCCTGGGGTACACCACTATTCACCTTTCTCCATTGGGAAAATTGGCCATTTAGCCCTACCCTCTGCTTTCTATCTTTTAACCAGTTCCTGATCCACAATAGTACATTGCCTCCTATCCCATGACTCTTTAGTTTTGCCAAAAGTCTCTGATGAGGGACCTTGTCAAAGGCTTTCTGAAAGTCCAGATACACAATAACAACCGACTCACCTTTGTCCACCTGTTTATTCACGCCTTCAAAAAAACATAACAGATTAGTAAGACAAGATCTTCCTTGTCTAAAGCCATGTTGGCTGTCTCCCATTAGGTTGTTATTATCTACATGCTGAGTAATTTTATTCTTTATGATGGTTTCTACCATTTTTCCCGGTACTGACGTCAGGCTCACCGGTCTGTAGTTTCCCGGATCACCCCTGGAACCCTTTTTAAAAATTGGTGTTACATTGGCGATCCTCCAGTCTTCAGGTATTAGAGATGATTTTAATGATAGTTGACAGATTACTACTGTTGTTGTTAAGTGCCGTCGAGTCGGAGTCGACTCATGGTGACCCTCTGGATAGCTATCCTAAATTGTGTTCGGTCTTAAGTCAGGCGGCTCATTGTTTATTTATTTATTTATTTATTTATTACAGGCTCTTATATACCGCTCTATTCAGCATCAGCGCGGTTCACAATATAACAACAGACCAGAACAACAAACTGTTTGGTTTTACAGAGAACAAGGTCAGAGAACTTGGATAAAACATGGGACGTCATTACTGCAACTATTTACATGAGTATTTACAAGTATACACAACAGGATTTGTTATTAGTTATAGGGTAAGGATCGAGATTGGTTAGCTGGTCAGGTAATATTGGGGGAAAAGGTGGGATTTGAGTGCCTTTCTAAAAAGGGATAGATCAGTGATAGCACGAATCTCTGGAGGTAGGGCGTTCCAGCACTTGTTGACAGATTGGTACCCGTAGCTGCTGTTATTGTATCGATCCATCTCATTGCTGGCCTTCCTCTTTTGCGTTGACCTTCTATCTTGCCAAGCATAATGTCTTTCTCTAATGATTTCTCTCTTCGCAAGATGTGTCCAAAGTATGAAAGTCGAAGTCTTGTCATCTGAGCTTCTAAAGAAAGCTTAGGTTTGATCTCCTCTAGTACCGACTGGTTTGTTCTTCGGGCAGTCCATGGTATACACAGTATTCGCCACCAACACCATAATTCACAGGCATCAATTTTCTTCCTATCTGTCTTTTTCACTGTCCAGCTTTCACATCCATATGATGTTATTGAAAATACCATGGCTTGAACAAGTCGAATCTTTGTATGGAGAGAGATATCTCTGCTCTTGAGAATCTTATCTAGGTCTTTCATAGCCATTCTGCCAAGAGCAATGCGTCGTCTGATTTCTTGACTGCTTGTTGCTTCTTTATTGATAGTTGATCCAAGTAGGTTAAAGTTGTTCACAATTTCAATTTCTTCTCCTTCCACGATGAACCTGTTGATTATGCCAGTTGTCATGATCTTTGTCTTTACATTAAGATGCAGGCCCATTTTGAGACTGTTCTTTGATTGTGAGAAGCAAATGTTTAAGATCGTCTTCACTTTCAGCCAGTAATGTGGTATCATCAGCATAGCGAAGGTTGTTGATGAGTCTTCCACCAATCTTCACACCTCTGTTGTCTTCATACAATCCTGCCTCTCTGATGATTTGTTCTGCATATAAATTAAACAGGTAGGGGGAAGTATGCAGCCTTGTCTTACACCTTTGCTTATTTTAAACCATTCTGTTTCTCCTTGTTCCGTTTGAACTGTTGCTTCTTGATCAATGTACAGATTGCGCAAGAGAACGATCAGGTGTTCTAGTATACCCATGCTTCTTAATGTGGTCAAGAGTTTCTCATGGTTTACACAGTCAAAAGCCTTGCTATAGTCGATAAAGCACAAATAGATATCCTTTTGGTATTCTTTAGTCTTTTCAAGGATCCATCTCACATCTGCAATGATGTCTCTCGTTCCTCGCCCTTTCCTGAACCCTGCTTGCACTTCAGGTAGTTCTTGTTCCAGGTATGGTTGTAGTCTCTTTTGAATAATCTTCAGTAGAATCTTGCTGGCATGTGGGATCAGAGCGATTGTGCGATAATTTCCACAGTCAGTTGGATCACCTTTCTTTAATATTGGTATAAACACAGATCTTTTCCAGTCAGTTGGCCATGATGTTGTCTTCCATATTTCTTGGCAGAGCCTTGTGAGTACGGTAACAGCTGCATCAGATTGCTGCAATACTTCTATGGGAATGCTATCAATGCCTGGTGCTTTGTTTTTTGATAAGGCTTTCAATGCTGCTTCAACTTCTTCTTTCATCACCAATGGTTCCCGATCATAAGGTACAGGTTGAAACGGCTGTTGGTCCACTTGATCTTTATCATATAAAAACTCTGTATATTCCTTCCACCTTTTCTTGATCTTCTCAGCATCATTCAACATAGAACCTTGAGTATCTTGTAACATTCCAATTCGAGGCTGGAACCTTTTCTTTAACTCTTGTAGCTTTAGGAAAGCCAATCTTGTTCTTCCTCTAATAGTTTCTGCTTCTATTTCCTTGCAAGTGTCATTGTAGTACTTTTCCTTGTCCTGCACGTTGGAAATCTCTGTTGAGTTCTGCGATTCTTTCTTTCTCCTCTGGCTTTAGCTTCTCTGCATTTCTGGGCAATTTTCAGAGTTTCTTCTGTCATCCATTTTGGCCGTTTTTGCTTTTTCACCTTTTGTAGAGACTTCTCGCTTTCTTCCAACACAACCTTCTTGATGTCATTCCATAACTCTTCCGGAGCTCTGTCATTTGTATCTAAAGCAGCAAATCGATTTTGCAGGCAGTCTTTAAATTCCAGTGGTATATTCTCAAGGACATATTTTGCTGCATTCATGAGTGGTTTGCTCTTTTTCAACTTTAGCTTGAGTTTGCATACTAGTAGTTGATGATCTGTACCACAGTCAGCTCCAGGTTTTGTCTTTGTTGACGTTACAGAGCTTTTCCATCGTTGACTTCCACAGATGTAGTCAATTTGATTTTTATACAATCCATTGGGTGAAGTCCATGTGTACGCCGCTTGTGTTGCTGGAAGGTGGTGTTTGAGATGAATAGATCATTGGTCTTGCAGAATTCTATCAGTCTTTCTCCAGCTTCCTTTCTGTTGCCAAGTCCATATTTTCCAACTACTTTGCCTTCTTCTTTGTTGCCAACTTTTGCATTCCAGTCACCCATGACTATCAGGATATCCTGTTTGCATGTTCGGTCAATTTCAGCTTGTACTTGTTCATAGAACTCTTCAATTTCATTCTCTTCTGCAGCTGTTGTTGGGGCATATACTTGAATTATAGTTGTGTTGATAGGCAATCCTTGTAGACGAATAGAGATTAAGTGTTCGCTGACTGAGGTAGGGGAAGACAAAAATACCCTGGTTTCTCAAGTAGGCCGTCACCACCGCCAGGAACTTTGTGAAGACCCGTGGGGCGGAAGTCAGACCAAAGGGTTTTACCCTGTACTGAAAATGGTTTCCTCCCACCACGAACCTTAGGTACTTTCTGTGGTCTGGATGAATGAGGATGTGAGTGTACGCATCCTTCAGGTCTAAAGAGCATAACCAATCTCCCTGCTGGAGGTAGGGCAGCAGTGTTCCAAGAGTAAGCATCTTGAACTTTTCCTTTTCCAAGAACTTGTTGAGATTTCTCAAGTCCAGAATGGGCCTGAGGCCTCCAGTCTGCTTTGGCACAAGAAAGTACCTGGAGTAGAAGCCCTTCCCCAGGAGGTGGGGAGGTACAGGCTCTACCGCTCTGTCTTGAAGCAGACTTTGCAGTTCCTGAAGGAGGAGTTCCTGATGCAGAGGAGGCCTTGGAGGCTCCCCCGGGAAGTAGGAGGGGGGTACCTGAGTGAAATGGAGCAGATAGCCCTTCTGGACTATGCTCAGCACCCAAGCATCCTTTGTGATGGGTGGCCACTGGTGGGCAAACAGGGCCAACCAACCTCCCGTGTTGAGGTGGGCCGGCGGAGAGGCTATGCTGTGGGAGTCAAAAACCCCCTCCCTGCTGAGGAGGAGCAGGAGCTGGAGACTTGGGGGCTTTCTGCCTATGGGGCCCATGTCCCTGCCCCTTGGCCTGCTGACCGAGCTGGGGAGGCCTGGTAATGAGGGAAAGGTTTGTAGGCAGATGCCTTCCTCGGGTAAAAGGTCTTTTTCCCTGAGCCCTTCTTCTTATGAGAAGGGGCAGAAGTTTTCCTGGACAATCTCGTCCTTGTCAGAGTCTCATTCTCGAGTTCTGCGGCCTTTTCGGCCATGGGCTTGCCGAAGAGGTTTTCACCCCAGCAGGGGACATCGACCACCTTGTCCTGTACTCATGGCTCGAGGTCTGATGACTGTAGCCATGCCTGGCGTCGAGCACCGATGCCGGCAGCCGCCACACGGGCCGAAGCCTCGAAGCCATCGTAGGCCGCCCGGGAGATGAATTTGGAGCATTCCCGGACCCCCGAGGACAAGGACTGGAACCTCTGCAAAAGTTCCCCGGAGAGGCCAGCCGAGAACCCGGCTATCTCCTTAGCCAGGTCCCGCAAGTACATGCCTGGACACGGCAAGCAAGCATTGAGCCCTGGAAGCACTTTCTGCCGATGGCATCTAGGCTTCGGGCCTCCCGGCCGGGGGGCACCATGGAGTGCATACTTCTGGCTCTTCAAAGGATGCATGGCCGATTCCACAACCATAGAATGGTGCGGCAGCTGCACCTTTTGGAATCCAGGGCTCTTATGGACTCGATACATGGAATCGATCCGCTTGCTCAAAACCGGCGCCGAGGCCGATGCCTCCCACATTCGGAAGAGGAGCCGTTGCAGCATTGGAGGAACCAGCACAGTAAAGGCCTCCCTCGGGGGAGTCATACTGGAGGGCATTAAGCTCCTCGGCTGGAGGCTCCTCTTCGGGATCCGCAGGAACATTCAAGGCCTTGGCCATGTCCGTTACGAATTCCGAGAACCGGGTGTCCTCCAGTGGGGACCTACTCCGGGGCTCAGACTGCGGCAAGTCCGAAGGGACACACCGAGTCCGAAAATTATCGGGGGACTCCTCGTCCTCCGTCTCCCACGCAGACTCATCCGAAGAAGAGTCGAGGGGCTCCGACCGCGCGGGGTCTGGCAACACCCGCCCTGACGCCGGGGCCATCGGTGTTGACGCCTTCGGTCCCGAACGGGAGGTCGAGGGAGACCGTGACCGAGACCGGACTAGGGCCTTAATGGCTTTGAGAACCGGCTGTGTCTCCGGGTTGGACTTAGATGTTGACGTCCCGGTGGTTGGGGCAGATGCACCAGTCAGGCTGGCCATCAGCACCCACTGCTGATCCATGAAGGCAGACAGTCTGCACTCCAAGGCTGTCAGCCTGAGTCCAAGCTCAGGAGACTCAGCAGCCATCGACTCGGGCCCCAGCAGTGCGAGGCCTGACGTCGGCTCCCTGGGAGGAGAGTCCTCAAGGACAACAGGACTGTGCTTGACGGACTCCGGCTCTACTCGGGATACCTTAGTTGGCTTCTCCAGCTCCAAAGGCCCGGGGTGGCGGTCAGGGGTCCGAGACCTGGCCTTCGAGGAACCAGAGGCTTCCTCCGACGCCGCCCTCATGAGCTTTTTCTTCCTCTTATGCTCCCGACTGGGGGACGCCCTTTCAGAGGAACCCCGACTAAGCTCGGGATCAGACTCCCGAGACGTCGAGGCCTCTGACGAGGTCCGGGCTCGTCCGGAGGCCGAGTCAGAAAAAATCCTCTCCTTCTGATGCTGCCGGCTTCTGAGTGCCTTAGTGGACATCTTGCCACATGGGACACAGACCTTGGGATCATGGTCCGGCCCGAGGCAACGCAGGCAGCAGTCGTGTGTGTCAGTAAGATACATGAGCTTCTTACAACGATAACACTTTTTAAAACCACTGGAGTCCATCGGGGAAAAAAGGGCCCCCGCGAGGTCAAAAGACCGGTCCTCCAGGGAAAAGAAAAAAGGGTGCGAATGCGTGCCACGAAGGGAAAAAAACCCGAAAAAATAAAGATCGGGTCGATGCCGGTGTACCGAACCCAGGCGGGAAGGGGAACTGGCGTCGAACCGGTGAAAAGAGAGCAGAAAAAAATCCAACTTTTCCGGGTGACAGGAACAGACGTCCATTGGGCTCCACGGAAAAAGAAAGACTGAGCAAGATGGCACCTTTGGGTGGGAAGGGGACCGCGCATGCGTGGGTGTTATTCCCAAAGGCTTTCTTAGAAAGCTGGGGAAATGCTCCGCATGGGGGCTCCATCGACGTCGATGTCACCCATATGTGAGGACTGACTTCCTGTTTGGTCCTGGAGAATTATCCTTTCCTTGAGTCCTGCTAGACCAGTCCAGACAAGTGGATTGTGTTCCCTTACCAGCAGATTAGTAGAGACAGAAAACCAATGAAAAACCAATATTTCAATGACATTACTGACATAAAAACATAAGATTTACCATACTGGGTCAGACCAAGGTCCATCAAGCCCAGTATCCTGTTTCCAACAGTGGCCAATCTAGGTCACAAATACCTAGCAGTTTCCCCAAAAGGACACAGGTTCCACAATGCTTGTATTGGGGCTAGCAGTGGATTTCCCAAGTCCCCTTTAATAATGGTTTATGGACCTTTCCTCCAGGAGCTCGTCCAAACCTTTTTTAAACCCGGCTACACTAACAGCTTTTACTACATCCTCTGGTACCGAGTTCCAGAGTTTGATCACACGTTGAGTGAAAAAATATTTTCTCTTATTAGTCTTAAATAGGTTACACTGTAGCTTACTGCATGTCTCCTAGTCTTTCTATATTTTGATGGTGTAAACAATCGATCTATGTTTAGCCGTTCCACTCCATTAATTTATAGACCTCTATCATATCTCCCCTCAGCTGTCTATTTTTCAGGTTGAACAGCACTAACCTTTTTTAGCCTCTCTTCATAGGGGTATCCTTTCATCCCCTTTATCATTTTGGTGGCTCTTCTCTGTACCTTTTCTAATAATACTATATCCTTTTTAATTTAATTTAATTAACAGTTTCTTATATACCACACCTTCCAGCGATCAAATGCGGTTTACATGGAACAACATAAAATAACAGGTCAACGTCTGTTTTTACAGTGAACAGCTTAAAACCATAACAACTTATATTACATTACATTGAACATGTTGTTGTTGTTAAGTGCTGTCGAGTCGGAGTCGACTCATGGCGACCCTCTGGATAGCTATCCTAAATTGTAATTTGTTTTGTTGTAACTATCCATTGGGTTTTCATGGCAAGATACAGAAGTAGATTGCCGGGCCTTTCTTCCGCGCAGTTTAAGTTTGGTGTTGTTGCCGTTGTCACAGAAATGTGATCCTCCGCCTTCAACACTCTCCCATTCTGCTGCTGCCCAGATGGGTGGTTTGTCTTGGTCTGGCATCTCAGCTGAGACCTGTCCATCTTGGGAGACCCTGCCAGTAGTTAAACTACCGATAGTTTAGCTCTCAGCATCACTGATGCACACAAGCCCTCACAGCACGACAAGCTGCAAACCAAGTGAACATAAAAGAACTATTTAAAATATGGCAACCAGAATCGCACACAATATTCAAGGTGCGGTCGCACCATGGAATGATACAGAGGCATTATAATATCCTTTGTTTTATTCTCCATTCCTTTTATTATGATTCCTAGCATTCTATTTGCTTTCTTGGCTGCTGCTGCTGCACACTGGGTGGAGGGTTTCAACATGTCATCCTCTGACACCTAAATCTTCTTCCTGGTGGTTTCTAATGTTGAACCTTGCATCGTGTAATCATAGTTTGGGTTGTTCTTTCCTAGGTGCATAACTTTGTACTTGTCCACATTAAATTTCATCTGCCATTCAGATGCCCAGTCTTCCAATTTATCGAGGTCCTCTTGCAATTTTTCACAAACCTCACTCGTTATTCCCATTTCCAGGTCATTTACGAGTATGTTAAAAAGCAGTGGACCCAGCACATATCCCTGGGCTACTCCACTATTCACCTTTCTCCATTGGGAACATAAGAACATAAGATATGCCATACTGGGTCAGACCAAGGTCCATCAAGCCCAGTATTCTGTTTCCAACAGTGGCCAATCTAGGTCATATGTACCTAGCAGTTTCCCCAAGGGGGACAGGTTCCACAATGCTTGTATTGGTTCAATCATTGATATCCTGGGTCCCTTCTTAATAATGGTTTATGGACCTTTCCTCCAGGAACTTGTCCAAACCTTTTTTAAACCCAGCTACACTAACAGCCTTTACTACATCCTCCGGTAACAAATTCCAGAGTTTGATTACACGTTGAGTGAAAAAATATTTTCTTTTATTAGTCTTAAATAGTTTACCCTGTAGCTTCATTGCATGTCCCCTAGTCTTTCTATATTCTGATAAGGTAAACAATCAATCTACATTTACCCGTTCCACTCCGTTCATTAATTTATAGACTTCTATCATATCTCCCCTCAGCCGTCTCTTTTCCAGGTTAAAGAGCCCTAACCTTTTTAGCCTTTCTTCATAGGAGTATCCTTCCATCCCCTTTACCATTTAGGTGGCTCTTCTCTGAACCTTTTCTAAAATCGCTATATCCTTTTTAAGATACGGCGACCAGAATTGCACACAATATTCAAGGTGCGGTCTCACCATGGAACGATACAGAGGCATTATAATATCTTTTGTTTTATTTTCCATTCCTTTCCTTATCATAACTAGCATTCTATTTGCTCTCTTGGCCGCTGCTGCAAACTGGGCCGAGGATTTTAACATGGTATCCACAATGACGCCTAAATCTTTTTCCTGGGTGGTGGTTCGTAATGTGGAACCTTGCATCGTGTAACCATAGTTTGGATTGTTCTTCCCTAGGTGCATAACCTTGCACTTGTCCACATTAAATTTCATCTGCCATTTTGATGGCCAGTCTTCCAATTTATCAAGATCCTCTTGCAATTTTCCACAATCCTCTTGGGTTTTAACAACTTTAAATAGTTTTGTGTGATCTGCAAATTTGATAACCTCACTTGTTGTTCCACTTTCCAGGTCATTTATGAATACGTCAAAAAGCAGCAGACCCAGCACAGATCCCTGGGGTACACCACTATTCACTTTCTCCATTGGGAAAATTGGCCATTTAACTCTACCCTCTGCTTTCTATCTTTTAACCAGTTCCTGATCCACAATAGTACACTGCCTCCTATCCCATGACTCTTTAGTTTTGCCAAAAGTCTCTCATGAGGGACCTTGTCAAAGGCTTTCTGAAAGTCCAGATACACAATATCAACCGACTCACCTTTGTACACCTGATTATTCACTCCTTCAAAAAAACATAACAGATTAGTAAGACAAGATCTTCCTTGTCTAAAGCCATGTTGGCTGTCTCCCATTAGGTCATGACTATCTACATGCTGAGTAATTTTATTCTTTATGATGGTTTCTACCATTTTTCCCGGTACTGATGTCAGGCTCACCGGTGGAATCCTTTTAAAAAATTGGTGTTACATTGGCGATCCTCCAATCTTCAGGTATTAGAGATGATTTTAATGATAGTTTACAGATTACTAATAGCAGGTCTGCTATCTCATATTTCAGTTCTTTCAACACCCTTGGATGTATACCATCCGGCCCAGGTGATTTGCTACTCTTCAGTTTATCTAATAGTTGTAATACATCTTCCCGATGTATCGATATTTCCTTCAACTCTTCCGCACCTTTAAATACCACTTCAGTCATGGGTAACATCCCTACATCTTCCTCAGTAAAGACTGAAGACTTGTCGCCTCTTAGTGCTCCTTTAACCCCTTTATCATCTAATGGACCAACTGACTCTCTCACAGGTTTTTTGCTACGAATGTACTTGAAAAGGTCTTTACTTCGCGTTTTTGCTTCCGCAGCAAGCTTCTTCTCAAATTCTCCCTTTGCCTGCCTTATTAATGCCTTGCATTTGACTTGCCAGTGCTTGTGCTGTTTCCAGGTTTCGTCGTTTGGCTCTTTTTTCCATTTCCTGAAAGATGCTTTTTTGGTAACAACAGCCTCTCTGACCATTGGCCATTTAGCCTTACGCTCTGCTTTCTAGGAAAATTGGCCATTTAGCCCTACACTCTGCTTTCTATCTTTTAACCAGTTCCTGATACACAATAGTACACTGTGTCCTATTCCATGAACTTTTAATTTTGCAAAGAGCCTCTCATAAGCTGTCTCTTTTAAGAGTGATGCTACAGGCAAGAAGGGAGCTGGCTCCTCCATGATGATCAGTCCTTTCTGCAATAGCCCCCAAAATGGAGGTGTTTGCAGGAGCCATGTCAATCTGGTGCTACCAGAGCACTTCTGCCCAAGTGGTGCTCTATACATGGAATCATATGTCCCATTAGGGGCCACAGAGGAAATATGGACAGCAGCTGTTGATTTGGCCAAGGCTGAGTCAGGATGTCTGATACCCTTGGTACCCATCTCCGTATAGTGACTTTAGAAGTGATAAACGTTTGCATTAGAGGCTTCTGACTCATCTCCCACTCTCCAGGATTCAGAGTGTGCTGGCTGAGGAAATCCGCTTCTACATTGTCCACCCTGGCAATGTACTGGGCTGACAAGGTTAGGAGGAAGCCCTTTTCTGCCCAAACAGGCGATACATCTCCAGTGCTACCCCAGTGCACCTTGTGCTGTTTTGCCAATTGACATAAGCCACACTGAGGCATTGTCTGAAAACACACAAACTGTCTGGCCTATGAGCAGGGGCTAGAAACGCAGAAGCGCCAACCTGATGAGCCTCACCCTGAGGTAGTTGATGGACCACACCCCTTCCCTATGGGTTCCCCAGCCCAAAAGACTGGCATCTGTTGTCAGCAGGATCCAGGAGCAATCATCCAACAGTATGCCTTCCTCAGATGACAGGGCTGCCACCAGAACCATGGACTGACCTTTACCATCAAAAGGAGCAGATACATGCGCTTGAACGTCTAATAGCTCTGGAAGCACTGTCAACTAAGACCACGGGAGCAGTTGAATGTGAGCAAGCACCTACAGCACCATCGCTATGGTTGCCTTCATCAATCCAAGGAGCTGAAGATAATCACAGATTTTGGGGGGCTTGTTGCACACAGAACAGTGCCAGGTACTCCAAAAGTCTTGACTTTCTCCCTGCCAGGAAAAAACTGCCCACTTGAGAGCCAAAATGTAAAATGTGCTCTCAGAAACTCAGACTGGGTAAGCAATAGCTGGCCTTTTTCCAGATTGATCAGCCAGCCAAGGCATTCAGAAAGGACATCATTTGGGATGTCATCCGAGACGTGTCTGAGAGGGAACGGGCTCGGATGAGTTAGTCAGCCACAGAGGGATGGTCACAGATCCCCTGGCACTGTAACCATCACCACCATGACCTTGTAGAATGTCCTTTTGGTGGTGAATAGCCCAAAAGGGAGGGCAGTGAACTTATAGTGAGAGCCAAGCACGGCAAAACGCAGACACTTTTGCTGACCTGCTTGGATAGAGATATGAAAATTATGCCTCAACCAGATCCAGGGCTGCCACGAATTCCCCTCGCTACACTGCTTGAATCATGGAACGCAAGGCTTCCGTCTGGAAGCACAGGACATGCAAGTGCTTAACTCCCTTGAGGCTGTGATAAGGAAGCTTATCATAGCTCAGGTAGGAGCTATAGAAAAGATGATGTGACTCTGAACAAGCAACCTGTCAGTTCTGGTAGAAGCAAGAAAACAGTTTTCACATAAAAGACTACCAGTCCCAGAATGCACCAGGTTTCCAGCAGCCATGAGAGGGGCTGAAGTGAGAAAATGTGTGTGCAATCAAGAGAGCTATGAGGTAATCCCTAAGCACTCATCTCAAAGGGCAGGACCTGATTCAACACAGCTGCGCTGTGTTAGGGAGGAGCACACATTAGAACAGAATAAGAATAGAGCTTATTCTTCAGATAAGAGCTACAGAAAGAGCTTCAGACACAGATACAGCAACGGCTACAAGCACCAGTATCACCTGGAGAAACAGAAGCCAAGCCAAGCGGATAGAGAAAGAAGGAAACTCTCTGGAAGGAAGAGAAGAAAGCCCATTGGATGGTCTGGGAGAGTCCAAGGCAGTACCCATACTGGGAGGTATTCCAAGTGCCAGCAGAGTCCATTGGACTGGAGTCAGCCAGAGGAATGGAATGGCAGAGATAGGAATCACCAGTGGCTACCTGGAAGAGAGAAGACTGCACGTGGAAGGGACTTTCAGACCTATGCCAGAAGGTATGTGAGGAAAGATCCAGTGTCCAGGGATCAAGATTGGAAGGCTGGACATCAGAACTGGATTACATACTGGCCAGGCTATACAGAGAGGAATTATGATAGCAGGAGAGGCTCAGGTATGAACACTGATCCAGACCCTATCTATAATAGTAAATGGCAGCAAGGGAATAAGCATTCTCATGATAGTGCCTTAATGAAAGACTCGTCTGTGCCAATGTATGATAGTGACCCTATGCTGATTGATGAAGGGGGAGATACAGCAGATGAAACTATTCATTACATGGACTGTTCTCTATCTAAATGCTATTGCTAGCTTTCTGTGAGCAAACACCTCAGCCATCACAAAGAAACCTAACTTTGTTCTTTATTTCCACTGCAAACAGCTCTTAAAACAGGATTTGGGTTCACACAGTAGCAGCCAGCCAGCTAAAGGGTTTCAGCTGGTCAATTGATAATAATTAAAGCTGCACCTGATTGTGTGTGTGAGCAAGGGAGAATCACTGCTGGGATCTGCGTGGAAAATAAGCAGAAGTTAACCTAACAAGCAAAGTTTATTCATTTCTTTGTGCCTTTTTATTTGGTAATTATTTGCTAAGAAAACATTAGCTAATTGCCTGACAAGCTGAAGGTTGTTTTCTGATTTGCTTTGTGACTTTCTGTTATCCATTTAAACACTGCAAGCAAGTAACCTCATTTATATTGCTACCAAGCATATTTGTGCTGGGTGAATTAAACCCCATCAATAAAAGAAGTATTTTATTGGCCTTACCACTGGTTTCACAACTCAATTATTGTCTTCAGCTGTGTTTGGGAATGAGAGAACTACATTACCCACAATACCTTGCAAGAATCATATGAACATATGCATCGTCAAGATTGTGTAAGTTCTCACCCTAGGCAGCCGTCTGACAAGGCCCAGAATGGGCCGGAAGGCACCATCCTCCTTGGGCACTAGACAATAAATGGCATATTTGCCTTTCCCCTGCTCATCCAGGGGGATGGGCACCACTGCCTTCAGATGTAGCAACATGTCCAAGATGGTCCACATAGTGGTGCCTTTGATCGTAGACTCGCACAGGGAACTGATGAAGGCATCAAATCGTCTCTTTGCATTCCAGGACATACCCGAACTGAATGATGTCTAGCATCCGGTGATCCTTTCACCTAAGTAGCAGGCTTTGCCTCTTCTTTCAGGAATGGGCCTAGTGGAGGAATCAGGGAATAGGCCCCTAAACCTTCATTGCACAACCTGGGAAGGTCTACCTCTGGAAGGGGCCAAACCCCTGGGCGCACACACCCTATGAAAGAACTAGGAACTAGCCTGAGGCTGACAGCTGGGAGGAAAGGGGGGGGGGGGGCGGGCACCAGCCTGCTTTACAGGCCTCATGGACCTGTCTTCTGAGAGGCAGTAAGATTTAGTCTTGCCTAGGTCCTTCCTCAGCTTCTCCAAATCAATTCCAAACAGAAGTTCCTCCTTAAAGGCCTTTGCCTCCACCCATTGCATGTCAAAGCACTTGGTGCTCCTTCTCTAGGAGAGCAGAGATGTTCATATATACCTTAACCCTGAGTTGGAAAAGTCGCACTCTGGATCATATCTTTGCTCACCTTTGGGAACGGGAAGACTGCAATAGAGTTCTGCACCCTTTTAAGGAGCGGGTGTGCCTTTAGCTCCTGCTCCATGCTGGAAACATCCATCAAGTTCAAAAGCAGATGAGCCCCTAGTAACCGATGCTGCCAGCTCCTCCTCCTAGAATAGGTGGATCATGCCAGCATCCACATAATCTTCTGAAGGTGAGAGCACTTCCTCATCCACATCAGAGCCCATCAGCATCTGAGGCATAGCCAACATATTTGGTACTTCCCAGTTGTTCTCCATTCCCAGGGAGCGTCCCCTTGCTAAGGACATTTAGCTAAAAGTAATCACATAGAGCTTCTACTTTCAACCTGCTGGGGATGAAACTGTCTGAGGACACTCAAAAGCCGCAGGGTCTGAATTTCTGCACCAGAAGGATCAGGCCTGTTGCAAAGAGGAAAAGAATTACAGAGAGGAGAATCTGGAATCCTGAAGCTTTCCTCTTGGCTAGGCTACCCATCAGGGGGCCATAGCTGCCATAGACCCTCTAGATGATGAAGCGTGGCTTACATCATGGTTGCTGGAGCTTCCAGATGGCTGAACATCCTTACCCTTAGTGCTATCCTGCATCTCCTGCCCTGAGACAGGTAAAGGTGGACTAACCGCATCCCACAGCTGAGTGGGGGAGAGCATGTCCTCCAGGGGTGACTCACCAAGCTGCCATGCAGTCCTAGATGCCAAGGATGAGGCTCCTCGCTTGCCACAGGACAAACGATGTTTCCTGGAAGAAGACAGAGTGAGGGTATCACAAGAGTGCCTGCTAATGCTACGTTGGCCCACAAGTGTGCATTAACTGTGCTTTTTCTTTACATGCATTAAAGGTGCTAGGAAGGTGTGTGTGTTGGATCCACTTGGGTGGAATGTGCATTAGGACCATGCAACCCTCAGCCCTGTAATAGGCACAAACATTACTAATGTGTGCAGAAAACAATGGAAACCCCTACAGCGCCAACAGTCTGTAGCAGTCCAGCTCGAATTGTGTCCCTCTCAGACTAAACTGAGAGCCTTCAACGAGGATAATGACAAGGGTCAAAGCCCCAGATGTAGAATCCATGCCGGGCTCAGCTCTTCGCCCTGTAAACTGCTTCACTGGCTGTTTTTAGTTTTACAGCACTGTATGGAAGATGGCTGGCAGGTAGATCCCTCTGAGAGCCTTCTGCAATCTTTGGGAAAGAGCAGGGGTGGGAATGGAGGTGGAGGGAGGGGAGCTGAGGTTGTGCGAGACTGCTATACTCTTCCAGATCCTTCTAAATTGTGGTTGCTCCTCTTATGATAAGGACATTGAGCTGAATCAATTTTCCCCCCTCCTATGGCTCCTGAAAAGACTGTAGTCTAGTGGAACCTCCTACATTGCACTCAAGTGAGAAAGTCGCCTTTTTAGGGCTCAAGGTGGTCATTCACGAGCATTTAATTGATCTCTTTTTCTCTCAATCCTCATTTTATACAGAGAGGAGAAAATCCATCCACCATTGCTAGAGACCAAGAAATGCTGAGGGACCTCTGGTGGCAGAGGAGAATGAATGATGTCATTGCAACATGGGCTTTTCATTGGTTCTTTGTCTCCACCAATCTGCTGGGTAGGGAAACACAACATACTTGTCGGGACTCATCTAGCAGGATGATATGGAATTAATCTTTCACATTCTCTGAGGGAAGGGCATAGAACTTACCCAGAACCATTCCCACTCCCCAAGAACACGATCTGATGCATCCCCCTTTACCAGAATCAGATGGCACATTGTCTGCAGGAGAGGGAAGCACCTTCGAAGATTACTGGATGTCCTCACCATTCAATTTCAACTCTACAAGAACCTGAGATGTGCAATGCAGACACCACCTCAGAGATGAAAGTTCCTCTCTCTTGGACAGATGACTCACAGACTCCTCAGGCTCTAGACTGCCTGCATGACTAGCGAACTCGAAATCTTCCCCTGCAGGAGAGAATGGAGACCCATACTGCTCTAGGACAGTAACCATAACCCTGAGCCTGGGTAAGGGACAATCAGAGGCCATCCCCCCCCCACAACCCCCTGCAGACAAGTGTTATTCAGGCCTCTGCCACCCTGGAAGATCCTGCTGCAAAACCAGCAAGCATTCAGGCCAAAAAGACTGAGGCAAAGCAGCCCTGGAGACACCTGGGGTAGATCTCTTCAGGCCTCCTGTGCTCCAGGAGTAGCAACCAAGACCATCATAGCTTCACATGCAGCTCAATCCTCTCTGCACTTGCAGCCACCTCCGACAAAACGGCAGTCTTTCCTGCTTTTGCACTGACTGTGAGCAATGTTTTGCTTGTTTGTTTTTTATTTAGAAAAGAAATCTAATGTAAGGGTGGTATAATAAGATCATATAAACCAGGCATGTGCAACAGGTAGATCGCGATCTACCTGTAGATCGCAGAGGGGTCAGAGGTAGATTGCCAGCCCCACTTGGCTCCATCTCTCCAGCAGTTCGCCCCATCGCTAGGAGAGAGCTCGTGCCGGCAGGTCATCTGCCAAGAGCTTGCCGCCACTGCTGATCCTTTGCCAGTCTTTTTTCCCTGCCTGCGGGAATCTTGCCTGCTGGTGTATTGGGGGCTCTTGTTGTTTTCGAGCCAATAGTTTGTGGGTACCCCAGGGGGCCACTGCCCATGCTTCGCGACGAGACGCCACAGGCCCGGCGTCATACCTGGTCTCCTGCCTCTCAGAATCGCCCATTCCTGGCCCTGCCCCAACACCCCTTAGAAGTGTGTTATATACTGGGCAATATCCATTCGCCCGGGCTTTACTTGAATACACTTACCGTATTAGTTGTGTCGTGTGCTGGTCGTTGGTTGCTTTATAGTTTGCTTTCATTAAACGTTTTCGGGCAGACACAACAAAGTGTCAAGAATTTGATGATTTTGGTGGCCTTTTCCAATTTTGTTCTAACTTGCCTATGCCTTGCCTTCGAATTGGTTCAAGCCACTGTGACTTTTGCTTGCCTCTGCAATTTTATTTTGCCTAGCTTTTGCATTGATTCTACACTGCAATTTTATTTCACCTTGCCTTTGTGTTGATTCTACACTGTGTGCAGAATTTATTAAATCGCGTGTGGTGGTATTTGAACTTGTTGGGCGGTATTTGATTTTATCTGGTTTGCTGGACAGGTGTTTGAGTTTTTTAAATGTTTGGTGGTATTTGATTATTGGTGCCAGTATGATGAATTCTTATTTTTACTTTCAGAACTGCATGTGTGGTTTTGGCATCTCCAGTCCATCGAATGAGTGGTGAACAGAACTTAACTTTGCAAGCAATACTTGAATAACAGTGCAACTATTTATCAAAGGTCGTTGATGCTATAAGGGCTATGCCATATCAGATAATTCTGACCGGATTTTGTTTTGCCTGGGAAGTCTGAGACCTATTGTTGCTTCTGTGTGCAGGCTTCTCAATTTAGCTTTGCCAAAATCTAAACATTACGAATTATATGTTTGCAGTTTCTATGAACACACCAGTTTTTGATGATACAGTTATACTTTCAAGTTAAGTTTACAGAGTCGAGCCTCTCTCTCTTTTTTGACAAATTTTTAGCTCTGTTATTAGTCTGACCATTATTCTATTTGTGTTGTCCCATTAGGCCATGACTATCTACATGCTGAGTAATTTTGTTCTTTATGATGGTTTCTACCATTTTTCCCAGTACTGACGTCAGGCTCACCGGTCTGTAGTTTCCCATATCAACCCTGGAACCCTATTTAAAAATTGCCATTACATTGGTGATCCTCCAATCTTCAGGTATTACGGATGATTGTAATGAAAATTCACAGATTACTAATAGCAGGTCTGCAATCTCATATTTCAGTTCTTTCAACATCCTTGGATGTATACCATCCGGCCCAGGTGATTTGCTACTCTTCAGTTTATCTAATAGTTGTAATACATCTTCCCGATGTATCGATATTTCCTTCAATTCTTCCACACTTTTAAATACCACTTCAGTCATGGGTAACATCCCTACATCTTCCTCAGTAAAGACCGAAGCAAAGAATTCATTCAGTCTCTTTGCTATCGCCTTGTCACCTCTTAGTGCCCCTTTAACCCCTCTATCATCTAATGGACCAACTGAATCTCTCACAGGTTTTTTGCTACGAATGTACTTGAGAAAGTCTTTATTTCGCATTTTTGCTTCTGCAGCAAGCTTCTTTTCAAAGTCTCTCTTTGCCTGTCTTATCGATGCCTTGCATTTGACTTGCCAGTGCTTGTGCTGTTTCCAAGTTTCGCTGTTTGGCTCTTTTTTCCATTTCCTGAAAGATGCTTTTTTGGTAACAGCCTCTCTGACCTCACCTTTAAACCATGCTGGCAGTTTTTTGGACTTCCTTCCTTCCACTTTTCTTAAAGCGTGGAATACAGCTGGTCTGGGCTTCCAAGATAGTAGTTTTCAACACCACCCAAGCTTGATGTAAGTCTTTAACCTTTGCAACTGCTCCTTTTAGTTTTTTCTTAACTATTTTCCTCATTTTATCAGTCTCCCTTTTGAAAGTTAAAAGGTATTACTGTGGATTTCTTTACTATCCCTCCTCCACTAATTAAATCAAACACGATCATGCTATGATCACTATTGCCAAGTGGCCCCAACACCCTTATCTCTTGCACAAGATCTGGTGTTCCACTAAGGACTAGGTCTAATATGGCTTCCCCTCTGGTCGGTTCATGAACCAGCTGCTCCAAGAAGCAGTCATTTATCTCATCTAGGAACTTTATCTCCCTAGCATGTCCTGTCGTGACACTGACCCAGTCAATACCGGGGTAATTGAAATTACCCATTATTATTACTGCACTCTAACATTTGTTAGCTTCCTTGATTTCTTTGAGCATTTCATCATCCATTTGTTCATTCTGGCCAGGCGGTCGATAGTACACCCCCACTGCCATCGCCTTCCCCTTTTTACATGGAATTTCAATCCATAGAGATTCTACAGCAAATTTTCTTTCCTGCAAAACTTTAATCCTGTCTGACTCAATGCCCTCTCTAACATAGAGCGCAACCCCTCCACCAATTTGATCAGCTCTATCATTACGATAAAGTTTGTACCCAGGTATCACAGTGTCCCACTGGTTGTCCTCCTTCCACCATCTCTCTGATATTCCAATCATATCTAACCTCTCATTTAGTGCTATATATTCTAACTCTCCCATCTTATTTTTTAGACTTCTAGCATTTGCATACAAGCATTTTAGAGACTTCATTTTATTCATATTAATCTGACTATTGGTAAACATGGGTAATTTGGGATCTTTAAGCTCTGTCTGCTCCATACTCGAGGGCATTTGGGCTACTTTACTGTTTTTTGGAACCTCTCTGCTTTTGGTAGTATCCTTCAAGGATACATTCTTCCGAACCATGCGCTCTTGTGCGACTGTCGGCCTTCCCCTATTATCTAGTTTAAAAGCTGCGCTATCTCCTTTTTAAAGGTTAATGCCAGCAGCCTGGTTCCATCCCGGTTAAGGTGAAGCCCATCCCTTCGGAAGAGCCCCTCCTTTCCCCAGAATGTTCCCCAGTTCCTAACAAACCTTTTGGGTCCTGCGCGTGGAACGGGAAGCATTTCGGAGAACGCTACATTAGAAATTCTGGATTTCAACTTCCTACCTAAAAACCTAAATTTAGCCTCCAGAACCTCCCTACCACATTTTCTTATGTCATTCGTACCGACATGTACCAAGACAGCAGACTCCTCCCCAGCACTATCTAAGACCTTATCTAGGTGGCGCATGAAGTCCGCTACCTTCGCACCAGGCAGGCATGTTACCAGGCAATCCTCATGTCCGCCAGCCACCCAGATATCTACATGCCTAATGATCGAATCACCAACTATAACGGCTGTCCTAACCCTTCCCTCATGGGCACATGACCCTGGAGAAACTTCCTTGGTGTGAGAGGGTTTTACATCACCTGGAGAACAGGTCCTAATTACAGGATCACTTCCTGCCACACCAGGGTGATGCTCTCCTGTCACATGACCTCTCTCCTCTATGCCAGCAGGGATGCTGCCAGACTGGAGGTGGGATTTCAGGACTATATCCCTGTAGGTCTCATCTGTGTACCTCTCTGTCTTTCTTATGTTTTCCAAGTCTGCTACTCTAGCCTCTAGAGAACGGACTCATTCCCTGAGAGCAAAGAGCTCCTTGCACCTAGTGCACACTTAAGACCTCTCATCAACTGGGAGAAAATCATACATGTGACACTCAATGCAAAAGACTGGCAAGCCCCCATCTCGCTGTTGGACTGCTGTCTGCATCTCAATTTTAAGCTTGTGTGTTTAGATCTTTAAGTTCTTTACTTAGTAAGGGTTGCTATGGATATTTATACTAATAAAACTGTACCTAATATGTTTAATATACCTTGTTCACGTGAAGCTTAACTAATCTCAGGTCCTGAAAGCACCTCCTTTCCTTTAAGATGTGTAAGTACCTTTAATGTTACGATTATCCCAGGGGTGGGTGGGTGTTGGGGAGGGAGAGAGGGAAATAACACTTATTAAAAGAGGTCTGTTACACAGTACCCTGTCCTGTGCTTCTGAGGTAAGCTGTGACCAACTTCCTGGGTGATAAGCAGTCCTTGCTTGGATAGAAGGAGTCTTTCAAAATGGCCTTTTGACCTGCCACTTGGTGTTAACATCTATTGAAAAAGTTTCACAGGTCTCTTGCCCCCTAGGTAGAAGGCCTCTTTGTAAAGGTCTCTAGAAGACTATTTGTTGCTCAAAGAGTACTGACTCTGTTTTGCCTTTTATGCTAAGTTATATTCTGATTTGATTTAAATTACAGCTCTTTGCTGCTGCTAGGCTCTGACTTATGAAATTTAAACTACAAGCTCTCTGCTGGGTTCTAAATTTATCCAGAAAGCTCTCTTCTGTGTTTTAAATTTAAACTTAAACTGCTGCTACTAGGCCCTGACTGATTTAACAAAAAACACTGGTTTCACAGATTAATTAGCGTTAATACAAAGAAGTCCTTTCAGAAAATTCCCAGAAGTATATAGTGACAATTGCAGATCTCTCTCCAGAAGTAGCAGTCCCTTTTTCTAGTCCTTCAAGACTCTGAGGCTTCCAGGCAGGCCTCGATGGAGATTATCTCCACTATTTCCAGTCCCTCCTGAAATCAGTGGGGGACTGTTCGAAGTACCTTCCTCACACTGCGTACGACAGCTTCGAGTCTTCTGTTTGAGTAGTGGCTCCAATACTCAGACCTCGAACACTGGGTCCAGGAAAAGCTGCTCGATGTACCATGCCTGGGTGAACAATTGTTCGGCAAACCAATGGAGGACAAAGAAGCAGAGATTGAGATGGAGTATGTAACCCACACCCGTCTCTCCCAGAAGACGACTTCCCGTGGAAGAAGCAACAGGGGAAAAAGCCTTTCCTTCAGAGGAAGGGTCTCCTCTATCGGGGCTACCCACCTTACCCTCTGGCACAGGTTCCGCCCCAAGGTGGCCACCAGGGGCCACGAAAGCCATACCCTGTCACCGGCCCAGTTGGCCTTTGGCTTTGACACTAGATGGATAGCCGCTCGTCCTCCGGCGACCCAGCTACTGCTGGGAGGGCTCCTGGTCCACTTTGTTCCCCGATGGGAGTCTGTCACCTCAGACACCTGGGTTCTCCAGATCGTCCAGGAGGGTTTTCTCCTTCATCTGGATCAGTTTCCTCCTCCCTTCTGCCCCACAGAGCCCCCTCTGCTCCCCATGCACCAGATCTTCTTGGCGCAGGGGCTTGCCAACCTCCTCGAGGAGCGAGCAGTGGAAGAGGTCCCGCTGCACCTCAGGTCATGGGTTCTACTTCCATTACTTCCTCGTGCCAATGCAGACAGGCAGGTTCCATCCCATCCTCGATTTAAGAAATCCGCACCAGGTACTTGTTGAGAAGAGGTTCAAAATGCTCTCCCCCTTGGTGCCTTGCTGCTCTTCCTCCAGCAGGGCAACTGGCTAGGCTCCTTGGACCTTCGGGATGTGTACGCTGAAATCCTGGTCCACCCAAAATACAGAAAATACTTGCACTTCAGAGTACACGGGAACCACTACCAATACAGGGTGCTTCCCTTCGGCTTCTCATCTGCTCGAGTGTTCACCAAATGCCTCGCGGTAGCCGCAGACCACCTTCGGTTGCAGGGTACCTTCGTCTGCCCTTATCAAGATGATTGGCTCATTACAGGGGAGACGGCCGACGAAGTATGGCAGGCCACGGGCTGCACAGTCCATCTCCTCAAGCATCTCGGCTTCGTGGTGAATTACCTGAAGTCCCACCTCACTCCGGTTCCATCCCTGGAGTTCATCGGCATGTGCCTCGACACGCAGCGGGTGACAGCCTTCCTTCCCCAGGACAGCGCAGACTGCCTCATCACTCTGGCCTCCATGGTTCAGCGTGGCGACACAGTTTCAGCCAAGTGATGCTCCATCTTCTTGGCCATATGGCCTCGACGGTCCACATCGTCCCCGATGCCCATCTGCACATGCGAGCGGCGCAGTGGTACCTTTGCACTCAGTGGGCTCAGGCGACGGGTCATCTCGGTCCCTCCCCGGCTGTCTGAGTCCCTCGACTGGTGACGGAACACCCGGACTCTGCTTAGAAGCATGCCATTCCAGGCTTCACAGCATGACATGGTTTTGACCATGGATGCCTCTTTAACAGGCTGGGGAGTATACTGCAATGAGCTCCATACGCAGGGGACATGGTCCCTCGAGGAGCCCCGTCTGCTGATCAACTTCCTCGAGCTCTGGGAAGTCCTCGTCCTCCAGGTGCTCAGGCACCACGTTTGCCACCCGGTTGTCTGTCTGGACAAACACCATCCGATGGTGATGTTCTATATGAACAAATAGGGGCACTGGCTCTTACAGCCTCTACCTGGAGGCGGTAGCCCTATGGTCCTTTGCAATTCGCCAGTGCATAGTCCTACGGGCCACCTATCTCCAGGTCAGGACAACATTCTGTCGGACAGACTGAGCTGGATCCTCTAGCCACACGAGTGGCACCTCTGCCCGCTGATGGCACAGTGGCTGTTCCAGCGCTGGGGGACTCCGGTCCTGGACCTTTTCGCCAGCCTTACAAATTCGCAGCTCCTGCGGTTCTGCGGCCCAGTTCCCCACCCGAGCAGTGAGGCACCCGATGCTTTCCTCCTGTCGTGGATGCATGGGCTTCTGTATGCGTTTCCTCGCTCCCCTATCCTCAAGATACAGAAGAACAGGGCTTCTGTGATTTTTGTGGCCCCGCAGAAGCCTCAGCTGCCTTGGTTCTCACTGCTGCTTCGCCTCTCATCGGAGCCTCTGGTTCCCCTTGGCAGAATGCCGGGCTTGTTGACACAGGAGAAGGGTCTCCTGCTTCACCCTAACCTGGGGTCCCTATCCCTCATGGCTTGGCAGCTGAGTGGATCGCGCTAGCCCCGCTTCATCTCCCAGTGGAGATTGAGGACATAGTGCTGGTCTTGCTCAATGACCCGACTAGGTGGGCTTTCACCTTTAAGTGGCATCGGTTCTCGGTGTGGTGCTCGGGGGTACGGGCCAACCTGTTCTCTTGCCCCACCCACTTGATCCTGCTGTACCTACTCTATCTCTCGCAGACGGGCCTGAAGTCCAATTCGGTCAGAGTCCACCTGAGCGCGATCTCAGCCAATCACCACCCAGTTGAGGGCGAACTCCTTTCGGGCCAGCTGCTGGTTTCCCGCTTCATGTGCGGGCTGCTTCTTTCCAGGTCCTCCATCCGACCACCTCCGGCAGAGTGGGATCTCAATGTTGTCCTCATGCGGCTAACCCAGCCACCTTTTGAGTAGATGGCATCCTGCTTGCTTCAGCACCTTTCTTGGAAGGTGGTTTTTCTGGTAGCCCTCACCTCGGCCCAGAGAGCTTCAGGCCCTGATGGCCGACGCTCCCTATACGAGATTCTATGGGAACTGGGTGGTTCTCTGAACGCATCCCAAGTTTCTCCCAAAGGTTGTCTCTGATTTCCACCTCAATCAGTAGATAGTGCTTCTGACTTTCTTTCTGAAGCCACACGTCGGTAATCCTCCACACCCTCGACTGTAGGAGGGCTCTCTCCTTCTACTTGCAGCACATGCAGGCCCACCATAGGTCCGAGTGGCTCTTCATCTCCTGTGACCCTGCCCGATTGGGGCTCGTGGTCACCAAGCGGACCCTCTCCCTCTGGGTGGTGGATTGCATCGCCTTCACCCAAGTTCAGGTTGGGCTACCGCTGGACCGTCGAGTTACAGCGCACGGTGTCCGTGCGAGTGCAGCATCGGTGGCACATCTGCACTCCATGCTCCTGGTGGACATCTGCCGAACCACATCCTGATCTTTCGCTAACACTTCGTGATGCATTACTGGCTGGAGAGGGAGTCCCATTGGGACAGTGTCTTTGGCCAGGCCATACTCCGTAATCTGTTTGGGGTTTAGGCAATTCTGGCCCTCTGACCATTCTTCTGCGGCTACCGGGAGTGTGGTCTTCCGGAGACCCAGGGTCCTCGGGCTGTCTCCGGTTAGCACTGTCTGCTCACGCTTTGCTGTGGCACTTTTCTAAGGGTCCGCGGTAGCATGTTGCTGGAGATTCGCATATGTGACGACTGATTTCCTGCTTGTTCCTGGAGAAGGCATAGTTGCTCTCTTGTAACAGGTGTTTTCCAGGGACAGCAGGAATCAGTCCTCACAACCCACCCACCTCCCCTAGGAGGTTTTATCCTTTGCCTGAGCTATATCATCTGACTGATCAAGATGGCACCCTTGGGCGGGAAGGGGACCACGCATGCGTGGTGGCATTCCCAAAGACTTTCTTTGAAAGCTGGGGAAATGTTCCGCACATGCTCAGTCGGTGCCGACATCACCCATATGTGAGGACTGATTCCTGCTGTCCCTGGAGAACACCTGTTACAGGTGAGTAATTACGCTAATTCCAACAAATCCCTGGCTGCAGAGTCGATCTTCTTGTTGGTCCGGGGACAGGAGTTTTGTCACAAATTTTGCAGACACACGTCTCATCCCCAAATCGACAGTAAGAACAGACTGTACTGACCCAAAGCTGATGATCATGTCCTCAGCAAATTATAGTCAATCAATGATTTTAGCATGTTGTTGCATGGACTGCTTCAACTTGGTCTTCATTCCTACTCATGGATGGCCTTCCAGAATGTTTGTCACTGTCAACACTTTGGTGGCCCTTTTGGAAACCTTTGTACCAGTCATAAACTCAAGCACGACTCATGCATTCATTGCCATACACTTGCTGTAACTTGTCATAAGTCTCTTTGCATGGATCTCCAAGTTTCTTGCAGAATTTAATACAAATTCACTATTCAGTTTTTTCACTCATCATAAACCTGATGAACTGCTTTTGTGCGATACCAAACATCATGTGATCAAAAAGGTACAGGTGTGTTGCAGCCATGCTACACTTTGCACAGGCAGAGCACATAACTAGGTCACTACATGCTTAACAGTATCGTGATGCGATGTATTGTTATATAGCTACATCAGTAGTCCTGATACTTTCTGATCATACCTTGTAGTCTGCATTTCTGTCTCCAGTAAATGGTGGTTGCCTAACTGGTGTATCAGGATTTCTGGCATAGGTTCCTGGGGCCATAGTTCTCCCTGATAGAGCTGAGATATGTGCTCGCAGGCACTGACATCCAGGTTGCCATCCCTAGTAGAATGAAAGTAGCTGCCATCTCCCAAGGCTCAGTCTGTGTTGTCCTTCTGGTCGAGTGGTCGTTTGTATGGCTTGCTCTCCTAGGGTGACTATGATCCTCTGGTTGAAGCTTTTCTACAGATAGCCTCCCATTGGGGTGGACCTAATCTGGAGCTCCTATCTTTCCTCTCCCCCACCTTTCTTCCCATGTTCTCAACTTCTGAGTTGGTGTATGAGGAAATTTTTGACTGTGGTTGATTGTGTAACAAGTTGCTGAAGTGAAAGTCCTACCATACTACAACACCTGAATCTTTGGCTAGTGGTGGTGATGGGGGGGGAGGGGTTTGTAGGCCTTGGGAACTGTCCACTCAGGCTTTCTGAGAGGAAGGGCAAGGACTTTCAGTGCCTTGTACTGCAGCCTGTGCACAGTCAGTATGAGCATATCTTATCATGGCCACTAATGCAGTAGCAGGGCTGCTAAGCCCAGGGTATTCAGCCGATCAGGGACAGTGTTTCACAGCAGTGCAGAAGGCTTGAAACCAGATCTCCTTGGTGCAGCCCACAGACAAGCAACTGGAGCGCACACCTTCAGGGTTCTTATGGTTTATATCAGGCATGTCCAACTTCGAACAGGTCGTGATCTACTTTTTCCGGCCAAAAGTGCCGGTGATCTACCACCATGAAAATTAAGTTTCAAATTAGTTTCAAATTAAATTTTAACCCAATAAAGTTGGAGCATTCCCCCCTCCCCCCCCCCCCATTTTTAATGAACCTTCTGTCATTTACTTGGATGTGATCAGCTGTTAAGCAAATTAAGCAAAAACAAAACAGAGAGATGAAGATCCAGTAAAAACTGCGAGGGGAAATGGAAAGTACTTTTTTTCTTAAAGTTTTATTGAGTAATAACTTTCTTTACTTTTATTGAGTAATTTGTGTTAAATTTAGGTTGAGTACTGATCCAGGCTGATCTTGCACAATCTTTAATATTTCGCTCTTGCTCATTAGTGAGACGTCTGAGCCTGCATTTCATCCACCAGCTTTTTGAAGTTGGGTGAATATTGCGTGAGGGCCAGTCTCAGGGAATCCTGGAGATGTTCATGTCATGTTCAGATGGGAAAATGCAGATTCACACAAATAAGTTGAAACAAAACAGAAGTGTACAGCTTCACTGCATCTTCTCAAGTTGGGAAATTTGTCTCTAGGCACTAGTTTCCAAAACGATTCTTGCTCAGCACAGGTCTTGAGAAAAATGTCATTTTTAAGGGTTAATATTTCGTGTTCAAGAGATGGCTTGTTCAATGAGCAATTTTTACTGATAGCAGCTGCAGTTTTTTTAATGTCCACATCTACTTTGAATGGGTATGACAAGTACTCCACAACTGTTCCAATTTTTTGGAAGTCACAGAATCTTATTTTCAAATTCCTGGATAACAGAACAGATTTCTGTCACATATATCTCGTTCTGAAAAACAAAATTTGGATATTGTCCCAGATGGTCCTGCGTATTAGGAAAATGATCAAAAGTGTTGTTTGCAAGGTCAGTCATCATTAGCTCAAATTTGCTCTTGTAGGATGAAACTGTATTCATCATCTCACCAATGCATTTGTTTTTACCTTGTAGTTCAAGGTTCATATTACTTAGTTCGCCTGTAAAGTCAGCAAGAAATGCCAGATCACATAACCACTCCTCATCTTCCAACTCTGCTTGGTCATCTCCCCTCTCCTTCAAAAAATTTATTTCATTCAGCAAATCACAAAACTTTAGCAGAAATTTGTGCCTACTTAGCCACCTTACATCTGTGTACAAAATGATTTCCGCTGCCCCTTCATCAAGAGTAAGATTGAAAAGTCGTTTTTGAAGTGATCTTCCACGAACTGAATTTACAATTTTGAAAGTGATGTCCATGACAGTCTTTGTATTGAGTCTCTTGCTTGCAAAAACTTGCTGGTGAATGATGCAGTGGTAAGAAAGGAAATCTGGGAAGTCGTCATGCTGTCTACAGAGCCTACGAACTTTATGCACCATCCCTCTGGAACTCTCTACCAAGCCACATCAGATGCAACAGAGATCCCCTAGCATTCAAGAAACAATTGAAAACCATTCTATTCCAGGAATACCTCAGAACTGATGAGAACATACGACACTGACTACCCCAAACCCCCACCCCCCAGAAGATCTTGCTCTAAATGACTGCGTCACAATGTCCATGTCTATATCCCAATTGTTTGTCGAAATCATTACTGTTGGTCACCTGGTGATGGCCCTGACCCCAAAAACTGATTCCTGCCCCCCCCCTTTTTTATGTTACACCGCTTTGACCTGGTGAAAAGCGGGATATAAATACAGTTAAATAAATAAATACAGAGGGCTATGAAACCGTTAACCTCACCTGTCATTGCTCTTGCTCCATCAGTAGTGATGGAAACAAGTCTGTGCAATGGAAGATTAGACTTTGTCACAAAAGAATGGAAAGAACTGAATATTTCCTGACCGGTAGTTCTCCCTTTTAAAGAAATCATTCCAAGTAGTTCTTCTTTAACACTGAAGTCTTCAAAAACCATCCGGATAAAGACTAGTAACTGGGCTATGTCTCTTATATCTGTAGGTTCATCCAGTTGGAGTGAGAAAGCAACACAATTTGAAACATCCTCCATCAATTGTTCAGTTGTGTCTCCACACATCTTTTCGATTCACCGCACAACGGTGTTTCTTGACAATTGTACATCTTGAATAGCAGCTATGATCTCTTTCTTATTTTTAAATCCTTCAAAAAGATTGTCGGCTGCTTCAAGAAAACAATCTTTTACATATTCCCCTTCAGTGAAAGGTTTTCATTTCTTTGCGATCAGGTTGCTGACCTTGAAGAATGCTATGGTTGTATTGACCGAATGTGACCTTGGCTTCGCCATCAACTGTTGCTGAGTAGCCAATTTCGATTTAAGTTCTTTGAGCTTCAGTTTACGAATTTCACTTTTGGGTGGAAAATCAGCATCAAACCTATTGCTATGCAGAGCCTTATAATGACATTCCAGATTACCCTTTTTGGGCAAGGATACTGGAGCGTTACAAATTAGACAACAACACTTGTCTTTCACCATGATGAAGAAGTAGTCCATTTCCCATTCATCATGAAAGTGGTAGGTTTTGCTCTTCTTTGGAACACTCATCTTCGTTATACTGGAGTGGCTGGATGTAAGAATGCCAAATCTGCTAAGTTAGTATAAACACTGGCTGAATCTGGTCCAAAACTGTCACTGTCCCAAAGTATTAAAGATCAACAGGAACTGAAGACCTCTGGATGATGTGGCTGAGTTTTCTGGCTGAAATTGTTAACTATTTTGGAGTGAAAGAGTTGGTTGATGCCTGCCCCAGAGCAACTATTTATCAAAGGTCGTTGATGCTATAAGGGCTATGCCATGTCAGATAATTCTGACCGGATTTTGTTTTGCCCGGGAAGTCTGAGACCTATTGTTGCTTCTGTGTGCATGCTTCCCAATTTAGCTTTGCCAGAATCTAAACATTATGAATTATATGTTTGCAGTTTCTATGAACACACCAGTTTTTGATGATACCGTTATACTTTCAAGTTAAGTTTACAGAGTTGAGCCTCTCTCTTTTTTGACAAAAAATGGCCTAATGGGAGACAGCCAACATGGCTTTAGACAAGGAAGATCTTGTCTTACAAATCTGTTATGCTTTTTGAAGGTGTGAATAAACAGGTGGACAAAGGTGAGTCGGTTGATATAGTGTATCTGGACCTTCAGAAAGCCTTTGACCAGGTCCCTCATCAGAGACATTTGGCAAAACTAAAGAGTCATGGGATAGGAGGCAGTGTACTATTGTGGATCAGGGAATGGTTAAAAGATAGAAAGGTGAATAGTGGAGTACCCCAGGGATCTGTGCTGGGTCCGCTGCTTTTTGACATATTCATAAATGACCTGGAAAAGGGAATAACGAGTGAGGTTATCAAATTTGCAGATGACACAAAACTATTTAAAATTGTTAAAACCCAAGAGGATTGTGGAAAATTGCAAGAGGATCTTCATAAATTGGAAGACTGGGCATCAAAATGGCAGATGAAATTTAATGTGGACAAGTGCAAAGTTATATACCTAGGGAAGAACAACCCAAACTATGGTTACACGATGCAAGGTTCCACATTAGGAACCACCACCCAGGAAAAAGATTTAGGCGTCATTGGGGAAAACATGTTAAAACCCTCGGCCCAGTGTGCAGAGGCGGCCAAGAGAGCAAATAGAATGCTAGGTATCATAAGGAAAGGAATGGAAAATAAAGCAAAAGATGATATAATGCCTCTATATCGTTCCATGGTGAGACCGCACCTTGAATATTGTGTGCAATTCTGGTCGCCGTATCTTAAAAAGGATATAGCATTATTAGAAAAGGTTCAGAGAAGAGCCACCAAAATGGTAAAGGGGATGGAAGGATACTGCTATGAAGAAAGGCTAAAAAGGTTAGGACTCTTGAACCTGGAAAAAAGACGGCTGAGGGGAGATATGATAGAAGTCTATAAATTAATGAACAGAGTGGAACGGGTAAACGTAGATCGATTGTTTACATTATCAGAATATAGAAAGACTAGGGGACATGCAATGAAGCTACATGCAATGAAGCTGTTTAAGACTAATAAAAGAAAATATTTTTTCATTCAACGTGTAATCAAAATCTGGAATTTGTTACCGGAGGATGTAGTAAAGGCTGTTAGTGTAGCTGGGTTTAAAAAAGGTTTGGACAAGTTCCTGGAGGAAAGGTCCATAAATCACTATTAAGAAGGGACCCAGGATATCAATGCTTGACCCAGTACAAGCATTGTGTAACCTGTGACCTTTGGGGAAACTGCTAGGTATGTATGACCTAGATTGGCCACTGTTGGAAACAGGATACTGGGCTTGATGGACCTTGGTCTGACCCAGTATGGCATATCTTATGTTCTTATAAGTTCCTTCGTGAGGTCACGAAGGAACACGCCTATATACAGCTGGTAAGCCTGGATGTGGCATGCCAACATGCAGCCTTGGTAGCCTTATGCCTGAGGTCATTGAGGGGCAAGACTCCCTACCCAGCGGGACTGAAGAGTGGGTTTTTAGACTTTGCTGCTTCCACATGGCAGATTCCACTACCATTGAGGTATGGAGGAGCTGGACCTTCTGGAAGCCAGGCCCCCGCTGGACCTTGTACATGATCACAATCGCATATAGACGTAATGCAAATTTAAAAAATATGCTTGTACCTTCTGCATTGACTGAAAGGAAATTCTTATCTACTCATAAGGGCCATTTCCAATGTGGTGCATGCTCCGTATGTATCCATGTCCTTACCGTTAAGAGCAAATATACTCCTCTTGCAAATGGACATGTTTTTCCCTTAGATGATTTTTCCAACTGTAGTACTAGTCATGTCATTTATGTGATACAATGCCCATGTATGAAGTTATATGTGGGCATGACCACACGTCCAGTTCGTGTTAGAATCATAGAACACAGAAGTTGCCTCAAGAGAGGGGTAGTTGATAAACCCCTTGTCAATCATTGGCAGGAATTCCAGCACAAAGTTTCTGATCTAAAATTTTTGTGATTAAGAAGGTCAAGATGAATTGGAGAGGAGGGGATGTTGAGAGAACAATCCGGAGATTGGAAGAGCGATATATTTTTGTGCTGGATAGTTTGCATCCCAACGGATTAAATATGGATAGTGATCTGTTTTTCTGTAATTTGTCCAACCTAGTTTTTAATATTTGTTGCCTGATGGGGTTACCCACATATGGGGCTTATCCATGTTTATGGTTAATATTTTAATGCAGTATTTTAAATGGGACCCTTAGATATATAAAAAAATTTTTTTGATGGTATATAGTTTTATGATATATTTAATGTTTTATTGATTATACTACAAAGATTTAGTATTTATGACCCTATAGTGGCTGTTAGGTGGCACACATATGTACGCATTTGTTTTTATAGTTAGTGTAAAAGTACAGTGTGATTCATGTATATAAATATATTTTTTAGATCAGTATGTGCTCTATCATTGAGCACAGTGGGCGCAAGAGGGGTCCTCTTGATGGTCTCCGAAATTTGAATATGTATTGTTGTTACTGACACGTTATGAAATTTGCAATTTTCTTGGGAATGTTCTTGTTTTAATGCGCATACACCGGCGTTTTTACGATGGTATTGCTGGCGGAGCATTGGTACACTGACATGGTCTTACGGGCATTTATTCATATTTAGGGTTAATATTTTCATTGCAGTATTTCAAATGGGACCCTTAGATGTACATGATTATATTTATTTAATTTATTTTTTGATGGTACATATGTTTATGATATATTTAATTATTTATTGCGTATTCTATATAAATGTAGTATTTATGATCTTATAGTGGTTTTTAGGTAGCATCATATGTATCTATTTGTTTTATAGTCAGCCTAAAGCACAATGTGTTTCATGTATATATATTTTTTAGATCAGTTTATTTCTCTGGCGTTCAGCACAGCCTGCGTAAGAAGGGTTTTTCTCTTGATGTTCTCTGAAATCTGAATATGTATTGTTGTTACTGATATGTCATGAAATTTGCATTTTTCGCGGGAACGATCTTTGTTTTAATGCGCATACGCTGGCGTTTTTACGATAGTATTGTTGGCGGAGCATTGTCTACACTGACATGGTCTTACTAACACTGTATCGATACTTGTGAGTTTTAATATATTTTTAGCGCGCTGTTTATGTCTTACAGTGACTGCGATCACTAATGAATTAGAATATTTTAACTTTTTCCCATTTGGATGGTATGAAAGATTCGGGGTGGTTGAATACTTTATATCTGGCCATTATGAAAAAAGCACAACGTTGCGATTTTAAAGAGTTTATTTATGTGTATTTCAGATAGAAGTTTTTTTTAGAAAAGGATGTTATGTTTTACGATACATATGCCGCCGAGTTTATTATTCCACGCTAAGGCAGTTTATACAATAAGGGTCTTGCGGGTAACATATGAGATGAATGCTCATGCTTTTATACTTTATTATTTATTACTTTTATGAGATCTTGCACCTTTGGTTTAATTAAAGAATGTGTATTTCCTTTCCTTCACGTTATTATTAGAGCTGGCAAATGCTGAAATAATAACCTCGAAGAATAAGAGTCACGCTCTTACAGGTATAAGACTCGTTTTTCTGATAAATGTTCTTAGATTGTTCCATTGAGATAGAAGGGACGTTTTCATGATTCCACTGAGTTCACCTTAGGTTAGGCAACATTTGCCTGATAAAATGCAAGATATGAAGTTCATTTAGAAGTTGATCATATTTTAATGTTTTAGTTGCACACATGGATACATACCATACATTTTCTGTAAGCCCTTTTAAGTTTAAACGTGTAGAGTTAGATTTCTATTTATGCTTTAATAAGTTTATTTAAATTTAAATTTATATATTTGATGCTTATTAGGATAGTTTATACATGTCATGTTTTGCGTTTATATTGGCTGTGCTATTATTTTAACAGAATGTATTTATTTAAATACCCACATATATATTTATATTATGTTTATATATACATGTGATTATTTACAGAGATATTTGTTGATTTATAACCAATTTCATATTTATTAGGCTTCTTTTATCGTAATGATTTTATATTTATGTATTCACTTTATGATTTTATTTATGATCTTATTGTTGTATTTATGTTTTAGTTTAGTCTGCCCCTGAAGAAGGTAGCGAAACACGGCCTGTGTCGGGCCATAGGCTAAAGGTGACCAATAAAAGAAATTCCTTCCTTTTTGCTGTCCACGTTTCCTTACTGGGTTTTGCGGAAAATATCATCCAGTTTCTGCTTACGGCTCTGGATGGCCTTAGAGGACACTTTTTTAGAAAGGGAGCAGAGCTTTGGGTTATGGTCCACTCCCAGACACCTGAGACAACAGACATGGGTGTCCATGAGGGACATGTTTTTGGAGCATCTGTCGCACTTTTTGAAACTGGAGGCCATGGGGGCAAAAACGATCCCCGCAAGGTCGAATACCTTCGGTTTAGCCAGTGGTTGAAAATAGCATGAAATGCGCTGGAGGTGAACTCACAAAGAAAAAAGGGGAAAAGAAAAAAATAACAAAGTCCCGGTGTCCTCTGCCGAAGCAGGGGCACTGGGAAACCGGAATATTAGATAATATGAAAAACTTTATCCAGTGTACAGGGACATGCGTCCAAAGGGCTCCGTGGAAAAAGTGAGACTGATCAAGATGGCACACTTGGGTGGGAAGGGGATCACGCATGCGTGGTGGCATTCCCAAAGGCTTTCTTTGAAACCTGGGGAAATGCTCAGTGTGGGCTCTGTCGGTGCCGACGTCACCCATATGTGAGGACTCACTTCCTGCTTGTTCCTGGAGAAGACTCTGATTTCATCAAAAAGATTATTATTGGTGATGAATTGTGGATTAATGGTTATGACCTGGAAACTAAGGCTCAATCCTCAGGATGGAAGACTCCAAACTCTCCCAGACCCAAGAAAGCCTGTCAGGTGAGGAGCAATGTCAGTCATACTCAGATATTTTTAATTACCAGGGTATTGCTCATTACAAGTATGCTCCAAAAGGCCAAACCATCAATAAGGAGTACTTTTTCCATGTTCTGACTCGTTTGAGAGATGCAGTTTGTCATAAGAGGCCAGAGTTGCACAGGAATGGTGATTGGTTGCTTCAACAAGATAACACCCCAGCTCACGCATCACATCTTGTCCAGCAGTTCTTGGCTAAACACCAAATTGAGCAAGAATGTCAGCCTCAGTACTCCTGACCTTGCACCCTGTGACTATTTCTTAGTTTCCAAAACCAAAATAACCACTGAAAGGAAGGTGATTCAACGACTTGGAGATCATTAAGTGTGTGTTATCGGAAGGGTACTAATTTGAAGGAGACTAAGTGCAATAACTGTCAGTGTTATACTTCTTGTGCTATTGTACAAGTCTCGATACTTTTTGATCGCACCTCGTATGCCCCTCGCCTTCACTGCCCCTAATACTAGTAATGGTATCAATGGGAAAGCTTTAGGTTTTTTTTTCTATCTCCAGCCCAGACAAGAGGGTTATGCTTCCCTGCCAGCCCATGATGATCCAGCAAGATGATATGGAAAAGCCAATTTACATGCAAAAATTGTTTATAAAATTACCCTTAAGTGTGAGCATTCCCTTGGGATGGGTCTGGATGACTAGGACTTACATACTTACGTTATATAATGAATTGGAACATCTGCATGAGCCAGACAGATTTAAAGCACGAGCAACCTACTTTTCAGGGAAGGAGTTGTTTTCTAGAACATATGTGCCTTGATAAAACAGGCATGACATGCTTACTCCAGCTGCACAAGGTACACCTTATTACACAATTACTGGTGTGTATGTGCAGTTTGAGTACCCTGCACCTCTTTGCAGATTATTGTTTAAGTGATACTGACTCAATATATCTGCAATTTAAGTCAAAACAAGCAAAAAATAACTGTTTTATTCTTTTATATAACTTGCCATTGTATTAAACGAAAATTTATGCGTTCTACAGTGTGTTTTGGAAAAATTACTACCATTTCATTTTTCACAGACAGCACTGACTGGTACATTATCATTGCCATTTGGCCCCAATGATCGTCAGGAGCAACTAGAGCTTTGATAGTTTCTGTGCAGCTATCAGGTAAAGTCTTAGAAAATTCCTTCAAATCATACATTGTCTTGTTCATTAACATATTTGTGTGTACTGGGCTGAGGGTACAATTCAGAATATCATGAGCTTACACTGTCACAGACCAGCCGTGTCCACCCACATGTAAAATCTGTATAAACAGAAAATTGAGTTGTTTACCTGTGACAGATGTTCGTTGTAGAGAACAGGATGTTGAATCACATAATTAGGATATCTTATAGTGCCAATGCAGAGACTTTCAGAAGAAATACCGAGGTGGTTGTTAGCTCCATGTTTTCAGGCAGCTACAACTGCACAGATTGCTTAGTCTTATTTGACCCACAATTTCCTTTCTACTTGCAGCTCCACTGGAACTAGAGCTCGGATCTTTTGCCAAGAGCTTTCACTTGCAACTACCTGGGCAGTTTTTTCATATTTTAGATCTCACCACTGTCCATCATGCAGCATACCTAATCTGGCCATTGTCGTGACAGTACACAGCTGGGGTCCATGCATCAAAGCTCCTATTGGAACCCTGCAATCCATGGTCCTCTGGGCTGCGCTCCCTCAATTTTATATCTTCACTTAATCCAATTCCAAAATGGAAGGCAGGAGAGCATGTGTGACTCCTTAGCCTTCTATCTATGAAGAAAACAGGTTGCAAATAGCAACCCAGTTTACTCCATTGATAACCAAGATGAACACGTCCCACAAGTGGAAAACCCTAGCTAAGGTTGCCTTCCAACACAAATTGAAAAAAAATTGGAAATAAGCCTGTGCCTCAGAAAAATGTGTTCCGCTCATTGGCAATTGGTTATTTTCCAAGGAAGACACCTGACATAATAAAAATGGTCCCTGTTGGTTAGGGTCGATCCTACCCCTTAAAGAGAAAACAGTGGCAAACCCTATTTTCTCACTGGAGTTAACAGCTAGATAGTAAGAGATATAAATGCATAAACCAATGTCTAAACTGTAACGTTGTAAATCTCAACAGAAGCAGACTCTAGATAAGCAACCAATGCTATCATGGCTCTGATAATGTTAGCCCTGCTTGGACGTAAGAGAAGAAAATGAAATCTGCTCTGCAAGTAAAAAGGGTTCTCTTTTCTATAGTGAGTTCAGACTTGTTTGAATCAAAATAATATGCTGGGTAGAGTTTCTAAAGGCTTTAGTCCTCCAGACAAAAGGCAAACACTTTTGTTCAATCCAAACTGTGTAAGACTTGTTCACTTTTGTGTGCATACAACTAGGAAAAAATGTTGGTAAAATAACTGGCTGATGAAGGTGGAAATCCATCACCACCTTGGGCTAAACTTAGCACAAATACATAACACCACTCTTTTGATAATTTAGCATAGGGCGGTTAAGTCACTAGCTCTGAAACTCACTCACTGTGCACACTGAAGAGATCACCAAAATATATCACTTTTCAGGTCAGGTCAGGTCCAGGAGTGGGCAATTCCGGTCCTGGAAGGCCACAGACCAGTCAGGTTTTCATGATGTCCCTAATGAATATTCATGAGATCTATTTGCATCCACTGCCTTCCATTGTATGGAAATAGGTTCATGAGTATTCATTAGGGACATCATGAAAACCTGACTGGTCTGCGGCCCTCCGGGACCGGAATTGCCCACCCCTGCCTTAGCCTATATGAGTATAGAGGTGCAAGATGCTTTGATCAGCTGGGTAAGTACCATACAGAGGTCCTAAATAAAGGACTTGATGGGAGGCTTCACTCAAAGTAAGGTCCCCATAAATCTGACAATTTAGGGTCATACAGAGATGAGATTAGCTCCTACATAAAAAGCTCAATTTCCACTTCCTGATGGCTTACTTCCTAGAAACCAGAATGACCTAAGGCACATGGCTGGAGAAACCAGTACCACTTCACTCTCCATAGCCAAGCCATGAGAGCCAATGATTGGATGTTGGGTGAAGTAGTTTAGCTGGGTTCTGTGTAACAAAGGTTGGAAAAAAATTTTCAACCAAATTAATAGTTCAAGAAAAATGAAAACAGATCTGCCTTGGCCAAAGTGTGTTATAAGTATCAGTCTCTTCTGATTGTGTTTTAAATCCAAGGTTTTGCAACTGTAAATATTGGAAAATACACATACCAAAGACCTATTCACAAATGAAGAAAGAAGGCATCTGAAGCATGGAGTGGATGAGTAACCTAATGGTTAGAGAAGCAGGCCAAGAACTGCCACTCAAGTACAAACTTACACTGTAAGCTCTCTGTGAACAGCAATAATGCCTATTGTACCTGGATATAACTCACCCTGAGCTTAAAGTCTGCTTTCTGACCCTGTGTTATTCTGAGCAGTGGCAACTATATCCCAGGAACTCGCCACTCGAGAAATCATATTCACCACTCTCTCGTTTGGGTCTAACTCCTGACTTAGCTTGTCTTCCAGGACACTGAAACCCCTTCAAAGCTTACAGTATTGGCCGAACCTCTAGAAAACTGATATGGATATGTTTTTCCTGAGCAGACCAGGGGCCCTGGATGTGGACCCCCTTAAATATCAGTTCCCAAGGCCAAGGATAAGATATCTGTTTTTAGATTAAATTTGATGCTGAGCAATTTGAACAGCAGTTCTTGAGCCAAAATGGCATAGTCCAGCTATCAAAGACAGAATCTCTAAGCCAACTGAAGACAAAGATGTAGTTATTTATCCTGCGTAAGTTTATACACATTAACATGCCAGGTGACTCAACATCCTCAGCAAAGTGGTCAGAACCTGCATGGTGGTGGCTAGGCTAGAACATCCATGGTAGATCAGGAAATCTTTCAAGGCTTTTCTCTGCATTGGCACCAGCAGATGGCATTACCCAACTGTATGACTCATTTGGAAGCACAATGAATTATCACAGATATGGGACATGAACTGCCATCCATATATCTGTGTAATCTATTTACTTCCAATCACAGTGAAGAGTTAGACAGTGATATTGCAAAAGCATTTATGTGATACCAACTAAGGACCGATACTACTGGTTGGAAACTAATATATATAAATTGGGGCATTCCAGCTTCAGATGCAACAGAAAAAAGCACACAGTTGGAATTGTGAAACAGAGCGAAAAGAAAAGGTAGTTACTCACCTGTAGCAGGTGTTCTTGTAGACTGCAGGAATAAGTCCTCACATATGGGTGACGTCCACAGACTAAACTCATGTGGGAACTCTCCCCAGCTACTACAGGAAGCTTTTGGGAGGTTGCATCGCGCCTGCATGCCTCCTTCCCGCCTGCTGCTGCAGCACCATCTTAAAGTAGTCTTATCTTATAGTTGTAGCAGAATACAACTCCTCAGGAAGGTAAAAGAGTTGTGAGGAATTATTTCTGCTGTCCACGGAGAACACCTGCTACAGGTGAGTAACTACCTTTTTTCCATGGACAAGCAGGAATGAGTCCTCATGTATGGGACTCCCAAGCTACAGGCTACCCAAAGCCGAGGAGAATACCGAGAAGCTCAACAGGGTTAACAATTTGACATCTTAATGGCAATAGATCATAGCAACTCAAGATACAAATATGTGCAATAGCAGCAATTCTCTCTTCCCCCTTTATTTTTTTTTTTTTAGGTAGCCTGGACAGTATAAAGTGGGCTAAGGAGGATGTAATTGGATTCTAATCCTCAAGCAGATTCTGGAGTACAAACTGGCCAATTGCTGTCACATCCCCATCCAGACAGTAGCGAGATGTGAATGTGTGGACAGAAGACCAAGTTGGCCACCAAAGCAGTCATGGCTCTGACATTGTGAGCTGTGACATGACCATCAAGATTCAGGCCTCCCTGGATGTAAACAAAAGTGATACAGTCTGCTAGCCAAATTGAAAGAACATTTGGAAACAGCAGCCCCTAGCTTGCTTGGGTCAAAAGAAACAAAAAGCTTGATGGACTTTCTATGGGCTTTTATCTGCTCCAAGTAGAAGGCTAAGGATGGTTTGCAATCCAACATGTGCAATGCAGCTTCCCCTTTGTGGGCATGAGGTCTCGGGGGAAAATGTTGGCAGAACAATAGACTGATTAAGATGGAAATAAGATACCACTTTCAGAAGGAATTTAGGATGAATACAAAGGACCATTCTATTATGATGGAATTTGGTATAAGGTGAATGAACCACCAGGGCCTGAAGCTCGCTCCCTCTGCGTGATGAAGTGACCCCACCAGAAATTAGACTTTCCAGGTCAAGAACGTCAGAGGGCAGGAATTGAGCAGCTCAAAGAGAACTTTCATGTGATGTGCAAGAACCATACTGAGGTCTCAAGACACTGCGGGAGGTTTGTAGGGAGGCTTCAACAAAAGCAACCCCTGCATAACGTGAACTACTAAAGGCTGTACTGAGATGGACTTTCCTTCAACACCTCTAAGCTCCAATTGCTCTGAGGGTGGACACTGATGGAGTTGGAAATAAGTCCAGACTCGAAGAGGTGTAGAAGATTCTCAAGCAGTTTTTGTGTGGAACAGATGAAAGGACTGGCCCTCACACCAGACAGCAAACCTCCTCCATTTACAGGAATAAGACTTTCTTGTGGAGGCCCTCCTGGAGGCCAAAAGGACATTGGTTATATGTCAGGCAAATTAAGCTCAGACAATACTAGTCTCTCAACATCCATGCTATGAGGGTCAAGGACTGGATGGTGGGGTGCAGCATCATCCCAATGTCTTGCAAAATCAGATCTAGTGCATAGCCTAGATGGAATGGTTCATGACTGGAGAGCAGTAGAAGGAATCACAGCTGTCTGGGCCAGAAGGGAGTGATGAGAATCATTGAGCCTCTGACTGGAGCTTCAGGAGGGTTTTTGCGATGAGAGGTATTGGAGGATACGCATACAGAAGACCCTCCTCCCCATATAAGAGGAAAGCATCCAAGGCTAGTCTGCTGTGCAATCTTACTCTGGAGCAGAACTGATCCATCTGGGCATTCTGCGGAGTGGCGAAAAGATCTATCGAAGGGGTGCCCCACTCCCAGAAGATATGGGCCGCCTCCTTCCTGTCCAGTGTCCATTCATGAGGCTGGAAGACTTGACTCAGCTTGTCTGCCAGAGTGTTTTGATCGCCAGGCAGTTAAGTGGCTGTCGACTCCATCCCATGTGTGATGGCAATCATCCACAACCTGACCACTTCCCAACACAGGAGGTATAAACAGGTACCTCCCTTCTTGTTGATATAAAACATTGTGACTTGATTGTTTGAACCAGGACAATCTGACTGGCCAGCTGATCTTGGACAGCCCTTAGAGTGTTTGCTACAACTCTTAATTCCAAGATCTGATGGAGACTTTCTTGTGTAGACCAATTGCCCTGAGTGTGAAGCCCATCAAGATGAGCTTCCCAACCGAGCTTGGAGGCATCTGTCATCTAAACTTTGTGATGGAGCAATTTGGAAGTGAATGCCACGACTGAAAAGAGGATTGGTGACATACAGATGATCACTGAACCAACCCATGGCCTTGGTCTACTGAGTCCTCAGAGTTTGCCTCATATGGAGGCGTGCCAAGGGCGTGACATACCCTGTATAGGTCATGTGGCCCAGCACAGCTGACCATCTTGTGAGATGTTATCTGTTGACTCAATTGAGTCTCTCGCACTAGTGCTGCCAGGCTGTGCAGTCGGTCGTGCAGGGGGAAGGCTCTCATCCAAGTAGTGTCAAGCAGGGCTCCTTTCCAGTTCATACTGCTAGACCAGTCCAGACAAGCGAGTTATGTCCCCCTGCCAGCAGATGTTGGAGAAAGAGAAAAAAAACACTCCAGAGCTGTGATTGGTTGGGCTCTGGGTGACATAGGAGTGCCCCTAGAGGACCTGGTCAGTATTTTCTCTGTCTCCAGCAGATGAAGGTGTTAAACAATTTTGTCTTTTGCCTGGATGCACTCAGAGCACACACGAGGTGTTTCTCTGAGTTTCCCAGGTCCCCTCTCTTATAGCTGTATTGCTTTTAAACTATAGTTAGTGACAATACAGCAGGGTCTGAGCTCCTGATCCTTAGATCAGTGGAGCTCCCCATTATAAACAGCTGCTAGCCTCTATCACAGAGCCTGTGTAGCTGGGGGTGGATCAATCTATCAAATATTTTGCCGTCCAATCACAGTTATAATTTTTACAGCATCTTTAAAGCATTTCCCTGCAAGCCTCTGCTTCTCTGCAGCACAGTGAGTACCTGTTTGGGTTCCCTCGCAGCAATTGTCTGTCTTCCAGTTTTTTAACGGCACGGGGATCACCGGGTCTGTGTTTCTTCAGTTTTTGGCAGCACTCCTCTCCTCTCCCCCAGCAATTTTGCCGCATTTTTGAGGTTTTTAGAGCTTAGGAAACATTTATTCTGCAGTTTTTCTGTGCAGGCAGCCATTTTGAAATCAGGAGAAATTTCTCTTCAGTGTGTTTTTGGCGGGAGCAGCTCTGGGTAGCCCTTTCAAAGCATTTAACATGCTGTGAAGGCACAGGGAGTTTCAAACTTCCTTTTCCTTGAAGAGTCTTCTGTTTCGCTAAGCCTACATTGATTTTTGTTTAAAAAAAAAATAAAATAAAGTTTACGCTTCTGCAATGCCTGTTTCTCTGCACAGGTGCATTGTATGTAATAAGAAGCAGAAGGAGTTAATAGATCACTTGTGTTCCACCTGTATGCTGCATCCAGGAGAATTTTCTTCCTCCATACCCACTGCGCTGCCAGCTGGGGACATCAGTGCCTTAACTCCTCCCTCCTTAGAGCCCCTGTAGCCGGGTCCACCTGCAGAAAGGACTCAGTCAGCTCCCATTTTGCTTCTATAGCCGCTGGAAGCCAAAGCAGCTTCGGCTGACAGTGAGTTCCTGACACTCTTCCGCCAGGCATGGCACCTGTGGCGTTCGGAGTCTTTTGGAATACCTCCAGCACCCGCCCCGGTAGTAGACAAAGATATGGCAGGGTCTCGCAAGCAGTACGTCCTCCCAGGAATGTTGCATGTGGCTTGCGGGACAATACAGATATCCAAGAAGACTTTAAATCTTCGAAGGTGAGCCCTGATTCGTCAGAGAAAGCAGATGGGGAATATTCTCCATCAGATTCTTCGCTGATAGTTCAAGAGGACTCTCAAGATGTCAGACTTTTTCAGAAAGAGCAGTGGCCGGCCCTAATCACACAGGTGATAGAGTCGCTACGCCTAGCCGACACGCCTGATCCTCAGAGTTCTCAAACCCTTTTACAGCCGGATCCCATTTTACAGGGCATTCGTAAGCCTTCCAAAGCTTTTTCCTTTCCAGCCAAGTTACAGCAAATGGTATCTCGAGAGTGGGACTCTCCAAAGTCCTCTCTACGTACGGCATGCCATATTGGTCAGTTATACCCTTGTTCTCCCTCTGACTTGGACCATTGGCTGACATACCCAAAAGTTGATGTGTTAGTGACCAGGGTCACCAAGCATACCACAATTCCAGTTGAGGGTGGAGCAGCACTCCGTGACCAGCAAGACCAGAAAGTCAAGAGTCTGCTAAAGACGGGTTTTTCGTCGTCCACTCTTTCCTTTCAAGCAGCGGTGTGCGGAGGTCTAGCAGCGCGGGCCTCCCTTCGATGGATTCAGTAGCTTCCAGAAGATCCCGAGTTGGCTCGTTTAGAGTCCTTCGCTGCATTCCTGGCAGATGCCTTCTATGATCTCTTGTGGCTGTCACCCTCGCTCTGTAGCAGCGGTGACAGTGGCTCGCAGATGGCTCTGGCTGCGTCAATGGGCAGTGGATGTTGCTTCTAAGACGCGGCTGTCAAAACTTCCTTTAAAAGGGAGACTCCTCTTTGGCGAAGATCTCGATAAACTGGTAAAAGATCTGGGAGAGGTGAAACCGCATCACTTGCCGGAGGACAAGCCAAAGGCATTCTCCCTTTGCGGGTCTCAGTCCCAAGGCTTTTGACGATTTTCTAGAACTCCCGACTCTCAGAGATACAGATCCTTTAAGCCAAGTACTTCATCCACTCCTGCCAATCGCTTCAGTCAAACATCGCAGTCCTTTCGGGGAGCCCGCAAAGGAACTGACTCCTATTCAGGCCCAGCGAAGTTTACGGGAACCTCCCGTCCTTCCCGCTGACGGGACGAGACACCCACTTGAGATGCCTCCGCTTGTCGGGGGCAGTTGGCTCCTTTTTCTCGGCAGTGGGCAAGCATAACTTCAGATCACTGGGTCCTCGACATAGTTTCTCACAGCTGCGCTCTCGAATGTTGCTGACTCATTCACGACGCCTTCCTGGTCTCTCCAGGACACTCGTCGGACAAACGATTAGCCATTCAAACTATGGTGCAGAGACTCCTTTTGTTAAGAGCCATTCATCCGGTCCCTCCATTGGAAAGAGGACAAGGCTGCTATTCTATCTATTTCGTGGTGCTCAAGAAAGATGGTTCCTTCCGGCCAATTCTGGACCTCAAAGGCATCAATCGCAGTCTTCAAGTTCCGCACGTCCGAATGTAGACCCTGCGTTCTGTCATTCAAGCAGTATGCAGAGGGGAGTTTCTGGCTTATCTAGATTTAGCGGAAGCGTATTTTCATATTCCCATTCAAGACGACCACCAGCGCTTCCTTCGCTTCGTAGTCCTCGGATAACATTATCAATTTCAGGCAATGCCTTTCGGCCTCGCCTCGTACCTTCTCAAAAGTGATGGTAGTCGTAGCAGCTGCCTTACGCAAGCAGGGTGTCAGAGTACACCCTTATTTAGACAATTGGCTCATTCGCTAAGACTCCCTCCAGAAAGCCTACAAGACTGTCTCGACAGTAGTGTCATTCCTGCAGGAGCTCGGTTGGGTGATCAATCGTCCCAGGAGCTGTCTTCTTCTGCCTCAACAGATAGGTATCGAAGCGTGCCCCTAGAAAGTCTATCAGGGGCATGTATTCCTGACTCGGGAAAGATTCTTCAAGCTGCTTTTTCAGATCTGAAGGTTTCTGGCTCAAAGAGCTCCACGAGCATGGGATTATCTCCAAGTCCTGGGGTCTATGGTCACCACCATCGAGCTTGTGCCTTGGGCCAGACTGCATATGCACTGTCTACAGCACGCTCTCCTGTCAAGATGATCGCCAGTAGCGGAGGACTATCAGATCCAACTTCTGGTACAGCTGAAGGTCCGGCGCAGTTTGCAATGGTGGCTGTCATCATGCAATCTCCTCAAGGGAGTACTCTTGAAGAGTCCATGCTGGATCTTGCTGACTACAGATGCCAGCCTGACCGGATGGGGAGTGCACTGTCAAACCCATTCAACGCAAGGGACATGGACGTTGCGCGAGTCACGATGGACGATCAACCATGTTGAAGCAAGAGCAACCCGCCTTGCCTTACTAAAGTTTCAGTATTGTCTCCAGGGTCAAGCGGTTCCGATTTTGTGCGACAACGCCACTACAGTGTCCTACCTTAACCGCCAAGGCAGCAGCAAATGTGCAGGGGTGTCAAAGGAGATGTCTCTTCTCTTCCCTTGGGCGGAAAGACACCTCCAAGCTCTAACCAGCAACGTGAAAGCGTACTTTCTCAGACAGCATATGCTTGATCCTGGCGAATGGGAACTGGCCCAGGAGGCCTTCCAAAGGATAGTTCAAAGATGGGGACGGCCGGAAATGGATCTCATGATGTCAGCGACGAATGCCAAAGTACCATTATTCTTCAGTCGCTGGAGAGAATAAGGATCTCATGGCATAGATGCCTTGGCGCAGCCATGGCCACAACACAGGTTGCCTTATGTGTTTCCACCTTGAGCAATGATCGGAAGAGTCCTTCAATGGATCAGGGAACACCAGGGGCCAGTAATCCTAGTGGGCCCGGATTGGCCCCGAAGGCTTTGGTATGCCAGTCTCATAAGGTTATCTCGAGGATCTCCTCTGTGACTACAAACTCCCTTCGGACTTCCCAGGCAAGGACCTATCTCGATAGAAGATCCAACTCCCTACTTATGGCTTGGTTCTTGAACGCTGTAGATTAGCCCGTAAGGGTTACTCTTCCAAGGTAGTGTCGACTCTCCTCAACGCTCACCGTTTGTCTACGTCATTGGCATATGCTAGGGTGTGGTGAGTGTTTGAGTTCTGGTGCACTCAACATCATCTTTCTCCTTGGAGTACAGAAATTCCAGACATTCTTGCCTTTCTTCAAGAGGGCCTCGACAAAGGCTTAGCTCTTGGCACTCTACAGGTACAGATTTCAGCACTGACGTGTTATAAGGATCAGATTCGTGGTCGATCTCTTGCATCTCACTCCGATGTGTCGCGTTTTCTTAAAGGAGTCAAGCTTCTACGCCCTCCGGTCCGTCCAGTTGTCCCTGCTTGGGACCTTGTCTTGGTACTACGGCCTTTGATGGCTCCGCCCTTTGAGCCTCTAAAGGAAGTTTCCTTAACGGATTTGACACTTAAGACGGTTTTCTTAGTGGCAACAAATTCGGCCCGTCGCATTTCGGAGCTGCAGGACCTCTCTTGCAGGGATCCGTATTTGTCATTCTCTGCAGAGGAAGTATGCCTTTGCACTGTTCCCTCATTCTTGCCTAAGGTGATTACTCCTTTTCATGTCAATCAGCCTCTTTTGTTGCCTGCCTTTTCTAAGGAACAATGTCCCGGACGTTCCAAGAATCTCTGGGCGGTTGATCTCAAAAGGATTCTCCTTTGCTATCTCAGTCACCAATTCTTTTCGCAAGACCGTCCATCTTTTTGTGCTTTTTGTGGGACCACGCCGAGGTATGGCAGCTTCAAAATCTACTATCGCCAGATGGATTTGCCATACCATCGAATCAGCTTATATTCTCCAAGGCAAGCCAGTGCCTGCCGGTCTTTGCACACATTTGACTCGAGCTCAAGCTACATCTTGGGCCGAGCGATCACATGTAGTCCCTCTTGATATTTGTCGAGCGGCAACCTGGTCTTCCTTGTCTACTTTTGTCCAGCATTATCGCCTGGACATTCAGGCACGTGAGGACAGTTGTTTTGGGGCTAGTGTGCTATCAGCGGCTATCTCTCTGCCCACCCTGGGGTTCATTAGCTTGGGTACTTCCTGTTTGTTTGGACTGGTCTAGCAGTATGAACTGGAAGGAGAAATTTCACTTACCGTTCATTTCCTTTCCTGGAATACTGCTAGACCAGTCCAGAACCCACCCCATTATCAGTGTCACGACTGCTGGTGCAGAGGAGCCGACCGTTCTTCTTACTTCAGACACAAGCAATTACATATTCCGGAGAAAGTCCACAACAGTGGATTCAGGTTTTTTCTCCAAGGAATGATGTTTGATCCTTCTCCACCCTTCATGGTTTGAGTTGAGGATTTTAATTGAATTAGTTGTTACCTGTACATAGTTGAGTTGGTTAGTCAGGTTTTCTCCTTATGTTGGTAGTTGTCAAAAGAATACTGAATAGGTCCTCTAGGGGCACTCCTATGTCACCCAGAGCCCAACCAATCACAGCTCTGGAGTGTGTGTTTTTTTCTCTGTCTCCAATATCTGCTGGCAGGGGGACATAACACGCCTGTCTGGACTGGTCTAGCAGTATTCCAGGAAAGGAAATTAATGGTAAATGAAATTTCTCCATGAATTCCAACTGCTGGGTGAGTTGAAGTTGGGACTTGGGATAATTTATAATGAACCCTAGCAATTCCAACACCCTAATAGTCAATTGTGTTGATTCTTGAACCCCTTTCAGAGTGGTATTCTTGATCAGCCAATCGTCCAGACAGGGAAAGACAAGCAGCATCCAGAGGTAAGCAGCTACTACCAATATTTCCTGTGAGCAGAATGTATCTATATGTGGGTGTACGTATCCTTCAGATACAGGGAGCATAGCCAACCTCCTTTTTGAAGGTAAGGAAACAGGGTGCCCAGAAAAGTCATTTTGAACTTTTTTTTTTTTTTTTTACCAACTATATGTTCAGATCTCTTAGGTCTAGGATGGGATGGGTATCCCCCTATTTTCTTGGGAATCAGGAAATACCTGGAATAACATCCTTGAACTCTCATCTTTGGTGGCACGAGCTTGATCACAAGATCTATCAAGAGGGCGGTGATTGCTCTCCGAAGAAGTTCTTGATGCAGAGGGTCGAAGTGATGCACCCTCAGGGGGCACTTTGGAGGCAGATTGAATAAATGTAATTTGTAACAGCTTGGTACTATCCTCCATGTGTCTGAGGTTATGAGGGGCCACCATTGGGCAAAAAGCATGAGCCTTCCCTCGAACGGAGGCTTTTCCACTGCGGTTACTGGTAGAGTTGCTATGCTCCGAAGGAACTAGTCAAAACCCCACCCCTGGGTTTGGCTGAGGAACTGGCTGGGATTTCTGAGGCTTCTCTTGTTGCGATTGAGGGTGAGGAGCCTGTTTGGATTGAGAGCTTTAGGACCCAGGAAAGTACCTAAGCCTACAGGAGTAATAGGTCCTTTTTCTGGCCGCCTCCTTGGTACCAACAAAAGAGGAGTACCAAATACAATGTGGTCTAAGCAGCTTTTTTCCAAAAACCAAATGCATTTTGGCTATGAAGCCTTCTTCAGGGGGTACAAACCTCAGAGCTAAACAAAAACATTAAAACATTAAAGTATTAAAAAAATAATAATTAAAAACTACAAAGACGAATATGCCCAGGGTGCGAAGAAATGCTGCCACCACAGCCATGCATTTTGTAAACACCCTTGGTGCCGAGGCCAGGCCAAAAGGAAGAACCCTGTATTGGTAGTGCTTCCCTTGAAATAGAAAGTGAAGGAACTTTCGATGAGTTGGATGGATGAGAACATGAGTGTATGCATCCTTGAGATCTAGAGAACAAAGCCATTCCTGACTCTGAAGGTATGGCAGCAGAGTTCCAAGAGAAATCATTTTGAACTTCTCTTTGAACAGGAATTTGTTCAATTCTCTGAAGTCCAAAATGGGTCTGTGTCCTCCTGTTTTCTTTGGAATAAGAAAATAGGGGGAGTAGAACCCTGTACCCTGTTGGAGAATGGGTACCTCTTCTATTGCCCCCTGGGCAAGAAGCAAAGTGACCTCTTGACCTAACTGGGCATTGAGAGAGTTCTGAGAATTGAACTGTCTTATCATTGTAGGAGGGGGCATGCTGAGGAAATGTAGCTTGAACCCCTCTCTTACAATGGACAGAGTCCAACTTTCTGATGTTATCTGCCCCATCTGGGGGCAAAAATGACACAACCTTCCTGGAATGGTGGAAGGCTCTAGGCTGCTCAGGGCCAGGAAGGCAAAGTTCTCTAGATAGGAGTCAAAGCCCCTGTGGAAGCTGAGTCTTCTGAGCCGGTTGAGGCTTAGCAGCTTTTGTTTTTCTTTGCCTAGGTTGTTGCTGCTGTCCCTTTTGGGCAGACTGACCTAAACAATGCCCCTGCTGGGTATAGGAGGGATAAAACGTCGTTGTCTTACTGAAGAATGGTTTCTTGTAGGATTTTTTCCTTGCAGGATCAGCTGTAGATTTAGACAATCTATCCAAGATGATATTGTCAGCATCTATCTCATTAGCTTTTTCCCGCCAATTCTTGCCAAAGAGATTCTCTCCTGTGCAAGGAATATTCCCCAGTTTATCCTGTACCCAAAGTTCCAGGTCAGATGCCTGGAGCCAGGCAATCCTATGTGCACCTATGGCAATAGTAGAGATTCTGCTTATGCACTCAAAACAGTCAAAGGCTGCACGATTTACAAACTTGGAAACATCCTGAGCATGTTTGACAAGGGCAAGGTAATCCTGCCTCTTATCAGGAAGGGAGAGGGCTCATAAGCTCTAAATCTCCCGTGACCTCCTTAAGGAACATTCACATATATAATATATAGGAACTGATCCTAGCAGAAAGCATGGAAACCTGGAAGGTTCGACGTCCAAAGGTGTCAAGAGTCCTACTCTCATGTCCAGGAGGATTAGATGTATGTCTTTTTGCACTCTTCATCCTTCTCATAGCTGATTCCACTACCATGGAATGGTGTGGTAGCTGAGTCTTCTGAAACCCAGGACAAGGAGAAACTCGATACATTGTGTCAAGCCTTCGCGAGTGAGGAGAAGTGGTTAGAGGTGTTTCCCCACATCCTTAACATGAGATCATACAATATCTCATGAACAGGTAAAGTAGCTGCCTCCTTGGGAGCTTTAGGGTATTGCAGGATTTCCAATTCCTTTGCCCTAGCCTCTTTTTCAGGAACCACTGTGATGGAAAGACCTCGAGCCACATCTCGGATAAAATCCTGAATGGACATATCCTCTGGAGGAGACATCCTACGCTGAGGAGAAGAAGAATCCTCAGGAAGAAGTACTCTGGTATCAGCAGAGCTCTCAGAGTCTTCAGACTTATCTGAGGATTCAAAGTATCTCCGATCCGGGTGATCATGCAAGGCACGGTACCGGTACTGATCGAAGTCGGCATCGGAGGGGTCCGGTACCGACTTGTCGATACCGGATGGATAGAGTAGTTACTCACCTGTAACAGGTGTTCTCCAGGAGCAGCAAGAATCAGTCCTCACATATGGGTGTCATCGACGCCGATGAAGCCCCAGCGGAGCATTTCCCCAGCTTTCTATGAAAGCCTTTGGGAATGCAGGCACGCATGCGCGGTTCCTTTCCCGCCTAAAGGTGCCATCTTACCTCAGTCAAATGACATAGCTAAGAACAGCACACAAAAAGGAAAAATAAATTATGTACAACTGCAACTCCCAGGGGAGGAGGGAGGGTCATGAGGACTGATTCCTGCTGCTCCTGGAGAACACCTGTTACAGGTGAGTAACTACTCTTTCTCCAGGACCAAGCAGGAAGTCAGTCCTCACATATGGGTGACTCCCTAGCTCTGGGCTACCAGGAACCCAGACTGAACAAGAGAACTCCCTCTAGTCTCAGCAGCAAAGAAAGGCTTTTCACTGACACAACCTCCACCGGTAGCCCAACAGAGGGCAAGAGGGCAGGAGTTGCCTAAACCTCAAAGAGATTCCAGAGTACTGCTTGGCCAAAAGCACTGTCCCTACGGGACTCTCTCTCCAGACAGTAATGGGCCGCAAAAGTCTGGCTTGAAGACCAAGTTGCAGCCCTGCAGATGTCTACCAAGGGCACAGAGCGGAGATGAGCCACTGAGGCAGCCATTGCCCTGACACGGTGGGCCGTAACCCGACCCTGCAAAGGAAGGTCAGCCGCCCTGTAAGCCCTGGTGATACAGTCAGCCACCCAGATGGACAAGGTACGCTTGGACACAGCCAACCCCAACTTATTAGGGTCAAAGGATACGAAGAGCTGAGTAGCCCTTCTATGTCCCTGCATACGGTCAAGGTAGAAGGATAAGGCTCTCCTACAGTCCAGGGTATGCAGAACTACTTCAGCCTGGCTTGCATGAGGCCTAGGGAAGAATGTTGGAAGAACCACTTCCTGGTTAAGGTGGAAGGAGGAGACAACCTTTGAGAGGAACTTTGGATGAGTCCTAAGGACTACCCTGTTCTCATAGAAGCGAGTGTAAGGCCTATCACAGACCAGGGCCTGAAGCTCACTAACCCACCTGGCCGAGGTAAGGGCCACTAGGAAGAGTGTCTTCCAGGACAGGAAGCGTAGAGGGCAAGAAGCCATCGGCTCAAAAGGTGGGCAAGTCAGTTGCTGCAAGACCACATTCAACTCCCACTCAGGAGCAGGAGGACGAATAGGAGGCTTGAGCAAAAGCAAGCCTCTGAGAAACCTGGACACCAAGGGGTGAATCGACAGAGAATGTCCTTCCACTAGTGAGTGGTGAGCTGCCAGAGCTGAGAGGTGGACCCGAACAGAATTGGACTTGTCTCTGATTGGATAAGTGCAGCAGGTACTGAAGCACTACTGGTACAGTACAGGAGAAAGGATCCTCTGTACGTAGCTGACACCACACAGAAAACCTCTTCCATTTGAGAGCATAGGTTTTCCTTGTGGACTGTTTCCTAGAGGCTAGGACAACCTCCTCAACTTCCTTAGGCAGGCCCCAGGGAACCAAAACTACCCTTGCAGCCTCCATGCCATCAAATTGAGAGCTTTGAGGTTGGGGTGCAGAAGAGAACCCTGATCCTGAGACAGAAGGTCGGGTTGCAACCCCAGAGGCAGTGGGGGATCCACTGCCAGCTGAAGCAAAAGTGGAAACCAAGGCTGTCTCGGCCACCTGGGAGCCACCAGCAGGACCGAGGCCTTGTCTTGAAGAATCTTGAACAGAGTTCGGGCCACCAAAGGCGTGGGAGGAAACGCATACAGGAGGCCCTGAGACCAGGGAATCAGAAAAGCATCTGCTGCTATCCGCAGAGGATGCGGTTGCTTGGAGCAGAACTTTGGCAGCTGCTTGTTCAGTGGACTGGCAAACAGATCTATGGATGGAAGTCCCCATTTCAGGAAAATCTTCTGAACTACTAAGGGATGAAGCTGCCACTCGTGGGGCTGCAGAATCCTGCTCAACCTGTCTGCCAGGTAGTTCTCCTGGCCTGAAAGGTACACAGCACTGAGGAGCATGTTGTGCTTGAGGGCAAATGAACAAAGGTCCTGAGCCTCCCAACAAAGGAGCCTGGACCCAGTTCCGCCCTGTTTGTTCACATAAAACATGGCTACCTGGTTGTCTGTCTGAACCAGGACAGATTGATGAGCCAGGGCAGGAGAGAAAGCTTTGAGAGCTAAGCGAATAGCCCTGAGTTCTGGAGAATGATCTGCTGTGCAGCCTCCCAAAGAGACCACAGGCCCTGGGTGCACTTGCTTAGACAATGAGCTCCCCAGCCCTGCAGGGAGGCGTCTGTGGTCAGTACCACTGTGTACCCTGGAATCTGAAAAGGCACCCCTTTTAGCAGATTGGGTGGGTGCAGCCACCAGTTGAGAGAGTCCAGAAATGGTCTGGACACCCTTATTCTGTCTCTGAGGCTGCCTGTGGCTTGTGACCACTGATTCCGAAGGCACCACTGCGCAGGCCGCATATGGAGCCTTGCATTGGGGGTCACATGAACTGTCGAAGCCATGTGGCCAAGCAGCCTCAGGCAGAGTCTGGCGGAGACCAGTGACCTGTCGAGAAACTTTTTTGCCAAGTTTATCAGTCTTTGGGCTCTGTCTTCTGGCAAGAAAGCCTTTGCCAGCAGAGAGTCCAGCCTTGCTCCTATGAACTCCAAGTTCTGGGAGGGGAGCAAAGTGGACTTTGCGAAGTTTAGTACAAACCCCAGGCTTTGAAGAAGAGCAATAGTTCTAAGGGTGGCTTGTCTGGCCTCCTGGCACATCTGACCTCTGATGAGCCAGTCATCCAGATAGGGGAAGACAAAGATTCCCTGATTTCTCAGGTAGGCCGCCATCACTGCCAGGCATTTGGTAAAGACCCTGGGAGCGGAGGTGAGGCCAAAAGGCAGTACTCTGTACTGATAATGGTTTCCTCCCACAATGAACCTGAGGTACTTTCTGTGGTCTGGATGAATGAGGATGTGAGTGTACGCATCCTTTAGATCTAAGGAGCATAGCCAATCTCCCTGCTGGAGGCAGGGCAGAAGTGTTCCAAGGGTAAGCATCTTGAACTTTGCTTTCTCTAGGAACTTGTTGAGATTCCTGAGGTTCAGGATAGGTCGAAGGCCACCGGTTCTTTTGGGCACCAGGAAATACCTGGAGTAGAACCCGTGACCTTGCAAGTGGGGAGGCACAGGCTCCACCGCCCTGTCCACCAACAGAGCTTGAAGCTCTCGAAGGAGAAGATCTGTGTGCAGGGGAGGCTCCCCTGGAAAGTATGGCGGAGGCAGTTGGTGAAAATGTAGTGCATAGACCCTGTGGACTATGTGCAACACCCAACTGTCCCCAGTGATGTGGCGCCACTGGTGGGCAAAGAGGGCGAGGCGACCTCCTGTGTAGGGTTGGGAGAGCAGGGACTGAGAGGCTACGCTCAAGGAGTCAAAAACCCCCAAACTGCTGAGTGGGAGCAGGGGCCGGAGGCTTGGGGGTCCTCTGCCTACGGGGCCCATTACCCTGCCCCTTGGCTTGCTGACCCTGGGGTGCAGCTTGGGTAGCCTGATACTGAGGGTACTGTTTGTAGGCAGTGCCCTTCCTCGGGTAAAAGGGCTTCTTACCCGAGGACGCCTTCTTGTGAGAAGGGGCAGAGGTCTTTCTCGACAGCCTTGTCCTTGTAAGGTGCTCAGTCTCGAGCTGTGCGGCCTTCTCGGCCATGGGCTTGCCAAAAAGGTTCTCACCTCGGCAAGGGACATCGACCAACTTGTCCTGAACCCATGGCTCGAGGTCCGATGACTGCAGCCATGCCTGGCTTCGAGCCGCGATGTCAGCTGCTGCACTCGGGCCGAAGCCATCGTAGGCAGCGCGGGACATAAACTTCGAGCAGTCCCGAATCCCCGAGGACAAGGACTTGAATCTCTGCAAGGGCTCCCCGGAGAGACCAGCGGAGAACCCAGCCAACTCCTTGGCCAGGTCACGCAAGTACATGCCCATGTACAGCTGGTAAGACTGGACATGGCAAGCAAGCATCGAGCACTGGAAGCACTTTCTGCTGACACCATCGAGGTTCCGGGCCTCCGTGCCGGGGGGCACCGCGGAGTGCATCTTCTGACTTTTCAGACGATGCATGACCGATTCCACCACCATGGAATGGTGTGGTAGCTGCGCCTTTTGAAAGCCAGGGCTCTTCCGGAGTCGATAAATCGAATCAACCTGCTTGCTTAGAACCGGCACCGAGGCCGGTGCCTCCCACATCCAGAAGAGGAGCCGTTCCAGCATCGGAGGAACCGGGACAGTAAAGGCATCCTTCGGAGGAGAGTCGTACTGCAGGGCCTCGAGCTCCTCGGCTCGAGGCTCTTCCTCGGGGTCCGCCGGGATAGCCAACGCGGTGGCCATATCCCGGACAAACTCCGAGAACCGCGTATCCTCCGGAGGGGATCTACTCCGGGGCTCAGACTGCGGTGAGTCCGACGGGACGCACCGAGTCTTGAATGTGTCGGGGGACTCCTCATCCTCCGTCTCCCAGGTGGACTCGTCCGATGAGGAATCAGGGTTTGACCCCGTGGGGTCCTGGAGCAGCTGCCCCGACGCCAGAGGCACCGGCGTCGACGCCCTCGGTCCCGAACGGGAGGTCGAGGGAGACCGCGACCGAGGTCGACCTCGAGCCATCATGGCCTCGAGTATCGTCTCGGTCTCCGGGATCGACTTCGATGTCGATGTCCCGGTGGTCGGGGCAGATGCGCCAGACAGGCTGGCCATCAGTGCCCGCTGCTGCTCCATGAAGGCAGACATTCTGCACTCCAAGGCTGTCATCCTGAGACTCAGCTCGGGAGACGCAGCAGCCACCGACTCGGGCCCTGGCGGCGCCGGGCCCGACGTCGGCTCTCTGGGAGGAGTCCTCGAGGACTACGGGGCTTACGTGTCCAGCAGACTCCGGCTCCACGCGAGGAACTTTGGCAGGCTTCTCTTGTTCCACAGGCCCAGGGCGACGGTCGGGGGTCTTAGACCTGGCCCTCGAGGAGCCAGGGACCTCCTCCTCTGACGTCCTTACGAGCCGCTTCTTCCTCTTGCGTTCCCGGTCGGGGGACCCCCTGTCCGAGGAGCCCCGACGGCGCTCGGGATCCGAATCTCGAGATGTCGAGGCCTCAGACGAGGTCCGGGCCCGGCCGGAGGCTGAGTCGGAGAAAAGCCTTTCTTTCTGCTGCTGGCGACTTCGTAGTGCCTTGGAAGACATCTTCCCACATGGTCCACACGTCTTAGGGTCGTGATCAGGATCGAGGCACCGAAGGCAGCAGTCATGTGTGTCGGTGAGAGACATCAACTTCTTACACCGATCACACGTTTTAAAACCGCTGGAAGCCATCGGGGAAAAAAAGAGTCCCCACGAGGTCAAGGACCGACCTTCCAGGGAAAAAGCAAAAAAGGGCGCGAACGCCAGCCACGAAGAGCAAAAACCGAAAAAGAAAAAAATCGGGCTCGATACCGGTGTACCAAACCCGGCGGGAGGGGAACCGGCGTCAAATCGGGAAGAGAAAATAGCGAGAATCGATGAAAAAAATCAAACTTTTATCCGGGATGACAGGACACATGTCCAGTGGGCTTCTCGGAAAAAAAGAGACTGGGGTAAGATGGCACCTTTAGGCGGGAAGGGAACCGCGCATGCGTGCCTGCATTCCCAAAGGCTTTCATAGAAAGCTAGGGAAATGCTCCGCTGGGGCTTCATCGGCGTCGATGACCTGCTTGGTCCTGGAGAAAAGCATGACTCGGTCCCAGTAGAATATCCGCCAATGTCGATGCAGTCGGTACTGGTACCGAGGTCGGTGCCGGTACCAGTTGAATTGTCTGAAGCGGTTTCAAGGGCATCGAGGCCGTGAGAAGAGCCGCCAGACTGCGTTCAGTAGCCAAAGGTCTTTGGTCTACTGACGCTGCCGATGCTTGGGTATCAATACCGGATGAAGCAGCTGGTACCCCAGAGCATGGCACCAGTAGTTCTGCCGAGGTTGGGGCCTCGAGAACATCCTGGAGCCCCGTTAATGCTTTGGAAGCCGAAGCTTCCCGCCGGGGCAGTGTTGCTGGTACAAGTCCCTGAAGGGCAATGCCAGAGGCATCTCGATGCTTAGAAGGCGATCTACCCTTTGAGGACCGGCCAGATTTATGTTTAGTTACCTGAGATCCATGGAAGGAAGATGAAGCCCTGGAAGACGTTGATGCCAGACGCTGCATCGGAGGGAAAAAGGGTGCTAAGATTAGCAGCTCGGTTTTGCCGGCCCCTCTTTGATATCATCCCACAGGCAACACACTCTGAAATAGAGTGGTCAGGACCTAAACATTTGAGGCACCACTCATGGGTGTTGGTGACGGAGATGGTACCGCCACACTTGGAACACTTTTTAACCCTGGAATTACCGAGATTTTTTGCACACACGAAATACTGTTGGGGTCATAAATGACTCCACAACGAATTTTAATTGTTAACCATGAAAATTTTAAATTAAACAGACAAAATATTTCAAATTAATTATTTATTATATGAAGGTTAAATGTTTTGAAATTTAATGCTTTATCATAAAATTACATGAAGAAGAGTTGCCATGAAAGCAGTTTTTGCATGCACTTGATGAACACAGTAAAGTACTACAGTCATTTGCATGAGACACAGACAATTTCTGAATGTTCTTTGCAAACATTGCGCTTACAGGAGGTGCAAACTATGTTGCTTTTCTTGTCTTTTTCTCTGGAACAGCAGTGACACCTTGCCCTTCTCTTTGGGATCCCAACATTGCAAACAGCATCAGTGGCTTCTTCAGTGCTGGAAGAAGTCTCGCTGCAATTACTCTGAAGCAGCTGCTTTCCTAATTCCAAGAGGAATAGACGACGTCTGTGCTTTGACTTGGACTGCCATTCTGGATTTAGTGACATCCAAATAATGAAGGCGTTCAAAGCACTGATGTCCAACATGTTGTAGAAGATTGTCACTGGCCAGCGTCTTGTCATTCGTTTTGTGGTATACGTGCGCAACATTTGATCTGCCGTATCTACTCCACCTTTACTAGAATTATAGTCCAAGATCATGCGTGGTTTTTTGTCTGGACGTATGTTATCTACTTCTTCTTGATCATCCAAACTGCTCAGAAGAACAACCACTTTTCCTTTCTTTGGGCAATAGGAAACCAGAGTGGCGTCATCGCGAAAGGCAAACAGTGAAGTGAATGCCTCTCGGTCCTTTGCTGTTACAAATTCTGGAGGTAATTCTTTTCTGTTCTTTCGAATTGTCCCCAAAAGTGTCATTTGTTTTTCTAGCAATTTCCGTGACAGGGATAAACTGAAGAAGAAATTGTCAACAGTAACATTTCTGCCAGATCGTATTAATCCTTCAGTGAGTTGCAGCACAACCCTTTCACCCTGATTCTGTTCCCTGTTTTCTCTGAGTTCCCTTCCTGTATATACTTGAAGACGCAGAACATGTGACGTTGCACTGTCACACAACATCCATAGCTTTATGCCATATTTCCCAGGTTTGCTGGGAATATATTGTCTGAACGGAACACGGCCACGAAATGTAAGCAGTTGCTCATCCACGGTAACATTTTCACCAGGAACACAGGCGTCACTTAGACTTGCTTCCCAGGTATCAAAAACGTGTCTGAATGGAGCAAGCTTATCCACGCCTCGTTGTTCACGTCTGTTGGTTGCATCATCAAATCTGAGAGCACAAGAAATTTGCCATATTTTTGCCGAAAACAGAACAACCATCTTCAAGGTTCCACAACTGAACTATGGATTCATTTCGTGACTTGTACACGCCTGAGAGGATCAGAAGTCCAAGAAAACGTTGAAATTCTCCATCTGTCAAATCTTTCCAGGTGTCGTCATAGATGTGTCTTCCTTGTTTGCTCATCCACATCATGATTTCATTCAATAAGTTCTTCCTCATGAACAAGTGGAATGCTGCGAGAGGGCCATCAACATTTCGTACAGCATACCTTGTAAGACCTTGTTGTACGGGCATGACATTAGCTCTGGCGTATCTTCCAGAAGCTTGCTTTATAGGTTTGCTGTTCCATGACGTGGCATCCTTAAATACATAGGCTTCAATGGCAACATTTGTGCTTACAGTTGATGACCTCTTAGCTCCTCTACGACCACAACTAAGATTCCTCACAGATGATACTGACACCGAGGACTCCTGCCTTCTTCCCTATCCAGCACAGCCTCGACCTTTGCCTCGACCTGTAACTTGACTCTTTGCTGCAGGCGATGTTACCGGCTCAACATCAGTCTCACATTCACTTGGCGACCAACTGCTGTCGCCATCTGAATCATGACTGTCATCATCAGATTTATCGCCCAAACTTGGCTGATATGCTTCTTCACTTGCTGTATATGCTGCATCATCAGACAACTCAGAGCCGTCACTGTCAGCATCTCGTTGCAATATTTCTCTTGGGCAGCTGAATACTTTCGTTTTGACATCATAAACAATAACCTAAAATAAATAAACATAAAGTTGAATAAAACGCAAAGCAGTTTTACTATAGGTATACAATAATCGTGATGAACGAGCTGAAAGCCTTTAGATTTCATTGGAAATAATGAGAGAACGTATGATATCGATTACAGAAAATGTGTAATTTTCCTAAAATAAGAGTACAAAAAATAAATGATACATAATTAATGATAAATACCTTTGTCAGATCAAAAAATTCACAAAACTGCAAATTGTATCACGATCCAAACCGGACGTAAGCAACTGGGGTCAAAAATGACCCCACTGGTACTCTGTGCTGCAATTCATCACTAGCGTCACCTAGCGGATGAAAATTATTCCTCTCATGGCGCAATATAAAGAGAATATTGACATGTGAAAAGTCATTAAAAGATTGCATTCTTGAACAACTAGTTTCCGAGATACGTGCTGTGAATCTTGCAATTGGCTCACTTTTGACCCCATCGGTACTCCCAGGGTTAAAACCTGAAGCGGGTTTTTCCATTTTAAAGGAAAGTTGGGCCTACTGCCCAAAATGGCGCGTGGCACCTGAGGAGAAAATACCTGGAAAAGACTCCAGAAGAAAAGTGTTTGGGTTTTTTAAAGAAAAATGAAAGAAGAACTGGCGGTACCGGTGTAGCGTCGAGGGAAGGCAGATGCGACCACAAAAAAAAAAAAGAATAAAAGGGAATATTTTCTGCGGTGACAGGATGTGCGACCTGTCGGCTCCGTGGAAAACGAAGAACTGGAGAGGGACAGTTGGGAAAGGCGGGAAGGCAGCACACAGGCACTGTGGGATGCTCCCAAAGGCTTTCCTATTGGACGCTGGGGAGCGTTCCCGCTCAGGCTCCGTCGGTACCGCCAATACCCATATGTGAAGACTACATTCCTGCTTGTTCCTGGAGATTACCTTCTCCCTAAAGAGTCCAATGTCTGAACCTCCCTTCTCAAGGATGTCAAGGAATGAGTCTTGGAACTCTCAGTCCTTTTAAGGGCAGAATGGACCACAAAGGAATGGTGAGGAAGCTGAGGCTTCTAGAACCTGGGAGCTTTTTGTACTCTGTACATGGAGTCAAGCCTTCTACTGACTGGAGAAACAATGAGGGGGGTTCTCCCACATTCTCATCTGTACTCTCTGTAGGATATGGCGCATGGGCACTGTCACTGCCTCTTTAGGGGCTAAGGAGTATTGCAGGATCTCCAACTCTTCTGTTCTGGGTTCATCCCCAATCTCCAAAGAAAACTGAATAGCCTTGACCATATCCCTTACAAAATCCTGTAAGGTCAACCTCAGGAGGGCTCATGAGGTGGAAAAGGGTCCAATGAAAGTTCAAGAGACCTATCCTCCAACAAGTCTTCAGATTCCACATCAGTTACCCAGCCTTCTGAATCATACTGAGAGAGGAAGTCAAAGTACTTAGTTTCTGCCTGGATCTCTCTCCTGACCCAAGGAGATTGAGTGCTCCTTCAGGAACAGTGATGCACCAATGCCCTTTTAGATTTCGGAGGTGCATCGGATCCTGAAATACTAGAGTGATATTGGCCAGACAGGCACCTGGTGCCAGGGCCCTTCGATGCCTCAATGTTGATGCATCTCCCGCAGGCAGTGCGTGTGTCTCGAGAACTGATTGCACGGCAGTCGATGTTGTTGTAGCAGAGGTCAAGGCTCTTGCCTGCTGCGCAGCCAAGAGCACCACAATGTGTTCCTCAAGAGCCTGCAGAGGTGCTTCTCCATGGCTGCTGATTCTGAAGGATGTGGGACCTGAGGAACTTTGACACATGTACCCAGTATCTGTACAGGGGTATCGGAAGTTTGGTCTCAGCTCTCAATAGGCTGCCACTACACCTCTGATGTTCTGTAGGATGAGTTCCCTTCCCTTCAGGGCATCTTCGAGGAACACACCAGAGTCTTCACTTGGTGCTTGATGAGATCACCCTTTGATGTCGAAGGCGAAGCCAAATCCTTCCCCATCTTCAAGTGGATATCGATTGATAGCCAATGCTCCAGAGCACGTTGGGTGCTCAGCTCAGAGTGGTCCCAAGCACGCCTCTGTTGATGCATCGCCAGTGTCCGATGCAGCCTTTGAAGCCATTGAGACCAGTGCTGTCTATGCCGATGCCTCAGACTTTTGAATGCCAAGAAGTGATTTGTGCTGCTTCTCTCGACCCTCGAGTCCTTGTTATGTCATTTGCAAGCATAAATTACAAGAAGAGGGTTGATAATTGGGTCCCAGGCACTGAAGGCAACAATTATAGGTATCCATTGCAGATATGGGCCCTGCACAATGGGAACACTTTTTAAACCTGCTAGCCAGTTTCTGGGACATGTCGCTCAGAAAGATAGCCACAGCAAAATCAAACAGTTCAATTTTTAAATGAGGAGACCCACGCCGAGAGTGGCAGAGGTGCCGTGGAAAAAGAAAAGAAAATTAAAATGACTGAAGGGCCAAAAACAAAAGGCAAAAGAGAAAATCATGATGGCAGATGATCACAGAGAAAAAATGGAATCCCCGCAGGGGAAGAAAATCATTTACCAAGTGAAGAAGACCGGAACATGTTCATTGGGCTCCAAGGAAAAACGAAGACTACTTTATGAAGGTGCCACAGCAGCAGGCGGGAAGAAGGCATGTAGGTGTAATGGAACCTTCCAAAAGCTTTCAATAGTAGCTGGAGAGTGATCCCACACAGGCTCAGTCAGTGGACAGCACCCATATGTGAGGGCTAATTCCTGCTTGTCTACAGTGACATGACTTTATGGCTTAGATACTGATCAAGTACTTTCATGCAGTATTCAAAGGTGAATGGTGAGTGACCACAGATAATTGACAGGGACACAGATTGAATGCTGGTGGACACAGTTTAGTAAATAGCCCCCCTAATGGGCTGGATGCCGAGGTAAAGACAAATTCTGACACATCTTTTCTGTCCATGAATTACCAAATCCAATAGGGATGTATTTTACAACTGAACTAAACACAGTTTTCCTCTAGCAAAGGCATGGATTTTGTAATTGGATCCTTGAGGTCAGATTAAAGGACCAACTTCTATTTCTCCCCAATTTGTGGAAAGCAATATCTGCCCTTTTCCATTCTGTACAGGCACTTCTATCTGCAGCAGGCTTGTAGGCATTGCTGACAGTACTTAATTAAGATCTTATTCTAGGCTGTACCTTTCCTGGCCTTATCTACCGTCAGCTTAGCTAACTCTGAGAGAAGCACTGTTCCATAAATTTGCTTTGTTAGTGCCTATTAAAACCCATATTAAACATCTAATGTGCCAGGTTAACAATTAATGTATCTTAATCAACTAAAGCAGAAATTACTATTAGGGGCCGCCATGCCTTGCAGTTAATACAGTGCAGCAGATAATGTGAAATGACTCTCCAGGAGTATAGCTACCTACCTTCCATGATATAGTGACTGTGCCTTTAATGCATGGGAGAAAACAGTGCTCCGAGTTTGTGGCATGATTGCCTTCCCCAAAAAGCTGGAAACATCCCTGGCAACTACCAGTGAAGTTTTGTGGTTACCACAGGTTAACATTTGCTATTAACATGCCTTCATTGCAACATCTTGACTTCATTTCATAAAAGGCTCCTAGACTGGGGAAAGCTCTGCATGTTGTTTACTTTAATGATTGACTTTGCCCTAAATTTCAGTAGTTTTCTCTATATAACAGCCTAGAGAGTAATTGATGACAATGTAGTAGCAAAATGAAGTGGCTCGGAGGAAGATAATAACCAAGAGGATCATACAGTCATTGGTCCTAGTGCCATTTCTACTTAATATCCCCAAATAGGATATTAGAAGGGCTAGAAGGAAAGCTATTTTTGTAATTCTCTGGAGGTTCAGCTTTGATTCAAGTGTTCATGGCAATGTAGCAAAATCAGGAGGGATCTAAGAAAGCATGAAGGATGGTTGAGTGAGGCAGCTAAAATTGAACATAAAGCTGCACCATGTCATTTAAAGTGAAGAAAACTAGGGGAGAAATAGGCGATAGGCAACCACCAAACAGGCGAGCGTGATATGTGATAAACTGATGGTGCTAAATAATAGCAGTGGGAAGAGCCATATAAATGGTAAGCTGCATAAAAACGTTTCCAGAGAGGGACCGCAAGATGGCAAGGAAAAAAAAAAAAAGAGCTCACCTTATGTACTGTGTCCAACTCTGAAGAATGTGTCTTTGGAAGGCTATAGATGCAATACAGACAACATGAGGACAGCTACCGCAATAGTTCTATGATGATAATTATACTCTGAAGAACAGCAGAGAGAGGAGTGGTAGACAACATGCTCTAATGTCTCCAGGGTAAACAAAAATTTAAAAGAGAAACACATTACAATAGGAAATTCTAAAACCAGGGGTCATGAAGTAGACAGGTTCAACGTAAGGAGATACAGTTGTGGTCAACATTATTGGCACCCTTGCAGTTAAACCCTTTAATGTCCAATATCTCCTTAAAAAAAAAGTGGCCAGCAAAATGGCTTTAGACTATATATGCACACATATTAGACACACAAACAAGACCAAGTAAAAAAGGAAATAGTAAGAAATAGTATAAAAACTGAGACATTGCCAGGACATGATTATTGGCACCCTTAGAAACAATTCAAATCAGTTTGAACAGAAGAACCACTTTCACACTGCAGCAAAATTAGACACACCTGTGATCAATTGTCAGTACTCACATGACTGGAATCAACCAATGAGAGATGGCTCTAATGTTTAAAATGGCCATATTCACTCCCTGTTCCATTTTCATAATGGTGAAGACAAGAGAGCTGCCTGAGACGGTCAGATAAGCCATTATCACCAAACATCAAATGGGTACAAGGCCATCTCCAAAGACCTTGGGATTCTTGTGTCTACAATTCGCATTGTTGTTAAGACGTTTTTTGCTCATGGAACTGTCAAAAATAGGGTTGCCAACTGACTCCAGATGCGCCCGACAGGTTCGATCCGGTCCTGGGTTTACCTCATTGCATGAAGGGATATGTAGTTCTGATTTCTCCATTGCACGCCATAAGAAAAGGAAAACTACAAGTCGCTGCATGCAATGGTGTAAACCTAGGACTGGATCAAGCCTGTCGGGCGCATCTGGAGCCAGTTGGCAACCCTAGTCAAAAACCTCTCAGGATGTGGTGGGAAGAGGAAAATTAATCCAAGAAGTCTTTGAAGCTTAGTACGAATCATTGGAAAAACACTATATACAACATTTGAAGAGCTTAAGGCTGACCTGGAACAATCTGGAGTGGTGGTTTCAACCCGCACCATATGCCATGCACTAAACAAAGAAGGACTTCATAGGCGAAGGCCAAGGAGGACCCCCCACTGCTCAAAGACAGACATAAAAAGGCACACCTCATCTTTGACAAACCCACCTTGAGAAATCACAATTCTTCTGAGAAAATGTTCTGTGGACAGATGATACCACACTTGAACTCTTTGGCAATGCAGACCAATGATAAATTTACAGGTGAAGAAATGAAGCTTATATAAAGGAAAAAACACCCTTCCTACAGTTATATATGGTGGAGGTTCCATTATGTTGTGAGGCTGTTTTGCTGCCTCAGGTCCTGGAGGCCTGGAACATATTAAAGGAATCATGAAATCAGAGGACTACCAAGGTATTTTGGTGCTAACCTGGTGTCAGAAAGCTAGGTCTGGGTCAAAGTTCATGGGTCCTCCAGCAGGACAATGACCCAAAACATACATCCAAAAGTACAAAAGAATGGTTAAAAAGAAACAAACGGACTGTTTTAAATTGGCCAGGAATGAGTCCTGATCTCAATCCAATTGAGAACTTTTGGAAAGAGCTGAAATCTGCCATTGATAAAAGGAATCTTGGAAACATTCATGAGCTGGAACAAATCACGGTTGAACAGTGGGAGAAACTACCAGCAGAAAGATATGCGGAATTTATAGATGGCTACAAGAAACGCTTGGAGGCTGTCATCACTGCCAAAGATTGTGCAACCAAATATCAGTGAAGGGTGCCATTAACTCTGACCAGGTCATTTGTTTTTTTCTCAGAAATTACTATATTAATGTTGCATAGATATCTTTTTTTTGTTGTATACCTTTTGAACATACTATTAAAATATGACATCATGCAGTTGGACTATTTCCATTTTCTTCTCAAGATATTGTACACAACATACCTAAAATGGAAGGGTGCCAATAATGTTGACCACAACTGTATTTCATCACAGAAAATATGGCAGATGCACAGAACAGTCTTGAAGTGAAAAAAATAGAGAAAAATTATATTGAAATTCGAGAAAAAAAAGGATAAATAAACAGGAAGGATTCTTATGAGAGGGTAAGGGTCAGGGTCAAGAAGTATCTACAGTACAGTAAGTAGGTAGAAAATAATTGGCCTTGAAGGCTTAAGCTGTTAATTTCTGGCCCCCGTCTCAAGTTCTTACTGAGATTACTAGCAGAAACTGTAAAGCTCTGGCATGTGCTCCTCATATACCTGTGTTTCTGCTAACTTAATTAAAGGCAGATTAAAATAACTTTACTCACATATGGTTCACATTTCCAAAAAAGGTTCCATAATAAGGTAATTAGTGTAATGCACTCTAGGTATCTAAAATAGACATTTCTACCACAGGAGGAAATTAGGGATGAAATTCATTCATGCTCTGTTGGGTACATGTACATTCTGAAACTTCCTGAGCAGACCATAATTCACAAATAATGTTTTGTCAACAATCTACAGTCTTGGAATCCCCTGCAGCAGAGGACACCAACATATGGAGACTGATGCTGTACAGGGAAGGTCTACAGTATAAAAGCTACACAGCTGAGAGAAAGCGTAGTTACTCACCTGTAACAGATGTTCTCCAGGGACAGCAGGAATCAGTCCTCACATATGGGTGACATCAGCAGCACAGAGCATGCACTGAGCATTTCCCCAGCTTTCAAAGAAAGCCTTTGGGAATGCCACCACACATGCGAGGTCCCCTTCTCGCCCAAGAGTGCCATCTTGATCAGTCAGATGACACATCTCGGGCAAAGATTAAAAAATACCAAGAAGAGTGGGCAACTCCAAGGGGAGGTGGTGGGTTGTGAGGACTGATTCCTGCTATCCCTGGAGAACACCTGTTACAGGTGAGTAACTACTCTTTCTCCAGGAATAAGCAGGAAGTCAGTCCTTATATGGGAATCCCAAGCTACAGAGGACCTGTAGAAAAGCGCCACAGTGAGCCATGAGCAGACACTGGTAACAGAAGACAGCTTGAGGACCTCGGGTCCCCGGAAGACCCCGGTAGCCGCAGAAGGGTCGGAGGGCCAGAGTTGCCTAAACCCCGAACAAATTACGGAGTACGGCCAGGCCAAAGGCACTGTCCCGACGGGACTCCCTCTCCAGGCAGTATTGCAGTGCAAAGGTGTTAACAGAGGACCAGGTTGCGGCTCTACAGATGTCTGTCAATGGCACGGAGCGTAGGTGTGCCACAGACACCACCCTCGCATGAACACCGTGCACTGGTGACTTGGCAGTCCAGTGGTAGCCCGGCCTGAGCCTGGGCGAAGGCGATGCAGTCCACCACCCAGATGGAAAGGGTCTGCTTGGTGACCTCAAGCTCTCAGTGGGCAGGGTTGTAGGAGATGAAGAGCCGCTCAGACCTGCAGTGAGAGCCTGTGTACGCTGCAGGTAGAAGGAGAGAGCCCTCCTACAGTCAAGGGTATGGAGGATCGCCAATGCCCTGTCGGCGTGGGGCTTCGGAAAGAAAGACGGCAGCATTATTTCCTGGTTAAGGTGGAAATCCGAGACAATCTTCGGGAGAAACTTGGGGTGCGTTCAGAGAACCACCCGGTTCCCGTAGAATCTCGTGTAGGGTATGTCGGCCATCAGGGCCTGAAGCTCACTCACCCTCCGGGCCGAAGTGAGGGTCACCAGAAAAAACACCTTCCAGGAAAGGTGCCGAAGCGAGCAGTATGCCATCGGCTCGAAGGGCGGCTGGGTTAGCCATATGAGGACAATATTGAGATCCCACTCTGCTGGAGGTGGCAGGATGGGGGCTTTGGAAAGAAGCAGCCCGCGCATGAAGCAGGAAACCAGCAGCTGGCCCAAGAGGGGTCCACCTCTGACTGGGTGGTGGTTGGCCGAGATCACACTCAGATGGACCCTGACCGAGTTGGACTTCAGGCCTGCCTGCAAGAGATGGAGCAGGTACTGCAGGACCAAGTGGGTGGGGCAAGAGAACAGGTTGGCCCGTATCCTCGAGCACCACACCGAGAACAAACGCCAATTTAAGGCATAAGCCCTCCTAGTTGAGTCCTTGCATGAGGCCAGCAATATGTCCTCAATCTCCACCGTGGGGGGATGAAGAGGGGCTAGAGTGACCCGCTCAGTCGCCAAGCTGTGAGGGATAAGGACCTCAAGTTCAGGTGAAGTAGCAGACCCTCCTTCTATGTCAACAAGCCTAGCATGCTGTCGAGGGGAATCGGAGGCTGCAATGAGAGGCAGAGCAGCAGCAGGAACCAAGGCTGCCAAGGCCACTGCGGGGCCACGAAAATCACCAAGGACCCGTCCCGCTGTATCTTGAGGAGAGCTCATGCTGTGAGTAGAGTGGGGGAAATACATACAGGAGGCCGTGCGCCCACGACAGCAGGAAGGCATCGGAGGTTTCCTTGTTTGGGTGGGGAACTGGGCCACAGAACCGCAGGAGCTGCGAATTCGCTGGGCTGGCGAAGAGGTCTAGGATCGGAGTCCCCAACATCAAAACAGCCACTGTGCCGTCTGCGGGCAGAGGCGCCACTTGTGTGACTGGAGGATCCGGCTCAGCCTGTCTCACAGGATATCCTGGCCTGGGAGATAGGTGGTCTGTAGGGCTATGCCTTGGCGAATCGCAAAGGACCACAAGGCTACCACCGCCAGGCAGAGGCTGAGAGAGCAGGTTCCTCCCTGCTTGTTCATACAGAACATTACCACCGGGTTGTCCATCTGAACAAACACCGCCTGATGGGGAACGCGTTGCCTGAGTGCCCAGAGGGCGAGTAAGACTGCCCAGAGTTGAAGAAGGTTGATCGACTGTCGGGAATCCTCCAGGGACCAAGTCCCCTGCATGCAGAGCTCACCGCAATGGGCTCCCCAGCCTGTAAGGGAGGTGTCCATGGTCCAAACCATGTCATGCTGTGGAGCCTGGAACAGCATGCTTCGAAGCAGATTCTGGGCATCCCGTCACCAGTCGAGGGACTCAGACAGCCGGGGAGTGCCCGAGACGGCGTCTTGGAGATGACCTGTCACCTGAATCCACTGAGCTCGAAGGCACCACTACATCGCCTGCATGTGCAGTTGGGCATCAGAGACAACGTGGACCACTGATGCCATATGGCCGAGGAGACAGAGCATCGCTTAGGCCGAAACTGTGTCGTGACGCTGAACCACGAATGCCAGAGCGACAAGGTGGTCTGCCCTGTCCTGGGGAAGGAAGGCTGTCGTCCGCTGAGTGTCGAGGCATGCGCCGATGAACTCCAGGGATCGGACTGAAGTGAGATAAGACTTCAGGTAATTTGACTACGAAGCAGAGGTGCTTGAGGAGGTGGATGGTGCGGGCCATGGCCCGCTGTGCCTCGTCGGCCGTCTTTCCTATAACGAGCCAGTCGTCTAGATAAGGGTAGATGAAGGTGCCCTGTAATCGAAGGTGGGCTGCGGCCAACGCGAGGCATTTGGTGAACACTCGCAGGGCGGAAGTGAGGCCGAAGGGAAGCACCCTGTATTGGTAGTGGTTCCCTTGTACCCTGAAGCACAGTATTTCCTGTGTTTGGGGTGGACGAGGATGTGAGCATATGCATCCCAAAGTCCAATGAGCATAGCCAGTCGCATGCTGGAGGAAGAGCAGCAAGGCACAAAGGGAGAACATTTTGAATTTCTCCCGCACCAGATATTTGTTGAGATTTCTTAAATCGAGGATGGGTCGGAAACCACCTGTCCGCTTTGACACAAGGGAGTAGAACCCACAACCTCTGAGGTGCGGTGGGACCACTTCAACTGCTCGTTCCTCGAGAATGTTGGCAAGCTCCTGTGCCAAAAAGACCTGATGCGCGGGGAGCCGAGGGGGCTCCGCTGGGCAGAAGGGTGGAGGAAGTCGATCCAGGTGAAGGAAGTAACCCTCCCGGACGACCTGGAGGACCCAGGTGTCTGAGATGACAGACTCCCATTGGGAAGCAAAGTGGACCAGGCACCCTCCCACCGGTAGCTGGGTCGATGGAGGGCGATCGGCTATGCATCTAGCATCAAAAGCCCAGGGCTGACTGGGCCAGTGCAGGGATCTGGCTTTTGGGTCCCTTAGGCTTACGCGGGCTCTGGGGCTAGCTCTTGCTTTGTCTGCCCTGGGGTGGAACTGGTGCCGGAGGGTAAGGTGGGTAGCCCCGGTAGGGAAGACCATCCCTCTGGAAGAAAGACTTCTTTCCCTGTTGCTTCTTCTGTGGGAGAGAGGAAGTCTTTTGGGAGAGATGGATGCAAGTGACGTACTCCATCTCAATCTCCACTGCTTTGTCCTCCATTGGCTTGCTAAGCAATTGCTCGCCGAGGCACGGTACATCAAGCAGCTTTTCCTAGACCCATTATTTGAGGTCTGAGAACTGTAGCCAGGCCTGCCGCCTGGCCCTGATACTTGATTGGAGGACTCAAAACTGTCGTATGTAGCACGAGAAAGGTACTTTGAATAGTCCCCCACTGACTTCAGGAGGGGCTGGAAATGGCAGAGGTAATCACTGTTGAGAGCCGCCTGGAAACCTCCGAGCTCCTTCGTGAGGTCATGAAGGAACATGCCTATGTATAACTGGTAAGCCTGGATGCGGCAAGCTAGCATGGAGCCTTGGTAGGCCTTACGCCCGAGGGCATTGAGGGCGTGAGATTACCTACCCGGTGGACCGAGGAGTGAGTTTTTGGGCTCTTTTGCTTCTGCATGGCCGACTCCACCACCATGGAGGTATAAGGAAGCTGGGGCTTCCAGAGGCAGGACCCCTGCTAGATCCTGTACATGGTGTCCAGGTGCTTTCTGATAATGGAGATAGATGCAGGTGTCTCCCACATGCGGAGGAGCAGCCGGGCTAGGATGGGCGGAACAGGTACTGTGAGGGATTCCCTCGGCAAAGCCTCGCATTGTAAAATACCGAGTTCCTCCGCATGGGGCTCTTCCTCAGACTGCATGGAGAGTGCTAGGGCTCGAGCCATGGCCTGTACAAACTCCAGAAAGGAGGTATCCTCGGAAGGAGACCGCCGCATCTATGCAGATGGAGAAGGATCCGAGGGGAAATCCCGATGAGTCAGAGATTCAGGGGAAGTGTCACCGTCGGACTCCCAGCCTGAAATTTCCGAGGAAGACTCGGAGCTAGGTTGCTTGAGCAGAGTCTGTGCTGTGTACTGGGTGCTCAAGGTCGAAGCCCACCTGGAGCCAGAGACACTAGCTCGAGAAATCTCGCACCTGACCGGAATGGAGATGAAGACCTCTGCCGGGATCCCTCACAAGACCCTAGCTCTCGGGGGTTGTCACAGTGGTATGAGGAGCCATCACAGGCGTCGACTTCGGTCTCAGGGCACGTGCCAGCAGGGCCTGGCACCAGCACCTGCTGGGCAGCAAGGAAGACAGAAACACTGCGCTCCAATGCCAGCATTAAGGCCTTTCACTTGGGAGTGGGGCCCTGTGACACCGGGGTGACCGGGTCATGAGGAGAGGTGGTCCTCGCCGGGGCGACCCTTGGAGACCGGACGCCATGGCCAGAGAGGCCTCTATATCCGTATGAGGTACCTTTCGCGGCTGCTTCTTCTCTGACTCTTGAGACTGCCTCGGAGGACTGAGGGACCGAGCGCGAGAACGCTCATGCTTGTCCGACAGGGTCCTCGAGGCTGCCTTCTTCCGCTCTCTTTTGGGGAACCCTTGCTTAGAATGATGCTGGGGCCATGGAGTGGCCGCAAGGGACCCCAGAGGCTGAAGGTTGGTAGAGCAGGAAGCTACCGGGGACACCGGGACCACCTTGCGGAAAATATCATTCAATTTCTGCTTACAGCTCTGGATGGCCTTGCGGGACATCTTTTTACAAAGGGAGCAGAGCTCCGGGTTATGGTCATTTCCTAGGCACCTAAGACAACAGTCATGGGTGTCCGTGAGTGGCATATTTTTAGAGCATCTGTCACACTTTTTGAAACTGGAGGCTGAGGGCAAAAAGAATCCCCGCAAGGTTGAAGACCTTCGCTCGGCCAGCGGTTGAAAAGGGCACGAAATGCACTAGAGATGAAGAAAGAAGTAAAAATGAAAACAGCAAAGTCTCAGAGCCCGCTGCCGAGGCAGGGGCACTGGGGACAGCGAGAAGAGGAACAGGAAACCCAGAATTAGAGAGAAAATTAAGAGATTTTTTCCTAGTTACAGGGATATGCACTCTGAAGGGCTCCACGGAAAAAGGGAGACTGATCAAGAATGGTACCCTTGGGCGGGAAGGGGACCACACATGCATGGTGGCATTCCCAAAGGCTTTCCTTGAAAGCTGGGGAAATGCTCCACGTGGGCTCCGTCGGTGCCATCACCTATATGAGGACTGACTCCTACTTGTTCCTGGAGAAGCTACAGTAGTCTACATTGTGAATATAGAAAAAAAAAGTCTGATGTTCTAAAAACTTAACAGTAAAAGACATTTGTTTTCATTATGCATTACTTGAATTTCTAAAATCAAACAAGATAAAACTGCTAGCTAAAAAAATATTAACCACAAAATAGGGAGTGGAGACAGTATTCTATACATAGCTATAATCTGAAATGCTCATTTATATTAAAAAAGCAAACAAAACAAAAAACTGTTTAGTTTTATGTCTCCTTTCTGATTTTCGGAGATCCTTGTGTTTCTAGAAGCAACTGCCTTGTTAACATGCATTGTATGTTAGGAAGGCTGCACAAATGCCCTGAAGGTCTAAAGTTATTCTTATGAGGAAGAGTCCAGAGCAGAAACTTGTGTTGTGAGGCAGGGGTTTGATTATCAGAGGCAGCAACAGGCCAAAGCAAAAACTTCAAGTCACCCAGAGCTCTGCTGCTGCAAAAACACTGCAGCAAGAATGGGTCCTCTGCCCTCTACCCTTTGTCTTCAATCCATTTAACTTTAATATAAAAAAGCACTTGGTTTACAAGGCGTTTTCACAATGAGGTCCACAGTGTTTTCCACTTGAATTTTGTTGTCTTTATTTGGAACAGTATTCTATAAAGATTTTTAAAATAAAGATGCAGTTTTAAAGCATGTTTGACTTCAAGAACATGAGTTTGTTCATGTTCTCAGGGCTCAGTAGCCGCCTCCTTTTGATTAGTAGGGCCTGCTCACACATATGTACACATTCGCTTCGGGCTCCTACAGCAGGCACAGCTAGGAGCCAGAAAGCTAGTTTGGCTAGTTTTCTATGCTTTTGGGTAACAGACAACCAGTACTGAAACAAGTCTGGGGTGGCTTGGAAGAGAGGTTCTTGTAAATAATCATAGACTTCATTTTTCCCAAACTGATCATCTGCCTGTGCTTTGGATGTTTCACTTGCCACTGCAGTTGGGGGATTCTTGGAAGGTGACTCAAATTCCACCTCCTCCACCTCAGCATCTCTCACCTCATGGATGAGCTCACATACTTTGCCAATAATCTCTTCATGCTGGTAAGATGGGACTGGTCTCAGCTTCTGTTGAGGGTCTAAGATCATAGCAACTTTGTGTGCAGCATCGACCTTAAAGTTCTCTTTCAGTGCTTCCAGGAAAAGGTGGCAGAGCTTACTTATGACCCCAGCATCATTGGCTTTGGATGTGAACAACTTCTCTAGTTTTACATAAGTTGGCAGTACAAGTTGCAGAGTTGGTTTGCTCTCACTGCTCAGCTCAACTACTGCTTGTTTCACTGGTGCTAAGATGGCAACCAAGTTGCTCAGCAAATGTTTGTTCAGATTCTGAATAATATTCATTTTTTTGGCGCGGCTATAGAATTCACAGATCTGTTCATAGCGCTCATGGACAAGCAAAAGGCTGTCAGTCACAGAGTTCCAACAGGGAGGGGGACATGTCTCTTCCAAGGAGCCAAATGTCTCCTTGGAGAGGCCTGTTGATCCTGCAAGGTCTTCTGAGACATTCAATAGCTCAATAACTTCATGCATATTACGGGCCTGTAGTGTTCGTTTGTTGAGCACACTCTGTACCATGCCACTGAGAGCACATGCAGAGCAGCGCAAGCACATACCTGCCTTGGAAAAAGCAGAGGAGTTGACTTTGCAGTCCGTGATGTATACCGTCCTGATTTCTGACATGACAAATTCAGACATCACATTTTGCACCCACTGATGGATAAATTCTCCATTGTCTCGAATGTCCACATCCTTGATGCCCAACATGTACCTTTTAATCTGATTACCCTCTGCCTGGTAAGCAGTTAAGATGAAGCAGGAGTCTGGACCAACACTCTGAGAGTGGCAGGTGACTCCAATTCCAAGGTGTACATTACTACCAAGGGCACAGGTCACTTTCACTTTCACTTGGTTATACATACGAGGCAAATGCTTTAGTGCCAGTGTGTTCATATTGCCCAGAATTTCGCTAACTGAGAAGGATCCATAGCGTGCTCCAGTGTCTACCAGGGTTTGTGCCAACTTGATGAACTCCTTGCCATTTACCACACTGAGAGCTCCAAGATCTGCGCATACCACCCTCAGCAGCCTCTCAGCAATGTGCTGACGTTCTCTCTCTGGCAACGAGTTGTGAACTGCTGCAGCTGCTGTTGCTGAAAAAAGTTAAAACATAAATATATCACATTTTATCATAATTTTATGTAAAATGTAGTTCTTATTTACTCAGATTTAAAGAGCAAGACACATTTGCTCTGGTGTCCCGCATTTCTAACTCATGCATTCTACATTTTGCTGGAATCTCCAGAATTTTCACTTCCTGAAAGCAAAGTTGTTTACCTGTAAGAGGTGTTCTCCACAGACAGCAGGATTAATCAGGCACACAAGTGGATAATATCATTGAATGATGCCAACTAGTATACAGTTTTGAGCATCCGTAACCCCTTGTGCATGCAGTGGGCTCCTCAGTTCCCTCAGAATCATAGCTCAAGGAGTAATGCAACTCTTGGGGAGGTGGAAGGAATTGTTTGCCTGATTAATCCTGCTGTCTACAGAGAACATATGTTACAGGTAAGCAACTTAGTTTTCTCCACTGACAAACAGGATGTAATCAGGCAAACAAGAGGTGGCTCCTAAGCCATTCAATGTTATAAATAACTCATCCGTCATTGAGTGACTTGATCATATGATGAAGCGACACAAGGTTTGCATAGATCACAAAAGACGGGTTAGTCACTATGCTCAACTAACTATACTGGAGGAAAGTCCATAAACTATTATCAAAGTGGACTGTGGGGATATCCACAGCTTATCCATAGGATGAGCATGGAATCTATCTGTTTTGGTGTCCTGTCAAGTACTTGTGACCTGGATTGGCTATTGTTAGAAACAGGATACTAGGCCCGATGGACCTTTAGGTCTTTAATCAATATGTTTTTGTTAAACATTTGCTATATACCATCCTTCAATAGAATATCAGAGTGGTTTACAATCTGAAGTGAAAACATACTAAAAGTACATTAAACAAAAAAAAAATATATAAATAGAATAAAACAGACATCAAAGAACAAATAACCAACCCAAAGAATGGGAGTTACTAGTTTCCTCTGCTGAGTCCACATCCACCACCTATTCCGGATGGAAATCTCTTATAAACAGATATGCCTTCAATCCTGCTTGAACGTTTTGCAGGAGCTCACAAGACAAATGTACTTAGGAATGGCACTTCGCAACCATGAAGCTTGAATGTAAAAAGCAGAATCTTGTAGATTCAAGCCTAGGATGAGCTGGAAGTAGTACTACCAATAACAGATCATCTTCAGATTGCAATACTCTACCACGAACAATGGGAACTAAACAACCTGAGAGAACCCTGTATTGAAAATCTTATTTACAGTGCTCAGTAATTTAAACTTAGACCTAAGGAAAAAAAATAGGAAGCCACTGGCTTTCCTGCATAAGAGTGACATGATCTGCAACTTTTACATGATAAATCAATAAAATAGCAGTGTTATGAGCTACCTGTAGTCTAGGTTAATTTCATAGAAAGATTAAGGGCATTACAGTAATCCAACCGTGAAATAAGAAGCAAGCACCAATTGACCTAATAGCAAATCTTATGTTATGTTCACTAAAGGAGGACTGGTCCAGGCAGTAGTGCGAAGTGAGGGTTTGAAGGAAGTACCAAGTAGTTGCTTTGTCTGTGATTATCAGTGAAGCCGGTTTCAGGAGAATGGCTCTAACTTTGTGAGGTTTGACCTTTCTGATTAGGAGGATACTACTTTACTCATCAAAGAATTAAATATAAGGTACTAGACAATTAGCTACGATTTGGTTTTCCATTGGACTGTCAAATCTGTTGGGGTCAAAGGAGACAAACAGCTGCATAGATCTGGATTCCATTCTTACATAAGATATGCCATACTAGGTCAGACCAGGGTCCATCAAGCCCAGTATCCTGTTTCCAACAGTGGCCAATCTACGTCATAAGTACCTAGCAGTCTCCCCAAAAGACACAGGTTCCTCAATGCTTGTATTGGGTCAATCAGTGATATCCCGGGTCCCTTTTAATAATGGTTTATGGACCTTTCCTCCAGGAGTGTGTCCAAACCTTTTTTAAACCCAGCTACACTAACAGCTTTTACTACATCCTCCAGTAACAAATTCCGGAGTTTCATTAAATATTGAGTGAAAAAATATTTTCTCTTATTAGTCTTAAATAGTTTACCCTGTAGCTTCATTGCATGTCCCCTAGTCTTTTTATATTCTGATGACGTAAACAATCGATCTACGTTTACCCGTTCCACTCCATTCATTAATTTATAGACCTCTATCATATCTCCCCTCAGCCGTCTTTTCCAGGTTGAAGAGCTCTAACCTTTTTAGCCTCTCTTCATAGGGGTATCCTTCCATCCCCTTTACCATTTTGGCGACTCTTCTCTGTACCTTTTCTAATAATGCTATATCCTTTCTAAGATATGGTGACCAGAATTGCACACAATATTCAAGGTGCGGTCGCACCATGGAACGATATAGAGGCATTATAATATCCTTTGTTTTATTTTCCATTCCTTTCCTTATGATACCTAGCATTCCATTTGCTCTCTTTGCCGCCGCTGCACACTGGTGGAGGGTTTTAACATGTTATCCACGATGACGCCTAAATCTTTTTCCTGGGTAGTGGTTCCCAATGTGGAACCTTGCAGGGTGTAACCACAGTTTGGGTTATTCTTTCCTAAGTGCATAACTTCATCTGCCATTTCGATACCCAGTCTTCCAATTTATCAAGATCCTCTTGCAATTTTCCATCCTCTTGGGCTTTAACAACTTTAAATAGTGTGTCATCTACAAATTTGATAACCTCACTCGTTATTCCCTTTTCCAGGTCATTTATGAATGTCAAAAAGCAGCGGACCCAGCAAAGATCCCTGCGGTACTCCACTATTCACCTTTTTCCATTGGGAAAATTGGCCATTTAGCCCTACCCTCTGCTTTCTATCTTTTAACCAGTTCCTGATCCACAATAGTACACTGCCTCCTATCCCATGACTTTTTAGTTTTGCCAAAAGTCTCTGATGAGGGACCTTGTCAAAGGCTTTCTGAAAGTCCAGATACACTATATCAACTGACTCACCTTTGTCTACCTGTTTATTCACACCTTCAAAAAAACATAACAGATTAGTATGACATTGCCGCGGCTTTTGACTCTGTTCATCATGATCTTTTAATAGGGCGACTAAAAGAAAAAGGCATCAATAACACTGCCCTGGAGTGGTGTAAATCATACCTTGATCAGAGATGGCAGTACGTTACCTCAGGAACCGCAACATCCGCACCTTACCACCAAAAACAAGGCGTACCACAAGGATCATCCCTATCTTCACTCTTCTTCAACATATACATACAGCCTGTTTGCAATATCATTAGGTCCTTCAATGTTGAATGCTTGATATACGCTGACGACATCCTTCTATACATGCCTTTCTCCACAGCCCATATGGACCTCTCCCCGCTAGCCAAATGTTTTGATGCAGTATCTGAATGGCTTCAATCCCAGAACCTCCGAATTCAACACAAAAAGACCGAGGTTCTTTTCATCACTAGAGACCCACTTTTCACCCCCCCATCCCATATAAAGGTCAAAGAAGCTGAGCTCCAATCCAAACCTTCCATTCGTTACCTTGGAGTCACTTTGGACCAGCGCATGGATTTGAAACTACATATAACCAACGTAGTCAGAGCCATCTACCTCAAGATCCGGACACTCCGCCATCTTCGCCCCCTGCTTGATCCTGATGACTTCCGGACGATATTTCAAGCCTTAACCCTACCACACCTTGACTATGCTAATGCCATTCTCCAAGGCCTCCCACACTCCACATTAAACCCATTGCAACTCGCCATGAATACCGCTGCTAGAGTCCTCTACGGAGCATCAAGAAGGGACCATATAACACCCATCCTAGAGCAACTCCACTGGCTCCCCATACATGGCAGAATATTGTTCAAAACATTACTACTAACTTTCAAGGCCACTAAAATCATCACCTCTTCCTCCCTAGTAGACCTCGTTCAGACTGTTCCACCCAATAGATCCAGGAGAACGATATCAACAAATGCACTAGTTATCCCTAAAGCAGCGACAAAATGCCTATCAATGACATCTAACAGGGCCTTCAGATTCTATGCCCCTAAGTGCTGGAATGCCCTACCTCCAGAGATTCGTGCTATCACTGATCTATCCCTTTTTAGAAAGGCTCTCAAATCCCACCTTTTCCCCCAATATTACTTGACCAGCTAACCAATCTCGATCCTTACCCTATAACTAATAACAAATTCTGTTGTGTATACTTGTAAATACTCATGTAAATAGTTGCAGAAATGCCGTCCCATGTTTTATCCAAGTTCTCTGACCTTGTTCTCTGTAAAACCAAACAGTTTGTTGTTCTGGTCTGTTGTTATATTGTGAACCGCGCTGATGCTGAATAGAGCGGTATATAAGAGCCTGTAATAAATAAATAAAATAAATAAAAGATCTTCCTTGTCTAAAGCCATGTTGGCTGTCTCCCATTAAGCCATGACTATCTACACGATGAGTAATTTTGTTCTTTATGATGGTTTCTACCATTTTTCTGGGTACTGACGTCAGGCTCACCGGTCTTTAGTTTCCTGGATCACCCCTGGAACCCTTTTTAAAAATTGGCATTACATTGGCGATCCTCCAATCTTCAGGTATTACAGATGATTTTAATGATAGTTCACAGATTACTAATAGCAGGTCTGCAATCTCATATTTCAGTTCTTTCAACACCCTTGGATATATACCATCCGGTTCAGGTGATTTGCTACTCTTTATTTTATCAAATAGTTGTAATACATCTTCCTGGTGTAAGCACCCTTTTACAGTCCACAGTATGGATGCTGTACAGATTAGGATAAAACATAGGCAGAACTGTCTCTTCCTATACATGAAGTGTGGCCACCTTCAGCAGGAATTTAGGATGAATATAATAGTACTACTTTATTATGATGAAACTGAATATAAGATTAATTTATGACCAAGGCTTTGAAGTTCACTAATTCTTCCAGCCGAAGCAAGCATTACTAGAAAGAGTACTTTCTAGTTAAATTCTTGAGAGATGAGGATTCCAAGGGTTCAAATGGTGGTTTCATGAGTGATGTAAGGATGACATTTAGGCCTCATGGCACAGAAGGTTTCTGTATTGGTGGACTGACATGAGTAAGCTGCTGTTAGTGAAATATCAGACCATAAAACCTTTTCATTTATATGCTTATGAACATCTTGTGGAAGACTTTCGTGCTACCAACAAGATGTCTCGAATTGAAGGTGATAGACCCAAGAAGGCAACTAGACACTGCTCAATTTCCATGCTAAAGAGTGCCAGTGACTTGAGGATGGGAAAGAAGCTGCAGGTCTCTATTATGAAGATGGGAAAGGCTTGGAGCCTGCACAGGAGAAGAACTGAGAATCTTCTGAAGAGAGGAAACCAGTTCTGACAGGGCCAATATGAGGCTTTGAGAATCACTGTGCTGGGTTCTCTTAAACTTGTTCAAGCTTTTTTCTATTGGATAAATTAAGGAGACAGGCCAAGCCCACTTTATGACCAGTGCATACTTTGCTGGGCTTTTTAGAAATAAGTGCATTGAGCAATACAGGCCCAACATCTTTAAGTAGGCCCTGCCTGTGATACTTGGGGAACACTGAATCTTTTGCACAGCATGCTTTAGCTTTTCTCTTGCAGGAGAAATGCATTTCTTGAACCATGACTAGAAGAGTTCACAAATGAAATCATAGTATATTGTAGGCTGAAGGGTTGACTTTTTGAAGTTGATGAAAATTCCAAGATATTAAAGTAGATAAATTATGTTCTTCAGTGAGGCTGCTAGATCCCTTAATGAAGGGGTCTCCAGTCAATTGCCAAAGTATGGTAAAGCGTAGTTACTCACCTGTAACAGGTGATCTCTGGGAACAGCAGGAATTTAGTCTTCACATATGGGTATCATCGGTACCGACGAAGCCTGAGCGGGAATGCTCCCCAGCGTCCAATAGGAAAGCTTTTGGGAGCATCCCTCGGCACATGCGCGCTGCCTTCCCGCCTTTCCAACTGTCCCTCTTCAGTTAAATTTGTAGCTGAGTGAAAAGGATAGAGGGAGAGAGGAAAGAGACAAAGAGATAGAGAAACAACTCCTAGGGGAGGTGGGTGGGTCGTGAAGACTAAATTCCTGCTGTTCCCGGAGATCATCTGTTACAGGTGAGTAACTACGCTATCTCCAGGAGCAAGCAGGAATGTAGTCTTCACATATGGGGACTCCCTAGCTGAAGATGCCAGGGAGATAGCCCCAGGAAGGTGCCCCCCTGGAAAGGTGGGAATCCTTCCTTCCTCCCATGGATCTCTGGCATTCCACCAGGGTTGGTGGTTAGGAGTTGAATTAGGTCTGAAAGAGATTTTGAAGAACAGCTTGGCCAAAGAAGGCATCCTGACGGGAGGCTTTATCCAGGCAGTAGTGGGCTGTGAAGGTGTGTACCGAAGCCCAGGTGGCTGCTCGACAAATGTCATCGATAGACACAGAGTGGAGATTAGCCATGGAAGTTGCCATGGCTCTCACGTTATGAGCTGTGACATGGTCCTGAAGAGGAAGACCCTTCCTCTCATAAGTAAAGCTATAAAAAGCTATAAAAAGTTGCAAGGACTTTCTATGTTGCTGTGTTCTCTGTAGGTAAAAGGCTAAGGCCCTTTTACAATCCAAAGTATGAAGGTTTCTTTCTGCATTAGAGGCGTGAGGACTCGGAAAAAATACAGGAAGATAAATTGATTGATATAAATGAAAAGGTGAAACCACCTTTGGCATAAAGTGTGGATGAGTTCTAAGAACAACCTTATCATGGTGAAACCTAGTATAAGGAGGATTAGCCACTAAAGCTTGCAGTTCACTAATGCGACGTGCAGAGGTGATTGCAATTAGGAAGATGACCTTCCAGGTCAAAAACCTAAGGGTTGTAGTGGCTAAAGGCTCTAAAAGGCGGCTTCATGAGCTGCCCGAGAACTAGATTTAGCTCCCATGCCACCGGTGGTGGATTAATGGGAGGTTTGGTTAATAGCAGACCTCTCATAAATCTGGATATGAGTGGATGAGAGGAAATTGGTTGTCCATTGAGAGGCTTATAAGATGCTGCAATTGTACTAAGATGGACTCTTACCGAATTGGTCTTTTGACCAGAATTTGATAAGTGAAGGAGATACTCTAGTATCGATTCCACTGGTCAACATTGAAATCGTTATTGACTTTAAAAGGCCCTAATCTGTAGTATCTTGGTGAGCTGAACACGAATATAACATTAAAAAAAATATATTGGCTCTCGTTTTGAAGATATTGCATGTAGTTCATTTTTGACGTTTCCCCGTGTAAATTTATCCAGTAGGACATCAACAACATCCCAAATAAGCCTTGAATGATGTAATATTGTATCACATTGCATAATACCAGCATGCACACATCATCCACAATATATTTATTAGTGTAAATAATTTTTGGAAAGTTACCCCAGTTTTACCCAAGTTATAGATCCCGACTGCATTGCATAAGATTCTGTTAAATGTACACCGCACTGATGTGAATAGCGCAGTATAGAAGAGACGTTAAATAAATAAAATAAATAAATCCAGAGTTGATTGCATCATTTTCTGATGCAATGCAATACTACTACCAGATGGCTGCTGAAGCCATCTGACGTCAGCAGTGTACTATACGCAGTCGGAAAGGTTGAGCATTTAAAATATTTCAGACTGTGTGCGAGACAGTTTAAGCTACTGTTACATGTAACTTTTATTAATAATATAATTTTAGCCATTTAGGTACAATACAGAACAGTAATGCCGCGAAAGTGCGTTAATACCGTTGTCACTTCCCCACAAATGTAGCAGAAATTGTCATTTGCCAACCAGAAGATAAGTATCACTTCTCAACTGAAGAAGGCATATCATCTTTACTTCGGATGCAAGATTGGTGACCAAGACGAGCCTTGGGCCCGCATATATGCTGCGCTACATGTACAACACAGCTTTCACAGTGGTTGAATTGCAAAAAACCATCAATGCCATTTGCAGTCCCCATGGTGTGGAGAGAGCCAAGCAACCACATAAATGACTGTTACTTCTGCTTAGTTCCTCCTCTTTCCAGCGGAATAACAAAGCAAAAGAAGTCGAGCATAGTCTACCCAAACATTCCGTCTGCATTGAGACCAGTTCCACATGGTGAGGGACTTTTATTCCAGAACCTCCATCAGAATATTCTCTTGATTCATCTGATGAGGACAAGGGTGAGCCGACCTGTTCTTCTCCTGGTCCGTCAGTATGCAGTGACCCAGATTTTCACTGGGATGCATATCAACTCCGCACAGAATAACACAGGAAGAACTTTGGCGTGGCCCTTAGGCGTTGGTCCGTGGCGTCCTTTGCTATGGGTGGCATTGATGACATATTGTGGACTAGAGTGATGTGCTGCTATTTTGTGGTAACTTGCTGTTCCTTGTTCCTCTTCTCCTATCTGTTTGACTGTCTCTGTCCTCTTCTCTGTCCTATCATATAAATGGCGTTCTTTTCCGTTTTCCTCAAATGATATAGTATTGTAAACCGCTCTAATGCCTCTGGCCTGAGCGGTATATCAAATTGAATAAACATAAACATAAACTAAATGACCTGGTTTGTGATTTGGACTTATCCAATAACAAGGCAGAATTGCTAGGATCAAGACTCCAACAATGGAATCTTCTAGAAGAAGATGTCAACATTACTTCATATCAAAAGCGCCACCAGCACTTGGAGCCTTTCTTCAGAAAGGAAAGTAATCTGGTATTCTGTTCCGATATTGAAAGCCTCATGAATGCCTTAAAAATCACTCATGACCCACAAGACTGGAGACTATTTATAGACTCTTCGAAACTGAGTCTGAAGGCTGTGCTTTTGAACAATGGAAACCGTCTTCCATCTATTCCAGTGGTGCATGCCGTCCATATGAGAGAGACATACGATAACTTAAAGCATCTACTGACTTCCATTAACTATAACAAGTACAGCTGGCACCTCTGTGGTGACTTGAAGGTAGTTGCCCTTTTAATGGGACTGCAGCAGGGATATATAAAATACATGTGTTTCTTATGTGAGTGGGATAGCCGAGCAAGGGATTGGCACTACTTGCAGAAGGAATGGGATTGGAGACAAAATGTAACAGTTGAAGAGAAGAATATCCAGCACCCAGCTCTGGTTGAGGCTCACAAAATCCTGCTACCACCCCTTCACACCAAACTAGGTTTGATGAAGAACTTTGTGAAAGCCATGGACCGCACTTCGCCAGCTTTCTGATACCTGCATGAAAAATTATCTCGACCCAGTGAAGCAAAGATTAAAGAGGGAGTTTTTGTGGGTCCTCAGATTCGAGAGCTCTTCAAAGATGACCGGTTCAACAACTTGCTGCAGGGTGATGCGAAACAAGCATGGAATGCTTTTCGCCTAGTGTCAAACTTTCTCAGGAATGTTAGGGCAGAAAACTACAAGGAACTAGTACAAGACATGCTGATGCAGTATCAGAAACATGGCTGCAATATGTCTCTAAAGATCCATTTCCTTGATTCCCATCTCGATTTCTTTCCTGACAACTGTGATAAACAGGGCAAATGTTTTCACCAGGATTATCACAATGATGGAGCAAAGATACCAGGGAAAATGGTCCACTACAATGCTGGCTGACTACTGCAGGACACTCCCCAGAGCAGCTCCTGAACAGCTGTACAAGAGACAGGCAAAAAAATCTAAGAAGTCTATGACTTGTTTTTTTACAGGTATTAACCGAAGGCCTATTATATTTACTATTAACATACATTTTGAGATGTAAACATTAATTGTTGTAGATTACAAAAAATCTAGAGCCAACTTTGCAATTTCACTGTCATATTCATGTTCAGCATATAAAAATTGATAAGAAATGACTATTTTTATTTCAGTAACATGATTTTTGTAAAACTTTGTTGACCAGTGTTCTAAGAGTATGCCAAGGGGGTTTAATCCCTTCTTGGAGCACCATATAGTAAAACATTTCCACTTGAAGGCATAAGATCTTCTTGTGGAAAGTTTCCTAGAAGCCTGAAGGATATCCTTTACCTGCTGGGACAGGTTGAACCAGGCCATGAGATGCAGGGACTGGGGATTCGGATGCCATAGCATCCCGTTCTCTTGGGAAAGGAGATCTGGAGCATGCCCTAACTCCAGAGGTGCAGCTTGAGAGAGATGTAGAAGGGGGATATCATGCTTGGTGTGGCCATCGTGGCACTATGAGAATCATGCGACCCCTGTTTCTCTGAAGCTTGAAGAGTGTTTTGGGGATGAGGGGAATGGATGGGAAGGCATAAAGGAAACCCTGACCCCAGTGAAGGAGGAAGGCATCCCTTGTCTGATAATTGTGAGCCGGAATCCTGGAACAGAACCAGGGAAGTTTGGCATTCAGTGGACTTGAAAAAAGGTCTATGTCTGGAGTGCCCCAGAGATGAAATATCTTTGCCACCTGGTCCAGGTGGAGGGACCACTCGTGAGGCAGCAGTACTCGACTGAGTTTGTCTGCCCAAAGGTTTTGAATGCCTGGAAGATATACCACTAGAAGGTGAATTTGATACTCTCTGACGAGGGCCCACAGTCGTAAAGCTTCGTTGCATAATGACGGAGAGCCTGGCCCGCCTTGCTTGTCCACATAGAACATTGCTACTTGATTGTCCATCTGGACTAGGACTGTCTTGTAGCTGAGCTGGGCGTGGAATACTCGAAGAGTTAAATAGATTGCTCTTAATTCCAGGAGGTTTATGTGTAGACCAGCCTCCTGTGGAGTCCAGGTTCCCTGGGTAGAGGGATGATTCAGGTGTGCTCCCCAACCCACCTGCGATGCATCTGTTAGGGTGGCCTGAAAAAGGGGTTGATGAAAAGGAGACCCCATTTTCAGATTTTCTAGGGATTGCCACCATTGGAGGGACAAAATTAGTCATTTTGAGTCTATTATTTTGTCGGATAAATGACCTGTGGCCTGTGTCCACTGTGTGGATAGTGTCCACTGAGCTGCTCGCATGTGGAGGCGAGCATATGGGACTATATGAACCGTGGATGCCATATGTCCCAGCAACTGTAGTAGCTCTCGAGCAGTTATGGAGGATTTCCCTGCTGCTTGAGAAGCTAGTTGTATTATGCGAAGACACCAGGTCTGTGGAAGGAAAGCCCTTGCCTGTCTGGTATCTAGACAGGCTCCTATGAATTCCAGGCATTGGGAAGGAACAAGTTGGGATTTTGGGAAGTTTATTACCAATCCCAAGTATTGGAGGATTCGCACAATGCTGGCCTCTGCAACTGTAAGGGCTCGAATGAGCCAATCGTCTAAATAAGGGAAGACAAATATCCCCAGGGTTCGTAGAAATGCAGCTACTACTGCCATGCATTTCGTGAATACCCTTGGTGCTGAAGCTAGACCAAAGGGAAGAACCCTGTACTGGAAATATTTTCCCTTGAAAAGGAATCGTAAGAATTTCCTGTGATCTGGATGGATCAGAATGTGAGTGCATGCATCCTTTAAGTCTAGAGAGCAAAGCCAATCCTGGCTTTGAAGGTATGGCAGAAGAGTTCCTAGAGAAATCATTTTGAACTTCTCCCGAAACAGGTATTTGTTCAATTCTCTGAGGTCTAAAATGCGTCTGTGTCCTCCTGTTTTCTTTGGAATAAGAAAAAAGGGGGAGTAGAACCCTGCACCCCGTTAAGAATGGGTACCTCCTCTATTGCCCCTTCGGCAAGAAGTGTTGAGACCTCGTGATCTAACAGATTGTTTGCGGAGGTTTGAGAATTGAATTGCTTTAGAATTGTAGGAGGGGGCGTGCTGTGAAAATGAAGCTTGTACCCTTCTCCTACAATGGACAAAGTCCAATCTTCTGCTGTTATCTGATGCCATGTGTTGGTAAAGTGGCATAACCTGCCAGGGATATTGGGGGGTTGGGGACCCCTCAGAGGCAGGAAGGCTAAACTCTCTAGGAAGGAGTCAAAGCCCTTGAGGGGGCTGAACCTGCAGAGCTGGTTGGGCTCTGGGGCCTTTTGACTTCTTTTACTGTCTAGTTTGTCCCTTTTGGGCAACCTGACCCTGAGATTGACTCTGCTGGGTATAGGACGGATAAAATTTCCTCTCTTTGCTGAAAGAGGGTTTTTTTTTTAATAAGACTTCTTTTTGGCTGGAGTGGCTGTAGATTTTGACAATCTATCAAGAGTAGTATTGTCAGCATCTAACTCATTAGCCTTTTCCTGCCAGTTCTTGCCAAAGAGATTCTCTCCCGTGCAAGGAATGCTTCCTAACTTGTCCTGTACCCAAGTCTCCAAGTTGGATGCCCGAAGCCAGGCAATTCGTCGTGCGCCAATGGCAATAGCAGAGGTTCTGCTGATGCATTCAAAGCAGTCAAAGGCTGCACGATTTACAAACTTGGAGACATCTTGAGCATGCTTAACTAGAGCAAGAAAGTCTTGTCTCTTGCCATCTGGGAGAAATGGGCTCATAAGCTCCAAATCTCCTGTAACTTCCTTGAGGAACATTCCCATATAGAGTATATATGAACTGATCCTAGCTGAAAGCATGGAAGCCTGAAAAGTTCAGCACCCAAAAGCATCCAGAGTCCTGCATTCACAACCTGGAGGATTGGATGCATGCCTCTTTGCACTTTTCATCCTACGCATGGCTGATTCCACCACCATTGAATGGTGTGGCAGTTGAGTCTCTTGAGATCCAGGACATGGCGGAACTCGATACATAGTATCAAGTCTCCTAGAATGAGGAGATGTAGTCAGAGGTGTCTCCCACATTCTGAGCATCAAGTTATGCAGAATTTCATGGATGGGCAGAGTGGCTGCCTCCTTTGGAGCTTTAGGATATTGGAGAATTTCCAATTCCTTTGCTCTGGGTTCCTCTTCAGGAGCCACTGTGATTGAAAGGCCCTTGGCCATATCACGAATAAAATCCTGAAAAGACATGTCCTCTGGAGGTGACATTCTGCGTTGGGGAGAAGAGGGATCCTCTGGGAGAAACCCTCTAGTACCAGCAGAATTGTCAGAGTCTTCGGAATCTGAGGATTTGAAGTATTCCTGACCACGATGCTCATGCAAACCATTCCAGCCAAAAATGGCGTGGGGAGAATTCCCACCGGGGCAGGTACCGTCGGTACCGGTACCGAATCGGTGTCGATGTCAGTACCGGTGCCCATTGGACCAATGGTACCGCAGCTGAGAGAAGAGCTGTGATGCTGCGTTCGATAGCGAGGAACCTCTGGTCTATCGACGCTGCCGATGCCTGGGTATCGGTACCGGTGAAAATGGCTGGAACCCCTGAGAATGGCACAGGTAGTTCTTGCGAGGTCGGGGCCTCGAGAACATCCTGAAGCCCCATTGATGCTCTGGAAGCCGAAGCCTTCCACCGTGGTTGCTTTGCCGGTGTGGTTCCCTCAAGGGCAATGCCAATGGCCTCTCGATGCTTAGCAGGAGAGCTACCCTTTGAGGACCAGCTTTTATGTTTAATTACCTGAGATCCATGGGAGGAAGTGGAGGCCCTTGAAGATGTCGATGCAATGGATCTGGCATCCGAAGAAAAGAGGATACCAAGCTTTGCAGCCCGGTTCTGTCTTCCTCTTTTAGTCATCCCCATACAGGAGAGACATTCAGATGGAGAATGTTCAGGCCCTAAACATTTAAGACACCAATCATGGGTGTCAGTGACAGAAATAGTACCGCCACACTTAGCACATTTTTTTAAAATCACTAGTTGGTTTTTCCATGTTTTAGGAATATGGGGCCTAGTGCCTAAATGGCGCCTAGCACAAAAAAAGAAAAGTTTCTGAAGAGAAACAGCTCAAAGTATACGTTTTTTTTTTAGAAAAGAAAAGAACAGGCGGTACCGGTAAGCGTCGTGCGGCAGGCAAACGCAACCACAAGAAAACAATTTTGAAGACGGAATTTTCTGCAGTGACAGGGTATGGATCCTGTTGGCTCCGTGGAAAACGAAGAACTGAAGAGGGACAGTTGGAAAGGCGGGAAGGCAGCGCGCATGTGCTGAGGGATGCTCCCAAAAGCTTTCCTAATGGATGCAGGGGAGCGTTCCTGCGCAGGCTCCGTCGGTACCGACGATACCCATATGTGAAGACTACATTCCTGCTTGTTCCTGGACATAATCCTCAGGGCTAAGGGGTAATAGTTGGTTTGCAGAATTAAGCAGAGATACTGCTTGTGTTCGGGATGGATTGGCATGTGTATAGGCATCCTTGAGATCCAGTGAACACAGCCAGTCCCCTTTGTTCAAGCAGGAGAAGATGGAGGGGAGAGCACTCATTTTGAGTTTCTCTTTACAAAGAAATAAATTGCATCCTCTGAACTTTTGGGGAATAAGGGAATATCTGTAACAGAACCCTTTATTCCTTTCCTGTACTGAAACAGATTATATTTCATTGACTTGTGGGAGAAGTAACACTTCTTCCTTTAAGAGATGAGTGTAGATTTGAGATAGTTGAGACCATGTCAGGGGATCTTTCAGGAAGATGGTAGCCAGATTTTACATTGCTGGGTACCCAGGAATCCATTGTTATCACTTGTCATCCCAAAAGCAAGATCTGCACTACACCTCCCTATAGAATCTGGCAGTGTTTCAAAAAATACAGTCAAAAGGAAGAAGGCTGCTTGAGCTGAACAATGTCAGCTTGCTTTGGTTGCCTTCTTTCTGTTTGGCAAGGCCCAACTTAAAGTTGATTCTGAGCCTGCTGTCATTGCCTGGAGAAAGAAAAATTTTTTTCAATAGCAGAAACTTCTCCTATATAAAGTTATGCTCATTCATCTAAAGCAGCGGTGTCCAACCCTGTCCTGGAGGGCTGCAATCCTGGAAGGTTTTTGGGATAGCCCTAATGAATATGCATGAGATATATATGTATTAGAGATATCCTGCCAACCTGACTGGTTTGTGGCCCTCCAGGACTGGATTAGGAGACCCCTGCCTTACACCTCTGTCATTTAAGATTGTGAGTGGGCAAGGTGCAGATGGTCCCTAGACATCAAAAAGAGTAGATAGAATTTGTCACTTTCTTCCTCGCTTCTCACCACCACCAAAAGGTTGAGACAACATTTTGGTGGTGGTGAGAATCGAGGAGGAATGTGACAAATTCTATCTACCCTTTTGATGTCTAGGACATCTGTACCTTGCCCACTCACAATCTTAAATGACAGAGGTGTAAGACAGGGGTCTCCTAATCCAGTCCTGGAGGGCCACAAACCAGTCAGGTTGGCAGGATATCTCTAATGCATATATATCTCATGCATATGCAGTAGGGCTATCCCAAAAACCTGCCAGGATTGCGGCCCTACAGGAGAGGGTTGGACACCGCTGCTTTAGATGAATGAGCATAACCTTATATAGGAGAAGTTTCTGCTATGGAAAAAAATGTTTCTTTCTCCAGGCAATGAACAAAACTTGTAACTTTATTTTAGCAAAATCTGAAGACAACAAAGACATCAGAAGATCAAGGAAGAAACTCTTGAAAATGTGGGAGAGCTTTGCTTCTGTGTCCAACAGAACAGAAAAAAAGCAAAACCAAGGAGATTGCTGTGTGTGGCAAGGGCTGCACATGTTCAGAACTTTACACTAAGTCTGAGCTCTGGGACTGCTATTCCATCCCGGAGCTGTATGATGACATTAGTCACTTGTATGCCTGATTACATCCTGCTTGTCAACAGAAAAAACCTGTATCTGTCTCAAACATTCAATAAGTTTCCAACTGTTCAGAAGGTGATCTTTGCAGTTTTCTGGGTCATGCCACATCTTAGTAAGTGGAACAGACGTTTCAGCCATCGTGCTGTGGCTTTATTCAGAAACGGCATGACGTGTAAAACTACAAAGATCATGATACTAACCGCGGAAGCCTAAGAGAACATGTTCAGAAGGTGACACTCTCTCAAGGCAGTCTAACATTAGCGAAAACACATATTGAAACATGCTACTTTGTTGAATCTTTTCTTCAAATGGGGGGTAATTTTCAATCAGTTAGCACTAGAATGAAGTCTGTATGTAGAATTTTGTTCTCCCAACATAACATGACCAAGTGTACATCTCTGTGTGGCTAGTAGCCCGTGCTAGTGGCATATTGTGGCTTTCTGGTGCCCAGGAGCAATTCTTACATTTCTGCCTCAGTCTTCCCTACCCTTACAATGATCTCCTCCTATCCTCCTTGTTCTGCTTTTGCAGTCATCATCTGCATTTCCTCTCCAGACTCTTCCAGAAACAAAGAATCTGGTAAGCAGTGCTTCATACTTTTTGCTGCCTTGGTCTCAAGAAGAACCACAATCCCATATAGTTTTGGCTGCAATGGAGATGAGGCAGTGCAACAGCAGCAGCTAAGAAGCACATTGTGCAGAGGAATAAAGACATTGTCCAGGTTGGCAGCAGTTCCGGCCAGTGCAGAAATTTAATGGCACAAATAATTCCTGCCTGCACGTGTCTTATTCCTATTAATATTCCACTGCTCCACACTACATTGACTGAGTAAGGGTGTGAGCTGATCTATGTAAGTAAAATGCTTCTACCTGCAAAATTTACTTTAAAGTTTAGCACTCTATTTGTATTGCATATTGTGCCTTAAAATATTTTCTGTTAGCTAAACACATTTAACATGAGTTACCTTTTTTGGAGGGGGGAGGGGTGTGAATCAAAAATTACTGCCCTGTGCACATCCTTAATTTTCATGACTATAAAACAGTTTTATCATATGTTGATATTAAACAGCTGTGAAATATCAGTCACTGTATATAGATTTTGTTTTTGGTTTGGTCACAGACTGATTGCACTGGTATATTTTGCATTTAGTGAATTGCTCTCATCTGTTGCTATTGAAATAAGAAAATAAAGAGCAGTAGTACAAACAAATAATGTATAAATATAGATATCATAATTATCAATTAACAGAAATGGAAAGCTGAGTTATCATTTAAAATTTTTTTTTTTAATGATTTTATTTTCGATTATCCAATACATCAAACATGAAACAAAACATACATAACAATACAGTATAACAAAGATAACAAAACCCCTACCAACCCCCGCCCCCCCCACCCCCTCCTCCAAGGTACGCTATTACAAAGATTACACTCAAGAGCAATTATAGCATACAGGGCAAGTTAAGAGTATCACAGTCCAAAACATAGAGGCTATTGAGACCAGAACCGTTACCTCTACACTTTCGCAGCTTGCACAAAATCATTAAGCAGTCTTCACTTAGGACAGTTGGAGCTGACACGAGGTGCCCCTTTCCGAAGCATTTGTTCGTACTTGCTATACAGACAAACATGATTCCACCATTCTTGCATATGTAAATTCGAAGTACATTTCCAATTACGCATGATCAAATGTATTGCCAGCCCCATCATGAAGTCTAAAAGAAAATAACCATCCCTATGCAAAGAGGGAAGTCTAGCTATAGACCTCAAGGCAATGGCTTGCCAGGTGAGGGGTTCCTGAAAGTGAAGAATACCCTGTATCTGAGCCCAAACTTGTGTCCAGAAAAGTTGCACGCCCGGGCAATCATACACCATGTGAATCAGGGTGCCTAGCTGACCTTGACAAGTCCAACAGAGAGCACTGGCACTGCGATCCCACTTCGCAACCTTGACCGGGGTATAGAAGCCACGATGCGCAAAAAAGAAAAGGGTCTGGGTAACCGAAGCCGACTTAGACACTCGGATTTGTTTACCCCAGAACCTCTCCCATTGTTGCGTGGACAGAGTCACCCCAGTCTCGCGCTCCCACTGTTGCTGAACTGCACAGGGTGCTGGGCTTCCAAGTTGACCCATCCCTTTATAGTAGCGGGCCGCTACGCCAGGTGCTTGCACTATCTCATGAACCAGCTCAGCCACCCCCTGCTCCCCTATCCCATCCCAGGGATCCAGCAGTGCGCTTCGTAAACAGTGTTTAAGTTGCAGCCACTGGAAGCAAAACTTAGGCGGCAAGCCAAACTCCTGCTGTAGCTCATTAAAGTCTTTCCAATGGGTATTCTTAAAGAGCTGGTTAACATTCCAAATGCCCCGGAGATACCACTGACTCCACTTTATGGTTTTCCTCTGAATTTTAAAGCGGGGATTGTACCAGAGAGGTAATCGGGCGACCGGGCAAAGATCCGGGCCACAGGCGTGAATAAAGGAACCAAAAGCCTCAAGAGTATCAACTATCATGTAAGGATATTGTGCACACCGTCGGAGCTGCATACCCGGAAGGAACCTCAAGGGGATTGGAGCCATCAATTTTTCTTCAATGTCCAACCAAACCGGCCTGCTGGCTACACCATCTTCTAGCCATCGAGACCCCTGTCGTAAGAGGAAGGCTCTGTGATAGAGTTGGAAGTCTGGGAAGCGAACCCCGCCCTGCTCCCGACTAAGCTTCAGTTTCCATAAGGCAATCCTCGGGACCTTTCGTTTCCAGAGGAATTGACTAAGCACACGTTCAACCTTCCGGTACGCTTGCTCCAGGAAGAGACAAGGCACCATTTCTAGGATATAGTTGATTTTCGGAACAATCATCATTTTGATGGTCTCAAGCCGCCCCCACCAAGAGAGTACAAGCGGAGACCATTTCAGGGTCAGATCCCGGGCGATAGAGAGTATCACAGCAGAGTTGAAACAAACAGTTTCCTCAAGGGGATAGCGATAGTGGACCCCCAAATACTTAATCATATTTGATTCCCATATGAATGGGAAATTGATCAGATCCTCCTTAAACGTCCATCGGTTCAATGGGAAAGCGACTGATTTGGTCCAATTGATTTTATATCCAGAAAGCTGCGAGTAGCAATCAATCTGATCCAAGACCTTGGAGACCGAGTCAGGAGAGATGAACAACAGGAGATCGTCCGCGTACGCTGACAGCTTGATTTCTGTACCCGCAACTTTAATACCCTTGATCTCCGAGGACTGCCTTATGATAAGGGCTAGGGGCTCCAGCGCTAAGTTAAACAGCATAGGTGATAGTGGGCAGCCTTGACGGGTACCGCGAAAAAGCTGAAACTGTTGTGATCACGTGCCGTTGACACAAATGCTTGCCGACGGGTTCGTATACATTACCTCTAAGAAGTTAAGGAAACCTGTTCCAAATCCAAACCACCGGAGAGCAGACATCAAAAAGGGCCATTCGAGCCGATCAAAAGCTTTCTCCGCATCTAGGGAGAGTCCCACGAAGGGCTGAGCCATGTCTTCCGCGCCCGCTAAGATGTGACAGAAAAGGCGACCATTGTCTGCAGTAGACCGACCCGCAATAAAGCCACACTGATCAGAGTGGATCAAGGAGTGCATCTTCCCCGACAAACGAGAGGAGAGGACAGTCGCATAAATCTTATAATCCACGTTTAAGAGAGATATGGGCCGATAGTTAGCCGCCTGTTGTGGGTCCCGTCCTGCCTTTTCAAAAACCACCACGTTCGCAGTAGCAAAGGCCCCTGTTAGCGGTTTGGTCGCTACTAAGTTTTGGAAATACTGGCACAGAAAAGGAACTAGATCTTTGCTAAAAGTTTTATAAAATTCCGTAGGAAGTCCGTCAGGGCCCGCAGCTTTACCCGAAGCCAGCGAAGAAATTGCACTCATAATCTCCGCTGATGAGAAAGGTAGATCCAACTCTGCTTTCATGTCATCACTCAACACCGGTCGCTGAATTCCTAAAACTAACATATCAAAAGCTTCCTTTGAGAATTCCCGCTCTGACGTATATAAATGCGTATAGAATTCTTTTAAAAATTTCAGCAATCTCAGGATCCCGTACAGCCACCCCAGACCCCTGTAGCTCTCGGAGAGCTGCGACTCATTTAGCTTCTTGCTGCCCTTTTAGCGCACAGGCTAGTAACCGGCCCGCCTTATTCCCTTCTCGGTAATACGTTCCCTGTTGCACTTTAATGCTACGGGTGGCTTCCGTAGATAAGAGCATGTTAAACTGGAACCGAAGCCTCTGGAGCCGTAACAAGATACAAGGGTCTGAGCGCTGAGTTAGCAGTCGTTCCCGTGCTTTGATCTGCCGCGCTAGATCGACCAATTGCTGCTTGTGCTGTCTCCTCAAGCGGATGCTAAAACTAGTTATCACCGCCCGTATCGCTGCTTTGAACCCTTCCCACCAGGCCCATCCAGCTGTATCTTGCAATGAGTTAAATTGAAAGTACTCAACTATAGCAGCTTTAATCTCTAAGCAGAATTCTTTGTTATCGAGAAGGGTTCGATCAAAAGCCCAAGTGCTGGAATCAACTCCTGACGGCTCATCCTGCAGTACCATAGAGATGGCAGCGTGGTCCGAGACATGCTGGGGGCGAATAGCTGTCGCAACAACTCTGGGGACTAGCTCCTTTGACACCAGAAAAAAATCTATCCTCGATTGGGAAGAATGAGGGGGCGAGAAATACGTGAACTCTAAGTCCGAAGGATGACAGAGCCTCCACACATCAACCAGTGCAAGGTCCTTGACGAGAGAGGCCAGCATGAAATGGCCCTTGGAAAATTGAGAAGTACGCGGCGGACGTCTATCAATCAGTGGGTCAAGTACCTGATTAAAGTCCCCACCGATAATCAACGGCTGCCCGCTATTAAGGTGTATTTCCTCAGCCAGTGTAGCAAAAAAATTAGGGTCATCAACATTGGGGGCATAAAGACATATAATATCTAACTCCCCTCCTTTAACCTGGAGTAAGGCCCTGGTCCACCTTCCTTCAGCATCCGATCGGGTGTGCACAATATTCGCTTTTAAGGACTTCCGAGCAAGGATGGCTACCCCATTCTTTTTCCTAATTGCAGAGGAATAGGCAATCACCACAAAGGGCTTTATACTGAGTTTTAAGGTCTCCAATAAATTTAAATGTGTTTCCTGCAGCAGCAAGATGTCAGCTCTCTCATGTCGAGCGTATTCTATAATCTTTTTCCATTTGATTGAGTTATTCACCCCTTTGACATTCAAGGAAAGTATTTTACAGGAAAGCATTAGCTAATACATATATATGATCCATATTGGAGTCTAAAACAGGCATCAAATCTAATAAGAAGCATCCTGTCGGCCTAACATAGCCCAAACAGCACCCACCAACCCATGATAGTGCCCTAACATCAAAAAAATATATCACAAGCATTAGTTTATTAAATGCGTACCCTGGAGGAGCGGCTACATCCCCAGAAATCGTTGGGAAGCTGACCCCAAACAGAATAGGCCCGAGAAACCCGACCCCAAAGATCTACTCAGAGTAAACAGCACCGTTGTATTGCTACACGCAGCTCTCACTCCAGTTAGAATCCCTCTCCCACTCCATATAGCTGACCCACTACCTCTAACATGTTAGATACAGACAACAGCAACATTTTATTATCAAGTAACTTAGGTACCTTCTCAACCCCTCAGGGCAGAGTCCTTCACTACGATGTAGGGCTCTCCATCTCCGGACACGTGGGCACGCTACTGCCCTTTTCTTCGCTAGATCCCTCAGCGCATCTGAGCAGCTTCTTTGTCTTCCAGGTACGCGATAAGGCTGTCCGGATCATCAAACAATCTCGTTTGATTGTGAAGGGTTACACGCATCTTAGCAGGATACATGATGCCGAAACGTGCCTGGAGTTGTTGTAGGCGCGGCCTGAGCGCCAAAACTTTTTTCGCCGATCGACCGTTGCCTTTGCCAGATCCGGGTAAAAGGACAACTTGCTCCCTTCAAAATCTAAAGGCGCCCGTTTCCGCGCCGCCTCCATGATCTGTGATATCTGAGGATAACGGAGAAGCCTGAAGATGATAGGCCGTGGCATCCTCGTGTGAAGTGTGGCATAAGAGGGGACCCGGTGAGCGCAATCTATTTCCAGATCTTTCTCAAACACTATCTTCAGGACCGAGGGGATCAGTTTAGCCAGGAAGGTGATCATATCATTACCTTCCGCCCCTTCAGGGACGCCCAGCAGCCGCAAGTTATTTCTCCGGGCACGATTGTTGCCATCTTCCACGTCGCGCTGCAGGACTCGAAGCTGCTTTTCTAATTTGCTCACCACTTCCAGTCGGGCCCCATGTGCCGCCAAGATGCCTTCCACTTTCTCTTGCCGCAACGAGATTCCCTCGATTTTGCTTTGCAGCGCGGCTATATCTTCGTGGACGATGTTCAGAGAGTCCCCTTTAGCTTTAACCAAGTCCTTTACCCCACGGATCTCCTTTAGCAGTTCTTGAAAGGCTTCAGGCCCCTCACCGGCAGGCGCCATTTTCTGAGGAGAGGGGGGTTCCATTTTAGAGCGTGTCACGCTGGCATTTGTTGCACCCGAATAGTCAAGGCGTGTTGGCTTGGGGCCCGACATGTTTGGGAGCCCCGCGGTATTATCGCAAGGTCTCCCGGTGCCGCTACTCGCGAGTTCTACAAGGATTCTTGGCGGGTTTCCGCTGAGCCTCCGCGTTATGCGACCATTCCATTCGACAGCAAGCTCCGCCCCCCCATCATTTTAAAATTTTAAAATCTCGGTGTAGAACAGTCCATTGGGCACCTCCCCCCCCCCCCAACTTCAGATTGGTGTTGGTCAACTGAAATCCTCAACTTCTGAAGCAATCTTTCAGCACCCAAATATGCAGGAAGCAGTGAGCAGTCAAACAGGTGCCAAGAGAGGGGGAAGGAAGGGAATGGGGGAGTGTGTTAGGTAGGGTCTGGGGGATAGTGGTCAATTCAACTAACTTGGAACTACCTGACAGACCCCCAGTGGGAATATCCCTCCTCTGTTGCTAATATACAGAAGAGGTGACAGACCTAATTTTAGTTCAATAGGAAGCCAGAATATTTAATATCAAACTGGGAAATAAATGAAGTAAGGGAGCAGGGGGGGAAGAATATGACAAATGAAATACATTTTGGCTTTCTTCTAGGCTACATAAATAACACAGGTACACTAAAAAAATTTTTTTTTAAACTGCCTCTAATGTTTCGATTGATTTTTACGTTTTTTGGTGCGCTGAATCCAAATCTGGTAACCAATTTGCTCCATCACGTACAGATTTTTTGCTACATTGGGTTAGCAGTTTGAGGTGAACGTTTCAGATTGAGTGCGATCGAGATAAAAGTTTCTTGGATGAATTCTTTATACTAATTGTTTAGTAGTTATTCAAATAAGAATAAAGAAAATTGTAACAAGGCAGCACATAAGAATAGAGTAATGTCAACAAAACACACTGTGATGGTAGCAAAATTGTCTGCACTTAAAACAGCCACATACATGTGCACAAACATTGAGCATATAAGAGCGAGGTTAGACACAAAGCAAAGCAAAGAAATGTGCAAAAAATGTTGTACAGGTATGTATGTAAGAATAGAAAACGCAAACCGCACCATTGCAATACATGAAGACAAACACCCGATGGTGTGAAAATAAAATTCTAATAAATGAGATCCGACACTGTGGTAATAACTAGCAAATTTTTATTTCAAAGTTTAGTAAAAACACGATATTTGTCAACACAGTTTAGATTTTAAAGTCATTCTTGGGTCAATCAATCTCCTGGTGAGCCCGTTTCTTCTTCCCCCGAATGCTTCTCTTGGTGCGCTGCTTGGCGTATTTTTCATCTGGGGTTTCCCGCAGCAGCAACCAGCAGAAATCAGCCATCATAGTGGTGTTCCATCTTCCTTGGTACCTTCTCTCTGCGTCCTTGATGTCCTGGTGAAACCTTTCACCTTGTTCTTCACTGTACGCCCCCAGGTTTTCGGGAAAGTAGTTCACATGGGAGTGCAAGAAATTGACTTTCAGGCTCATGTTACAGCCTTGTTCTTTGAAGGCATTGAGCATCCTGGCAACAATATCCTTATAGTTCTCATCCCGCCTGTTCCCCAAGAATTTGAGAACAACATCCTTGAAGGAATCCCAGGCTTCTTTTTCCTTCTCAGACATCGTTTCAGCGAATGCTCCATCTGAAATGAGTTTCCTTATATCAGGGCCAACAAACACTCCTTCCTTTAGCTTTGCTTCAGAAAGTCGGGGGAACTTTGAGCAAAGGTACCGAAAGCACTCACTATCTTTTGGAAGGGACTTGATGAATTGCTTAATGAGACCCAACTTAATGTGGAGAGGTGGTAATAGAATTTTATCACGAGGTATCAAGCTCTCATGAAGAACATTTTTCTCACCGGGTCTCAAATACTCCCGAATTGGCCAGTCTTTTTTCCCCCAGTGTAGGTCACGGGCCCGGCTATCCCACAAGCAAAGGAAGCAGGGATATTTGGTGAAACCGGATTGCTGCCCTAATAGCATGGATAGAATTTTAAAGTCTCCACAAATCATCCACTTATGCTCATCATAACGAATCTTCTGAAGAATCAGGGCCAAATTCTCGTATTTTTCTTGGAGAATAACAGAGTGAGCAATAGGAACTGAAGCAAATGTGTTGCCATTATGAAGAAGAACACCTTTTATGCTGTCTTTTGACGAATCAATGAACAGCCGCCATTCAGCAGGATCATACTTGAGTTTAAACTTTTCCATCACTCCGTATATATCGTTGCAAAATACCAAATCTTCCTCTTTGCTGAAATACTTCAAAAATTGTGTCTCGCGGTTGCGGTACCAATAAAAAGTTGTTCCTGGTGACAATAGATTTTTCTGTTTAAGCCGAGAACCTAGCAGTTGGGCAGCATCTTTTGGGAGTCTTAAATCCCGGACTAAATCATTCAATTCAGCTTGAGAGAAAAGTTCAGGTTTCGGATCTGGTTCAGTTTCAAACTCGGAAGTACTGGACTCATCGGGAAAAGCCATCTGATGAGTCTCATCATGATCAGAACCGTCCACACAAATATGATCCAAAGATTTTGGTGGTTCAGGCACAGGTACTTCGTTGCTATGAGGCATAGGCCTAATTGCTGAGGGAAGGTTGGGGTAACTTATTACGTTCTTATTTTTTAAGTTGTATCCCTTCACAATGCAAGAGCAAAAATAGCAGTCACTGCTGTGGTCTCTTTGTTCACGCCACATCATAGGTATTCCGAAACGAAATGCTTGTTTTTTACCTTTCATCCATAAGCGTAGATCTTCCTCACATGTCTTGCACACTTTGTGAGGAGCCCACGGTTTGTCTTGATCGCCTAACTTCAAACCGAAATAGGCGAAATATACTTTTTTAATAAATGCAGAAATGTTCCTCTGCCGCTTTTTCACGGTATATTCCCCACAAATAAAACAAAAACTGTCCGGAGAGTTGACGCAACCTCTGGCTCTGTGAGCCATCACAAATACACAGCACTGCAAACTACAACTGTAGTGAACCACTTCGGAATAAAGCTGGATTACGACTGAGCAAACAAAAGGTAATAATGAACTTGCAAGAAACTGAAATTTGACAGGAACGTTCATGTCACAATCACCGTGTTTGAGCGAGCGAACGAGGCGAGGCGAACAGGAAAGAACATGCGCCAGCGCGAGTACTGGATTTAGCCCCCGCCTCCCAATTGTCCTGTTAATGTATAAAATGAATACAAAACACTCTAAAATATCATGAGGGAGTGTTTCTAGTTAGTTAACCATTACAACCTCTATTTTGGGCCAAGAAAATAAACTGCAGTCGGCTAAAAAGAAATTATGTGAACATTCCTTATATGGGTAAGAAATCTAATTTTGCAAGAAAACGTGACGTGATGGAACATTTTGGCTATTTTTCCTGGATTCAGCACCCCAAAATCTATAGGAATCAGTTGCAAAACTGGAGGCAGGTTTTTGGTAGTGTACCTGTGTAATGAATTTTTTATAACTCCAAAAGTTTTGCTCCATAAAGAAGCTGAGAATTAAGAATTACTATTATTAATCATTTATATAGTGCTACAAGGTGTAAGCAGCACTGTACAGACACATATAAAAGACTGTCCCTGCTCGTCAGAGCTTACAGTCTAATCAAGACAGACAATAAAATAGCTGAGAACAAATAGGGAAAGGTAAGGAGACACAAGGGAAACAGGGATCAGAATCCAAAAGCAGCCTCAACAGACAGTCTATCTTACTATGGGGACTGTTGAAAAGGGGAGAGGTGATGCCTCAACAGACAGTCTATCTTACTATGGGGACTGTTGTAAAGGGGAGAGGTGATGCCTCAACAGACAGTCTATCTTACTATGGGGACTGTTGAAAAGGGGAGAGGTGATGCCTCAACAGTCTATCTTACTATGGGGACTGTTGTAAAGGGGAGAGGTGATGCCTCTACAGACAGTCTATCTTACTATGGGGACTGTTGTAAAGGGGAGAGATGATGCCTCAACAGACAGTCTATCTTACTATGGGGACTGTTGTAAAGGGGAGAGGTGATGCCTCAACAGACAGTCTATCTTACTATGGGGACTGTTGAAAAGGGGAGAGGTGATGCCTCAACAGACAGTCTATCTTACTATGGGGACTGTTGAAAAGGGGAGAGGTGATGCCTCAACAGACAGTCTATCTTACTATGGGGACTGTTGTAGTTGTTGATATGGAAGGACAGACTAGATATAGGCCATGTGGTCTTTTTCTGTCGTCATGTTTCTATGTTTCCTATCTATTTTAATACCAGTTACAAGAGATTGGAATGGAAGGTGAGGTCCTTAAATGATTTAGCTCTTTTTAGAGCGATAGGCCCTTTGTGGTCCAAATGGAGGGTTCTTCTCAAAGTTTATATTCTCAGTGCTGTTTAATATATAGTTGGCGCCACTAGCAAATGTTATTAAAGTATATGTATTTCACGCTGATGATATTCAAATTATAGTGGTACTGGAGAAAGAGTCACAAGAAACTACAAACCAACTGGATACTTGTTTGAAGAAGGTTTTATAGTTGTTACAACCATACAAGATGATATTGTATTTAGCTAACTGTGAATCCCTGTGGATATCCTGAAAGAAAACAAAACTGCTTTACCTAATTTATGTGGCAGCAGTGCAAATAAACTGAAAAAGTTATGTTCACAGTTTGAGCTTTTTTTATGGATTCTGATTTTATCTTTCAGTGCTCAGGTTTCAGCAGAAGTAAAATCATCCTTTTGTGGGCTGTGACTTTTACAATGATTTTGCCTTTACCTATCTTTTCGGGATTTTTGCTCAGTTAGTATTGTCAAGGTTGGAGTATTGCATAAAATCAAGTCGATAGGATCATGTCTCTCTGTTATTGGCAGCCTTATGCTGGTCACCAGTGAAGAAGAGAAAACAATTTCAATTGCTTTGCTTGATTTTTAAATCCATCCATGCTCTGCGTCCTAGTTATTCAAGTGGTTACTTGCTAAATATATCCCAGAGAGAGCTTTACATTCAACCTAATCAGATTATTTAATGTTACCTTGGCCCACATCTATGAAACACTTCTCCAGGACACAACCCAAAATATTTTGTCCACCCAATACCCAGACTGTTCTGAATTAACCGATCTTGTATTCCCCCCCATTCCCTATGCTCCTTCACTCTTGCCCTGCTTGCCCCCCGCAATGTAATACCATGCTCGATATCACATTTCTTCTTTAACCCTATTATACTGTTTTACCTATATTACCACAAATGTGCCCTCTTTAAATATACTTCTATGCTCCCTATCAGAACTCTTACTTTAACTCTGTCATACTGTAATACCTACATTATTACTAATGTAGCCCGTTTAAGCACCAAGTTGTTCTTCCCTATTCATTGTAAAGTTCCAGTTGTTTTAATGTAAACTGCTTTGAATTTAAGATAAGGTGGTATAGAAAACTTGTTAAATAAATGAATGAATAAATAAGTATGATGAAAATAGAGATGGGTGAACAAACCCTAATAAGTAAAACATTAAATACATCTGTAGAAATGGGAAAAAAGCGCCACATCTGTAAAGCGGTATGTACTAATGCCTGCACTATGAGAAGATAGGTTCTCGATCTAGACGCTATAATGGAAGAGGTTGACATTTATTTATTGAACGGTTTTATATACCACCTTTTGGTATAATCAAAGCAGTTTACATATAATAAAGTAAGGAACAGTTACTTCATAACATGCTTTAACAGTTAACATGGAATTAGTGGTTACAGAGAACCATGACTGAGCTATAATTTACAATGTATTACACTGTAAGTTATCTGGAAAGAGGGAATAGAGCATCCATTTGCACTGCTGTGATAATCAGACCTCCTTCACAGGCAGGAGTGGACAGAGATTTAATTGAAGACATTTATAGTATTGCTATGAAAGGAGAAGTGCTACCGATAGGTGATTTCAAAATGCCAGATGTTGACTGGGACATCCAAAGTAAGGAGATCCTGAATGCTCTAGTCTACAGGGAGAAATATTGCAGCAACTGGAAACAAAACCCATGTGAGAGGGGGCTACACTAGACATGGTGCTTATGAATGAGGAGAGTGTTTCTGATATTATAGTAGTGATAATCTTGCATCCAGTGATCACCGAATGATGTGGTTCAGTATTAGGATAAGGGCTGAAATGGTTCATTCAAAAGTGAGGGTCCTAGACTTTAGTAAAACTGTAAAGATAGGTGAATATCTGGAAGATGTAGAAAAGCAATGAGTAAAACTGAAAGGGGACATTTTAAGGGCAACAAACCTTTTTATTAGGAAAGGAAATAAAAGTAAGAGGATAAGGAGGCCACTATATTTCTAGAATGAAGTAGCTGAAAAGGTAAGCAAAAAGTTTAGCCTTGGAGGAAATTACCTCATCGCCCAGAATGATCACCTGAATCACTTGCAGCTCCACTGTTCACCTCTTATATCTGCAGATCACTCCCTTATTCATGGATAACTGCTGAAGATTACCTATATGAGGATCATGAGTAAGTTATCAGTTGATAGGGTGAGTAAAAAAAGCAATCTGATCTGCACATGTTTACCTACATGGATGCCTGCGTGCTGTGCAAGGAGGGAGGAAATATGGCAGCAGGCCCAGGAGCTGATCATGAGGCCCAAGCAAGCGAGTGGAATCCGAGTCAGAGGAATAACTCTCACCAGCAGAATTTAGATGCTGGTTTTGTGATCTTAAAACTGAAGCAGTAGTTGTCTGCTTGGATATTTCAACGCTGACATCTCAGCTGCGAGGAAAGGGCCCACAGCACACTCTGGGTCTGGAGACGCCTTGGTCAATCAGATGCCTACTGAATTGAAGCAAGTATATAGGGCCCTAGGTCCTGCAAAGTGAAACTTACCAAGAGACACTGCTTTCATAGCTAAGCGCTAAAATAAAAGGTGGCACTTGGAATGCGCATAAAGTAGAGATTTTTGAAAATCTTTCCACAATTGCTCCCAAGAAGTGCTGAGAGTTAAGGGAAATTACCCGGAAACTACGAGACTTTGGAGATCAATACTGGTGGCTCTTCCCATTTGTACTAGCCATCACTGTGGAAGGGAAGACCACACGAGTTTGGTCCTGAGCTGAAGCCATTGCTGCCCTGCACGGCAGGAGTAACAGGGTTGGAACAACTGCCTGCCACACAACATATACACTGACTACAAGTTTGCAAAGTGGGAGAGAGTTGAACGTGGCAAGGGGAGGCTGTGACACCACGCTAGAGAAGCTTCCACTACATCACCTGAGGAAGACGGTGAGCCTCCAAGTTAAAAGAACATGGGCCACACTGATCTATTCTTCTATGGTGGGTGATCTTTTGAATTGTTGGTAATGAGAATGAGGGGACATTTCCTGCAGGGTAGTTACTGCTCAGGAGGGGTGCTAAATGAAATAAAAATGATGAAAGACGTGTGCTAGTGGGGGGTTGAGTGCCTGCTGGTATCAGTTGGTATGACTGGACATAAAGGCGATGATTGTGTGAGTGAGATTTAGGGAGGGGGAGGGAGCGTGATGGGATGTTTTGAACAGATGGCCTTACAACTCCTAGTACTGCAGTGCTGTATAGGTGGTTAGAGGACAACCCAAGTATCAGTCAGGAAAGAGGGTGGGGGTAGGAAATTTTTTTCCTTGTACAGGCTGCACACATTGGAATGGGGTGCTTTGCCCATGCTGTATGCAGAGTCAGATTGTGTGAATTTGGGCGCTCTGCCTGTCTTTCCAACTCCCACAGCTGAAACAATACCCTCAATAGGATCTCCTACACAAAGATCATCTCAAGCCAATACACTTTAAAACATCCACCCTCCCACCCTTCAGAAACATAAATGCCAATCAATCTGGGCATTCAAACACTTAGGGTGTACCGTGTCCAGAGGTTTAAGGATATATAAAGAACCCCCGCTTACCAATGGCTGATGCCAGTTTCATTGATAAGTGGAATAAGATTTTGAACAAATGTTCCTTGGACCTGATGGTCTTAGTGGTGGATACGATTAAAGACACGATTGCTGCCTTACGGAGTGAGATTGATGACATGGTAGAGTCATTGAAAAATACAGAATCCACAGAGGTGTTTGCACAACAACAGGAGGATATGAAGAGACGAACTGAGTAGCGAGTGGAAGTGAAGAAAATTAAAACTAAGAAATTGAAAAGGGATCAGATGGATTATACCACGGGATATGTGTATCCATGGATGAACCCCAATCCGAAAGATACAAGAAGAGGCATCTGAGAGTTTATTTTGAACTTCAGAAGAGTCCTCAAATACTGATGGGGAGCATCAGTCCAGTGAAGATTTTTAGGTTTAAATCTGTTTTTTTATTGATAACCTTCAGTGAAAACAGTACAAACAATAAAGCTAATACAAGTCATCAAAACAACAACACTGTCTGCGTAATAAAGAGGGGCAAAATAAGATAAGATAGGGGGGAGCAGCAAATGTGTGTACAAGTGTAAAGGTGTAATATGGAGGTACTATGGAATTCCCCCCCCCCCAAAATCCCAAACCCACAAAGGAAAACAGCCCACAATAATTGCTTTGCATCGCCATACACAGATAACAAACATGAGCCAAAACTGGTGTGGGGATACCCCCCTTCAAATGGACACCCACCCTCCCCCAAACCATTGTTAGGGCCTAAGATGATTTGGCTCGAAAACAGACAGATCCAGGGTGTTCTCTTCTCCCAGATCCGTCCCCAGGCCACTAAGGAAACAGCATAGCCCTCCCCCCCCGGGTCCACCCCCCCCCTTTCTCCCCCCGTCCCAAACATCCTCCCCCCCCTCCCTCCCCTCCACCCCCCCACCCACCCCCCATCCACCAGAAGATCAAACAGATGGGAGAGTACAGGCTGAATAAACTAGATGAGTAAACTCGTGCAAGGAATGGTCCAAAAGAGAAGAGCACGGGGTGCGGTATTGAAATAAAGAAGGAAAGAGGGGGACAGGAAGCGAATAACCCATTGCCCTATCGGCTTACCCAGTTACCATGGGAGCAAGCCAGCGAGTCACAGGGACACCCAACCAAAACAACTACCAACAGAACTTCACCTTAGGGACCCCCTAAAACTCGACGACGTACTCCAGCGGGAGCCAACTGTAGATGAGGCCCCCAGCCACAAAGGAAGCGGGCCCAACGACGTTCATTGCCGGCCGCTTCGAGGCGCTCCATAAGAAGAAGTCTATGGATCCTAATGCGCCACAGCCCAAAAACCGGGCCCCGAGTATCCAGCCATTGCTGCAGGAACGTCATACGTGCGGCCATCAGTACCAGGCGTAACCATCGCAAAGTCCAGTCCCCCAACGACAGCCGCCAGGTATCGTCCCACATGTCCAAAACTAGGTGGCGGGCGGTGAGAGTTGCCAAATGCGGTATACATCTGCAAAGGTAGGAAATAACCCGTCCCCAAAACAGCTGGGCCTTGGGGCATTGCCAAAACATGTGACCCAGTGTCGCTCTGTCGGCCCCACACCTGGGACAACAGTAACTCGCTACAATGCCAGCTTTCCAGGCTCGAACAGGAGCAAAATAGAGACGTCGCATAAGGCGATACTGAGTATCACGATGAAGAACCTGAATACTCACGGTAGGAATAGCCACCAACCCTTCCAAAAAGAATTCCTCCCCAATCTGCTCGCCCAATTCTGCCGTCCAGGCCGCCGTCAAAGTGTCAACAGCGCAGGGCGGCATGCTTTCCCATAGCATCTTGCAGAGAGACGACACCCCGATTGGCAAAGTACCCCCCAAAAGGGACATCTCAAGCTCAGAACACACCGTCCCCTGAAGGGCGCCTTCGGGAATCGAACCAAGGTAACTTCTGAGTTGCATATGTTGGAACACATCCCATCGTTCTAGGGGGTATTGCCGACAAAGGTCCTCAAAAGCTACCAACGCGCCCCCCGGAGTGAGCACATGCTCCAAGTTCACCAGGCCCAGACCCTCCCAAAAGGTAAAGCGTGTCCGTCCTATACCAGCCACAAAGTCGGCATTTCCCCGTAGGGGAAGATAAGGTGTATGAGTTGCGGAAATCCGACGGCCCGCACAGAAAAACTGCCACGCCCTCCGAAGGGGATACAGAAAAAGGCCACGTAAAAGCGGCGGTACCTCCCGAAGCGTACGAGCGTGTAGCAAATACCGCGGGTGGTAGGGTGCCAACAAGGCTGCAAACTGCTCCGTCGGAGTCCAATCAGATAGGTCCCACAACCAATCCCGAACGTGGCGCAATAAGCAAGCCATATTATACCGCCGAACATCGGGGAAGCCCAGTCCTCCAAGAGATCGAGGTTGTTGTAGGATAGCCAGGCGAACCCGAGGTCTGCGGCCGCGCCACAGAAAGCTGTTAAAAAGACGCTCCAACTGCCGCAGGTCCACCCGTCTAAGAGCCAACGGGAGAGTCTGAAGAGGGTACAAGACCTTGGGGAGAAGCGTCATCTTACAAAGGGCAATCCTACCCCCCAGGGACAGGGGCAGATCCCGCCATCTATCCACACAGGCCGAAACCTCGGCCAAAATCTTGTGCACATTTAACAGATAGAGGTCCTCTAAGCGGGCCGGCAAGTAGACACCAAGGTATTTAAAGTGACCATTCGCCCATCGCAGGGGGAACGGTCCCTGCCAGCCCGGATGCCCATCCGGGATCAAGTAAAGCGCTTCGGATTTGTCGAGGTTGAGCCGTAGACCGGAGGGGACACCGTATTCCTGAATAAGCCCCAGCAGTTTAGGCAAACCAGTTTGAGGATCCCCCAAATGCACCAGCAAGTCATCTGCAAAAGCTGCGACGCGAAATTCGCCGTTCCCAAGTCGGACGCCCTTAAATTGGGAAGCGGCCCGAATACGTTGGAGCAGAGGCTCCAACGACAGTACGAAGAGTAGAGGCGACAACGGGCAGCCCTGGCGTGTCCCCTTCCGAATCGCAAAAGCTGGAGACATAACTCCGTTCACTAGAATGGCCCCAAGAGGGTCCGCATACAACAGCTTAATCACGTCGACAAAGAAGCCATCGAACCCCATCAATGCTAACGTTTGATGCATGAAACCCCAACTAACGCGATCAAACGCCTTTTCGGCATCGAAGCTGATGAGCAGCGAGGCCTCCCCTGTCAGTCGTCCAACACTGAGGGAGAGTAGGATCCGCTGCAGATTGTAGGCCACCTGACGTCCCCGAACAAAACCCGCCTGATCCCGGTGGATCAAAGACGGCAGTATGGGTGCCAATCGGTCCGCCATAATTTTAGCTAAAAGCTTAATGTCTACGTTAAGTAAGGAAATAGGGCGATAAGAACCAGGCAAGAGAGGGTCCCGTCCCGGCTTAGGCAAAACAGTGATCAAGGCTTTGTTGGGTGCAAACGGGAACCTCCCACGGCCCACAAGATCCTCGAAATACCCAACAAGGGGTGGCACAATTGCATCCCTCAGAGTCTTGTAGAATTCCCCCCGGAAACCATCCACACCCGGAGCACTTGAGGTGGCGAATGGCTGCCTGGACCTCTTGGCCAGATAAGGGCATGTTAAGAGTCGTCAGCTGCTCTGCTGTCAGCCTGGGGAGCTCACAGCCCTCAAGAAAAGAACACCCCACCGAGGGTGCCGCCTCCTCACTTGCATATAATTGCTGAAAAAATTCAATGAAAACCTTCTCGATGCGGGTCGAGTCACGGGTTACAGTACCATTTGATTGTCGGATAGCCCCTATCCGCCGAGTGACCCCAGAGGGTTTCAATAGTGAGGACATCAATTTACCGGCCTTATTCCCAAATCAATAAAGTTTATGACGATAGTACAACAGCGACTTACAGGCCCGTTGATGTAGTAGCGATTCTACTTCCGTCTGCAGCTCCCGGAGCCTTCGCAAATGTTCTCCCGAGCGGGATCCAGCCGCCATCCGGCGTGCACGGCCCAATTCCCGTTCCAAGGCAAGAATCCGCTGGTTCAACTGCTTGCGTCGACGGCTCTGATAGCTGATGATGTCTCCCCGAAGCACTGCTTTCCCGGCCTCCCAAAAAAGAGCGGGGGAAACATCCGGGGAAGCATTCAAGAGTTCATACTCTTTCCAGCGCTCTTTTAAGAAGGACTCAAAACGTGCATCACCACAAAGCTCCATGGGGTACCGCCACACTCGACCAGAAGGAGGCTGACTCCCCCGTAGATCCAATACCACCATGGCGTGATCGGAAATAACGAGAGATCCAATATTAGCCTGAGAGACCAAACTAAAAACCGATTCGGCCACCAAGAAGAAATCTATACGAGACCAGGTGCCGTGCGCCCGAGAAAGGTGTGTATAATCCCTGTCGCTCGGATGTAACACTCTCCAGATGTCGAGAAGGCCATACGCTTCGCAAAGACCCCGTAGCCGACGACGCGCTCAGGGATTTCCACTCTCTGAGGGGCCGGACTTATCCAAGCCACCATCTAAGGCAACATTAAAATCCCCACCAATGAGAACCGCGTAGCCACTAGCCGCATCTAGCACCTTGAAAATATCCTGAAAAAAGGCAGCCTCATAGACATTAGGACCGTAGACAGAACAAAGTAAAACTTTCCGTCCGGCCAGATGCCCCCATACACCAACATACCAGCCCTGTGGATCCATAACAATCTTTTCTTCCTCCCAAGGAGTGGTCTTGGCCACGAGGATAGCCACTCCTCGTTTCTTCCCCACAGCCGGGGCCCCATATACATGGGCCTTAAAACCTAAACGCAGTTTCTGATGTTCCGCCTCCGATTGATGCGTCTCCTGCAATAAAACAACATCTGCTCGCTGACGCCGCAAATGTTGCAAAACCTTGGAGCGCTTCACCGGAGAGCCCAGCCCACATACATTCCACGAGATCACTCGGGTGTCATCAGCCATAGTAAAAGAGGGAGCCATGAGGCCAAAAACAGTCCGGTAAAGGAGTTACTCTGAAGGGGCCCCTCCAGCCTAGAGCCCCCCTTCCGAAAATTCCTAATCCCACTGTGTTTGCTGCCAAAAGTCGTCCCCCGCCCAGGACAGTGGAGTATCCCCCACCCACTTCCTCCCCATGCAACTGTTCCAATGCCCCGAGTATCCCTTGCACTTCCCCAATTACAACGTCACGATCTCCTATCTTCCCCCCTCTCCGATCACCCCCCCTTCCCCCCCCCACCCATCTCCCCCCCACCCAAACCCTTTCCCCCCAGCACTGCCCCTATCCTCTCCACCAACCCTACCCCAGCCAAAGCTGGTCCTACCTAGACTTCTATGGCATGTGGGCCCCCGCCCCTCCCCAGTTGCCCTAAGATCATAGCGCTCTACCACCCCTCAACCACCTCAATAAGACTCGTAACATTATTCTTAACAGGAAGGCGGGGTAAGAATATAGGGGTAAAAATATGGGGACGTGGGGGAGCCTTCTCCCGACAGAACAGCCAACGTCCCCATCCGGCAAGACATCCCCAAGCAACAAGCCCTTCCCTCTTCGGTTCCTGGAGCTGGCGGTGGGAGGGGTATATCCACTGGCAGGAAACCGACCTACGTTGTGACTCACCGCTCTCCCACCCCGCTCCCGTCCTTCGCCAGCAAGTAGCGGAGACAGGAAAAATAAGAAAGATTAGAAAAAATAGCAGCGGATCCCAGGAAGCTCACAACAGCGCTCGCACAACCCTGAAACCCCAAATCGCCCCTCCGAAAACTTTATAATGCAATAACCCACCAGACAACAGTGCATTGTGCCCCGCCTACCAAATATAAACAGTCGGTAGGCCAGAGGAAGCGGAATCAGAGCACAGAGCCCCAGGGCAGAGAGAACCCCCCTCCCCCACCAGCAGCTACTAGAGTGTGGGCCGGGAAACGACGCTGTAGCAAGCACATGCCACCGGTTAGACAGGGAGGCGGCACGCCACCGCCCCGCACAACCATTATTTCGAAGAGCGTCGTCTCCCCCCCTCCCCCTCCGCATCCTACACGGTTCAAGTCCTGCGCCCCCTGCTTGAATCGCCCCGCCCACCAACTCAATAGACCCCCCCGCAATCAGCACCCAACTATACCAAGCCCACAACCTAAACCCCCCTTGCATCCTTAACTGTGCAACATATAAACGTTGGGTGCATGCATATACCTAAGCAGTGAAACTCAGAAATGTTGCAAAATGTAGCTAACCCCGAACTCAAGTTCTACAGTAAAGCAAATTGGTAACAAAATGTAACTGTACTCAAGTTGAAATTCTGCAATGTGAAACCTGAAACAAAGTAACACAACAGACTGATTGCAGTAAGAGATAGTGTCCCGGAGGTTTCCCACTCTCCCCAAATGTCCAGGGCCGCCTAAATGCGGTAGGCAATAAAACTGTGAAGGATAGTTTGAGTCCAAGAGAGCCGGCACAGGGTCAGGTCCCCCAAGTAAAGCGCCTCAGGCTCCGATAGAGACAGTAACGCTCAGGCCCCAGGCCCCGCCAGGAACACAAACCAACCCTCCCAAGCATACAAAAATACAGCCGTGCATGCTGCTTGTTGGCCAGGTCTTCACTGGACCGCTTCAACGCAGATTGTTGCAATAATCCCGGGCTTCTTCGGGGGTGTGAAAGACCCGGGTCCCTTGGGCACCATAGACCCGCAGAACGGCAGGATAGGCAAGTGCAAAGCGAACTCCCCGCTCTATAAGTTTACTGCACAGGTCTTTATACGCCTTCCTCTTCAGGGAGACGCTTGCGGAGTAGTCCTGGAAGATCAGGAGCGATTGGTTGGAAGAGTCCGTCCGCCGTAATTGCCGAGAGGCCCTCAACACCTCATCTTTCTGCGCGGAGTTGAGAAAGCGGGCAATCACCGCCCGAGGTCAACGATCTCCTGCTCGGGAGGGCCCCAGCCGATGAGCACGCTCCAGCGTTATTTGACCAACATCCTCAGGTAAGGCCAAGGTGGACATCATCCATTGTTCCAAATGGTACCGCAAATCACGATCCGCTACAGATTCCTCCACTCCGATGAACCGCAGATTGTTTCTACGGCTGCGGTTTTCCAGATCTTCTAGTTTATCTTGATGTTGGGTAAGTGTCGCCTCCAAACTGTGTATTCTAGCCAAGTCCTGCACATGCTGATCCTCCAGGGAGCTGATACGGGTTTCGGCATGATCAACTCGTTTAGTAAAATCAGCCACCGCCTGAACCACCTCCTGCATCTGGGTAGACAGTCCCCCTAGTCGTTCTTCCAAGGCGCCCACCACCGCCCGGGACACCTCTGCCACCAGCGCGGGGGTTTCTCGGGGGCTCAAGGGTTCTTGTCCACCTTCCGCCATCTTGTCGTCCCCTCCGCGTGTCCGAGTTTTGCGGGGGATCTTCGTGGCCATAAACCAAGCGGCGTGCAATCAGGTGGTTGTATAAAGTCTCCGGGTCTCTGCAAAACTACTCCCCGGCAATATCGCGAAAAGGATTTGGTTAAACTTAAATTTTCGGTATGGGGGAGGGTACGGGCTCCGGAGCCGAAACGAACACGTCCGTTCAGCTCACCATGCCACCGGAAGTCTCGTGAAGATTTTTTAGAGGACGGCAAGGGCAAGATGATGATGAAACAGCTTGCGTCCAGCAAATGGAAGGACCCCGATCAGCCAGGACCAATGGGCAAAAGGGGTCGAGGTCGTCAGCCCTGGATGAACGAACGTTGGTAGTTAATCTTTCAGACCAATCGCTCATGCCAGCTCAGCTACAGGTGCTGAACAAGGGTTTATCCTTTGTTCCTATGATGTCATTTGACTCTTTTCAATTCCACATTGATTTTGAGCGATTCATTTATTTATTTAACATTTCTATACCGCGATTTCCTAGAGATCAATTGCGGTTTACAATGAACAAAAGTGAATTGCACGGAGGTAGAAGTTCAGTTTACAAGAAACATTGTTTAACTATGTACAATAACAAACATTCTAACCATTAACTATATACATAGTATGTGTGTCATTGTTTTCATGGTAAATTCTCTTATATGATGTGGGTCTGATAAGTGTCTAGTTAGAGCTCTGTGTTATGTTGTAGAGCCAAAGCGTTGAGAGAATAGATGTGTTTTGAGTTTTTTCTTAAAGGAGGAGAGGTCTTATCTCTCTTAGGTTTTCTGGAAGTGTTTTCCAAAGAGTGGGTGCGCAGTGTGAAAATGCTCTGTTTGTGATCTTCTTCGCTTTAATGTAGTCTGGAGCTGTTATTTTGTTTTTATTGCAGTTTCTTTTACTACGAGAGGTCTTATCATTGGATATAAGGGAAGATAGGTAGGATGGAGATATGTCATTGATTAACTTGAAGGATGTTGCAATTATTTTATATTGGGTGTGGGAATGTATCGGAAGCCAGTGTGAACTACATAGTATAGAGGTAATATGGTCTAGTGGGCTGGAGTTTGTTGTTATTCTGGCTGCAATGTGTTGTGCAATTTGTAGTGGACAAATTGTTTGCTTGGGTAGTCCTTGGAATAAACAGTTTGCATAATCGAAGTGTGGGGTCACAATTGCTTTGAGCACTGATTTAAAGTCTTTGGGGTGTAGCAGAGGGTGGAGCTGTTTTAACATTTTCAGCTTCTAGTAAATTTTTCTTGTAGTGTTTTTTATGAATGAGGACATATTCAGGGTGCGATCTAGTATGACACCAAGATATTTTATTGCGTCTTTGACAGCAATGGTAGTGCCTTGGATTTTAATGTTAGGTGGAGGTGTGAAGTTTAGATTGCGTGTTACATAGAAGGCCTCAGTTTTATTGAAATTGATCTTTAGATTGTAGTCAGAAAGCCAGTTGAGTAATTTGGTGAAACAGTTATTGATTTGTTGGATTGGGGATTTATTAATATTGAATGGAAGATATATAATTAATGCGGAAGTTGAGATTGCAGGCATTTTTCACTGGAGGTGATGAAGTGAGTGGATCGTCTGGTATGATCTAGTATGAAGACCCAGAAGAGGGTCATGAAGGAATTAATGTAGCCCTGGGGAGAATTGCTCTGCCATTTAAATAGCCCTCCTGGACTGGTTCACTCTGCTTTGACAGTGTTTTGGGAGCTAGTTTTGTAGGAAGTGGCAAATTTAGAGCAATCACATCGTAGGTGGGCCTTGACACTGGAGGAACGTCAGGCATTGCAAGAGCTTCGACAGAAGTCTGAGCTGGTTATTAAACGAGCTGATAAAGGGGGTGGAATTCTACTTTTGAAAAGACAGATTACACAGATCTGCAAAAAAAATTTTTTGAGAGCTGTTTTGGTTATTCCATGTAATCTTTATGTTTTTTGGTGCGCTGAATCCGAAAAGGACCTCCATTTTGTCATAGGACATCACGTTTCCTGACAATTTAGGTAACTATGTTAAATAAGGCAATACCTCAAAATAAATGGAAATAGACTTATAAAATTAAAGTTTTATTACAATATTTTCATGAAAATCCTTTTTTGAACTGAAATGAGCTCACCTACACACACTAAACTCGATTCTTCTTCCTTGTGAGGCTCCTCTTGGTGCATTTACGCTTGTGAGTAGCATCTGGAATGTCTCTCTGAAGCATCCAACAGTAGTCTGCCATCATTGTAATGCTCCATTTTCCCTGGTATCTCCTTTCCATCTCTTTAATGTCTTGGTGGAATCGTTACCTTGTTCCTCACTCACAGCTCCCAAATTTTCAGGAAAGTAGTCAAGGTGGGACTGGAGGAAATGCACTTTCAAACTCATCAGGCAACCTAAAGCTTGAAATGCTTTCAGCATTCGTCCAACGATCTTTTTGTAGTGAGGATCTTTGTTATTGCCTAAATATTTCTGTACGACTTCTTTAAATGCAATCCACCCTTCTTTTTGAGGATCCGTCGTGGTATTGACAAACTCTTGATCAACTATAAGCCTTCTAATGTCTGGTCCGACGAACACACCTTCCTTCAATTTTGCCTCCGACAGGCCTGGAAACTTGGTGACCAAGTATTTGAAGCATTCTCCATCTCTTGGAAGTGATTTTACGAACTGCTTCATCAATCCCAATTTTATGTGGAGAGGTGGTAGAAGAACTTTATGGGAAGGTACCAAAGTTTCTCGGAGGACATTTTTTTCACCGACTGTTAGCACCCTTGGCTGCCAACTCTTCTTGGTCCAGTGACTTTGTTGGTCTCGACTGTCCCATAGACACAGAAAACAAGGATATTTGTTATACCCAGCTTGTTGCCCGAGCAGCATGCACAAGACCTTCAAGTCCCCACACACTTGCTAACCATGGTCTTCATATTTAAGTTTATGAAGAACCAATTCCAAGTTCTCGTAGGTTTCCTTCAAGTGTACAGAATGACCTACAGGTATGGAAGCGTAAAAAACGTTGTAAAACTGTTGTAAAACCGTTGTAAAACTGCTTTGAGACTTCTTTTAGAAGAATCTATAAAAAGACGCCATTGCTCTGGATTTTAGTGGTTAGTGGATGGTTAGTGGATTTTAAATTGACCCATCAGACCTTTGACATCGATGCAATAAACCAACTTGTCTTCCTGGGCGAAGTAAGGAACAAACTCCTTTTCACGATGTCTGAACCATGAAGATGACATTCCTGGCAACAATAAATTTCTGCTTTTCAGCCTTGATCCGAGTAACTCAGCGGCATCTTTGGGAAGATTCAAGTCTCTTACCAAATCATTCATCTCCTCCTGAGAAAACAATTTTGGTCTTGTATCATCTTCAAAGTCAGAACTTGATTCGTCATCTGGTTCAGGTATGACTTCACCTTCATCGGAGCTAGGTATCTCTTCCAAGGTAGCAGGGGGCTTGGGTACTGGTATATCTGTGCCATGGGGGATGGGACAAATTGCCGAGTGAAAATTGGGGTATGAAATGGAATGCTTCCATTTGGAATTAAACCCTTTCACATCGCATGAACAAAAGTAACAGTCATCACTATGGTTATTTTGCTCTCGCCATACCATAGGAATCCCATAACGGAAAGATTTTTTCTTACCCTTGAACCAGTTTCAGAGGTCCTCAACACACCGTTTGCACACTTTATGAGGCGCCCAGACTTTATCTTGATCTCCAATTTTTAGTCCAAAGTATGCAAAGTATACTTTTTTCACAAAGACTGTAATATTCTGATGTTGCTTCAACACTGTATATTCACCACAGATGAAACAGAAACTGGCAAATTAATACACTTTCGCGGAGCCATAACATAACGGTTGAAGAATGATGAGCTAACACGAATTGCGATGAAAAAGTGTTAACAGCCTAGAACCAAGAACCTGATGATGATTCGTGCACAAGTGTGGCATGCAGGAGAGAGCAGCTCTGTGTCTGTACACGAGATGTCACAGTGCTGGCCACGCCCCCCTGCACTGACCGGAGCTGCTGCTATCTGCCCTGTGTCTCCCTCCCACTGGATTCTTCAGGAAAGATTAACCCCTTCTACCATTAGAAGCACGGACTTAAAACTTGCTTAGCTTATGTATATATTGCTGACCATCAGATTTACAGTGCTATATTTTTTTTTTACGTAACTCGGACAACCCCTTTAAGGTTTTTTTGGCATTTTATATCTTAAATGCACGTATGTGAATTAATTAATAGCAATTTGAATTAATAGTAATTTGAAAAAAACTTGATAAATTTGAAGACAATTTTGCATGTTGTGGCAAATCATGATGTCTAGGAGTTTTTTCAATATTTTATTTGTTTTCAGTACACCAAAATACATGGAAATTAGATAAAAATAATCAAACAGCTTTTTAGTCGCAGACCTGTGTTATTTAGTAGAAGCCCATCACCAACTGGATGATAGAACAGCTTATGTGCCTTTAGAATGTGATCCAACAGGGGACTTGTGTAAGCGGATTCAGGATTTGACTAAACAAGCACTGTCCCAGCATTATATTTCAAAGGAGTTTTGCTTTCTGAATGTCTCTTTAGTGAGAATGGCTAGATTTTACCTGTTACCAAAGATCCACATAAGCCTGGTGAATCCTCCAGGCAGACCGACTGTGTCCACAAGGGGTACCCTCTTGGAGCCACTTTTGGTCGTTATAGACTCCTTTTTGCATCCACTACTACCAAAGATTCCCTCCTACCTGAAAGATACCACTCATTTTTTGAATGTTTTGCAGGAGGTGGGACATCTGTCTGTATGTCCTAATGTTCGATTAGCCACCTTGGACATGGCAACTTTGTATACCAGCATCCCCCAAGATGAGGCACTGGCAGTGGTATGGGAGGCCCTGGTTCAATGGGGGGGGGGGGGGGATGCGTCTGAGGGTCTTTTAGAGTTTGTGATGAATGTAGCTGACATCGCAATGAGGTAAAATGTTTTTGGTTTTGAGGAGACCATTTACCAACAAACCTCCGGGATCGCGATGGGGGCAACGTTTGCCCCGTCGGTGGCAAGTCTATATATGGGTTATTATGAACGTAGGTGGTTGACAGTTTATCCTTTTTCCTCCCATGTGAAGGTTTGGCATCGTTTTATTTATGACATTTTTTTGATATGGGAGGGTTCGGTTGAGGAACTGTTAGAGTTCCATGATTGGCTTAATGGCCTCAACCCCAATATATAGTTTACCCTTAGTCATCATGAGAATGAAATTGCATTTTCAGATGTATGGGTGGTTAAATAACAGACGGAGTGTGGTACTACTGTATATAGGAAGAAGACAGATAGGAATACATATTTACATTTTTTCTAGTGCTCACTCACGCAGATTGCTGGAGGGACTTCCCTTTTCACAGTTTATTAGATTTCGCTGTAATTGCTCAGAGATGGGGGATTTCATTTGGCAAGCTCGGTACTTGAAGGAGGCCTTTTTGGTTAGGGGATATCCTCAGGGGGTGATTGATAACGTGTATAGGTGTGCTAAATATAACAGAGAGTGGTTATTGTCTACACATAAAAGGGAGCAGTGCATTTTGTGACTAAGTCTTCCCCGTTGTTATCAGGTGCAGCACATTATCCAACGATGTTTTAGGGTGACACGAGTGGTCCCTGGATTAAGGGATATTATACCCCAATGTGTGTGGTCTAGAAAGCGCAATTTGAGTAATTTGGTTAGCCAGAGTACACTGTGCGTTCCAGATACAGTGGCTGAGGGCCATGTTGGGCAGAGACCGTGTGGCCGTTGTTTGATATGTGCAGTGTTGGAGGAAGTTAGTAACTTCATATATAGAGGGCATAACCTATACTTTGCTTAATAGCACAACGTGTGATTCTTGTTTCGTGGTTTATCTTATTAGATTCCCTTGTAACATGCTGTACATAGGACAGCCCACCTGGCCCTTTAAATTAAGGATGGGTGAGCATAAGAGTCGCTTGCGTTGCAGACGAGTGGAAGCCCCCATTGTACAACACTGTAGGGAGAAGGGGCATGAGTTTGCGGATTTAAAGTGTTTTTGTATGATCAGGTTTTGTGTGGGAGGTGTGACCAGGACAGAGAGCAATCCTTACTTCTGAGTGAACAAAAGTGGATTTTTCGCCTGGACACGGTACATCCTAAGGGTATGAATGCCCAGATTGATTGGCATTTATGCTCCTGATAGGTGGGAGGGTGGACGTTTTAAAGTGTATTGACTTGAAATGATCTTTGTGTAGGGGATCCTATTGAGGGTTTTGTTTCAGCTGTGGGGGTTGGAAATACCTTGGAATGGGAAGGGTAGCAGGACTTATTGATGTTGGTTTGTCTGTTTATACATACATTTATATAGATGTGAGTTCTGGATTTTTTGAAGAAATTAATACATGCTTGGCATGCAATGTATTCTTTCAGTGTAGGGTATGTAAATGAAGGGTGCCGATTTACCGTGTAATGTTGTGTTTTTTGTCTGGTGTCCGGTTGTTATTGAATCATTGTAAATGCAGATTTCTGAGAGACTACTTAGTAGGGTGGGACATCGCTGGCTCCTACGGGTCCCCCGCACATGCACATTTGATTGGGTGATTAGTGTGGCTGATATAAATCAATGCTTATGCGCAGCGTTTTTGTATGTTTTGGATAGAGCCGTGGAGCATGTTGCATTGAGTTGGACGTTGTATAGCAGTATGTGTAATTGGGTTGTTGAGATATGGGGTTATTGTCTGGTCATGAAGAGAAGGGGAATGTCTGTCTTTTATTGTTTCACACAGGTTATTTAAGTTTTGTTGATTATAATGGTTCTCTGCTCTCCTCTACAGCATTCAAGTTTGGTAATTGCACTCCTTGGGAAAGCTGAAAGCGAAACGCTCAGTCGAAACGGTGGATGGCGTCGGGGAGTTGATTTTTCTGCATGGATCTGATTGCAAGTTTGTTGAAGCTAAGTATCTGGTGGTATGATCAAGGGGAGAGTCGACAAAGTTAAATTAAATGAAATTGAACTTTATGAAATGGAGTGGAGGAGTGGCCTAGGGTTGGGGCAAGGTACTTCAGGCCGGAAGGTCGAGGGTTCAAATCCCACTAGAGGACAGCAACCTTGGGCCGGAAGGACTGGGGTTTCTAGTCCCACAGGTGCTCCTTGTGGTCTTGGGCAAGCCATTTAACCCTCCATAGCCCATGTTCCCTGTAAAATAGTTATTTCCAAGTTATAATGCCCTGTTCAATGTAATTTCAGTTTGTTCAATGTAAACCGCACTGATGCAGAATAGCGCGGTATATAAGAGAACGTAAATAAATAAATAAATGAAATTAAATGATATAAATGGGAGGAGTTTTTTAGGCCATTGAAGTGGTGGGAGTGAACAGGTGCTAGATACATGCACCAGCTTTAAACTCCATTTACTCTGAGGCCTTTTTCTTCTCTTGTTGAAGTTGTATTTAATGATGTATCTGTGATGAAATGCCTGTGCATTTAGTGGAATGCTTTTTGGACTTGAGAGTTTTCGTTCACTCTGGAAGTGAAAATTACTGAGACTGTCTCTTTTAAGGTGTACTACTTGATCTATGCATAAATGATGATAACTTACATATAACACCACTAAATGTGGGGTTAAATTCTCGACAAAAGAGAGTGATACTCTGAAAGCATTAATCAGTTTTATTCAAACGCACTTGACTAAAAAGGATGAACATCTATTAAAATCAAATGCTTCTAATGCTATTCAAAAGAAAAAGAATGGGGTAGTCATAATTCCTAAAATGTTACATCCAGTTTGCCACTTTCAATATGCTATCCTAACCAAAGCAGAATCACTATAAAAGTCCATAAAAGTGAAGATTCCAGAAGCCAAACTTCCCTAAATAAACTTAAATTAATTTTTTTTGTCGGAGCCGGTCGGCACAGTGTAAAGTAGTTCACAGTACACCACTGCAACCTCTCCTTTTAATCAGAAAACTTTAAAACTAAGTTTTTGTAAAGATTTGCCAAAAGAGAACTTAGCTTTCCTGATGCTTTTCTTTTGAAGAAACCAAAAGCCGTTTTAAAGGGTTCTTGCCAGAAATTGCCGGATTGACGACGTGTCACACGTTTCGGGTCGATTACAATGTTTTCAAAACCCTGCTTCAGGTCCACTCGTTGCTGGCTAGATGCAAAACTTCAGTGTAAAGGAAGCCTTTCCATGTTTTAATCCTCGGCGTCTGACGTCATTTTAAACAGAAGATCATTGGCCACCAATCAGAATCCTCAAACACTTAGCCAATAGGTGAATCCCACTGAACAGGGAAAAACATCATTGGGCAAAAGTGTAAAGGGACTTTTAAGCAAAATTAAATGATAGTATACCAGTCTATCTGCTGGTTCAAACCATTAGGTGATACTGAATTCAGTCAGAAAATCCACCGCTGCTCACGTAGCTGTAATTGTTGTTCTCGATTTCCTCCTCTTGGGTCTACAGGTACAAAATCCAGCACACGCCACCGCAATGAACTAAAATCATGATGGTACTTTATACAGTGTTCAACCATAGGTGCTGAAAGAGTGCCCGTCCGTAACCTGGAAGCATGTTCTGAAAGTCTTGTTTTTATTGAACGTATAGTGCGGCCAACATAATATAGAGAACATGGACATACTATAAGATACACCACAAATGACGATTGACAGTCCGTATGCCATGCAGCCGCATAAGTAAACGAAGTATGAATATCCGTCCAGCTAAAACCCACTAGGGAGAGAGAACAATAAGCACACGAGCCACAAGTGAAATGTCCTTTCTCTGCATGAGAAGTAATAGGGCGATCCAGTTTAGAAGTTGTCCGCACTATCAAATCCCTGAAGTTAGCTGTGCGTGAATATGCAATCTGCAAAACCTTGCCCTGAAAGCAAGAATGTAGTCCCAAAATGGGTCCAAATTTATGTAAAATCTGTGTTACCTTAGACATATCTCTAGTATAAGGGAAGACCCCCGTGATAGTGTCCTCCGAAGCTACAGGGGAAGCAGGGATAAATAGCCATTCCCGATGTGAATAACGAGCCCTTTTCCAGGCCCTTTTAACCACCAAATGGGGATATCCCCTCTGTAACGGCCCAAGGTTGCTGTCCTCTAGTGGGATTTGATCCCCTGACCTTCCGGCCTGAAGTACCTTGCCCCAACCACTAGGCCACTCCTCCACTTGGTGGGTCTGGGGTGACAGATATATGAAGGCTTACTCACCCTAATACTTATTCCTTCTTTGCTCCACTACAAACTCGTATTCAAGAATTGATTTCATTTTCATGGAAAAGCCATATTTTGCAAAGGTTCAGGGAACAGATATCAAACCCATCACATGGTCTGACCATGCCTACATATGGCTAGACCTGCATTGGGGGGGGGGGGGGGGGAATGGAGAAAATGGAAGTTTTCTCATTTAAAGATTGTCCTTAATTTCTGACCTAGAAGGTAATCACTTAGATTGAGGAAGATATTAGGACTCTTCCTTGCTCACTGACATGGGTGAGGTTTCACCATCAGTACTAGGGCTTTTTTTGAGGGGGTACGCAGGGGTACTGAGTACAAGCACCATTTCATTGTCTCCTAAAACTGAACCGCTGTCCTCATGTATTAATGAAAAAACCCTGCATATGAGGACCGGAAACTATTTTTCTAAGAAAAATGCACTGATCAGTACTAGGAGATGGGATGAAAGTTATAAGAGGGGAATTGTTGATGTTAGAAGTGCGATCAAAATATCGAGACTTGTACAATAACTCAAGTAGTATAACATTGACAGTTACTGCACTCAGTCTCCTTCAAAGTAGTCCCCTTTCAATAAAACACACTTCCTCCAGCGCTCCTGCTGGAAACAATTTTGAAATGCCTCTTTTGTTATGTTGTGAAGCTGCTGTGTCTAATTTTGCGTAATGGTCTCCAAGTCATCAAATCTCCTTCCTTTCAGTGGTAATTTCAGTTTTGGAAACAATAAAAAGTCACAGACTGCGAGGTCAGGTGAGTATGGAGGTTGACGGACTTGCTCGATTTGGTGTTTGGCCAAGAACTGCTGGACAAGATGTGAAGCGTGAACTGGGGCGTTATAGTGATAAAGCAACCATCCACCATTCCTGTGCAACTCTGGCTTCTTATGACAAACTGTATCCCTCAAACAAATCAGAACTTGGATGTAGTACTCCTTATTGATGGTTTGGCCTTTTGGAGCATACCCATGATGAACAATATCCTAGTAATCCAAGAAAACCGTGAGCATGACCTTGACATTACTCCTAACCTAACAGGCTTTCTTGGGTCTGGGAGTTTGGAATCTTCCATTATGAGGACTGAGCCTTAATTTCCAGGTCATAACCATAAACCCATGATTCATCACCAGTAAAGAACATAAGATATGCCATACTGGGTCAAACCAAGGTCCATCAAGCCCAGTATCCTGTTTCCAACAGTGGCCAATCTAGGTCATACGTACCTAGCAGTTTCCCCAAAAGACACAGGTTCCACAATGCTTGCATTGGGTCAAGCATTGATATCCTGGGTCCTTTTTTATTAATGGTTTATGGACCTTTCCTCCAGAAACTTGTCCAAACCTTTTTTAAACCCAGCTACACTAACAACCTTTACTACATCCTCCGGTAATAAATTCCAGAGTTTGATTACATGTTGAGTGAAAAAATATTTTCTCTTATTTGTCTTAAATAGTTTACCCTGTAGCTTCATTGCATGTACCCTAGTCTTTCTATATTCTGATAACGTTAACAATCGATCTACGTTTACCCGTTCCACTCTGTTCATTAATTTATAGACTTCTATCATATCTCCCCTCAGCTGTCTCTTTTCCAGGGTAAAGAGCCCTAAACATTTTAGCCTTCCTTCATAGGGGTATCCTTCCATCCCCTTTACCATTTTGGTGGCTCTTCTCTGAACCTTTTCTAATAACGCTATATCCTTTTTAAGATACGGCGACCAGAATTGCACACAATATTCAAGGTGCGGTCGCATCATGGAACGATACAGAGGCATTATAATATCCTTTGTTTAATTTTCCATTCCTTTCCTTATGATACCTAGCATTCTATTTGCTCTCTTGGCTGCTGCTGCACACTGGTCAGAGGGTTTTAACATGTTATCCACAATGATGCCTAAATCTTTTTCCTGGGTGGTGGTTCCTAATGTGGAACCTTGCATCGTGTAACCATAGTTTGGGTTGTTCTTCCCTAGGTGTATAACTTTGCACTTGTCCACATTAAATTTCATCTGCCATTTGGATGCCCAGTCTTCCAATTTATCAAAATCCTCTTGCAATTTTTCACAATCCTCTTTTGTTTTAACAACTTTGAATAATTAAGTGTCATCTGCAAATTTGATAACCTCACTCGTTATTCCCTTTTCCAGGTCATTTATGAATATGTCAAAAAGCTGTGGACCCAGCACAGATCTCTGGCGTACACCACTATTCTGGGGTACACCACTATTCACCTTTCTCCATTGGGAAAATTGGCCATTTAGCCCTACCTCTGCTTTCTATCTTTTAACCAGTTCCTGATCCACAATAGTACACTGCCTCCTATCCCATGACTCTTTAGTTTTGCCAAAAGTCTCTGATGAGAGACCTTGTCAAAGGCTTTCTGAAAGTCCAAATACACTATATCAACCGACTCACCTTTGTCTACCTGTTTATTCACACCTTCAAAAAAACATAACAGATTAGTAAGACAAGATCTTCCTTGTCTAAAGTCATGTTGGCTGTCTCCCATTAAGCCATGACTATCTACATGTTCAGCAATTTTGTTCTTTATGATGGTTTCTACCATTTTTCCCGGTACTGACATCAGGCTCACCGGTCTGTAGTTTCCTGGATCACCCCTGGAACCCTTTTTAAAAATTGGCGTTACACTGGCCATCCTCCAATCTTCAGGTATTACAGATGATTTTAATGACAGTTCACAGATTACTAATAGCAGGTCTGCAATCTCATATTTCAGTTCTTTCAACATCCTTGGATGTATATCATCCAGTCCAGGTGATTTGCTACTCTTCAGTTTATCAAATATTTGTAATACATCTTCCCGATGTATTGGTATTTCCTTCAATTCTTCCGCACCTTTAAATACCACTTCAGTCATGGGTAACATCCCTACATCTTCCTCAGTAAACACCGAAGCAAAAAATTCATTCAGTCTCTCCGCTGTCGCCTTGTCGCCTCTTAGTGCCCCTTTAACCCCTCTATCATCTAATGGACCAACAGACTCTCTCATGGGTTTTTGGCTACGAATGTACTTGAAAACGTTTTTATTAAGCGTTTTTGCTTCCGCAGCAAGCTTCTTCTCAAATTCTCCCTTTGCCTGCCTTAGGAAGGACAAATATTCAGAAAACTCATCAGGGGAGACAGAAGGGTAATGAAGACTGATTCCTGCTGTCCCTGGAGAACACCTGTTACAGGTGAGTAACTACGCTTTCTCCAGGAACAAGCAGGAATTCAGTCCTCACTTATGGGACTCCCCAGCTACCGGCTACCGAACCTGTAACCAAAAAATGCCTCCATGAGACCGTGAGCAGAAGCCGATGCCCAAAGGAGCTCAAGTCCTTGGGGCGAAGCCCTCGGTAGCTGTGAAGAAGGGTCAGAGGGCAGGCTTACTTATACCCCGAAGAGGTTACAGCCTGCCCGAAGGCGCTGTCCCGGCAGGACTCCCTCTCCAGGCAGTAATGGGCAGCGAAAGTATTCATGGAAGACCAGGTCGCCGCCCAGCAGATGTCCATCAAGGGCACGGAGCATAGCGAGGCCACCGATGCCGCTTTGGCCTGGACCCCATGTGCATATACCCGACGATCTAGCGGGGTTCCAGCCTTCGCATGAGCGAAAGCGATGCAGTCCGCCACCAAAACCGAGAGGGTGCGTTTGGTAACTGCTTGCTCCGGCGTACTGGGATCATAGGTCACAAAGAGCCAGACAGACTTGCGACGAGTCTGGGTATGCCACAAGTAAAAGGCGAGGGCCTGTCTGCAGTTGAGGATGTGGAGAGATTCGTTGCCGTTGGGCCTCGGAAAGAAAGTCGGGAGGATTATCTCCTGGTTAAGATGGAAGTCCGAGACGACTTTAGGCAGGAAATTAGGGTAGGTATGGAGGACCACCCTGTTTCGATAGAACCTGGTGTAAGGGGTGTCAGCCATGAGAGCCTAGAGCTCACTGACTCAGCGGGCCGAAGTCAACGCCACCAGGAAGGCCACCTTCCAATACAGAGGCCAGAGCGAGCACATCGCCATTGGCTCGAAGGGTGAACAGGTGAACTGCATGAGCACCACATTCAGGTCCCATTTCGCAGAGGAAGGACAGATGGGTGGCTTGGAAAGCAGAAGACCCCGCATAAAGCGGGAGACTAATGGCTGCCCTGAGACGGGCTCTCCCTCGATGGGGAGGTGATTCGCCGAGATGGCGCTCAAGTGTACCTTGACAGAATTCGACTTCAGTCCTTCCTTCGAGAGATGGAGCAGGTACTGCAGAATCCATCGAATGGGGCACGAGAAGGGGTCGATCTGGAGCTCCGAGCACCAGATTGAGAAGCGTTTCCACTTGAAGGCGTAGGGGCTCGTCAAGTGGAGTCCTTTCTCGAGGAGCAGAGAACTTCCTCGACCTCCTCCGGAAGGGCCAGAGAGGCTAGGTGGACCCATTCAGCCACCAGGCTGTGAGGGAGAAAGAGGCTAGGTTTGGGTGCTGCACCCGCCCCTCTTCCTGTGTCAGCAGACCTGGGGCAGAGCCCAGGGGAACAGGAGGCTCCATCGGGAGCAGGAGCGGGAACCAAAGCTGCCAAGGCCAAGAGGGGGCTACGAGAATCAACGTTGTCCAGTCCCGTTGAGCCTTGAAAAGGGTCCTCGCAATGATAGGGAAGGGAGGGAATGCATAGAGCAGGCTGGATGACCAGTCCAGGAGGAATGCATCGGGGCTCACCCTGCTTGGGTGTGGTACCGGCCCACAAAAGCAGGGGAGCTGGTGAAGAGGTTTATCGCCGGGGTCCTCCAGCGGAGAAACAGCCAGTCCGTTACTCCTGGATCCCGCCACCATTTGTGGGGGCGAAGAATTCTGCTGACATTCTCCTGACCCGGAAGGTAGGTCTCCTTAAGGGACATCTTCCGTCGAACAGTGAAAGAGCGGATAAGGGACTGCTTCCCGGCAGAGGGAGCACAATCCCGTGCCTTCCTGCTTGTTGATGTAAGGACATCGCCATACGGTTGTCGGTCTGCACGAAAACCAACCTCCCTCTGAGGTGGGAGCGGGTTATGGCAGAGCTGGAGTTTGTGCTTTTTGCCCTTTCGGCTTACAATGCCCTTGGCCAGATTTACCCTGCGCCGGGGTGGTCAGTGTGGGGGTAGCCGGGTATGGCGGATAGCCCCGGTACTAGAGGCCCTTCCGAGGAAAGAAGGGCTTCTTGGCTGGTTGCTTCTTTTGGGGCAGAGTGGAGGTCTTGCGTGAGAGACGGGTTCTGGTGATGAACTCCGTATTTATCTCTGCGGCTTTATCCTCCATCGGCTTGCCGAAGAGCTGCTCGCCGAGGCAGGGCACGTCCAGGAGTTGCTCATGCACCCACTGTTCCAAATCAGAGGATTGGAGCCATGTCTGGTGGCGGGTCCCGATGCCAGTGGCCGCCACCCGAGTCAATGACTCAAACCCATCGAAGGCAGCTCGGGAGAGGTATTTAGAGCAGTCTGTGACGGACTTCAGCAGAGTGCCGAATCTATTGAGGGGCTTGCCCTCAAGGCCCGCAGAGAACCCTCTGAGCTCCTTGGCTAAATCGCGCAAGAACATACCTATGTATAGTTGGTAAGCTTGAATGCAACAAGAGAGCATGGAGCCTTGGTAGGCCCTGCGGCCCAGGGCATCAAGGGCTCTTGACTCTTGGCCGGGCAGTACCGACGAGTGCGATTTTGGGCTCGTTTGCTTCCTCATGGCCGACTCCACCACCATAGAGGTGTTGGGGAGTTGGGTATTCCTGAAACCCGGTGCACCTTGTACATAGTGTCAAGGCGCTTGCTCACGATGGGGACCGAGGCGGGGGTCTCACACATGCGGAGCAGCAGCCGAGATAGAATAGGAGGAACCGGCGGCGGGGACTCATACTGAAGAATATCGAGTTCTTCAGCACAAGAGTCCTCCTCAGCCTGAGTGGCCAGGTTAAGGGCCCGTGCCATGTCCCTAATGAACACCAGGAAGGAGGTGTCCTCGGGTGGTGAGCACCACTGGAATGTGGGCAGGGAGGGGTCCGAAGGAAGATCCCGGTGGGTATGGGATTCCAGGGATGTGTCCCCATCGGACTCCCACTCCGAGAAATCGGTTGAGGAGTCCAAACTGGGCAGATTACCCTATCCAATGGCCGGTGCCCGCTTGGAGCCGGAGGCCCTGGAAGATATTGCCTCAGAGAAATGGGAGGGCGAGCGAGACCAATGTCGAGGACCCTCATGAAACCCGTAGCTCTCAGAGGTTTCCTGGACGGATTTCATTGTCCCACGCGAGGGTCCCACGATCTCTGGGTGCGAGTCAGTAAAGCTGGCCATGAGTGCTTGCTGGGAAGCAATGAATGCAGAAACGCTGCGTTCCAGCACCAGCATGGAGGACTCCCACGCGGGCGTGGGGCCTTGTGACGCTGATCCCGGGGTCACTAGGTCAGGTGTTGAGGAGGAGAGGGTGTCCTCACCGGGATGGCCCTCAGGAGACTAGGCGCCTTCCCCGGAGGCCTCCACTTCTGTGTGGGGTACCTTGTGGGGCCGCTCCCTGTCCGACTCTTGGGAACGCCTAAGGGGCTTAAGTGACCGAGCGCGGGAGCGCTCGCGCTTGTCGGGAACCCCCGACAGCGACTTCAAGGCCTTATTATTTTTGCACTGCTCCACCTCAGGGGATCCATGGTCGGAGTGCTGCAGAGAGCACGGGGCCACAGGGGGGGGACCCCACTGGGAGAGAGACGACCGAGGATGCCACCTGGGATTCAGAGGCGGCCTTTCAGAAAATGTCTTCGGACTTTTGCTTATGGCTGAGCACAGCCTTAGAGGACATTTTCTCCAGGAACAAGCAGGAAGTCAGTCCTCACATATGGGTGACGCCGATGGAGCCCTCGTGTGGAGCAATTCCCCAGATTTCAAAAAAAGCCTTTGGGATTGCATCTCGCATGCGTGGTCCCCTTTCCGCCCAAGGGTGCCATCTTGCTCAGTCTTCTTTTTTCCGCGGAGCCCAACGGAGGAAGTCCCATTTTCACCATGGAAAAAGTAGAAAAGTTGAATAATTTCTTTCAGCTTCCCGGTTCGACACCGGTTCCCCTTCCCGCCTTCGGCTCGGTACACTGGTATCGAGTCCGGTCATATTTTTCATTTTTGTCCTTCGTGACTAGCGCTCGCGCTCTTTTTATTTTTCACTGGCAGCCTGGTGGTTTGACCTTGCAGGGGCCCATTTTCCCCCGATGGCTGCCAGCGGGTTTAAAAAGTGTGATCGGTGTAAGAAGTTGATGTCTCTCACTGACACACACGACTGCTGCCTCCGATGCCTCGGCCCTGACCATGACCCAGTGGTCTGTGGGCCGTGTGGTAAGATGTGTGGTAAGGAGAGTGCAGCCCAGCCACGAAAAAGTGAAGAGAAGAAGAATTTTTCCTCTTTGCGGGGGATGGGTACACAGGATCACATAGTCCACAGCAGAAGCCCGGAGAGAAACCTAGAGGGCAGACCTAGTTGTAAGCCACGCCCACACTCCAGGTCAACCATAGATAGGAGTGGGAGGTACAGATGGGCAGGGCCAGGAAGGGAGTTGCCCTGCTCAATGTTTAAATTGGAGCAAACAAACACCAGAGAAAGACACGGTTGGAGATACAGGGGGAGACACGGTTGGAGATACAGGGGGAGACACTGTTGGAGACACAGTTGCAGTGGCAGTGGCAGTTGCTGTCGGAGTTGCAGTCCAGGTCCAAGTGGGAGTTGCAGCTCAGGTTCCAGTCCAAGTTCCAGAAGGTCCAGGGAGAACAACCCTGTAGCCAAAGGACAAGGGAGCTTTGCAGCCAAAGGGAGCAGCAGAGAAAGGAACAGCTATAAAGGCAGCCAAAGAAGGTACAAAGGAAGCCACAATAGTCAGCACAGTAGCCACAGAGGACATAGGGAAGGTTCCTGGGAGAGAACCACCTACGCTGGCAAGAGAGCAGGAAAGTTTTACCAAAAGTCTCTGCCCTACTCTGAGGCAGAGGGAGTCCTGACTGGCCGAAGTTCCAACCAAGAGAATACTGCACCAAGACCCCAAGGTAGGAGAGGGGAGGCAGTAAGGCCTTCAAAGTGTGTTTCCTGTTCTGACTCTGATGAAACTGTTGTACCCCAGATAACACAGCGTAGAAAGAAATGTTTCACCAGGAAGGTTAAACAAGAACACCCCCCATAGGAGACCTGCCCAGAGAAGGGAGGGCAAGAAAGTGGGAGAGGTTGTTTGACCTGTTGAAAACTTTAAAACAGAAAGTTCCTGAGCGTTTCCAAGCAGAACCCTGCTATAGCTCAGCTTAGAGAATGGAGGTTGAAGCCAAGGAGGGTGATGTAACTTCCAGTGTTTCAGAGATGGAATGTGATGCATGCACTAAGGTGAATTAGTGTAAGCCAGAAACAGTTGAACAGCTGAAACTGTTGGTGTTTGCAACGGCCTTGAATAAGCTGACAGCCTGTTTGAAGAGTTTTAAAAAGAAGGGTATATTCCTTCATGTACAGAAACGTTAAACAGTAAAAGACTGGGGCAGAAGCTTGTATGGTTGAATTCGCTGTTACTCTGTTTTGGACATTTGTTTACGGGAGAAGTTATCCGTTATTTTTCTTTTGTCTGGAGAATAAATGTGCTTGAAGAATTTGTATCCACTTACCAGCAAGGAAGCTGAATAAATTCCTGTGCGCTTTTGATAAACCACTTGGCTCATTATTCCTCACACAACTACAAGCTTAGGAAAAGATAAGAGGTGGCTACCTGTCCCTACTAGGCGGCCGCCTGGTAGGGGCTCGAGCGCCACAGATGTCTTAGAAATCTTTGAAGAGCAAGCAGCATCAGCGTGACAGGATTTTTTCTGAGTCCGCCTCCGCCCGGGCCTCATCAAAAGCCTCGACATCTCGGGACTCGGAGCCCGAGCACCGTCGTGTGTCTTCTGAGCGGGGGGTCTCCCTTCAGGGAACACCGGAGAAAGAAAAAACTCGTGAGAGCGGCGTCGCTGGATGCCTCTGATCAGCTTGAGCCCTCGGGTTTCAGGCCGCGGAGCCCAGACTGCTGGATCCTCAGAGTCAGGGCGGCCGGCGAAACATCCTCGCAAGGAGCTGGAGACGTCAGACAAGGTAACTTCTGTTGTCCTCGTAGACTCTCCTCCGGGAGAGCCGATACTGGGACCCGAGCCGGGAGCTGCGGAGCATTCTGAGCTCAGTCTCAGGTTGGCGGCCCTGGAGAGCAGCCTGGCTGCCTTCATGGAGCAGCAGCGGGCGCTGATGGCCGGTCTCGCCAGTCCATCCGCCCAGATCACTGGTAATTCGATGTCGAAGTCAACACCGGAGGCCGAGCCGATCCTCGAGTTGATCAGGTCTCGAGTCGATCCTCGGCCAAGTTCCCCCTCGACCTCCCATTCGGGACCGAGGTTGTCGACGCCGGTGCCCCTGGCGTCGGGGCAGTTGAGCTCAAAGTCCTCGAGGCCGGAGCCCATCGAGTCCTCCTCGGAGGACTCAGCATGGGAGACAGAGGAGGAAGACTCCCCAGACACCTACCGAACCCGGTGTATCCTATCGGACTCTCCGGGTTCGGAGCCTCAGAATAGGTCCCCTCTGGAGGACACTCGGTTTTCAGACTTCGTCAGGGACATGGCCGAGGCTTTGGCATTTCCTGCGGATGCTGAGGAGGAGCCTCGAGCCGAGGAGCTCAATGCCCTCCAGTATGACTCTCCCCCGAAGGAGGCCCTTACTGTACCGGTGCCTCCGATGTTGGAACGGCTGATGCTCCGCATGTGGGAGTCCCCGGCCTCGATGCCAGTGCTCAGCAAGCAGGTCGATTCCATTTATCGAGTCCGCAAGAGTCCTGGGTTCCAGAAAGCGCAGCTGCCGCACACCTCCATGGTTGTGGAATCGGCCATGCAACGGCTGAAAAGCCAAAAGACGCACTCCTCGGTGCCTCCCGGCTGGGAGACCCGGAACCTGGACTCCCTCAGCAGAAAGTGCTACCAGGGCTCGATGCTGGCATGCCGTGTCCAAACCTACCAGCTGTACATGGGCATGTACATGCGGGACCTGGCAAAGGAGATTGCCGGGTTCTCAGCTGGTCTCTCCGAGGAACTCTTGTAGCGCTTCAAAGCCTTGTCCACGGGGATTCAAGAGTGCTCGAAGTTCATGTCTCGAGCAGCTTACGACAGCTTCGAGGCTTCAGCCCGAGTAGCCGCGGCCGGCATCGGTGCACGCCGTCAGGCCTGGCTCATGTCGTCGGACCTGGAGCCATGGGTTCAGGACAAGTTGGTCAATGTCCCGTGCCGAGGAGACAACCTCTCCGTGAAACCCATGACTGAAAAAGCTGCAGAAATCGAGTCCGAGTACTTGACCCGGACAAGGCTGTCGAAGAAGACATCTGCACCTTCTCACAAGAAGGAGGCTTCGGGGAAATATCCCTTTTTCCCAAGGAAGGGTACGGCTTACAGAAACTACCCCACTTACCAGGCCACCCCAGCTCCCCAACAGGGGCAGCAGGACAGGGGCATGGCCCACGTAAGCCGAAGCCCCCCAAGCCTCCACCTCCGGCTCCTAACCAGCCAGAAGGAGGTTTTTGACTCCCAGTGCATAGCTCCTCTCCCACCAGTGGTTTGACCCTGCACAGGAGGAAGGCTGGCCCTGTACACTCACAGGTGGCCAGCCATTACTACCGGCGCCTGTGTTTTGAAAATAGTCCAGCAGGGCTATTTACTTCATTTCAACCAGGTGCCCACCCCTCCTTTTCCCAGGAGAGCCTCTCAGGCCCCCTCTTCACAGGAACCTCCTCCTGCAGGAGTTGACAGGTCTGCTAAAGGATCAGGCGGTGGAACTGGTGCCCCACCACCTGCAGGGGCAAGGCTTCTACTCCAGATAGTTCCTCATACCAAAAAGAAAAGGAGGCCTTCGCCCCATCCTAGACTTGCGAAATCTGAACAAGTTCCTGGTGAGGTAAAAGTTCAAGATGCTTTCCCTTGGGATCCTACTGCCTTTCCTCCACCAGGGAGACTGGCTATGCTCCTTAGACTTAAAGGATGCTTATACTCACATCCTCATACACCCAGACCACAGACAATATCTCAGGTTTGTGGTCGGAGGAAACCACTTCCACTACAAGGTGCTTCCCTTTGGCCTAGCTTCCGCTCCCAGAGTATTTACCAAATGCCTAGCAGTGGTGGCGGCCTTCCTCAGAAGCCATGGAGTCTTCGTCTTTTCATACCTGGACGATGGCTCATCAGGGGCCAATTGGCGCAGGAGGTGCAGCAGGCCACTGCTCGCACAGTCACCCTGCTCCAGCACCTAGGGTTTGTTATAAATCACGAAAAGTCCTCTTTACTCGCCACTGAGAACTTGGAGTTCATAGGGGCAAGACTGGACACACTTCAGGCAAGGGCTTACCTACCGCTGGACAGGGCAAGGCGGTTGCTGGACTTGGTACAGCAGGTCCAGTACAGACCTCAAGTCTCTGCAAGGGTCTCCTGGGCCACATTGCCTCCATGGTGCATGTGACTATGCGTTCCCACCCACGCCCCTGGTGGCACGCACTCTGTTCAAGATTCTTTGGGACAAGGCCTCTGTCATCCTCGTAGCCCTCAGGTGGCCCAGACAGCCTTGGTTCCCTCTTCTCCTTCAACTGGCGGTCAAAACTCCACTCCCACTCCCAGTGGGGGTGCAGCCCGACCTCTTGACCCAGGAACAGGGTTCCTTACTACACCCCAATCTCAGATCCCTCAACTTAATGGCCTGGCTGCTGAGAGGGTAGTACTTGCTCCTCTACTCCTTCCCAAGGAGGTTGAGGAGGTGTTGCTGGCCTCTAGGAGGCAATCCACTAGAAAATCCTACGCGTTCAAGTGGCATAGATTTGAAGGGTGGTGTGCCCAAAATAAGGAGAACCCGTTCACTTGTCAAGTACCTCAGGTATTGCAGTACTTGCTCCACCTCTCAGAGTTGGGCCTTAAGTCTAACTTGGTCAGGGTCCACCTGAGTGCGCTATCAGCTAACCACTCTCCAGTGGACGGGCAACCTCTTTCAGCTCATTCTTTGGTATCCCGATTTCTCAGAGGCCTCCTACTCTTGAAGCCTCCGATTCGCCCATCGGCTACAGAGTGGGACTTAAATGTGGTATTGCAGCTGCTTATTTGCCCACTTTTTGAACCACTGTCCACCTTTCATCTCCGCTTCCTTTCCTGGAAAGCACTCTTTTTGGTGGCACTCACGTCTGCTCGACGTGTGAGCGAGCTGCAAGTTTAGTATCGGATAGACCGTATACACGGTTTTACAAAAACAGAGCGGTCCTACGTACTCACCCCAAGTTCCTCCCAAAAGTGGTTTCCTGGTTTCACCTTAACCAAAAGGTGGTTCTTCCAACCTTCTTCCCCAGGCCACATACCAGCAGGGCAGAAGCGGTTCTGCATACCCTGGACTGTAAGAGGATCCTCGCCTTCTACCTGGAATGTATGCGGGGACATCAGAGAGCTTCCCAGCTCTTCGTTTCTTATGACCCTAGTAAACTGGGTCTATCTGTCTCCAAGCGCACGTTATCCACCTGGGTGGCAGACTGCATCACCTAGGCGTACAGGGCAGCTGACCTCCAACTGCAGGGCCGAATCACGGCCCACTCTGTCAGGGCTAAGGCCGCATCAGTGGCTAACCACCGCTCTGTTCCATTGGCAGACATCTGCCGGGCCGCAACTTGGTCTTCAAGACTTTTGCAGCCCACTACTGCCTGGAGAGAGTCCCGGCAGGACAGTGTTTTCGGTCAGGCGGTGCTCGTTAACCTATTCAAGGTTTAGGCAGCTCCTACCCTCCGACCCTTTGGTGTCAGGCTACCGTGGGGGTTGTATTCTCAGAGAAAAATCCTATCACTGCTGCTGCGGCTCTTCTAGAGAGAGCCATTTTCAGCTATGGGTTCTCGGTAGCCTATAGCTAGGGAGTCCCATATGTGAGGACTGACTTCCTGCTTGTTCCTGGAGAAAGCGTAGTTACTCACCTTTAACAGGTGTTCTCCAGGGACAGCAGGAATCAGTCCTCATGACCCTCCCTCCTCCCCTGGAGTTGCAGTCCTTTGATTAATTTTTTCTCATTTTTGCTGTCTTTTTAGCTATGTCATCTGACTGAGCAAGATGGCACCCTTGGGCGGGAAGGGGACCGCGCATGTGCGATGTAATTCCAAAGGCTTTCTTTGAAAGCAGGGGAATTGCTCCGCACTAGGGTTCTGTCTGCGCCGACGTCACCCATATGTGAGGATTGATTCCTGCTGTCCCTGGAGAACACCTGTTACAGGTGAGTAACTAAGCTTTCTTGCAGAGCGAACAGAGTTCCGGATCATGGTCAGCTCCAAGGTACCGCAGACAACAGTCGTGATTGTCTGTAAGCAACATGTTCCTAGAGCATCTATCGCATTTTTTGAAGTCGGTGGTCATGGGGGCAAATATGGCCCCTGCGAGGTCAACGCGGCCAGTTGTTATAGGAGAAAAAAGGGCACGAAGTCTGTAACAAAAAATGAGAACGAGAAGACTATCCCCTATAGCTATAAGAAAGTAGAGCGGGGGAAGGATGGGTAGAGAACCGGTGCAACCAGAAAACAAAAAGGCCTGTAGGCCCAAAAAATTTAACTTTTTCCGAGGGACGGGGATGTGCATCTGATGGGCTCCGCCAAAAAAGAGAGACTGAGCAAGATTTATTTATTTTATTTATTTATTAACAATTCTTATATACCGCACTATTAGACATCAGCGCGGTTTACATTGAACAGAAAACATCCGACAGTTTACATATGTCTGGTCATTACATTTAACAGGAAATATAACTTGGCGAAATAGGGGAAACTAAATACAATGAAGGATTATCTGATAAAGGATATCATGGTTAACTATATACAAAGGTGGTACAATAGTACATGGAACTGCTTGTTATTTACATTGTGAAGTTGGCCTGTTGCGGGGGTCTGTCTGTTTGACCACTCCTGCTATTCGCCTGGGGGTTATGTTCGGAGCTGTCATTGAGATATTTAAGGAAGAGGAAATGTTTTAGTGCCTTTCTGAACTGACTCAGATTGGGTATTGCTCTGATTTGTGCTGGTAAGGTGTTCCATAGAGTTGGGGCGCAGAATTGGAAGGCTCTGTTGGCTGTTGATCTGGTGCATCTTGTGGTATCATTTGGGATAGCTAGTGTGTTTAATTCTGCTGTTCTTCGTGGCCTGTTTGGTGCAAGTGGTTGTATGAGGTTGGAGAGAGAGGAAGAGGTGAGCCCCTTAGCCGCTTTGAATGTTAGCAGTAAGGTCTTGAAACTGATCCTTGCTTGAATGGGGAGCCAGTGTAGCTGTTTTAGAAGGGGTGTCACGTGATCTCTCCTGGATGCCCCGAGGAGTACCCTCGCTGCACTATTCATGGCTAGTTGCAGGGGGTTCAGGGTGGACCGGGGGAGTCCTTGTAGTATGGAGTTTGAGAAGTCGAAATGGGGAAGTATAAGGGCTTGATAAATGGTACGGAAATCATCCGGTTCAAGTAGCGTGCGTAGGTGTCTGAGGGATCTGATTTTAAAGTAGATTGCCTTGACTGTATTGGCTATGTGGTTCTTCATGTCAAGGTTTTGGTCCAGCGTTACTCCAAGGTAGCGTATTGCAGGTTTAACTTGGAGTTGGGCATCCTTTATGTTAATACAACTAGGAGGGGTGAAGTTGGTGTTCCTCGAGACGAAAAGGACTTCCGTCTTTTTGTGTTGTATTCTCAGGTTTTGTGATAGGAGCCATTCTGATATGGTGTCAAAGCAGTTAGTCAGCGGGGTGAGGTCTAGGCAATCCAATGATATTGGCATATATAGTAGCACATCGTCTGCATATATCATGTAACTGACATTAAAGGATCTGATGATGTCGCAGATGGGTTGGATGTATATATTAAACATCAATGCAGATAAGGAGGATCCTTGAGGTACACCTTGACTTTGTTGGAAAGGTTCAGATGTATCCCCGTCGACTCGGACATGCTGCCATCTATCGGACAGGTAAGATTTGCACCATTCGAGTGCTGTTCCACAGATGCCTTTTTCCCTTAGCCGGCAGATGAGAATTTCGTGGCATACCGAGTCAAAAGCCGCTGCTATATCTAGAAAGACAAGAGCGAAGCCCTGGCGTATGTTATCCACACCTGAGATTATGTTGTTGAGGAGTGTTGTGAGTAGTGTTTCTACTCCATGCGACTCTCTGAAACCATGTTGAGCCGGATCCAGTGGGGCTGAGGTGTCTATATGATCCTGTAATTGCCTGTGCACTATTTTCTCGAACAATTATGCTAGCATAGGTATGCTAGATATGGGCCTATAAGATTCTACCTTTTGAGGATCAAGTTTGGTGTTCTTTAACAGCGGTCTTACAGAGGTCTGCTTGAGCGTAGTTGGGAAAGAGCCAGTGGTGAAGGAATGGTTTAAGATTTTTGCTATAGTTGAGGATATGTCACATCGCAGGTCCTTTATCCAGTGTGCAGGGCAAGGGTCTGTGTGTGCAGTGGTTGTGTTTAGAGCTAGGATGGTATCTTCAATAGTTTTCTTCGAGGGAGTGGAAAAGGATGCCAGTGATACTGGGTAGTCTTGTTCATCAGGAGGGTCCGGTATTAATATTTTGTTAGTCTTGCACATTTTAGATTGCATGTAAATTGCATAGTCCTGTGGGTGGATCCTGCTGTGGTGCTCAGGGGTTGGTTCTTTGGCAAGCATGGCACCCTTGGGTGGGAAGAGGACCATGCATGCGTGATAGCAATCCCAAAGGCTTTCTTTCAAAGCTGGGGAACTGCTCCGCACGGGCTCCGTCAGTGCCGACGTCACCCGTAAATGAGGACTGACTTCCCTGCTTGTTCCTGGAGAAAGCATAGTTACTCACCTGTAAAAAGTGTTCTCTAGGGACAAAAGAAATCACTCCTCACATATGGTTGACATCGGCGCCGATGGAGCCCAGGTGGAGCATTTCCCCAGCTCTCAAAGAAAGCCTTTGGGAATGCTACCATGCATGCCTGGTCCCCTTCCCAACCAACGGTGCCATCTTGCTCAGTCAGATGACATCCCATAAATACTTGATTCCCCAAACTACCTAGTAAAGAACTACTCCCACCCCCCAAAAAAGAAAATAAATATTTTTTGTCGGATCACTCACCCTGACAGGAAACATTTCATGTCTCGTAGTGAGTCCTCCTTTTTAATCAATTTAAAAGACCGACTATCTCGGTCCTGATTAGACAGGACAACACCCGTTGCCGTCAACTGTTACTACTTGAAGCAACAGAAAAATTAATCCCTTAGTTGGTTTAGTGTAGGCTTAAAAGGCCTGAAGAAGAGCTGTAAGAGCTGAAAAACGGCTTGAAACACTGTCAGTGTTGCGAGAATCCTACCGGGGATGTATTCTGTGAGCTGACCCCCGAAGGTTGGACAGTGATAGTTACTCCATGGGGAGATTCAGCTAAGTACTTTTAATTCCTTGTTGCTGTTTGAGGCTGGGCATCTGGTGACGATGTGGATTACTTTGTCTTTTAAGCCTACACTAAACCAACTAAGGGATTAATTTTTCTGTTGCTTCAAGTAGTAACAGTTGACGGCAACGGGTGTTGTCCTGTCTAATCAGGACCGAGATAGTCGGTCTTTTAAATTGATTAAAAAGGAGGACTCACTACGAGACATGAAATGTTTCCTGTCAGGGTGAGTGATCCGACAAAAAATATTTATTTTCTTTTTTGGGGGGTGGGAGTAGTTCTTTACTAGGTAGTTTGGGGAATCAAGTATTTATGGGATTTATGGGGTTGATTCCCAGGGGTGTTTTTTTTGAAGCAGTCAGATGACATAGCATAAGGAACTGTAAACAATGTAGGAAGGCAACTCTAAAGGGAGGAGGGATTCCTGCTGTCCCTGGAGAACACCTGTCACTGGTGAGTAAATACACTTTCTCCAGGAACAAGCTGAAAGTCAGTCCTCACATATGGAACTCCCTAGCTCCAGGCTGCCGAGGACCAAACCACGACAGCACCACCGGCGACCCCTCAGGTGGTCGTAAGATGCAGAAGATGAGTCCCTACAGAGAGACTGTGCAAGACCCTTGCATCCAGCAAGAACTTCACTCCTGTAGCCTGAACACAGAAGGGTTAGAGGGCAGCAGTTGCCTATACCCCAAGAATATTGTGGAGTACTGCCTGCCTGAAGGCACTATTCCTGCGGGATTCGCTCTCCAGGCAGTAATGAGCTACAAACATATGAATCGAAAACCATGTGGCGGCCCTGCAGATTTCCGTCACTGGCACTGAGCAGAGGTTGGCTACCGACGTGGCCATAGTCTGCACACAATGTGCAGTGATCCATGCTCAAGGGAGAGGCCAGCTTGCTCGTAGGCAAGGCAATGCAGTCTGCCACCCAAGTAGACAGAGTTTGCTTCATTACCGGAAGCCCCAGCCTACTAGGGTCATATGACACGTAGAGTTTAGGAGCTTTGCAATGGGCCTGGGTCTGCTGCAGGTAAAAGGACAGGGCCTGCTTACAATCTATGGTATGCAGTATGAATTCCTCCCTGCCAGAGTGAGGCCATGGGAAAAAGATGGGAAGGACCGCCTCCTGGTTGAGGTGGAAGGGTGATATCACCCTGTTCTTATAGAACCTAGTATATGGTGGATATGCCACCAAGGCTGGAGTTCGCTCACTCTCTGAGTGGACGTGAGGGCCACTAGAAAAACCACTTTCTCGAATAGGTATCATAAATGGTAAGTGGCCAGGGGCTCAAACAGCGGTTTGGTGAGATGGGAGAACACAACATTCAGGTCCCAATCTGCCGGAGGGGGGCAGAGAGGAGGCTTTGACAGCAAGAGGCCCCGCAGGAACTTGAAGACCAGGGGCTGGTTTGAGAGGGGTTGGTGCGCGGCTATGGCACTCAGATGTACCCTCACCGAATTTGATTTCAGACCAGTGTGAGAGAGGTGCAGTAGGTACTGCAGTACTAGTTGCACATGGCAGGAGAAAGGATTCTCTTCTCTTTCGGCACACCAGACAGAGAATCTTCTCCATTTGAAGGTTTTCGGGAGACCAGCAGGATCTCCTCAACTTCCTCCAGGAGACTGAAAGGTGCCAGGGCTACCCTTTCAGCAGCCACGCTGTCAACGTTAGCGACCTCAGGTTGGGGTGAAAGAGGGAGCAGCCCTCCAAGGATGGGAGGTCCGGGTCCCAATCCAGTGGGACTGGGAATGCCACTGACAAGCAGAGCAGCAAAGGAAATCAGGTTTGAAGGGGCCATCTGGGGCAATCAGAATCACTGATGCCTGCTCACTGTGGACCTTGAAGAGCTCTTTGCTCTCAGGGAACAAGTCCATTCTCTAGAGGCTAGAGTAGCAGACTTGGAAGACATAAGAAAGACAGAGAGGTAAATAGACGAGACCTACAGGGATATAGTCCTGAAGTCCCATCTCCAGTCTGGCAGCATCCCTGTTGCCATGGAGGAGAGAGGCATGTGACAGGAGATCATCACCCTGGTGTGGCAAGAAGTGATCCTATAACTAGGACCTGTCTTCCAGGTGATGTAAAAACCTCTCACACCGAGGATGTTTCTCCAGGGCCATGTACCCATGAGGGAAGGGTTAGGACAGCCGTTATAGTTGGTGATTTGATCATTAGGCATGTAGATAGCTGGGTGGCTGGTGGACATGAGGATCGCCTGGTAACATGCCTGCCTGGTGCAAAGGTAGCAGACCTCAAGCGCCACCTAGATAAGGTCTTATATAGTGTTGGGGAGGAGTCTGCTGTCTTGGTACATATGTCAGTACCAATGACATAAGAAAATGTGGTAGGGAGGTTCTGGAGGCTAAATTTAGGTTTTTAGGTAGGAAATTGAAATCCGGAACTTCCAGGGTGGCTTTCTCCGAAATGCTTCCCATTCCATATGCATGACCCAAAAGGCAGGCAGAGCTCCGGAATCTCAATGCATGGATGAGACGATGGTGCAAGGATGAGGGTTTTGGATTTGTTAGGAACTGGGGAACATTCTGGGGAAAGGAGGGGCTCTTCCGAAGGGATGAGCGTCACCTTAACCAGCATGGAACCAGGCTGCTGGTCTTTTTGTTATATTGTAAACCGCGCTGATACTAAATAGAGCGGTATATAAGAGCCTGTAATAAATAAATAAATAAATAAACCTTTAAAAAGGAGATAGAGCAGCTTTTAAACTAGATAATAGGGGAAAGCCGACAGTCGCCCAAGAGCGTATGGTTCGGAACAATGCATCCTTGAAGGATACTACCAAAAGCAGAGAGGTTCCAAAAAAGAGTAAAGTAGCCCAATGCCCTTGAGTATGGAGCAGACAGAGCTTAAAGATTCCAACTTACCCATGCCTACCAATAGCCAGATAAATATGAATAAAATACAGTCTCTAAAATGCTTGTATGTAAATGCTAGAAGTCTAAAAAATAAGATGGGAGAGTTAGAATATATAGCACTAAATGAGAGATTAGATATGATTGGAATCTCAGAGACATGGTGAAAGGAGGACAACCAGTGGGACACTGTGATACCTGGGTTCAAACTATATCGTAATGATAGAGCTGATCAAATTGGTAGAGGGATTGCGCTCTATGTTAGAGAGGGCATTGAGTCAGAAAGGATTAAAGTTTTGCAGGAAACAAAATTTGCTGTAGAATCTCTATGGATTGAAATTCCATGTAAAAATGGGAAGGCAATGGCAGTGGCAGTGGGGGTGTACTATCGACCGCCTGGCCAGAATGAACAAATGGATGATGAAATGCTCAAAGAAATCAAGGAAGCTAACAAACGTTACAGCACAGTAATAATAATGGGTGAGTTCAATTACCCCGGTATCGACTGGGTCCGTGTGACAGCAGGACATGCTATAGAGATAAAGTTTCTAGATGAAATTAATGACTGCTTCTTAGAGCAGCTGGTTCATGAACCGACCAGAGGGGAAGCCAGCCAGAACCTAGTCCTTAGTGGAACACCAGACCTGGTTCAAGAGATAAGGGTGTTGGGGTCACTTGGCAATAGCGATCATAGCATGATTGCGTTTGATTTAATTAGTGGAGGAGGGATGGTAAGGAAATACACAGTACTACCTTTTAAATTTCAAAAGGGAGACTATGATAAAATGAGGAAAGAAAAAAATAAAAGGAGCAGTTGCAAAGGTTAAAGACTTACATCAAGCTTGGGTGTTGTTGAAAAATATCTTGGAAGCCCAGACCAGCTGTATTCCACGCTTTAAGAAAAGTGGAAGGAAGTCCAAAAAACTGACAGCATGGTTTAAGGGTGAGGTCAGAGAGGCTGTTGTTGCCAAAAACGCATCTTTTAAGAAATGGAAAAAAGAGCCAAATGATGAAAACTGAAAACAGCACAAGCACTAGCAAGTTAAATGCAAGGAATTGATAAGGCAGGCAAAGGGAGACTTTGAGAAGAAGCTTACTGCGGAAGCAAAAACGCGTAATAAAGACTTTTTCAAGTACATTCGTAGCAAAAAACCTGTGAGAGAGTCAGTTGGTCCATTAGATGTTAGAGGGGTTAAAGGGGCACTAAGAGGCGACAAGGCAATAGCAGAGAGACTAAATGAATTCGGTCTTTACTAAGATAGATGTAGGGATGTTACCCATGACTGAAGCAGTATTTAAAGATGCCGAAGAATTAAAGAAAATATCGATACATCGGGAAGATGTATTACAACTATTTGATAAACTGAAAAGTAGCAAATCATCTGGAACAAATGGTATACATCCAAGGGTGTTGAGAGAACTGAAATATGAGAATGCAGACCTGCTATTAGTAATCTGTGAACTATCAGAGCCTTTGAACTTTATGCCCCATCCCTCTGGAATTCTCTACCGAGCCACCTCAGGAACAACAACGATCTCCTGTCATTCAAAAAACAGCTAAAAACCATCCTATTCCAAGAATATCTCAAAACAAACACCCTCCTACAAATAACTACACCAACCCCTCTAGGCCACCCTCAGGAACCCATGATCAAAAACTATGTTACCTTGTCCATGTCTATGTCTATCCTCTGTCAAAATCATCAATGTTGCCCTCCTGGTGATGGCCCTATCCCTATGACCGATTAACCCCCCCCCCCCTTTGTTACGCCGCTTTGACCCGGTGAAAAGCGGGATATAAAAACAGTTAAATAAATAAATAAATATCATTAAAATCATCTGTAATACCTGAAGATTGGAGGATGGCCAACGTAACGCCAATTTTTAAAAAGGGTTCCAGGGTTGATCGGGGAAACTACAGACCGATAAGTCTGACGTCAGTACCGGGAAAAATGGTAGAAACCATCATAAAGAACAAAATTGCTGAATATGTAGATAGTCATGGTTTAATGGGAGATAGCCAACATGGCTTTAGACAAGGAAGATTTTGTCTTACTAATCTGTTATGTTTTTTTGAAGGTGTGAATAAACCGGTAGACAAAGGTGAGTCGGTTGATATACTGTATTTGGACTTTCAGAAAGCCTTTGACAAGGTCCCTTATAGAGACATTTGGCAAAACTAAAGAGTCATGGGATAGGAGACAGTGTACTATTGTGGATCAGGAACTGGTTAAAAGATAGAAAGCAGATGGTAGGGCTAAATGGCCAATTTTCCCAATGGAGAAAGATGAATAGTGGTGTACCCCAGGGTCCGCTGCTTTTTGACATATTCATAAATGACCTGGAAATGGCAATAACGAGTGAGGTTATCAAATTTGCAGATGACACAAAAGTATTCAAAGTTGTTAAAACCCATGAGGATTGTGGAAAATTGCAAGAGGATCTTGATAAATTGGAAGACTGGGCATCAAAATGGCAGATGAAATTTAATGTGGATAAGTGCAAAGTTATGCACCTAGGGAAGAACAACCCAAACTATGGTTACACGATGCAAGGTTCCACATTAGGATCCACCACCCAGGAAAAAGATTTAGGTGTCATTGTGGATAACATGTTAAAACCCTCCTCCCAGTGTGCAGCGACAGCCAAGAGAGCAAATAGAATGCTAGGAAAGGAATGGAAAATTAAACAAAGGATATTATAATGCCTCTGTATCGTTCCATGGTGCAACTGCACCTAGAATATTGTGTGCAATTCTGGTCGCCGTATCTTAAAAAGGATATAGCATTATTAGAAAAGGTTCAGAGAAGAGCCACCAAAATGGTAAAGGGGAAGGAAGGATACCACTATGAAGAAAGGCTAAAAAGGTTAGGGCTCTTTAACCTGAAAAAGAGACTGCTGAGGGGAGATATGATATAAGTCTATAAATTAATGAACGGAGTGGAATGGGTAAACGTAGATCGATTGTTTGCCATCAGAATATAGAAAGACTAGAGGACACGCAATGAAGCTACAGGGTAAACTATTCAAGATAAATAAGAGAAAATATTTTTGCACTCAACGTGTAATCAAACTCTGGAATTTGTTACCGGAGGATGTAGTAAAAGCTGTTAGTGTAGCTGGGTTTAAAAAAGGTTTGGATAAGTTCCTGGAGGAAAGGCCCATAAACCATTATTAAAAAGGGACCCGGGAGACTTCCGGTGGCATGGTGGGCTAGGGAAGACGTGTTTTTCCTAGCTCCGGAGCCCGCTCCTCCCCCATCAGCTTTTCTCTGCTTTTCCATAGTAAATTTACTCGGGGGAGGTAGCCCAACCTAATAGTGTGCTTACGGGTTGCAGTGGCGCCGACTTTGCAGTTGGAGAGGCTATGGCCACGAAATCTGCCCGGAAAGAAAAGCCCCGCGGTGTGGAAGCCAAGATGGCCGAGAGTGGTGTGGAGGGCCAGATCCTGCCTGCACAGGGCTTGGTAGTGGCGGAGGTCTCCAAAGCAGTAGTGCTGGCTCTGGAGGATCGTCTCGGCGGCCTGGCTGCCCAGATGAGTACGGTGGTACAAGCCGTCGCGGACTTTAATGGACGCGTAGAGCAAGCAGAACAGCGTATAAGCACGTTGGAAGGTGGCCACACTCAGGCCTCCGATCGGATCCAAAAGCTGGAGGAACAGCTGGCAAAGCAAGCGGAGAAACTAGAGGATCTAGAGAACAGGAGCCGCCGAAATAACCTGCGGTTCATCGGCATAGCGGAATCGGTGAGGGAGGTCGATTTGCGCTGTTACCTGGAAAAGTGGATCCCCGACCATTTGCCATTAGCCGAAGGCTTGGGGGAGATCGTCCTGGAGCGAGCTCACCGGCTGGGCCCATACCGTGAAGGAGACAATAGGCCGAGGGCAGTCATCGCCAGATTCCTCAACGCTGCCCAGAAGGAGGGAGTCCTGCGGGCGGCTCGGCAGCAGCGCCGCGGTGGAAATGGCGCCAATACTCTCCTCATCTTTCAAGACTATTCTGCAGGAGTTTCTCTACGCCGGAGAGCCTATAAAGAAGTTTGCAGCCTGCTAGTGGAGAGGGGCCTTCGTTTTACGCTGGCTTATCCGGCCCGCTTGAGAGTGGACTGTGACGGAGGGCAACGGCTGTTTTCGTCCCCCGAGGAAGCCATGGCGTATTGCCAACAGCGTGGTTGATGGCGTCGGCCCTTACCTGGCTGGAGGAGTGCTGTACCCTGGCTGGCTGTGGGCTTGATCCGTACTCCGCGAGTGCAGGGACCTTGTCAGATCCGCTCCTGGGACGGCGAACAGTAAATGCTGCATCTACCCTTTGGACTGCCTGTGGACCCTGGGTCTTGCTCAGGCCCTACTGGCTTCCTTGTTTATGCCTGTTTTTGCCTGTTTGTATCCCCTTGTTTGGCCGTCCTTGTTAGCGTTGGCTATTTTTCCTGGGGGTGTGGATTTTTGGACGGGTGGGGGGGGTGGGATGATGGGCTGAAAGGTTATCTCCAGGTATGTTAAGGGGTGCTGACTCGACTTGTGTTCTTTAATGGTGGTAACAGTGGCAGGCTGAATGTTCCCTGGTTGGGCGGGAGGTAACTTTTTCCCTTATGGGGCTTCTCCGGTGGTGGGAGCAGGTGTGTACTTGGTGTAGCTTGTGGTGGGACGCGGCCGCGGCGCACTCTACATGTTTAATTTTGCATGGAGGGGCGCTGCCCGCTTTGCCTGTGCTCGTTGGGCACTTAGCTATTGTTTTAGACCGGGCTGCGGGTCTATTACCCTGGTGGTTTGTCTCTGGTGGTTCTCTCCCTTTGGGGGGAGATGATGAGCGGGACCTGCAGCGGTTAGTTCCCCCTTGGGGAGGGCGGCCTGTCTGGTTGCTTCTCACCACTAGCTCTGCTGCTTCTCACCACTAGCTCTTTACTTATTGTATCAGCCCTCTCTCCCCCAAAACCCAGTCGTTTGTTATGAAGTGTGTAATTCTTTGCTGGCTCATGATCAAGGTGTAATGGCGCTTGCTAGTATCTTTTTACTCATAGTGGCTCCTTCAGGCGGCTCTCTGCTGGGCCCTGACTTCACCTGCGCAGTTAATGGCCCCGTTCGCGCCAAGCGGGCGCCATGTGGCTGGGGCCTACCTCTTTTGGTCTTCTCACCTTGTGGCCTTTTCATTTTCTCTCCTGTCTCAGGTTATTTTCATTTTCTCTCCTGTCTCAGGTTATTTCCCCTTTTACCTGTGGGCACTCTCCGAATTTCCGATTCTCTTAATCTCCTGATTTAAACTCTCTGAATTCCCAGAATCTCCTGGTCTGTGGCATCCCAGGCCTCCCGTTGTGCCTCCCCGCTGCCCGGATTGCTCTCACTGGCTCTGTGCACCGTTCCCTGGGTGAGCTTGCCACCGGAGTAATTCTGGGCGGCCACTAGGCCTCTCTGTATATTTCTTTATGTATGTCTGTTGATATTTCCCAGTAATGGGGCGCCCGCGTTGACATTTTGGGGGCCTCCCTCATCTCTTATTACTTTCTTGATTACTCTTTCTGGCCCTTTCTCACCCCTTCGTTTTTATTGTATCCCGTTTTCAGTCTCTGCCTGTTTTTTCTTTTCCCTTTACTGGGAGACTTGCTGAGGCTGGTGGGGAGTTGTGTATAGGTGGGGGGATCCTGTGCCCTCTCCGGCCATGTGGGAAGAGTGCTCCCTCTGATGTTTGCTCTCCAGGGGGGCGTGGGATGGTCCGGGGCCTTTATTGCTGGTTAGAATGGGTCTCCCTAACGGACGGACCCCCAATGTGTTTGTGAGCGAGGGGGGAGCTGGCCACTGTCGGCCGCGGGGGGCCGGTAACGCGGCACACTTGGTCCGTAGCATAGACGGGCCGGCACTCGGGGGGATGACCTCTCTGTGGGTGAGGGGGGATAACGACCCCCTATCTTTCCTTCTCCTTTCTTTAATTTTGTGCTCTTGTATGTTATTAGTCTGTTGATCTCCTCTTTGTCAAGGGCTGCTGATTGGGGGAGATGGGGAAGGCATTGGAATAACCTTGACGGGGAGGAGCGGGTGGGGCTGCATGCCCAAGAAGGGTTGGTGGGGCCAGGATGACTGGCTGCGGGTGTGTGGATAGTTTGAGTGGGGTTGATGTTGGGGGGGGAGGGGGAGGTATGGGGATGGGTAGGCAGGGGGGTCTGTTGGGTTTGGGGGGGGATGGGGGGGTAACGGAGTATATCTGGGAGTGTGGGATGGCTGTGGTTTGGACGATGAGTGGGGGACTGGCTTGAATGTGTTGGATGATTGGTTTCTTTGGTTTATCCCGATTGGGTTGTTTTGGACAGGGGCCCTTGGCTGGGGGGGCCCTTGCTCACATATGCAAACAGTTCTCTATCAGTGGTATCCCGGTTTGGTGCAGTGTAGTGGCTAAGAACACGCGAATAGTTTCTTGGAATGTCTGTGGGCTGGGATCCCCGGTAAAACGCTATAAGGTTCTACAATACTTGAGGCGCCAGAGGGCTGATGTGGTTTTGTTGCAGGAGACTCACCAGTCGGAGGCGGAACATCAGAAGCTGGGCTCCGGCCCTATTGCTCATGTATATGGTGCTCCTGCGGTGGGGAAGAAGCGGGGTGTAGTCATTCTTATCGGCAAGTCGGTTAGTTGGACAGAGGAAAAAGTGGTGTCGGATGTCGGCGGCAGGTATGTGGCCGTCTGGGGGAGACTAGCTGGGAATAAGGTGTTGCTGTGCTCGGTCTATGGCCCGAATGTCTATGATGCATGTTTTTTTCAGAATCTTTCCCAGCTGTTGTCGGCCGCAGACGGCTACCAGGTAATTATGGGTGGTGACTTTAATGAGGTTTTGGATGCTGGTCTTGACCAATCTGGCGGATCGGGGAGTGGAAGTCGCCGGGGGAGGCAACGCCTGAGGGGACTGTGTGAAGCCTATGGCTTAGTTGATATCTGGAGGGTGCTGCATCCCGGTGACCGCGATTACACTCATTTGTCTAGGGCGCATGGTACATGGTCACGCATTGACTATTTTTTAGTCGCGGAATCAGTATTTAGCTGGACCTCCCGGGTGGACACAGGATCTCTTGTTATATCCGATCACGCGACCGTGCTTCTGGAGCTAAGAGGATATGGCCTCTCGGCTGGCCGGATGTGGAGATACCCCCTGGAGCTGTGTGGAGACGCTTCGTTTGAGGCATTCTTGCGACAGCGATGGACGGAGTATGAATCCCAGAATGGAGCGCCGGATGTGTCTCCAGCTCTCCTTTGGGAAGCGGGGAAGGCTGTACTTCGCGGCGATATTATTAGTTACCTCAGTCAGCGACGTAAACGGATGAATCAGCAGATACTTCAGTTGGAGCGGGACTTAGGCACAGCGCGAAGAGTGGTAGCTGGTAACAAGACCGCGGTTGCTCAGCGCAGATTCCGGGAATTGCAGGCGGAATTGGAGATGTTGCTTCACCGACTGGCCCAGAAGTCGATGCTATATTACCGGTATCGGCTGCATCGCTTTGGGAATAAAGCTGGGAAATTGATGTCCTCATTGTTGCGGCCCGCCGGGGGATCTCGGCAGATAGGGGCGATAAAGAAAACGGATGGTACTATTACCCGTGATTCAGCTGAAATTGCGAAAGTCTTTACGGCCTTCTATCAGCGTCTTTACGCTAGTGATGGCGATAGGGACGTAGAGGGGCGCCTCCTCCTTGAGCGGTGTGGGTTACCGCATCTCGCAGTGGAGCATCTGGAGGCCCTCAATCAACCCCTCACAGGGCAAGAAGTCCAGGCCGCTATTCGGGCTTTGAAGAATGGGAAGGCTCCGGGAGTGGATGGTTATCGCAGTGAATTTTACAAAGCCCTGGGGGCTACCGTGGTGCCTCCCCTGGTGGGCTACTTTGAGGACCTGATACAGCGTGGACATTTCCCGTTTGAAGCCAATAAGGCCTTGATAACTATTCTGCCCAAACCAGGGAGGGACCCTCTTCTCCCGAGTTCTTATCGTCCCATTTCCTTACTCAACGTGGATCTTAAGCTCCTAGCTAAAATAATGGCAGACCGGTTGGCAACTTACCTACCTTTGTTGATTCATGGCGACCAGGTGGGGTTTGTGCGCGGGCGTCAGGTTGCGTACAGCCTGCAGCGGATTTTGCTATCGCTCGGAGCAGGGCGACTATCAGGAGACCCCTCTCTTCTAATCAGCTTTGATGCCAAGAAGGCTTTCGATCGGGTCAACTGGGGGCTTATGTATCAGGTCCTGGATGCCGTAGGGATTGGTGGGTTATTCGTGGACGTGGTTCGACTACTTTATGCGCACCCTATTGGGGCGATTATGATTAATGGAAATATGTCGGCTGACTTTGATATTCAGAAGGGCACTCGGCAGGGTTGCCCACTTTTGCCCCTCCTCTTTGTCCTTTCGTTAGAGCCACTCCTGACTCTCATTAGAACTTCTTCTCTAATTCGGGGGATTCAGTTGGGGAGTGAGGAGTTCCGCCTTGCAGCCTTCGCAGACGATTTGTTGGTTCACTTGGGGGATCCGGTGGCGGGTCTGCCTTGCTTAATCAAGCTTATTCAGGAGTATGGGGAGCCGTCGGGGCTTCGCCTCAACTTTGATAAATCGGAGGCGTTATTCTTGGCCCCCGCGACACATCCCGGGTGGCACGGACCCTTCCCTCTACAGTGGGCGAAAGGACACTTTAAGTACCTAGGTATTTACCTGCCGGCGCGGTTAGAAGATCTTTACCAGCTTAATATCTCTAAAATTATGCGGGAGGTGACAGCTTGTGTGGATCGGTGGTGGGACCTGCCCCTGTCCCTGGGGGGCCGTGTCGCTCTCTGCAAGATGGCGATCTTTCCGTAGATCCTTTACCCACTTCAGACGCTCCCGCTGTTTCTACGCCGAGCTGATATTCGGCAACTGGAACGCATATTTAACAGGCTCCTTTGGCGGGGACGGAAGCCTCGGGTTCGTCTGGCGATTTTACAGCAACCTTGGGGACTCGGCGGGATGGGCTTTCCCGATATTCGGCGCTATAATGTGGCTTGTTTGCTGCGCTATGTTTGCGACTGGTTATGGGATCTGACCGTATGCTCCCCGCTGAGGTTGTGGACAGCCGCGCTGGCACCCTTCCACTTGCGGTATTTGTTGCATGCCAAATCGATTAAGACTGTCCCCCTGGACTTTCGGGAGTATCTTCTTAGGCCTATCCGACTGGCTTGGCGCTCTTTTTGTGCTGGACGTAGGCTCTCTGCTTTGTACACCCCTTATCTACCTATTCGGGGTAACGCAGATTTTGCCCCGGCTTGGGAAGCTCTCCTTTTCGGTTCTGGGACTCTCTTGGGGTAGTGAACTTAGAGCATGTAGTAACTCCTGAAGGGGTCATGATGTCTTTTGCTGAGCTGCGTGGCTCCTATCCGTTGGAGGCTTGGGACGTCTTTCGCTATCATCAGCTTCGGAGTTACCTTCGTACGCTCCCTCTGGCAGCCTTGCGTGGGGAGGTCTGCTCGACGCTTGAGTTGGCATTGCTGGGGGGAGACAGGGGAGTCCGCGTGTCTGGTCTCCATCGGATGTTGTGGGAAGGTGTGTCCCCCTTGGAGGTGGATGCTTTGGTGACCGCCTGGTCCGGGGACTTGGGAGAGGCGGTTACTGTGGAGCAACTATTGGGAGGGTTGGCGGATATCCCGACTCTCAGTACCCAAGTGATTCATCGTGACACTCAGTTTCGGATTACGCGTCGTCTCTACTTTGCTCCTCTAAGGGCCTGGCGGGCAGGACTAGGGGTGCGTCACGGTTGTCCTCGCTGTGGGCAGGGCCGGGCGACTCTGGGCCATATGTTCTGGACTTGCCCCACGGTTCAGGTTTTCTGGGGTAGGGTGGGTGACCACCTTCGCCGCTGCCTCTCCGGGCTGGAACCTCTGAGTGCACGGAATGCGGTGTTGGACATCTGGGAAGCCGAATGGGGGGAAGTACTGGAGCCTGTGCAATTATGCTGGTTGCGTCTGGTGCTGCTGCTGGCGCGGCTGACGGTGTTGCATAAGTGGTTGGATGTGCGGGGACCGTTGTATGGGCTTTGGCGACTGCGGCTGCATAACGCTCTGCTTCTGGACCAGCTGCATGCTGCGGGAGCCGAGCGGCGATGGAGCCGTTTTCTGCGGATGTGGGGACCTCATGTGCAATTGCTACCTGCAGGGGTGCGTCGACGCATTTTACGGCGTCCCCCATAGAGAGTGGGTTTGAGAGTGTGGTATGGTGTCGGTTGGTGGACGTATGTCTGGTGGTTGGGGTCTTGGTTGGCTTGGTAGCAGTCCCTTGCTATGCTCCTTTTTATCCCGTATCTAGACTGCTCTAGCTGTCCTCCTGGGGGGTGAGGGGGGGGGAGGGGGGGGTCAGTTGGGGCTCGGCTGACATATGAGGCGCGCGGGTGGCCTGGGAGAAGAACCCACCCTGGGCCTCCGCTTTGGACTGGTAGTAGTGAGTAGGCTGGGGCTCCCTGGCCGGGTACTGGGGGGTAGGGGGTTGGAGGTAGCTTGGGGGGGCATCGGGGGGAAGGGGAGGCTATGGGGGGGTTGGCTACAGAGGGGAGCGGGTAGGAAGTTTAACATGTGGGGGGGCGAGTCCCAGTTTCTCCCTCTGTATGCTTTGCAACTGGATGCTTGCTGTTCCTTCTATTTCTTTCTTTCTTTCTTTCAGTGACGGCCTATACGGCCTATCCGGAATACGCGGTTGCCTTTGGTTTCCCCTCTATATTATGCTATTGTGTTAGTAGCATCATAGTGTGTTAGTTTCCAAACTGTTGTTTGCATCATTGTATTACTGTATGTGATTTTCTTCTCTGAATAAAAAGATTTAACCATAAAAAGGGACCCGGGATATCACTGCTTGATCCAATACAAGCCTTGTGGAACCTGTGTCTCTTGGGGAAACTGCTAGGTACGTATGACCTAGATTGGCCACTGTTGGAAACAGGATTCTGGGCTTGATGGACCTTGGTCTGACCCAGTATGGCATATCTTATGTCTTGGCCACTAGGAGAGTAAGTGGGAAGGCATAAAGGAGGTCCTCTGACCACAGGATCAGGAAGGCATCCGCTGCCACCCTCCCCAGGTGCAGCTGGATTGGGCAGAAGCGGGATAGCTGCGTGTTGTCCAGGGAGGCGAACGGGTCCATCATCAGCCTGCCTCAAAGGCGGAAGAGTCTTTGCGCCATCCTGGGGTTCAGATGCCATTCGTGCGGGCGCAGGACTCTGCTGAGATTGTCAACTAAGCAACTGTCATGACCCGGGAGGTATATTGCTCGCAGGATCATTCCGTGGCACACAGCAAAGGAGAGCAGAGCCACCGCCTCCTGGCAGAGGGAGTGCAAGCTCATGCCCCCCTGCTTGTTGACATAAAACATGGTGACCTGGTTGTCCATCTGGATCAACACAGGTCAGTTGCACAGCAGATGGCGGAATGCTTGCAGGGCCAGGGAAATGGCCTGAGTTCCAGGAGGTTGATCTGTAAGAGTGACTCTCTTGAGACCAGCTTCCTTGAGTGCAGAGTTCTGTGCTGTGCACCCCCTAACCCAGGAGGGAGGCATCCGTTGTCAGAATCCTCTGTGGTGTAGGCACTTGGAATGGCATCCCTGCTTGGAGGTGGCGTAGGGACTGCCACCAGTTGAGGAAGACCGCCAGCTGGTGGGTGACCCTGACTCTGTCCCGCAACCTGCCCATGGCCTGAGTCTACTGAGAGCGGAGGCACCACTGGGCTGCCCGCATGTGCAAATGGGCTAGGGGCATGACATGGACCGTTGAGGCCATGTGGCCCGAAAGGCAGAGGAGGTGGCAAGCCGATACTGACTGGTGAATCTGCACTTCTCCTGCCAGTTGTACAAGGCGATATGCCCTCTCTTTTGGGAGGAAGGCCTTGACCTGTAATGTGTCCAACTGGGCCGCTATGAACTCCAGTTTTTGGCTGGAGAGAGGTGGGATTTCGGGTAGTAGATGATGAACCCCAGGTGCTGCAGGAGGCGGATTATTTTCCCTGTGGCCTGGCTGGCCTCGGGGGCCATGCTGCCTCTGATGAGCCAATCATCCAAGTAGGGGAAGACGAAGGCCCCTTGCAGATGCATGTAGGCAGCCACAACCACCAGGCACTTTATGAAGACACTTGGCGAGGAGGTCAGGTCGAATGGAAGTACCCTATACTGGTAGTGCTCTCCTCCCACCACAAACCTTAGGTATTGTATGTGGGAGGGGTGGATCAGGATGTGGGTATACGCATCCTTCAGGTCTAAGGAGCACAGCCAATCTCCCTGGTGGAGGTAGGGCAGCAGTGTTCCAAGGTGAGCATCTTAAACATCTCCCTCACTAGAAACTTGTTCAGGTTTCACAGGACTAGAATGGGCCTGAGGCCCCTAATTTTTTGGGGGACAAATAACTACCTGGAGTAGAAACCCTTTCCCCATAGATGTCTGGGTACAGGTTCTACCTCCCTGTCCTTGAGCAGGCCTGTGAGCTCTGAGATGAGCAAGATCTGGTAAAGGAGAGGCCGCACCGGCTCTCCTAGGAAGAACCCTGGGGGTGTTTGCTGTAACCGGAGGAGATAGCCTTCCTTTATTTATTTATTTAATTTATTTATTTACAATTTCTTATATACCGCGCTATTCCACATCAGTGCGGTTCACATAGAACATTTAACATACGCATTTCATAAGGATGATTCGCGTTTACAATAAACAGGTGGTACAACTTGGATTATCACCTGTAGAACCCACTGGTCTGTGGCGATCTCAGACCATCTGTGGGCGAAGAGCGCCAGGTGGCCCCTTGTGGGCTGGGGAGGGTCTCCCGGGGAGGGGGGAGGAGGCCCTGCCCGGAGAGTCAAAAGTTCCCCTCAGGTTGTGTGGGAGCTGGGTGCTGAGGCTTCTGAGCCTTCGGCTTTCTTGATCTGTGGCCCTGATTCTTAGGCTGAGGACTCTGCTGTTGCTAGCTCGAGAAGGGCTGGTAATGGCCCTGGTGAAAAGGCCCCTTTTTCCACGGGGAAAGGTTGTCTTTTCCCCGATTTCTTTTGGGGGAGAGTCTAGGTCTTCCTCGAGAGCCTCTGCCTGGTCATGACTTTGGCTTCAATCTCGGCCGCATTATTGGCCATGGGGTTTGCCAAATAAATTTTCCCCGGTGCAGGGGACATCTAGCAGTTTTTGTTGCACCCATTGCTCAAGATCGAAGGTTTGTAACCAGGCTTGGTGCCAGACCCTGATGCCTGCTGCTGCTACCCGGGCTGCTGACTCAAAGCCGGTATAGGCGGCATGGGACAGGAACTTTGAGCAGTCCCAGATCCCGGCTGTCAGGGCTTGGAACGTCTGGAGTGGTTCCTCGGTGAGGCCTGCAGAGAAGCCTGCCAGTTCTTGGATGAGGCCCTTGAAGCACTTGCGCCTGAGGGCGTTGAGGGATCAGGCCTCTCTGCCTGGGGGAACAAAAGAATAGTTCTTCTGACTTCTGAGCTTTTGCATAGAGGACTCAACGACCACGGAGTTATGTGGTAGTTGAGATTTTTGGAAGGCAGGGCCCTTCTTGACGCGTAGATGGTGTTGAGGCGTCGGCTGACCACCAGCACAGAGCCGGAGTCTCCTTCATCTGCAGGAGCAGTCGCGCGAGAATAGACTGGATCGTAACTTGTGATAAGGAAGCTTATCATAGTTCAGGAGGGAGCTATAAAAGAGGTGAATTGGCTTTGAACAAGCAACCTGTCTTTGCTGGTAGAAATACTAAAACAGAATGTTTTCATAAAAGACTACCAGTCCCAGAATGCACCAGGTTTCAAACAGCCTCTAGAAGGGCTGAAGTGGGGAAACGTGTGTTCAATCAGGAGAGCTATGAGGTAATCCCCAATCACTCATCTCCAAGGGCAGGGCTTGATTCAGCACACCTGGGCTGTGCTAGGGTGGAGTGTCCCTCTAAGCACTTTAAAAGTAAAAGATATTCTACACAAAGACAGAACAAGAACAGGGAGAAACAGCACAGGGAGAAGCAGAAGCTGCAGATCCAGAAACAGAAGCCATTGGAGAAAGAAGAGAGAGAACTACAACAGCCGAAGCAACGTTTAAGGAAGAACAGAAAGACATCTTGGAGGTCTAAAGAAGGAGCCCACCGCAGTACGTGTGTTAGGAGTGATTCCAGAGGCAAGCATAATCCATTAGACTGGAGGAAGCCAGAGGATTGGGGTTATAGAGCCAGGAACTCCCAAACGGCACCTTTGAGGGAGACGGCTGCATTTGGAAGGGGCCCTAAGACCGGTGCAAGAAGGTATGTGAAGAGAGACCCAGTGTCCAGGGATCTTGATTGGAAGGCTGGACATAAAAGTTGGACTACTTACTGGCCAGGATACCTGGAGAGGAAACCTAACAGCAAGGGGATCACAGATATGAACCTTGATCTATGCCCTATCTCTTCATCAGGAAGACAGCAGGGAAACAAATATTATCCTGAGAGTGATCAATTAAGGAATTCTTCTGAGCCAGACCATGATACTGATTCCATGATATTTGAGGAAGAAGGAGATATAGCAAATGATCAATTGGAATACATGGATTGCTCTCTGTCTAGGCTGCTGTTTTAAAGTAGTTTCTCACTAATGCAAACAACCACCAAAAGGAACTCTAACTTGTTCTTTTATCTACCCAGAAAAGTCTCTGCAAGAAAGCTTTAGGGTAGGATTGAGCCACTTAGAGAGAGTGAACCAGCAAAGGGGTTTGCAGCTGGCTAATTATTTGTAATTGAACCAGGCACAAGTGCACGTGAGCTCTAGAAGGAAACTTCTTCTTTGTGTATGTGAATAGAAGAAAGTTGTCCTTGATAAAGAACAGGGTTTTTTTTGTTACTTTTGGGTTTGTTTTTGCTTTTTGGAGCACTGCTAAGGAGGTCATTAGCAGGAGCCATCAAAAAGACCTTTTCTGTTTCCCCATCAAGGTCTTTATTGATTTATTGCTTAAGAAGTTCAGTTACCTTATAACATGTTTTGTTTTTCCTGAGTATAATACTGAAGCAAGTGTCCTTTTGTGTTACCAAGTAAATCTGTGTGGGAGAATTAACCCCATGAATAAAATCTGGTTTTCTGTGCTTACACTCGAGCATCACAACTCATTATTTTGTGAACGGCTGATTCTGGTATGAATGAACTGAAACCCCCACAATCCTTTGCAAGTCATAATAATATTTTGCCTTTGCCAAGACTGTGGACTTTCACGACCAGCGCCCCCGTTTACAAACTGTGAGAGTCTCCTTTGGCGGGGACTCATACTGGAGGATTTCCAGTTCTTTAGTGCGCGGGTCCTCCTCTGATTCGGTCAGGACTGAGAGGGCACAAGCCATGTTCCGGACGAAGTCGTGGAAGGCCATGTCCTCAGGGGGAAAATGGCGCCAGTGCCCCATGGGAGAAGGTTCCGAAGGGACATCTCGGTTTCGAGACGCCTCAGGAGAGGCCTCAATGTTTGTTTCGCAGTCAGAGCCGGAGGGCATCAAGGACTCTGAGGCTCAGGACTCCTGCATCTCGAGGCCGGCCCCAAGGAACTGGAATCCCTTGGTGGGTCTCAGGTCAGACTCCCAGAAACAGGCCGGGGAGGACCAGACTCCTGAGGACCAGGACCTCGAGCGGTGCCGAGGGCTTGCCCGAGTTCTGTGGTGTTTGGGGCCTGGCTTGACGCCTGGGGACTATCCTGCAGTCGAGGCCCGGTTGTCGGGGCAGATGATGCAGACATCATTGCCTACTGCAAGGCCAGGATGGCAGAGATATTCTGCTCCAGGGCCACCATTCTGGTCTCAATGCCAGAAAGCTTCGCAGCTGTCAGTGTGGGCACAAAGGACCTTGGGCTTGACACCTGCACTCTAGCGAGTGCATCCCCGAGAAGGACCACGGCCTCGAGGAGCCTTGCCTGGTCGCCATCAGCCGAGGACTCCTTCTTAGAGACCTTGAGGGGGCGCTGCTCAGAGTCGCCCAAGTCCTGCCGTGGGACCCTTACCAGGTTTCATTGGTGGAGCCTCGACTGGTTTCAAGAATTTTTTCTTTTTCTTCCCGGGGTCCGGCATCTTTTCGGAGGAGCCAGCGCTGCAGGACTCCGAAGATGCCCAGGCCACATGGGAGGTGCTCGGCTTGGGGCTCAGCATCAGGGAGGCCAGGACTGAGTCATTCCACGGGAATATCCTTTCCTGTAACTCCGACCTTTTCTTATTAGTTTTCAGATTCAAAGCCTGGCACAGGTCCCAGGTGGCACTGTCATGGTCCAAGCTGAGGCAACGCAAGCTTCAGTCGTGGGTGTCTGTAACAGACATGGCCTGACTGCATCGGTCACACATTTTGAACTCACCGGGAGACATGCTGGGAGACACCTGGTCGGGGTCAGTGACCCCCGGGCAAAAAAATAGCACGAACGCCAGTCGAGGCATGCCTTGTCTAAAAAGAAGGGAGAGAGTCGAGAACAGCACCAGCTCGAGGCTGGAAGAGGAATCGGTACGCAAACTGGGAAAAAACACACTTTTAAGGATAATTTTTAGAGGATTTTTCTGGGGAAACAGGACAAACGTCCGTTGGGCTCCACGGAAAAAAAGGAGACTGAGTAAGATGGCATCCTTGGGAGAGAAGGGGACCAGGCATGCGTGGTAGCATTCCCAAAAGCCTTCTTTGAAAGCTGGGGCAATGTTCCGCGCGGGCTCCATCGGCGCCGACGTCACCCATATGTGAGGAATGACTTCCTGCTTGTTCCTGGAGAATAATCTTTTTGATGAAATCTGAGTCATTTTCAATGCATTCCAACAACTACTTGGCTGTAGACAGTCTATCTTTTTTTTGGTCAAGGGACAGGAGGAGTTTCGGCACGAAGTTTGCAGACAAATGTCTCATCCCCAAATCGACAGTAAATATAGACTGTACCGACCTAAAACTGATGTCCATGTTCTCAGCAAGCTCCCTGATCATCAATCGACAATCTGAGCACATTGCAGCATGCACTGTTTTAACTTTGTCCTCATTCCTGCTTATGGTTGGCCTTCCAAAATGTTCATCACTGTCAACACTTTGACGGCCCTCTTAGAAATGTTTGTACCAGTCAAACTCGAGCATGACTCATGTATTCATGACCATACACTTGCTGTAACTTGTCATAAAGTCTCCTTGCACGAATCTCCAAGTTTCTGGAAGAATTTAATGCAAATTTGCTGTTAAATCTTTTCACTCATTATAAATTTGACAAACTGCTTTTACATGATGCCAACCATCACATGATTTAAAAAAGTACATGTGTGCTGCAGCCATGCTATACTCTGCACATGCAGAGCACATAACTAGGTCACTGCATGCTTAATCAGGGCCGGATTTACCTTGAGTGAGGCCCTATGCCAACAAAAATTGTGGGCCCCAGCAGGGGCGGCCCAAGGGGGGTGTGGGCCTCATTTGCATAAGGGGCCTCATTTGCATAAATATTTGCATAATGTTACCATATACTAACTTTTAGTAAACGTGCCTCTTAATGAGTGTATGGATAAAGAAAGACTAAAAGATTTCTACATTACTATAATCCAGTGCCAACTGCCAGACACATTAGGAACTACTACAAACACTGCCCATTTAGAACCCATAGCAAACCCGCCGTATCCTAACAGCACTACCAGGACTCACAAAGCACCATACTCTACCAATCAAAAGGCAACACTGCAAATATTAAACCAATACATTTCAGAGAACAACAATACATGACCTACTGGGGAAAGAGAACAAGTGGCAATGTCAAATAGGAATTATATAAACAGAACACCTCAGCTCAGTTACACATGCAGAACATAGACCATCACCAAACAAGTAATCACATTTTAGAAACAGGAAGACAATAATTAAACTGGGAATCCCAAAAGCCAAACTTGGAATGTACAACACTGTAGAAATAAAACTATACATTAATTTGCTCTTGTACTAAACAAAGCGCAGACGTCAATGATGCACATTTACCAGAGCTGACATATTCCAATTAATAAATTCAAAATAAAGAGATATTTTTCTACCTTTTGTGCATTTTTTTCAGCTGCAATTGCTCCAGCCACTTTCTTCTGGTTTCTTCATGTCTTCTGCTAACTCTCCATCGTCTGCTGTCCATTTGTCCTTTCTTCTCTCTTCTAGTTTTTTCCATTCTCTCTCTCTACATCTGCTTTAACATACTAATCTTTCTCCTTTTGCTCTTTCCTCATTCCTATTTCATCCACTCAAATTTTACCCCTCCATCCTCAATCCCCACTTACTCTCCCAATACCCGGCCAATTGTAGATTTTTTTATCCCTCCCACAACAAATATTTTTCCAATCTCCATTTTACTCTTCCAGCCCCATCCCATTCTAATCCTCCCCAACATCAGCTCCCTTCTAGTTCCAGCCTCACCCAGCATCCATTCCCTTCTAGTCCCTGCATCAGCCCATTTCCAGTCCTAGCCACCCATCAGCCCATTTCCAGTCCTAGCAACCCCCCAACCCAATACCAGTCCTAACCCCCCATCACCCCATTTTCAGTTTAAGCCCCCCCTATAACCCATTACCAGTCCTAACCCCCATCAGCCCACTTCCAGTCCTAACCCCATCAACCCATTTCCAGTCAGCCCCCCATAGCCCATTGCCAGTCCTAACCCCCCCATCAGCCCATCAGCCCACAGCCCATTACCAGTCCTAACCCCATCAGCCCACCTCCAGTCTTAACCCCCCCCAGCCCATTTCCAGTCCTAACCCCCCCCATAGCCCATTACCAGACAGCCCCCATCAGCCCACAGCCCATTACGTCTTAACCCCCCCCAAAGCCCTTTACCTTTTCTAAACCCCCCAACAGCCCATTATCAGTCCTAACCCCATCAGCCCACCTCCAGTCTTAACCCCCCAGCCCATTTCCAGTCCTAGCCCCCCCATAGCCCATTACCAGACAGCCCCCATCAGCCCACAGCCCATTACCAGTCTAAACCCCCCCAAAACCCATTACCAGTTCTAAACCCCCCCCCAACAGCCCATTACCAGTCCTAACCCCATCAGCCCACCTCCAGTCTTAACACCCCCCAGCCCATTTCCAGTCCTAGCCCCCCCCATAGCCCATTACCAGACAGCCCCCATCAGCCCACAGCCCATTACCAGTCTAAACCCCCCAAAACCCATTACCAGTTCTAAACCCCCCCCCAACAGCCCATTACCAGTCCTAACCCCATCAGCCCACCTCCAGTCTTAACCCCCCCCAGCCCATTTCCAGTCCTAGCCCCCCCATAGCCCATTACCAGACAGCCCCCATCAGCCCACAGCCCATTACCAGTCTTAACCCCCCCAAAGCCCATTACCAGTTCTAACCCCCCCCCCCCAACAGCCCACAGCCCATTACCAGTCCTCCTCATCAGCCCACCTCCAGCCTTAATCCCCCCAACCCATTTCCAGTCCCAGTCCCAGCCCATTTCCAGTCCCAGTCCCAACCCATTTCCAGCCCCAGTCCCAGCCCCCCCAATTACCAGTCCTACCCCCACCCCCACCCCCCGCCGAAAGTAAAAATTATTTTTAAAAAAAAAAACTGCTGGCTGCCGCCGCGGGGCCCCCGCAGCTGCCGCGGCAGCAAGGACTGACCCGCGGGGGCCCCCCCGGGAAGCTCGGTCCCTCCCTCCGTGCCTCCGTGTCTCCCTCCATGCAGGCTGTTAGAGACGCGAAGGCAGACTGTCTCCTTCGCGTCTCGTTTAAGCCCGCAGGGGCTGATGGGAAATTTCCCATCAGCCCTGCGGGCTTAACAGAGACGGGAAGGCAGAAGGAGACAGTCTGCCTTCGCGTCTCAAACAGCCTGCACGGAGGGAGACACGGAGGCACGGAGGGAGGGACCGAGCTTACAGAGGGGGCCCCCGCGGGTCAGTCCATGCTGCCGCGGCAGCAGAGGGGGCCCCGCGGCGGCAGCCAGCAGGTTTTTTTTTATTTTATTAAAAAAAAAAGCCTAACTACGTCAATTTTTGTGGGCCCTTTGCAGCTGTGGGCCCTACGCCATGGCGTACATGGCGTATAGCTAAATCCGGCCCTGTGCTTAATAGCAACATGGTGCAACATATTGTTTTATAGCTACACAAGTCTTGATACATTCTGATCAGGCCAGTTGCAGAACGAAGGAAAGAGATGAAAGTTCAGTATTTCTTACAGCGGGTGAACCAGTATGATTGAGGAAATGCAGTGAATCCTTCAGTAGTTGCGGAGGAGAATAGTTCAATTCCAGATGGAATTGATAGATTGCTACCTGGAAAAAATTTAATTAAATTTACAGCACGCAAGGCAGCACTATTTTGAATTCAGCAATAGGGTGAGTAAATTACTAGCAACACAGTTGAAAATTCAAGTCACGCAACCATATTTTGCAGATTAAGGGAATGAGATGGGCAGCTACTAACTAAACCAAAGCTCATTAGGAAACCTTTGCTCAATTTTAGAAAGATCTCTATACATCTGAGAGTTTGGTGTCAGAAGAGGTTTCTTTGCAGCAATTATGTTCACACCAGCAAGAGCACTGGAGGGAGAGATGAAGTTCTTTTATAGCCTCCCTCTCTAAAGTGGGCAAATCACCAGATTTGGATGGTTATACTCCAAACGTTTAATAAGAAATTTGTGTTGAGTCTTGCCACTTCTATGGGTGGTGTTCAATGCTGTTGAGTAGATGTCGACTCATGGCAACTCTCTGGATAGTAGTCCTAAACAGTGTTCAATTTTCAGTCATGTGGTTAATTGTTGGCATCTATAGCTGTTGTTAGTGTATCTATTCATCAGATTGCTGATCTTCAACCTTGCCAAGCATGATGTCTTTCTCTACTGATCTCTCTTTACATGATATTTCCAAAGTATGAAAATCAAAGTTTTGTCATTTGAGCTTCTAAAGAAAGCTTGATCTCCTCTAGTACTGACTGCTTTGTTCTTTGGACAGTCCATGCTATACACAGAATTCTTTGCCAATGCCATAATTCGAAGGCATCAATTCTTATCGTCTTTCTTCGTTACTGTCCAACTTTCACTTCCATATGACATTATTAGAAATGCCATGGTTTGGACAATTTGAATCTTTGTATGCAGAGATGCATCTCTGCACTTGAGAATCATGTCTAGGACCTTGTCTAGGTTCTGCCCAGAGCAATGCGTTGTCTTATTTTTTCTAATGCTTGTCTTTTCTTTATTATTGCAACTTTATTAAAACTTCACCTCCCTCAACACACCTCACCCTGGGAACGACACATATTAGAGTCCAAACTCACATAAAGTATCTAGGGGTCATTTTGGATCAATCACTATCCTTCAAACAACAGATTACAAAAACATCAAAGACCATATTTTTCAAAGTCAAGATGCTCCAATGCCTCAGACCTCTACTTGAGCCACCGGATTTCAGATCAGTCATGCAATCAATGACCTTCCCCCACCTGGCCTATTGTAATGTGATTTACCAAGGACTCCCGACCAGCAGCCTCAACCCTCTAAGGACAGTCCTCAACACAACAACGAGGATCATCCAAAAAGGGAAGAGATATGATCACATCACCCCAATACTGAGAGACCTCCACTTTCTCCCTCTATAGGCACAGATCAAATATAAAACACTGGTCCTAATCCATAAAGTACTCCACCAGCAAGAAACCACACATATCAGCACCTTGTTACCTCGGCTGAGCTCCAGTAGACCAACACGACAGACCACAACCGACTTACTGACTGTGCCATATGAAAGGACTACATTTAATCAGTACTCTTGCAACCATGCTTTTTCCTTATATGCCCCCACATTATGGAACTCCCTTTCAGGCAACATCCGAAGTAACAAGGATCTCCCCTCTTTCCGGAAACTGCTAAAGACCCACCTATTTACCATCTACTTAAGTAAGGAACAGACAAGCACCCTCTGAACCCATGCTCATACCCCCCATGATCAGACTGAGTCTCTGAACCAAGCTGGAAACTGTAAATAAGATGATTGCTCAACTGAAATGTAAATTTATTCTGAACCCCCTTGGTGATGCATGTATGTTTGAACCCCCCTGGTGCTGGTAACCCCCACTTGTAAATATGTTATAACTTGTTCCCTGTAGCCCCCTGCTTTTGTAAATATGTTATAACTTGTTTCACTGTACCCCCCTGCTTTTGTAAACCGCTTTGACCCGGTGAAAGGCGGTATATAAGTACAGCTAAATAAATAAATAAATAATTGATCCAAGCAGGTTAAAATAGTCTTCTATTTATTTTCCAAATATGACATTATTTTTGACAGGATCTTTGTCATCTTCACATTAAGGTACTGGCCCATTTTAAGACCATGTTCCTTGATCTTGATAAAAAGATGTTTCAGATAACCTTCACTTTCAATCAGTAATGTGGTGGTATCAGCATAGCAAAGGTCGCTGATGGGTCTTCTATCAATCTTCATAAATCATTATTAAAAGGGATCCAGGATATCACTGCTTGACCCAATACATTAGCATTGAGGAACTTGTGTCTTTTGGGGAGACTGTTAGATACTTATGACCTAGATTGGCCACTGTTGGAAACAGGATACTGGGCTTGATGAACCTTGGTCTGACCCAGTATGGCATATCTTATGTTCTTATATTCTTATGTTCATACAGTCCTGCTTCTCTGATGATCTGTTCTGCATATAAATTAAACAGGTATGGGGAAAGTATGCAGCCTTGTTTGTACACCTTTGCTAATATTAAACCATTCTGTTTCTCCTTGTTCTGTTCAAGCTGTTGCTTCCTGATCAATGTAAAAGTTGTGAATGAGAAACATCAGATATTCTGGTATAACCATGCTTAGAATGGTCTAGTTTTTCATGATTTAAACAATCAAAGGCTTTGCTGTAGTCAATAAAACACATATCAATATTATTTTGTCTTTTCAGGATCCATCTCACATCTGTGATGATGTCCCTTTTTTGTTTTAAAGATATGTCAGTGACAGGAGGAAGTGCAAAAGTGGTATTGTCAAGATTCAAGGGTGAATGGGAGAAACATGTAGAAGCTGATGAGGATAACGCAGAACTGCTTGACAAATATTTCTGTTTTGTGTTCAGATGAAGGGCTGGGAGTGGGTTCTGAGAAAACATACACTAATAGGAGCAGAAGTGAGGCAGATCTTAAATGATTTTCAGAAGAGTGTTTTCATGAGGAGATAGCTAAACTAAAAGTAAACAAAGCAATTGGGCCGGATGAGATAGAGTATTGAAGGAGCTCAGGAAAGTTCTGGCAACTCCACTGTTTGACCTTTTTAATGCTTCTTTAGAGTCTGGAGTGATCCTAGAGGATTGGAGAAGGCACATGTGGTTCCTTGACCCAAAGGTGGAAGTAGGGAGGAAGTTGGGAACTACAGGCTGGTTAATCTGACTTTTGTAGTGAGTAAATTAATGCTAAGAGGATAGTGAAATTTCTGAAATTAAATGGACAAACAGTATGGTTTTATTAGATACAGGTACTGTCAGACGAATCTGATTAATATCTTTTACTGAGTGACCAGAGGGTTGCACCGATGGAGAGCCCTAGAGTAGTGTACTTAAATTTTAGCAAACCCTTTGATGCACTTCCACATAGATGACTTATAGAGATGAACCACAGAGTAAGTGACTGGGTTAGAAACTGATTTTGTTTTGAGGATAAGGACATTATTGAGGTGCTGCAGGGATCAGTCCTTGGTTCAGTTATTTTTAATAATTTTATAAGTGTTATTATGAAGGGATATCTGGTAAGGTTTGATACCAAAATTTGCAAGGGGGTAGACACCCTGGAAAGCATAGATAACATGAGGAGGGATCTGGCAAAGTTGAAGAATGGTCAAGAATTTGCCAGCTGGGATTGAATGCAAAAAAATGCTGAGTCATGCATTCAGGCTGCAAAGTCCCAAGGGAGTGATACAGTATAGTGAGTGAAGTACTTCTGTCTCGAAAGAGGTGGGACCTAGGGATGACTCTATCTGATAACCTTAAGGTGACCAAACAGGTGGAAAATGTGACTGAGAGAACCAGAAAGATGCTTGGGTGTTTAGGAAGGGAAATGGCCAGCAGGAAGGAGATGGCAACAGTGCCTCTGTATAAGTCTCTGGTGTGGCCTCATTTGGAGTATTGTGCGTAATTCTGAGGATGCACCTTCAAAAGGATATAAATAGGATGGAGTCAGTGCAGTGAAAAGTTACTAAAATGGTCAGTGATCTTCATCATAAAACACATGGGGATAGACAAAGATCACAATATGCATTCTTTGGAAGAAAGATGGAAGAGGGAAAATAAAGACATTTAAATACCCACAACCATAAATGCACAGGAAGAAAGAAAGCTCTGCAACAAGGAGGCATAGGATGAAGGTGAAAGGGGACAGACTTGGAAATAATCTGAGAAAATATTTCTTTGTGGAGAAAGTAGTGGATATGTGGAGCAAAACTATATGAATTCAAGAAAGCATAGCAGAAGCGCAGAGGATCTTTAAGCAAAAGGAAGTGATTGTACAGCTTAGTGGCTAATATGGATATGTAGAGTGGATAGGCTGTATGGTCTTTAGCTGCCAACATGTTTCTAAAATTAGAATGTCGACCAAAAAGCAGACACAAAAGAGACTGGCGAATATTCAGTTCAGGTGAAACCCCTTTATTGGCCCCTATGCGTTTCGGCTCAAAAGCCTTCTTCAGGGGGTCTTTAGAGGGAGCAAACCTTCGATGTCTTATCGTATTGCATTGAATGCAACTTTAGACGTGGTTTTTATGTACCATAAGACATCGAAGGTTTGCTCCCTCTAAAGACCCCCTGAAGAAGGCTTTTGAGCTGAAACGCGTAGGGGCCAATAAAGCACAGTTACTTACCTGTAACAGGTGATCTCTGGGAACAGCAGGAATTAGTCCTCACATATGGGTACGTCGGTACCGACGGAGCCTGCGCGGGAAAGCTCCCCAACTTCCCAGAAGGAAGCTTTTGGGGCCTCCCACTGCACATGCGCGCTGCCTTCCCGCCTTCCTGACCAGCTCTCCTCAGTTCGAGTTTATAGCTGAGACAATAGAGAGAGGAAAGGAAGATAGATAGAAGATACAACTCCTAGGGGAGGTGGGTGGGTTGTGAGGACTAATTCCTGCTGTTCCCAGAGATCACCTGTTACAGGTAAGTAACTATGCTATCTCCAGGAACAAGCAGGAATAAGTCCTCACATATGGGGACTCCCTAGCTAAGATGCCTGGGAGATCCCGTTCCAAGGGTTCGCCATCTTCGTATGGATCTCAGGCATCCATCCTGGGAAGGTGGGCAGGAGTTGTTCAAGTATGGAACAGGTGTTTGAGGACAGCCTGACCAAACAAGGCATCCCGGCGGGAGTCCTTGTCCAAACAGTAATGGGCTGTGAAGGTATGAACCAAGGCCCAGGTGGCGGCTCGACAGATCTGATCTATGGATACAGAGTGAAGATGAGCCATAGAAGTGGCCATGGCTCTCACATTGTGAGCTGTGACATGGCCTTCCAGAGAAATATTTTTACTCTGGTAAGCAAAGGAAATACACTGAGCAATCCAATTGGAAAGTGTACGTTTGGAGACTGGAAGTCCCAAATGGGAAGGATCAAAAGCCACAAAAGGTTGGGAAGACTTTCGATGTGGCTGAGTCCTATTGAGGTAAAAGGCAAGAGCTCTTTTACAATCTAAAGTATGAAGGTTCCTCTCTGCACTGGATGCATGAGGAGCTGGAAAAAAGACAGGTAGATATACCTCTTGATTAAGATGAAAAGGCGAGACCACTTTGGGCATAAAGTGGGGATTCGTCCTAAGGACCACCTTATCATGATGAAACCTAGTATAAGGTGGATGAGCCACTAAGGCCTGTAGTTCACTGATACGGCGAGCCGAAGTGACTGCAATAAGAAAAAGGACCTTCCAGGAAAGAAATTTCAAGGCGGTAGAAACCAACGGTTCAAAAGGTGGCTTCATAAGCTGACCCAGAACTAGGTTCAAGTCCCATGCTACCGGAGGAGGTCGGATGGGAGGCTTAGTTAGAGTCAGGCCTCTCATGAACCTTGCAACAAGCGGATGAGAGGAGACAGGTTGTCCATTTATAGGTTTTAAGGATGCTGCAATAGCACTCAAATGGACTATTACTGAATTCGTCTTAAGGCCTGCATTAGAAAGATGCAGGAGATAGTCTAGTAGAGAATTCAAAGGAAGTGCTAGAGGGTCAAGACCCTGTTGAGCACACCAAATGGAAAAGCGTTTCCATTTGAAAGCATAGGAACGCCTCGTGGAGGGTTTCCTAGAGGCATGAAGGATATCTTTCACTGGTTGAGAAAGATTGAAGTCATGAAGGCTTAGGCCTTCAGTAACCAAGCTCTGAGGTGTAGGGACTTGGGGTTTGGGTGCCACAAAGTCCCTTCCTCCTGAGAGAGAAGGTCTGGCGCAGCTCCCAGGTCCAGGGAGGGTCCCTGGGAGAGATGCAGAAGTAGAGGGAACCACACTTGGCGTGGTCAGCGTGGAGCTATGAGGATCATCGATCCGTGATCCTTCTGTAGTTTGAACAGAGTCTTGGGAATCAAAGGAATGGGTGGAAAGGCATATAGGAATTCCTGACCCCAATGTAGGAGAAAGGCGTCGTTGGCCTGAGCTCTCTGACACGGAGTTCTGGAACAGAACCGGGGAAGTTTGGCATTCCACGGACTTGCAAAGAGGTCTATGTCCGGGGTTCCCCATTCCTGAAAGATTCTGTTTATCTGGTCCATATGTAGGGACCATTCGTGTGGAAGCAGAACTAGACTGAGTCTGTCTGCCCAAGAGTTTTGAACCCCTGGAAGATACACTGCCAGAAGATGAATTTGATGCTCTCTGGCGAAGGCCCATAATCTGAGAGCTTCGTTGCAAAGCGACAGAGAGCCTGTCCCTCCTTGTTTGTTTATGTAGAACATGGCCACCTGATTGTCTGTATGGACTAGGACGGTCAGGTTGACTAGGAGGGTATGGAAGACTTTGAGGGCAAAGTAGATTGCTCGCAGTTCCAGGAGGTTGATGTGAAGGGTGGTCTCTTGTGGAGACCAAGCACCCTGAGTGGAGAGGTGTTGAAGATGGGCTCCCCACCCTGTTTGGGAGGCATCTGTTGTGAGGATTGTTTGGGGCAACAAAGGTTGGAAGGGGGCCCCCAACAACAGATTCTTGGTGGACATCCACCATTGGAGGGACCAAAACAGACGCTTTGAGGTGAGTATTTGGTCGGAGAGCGCTCCTGATGCCTGAGTCCACTGGGTGGCCAAGGTCCATTGAGCTGCTCTCATATGAAGACGAGCGTAGGGCACCACGTGTACCGTGGAGGCCATGTGGCCCAGAAGTCGCAGCATTTCTCTGGCTGTCAAGTGACTGCTGGACTGAGCTTGGGAGGCCAAGCACACCAGACGTTGGCCCCGGACTTGAGGTAGGTAGGCCCTTGCAGTGGTGGTGTCCAACTGGGCCCCTATGAATTCCAGAGACTGAGTAGGGGTAAGTTGAGACTTGGGAAGGTTTACCACCAGTCCCAGATACTGCAGAAGGTGCCTTGTGCGGTCCAGGGAAATCTGTGCCTCTGACTGAGATGGAGCTCGGATGAGTCAGTCGTCCAGATATGGGAATACAAACATTCCCAGACTTCTTAGAAATGCGGCAACAACTGCCATGCATTTGGTGAACACTCTTGGAGCAGAGGCTAGACCGAAGGGAAGTACTCTGTACTGGAAATATTTTCCCTGAAACAGAAATCTTAGATATTTTCTGTGGGATGGGTGGATGAGTATATGTGTGTACGCATCCTTGAGATCTAGAGAACAAAGCCAATCCTGACTCTGAAGGTATGGAAGGAGAATGCCTAGAGAAAGCATTTTGAATTTCTCCTTGTACAGAAATTTGTTCAATTCTCTCAGATCTAGGATAGGTCTGAATCCCCCTGTCTTCTTTGTTATGAGAAAATAAGGGGAGTAGAATCCTGTCCCTTGTTGAAGAAGAGGAACCTCTTCTATTGCCCCTTGGGCAAGGAGAGAAGAGACTTCCTGATCCAACAGGCCCAGGAGAGATGGGGGAGAATTGAAGTGCCTCACCATGGTATATGGAGGAAGGTTGGAAAAATGAAGTTTGTAGCCCTCTCTGATGATAGAGAGGGTCCAGTGCTCTGATGTACTTTGCCCCCATCTGGGAGCAAAGTGAGCTAACCTTCCGGGAATGGTGAGGGGCTCTGGTTGTTCTAGAGCCAGAAAGGTTAAGTTCTCTAGGGGCAAGTCAAAACCCCTGAGGGGGTTGAGCCTGCTGAGGAGTGGCAGACGCTGCAGGCTTTGACCTTGCCTGTTTAGGTTGCTGACGTTTAGCAGCAAAGCGAGGCTGAGAAGATTGTTGGCCAGTATTTGTGGAGAATCTGGCCTTCTTGTAGTAAGGCCTCTTGAAAGACTTTTTCTTGGCAGGAGTAGAGGTAGACTTAGAAAGTCTATCTAATGTAGCATTTTCTGCGTCCATTTGAGTGGCTTTAATTTGCCAGTCCTTACCAAATAAGTTCTCACCTGTACAGGGCAGATTCCGTAAGCCATCCAGGACCCAGGGTTCTAGGTCAGAGGCCTGGAGCCAAGCAAGTCGTCGGGCTGCAATAGCAATGCCCGAAGCTCTACCGGCACCCTCAAAGGAATCAAAAGCTGCTCTGTTGGAGAACTTAGAAGCATCTAGAAGCTGTTTCACCAGAGAAATGAACTCCTCCTTTCTATCTTCAGGGATAAAGGAGGCAAAATGCCGTACTTTTAGGGCAAGTTCCCTGAGAAACATGCCCATATACAGACTGTAAGAATTAATCCTGGCTATAAGCATACTAGCCTGGAAAATTTTCCTGCCAAAAGAGTCTAGGGTCTTACATTCTCGCCCTGGAGGGGTAGAAGAGTGCCTTTTGGTGCTCTTAATCTTTTTCAGCGCAGACTTCACCACAATGGAATGGTGAGGCAGCTGAGTCTTTTGAAACCCAGGAGGAGGAGGGACCCGGTACATGGTGTCCAACCTACGAGAGTAAGGAGACAACGTTAGAGGAGCCTCCCATAAGTCCATCAAGTGTTCTTGAAGGATTTCATGGATAGGCAGGGTGACTGCCTCTTTAGGAACCTTAGGGTATCCTAAAATATCCAATTTCTTTGACCTAGGTTCTTTTTCAGAGGATGTAGTAATAGAAAGTCCTTTAGCTAGCTCTATAATGAAGTCTTGAAAGGACAAATCCTCTGGTGGAGACATTCTCCTCTTTGGGGAAGAAGGGTCTTCATGAAGAACTAGAGACAGCTCATCAGAGTCCTCAGAGGAGTCAAAATCCTCAGAAGAATCAGAGTATTCTCTATTTGCTTCCAACGCACGATACACATACCGATCGGTATCGACATCGGGCGTACCGGGTATGGGATCGGTATCGGGTGAAAACCCGGATCCGGCATGCGGAACTGATCTGCGTTTGGAAGTCGATGGTCTCGGTTCCGGTATGGGAGACGATACCGGAACTGGACCCGGTACCGAGGGCGTCGCAGCATTAATAAAAGCCAGCATGGCCTGCTGCATGGTCTGAACAGTATTGTTCATAGACGCCACTGCTGCCTGGATGTCGGTACCGGTATGGGCCGGTACCCCAGAGCAGTCTAACAGGTGATCAGTCGAGGCCGTGCCATCGATGTCAACCTGTAACCCCATAGATGGTGCTTTGGAAGCCAGAGCTTCCCGCCGGGGTTGTTTGGCTGGGGCATGGTCCTCAGATTCAAAAGTGAGAGCCTCTCGATGCTTTGAAGGAGATTTGCTCTTTGAGGACCTGCCCGAAGAAGGTTTGGTTACCTGAGATCCATCCGGAGAGGAAGACCTGGATGACTGTGATGCTGGATTATCTGAAACAAACAGCACATGGAATTTGTTGGCCCGGTTCTGCAAACCACGTTTAGACATCTGGGAGCAGGATGGGCAGTCCGGAATGGAGTGGTCAGGTCCCAAACATTTAAGACACCATTCATGGGTGTCTGTGACAGAAATAACAGCACTACACTTGGTACACTTCTTAAAACCAGGGGCTGGTTTCTCCATGAGGAGAATTTGTGTAGGCCTGAGGCCTAACCAAAGTCACCAAGTTGTGCAAAGATAAAGTTTTTTTTTTCTTTTTTAAAAGAAAAGAAAAGAGAGACCGGCGGTACCGGTTTCGGTATGGGGAAGGCAGGTACGCGGTCTAAAGAAACAAACTAAAACAATAATTTCTTCAGCGGTGACAAGAACACGACCTGCTGGCTCCGCGGAAAAAGAGAAACTGAGGAGAGCTGGTCAGGAAGGTGGGAAGGCAGCGCGCATGTGCAGTGGGAGGCCCCAAAAGCTTCCTTCTGGGAATCTGGGGAGCTTTCCCGCGCAGGCTCCGTCGGTACCGACGTACCCATATGTGAGGACTTATTCCTGCTTGTTCCTGGAGATAGAGGTTTCACCTGAACTGAATATTCGCCAGTCTCTTTTGTGTCTGCTTTTTGGTTGACTTTGATAGTGTGCAGGTACTTTCTGCTCTCCTTGGTTATCTAAAATTAGAATGTACATAAAGCTGCATGCATGTATCAGGGTCCGATGTTACAAAATATACTGCCATTTTCTCTTTGTAGGGAAAACTCATATAAGAATTTTAGAAAGCACCTTAAAACTTGATTATTTTCATCTGACTGAAGTTGATCATATGAATAATTTGTTGATGCAGTGAAATGGGGCTGGGAAGGGTTTTATGTATCTTACTGATTTTGTAAAGTTGTTAATTGTTTTTTGTTCTCTGCTTTGAGACTCCCTGGTGGATTCGTAAGCGTATCATCAAATTGCTGCTGCTACTACTACTACTAATCATTTGTATAGCACTACAAGGTGTACGCAGCCCTGTACAGAGACATATAAAAGACAATTCCTGCTTATCAGAGCTTATTACAGTCTTGACAACACAGACAACACAACTGGGGACTAGGATAAATGTAGGGAAATTGTAAGGAAACACATAGGAGATGAATGGGAGACTAAGGGATCAGGATCCAAAACCAGTCTCAAAGAAGTGAGTTTTTGGCTTGGATTTGAAGGGCCACAGATGAAGCTTAACGTAGTGACTCAGGTAGTTTGTTCCAAGCATAAGTAACAAAGTAACAGCAAGATAGAAAGACGAAGTCTAGAGTTGGCAGTGGAAAAGAAGGGAACAGACAGAAAGAATCTTCCAGAAGAGTGGAGTTTCCAAAAAAGGATGCAGGGAGAGAGAAGAGAGGTAGTGAGGAGCGGCTGAATGAAGGCCTTATAGACATCTTACAAACAAAGGTCTCTGGTTAATACAAGTGGAAGTTAAATACCATAAGGAAGAGGCTTATAAGCCCCTGAAGAAACGAACATCAGTTCGTGAAACGCAACAGCGCTGAGTGTTGGCGTTTTTTGAAGCACACGTCTAAATATTTGGATCAATAACCTCGGGTGTACATGAAAGTGATTTTGAACTGTGTGTCCAAGTATTCGGATGAACAACACCGGGTTTTTATGAAAATTTTTCAAGAAAAAGGGTCATTGATGTAAAACAGGAGCAGTCATTGGCGAAACAGTTAATGCCAAAGCTCCCTAATATACTGAGACCCGCTTAATAATAATAAAAATAGTCACATATAATTTTGGGCGTTGAAACATGCAAGTTTGTTAAACAATTTCTGGAATTGTAGCAGGTTTCCTTAGAGTAATAATTTTTTATTGGCTTGAGAAGAGTGGTGACATGAGCGTAGCAACACTGGCAGAAGATTAGCCATGCAACTGAGTTTTGAACAGATTGAAGTAGGGAGAGAGGATTCATAGGAAGAACAGCAAATAGGAAGTTGCAATAGTCTAGACAGGAGGTAACTAGAGAATGGATATGAGTCTTAGTAGTGTGTTCAAAAAGGAAGGGATGAATTTTGCCAGTGTTATACACAAAGAAACGATGGGTTGTAGCTAACTGTTGGAAATGTGTGGAGAAGGAGAGGGAGGAGTTAAAGATAACATCAAGGCTGTGAGCAGAGGAAACAGGAGAGAGTATAGTGTTATCCACATAAACAGAGAAAGGGGAGAGGTGGGCTTAATGGGAAAGATAAGCAGCTCAGTTTTGGTCATGTTGAATTTTAGATGGCAGCGAGATATCCAGGCACTAATGCCAGATAAGCAGGCAGAGATCTGGGCTTGGATCCTGGAGAAATTTCAGGTGCAGACAGGTAGATCTGAGAGTCATCAGTGCCGAGATGGTACTGAAAATCATGGGAGGAGATGAGTGTACCAAGGGACTGAGTGTAGAGAGATGTCCCAAGACAGAGTTCTGGGGTACACCAACTGAAAGCAGGATAGCAGTAGAGAAAGGTTCATGAGAACATACTAAAAGTGCGATGGGAGAGATGAGATAAGAAAACCAGGCTAGGATATAGCCCCTAAATCCATGCGAGGACAGGGTATTGAGGAGAACTTGGTGATCAACTGTGTCAAAAGCAGCAGAAAGGTCAAGAAAAGGATGAAGATCAAGTAAGGGCCCTTGGATTTGGCAAGAAACAAGTCATTGGAAATTATGGCAAAAGCCAGATTGCAGTGGATCCTGAAGGGATTGAGAGACGAGAAAGTCAAGACAGCAGCAGTGAACTGTACATTCAATTGCAAATAAACTAAAGTAAAAAAAAACCTTTGCTATGCCACCTGACGTACATAACAGAAAGTGGGCACCTTTTATTATAGCCATACACTAACTTTATAAAAGTCTCCTAGTGCTCCTGCTAGACCAGTCCAAATAGGTTGTGTTCTCCTACCAGCAGATTGGTGGAGACAGAGACCAATGAAAAGCCCAGGTTTCAATCACATCACTCCCATGCCTCTATCTGGTTCAGCCACCAGAGGTCCCTTCAGTATTTCTTTGTCTCCAGCAGATGGTGAAGATTCAGAGGAAGAGTTAAACACTCGTGAATAATCACCTCAAGCCCTAAAGGAGTGACTCTCTCACTTGAGCATGATGTGGGAGGCTCCATTAGACTGTGGTCTTTTTGGTAGCCATTAGAGGGGGGAAAATTAGTTTAGCTCCAGACCGTAATCATAAGAAAGGCCTGTTCAGCAGTCATTAAATTGGAAGAATTTGAAAGAATATGGAAGAGCTTCACACAAACTCAGCACTCCCTCCTTCCTCCTCTTCCCCCCCCCCCACGATCTCTCCCAAAGATTGCAGAAGGCTTTCAGAGGGATCTGCCTGCTAGCCACCTTTCACACAGTGCTGCTGTAAAATAAACCCAGCCAGTGAAGCAGTTTCAGGGGAGCAGAGCTGAGCCCGGCATGGAGGCTAAGCCCAGGGATCTCAGGGGGTAGAGAACCAAAGCTTGAACTTGTCATTGTCCTTGTTGGGGGCTCCCGGTTCCATCTCTGAGGGACACAATTCGGGGTGGACTGCTAGTGACCATTGGCGTTGGATGCGGGTTTCCCCTGTTTCCTGCATGCATTAGTAAGATTTTTGTTTATTGTGCACCTGCAGAATGAGTGTTCCGCCCAAGTGGCTCAATAGCATGCTCCTGCCCTAGTGCCTTTAATGTGCGTTCTGTAAAACACAATTAACACGTGCTTGTAGGCCGACGCAGCCTTAATGCGCACTCTGGTGATACCCTAACTCTCTTGTCTTCTTCCAGGAAATGTTGTTAACCAGTGGCAAGCAAGGAGCCTCATCCTTGGATTCTGGACTTTGCCTTTCCTGTATGGCAGCTTCTCAGTCATCCCTGGAGGGCATGTTTTCCCCCTCTCAGTCAGAAAACACAGTGAGTCCGCCCTTTCCTGCCTAAGTGCAGAATGGCACTAAGGGTAAGGATGCTCAGTCGGCCAGAGGCTCCAGCGACTGTGATGTGAGCCACTCTTCATCCTCTAGGGGTTCTGTGGCAGCTATGTCCTCTGGTGTCAGGGAAGCTTTCAAGAGACTAGAGTTTCTGGAGTCTGGATTGTCCTCCCTGGAGCTTTTTTCCTTTTTTGCAACAGGCTTGATCCTTCTGGCATAGAAATTTAGACCCTGCGGCCTCTAGGTATCCCCAGATGAAGTCTTGTACCGGGCAGGCTGGAAGCAGAAGCCCAGCTCGATTACCTTTGGCTAAGTATCACCGGCGCAGAACACTCCCTGAAGATGTGGAACACTTGGGAGCTGTCCAGCATGGAGCAGCTGCTGAAAGTATACCCGCTTCTTCAAGAAATGCGGATATCCACTACTGACTTCCCTTTCCTGGAGGTGAATAAAGATTTTATTTTATTTTTATTTATTTATAACAAATTTCTATACCACATTTTCCATGAGATCAAGTGTGGTTTATAGTAAACAAAGCTTTGAATTGTACCGAACGGTACATATTCAATTACATCGAACAGGGAACTATTTACATTGGTCTAACAATAACTAACAAACATACATAGGTAGATCTGCCTTTTCTTCTTGTTTTGCGTGGGGTAATATATCTTATGTGTCTTTTCTTAGGAGAGAGAAGGGATGTGCTCAGGGGAAGAGGTGAGCTCAGGGTGGGTGTCGTCAGTATTTGTATCTTCGCTTGTGGTGTTTGTGTCTCCGAAATGCAGGGTAAACAGATGGGTCTTGAGTTTCTTTCGGAAGGTCAAGAGGTCATTTATGGATCTTATGTTATCTGGGAGCAAAGATATGATCCAGTTTGAGTGGGTGTCGCCTGACTCCCTGCCTAAAGGATTAAGGGTCTATAAGAAGCTCTACGCTCTCCCAGAGGAGCACCGTGAGTGGTTTAACATTCCCAAGGTGGATGCATAGGTCAAGGTAGTTACCAGATGAATCACCATTCCCATGGAAGGGGGATCAGCTTTAACACATGTCCTGGACTGCAAGGTTCATTCGTTGCTAAAGAGCAAGTTTGCCGTATTGGCGGCTATTCTACATCTGGGGGTATGCACCTGCTTGATTTCTTGAGCCCTGCTCCAGTGGATTCAGTCTCTTCCACCTGATACCACCACTTCTCTCTTGGAGTCGACTACCGCCTTCCTTTCTGATGCCATGTATGACCTGGTGCGACTGGCAGCCCTGACTAATGTGTCATGGTGCTGGATTTGGCTCACTTACTGGGCGGTGGTCACATCCTCCAAAGCCCAGTTGAGTCAACTGGCCTTTAAGGGGAAGCTCCTATTGGAACAGGTTTGGAGAACCTGGTAAAGGACCTAGGCAAGACAAAATCTTACTGCCTCCCGGAAGACAGCTCCAGGAGTGCCCGTGAAGTGAGTGCCCCTTTCTCATCAACTTCGCCCGAACAGCAAGGATGAGCTGGCCGGATACCCGGGGGACTCAGGACTAATGTCACTACCTACCTGGAAAGCCTTTCTCCCATCTGCTTCAGGGCTTTGCGCTTGTTATCAGTCCTTTTGTGGAGCACATGGACCCAGGGACACGGCCCCCTCCAGAGGACGACACTCCCGGGCCATGCAATGAAGGTTTGAGTGCCCATTTTCTGGTACCTCTGGTGGGTGGCAGGCTTCACCTTTTCTTTCAGGAATGGGCCTAAGTCATCAAGGATAGCTGAGTGCTAGACACCATTCAATTTGGCTATTTCCTGGCATGCAAGGAGCCGATTCCCAATGCTTTCATCATCTTCCCCTGTGGGTCTATGATTAAAAGTAACATGGTGCGGACCATCTTGGAACAATTGCTTCACCTGAAGGCAGTGGTGCCTGTCCCCCCGGGCGAGTGGGGCAAGGGCAGACACTCCATCTACTTTGTAGTGTCAAAGAAGGACGGTTCCTTCCAGTCCATCCTGGACCTTAAAGGGATCAAACAAGTACTTGTGCGTCTTGAACTTCTGGATGGAAACCTTGCACTCCATGATTTAAGCAGTGCACTGAGGCTTCTCTGAATCTGGCCGAGGCGTATTTTCATATCCCAATCTATGTAGATCAACAAACGTTTCTGCATTTTGCCATGCTGGGCTCTCACTATCAGTTCACCGCACTTCCTTGCGGGCTCTCCACTTCCCCAAGGACATTTTCCAAGGTCATGATGGTGGCAGCTGTGGCACTGTGGCACCAAGGGATCTGTGTCCATCCCTATCTGGATGACTGGCTCATCTGGACCCGTTTTCTGTCAGAAGTATCTCGGGTGTCCTCCTTGGAAAGCCTCGGCTGGGTGATCAATCAGGAGAAGAGCTAGCTTTTGCCTTCTCAGTCCTTGGAGTTTATGGGAGCATGTTTCAACACTCAAGTGGGTAGAGTTTTCCTGCCAGAGGACAAAGTCAAAAGACTGCTGAATTGCCTGGCAATGTTCTGTGCATGGCAGGCTCCCAGAGTCTGGGATTATCTTTAGCTCCTTGGATTGATGGCAGTGACCCACATGCAGACGCTCCAACGGTTCTTGTAAACTTGGTTGTCCCTGAGTTGTCAGGAGTTCAAACGCAAGCTCCCGCTCATGGTGAAGTCCAGTCTGCGGTGGCGGCGGCGGCAGCCCTGTCATCTGAGGAAGGGCATTCTGCTGGATGATTTCTCCTGGATCCTGCTGACGACAGATGCTGGTCTCTTGGGCTGAGGAGCCCATTGCAGAGACCGCACAGCCCAGGGCCTTTGGAAACGATGTGGTCCATCAACTGCATCAAGGCGAGGGCCATCAGGTTGGCTCTTCTACACTTCCGGTCCCTGGTCGAGGACCGGGCGGTTCAAGTGTTTTCAAACAATGCCATGGCAGTGGCTTATACCAATCAGCAGGGCGGCACAAGAAGCACCACAGTGGCTCTAGAGATGGATCTCCTGTTTGCCTGAGCAGAAAAAAACCACCTAGCTTTGTCGGCTCAACACATTACTGGAGTGGACGACATGGAAGCAGACTTCCTCAGCTGGCACCTCCTGAATCCCATCAAGTTGAGTCAAGAAGCCTTTCAGTTGATTGTGCACAGTTGGGGTCACCCCAGGGTGGATCTGATGGTGACCCGCTCCAATGCCAAAGTATGCTGCAGCATCAATGCCCTGACCCAGCCTTGGCCCAGGCAGTGGCTGCTTTAGGTATTTCCTCTGTGGCCCCTGGTGGGGTGTGTGATTCAGCGTATTGACCACCACTTGGGCAGGATTGTCCTGGTGGCACTGGATTGACCATGGAGAGCATGGTCAGAGATCTGATGTGGCTCCTTCAAGTGCCTTCTCTTTGGCTGCCTCTGTCTTAGGGGCTGTTGCAGCAGGGGCCGATCATCTTTGAGGACCCAGTTCACTTCTCACTTATGACATGGCTCTTGAAAGGAGAGTACTAGCACGAAAGGGCTACTCTCCAGCTGTCCTCAGTGCCTGGAGGAGGTCTATCAAACTAGCATACATACAGATATGGTGCTTCTGAGCGCTGGTGTGGCACTTGGCTCCTGAGGCAGCCAAGGTATCATCCTTGTTGGCCTTTCTGCAGGATGGCCTAGAGAAGAGTCTATCCCTTAGCTCCCCAAAGGTTCAGGTGGCAGCGCTAGCCTGTTTCTGTGGTCCAGTGGTAGGTAAGTTCTTGGTCTTGCACCTGGAGGTCTCGCATTTTCTCCAAGGGCTTTGATGTCTGTGTCCTCCCCTTTGGTCTGTGATCCCTTCCTGGGATCTGTCTCTGGTGCTCAAAGCCCTGATGGCGGACCCCTTTGAGCCATTGAAGAGTGATACCTTGAAGGATTTGAGGTTCAAAACTGTCTTCTTGGTTGCAATTTGTTCTGCAAGGCAGATCTCCGAGATGGGATAGACACGGTGGATCCCTTTTTAGCAACAGGATAAAATCGAAATAAACTTAACTATCTCTTATATCTCAACAAATAGAGCTGACTTGCCCGGAGCAGTGTGTAAACACCTAAACAAAGGCATGGGGGGTGACCTGCATGGAGCAGCAGGTGCACCTACTCTTGCCACCTTGCTGGGCATACTAGATGGACTATGCTGGCCTTTATACTATGTTACTATGTATGCAGGCTCTTTTTTACTGAGATCCTTATCTGTTTTTTTTCAGTGGAAGCAGTTTCCATTCAGCCTATGCCTTCTTTCTTGCCTAAAGTGCCGTCTCACATTTTTTTTATTTATTTATTTAACGCTCTTATATACCGCACTTTTATCATCAGCGCGGTTTACAGTAAACATAAAGTACTCACAGAAAGCAACAGGCTGTCGTGAGTTTACATGTAACAGGAAGTTTAACAGGATACAACATAGGGGAAAACTTTGTACATAAAATTATTTAACTATATACAATGGTAATCTTCTTGTTATACAGGGAGTGAATAGAGCATTTCAACATTGGATTGTAATGGGGTTTAGGCTAAGTTGGGGTCAGGTATTGAGAGAAGTATGAAAGGAACAGGTGGTGTTTTATGGCTTTTCTAAATTGTTTGAGGTCTTTAATTTCTCTTATGGTGGGTGGAAGATCATTCCAACATTTGGGAGCGAAGTAAGCGAATGCTCTTGCAGTAGTTGTGTGTGTACATTTTGTAAAGTCAGTTGGGATGATTAGAGTATTAGCTGCAACTGATCTTCTAGATCTAGTGTTAGGGATGTGTGTGATGAGAGTGGAGATTGCTAGGGGAGCTAAGTTATTAATGGCTTTGAATGTTATGAGTAATGCTTTGTATGTAGTCCTGCAGGATATTGGGAGCCAGTGTAATTCCTTTAAGACATGAACCAAGTGGTTTTCCTGCCCTCCTTCTCTAAGGAGCAGTGCTGGGGGAGGATAAGGAGCTTTGCCTTGTGGATGTTCGGAGGCTGCTGCTCCGGTACTTGGAGGTTACGAATTCCTTTCGTAAGTCTGACCATTTTTTTTGTGCTGTCTGCTGGCCCACGCATTGGTGAGGCGGCGACCAAGTTGACCTTGGGGCGCTGGATTAAGGAGGCTATTGCCTCCGCATATCTCTTATAGAACTGGTTGGTTTCAGAAGGGCTATGGGCTCATTCTACCCGAGCACAAACGTCCTCATGGGTGGAGCGGAGCTCGGTGGCCCCTGCAGACATTTGCCAGGCAGTAACGTGAGCATCTCTTTCCACTTCTGTCAAGCATTACCGCTTTGATGTCCATGCGTGGTTGGACATGGCCTTTGGCTCAAGAGTTTTGCGAGCTGCTGTGTCTTCCTTCTGCCCAGTGGTGTTGTAGCTTTGGTACATCCCACTTGTCTGGACTGGTCTAGTAGGACGACATGGAAGGTGACATTTATCTTACCATATAATGTCCTTTCCTTGAGTCCTGCTAAACCAGTCCAGGGCCCGCCTCTGAAACTATATTGCTCTGTTCTTCTGCTGCATTTCTCTTGGGTCTGCCATGATTATATACTTGACTCTGCAGGCTCATCTTCTACTGGCAGCCTTCTGTTCTACCTTCCTGTACATAATTTGCCACTGTTGAGTACTCATTGTTGCCCACATTGAAGTTCGCTCTGTATCTCCCATATGCTTTGTGAGGCATACTGAAGGAACCTCTGGTGGCTGAGTCTGACAGAGGCATGGAAGTGATGTCATTAAAACCTGGGCTTTTCATTGTTTTGTCTCCACCAATCTGCTGGTAGGGGAACACAACCTACTTGTCTGGACTGATCTAGCAGGACTCAAGGATAGGATATTATCTGATAAGTAAAATATCACCTTCTGTACTTTCATTACATGTATCAGAGTGGTCTTTGCATGTGCTCCTCAGGAGGAAGGCACAGCACTTCTATAACAGTGACCAAGCAGGTGGCAGTTTCAAACGTCGTAACCACTATTACCTCCAAATAACTGGAAATAAAAATATGAAAAAGGAGAATATCATCATTTATGCATTCAACCAGCCATCTAAACTGTCTATATGGTAACACAGTATATGATGGTAGATAAAGACCAGTATGGTCCATCTAGTCTACCCAGTAAGGTCGCTATTCTAATTATGATTGCCTCTCTGAGCAGGTCACATCCCTCTATTTGCTGAAGTATAAAAGATATTTTAAGTTGCTGTTATTTCATTCTCTTGCAACAAAGGGATCCACTATCTATCCCATGCCATTTTGAATCCAGTCACTGTATTTGTCCCTACCACCTCCAATGGGAGGGCATTCCAATCATCTACCACCAGGGTCAGCCCGACCACTAGGCAAACTAGGTGGTTGCCTAGGGCATCAACCTCTGGAGAGCAGCAAAAGCAGGCCATTCAAAGCTAGATAACTGATTTTGAGCCAAAGGGGATGTAAAACTGTGTAAAACTTGAGGTTCACCTGGCTCTAACACTTTGAACCAGCACCAGGGCCAGCCCTGTCCACCACTCTTTCAGTGAAAAAGCATTTCTTGGCATTGCTTTTAAGTTAACCTCCTTACAGCTTCATTTTATGCCCTCTAGTTTTACAGCTTTCCCTTCTTTGTAAAAGGTTTTTCCCCTCGCTATTGCTTTAAGACTGAGGTCCAGTCCTATTTTCTGATTATGAATAATCACTTGTATAATTAGTTAGCAGTAGATGAGAGCAGATTGGAATCTATTGTCCCAGTAATCTTCTTTCCTGGGTCTCTGTCACTTTGGGTAGATGAGCAGATTGTGGATCTATACCATCTATACCATCAATTGAGAGCCATAAACAGCCTAACACAATTCAGAAAAAGTCTCAAACACCACCTCTTCTTAAGCTATTTTCCAATTTAATCCTTCACGAGGGAAATACTACCGCCATTTCAGGCCAAGACAATCCCATATGTGACTAATGCGTATAGAGTATTGTAGATAGTTATATAGTAGACGTAGTTTACCTTTTTTATTTTTATTCCCAAGTTTTAAACTCCTGTTACTTGTAAAATGCACTACAGTTATCTGTATGTATATGTTTGTTTCATGTAAACCGCACTGATGACAATAGTGCGGTATATAAGAGATGTTAAATAAATAAATAAATAAAATAAATAAATAAATCTCATCTTGTCGATATAATTAGGATTACTGTGGTTACTGGTTAAATGTGTCTAGTAACTCTGTGCTACATTACTTAGTATTTTTACTCGGTTATAAACAGGAAGGTCGTATTGCATTACATACTGTTATTGATGCTATTTCTTTGGGGCTGAGGTTTCCAGTTCTCTTCCATAACGGCAGTAGGGGATCTGGACTTACTGCAGGCAATATTATTCTCATTGTCGGCTGAAAAAAGGAAACCTTGTTTAGTGAACTGTGGAGTTCCAACTCCATTCACCCCCTAAGGAAACAAACCATACTCGGTATATGCTGGCAAAGGATGAAATCTAAATTTATGAAATCTATTGCTTCCATTCTTGTTCAGTCTCTGAACTGTTACATACTGCATTAACATGCAGTTTCACATTAGTTTTTTAAAATGAATACTCCTGGGGGAATTCTTCAACTGCACAACACAGAATTCCTTACCTGCGCAGAATTCTGCGCTTGCTGTGCAGAATTCTGCGCAGATACCAGACAGTGAGGCAACACTGTACTTGTTCCCGCGGTGGTGCTAGAGTCCGACATCAGCCCAATTTGAAGGGTTCACTTCCTGTATACCTTTCAAAATGCACCGGTGACTTTAGCACAGCTGCAGGAGCAAACAGAAGTGCTCCCGTGGCTGTAATACTTCGATCGGGAGTCGGGATTGGGGGGAGGCTGGAAAGAGCTGCTGGTGAGTGAGGGGGGTGCTGGGGGCAGGAGAAGGGCTGCTAGTGAGCGGGGGATGGCTGGAGGCTAGAAGTTAGAGGGAGAGAAAACAGAGGGACAAGGATGGGTTGCGACAGAACTGTGATTGGAGCAAAACAGCTAAGGAGGAAAAAAGCAGGAGAAATTTCAGGTTTAGAGGAGGAGTTAAGCTTTATGATGGGGGAATTCTGCAAAAAAAATTACTAAAAACATGCAGAATTTTACAGAATTTTAAAATGCTGCACAAAGAATTTTCATACATTTTGTGCAGAATTTTAAATTTTTTTGCATAGAATCCACCAGGTGTAAATTTAGTCCAGCAGCAAGAGCTCAGTTCATACTGTAGTATAAAATCAACTTGACACCATTTTCCAAGTTTATTGTATACAAAAGCAAGCTAGTCAATATTATCTATTCTGAATAGGAGCAGCATGGATGTTTAATATTGAATCTTATGACTTACCTGCATGGGACTGCATATGTTCCAAGAGATTATTATAAAACTGGAACTGGATTCCACAAGCCCCACAGGTATATGGCTCTGTTTGGGAGAAAGTTTATTGGAGTTAATTGGATTGGCTTATAGATGTAATGAATGACCTTTTCCAAATCCAAGCAGAAGGCAAATTACAATGCAGGTCCTGTAGTTACTTCACTGTGTGAGAAGGTTGACAACCTATGTCGTTCCTGAGTCAATGGAAGGGTTAAGTCAATGGAAAGGCTTTCCTTGACAGTCTGGTTTTCAGGATATCCACAATGAATATGCATGAGAGATTTGCTTGCACTGCCTCTATTGCATGCAAATCTCTTTCATGCATGTTTATTATATATTTCCTAAAAAATACTTGTTAGGAGGTACACCAGGACTGACTTGAGAAACACCGGTTTAAGTGATTTGCCAAGGTCACAAAAAGCATCAGTGGGAGATACAAGATTTGAACACCAGCTTAAGGTAGTACTCACCTGTATCAGGTGTTCTCCGTGAACAGCAGGAATAAATCCTAACATATGGGTGATGCCACCAATGGAGCCCTGCGCAGGAACGCTCCCCAGCTTCTACTGGAATCTTTTGGGAGCTCCACCATGCCTTCGTGCCTGTCTTCCAGCCTGCAGCACCATCTTCTCCAGTATGATAACAAAGCTGTAGCCGTAGACAAATCCTCAGGGAAGTGAGAGGGTTGTGAGGACTTATTCCTACTGTCCATGGAGAACACCTGCTATAGGTGAGTAACTACCTTTTCTCCATGGACAAGCAGGAATGAAGTCCTCACGTATGGGACTCTCAAGCTACAGGCAAACGAAAACCGTGGAGACCAAAAAGCCAAACGGGCAATTGAACTAAAACTGGAGAATCAACTATGTACAGCATTGGTAGTTCCCAAAGGGGAACTCATCTGATTCAGCAGTTTCATTCATGATCATTTATGCTCTGTGGATTGTTGTTTTTTTTTTAGCCTGGATGGATAGTAGGGCATTGGAGGGATGGAGTTGGATTCTAATCCTCAAACAAATGCCAGAATACAGATTGGCCGAAGTTGCTGTCATGTTGGGAATCCCCATCCAGATAGTAGTGAGATATGAATGTGTAGACAGAAGACCACGTTGCAGCTCTGGAGAACTCTTCCATGGAAAAAGAGCGCAAGTTGGCCACCGATGCAGCCATGGCTCTGAAATTATGAGCTGTGACATGACCATCAAGGCTCAGGCCAGCCTGCCCATAAGCAAAAGAAATGAAGTCTGCCAGCTAAATTGAAAGGGTGCTTTTGGAAACTTCAGCCCCTAGCTTGCTGGGGATCAAAAGAGATAAATAGCTGGATGGACTTTCGGTGGGCCTTGTCCACTCTTGCTAGAAGGCCAAGACTTGCTTGCAGTCCAGCATGTGCAAAGCTGCTTCCCCTCTGGGTGTGAAGCCTCGGAAAGAAAGTAGGCAGAATGATTGATTGATTAAGATGGACATCTGAAACCATCTTTGGGAGGAACTAAGGATGAATATGCAGGACCACTCTATTATGATGGAACCTGGTGTATGGCTGATGAGCCTCTAGAATCTAAAGATCAATAGCAGAGCATGCCGAGGTAATTGTCACCAGGAACAAGACCTTCCAAGTCAAGAACTTAAAAGGACAAGAGTTGAACGGCTCAAAGGGAGCCAACATGAGCACTACCAGAACCACAGCAAGGTCCCAAGTCACAGGCAGAGGCTTGAAGGGAGGTCTTGTGCAAGCCCCGCATGAAGTGAATCACCAAAGGCTGAGTTATATGGACTTCCCCTCCAAACCACAATCGCGCTTCCCCTCCAAGCCCCAATCGCGCTGAGGTGGACTCTAAGAGAGTTAGTTTTGGGACCCAATGCCGAGAGGTGTAAGAGGTACTCAACGAGCCTGTCGATGGAACAAGTAAAGGGATACAATGCCTCTACTGTGCACAAGGAAGCAAATCTCTTCTATTTGAAAACATAAGACCTTCTTATCAAGGCCCTCCTAGAAGCCAAAAGAAGACTACAAAAGGGGACTGCTACTTCTGGAGAGAGATCTGCAATTGTAAGTAGTTACTTCTGGGAATTTTTCTAAATTCCCAGAAGACTCTTCTCTTTACCGAGGCCTATGAACAACCACTTTAAGTCCCACCACTAGAGACCACCCAACAGACCCAACAGCTCCCTACACCACCTGGCCCTTCTACCAACTCCCATTTTGACCTACAAACACTATTTACGTATGTGAGTCGTCTCCCCCCCCCCCCCCGCCCCAGTTAAATGTACCCCTCCAATTGTGTTGTGACCACTTTGATTGAAGGATAAGGTGGTATACAAATCTGTCTAAATAAATAAATAAATCTCAGGGGAAAAGGAATTCTTTAGATTAAAGCTGATTAATCTGTGAACCCAGTGTAATCATTAAATCAGTCAGGGCCTAGTAGCAGCAAGAACTTTCAGTTTGAATTTAAAACACAGAAGAGAGCTTTCTAGTTAAATTTAGAACCCAGCAGAGAGTTTCTACTTTAAATTCCATACTCAATCAGGGCCTAGTAGCAGTAAAGATCCTTAATTTAAATCACATCAGAATATAACTTAGCATAAAAGGCAAAACAGGGTCAGTATTTCTTGAACAATAAATTATTTCTAGAGACCTTTACAAAGAGGCCTTCTACATAGGGGGCAAGAGACCTGTGAAATTTTTTAAATAGGTGTTAAAGCCAGGTGACAGATCAAAGGACCAGTTTGAAAGACTCCCTCTATCAAGCAAGGACTATTAATCACTCAGGAAATTGGTCACAGCATATCTCAGAAGCACGGGCATAAATAGTTCAACCAGAGTTCTGTGCTTCTCAGTCTTGGAGGACTACAAAAGGGGACTGCTACTTCTGGAGAGAAATCTGCAATTGTAAGTATTTACTTCTGGGAATTTTTCAAAATCTCAGGGAAAAAGAATTCTTTATATTAAAGATGATTAATCTGTGAACCCAGTGTAATTGTTAAATCAGTCAGGGCCTAGTAGCACCAAGAGTTTGAAGTTTAAATTTAAAACAAGAGCGCATGGTTCGGAACAATGTATCCTTGAAGGATACTACCAAAAAAATGAAGTTAGGGCACATCAGTGGAGTGGAGTGGAGGAGTGGCCTAGTGGTTGGTGCAAGGTACTTCAGGCCGGAAGGTCAGGGGTTCAAATCCCACTAGAGGACAGCAACCCTTTGGCCGGAAGGACTGGGGTTTCTAGTCCCACAGGTGCTCCTTGTGGTCTTGGGCAAGCCACTTAACCCTCCATAGCCCATGTTCCCTGTAAAATAGTTATCTCCAAGTTATAATGCCCTGTTCAATGTAATTTCAGTTTGTTCAATGTAAACTGCACTGATGCAGAATAGCGCGGTATAGAAGAGAATGTAAATAAATAAATAAAAATAAACATCAGCAGAGAGGTTCCAATAAAGACAAAAGTACCCCAAATGCTCTTGAGTTCAGAGCAGACAGAGCTTAAAGATTCCAAATTACCCTTGCTTACCGATAACCAGATTAATATGAATAAAATACAGTCTCTAAAATGCTTGTATGCAAATGCTAGAAATCTAAAAAATAAGACAGGAGAGTTAGAATATATAGCACTAAATAAGAAGTTAGATATGACTGGTATCTCAGAGACATGGTGGAAGGAGGACAACCAGTGCGACACTGTGATACCTGGGTACAAACTATATCGTAATGATAGAGCTGATCAAATTGGTGGAGGGGTTGCACTCTGTCAGAGAGGGCATTGAGTCACAAAGGATTAAAGTTTTGCAGGAAACAAAATTTTCTGTAGAGTCTAGAAGGATTGAAATTCATGTAAAAAGGGGAAGGCAATAGCAGTGGGATTCTACTATCGACCGCCTGGCCAAAATGAACAAATGGAGGATGAAATGCACAAAGAAATCAGGGAAGCTAACAAACGTTACAGCACAGTAATAATAATGGGTGATTTCAATTACCCCAGTATTGAATAGGTCAGTGTCACAGCAGGACATGCTAGGGAGATAAAGTTTATAGATGAAATAAATGACTGCTTCTTGGAGCAGCTGGTTCATGAACCAACCAGAGAGAAAGCCATTTTGGACTTAGTCCTTAGTGGAACACCAGATCTGGTGCAAGAGATAAGGGTGTTGGGGCCACTTGGCAATAGTGATCATAGCATGATCGCATTTGATTTAATTATAGGAGGAGGGATGGTAAGGAAATCCACAGTACTACCTTTTAACTTTCAAAAGGGAGACTATGAGAAAATGAGGAAAATAGTTAAGAAAAAACTAAAAGGAGCAGTTGCAAAGGTAAAAGACGTACTTACTTCAAGCTTGGGTGTTGTTTAAAAATACTATCTTGGAAGCACAGACCAGTTCTATTCCACGCTTTAAAAAAAGTGGAAGGAAGTCCAAAAAACTGCCAGCCTGGTTTAAAGGTGAGGTCAGAGAGACTGTTGTTGCCAAAAAAGCATCTTACAGGAAATGGGAAAAAGAGCCAAATGACGAAAACTGGAAACAGCACAAGCACTGGCAAGTTAAATGCAAGGAATTGATAAGGCAGGCAAAGAGAGACTTTGAAAAGAAACTTCCTGTGGAAGCAAAAACGCGTAATAAAGACTTTTTCAAGTACATTCATAGCAAAAAATATGTGAGAGAGTCAGATGGACCATTAGATGAGAGAGGGGTAAAGGAGGCAGTAAGAGGGGACAAGGCTATAGCAGAGAGACTGAATGAATTCTTTGCTTCGGTCTTTACTGAGGAATATGTAGGGATGTTACCCATGACTGAAGTGGTATTTAAAAGTGATACTGCGGAAGAATTGAAAGAAATAGCGATACACTGGGAAGATATATTACAACTATTTGATAAACTGAAGAGTAGCAAATCACCTGAACCGGATGGTATACATCCAAGGGTGTTGAAAGAGCTGAAACATGAGATTGCAGACCTGCTATTAGTACTCTGTGAACTATCATTAAAATCGTCTGTAATACCTGAAGATTGGAGGATCGCCAATGTAACGCCAATTTTTAAAAAGGGTTCCAGGGGTGATCCGGGAAGCTACAGAACGGTGAGCCTGACGTCAGTACTGGGAAAAACGGTATAAACCATTATAAAGAACAAAATTACTCATCATTTTATTTATTTATTTACATGCTCTTCTATACCACGCTCTTCAGTATCAGTGCGGTGTACAAATAACAAAATTTTGCAACAGACAAAGGAGCTGTATGCTTACATTGTAACAGGGTAATATAACTCATGTAGTCATGGCTTAATGGGAGACAGCCAAAATGGCTTTAGACAAGGAAGATCTTGTCTTGCTAATCTGTTATGCTTTTTTGAAGGTGTGAATAAACAGGTAGACAAAGGTGAGTCGGTTGATATAGTGTATCTGGACTTTCAGAAAGCCTTTGACAAGGTCCCTCATGAGAGACTTTTGGCAAAACTAAAATGTCTTGGGATAGGAGGCAGTGTACTATTGTGGATCAGGAATTGGTTAAAAGATAGAAAGCAGAGGGTAGGGCTAAATGGCCAATTATCCCAATGGAAAAAGGTGGAGTACCCCAGGGATCTGTACTGTGTCCGCTGCTTTTTGACATATTCATAAATGACCTGGAAAAGGGAATAATGACTGAGGTAGTCAAATTTGCAGATGACACAAAATTATTCAAAGTTGTTAAAACAAAAGAGGATTGTGAAAAATTGCAAGAGGATCTTGATAAATTGGAAGACTGGGCATCAAAATGGCAGATGAAATTTAATGTGGACAAGTGTAAAGTTATGCACCTAGGAAAGAACAACCCAAAATATGGTTACACGATGCAAGGTTCCACATTGGGAACAACTACCCAGGAAAAAGATTTAGGCGTCATCGTGGATAACATGTTAAAACCCTCCGCCCAGTGTGCAGCGGCGGCAAAGAGAGCAAATAAAATGCTAGGTATCAAAAGGAAAGGAATGGAATATAAAACAAAGGATAATATAATGCCTCTATATCGTTCCATGGTACGACCGCACCTTGAATATTGTGTGCAATTCTGGTCGCCATATCTTAAAAAGGATATAGCGTTATTGGAAAAAGTGCAGAGAACAGCCACCAAAATGGTAAAGGGAATGGAAGGATACTCCTATGAAGAAAGGCTAAAAAAGTTAGGGCTCTTTAACCTGGAAAAGAGAGGCTAAGAAGGCTGGAGGCTAAGAAGGTTGCAAAAGAGACGGCTGAGGGGAGATATGATAGAGGTCTATAAATTAATGAATGGAGTAGAACGGGTAAAGGTAGATCGGTTGTTTACTTCGTCAGAATATAAAAAGACTAGGGGACATGCAATGAAGCTACAGGGTAACCTATTTAAAGACTAATAAAAGAAAATATTTTTTCACTCAACGTGTAATCAAACTCTGGAATTTGTTACCGGAGGATTTATTTATTTAACATCTCTTCTATACCGCGCTATTAAAATCAGCGCGGTGTACATCGAACAAAATATACTGCAATGCATACATGTAACATTGAGTTTACAGAGAACAAGGGACTATATAACATGGAATAACAGGGATAACTATGTACAATCAACATTATACTATATATATGCTTTTACTATATACCATATTTAAACTCAAGTAGATATTGTACGTGTATTCATGTAGGTGGCACGGGTCAACAGTAGTAATGTGAACTATCGTGGGGTCTAACCATTTTCTGGTTGTATTACGGTGCTAAGGTGTTTGGTGTAAGTGGGAGGCCTGTTGGTTGTGTAAGTGTCCATGGTCACTTCTGGGTAGTATTTTGTGAATAAGTGATGCTTCACGGCTTTGCGGAATTGTAATAGGCTTTTGATGCCGCGGATTTCATGGGGAAGTATATTCCAATTCATGGGTGCGAATAATGAGAAAGCTCTGTTTGATGTAGCTTTAGTACATGATGTCATCATCTTGGGAACTATTAATGTATTCATAGCTGTAGTCCTTCTGTTTCTATTTTCGAGGGTGTTATGGATTAGTTTGCTGATTGGTGTCGGTGGGTAGTTATTCATGGCTTTGAAGGTCAGGACTAGTGACTTATTTGAGAGTCTGGCTTGTAGAGGTAGCCAGTGTAGGTCTTTCATGATAGGCGTTATGTGAGCAGATCTTGGTGACCCAGAGAGGACTCTTGCAGCTGCATTCATAGCCAGACGAAGTGGATTTAAGGTTGATTGAGAGAGCCCGTGGAGGATGATGTTCGCAAAATCTAGATGTGGGAGGACTAGTGCCTGGAAGGTTGATCGGTAATCAGTATAGTCAAGTAGGGGGCGGAGGTGGCGTAGCGTTCTGATCTTATGATATATACTCTTTGTCACATTCTTCACATGCATTGTCATATCCAGATGTTGATCTAATGTGATGCCGAGGTATCGGATTGTGGGTTTGGACGTCAGTTCTATGTTGTTGACCAGCAGCGACGGAGGAGGTACGAATTTACGATTCCTTGTAACAAATAGGACATCAGTTTTGCTATGATTTATTCTTAAGTTTTGAGTCAGTAGCCATTCAGCTACTGCTCCGAAACAATTGTTGGTGTAAACACTGGTTGGTCAGTTTTGAACGGCATGTATATGAGGATGTCATCTGCGTATGCCAGGCATTGCACGTTGAAGGATCTGATCAATTCACATATCGGCTGCATATAAATATTGAACATTAATGCCGATAGGGAAGATCCTTGTGGTACACCTTGAGACTGTAGGAATGGCTCTGAGGATTCCTGGCCTGTTTTAACTTGTTGCCACCTATTGGAAAGGTAGGATCTACACCATTCCAGTGCTGTGCTTCGAATCCCCTTCTCTCTCAGACGTTGCAGCAGTATATCGTGGTTCACAGAATCGAAGGCGGCGGAAATGTCTAAAAAGATGAGGACAAATCCTTGTTTGATGCTGTTTATTCCTGTGATCAGATCATTGAATAGGGTTGTAAGGATTGTGTCGACTCCATGTGCTTCTCTGAATCCATGTTGTGATTTGTCTAGTGGTGCTTCTGTGTCAATATGATGCTGGAGCTGTTGTTGGGCAGCCTTCTCGATGATTTTTGCAAGCTGGGGGATGCTCGAGATTGGCCTAAATGATTCAACTTTGGATGGATCGAGCTTACTGTTTTTTAGTAGGGGCTTGATAGAGGTGTGTTTTAAAACTCTGGGGGAATGAGCCTGTTAGAAAGGACTGGTTCAGTATTTTGCACAGGATTTGGCTTAGATCATGTCGCAGATCTTTGATCCAGTTGGCTGGACATGGGTCATTAGGTGCCGTGCTAGGATTGATGGAGGCGACAATTTTCTCAATTTCACTAGTTGATATAGTATTGAAGTTGCAAAATGGAGTTATTTGAGATGCCTTAGTTGATATAGAGGGGTTGTTGGTATTTATGCTCGTGCTGGCCTTTTTTGATTGCAGGTAGTTTGCGTAGTCCTGTGGCTGCGGCTTTGCAGGTTGGGCTGAAACTGGCTCTCTTGTTATGGATTTTACTAACTTGAATAGTGCATGAGGTTTATTGATGGAGCGTTTCAATAGGTTTGTGTGGTAGAGCTTCTTACTCAGTGTTACCTTCTCACGGTGGGTAGTTAAGTGTGAGTTATATGTTTCAAGGGCCTCTGGTGAGTGGGTTCAGCGCCACTGTCTTTCAAGTTTGCGTAAGTGGATGAGAGATGTACGAAGGTCAGTAGAGAACCATGGCGCGTGTTCTCATTTTCTTATTTTCTTATCCTTGTGCACTGGACATGAGGCGGCTCTGAGGTTCTCGTCCCATTTGGATATCAGGTCATCTAAGTTGAGGGAGGTGTTAGTCAAGAGTGGTTGAAGGTTATCTAGGACCTTGTCACGGTTGAGAGGTTGAAAACGGGCTGCGTGGGTTCCGGGTGAGTTAGATGGTATTTGGCTCATGTGAGAGGTATAGGTGGGTATATTGAATCGAATAAGGTTGTGATCAGACCATGGTACTGGTATAACCGACAGTTCAAGGGCTTGGTGTGTTAAGGTGTTGAAATGGGGTGCGAAAATGAGGTCTAGTTTACCTCCTTTAGTGTGGGTGGGAGAGTCGACATATTGTTTGTAGCCTAGATCCCCTAGTGCGTCTAGAAATGCTTCTGAGTGGCTGTCATGGAGAGATGGGAGGTTGAAATCACCAACTACCCAATTTGGAGAGCGTGAGGTGGATGTTGCGCATGCGAGTTCGATTATTGTTGGAAGGTCATCCGGTGATGGGGAGGGTGCTCGATAAAGCAGGTTGATTGAGCAGAGTTCATTAGATATAGTGAGGGAGTCGAGGTGGGTTGAGCTGGAGGAGTTGCATAGCTTGAAATTAAGATCTGTTTTGGCATGTAGTATGTAGTAGGATGTAGTAAAAGTGTGAATAAACAGGTGGACAAAGGTGAGTCGGTTCATATAGTGTATCTGGACTTTCAGAAAGCCTTTGACAAGGTCCCTTATCAGAGACTTTTGACAAAACTAAAGAGTCATGGAATAGGAGGCAGTGTACTACTGTGGATCAAAAACTGGTTAAAAGATAGAAAGCAGAGCGTTGGGCTAAATGGCCAATTTTCCCAATGGAGAAAAGAGAATAGTGGTGTACCCCAGGGATCTGTGCTGGGTCCGCTGCTTTTTGACATATTCATAAATGACCTGGAAAGTGGAATAACGAGTGAGGTTATCAAATTTGCAGATGACACAAAACTATTTAAAGTTGTTAAAACCCAAGAGGATTGTGGAAAATTGCAAGAGGATCTTGATAAATTGGAAGACTGGGCATCAAAATGGCAGATGAAATTTAATGTGGACAAGTGCAAAGTTATGCACCTAGGGAAGAACAACCCAAACTACGGTTACACGATGCAAGGTTCCACATTAGGAACCACCACCCAGGAAAAAGATTTAGGCGTCATTGTGGATAGCATGTTAAAGCCCTCGGCCCAGTGTGCAGCGGCGGCCAAGAGAGCAAATAGAATGATAGGTATCATAAGGAAAGGAATGGAAAATAAAACAAAAGATATTATAATGCCTCTATATCGTTCCATGGTGAGACCGCATCTTGAATATTGTGTGCAATTCTGGTCGCCGTATCTTAAAAAGGATATAGCGTTATTAGAAAAGGTTCAGAGAAGAGCCACCAAAATGGTAAAGGGGATGGAAGGATACTCCTATGAAGAAAGGCTAAAAAAGTTAGGGCTCTTTAACCTGGAAAAGAGATGGCTGAGGGGAGATATGATAGAAGTCTATAAATTAATGAACGGAGTGGAACGGGTAAACGTAGATCGATTGTTTACGTTATCAGAATATAGAAAGACTAGGGGACATGCAATGAAGCTACAGGGTAAACTATTTAAAACTAATAAAAGAAAATATTTCTTCACTCAACGTGTAATCAAACTCTGGAATTTGTTACCGGAGGATGTAGTAAAGGCTGTTAGTGTAGCTGGGTTTAAAAAAGGTTTGGACAGGTTCCTGGAGGAAAGGTCCATAAACCATTATTAAAAGGGACTCAGGATATCACTGCTTGACCTAATACAAGCACAGTGGAACCTGTGTCTTTTGGGGAGACTGTTAGTTATTTATGACCTAGATTGGTCACTGTTGGAAACAGGATACTGGGCTTGATGGACCTTGGTCTGACCCAGTATGGCATATCTTATGTTCTTATTTATTACACTATCAGGCAGGTTAAGCACCAATAGGACTAGCCTCTCAACATTCTCGCAGTAAGGGCGAAGGACTTGACAATGGGGTGCAGTATGTTCCGGTCCTCCTGCAAGATTAGGTCTGGGGCAGAGCCTCCCACTAGGAGAGTTGAAGCAGAAGGGGAAACCATGGCTGCCTGGGCCAATATGGAGCAATGAGGATCACTGACCCTGTCTGGGTGGAGCTTTAGCAGGGGTCTTTGGCATGAGAACTATGGGAGGATACATGTATAGAAGGACCCTCCTCCGTGCAGGAGGAAAGCATCTGGAGCCTGCCTCCTGCGCAAAATAACCCTGGGCAAAATTGATCCTGGTGCCAAAGGACTGGAGAGAGGCTCATGTGGTCCCGTTACACAAAAGCAGAAGTAAGGATGTGGTTGACAGCTACAGATCGGTTAGTTTAACTTCGGTGGTGAGTAAATTATTGGAAACGCTGCTGAAAGAGAAAATAGTGAGGTTTCTGGAGTCCAGCGGATTACAGGATCCGAGGCAGCATGGATTCACCAGAGGCAGGTCTTGTCTGACAAATCTGATTGATTTGACTGGGTGACCAGGGAGTTGGACCGAGGGAGAGCCCTAGATGTGGTGTATTTAGATTTCAGTAAAGCCTTTGACACTGTTCCTCACAGGCGACATAAACAAACTGAGCACCTTAGGGATGGACCCTAAAGTTACTGCTTGGGTTAGAAATTGGTTGAGTTGGAGGTGACAAAGAGTACAGGTAAATGGAGCTCACTCGGAGGAAAAGGAAGTTACCAGTGGTGTGCCCCAGGGATCTGTCCTTGGTCTGATTCTTTTTAACATCTTTGTTAGTGATATAGCGGAAGGGCTGTCGGGTAAGGTTTGCCTCTTTGCGGATGATACCAAAATCGGCAATAGAGTAGACACCCAGGAAGGGGTAGATAACATGAGGAGGGATCTAGCTAAGCTTGAAGAATGGTCTAGAATTTGGCAGCTGGGATTTAATGTTAAAAAATGTAAGGTCATACATCTGGGCTGCAGCAATCCAAGGCAGCAATAAAGTATAGGGGGTGAAGTACTTTTGCCCACTAAAGAAGAGCAGGACCTAGGCATGGTTGTGTCTGATGATCTTAAAGTAGCTAAACAGGTAGAAAAGGCAACGGCAAAAGCTAGAAGGATGCTTGGGTGTATAGGGAGAGGAATGGCCAGCAGAAGAAAGGAGATGATAGTGCCTTTGCATAAGTCTTTGGAGCGCCCTCATTTGGAGTATTGTGTACAATTCTGGAGACCGCACCTTCAAAAGGATATAAACAGGATGGAGTCAGTACAGAGGGTGGCTACTAAAATGGTTAGTGGTCTTCATTATAAAGCATATGAGGACAGACTGAAGGATCTTAATATGTACACCTTAGAGGAAAGGCGGGATAGCGGTGATATGTTTGAGATGTTTAAATACCTCTGTGGCATAAATGCACAGGGGTAGAGCCTCTTTCAATTGAAAGCAAGTTTTGCTATGAGGGGACATGGGATGAGGGTGGAGGTGAATAGATTCAGGAGTGATATGCAGAAATATTTCTTTACGGAAAGAGTGGTGGATCCATGGAATAGTCTCCCAGTGGAGATGGTAGAGATGAGGACAGTATCTGAATTCAAAAAAGCACGGCACAAACACAGAGGATTTCTTCAGGAAAAAAGGGGACTGTTATAGTTGTTGATATGGAAGGACAGACTAGATAGGCCATGTAGTCTTTTTCTGTTGTCATTTTTCTATGTTTCTATGATCCACTTGGGCATTGTGGGGAACAGATCAATCAAGTGGGTACCCTACTTCCAAAAGACCTGGGCTGCAACAGCCCTGTTCAGAGTCCACTCTTGTGGCTGGAGAACGTGGCTTAGCTGGTCCGCCAGGATCTTCTGCTCTCCTGGGCAGATACATGGCCCTTAACTCCATACCGTGAGTGATGGCAGACGATACATTCTAGAGTGGTGGTACAAAACAGCAGAAAAGTGGACTAGTGATAGATTAAAAACAATTTAATAACACAGACATTAAAATAATAAAATCATAAAAAGTACAAATATGGTGATACACTAATGCTAAAGAATAATACATAAATACACCAATACAAATTAAACAAAGCCCAACATATTTCGGCATTCAGCCTGGAACAGGGACACACATTCAAAATAGCAAAGGGAAAGAGTACAACCTGCAACATGGGTAAGAATAAAAACATAACATTAAAACAAAACTAATACAGTCAATAAATAAAAAAAAAGAATACAAAATCAAGTACTGAAAAACAAATTAATAAAAAAGAAATAAAAACAAACCCACCTCCTGGAGGTGTCACAGTGTTCTTCTAAGAGAAGAACAGAGCCTAATCACACCCACCTAAGGGGACAAAAAAAGAAGAAGAATCCTGTCCAAAAATTCATTCACATGACCCCCCCCCCTTCCCAAACACCGTAAAAAACAATTTATTAAATAGCCTACTTAATATCCACAAAGGATGGAAGCAGAAGGGGCAATCTTTGGCCAAAAAATGAAAGTCGCCAGTACTGACACCTCAGTTACCAAATACTATTGTAAAGGAACATGGTCATAAACAAAAATGACAGAAACTCCCCAGGCTCCAAACCCTCACCAAAAAGCAGCCCACTCTGTGCACACAACCTGCAAATGTGTCACCGCAAAAGTAAACTCACAATTTCAGGTGTAAACCCAGAGAAATAACATGCTGCGCTTTAAAAAACCCCAGGAGTACTGCCGGTTCCAAGTGCAGAGGGTAGACAGCCCTAATAAACCGAAATTTCAAAAAACATAAGAGATGCACTAAACCAGGGATGGTCAACCTATGGCGCACACGCCAAAAGTGGCGAATTGCATGATTTGAAGTGGCGCATTGCATGATTTGAAGTGGCACATTGCTGTGGTAAGCAGTAGGAATTAAGGGCTGCTTTGGGGCATGTGGAGCCAGACAGCGAGTTAGTGCGGCAGTCAGCGGGTGAGCGGACTGACCGTGTGGTGCAATAAGGGCCAGCCCGTGGAGCGTGGGAACGTTGCCGTTTTAGGGCAGCACTGCTTTTTGCCATCAGGGGTGTTTGGAGGGTGGGAACGGATGTGGGTTTTTTTCTCCTCGTGTTTTCTTGTTTTGGAGGGGGGAAAACCTTCAAACTCAAGTTTTTGGGTAGAGCTGTGCTTTGCTGTTTGTGAACAATTGAAGTCAGTTTTTACAGTCAGTTACCCATCACCGTGCAAATGAAAACGAGCAAAGGAAAAGCAGAAAATGATAGTGTCAATTAACAGTGGGCAAATGAGTTCTTATTTATTGCAGGTCTGTCAGGAAAACCATTGTGCATAGTTTGTGAAAACACTCTCTCAGATAATAGAAGACATGATCTTATTAGACACTATCAAAAACATCTGGCTCAAATGGAAGAAAAACTAAAGATATTGCTTCGGTCTGAGTTACGGAAAGATTATGTGATTAAGAAAATGGATGAAATAAAAAGAAAACAATATATATTTGTTAAAAGAAGTTGTGAAAGTTTGGCGATGACAGAAATGTCCTACGAAATTGCCTTTGCATTGGCTAAAAAATGCAAGTCTTTCTCTGATAGAGAAGAAATTGTTACGCCTTGTCTCCAAATATTTGCAAGATGTCTTGGTGATAAAAATATTGAAAGAAAAGCAGACAAAATCAGTCTGTCAAAGCAAAGAGTTTCAAGATGCACTGAAGACGTTTCCCATGATGTATCTGAGAACTGAAAGACCTTGCCCATGCTTGTACTTTCTTTTCTTTAACTTTGGACAAATCTGCTGACATATGTGATGTAGCCAAGTTAAGCGTTTTATAAGAGGAATTGATGATAATTTTACAATTTTGAAGAACTTATCGGTCTTGAGTCACTTCATGGAAAAAAAAGATCAGACATATTTTACAAAGTAAAGTCATGCCTAAAAAAATCTGCAACTAGATTCTAATAAACTCATCAGTGTTTATACTGACGGAGCACCATCATTGATAGGTAAAGCAGCTGGGACTGCAACTTTGTTTGAAATCTTTTAGGTGGTCCTCTACTGAAATATCTGCATTATACACTATGTGGAAAAACTTTAAATTTGCAGCATGTTATGCTACCGGCTGTGAAATGCGTGAATAAAATTAAAGAGGATTAAACAGAAGAGAATTCAGAGAATATTGTGAATTGTTAGATTTGGAATATGGTGATCTCATCCTTCATTGTGAGGTATGCTGACTTTCTAGAGGACGGGTTCTCAGTAGATTTTCGAAACTGAAAAATAGTGTTCATAATTTTCTAAAAGAAAAGAATGAGCTGCCTTAGCAAAGCGCCCTTTTATGTGATAACAAATGGCTATTTGATTTAGCATTTTTAGTTGATGTTGCCAGCCATCTCAATGATCTAAATTTGAAACTGCAGGGCAAGAACAAATTGTTTCCTAGCTTAGTAAATGATAGTGCATTCAAGATGAAGTTAAAACTGTTTATCTCTCATTTAGAAAATGAAGATTTGAGCCAGTTTCCTCATTTAAAAGAACAGAGTGAATGTGCTGAAGATAATGGCAATTTTACAGAATATATTGAAATAAATTAGATTATTGCAAGAGTCATTTGAAAGTCATTTTAGTGATTTTGCTAAAGATGACGACTGTGTACTCGCATTTATAAACCCATTTTCACTTAGTGAACAAAAAATCCTGAAGATACCTAGTAACATACAAATGGAACTTATTGATTTGAAAACAAATTCATTATTGAAAATGAAATTTGATGAGCTTCCCTCAGTCCCAAATGCTTCTGACATAGTTGATTTTGACAACTGTGAACATTTTCCAGAACTCAGAAAATTTGCCCCGAGTTATATCTGTCATTTTGGAACAACGTACAGATGCAAACAAGCATTTTCATTCATGAAATTGATTAAAAATAAACTGAGGTCGTGACTGACTGATTCAAATTTGAAGAATTCTCTGCAGCTCTCAGTAACTAATTTAACTCCAAACATTACAAGCTTAGCGAAATCAAAGACGACTCAAAAGTCTCATTAAAATAAGTAATATTTATCTTGTCTTTATATTAAATTATTTTATGTAAAAATGGTAAATATGTCCATATTAACATATTTTTAAAGAAGTGAATGCGGGTACAAGTGTCATATGGCGCATCTTAACTACAGCGTGAAAAAATTGGCGCATGGAAGCAAAAGGTTGGCCACCCCTGCACTAATCAAACCAGCTGCTCAAAAATGCCAGACAACTAACCCGAATGCATTCAAACCATCAGAATTGCTGGAAGGAACTGCAGTCAGGCAGTATGCTGCTTTTAAACAGCCTTCCTGATGAACAGCACTGCCGAGAGTGAGGCTGCCACAACTCATAACACCAAAAAATATTTAAAACAGTATACAGTGATTCACGGGTACTTTACTTCTGGTTTGATTTGAATTTCGGTGCTGTTGAGGGTGATGGAGGGGGTGAAGGAGACATTCCTGGTGATGAGTAGGGCTTCTGTTTTCTTCCGGTTTATGCATAAGTCTTTGAGGAACATGCTCATGTAGAGCTTTGTAGGAGAGCACTCTATCCATGAGCATGGAGCGCTGGATGCACCTCCTGTCAAAGGAGTCCAATATCCAAGCTTCCCTACCTGGGGGCATTGAGGAATGAGCTTTGGTGCTCCTAATTCTCTTAAGGGCGGACTCAACTACCAAGGAATGGTGCAGAAGCTGAGGCTTCTCAAAACCCAGGGTTTTCTGAACCAGGTACATAGAGTCCAACCTCCCATTGACTGAAGGCACAGTAAGAGTGCTCTCCCACATCCTCATTTACAGCCTTTATAGGATATGGTGCACCAGCACTGTTACAGCTTCCTTAGGAGCCAAGGAGTACTGGAGGATCTCCAACTCTTCCACCCTGGGTTCATCCTCCATCTCCAGGGAAAATGGGATGGCCTTGGCCATATCCCTCACAAAGTCCTGGAAGGACATGTCTTCTGGGGGAGACTTCTGCTGTTCGTGCGGAGAGGAGGGGTCTGAGGGAAGCTCAAGGGACCTAGCCTCCGACAGGTTGTCCAAGTCCACATTGGTAACCCAGTCATCAGAGTCAGTGTGTCTTTTAAAGCAGGAGGCAGTGTACCTCTCAGAACGCGGCCGCGCTACTTCCGGAAAGGGCGGGCTCAGACTTGACAGTTGGTGAGTGATGGCCCAATGAGAAGGGCAGACACTGGGGAAACACAGCACACAAGAAAATAACGGAAAATCAGCACAGTAAGAGACAAATTAAGCAAAACAGAGGACAGCTAATTGATGGCTTGTATTTTATGCTGTGATGTTAACACACTTTTCAGTAATGATTTTAGCCTTCTGTAGTATTCTTTACTGATCTTTACTCTCAGTAATTTCTGCTGGAGTGTCGTTCCTTCCTCTACTCAGAGATACTTATATATGCCTTCCTGTTCAAGGTCTGTGATGTCTCAGACCTCAGTCAAGGAGATGTTTTCAGTTTTGCTCAATTTTCCTCTAAAATAAAAATAAAAACTGCCTTAGCACATTTAAAATAAGAAATAGAGACTCACCCACCACAAGGAAACAAAAACAAATAAAAAGTGATAGTCCAAAACAAATGAGACAGGCAAATTTTTTTACATTCAAGAAAAACACCATACATAAAATATATGACTTAAAAAACACCCACAGCCTGCATCAGGGGCACATATCATTCAATAAATCAATAGTATGGTAAAATATCAAACTGATGCTAAGCAAAATCTAAACACCAAACACAGGTAAAAACAAAAATAAGAATAAAAGTATAATATATGAAATTACATTCAAATATATATAAATAGATAAAAAGTATAACAATTCAAAGTATAACTACAGACATATACACCCATATAACCCCATAAATGGAGATCAATCAAACCAATCAGAGTTTAATAAATGAACTTTAAAAGCTTAAAAATGAAAACCAGAACAAAAGATAACACACACAAAAACCAAAAACAAAAAAAGGAGAGACAATCTCATCAGGAGATATCACATCTCATCAATCAAATCAAACATCAGGGAAACAGCCTCTGCGATGCACAAAATAAAACCAATTAAGAAGGTTCAAGTAAAGAGAGGAAATGACGTCACAGACAGAGGCGGCAGCCTGAAAACGGAGCTCCGTCGGAGGGGGACTAAATACTTGTTTTAAAAAAGTGTCCTGAGCCTGGCCAACGTTGTAAACCGGAGGGAGTAGTAGCTGGGCGCCCCGGAGAATGGCAGGGGCAAAAAAGAGTGCCGCGGACTTGAAAACTTTTGCCTTTAAGGCAACTCCAGGAGGGCCTGCGGGGAAGACCAAAATGGCGGCGCCATGTGCGAGCCTGGCGAATACATCACCTGAAGGAGGGAATACGCTGGCAGAGGCAGCCCAGCCTAGTGAAATCGCAGGCCTGAAAAGGGAGCTACAGGAGTGGTTTTCCTCGCTCCGACAAGACCTGGCCCACTTCAAAACCGAGGCACAGACATGGATGGAGGAATTGCGTATGGATGTGCACGAAGTGGGGCAGAGGCTGGAAGACGTGGAGAATAAAGTGGAAGAACAGGAGAATGTGCTCAAAGAGGTACAAGCGAAATATGGAGAGTTTGAGGGGGAACAGGAGGAGATGTGGCGAAAAATCGAGGATAGAGAATAGATCGAGAAGATCCAACCTGCGCATCCGGGGGGTACCGGAGAGCACTGGCAAGGAGGACTGTGCAAAAATAGTGGAGCAGGTGGGCAGGCGGATCCTGGGACAGGCCGGAGTGGAGAGTGCTGGATTGGGTTGGAACATCGATAGGGCCCATAGAGCACTAGGCCCACAGAGAGAGGGGCGCCCGCGGGACATTATAGCCTGTTTCCATGAGTACGTCACAAAAACTGAGATAATGAATGCTGCAAGGAAAGCAGAGGAGATCACATGGGAAAATCGGAAAATTGAGATTTATGCTGATCTCTCTGCCATCACGATGCGGAAAAGGAGGGAGATGGCTGGCTTGACTAAAAGGCTGAGGGAAGAGCAAATCAAGTACCGCTGGACCTACCCGTTTGGATTACAATTTACCAGGGAAGGGGTTGCCTCTTACATTCGGACTGTTAAAGAAGCACAACAATTTATGAAGCAGGCCGGCTGGTCAGTAGGAACAGTAGCTGGTCAGAGCAAGCTTAGTCAATCCTCGTCAGTGGAGGAGAGATGGCGGCGGGCACCTGTGGGAGAGAAGCGTCTCAGGAGGCAGAGGAAGCCAGGAACACAATCGGAGGAGAAGGGCTGACGTTGAGGACATTAATGGCCTGATGTGGATGCTTTACTCATATTGTTCTGGTGGCCGCTGGACCGGGACACTGAGAGGGATGAATGCTAATATTAACAAGTATTGTAATTGTGTGAAGAGAGGGGGGAGCTGTCTGGTCTGTCATGCCTTACTATTCAGGGCAGACGGGGGAGGTGGTGTCTGAGGAGGGGTGGGGGGAGGTGGGGGGAGGTGGGGGGGGGAGGTTGGGGATAGGGGGAATCCATCCTGCTACAAGTCTGATAGCTATCTTACACCCAGATAGTTCTGAATATGGCTAAGTTACGGGTACTAACCTTAAATGTTAGGGGTTTGAACTCCCCGGTTAAACGGCAGCGGATGTTTAAAGAATGTGTTCGGCTTAGAGGGGATGTTATATTTCTCCAGGAAACCCACCTCAAAAGGGGGGATGAATGGAGGATACACCATCGACAGTTCCCAAGCCACTGGTTTGCTTCCAATAAAGTGGAACTAAAAAAAGGGGGGGTGGGGATCCTGCTTAATGAGCACCTACAATACACGTTGAGGGAGGTCCTTCGGGACAGAGAGGGGCATTTTCTGCTTATTAATCTTCAGATTCGAAATAAGTGGTTCACCCTGGTAAATGTTTATGGCCCTAACACCGCCCAGGGAAAGTTCTATGAAAGTTTAACCACTTTGGTGGAAACGTTTGCTGTGGGGGAAGTGATTATGGGGGGGGGATTTCAATTTGACTGTTAACCCTCAGCTGGACAACTCAGAGGGGGGTGGGGGGGGGGGGGTAATGCAAAGGATAGGAGACGGCTCAAGGTAATGAGTAGGTCCCTGGGGATTAAGGACACTTGGCGAGAGCTGTGGGGTCGAAAGAGGGTATACACATTTTTCTCGCCCGTACATAACTCTTTCTCTAGGCTGGATATGATCTGGGCATCCGATACTTTTCTGGCTGATGTGTTAGATTGTGAAGTTGGAGAGAGGACGTGGACGGACCACGCACCAGTATGGATAGATGTGAGAGTGGGCCAGAAACAGAGGGTGCAGCGTAACTGGCTGTTGAATGAGGCCCTCTTAGAGAACCCGGAGATCCGACAGAAAGTTTCGGCTGCCATAGCCACATATTTAGCTGATAATGACAGGGAGGATTGTGCGGTAGAGACCCTTTGGGAGTGCTTGAATGTGGTGGTGCGAGGCGAGTTGATTTCACTAGGAACGTATGTGAAAAAGATTAAAGAGGAGCGGAAACTTGCCTTGAGGCTAAGGATTTGGGAGGGGGAAGAACGCCACCAAAGGGGAGAGATTAATGTCCAGGGGCTATGTGACCTGCGGGAAGCGAAGAGGGAATTAGGGGAAATTGAATTGGGTGAGATTAAATTTGCGCAAGATCAATTGAGGCAAACTTTCTTTGAGTTTGGTAATAAGCCCTCTAGGTGGTTGGCACATCAATTGAAAAGGCATCAGAAGCGGAATTTTATAACCAAAATCCGTGATGCAGCGGGGAGAGAAATTAGAGATGGGGAACAGATCCGAGAGCAATTTGTACAGTTCTACCAACAGTTATATAGGGCGGAGGAGTCTGGGTCCCAAGCGGACCGCGCTCACTACTTACAAATGCAGCTGCCCAAGCTATCACCAGCTGATGCTGAAGTATTGGCGAGGCCAATTACAGCGGCTGAAGTAGCTGCGGTGATCCGATCCCTACCTGCGCATAAAGCACCAGGGATGGATGGCTACACTAATAAATTTTATAAAACATTTAGAGAGGAACTGAGTGGTATTCTGGCCCATCTGTTTAATTCCTTCCGAGAGGGGGGCAGGCTACCAGATACCCTCCGAACAGCCGGGGTTACACTGCTGCCCAAGGAGGGGAAAGACTCCACTTTATGTGGCTCCTATAGACCTATTTCGCTATTGGGCTCCGATTTTAAAATATTCACCAAAATCTTGGCTAACAGATTGTTACCCTTCATGCCCCGTTTAGTACATGAGAATCAGGGGGGGTTTGTACCAGGTAGACAAACCGTTGATAACATCCGGAAAGTGTTAAACTCGATTTGGCGGGGAAAGACGGCAGGAACACAAATGGTCTTACTGACCATCGATGCCGAAAAAGCATTTGACCGGGTGTCCTGGCCTTACTTGATGCAGGTATTGGACTTAATGGGTCTGGGAGAGGGATACTTAAGCTGGGTGAAAGCCATCTACTCCAGTCCACTAGCACGGATCCGGGTAAATGGGGCTTATTCCGACGCCTTTGCATTAGGGAGAGGGACGCGCCAAGGCTGTCCGTTATCACCTCTGCTTTTTGTGCTATCAATGGAACCTCTGGCTCAGCGGGTAAGAGAATGCCCAGATGTGAAGGGGATCAAGGGGAGGACATGGGAAAGCAAAATCTCCTTATTTGCCGATGATCTGCTTTTTCTGGTGACGGAGCCCCTGCAGTCCATGGAAGTGCTGTATCAGCTTTTGTTAGACTTTGGCAAAATTTCTGGCTTTAAAATAAATGCTACAAAATCAGAGATTTTGAATATATCTACTGATGCCCACACCCAGCATGTACTGCAGCAGAGGCTACCGTTTAAATGGGCAAAAAAACGGGTGAAATATCTGGGGATATATTTAATGGCCAATGAACGGGATTTAGGCAGCGTGAACTTTGGGGAGATGGAACAGAAAATGCGACGGACACTGGAGTTCTGTGAATGTAAAAAATTGTCCTGGATGGGGCGGATTTCGGCCATTAAGATGGTGATCTTGCCCCAGTGGTTATACTTATTTCGAGCGCTGCCGGTGGGAATGCCTAGGTCTTACCTGGGGAAGATACAGCGGCTGCTTATGCGGTTTATTGGGGGGGGGGGAAGAGCAACCACGTAGCGTGGTCTTTGCTTACTAAGAGCAGACGTAACGGGGGAATGGCCATTCCGGATATGAAACGGTATATGGAAGCAGCCCAATTAAGTGCAATAGTGGCCTGGGGGGCAGAGGAGGGTAAGGAGTGGGTACGTATGGAGGCGGACGACTTACGGGTGGGGAAATTATCTGAGTGGCTCTGGTTGCCCCGAGCGAGGCACGTGGGGGTGCGAGAGTGCAACCCCTATGTTCAGAGAACGTTACACCTCTGGCATAGATGGCGACGAAAATGGTTGGGCAATGAGGAGGTGTCTTGCTTAATACCTATAGTTGATAATCCTGATTTCCCGCCCGCAGTGGGGCGTAGTGTGTTTTTGAATTGGGCACAAAAGGGATTGACCCACATTGGACAACTTCTGCAGGGTTCGGAGATTAAGGCTTTCTCGACCCTGCAGCAGCAATTTGGCTTAGTGGCCACTGATCGTTTTCCCTATCACCAGATATGTCACTACCTGAACCATAAGATCTTACCGGAGCTCCGACGAGATCTGACGGATATCGAGACATTATTCTTGATGGGGCAAACGAAGAAATTATTAACTACATTCTATAATATGATGGAGGGGGAAAGGGGCCGCAGCCCATTCCAACAGGCCTGGGAGCAAGACCTGGGGATAATATGGGAGGAGGAGGAATGGTCCGCCCTTTTTCAGACTAAATATAAGGGGATGCTTGCAGCTAGTTTTATAGAGAATAATTATAAATTAATGTATAGATGGCACCTCACACCTGAGAAGCTACATGTAATGTTTGTAGGCCACTCTGATAAGTGTTGGCGGGACTGTGGGGAAACGGGGACATACATGCATGTTTGGTGGTCATGCCCCAGTGTGAAGGAGCGGTGGGGAGAGGTGTTTGGGCTGTTAGGGGCTATACTGGGGACACTGATTGAGCCGGACCCGGCTGTGGCTTTGTTGGGGCTCCGACCTGCAAATCTCGCCACAGCGGAGAGTTTCTTTGTTCATATGGGGTGTGTGACAATTCGGATATTGGTCGCGAGGCGGTGGCGCCAAGTTTCCCCGCCTTTGCTGCGGGAATGGCTGTCCTCCCTCGATTCCAATTACTTGCTTAGTAAGGCCACTGCCCTAAGGAATAAGGGTTCCAAAAAGTTCTCAAAAATCTGGGAAAAATACTTGTGTTGGAGAGGTACTGGCTTGCCATGACTCTCGAGTGATTGTAATAGTCGCAGGTTGGAGGGGGGGGGTGGTTTAATCATGGCTGTATAGTTGATATGTTTGCATTTTTACTTTTGTATGGTGTGATACAGTTTCAATAAAAATTTAAATAATAAAAAAAAAAAAAAAAAAAAGAAGGTTCAAGTAAATACAAGTAAGAACAGACAAAGAGAGGAGTGCAAATACAATTCCGCAAATAGCCCCCTTAACTAGAGGGGCTACCCTGAGGGAGAGAGGGGGATAGGGCCTGCACACTAGCTTGTTTCGAGGTAATAAAGGCAGCTAGTTGGGAGGGCTCAAAAAAGATATATCTATGCCCAGCTAACTTCACCAGGCATTTACAAGGGGAACATAGGAAAAATAAACCCCCCCAACTGGAGAACCCCAGAACAGTACATAAGAAACTGCTTTCTTCTCTTTTGGGTTGCCCTAGAAACATCCGGAAAAACTCTAATATGGGAGTCCAAGAACACTTTGCAAGAAGACCTAAAAAAGAGTTTCAGGAGCCAGTCTCTATCCGCCTCAAGGGCAAAAGTAACCAACAATGTGGCAGTCATCCCAGCATCTGTCGGGGACTGCTCCAAGAAGGTAGATAAATCCAAGCTGTCTGAAGACAACAATAGGTTTCCCTCTGTGCCCTTCGCTCCAGCCTTTGCAGTTGGCAAATAGAAAGCTTTAGATATTGGTGGTACAGAATCGGCCGAAACCTTCAAGGAAGACACCAGAAACTGTTTAAATAGTTCCAAGGCTGACACCGATGGAACCTTAGGAAAGTTCAGTATTCGCAGGTTACGGCTTCTAGCTGCATTTTCAAGAAATTCCATCCTCCTATGAATAATCAGAGTCTTTTTAAAGGTTTGGGAAACTTCTTGTACCTACCCGAGGCACCCCTCAATAGAGGCCACTTTGGCAGTAAGCCCAGTTTGACCTAATTCATACACTTTTAACTGTTGCCGAAACAGTTGAAATTGCTGCAAAATAGACTGAAGCTGCGATAAAATGTTAAGGTACATGGATGAAAAGGCTTCCCATAAAGAATCTGAAGTAACAATGTCAGGTTTTACCAGCATAGGACCTTGTCCACTCTTAACTTGTGAAGAAATATCTGCTGATTCCAATGGCAAATCCACCGAAGAAGATGAAAGCAGAAGGGCCCTGTCCTCCAACGCTCCCTCCACACCGGGAACAACTGCTGGAGACACAAGCTCACCTCCAGGGCTGGCAGGCTGCCGCTGGGACACTGAGTTAGGGCTGACCATATCTCCTTCAACCCCACATGGAGCCTCAGGCAAGATCACTACTTCCAGCTGTCTCGGCAGGATGCGGAACTCCGGGCTGAGAGACACCTCCAACCTCTCGGCGCCGAGGGACCATCCTTCCACCCCTCCAGCGCTCAACAAGGACACCGGGGCTGATACACTCCTCTCAACGGGCACAACGAAAGGATCCATGGGTCCGCAAACCGCCGACTTCACAGTGCCCGGAGTCTCCACCGTCACAGGCTTCGCTTTTTGTTTCCTGCCCGTATGCGGCATCAGGCAGGACCGTTGAAAAAGAAAAGGTAGTAGGAAACAAAAGACAGGGTTGATTCTCAGAGCGCTATCGGCGTGTGTCCGTTACCAGCGACATCTTGCCCCACTGTTCTTACTTGTATTTGCTTTAATACAGTTTTTCCTGTATTTTGTGACCTATCTTGCCAGGTTTATTGTGGACTTGTGGGACTTTAACTGTTTAGGCATGGTATTATGGGATTATTTCCTGGTTAGTTTATTTTGTTAATTGTGTCCTTTCTGTACAAGTTGTTTATTTATTTATTTATTGTTGGAACTTTGAAAACTGCATAAATAAAAATATTTAAAAAAAAAAGGTTCAAGTAGAACATATATTCTTTAAAAAAATCTTGTTATAAAAATGTCCCACCTGTAATCACAAACAGCACACTTTTGCAGGTCCTTTTAGATGCAATGTAAACCCAGCAGACAGCCTTTGCACGAGCGAGTAAACTAAAAATAGCAAAAAAAAGAGGCGGCAAAAATGGGAGAAACCAACATAGAAATCACTCAACAAACAAGATGCTATTATAGAGAGCAATGTAACATCTCTTAAATCCAAGTAAAAAACACTCCCATAAAGCCCTAATGAAGAAATATAGTAAAAACATCATATTAAACCATTGTAGTACTTGATCCATATTTTTAAATAAAAACTAAGAAACTATTCCAAAAACATCAAAGGCTTACCAAAAAATATGATATTGAAAACTACATCAATCTTATACACCTGGTGATCTCCAAAAAAACCATGGCAGCCCCGATACTAATCGGCATTAAAAAAGGGGAAGACAGCCCTAAAATAGCCAAAAAACTCTGCACACGGAGGAAGTGACATCACCGACCGGGATGGCGGCCTGAAAAAGAAGCTCCCTTCAGGACGTAGAGAAATATAGCGATATCCATAAGCATCGGGCCTCCCCCTCCGGGAAAAGAGTATTTTGGAGTCGACATTGTCAGGCTTATGATGTCGACCAAGAAAAAGTTGGAAAAATACCGCTCTAATTATGCTCCCTTGCGCTCTCAGAAAGAGAGGGACGAGAAGGATGACACCGAGACGGAGGATGAGCTGGAAAATGCTGAGGAGCATTGTACCAAAGGCGACCTTCGGCGGTGGTACCACGAGATAAAAACCGAAGTCATCGGTGTGAAAAGTGAGGTGAAGGAGTTGCTTGCTGAATTCCGCCAAGACATACAGGCCCTGGGACACCGTGTTGAAGTGCTGGAGGAGCACGTGGATGAGATGGCCACAGCAGCACAGACGGTGCGCAGCTTGAATAGTAAGTGGCAGGAGACGACAGAGGAATTGCGGGGAAAACTTGAAGATCTAGAAAATAGATCTCGGCGGTGCAACATACGAATACGAGGGGTCCCTGAGGAGGATCAGTATAAACAGGCCGTCAGAGTGGTCCGTGAAATCTGTGAGGCCCTGCTGACAGTGGATGACCAGGCCGAGACGCCCATAAAAAAAGAGATTGGAATAGAGCGAGCGCATAGAGCCCTCAAGTTTCCTCCGGTGAATCGACCCAGGGACATTATTGCTTGCTTAACTAGCTTCCCCCAAAAAGAAGCGGTCATGAGAGCGGCGGCTAAAAAGGGGAAGCTACAATGGCAGGGCTCAGTCATTGAGGTGTTTCAGGATCTGGCACCACTGACATTACAGCGCCGAAAGACAATGCGCCCGGTTACTGAATACCTGCGACGTGAAAACCTTAAGTATAAATGGCTTTTCCCCTTTGGCATGCAGTTTGCTGCCGGGGGCACGACTTATCGGGTTAAATCACTATCAGAAGCATGGGGGTGCTTGGAGAAGGCTAAGGCCCCGAACTTGCCTCGGACTCGAACTCTCACAGATACTTCAGACCCAGAACGGGAGCAGTCCCTCTTATTGGACAAGTTGAAGTGGCAGCGGATCCCAATGCGGGGACATCGTCTCCATCACACATCTGGGGAAACTTCTCAAGATGGAGAGCCTGAGACTGGCGGGCCTTTGACAACCACATGAGGTTGTGAACTTTAGACCTTGGACATGGAACGAGTTTTGGGAGCAGCTTTTGGCTCCATCTGTGAGATACGGCGGAAAGTCTGACCAGTGGCTTTTCACCTGTCTCAATGATTACAATCAGGATCATATCAGATTGCAGAGGTCTTTTATACATAACATATGTTTTAATGTTGCGAGTTTCTGTTAATAGCCGTAATGCGGGATGAGAGTAGGGGATTGAGTGTAGAAAGGAAGCGGGAGATCATTTTCTTTTGCTAAAAGGGGGGGGGGGGGGGTGTTTCGTCATAATCGGTAAACAAAGAGTCCCGGGAGGTGTGTTTCTTCCTCCGGAGAGGACACACAGGATTTGGACCTGTGGAATGACAGATGGGGGGGGGGGCATAGCGAAGGGGGGTGGAAAGAGAATAGGAGGGGGTCAGAGGGAGGGAAGGGGAGGGGGCGGGACAGCGGGCTGAGGGAGAGTTATAAGCCTGACAATAACCTGAGGTTGATATGGATAGAGAGTCTGAAACTTCCTGATGGCCGGAATTAAGGTAGGATCTATTAATGTTCGAGGTCTAAATACTCCCCAAAAGCGGAAAACGCTGTTTCGGGAGGCTAAGCTCCAGCGCTGGCAAGTAATTTTTTTACAAGAAACACATCTAATGCCGAAAGATGAACATCTTTTGCAGCATGGAGCTTATAAGGATATTTGGTTTAATGCTGAAGGCTCGCATAAAAAAGCAGGAGTGGCTATTATGGTTCACAAAGAGGTTCCCTTTCAATTGGGGGGGGGGTGATTAAAGGGATAAAAGGATGAGTTTTGTTACTTTGGGGCAAGTTGCAGGGACAGGAGGTTACTTTTCTAAATGTCTATGGTCCCAATGATCCCCATACAGATTTTTGGACCACACTGTCTAGTTGGCTATCAGATAAAATTCATGGGGCATTACTGATAGGCGGAGATTTTAATGAGGTTTTGAACCCACAGTGGGATAGATCTTTGGGGGGTAATAATGTAAACCGCGCTGATGAAAAAGAGTGCGGTATAAAAGAACAATAAATAAATAAATAAATAAATAAGGTGGAAACTAGAGGGCGGGTACAATTGCAGAATCTGATGCAACACTATGGACTGTGGGATCTTTGGCATCAGGTGTATCCACAAGGAATTGATTATACACATTACTCACAGGTTCACCACAGTTATAGTAGAATAGATTTTTTCCTTGGAGATGCTTCTTGGATCCAAAGGATTCTTAAAGCTGGCATTGAACCCATAACCTGGACTGAACATGGCCCAATTTGGGTGGAGTTTGGAGGGGAGAGGGACAAGGGCGGTAGGTCATTTTGGCGTCTTAATGAAAGTCTCCTACAGGATAAAGCGGTGCTTGCCAATGTAGTTGAAGAACTTCGAAATTATTGTGCAGTGAATGATACGGAGGAGGTAACACCGGGGATTCAATGGGACGGACTAAAAGTGGTTTTACGCGGGGTTTTGATACAGTGGGCAGCTCGCAAAAAGAAAGCCAAAGGGGAAAAGATGGCTCAGTTGCTCCAGAAGGTTAAAGAGTTGGAACACCGTCATAAACAGGGGGGAGGAGCCAAGCTTAATGCACAATTAGAGCATACACGGGCAGAATTAACCTCCTTGCAGATGGAATCAATTAATTTTCAACTGCGACGCATTAATCAACATTATTATGAATTTCATAATAAGGCGGGTAGACTATTAGCAAGGAAGCTGCAGGATAGGGAACGGCACTCCACTATTTTGAAGGTTAAGGGGCCTGGAGACAAGCTTCTTTTTCAAACCAAAGATATTAGAGAGCAATTCATGCAATATTATAAAACTTTGTATACTAGTGAGATGAAGGGAGACCTAACAGGAGCGACCAAATATATCCAGGAAGGAGGGGGTCTTCCGGTAATATCTGATCTCGATCGAGACATACTAAACCAAGATATTACTCTAGAAGAAATTCATCACGTAATTAAAAGATTAGCCCAGAATAAATCACCGGGATTAGATGGCTTTTCAACGCTGTTTTATAAAAAATTAACGACATCGCTAGCCCCGATATTGCAGCGCTTATTTAATGATGTACTCCAGGGGCACCAGTTGCCTCCCTCAATGAGCCAGGCAGGGATCACAGTGATAGCGAAGCCAGGTCATGGTCCCACAGTCTGTGGCTCCTATCGACCCATTTCTCTTTTGAATACAGATAGGAAAATATTAGCAAAGATCTTAGCAAACAGATTAGGGCATATCCTGCCAAAGATTATTCATTCAGATCAAACGGGGTTTATTCAGGGACGAAATACGGGGGATAACATCAGGAGGGCAATTCAGGTTATGTGGACCGCCCGGCAACACAAGCAGGAACTTCTTATGTTAACCGTTGACGCTGAAAAGGCGTTTGATAGGGTAGAATGGGGGTTTATGTTTGAAGTGTTAAAAGCAGTAGGGATAGGCCCTAATATGATGTCATGGATAAGAGCGTTGTACGCCCATCCGGTGGCAATAGTTAAAATAAATGGGAGACACTCAGATTTTTTCTCCTTAGAGAGGGGCACGAGACAGGGGTGTCCTCTCTCCCCCTTACTGTTTGCTTTAACAATGGAGCCATTGGTGCAGCGTTTGAGACAGAACAACGATGCAACGGGGTTAAAAATAGGGCAGACAGAACACAAGCTGGCGATGTTCGCAGACGACTTGTTGCTGTTTATCACTCGCGCGTTGCTGGCCTTGCCTATTTTTATGGCAGAGTTGAAGCAATTTGGGATGGTCGCAGGATTTAAGATTAATTGGGATAAAACGGAAGCATTGAGTGCTAATTTGCCCGGAACCTTAACATCACACTTACAGGAGTGCTTTCAATTCCGTTGGGCTTCAAGTAAGATCAAATACCTGGGGGTATATCTAACTCGTGATCTAGATAAGCTGTATGGTGCCAACTATCCGGTGCTGTTTGAACGGATAGGCAGGGATCTGGAGAAGTGGAATAACGAGGAGATCTCTTGGTTGGGTAGGATCGTGACACTTAAGATGATGATCCTACCTCAGTTGTTGTATTTCTTTCAAGTATTGCCTATCAAGGTTCCTCAAAAAGTGTTACATAAGCTTCAACGGAAGCTGTTTCTGTTTGTGTGGCGACACCGGCCCCCACGCATAGCCAGGAATGTAATGTATAGAGCACGGGAGAAAGGAGGGCTGGGAATGCCAGCGATTGCTGTTTACTACCTAGCAGCGCAAATGCGGCAAGTGATGGAGTGGAGGGAATCTGAACAGTTGAAAGGGTTTCTATCTATTGAACAGCAAGCGGTACCGCACCATAAACTTCAATGTTTACCCTGGTTACAGAAGGGAGTTTTACAGGGGGATTGGACGAACAATCCCTTTATACGTCATCTTTTGGGTGAATGGGGTAAGGGATGGCGGAGAGTAAATACTCGTCCAGGGACATCTTTGCTTTCACCGATTAATGCCACTCCAGCTGAGCCGGGTAGGGAATGGATTTTTCAGACCTTGGGGGAGCGGGGCTTAACTCAATTTGTGCACTTTCTAGATGCGGATAAGGTCAAGTCCTTTGAACAATTGAAAGCTGAATTTCATTTAGAAAGGCGAGATTTTTTCGCTTATTTGCAGGTGACGCATTACCTGCGCCAAAAACTTAATCGAGACCATATTGAAGAAGGATTTAATGACCTTGAGGCCCTGTGGGTAGGCCATCATTCCTCCAGAGGACTGATACGCTTACATTATGCTAGTTTGCGAGCGGCCATGGAAGTTGAGACAAAGTTGAAATACATGGTGGAATGGGAAAAAGATCTGGGGATGAATTGGGATGTGGAGGGGTGGAAGGCCATCTACAAAGTAGCGGCCCAATCCTGTTTGCACTCTGATTCAAGAGAATACATACAAAATTTTAATGCGATGGTACTATACCCCAGAGCAGTACCATAAGATGTTCCCTGAGGTCCCGGATCTTTGTTGGAGGGGCTGTGGGGATAGGGGAACATATTTTCATATGTGGTAGGAGTGCCCATTGGTCCAATCTTATTGGACATGGGTCCGTGATCAGATGGGGGAAACTTTTGGGGTGAGGTTGGAACTTTGCCCCACTTTGTTTCTTTTGGGTGTCTGGCCGACCAATTTGCCAAATAAATGGTTTCGACCCATGCGGTCATGTATAGTGGCGGCGAGGTGTGAAATACCCTGGAAGTGGAGACAGGGAGGTTCTCTGGATCTCAACCATTGGGTTACGAGGTTATATAAAGTGCTGCATATGGAGCGTTTGATTGCCATCAGGAAAAATCAGGGGGAACGTTTTGAAAATCAATGGAAACCGTTACTGGAACATTTAGCTGCCTCCGGTAAGGGATAACTACCCAGATAGAGGGGGTAGATGGGCATTGGGAAAAGGGTATACACAGTTCCTGGGGACATAGATAGCAAGGGGTGGCGGGGGGAGGGGATATGAGGGGGGGAGGGGGGGATTGCACACTCTGTACCTATAAAACCTGTAATTAAGCTCGGTAGAGCAGAGTTGGTTGGTTAAAAATTGTATTAACATATTGTGCTATGTTCTGTGTAGTTAACTGATTGCTTAAAAATTAATAAAGATTAAGTTAAAAAAAAAAACTCTGCACACAACACTGCTAATTAACAAGAGAAATTAACTCCCAGAACTCTTACCTGGACACAATGTCAATGATGAATATAGCACTCAAAGGATAGCGATCAAGCTGCAGGCAGCCCTTTAAATCAGCTTTCCTGCCGTTGCAGCTCTGACGGACAGCGTGGCCAGAATGAGGCTGTAACTATAATCAACCGGTAAACCAAACCAAAAGACCCTAAAAATACTCATTTTTAATTAAAAACTCTTTTGAGTTCTGTATGCATCGTTGGCATTGTTCCCGGGTAAGTTTTCTGGGAGTTTATTGCTCTTGTTATTTGGCAGTGTTGTTTGCAGCGAGATGGCTTTTTTTTTTTTGACTGGTTGAGGGCTGTCTTCCCCTTTTTTTTAATGCCCATCAGCATCGGCGCTGTCATGGGGTTTTTGGAGATCACCAGATGTGTAGTATGATGTAGTTTTCAACATCGTTTTTTTGGTAAGCCTTTGATGTTTTTGGAATTGGTTCTTTTTATTTTTATTTAAAAACATGGAAAATTACAACAATGATTTACAAATGATTATATATAATGTTTTTACTATATTTATTTCATTAGGGCTATATGGGAAGTTGTTTGTTACTTGAATTTAAAAGAGATGTTATACTGCTATCTATAATAGCATCTTTGTTGAGTGATTACTATGCTGGTGTCCCCCTTTTTTGCCCCTTATTTTGGTATTTTTAGTTTATTTGTTGGTGCGAAGGCTCTCTGCTGGGTTTACATTGCATCTAAAAGGAACTGCAGAAGTGTGCTGTTTATGATTACAGGTGAGATATTTTTAATGACACATTTTTTGAAGAATATACGTTCTAATTGAACCTTTTTAATTGTTCTTATTTTGTGCATTGCAGGTGCTGTTTCCTTGATGTTTTTTGATTTGAATGATGAGATGTGATCTCTCCTGATGAGGTTGGTCTCCCCTTTTTTTGTTGATGGCTTTGTTTAAGTGTTGTCTGGTTTTCATTTTTAAGCTCTTAAAATTCATTTATTCAACTTTGATCGGTCTGATTGATCTCTATTATGAGGTTATATGGGTGTATTTCTAATTTGTATTTTTATACATTTATGCGATGCAATGTGTGCCTTCGATATATAGTTATGCAATTTTATGTATTATATTCTTTTTCTTATTTATGTTTTACCTGTTTATTTTTTAGATTTTGCTTTGTATTAGTTTGATATTTTCCCATACTATTGATTTATTGAATATGTGTCCCTGATGCAGGCTGCAGCCAAAACATGTTGGGTGTTTTTTTAATACTGTTAAATTACTCTACTGTAACCAACTCACTCAGAAGAAAACGGGAGGGTAATACTGTATTCTACTTTAACTTCAAAGGATGAGCTATGAAATCGTCTCAGACTTATCAGCTGCCTATTGCTGGAACTTTGAAAATTCAGGTAACCAGCGGCGCCTATTGGCATCAATGACTGATTTCAGCTCTTTTTTTAACTTTTTATACACCCCTTTTTATATACTGGTTACAGTAGAGTAATTTAACAGTATTGGGAGCAATTCGATTCCTCTGGAAATCAGACCCATAATTTTTATAGGGTGTTTTTTTAAGTCATATTTTTTTTTATTGAATATAAATAAAGCATAGTTACTCATCTGTAACAGGTGTTCTCCGGGGACAGCAGGAATCAGTCCTCACATATGGGTGACATCGGCACTGACGGAGTCCTCACGGAGCATCCCCTCAGCTTTCAAAGAAAGCTTTTGGGAGATGCCATCATGCATATGTGGTCCCCTTCCCACCCAAGGGTGCATCTTGCTCAGTCAGATGACATAGCTAAAAGACAGCAAAAATAAAATCTGGTAAAAGGAGCAACTCCAAGGGGAGGAGGGAGGGTTGTGAGGACTGATTCCTGCTGTCACCGGAGAACACCTGTTACAGGTGAGCAACTATGCTTTCTCCAGGAACAAGCAGGAAGTCAGTCCTCACATATGGGACTCGCCAGCTACAGGCTACCGAAAGCCCATAGCAAAAACAGGGCTCCCTCAAGGGGAGCCGCAAGCAGCAGCAATTGAGTCTATATACACAGACCACAGTAGGACCCCTGTGTCCGATGAAACGAGCACTCCAGTAGCCTGAACACAGAAGGGTTGGAGGGTAGGAGTTGCCTAAACCCTGAAGAGGTTATGGAGCACAGCCTGGCTGAAGGCACTGTCCCATTGGGACTCTCTTTCCCGGAAGTAATGTGCTACAAAGGTATGGACTGAAGACCAGGTGGCGGCCCGACAGATGTCCCCACCATCAGGACAGAGCGCAGGTTTGCCACCAAAGCCTCCATGGCATTGACACGGCCTTCCAGCGGGAGTCGCGCCTGCTCATAAGCAAGGGCGATAGTTTGCCACCCATGTGGACCACGTACACTTGGTCACTGCCTCCCCCAGCCTGTTGGGGTCATAGGAGATAAAAAGTTGAGAAGCTTTGTGGTGGCCCTGAGTGCATTGGCTATAGAAGGACAAAGCCCTCTTACAGTCCAAGGCGTGAAGGACCGTCTCTGCCCGACTGGAATGAGGTCTTGGAAAGAAGGTAGGAAGCACCATTTCCTGGTTAAGATGGAAGGGCGATACTACCTTTGGCAGGAATTTGGGGTGCGTGCAAAGCACCACTCTGTTCTTGTAGAACCTGGAATAAGGTGCCTCCGTCACAAGGATTTGGAGCTCGCTAACTGCGAGCGGAGGTGAGCGCAACCAGGAAAACCACCTTCTAAGAGAGGTAGCTAAGGTGGCAGGTAGCCAAAGGCTCGAAGGGTGGGCGAGTGAGCTGCCCCAACACAATGTTGAGGTCCCATTCGGTTGCCGGAGGGCAAACCGGAGTTCCGATAAGAGCAAGCCCTGGAGGAAACGGGTCACCAATGGTTGGACCGAGAGGGGCTTAACATCCACCAGTTGGTGGTGCGCCGCCAGGGCACTCAGGTGCACTCGGACAAAGTTAGACTCGAGCCCGGACTGAGAGAGGTGGAGAAGGTATTGTAACACCAGAGCCATCAGGCAGGAGAAAGGATCAGCCCTATGCTGGGGCACCAAGCAGAGAACCTGCGCCATTTGAGGGCATAAGCCTTCCTAGTAGAGGCCTTGCGAGAGGCCAGCAGAATGTCCTCCACCTCAACCGGAAGGTTGAGAGGGGCCAGTCACCCTCTCAGCAGCCACGCTGTCAGCGAGAGGGACCCGAGGTTGGAGTGCAGGAAAAAAAAACCCTCCTGAAATAGGAGACCCGGGGCAATCCCCAGGGGGATGGGGGCCTCCACCGTCAACTGCAGAAGCAGCAGGAACCACGGCTGCCTGGGCCACTGAGGAGCTATCAGGATGAGCGAGGCCCTGTCACAGAGGATCCTGAACAAGGTCTTGGTGATCAGCGGTGTCTGAAGGAATGCATACATGAGGCCTTCCAATCAAGAGACCAGGAACGAGTCTGCAGCCACCCTGGAGGTGTGGGCCTGCCGGGAACAGAAGCGGAGCAACTGAAAGTTGTCTGGACTGGCGAACAGGTCCATCAGGGGTTCCCCCCAGAACCGGAAATGCCGTCTGGCTACCCTGGGTCCAGCTGCCACTCGTGCAGCTGGAGAATTCTGCTGTCGGCCAGCAGGTTGTCCTGGCCTGGCAAGTACACTGTCAGCAAGAGGATACCCTGTTGGATTGCGTACGAGCAGAAGACCACTGCCTCCTGTCAACGGGCACGAGACCCCGTGCTCCCCTGTTTGTTCACATAGAACATCGCCACCTGGTTGTCCGTTTGGACCAGCACTGGGTGGTGACAGAAGAACCTCAGGGCAAGGTGCATGGCCCGGAGTTCCAGGAGGTTGATCTGATGGGTGCTCTCATTTTGGCGATCAGTTGCCCTGAGTGTGGAGATCTCCGGAGTGGGCTCCCCAACCGAGCAGGGAGGCGTCCGTGGCGAGGACCCTCGAGTGGCTTGGGGCCTGAAAAGGCATGCCTGATTCGAGATACTGAGGAGACTGCCACCAGACCAGGGAGTCCGCCAACTGGCGGGTCACCAAAACGCGGTCTCGGAGGCGGCCTGTGGCCTGAGAACACTGGTCCCCGAGACACCACTGCGCCGTCCAGATATGGAGGAGAATGTTTGGGGTAATGTGGACCATGGAGGCCATGTGCCCGAGGAGGCGCAGAAGAAGCTGGGCAGGCACTGAGAGACGGTGCTATACGTCCTGAGCTAGAGACCGGAGACGATCGGCTCGGTCCTTGGGCAAGAAGACCCTCGACTGGAGAGTGCCGATCTTTTCCCCAATGAACTCCAGGCAATATGTCGGGAGGAAGTGAGACTTGGGGTAGTTTGACAAAGCCCATGTTTTGCAGAATATGGATGGTGCGTTTGGTGGCCTACTGCACCTCTGAGGCTGTGCCTCCCCTTATGAGCCAGTCGACAAGGTAGAGAAAAATGAAGATCCCCTGGAGCCAGCGTAAGGCGGCCACGACTGCCAGGAATTTTGTGAAGACCCTTAGGGCAGAGTCTAGGACAAAGGGGAGCACCTTGTATTGAAAGTGTCTTCCCCCTACTATGAACTGCAGGTACTGCCTGTGGTTGGGGTGTATGAGGATGTGAGTGTAAGTATCCTTGAGGTCTAAGTAGCATAGCCAGTCTCCCTGCTGGAGGTAGGGCAGCAATGTTCCAAGGGAGAGCATCTTGAACTTCTCCCTCACCAGGAATTTGTTGAGGTTGAGCAGGTCGAGGATGGGCCTAGATCCCCATCCTCTTTGGGATGAGGAAGTATCTGGAGTAGAACCCCTTCCCTTTGAGGTGGTAGGACACCGGTTCCACCGCCTTGTCCTCGAGAAGACCTGCCAACTCCTTCAGAAGGTGGTCCTGGTGTAGGGGAGACCTGAAGGGGCTCTCCTGGGAATAAGGGGGAGGCAACTGAGCCAGGTGAAGGAGATAACCCTCCCTGACTACCCTTAGTGCCCAGGAATCAGTGGTGATGGCCAGACGTCCCCCTGTGGGCTGCTGATCCCACCTGGCTGGGCTGGGGCCGGTGCCTGGAGTTTTGGAGCTTTCTGCTTACGCGGGCCATGCCCATGTCCCTTGGCCTGCTGACCCTGTTGGGGAGCCAGGGTGGCTTGATAGGGTGGGTAGTTTCGGTAAACAGCTCCCTTCCTCGGGTAAAGGTGCTTTTAATCCAAGCCCTTCCATCGTGGAGGAGCAGTGGTCATCTTAGAGAGACTGGTCCTCGTCATGAACTCGGTCTCCAGGTCGGCAGCCTTGTCGGTCATGGTTTTGCCAAAGAGGTACTCTCCTTGGCATGGGACATTGACCAATTTCTCCTGAACCCACTGCTCGAGGTTGAGACAACTGAAGCCAAGCTTGGTGGAGTGCACTGATGCCCGCCGCTGCTACCTGGGCCGCCGACTTGAACTAGTCATAGGCTGCTTGAGACATGAATTTGGAGCACTCACAGATGGCCTTGGCCAGGCTCTTGAACCGCTGCAAGTGTTCCTCAGAGATTTCCTTCCCCAGGTCTCTCAAGTACATGCCCATGTACAGCTGGTAGGTCTGGATGTGGCAGAGGAGCATCGAGCCCTGGTAGCACTTTCTGCTGAGGGCGCCCAAGGTGCGGGCTTCCCTACCGGGGTGCACCGAGGAGTGCGTCTTCTGGCTTTTCAGCCAACGCATGGCTGACTCCACCACCATGGAGTTATGCGGCAGTTGTGATCTGGAAGCCTGGGCTCTGGCGGACCCAATACATCGAGTCGAGCCATCTGCTCACCACCGGCACCGACATCAGTGTCTCCCACATGTGGAGCATGAGCCGTTTCAGGATGGGAGGGATGGGCACCATGAGCGATTCCCGCGGAGGGGCCTCATACCGGAGGATTTCTAACTCATCTGCCCGAGGGTCCTCCTTTGACTCAGTCGGCAATGCCAGGGCCTTAGACATCTCCTTGACAAAGTCCAAGAAGCCCATGTCCTCAGGTGGGGACCGCCGCCAAGGTTCCAAAACGGGAGAATCCGAAAGGACGTCGCAGTGGCGACGGGTATTGGGGGACTCCTCGTCCTCCGTCTCCCATTCTTAGGAGGGCTCCTCCACGGGCCTCGAGGGTTCCGATGCCCTATGGCTGGCATCTGGCAAACTTGCCGTGGATGACTGCAGTCCTGTTGAGCGGGAAGCAGAGTGCGACCTCGGCCGAGGATCAAGGCCGAAGGACCTCAAGGATCGGCTCGGCCTCTGGGGACGTCTTGGACATGGAGGGTCCGGTAATCGGGACACATGAACCGGTCGTGCCAGACAACAGCGCCTGCTGCTGGTCCATTCTGGACTCTAGACCAAAAGGCTCTGCAGCCTTCGGCACGGGCACCGAGGGACTCAGCCCCAACGCTGGCTGCCCCAAAGGGGAATCCTCGACAAGGATGGTGTCTGGGGATCAAGGCCAGTCCACGGCCAGATCCTTCCAGGGGACCTTCACAGGTTGTTCCCTCTCCAACGCCTCAGATGAGCGTCTCGGACTGCAGGACAAGGCCCGGGGAGCCCCTGGCTGATCAGAACCATCCAAGGATGCTGCCTTCGAGGGTTTCTTCTTCTTCCTGGGTTCCCTCGAGGGAGATCCCCTTTCTGATGAGGCTCGGGTTCGGAGAGTTCTGCCCGATGAGGCTCGGGTTCGGAGAGTTCCGCACGAGACGTCGGGGCCTCAGACAAGGCCCTGACTTTCAAAGGCATCGGGGACTCAGGGAAAAATTATTGTGCTGCTGCTGGCGGCTCTTGAGTGCCATGCTGGACATCTTCTTGCAGAGACCGCGAGGGGGGGGGGGTCGTGGTCTGGCCCGAGGCAACGAAGACAGCAGTCGTGTGTGTTGGTCAAAGACATGATTTTAAAGCACCGGTCACACTTCTTAAAACCACTGGTAGCCATGGGGGAAAAAAGTACCCCTGCAAGGTCGAAGACTCTCAGGGCTGCCAGCGGGAGAAAAAAGGCACGAAAGGCACCAGAAAAAGAAAAATAATGAAAAGACTACAAAAATTAAACTGAGACAGATGCCAAGGCACCGAGGTCAGTAGGCAGGAAGAGTACCAGTCAATACCGGAGGCAAGTTGGGAACAAATTAATCAACGTTTTCTGGGGATAAGCCAGACAACATCTGAAGGGCTCCGCGGAAAAAAGGAGACTGAGCAAGATGGCACTCTTGGGCAGGAAAGGAAAAACGCATGCGTGGTGGCATCTCCCAAAGGCTTTCTTTGAATGCTGGGGGGATGCTTCCGCGAGGGCTCCGTCAGTGCTGACATCACCCATATGTGAGAACTGACTTCCTGCTTGTTCCCAGAGAAATTTGTCTGTCTCTTATTTGCTTTAGATTATCACTTTTTGTTATTCTTGCCTTAGCACATCTGTCAAGGCCAAAAGTCATCCTGATGTCATCAGAGAAGCTTTTCACCACAAGGAGTTACTCTAATTGTTGGTTGCTGGAACTGTACAGCTTCAGGTCATCTACAAATAGTAAATGGCATGTAACCTCTAGGTTGTTATCTTCATTAGGATTCAGGCTAAATCCATATCCATAGATTCAATGAGAGTAATCATTGGATTAAGTACCATACAAAACAGAAGTGGTGACAGGGAATCTCCCTGAAATATTCCCTTCTGGATCATAATGTTAGGAATGATGTACTGATCATCTTCATACTTAAAAAGAGTGTGGTTAGCCATTTATTTTATACATTTCAAGACAATTTATTATCCAAGCGTGTGAGATGCTGTCAAAAGCTTTCTTATAATCAATCCATGCTGAGATTTCTGTTTTTCTTAGCACTGGCCACGATGGCCTTATTCAATATTCTTTGGTTTCAAATGCTCCTCTCTTATTGCCCTTTTGCTCTATTGCCATGATACTATTGGATTTGATATGATCACATACTCTGTCTGCATCTAATGCAGTAAACAGCTTATAGATTGTAGGTAAACAAGTTATTGCTTTGTAATTTTTGAGAATGTTACTTGAGATCTCCTTTTGGAAGGAGAAATGTTCTTCCTGTTGTAATCTCATTGTGGTGTTAAGTCCAGCTGCTTGATCAATTGGTTTTTGCAGTTTGCCAGGTCTTGGTGCAGTGATGGTAACTGTTTGAGCCAAAAGTTGGTCACTCCATCTGGGCCAAGGCTCTTCCAGCTCTTCTGTTTTTACTGCAGGCCATGCCATGGGTTTGATGTTTGCTTTTTCTAAATGCTTCCGTATGCAAGGTAACCATTCTGCTTCTTGATTGTGCTCTATAGGGTCCTCATATGGTTTTCTCCAGAAGGTTTCTGTCTCGGCTTTGGTTGGTGGTGCTTTCACCACATTAAGGCTCTTTCCCAATTCCTTGTAGAATTGTTTTAGGTTATCTCTGGTTAATTTTGATATCTTTCTTCCTCTTGTCATCATATCTTCACAGTTTCTGTGCTTCTGCTACTTTTATTTATTGTTAGAACATATATTGTAAATTGAAGATCTTTTTCTGTAAACGTAGCATGTTTCAGCTCGATGTTTTGGATGTTCCTCAAAATTTTTGATGATCTTAATCCTCTTAGATACCTATCTATCAGAGATACCTCTGTACGCAGTGATTTTATTTTTTCTTCACTATGCTTTTGCTGCTTTAGATACAAATGATAGAGTTCCAGAAGAGTTATGGAATGACATCAAGAAGGTTGTGTTGGAAGAAAGCGAGAAGTCTCTACAAAAGGTAAAAAAGAAAAAACGGCCAAAATGGATGATGGAAGAAACTCTGAAAATTGCCCAGAAACGCAGAGAAGCTAAAGCCAAAGGAGAAAGAAAGACAATCACAGAACTCAACAGAGATTTCCAATGTGCAGCAAGAAAGGACAAGGAAAAGTACTACAATGATGCATGCAAGGAAATAGAAGCAGAAACTATTAGAGGAAGAACAAGGTCAGCTTTCCTAAAGCTACGAGAGTTAAAGAAAAAGTTCCGGCCTCGAATTGGAATGTTACAAGATGCTCAAGGTTCTATTTTGAATGATGCTGAGAAGATCAAGAAAAGATGGAAGGAATATACAGAGTTTTTATATGATAAAGATCAAGTGGACCAACAGCCGTTTCAACCTGTACCTTATGATCTGGAACCATTGGTGATGGAAGAAGAAGTTGAAGCAGCATTGAAAGCCTTATCAAAGAACAAAGCACCAGGCATTGATTGCATTCCCATAGAAGTATTACAGCAATCTGATGCAGCTGTTACCGTACTTACAAAGCTCTGCCAAGAAATATGGAAGACAGCATCATGGCCAACTGACTGGAAAAGATCTGTGTTTATACCAATACTAAAGAAAGGTGATCCAACTGACTGTGGAAATTATCGTACAATCACTCTGATCCCACATGGCAGCAAGATTCTACTGAAGATTATTCAAGAGAGACTACAATCATACCTGGAACAAGAACTACCTGAAGTGCAAGCAGGGTTCAGAAAAGGGCGAGGAACGAGAGACATCATTGCGGATGTGAGATGGATCCTTGAAAAGACTAAAGAATACCAAAAGGATATCTATTTGTGCTTTATCGACTATAGCAAAGCTTTTGACTGTGTAAACCATGAGAAACTCTGGGCCACATTAAGAAACATGGGTATACCAGAACTCCTGATCGTTCTCTTGCACAATCTGTACATTGATCAAGAAGCAACAGTTCGAACGGAACAAGGAGAAACAGAATGGTTTAAAATAAGCAAAGGTGTAAGACAAGGCTGCATACTTTCCCCCTACCTGTTTAATTTATATGCAGAACAAATCATCAGAGAAGCAGGATTGTATGAAGACAACAGAGGTGTGAAGATTGGTGGAAGACTCATCAACAGCCTTCGCTATGCTGATGATACCACATTACTGGCGGAAAGTGAAGATGATCTGAAACATTTGCTTCTCACAATCAAAGAACATAGTCTCAAAATGGGCCTGCACCTTAATGTAAAGAAGACAAAGATCATGACAACTGGCATAATCAACAGGTTCATCGTCGAAGGAGAAGAAATTGAAATCGTGAATAACTTTAACCTACTTGGATCAACTATCAATAAAGAAGCAACAAGCAGTCAAGAAATCAGATGACGCATTGCTCTTGGCAGAATGGCTATGAAAGACCTAGATAAGATTCTCAAGAGCAGAGATGCCTCTCTCCATACAAAGATTCGACTTGTTCAGGCCATGGTATTTTCAATAACATCATATGGATGTGAAAGCTGGACAGTGAAAAAGATAGACAGGAAGAAAATTGATGCCTTTGAATTATGGTGCTGGTGGCGAATACTGTGTATACCATGGACTGCCCGAAGAACAAACCAGTCTGTACTAGAGGAGATCAAACCTAAGCTTTCTTTAGAAGCTCAGATGACAAGACTTCGACTTTCATACTTTGGACACATCATGCGGAGAGAGAGATCATTAGAGAAAGACATCATGCTTGGCAAGATAGAAGGTCAACGCAAAAGAGGAAGGCCAGCAATGAGATGGATTGATACAATAACAGCAGCCACGGGTATCAGTCTGTCAACAATGAGCCGCCTGACTGAAGACCGAACACAATTTAGGATAGCTATCCAGGGGGTCGCCATGAGTCGACTCCGACTCGACGGCACTTAACAACAACAACAACATGCTTTTTCCAAGGAGGAACTCTTATTCTCTTTTGCTTCTGGCCCTGCATTTCAGTTGGTAGTATTCCTTCAGTAATAATTTTAGTTGCACAATATTGTGTTTGATTTACTTCCGTGATGTCAGTAAATGGTCCCTTTATAAAGGTTATGGCCTTACTCATCTTATTTATCATACTTCTAACCTTAGATGTTAAATTTACTACTGATCATTTGTATAGTGCTACAAGGCATATGCAGCGCTGTACAGACACATGTAAGAGATGGTCCCTGCTCATCAGAGCTTACAATCTAGTCAAGTCAGACAACACAGTAGGATACATCTAGGGGGAATGGTAAGGAAACACAAAGGAGATCAGGTGAGTCAAGATCCAAAAGCGGAAGCGAAGAGGTGAGTTTTCAGCCTGGATTTGAAAAGGGTTAGAGAAGGTGCCTGACGTACAGACTCAGGTAGTTTGCTCCAGGCATAAGGAGCAGCAAGGTGAAAGGAGCAAAGTCTGGAATTAGCAGTAGAAGAAAAGGGCACAGATAGAAGCGATTTGCCAGAAGAGCGGAGTTCCTGAGGAGGTGTGCAGGGAGAGAGGAAAGGTAGTGAGGAGCTGGGAAATTGTTCCCTTGTTTGGAATCCAGCATATTCATCTTTTTCCATGTGGACTAGGAGTTCAATCGTTAATTCCTTCACCTCTGAGTCTCTCTCTTCCATTTCTTCTCTGTCTTCAATTGATTTCTTGACTTGTCCTTGCTGATCTCATTCTCCTGCAGTTCCAGATCTCTAAGCTTCATCTCCACTTCAACTGCTCTTTCTTTTTCTGGTATACCTTTCTTCTGGTACTCCCAACTAGATCTCCTCCTCCTCCTGTATTTCTTGTTCCATGGAAGCCCTTATTGATTCAAGATGTTATCATTCACATACTATTTCACTCTGATCTGTGAAATTAAAGATCTTAAATTTCGCATCAGTTGCTTTTTTGCAGTTTTTCTTTTGATAACATATTTTTCTTCCAGTTTTTGGCAGATTCTTTGTATACCTTCTTGATTTAAATACAAGGTTTGTAGAATAAAAGTAGCAGTACATTATCTCCTCTTTATCTGCAGAAGTCCACTTAACTGTAGCTAATCCTCTTAACTTTTTCATCAATTTCTGTGGTTTGTCTTCTGCCACAGTGGGTCTACCTGTGTGGGTACTGGTGTATTTCCAAAAGGGAAGTGTGAGCATTGTAGAAAAGGATTCAAAGGAGGGCTGGGGTTTAGAGTGTGAGCTCTGAATATACTGACAGTTTCACAGGGGGTGTTTATGAATAAGAGAGACACTCAAGGTTTACTTCTTGCAAGACACAGAGCTTCTGTTTACAGGCAGTTTGACCTGACTAAGCATGAGCAATATGTTTATGCTTTGCTTGACTTGTAACATGTAGATTATGGCAAAAGCATGACATAGAGTGATGTGATGAAATTGTACAATGTGGCATTTTTTTTCCTAATAAAAGAAGGAGCTGTGGCCAAGTTAATGAAGGGGGTTACAGAAGACTGCTCGGATTTAAGGCCTTGTGACTTCCTCCCTAAAGCTTTAGCAGACTTTGTTATGGTATAACTCTGTGTGTGTTTCATTTTCATTTCTTCTCATTTGCTTCTGGGACCAGAGATAGGAGACCAAGGGCCAAGGAAGGATCCCTATTGTTTGTTGCCCCGGCTAGGAATTCATTACATGCAAACAGGCATATGTCCATTTTGAAAATTGTCCCACAGAATTTGTATGTTTACATTTATTTAAATAACTATTTTTATAGACCGCTTTCTATTAAAGTCCAAGCAGCTTACAGATTAACTGGAATTTTTTTTTTACACAGAACCCATTATACATTTAACTTCTAAACGTTTACATAGAATAACATCAATGTGGCATGGATAACATTTCAAAGGACAAACTTTGCTATGTAGAGTGAAGAGCATGTGAAACAAAACAAGGATGTGTTAAATTTTGCTACCACAGTGCTCAAGGAAGACATGAGTACATAGTTACCCTGTTAGCCAAGTTGATTATCCTGTTCATATGTAAACACAAAGTACTATTGGAAATGTGTATGTTCACTGTTTATTGTAAACCGCGCTGATGCTGAATAGCGCGGTATAAAAGAGACTTTAAATAAATAAATAAATAAATAAAATAAATGAGTCTAAAGTTTCCTTCTGTTCTTTGCAATGCACATATTTTCTGGGTTATTTTATGCAAATACATATGTATGTTGAAAAGCATTCATGTAAATGTGCATTTTTGTATTCGTTTTACATTTTTATACATTGCTCCAAATTCCAGAAATGCCATTGACATCTTCAACTGTAAGTACAACTTACAATAATCTACAGCAAAAGAACTAAGAAAAAAATAAGTAATATATACTGAAAAAAGGTATCCAAAAGGACTTACAGAGATTCAAGCAGGTCTGGCTCTGTACCGCATTTACTCAGTCACAACACTGGTGCTGCGGTGGCAATGTCACTGGCACACAGCACGGTGCTTATCTCCTAGCTTTCGGGGCAGTGGCTCCTTCTGCTGGCTGCCACTGAGATAAGGGCAGTGCTTCAGAGGCCTGAAAGTGGCAGTGCTCTGACATTATGTTTATGTTTATTTACTTGATTAATTAACAGAGTGAGGCACTAGGCCAGAAAATTGAAAGGAAATTACAATATTTCAAAGGACAGAAGAGAGAGATTGGGAAAGAGAAAAGGTATAGACCAAGAGGAGTTCACACAAAGGGGGTGGGAAGGTTGAAGGCAAGGGAGAAGAGATGAGTCTTTAAGTCACGTTTGAAAGAAGGATGATGGGGTTCCAAACGGAGGGAGGTAGGAAGGGAATTCCAGAGGGCAGGGCCAATAAAGAAGAAAGCAGAGGAACGAGTGGACTGGAGATGGGCACGGGCGGGAGGGGGAAGTGTGAGGCGGTTAAGATGAAAGGAGTGGGGAGTGTGCCTGGGCGTGTGGAAGTGGATGAGGTCTGCCAGGTATTGCAGGGTGTTGGTGTGAAGGGCTCTATGAACGAGAGTGAGTAGTTTGTACTGGGCACGAAAAGCAACGGGTAGCCAGTGAAGATGAAGAAGGAGAGGAGTGATATGGTCATGTGGAGAAGAGTGAGTGACTAGATGAGCAGCGGTGTTTTGGATCCTCTGGAGGCGGTGGAGATGGGATTTAGAAAGACCAACAAGGACAGAGTTAGAGAAGTCAACACGAGACATAACAAGTGATAAGAGTAAAGTTGTAAGGGCAGATGGGGAGAGGAAAGAGCACACCTAAGTAACGGAAAGTGGACACAAGAGATATAGGAGTACCAGAGAGAGATGGAGCCAGAGAAGGGGAGGGATTGCCATGCGGAAACCAGATTGTGGCAGTTTTGGTGAGGTTGAGGTGAAGACAGTTTTGGGTCAGCCAGTCAGCAACAATAGATAGGCATGAGTTGAGTGGAGCAAGATCAGGGTAGGAGGGGGATGTATGATGAAGAAGAAGAATATTGTCCGCGTAGTAGAAAGCAGAAATCCCAGGATACATTCCTACCTTTCAAGGCCCAGGTCTGACAGCCCCAGGAGAGGAAGAGGAGTTGGCAGCTGATGGAGATTAGGCCAGGCCAGAAGCCCAGAGGAACAGTGCAGCAGCCAAGCACTGGAAGGATGTCCACTCTGAACTTAGTGACATGCTAGAGGGGAAGAAAATGCTGCATGGGAGGAGGCTGGGTTACATTGGACACGCAGGGCCATATGGCTGAGGAAGGGAAAAGATACTGGAGCTACAGGACACAAGAGAGGGGGGAATATGGATAAAGAGGGGAGAAAATGGACACAGAAGGAGGTCACAGGGAGAGGGAGGGGATGTTGGTCACAGAGGAAGGGTAATACGGAGATGGAGGAGGATGCTGGTCATTAGGGGACTTATAGGGAGATGGATATGAGGGGGGTTGGAAGATGGAGAACAGAATGATGCTGGTTAAGGGGAAGGTCAGAATAGGGAAATGGGAGGGCAGACGTTGGACATAAAGTATGAGAGGGAGGGGAGATGCTGGATACAGGAGAGAGAACATAGAGGTACAGCAGGGAGAACTGGACGACAGGATACAGGGAGATGGAGATGCTAGACATGGGAGGAAAAAGGGAGCATTTTGTATATGGTGGGGGTTATGGAGTGAAAGGTGGAGAAACTGGGTGGAGGGGAGAGAGGGGACAAATATTGGATGGGGAGATGCTGGACAGTGGAGATAGAGGGAGGGGAGAGATGTTGGAAACAGAGGGAAGAGAAAATGGGGAGAGAATCAGCCATAGACTGGGAAAAGAGAGCGAGATGGAGAATGGGAGGGTAGTGGTAAAGACAAAAAGTAGTAGACAGAGGACAAGTTGATAAGAAGGGGAAAAATTTTGAGTCCATAGAGATGAAAAAGATGCATGGAAGAAAGCTGAAAAATATCAATGTCAGAGATGATTGTAGAGGAGAGAAATAGCAAATGGACTTCAGACCCTGTAAAGGGTTAAGAGAAGATTCAGGAAAGCAGCAAGTAGAGTCTGGAACCAACACGATTAGAAAAATAAAATGGCCAGACAACAAAGGTAGAACATATTTTATTTTCAACTTAATGATTGGAATATCAGTTTTTGTAATTTACATGTGCTTTCTTTATATGCATTTTTCTATTTCTTTGGTGTTGCGCTACATGCAGAGTGTGGCTTCTTGGCATTTCAGTTTTATTTTTGTCAACATGTTTCTGTATTTAGTTTTTGGTCACTTATTCTGTACTTGGTAAGAGTCTTTCTACATGCTAAGTGCCTCTTTTACTAACACTTAGCACATGCTATCTGCCACAGAGGCCATAGGAATAAAATGGGCTATGCAGCAGCAGCAGCAGCAGGGCCGGTGCTAGGGTTTCTAGTGCCCCCCCCCCCCCGCAACCTTTAGATTTGTGCCCCTTTCCTCATTATTAATGCTGGTTACACCCCACCCTCCTTTTTCCCAAAACTCCTTTGTGAACTCTTTTTATGTGATGCTAGTATTTCTCCTTCAAATCCAACACTAAGAAAATTGCATTGAAGGGACAAATGCATGTTGCTGCTGTTAAGTACTATCGAGTCGGTATCGACTGATGGCGACCCTCTGGATTAGTTCTCCTAAATTGTGTTCGGTCTTCAGTCAGGCGGCTCATTGTTAATAGAGTGGCATCCATAGCTGCTGTATCGATCCATCTTATTGCTTACCTTCCTCTTTTGCGTTGACCTTCAACTTTGCCAAGCATGATTTCTTTCTCTAATGATCTCTCTCTTCGCATGATGTTCCAAAATATGAAAGTCGAAGTCTTGTCATCTGAGCTTCTAAAGAAAGTTTTGGTTTGATCTCCTCTAGTACTGACTAGTTTGTTCTTTGGGCAGTCCACGGTATATACATTCTTCACAAGCACCATAATTCAAAGGCATTGATTTTCTTCCTGTTTATCTTTTTCACTGTTCAAATTTTTCACATCCATAAGATGTTCTAGAAATACAACGGCTTAGATAAATGAAATCTTTGTATGGAGAGAGACATCTTTGCTCTTGAGAATCTTGTCTAGGTCCTTCATAGCCGTTCTACCAAGAGCAATGAGTCATCGGATTTCTTGACTGCTTGTTGTTTCTTTATTGATTATTGATCCAAGCAGGTTAGAATTGTCCACTATTTCAATTTCTTCTCCTTCAAAGATGAACTTATTGATTTTGCCAGTTGTCAGGATCTTTGGGGTATGTTTACTAAATGGCAGTAGTGGCCTCCATGCGATATCGGAGCCGCGGCCCCACTGAATTCAATGGGGCCACGGTTCCCATATCGCAGAGGCTGCTACCGCCATTTAGTAAACATACCCTTTTTTGTTTTCTTTACGTTAAGGTGTAGGCCGATTTTAAGACTATGTTCCCTAATCTTGAGAAGCAAATGTTTCAAATAGTCTTCACTTTCAGCCAGCATTATGTTTATGTTTATTCGTTCACTTGATATACAGCCCCCCCCCCCCCATGACACCGGGGCGGTTTACAATAATCCAAAATCAGGAGAAATGAGGCCGAAAGGTCTCAGAAAATGAAAAGGAACTACAAAATTTCGATAGGAAAGGGAAGATAAGGTACAATCATACAGTACAATCAGAACCAGGAGGACTACGAGAGGGTTCAGAGAGTAGAGGGAGAAAGGTCAAATGCACAGGAGAAGAGGTGGCTCTTTAGGAGGGAGCGAAACTTTCAGTAGGATTCTTCTAGACGAAGTGCAGTGGGGAGGGAATTCCACAGAGAGAAGCCGAGGAAGAAAAAGGCAGACTGTCAGGTAGATTGTAATCGTGCACGGGAGGGAGAGGGGAGTTCAAGTATATTATGTATCTTATGTTCTTATATTGATATATGCAGAGCGGAGGCTTTGGGTGGCAGTATGAAAGACAAGGAGGTCTGCTAAATACTGAGGTCAATGAGTATAAATAACCTGGTGTACCAGTGTAAGAATTTTGAATTGAATCCGATAATCCAATGGAAGCCAGTGAAATTGACAGAGGATGGGGGTTATATGGTCTTAATGGGAGGCATGTGTTATGAGTCGGGCTGCAGTATTTTGGATTGGCTGCAGTATTTTGGATTAACTGCAGCCTTCGTCGCTGATACTGGAGAACACCGGCAAGGACAAGATCGCAAAAATCCAATCTAGAAATGATTAAAGAGAGAAGAGTGGTTAGTGCTTGCAAGGAAAAAAGGTGCAGATAGCTCGAATGCGATGGAGGCAATAAAATGAACGGCTTGATAGCTGCAAAATGTGGTCATGGAAGGAAAGATTGTTATCCACGAGTACCCCGAGGTACTGGAGTGTAAAGACTAATGTAATGGTAGTAGATGAAACAGAGGGAACAATAGATGGACAGGTTTCTCCATGGGGGACCCAAATGGCTGATGTTTTGGATACATTAAGTAAGAGGCAGTTAGCAGAAGTCAGTCAGAGATTAGTGATAGACATGTGTTGAGGGGGGAGAGGTCAGGATGAGAAGGAGAAGTATGGTGAAGAATGAGAATATCGTCAGCATAATAGTAAGTCGACATTCCTGATTACTGAGTAAGTAAGGTCAGGGGAGCAAGAAAGATGCTAAACAGAAGTGGAGCCAGGACTGAGCCTTGTGGAACACCAAAGGGAAGAGGGTTGGAATCAGAACTCAACATACCAGAGGTTACAGTGAAAGACCTAGAGTAGAGAAAGTAGTGAAACCAATGGTAAACATTTCCCCGGAGGCCCGCATCCCGCAGTCTAGAGATCAAAAGTGCATGATTCACAAGATCAAAAGCAGCAGATAGGTCCAAGGACACCGCCACCAAGATGTCATCTCGATCATGTGTAGAATAGATCTCATTTAGGACACCAGACATGATTGATTCAACGCTATGGCCTGGCGGGGACTGAGGAAATGTATCGAATCCAGATGACCGGAAAGTTGAGAAAAAACTGCTTTCTCGAGGATTTTTGAGACAAATGGGAGATTGGAGACCGGACGGTAGTGAGCAGGATTAAGGGGATCAAGGGATGTTTTTTTTCAGGAGAGGGTAGACCAAAGAATGTTTCCAGGGGGAAGGGAAAGTGCCAGAAGTGAGACTCGTGTTTATCATGGTAAGCATTAGAGGGAGAAGGCCAAGAGAGGGTTCCAACAGCCAGAGGGATGGCAGGGGGTCAAGAGGACAGGTTGTTTTATGAGTTGTGGAAATTAGTTTTAATAGTTCCATAGCAGTGAAAGGGTGGAAGATTGTCCATATGTGAGATAAGGGAGAAGTTGAAGGGGGCGAAGGAGGCGGCGGAGAGGTCAGTGGTGGAGGACAAGAAGGAAGGGCAGAGTGAAGATTGTGAATTTTGGTAAGGAAGAAAGAGGCCAGCTGAAAAGGGCTGGGGACTGAATGAGAGCTGCAGGAGGAAGAAGAATCATGCTGCAAACTAGAAAGAGCTTGAAGAGTTGAGTAGAGCTGACGGGACCTGTTTAGGGCAGATGCAATGGCCTCTGAGTAGAATGTACACTTGGCCTGGTGTACACTTGAGCTGTACAGGTGGTGACATGACGAAGTATTGGAGAGCAACAGGTAAGCGAGATTTTCTCCATAAATTTAAGCCCTGCGGAGATGGGAGTGCTGCAGACGTAGGCCAACATGGAACCATGGCTGATGAGTAGACCGATGGGGGCGACAGGGCACTAACAGAGCTAAACGGTTCAAAGTATCAGAGAGACCGGAATTCCAAGATGCTACCTGTCAGGTAGGTGAAAGTGAAGAAAAATTAGAGGGAAGGACCTGATCTGCTGGAGAGTGGATGGGGTTATTCGACGGGAGAACTGTACTGAGGGAGAGGAGTAACTGGATTGAGATGCTGAGGAAGTCAGAGTGATTGCAGCAAACTGTAGGGAGAAGGTAATAAAAAAATGTCCTGTCCAGGGTAACAATCTACTGGCCAAGGACAGGGGTCGAGGGGTGGTGCCAAGAGGGGTGATAATCAGGTCCAGGGTGTGGCCTGCTGCGTGAGTAGGAAAGCCAACATATTGCAGTAATCAGAGATCATGGAGGAGGGTAATCAATGATAAATACCTTGCTGAGGTTGGTGAATTGTAGTGAATATTGAAGTCGCCAAGAAGTATTAAGTGGGGAAATTGTAGGGATAGATCAGAGATAGTACAAAGAAGGGACTCCCAAAGGTGCAGGCGAAGTGAAGGAGGGGAATAGGCAAATAAGAAGTGAGTCGCTGGGCATATACATAGACAGAGGAGAAGAGCTTCAGGGTAGCACAAGGATGGGAAGGAGATTTGAGTTAGTGGGAGGGAAGTGTGGCAAATAGCAGCAACCCCTCCAAAAGTCCAACCAATGCGTGGGACCGAAAAAGCCGAATATCCTTGAGGAAGACAGCGGGCTAGGAGAGTTTCTGCCCCTTCCTTAAGCCACATTTCTGAGAGGAAGAAAACATCTAAGGATTCTTGTTGAATTAGGTCCTGAATTAGGAGCGTTTTTGCCCAAAGGGAACGACAGTTCAATAGGCTAAATCTCAGTAAAGGGGCTCCAACCGGAAGAGATGAAGGGAGGGGAAAATTAAGGGAGGGCGCACAGACGTGGAGATTAGAAATGTACCGTCAGACAAAACAGGCAGTGAGGGAAGTAGTGGCCGGTGACCCCAGAAAGCGTAGTTACTCACCTGTAACAGGTGTTCTCCAGGGACAGCTCGAATCAGCCCTCACTTATGGGTGACGTCGGCACCGACGGAGCCTGCGTGGAGCAATTCCCCAGCTTTCAAAGAAAGCCTTTAGGATTGCTGCCACTCATGCGTGGTCCTCTTCCTGCCCAAGGGTGCCATCTTACTCAGTCAGGTCCCTTAGCTCAAGCCCTACCAAGCAGATGGCAAGGGAATGATAAAAATTCAGCAACTCATCAGGGGAGGCGGGAGGGTAGTGAGGACTGACTACGCGTTCTCCAGGAACAAGCAGGAAGTCAGTCCTCACTTATGGGACTACCGAACTTGTAACCAAAAAACGCCTCCATGAGGCCGTGAGCAGAAGGCGATGCCCGAAGGAGCCCGGGTACTCGGGGCGAAGCCCTCGGTAGCCGTGAAGAAGGGTCGGAGGGCAAGAGTTGCTTGTACCCCAAACAGGTTATGGAGTACAGCCTGGCTGAAGGTGCTGTCCCAGTGGGACTCCCTCTCCAGGCAGTAGTATTTATTTATTTTATTTATTTATTTATTTAACAACTTTTATATACCACGCTATTTGTTATCAGTGCGGTTTACATATAACAAAGTTTGATTAGTCCATTTCTCGTCCATTCGATCATATCAAATTTAGCCAATGTAAATAGTTATCCTAACCAGTTAGCTCTCCTTTACCTCTCTCCATTACATTGTTAACTTGTTCTTGTTACTTTTAATTTATTATACAGTTCACTTGTAACCCTATTAGCCTATATTGTTAATTATTCCTTGTAAACAGTTGTAATACACTGTACCAATGTTTCATGTAAACCGTCTTGACTAGAAGAAAGACGGTATATAAAAACTGTTAAATAAATAAATAAAATAAATATCACCCCGATTCTCCTCCGGTTACATTGGATGCCCCTTCGCTACCGCTTTCACTATAAATTTTTGATTTTGATTCATCGCGCTATCTATACCTGCAACCCCCTCTACTTAGCAGACTGCATTTCTTTACACTCTCCTCACCGTCAACTTCGCTCAATCCATACTAACCGTCTATCCCTACCTTCACCTTCCCATGCCCATCTGGAACAGACACGCCATTCAGCTTTTTTCTTCCTCGGACCATTATTGTGGAATATGTTGCCAACTCACCTCCGGTTAGAACCATCCTATCCTCAGTTTAAGTCGTTGCTCAAGACTCATCTCTTTCAGAAAGCATTTGACCTCTCCCCTGAGGCCCTTCCCTGAGTATTGCCTGTCCCTGTCTTTTGTCCTGTCTAAAGCCATTTCCCTTACCTTTGTCTTTATGGTCTGTGTTGCCCGGCTGGGCTACCCTGTTTTATGATTTGATATTAGTGTGCTGTGCCTCTGTCCTACTCTGTTCCCCTCTTTCCTGTCTATTTTTTGGCGTTCTTTTTATTTATTTATTTATTTAAAGTTTCTTTTATACCGCGCTATTCGACATCAGCGCGGTTTACAGTGAACAGAAATTACACTTCTTGGTTTGCAGTGTTTAACCAGTTTTATTGTACACCGCTTAATGTTCTTACAACAGCGGTTTATCAAATGCTGAATAAAGATAAAGATAAGACTGTTCTGTGCTTACATTGAACAGGAGTTTAAACTTGGAGCAACAGGGTAACTATAAGCATATGTACAAGAACAGGGTAACTATAAATATATGTACAAAAACACAATTAGATTGGGTTGGAATATTCAAGAAGGGCTAAGGTGAGCTCAAAATACTTGTGACAGGGTTATTTATGTAGATCATGAAAGGCTTGTGGGCATTGGTGTGGGTGAGCAGCGAAAGCATTCGTGGAAGACCAGGTCGCCGCCCGACAGATGTCCATCAGGGGCATAATGAGGCCACCGAGGCTGCTTTGGCCCGGACCCTGTGTTCGTTGACCTGATGATCTAGCGGGGCGCCAGCTTTCGAATGAGCGAAAGCGATGCAGTCAGCCATCCAAACCGAGAGGGTGCATTTGGTAACTGCCTGCCCTGGCCTATTGGGATCGTAGGTCACAAAGGGCCGGCCAGACTTGCGATGAGTCTGGGTATGCTGCAAGTAAAAGTCGAGGGCCTGTCTGCAGTCGAGGGTGTGGAGAGCTTGGTTGCCATGGGGCCTCAGAAAGAAAGTCGGGAGGACTATCTCCTGGTTAAGATGGAAGTCCGAGACGACTTTAGGCAGGAAATTAGGGTGGGTACGGAGGACCACCCTATTTCGATAGAACCTGGTGTAAGGGGTGTCAGCCATGAGAGCCAAGAGCTCACTGACTCAGCAGGCTGAGGTCAACGCCACCAGGAAGGCCACCTTCCAGGACAGGGGCCAGAGCAAGCATGTCACCATTGGCTTGAAGGGTGAACAGGTGAGTTGGATGAACACCACATTCAGGTCCCATTCCGCAGGGGAAGGACGGATGGGTGGCTTAGAAAGCAGAAGACCCCACATAAAGCAGGAGACTAACGGCTGCCCCGAGATGTGCTTTCCCTCGATGGTGAGGTGATTCGCCGAGATGGCGCTCAAGTGTACCCTGACAGAGTTCGACTTCAGTCCTTCCTTCGAGAGATGGAGCAGGTACTGCAGAATCCATCGAATGGGGCACGAGAAGGGGTCGATCTGGAGCTCCGAGCACCAGATTGAGAAGCGTTTCCACTTGAAGGCGTAGGGGCTCGTCAAGTGGAGTCCTTTCTCGAGGAGAAGAGAACTTCCTCGACCTCCTCCGGAAGGGCCAGAGGCTAGGTGGACCAGTTCAGCCACCAGGCTGTGAGGGATAAGGAGGCTAGGTTTGGGTGCTGCACCCGCCCCCTGTGTCAGATGACCCGGGGCAGAGCCCAGGGGAACAGGAGGCTCCATTGAGAGCAGGAGCGGAAACCAAGGCTGCCAAGGCCAAGAGGGGGCTACGAGAATCAACGTTGTCTGGTCCCGTTGAGCCTTGAAAAGGGTCCTCACAATGAGAGGGAAGGGAGGGAATGCATAGAACAGGCTGGAAGACCAGTCCAGTAGGAATGCATCGGGGTTTTCCCTGCTTGGGTGTGGTACAAAAGCAGGCTACAAAAGCAGGGGAGCTGCGCGTTCTGGGGGCTGGTGAAGAGGTCTATCGCCGGGGTCCCCCAGCAGAGAAACAGCCAGTCTGCTACTCCTGGATCCAGCCACCATTTGTGGGGGCGAAGAATTCTGCTGAGTCTGTCCGCCAGGACATTCTCCTGACCCGGAAGGTGTGTCGCCTTGAGGGACATCTTCCATCAAACAGTGAAAGAGCAGATAAGGGACCGCTTCCCAGCAGAGGGAGCGTGATCCCATGTCTCCCTGCTTGTTGATGTAGGACATCGCCACACGGTTGTCGGTCTGCACGAAAACCGACCTCCCTCTGAGGTGGGAGCGGGTTGTGGAGGAGCTGGAGTTTGTGCTTTCGGCCCTTTTGGCTTACAATGCCCTTGGCCGGATTTACCCTGCACCGGGGTGGTCGGTACGGGGGTAGCTGGGTATGGCGGATAGCCCCGGTACTAGAGGCCCTTCCGAGGAAAGAAGGGCTTCCTGGCTGGTTGCTTCTTTCGGGGCAGAATAGGGGTCTTGCGTGAGAGATGGGTTCTGGTGATGAACTCCGTATCTATCTCTGCGGCTTTATCCTCCATCGGCTTGCCAAAGAGCTACTCGCCGAGGCAGGGCATGTCCAGGAGTTTCTCCTGCACCCATTGTTCCAAATCAGAGGATTGGAGCCATGTCTGGTGGTGGGTCCCGATGCCAGCGGCCGCCACCCGAGTCGATGACTCAAACCCATCGTAGGCAGCTCGATCTATTGAGGGGCTTGCCTTCGAGGCCCGCGGAGAACCCTCCAAGCTCCTTGGCTAAATCATGCAAGAACATACCTATGTATAGTTGGTAAGCTTGAATGCGACAAGAGAGCATGGAGCCTTGGTAGGCCCTGCGGCCCAGGGCATCAAGGGCTCTTGACTCTCGGCCGGGCGGTACCGAGAAGTGCGATTTTGGGCTCTTTTGCTTCCTCATGGCTGACTCCACCACCAAAGAGGTGTTAGGGAGTTGGGTCTTCCTGAAACCCGGCCCACATTACACCTTGTACATTGTGTCAAGGCGCTTGCTCATGATGGGGACCGAGGTGAGGGTCTACCACATGCGGAGCAGCAGCAGAGATAGAATAGGAGGAACCGGCACAGTGAGTGATTCCCTCGGCGGGGACTCGTACTGAAGAATATTGAGTTAGTCAGCACGAGGGTCCTCCTCATCCTGAGTGACCAGGTTAAGGTCCTGTGCCATGTCCTGAATGAACACCAGGAAGGTGTCGTCCTCGGGTGGCGAGTGCAGCTGGAACGAGGGCGGGGAGGGGTCCGACGGAAGATCCCAGCAGGTATGGGTTTCCGGGGAGGTATCCCCATCGAACTCCCACTCTGAGAAATCGGTCGAGGAGTCCGAGCCGGGCAGATCGCCCTGTCCAATGGCCGGTGCCCACTTGGAGCCTGAGGCTCTGGACGATCTCGCCTCCGAGGGACAGGGGGAAGCGAGACCAACGTCAAGGACCCTCAAGAGGCCTGTGGCTCTCGGGGGTTTCCTGGACGGATTTCATTGTCCCACGTGAGGGACCCACAGTCTCTGGGTGCAAGTCAGCATAGCTGACCGTGAGCGCCTGCTGGGAAGAAATGAACGCAGAAACACGTTCCAGCGCCAGCATGTGGGATCTCCCATGCAGGCGTATGGCCCTGCGATGCTGATCCCGGGGTCACCGGGTTGGGCGTCGAGGAGGAGAGGGTGTCCTCACCGGGATGGCCCTCAGGAGACTGTGCGTATTCACCGGAGGCCTCCACCTGTGCGGGGTACCTTGCGGGGCCACTTCCTGTACAACTCTCAGGAATGCCGAAGGGGACTAAGCAACTGAGTGCGGGAGCGCTCGCGCTTGTCGGGAGCCCCCGACAGTGACTTCGAGACCATCTTCTTTTTGTGCCGTTCCACCTCAGGGGATCCCTGGTCGGAGAGAGCGCGGGGCCGCAGGGGGGACCCCACTGGGGGAGAGACGACCGAGGGTGCCACCGGGCATTCCGAGGTGGCCTTTCGGAAAATGTCTTCGGACTTCTGCTTACAGCTGAGCAGGGCCTTCAAGGACATTTTCTTGAAGAGCGAACAGAGCTCCAGATCATGGTCGGTTCCGAGACACCACATACAACAGTCGCGAGTGTCCGTAAGCGACATGTTCCTTGAGCATATATCGCATTTTTTGAAGCCAGTGGCCATGGGGCAAAAATGGCCCCTGCAAGGTTGAAGACCCACGTGGCCAGCAGTTACAACAGAAAAAAGGGCGTAAAGCCCGTAACAAAAAAATAAAAATGAGAAGACTATCCCCTATAGCTCTAAGAAAGTACAGCGGGGGAAGGACGGGTAGAGGACTGCTGCAACCGGAAACAAAAAGGCTGTAGGCCCAAAAAATTGAAACTTTTTCCTAGGGACGAGGACGTACGTCCGATGGGCTCTGCGGAAAAAGGGAGACTGAACAAGATGGAACACTTGAGCGGGAAGAGGACCATGCATGCGTGGCAGCAATCACAAAGGCTTTCTTTGAAAACTGGAGAATTGCTCTGCGCGGGCTCCGTCGGTGCCGACGTCACCCGTAAGTGAGGACTGACTTCCTGCTTGTTCCTGGAGAAGACCAGGATAGTGGATATGAGTAAAATAAACACAAAGTAAATGCAGGAAAGTTAGCTGGAAATGAAAAAGTGGCCCCTCTGACAAGCCAAAGGACCCTTACTGCCAAATATGGAGTTGTAGAACGCTTATAGAGTTGGTAGAAGTTCCCTGCCTCCAAGGATTCGCGTTTTGTAGTTTGCACCTCTGCCACTGGAGCAGTCCCAAGGAGCGCACACAAGGAGCATGTCGTCCTGCGCACTCCTTAGGCGTGTGCCCACAAATTGCACCGCTACAGCTAAGAATTTATTGTGCAGGAGAGCATTGGTGTTATCTTGGGGATCACGGATGCATCACTTCAGGCGAGGGGGAAGTGCAGGCACAGTAATGGAATACTTTGCAGACCTGAAACAATACAAAGGGAGCCATACAGTCAGTGAATGCAGTAACATCATTAGAGGACGGCCAAGTAGAGAAACAGTACATGAGAACATAAGGTGTATCATACTGGGTCAGACCAAGGTCCATCAAGCCCAGTATCCTGTTTCCAATAGTGGCCAATCTAGGTCCTAAGTACCTAGCAGTTTCCCCTAAAGACAGGTTCCACAATGCTTGTATTGGGTCAAGCAGTGATATCTTGCGTCCCTTTTAATGATGATTTATGGACCTTTCCTCCAGGAACTTGTCCAAACCTTTTTTAAAACCAACTACACTAACAACTTTTACTGCATCCTCCGGTAACAAATTCCAGAGTTTGATTACACATTAAGTGAAAAAATTATTTTATCTTATTAGTTTTAAATAGCTTACCCTGTAGCTTCATTGCATGTCCCCTAGTTTTTCTATATTCGGATGACAAACAATTGATTTATGTTTACCCGTTCCACTCCATTCATTAATTTATAGACCTCAATCATATCTCCCCCTCAGCAGTCTCTTTTCCAGGTTGAAGAGCCCTAACCTTTTTAGCTTCTCTTCTCTGTACCTTTTCTAATAACGCTATATCCTTTTAATGATACAGCGACCAGAATTGCACACGATATTCAAGTTGCGGTCGCATCATGGAACGAAAGAGGCATTATAATATCTTTTGTTGAGGCATAATAATATATTTTGTTTTGTTTTCCATTCCTTTCCTTATGATACCTAGCATTCTATTTGCTCTCTTGGCTGCTGCTGCACACTGGGCGGAGGGTTTTAACATCTTATCCACGATGACGCCTAAATTCTTTTTCCTGGGTGGTGGTTCCTAATGTGGAACCTTGCATCATGTAACCATAGTTTGGGTTGTTCTTCCCTAGGTGCATAACTTTGCACTTGTCCACATTAAATTTCATCTGCTATTTGGATGCCCAGTCTTCCAATTTATCAAGATCCTCTTGCAATTTTCCAAAATCCTTATGGGTTTTAACAACTTTAAATAGTTTCGTGTCATCTGCAAATTTGATAACCTCACTCATTATTCCCTTTCCAAGGTCATTTATGAATATGTCAAAAAGCAGTGGACCCAGCACAGATCCCTGGGGTACTCCACTATTCACCTTTCTCCATTGGGAAAATTGGCCATTTAGCCCTACACTCTGCATTCTATCTTTTAACCAGTTCCTGATCCACAACAGTACACTGCCTCCTATCCCATGACTTTTTAGTTTTGCCACAAGTCTCTGATGAGGGACATTCTCAAAGGCTTTCCAGATACACTATATCAACCGAATGACCTGTGTCTGTTTATTCACACCTTCAAAAAACTACAGATTAATAAGATAAGATCTTCCTTGTCTAAAGCCATGTTGGCTGTTTCCCATTAAGCCATGACTATCTACACGTTTAGTAATTTTGTTCTGTATTATGGTTTCTACCATTTTTCCCGATACTGACATCAGGCTCACCGGTCTGTAGTTTCCCGGATCACCCCTGGAACCCTTCTTAAAAATTGGCATTACATTGGACATCCTCCAATCTTCTGGTATTACAGATAATTTTAATGATAGTTCACAGATTACTAATAGCAGGTCTGCAATCTCATATTTCAGTTCTTTCAACACACTTTGATGTATACCATCCGGTCCAGGTGATTTGTTATTTTCAGTTTATCAAATAGTTGTAATACATCTTCCAGGCGTAGCGATATTTCCTTCAATTCTTCCGCAGTATCACCTTTAATTACCACTTCAGTCATAAGTAACAATTCCAACATCTTCCTCAAGTAAAGACCGCAGCAAGGAATTCATTCAGTCTCTCTGGTATGGCCTTGTCCCCTCTTAGTGCCCCTTTTAACCTCTCTATCATCTAATGTTCCAAATGACTCTCTAACAGGTTTTTTGCTATGAATGTTCTTGAAAAAGTCTTTATGCGTTTTTGCTTCCAACAGCAAGCTTCTTCTCAAATTCTCTTTGCCTGCCTTATCAGTGCCTTGCATTTAACTTGCCAGTGCTTGTGCAGTTTCCAGTTTTCGTCATTTGGCTCTTTTTTCTATTTCCTGAAAGATGCTTGTTTTGGCAACAGCAGCCTCTCTGACCTCACCTTTAAACCATGCTGGCAGTTTTTTGGACTTCCTTCCACGTTTCTTAAAGCGTGGAATACAGCTGGTCTGGGCTTCCAAGATAGTATTTTTCAACAACACCCAAGCTTGATGTAAGTCTTTAACCTTTGCAACTGCTCCTTTTAGTTTTTCTTAACTATTTTCCTCATTTTATCATAGTCTCCCTTTCGAAAGTTAAAAGGTAGTACTGTGGAATTCCTTACCATCCCTCCTCCATTAATTAAATCAAACACGATTATGCTATGATCACTATTGCCAAGTGACCCCAACACACATCTCTTACACCAGATCTGGTGTTTCACTAAGGACTAGGTCCAAAATGGCTTCCCCTCTGTTCGGTTCATGAACTAGCTGCTCCAAGAAGCAGTGATTTATTTCATCTAGAAACTTTGTCTCCCTAGCATGTCCTGCCGTGACACTGACCCAGTCAATACCGGGGTAATTGGAATCACCAATTATTACTGTGCTGTAACTTTTGTTAGCTTCCTTGATTTCTTTGAGCATTTTATCATCTATTTGTTCGTTCTGGCCAGGCAATCGATAGTACACCCCCACTGCCATCATCTTCCCCTTTTTATACAGAATTTCAATCCATAGAGATTCTACAGAAAATTTTGCTTCGTGCAAAACTTTAATCCTTTGTGATTCAATGCCCTGTCTAACATAGAGCGCAACCCCTCCTCCAATTTGATCAGCTCTATCATTGCGATATACTTTGTTCTCAGGTATCAGTGTCCCATTGGTTGTCTTCCTTCCACCATGTCTCTGAGATACCAATCATATCTAATCTCTCATCTAGTGCTATATATTCTAACTCTCCCATCTTATTTTTTAGACTTCTAGCATTTGCATACAAGCATTTTAGAGACTGTATTTTACTTATATTAATCTGGCTATCGGTAGACAGGGGTAATTTGGAATCTTTACGCTCTGTCTGCTCCGTACTCAAGGGCATTTGAGCTACTTTATTGGAACCTCGCTGGTGATATGTCCTAACTTCATTCTTTTGGTAGTATCCTTCAAGGATACATTGTTCTGAACCATGCGCTCTTAGGCAACTGTCGGCTCTCCTCTATTATCTAGTTTAAAAGCCGCTCTATCTCCTTTTTAAAGGTTAATGCCAGCAGCCTGGTTCCATCCTGGTTAAGGTGAAGCCCATCCCTTTGTAAGAGCCCCTCCTTTCCCCAGAATGTTCCCAGTTCCTAACAAATCCAAAACCCTCATCCTTGCACCCAGGGCCGGCCCGTCCATTGAGCAAGAATGTTTTTTGCACAGGGCCCCGCGTTTCAGGGGGCCCCGCGCAAAGAACATTCTGCTTTTTTTTTTTTTAATTACATTTAAAAAAAAAAAACTGTCTCTGGCTGCTGCCGCTGCCGCGTCCGTCGCAGCAGCGGCAGAATGGAGTGTCCCGCGGGGCCCCCTCTCCTCGTTGAGCCCTCTGCAAGGGCTTTCAGATTCGCGAAGGGAGAGTGCTCCCTCGCGTCTCTGTAAAGCCCGCAGGGGCTAATGGGAAATTTCCCATCAGCCCCTCGCGTCTAAAGGGGCAGATGGGAAATTTCCCATTAGCCCCTGTGGGCTTTACAGAGACGCGAGGGAGCACTCTCCCTTCGCGAATCTGAAAGCCCTTGCAGAGGGCTCAACGAGGAGAGGGGGCCCCACGGGACACTCCATTCTGCCACTGCTGCGACGGACGCGGCAGCGGCAGCAGCTAGAGCCAGGTTGTTGTTTTTTTTTTATTTGCCAGAAGGGAAGGGAAGGGAAGGGAAGGAGGGGGGGGTTAAGACTGGTAATGGGCTGGGGGGCTGATGGAGGCTGTCTGGAAATGGGGTGATGGGGGGTTAGGACTGGAAATGTGCTGGGGGGGGGTTAGGACTGGAAATGTGCTGGGGGGGGTTAGGACTGGAAATGTGCTGGGTGGGGGGGGGGTTAGGACTGGAAATGGGCTGGGGGGGCTGATGGAGGCTGACTGGAAATGGGGTGAGGGGGGGTTAGGACTGGAAATGGGCTAGGGGGGGTTAGGACTGGAAATGGGCTGGGGGGGGTTAGGACTGGAAATGGGCTAGGGGGTGTTAATACTGCTAATGGGCTGGGGCTGATGGAGGCTGACTGGAAATGGGGGGGGTTAGGACTGGAAATGGGCTAGGGGGGGTTAAGACTGGTAATGGGCTGGGGGTTGATGGAGGCTGACTGGAAATGGGGTGATGGGGGGTTAGGACTGGAAATGGGCTGGGGGTGGTGGTTAAGACTGGTAATGGGCTGTGGGATGATGGGTGCTGTATGTAAATAGGGTGATGGGGGGTTAGGATTGATAATGGGCTATTTAGGGTTAGTACTGCTAATGGGCTATGGGGGCGCTAGGACAGGAAATGGGCTGATGGGGAGGGGTTAGGACTTGAGGTGGGCTGATGTGGTTAGGACTGGTAATGGGCTGTGGGCTGATGGGGGGGTTAGGACTGGCAATGGGCTATGGGGGGCTGACTGGAAATGGGCTGATGGGGTTAAGACTGGAAGTGGGCTGATGGGGGGGTTAGGACTGGTAATGGGTTATAGGGGGGGCTTAAAATGAAAATGGGTTGATGGGGGGCTAGGACTGGTACTGGGTTGGGGGATTGCTATGACTGGAAATGGACTGAGTGGACGGGGAGGCTTGAACTGCAAATAGCTGATGGGGAGGGAGCTTGGAATGGAAATGGGCTGTGAGGGAAGGGAGCTAGGACTGAAAATGGGCTGATGGAGCAGCTAGGATAGGACTGGAAATGGGCTGTTGGGGGGGAGCTAAGATTGGAAATGGGCTGTGGTGGGGGCTTGAATTGAAATGGACTCATGGAGGGGCTAGAACTGAAAGTAGGCTCATGGGGGGGCTTGGACTGGAATTGGGCTGAGTGGAGGGGAGCTAGGATTTGACATGGGCTGATGGTGGGGCTAGGAAATGACTAGAAATGGGCTGATGGGGGGCTAGGATTGGAAATGAGCTGATGAAGGGACTCAGACTGAAAATGGATGGGGGAGCTAGGACTGGAAATGGGTTGATGGGGGGCTAGGACTGGAAATGGGCTGATGCAGGGACTAGAAGGGAATGGATGCTGGGTGAGACTGGAACTAGAAGGGAGCTGATGTTGGGGGAGGATTAGAATGGGATGGGGCTGGGAGAGTAAAATGGAGAGGGGAAAAATATTTTGTGTGGGAGGGATGAAAAATCTACAATTGGGCGGGTATTGGGAGAGTAAGTGGGGATTGAGGATGGAGGGGTAAAATTTGTGTGGATGAAATAAGAATGAGGAAAGAGCAAAAGGATAAAGATTAGTATGTTAAAGCAGATGTAGAGAGAGAGGATGGAAAGAAAACTAGAAGAGAGAAGAAAGGACAAATGGACAGCAGACGATGGAGAGTTAGCAGAAAACATGAAGAAACCAGAAGAAAGTGGCTGGAGCAATTGCAACTGAAAAAAAATGCACCAAAGGTAGAAAGATATCTCTTTATTTTGAATTTATTAACTGGAATATGAAAGCTCTGGGAAATGTGCATCATTAACGTCTGCGCTTTGTTTGGTACAAGAGGAAATTGATTTATAGTTTTATTTCTACAGTGTTGTTGTACATTCCAAGTTTGGCTTTTGGGGTTCCCAGTTTAATTATTGCCTTCCTGTTTCTAAATTGCGATTCCTTGTTTGGTGATGGTCTATGTTCTGCATGTGTAACTGAGCTGAGGTATTCTGTTTATGTAATTCCTATTTGACATTGCCACTTGTTCTCTTTCCCCAGTATTCTCTGAAATGTACTGGTTTAATATTTGCAGTGTTTCCTTTTGATAGGTAGGGTCTGGTGCTTTGTGAGTCCTGGTAATGCTGTCAGGATACAGCGGGTTTGCTATGGGTTCTAAATGGGCAGCGTTTGTAGTAGTTCCTAATGTGCCTGGCGGTTGGCACTGGATTATAGTAATGTAGAAATCTTTTAGTCTTTCTTTATCCATACACTCATTAAGAGACATGTTTACTAAAAGTTAGTGAATGGTAACATTATGCAAATATTTATGCAAATAAGACCACTTATGCAAATGAGGCCCCGCACCGAGTCTCCGCACATGGCCCCGCACCCCCCTTGGGCCGCCCCTGCTTGCACCATCATCTCATCCACGCACTGAGACTCCGGAGCTCTGCCTGCCTTTTGTGTCCTGTGCATGAAACGGGAAGCACTTTGGAGAACGCTACCCTGGAAGTTCTGGATTTCAACTTCCTACCTAAGAGCCTAAATTTAGCCTCCAGAACTTCCCTACCACATTTTCCTATGTCATTGGTACTAACATGTAACCAAGACAGCAGACTCCTCCCCAGCACTATCTTAAGACCTTGTCTAGGTTGCTCGTGAGGTCCGCTACCCTCACACCAGTCAGGCATGTTACCAGGCCATCCTCACGTCCACCAGCCACCCAGCTATCTACATGCCTAATGATCGAATCATCAACTATAACGGCTGTCCTAAACCTTCCCTCATGGGCACATGGCTCTTGAGAAACTTCCTCTTCCTTGGTGCAAGAGGACTTTACATCACCTGGAGGACAGTAGAAGCCAGGATGAACGCCACTATAGCCAAGAATTTATTGTGCAGGAGAGCATCCATGTTACCTTCGAGATTGTGGCCGTGGGAACATGGCCATGTCAGTTCCAGGGGGGGTGCCGGCACAGTATAGGAATACTTTGAATACCTTGGGGAACGCGGCTGCGTCCGTTCCGGGGGGGGGGGGGGGAGGAAGGGAGGGTGTAGACACAGTATGGGAATATTTTGCAGATCTGAAACAATACAAGGGAGCCACACAGTCAGCACATGTAGTAACATCATTAGGGGACAGCCAAATAGATACAGTAGAATCATGAGCCGACTCCGACTCGACGGCACTTAACAACAACAACAACAACAGAATCATCATCAGCATAAAAGGTGTTTAATGAGTCTTCCACCCAAATTCACATCTCGGTTGTCTTCATACAGTTCTACTGCTCTGATGATTTGTTCTACATCAGAAATTAAACAGGTAGGGGGGAAGTATGCAGCCTTGTTGTATATCTTTCCTGAATTTAAGCCATTCTGTTTTTCTTAGTTCTGTTCAAAACTGTTGCTTCTTGATCAGTGTAAAGGTTGTGCAAGAGAACGTGCTTCTTAATGTGGACCAGAGTTTCTCATGGTTTACACAGTCAGAAGCCTTGCTGTAGTGAATAAAACACATAAGATATCCGTTTGGTATTCTTTTTTTAAATATTTTTATTTAAGTTTTCTTGAATAACAAAACGTGTGCAAAAAAACATAACAAATAAACACAATACCAAAATCCAAGGGAAAATATACACATCAAAAACCCACATCAAGGAAAAGTAAATCCCTAATTAAACCCAAACAAAAAGAGAAGGAAAACTGGAGCATTCTGGTATTCTTTTGTCTTTTCAAGGATCCATCTTACATCCGTGATGAAGTCTCTCATTCCTGACCCTTTTCTAAACCTTGCCTGCACTTTAGGCAGCTCTTGCTCCAGGTATGGTTGTAGTATCTGCTAGATGATCTTGAGTAGAATCTTGCTGGCATGTGAGATCAGAGCGATAGTGTGATAATTTCCACAGATCTTTTATAGTCAGTTGGCCATGATGTTGTCTTCCAAATTTCTTGTCTGAGTCTTGTAACTATGGTAACAGCCGAATCCAATTCCTGTAGTACTTCAATGGGAATGCCATCACTGTTTGGTGCTTTGCTCTTTGATAATGCTTTCAATGCTGCTTCAACTTCTTCTTTCATCATCAATGGTTCCTGATCATAAGGTACAGGTTGAAATGGCTGTTGGTCCAATTGATCTTTATGGTATGACAACTCTGTATATTCTTTCCATCATTCAACATGGATCCTTAAGCATCTTGTAGCATTCTCTTTAACCATCATAGCTTCAGGAAAGCTGATATTTTCTTCCTCTAATAGTTTCTGATTCAGGTAATCAGAGTGGGCAAGTTACAGTGAACGGTTTACAGGTAACAGGTAACAACATTGTTGGCACTAAGTACGAGGAACATTTTAACTATGTACAAGAAAGCGTAGTTACTCACCTGTAACAGGTGTTCTCCAGGGACAGCAGGAATCAGTCCTCGCATATGGGTGACATTGGCACTGACGGTGACATCGGCACTGACTGAGCCCTCGCGGAAGCATCCCTCCAGGTTTCAAAGAAAGCCTCTGGGAGATGCCGCCATGCATGCACAGTCCCCTTCCCGCCCAAGGGTGCCATCTTGGTCAGTCAGATGACATAGCTAAAAGACAGCAAAAATAACAGATGGTAAAAGAGCAACTCCAAGGAGAGGAGGGAGGGTTGTGAGGACTGATTCCTGCTGCCCCGGAGAACAACTGTTTCAGTTGAGTAACTAAGCTTTCTCTGGGAACAAGCAGAAAGTCAGTCCTCACATATGGGACTCCCCAGCTACAGGCTACCGAAAGTCCATAGCAAGATAGGGGTTCCCTCATGGGGAGCCACAAGCAGCAGCAATTTAGTCCATAGCCTGAACACAGAAGGGTCGGAAGGTAGGCGTTGCCTAAACCCCAAAAAGGTAATGGAGCACAGCCTGGCCGAAGGCACTGTCCCGTCGGGACTCTCTTTTCAGGCAGTAATGGGCTGCTAAGGCATGGACTGAAGACCAGGTGGCAGCCCGGCAGATGTCCACCATTGGGAAGGAGTGCAAGTTTGCCACCGAAGCTGCCATGGCCCTGATATGGTGCGCCGTGACACGGCCTTCCAGGGGGAGCCTCGCCTGCTTGTAAGCGAGGGCAATACAGTCTGCAACCCATGTGGTCAGCGTACGCTTGGTCACCGCCACCCCCAGCCTACTGGGGTCGTAGGAGATGAAAAGCTGAGAAGCTTTGCGGTGGCCCTGAGAGCATTAGATATAGAAGGACAAAGTCTTCTTAGAGTCCAATGTATGAAGGACCATCTCCACCGACTGGAACGAGGTCTTGGAAAGAAGGTAGGGGGCACCACTTCCTGGCTGAGATGGAAGGGCGACACTATCTTCGGCAGGAATTTGGGGTTCGTGCGGTGCACCACTCTGTTCTTGTAGAACCTGGTATAGGGCACCTCTGCCACGAGGGCCTGAAGCTCGCTGAGCAAGCAGAGGTAAGCGTGACCAGGAAAGACACCTTTCAATAGAGGTAGCGGCGGTGGCAGGTAGCCAGAGGTTCGAAGGGCAGGCGAGTGAACTGCCCCAACATCACATTAAGGTCTCATTCGGTTGCCGGAGGGCGAACCAGGGGCTTCAATAAGAGCAGGCCCCAGAGGAAACGGGTCACCAACGGTTGGGCCGAGAGGGGCTTACCATCCACTGGATGGTGGTACGCCACCAGGGCACTAAGGTGCACTCGGACAGAGTTAGACTTGAGCCTGGACTGGGCGAGGTGGAACAGGTACTGCAACCCCAGAGCGACTAGGCAGGAGAGAGGATCAGCCCTGAGTCTGGCGCACCAAACAGAGAACCTGCACCATTTGAGGGCGAAACCTTTCCTAGTAGAGGCAAGAGAGGCCAGCAGAATGTCTTCCACCTCAACTAGGAGGTTGAAAGGGGCCAAAATCACCCTCTCAGAAACCAGGGAACCCAGGTTGCGGTGCAGGAGAGGGCCCCCCTCCTGAGATAGGAATCCCGGGGAGGTCCCCAAGAGGACGTGGGTCTCCACTATAGAAGTATTGGGAACCATGGTTGCCTGGGCCACCATGGAGCTATCAGGATGAACAAGGCCCTGTTGATCACTAGCATAGGAGAGAAGTCGTACATAACGCCTTCCGACCATGAGACCAGGAACGTGTCCGCTGCAACCCTGGAGGGGTGGGGCTGTCAGGAGCAAAAGCAGGGCAACTAGAAGATGTCCGGGCTGGCGAACAGGTCCATCATGGGTTCCCCCCAGAGCTGGAAAAGCCGACTGGTGACCCTGGGGTCCAGCTGCGCCTTGTGCGGCTGGAGAACTCTGCTGAGCAGGTTGTCCTGGCCGGTACACTGTCCGCAGGAGGGAATACCCTGTTGGACTGCATACGAGCAGAGGACCAGTGCCTCCCGACAAAGGATACGAGACCCCATGTCCCCCTGTTTGTTCACATAGAACATCGCCACCTGATTGTCCGTCTGGACTAGCACTGGCTGGTGATGCAGGTGGTGACAAAAGACCCTCAGGGTTGGGTGTATGGCCCCGAACTCCAGGAGGTTGATCTGCTGGGTGCTCTCGTCTGGTGACCAGCTGTCCTGGGTGCAGTGATCTCTGCAGTGGGCTCCCCAGTCAAGCAGGGAGGCGTCCGTGGTGAGGACCTTTGAGGGGTTTGGGGCCTGGAAAGGCATGCCCGCCTCGAGATGCTGGGGTGACTGCAACCAGACCAGGGAGTCCGCCAATTGGCTGGTCACAGAAACTCTGTCTCGGAGGCGGCGCGGGGCCTGAAACCACTGGTCTCGGAGACACCACTGTGCCGCCCTCATGTGGAAGTGAGCATCTGGAGGTGAGCATCTGGGGTGACATGGACTGTGGAGGCCATGTGACCGAAGAGGCAAAGGAGAAGCCGAGCAGGCACCAAGGGACGGTACTGTAGTCCCAAGCTAGAGTTCTGAGATGATCAGCTCGGTATAACCATATTTTGGGTTGTTCTTTCCTAGGTGCATAACTTTGCACTTGTCCACATTAAATTTCATCTGCCATTTGAACATCCAGTCTTCCAATTTATCAAGATCCTCTTGCAATTTTTCACAATCCTCTTGGGTTTTAAATTTGAATAATTTTGTGTCATCTGCAAATTTCATTACCTCACTCGGTATTCCAAGTCATTTACGAATATGTTAAGCAGCGGACTGAGCACAGATCCCTGGGGTACTCTACTATTCCCTTTCTCCATTGGGAAAACTGTCCATTTAGCCCTATCCTTTGCTTTCAATCTTTTAACCAGTTCCTGATCCACAATAGTATACTGCCTCCTATCCCTTGACTTTTTAATTTCACCAAGAGTCTCTCATAAAGGACCTTGTCAAAGGCTTTTTGAAAATCCAGATGTACTGTATCGACCTGCTCATCTTTGTCTACCTGTTTATTCATACCTCCAAAGAAATATAACAGATTAGTGAGACAAGACCTTCCTTGGCTAAAGCCATGTTGGCTTTCTCCCATTAAACCATGACTATCTACATGTTCAGTAATTTTGTTCTTTATAATGGTCTCTACCATTTCACCCAGTACTGACATCAGGCTCACTGGTCTGTAGTTTACTGGATCACCCCTGGAACCCTTTTGAAAAATTGGCATTACATTGGCCATTCGCCAATCTTCAGCTTTATAGATGATTTTAATGATAGTTCACAGATTACTAATACTAAGTATGCAATCTCATATTTCAGTTCTTTCAGCATCCTCGGATGTATATCATCTGGTCCAGGTGATTTGCTACTCTTCAGTTTATCAAATAATTGTAATACATCTTCCCAGTTTATCGATATTTCTTTCAATTCTTCTGATGCATCACTTGTAAAATACCATTTCAATCATGGGTAACTTCCCTACATCTTCTTCAGTAAAGACCGAAGCAAAGAATTCATTCAGTCTCTCCGCTTTGGCCTTGTCCCAACTGACTCTCTCGCATGTGTTTTGCTACAAATGTACTTGAAAAAGTTTTTATTTTGCGTTTTTGCTTCCAAGTCAGGCTTTTTATGTTCAAATCTCTTTTATTAATTTCACACATTATACAGACTACACACAAACTCTTACAGTATCATAAAACAAGGCAATTTACAGTCAGGATAGGAACCCTCCCACATCCCTAGAAGCAGACCTCCCTCTTCCTGAGACACACAAAAACTATAACCGGACCTCCCCGCGACACGATGCCTGAGTTGGCCTGCCTTCCACAAGCATTTATAACATTACACACGTTGCAAACACCCTAACTTTCTTAACCATATAAACCATAACATCCACTCCCCCCCGCCAACCTACCCACCCCTCCCCCCACCTCTCCCTCCCCTCCCGTCCCTGATTTGCTCTGTTCCCCAGGGAAGAAGTAACGGGAGCACCCTCCCATTAAGCTTTACACATTTAACAGGGCACTTCGCTCCTGTGGAGTCAAGGTATCCATGAGAGTCATCCACAACTCCATGAACCTATCCCAATACTTTCTCCCAGCTGCTTTGCTGTTAGCCATTCCATCCTCATCAGCTCCAGGACGACCTGCTCCCAACTGTCAACTACCGGGGCCGGCCCCTCCAACCAGCAGCCCAGTATAACCTTCTTCACCATCAGGAAACCTCGTTCCATCAGGAACCGTTTTTGCGGGACCACCCACTGCCCCGCCGCTTCCCAATTATGAAATAAACAAGTCGCCACATTTTGTGGGATCTGTATCCCCAGCATAATAGCCATCCTGGTACTGGCCAGTCGCCAAAGAGTCTGTACTCTGGTGCATTTCCAAAATTTGTGTAAGAGAGTCCTACTCTTCCTCCCGCACCACCTACACTTGTCATCAGCTAGTAAGCCAGCCTTGAAAGCCCAGTTATCACTTATGTACGCCCTCCATAGGAACTTATATTGCATTTCCTGCAGGTAGACCCATTTCCCACCCATGGGTATTGTTTTAAATGCTCTCTCAAGACACTCCCGTGTAACCTCATTCGCCCCTTCCCTCATCCATCGCTCACTCAGTTGTTTTAGATACCGCTGATCTCCCACAGGGCATATCATGTCCTTCCTTTCCTCTGTGAAGGCTCCCCCACCCCTCATGTTTAGCAACCACCCTTTAAAGTCTCCTCGCCTAGTTGACCCCGAGACCCTTTTCACTACTTCGTTAGTATAATACCGTGCCTGCAGATAGCAGTAGAACTCATGTTTGTGTATAGTGAATGTCTCCGCTAACGTCTGAAAGCTTTCAACTCTCACTCCTCCCTCACCGCACAAGTCCCCAATGCATAGGAGGCCCTTCAGGGCCCACGCCCTGAAGACTTTGGATGTCAAACCCAGCTTAAACTCTGGGTTCCCCACCAATGGAAGCAGCAGTGAGCGTTTCCAATCCCACCTATATCTCCTGCAGAGGGCTCGCCACGCCGCTCTTAACGCTCTCAGATATATCCCACCTCTCATACTCACTGGCAGCTCTCGGCTATGTGCATGTAGTATATATAACCCATGGTACGGGTTGGTCATCCAATTTAACTGTTGCACGGGCACGCAACCTCCCTCCACTGCTGCCAGCCCCGCTATGTGTCGTGCCATATACATGAGGTTGTAATTGCGTACTGAAGGGAGCTCCAATCCACCTTCTTCCCTACGCCCCATGAGTGCCTGCAGGGGTATACGGGCACATTTTCCCCTCCATAGGAAGTGGTCCAAATGCCGCTCAAAGCACTGCCAATCTTTACTGAGAACCTAGATGGAAAGCATACGGAGAACATATAGCCATCTGGGCAGCTCCACCATTGTGAATAAGGCTATCCTACCTCTTAGAGACAAGGGCAGAGTGTGCCATCTCTGAAAGGTCCTCCGAGCTCTCTCTAGCATTCCCAGTATGTTACACTTATACAAATTTTCAGGGAGATCTGGCAGCTGTATCCCTAAGTACCTAAAGGCTCCCAATGCCCAAGTCAAGGGGAAGGGGCCCTACCAGGACTGCCCAATCTGCCCACCCACATCTAATGCCATGGACTTGGCTGCGTTAATTTTGAGTCCTGAGAATCTGCCAAACTGAGTTATTATCTGAAGCGCCCGACCAAGCGATTCCTGTGGGTCTCTCAGGCACAGGAGCATGTCATCTGCAAAAGCACTTAACTTCATCTCCTCCTCCTCACCCATCCGCATCCCCACTACCTGAGGGTCTTCCTGCAAAGCCTGTAGGAGAGGCTCTAACGTGAGCACAAAAAGATAAAGCGACAAGGGACATCCCTGTCTCGTGCCCCTTTCCAGCGTAAAAGGCTCAAGAGAAAACTCCATTAACCCCAACCCTTGCCTGAGGTGTTGAGTATAGAATCTGGACCCACTGTAAAAAGGCGCCCCCAAAGCCAAACCGCTTCATAACCTCCCATAAGTACTGTCAAGCCACCCTATCAAACACCTTTTCGGCGTCTAAGCTTACTAACATCAAAGGTGTTTGTTCCCTAATGCAATACTCATCCCCACTAATAATTTTGTTATAGTCTTTGTGGCCTCCCTGCCCTGCACAAAGCCCACCTGCCGGGAGTCAATCAGCGTAGGCAAAATGGGGTTCAGTCTCTCCGCCAAAATCGAGGACAAAATCTTTATATCAAAATTGATCAGTGATATATGTCTATATGAGGCAGGGCTGTCCAACATAGGGCAAATTATCACGTGATACAGGCACACAGTCCAAAGCGTGATAAGGTGGAAAAACACTTTATTTGAAATCTCAGACCTAGCAACCCGACACAGGCCGTGTTTCGGAGACCTTCATCAGGGGTTGTCTACATAGATACTAAAGACATAGAAACAAACAATATTAAAAAATCAAATAATAATGAAAGAACAAATACTCATAGACATTCAATTAACTCTATTATACAGAAATAGAAATCAGTATGCAATAATAAATAATAAAAAATATATATTAAATAAAAAAAATATATATAAAAAAATAATAGTAATACTCTCATATAAATAATTAAAAAATTAAAAATAATAATAATAATAATAAATAATATATAATAGAACTCAAATGCTGGAAACACGATACTCAAATAAAATATAAATATTAAAATAGTGTGATAGAAAATACAACAAAATAAACCATAACTAAATCCATATAGACACATTAAAATACAGTCCTTGTGAAGATGATCAACATCATACTTGTGTTATTACTACCTTATTTGTAGAGATGACATGCAAACCTCTCAGGAGGTACACAGCTTCTATGTAGAAACGATGGCACACAGTAAATGCAAGGAGTTAAAAAACTAAAATGAAGAAGACATAAGAAAAAGCATATGTATACCATTGGAGATAACTTGTATGTATTTTAGGAGCATAAATTACTGGGGAACTAAAGACTGGAAAACACAAAGAACACGCAGCAGGCATTACTCTAGGTCGGATGTGGGAGGAGTACATAAACGAGAGAGACACAAGTATTAATTAGCCATCTATCATAATCAGAAAAAAGGTGGGAAAAATAGTACTAAATCTCAATTAATTCCAACTTCTGTCCAAAAATATTAATGGAGAATTAAATTGTACTTATAAAATAGTATGGAGTAGGGCCAAGGTTACATCGCAGAATCAGCTGAGCTAAAACCAAGTATAAATAGTATCAGTACAAGAAATAAACAACAAACTCCTGATAAATTCTTAAAAAACAGTGGGGCCAAAGGAGGGTCTGGATACTCAGAAAACCAAATAAAAGGAGATATACTACACTGTTCTTCTTATTTATCAAAAGCTTGAGGTAGGTGTGATTTACAAGAACATAATTAAAAGGAGGTTTGAAGAATCGCTACTCTCCCACTTATTACTGTTCCTTAATCGACGGCTCATAGAGACGTATGAACATGTGCAAGAAATAAAACAAAAAACACTTTGTAGGTTCTAAAAAACAGTATGGAGAGAAGAGGATCCAAACTTTCAGGAGAATAATATACTACATTATTACACCCACTTTTATCGGAGGCTCATAGTGTGTTAGATTGTCAAAACACAATTTAGAAAAAGGAGGTGTGCAGAATCGCTACTCCCCTGCTTCTTACACATTAAATCGGAAGCTAAAGACATGTGTATACCATCATCTTAAGGATTATTGGACTTACCTATCTAAATCGCTGGCAGAAACAGAATCTTTCAAAATGTAAGTAAACTGAAAGAAATGCTTCAGACTGTCAGCGTGAATCGCTACAAAAAACGCCGACACATGCGCAAAGAGCGGGAAAAAAAGGGGGCGTGTCCAGACCCGAAAAAACTTTAAAAAGCCAATCGTTATAACTGTTATAATAGCTGTAAGCATCTGCACCAACCTTTAAAAAATAGCGCTATCGTTAAAATCACACAAGGGAAAGTTTGAAGTTAAAAAAGAATGTTTAACATCGATTTCTTTATATGAGGACCTCCAAAAGGCATCAGAACGTATGTGGATACTTGAGTGTGGATATCCAATGTAACAATTGGAAACGTATTGGTATTTTTTCCTCATGTTCTTAAAAACTCTAAAACATTAATTAAATATTCTTTTCTAAAAGAGACAAATCAAACCAATTAGAAAAGCATTTACAACTTGGCCACATAGACCCAACTAAAGAAAAGGGAAAATAATTTAATATCAAAGGTCATAATATAATCTTTTAACCGAACCTTATAATATTAAATAATAAAAACAAAAACATAATAAAATCAAAATTAAAAAATAAATTAAATAAAATGAAATAAAATAAAATCAATTAATAAAAACTACATAAAAAATTTTTTATATAAAAAATATATATGCGATAATATTGATGAATAAAAATAAAATCCTAATTGGAACTATAATGGAATTATGTAAATGCTCAACTAATAAAATAATATAAACAAATAAAAATCTTATTAGTTGTTAGAAATAAAATTAATATAAATACAAAGGTAAATATAAAAGAAATAAAAATATATATATTGTGACACCGAAGTTCTACCTTATACCTGTAAGACACAGAGAGATGCAGAGTTTAGCACAATTTCTGACAGGCAGGGAGAGAAAAAGCTTCCAGGTTGCTATAGGCAACAAGGGCAGGCTGAGACACGAGGTCTGAGAGCACGCCCAGAGAACAAACACTCCCCTAGTAATCAGCAGAACAGTGTGCACATGAGCAGGAGAACGCCCCTAAACCTGAATAAAAAGCATGTTAGGCAAACAGAGTTAGATTTGGATTCTCATGGTTTGGATGTTGATTCTGATCCTGACGGTGATTTGTTTGGTGAATGCTCAAAAGCTGAGAATGACTGGGAGACTTGGCAAGTAAAAGATAACTTGAAAGTTTCAAACAGAAGGTCAGGATATTCACCAGCTGATTCTGTTGTATGTGAGCCGTGGAACAGAAAGCCCAGGAAGGATTCAAGGAGGGACAGAAAGCTTGCTACAAACAGAGGGATTAACTGGAGGAAACCCTCACCTGTGATGCAGGAAGAATTTCCAAAACACAGAGTGCCGTGGAGGGAAAGGAGAGCAGCTGATAAGGTTCCCTGTTTATCTGAAAGGCAAAACCACCAGAAGTACTTACAGCCTTGGGAAAAGGAAAGAAATGTAAGTCAGGACATTTGTATGAGTGAAGAAGATGATTGCATGTTTGTAAAGCCTTATAAGAAACTGCAAAAACCTGTTAGGAACAGAGCAGGGCAGTTCTATGAGCTCTCTGATAAGTACTTGCCATATCATAGAGAGAGTTCTGACGAAGGTTCTGAAACTGAGTTAAGAACATTTCAAACTCTCTGTCCACAAGATAATACAGTTGAAGAGCCCATGTGTACAGATAGTTATATGCCTTATGAGGAGGACATGGACTGCTCTCTGGTCATAACTAATGAGAGTTCTCTACGCTAGCTAAGCATAAGGGTGCCGTGCACAAAGCTAGAAGAATACAGAGAAAAACTGTCAGCATTTATTTCACCTGGTTCTTGTTTTGTTACTGATTCTGTACAAGCAAGAAGCTGTTTTCATTTCACCATTTTGTTTGCCAGAAGTATGGCTACCTCTTAATTTTCATACTGTGTATTACTTTGAAAATCCTGAAACCCCGGGAGGGGAATAAAGCCTGTTTTCAACCTGACACTCCGTCGCAACTACAATTTCTTACCTGGAAGGGTCAGGCCCAGCAGTGTACCTAGCTACCTATACCTAGTTGGGCCACTGCTGGTGACAATATATAATATAATAAAAAAATATATTAATAGTAATAAAAATACACTAAAATTAATAATTAAAATAAAAATAATAAAAATTTTTTTAAAAAAAATATAATAAATAATTAAAATAAACTAAAATAAACCCCACTCTGAGGCAAATAAGATGAGGAACAAAAATACAAAATCCAGTCGCTAACGAAACTAATAATTGTCTCATGCTGTGAAGAGTATGGAATTATTCTGACTATAGGAAAACGGAGAAATCCTGATCTAAATTGAGACCGTTCGGAGCCAGAGTATTTAGGAGAAAAATGTATCTCTGTTCGAGCTGAAGAATGGTCTTATTTACGTCTCCCCCTCTCCAATTGGTTTTGACTTGTTTTATCACAAAGAACTTTAGATCAGTCACTTTATGTTTAAGTGTCTGCCAATGGGAAACTAGGGGTTTGTCTTCTACGTTCCTCTTAATGCAGCTCTTGTGCTCCATAATCCTAATCTTGACCTTACGGGTGGTTTTTCCTACATAGAGCAATTTACAGGGGCATTGTATCACATAGATAACGTTATGTGTTTCACAATTGGCAAAATCATTGATTGGAAACTTCTTATGTGTGGTTGGATGGATAAAAGAATTTCTAACGGGTAAAACATTCAAGCAAACAGCACATCTACCACACTGAAATTGACCCTTGTATTGCGTTAGGAGTCTCTTTTCTGTGAGTGCAGATGGCACTAATAAATTGCGTAAATTGATATTTCGTTTATGTGCAACAATAAGATTTTGGTCTTGAAAGGCCAGCAGGGACTGGAGAATATGCCATTCTTTCTTAAGAATAGTAGTTATCTTAGCAGAAAATTGAGAGTACAGTAAAGGACAGACTAACCCTTTATTGGGTTTCTTTTCTTTCGGTTTCAAAAGTTGATTACGCGATGTATTCTTAGCTCTTTTATATGCAGAATCAACGTATCTAATCGGGTATCCTTTCTCCAGAAAACTCTTCTTCATATTAACCGCCTCTCTTTCAAAATCCTGTATATCTGAACATACCCTTCTAACCCTGAGAAATTGACTTATGGGAAGATTATTTTTCAAAGATAAATTGTGAAAGCTATTATAATGTAGGAAGTGATTCTTGTCTGTAGGCTTCTTATAAAGGGTTGTAGAGAACCCAACGTTCTCCTTACGGATCAAGAGGTCTAAGTACGGGATTTTATGGAAATCGTAAGTCAACTGAAATCGTAGATTATTATCTAACTGGTTAATCCATGTATTAAATTGCCTTAAAAGATCTTCGGTACCTTTCCAAAGTATTAAGACGTCATCTATATATCTTATCCATAAAACCACATTGTTATGAAATGGATGTTCTTTCAAAAAAATCTCTTCGAAATTGTACACATATAAATTTGCCACATCAGGGGCCATGGCTGACCCCATGGCCACCCCCTTGATCTGCTTATAAAATAACTCTCTAAAACAGAAGAAATTTTCAAAGAGTGCAATCTGTGCTAAGGAGAGAAGAAAGGTGGTAGGAATGCGTCGTGCTGTACGTTTCAAAAGATAATATGTAATGATTTCTAGAGCTTCTTTCTGTGGTATATTTGTATATAGTGACTCGACATCAAGAGTCACTAAAATAATATCGGTGGTGCAAATATCAAAGGTAGATAGAATCTCAATAACATGCGCTGAATCGCGTACATACGACCACATTTCTTTAATAAATGGACGTAAAAATATGTCTAAGAATTTTGAAAGAGGTTCAAGGATGGAGCCAATGGATGATACAATAGGTCGCCCAGGTGGTTTCTCAAGGCATTTATGAATCTTGGGCAAAATATAAATAGTAGGAGTCACAGGTGTATCAACCGTCAAAAAATCTCTCTCTTTCTTTGTAATGTAGCCTATTTCGAACCCAGACATAACAAGATTATCTATTGTTTTTTTGATATCAGTAGTTGGGTCTTTATCTAATCTCTGATAAAAGGTCTTGTCATTTAACTGTCTAGTCACTTCATTTATAAAAGTGGGTGTAATAATGTAGTATATTATTCTCCTGAAAGTTTGGATCCTCTTCTCTCCATACTGTTTTTTAGAACCTACAAAGTGTTTTTTGTTTTATTTCTTGCACATGTTCATACGTCTCTATGAGCCGTCGATTAAGGAACAGTAATAAGTGGGAGAGTAGCGATTCTTCAAACCTCCTTTTAATTATGTTCTTGTAAATCACACCTACCTCAAGCTTTTGATAAATAAGAAGAACAGTGTAGTATATCTCCTTTTATTTGGTTTTCTGAGTATCCAGACCCTCCTTTGGCCCCACTGTTTTTTAAGAATTTATCAGGAGTTTGTGTTGTTTATTTCTTGTACTGATACTATTTATACTTGGTTTTAGCTCAGCTGATTCTGCGATGTAACCTTGGCCCTACTCCATACTATTTTATAAGTACAATTTAATTCTCCATTAATATTTTTGGACAGAAGTTGGAATTAATTGAGATTTAGTACTATTTTTCCCACCTTTTTTCTGATTATGATAGATGGCTAATTAATACTTGTGTCTCTCTCATTTATGTACTCCTCCCACATCCGACCTAGAGTAATGCCTGCTGCGTGTTCTTTGTGTTTCCGGTCTTTAGTTTCCAGTAATTTATGCTCCTAAAATACATACAAGTTATCTCCAATGGTATACATATGCTTTTTCTTATGTCTTCTTCATTTTAGTTTTTTAACTCCTTGCATTTACTGTGTGCCATCGTTTCTACATAGAAGCTGTGTACCTCCTGAGAGGTTTGCATGTCATCTCTACAAATAAGGTAGTAATAACACAAGTATGATGTTGATCATCTTCACAAGGACTGTATTTTAATGTGTCTGTATGGATTTAGTTGTGGTTTATTTTGTTGTATTTTCTATCACACTATTTTAATATTTATATTTTATTTGAGTATTGTGTTTCCAGCATTTGAGTTCTATTATATATTATTTATTATTATTATTATTATTTTTAATTTTTTAATTATTTATATGAGAGTATTACTATTATTTTTTTATATATATTTTTTTTATTTAATATATATTTTTTATTATTTATTATTGCATACTGATTTCTATTTCTGTATAATAGAGTTAATTGAATGTCTATGAGTATTTGTTCTTTCATTATTATTTGATTTTTTAATATTGTTTGTTTCTATGTCTTTAGTACCTATGTAGACAACCCCTGATGAAGGTCTCCGAAAAACGGCCTGTGTCGGGTTGCTAGGTCTGAGATTTCAAATAAAGTGTTTTTCCACCTTATCACGCTTTGGACTGTGTGCCTATATGAGGCAGGGTCCTGGGGGGTCCCTTCCCTCTTTTGGTATAACCGTAATGTCTGCACACTTCATATCTCTGGGGAAACAACCCTGATGGAATATTGTGTCATACATTGCCAGGAGGGTTGGAGTGATCTTATTCTCCAATATCTTATAGTATTCTGACCTGAATCCATCCGGACCCGGGACTTTATGGGGTTTGCCCCTTCGGATTGCTATCTGTATTCCCTTCCCAGAAATATGAGCATTAAGGGCCCTCTGTGCCTCCTCCCCTAACTCTGGAAGATTTAGCCCATCAAGGAATTTCCGGCCCTGCTCGAAGTCCCTCTCCTCCTCTGCGTACAGATTGGCATAAAAGTTTCTAAAGATAGTCGCAATCTGCTGTGGTTTGTGGTGTATAACGCCTTCCGTGTTTCTCATAACTGGGACAAATCGCGCACCCCCCGGGTTCCTAACCATTCTGGCTAATAGTCTTCCCGATCTATTCCCAAATTTGAATAGCTGATGCTTATAGTACTGCAAGGACATATTAGCCCGCCTCTGCAGGAGCTCACTAAGAGCCGCTTGGACCCTCACATACTCCTGCTGAGTGGCTCTATTCCGTGTTCTACTCTGCCTCCTCTGTAACGCCTGGAGAGAGCGCTCCATCACTAGTAGACTCTGATCAAGATGTTTGCGCCGACGTATAGTGTATGCAATGATAGCCCCCCTCATTACCGCTTTGCTTGCTTCCCAGAACAAAAGTGGTGAACACTGGGGTGTGTCATTGAACCCTGTGTATTCCTCCCACTGTTTCTCCAAGTATGTTCTGAAATCTTTATCCTCCTATAGGTATGTGGGGAAGCGCCATCCCAACCTTCCCGGGCCTTGAGTATCCCAGCTTACCCAGACCAACCCGTGGTCGGAAATCATGACAGGCTCAATCTCCGCCTGCGATACTTGAGCAAAGCCTCCTACCCTAACTAAAATATAATCAATTCGTGACCAGGTCAGGTGTGCTCTAGACTGGTGCGTGTATTCCCGTGTCCCTGGGTGCAAAGCCTGCCATATGTCAACCATGTCCCCCATCCTACACAAATAACCGATCCCTTTCTTAGACCACGTCCTATCCTCACTCCTCCCAGACTTGTCTAACTTCGGATCATGTGGGCAATTGAAATCTTCTGCCAAAATCAGCTTCCTCCCTCCTGCTTTTGTGATAAACTTTAACAGATCTTTGAAAAAGCCGTGGTCATACACATTGGGGGCATAAACATTCCCTATCCAAAGTTCTTGTGTACAAAGCTTTGCCTACAGAAAAATGTATCTCCCCTGAGGATCCGCCTCACACTCTACCACTTCTAATGGGAGGCCCTTCTGAACTAGAACCACCACCCCCACCTTCTTGGACCCCGACAACGCCCCATAGGATTTTGTCACCCACTCTCTTGCCAAGTTCCCATGCTCTTCCTCGCTCAGATGGGTCTCCTGCAGCAATGCAATCTGCGCTCCTTTCCTCTTGAGCACCTGCAGTATTTTGGTCCATTTGACTGGCGAGCCAATCCCCCCTACGTTCCATGAAATAATCTTTACATTACTCATCGTCTCTTATCTCGGGTTTTACCCTGCATAAGTTGCTTTGCTCCACAGGCTCTAGGAGCCGCCCAGCCTCGGCCCCCCATGAGCTTACCAAGCCTCTCCAAACATCTACTCTTCCCTGATGCTGTTCTTTACCTCCCGCAGAGCGCTCATACCCTTCCGCTGGACCCCCACCCTTCCCGCCCCTCCCCCCTGTTCCCTCCCTCCCCCGTGTACCCCGTAACCCACACCCCATACCCCCTCCCCAAAGCCACCCTCCCTCCCCTAGTCCCCTCCCCCCTATCAACCTGGTAGCCATCGCTATTATCCCTTCTGGGATGGATCACTGTCCACACAACCGGGCCGCCCCCTTCCCCAAAGGCTGTAGGGGGGGGGGGAACCGTTCAAAAGATGCTCTCATGTCCGTCTCTGGGTCGATCAAAAGATAGAATACTTGGCGCCAAACTTTTCCAAGTCCTGTTGCAACCTCCATCCCTCAATCTTAACTTGTGTACAAACTCAATGTCCATCACTCAACACTTATCCTTGTCTGTACGCGGCGGTGTGTCCTAGTGCAAGGTGTCTAAGAATTTCTTCACAGCCTGGGCTTGATCAAAAGTATGTGCTGATCCTTTATGAAAGATTTTCAGCAGAGCTGGATAGCTTAGCGTAAAGCGGATTCCCCCTTTGGCTATGTAACCTGTTACCTTGTTCTATGTTCTATGTAAACAGTTGTATAATACTGTCAGTTATGTTACATGTAAACCGTCTTGAATTGTAGAAAGACGGTATATAAAAACTGTTAAATAAATAAATAAATACTGGCGAAAATTCTTTCTGTTTCGCCGCCAGTGCTGCTGAATAGTCCTGGAACATAAGGATCGAGCTATTGTCCAGTTTTAAAGTTCTCTGCTTCCGGTAGGCCTGCAAGAGCATTGCTTTATGCTGAAAGTTCAGTATCCGCGCCAACACCGGTCTCGGTCTCTCATTCGCCTCGCGTCTCTGGCCCAACCGGTGTGCTCTTTCCACTTTTATTTGCCCTTGTAGCTCCATGAGGCCCAGCTCCTTCGGCAGCCACACCTCGAATAGGCCTGGGAGCTGTTGGTCTGTCCATGACTCTGGTACTCCCACTAGCCTCAAATTATTTCTTCTGGACCTATTTTCCAGATCATCCACCTTAATAAGCAATGCATCGATTTGCTTTTGGTGCCTTTGAGTGTCCTGCTCCAACAAGAGTTCACTATCTTCCAATACTGTTACTCTCTGCTCCACCTCCTCCACTCTCCGAGTAATTTCAGTGAAGGTCTCTCCCATCTCCTCCAATTTTTTCAACACTGTGTCAAATTTAGGTTCCAATAGCTTGACCACCTCCAGTGCCAGCTCCTCGGAGCCCGACTCCACACCTCCAGACCCCGGCGAATCCGGATGCTCACAGCCTTGGGGAGTAGCCGCCATTTTGGCTTCGCGAGACGCATGCGGCTTCTCCTTTTTTTGTCGTTGACCGCATGTCTCTTTTCACTCACCCGATTCCCCAGAAACACCGTAAGGTTCCTTCTCTTTGTGGGTCTTCTTCCCTCTCAATCTATGATTATTCTAGCTTGATTTTCTGCCGGTTCGGGGAAGTGGCCCGGGAGCACGACGAGGACACGTCCTCACTCGCTCATGTGCTCACGTGATCCCCCCCAAGTCAGGCTTTTTTTCAAATTTTCTCTTTGCCTGCCTTATCAGTGCCTTGCATTTAACTTGCTAATGCTTAAGTTGTTTCCAGTTTTCGGCATTATGCTTCTTTCTCCATTTCCTGAAAGATGCTTTTTTGGCTACAACAGCCTCTCTGACCTCACCTTTAAACCATGCTGGCAGTTTTTTGGACTTCCTTCCACGTTTGTTAAAGCGTGCAATATTTTTAAATGACACCCATACTTGTTGTAAATCTTTAACCTTTCCAGCTGCTCCTTTTAGTTTTTTCTTAACTATTTTCCTCATTTTATCATAATCTCCCTTTTGAAAGTTAAAAGGTGGTACTGTAGATTTCCTTGCTGTCCTTTCTTCATTTATTAAATCAAATGTGTAATGCTATGATTACTATTGCCACGTGGCCCCAACACCCTTATCTTTTGCATAAGATCTTGGGTTCCACTAAAGACTAGGTCCAAAATGGCTTTCCCTCATCGGTTCCTGAACCAGCTGCTCCAAAAAGCAATCATTTATTTCATCTAGAAAAAATCTGCCTAGAATATCCTGCTCTGACACTGACCCAATCGATACCAGGGTAATTGGAATCACCCATTATTATTCCTGTGCTGTAACTTTTGCTAGCTTCCATGATTCCTTTGAGCATTTCATCATCCATTTGATTATTCTGGCCAGGCGGTTGGTAGTACACCCCCACTGACATTGTCTTCCCCTTGTTACATGGAATTTCAATCCATAGAGATTCTACAGTTTATTTTGTTTACTGCAAAACCTGAATCCTGTGTGACTCAATACTCTCTCTAACAGAGTGCAACCCCTCCACCAATTTGATCTATTCTATCATTGCAATATAATTTGTACCCAGGTATCACAGTGTCTCACTAGTTGTCCTCCTTCCACCATGTCTCTGAGATACCAATCATATCTAACCTCTCATTTAGTGCTATATATTCTAACTCTCCCATGTTATTTTTTAGACTTCTAGTAGTTGAATACAAGCATTTTATAAATTGTATTTTATTTGTATTAATCTGGTTATCAGTAGGCAGGGATAATTTTGAATGTACTTAAGGGCATTTGGGTTACTTTTATCTTTATTAGAACCTCTCTGTTGATATGCCCTAACTTCATTCTTTTGCTAGTATCCCTCAGGGATACATTGTTCCAAACCATGCGCTCTTTGGCGACTGTTGGCTTTCCCCTATTATCTGGTATATCACACCAATACAAATGGATTTCTCTTTTCCTCATTGTAGTTTAACCCACAGTGCCTCCTTGCTCTCTTTTAGGCCCTGTAATTTGATAACTTTAATATTTTTTACATATAGTGCTGCTACTCCTCCTTTTCTTCCTACTCTGTCCTTCTTGAATAAATTATATCCCGGTCATAAATGTCTGTGAACCATGTCTCCGTAACAGCCACTAAATCCAAATCAGTCTCTTCCATTAAAGCCTCAACATCTAGGATCTTATTTCCCATGCTACAGGCATTTATGCACACTGCTTTCCAAATGTTTCCCCCTTTTACCCATTTCTACAGAGGTATTTAATGTTTTACTTACCTGAGGGCTTTCACTTACCTGGGGGGCTTTCGTCATCCTTCCCCAACGAATCTAGTTTGAGTTGAACACATTCCATTTCATTCTTGGCCACCTTCAACTTCCCTAGGTTCATTCTTCATACATTCTATGTCCCACTATGTAAGACATCTTTGCAGCTTCTGACTCTCATTTCATGTGCAGCTAAATTAAAAGTCAGAGGTCCCAAGCACTTTGATCCAACCATATCATAAATGCTGGCTTTATTCTGAAAAGTCTTCAGTTTATCCCCAGGAACCAGTTGAGTGTTTTCCAACCTGGGAGTCTCATCTTCCAGACTGTAGTGCAATTTGTTTTGTTGCGACTATCCATTGGTTTGCATGACAAGATACGGAAGTACATAGCTAGGCCTCTTTCTTTTGCACAGATAATGCTAGTGTTGTTGCCATTGTCACAGAAATGTGATCCTCCACCGCCAACACCATCCCATTTTGCTGCTGCCCAGATGGGTGGTTTGTCTTAGTCTGGCACCTCAGCTGAGACCTGTCCATCTTGGGAGACCCTGCCAGTAGTTACGTTATGATAGCTTAACTCTCAGCATCACTCTTGCACACAAGCCCTCAGAGCATGACATGCTGCAGACTTAGTGAAGGGGCAAATTCACATGAACAGGCTGTGATAATCCAAGAGCATGCTAAATTTTAGATATGGATCAAAAGAAAAACACTCAACTGTACAGATAGCTGGGAAATATTGTAGTCATTGAAAAAATATGCAGGATAAAGATTTTGTACAGAATGACGGAATCAAAAACATAATAACCATGCAATCAATGTACATCTGGAAACTATAAGCAAAATTAGTATAATGTTGATGCAAAGAATAATCGCAATATAGGAAGACAGTGACAACATTAATATACTTCTGATTTAAGCCATGTATGTTATGCAGGTTTCTATGACAAACCAGTAGGTTGCAAGCACTGTGAAGAATAATTAGTAAAATATGCCAACAGTATACAAGCATGTCATTAGACTGCTGTAAACTAAAAAATATATTCTGAATATATTATATATATGCCAGCATTTCATCATGCCTTGTTGTGCCCAGGCAATTCACTGTTAATAAACTGGATCAGGAAACCCAAACATTAGTGTCCATAAAATATGTTAAAGCAATCTGAATACTATTTTTCCCTAAAATGTTTTATGTTTGTTATGTTTATGTTTATTGGTTCTTGATATACCGCCCTTTGTGACATCAGGGCGGTTTACAATTCAAAGTAATAACATAAAATTATGGCTCAAGGCCAGAAAAATGAAAAGGAACTACAAAATTTTGACAGTAAAGAAAGGTCAAAGAATCAAACCAGACAGGACCATAGAGAGGAAGTCGACAAACATATATATATACACCAAGGTTATAGGACTGAATCTGGGAGATTATGAGTGGAGATTATGAGAGAAGGCAGAAAAACCGAGGGGTAGACATCTGGTGATGAGTGGATGTTCACCATCCTTGATACCCATAAACAAAAAGAGAGTAAAAATCAAAAATTGTAAATCAAAAGTGCATGTATGTATGTTAATCTTGGAAGATGAACCATGAGGAAAAATCACTCCCTCTCGTGGCTTTACTTCCTTTTTACTCAATTAGTACGAGCCCCATTGGAGCTTTAAAACCATAGGTAAAACACACCATGTGATGGTGCACCCTACACCCTACATATTCAAAAGTTATAATTCTTCCAACGTATTCAAAAATTCAAACAAGACCGAGCCAAATAGCAACTCAAACTTGTCACTTATCTGCATGTCCTGATGAAGTTGAGTTCAGTTCATTTTTCAAAACTCAAACAGGTAATGATCTCTCCAATGTCCGCAGTTATGTAACCAAGAACACAGTACTGCGTTTCGGGCAAACAAATCCTAATGCCCTGTTTCAACGCTTTCTTTAGACTGCAAACACGATGTTCTGGCTCCCCTGATCCGTTCAGGACACCAACACATGCTCATTCACAATCTAATGCCCAAGTGTAAGAGCCAATAGCTAAATGCCAATCCTAAGCCAATCACAGATGTACACGTCATGAAAAAGGCTCCCTACAAATATCTCACAAAAGACTATTCCAATTAAGTTCTTTGTTAAGACCAAATGGCTCTACCGTAGACAACTTAAATATCCATGTTTTTTCAAGCAACTGGAGACGTTGTTCACGATTACCCCCTCTTGGATTTTGTGGTACATAATCAAGTATTCTCCAGGAAAATTCCCTGAATGATTGTTGATGGTCCAAGCAATGTTGAACTTTGGGGGCAGACATAGTTTTTGTCTTTATTCTCGATGCATGTTCACACAATCTAGTGCGAATAGAACGAATTGTTCTTCCAATGTATAAAAGGTTGCATGGACAGATTAAAACGTATACTACATAAGAAGTAAAGCATGTAGTATGCCACCTAGCTACATGGCAAAAATCAAAATTAGGTATACACCAGTCCTTGCCTGCAATGGACTGATGACAATAGTCACACGCATTGCAAGGAAAATGACCCAAAATGATATGTCACTCAAACGATGGTCGGTCTAAAGGAGAATAGGTGATATCTATAAAATCACGAAGAGTGTGCGCTATTTGCAATCTTCTTTGAAAACATGAGTGTAGATGCAAAATGTGCCAATGTTTTGTGAGAATCTTCTTGATTTTTTCTGAATGTGACAAACGGTAATATCCCCACTAATGTATCAGATTGTGAAAGGGGCGCTGAACTATTTAAAACCCCTTGATCTTCCAAGGGGAATAGCCATTCACGGTGAGTATACTTAGCACGCAAAAAAGCTTTCTTAATCACTTTTTTGGGATATCCTCTATGTACCAAACGTAAGGATAATTCATGTGCATGTTCAACAAAATCCTGAAAATTCGAACAGATCCGACGTAAATTTTGAAGATTAGTAGATTTTGTAGGTATCACCTCTTCTCCTTTAGACCATCGTTTGAGCGACATAGAGTATCAGTTATTTTGTAGTATTGGTTCACCATCCTTGATAGACAGAGAAGATCTAAAGAGTCATGGAGAATAAGGTCCTGAATCAGCAGAGTTTTATCTCGAAGGGAGCGACAATTTACTGTATCTCCAGGAACAAGCAGGAATGTAGTCTTCACATATGGGTATCGTCGGTACCGATGGAGCCTGCGCGGGAATGCTCCCCAGCGTCCAATAGGAAAGCTTTTAGGAGCATCCTGCAGTGCCTGCATGTTGCCTTCCCGCCTTTCCCACTCTCCTTCGTCAGTTTTTCGATTTCCGCGGAGCCGACAGGTCGCATACCATGTCACTGCAGAAAATTCTTTTTTACTTCTTTGTTTTTTTGTGGTCGCGTCTGCCTTCACTCGATGCCTACCGGTACTGCCGGTTCTCTTTTATTCTTTACTAAAAAAAAAAAAAAAATCTTTTCTAAAGTACTTCTTCAGAAGTCTTTTTCCTCTCGGTGCTAGGCACTATTTTGGGCACTAGGCCCATTTTTCTTTTACAATGGAAAAATCAGCTACTGGTTTTAAAAAATGTTCTAAGTGTGGTGGTACCATATCCGTCACCGACACCCATGACTGGTGTCTCAAATGTTTAGGACCTGACCACTCTCCAATGGAATGTCTCTCCTGTAGAAAGATGACCAAAAGGGGCCTGCAGAATAGAGCTGCAAAACTCGGTACCCTTTCTTCCACAGATGTGATGTCTGTTGCATCAACGTCTTCCAGGGCTTCATCTTCCTCCCATGGATCTCAGGTAACTAAACGTAAGTCTGCAAAGACTAGCCGGCCCTCAAAGGGTAGATCTCCTTCAAAGTATCAAGATGCCATCGGCGTTGCCCTTGAGGAAAGTTCACCTTCCAAAGCACTAACGGGGCTCAAGGATGTTCTCGAGGCTTCCACCTCGGCAGAACTACTGGTGCCATACTCTGGGGTCCTGGCTGCTTTTACCGGTACCGACACCCAATCATCGGCAGGAGCGATAGATCAAAGATTTCTCACTATCGAACGCAGTCTAGCAGCTCTTCTAACAGCTTTGGTATCGTTGAAACCGCTTCAGACTGTTCAACAGACATCGGTACCGTTGGCACCGGCCTCGGCAGGTATATCCCCTGTAGGAATGGACAGGTAAAGGGGCTGCCAGAATCCCCAATATGTAATTGAAGATGGATGAATTTCTTGATGCAGATCTCTGGGATGTGCTGATGGAGGAAATTTTCTGGTGGTGGCCATCACTCGCGGGTTTGTCCTTTCACCTACTTCCTCTTAAATAGAATAGGATATCATGATCATGAGTTCTGTGTAACTGTCTTTAAAATAGTTGAGAACATTGTTAACGCAAACATAAAGAGTAAACATAGGCTATGAACTGTGCAACCATAGTTCATTGTACAGTCAACTATAGGTCACTGCTGGCACAGCATAATTTCTGCAACTCTGCAATTATAAATAATTCTGTCATAATCAAGTAAATTTCATCTAATACATTGGAATCAGCTCTAACTCTGTAAAAGAATTCTAGCGACACCTTGTGTTATTTTATGTTTATGATTAATGACTGTGTTACTTCCCCTTTTTCTTTAATAAAAAAGGGCTTCAAGGGAGGAAGACTTTGAATCCAACAGAGGTGGAACCGTGCTGTGTCCATGGACCTTCTGTTGCTTTCCCTTTGAGCTCAAAGAAAGTGGCACTTTGTGTGTGATTGCGTTCTGTGTTACTCTCTGCTTATTTCTCACTGCTTGAGGGACCAGAGACCGAAAGAGCCGTGGTATCGTGGCCAGATCGCAGGTATTCTTCACCCCTCATGCCGAGTCTAGAGTCCATCCCCGGTATCGAAGGATCGGTACCGAGACACCTCGATACCGACTTTGATCGATACCGGTACCGTGCCTTGCACGAACATCGGGATCAGAGATATTTTGAATCTTCCGATTCCGATGACTCCGATGACTCTGCCGATACCAGAGCACTTCTTCCAGAGGATCCATCTCCTTCTCCTCAGCGTAGAATGTTTCCTCCAGAGGATATGTCCTTCCATGATTTTATTTGTGATGTGGCTCGAGGCCTTGCAATCACAGTGGCTCCTGAAAAGGAGCCTAGAGCAGAAGAGCTAGAGATTCTTCAATACCCTAAAACTCCTAAAGAGGCAGCTACTTTGCCCATTCATAAGATCCTGCATGATCTCATGCTGAGAATGTGGGAGACTCCTTTAACCACATCTCCACACTCTTGCAGACTCGATATCATGTATCGATTTCCACCTTGTCCTGGCTTTCAGAAGATTCAGTTACCACACCATTCAATGGTAGTGGAATCGGCCATGCGCAGGATAAAGAGCGCAAAAAGACATTCTTCCAATCCTCCAGGCCGCGAATCCAGGACTCTCGATGCTTTTGGGCGTCGATGCTTCCAAGCTTCCATGCTCTCAGCTAGAATCAGCTTATACATCCTGTACATGGGGATGTTCCTCAAAGAGGTTACAGAAGACTTGGAGCTTATGAGCCCCCTTCTTCCTGATGATAAAAGACAGGATTTTCTTGCTCTGGTCAAACATGCCCAAGATGTTTCCAAGTTTGTCAACTGTGCAGCCTTTAAACATAGAAACACAGAAATATGACGACAGAAAAAGACCACATGGCCTATCTAGTCTGTCCTTCCATAACAACTACAACAGTCCCCTTTTTACCTTTAGAGATCCTCTGTGTTTGTCCCATGCTTTTTTGAATTCAGTTACTGTCCTCATCTCTACCACCTCCACTGGGAGACTATTCCAAGGATCCACTACTATTTCCATAAAGAAATATTTCCGCATATCACTCCTGAATCTATCTCCCTTCACCCTCATCCCATGTCCCCTCGTAGGAGAACTTGCTTTCAATTGAAAGAAGCTCTCTCCCTGAACATTTATGCCACGGAGGTATTTAAACATCTCAATCTTAAGAAAAGTGGAAGAAAGTCCAAAAAACTGCCAGCATGGTTTAAAGGTGAGGTCAGAGAGGCTGTTGCTGCCAAAAAAGCATCCTCAGGAAATGGAAAAAAGAGTCAGATGAAGAAAACTGGAAACAGCACAAGCACTGGCAAGTTAAATGCAAAGCATTGATAAGGCACGCAAAGCGAGAATTTGAGAAGGAACTTGCTACGGAAGCAAAAACACGAAATAAAGACTTTTTCAAGTACAATCGTAGCAAAAGGCCTGTGAGAGAGTCCGTTGGGCCATTAGATGATAGAGGGGCAAAAGGGGCAGTAAGAGGAGACAAGGCTATAGCAGAGAGACTGAATGAATTCTTTGCTTCGGTCTTTACTGAGGAAGATGTAGGGATGTTACCCAAGACTGAAGTGGTATTTAAAGGTGATACTGCACTACACCGGGAAGATATATTACATCTATTTGATAAACTGAATAGTAGCAAATCACCTGGACCGGATGGTATACATCCAAGAGTGTTGAAAGAACTGAAATATGAGATTGCGGACCTGCTATTGGTAATCTGTGAACTTTCATTAAAATCATCTGTAACACCTGAAGATTGGAGGGTCGCCAACGTAACACCAATCTTTAAGAAGGGTTCCAGGGGTGACCCGGGAAATTACAGACCAGTGAGTCTGACGTCAGTACTGGGGAAAATGGTAGAAACCATCATAAAGAACAAAATTACACAGCATGTAGATAGTCATGGCCTAATGGGAGACAGCCAACATAGCTTTAGATAAGGAAGATCCTGTCTTACTAATCTGATATATTTTTTTGAAGGTGTGCATAAACAGGTAGACAAAGGTGAGTCGGTTGATATAGTGTATCTGGAATTTCAGAAAGCTTTGATATGGTCCCTCATCAGAGACTTTTGGCGAAACTAAAAAGTCATGGGATAGGAGGCAGTGTACTATTGTGGATCGGGAACTGGTTAAAAGATAGAAAGCAGAGGGTACGGCTAAATGGCCAATATTCCCAATGGAAAAGGGGAATAGTGGAGTACCCCAGAGATCTGTGCTGGGTCCGCTACTTTTTGACATATTCATAAATGACCTGGAAAAGGGAATAACGAGTGAGGTTATCAAATTTGCAGATGATACAAAACTGTTTAAAGTTGTTAAAACCCAAGAGGATTGTGGAAAACTGCAGGAGGATCTGGATAAATTAGAAGACTGGGCATCCAAATGGCAGATGAAATTTAATGTGGACAAGTGCAAAGTTATGCACCTAGGAAAGAACAACCCACACTATAGTTACACAATGCAAGGTTCCACATTGGGAACCACCACCCAGGAAAAAGATTTAGGAGTCATCGTGGATAACATGTTAAAACCCTCTGCCCAGTGTGCAGCTGCAGCCAAGAAAGTAAATAGAATGCTAGGTATCATAAAGAAAGGGATGGAAAATAAAACAAAGGATATTATAATGCCTCTGTATCGTTCCATGGTACGACCGCACCTTGAATATTGTGTGCAGTTCTGGTCACCGTATCTTAAAAAGGACATAGCAAGCGAATGCTCTTGCGGAAGGCCTGTCTGGTGGGTAAAGGGCCGATTCTCCGGTTGTGGCGGGAGAATCAACCGCCAACTTTTAGTGAATGGCGGAATAATTTCCCATCAGTTGATGTTGCTGGAGCGTTGGCTCGCGCGGGGCAGTGTCAAGCGCTGGACAGTGTTTATGACAACATGGGAACCCTATATTCAACAATTAGGGGCGCGTAGTCGTAACAAAATCCTTCAAATGGGGAGTTGAAAGGAAAAGGGGGAGGAGGGGTGGGTATTTAGTGCTTCCAATATCTGGACTGGCTTATAATTTGCTGCTGGAGGAGTGTGGGGGAGGGAGTGGCGGGGAGAGGGGGGGTGGGGATGATATGATAAAAAAACACCTGTTGTATTATTTACTGTGGTCGTCCGGAGGGGATAAGAGTACACCCCTCGTGGAGGCCTGGTTATCTGTTTCTTTATGTTTGTACTTACTGGTGGATTTAAATAAAGCATTAAAAAAAAAAAAAAGGACATAGCATTATTAGAAAAAGTACAGAGAAGAGCCACCAAAATGGTGAAGGGGATGGAAGGCTACTCCTATGAAGAGAGGCTACAAAGGTTGGGGCTCTTCAACCTGGAAAAGAGACAGCTGAGGGGAGATATGATAGAGGTCTATAAATTAATGAATGGAGTGGAGCAGGTAAACGTGTATCAATTGTTTACGCTATCAGAATATAGAAAGACTAGGGGACATGCAATGAAGCTACAGGGTAAACTATTTAAGACAAATAAGAGAAAATATTTTTTCACTCAACGTGTAATCAAACTCTGGAATTTGTTACCGGAGGATGTAGTAAGGGCTGTTAGTGTAGCTGGGTTTAAAAAAGGTTTGGACAAGTTCCTGGAGGAAAGGTCCATAAACCACTATTAAAAAGGGACCCAGGATAATCAATGCTTGACCCAGTACAAGCATTGTGGAACCTGTGTCTTTTGGGGATACTGCTAGGTACGTATGACCTAGATTGACCACTGTTGGAAACAGAATACTGGGCTTGATGGACCTCGGTCTGACCCAGTATGGCATATCTTATGTTCTTATGTTCTTAATCATATCACCTCTATCCTGCCTTTCCTCTAAGGTGTACATATTAAGATCCTTCAGTCTGTCCTCATATGCTTTATAATGAAGACCACTAATCATTTTAGTAGCCACCCTCTGCACCGACTCCATCCTGTTCACATCCTTTTGAAGGTGCGGTCTCCAGAATTGCACACTATACTCCAAATGAGGTCGCACCAAAGACTTATACAGAGGCATTATCACCTCCTTTTTTCTGCTAGCCATTCCTCTCCGTATGCACCCAAGCATCCTTCTAGCTTTGGCCATTGCCTTTTCTACCTGTTTAGCTACTTTAAGATCATCAGACACGACCACGCCTAGGTCCCACTCTTCTTTAATGGACAAAAGTACTTCACCCCCTATACTATATTGCTCTCTTGGATTGCTGCAGCCCAAATGCATGACCTTACATTTTTTAACATTAAATCCCAGCTGCCAAATTCTAGACCATTCTTCAAGCTTAGCTAGATCCCTCCTCATGTTATCTACCCCTTCCTGGGTGTCTACTCTATTGCCGATTTTGGTATCATCCGCAAAGAGGCAAACCTTACCTGAAAGCCCTTCCGCTATATCACTAACAAAGATGTTAAGAAGAATCGGACCAAGGACAGATCCCTGGGGCACACCACTGATAACATCCTTCTCCTCAGAGTGAGCTCCATTTACTTGTACTCTTTGTCGCCTCCCATCCAACCAATTTCTAACCCAAGCAGTAACTTTAGGGTCCATCCCTAGGGTGCTCAGTTTGTTTATAAGTCGCCTGTGAGGAATAGTGTCAAAGGCTTTACTGAAATCTAAATACACCACATCTAGGGCTCTCCCTCGGTCCAACTCCCTGGTCACCCAGTTAAAGAAATCAATCAGATTTGTCTGACAAGACCTGCCTCTGGTGAATCCATGCTGCCTCAGATCCTGTAATCTGCTGGACTCCAGAAACCTAACTATTTTCTCTTTCAGTAGCGTTTCCAATAATTTACTCACCACCGAAGTTAAACTAACCGGCCTGTAGTTTTCAACCATTAGTGAGAGTTACAAGCTTTAGTGGCTGATCCTCCTTATACAATTTTTAACCATGATAAGGTTGTTCTTAGGACTCATCCTCACTTTATGCCAAAGGTGGTCTCGCCTTTCCACTTAAACCAGGCGATTTACCTTCCTGTATTCTTTCCATGGCCACGGAATTTATTTTATTTATTTTTATTTAACTGTTTTTATATCCTGCTTTTCACCGGGTCAAAGCGGTTTAACATCAAAGGGGTGGGGGACAGTAATCAATTCTTAGGGTGGAGGGGCTGTCACCGGGGAGGCCAACATTAATGATCTGAACAGACATTAAGGACTTAAACAATGGAAATCAGTCTCTTAGTAGGTAGATCTATGGGTATGTTAGAAAGTCTGGAGGGGTAGTCGGTGATGGATGGATGTTTGTTTGTTTCTGGTCCGAAGTATTCCTGGAACAGGACGTTTTTTAGTTGTTTCCTGAATGTTGATGGATCTCCGTTGTTTTTGATAAGTGAAGACGTTTCAGATAAGTGAAGACGTTTTAATTTACATTTGAATAAAAAGGGATGTTATGGTCATCCGAGAGTGGGGAATGTTTGTATCTCACTCCTGACCGTCTGGCCTGACAAAAATTATAGTGTGGTGCACAGGGTGATCTTTTCTTTTGGATTGCATTATTGTGATCACCTTGTTAGTTTGGGGGTTTGTTTTATTGATTTTGGTTTCTAAGCCAGAAGGCTCTGCAGCTTTTGGTGCGGGCACAGAGGATCTCAGGCCCAGCACCAGCACTCTCGCAAGTGCATCCTCGACGATTATTACGGTCTCGCGTAACCTCACATGGTCTCCGCCGGCCGAGGAATCCTTCTTGAGGACCTTGGTAGGGCGCTTCTTGGAGCTGCCTGAGTCCCTCTGGGCGGTTTTACCAGGTCTCTCCAGTGCAACCTCGGCGGACTTTGAGGATTTTTCTTCTTTCTCTCGGGGCAGGGAGTCTTCTTGGAGGAGCTGCCGCTGCAGGACTCCGAGGACGCCCGGGCCTCACAGGAAGTGCTGGGCTTGGAGCTCGGCATTGGGGAGGCCAGTGCTGAGTTTGACCTGGGGAACAGTTTTTCCTGCAACTCCGACCTTTTTTTATTGGTCTTAGGCGTCATGGTCTGGCACAGGTAGCAGGAGGTGCTGTCATGGCCTGGGCCCAGGCAGCAGTTATGGGTGTCTGTGACAAACATGGTTTGACTGTAGCGGTTGCATTTTTTAAACATACCGGGGGACATGGTGGGGAACACCTGGACGGGGTTGATGACTCCTGGGTGAAAAAGGGCACGAACGCCGGTCAAGGCAAGCTTCGATCAAAAAAAAGACGGAAGGAGCCGAGAACAGCGCCAATGTTAGCGCTGGCTCAAGGTGGGAAGAGGAACCGGTACGCAAACTGGGAAACTAACTTTAAGGACTATTAGTAAAGATTTTTCCAGGGAAACAGGACAGACATCTGTTGGGCTCCGTGGAAAAAAGGAGACTGAGCAAGATGGCACCCTTAGGTGGTAGCATGTCCCAAAGGCTTTCTTTGAAAGCTGGGGAAAAGCTCCGCACAGGCTCCATCGGCACAGGCATCACCCATATGTGAGGAGTGACTTCCTGCTTGTTCCTGGAGAACTAAATAAATCAATCTATAAAACAAATTTACCTATACTTATATATAAGTGTTTGAAAATAATGGCCAACATAAACCTTCTTAAATATACTAATTAAGCAACTTTATTTTAGTAGTTTTTCTTTTGTATTTCAACTACATAAATGATTGTATAGCATTAAGATAAAGAGGAAGTGCTATATCTCTTGATCAAAATATACCTCAGGAATTCTTGGATGTATGAGTCTAGAGTCGTCTTTACAGAAGAACTCAAACTCTGATTATAACAAAGTGGGATCTCCTTTCACTTTGGATAAAAGCTAAAGACCTCGCTGCAACAAAAACATTTTCAGCATTCCCATAAGGATGTGTGTGTAATAAGGGATATCAAACGGATAAATAAGGAACCAAAAATAAGGAAGTGAAAACCCATGTCAGGATCTGTAGGAAGTACAATTTATTTAACAATTTATTTAATTTATTTAACAACTTTTATATACCGCACTATTCATAATCAGCGCGGTTTACATAGAACAAGAAAATATCAGACAAGATACAATTATCTGTTTTTTGTTTACATATAACAGGAACAATAACTTGGGTAACCGGGGTAATTATTTACAACAAATAATAGTCAGTGTAACTATTTACATTTGGAAGACATATTGTATAAAAAAGAACCTTGTTAATATGAGAGAGAGGTGTGAAGTGTTGTTGGGATAGCAGAGGTTACGTGGAAAGAATGGGATTGTTGCTATTTGAGTGTGCCTGTGTTACTATGTTCTCTGGGAAATATTTGATGAAAAGGTGATGTTTCAAGGCCTTCTTGAACTGGAAGAGATCAGCGATGGCCCTAATGTGTGGTGGGAGGGTGTTCCAAAGTTTTGGAGCGCATAAACTGAAGGATCGGTTTACTGTTGTGGAGTTGTATCTTAAGGACTCTTTTGGTACCATTAGCATGTTTAATTCCGTGGTTCTTCTTAGCCTGTTGGTAGGGATTGGTTGGATCATCTCTGATAATGATGAGGGAGCGAGTCCTTTGTGAGCTTTAAAGGCCAGGAGCAGAGTCTTGAAGGTGATTCTCGCTTGGATAGGGAGCCAATGTAGTTGTTTCAGGAGAGATGTTACCTGTTCTCTTTTAGGTACCCCGAAAAGCACTCTTGCTGCACTGTTTAAGGCTAGTTGAAGCGGGTTTAGGGTAGATTGAGGGAGCCCTTGTAATATAGAGTTTGCGAAGTCAGAATGGGGAATAATTAGAGCCTGGTAGACCGTACGGAAATCATCTGGATCAATCAGTTGGCGGAGGTGTCTGAGGGAGCGAATCTTGAAATACACTGCCCTTACTGTGTTGGCTATGTGGGACTTCATATCCAGATTCTGATCCAGAGTCACTCCAAGGTATCGGATGTGGGATTTTACTTGCAACTTGGCATCTTGAACCTCAAGGAATGTGGGTGGTGTGAACTTAGAGTTCCTTGAGATAAAAAGAACTTCCGTTTTTTTGTGCTGGATTCTGAGATTTTGAGTCAGTAGCCAATTTGAGATGGCGTTAAAACAGTTGGTTATGGGGTGAGGATCATATTATCTATGCAGAACGGCATATATAGTAACACGTCATCAGCATAGATCATACAGTTGACATTGAAGGACCTGATAATGTTGCATATAGGTTGCATGTATATGTTAAATAGTAGTGATGATAGAGAGGAACCTTGTGGGACTCCTTGTCCTTGGTGAAACGGATCTGATGTTTCACCATTTGAGCGAACATGCTGCCATCTCTCTGAGAGGTATGAGTTGCACCATTCGAGAGCATTTCCACAAAGGCCCTTCTCTCTTAGGCGGATAATGAGAAGATCGTGACAGACCGAATCAAAAGCAGCCGCAATATCTAAAAAGATGAGAACAAAACCCTGTTTGATGTTCAATACTGAAGAAAGAGAAACAAACGTATTTCCTCTCCTACTGTGCAAAATGCAATTAAACATCAGAAATGACATATTCCAAACAGTAAATTTAAAATAGTTTCTGTCTTTGTTCTTTGGACATTTTATCTTTATAATCACTTTGGTTTTAGTACTACTTTTGGTTGGTTTGTTTTTTTTACAAGAAGAAAAGAACAAAGACCGGCTGTACCGGTACAGCGTCGAAGAAGGCAGACGCGACACAAAAGAAATAAAGAAAAAATAAGGAAATTCTTCTGCGGTGACAGGAACACGACCTGCTGGCTCCGTGGAAAAAGAAGAACTTAGGAGAGATAGTTGGGAAAGGCAGGAAGGCAGCACGCAAGCGCTGTGGGATGCTCCCAAAGGCTTTCTGATTGGACGCTGGGGAGCGTTCCCGCGCAGGCTCCGTCGGTACCGACGAAACCCATATGTAAAGACTCATTCCTGCTTGTTCCTGGAGATTTACATATTCCAAACAGTAAATTTAAAATAGTTTCTGTCTTTGTTCTTTGGACATTTTATCTTTATAATCACTTTGGTTTTAGTACTACTTTTCTTTTTTTTTTTTTTTAAATATCAGCTTTCAGTACCTTCCTCTTCTTTCCTCAGGTTCTCCTTTCCATTTTCTGTTTCTACTCTTTCCTATTTGCTTCATTTCTTCTCCTATTAACTTTTACTTTAAGGGGATTCTTTATGTATTCCCTTTCGGATTAACAGGAAAGCAGTTTACAATAAAAATAAAATAAAATTTGACCGCAGTTCAGCAAAAAGAGGTTAAGAATATGAGAGGGGGTAAAGAAAGAACTTGAAGGACTACCAAGAACGACTGCTACCAAAGAATCTGCACTTGTAAAGTATTTACCTGATTCTCTCAATCTTGGGGAAACGGGAATTCGTTGCATTAAAGCTGATAATATTTGTGTATTTCATAATTCAGTGTTTTTGTTAAGTCAGGGTATACTATTACAAGAAAGCTTTCATTTAAATTAAATTCCAAAGTAGGTCACTTCCAGAGTGCACAGTGAAACCACAATACTATAAAAAAGCACTCCACCTCTCACCAAAAACAGCAGCTTATAAGCAATCTCATCAAAAACAAACATTTTTTTTTAAATAACACACCAAGAAGCATCAGGTATCAGCACTGCAGGGGCATTGTCATGAAAAAAGCACACTCTTTTTCCGTGACATCAATTACAGACGTTAAATGCCAACCCACCCCATAACATCACTGACCCAGAACTTCCGAGTGAATACTAATAAAAAGCCACTCTTAAGATCACACCCACGGCGTATGTCAAACATACAGCATTTCACAAAACACCATGGGCATGCAAAAGATGGAATAATAGCCGTTACTTATCTGAGCGATCTCTATATGCACGGCAAACAAAATCGCATATATAATCCCTCTACGCCCCACAGGACGTCCACACAAGCATTTCACAGGACCTTCTTCAGAAAGAATTCAAATACCGTGGCTATAAAAACCTAATTAACTTAACATACTCAATAAAGCAGCTGTGAAAAAATATTAAAAACCAGAAACCAAAAAACACCAAGCATACCTCTATTCACTATTACTTGTCGACATTGGATACATAACTCTTCAACACCGTAACTCACTCAAAAAACGCCGCGCAAGCGCTTTATCAGGGAGAGTTGTTACATCACCCATCTGATTTAAAGCTACAGACCCCGATGAGCCCTAACAAAACCACTATACTGATGGTCAAACACACAATCCCCAATCTATTTGTGTGTTAAGCCCACCAGGGGCAACTGTACCCAGCCAGAAAAGCCAACGTTGCTCACACCAAATCAGACTTTGCTCACGACTGCGCCCATGCGTTCCTTTCATCACACTATCAATACAAAAACATCTCAGATCAGAGAAGACATGTGATAAGTCCAAATAGTGCTGAACCATTGGAGCTTCGACCCGCTTACACCGCAACCGACTCTTATGCTCTCCCATTTGAACCTTAAAAGCGTGAATGGTCTTACCAACACACAGCAATCCACATGGGCACTGTATGGCATAGACAACAAAACTAGAATCACAGATAGTGGATCTCTTCAGCCAATAATCCTTCCCGCCATAAGAGAACATTTCAAGTTCTACCGAAACCGAACAGATGGAACAATGCCCACATATCAAATGACCCAAACGAACCTGTTCCTGAGAACCAAACTGTTGAAGGGAGGCGGGACACAGAATCTCCTTAAGATTCCGATCCCGCAGTCATACACACCGAGGACGTCGATCTGCGAGCCCAGGGATGACTTGTAGAACATTAGCATGTTTCTTTAAAATGCTCTGAATCCGAGTGCTCATTGGGGAAAACCAAAATGTGAAATTTGAATGGGAGAGCATAAGAGTCGGTTGCGGTGTAAGCGGGTCAAAGCTCCAATGGTTCAGCACTGTTTGGACTTATCACATGTCTTCTCTGATTTGAGATGTTTTTGTATTGATAGTGTGATGAAAGGAACGCATGGACGAAGTTGTGAGCAAAGTCTGATTTAGTGTGAGCAATGTTGGATTTTCCGGCTGGGTACAGTTGCTCCTGATGGGCTTAACACACAAACAGATTGGGGATTGTGTGTTTGACCATCAGTATAGTGGTTTTGTTAGTGCTCGTCGGAGTCTGTAGCTTTAAATCAGATGGGTGATGTAACAACTCTCCCTGATAAAGTGTGTGCATGGCGTTTTTTTTGAGTGAGATACGGTGTTGAGTTATGTATCCATTGTTCACAAGTAATGGTGAATAGAGGTATGCTTGGGGTTTTTTGGTTTCTGGTTTTCAATATTTTTTTCACAGCTGCTTTATTGGGTATGTTAAGTTAATTAGGTTTTGTATTTGTCTAGCCACGGTATTTGAATTCCTCCTGAAGAAGCTCTTGCGAAACGCTTGTGTGGACGTCCTGTGAACACTGGGCGGAGGGTTTCAATGTATCATCCACGATGATGCAGATATCTTTTTCCTGGGTAGTGTTCCTAACGTGGAACCTTGCATCGTGTAACCATAGTTTAGGTAGTTCTTTCCTAGGTGCCTAACTTTGCACGTCCACATTAAATTTCACCTGCCACTTGGACACCCAGTCTTCTAATTTTTCAAGGTCCTCTTGCAATTTTTCGCAATCTTCTTGCATTTTTAACAATTTTGAATAATTTTGTGTCTTCTACAAATTCAATCACCTCATTTGTTATTCTTATTTCCAGGAGATTTATGAATACGTTAAAAAGCGCAGCACAGATCCCTGGGGTACTCCTTTCTCCACTGAGGAAATTTGCTGTTTAGCCCTATTCTCTGCTTTCTATCTTTTAACCAGTTCCTGGATCCATAATAGTATACTGCCTCCAATCCCATGACTTTTTATGTTTAAATTGTCTTTATTGTTGACCCATCAAACAATAACAAAATCCAATACAGTACCAATACATTACAACGCAGGTTTCCCCATACACCATGCAGGAGACCCCGCACTCCCAGCACAACAAACACAGCCTTTACATATCTGGTCATTTTCAAATGTAACCCAACTGAACTTACCCCATCCCTCCCCCCTCCCTACCCCCCCCCCCTTTCTGGTGACTGGTGTCATCCACCATTCGACAGTGTGACCTTGAATTATACTGTCCATATCATACCAGAATGTCTTACTCTAACAATACTAGTCTCAGTGAAGCAAGAGGTATACTAATTCAATCCCATACAGTACACTTCCCAGGATCAAACGCCCTGGGTCCACCACTACCCCCAAGCAACCTCAAGATCCATTGTATAGGCTCACACAAACACACAATTTACAGCCATACTCCACCCCCTAGGGGAAAGAGATTGAATATAGGACTCCTAGATCTGCATAAATTGTAGATGTCTAGTTGCTGCCCCCTGCGCTGCTATATTCTCTATCTGCATCAGCCTATGAAGACTATTTCGCCATGCCCAATAGGCTGGAAGTTCCCGATCCAGCCAAGTCTTCAAAATACTCTGAAGCTCCAACACACACATTTTCCGTGCAAATAGTTTTGCCCCTTGACCCCTTAGCCGCAAACTCTTTGGGTCCCCAAGTAGCCCTCCCTCCACCTGGAAAGCCACCGATTGTTGAAGCACTTCACTCATATATTTCCAAAGCATCTCCCAAAACTTATGCACCCCTGGAACTCCCAGAACTGATGACCCAGGGTGCTCTGGGACGCTGCACATTTTATACAATTACTGGTTGCCACAAGGTCTGCCGCTCGAGCTCTCACTGGCAGAAAGAACGCTCTCAGTATTACTTTGTATTGTATCTCACGTAGCTTCACTTCTGTGGTAACTTGGGCTACCTGTTGTAAAGCACTGGAGAGTTTCTCCCACCCAACTTGTACCCAACTCTGCATTCCACTTCTGTGCTAATTCCTGATGATGCTGCTTTTGTACAAGTGTCGCCCAGGCCTTTCGCATTAAGGATGACGACATCCCTTCCACCTTTTCTATTTCAAAGAAATGGGCTAGACAATCAATAAATCCAGGCCCAACCACTGTTTTCCCCAATGTCCTTATGTAATGTTGCACCAGGTGTAAAGCAAAATCACCCTTGGACGGAAGCCGAAATGCCTCCCTCAGATCCTGTAGTGACCGGAATTATACATCGCACGTCACAAACTGTGACAGACGGGTGAGACCCTGCCGGCCCCATAATCTGAACCGCTTTGAGAAGTCCCCCGCCGGGAAGTCTAAGTTTCCCCTTAGGGGGAGAAAACCTGACTGAGTGGGAGCCTGCCCCATCCTATGACAGAAAACTCATCACGTTTCCCACATTGACCTTACCGTCAGGCATGCATGGATGCGCGCAGGCAAGCTTGACCACTGCGTGGTGCAGCACATAAATAGGATTTAAATGCCCCAGAAACTCGCTTTCTAGCCCCAAGGGGGTACACACTGCCCCAGCAGACAGCTAGTATTATATTGCTCCAGGTCTGGAACCCCAAGTCCCCCTTGTGCAGCACTACCTATCATCCGGGTGAATGCCATACATGGTTTCCGGCCTCGCCATACGAAGCAACTGAGTGTACGCCGCCAGGTCAGTAGATCCTTCCTTAATAAACGTAATGGCAGCACCTGTAGCAAGTATAGCCACCTAGGAAACAGCATCATTTTATATACAGCAACCCTTCCCAGAAGTGACACTTCTGCATTTGCTCTCTTTTCCTCCGCCGTCAATGGCGGAACATTTAATTGATACAACTGTGAAGTCATTGCTGGGAGCTGTACTCCTAGATACTTAAAATGTCCCTTAGTCCTTTTCAGTGGTAACGTACCTTGCCAAGTTTCCAGCATTTGTGGATCTAGAGGTGTAGCCTCAGATTTGTCCATATTTAGCTTTAACCCTGAGCAAGCACAATATTCTTGGAAAAGCTCTAAAATAGCCAGCAACGAGTCCCTGGGGTTATGTATGTGTACTAAAATGTCATCGGCAAATACTGTGATCTTAAACTGCTCATCAGAGTTTACAATCTAGTCAAGACAGACAACACAGAAGGTGAAGGCAGGGATAAAACAAGGGGTAAAGAAAAAGAAAACGGAGATCAGGTGAGTCAAGATCCAAAGGCAGCAGCGAAGAGGTGTGTTTTCAGCCTGGATTAGAAAAGGGTTAGAGAAGGTGCCTGGTAGTTTGTTTCAGGCGTAAGGTGCGGCAAGGTGAAAGGAGCGATTTCCTAGTAGTAGTAGTAAAGTGTTGGTTTCCCACTCGTATCCCCCCAACCGTCTCTGCGGCCTGAACCTATGAAGCAGAGGCTCTAGAAACAATAAGAATAGCAGGGGTGAGAGAGGACAACCTTGATGGGTGCCCCGTCCAAGCAGGAAATCCTCTGATACACGGTCATTAGCCACCACCGCTGCTCGGGGTGCGCTATACAGCAGTTTCAACGCCTGCATAAATTGCCCATTAAACCCAAAACGGTCTAACACGTTAAAAAGAAATCGCCTGTCAACCAGATTGAATGTTTGTTCAGCATCAAAACTCACTAGCAACGAATTTAACTGGTCCTCACTACTCATCGTCAAGGAAGTCAACACTCTCCACACGTTTAACACAGGGTGACGACCCCGCACAAACCCTACCTGCCCTTCCTGAATCAAATTTGGCATGACCCTCGCCAGGCGATTAGCCAATATTTTAGCGAGTAGTTTGTTATCACAGGTCAGTAGTGATATTGGTCTATATGACGCTGTGTACAAGGGATCCCGACCGGCTTTGGCTGCACTACTATATGTGTCACATTGTTCCCATACAGGAAAGCCTGCATTTTGATAAGCTGCATAAACACATTCTATAAAGGGACCCTCAACTGGTCTATCATCAATTTATACCACTCATTACTGAATTTATCAGGTCCTGAAGCCTTGTATGCTTTAGCTTGGGCTATCGAATATTCTACTTCCTCCTCTGAGATGAGCTTATTCAACAGGGTCCGATGCTCATCCGTCAGCACTGGAAGAGCCACCCCTGTCAAGCACGCTGTGTCACCTAAGTTTCACCCGCTTCCAGAGGCATACAGCGTCTGATAGTATTTGTGAAATGCTGCCAGTATTTGGCTGTCCCCTGTCACTACTCTGCCTTCGTCTCGAAGCGCCATTATCCTTTTGGGCCCCTGATGCCTTTTAATCAGAGCAGATAGAAGCCGTCCAGCCCTATTGCCATATCTATAAAGCTTATAATGATAATACAGCATAGACCTACGGGCCCTTCGGTGTAGCAAAGTGTTTAATTCTATCTGCAGTGTTACCAGCTCCACTCTTTTCTCTGACGACGAGCACCCACCTAGCTGTCTACGAGCCTCCCAAATCTGCTTGGTCAAACGCACAATTTGAGAGTCTATTCTCTTGCATTGGCTGCATTCAAAGCTAATTATTTCCCCTCGTAGAACGGCTTTTGCCGTCTCCCAGAATAATGTGGGATTATCCTGATGTGAGGCATTAGCGGTACCATAACTATCCCACTTGTCCTCCAGGAAGCGTATAAAAGAGGGGTCATTTTTCAAATGTGTGGGGAACCACCACCTCCCAATGCCTTTCTGTTTCCCCGGCATCCCTATCTCCATCCATATAGGTGTGTGATCTGAAATCACCTAAGCCTCGATCTCTGCCCTTCTTGTCTGTGGTAATATCGCAGCAGATACCAACCAGTAGTCTATCCAGGATAATGTTCCATGTGCTCATGAACACGAGTATAGCCCGTTACTGCGGGTGTAAAACCCGCCAAACATTCTCTAGATCCTTGAGTTCAGACAAGTGTTCTATTCCCCTTCGTAACCCTGTCCCCTTTTCCTTGCTCGGGGGTGCCATCTTGAGCTGGATCCAGAACATTATTAAAATCTCCACCCACCAGCAAAGTATGCTGGGAGAATCTATCCAAAATCGTCCCCAGAGCCCCATAAAATGCATGATCCGGGATATTATGTCCATACACATTACAAACGGTATAGCAGGTGTTCAACACTCTCCCAGCAATAATTAGGTACCGCCCTTGTGGATCTGCAATCCACTGTTCTAATGTGAAATCAAGCCCTTTGCGAATTAGAATGGCCACCCCCGCTCTATGGGAGCTTGCTGCCGCCCCAAAAGACTGCCCCACCCACCATCGCTGCAATTTTCCGTGTTCCGTTTCATCCATGTGGGTTTCCTGAAGGAACACTACATCTGCCTTCAGATCTCTCAGCTGCTTCAGCACTTTGTATCTTTTGATCGGGGAGCCCATCCCACAAACATTCCATGATATACAGCTGATCGGCCATACCCACTCTCTGCCTGATTACAATTACTCTCAAAACACCAAACTTTGTAATCCAGGTCCCTGCCCAGCCTCAGGGACCCGTCTCCAAACTTCCACAAAATATTCCAAAAAGGTCAAAGCCACACACTTCCCTTCGCCACTTCTGTACCCCCTTCTGCCACTTGAGCCACCATTTATCCGTCCCTGGCTTCCCTCCATCATGTCCACTCCCTCCCTCCACCCCATGTCCCCCCCATTCTCCCCTTCCCCTCTTCTGACACGGTGCCTCGTCTCACCCCTCCCCCACCCATTCCACTACTCAGGGTAATGATACAACGAGACTCCCCACCTCTCAACTAATAAGTCCCCATGTCACTTCCACCCTTCTACCACCCGCCCTCAACCTGTGTAGCACGACAAAAGCAACAGGGCAGGAAGGAGAGCAAAGAAAATCGGTGGGAGAGGGAGAGGAACACTCCTTGCATTGAAACACCCTGCTCATGCAGGTAAACCTCCACTATACTCCCCTCACCAAGCTCCCACGCATTTAAACACTTTTTTTTTTTTACACACTTTCCCTTTATCTGGCAATCTGCAGTCCACTCCATTTTCAATACCCTCTCACCACTGTGGATGCCCTCCCCACTTCTCCCCGCCACCCATGCGCCCAACCTTCAAAACTTTATCGAGTCCACTGCAAACTTGCGTGTGTCCACATATTCAGTTTATTCAGACAAGACTGTTTTTTTTCTTTTGAAACACTTCATTACAAGTGGATGTCCATGATGCCTGTAAGATCTCCCAATTATTCCGGTGAACTAAGATGTTAATACACTCGGATGATCCCTCAGACCTCCACCATCGCAGCGGGAGGAGTTTCTGAGTAGGTAAAGGAATCACTTCTAGCCCCCAGTCCAGGGGACACATGCAAAAATTTGTAAGTCCACTATTTCATCGCACGATTATCCTGCTTTTGTAGTGTTTTACTTGTCCAGCAGCATATTCAGTAGAGCTGCTGATGCCACCTCCGGTGTTTCATACACAACGGTTTTCCCTTGCAGAGTGACTCTGAGGCAGGCGGGATACTTCAAGACAAAACGTATTCCGCTCTGCACTAATTGGCTGCATACAGAGGAGAATGGGGTCAAAGGGGTGTGCAACTGCTATTGAATTGACGTGCATCTCTTAGGGGGACAGAATAAAGTTCTCTCCACAAGTCTTGCTGAGTACCTTCACATGGTGACCCTGTTGTATAACATCTATACCAAATCTCAGCAAGGCGACACTACAATTAAAGTATGTTAGGAACAAAGAAGAAAAATACATACCGGCCGCGTGTCGCCCAGGATAAAAAGGTGCTCACCCATAGCTTACGCACTAGGGTTAATGATGGTGGTTGCGATAGTGCAAGTGCTGCAGAAGCAGATAACATCCCTGCCACAGATAAAGGCCATGGTGAGCCTGTACATGGACCCACTGTGGCAGGAGATAAACCACAGAAATTCATGAAAAAGTTAAGAGGATTAACTACGGTTAAGTGGAATTCTTCAGATAAAGAGGAGATAATGTACTGCTATCTTTATGCTACAAACCCTATATTTAAATCAAGAGGGTATATACAGGTAGTCCGCCAAAAGCTGGAAGAAAGAGGAAAATTGCCATTAGGAAAACTGCAATAACATCTTGAAGCAACTAAGGGATTCTGTGGACTAAGAAATAGAAGGAAGAGGGGACCCAGGTGACAGTACCAAAAGAAAGGAAGACACAAAGGAAAAAGTTTGAGGGGGAGATGGAGGTGAGAGATATGGAACTGCAGGAGAGTAAGCTGAATACATGAAGGGTCAACAAGTTAACTGAATTGGAGGAAGCAAAGAAGGAAGAAGAAAGGGAAGAGAAAGACCCAGAGGTGGAGGAATTCAAGATAGAACTCCTAGTCCATATGGAAAGAGATGACTATGCTGGGTTCCATGCAAAGGAAATATTACCCAAGCTAAATTTAACACCTAAGGCTAGAAATATGACAATTAAGATGAAAAAGGCCATATCCAGTATAAAGGGACCATTTATTGACATCACCGGAATTAATTGAATACAATATTGTGCAGCTAAAATTATTACTGCAAGAATACTACCATCTAGAGTGCAAAGCTACAAGAAAAAGAGAACAACAGTTCCTCCTTGGAAAAAGCGCATCGAACGAAAAATACAATCTTTGTGTACAGAGGTATCCCTGATGGATGGGTATCTAAAAGGATTAAGATCATCAAAGATATTAAGGAAGATCCAAGATATCAAGCTGAAGCATGCTGCATTAACAGAAGAAGATCTGAAATATATATCTTCCAACAATCAATTGAAAATAGCAGCAGAAGCGAAAAAACTTTGAAGATTTGAAGAAAAGAGGAAAAAAGATATCAGAATAAACTATTTAGAGAAAACCCAAAATAATTCTACAGGGAATTGGGGAAGAGTATCAATATGGTAAAAGCATCTCCAACCAAAGCTGAAACTGAAACCTTCTGGAGAAACCTTTATGAGGACAGTATACTGCACAATCACAAAGCAGAATGGTTACCCAGCATACAGAAGCATTTAGAAAAAATAAACATCATGGAAAGGCTTATAGTAACAAAGGAAGAGCTGGAAAGCAGGTTAAAACGGGCTCCAAACTGGAAGAGCCCTGGCCCAGATGGAGTAACCAACTTTTGGCTCAAACAGTTAACATCACTCCACCAAGACCTGGTGAACAGCAAAAATCAATTACTCGAGCGACCGGCTTTAACACTGCAATGGCTTACTTCAGGAAGTACGTTTCTCCTTCCGAAGGGAGACCCGACTAACATTCCTAAAAATTATAGACCAAAACCTGCTTACCTAAATCTATAAGCTGTTTACTGCGATAGATGCAGACAGAATATACGATCACATCGAGCTCAATAACATCATGGCGATAGAGCAAAAGGGCAATAAGAGAGGAGCATATGGAACCAAAGACCAGTTAATGCTGAATAAGGCCATTATGGCCAGTGCTAAGAAAGGCAGAAATCTCAGTACAGCATAGATTGATCATAAGAAAGCTTTTGTCAGCATCCCACAATCTTGGATAAAACATTGCCTTGAAATGTATAAAATAAATTCTGGTTTGATAGAGTATATTAAGTTCACTATGAAAATGTGGCAATCCACACTCTTTTTGAAATATGGAGATGGTCAGTACATCATGCCTAACATTAAGATCCAGCGAGGAATATTTCAGGGAGATTCCATCGCCACTTCTATTTTTTTGGCGCTTAATCCAATGAGTGCTCTCATCAACTCTTTGGGGTATGGATTTAACCTGAATTCTAAAGACTGTACCAACCCAGAAGCAACATCCCATCTGCTATTTGTAGATGATCTGAAACTCTACAGTTCCAGTGACCAAGAATTAGCAGAGCAGCTTTGTGTGGTGAAAAGCTTTTCTGATGACACTGGAATGACTTTTGGCCTTTTTCAGAGGAAAATTGAGCAAAACCGAAAACATCTCCCTTGCTGAGGGTTGTGATATCAAGGACATTGAACAGGAAGGCATATATAAGTATCTTGGAATAGAGGAAAGAATGACACTCAAGCAGATACTATTGAGAGAGAAGATCAGTAAAGAATATTACAGGAGATTAGAAATGTTATTGAAAAGTGCTTTAACATCATGAAATAAGATACAAGCCATCAATCAGCTGGCAATTCCTGAACTCTCCTACAGTTTTGGGATTGTGGATTGGCCTCATAAAGAGCTTGAAAAACTGGATGTGCGAACAAGAAAACTCCTCCATGCTCATGAAAAAATTTACAAGAATCAGCGTATGCCAAGACTGTACATCCCTAGAGATGAAGGACTAGGACTTATAGAGATTGATTACACCTACAGAGCTACTATATATAGTTGGCCTCCAAGCCTATCTGACAGCATCATTGGATCCAAATACACAAAAAATGCTGAAATATGAAAGTAAACGTCCAGAATCAGTCTCCATCATCAAACTTGGACAAGCATTCCGACGATTAGAAGGAATGAGCGAGAATCCACAGGCATGCATGGGAAAGGAAGTAACAGTATTTGCAAAACAAGAGAAAAAACTCTTCAAAGAATTAGATCAGCAGGAAAGGAAAAACAAGTGGCAAATGCACAAATACAGTGGAAAATACAGAGTATTACGCCAAGAACCTTTAGACAATCAAGAACGGACACACGAATGGTTGAGGAAAGGTAGACTGAAACCGAAGGATGAAAGATTGATATTTATTTTATTTATTTTTATTTATTTATTTAGTATACATTTGTATACCGCTACTTCCAGCGATCAGCAGCGGTTTGATTACAGATTGGAAATTGTCAAATCATGACAGGAAATTTTTTTTTGAGGTATAAACACATTGATTAGACAGGAAAGCACAGCACACAGAGAACTATTTTACAGGGAACATGGGCTATGGAGGGTTAAGTGGCTTGCCCAAGACCACAAGGAGCACCTGTGGGACTAGAAACCCCAGTCCTTCCGGCCCAAGGTTGCTGTCCTCCAGTGGGATTTGAACCCCCGACCTTCCGGCCCGAAGTACCTTGCCCCAACCACTAGGCCACTCCTCCTCCCAAAGCCCAGGCCAGCGGATTACAGACGAGATGGTTTACGGTGAATATTGAAAAAACTGGCACAACAGATGTATGCCGATTCTGTAAGAAAAAGCTGGAATCAGTGACTCACATAATAGCAGGCTGTGAAGTTCTGATGGCGGAAAATTTCTATACAGAAAGGCACAACAAAGTAGCACGCCTCCTCCACTGGAAACTCTGGAAACACTATAAAATCACTGTCCCTGAAAAGCACTGGGATCATGACCCTAAGAGAATAACAGAGATGAAGAGGGGGACTTCCGGTATGGCAATGAGTTGACCAGACGTGTCCTGATCAGCTTCGGGTAATTACCCCACAAACCTGCTATAAATCCAAACCCACACTGCCGATTGCTGCTTCTATTGCTGACCCGCATAACGCTTTGGTGAGAACTCTGAGTTAAGCAGTTTTGGGACCGCAGAGAAGCTTTAAAGGAGCACAAACCCGATGGCAACGAAAACTCTCCGAAGAGAGAAGCCACGTGCAACGGAGGCCAAAATGGCCGAAGGGGCACCCACTAGCCCGAAATCTGGCGACGGCTCTGACCTGGTGGTTGAGGTGAGCGCGGCGGTAGTACACGCATTGGAGGCTCGATTTCAAGATCTCGCAGGGAGCCTGCAAACCCTTAATCAAAATTTCACCGAGTTCGCCGGACGAATGGAACAGGCAGAGACACGCATAGCAGAGGTCGAAGACATCGAACAATCCCTCACAGCTAAAGTGACTGCCCTTGAATCCATCGTCAAACAGCACAGCGAAATGTTAGATGACCTAGAAAATAGGGGGCACCGCAAAACTTATGGTTCGTGGGGATTCCTGAATCAGTAGGAGATGGAGCCCTCTTTGGTCATCTGCAGTCCTGGCTCGACAAGCTAGTTGGAGGCACCCGAGAAAGCCAGGTGAAACTCGAGCGCGTACACCGGCTGGGACCCCACAGAGAGCAGGCACAGCGACCTCGAGCGGTCATCGCCCGGTTCCAGGACTACCGGCAGAAGGAGGAAGTTCTGTGAATTGCCCGCAGTCGCAAGGTATCCCAACAAACGTCTGCTGAGCATATCCTTGTATTCCAGGATTATTCGGTCTTAGTGAGTCAGCAACGTCGTGCCTTCTCGTCTACCTGCGCACAGCTGTTTGCCAAAGGGATACGTTTCTCGTTGCTGTACCCTGCCCGCCTGCGAGTTGAACATCAGGGCCGTACTAAACTCCTGACGACACCGGCCGAAGCAGCTGCCTTTTTGGACTCCCTCAATACTCCAAGCCAGGACTCCACCTGAGAGACGCCTCTTCGTGTGCAACGGGACTTTAATGTTAGGTCTGGAGGACTCTAGGCTTCGGCAGACTGCTTTGAAGCGGCTACAATGGTGGCCAGGGTCCGGAATCCTTTTTTTATTATTTATTTTTCCCTTCATTTTGCCATTACTTGATCTGATTATTGGGTTCGTGTTCCCTGTCTCTCCCTGTGTTTTTTTTCTATTTTCTTTTTCGTAACTTTCTTTTCTGCCTTGGACTCCCTCGGACTGGGCTGCAGGAATATATTGAACCTTTTTGAACTGCTCATATGGTTAGTTAAATGTATCCGAAAAGAGAGCATGGCTACAAAGAAGCAGTGTGTAGAGTCTGCATGGTTACTTTGAATCAGGTTGCTGGGTTTATACGGTTACTTTGTTTCTTTATGTGATTGGAATGGCTGACAAGTGTGAAAGCTGGGTTTGCCTGGTGTACGCTCGAGGCCTATCTAGCAGCCGGGGGATGGAGATAGTCTGGTTGGTTCCCCCCCCTCTCCCTCTCCCTTCCCCATTTCGTGGGGGTCACCTCCCCCCCTTAAGCTTAGTGAGGATGCGGGACCGGATAATCCGGGGTTGGTGTTAACGCGCCTTGGCCCAATTGCAAGGGGCGGGGACTAGGGGGGTGTGGCTCAACTGCAGGAACACAAGGCTCCGGGCTGGGGTGGGCTGGGACTTCCGACAGGCCGGCCCAGTTCCTGGGGAATGACCCACCCTATAGCCGTGTTGATGTGGAGGGGGTCTCGGACTTAACGGCGTGGATATGCGCGACACCCCCCTAGGAGCCTAGGTATATACCCTCTGGACGAGGGGGGAAAAGCGCCCACAGGGCTGATACGGTAGGTCACTGACATCTCCGAGTAGCTGGGGCCTGGGGAGGGAGGGGGGGAGGTACCAGGTACGCAGAGATTTATATAATGTGAATGCGCTCAGTTTGAGTGAGACTGTGGCTCTACATTGTTTGGCCCTGGCTGTACGTGTGTGCCCCAGCCTATGTACTTAGAGCCTCGGGGTGGGGAACTGGCGGTCCGGTTATTGTCTATGGGGCGAGGGAGGGGGGTGGACGGACCCGCGGATTTAAGGGACAGGCTGGGGCAACGCTCCATACCCGACCGAGCGGGGTTCCAAGAATTGCACTACGGGGGGATCTTTTAGGGGCAGCTCTTAGACAAGCAGGCCGCAGAACTTGCGTCCAGCGCTGTGAGGAGTTGGAGGAGGGGGGGGGGGACTGACAGAGAGCCGAGCAGAGGCAGTTGGCTCCCATGCGTTTAGAGATCGGGTAGATCGCGGGCAACGGGTAGGGACTGGCCCCCTAAGTGGGAGATCCCTTACAAGAATAGGCGTTACCTGAATCTCTGCGGGGGGAAGTGGGAGGAGGGGACCACTGGTATAGGGGTGGGTTAGGAGGACCTAGGGAGGGGGTTAACCCGAATGCCAGTGGAAGTTGTCCGACCGGGTGGGTGGACGGGTAGGACTTGGGGGGAGCAGGAAGGGGGGAGGTAAGGGGAGGGTTGGGGGGACAAGGGGGGAAAGGGTGGGGGGAGAGGGGGAGACTGGGCTCTCAATGCTTGATGTGTGGCGCTGCACCCTCCTAATTTTTGAGAGAGGGAGGTCCCAGGCTGGGAGGGCCTCTCTAAAATATGTAGAGTTTGTCCATTGGTGGATCTTTGACGCTGCCTCGTGCCCCTGAAGATTGTCACTTGGAATGTTTGCGGGCTGGGGAGCCCGATCAAAAGATATAAGGTGTTGCAGGCCCTCGCCCGTCAAAAGTGTGACATCGCCCTCCTACAAGAAACCCACCAGACAGCCGAAGAACACGATAAATTATGCCGCTCCTGGGTGGGTCAGGTTTGGGGCTCTCCCGCTAACGGGCGGAAAGGAGGCGTGGCAGTCTTGTTCCATAGAAGGGTTCGTTTTACGTTGGCCTCAATTATAGCTGATGATATGGGCAGGTATCTTCTTCTTCATGGCCACCTTGAGGGGAAGTCAGTGACAATCGGGAACCTTTATGGGCCGAACACGTTCGATCCCAGCTTTTTTAGTGACTTAGCGTCCCAAGTGGAGCAACTCCCAGACTGCCCCTTGCTCTTGGGGGGTGATTTCAACGGCGTCTTGGATGTCGACTTGGATACCTCGAGAGAGGGGGAGAGCCGAGATAGAGTCCCCACGACCCGTATGTTACAGCGGTTTAGGAGGCGATTGGATTTGGTAGACCCCTGGAGACTGCTTCACCCCCACAAGAGGGACTATACTCACCAATCCCGGGCGCATGGCACAAATGCCCGTCTTGACTACATTCTGCTGTCGGGGGGAGTCTTTGCCCGGGTAGGAGAGACTCAGATTGGCCCACTAGAAATTTCAGACCATGCTTGGGTGTGGTTGGAGCTGTATTGGGGAGAGGAACGGTCTCCTCGGTCTCGGCTCTGGCGCTTTCCATTAGACCTCTACCATGATGTCCAGTTCCACCATTTTCTTCGTCAACGATGGCAAGAATTTTTGAGCGATCACCAGTGCCATGAGGGGGACCCGGAATTAGTTTGGGAGACGGCGAAGGTGGTGCTGCGAGGCGATATTATTGGCTTTGCGGCCCGCAAACGCCGGATGATTGCTGACCGGATCATACGCCTGGAAAGGCGGGTTATGGGCCTGCGGCGGCTATGTGCTCGCACCCCACTGGCGGCGAACAAAAAACGGCTATGGGAAGCCCAAGTGGATTTAAACGAACTAATCCACCAACGGGCAAAGAAATCCTTCCTTTATTATCGATATCAAATGTATTGTCATGGAGACAAGGCAGGGAAGTTGCTAGCCCGGTGTCTAAGGGGACAACGGGGCTCCCGCTTGGTGGCGGCTCTTCGAGATGACACGGGCAGACTGCGCAGAGAGAGTGGAGAAATCACTCAAATTTTTCGGACCTTCTTTCAATCTCTCTATGAGACCGAGAGTGTGCCGGAGGCCGAACTAGGTGACTATCTGGAGGGATTAGACCTCCCCCAACTTACTGCAGACCAACGAGAGGTCTTGGAACAACCCCTGACGGAACAGGAGATACAGTCGGTAATTTCGTCGGCCTGTTGCTATAAGTCGCCTGGCCCGGATGGCTTGGGCGCAGAGTTTTATAAGATTTTGGGGGAGGCCGTGAGCCCAGTGTTGCTGGCGGTTTTTGGACGTCGTACTGAGCGGGGGGCCTTTCGCTGGGGGAATAACCACGCCCACATTGTGCTGATCCCCAAACCGGGTAAAGATCCCTTGGCGGCCGGCTCCTACCGACCTATTTCGTTGCTTAACTTTGACTTGAAACTGTTTGCAAAGGTTTTGGCTACTCGGCTGGCGGATGTGTTGGAACATCTAGTACACGACTCGCAGGTGGGCTTTGTTAAGGGACGCTATGCTGTGCGGAATTTGAGGAAAATTCTGGCTTCCCTGGAGTGGGCACACTACCGCCATCTGCCTTCTTTGTTGGTTAGTTTTGACGCCGAGAAGGCCTTTGACCGGGTGAACTGGGAATATCTGTGGGCCCTCTTACCCAAATATGGCCTTGGTACCAACTTCTGTCGGATGGTAAGGAGTCTCTATGTCCAACCGACGGCAGGGGTGGTTTGCAACGGAGTTCTTTCGGAGGCCTTTGAGTTAGGCCGGGGGACGCGGCAAGGTTGTCCTCTCTCCCCTCTGTTGTTCGTCCTTTCTCTTGACCCCTTGATAAGGACTATCGAGGCTTCAAGAGCGATATCCGGAATACAAATCGGGACACAGGAATTCAAGATCTCTGCCTTCGCCGACGACCTACTCATACATTTGCGGTCCCCGGAGCGGTCCCTGCGGGGTCTGATGACGGAACTTGAGAGATTTGGGAGGGTCGCGGGACTGCGCATCAACAGGAAGAAATCTGAGGCCCTTGATGTATTGGGTAATCTACGTGACACGTGGGCTGGAGAGTTCCCACTGAAATGGGCGACAGATGAGTTTATATACCTAGGTATTGTGTTGCCCAGCCACCCCGTTAGGTTATATGGTCGTAATCTCGACCGCACCCTGCGGAGATTGCAAACGCAATTAGGGGCATGGGGGTCCCTTCCATTGTCCCTCTCCGGAAAGGTGGCGGCAGTGCAGATGGTGGTGCTGCCTCGACTCCTTTACTGGCTCCAGACTCTACCAGTGTGGTTGCTTCGTAAAGACCTGCGCCGTATTGAGGCCTGCTTTCATTCCTTTCTATGGAAGGGGGGTAGGGCACGTATCCCGTGGACCCGGTTGTTGGGGAAGTGGCGCGAGGGGGGGATGGGATTCCCAGACCTGAAGGCCTATGCCCTAGCCTGTCAGGCTCGACATGTTGCGGATTGGCTCGGCGATACAGTCTTCTTCACGCCCAGGGCCCTTGAGGAATGCTTTGTGGCCCCGCTCACTTTGTTGGGTGTTTTGCATGGAGCAAATCCAGCTCTCCCCCGTTATTTAGTGCAGAGTGTGCTGATAAACTCGGCTAAACGGACCTGGCAGTATCTTAATGCGCACTGGGGCGACCCCTGGCAGACCTCTAGCTGGTTGCCGTTGCGGGGAAAACATGTCATTCACTCCGGGTTCGGAATCGGTGCTTTTTCAAGATTGGTACGGCCGTGGGCTGAAGCTCTTAGGGCACCTGGTGGAGCCATCGGGAGAATGCAAATCCTTCCGGACGCTGAGCCGGGAATATGATCTGTCTCCCCGGCACGGTTATGCCTATATCCAGGTGGCCCACTATGTATCTTCTCTACCGCGCGAGGCACTACGGAGTGAGCGGGCTGAGCGGATACTGGACTTCTTCGGACTGGGGGGCGATGTCCCGGTGTCGATCTCCGCCTTCAAAGCTCGTGTGGCAAAACTCATTCCCCCCCCGGATTATCGGGGGGTGGAGGTGGACTGGGCGGGTGAGCTGGACAGCGAGGTGCCCCCCGGCACGGTGAGTGCGGCGCTACGCCGTATAGTCAGCCTAGCACAGGGGATGCGTTGGAGAGAAATGCAATTTAAATGTATTACCAGGGCCCATTTTTCTCCGAGGCGAGCGCTACGGAGTCGATTAACTACTGATGGCCGATGCCCTCGTTGCTCGGAGCCCTTGGCGACCCTACTACATATGTGGTGGGATTGCCGGTCTCTGAAACCCTATTGGGCTAAAATCTGCTCCTTTCTCGGGGGTCTCCTTCAGCAGCAACTGCGGTGGTCGGGCCCTCTGGTGGTGCTGGACTGCATACCTCCTCCTTGCCCAGCAAAGAAAGGGGAACGTTTATTGATTCGTAAGGCCTGTCTGGTGGGGAAGGCGCCGATCCTTCGTCTTTGGCGGGACCCCCAGCCCCCTACCTTTGGAGAGTGGAGAAACAGCTTCCATCAGATGATGCAAATGGAACATCGGTGGGCACGAGGCAGTGTCAAAAGATGGCCGGCCTTTATGGCGGTCTGGGAGCCCTATATTCTGCAATTGGGGGCCCGGAGTTGGAATGAGATTTTGCAGGGGGGCAGTTGAAGAGTCATTCTGAATGAGGCAATGACTGGAAGGAGGGAGGGGTGCAGTGCAGCTGGCTGTATCTGAGGGGGGAAGGGGGGGATGGGCAGGTCGGGGCTAGGGGGAGGCTGGGTACATTCTGGGGGGAGGGGGAAAAAATTGTTAAAATCCACCTTCTACGTGTTTATGCTGTCCCATCCGAGGGGGGGGATAAGAGTACACCCCGCCCCCCCGGGGTCATATGTATGCACTGCATTGTATTGTTGTTGGTGGAATATAAATAAAGCATTTAAAAAAACAGAGATGAAGAGGTTATGATCACCTGGGACATTCCCATTCCGACAGATAAGGAACTGGATGAAGGAAACCTGACATAGTGGTAAAGGAGAATACCACCAGAACGGCATTGATAACAGAAGTGTCGATACCAAGTGATTTATTCTGTGAATCGCGTGGAGAGGGAGAAGATCTTGAAATATCAAGAAATGCAATCAGAGACCACTAAAATGGGGCAGAAAGATACAGAAATATTTCCCATTGTACTGGGAGCCACAGGCCTGATAAAGAAGAATTTCCAAGCACATCTTGAGAAACTACCCATACATGTTACATCTTACGAATTCCAGCAGGAGGCTCTTTTGGCATGATGCAAGTATTATGCCAAGCATTAGCAGTAAATTTGAGAGATTAAGATCATATTCCACATACCCTGGCTTAGAAGTGAGGTTCACGACTGTCATGGTATGCGCAAAACTAAATACAAAAAAGCTCTTAGTCTCTGTCAATTATTTGTAAATTTAAATACTCCTAAAATACCACGTAAAACAGCCTCAAATGTGATTGAGCAACCCTAAAACTAACTTTATTATTTACAAATTTACAAAGACTAAGAGCTTTTTTGTATTTAGGTTAGGGCAGCTAAGCAAGTTATATTATGTGCAAAACTAACCCATTTGGAGAAACTACCCCGAGGAAAATTCCTTCCTTCTCTTGGTTACTGCAGGGGAGTAATCTTGAAAAATTAAAATGTTGCAGCCCTCATATTCTCCACCGTACTTCTCTTTTACTGCCCATAGCATAGCTTATTTGTAGATATAGTTGTGGAACCATGTTATAGTGACTCTTGGCCTGTTTTCTCCGTCCCAGCATGGGCCCATGCGATGGGCGCACTCTATGAGCTTCTTAATCTGGATCTTGTTCAACTGTAATTGTGTCGGAAGCCAGATGTCCAAAAATCTTTGCAGCTCCTCCTTTTCTCCAACAGACTCCGGTATGCCGACAATGCAGACATTCTTCCGCTGCCCCCTATTTTCTAAGTCGTCGTGCTTTTGCTTCATGAAGGAGAAGCTTGCTTTCTAGCTTTTTGAGTGCCTCCTGGTGCCCCAGTATCTCGTCCTCTACTGCAGATACTCTGTTTTCCAGCACACTCAAACAATTAGTGAAATCAGTTACTGTATGTGCTATGTGCGCCACATTATCCGCAAGACCTTGCCGTCACCCTTCTAGCGCTCTTACCACCGCTTTTGAAACTTAGTTGCCCAGGTTGCTCACCGCCATAGAGTCCCTTGGGCTGTTTGGTGCCCTTTCAGCCATTTTGACCTCCTGGTTCTTATGCCGTTCTGGTCTGTCTTTTCGTTGTGTTCTGGTGTTCATAGGCTTAATCCTTTTGGTCCCTCTGTCACTGGTGCTTCTCACGCCATTCTTAGCTGTGGATGGAAGGCTTATGGGGTTAGAAATAATAAAAATTAACGTTTAAAGGTGAGGAGCCCCAGAGCTCAGCAGAAACGTGTCTCCCCAAGCTCACTACATCACGTGACTTTTTAATTTTGCTAAGAGCCGCTTATGTGGGATCTTGCCAAACGACGGGCTCCACCTTAACAAGGGTGGAACCAGGCTGCTGGCATTAACCTTTAAAAAGGAGATAGAGCAGGCAAGTTAAGGTATTCTGATAGAGAGGTTCCAATAAAGGTAAAAGTAACATAGGTGCCTTTCAGTACAAAAATCAGAGAGGTGAAAGATTCCAAATTGCCCCTGTCATCTGACAGCCAGATTGTTTAATAGGAACAAAAAACAAACTTTGAAATGCCTCTATGCAAATTCTAGAAGTCTACAAAATAAGTTGGGATAGTTAGAATTGTGAAAGGGCTGAAGCTAGTGAGGCTGTGAATTTGGAAAAAAACGCTGTCTTTTACAAAGCAGCTGACTTGCAGGAGCTGCAATTGCATAGCAACACAGCTAGAGGGAGCAGGCACGAACCTGCAGAGGCTGAGCGAACACACCCAAGTACTGATTATGCAGGGAATAATCAGATGCACCTGAAGAGCAGGCCAGTAAACTCAAGAGGAGAACGGCTTTATAAGCAGAGAGTTGCAGCCAGACTAAGGAGGGGAGAAAGAGGAGAAGAAGCCAGGCTCCAAGGGAGAGAGACTACATGCCTAGAGGGAAGCCCGAGCTCACCAGAAGGATTGAGAAAAGAACGTAAAGGTACTGGAAGGAAAGGTCCTGACAGTGGAATCCCCCATACTGAGAAGCAGAGAGGCCTGGATTCGTTACCTGGCCGTCCCAAGCTTCAGGGACGACAAGCAGTGCCCAGGAGACTCACAGAAACAGTCTGTAAAGAAGACCGTATCCAAGAAAGGGTACCTGGTAAGGAAAATACCAGCAGCACCGACTTCAGGAAGCCAAGGTACAGTGGTACTTTAATTCTAAAAAGAGATTTAGCTCCTAGAAGGGCTTTTGAATCAGATAACCATTCTGAGAGGAATGAAAGAAGGCAGGAGTTCTGGAAGCTACGACATAGAGGCCTAAGAACAAGCCATGCTTCCTACTTGAAAGACCTTGAACCTGGAGGATAGGTGAAAGAAATACTAGTTTGCACACTATAGCAGCCGGGGAGAGCTCAAATACAGGAGAAAGCACAGATGAGCTTTAAGTGGAGCCTGGGGATTTAGAAGCATTGTCACAGGAGGAATTAATGGACTGCTCTATTTGTGTTGCGGGAAGCCTTGAGTCACTCCCAGAGCTATAGTTTACCAGAACATGCACTAACAATGATTTTGCTTACATTGAGCTAAAGGAGAGCTGGTTTATTTGTTTCACTCCGAAGTTTAGAAAACCTTTATATTCTACAAGGAACTGTGAAGCCTGTAACAGTTTTACTTGTTTAATAACCGCTTTGATCCGGTGAAAAGCGGGATATAAATACAGTTAAATAAAAAATAAATAAATAAATAAAAATAAATAACACTTTGGCACAAACCTGAAAATAAGGAAAACTTTACTTTTGTTACTTAGCGAACCTCAGTGCTAAAAGGGAAATAAAAACTTTTTGTTTACCCTCTACTTGGCATCCACAACTCATTTTTATAAGGAGAAAGGACTACAAGGACCAAGGTGCATCTGGCCCAAAAGAGTCTTTTATTTCTACAATTGATTTAAATGCACAACCTGCCCCTAACCACTGGCCACCAGGGGGGGGGGGGGTGACATTAATGGCGTAGTTTTACGGATTTTTGGCTAAGAATTACAGAAGAAAAGAAAAGAAGAAAAGTGCCAAACTTCAAGAAAAAAAAAAAGTGGAGGACCGAGGTGTTGCTATCAGCCGTGGCGGAGTGCTACAGGACGGAGCAACATCATCCTTTACGGAAAGTCTGACTCAACACCTGCAGCAGGTAAAATGTAAATAAACATAACCTATGTTGGATGTGGGTGTGAGGTTAAAAAAAAAAAAAGAAAGGAGGAGAAAGGGGGGCTGATTTGTTATCAGTACCGCACTTGGTTTTTCTCTCTCTAATTTCTTTGTAGGTACACCATCACCATGGACCCGAAGGAGATACTTCCATGGATGGCCATGCAGTTTGATAAACAGCAGGAAATGGCCTGCCAAACGCAGCAACAGGCAGTACTGGCAATGCAAGAACAGCAAAAACCCATACTGCAAATGATGGAGGCTTGGTTAGCTCAACAAAAGATGCCACAAGAAGCGGCTTCTACACCTCAAGGACAGAATCCTGGACTCGGTAGTGGTGCGGTAGGACAATGGTCATATGAGACCTTAACCTTGGGAAAGTTGGCAGCCACTGAATAGCCCAGTCAGTAGGCTGGCCAAAAGAACAGTGGGCCATACTCCTGGCAGCTTCACTCACAGGCGAGCCGCTGTCAGCATATAGGGCTATGCCCACGGCACTAGCAAACGATTACACAGAGGTGACCAAGGCCATAAGGGATCGCCTAGGCCTGACCCCTTTTGTGTATAATCGCATGCTATGAGCTAGTCATCTTAAAGCTGGCGAGACGCCAAAAGCTTTAGGGCACAGGCTTAAAAGGTTAGCATTAAAATGGTTAAGGCCTGAGGAAAAAACTGTGGACACAATAGTAGATGTTGTCGTGTTAGAACAATTCATGTCTGCAGTGCCTAAAAACGTGCAGAGTTTCCTTATACTGCAGAACTGCCGGACCACTGAAGAAGCTATTGTATTAACTGAGAGATATTTGGAGGCAGAATTGGCCACCCAACAAATTAGTGAAACTTCAAAGACGGCAGCTGGGGCAATGATGCAGTCATCAGGAAGTCTCTCACGATATAAACCCAAGGGTTTGAAAAACGTTATACCTGTATCATGAAATCACTCTAAGAGATGTTTTATGTGTGGGAAAATAGGACATGTACAGAGTGAATGTCAATCACGGACAGCACTGATAAGTGAAAACACCAAAGTGTTACGTGAAGGATTTCTGTTGGAGGTGACAGTGCAAGGGGTAACCGCAAAGGCTCTTCTCGACTCGGGTGCGGATCAGAGCATGATCTAGCGGAAGCTCTGGTCTACGATTGAGGAGCAAGCTGAATCCGTACCGAGCCGAGCAGAAGGGAAAGTAAAGATAAAATGTATTCATGGCGCCTCTTCATTTTATCCTGTATACAACCTAGTGGTAAGAGGTTTAGGGATCGAGAAAGAGATGCTAATTGCAGTGGTCCCCAAATTACCCCAGGATTTGGTGCTAGGCAGGGACTGGCCCCAATTTAGGAGGGGTTTGGAAAAGGGCCTATTACCTCAGGAGGTTTTTGTTTCTATATGCACCCACTCCAAAATTCCGGCGGTTCCCAGTCCCCTCTTGGGAAAGGCTTTGAAATCCGCGCAGCAAGTACAAGAAGAGCCCGTAAGAAAAACAAAATTCATATTGAAATTTTGCAAAACTTCTAAGCAAGCTCAAAGTCCCCATCGAGCGTCAGCTCAGGCCGCGGGGTATGATTTGTATAGTGCAGTAAATCAAGTCATTCCCAAACATGGAAGAGCCTTAATAGACACGGGTATCCAGATAGAATTACCTCAAGGATGCTACGGTCGCATCGCGCCACGGTCTGGCCTAGCCTCAAAATACTTCATAGATGTAGGCGCTGGAGTAAATAGACCCCGATTACAGAGGCGCCCTTAAAGTCCCGCTATTTAATTTTGCAGGAAAAGACTTTGACGTCAAAATAGGGGACCGCATTGCACAGCTAATATGTGAGTTGGTTTTCCAAACCTGGAGGAAGTACCCATGGTAACCCCTACGATCCGAGGATCCAGAGGATTCGGTTCCACCGGGCAAACCGATGTGAAGGGTTTAACCGCGGTGTGTAAGGAACAAGTGGACGAAGATCTGGGCCCCCTCCTGGACGTCTGCAAAACTAGGTCCAAGCCACGAGTCAGTGACGAACTCTCCATAACACAGAGGCAAGAGTTGACCAGAGTGTTAGAAAGGTTTAAGGACGTACTGACACCTATTCCCGGAGAAAAAGGCTTAGTTGCCCATGAGATAATTACGCCACCCGGAAAGGTCATCAGACAGAGGCCCTATCGTTTACCGGAGGCGAAAAGACAGGAGGTGATAACCCAGGTCCAAGAAATGCTAACAATGGGCGTTATCGAGGAATCACGCAGTCCCTGGTGCAGTCCAATTGTCTTGGTACCCAAACCTGACGGCACCATGAGATTTTGCATTGATTTTCGCCAGGTCAATGAGGTATCCACCTTCAATGTGTATCCAATGCCTCGCATCGAAGAACTTCTAGATAGATTAGGACAAGCAAAATTCCTCACTACCCTTGATATGACCAAAGGGTACTGGCAGATACCCCTGACGAGGGAGGCACGCCCTAAGACCGCTTTCAGTACTCCCCTCGGCCTATTTCAATTTAGAAGAATGCCTTTCGGGTTACATGGGGCAGCCGCAACCTGCCAGGGATTAATGGATTTAGTTTTATGCCCCCATCAGAACTATGCCACAGCCTATATGGATGATATAGTCATCCACAGCTCTACCTGGGACCAACACTTACTCCAGATAAAAGCAGTGTTACAAACGAAGAGACAAGCGGGTTTAACGCTAAATCCTGAAAAATGCATGTTTGCGGGCCAAGAGGTCAAATATTTAGGTCACTTAGTAGGACGGGGCACGGTCCGACCCCTATTAAACAAGGTGGAAAGTGTTAGGAATTTTCCCGTTCCCCAAAATAAGAAGCAGCTAAGAAGCTTCCTAGGGCTTATCGGTTATTATAGACGTTTTATCCTGCATTTCGCGGAGGAAAGTGCGATATTTACCAACATGTTAAGAAAGAATGCCCTGAATAAGATACAATGGTCCTCAGACGCCGAAGAGGCTTTCAAAATACTGAAAGGGAGGCTGTGTAAAGCACCGATATTATGCAGTGTGGATTTCCGCCAACAATTTCTAGTTCAAACGGATGCTTAGAAACTGACGTGGGAGCCGTCCTATCACAGATGCATGAAGGTGCTGAACATCCAGTCATGTTCCTGAGCCGGAAATTATCTCCAGCCGAACAAAAGTACTCCACAATCGAGCGAGAATGCCTGGCAATTAAATGGGCAGTCGAGGCCCTGAAATTTTATCTGACGGGGAGAAAATTCATTCTCATCACTGACCATGCCCCGCTTAAATGGTTAAACCACATGAAGAATAATAATAGTCGCCTAACCAGATGGTACATGGCATTACAAACCTATGAATATAAGGTCGAGCATAGAGCAGGGAAGCTACACTCTAATGCAGACACAATGTCCCGAATTACGTGCTGTGAAAAGGATGAAATGCCAGCCCGTAATATTTTAAGATGGGGGATGTGTGATAGGGCTGAAGCTAGTGAAGCTGTGAATTTGGAAAAAAACGCTGTCTTTCACAAAGCAGCTGACTTGCAGGAGCTGCAATTGCATAGCAACACAGCTAGAGGGAGCAGGCACGAACCTGCAGAGGCTGAGCGAACACACCCAAGTACTGATTATGCAGGGAATAATCAGATGCACCTGAAGAGCAGGCCAGTAAACTCAAGAGGAGAACGGCTTTATAAGCAGAGAGCTGCAGCCAGACTAAGGAGGGGAGAAAGAGGAGAAGAAGCCAGGATCCAAGGGAGAGAGACTACATGCCTAGAGGGAGGCCCGAGCTCACCAGAAGGATTGAGAAAGGAACGTAAAGGTACTGGAAGGAAAGGTCCTGACAGTGGAATCCCCCATACTGAGAAGCAGGGAGGCCTGGATTCGTTACCTGGCCGTCCCAAGCTTCAGGGACGACAAGCAGTGCCCAGGAGACTCACAGAAACAGTCTGTAAAGGAGACCGTATCCAAGGAAGGGTACCTGGTAAGGAAAATACCAGCAGCACCGACTTCAGGAAGCCAAGGTACAGTGGTACTTTAATTCTAAAAAGAGACTTAGCTCCTAGAAGGGCTTTTGAATCAGATAACCATTCTGAGAGGAATGAAAGAAGGCAGGAGTTCTAGAAGCCACGACAGAGGCCTAAGAACAAGCTATGCTTCCTACTTGAAAGACCTTGAACCTGGAGGATAGGTGAAAGAAATACTAGTTTGCACACAATAGCAGCCGGGGAGAGCTCAAATACAGGAGAAAGCACAGATGAACTTTAAGTGGAGCCTGGGGATTTAGAAGCATTGTCACAGGAGGAATTAATGGAATGCTCTATTTGTGTTGCGGGAAGCCTTGAGTCACTCCCAGAGCTATAGTTTACCAGAACATGCACTAACAATGATTTTGCTTACATTGAGCTAAAGGAGAGCTGGTTTATTTGTTTCACTCCGAAGTTTAGAAAACCTTTATTATTCTACAAGGAACAGGGAAGCCTGTAACAGTTTTACTTGTTTAATAACACTTTGGCACAAACCTGAAAATAAAGAAAACTTTACTTTTGTTACTTAGCGAACCTCAGTGCTAAAAGGGAAATAAAAGCTTTTTGTTTACCCTCTACTTGGCATCCACAATTCATTTCTATAAGGAGAAAGGACTACAAGGACCAAGGTGCATCTGGCCCAAAAGAGTCTTTTACTTCTACAATTGATTTAAATGCACAACCTGCCCCTGCAGCCACCGGCCACCGGGGGGGGGGGGGGGGGGGGACAGAATATAAAGCACTAAATGAAAGGTTAGCTATGATTGGCAACTCAGAGACCTGGTGGAAGGAAGATAACCAATGGGACACTTTGATACCAGGTACAAACTATATCGCAATGATAGGGTAGACCGTATAGGTGGAGGGGGTTGCACTATATGTTAAAAAGGGCATTGAGTCAAAAAGGATAAAGGTTTTGCAGGAAACAAAATACACTGTAGAATATTTATGGATAGAAATTCCACATAAAAAGGGGAAGGAAAAGGCAGCGGGGGTATACTACCGTCCGCCTGGCCAGAATGAACAGACAGATGATGAAATGCTAACAGAAATTAGGGAAGCTAGCAAAGTTTACAACACAATAATAATGGGAGAATTCAATTACCTCAGTCGTGATTGGGTCGATGTTACATTAGGCCATGCTAGGGAGTTAAAGTTTCTAGATGAAATAGAAGTCCCTAACTAAATGTAACACAACGGCAAATAGGGCTTTCAGTCTGTACGCCCCCAAATGCTGGAATGCACTACCACCAGACATCCGAGCTATTGTAGACCTATCTCAATTCAGGAAGGCAATCATATTTCACCTCTTCCTTCAATACTACCCAGCCAGCAACCGAGTCTAAGTAATATTCCAGCCTCCTTCCTGCAGATCAGGCGCATACAAACTTAAAATGATTACTGGTCTTCATTTAGATTCTTGTAATTATCATTTCATGTATTCACCTCAACCCTGTTGTTGCAATTCATTATCTCATGTATATAGTTCAACCCTGTTGTTGTATTTATTCTCTCTGTATATAGTTCAACCCTGTTTGCCAAGTTGTTACTCCTGTTCCTTTGTATTTATTCTCTCTGTATATAGTTCAACCCTGTTTGCCAAGTTGTTACTCCTGTTCCTTGTAAAACCAAACAGAATGTTGTATTGGTTGTTTTGTTATATTGTAAACCGCGCTGATACCGAATAGTGCGGTATATAAGCAAATGTAATAAATAAATAAATAAATAAATAAATGATTGCTTCATGGAGCAGCTGGTTCAGGAATGGACACAAGGGGAAGCTAGTTTAAACCTAGTGCTTTATGGAACACAGGATCTAGTATGAGAGAGAATTTATTTATTTTTATTTATTTATTTACATTCTCTTATATACCGCGCTATTCTGCATCAGTGCGGTTTACATTGAACAAACTGAAATTACATTAAACAGGTCATTATAACTTGGAGAACTATTTTACAGGGAACATGGGCTATGGAGGGTTAAGTGGCTTGCCCAAGACCACAAGGAGCACCTGTGGGACTAGAAACCCCAGTCCTTCCGGCCCAAGATTGCTGTCCTCTAGTGGAATTTGAACCCCCGACCTTCCGGCCTGAAGTACCTTGCCCCAACCACTAGGCCACTCCTCCACTCCTGGTGTTGGGGCCGCTTAGAAATCACGATCATGACATGATCACATTTGATTTTCTAAATAGGAAGATAATAAGGAAATCCACTGCACTAGCATTTAACTTTCAAAAAGGAGACTATGATAAAATGAGGAAAATGGTTAAGAAAAAACTGAATGGAGCAACTGCAAAGGCTAAGAATCTACATCAGATCTGGGCAATATTTAAAAATACTATAGTGGAAGCCGAGAGCAGATATATTCGACGCTTTAAGAAAGGTGGAATGAAGGCCAAAAGACAGCCAGCATGGCTTAAAGCTGAAGTCAGAGAAGTTGTTATACCTAAGAGAGAATCCTTCAGTAAAAGGAGAAAAAAAGCAAAATGACAAAAACAAGAAACAACATAAGAACATAAGATATGACATACTGTACCAAGCAGTTAACCAAAAAGAAACACAAGTTTCACAAAGCTTGATTCTGGCAAGCAGTGTACTTCCCGGGTCCCCTTAGTAATGGTTTATAGACCTTTCCTCCAGGAACTTGTTTTTAAAACCCAACTAAGCTAACAGCTTTTAATATATCCTCCGGTAATTCCAGAGTTTGATTACGCGTTGAGTGAAAAAGTATTTTCTCTTATTAGCCTTAAACGGGTTACACTATAGCTTCATTGCATGTCCCCTAGTCTTTCTACTTTTTGATGGCATAAACAATCGATCTACGTTTACCCGTTCCACTCCATTCATTAATTTATAGACCTCTATCATATCTCCCCTCAGCTGTCTCTTTTCCATGTTGAAGAGCCCTAATCTTTTAAGCCTCACCTCATAGGGTTATCCTTCCATCCCCTTTACCATTTTGGTGGCTCTTCTCTGTACCTTTTCTAATTCCGCTATATTCTTTTTAAGATACAGTGACCAGACTTGCACACAATATTCAAGATGCGGTCGCACCATGGAACGATACATAAGTACTGGCAAGTTAAATGAAAAGCACTGATAGGCAGGAAAAGAGAGAATTTGAAAAGAAGCTTGCTATGGAAGCAAAAGTACATAATAAAAACTTTATTAAGTACATTTGTAGCAAGACACCTGTGAGAGAGTGAGTTGGACCATTAGATGATAGAAGGGTAAAAAGGGGCACTAGTAGGACAAGGCCATAGCAGAAAGACTGAATGACTTTTTTGTTTCAGTCTTTCCTAAAGAAGATGTAGGAAACTTACTCATGGCAGAAATTATATTTAAAGGTAATGTATCAGAGGAACTGAAATAAATGTCCATAAATCGGAAAGATAAGAACATAAAAAATGCCTTATTGAGTCAGACCAAGATCCATCAAGCCCAGTATCCTGATTCCAACAGTGGCCAATCCAGACCACAAGTATCTGGCAGGTTTCCAAAGAGGCACACATATTCCACAATGCTTGTCCTGGGGCAAGCAGTAGATTTCCTGGGTCCTTTTTAATAATGGTGTATGGACCTTTCCTCCATAGCTTGCCAAACCTCTTTTAAACCCAGGTACACTAACAGCTTTTACTACGTTTTCAGGAAACGAGGTGGAAGACATTCTGCTGGCCTCTCGCAAGAACTCTACTAGGAAGGCTTACGTCCTCATATGGCGCAGCTTCTCAGTTTGGTGTGCCGAACACAGGGCTGACCTTTTCCCTTTCTCTTGCCCGGTGGCTCTGGTGTTACAGTACCTTCTCCACCTCTCTCAGTCCGAACTCAAGTCTAACTCCATCTATTTACACTTGTCAAGAAATTAGCCAAGGAACCTTCACAGGAACACCAATGTGAAATCAACCCACAAGAATATGCCCTTTACATACAATCTAAGATGTGTTGTACAAATAAAATTACAATACCCCCTATCCTCAATACTCATGGGCTCCCAGCTCCTTTAACTTCATTCTCAACCCCCTCTTTGAAGCTAATTGAAGATATAATCTCATCTCTCAACTTATCCACAGCACACACTGATCCGTGTCCAGCCTTTTGGATAAAGGACCTTCGCAAAGAACTTGCTCCAATAATATCCAAGATCATTAGCCTATCATTTGATACCGGCTCATTCCCTGCTGCCCTCAAACAGACTTCCATCAGACCTCTACTAAAAAATCTCAAGTTAGATCCACACAAAACAGACTCTTACCGACCTATCTCCAGCATACCTACTCTTGCTAAAATAATCGAAAAAATAGCCTACAGACAACTGCAAGACCATATCGATACTGAAGCGCCTTTGGATACCTGTCAACATGGATTCAGGGAATACCACGGGGTCGAAACGCTCCTTACCTCACTCCTCAACAGCCTAAATTCTGGTATCGACAACATCAAACAAGGCTTTGTTCTCATCTTTTTAGATATTGCGGCTGCTTTTGACTCGGTATGTCACGATCTTCTCATTTTCCGCCTAAAAGAGAAGGGCCTTTGTGGAAATGCTCTCGAATGGTGTATCTCATACCTCTCAGATAGATGGCAACAGGTCCGCTCAAATGGTGAAACATCAGATCCGTTTCACCAAGAACAAGGAGTCCCGCAAGGTTCCTCTTTGTCTTCACTATTATTCAACATCTACATGCAACCCTTATGCAACATTATCAGGTCCTTCAATGTCAACTATATGATATATGCCGATGACGTGTTATTATATATGCCGTTCTGCATAGACAAGATCAACCTCACCCCTATAACCAACTGTTTTAACGCTATCTCAGATTGGCTACTAACTCAAAATCTCAGAATCCAGAACAAAAAAACAGAGGTTCTTTTTATCTCAAGGGACTCTAAGTTCACACCACCCACATTCCTTGAAGTTCAAGATGCCAAGCTGCAAGTAAAATCTCATATCCGTTACCTTGGAGTTACACTTGATCAGAATATAGATATGAAGATCCACATAGCCAACACTGTAAGGGCAATTTATTTTAAAATTCGCTCCCTCAGACACCTCCGCCAACTGATTGATCCAGATGATTTCCGCACAGTCTACCAAGCTCTAATTATCCCACACTTTGACTTCGCAAACTGTATTTTACAGGGTCTCCCCCAATCTACTCTTATCCCGCTTCAACTAGCATTAAACAGTGCAGCAAGAGTGCTTTTCGGGGCACCAAAAAGAGAACATGTAACACCTCTCCTGAAACAATTACACTGGCTGCCTATCCAAGCTAGAATTACATTCAAAACTCTGCTACTAGCCTTCAAAGCTCACAAAGGACTTGCTCCCCCCTCACTATCGGAGTTGATCCAACCAATCCCTTCCAACAGGCTTAGAAGAACCATGGAATTAAACTTGCTAAAAGTTCCAAAAGAGTCTTTAAGATGCATTTCCGCAACTGTAAACCTTTCCTTCAGTTTATGCGCTCCAAAACTGTGGAACACCCTCCCACCACACATTAGGGCCATTGCTGATCTATCCCAGTTTAAAAAGGCCTTGAAGCATCACCTTTTCATCAAATATTTCCCAGAAAATATAATAACACAAGCTCACTCAAACAGCACCAATCACGCTCTTAACACGTAACCTCTGCTAACTCAGTAATTCATCATACCCCTCTCTCATACCAACAAGATTCTTTTCAGGCTATATTCTGTTCATATGTAATTAGTCAGTGTTTAGTTTTCTTTGTAAATAATTACCCTGGTTACCCAAGTTTTTTGTTCCTGTTCTATGTAAAAATAATACGGATAATATGTATCTTATCTGATGTTTCATTGTTCTATGTAAACCGTGCTGACTGTAAATAGTGCGGTATATAAAAGTTGTTAAATAAAGTTGTTAAATAAGTGCACCTTAGTGCCCAGGTGGCGCACCACCATCAGGTGGATGGTAAGCCCCTCTCGTTCCAACTGTTGGTAACCCGTTTTCTTCGGGACCTGCTCTTATCGAGGCCTCTGGTTCACCCTCTGGCAAATGAATGGGACCTCAACATAGTGTTGGGGCAGCTTACTCGCTCGCCCTTCGAACCTCTGGCTACCTGCCACCTTTGCTACCTCTCTTGGAAGATGGCTTTCCTAGTCACGCTCACCTCCGCTTGCAGAGTTAACAAGATTCAGGCCCTTGTGGCAGAGGCGCCCTATACCAGGTTCTACAAGAACAGAATAGTGCTTCGCACGCACCCCAAATTCCTGCTGAAGGCAGTGTCGTCCTTCCATCTCATCCAGGAAGTGGTGCTCCCTACCTTATTTCCAAGACCTCACTCCAGTCGGGAGGAGACGGTCCTCCACACCTTGGACTGTAAGAGGGCTTTGTCCTTCTATATCCAAAGCACGCAGGGCCACCGTAAAGCTTTTCAGCTTTTCATCTCCTATGACCCTAGTAGGCTGGGGGAAGTGGTGACTAAGTGTACAATGTCCACATGGGTGGCGGACTGTATCGCCCTCGCTTATGAGCAGGCAAAGCTCCCACTGGAAGGCCGCATCACGGCGCACCGTATCGGGGCCATGGCAACTTTGGTGGCAAACTTGCGCTCCATCCCGATGGTGGACATCTGCCGGACTGTCACCTGGTCTTCAGTCCATACCTTCGCAGTCCATTACTGCCTGGAAAGAGAGTCCCGACGGGACAGTGCCTTCGACCAGGTTGTGCTCCTAACCTTTTTCGGGTATAGGCGAAAAAACTGCCAGCATGGTTTAAAGGTGGGGTCAGAGAGGCTGTCGTTGCCAAAAAAGCATCTTTCAGGAAATGGAAAAAAAAGCCAAATGATGAAAACTGGAAACAGCACAAGAACTGGCAAGTTAAATGCAAGGCATTGATAAGACAGGTAAAGACAGAATTTGAGAAGAAGCTTGCTGTGGAAGCAAAAACATTTAATAAAGACTTTTTCAAGTACATTCATAGCAAAAAATCTGTGAGTCAGTTGGACCATTAGATGATAAACGGGTAAAAGGGGCACTAATCGGGGACAAGGCCATAGCGGAGAGACTGAATGAATTCTTTGCTTCGGTCTTTACTGAGGAAGATGTAGGAATGTTACCTATGACTGAAGTGGTATTTAACGGTGATACAGTGGAAGAATTGAAAGAAATATCGCTACACCGGGAAGATGTATTACAACTATTTGATAAACTGAAGAGTAGCAAATCACCTGCACTGGATGGTAAAGACCCGAGGGAGTTGAAATATGAGATTACAGACCTACTATTAGTAATCTGTGAACTATCATTAAAACATCTGTAGTACCTGGAGATTGGTGAATGGCCAATGTAATGCCAATTTTTAAAAAGGGTTCCAGTCGTGATCTGGGACACTACATGCTGGTGAGCCTGACATCAATACCGGGCAAAATAGTAGAAACCATTATAAAGAACAAAATCACTGAACATGCAGATAGTCATGGTTTAATAGGAGACAGCCTAAAAATGGTTTTAGCAGGTCTTGTCTTACTAATCTGTTACATTTTTTTGAAGATGTGAATAAACAGGTAGACAAAGGTGAGCCAGTTGATATAGTATATCTGGGTTTTCAGAAAGCCTTTGACAAGGTCCCTCATGAGAGACTCTTGGCAAAGTTAAAAAGTCATAGGATAGGAGGCAGTGAACTTTTGTGGATCAGGAACTGGTTAAAAGATAGAAAGCAGAGGAAAGGGCTGAATGGCCAATTTTCCCAATGGAGAAAGGTGAATAGTGGAGTATCCCAGCGATTTGTGCTGGGTCCGCTGCTTTTTAACATATTCACTAATAACCTGGAAATTGGAATAACAAGTGAGGTAGATTTGCAGATGACACAAAATTATTCAAAGTTGTTAAGACAAAAGAGGATTGTGAAAAATTGCAAGAAGACCTTGATAAATTGGAAGACAAGTTCAAATGGCTGATGAAATTTAATGTGGACAAGTGCAAAGTTATGCATCTAGGAAAGAAAAACCCAAACTATGGTTACTCGATGCAAGGTTCCACATTAGGAACCACCACACAAGAAAAAGATTTAGGAATCCTCATGGATAACACGTTGAAACCCTCTGCCTAGTGTGCAGCAGGGGCCAAGAAGGCAAATAAAATGCTAGGAATCATAAGGAAAAAAATTGAAAATAAAACCAAGGCTATTATAATGCCTCTGTATCATTCCATGGTGTGACCGCATCTTGAATATTGTGTGCAATTCTGATCGCTGTATCTTAAAAAAGATATAACAGAATTAGAAAAAGGTACAGAGAAGAGCCACCAAAATGATAAAGGTGATTGAAGGATACTCCTGTGAGAAGATGGCTTAAAAGATTAGGGCTCTTCAACCTAGAAAAGAGACGGCTGAGGGGAGATATGATAGAGGTCTATAAATTAGTGAGTGGAATGGAACGGGTAAACGTAGATTGATTCTTTACTGCATCAAAAAGTAAAAAGACTAGGGGACATGCAATGAAGCTACAGTGTAACCAGTTTAAGACTAATAAGAGAAAATATTTTTTTCACTCAACGTGTAATCAAACTCAAATTCGTTACCGGAGGATGTAGTAAAAGCTGTTAGTGTAGCTTGGTTTAAAAAAGGTTGGACAAGTTCTTGAAGGAAATGTCCATAAACTATTATTAAAGAGGACACAGGTAATCCACTGCTTGCCCCAATACAAGCATTATGGAACTTGTGTCTCTTTTTGGTTAACTGCTAGGTACTTGTGACCTCGATTGGCCACGGTTGGCAACAGGGTATTGGGCTTGATAGACCTTAGTCTGACATATCTTATGTTGTTAACATGCTCATATATAGCTGGAGTGGAGTAGTCACCTAATGGTAGAGCACAGGCTTTTGAACCAAGAGACCAGGGTTCAGTTCCCACTAGCACTCCTTGTGGCCTTTGACAAGTCACTTAACCCTCAACTGCTTTAAAAAAAAATCCAGGTTATCAATGTCCTTGTTTAATGTACATTACCAAGTTTAAGTTACAATGTAAACCAATTTGACTGAAATGATAAAGTGGTATAAAAAAAACCTGTTAAATAAACAAACAAACTCTGGCCACTAGCACAGAGTTCTGAAAGCACTTCCGTCCAAAAAATTCCAACATCCAAGTTTCCCTGTTCAAGGACATTGAGGAATGTGTCTTAGTGCTCTTAATTCTCTTTAGGACGTAATCCATCAGGTAGGAGTAGTATGGAAGCTGAGGCTTTTCAAACCTGGGGGGTCTTTTGAACCTGGTACATAGAGTCCTGCCTCCTGCTGACAATGGGCACCATGAGGAGCTTCTCCCACATCTTCATTTACAGCCTCTGTTATGGAATTTGAGAATTTGCAATAAATACAAAATGGAATGTGTGCCTTGAGTCAATGCTGACTCGGCAACCCAGCAGATCCTGGATTTCTTGGCAATGTGACCAGAAGTACATTGCCAGGCTTCTTCCAATGGAGGGTTAAGTGACTTGCTCACGGTCACAGGGAGTACCAGTGGGAATCATACCCTGGACTCTTGGCTACCAAGCCAGGGCTATAACCACTAGGCTACTCATCCACTCCTTGCAATAAATACAAAATTTTAAATAAATTAATAGGATGGAGTCGGTGCAGAGGCCGATAACTAAAATGGTTAGTGGTCTTCGTTATAAGGCATATGGGGATAGACTTAAAGATCTCAATTTGTATACTTTGGAGGAAAGGTAGTAGAGGGATAATATGATAGAGACATTTAAATACCTCTGTGGAATAAATGCACAGGAGCAGTCTCTAGTCCAGTTGAAAAGAAGCTATGGAATGAGGGATCATAAGATGAAGGTGAAAGGGGATAGACTCAGGAGTGATCTGAGGAAATATTTCTTTAAGCAAAAGATTATGAATGCATGACACAGCCCTCCAGTGGAGGTGGTGGTAATGAGAAAATTACTCACCTGTAGCAGGTATTTCTGGGAACAATAGGAATCTGTCCTCACATATGGGTGACATCACCGATGGAGCTCCCACAGGGACACTTCCCAGCTTCCAAAGGAAGCTTTAGGAAGGTACTCCATGCATGCGTGCCAGTCTTCTTGCCCGAAAGAGCTTACTGAAGCTCAAAAAGAAAAACTCCACAAGGAGGAGGAGGGAGAGTAGCGAAAACTGATTCCTGCTATTCCTGGAGAACACCTGCTACAGGTGAGTAACCACACTTTCTCAGGGCCAAGCAGGAAGTCAGTCCTCACATATGGGACTCCCTAGCTACAGGCTACCAAAAACTCCTGTGGACAGCCCAATGGGGCAATCAGAAAAATGAACAGAGAAAACAGCGGGAAACGCTAAGATTCTGAGAGGCATCAACCAACGACTCTCCGGTAACCTGGACAGACAGAAGGGCTGGAGGGAAGAAGTTGCATTCATTCCCAAAGAGATGCCGGCTTGGCCGAAGGTGCTATCATGCTGGGAATCCTTATCCAGATAGTAGTGGGCTGCAAAGGTATTTATTTATTTATTTAACAGGTTTTATATACCACTTTATCATTTCATTCAAAGCGGTTTACATTGAAACTTAAACTTGGTAATGTACATTAAACAGGGACATTGATAACTTGGATTTTTCTGGATGACCACGTAGCAGCCCTACAAATCTCCAGTGTGGGGGCAGAGTGCAAGTAAACCAGTGAGGCTGCCATAGCGCGAACAGTATGCACCGTGATGTGGCGCTCTAAGGTAAGCCCAGCCTGAGCAAAAGCAAGAGAGATGCAGACAGCCACCCAGATGGAGAGACGGCTACCCCCAACCTGTTTATTTATTTATTTAGCTGTATTTATATCCCGCTTTTCACCGGGTCAAAGCGGTCAATTGGGGGATACATTTAACACGAGGGGATATGACACACATACGTTAATACTTACAGGGAACATTGGCAATGGAGGGTTAAGTGGCTTGCCCAAGACCACAAGGAGTGCCTATAGGACTAGAAATCCCAGTCCCTCCGGCCTGAGATTGCTGTCCCCAGGTGGGACTTGAACCCCCGGCCCTCCGGCCTGAAGTACCTTGTCCTAACCACTAGACCACTCCTCCACTGTTGAGGTCGTAGGAAACAAAGAGCTGAGTGGAACAGCGATGGGGCTTCTTCTGTTGAAGATAAAATGTGAGCACTCTCTTAACAGTCCAAAGTATGGAGTGAGGCCCTGCTTTGGAGGCATGAGGCCATGGGAAAAAGGTAGGCAGTACCACGTATTGGTTTAGATGGAATGCTGAAACCACCTTAGGGAGAACCTTAGAATGAGGAACTTGGTGTAAGGCAAAAGCGCTACGAGTGCCTGCCACTCACTGATTCTGCGCACTGAAATAAGCGTTACCAAAAAGATGAATTTCCAGATGAGGAACTTGAGGGAACAGGTGTCCAGTGGCTCAAAGGATGCCGCAAGCAGCTGTCCCATGATGACATTGAGATCTCATGCCAGCGGCGGTGGTTGAATAGGGGGACGAGAAAGCAGAAGAACCCACATAAAGCATCCTATGAGTGGATGAGCAGAAAGGGGCTGATCATCAATGTTGCCGTGATATGCTGCACTCACGGGCATCCTGACAGAGACTTTAGTTGAAGAGGTGAAGCAAGCGGAGGCTGGGATATAGTAGGTTGCCCTCCTCCTGCGAGTAGATCTGGGGCACGGCCTAGGTAAAGGGGCAGTGCCCGAGACAGCTGTAGTAACAAGGGGTACTATGGTTGCTGGGGCCACCATGGAGCAATGAGTATTAAGGGGGCCCCGATCGCTTGGACCTTGGAGGGTCTTGGCCACCAGGGGAGTTGGTGGGTAAGGGTAGCGGAGGTCCTCACTCCAATCCAGGAAGAAGGCATCGGATATCACCCAAATGGGACAAGGCATCCTGGAGTAAAACAGCAATAGCTGGGCATTGAAAGGAGATGAATGATCTTGCGAACCACCTGAGTAGTTGAGAGCCCATTTGTGCAGTTACAAGACTTTGCTGAGCTTGTCTGATAAGGCACTGTCCTCTCCTGGGATATACACTGCCCAGAGAAGCAGCTGATGCTTCATGGTGAACTTCCAGGGCTGGACTGTCTCCCAACAGAGAAAGTACATCACTACTACCTGGTTCTCGGTTTGTATGAGAATGACCTGACTGGTCAGTTGTGTTTGGAAGGCCTGCAGTGCATTTGCAATGACTTGGATTTCGAAGAAATTTATCTGGTGGAGGCATTCTCCCTCCAACCAGAGGCCTTGCATGCAAAGGCCGCCAAGAGGGAGTGGATAACATGAGGAAAGATCTACAAAAGCTGGAAGAATGGTCTAATGCTTCACAGTTAAGATTTAATGTGAAGAAGTGCAGTGTCATGCACTTGGGAAGCAGAAATCCAGGGGAAGTGTATGCGATAGGGGGTGAGAGGTTGGTGTGCATGGACCAGGAGAAGGACCTTGGTGTGATTAATCATGCGGATCTCAAGATAGAAAAACAGTGCGACAAGGCAGTGGCAAAAGCCAGGAAGATGTTGGGTTGCATACAAAGAGGAATTACCAGCAGAAAGGAAGAGGTACTAATGCCACTGTATAAGTCACTGGTGAGGCCTCACTTGGAATACTGTGTTCAGTTTTGGAGACCATATTTTGCAAAGGATATAAAAAGACTCGAAACTGTTCAGAGGAAGGCGACCAAAATGATTTGGAGTCTGCGTCAGAAGCCTTATGAGAAGAGACCTGAAGACCTAAATATGTACACCCTGGAGGAGAGGAGGGACAGGGGAGATATGATTCAGACTTTTAAATACTTAAAGAGAAATATTGAACAAACAAACCTCTTCCAAAGACGGGAAAGCTTTAAAACTAGAGGGCATAACATGAAGCTGCAAGGGGGTAAATTGAAAGGCAATGTCAGGAAAGAGTAGTTACTCACCTGTAACAGGTGTTCTCCAGGAGCAGCAGGAATCAGTCCTCACATATGAGTGACGTCGGTGCCGACGGAGCCCCCGTGCGGAGCATTTCCCCAGCTTTCAAAGAAAGCCTTTGGGAATGCAGCGCGCATGCGTGGTCCCCTTCCCGCCCAAGTGTGCCATCTTGCTCAGTCTGATGACATAGCTAAAAAGACAGCAAAAAACAAAATGAAGCATATGACTGCAGCTCCAAGGGGAGGAGGGAGGGTTGTGAGGACTGATTCCTGCTGCTCCTGGAGAACACCTGTTACAGGTGAGTAACTACTCTTTCTCCAGGACCAAGCAGGAAGTCAGTCCTCACATATGGGACTCCCCAGCTTAAGGCTACCAGAGACCCAAAGCTGAAAAAATGAGCTCCCTCTAGTCTCAGCATGTGAGAAAAGAATCTTCTCTGAGAACGCCCCCGAACGGTAGCCCAACACCAGGGCCGGAGGGTAGGAGTTACCTAAACTCCAAAGAGATTATGGAGTACCGCCTGTCCGAAAGCACTGTTCCTGCGGGACTCCCTCTCGAGGCAGTAGTGGGCCGCAAATGTCTGGCTTGAAGACCAAGTAGCGGCCCGGCAGATGTCTGCCAACGGAACAGAGCGGAGAAGAGCCACTGACGCAGCCTTCGCCCTGACACGGTGAGCCGTAACTCGACCCTGCAAGGAGAGGCCGGCTGCCCTGTAAGTCCAGGTGATACAGTCAGCTACCCAGATGGACAAAGTACGCTTGGAGACAGGTAACCCCAACTTATTGAGGTCAAAAGAGACGAAGAGCTGAACAGCCCTCCGGTGCTCCCGCATACGGTCAAGGTAGAAGGACAACGCCCTCCTACAGTCCAGGGTATGCAAGACCATCTCAGCCCGGATGGCATGCGGCCTGGGAAAGAAAGTTGGAAGAACCACCTCCTGATTGAGGTGGGAGGAGGAGACAACCTTAGGAAGGAACTTAGGGTGAGTCCGTAAGACTACTCTGTTCCTATAGAACCTAGTATATGGTGCATCTGATACTAGGGCCTGAAGCTCACTCACCCGCCTTGCTGAGGTAAGAGCTACCAGAAACAAGGCTTTCCAGGAGAGAAAGCGCAAAGGACAAGTAGCCATAGGCTCAAATGGTGGGCAAGTAAGCTGTTGCAAGACCACATTTAAATCCCACTCAGGGGCAGGCGGACGAATTTGAGGCTTAAGCAAAAGCAGGCCTCTGAGGAAGCGAGTCACCAAAGGGTGGCTGGAGAGAGATTGACCCTCCACTGGTGAGTGGTGCGCTGAAAGAGCACTAAGATGAACTCTAACAGAGTTGGACTTAAGGCCGAGGTTGGAGAGGTGAAGCAGATATTGCAGCACCACTCGTACCAGACATGAGAAAGGATTCTCGTTGTGTTGAGCACACCAGGCAGAGAATCTACGCCACTTGAGGACATAAGATTTCCGGGTGGACTGCCTCCTAGAGGTCAAGACCACGTCCTCCACTTCCCGAGGCAGCAGTAAGGGTGCTAGAACTACCCTTTCAGCAGCCAGGCCATCAGATTGAGGGACTGGAGGTTGGGGTGTAAGAGAGATCCCTGCTCCAGAGACAGGAGATCTGGTTGCATCCCCAGAAGAAGAGGAGTGTCCACCGCTAGATGCAAAAGAAGTGGGAACCACGGTTGCCTGGGCCATCTGGGGGCCACCAGGATCACAGAGACCTTGTCCCGGAGCACTTTGAACAGTGTCTGGGGCACTAGAGGCATGGGAGGAAAGGCATAAAGGAGGCCTGTAGACCACGGAATGAGAAACGCATCCGCTGCTAATCTGAGAGGATGCGGTTGCCTGGAGCAGAAACTGGGCAGCTGACGGTTCAGAGGACTGGCAAAGAGATCTATGGTTGGAAGACCCCATCTTAGGAAGATCTGTTGAACCACCAGAGGATTCAAATGCCATTCGTGTGGCTGCAGGATCCTGCTCAATCTGTCTGCCAGGTAATTCTCCTGTCCAGGGAGATAGACCGCTTTGAGGAGTATGCCATGATTGACTGCCCAGGAGCACAGGTTCTGCGCTTCCTGACATAGAAGTCGGGACCCTGTGCCCCCCTGTTTGTTCACATAGAACATAGCAACTTGGTTGTCCGTCTGAACTAAGACAGACTGGTGAGAGATGACATGAGAGAAAGTCCTCGGGGCTAAGCGGATAGCTCTCAGTTCCAAGAGATTGATCTACTGTGCGGCCTCCCAAGGCGACCACAGGCCTTGAGTACATGCTCCCTGGCAATGTGCACCCCAACCTTGAAGAGAAGCATCGGTTGTCAGCACTTGAGAGTGTGGAGGTGCCTGGAAAGGCACCCCTTGCACCAGATTTGGAAGATGAAGCCACCACTGTAGAGAAGACTCCAGGAGCCTGGACACCCTCACTCTGTCTTTCAGGTGTCCTATGGCTTGGTGCCACTGAGTTCTGAGGCCCCACTGAACTGGCCTCATGTGTAGACGGGCATTTGGAGTTACATGGACCGTGGAAGCCATGTGGCCTAAAAGCCTCAGGAAGTGTCTGGTGGAGTCCAGGGAATTGCTGTGAAACTGAAATGGCCAGATCCATCAACCTGTGGGCCCTGTCCACGGGTAAAAAGGCTTTTTCCTGAAGAGTGTCCAGCTTTGCTTCTATGAACTCCATTTTCTGCGAGGGGCACAAAGCGGACTTTGCGAAGTTTACAACAAACCCCAGATGCTGGAGTAGAGCGAGAGTGCGAAGGGTGGCTTGATTGGCCTCCTGTGGGGACTGGCCCCTGATGAGCCAGTCGTCCAGGTATGGAAAGACAAAGAGTCCTTGCATCCTGAGGTAGGCCGCCACCACCGCTAGGCACTTGGTGAATACCCTGGGGGCGGAGGTTAGGCCAAAAGGCAGTACCCTGTACTGATGATGATTTCCTCCCACTACAAATCTGAGATATTGTCTGTGGTCTGGATGAATGAGGATGTGAGTATAAGCATTCTTTAGGTCTAAGAAGCATAGCCAATCTCCCTGCTGGAGGTAGGGCAGCAGGATTCCAAGGGTAAGCATCTTGAACTTTTCCCTCTCCAGGAACTTGTTGAGATTCTGCAAGTCTAGGATGGGCCTGAGGCCTCCTGTTCTTTTTGGTAGTAGAAAGTACCTGGAATAGAAGCCTTGACCTCTCAGGTGGTGGGGCACCGGTTCCAGTGCCTGTTCCTTTACAAGACTTGCTAACTCCTGCAGGAGTAGGTCCCTGTGCAGAGGAAGTCTTGGAGGCTCCCCTGGAAAGTAGGAGGGGGAGGTACCTGGTGGAAGTGGAGGAGATAGCCCTTTTGGACTATGCTCAGTACCCAGGTATCCCTTGTTATGGCTGGCCACCTGTGGGCATACAGGGCCAGCCGGCCTCCTGTGCTGATAGGGGCCAGCTGAGGAGAGGCTATGCCACTGGAGTCAAAACCCCGCTCCCTGCTGTGCAGGAGCCGGAGCTGGTGGTTGGGGGGTTTTCTGCCTACGGGGCCCATGTCCCTGCCCCTTGGCCTGCTGACCCTGTTGGGGAGCTACAGAGACCTGAAAATGAGGGTATGTTTTATAGGCAGATGACTTCCTTGGGTAAAAGGTCTTTTTTCCTGAGCCCTTCTTCTTAGAAGGGGCAGAGGTTTTCCTGGACAGCCTTGTCCGGGTAAGAGTCTCGGTCTCGAGTTCTGCAGCCTTTTCAGCCATGAGCATGCCAAAGAGGTTCTCACCTCGGCAGGGGACATCGACCAATTTGTCCTGCACCCATGGCTCGAGGTCCGATGACTGTAGCCAGGCCTGACGGCGTGCACCGATGCCGGCCGCGGCTACCCGGGCCGAAGCCTCGAAGCCATCATAGGCTGCTCGAGAGATAAACTTCGAGCACTCTCAGATACCAGATGACAGGGCCGTGAACCTCTGCAAAGGTTCCTCGGAAAGACCAGCAGAGAACCCGGCAATCTCCTTTGCCAGGTCTCGAAGGTACATGCCCATGTATAGCTGGAAGCATTTCTTACCGAGGGCATCCTGGTTCTGGGCCTCCTGGCCGGGAGGCACCGAGGAGTGCATCTTCTGACTCTTCAGACGATGCATGGCCGATTCCACAACCATGGAGCGGTGGCGGTAGTTGTGCCTTTTGGAACCCAGGGCTCTTGCGGACTCGATAGATGAAATCGACCCGTTTGCTCAAAACCGGCGTTGAGGCCAGTGCCTCCCACATGCGGAAGAGCAACCATTCCAGCACTGGAGGAACCGGCACAGTAAAGGCCTTCTTGGGAGGAGAGTCATACTGCAGGGCCTCGAGCTCCTCGGCTCGAGGCTCGTCCGTGGGGAATGCCAAGGCCTTGGCCATATCCCGCACGAAGTCCAAGAAACGGGTATCCTCCGGGGGGGGGGGGGGGGTCCTTCACCAAGCTTGGACTCTGGTGAGTCCAATGGGACACACCGAGTCCGAAAGGTGTTCGGTGACTCATCGTCCTCCGTTTCCCAGCCGGACCCCTTGGAGGAGGAATCAAGCGGCTCCGGTCGGGTAGGCACCAATGCCATCCGCCCCGACGCCGAGGGTACCAGTGTCGACGACCTCGGTCCCAAACGGGAGGCTGAGGGAGACCTTAGCCGAGGATCGGCTCGAGAGCGCATGGACTCGAGGATCGGCTCAGCCTCCGGGGTCGACTTGGACGTCGATGTCTCGGTGGGTCGGGGCAGATGCACCGGTGAGACCGGCGATCAGTGCCCACTGCTGTTCCATGAAGGCAGCCAAGCTGCACTCCTACGTCGTCAAGCTGAGTCCGAGCTCAGGAGACTCAGCAGCCCCCGACTCGGTCCCTGACGGCGTCGGTCCCGACGTCGGCTCCCCCGGAGGAGAGTCCACGAGGACTACAGTACTCACGTGACCCGGGGACTCCATCTCCACACGAGGCTGTTTGGCAGGCCTCTCAGACTCCAAAGACCCGGGATGGCGGGTTTCTTCTTCCTGCGATGTTCCCGCGAGGGAGACCCCCTCTCAGAGGAGCCTCGGCGATGCTCAGGACTGGAGTCCCGAGACGTCAAGGCCTCTGACGAAGTCTGGGCCCATCTGGACGCGGAGTCAGAGAAGATTCTTTCCTTTTGGTGCTGCAGATTCCTCAACGCCTTCGAGGATATTTTCCCACACGGGCCACAGATCATCGGGTGATGATCGGGTCCGAGGCAACGTGCTGCCTTCCCGCCTTTCCCAACTGCCTCTCTCCAGTTGAGTTTTAAAGCTGAGACAAAGAGAGAGAGAGGGAAAGGGAAAGAGATAGAGAGATACAACTCCTAGGGGAGGTGGATGGGTTGTGAGGACTAAATTCCTGCTGTTCCCGGAGATCACCTGTTACAGGTGAGTAACTATGCTATCTCCAGGAACAAGCAGGAATGTAGTCATCACATATGGGGACTCCCTAGCTTTAGATGCCAGGGAGAGACCCCAGAAGTTGTGTGTCCCTGAGAATGGCTCCACTTCCTCCCATGGATCTCTGGCATCCTACCAGGGATGGTGGGTAGGAGTTGATTAGGGATGGAACAGGTGTTGGAGAACAGCCTGACCAAACAAGGCATCCCGGCGGGAGTCCTTATCCAAGCAGTAATGGGCTGTGAAGGTATGAACCAAGGCCCAGGTGGCTGCTCGACAGATGTCGTTGATAGACACAGAATGCAAATGAGCCACTGAGGCTGCCATGGCTCTCACATTGTGAGCTGTGACATGGCCCTCCAGAGAAAGGTTCTTACTCTGATAGGCGAAGGAAATACACTGAGAAATCCAGTTAGATAGTGTTCTCTTGGAGACTGGAAGTCCCAAATGAGAATGATCAAAAGCAACAAAAAGTTGAGGGGACCTTCTATGTTGCTGTGTTCTTTGTAAGTAAAAGGCTAAAGCTCTTTTACAGTCCAAGGTATGAAGATTCCTCTCTGCATTTGATGCATGAGGCCTTGGAAAAAACACAGGTAGGTAGACTGCTTGGTTCAGATGAAAAGGCGAGACCACCTTTGGCATAAAGTGTGGATGAGTCCTAAGGACTACCTTGTCATGATGGAACCTTGTATAAGGTGGATTAGCTACTAGTGCTTGCAACTCACTAATGCGACATGCTGATGTGATTGCAATAAGAAAGATAACCTTCCAAGAAAGGAATTTTAAGGAGGTAGTAGCTAAAGGTTCGAAGGGTGGCTTCATGAGTTGCCCAAGAACCAGGTTTAAGTCCCATGCCACCGGTGGTGACCTAATGGGAGGCTTAGTTAGAAGGCGGCCTCTCATAAATCTTGCTATAAGAGGATGAGAGGAAATAGGCTGTCCATTTAGAGGCTTAAAGGAAGCTGTAATAGCACTCAAATGGACCCTTACTGAATTAGTCTTAAGTCCTGCATTGGATAAATGAAGGAGATAGTCCAGCAATGATTCAAGAGGTATCACAAGGGGGTTAAGACCCTTTTGCGAACACCATATGGTAAACCTTTTCCACTTGAAATCATAAGAGCATCTTGTGGAAGGTTTCCTGGAAGCAAACAGAATATCTTTTACTTGCTGAGGGAGATTAAGATCATGAAGATCTAGGCCTTCAGCAACCAAGCCCTGAGATGCAGAGACTGGGGACTGGGATGCCATAACATCCCATCCTCCTGAGATAGGAGATCTGGAGCAGACCCTAACTCCAGGGAGGGAGCTTGAGAGAGATGTAGAAGCAGAGGGTACCACACTTGTCGTGGCCAATGTGGAGCTATGAGAATCATATGGCCTCTGTCTCTCTGAAGCTTGACCAGGGTTTTGGGAATTAGGGGAATGGGTGGAAAGGCATACAGGAAGTCTTGACCCCAGTAAAGGAGGAAAGCATCCCTGGCCTGAGGCCCCTGAGCCGGAATTCTGGAACAGAACCGGGGAAGTTTGGCATTCCACGGACTTGCAAAGAGGTCTATGTCCAGGATTCCCCAAATTTGAAAAATCTTGGTCACCTGGGTCTGCATGCAGAGATCACTCATGTGGAAGCACAACTCGACTGAGTCTGTCTGCCCAAGAGTTTTCTATGCCTGGAAGATACACTGCCAGGAGATGAATCTGATGCTCTCTGGCGAGGGCCCATAGTCGCAAAGCTTCGTTGCAAAGCGACAGAGAGCCTGTTCCCCCCTGCTTGTTCACATAGAACATGGCTACTTGATTGACTGTATGAATGAGGACTGTCTTGTAGCTGAGCAGGGTATAGAACACTCGAAGAGCAAGGAAGATTGCTCCGAGTTCCAAAAGATTGATATGTAGATGAGTCTCCTGTGGAGACCAGGTGCCTTGGGTGGAGAGGTCTTGCAGATGAGCTCCCCAACCCATCGGAGAAGCATCTGTTGTGAGAGTTGCTTGGGGTAAATGTTGTTGAAAAGGGGACCCCAGCAACAGGTTTTGAGTGGACTTCACCACTGGAGGGACAAAATAAGGCGACTTGTGTTTGCTATTTTGTCTGACAGGCATCCTGATGCCTGGGTCCATTGAGTGGATAAAGTCCACTGGGCTGCCCTCATATGGAGGCGAGCGTAGGGCACCACATGCACGGTGGATGCCATGTGGCCTAGTAGTTGTAACATTTCTCGAGCAGTGAGATGAGACTTTAGCACTGCTTGAGAAGCTAACTGCACCATGCGAAGACAACGGGCCTGGGGGAGGTAGGCCCTTGACTTTCTGGTATCCAGCAAAGCTCCTATGAACTCCAAAGACTGAGTGGGAGTTAGACTGGATTTTGGGATGTTCATAACCAGACCCAAATACTGAAGGATACGCATTGTGCAGGCTAGAGAAGTCCTGGCCTCTGACTCTGTTGGGGCTCGAATGAGCCAGTTGTCTAAGTAGGGGAAGACGAATATCCCTAGAGTACGGAGAAATGCTGCTACTACAGCCATGCATTTCGTGAACACCCTTGGTGCTGAGGCCAGGCCAAAAGGAAGCACCCTGTATTGGTAGTGCTTTCCTTGAAAAAGGAACCAAAGGAATTTTCTGTGGGTTGGATGGATGAGAACATGGGTGTATGCATCCTTGAGATCTAGAAAACAAAGCCAATCCTGACTCTGAAGGTATGGCAGCAGAGTTCTGAGAGAAATCATCTTGAATTTCTCTTTGTCAAGGAATTTGTTCAATTCTCTGAGGTCCAAAATAGGTCTGTATCCCCCTGTTTTCTTTGGAATAAGGAAATAGGGGGAGTAAAACCCCATATCCTGTTGAGGAGTGGGTACTTCTTCTATTGCCCCTTGGGCAAGAAGGATAGTGATCTCCTGATCTAATAGGTTGATGACAGGTGTCGGAGAATTGAACTGCCTTATTATTGTGGGAGGGGGCATGCTTGAAAAATGAAGCCTGTACCCCTCCTTTATGATGGAGAGTGTCCAATGCTCTGCTGTTATCTGCCCCCATCTGGGGGCAAAGTGACATAACCTTCCTGGAATGGTGGAAGGCTCTGGTCCCCCGAGAGCCAGAAAGGCTAAGTTCTCTAGCTGCAAGTGAAAGGCCTTGTGGAGGCTGAGACTGCTGGAACGGTTGAGGCTTAGCGGTCTTTGCTTTCTTCTGTTTGGGTGGTTGATGACCTTTCCTGGCAAGCTGACCTACAGAACGTCCCTGCTGAACATAAGCAGGATAATATCTTTTCTTCTTAGAAAAGAATGGTTTCTTGAACAATTTCTTTCTAGCAGGATCAGCTGTGGACTTGGATAACCTATCCAAGGTGGAGTTGTCAGCATCCATCTCGTTGGCCTTTTCCTGCCAATCTTTACCAAACAGGTTCTCACCAGTACACAGGATATTTCCCAATTTGTCTTGTACCCAGAGCTCCAGATCGGATGCCTGGAGCAAGCAATTCTATGTGCACCTATGGTAATAGCAGAGGTTCTGCTTATGCACTCAATGCAGTCAAAGGCTGCATGGTTGGCAAATTTAGAAACATCTTGGGCATGTTTGACCAAAGTTGGAAAATCCTGTCTTCTATCCTCAGGAAGAATAGGACTTAAAGCTTCTAAATCATCTGTGACCTCCTTCAGGAACATTCCAATGTAGAGACTATAGGAACTGATCCTGGCAGAAAGAATGGAAGCTTGGAAGACACGACGTCCAAAAGCATCCAGGGTTCTGCACTCACGTCCTGGAGGATTAGAGGCATGCCTCTTTGCATTCTTGATCCTTCTCATAGCTGATTCCACTACAATAGAGTGGTGAGGAAGCTGAGTCTTTTGGAAACCAGGACAAGGAGGGACTCGATACAGAGTATCCAGTCTGCGAGAATGAAGAGAGGTGGTAAGAGGTGTCTCCCACATCCTTAACATGAGATCATATAAAATCTCATGAATGGGCAAGGTAGCTGCCTCCTTAGGAGTTTTGGGATATTGTAGAATTTCCAACTCCTTAGCTCTTGGCTCTGTTTCAGGGGCCACAGCAATGGACAGACCCCGAGCCACCTCCCTGATAAAATCCTGGAAGGAAATATCCTCTGGAGGAGACATCCTGTGCTTAGGGGAGGAGGGCTCCTCTGGGAGAAGCATTCCTGCATCGACAGAACTGTCAGAATCCTCAGATTCTTCTGAGGACTCGAAGTACCATCTGTCCGGATGCTCTTGAAGAGCCCGATACCCGTACCGACCGAAGTCGGTACAGGGAGTAATCGGTACCGGGGTATCGGTACCCGAGGGCATCGGATGACTGGGTACCGGCAAAGCAGACACCGATGCCGATGTCGATGCTATCGGTACTGATACCGATGCCGGGGCCGGCACCGGCCGAAGTGTATGTCACGATTCCAAGGGTGTCTGCCGCAAGGAGAGCTGCCAGACTGCGCTCAATAGTCAGGACTCTCTGGTCTATCGATGCTGCCGATGCCTGGGTGTCGGTACCGGAGAAGACCGCCGGTACCCCAGAGCATGGCACCAGTAGTTCTGCAGAGGTCGAGGCCTCGAACATCCTGGAGCCCCGATAATGCTTTGGACCGGGGCAATTTTGCCGGTGCAGAATCCTCAAGGGCAAGGAGATCTACTCTTTGAGGACCGGCTGGACTTATGTTTAGTTACCTGAGATCCACGGGAGGAAGAGGAAGTCCTGGAAGACGTCGATGCCACTGAAGCTGCATCAGAGGGAAACAGGGTACTGAGCTTAGCAGCTCGGTTCTGCCGACCTCTTTTAGACATCATGGCGCAGGACATACAATCCGTGATGGAATGGTCAGGACCTAAACATTTTAGACACCATTCATGGATGTCGGTGACGGAAATGGTACCACCACACTTGGTGCACTTTTTGAAACCTGAGACAGGTTTCTCCATTGTAAGAAAAAGGTTTTGAGCCTAAGGCCCAAAAAGGCGCATGCACCTGAAGAAAAATAGAAAAAACCCTAGTTTTTTTTTTTTTTAGAACAGAAAATAAGAAGAAAAAACCGACGGTACCGGTAAAGCGTCGAAGGAAGACGCGACCACAAAAAAGAAAGAAATAAAGAAGAATTCTTCTGCGGTGACAGGAACGACGACCTGCTGGCTCCGGAAAAAGAAGAACTGGAGAGAGGCAGTTGGGAAAGGTGGGAAGGCAGCACGCAGGTACTGTGGGATGCTCCCAAAAGCTTTCTAATTGGACGCTGGGGAGCGTTCCTGCGCAGGCTCCGTCGGTACCAACGATACCCATATGTGATGACTACATTCCTGCTTGTTCCTAGAGACATACTTTTTCACTGAAAGGGTGGTGGATGCTTGGATTACCCTCCCGATGGAAGTGTTGGGAGAAAATACAGTGACAGAATTCAAAATGGCATGGGACAGACACAGTGAATCCCTTTATAGCAACAGGATAAAATCAAAATAAACTTAACTAACTAATTTCTCAACATACAGGGAGTGTCCTACATGGAGCGGTGGGTTCACCCCCTAAAACAAAGACATGGGGAGGGGTGGCCTGCATGGAGCGGCAGGTGCACCTACTCTTGCCATCTTACTGGGCAGACTAGATAGACCATACTGGTCTTTATCTGCCGTCATTTACTATGTTACTATGTAAGATGGGTTCCCAGGCCAAGCTCAAAGGCATCCGTCATCAGAATTTGCTAGTGTGGCGGCGCTTGGAAGGGCAGCCCCATGAGAAGATGCACTGACTGTTGCCACCAAGGGAGGGAGTTGCATGCACTCTGTTGGAGAGGCAGCCTGATGCCACTGAGTGCCACATATGTAGGCAGGCGAGTGGCATGACATGGACCGGGGAGGCCATGTGGCCCAGGATGCGAAGCATCTGGTAAGTGGACACCATTGAGCAGCACCAATCCTGGTGCGCCAAAGAGATAAATCAGTGGGCCTGGTCTGTCGGGAGATATGCCCTGGCCACCAAAGTATCGAGGAGAGCCCCAATGAACTTCAGGCACTGAGTGGACTGCAGGTGGGTCTTTGGGTAGTTGATAACGAAGCCCAGCTGCTACAGGACCTGGATATGTTATGTTGAGCAGCCTGGCTTTGTCCGGAGAGCTGCCCCTTACCAACCAGTTGTCCTTGTAAGGGAAGATGAAAATCCCCTGCATGCGGATAAAAATGGCTATGACTGTTAGGTACTTTGTGAAAACTCTGGGAGCAGATGCTAGTCTGAAAGAAAGAACCCTGTATTGGTAGTGCCTGCCACTGATGATGAAGCAGAGGTTCTGCCAGTGCAGTGGGTGAATGAGGATGTGGGTATAGGCATCTTTTAAATCCCAGGAGCACAGCCAATCTCCCTGCTGGAAGTAGGGCAGCAATATTCGAGGGGATACCATCTTGAACTTCTCTCTTACAAGAAACCAATTTAGACTGAAAAGATCGAGAATGGGTCGGAAGCCACCCATCTTTTTGGGGACCAGGAAGTATCAGGAGTAGAACCCTCTTCCTGTCTGAGACATTGGAACCAGTTCCAGTGCCCTGGCTTCCAAATGATTGGCTACTTCCAGTTGGAAAAGTTTTCAGTCATGAGGTTCCAAAGGACATTCCCCTGGAAAGAACAAAGTGGGGTGGGGGTCTGCTCGAAGTGTAGGAGGTAACTCTCCCTCACTATTTATAATGCCCAGGTGTCAGTGGTGATGTTGCGCCAACGGTGGGCAAAAAACTAGAGACACCCTATAATGCGCTGTGGAACTGGGTCTGAAAGGGGAGGAAAGGCCATTGTCCGAGAGTCAAATCCCCCCCCCCCCCCCCGGCTGCAGCTGAGGCGCTGATTGAGGTTTTGGTGTCTTAGGCCTATGCTGCTGTCTTTGGCTTTGGCCCTTGGCCTGCTGCCCATGAGGGTGCCTGGTAGGAGTGGTAGGGGAGTATGCATTGTAGGCTCTCTTCTTCGGGTAGGATTTTTTTCCTGAAGTCTTCTGTCGGGAAGAGTCAGCAGCCTTCCTGGAGAGCCTGGTCATGGTGAACTGTTCCGTCTCCAACTCAGCAGCCTTCTCAGTCATGGGTTTGCCAAAGAGGTCCTCACCCCAGCATGGGATATCAGCCAATTTATCCTGAACCCATTGCTCCAGGTCAGAGGAATGTAGCTATGCCAGGCAATGGGCACCAATGCCACTGCAGACACTCTGGCCATGGATTTGAAGCCATCATAGGCTGCCTGAGTCACAAATTTGGAGCATTTCTTGGTTTTACTGACTAGCAAAAAACCTGTGAGAGAGTCAGTTGGTCCATTAGATGATAAAGGGGTTAAAGGAGCAGTAAGAGGCGACAAGGCGATAGCGGAGAGACTGAACGAATTCTTTGCTTCAGTCTTTACTGAGGAAGATGTAGGGATGTTACCCATGACTGAAGTGGTATTTAAAGGTGCAGAAGAATTGAAGGAAATATCGATACATCGAGAAGATGTATTACAACTATTAGATAAGCTGAAGAGTAGCAAATCACCTGGGCCGGATGGTATACATCCAAGGGTATTGAAAGAACTGAAATATGAGATTGCAGACCTGCTATTAGTAATCTGTGAACTATCATTAAAATCATCTCTAATACCTGAAGATTGGAGGATCGCCAATGTAACACCAATTTTTAAAAAGGGTTCCAGGGGTGATCCGGGAAACTACAGACCGGTGAGCCTGACGTCAATACCGGGAAAAATGATAGAAACCATCATAAAGAATAAAATTACTCAGCATGTAGATAGTCATGAACTAATGAGAGACAGCCAACATGGCTTTAGACAAGGAAGATCTTGTCTTACTAATCTGTTGTTTTTTTGAAGGAGTGAATAATCAGGTGGACAAAGGTGAGTCGGTTGATATTGTGTATCTGGACTTTCAGAAAGCCTTTGACAAGGTCCCTCATGAGAGACTTTTGGCAAAACTAAAGAGTCATGGGATAGGAGGCAGTGTACTATTGTGGATCAGGAACTGGTTAAAAGACAGAAAGCAGAGGGTAGGGCTAAATGGCCAATTTTCCCAATGGAGAAAGGTGAATAGTGGTGTACCCCAGGGATCTGTGCTGGGTCCGCTGCTTTTTGACATATTCATAAATGACCTGGAAAGTGGAATAACGAGTGAGGTTATCAAATTTGCAGATGACACAAAACTATTTAAAGTTGTTAAAACTCAAGAGGATTGTGGAAAATTGCAAGAGGATCTTGATAGATTGGAAGACTGGGCATCAAAATGGCAGATGAAATTTAATGTGGACAAGTGCAAGGTTATGCACCTAGGGAAGAACAACCCAAACTATGGTTACACGATGCAAGGTTCCACATTAGGAACCACCACCCAGGAAAAAGATTTAGGCGTCATTGTGGATACCATGTTAAAACCCTCAGCCCAGTGTGCAGCGGCGGCCAAGAGAGCAAATAGAATGCTAGGTATGATAAGGAAAGGAATGGAAAATAAAACAAAGGATATTATAATGCCTCTATATCGTTCCATGGTGAGACCGCACCTTGAATATTGTGTGCAATTCTGGTCGCCGTATCTTAAAAAGGATATAGAGTTATTAGAAAAGGTTCAGAGAAGAGCCACCAAAATGGTAAAGGGGATGGAAGGATACTCCTATGAAGAAAGGCTAAAAAGGTTAGGGCTCTTTAACCTGGAAAAGAGACGGCTGAGGGGAGATATGATAGAAGTCTATAAATTAATGAGCGGAATGGAACGCGTAAACGTAGATCGATTGTTTACCTTATCAGAATATAGAAAGACTAGGGGACATGCAATGAAGCTACAGGGTAAACTATTTAAGACTAATAAAAGAAAATATTTTTTCACTCAACGTGTAATCAAACTCTGGAATTTGTTACCGGAGGATGTAGTAAAGGCTGTTAGTGTAGCTGGGTTTAAAAAAGGTTTGGACAAGTTCCTGGAGGAAAGGTCCATAAGCCATTATTAAGAAGGGACCCAGGATATCAATGCTTGAACCAATACAAGCATTGTGGAACCTGTGTCCCTTGGGGAAACTGCTAGGTACATATGACCTAGACTGGCCACTGTTGGAAACAGAATACTGGGCTTGATGGACCTTGGTCTGACCCAGTATGGCATATCTTATGATCTTATGAGCTCCGGAAGTGCTCGAGATGGTCACCAGAAAGCCCAGTAGAGTAACTGGCAAGCTCCCCTGCCAGACCTCTCAAGTATATGCGAATAGTCTCCCAGTGGAGGTGGTAGAGATGAGGACAGTAACTGAATTCAAAAAAGCATGGGACAAACACAGAGGATCTCTAAAGGAAAAAAGGGGACTGTTGTAGTTGTTGATATGGAAGGACAGACTAGATAGGCCATGTGGTCTTTTTCTGTTGTCATGTTTCTATGTTCATGTATGCTTGTATACGGGCCACGAGCATTGAGACCTGGTAACACTTCCTACCAAAGCCATCTATGGTGCGGGCCTCCTGACCCGGAGCACTGAGGAGTGTGTCTTAGTAATCTTGATACCGTGCATGGCCAACTCCACCACCATAGAGTTCTGAGGTAGGTGTGCTTTCTCAAAGCCTGGGCTCTTGCAGACCCGATATATGGAATCAAACCGCTTGCTCACTGTAGGCACCGTAAGCGGGGTCACCCATATTCTCAGAAGGAGACATTCCAGAATGGGGTAAACAAGGACCGTGATGGCCTCCTTTTTGCTCCTCCTCTGTTTCAAGTATGAAAGGTAAGGCCTTTCCTATGTCTCTCACAAACTCCAGAAAAATTAGGTCCTGGTTGGGGGGGGGGGTGAGGGGACTTTCGACACTTAAAAGGAGGTGAGGGATCCAAGGGCACATCTCAGTGCCTCGCTGTCTCCGGAGAATTGTACTTAGTTTCCCAGCTGGAGGCCGAGTCACTAAGGGACTTGATGTATCGATGGGATCAAGGACTCTGTTGATGATGGGAAGGTGTCCTCTGTTCTCAATGCTCGGAACCGAAGGCACCTGGGGAGACTTACTGCACCAATTGGGATCAGAAGCGATCTCGGTAATCTGAGGAATCTGCAAGGGTTTTGAGGATCAGCTGCACTTCAGCCATTGAGGCCTCCGCCATGGACGGGACTGTCACTGGCACTGAGGAACTGGAGTTACCTGGTCCTCGGGGGAGAGGGTGTTGTGCCTTGAAAGCAGCCAGGCTGCACTCAAGAGCTAGCATCCTGTCCGCTGGGGGGGAGGGTCTCTACAGCTTCCAGTGTTGGCACCAGCATTGGCACCAACGAAGCTAATGCCAGCTCCTCTGGTGGGGTCTCCACGTGGGTTATAACCTCAGGAGCCCCACACCAAACCTCCAAGATCTCAATAGGCAACTCCTCCCACCAGGGCAGCTTGGGAGGCCACTCCTGGCCTTCCCCCTCGGAGATGTGTCGAGGTCTCCGAAGTCTATGACCAGGAGCTTTCTCCTAGCATTGGCATTGCCATTCGACGCCAACTCAGATGGAGTCTGTTCCTTCTGGGGGCATTCCTCGTCAAGGAAAAGGCACCTGTCTGATGTCGCGCGACCTCAAGGCTTGGAGGTTGCTTGGACCCCTGTTGGCGCAGAGGCCTTTGAGGGCATTGAAATTGAGGTCGATGCCGGGGATGGTGTTGAGGCCTTGGAACCAAACAATTATTCCTGCTGCTTCTCCCAGTTCTTGAGCCCCTTGCGCGTCATCTGCAAGCAGAGAAGGCAAGTCAAAGGCTCATGGTCAGCCCCAAGATATTGAAGGCACAAACTGTGACTGTTGTTGATCGAGACAGTCCGACCACACTGAGTGCACTTTTTAAAACCATTGATTGGGTTTGACATTAGTGGGAAGACGGTTTCCGCCAAGTCACCAATCAGGGGAGGCGTGCAAAAAAACCCCACACCCCGAAAAATAAAAAGAGAACCCCCAAATAAAACAATGCTGAGGCACTGACAGTCCTCGAGATCATCGAATATTGGAAGTGTGACACAAATTGAGACAAGACAGTACCAGAACAGCAAAAAAACAAATGGTATAAAAATCAACTTATCTCCAGGATTCAGATGGACGTCCGAAGGACTCCACGGAAAAAAGAAGACTGAGGTAAGAGGCTTCTTCAGGCGGGAAGACTGGCATACATGCGTGGAGTACCTTCCAAAAGCTTCCTTTGGAAGCTGGAAAGTGTTCCCATGTGGGCTCCTTTGGTGACATTACCCATATGTAAACACCGACTTCCTGCATGGTTCCAGAGAACTGTATCTGAATTCAAGAAAGCATGGGACAAGTACAGAGGATCTCTGAGGGCAAGAAAGGGATTGTAGAACAGACTGGATAGGTCAGATGGTCTTTATCTTCCATTGTTTTCTCTGTTTCTATTTTTAAGCAGATGATATTATCTTTTGCTAGTATTTCTTCAAAAACTGACTATAACCAGCACAATTCATTCGAGAAGTAGTAATACATCCTAAGAGGAATGAAATGTGATTTGCTGGTCTTTTGTCTCATCAATTATTCATGTGTTAAGCAATAATCACATTCTGGCTAAGCTAGACTATGCTATGCTACCTATGTCAGAATAAATAAACTTGATCTCTTCAGGACCCACTCTAGTAGAAACATAGAAACATGAAGGCATAAAAAGATTACATGGCCTATCTAGTCTGCCCTTCCATATCAACAACAACAGTCCCCTTTTTTCCTTTAGAGATCTTCTGTGTTTGTTCCATGCTTTTTTGAATTCAGATACTGTCCGTGTCTCTACTACCTCCACTGGGAGACAATTTTTCGCATCTACCACTCTAGTCCTTAGGAAAGCCTTGGATGAATGGACTGGTACAGGAGAACAAAGGAGAAAGGTACAATTCTTACCTGCCACCTTGGGTCTTTTGAGTACCCCTATACCAGTCCAGGCATCCTTCTCTACAAACAAAGACAACTCAAGGGAGTCCACACATCAGTTTTATTGTTGAGATGGTTTACTGAAAAACACAAATGAATACTTCCAATCCCCAAAGAACCAAAAAATCAAAAGCGGGGGTTATGCAGTGCATTTCCATTTAGGATCCAAGCTCTGCAAGTACCATCTCTGCAGCATCCCCAGTTGGCTCAAGTTAATGGGACCTATATATATGTAATTTATTTATTACTGGTTTCAACACAAATCTGTAACTTAATAAGCAACTTAAAGAGATATAGAGACAGAGCTATTTGTGAGGGTCGTTCTTATTAAGATGGTATCTGGGATTGCTCCAGGGATAAAAATGGTTCTATATTGTAATTGGGATTGTATTATGGAAATGAATCTGTTTTATAGGTAATTTTTACATAGTATTTGCTGTTTATTAATCAGGGCTTAATTTTGTACTTTGGATATTTTTCTAGTCCCACAGGTGCTCCTTGTGGCCTTGGGCAAGTCACTTAACCCTCCATTGCCTCAGGTACAAAAACAGACTGTGAGCCCTTTGAGAACAAGGGAAAAAAATATATATATATAGTACCTGAATGTACACCACTTTGACTGGTAGAAAAGCGGTATATAAGCCTAGTTAAATAAATAAATTAAAATTTTTGTAATTTTCCTTGAGACAGGCTACTCTTTAAGTAGAATATGAATATCTTTTAAAACTAAATATATTCATGGCTTTTCTTATGTTAGTTCAGATGTACTGTATGAGGTGTGATCAAAAGTATCGTTGTGGGGGGGGCGCTCGTGAGCCCACTGCAAGATGGCCGCACTTTGTTGAAGCTCCATCCCCACAACCCCTAAATTTATGCTATCATAAGCTTACAGCTGCATTTTGCTCCCCCCCATACCTTTCCCAGATCAGCGTCAGCCAGCGATCTCCCTCAGGGCTTGATCCCGAAATTTTGCGGGTCCTCTGGAGGCTGGGATACTGAGGAGTCCACCGCTACAACGCGGCCTGCTGGAAGCTGTCTTCGGTCTCCGGACTCTCACCCGACTGATCCTGCCGCCAGCCGCGGCATCCAGCACAGCCGAAAATCACCTGGCAGGCCCCCGCGGGGCCTATGAACGGAGTCCTCTCTACTGCCTGCGGGTTGAGCGCCGGCCCGTTTGGCGGGGGGGAAGCTTGCAATACCAAGCGTGTGGCGCCCGACTGAGGAGCTGAGGAGTTGCCGGGGAGATTGGCCGGGACCACGTGAACTCCACGCGGCCGCTGCCGCGGCATCTACCGGCATTTACTACCCTTCTTCAGCACCACGAGCCATCTTGAAGGGGGTAAGTTTACGTGCTGCCTCTTCCCCTGCACATCCCTCGAACAGTGCCTGAACCGGGTGGCCGGGGCCGTTTCTCTCTGGCAGCCTAGTGTCCCGCTGAGGTCTACCCCCTCCTGCTTGGACGCTGAGTACTCTGCAGGCCTGTGCACGCGGCCTTTCTGACTCCGGGTCTCTCCTTGCAGCCCTACAACCTGCAACTACGGGCTCCTGCCGGTACAGCTCCATACTCCCTTATACTGCTCTCTGTCTATTAGCTGTGCCAGGCTGTCTCTCTAGGAGGACCAGAGGCAGCTTGCGATTTTCTGTCCCGCTGTCCCACCAGTGCCTGCCGCTTTGCTGACATTGCTAATCCGCATCTCCTGACACTGTGTAGTGGCGGCCATTCTACGTGCTCTGTTCTCTCTCTGGTGCCTTCCCTCTTGCTGGCATTGCCTACACCTCTCCTAACACTGTGTGAGCTTGGTGACTCTGTGTGATGGCTACTAAAACCAAAAACTCTGAAACCCGGGAGGTGATGCACTCCTCCCAGCGGCTGCAGAGTAAGTCCGGAGCTTCAAGCAGCCCACGCGGCCAGTCTCCTCCAACGGGATCCGACGATGAGACTGTAAGTGAGGAGGATTTGGACCCTCATAAGCAACTCTCCTCCGCTCAAATCAAACAAGAGCTCCGTAGGGGCTTTGCAGAACTAGCCAATGAGTTTCGCACACTACGGGAAGATTTGATGAAAGATGTCGCAGAACTTCGGACTGACATTAAAGAACTGGGAGCCCGAGTAGAGGACGTGGAGACCAAAGTGGTTGATCAAGATGGGACTCTGATGGATTTACAATGTGCTCTCGACAGGCAGCGTGCACAGGCCATGGAGCTGACTTATAAAATTGATGACATTGAAAACCCGCCGCAATAACGTGCGTTTTCATGGAGTTCCGGAGGCGGGGGGGGGGGGGGGCGGGGAAGACCTGCCGACTGTGCTTAAGCTGCTGATAGCGGAGTTGCTCCCAGCGGAGGAGCTGGCTACGCATGCCTCTGGAATGGAAATCGAACGGGTTCACCGCGCTTTGGGAAAAACCCCTAACAACCAGCCACGAGATGTCATTGCGAGATTTCTACGCTATTCTGATGCTGAGCTTCTTATACGTCGAGGCCGGGAGAGGAAGACGGTCCGCTTCCAGGACGGGACAGTTTCCATTTATCAGGACCTCTCGATGTTCACCTTGGCGCGCCGGAGAGAGATGAAACCAGTCTCGGCGGTCCTGAACAGCAAGGGGATTCGCTATTCTTGGTCCTTTCCATTTAGGATGAACTTCCTTTTGGGCAACAAAAAGATTTCTGCAAAGGACTACTCTGAAGCTTGGCGAGCTCTTCGCCAAGCGGGTCTAGTTGATGATAATGCCCAGGCTCATCCACCGCCCCCTAAGCCCCAACATTCCAAGTGGACCCGGGTGGGCAAGCCCGCCTGACACTCTTGCGGTTTGAAGAGCTCCTCTCATTTTCTCTTTTTTAGGGAGTCTTGACCAGTGGGTCCCCTGACTTTTGGATAACTGGTGGCAAAGATTAGCCTGGGGTCCCCACTCCATTGTCCATGGGGGGTGGCGGTTGACCTGCAAATGTTTTACTGATGTTACTGTTCTGGTGGGGGGACATGATGGGATTGATGATCCGGGATGGGTGGGGGAGCAAGGGGGGGAATGTTTTTCTATGTTTAGGTTGAGTTTTCACTCTGTGGGGTTTTGGGGGGGTACGGGGTTTGTGGTCAATTTACCGTGTCCTGTATTAACTTAGACAGGCAGGTGGTATTGACGGGAAGGGGGGGGTGATGGGTGGGAGGGGGGGTCCCTCAACATGGAGCTGGGAGGTATGTTTGGGCTGGGGAGGTGGGTCTATGGCTTTTGTTCTTGGAGGGTGGTCTAGGGGGGCCCGATTTAACTAATTTCCTGGGTTTGCTGGGGGGAGCCCCTACTAAGACTTTCTGGGTGGCCAGCGGACGTGTGGGGTTGGGTAGTGTTCCCTAATGGTGCGCTTTATCTCTTTGAATGTTAAGGGCCTTAACTCCCCGCGGAAACGGTCCCTGCTGTTCTCAGAACTATGCACTTTGCAAGGGGATATTGTTTACTTGCAGGAGACCCATCTTCAGAACTCCAAGCAGGGTTGGCTAAAGCGATCCCCATACACTGAGGTATGGGTGGCCTCCGACGCGCAGGGCCGGAAGAAGCGGGGAGTGGCTCTACTATTTCACCAGAGCCTCTCCTTGCAGATTGAAGAGATAAAGCGAGATGCCCTGGGGAGATGGCTTTTCCTGAATGTTCGACTAGACGGACACTTGCTAACCTTAGCTAATATCTATGCTCCAAATAAGGGTCAGGGGCCCTTTTTTACACGACTGAAAGCCCTACTGGCGGATTTTGCAAAAGGCCCCATTGTTTTGGGTGGGGATTGTAACACGCATTTAGTGCCCCTTGTGGATTCTACGGGTCGTACTGGGGGGGGGGGGGCAGAGGGGTTCGGCAAGAGCCCTTCAGCGCTTGATGTTTGACTTGGGCTTACGGGACATATGGAGAGACACCCATGCGGGAGAGAGGGGTTACACTTACTACTCCCCGGTCCATCAGGTCCACACTCGCATTGATTATTTTTTGTTGGATCAGCGCCTGATGGACGGGAGAGTGCAGGCTGGACTTGGAGCGCTAACCTGGTCAGACCACGCCCCGTGCTGGCTCATCCTCCCGGACGGCACGCCTAGCGAACACCGCCGTCTTTGGCGTTTAGATGCAAGGTTTCTACGACGGCAGGGTGCAGTGCAGGATCACGCCCACTTTATTAAGGAATTCATTGAGCTTAATGAGACTGGGGATGTTCCCCTCCCCACGGTATGGGATGCTTATAAGGCCACAGCCCACGGTCAACTTATAGCTGAGGCAGCCCGCACGCGCAAAATGTGGGCACGTGATCATGATCTTTTGGTGAGGGAATCTGCTCGCCTAGGCTTGGAGCACGCCCAAACCGGATCGAGGCAAGTTCTACGCCAGTGGCGGATGGTTCGAGCGAATTTAGATGCATGTATGCAGAGAGAATTAGATAATAAGCGTCGGAAATTAAGGCAAACTTTCTATGAACATGGGAACAAAACTGGCCGCCTTTTGGCTCTGCGCCTGCGTCAACAGCAGTCCTCGAGAGTGGTCCGCGAACTACGCGACGCTGGGGGACAGATGAAGGTCCTCTCCCGGGAGATCCGTGATCTTTTTGATGATTATTTGGAGCGGCTTTACAAAGCAGAGCCCACTGGTAGGGATCAAGTGCAGGATTATCTTCAGAGGACCGCTCTACCGCGTCTTTCTGACTCTGACCAGGCTCAGTTGGACTCGGACTTTACGACTGACGAAGTGGAAAATGCAATCCGGCATTTGAAAGCTGGCAGCGCGCCGGGTAGTGATGGCTTCCCGGCAGAATACTATAAGAAGTTCCGAGCACAATTGGCGCCATCCCTGACCTGTTTGTTTAATGAGGTCCTGGGGGCGGCCTCCCTTCCCCCGTCCCAACGTGAGGCATTGATTGTGATGATTCCCAAACCCGGTAAACCCTTGCATGACGCGGCTTCGTACCGCCCTATCTCCTTGTTAAACGTTGACGTTAAAATCTTTGCTTCTGTGCTGGCCGCGCGTTTGAATCGGGTTCTTCCGGGCTTGGTTCAACCAGATCAGGTTGGCTTTGTGCCGGGTCGCCAGGCCGCCGACAATATTCGGCGTATGTTGCAGATTATTCATGTGGCTCAACGGGACCTACAACCTGCGTTGCTAGTGGGAATTGACGCAGAAAAGGCATTTGATCGGGTGGATTGGGGATATCTGTGGTGTGTCCTGGAGATAATGGGCTTTGGACCTAATTATATAGGTTGGGTTCGCAGCCTTTATCAGCAACCCCAGGCGTGCGTTCGGATTAACGGGGGTCTCTCGAGACACTTCTTTTTGGAAAGAGGCACACGACAGGGTTGCCCTCTCTCGCCCTTGCTCTTTGCCCTAGCAATGGAACCTCTGGCTCAGAGCTTTTGAGGTCACTCAGGTCTGCGAGGGGTCCGCATTGGTCCTGCGGAATATCGGATCGCGCTCTTTGCGGATGATATTATCCTATCCATGGTGAATCCGTCCGCTTCCCTCCCAATCGCAATGCAGCTGTTCGCCAACTTTTCTCGAATCTCCGGCTTCAAAATCAATTATACTAAATCGGAGATTCTGAATGTTGGGGTCTCTAGAGCGGTCTGTACGGAACTTCAAGAGGCTTATCCTCTTCACTGGGTGTCCGGAGCCCTGCGATACTTAGGGGTGAACCTAACCGTGGACCGGGCGGATCTTTTCAAAGCTAATTATGATCCCCTGCTTCGTCAGGTTCGGCGGGACTTAGAAGTTTGGAACGGCCTGCTCCTCTCCTGGTTTGGGCATATAGCCGTAGTCAAGATGGTGATTGTCCCCCGCTTCCTTTATTTTTTTCAGGTTCTCCCGCTCCCCATCTCGCGAGCTACTCTGGCGACCTGGCAACAGTTGCTTATGAAGTTTGTGTGGCATTATCGTCGACCGCGCCTAGCGCGGCAAGTTCTTTTTGCCCGCACGCGTTCCGGCGGTATCGGCATGCCCAATTTACAATGGTACTATGCGGCGGCGCAGTGTCGGGCGGGGGTGGAATGGATGATTGCCGATAGCACTAAGCGATGGGTGCAGATGGAAATGAGCTTGGCGGGGGATTGGCTCTGGCTTGGTCCAAAGCTTCGCCGTGGCAAATGCATCAGTAATCCGTACATTTCTCATACCCTCCGTTGCTGGGACCGACACTTCCGATCCCGTGACGTGGACTTATCCCCGTTAGCCCCTATAGTTGACAACGCTTCCTTCCCACCGGGTTTGAGTGACATGGCTTTTCGGCAATGGGGGCACCTTGGCCTCAGCCGGGTCGGCCAATTTTTTGTTGATGGCCGGCTACAATCCTTTCGTGCACTGCGGGACGAGTTCGACCTCCCGGCTGGGCATCTCTATCGTTATATGCAAGTGACGCATTGGGTCAACTCTGGGACCGTTCGGCCCCAGGTTGCTCGGGACCTGACGGATTTGGAGCGCTACTGTGAGGGGTGTACTACTACAAAGGGTCTTGTGGCGACATTATATGCCTATCTGCAGGGGGCCCAGACGTGCCCTAAACGTCATAGGGTGCTTTGGAACTCTGACTTGAGTCTTTCTTATACTGATCAGCAGTGGGAGACAGTGGAAGCCCGCCTGTGGAAGAGCTCAATAGCGACTAATGCCCGAGAAACGAACTATAAACTGCTCTTACCGTTGGTATATGACTCCGGCGCGGATTGCGCGTATGTTTCCCGGGGCTGGGGACCTATGCTGGCGTAACTGTGGGCAGCGGGGTACTATGGGACACATCTGGTGGGCGTGTCCCCGCATTCGTGCTTTTTGGAGAGGTGTACAATTCCGGCTGCAGATGCTTCTGGGACTGAGCATCCCTTGGGATCCGGGATTTTTCTTTTCGGAACATCCGTGCCGGGGGCCCGGGCTTTGCAACTTGCCTTACTCCGACACGGCCTGAATGCGGCCCGATTATCCCTGGCGGCGGCTTGGAAGCATGCTTTGGCCCCCTCCTTTCAGGTCTGGCTGGAATGCATGTGGGATACATACTCTATGGAACGGGGGGTAGTGGTTAGCAGGATGCATCTGGCTCGCTTTGAATTGGTGTGGGCGCCCTTCGTTTCTCGCTATGGCGCGTGATTGTTCTGGATGTTGGGGGTGCTGTGCTGGCCTCTTGGAGGTTTGTTCCCTAAGTGTGTCTCTTAGCTCACCTCTGTCACGAGCCCTCGCCTTAGCAAGCCATAGTTGGGGGGGGAGGGAGGTGGGGTGGGGGGGGTGGGGAGGTGGTGGTGGGGGGCCCCGGGATTGGGGCGACTTTGGGGGGGGGGGTCCCATTTTCTCTATTATAAACGAGTAAAAATGAAGACACACTGTAGATCATTGCTGAGACCTGATGTTATGTTGATATTGTTGCATCTTTTTTTTTTTAAGATCTTTGTGGTTTTTGTATCTTTGTAATCTTTGGAAGTCTTTCAATAAAAAAAAAAAAAAAAAAAAAGTATCGTTGTGTAGCTATATAACAATACGTCACACCACAATGCTGTTAAGCATGCAGTGACCTATTTATATGTTCAAAGTGTAGCGTGGCTGCAGCACATCTGTAATTTTTTAAAATCACATGATGTTTGGAATCATGTAAAAGCAGTTCATCAGATTTACAATGAGCGAATTTGCATTAAATTCTGCCAGAAACTTGGAGATTCATGCAAAGAGACTTATGACAAGTTACAGCAAGTGCATGGCGATGAATGCATGAATAAAATAAAACAAAAGATATTATAATGCCTCTATATCGTTCCATGGTGAGACTGCACCTTGAATATTGTGTGCAATTCTGGTCGCCGTATCTTAAAAAGGATATAGCGATTTTAGAAAAGGTTCAGAGAAGAGCCACCAAAATGGTAAAGGGGATGGAAGGATACTCCTATGAAGAAAGGCTAAAAAGGTTAGGGCTCTTTAACCTGGAAAAGAGACGGCTGAGGGGAGATATGATATTAGTCTATAAATTCATGAACGGAGTGGAACGGGTAAACGTAGATCGATTGTTTACCTTATCAGAATATAGAAAGACTAGGGGACATGCAATGAAGCTACAGGGTAAACTATTTAAGACTAATAAAAGAAAATATTTTTTCACTCAACGTGTAATCAAACTCTGGAATTTGTTACCGGAGGATGTAGTAAAGGCTGTTAGTGTAGCTGGGTTTAAAAAAGTTTTGGACAAGTTCCTGGAGGAAAGGTCCATAAACCATTATTAAGAAGTGACCGAAGATATCAATGCTTGACCCAGTACAAGCATTGTGGAACTTGTGTCTCTTGGGGAAACTGCTAGGTACATATGACCTAGATTGGCCACTGTTGGAAACAGAATACTGGGCTTGATGGACCTTGGTCTGACCCAGTATGGCATATCTTATGTTCTTATGTTCTTAGTCGTGCTCAAGTTTATGACTGGTACAAACGTTTCCAAGAGGGTCGCCAAAGTGTTGACAGTGACAAACATTATGAAAGGCCATCCACGAGCAGGAATGAAGACAAAGCTGAAGCAATGCATGCCGCAATACGGTCAAATCATCGACTATCAGGTAGCTTGCTGAGGACATGGACATCCGTTTCAGATTGATACAGTCCATTCTTACTGTCGATTTGGGGATGAGACGTGTGTCTGCAAAATTCATGCCGAAACTTCTGTTCCCTGACCAAAAAGAAAATAGACTGTCTGCAGCCAGGTAGCTATTGGAATGCATTAAAAATGACTCAGATTTCATCAAAAAGATTACTACTAGCGATGAATCATGGGTTTATAGTTATGACCTGGAAACTAAGGCTCAGTCCTCATAATGAAAGACTACAAACTCTCCCAGACTCAAGAAAGCCTGTCAGGTGAGGTCATGCTCACAGTTTTCTTTGAGTATGAGGGGATTGTTCATCATGAGTATGCTCCAAAAAGCCAAACCATCAATAAGGAGTATTACATCCAAGTTCTGACTCGCTTGGGAGATGCTGTTCATCATGAGAGGCCGGAGTTGCACAGGAACGGTTAATGGCTGCTTCATCATGATAACGCTCCAGCTCACGCACCACATCTTATCCAGCTGTTCTTGGCCAAACACCAAATTGAGCAAGTCTGTCAGCCTCTGTACTCACCTGACCTCGCACCCTGTGACTTTTTCTTGTTTCCAAAACTGAAATTACCACTGAAAGGAAGGAGATTTGACAACTTGACCACTAAGCAAAATTCAACACAGCAACTTCACAGCATAACGAAAGAGGCATTTCAAAATTGTGTCCAGTAGTGGCAGAAAAACTGGAAGTAGTGTCTTTTATCAGAAGGGGACTATTTTGAAGAAGAACGAGTGCAAAAACTGTCAGTGTTATACTTTTTGATCGCACCTTGTACTTCTGTTAAATTAAGCAGGAATCGAAAGCAAAGTGAATTCCTCAAACACAACATGATGTTTATTGCACAGCATTCTCGATTTATCTGTCATTGTCCAAATGCCTCTCCTGCACCTGCAGCTCCCTGGCAATATCCATCTGCTATCAGAGAACACAACACAAATGGATATCCAGAGTTACTATATCTGCTCTGGCAAATACATGTTTGGGAACAATACTTAATGGTGCTAGTACATTAGTAAACTAGTATTTCTTCAGCACTGTTTATAGATGTGGTCTTGCACAGCACATTTAACGATAAATTAGTGCAGAATGGGTAAAAAATAACAAACCCTAAAGTTGCTCTGTAATGGACAGAAAAAGTATGCCATTGTGGATTGTGTTAACATTCTCCTCTCCCTCCCCCCCAACCTTCTAACTCATCATATTTAAAAAATGTCTTTACCTGTCGTGTCATCTATCACTAGACTCACTGGCTCTCAGCTGCAACTTTCAATTTCTCTACAAAGACATCTTTCAGAGTAGTTACTCACCTGTAACAGGTGTTCTCCAGGAGCAGCAGGAATCAGTCCTCACATATGGGTGACGTCGGCGCCGACGGAGCCCCGTGCGGAGCATTTCCCCAGCTTTCAAAGAAAGCCTTTGGGACTTGCAGCACGCATACGCGGTCCCCCTTCCCGCCCAAGGGTGCCATCTTGCTCAGTCTGATGACATAGCTAATACACAGCAAAATAGCAAAAATAAAACATATGACTGCAACTCCAAGGGGAGGAGGGAGGGTTGTGAGGACTGATTCCTGCTGCTCCTGGAGAACACCTGTTACAGGTGAGTAACTACTCTTTCTCCAGGACCAAGCAGGAAGTCAGTCCTCACATATGGGACTCCCCAGCTTAAGGCTACCGGAGACCTCAAGCCGAAAAAATGAGCTCCCTCTAGCTCGTCAGTACGTAAGGAAGGAATCTTCTCTGAGAACGCCCCCGACCGGTAGCCCAACACCAGGGCCGGAGGGTAGGAGTTGCCTAAACCCCAAAGAGATTATGGAGTACTGCCTGTCCGAAAGCACTGTCCCTGCGGGACTCCCTCTCAAGGCAGTAATGGGCCGCAAATGTCTGGCTTGAAGACCAGATGTCTGCCAATGGAACAGAGTGGAGATGAGCCACTGACGCAGCCTTCGCCCTGACACGATGAGTCGTGACTCGACCCTCCAACGAGAGGCCGGCTGCCCCATAAGCCCAGGCGATACAGTCAGCGACCCATATAGACAAAGTACGCTTGGAGACAGGTAACCCCAACTTATTGGGGTCAAAAGAAACGAAGAGCTGAACAGCCCTCTGATGCTCCTGCATACGGTCAAGGTAGAAGGATAACGCCCTCCTACAGTCCAGGGTATGCAGGACCATCTCAGCCCGGTTGGCATGCGGCCTGGGAAAGAAGGTCGGAAGAACCACCTCCTGACTGAGGTGAAAAGGGAAGACAACCTTAGGGAGAAACTTCGGGTGAGTCCGTAAGACTACCCTATTCCTGTAGAACCTAGTGTAAGGGGGATCAGACACTAGTGCCTGAAGTTCACTCACTCGCCTAGCAGAGGTAAGAGCCACCAGAAACAAGATTTTCCAGGAGAGAAAACGGAGAGGGCAGGTAGCCATAGGTTCAAATGGCGGACAAGTAATCCGCTGTAAGACCACATTCAGATCCCACTCAGGGGCTGGTGGACGCAAAGGAGGCTTAAGCAGGAGGAGGCCTCTGAGAAAACGAGCCACCAAAGGGTGGTTGGAAAGAGGCCTCCCGTCCACCGGCGAGTGGTGCGCTGAGAGCGCGCTGAGGTGAACCCTGACAGAGGTGGACTTAAGGCCTAGATTGGAGCGGTAAAGCAAATATTGCAATACTACTGCTACCAAGCACGAGAAGGGATTCTCGCTGTGCTGAGCACACCATGCGGAGAATCTACGCCACTTAAGAGCGTAGGATTTCCTGGTGGATTGCTGCCTAGAGGCTAAGACTACGTCTTCCACCTCTCTAGGCAGTAGTAGGGGAGCCAGGACTACCCTTTTAGCAGCCAGGCCATCAGATGAAGGGACTGGAGGTTGGGGTACAAGAGAGACCCCTGGTCCTGAGACAGGAGATTGTGTTGAAGCCCCAGAGGAAGAGGAGTGTCCACCGCCAGTTGCAGCAGGAGTGGGAACCACGGTTGCCTCAGCCACCTGGGGGCTATCAGAATCATTGAGGCCCCGTCCTTGAGGACTTTGAACAGTGTTCGGGACACTAGTGGCGTGGGAGGAAACGCATACAGTAGGCCTTGGGACCACGGAATCAGAAACGCATCCGCTGCTACTCTGAGAGGATGCGGTTGTCTGGAACAGAATCTCGGGAGTTGCCGGTTCAGAGGACTGGCGAAAAGATCCATGGTGGGGAGGCCCCACCTGAGAAAGATCTGCTGAACCACCAACGGATTCAATCTCCATTCGTGTGGTTGCAGGATCCTGCTCAGTCTGTCCGCCAGGTAATTTTCTTGACCTGGGAGGTAGACAGCCTTGAGGAGGATTCCGTGATTGACTGCCCAAGAGCACAGTCGTTGTGCCTCCTGACAGAGAAGGAAGGAACCCGTGCCTCCTTGTTTGTTCACGTAGAACATGGCAACTTGATTGTCCGTCTGGACCAGTACAGACTGGTGAGATGTGAGGTGGAAGAAGGCTCTCAGAGCTAGGCGTATTGCCCGTAGCTCCAAGAAGTTTATCTGCTGAGCAGCCTCCCAAGGGGTCCAGAGACCCTGAGTACATGCCCCTTGGCAATGTGCTCCCCAACCTAGAAGAGAAGCATCTGTCGTCAGCACTTGAGAATGCGGAGGGGATTGAAAACCCACTCCGAGCACCAGATTCGGAAGATAAAGCCACCATTGTAAAGAGGAGACGAGCAGGGTGGATATTCTTACTGAGTCTGCAAGGCTCCCTGCCACTGAGTTCGAAGGCTCCACTGAGCAGGCCGCATGTGCAGGCGGGCATTGGGGGTTACATGAACCGTGGAAGCCATATGGCCGAGAAGTCTCAGGAATTGCCTGGCGGAGACCAGGGAATTGCTGTGAAACTGCCTGGCTAGATTCATCAACCTGTGGGCTCTGTCCACTGGCAGAAAAGCCTTCGCCTGAAGAGTGTCTAGCCTTGCTCCTATGAATTCTAAGTTCTGGGACGGGAGCAAAGTGGACTTTGTGAAGTTTATGACCATCCCCAAGTGCTGAAGCAGAGCCACAGTGCGAAGGGTGGCTTGACTGGCCTCCTGGGAAGACTGGCCCCTTATGAGCCAGTTGTCCAGGTATGGAAACACAAAAAGACCTTGAAGCCTCAGGTAGGCCGCCACCACCGCCAGGCACTTGGTGAACACCCTGGGAGCGGAGGTTAGGCCAAAGGGTAGTACTCTGTACTGGTAGTGGTTTCCCCCCACAACAAATCTGAGATATTGTCTGTGGTCTGGATGAATAAGGATGTGAGTATAAGCATCCTTTAGATCTAAGGAGTATAGCCAATCTCCCTGCTGGAGGTAGGGCAGCAGGATTCCAAGGGTAAGCATCTTGAACTTTTCCCTCTCCAGGAACTTGTTGAGGTTGCGCAAGTCTAGGATGGGTCTGAGGCCTCCTGTTCTTTTTGGTACCAGAAAGTACCCGGAATAAAAGCCGTGACCTCTCAGGTGGTGGAGCACCGATTCCACAGCCTGGTCCTTTAGCAGACTTGCTAACTCCTGAAGGAGTAGGTCCCTGTGCAGAGGGAGTCTTGGAGGCTCCCCTGGAAAATAGGAGGTAGGTACCTGGTGAAAATGGAGAAGATAGCCCTTGTGGACTATATGGAGCACCCAGGTATCTGATGTGACGGCTGACCACCTGTGGGCAAAGTGGGCCAGCCGGCCTCCTGTGCGGATGTGAGCCAGCTGAGGAGAAGAGGCTATGCCTTCTGAGTCAAAAACCCCCACCCTGCTGAGCAGGGGCCGGTGTTGGTGGCTTGGGGGCCTTCTGCCTACGGGGCCCACGACCCTGCCCCTTGGCCTGCTGACCCTGTTGTGGAGCTGCAGAGGCCTGATAATGAGGGTATTGTTTATACGCAGATGACTTCCTCGGGTAAAAGGTCTTCTTTCCCAAGCCCTTCTTTTTCTGAGAAGGGGCAGAGGTTTTTCTGGACAGCCTAGTCTGGGTCAGAGTCTCGGTCTCGAGTTCTGCAGCCTTTTCAGCCATGGGCTTGCCAAATAGGTTTTCACCTCGGCAGGGGACATCGACCAACTTGTCCTGCACCCATGGCTCGAGGTTGGATGACTGTAGCCAAGCCTGTCGGCGGGTACCGATGCCGGCCCCGGCTACTCGGGCCGAAGCCTCGAAGCCATCGTAGGCTGCTCAAGAGATAAACTTCGAGCACTCTCGAATACCAGTGGACAAGGCTTGGAACCTCTGCAAAGGTTCCTCAGAGAGACCAGCAGAGAACCCGGCAATCTCCTTTACCAGGTCTCGGAGATACATGCCTATGTAGAGCTGGTATGTCTGGACACGGCAAGCAAGCATAGAGCCCTGGAAGCACTTCTTACCGAGGGCATCCAGGTTCCAGGCCTCCCGGCCGGGAGGCACCTAGGAGTGCAACTTCTGACTTTTCAGTCGATGCATGGCCGATTCCACAACCATGGAGTGGTGCGGTAATTGTGCCTTTTGGAACCCGGGGCTCTTGCGGACTCGATAGATGGAATCAACCCGCTTGCTTAACACCGGCGTCGAGGCCGGGGTCTCCCACATGCGGTAGAGCAGCCGCTCCAGCATTGGAGGAACCGGTACAGTAAAGACCTCCTTCGGGGGAGAGTAATACTGGAGGGCCTCGAGCTTTTCGGCTCGGGGCTCCTCCTCAGGATCCGCGGGGAAGGCCAAGGCCTTGGCCATATCCCGCACGAAGTCCGAGAACCGGGTATCCTCCGGTGGGGATCGTCTCCGAGGTTCGGACTCCGGCGAGTCCGATGGGACACACCGAGTCCGATAGGTGTCGGGTGACTCTTCGTCCTCCGTCTCCCAGCCCGACTCCTCGGAGGAGGAATCGAGCGGCTCCGGTCGGGCGGGCACCGATGCCATCCGCCCCGACGCCGAGGGTACCGGCGTCGACAACCTCGGTCCCAAACGGGAGGCCGAGGGAGACCGTGGCCGAGGATCGACTCGAGCTCGCATGGACTCGAGGATCGGCTCGGCCTCCGGGGTCGACTTGGACGTCGATGTCCCAGTGGTCGGTGCAGATGCACCGGTGAGACCGGCGATCAATGCCCACTGCTGTTCCATGAAGGCAGCGAGGCTGCTCTCCAAGGCCGTCAACCTGAGTCCGAGCTCAGGAGACTCGTCAGGCCCGATGTCGACTCCCCTGGAGGAGTGTCCACGAGGACGACAGCACTCACGTGTCCAGGAGACTCCATCTCGATATGAGGATGCTTGGCAGACCTCTCCGACTCCGAAGACCCGGGACGGCTATCGGGGCTATGCGACCTGGCCCTCGAAGAACCAGGAGCATCCACCGATGCCGCCCTCAAGGGTTTCTTCTTCCTGTGCTGTTCCCGCGAAGGAAACCCCCACTCAGAGGAACCCCGACACTGCTCGGGGCCGGAGTCCCGAGACGTCGAGGCCTCTGACGAGGTCCGGGCCCGTCCGGACGCGGAGTCAGAGAAGATCCTATCCTTCTGGTGCTGCCGACTCCTCAACGCCTTCGAGGACATTTTGCCACACGGACCATAGATCATCGGGTCATGATCGGGTCCGAGGCAGCGGAGGCAGCAGTCATGTGTGTCGGTAAGAGACATAAGTTTCTTACACCAATCACACTTTTTAAACCCGCTGGCAGCCATCGGGGGAAAAAGGGCCCCTGTGAGGTCAAAAGACAGGGCTGCCAGTGAAAAAAGAAAAATGGCGCGAACGCTAGTCACAAAGGACAAAAACCGAAAAAGAGAGAGTGGGCTCGATACCGGCGTATCGGGCCCAGGCGGGAAAAGGATCCGGCGTCGAACCGAAGGAGAAGAAGAAAAAACAGGGAAATCAACTTTTTCCTCGGCGAAAAACGAACTACATCTGTCGGGCTCTGCGGAAAAAAGACGACTGAGCAAGATGGCACCCTTGGGCGGGAAGGGGACCGCGCATGCGCGCTGCAATTCCCAAAGGCTTTCTTTGAAAGCTGGGGAAATGCTCCGCACGGGGCTCCGTCGGCGCCGACGTCACCCATATGTGAGGACTGACTTCCTGCTTGGTCCTGGAGAATAAGTAAGATCCCTGGGTGCAGTGCTGGCACTGAATATATGGATAGTACAATCACCACAGGTCTAAAATAAACCTGTAAATTATCCAGACAGCAGCTAATATCGCCACTCTCCCGATGAATTTAAAGCCTGCCCACAGTCTGTCCCAATTCTAGCCCCATATCATATGGATATTCATCTTGTCAGCCAGATACTGTATAATTTTTGAAAATATGCAGATAAACCAGTTATGTATTCACCAGCTACCGGTGAATATATAATTGGCTTTGAATATTGGGCCGCCTCTCTCTAGTAATGGTATGATACCGTTTTACTGTAGGACATCACAAGGCTTTTAATTTAATAACGCCTCTATTATTTTGAAAATTTAAGATGGTTCCTAGCTGAATAATACTTCTACACAAACCAATGTAAAACCAGACACTATTAAATTTGGGATACTACTTCTAAACCAGCAGTTATCTTAGTACGATTCTGAATGGCTGCCGTACAACAGATGCTGTAGTAGTGAGTTCACCAGAAGTGCTATTTCACATCAAGCTGGCATATGCCATCCATGATGGAGATACTGCAGCAGGCATGTTTCCTGGTAAAGAGCATCTCATGCAAGCCAGAGCATCAGCTATGTCCTATTCATCATGCATGACATTCAAGAGGATTTTCTATTTCCTCCATTCTGACCTTCTTTCTTACCTCCAGCTCTTCCCCCCTTTTCTTCTTTGACTCCCTTGTCTTCTGGTTCTTCTTCCCTTTTGATTTTTCTCTTCCATCCCCTGCCTCAGAACATAAATAGAAAATGCTTACTAATGCTGCACTGAAAGCATTTTGCTTTCTTGTCTCATCCACCAATGTATCTTTATAAAGGAGCGCCCTTCTCAGCTCAACTGGCACAGCTCAAATATGGGTTAAAGGAACTTATAAGTGGACAACAGAGCAACAAAAACAAGTCAAAATGGCCCGTGTAGCCCATGTGATTCCAGGTAAACTGTGCCAATTTTCCATTTAGGGCAGTAGTAACTAAGCTACACATTTTACTAACCAACCTGTGGTATCACAGTAGGAAGGTCAGCAACTCACTCATAAGAACATAAGATATGCCCATCAAGCCCAATATCCATTAACAAGAGTGGCCAATCCAGGTCACAAGTACCTTTCAAGTTCCCAAAAAGCATACAGATTTCATGTTGCTTATCCCGGGATAAGCAGTGGATTTCCCCAGTCCACTTAATGGTTTACAGACTTTTCCCTCCAGGAACTTGTCCAAAACTTTTTTAAATCCAGATACATAACAGCTTTTAGTACATCCTCTGGCAATGAATTCAGGAGTCTGATTACATGTTGAGTGAAAAAAATATTTTCTACACATAGTCTTGAACGTGCTACATTGTAGCTTCATTGCATATCCCCCAGGCTTTCTACTTTTTGAAGGAGTAATCAACTGATCTATGTTTATCTGTTCCACTCAACTCATTATTTTATAGACCTCTATCTTATTGCCTCTCAGCTATCTCTTTTTCCAAGCTAAAGTAGCCTAACATTTTATGCCTTTCCCCTTTCCTCAAAAGCGGTATCCTTCCATCCCCTTTTTTAATTTTCGTCACTCTTCTCTGTACCTTTTCTAATTCCACTCATTTTTTAAAATAGATATGGTGACCAGAACTGCACATAATATCCAAAGTGTGATTGCATCATAGAGCAATACAGAGACATTATAATAGCCTTGGTTTTATTCTCCATTCCTTTCCTTATAATTACTAGCACTCTATTTGCTTTCTTGGCTGCTGCAGTACACTGGGCAAAGGTTTTGAACGTATTATCCATAATGATGCCTAAATCCTTTTCGTGGGTGGCGAGTTCTAGTATGGAACCTTGCATCATGTAAGTATAATTTGGGTTGTTCTTCCCTAGGTGCATAACTTTACACCTGTCCACGTTAAATTTCATTTGCACGCCCAGTCTCCCAGTTTCTCAAGGTCCTTTTGCTCCTGTTTCCAGGTCATTTATAAATATGTTAAAAAGCAGGCAAATATAAATTACTGTAGTCAGGAACACTTTACATTCCTAGCTGCAACACTGCAAAAAAAGCCCTTAGTAGACCCATTGGCGCATATATTAAGAAGCTATCTGCTGGCCAGTCAATGGGAGGCAGTATGATTAAGTGTTCCAACTATGATATTCAGTGACACTATCCAAATTGTGCTGTTGAATATCTGCACAGATTGCTCCGGCACTATGTGGTTAGTGAAGGTATGATCTGTTGTTGGAGTGTGGGTGGTATCAGCACAATTCGGAAAAGCTTCGACTTTATGCAGGCAACCTAAGCCATATGAAACGCTGTCCTAAGTTGCAATCTGGATGCGTGCCGTTGAATATTGTGCTGACTGGATAAGTGGCAGAAGGTATGTGGATCATGGCACTCGGCTCAGATATTCAGTGGCAGCTCCTATCTGGACACTTCCATGCTCTGGCTCACCACCAAGGCATTTGACTATCAGTCCACTGTCTTTTAAAGAAGCTGATGTTGCAATAAATTAATTTTCCTCCATCACCTGTGATCAAATTCTCTCCTCTCCGTTTCTTAGACTGCTTTTATTTGGCTTGACCCTTAGCCACAGTGTTGTGAGACTACGCTAGGGGTGAAGGGGGAGCGATTTTGAAGTCAGCAGCTGATGGGCCATAAGTGACTAGGGAACATTCCTGCCCAGCTACTAGGCACCACAGAATTCCCTGATAGGTGGCTGGAAGAAAGGGGAGGGGGAGACCATGGGAATTTCAGGGGGGGGGGGGGGAGGGAGATGATTTAATGCCGGAGGTGGAGGCATTTGGAAGGATTCAGTTCAGGGACTGTTCTCTTTCAGAGGACTTCCCGGAAGTATCAGACTGTGCTTTAATAGCCCAATTCTCCCAGGGAAGAAAGCATATAAAAAGACTGGAAGCAGTTCAGAGGAAGGCGACCAAAATGATTTGGAGTCTGCGTCAGAAGACTTATGAGAAGAGACTTAAAGACCTAAATATGTACACTCTGGAGGAGAAGAGGGACAGGGGCGATATGATTCAGACCTTTAAATACTTGGAGTATTAATGAACAAACAAACCTCTTCCAAAGACGGGCAAGCTGTTAAACTAGAGGGCATAACATGAAGCTGCAAGGTGGTAAATTGAAAGGCAATGTCAGGAAATACTTCTTCACTGAAAGGGTGGTGGTTGCTTGAAATGCCCTCCCAATGGAAGTGGTGGGGCAAATACAGTGACAGAATTCAAAATGGCATGGGACAGACACAATGGATCTCTTTACAGCAACAGGATAAAATCAAAATAAACATAAATGTCTCTTATATCTGAACAAATAGGGGTGACCTGCACGGAGCAGCAGGTGCACCTACTCTTGCCCCCTTGTTAGGCAGACTAGATGGACCATACTGGTCTTTATCTGCCGTTGTATACTATGTTTAATGCAAGTTGTAGCATTCAAACCTGCATAATAATGTTGTTTTGCAGTTCACTATTATTTATCTCATGTTGTTTGCCTCTAGCACAACACATGATTTTGCCATTTAATATGCATTCTTTGGCAAACATTGTGTGCTATTCCTTTAATGCATGCTATAGTGTCACTATGCCACAGTCATACTAGAAAAAATTCAAAACTTTGGATCTTAGTGTGTTGATTATTAGTTTTCATGTATTCAAATCATAGTGGCTGAGGCCGTCTTGTTAGGGGTCGTATTGCATGGAGCATGATTTATAGAATTACTTCTGATTCCTCTTGGGGAGAGGTATGGGTCTTTGACCAGGAGAGCAGAAAAGAGGAGAAAGGAAACTTGAAAGGAGCAATTCCCTAAATGCTGTAGTTATGAATATCAAGATTTCTATGCTGCAGAAGCTGAAACTCCTTTTCTCATAAAAATGCACTGTACCATTTTGGGGGAGTTTATTTCTCTAGAACTCTTAGTCCAATCTGGCCCATTGATATGTTTTTTTCATTGTTTTTCCCCCCACATCATAGTTGGTCTTCTATTTTGAAGAGTTATTTTCCTCTCAGACAGACGTTTCAAAACTTCTTTCCAATATCTGTTTGGTTGGCAACAATAAAAATATATGGACAAGTTTCTAGTTATTAACTAAGTAGATTTGTGGAAAGTCATAGCTTATCTCTAGGCATAAGCAGCATAGAATTTATCCTTTCTTTGGGATCCTGCCAGGTCTTTCTACCTCTGCCTCACTCCTTTTCATCCTTTGAAGTCCATTCCATCTGCTTTTTTAATCCATTACCTCTCCGGATAGTTGCTATTTATAAACCCCCTGATAAGTCCATCTCTACCCTTCTCACTGACTTTAATGCCTGGCTTTCCATATTTATAGATTCTTCTTCCCCCTCGCTCATTCTTGGTGACTTCAATATTCATGTTAATAACCCTTTGACCCTTATGCTTCTAAACTCCTTTCCCTTACCTCCTCTTTTAATCTCCAACTTTGCTCTTCCATTCCTACTCATCAGTGTGGTCACTGCCTTGACTTGTTTTTCTTCTCTGACTGTTTACCCTCCAATTTCTGTACCTCAGTTCTTCCCTTATCTGATTATCACCACCTAGGTTTCACCCTTCATCACTCCCCACCTCAATCCCGTTCTGTCTCCTCCTACCTTTTTAGGAATCTTCATGCTATCGATCCATTGGCTCTTTCCACTATCATCTCATCACCTCTTTCTTCCACTTTGTCTTCTAAATCTGTTGATGAGGCTATTGTTAACTATAATACTGCCCTCTCCACTTCTCTAGATACTCTTTCTCCACCCATCCCACATTCTGTGAGACTCTCTACACATCTATACTGATTGTCCTCAACTACCTTCTATCTCCGCTCCTGGGTCCGCTCAGCTGAGCGCATCTGGCTCAAATCTCGCTCCCTTTCTGACTTTCTTCACTTCAAATTCCTGCTTACCTCCTTCCAGTCCACCTTAGCATTTGCCAAGCAAAACTACTATATCCAGTTGACTAATTCTCTTTCTACTGACCCCCGCCATCTTTTCTCTACTCTTTAATTCTCTCAAGGAGCCTCCCCCTCCGATCCCTTCTTCTCTTTCTGCCCAAACCCTAGCTGACTTTTTCCGTAATAAAATCCACAAGATTACTCTCCGGTTCCCTACTAGATCAACTTCATCCCCTCTTACCCCACCTCAATACCAACTTTTCCCATCAAACTCTATTACCCTTTCCTTTCTGATGATCTCTGAAGATAAAACATCTCATCTTCTTGTTCTTCTGATCCTATCCCCACCCATCTCCTTAACTCCATTTCCTCTTATGTTGTCCTTTCTATCTTATATATTCTCAACCTACTTGGGTGTCCTCTTTGACTCTGATCTCTCCTTTCATCACAAAAACCTCCTTTTTCCTGTGCCAGATTCGTGCAAGTCGCCCTTTTCTTACCCCACCTGCTCTTACCACTCTTCTTCTGTCATTAGTTATGTCACGGGTCGATTTCTCTAACTCTGTTTTTATTAGCCTCTCAAAATCACCATTAGGTAGATTGCAACGAATTCAGAACACTGCTGCCTATCTTATCACTTCCTCCTCCAAGCGGGATCATGTAACACCTCTCTTCCATCTACACTGGTTACCCATCTCTCTTCACACTCACTTCAAATTACTTACTCTGGTTCATAGAGCTCTTCATACTAGCACTCCGCAATATCTGGCAGATCTCATCACATTCCACACCTCCAGACACCCCCCTCCCCACCCACCCCCGTTCGTTCCACATGAATCGTCTTCCTCTCCCCTCCCCCTCCCTTGCTCACCTCCAATCTACACGCTCTTCTGCATTCTTTTTCATCGGCCCAGCACTCTGGAACGCACTGCCCACTTCCCTCAGATTAGAACCCCATCACTACACATTCAAACAAAACTTAAAAACCCACCTCTTCTCCCTGGCTTTTGACCTTCCCTCCCCTTTTGTCTGATCCTGTCCCCCTATGTATAGTCCTGTATGCCTCTTCTTTGACTGTCCTATCAACAATTGTAATTTCTTTTTCCCTTTCTGGCTTTGTGCCTACCTCTGTTTGTAAATTGTGAACTGCTTTGATTGCTAAAGAAGGGCGGTATATCAAATAAATTACCATAAGCTCTTGCTCTCCACTGCTACTGTCCCTGCAGCCTTCATGCATGCTGTGGTCACACCCCTAGTCATGAAACCTTTTCTTGATCCTAGCTCTCCTTCTAATTAGCGTCCCATCTCCTTTCTTCTCTTCGTTTCCAAACTCCTTGAGCGCACAGTCCTCCACTATTGTCTTGAAATTCTTTCCTCTCAAGTCCTTCTGGATCCTTTTCAGTCTGGCTTTCACCCCTTACGTTCTACTGAAATGGCACTTGCCAAAGTCTCCAGTGACTTGATCCTGGCTAAATCTATAGGCCTCTATCCTTATCCTTCTTGATCTTTCTGCTGCTTTTGATACTGTTGACCACCACCTTCTCCTTAACAAATTATCCTCACTTAGTTTTAGGGGCTCTGTCGTCTCTTGGTTCTCTTCTTATCTCTCACATCGCTCTTTCAGTGTTTGTTCTGGTGGTTCCTCCTCTACTTCTATCCCACTCTCAGTTGGTGTACCCCAAGGGTCTGTTCTGGGCCTTCTCCTTTTCTCTCTCTACACCCAGTCCCTTGGTGCTCTCATCTCCTCCCATGGATTTCAGTATCATTTTTATGCTGATGATTCTCAGATCTATCTTTCTCTACACCTGATATTTCTCCGACACTCTAGGCCTGTAGCTCTGCCTGTCTCTCTGACATCACCACCTGTATGTCTCACCATCATTTGAAACTAAATATGGACAAAACCAAACTTCTTATTTTTCCACCTAAACCTTCCTCTCCCCTTCCTCCTTTCTCTGTCTCTATTGATAACACTATTCTACTTCCTGTTTCCTCAGTCCGTAACCGTAATTTTTGACTCCTCCCTTTCCTTCTCCTCACAAATCCAACAGACAGCTAAAACCTGTCGTTTCTATCTCTATAACACTAACAAAATTCCTCTCTGAACATACTAGTAAAACACTTGTCCACTCTCTAATTACCTCCTGTCTCAACTACTGCAACCTCCATCTTGCTGGTCTCCCTCTGAGTCATCTCTCTCCCCTTCAATCTATTCAGAATTCTGCTGCATGACTAATCATTTGCCAGCCTCGATATACTTATATAACCCCTCTTTTCAAGTCATTTCTTTGGCTTCCCTTCTGTATTCAAACCAAACTCCTCCTCCTGACCTTTAAATGCATTCATTCTTCTGCTTCTCACTATCTTTCTTCTCTCCTCTCCCCCTACACCCCTCCTCGTGAACTCAGCTCTTCTACTGGCTATCTCCTCTCTTTGCCCTTTTCTTCCACTGCTAACTCCAGACTTCGGTCCTTTCATCTTGCTACTCCTTATGCCTGGAACAAACTCCAGGCATAAGGAGTAGCATCTCTGTTCCTTTTCAAATCTATGCTAAAGGCTCACCTCTTTGAGGCTGCTTTTGGATCCTGATCCCTTGTTTCCTTATGTCTCCTTACTCTTCCATATTCTATCCTTATTCCTATCTTTTGTCTCATCTGTCTTGATTAGATTGTAAGCTCTGACGAGTAGGGACTATCTCTATCTGTGTTTGTGCAGTGCTGCATATGCCTTGTAGTGCTTTATAAATGTTTAATAGTTGTAGTAGTAGTAGTCATTGTGATATGGAATGGGCACTGGTGGAGAAAGAATGCTGGACTTGATGGACCTTTCGTCTGACCCAGAATGGTAGTTCTTATGTTCCTATGTACATGGCCTTTCCCTCTAGGATTGTCTAAACCTTTTTATTTTTTTAAACCAACCATGCCAATTGCTTCTACCACATCTTCTGGCAGCAAATTCCAAAGTTCCAGTGTTTAACTGTGCACTGAATGAAAAAAAACCCTCTCTCAAATGTGTTTTTTTTTTTTTATTTTATATTTTCAACATTTTTACAATATAACAAGAAGTTACGAACATTCTTGAAGAAACGGGAAAACATCAAAGAAAGAAATAAAAAGAGACTGGAACAAAACCAGAAAGAAGAAAATAATTTCAAACATTTTCCACCCTAGCCCACCACTGGAGGAGCCATGAAAAAAGAGATACCAAAAATTGATAAGAAAACATAAGGCAGTTGCCCCACTAAGTCACACTTTTATGAGAGTACCAGGGAGTCATGCCGAGGTCTCCAAACATTTAGCATTAATGAAAGCTACTAGTTGGGCTGGTTCGTAAAAAACATAAGAAACTGAGTCTAATTTGACTAAACACTTACAAGGATGTTTAAGAAAAAACAAACCACCCAACTGCAAAATACCTGGGCGCAATAACAGAAATTCCTTCCTACGCTTCTGAGTGGTCCTAGCTAAATCAGGAAAAATCCTAACTAGCAACCCTTTAAACGGTATATTCCTTTTCTTAAAAAAAAGCTTCAACAGCCACTCCCTATCCGAAAGGAGAGCAAACGTTACCAGCAACGTAGAGGGTACCGGGTCTTCACTTTGAGAACTCTCAAGCATTTCAGTAACATTCAAAAGGTTAACTTGTTCCAAACCATTCCTAACATTAGACTCAGCCATAGTAATCTTAGCCTTAGGGAGGTAATACACTCTAACCAAGGGTGGAATTAATTCAGATGATACCCCCAACACTTCCATTAAATATAAACGAAACATTTCTACTGGAGAAATAGATAGCATTCTAGGAAAATTAATTAACCTAAGGTTATTCAACCTAAGAGCATTATCCAATTGTTCCAACTTAGTCTGTGTAGTAAGAAAAGATTTCTTATACGTGTCCACTTGTTCTTCAAGGACTTCCACCTTCTGTTGTACTGTAGTAATGTCAAGTTGCAAACCAGAAACTCTTTGTTGGACAACTTCCACCTTTGAACCCTGTTCCTCCACTTTTCTTTCCAGAGAAACTACCGTAGGCACTATCGCTTCCCCTAAGGAGAGAATGGCTTGCCAAATCGTCTCTAACGTAAACGTCTCAGGACGCTGTAGGGTGAAATGTTGTTGCACCGAGGTGCTCTTTAAATTCACTTCCACGCCTGCTATCCGCTGCTGACCTCGATTAACAGCTAAACGCTGATCTTTAGACTCTCCTGCACACGGCAACGAAGCTGTCACCGACTCGACCAGCCTAGCAGCAGTCTGCAAAACGACTGTCTGCCCCACAGATCCTGGACCGTCCAAGCCACTAGCGAGCGCCGATTTCGGAAGGACGCCAAGCTCCAGGAACCCTTCTGGCAAAGGCAACCCTCGAGTCACCTTCGATGCCGGACTCTCGGGGGAGAGAGATATGCCGGAGATAGACGCCGAGCCACCCGACTCCGGCGCCGTATCAGCCCGAGACTCATCCCCTTCACCAACTTGTGCACGCTGAGAACGGATAACAAAAGAGTCCATCGGACCCGTAGAAATCGGCGTCGAGGTTGGGGGAAGCTGGACAGACTCCGCAGGCCCCTTCCCCTTACGTTTCTTGCCCATATCGATAAGAAACACGCTCAGAGCGAAACAGCAACCGCCGCCATCTTAGACAAAGCTCCTTCCTGACTCTCAAATGTGTTTTATAGTCAAATATCTTTATTAACACACCATGAGTATACAGTGCATATAAACAAACCATCAAGAATTATAACAAGAATATAGCACCGTCTTCAGTAACAAGCGAAACACTATCTTCTTTTTAACTTTTTGCTCCCCCAACAAACGTTTTAAATGTTACTACCTATCAGCTTCATGGAGGGTTCTGATGTCCCAGTCTTATCTGAAAGGGTAAATAACTGTTCCCTATTTACTCATTCCACCCCCTCAGGAATTTATAGACCTCTTTCCTATCTCCTCTTAGCTGTCTCTTCTTCAGACTGAAGACCATAGATTCTTTAGCCATTTTTCATAAGGGAATCTTGCCATCACATTTATCGTTTTAGTTGTCCATCTCCAATCTTTTCTAGTTCGAGTATATCTTATTTTTGATAGGATAACTAAAATCTGCACATACCACCATGGACAGATAAAGATGCAAATCACAAAAATATCAGGACCCTTAAAAATATTCCACGTTTTTATTAGTAACAATATATTCAAAAATATGTCCAGATCTACAGGATATCTTGAGAAACCTTTTAATCTTTTCAAAAATTGTTAAGAACATAAGAACATAAGAAATGCCATACTGGGTCAGACCGAGGTCCATCAAGCCCAGTATCCTGTTTCCAACAGTGGCCAATCTAGGTCATACGTACCTAGCAGTTTCCCCAAAAGACACAGGTTCTGCAGTGCTTGTACTAGGTCAAGCATTGATATGCTGGGTCCCTTTTTAATAGTGGTTTATGGACCTCTCCTCCAGGAACTTGTCCAAACCTTTTTTAAACCCAGCTATACTAACAGCCCTTACTACATCCTCCGGTAACAGATTACAGAGTTTGATTACACGTTGAGTGAAGAAATATTTTCTCTTATTTGTCTTAAATAGTTTACCCTGTAGCTTCATTACATGTCCCCTAGTCCTTCTATATTCTGATAGCGTAAACAATTGATCCACGTTTATCCGTTCCACTCCATTCATTAATTTATAGACCTCTATCATATCTCCCCTCAGCCGTCTCTTTTCCAGGTTAAAGAGCCCTAACCTTTTTAGCCTCTCTTCATAGGAGTAGCCTTCCATCCCCTTCACCAATTTGGTGGCTCTTCTCTGTACTTTTTCTAATAACTCTATGTCCTTTTTAAGATACGGTGACCAGAATTGCACACAATATTCAAGGTGCGGTCGTACCATGGAGCGATACAGAGGCATTATAATATCCTTTGTTTTATTCTCCATCCCTTTCCTTATGATACCCAGCATTCTATTTGCTTTCTTGGCCGCCGCTGCACACTGGGCGGAGGGTTTTAACATGTTATCCACGATGACTCCTAAATCTTTTTCCTGGGTGGTGGTTTCTAATGTGGAGCCTTGCATCGTGTAACTATAGTGTGGGTTGTTCTTTCCTAGGTGCATAACTTTGCACTTGTCCACATTAAATTTCATCTGCCATTTGGATGCCCAGTCTTCCAATTTATCCAGATCCTCCTGCAGTTTTCCACAATCCTCTTGGGTTTTAACAACTTTAAACAGTTTTGTGTCATCTGCAAATTTCATAACCTCACTAGTTATTCCTTTTTCCAGGTCATTTATGAATATGTCAAAAGTAGGGGACCCAGTACAGATCCCTGGGGTACTCCACTATTCACCTTTTTCCATTGGGAATATTGGCCATTTAGCCCTACCCTCTGCTTTCTATCTTTTAACCAGTTCCCGATCCACAATAGTACACTGCCTCCTATCCCATGACTTTTTAGCTTTGCCAAAAGTCTCTGATGGGGGACCTTGTCAAAAGCTTTCTGAAAGTCCAGATACACTATATCAACCGACTCACCTTTGTCTACCTGTTTATGCAAAACTTCAAAAAATCAGATCAGATTAGTAAGACAATATCTTCCTTGTCTAAAGCCATGTTGGCTGTCTCCCATTAGGCCATGGCTATCTACATACTGTGTAATTTTGTTCTTTATGATGGTTTCTACCATTTTCCCTGGTACTGACGTCAGGCTCACCGGTCTGTAATTTCCCGGGTCACCCCTGGAACCCTTTTTAAAAATTGGTGTTACGTTGGCGACCCTCCAATCTTCAGGTATTACAGATGATTTTAATGAAAGTTCACAGATTACCAATAGCAGGTCTGCAATCTCATATTTCAGTTCTTTCAACACTCTGGGATGTATACCATCCGGTCCAGGTGATTTGTTACTATTCAGTTTATCAAATAGTTGTAATATATCTTCCCGGTGTAGCGATATTTCTCTCAATTCCTCTGCAGTATCACCTTTAAATACCTCTTCAGTCTTGGGTAACATCCCTACATCTTCCTCAGTAAAGACCGAAGCAAAGAATTCATTCAGTCTCTCTGCTATAGCCTTGTTCCCTCTTACTGCCCCTTTTACCCCTCTATCATCTAATGGTCCAATTGACTCTCTCACAGGCCTTTTGCTACGAATGTACTTGAAAAAGTCTTTATTTCGTGTTTTTGCTTCCGTAGCAAGTTTCTTCTCAAATTCCCGCTTTGCCTGCCTTATCAATGCTTTGCATTTAACTTGCCAGTGCTTGTGTTTCCAGTTTTCATCATTTGGCTCTTTTTTCCATGTCCTGAAGGTTGCTCTTTTGGCAGCAACAGCCTCTCTGACCTCACCTTTAAACCATGCTGGCAGTTTTTTGGACTTTCTTCCACTTTTCTTAATGCGTGGAATACAGCTGGTCTGGGCTTCGAGGATAGTATTTTTAAATAACACCCAAGCTTGCTGTAAGTCTTTAACCTTTGGAACCGCTCCTTTTAGTTTTTTCCGAACTATATTCCTCATTCTATCATAGTCTCCCTTTTGAAAGTTAAAAGGTAGTACTGTGGATTCCTTTACTATCTGTCCTCCACTGATTAAATCAAACATGATCATACTATGATCACTATTGCCAAGTGGTCCCAACACCCTTATTTCTTGCACCAGATCTGGCGTTCCACTAAGGACTAGGTCCAGTATGGCTTCCCCTCTGGTCGGTTCATGAATCCGCTGCTCCAAGAAGCAGTCATTTATTTCATCTAGAAACTTTATCTCTTTAGCTTGTCCTGCTGTGAGACTGTCCCAGTCGATACCGGGGTAATTGAAATCACCCATTATTACTACTCTGTTGTGGCTTTTGTTAGCTTCCTTGATTTCTTTGAGCATTTCATCATCCATTTGTTCATTCTGGCCAGGCGGTCGATAGTATACTCCCACTGCCATCACCTTCCCTTTCATAAATGGAATTTCAATCCATAGAGATTCTACAGCAAATTGTGTTCCCTGCAAAACTTTAATCCTTTCTGACTCAATGTCCTCTTTAACATAGAGCACAACCCCTCCACCAATTTGTTCAGCTCTATCATTACGATATAGTTTGTATCCAGGTATCACAGTGTCCCACTGGTTATCCTCCTTCCACCATGTCTCTGAGAGTGCAATCATATCTAACCTCTCATTTAGTGCTATATATTCTAATTCTCCCATCTTATTGTTTAGACTTCTAGCATTGGCATACAAGCATTTTAGTGACTGTATTTTATTAATTTTATTAATATTAATCTGGCTATTGGTAGGCATGGGTAATTGGGAATCTTTATGCTCTGTCTGCTCCTTACTCAAGGGCATTTGGGCTACTATACTCCCTTTTGGAACCTCACTGTTTTTGGTAGTATCCTTCAAGGATACCTTTGTCCGAACCATGCGCTCCTGGGTGACTGTCGGCTTTCCCCTATTTTCTAGTTTAAAAGCTTCTCTATCTCTTTTTTAAAGGTTAATGCCAGCAGTCTGGTCCCATCCTGATTAAGGTGAAGCCCATCCCTTCGGAAGAGCCCCCCCTTTCCCCAGAATGTTCCCCAGTTCCTAACAAATCCAAAACCCTCATCCTTGCACCATTGTCTCATCCACGCATTGAGACTCCGGAGCTCTGTCTGTCTTTTGGGTCCTGCACGTGGAACAGGAAGCATTTCGGAGAACGCTATCCTGGAAGTTCTGGATTTCAACTTCCTACCTAAAAGCTTAAATTTAGCCTCCAGAACTTCCCTACCACATTTTCCTATGTCATTGGTACCAACATGTACCAAGACAGCAGACTCCCCCCCAGCACTATCTATGATCCTATCTAGGCGGTGTGTGAGATCTGCTACCTTCGCACCAGGCAGGCATGTTACCAGGCGATCCTCACGTCCACCAGCCACCCAGCTATCTACATTCCTAATGATTGAATCACCAACTATAACAGCTGTCCTGACCCTCCCCTCATGGGGACATGGCCCTGGAGAAACGTCCTCGGTGCGAGAGGGTTTTACATCACCTGGAGGACAGGTCCTAGTTACAGGATCACTTCCTGCCACACCAGGGTGATGCTCTCCTGTCACGCGACCTCTCTCCTCCATGGCAACAGGGATGCTGCCAGACTGGAGGTGGGACTTCAGGACTATATCCCTGTAGGTCTCGTCCATGTACTTCTCTGTCTTTCTTATGTCTTCCAGGTCTGCTACTCTAGCCTCTAGAGAACGGACTCGTTCCCTGAGAGCAAAGAGCTCCCTGCACTTAGTGCATATGTAGGACCTCTCACCAACTGGGAGAAAATCATACATGTGACACTCAATGCAAAAGACTGGAGAACCCCCATCTCGTTGCTGGACCTCTGTCTGCATCTTAGTTTAAAGCTTGTGTTTAGGTCTTTTAAATTCGGTATATAATAAGGATTGGTGTAGATGCTTATACTAATAAAAGTGTATCTAATACCCCTAATACACCCTGTGTACCTGAAGCTTAATTAATCTCAGGTCCTCTGTGTATGACTGATTTGGATTAAGAGCTGCACCTGAGAGCAGCCCCTTTCCTCTAAGATGTGCAAGTACCTATAAAACTACAATTACCCCAGGGGTGGGTGGGTGCTGGGGAGGGAGGGAGGAAGATAAGTCCTATTAAAGAGGGCAGTTACAAGGTACCCTGTCAACCCTCAGCAGGGGGATGGGGGTACCACACAAAGCCCAGTTAGTTGAGAGAGGCAAGGTAAGTACAGCTCAGAGGGCTGAACTAGCACACCACTAAAACAAACAATAAATAATTAAACAGTTAGACAAACAGTAAATAATTAAATAAACAGCTAGAACTCACAGTAAGATGTCCCAGGAGGCAAATATCCCCTCACTAGCAGAGCTCTGTAAAAGTACAGCCCTTCTCTGGTCAGAGAAAAGCAAACTAAAACAGACTATGCACACGTGGAGAAAACAGAAAGAAGGCTACACAATACCTCAGGGGGAGGGGGAGGAGTCACTCAGGCAGGCAAGGACAGGAAAAAGGTTTAACAAACAGCAGGTTCTGGGGAGAGAGATTTAATTCAAAATGGCTACCACACAAAGCCCAGTTAGTTGAGAGAGGCAAGGTAAGTACAGCTGAGAGGGCTGAACTAGCACACCACTAAAACAAACAATAAATAATTAAACAAACAGTTAGACAAACAGTAAATAATTAAATAAACAGCTAGAACTCACAGTAAGATGTCCCAGGAGGCAAATATCCCCTCACTAGCAGAGCTCTGTAAAAGTACAGCCCTTCTCTGGTCAGAGAAAAGCAAACTAAAACAGACTATGCACACGTGGAGAAAACAGGAAGAAGGCTACACAATACCTCAGGGGGAGGGGGAGGAGTCACTCAGGCAGGCAAGGACAGGAAAAAAGTTTAACAAACAGCAGGTTCTGGGGGTTTTAATATGTTAAAATATTCCATTAAAAACCTTCATTAACAGGTACACTGCACAATCTTTCCATCCAGTTCAGAAACGCTCTTCATTCACTTTCATTCCCGCTGTCAAACAGCTTGTAAAGATATTCCCAACATTGCAGTGCTTTCACATTCAATCCACTATCAAAAACTTGCTTCCCCCTTTGAGACTTGCTTCTCCACATTTTCAACACGGCAGATCACTAAACCTGACCCCGGCCGTCCGTTTTGCCGTCTGCATAACGGCTTTCTCAAAGGACTGGTTCACCGCCAACTTACAGCTGTGCAAGAAAAAGGGGAGAAGAAAGACGCTTACTTAAAACCACTCTCAATCCTCCAAACAATACTCATATAAATTCCATAAAACACTTATATAAAAAAAATTAAAACAATTCTTAGCAGCAACCTCTCTTAACACAGTACAAATTCTCCGAATCCACTTTACCTGCCTGAGCGTTTAAAAGGGCAGCTCCATCCTATCAGTGATAACCACATCATCCCCCAACTTGTCTCATCCCTCCAATCACCCCAAATCAATTACAACGCTCTCTATTCACACCTAATAAAGTTACTACTAGCTACATTCACTAGCTGCATTATCACCATTCATGCAGTCTCAACCACCAACGCCACCGGGCAAACCCCGGAATAGCCCCCTTCACTAAACAAAACCAAAAAATAACTCAAAGCTCAGCTGCCACTCTAACATCACCAGGACCCCCCCTCACTAGCAATAGAACCACTGTCACTCAACTGTGGCACTGAGTCCCGCCGGCGCAGTTGTTCCCCACTGATAAATCAATTTTTGTTCATGCTGTAATAACCGTAAAGCCAAATTCCCTCCACCCTCCGCTCTTAGTTGATCCAGCATGCAACATTTAAAGTCTTCCAACTGATGTTGAAAGCTCTGCCAATTTTCCACCGAGGGTGGGGGGGCAGTTAAACCCCCCCCCCCCCCCGTTGTATGGCTGACAGATGCTCAATCATTCGCATCTTAAATTGTCTTGTACTCTATCCAATGTATAATTTATCACATGGGAAGAGCACCACATAAACCACTCCCTGCGACTCACAGTTTATAAGGACGACCCAAAGAGTTATGGGAAAACTCCCCTAGCTTCATCGTGGGTGGACAAATCACACAATGTTCACACTAATGATGGCTTCCACATGGTATCGAGGCATCGAGTATGAGGTGAGAGGAGTCTCCCACATTTGGAGCAGGAGATCATAGAGTATCCGGTGCACTGGCAAGGTGGTCACCTCCTTAGGAGCTGTTGGGTATTGGAGGATCTCTAATTCCTCTGCTCTGGGCTCTTTCTCACATGTCACTGTTATGGAGATACCCCTAGCCAGGTCTCGAATGAATTCCTAGAAGGACATGTCTTCAGGAGGCGACATGCATCGTTCTGGAGGCGGGGAGGGCTCCAAGGCAGGCCTCAGTGCCCTCGGGAGTCAAGTGACTCCTCATCTGAAACAGGGGAGTCAGAATCGGAGGTCTCAAAGTATCGGCAGGAACAGTGTTCGCCCTCTGCCAGGCACCGATACCGATGTGTGTCTGTTTCGGGCTCGAGGAACCGTTTGGGTCGAGGCCCGGTATCGGGAATGGGCACGAGGGAAGGCATAGGTAACAGTGATGACAGTGCCATGTATCCCGACACACCATGCACTGTTGCCGACTTCAGTACTGGTACCTGTATTGATGGCCCAGTGTCTGAGGGCAAAGGTTTGAAGGGAACAGAGGCTGCCAATAGTGCTGCCAAGCTCTGCTCGATGGCCAGTATACGCTGATCTATCAAGGTTGCCGATGCTTGGGTAACAGTGATGGATACATGCGCCACCATCCCAGAGCATGGCGCCAGTAGCTCTCCTAAGGTTGAGGCCTCGGGAGCATCCTGGAACCCCTCAATGGTTTTAGAGGGCAGGTCCTCCCGCTGGGGCTGTTTGACAGGCCAATCCACCTCCAGAGCAATGTCTGAGACATCTCGATGTTGGGAACGAGATCTACCTCTGGAGGAATTTTCTGCCTTTGATAAAGACTTGTGCTTGGACACTTTTGATACCTGAGATCCATGAGAGGAAGATGAGACTCTCGATGACATTGATGCCAAAGATCCGTGTCCGAAGTGAAGAGTTCCAAATTTAGAGGCCTGGTTCTGCAGGCCTCTCTGTCATCTTTTTACAAACGGAACATTCCGTTGGCTGGTGGTCGGGCCCAAGGCATTTCAAGCTCCACCCATGTGTGTCAGTTGCCGAGATGGTACTGCCACACTTGGAACATGTTTTGAAATGACTAGTTGTTTTCTCCATTCTGTCAGTAGACAGTATGGTAGGCTTAAGGCCTAAGATGGCGTTGATGCGCCTGAATTTTTTTGTTTTTTGTAAAGAAAAAAATGAAAGAAAGAAAAAGGGATCCAGCGGTGTCATGATGGTGCCAGCGCCAATGGGAAGGCAGACGCTAACCACAAAAAACAAGAAAGAGGATTTTAAGCAGTGAGGATTTGCTTCCTGCTGACTCCGTGGAAAACGAAGAACGGAAGAGAAGGAGTTGGGAAGGTGGGAAGGCATCACTCATATTTGGAGACTATATTCCTGCTTGTTCTTGCAGATAAGTTTACTCCTTCAAGAAGTAGAAAGACTAGGAGGACACAGTCTGACACCCAGATGGACAACGTACGCTTAGTGACAGGCAACCCCAATTTATTAGGGTCAAAGGAAATGAAGAGCTGAGAAGCCCTTCTATGCCCCTGCATACATTCAAGGTAAAAGGACAGCGCCCTTCTACAATCCAGGGTATGCAAGACAGTCTCTGCCCTACTGGCATGCGGCCTAGGAAAAAACGTTGGAAGTACCACCTCCTGGTTGAGGTGGAAGGAGGGCACCACCTTTGGAAGGAACTTAGGATGAGTCCGCAAGACTACCCTGTTCCTTTAGAACCTGGTATACGGCCTATCCGAGACCAGGGCCTGAACCTCACTCACCCACCTAGCCGAGGTGAGTGCCACAAGGAACAATACCTTGCAGGAGAGGAAACGTAAATGGCAGGTTACCATCGGCTCAAAAGGTGGGCGAGTCAGTTGCTGCAAGACCACATTGAGATCCCACTCAGGGGCAGGTGGACGAATAGGAGGCTTAAGCAGAAGCAGGCCTCTTAGAAAACGGGACACCAGAGGGTGGCTTGAGAGAGATTGTCCATCCACCTGCAAGTGATGAGCTGAGAGGGCACTGAGGTGAACCCGGACAGAGTTGGACTGAAGTCCTAGGTTGGAAAGGTGGAGCAGGTATTGAAGCACCACCTGGACAGAGCAGGAGAAAGGGTCCTCTTGCTGTTGAGAACACCAAGTAGAGAACCTACGCCACTTTAGAGCATAGGCCTTCCTAGTGGAATGCTTCCTGGGGGCCAACACCACCTCCTCAACCTCCCTAGATAGGAGCAAGGACTAGCCTTTCAGCAGCCAGGCCATCAAATTGAGGGATTTGAGGTTGGGATGCAAGAGGGAACCCTGGTCCTGAGTCAGAAGGTCAGGTTGCAACCCCAGAGGAAGTGGAGTATCCACCGCCAATTGCAGAAGAAGAGGGAACCACGGCTGCCTGGGCCACCTGGGGGCTATCAGGATCACCGTGGCTCGGTCCTGCTGGATTTTGAATAAAGTCAGGGCCACCAGAGGTGTGGGAGGAAAGGCATACAGTAGGCCCCCTGACCAAGTGATCAGGAATGCATCTGGCACTGTTCTCAAGGGATGTGGTTGCCTGGAACAGAACCGGGGTAGTTGCCTGTTGAGCGGACTTGCAAAAAGATCCATGGTCGGAAGACCCCTCTTCAGAAAGATCTTTTGAACTACCAGAGGATCCAACTGCCACTCGTGAGGCTGCAGGAGTCTGCTGAGTCTGTCCACCAGGTAGTTTTCCTGGCCTGGGAGGTAGACTGCCTTGAGGGTCATGCCCTGGGTGACAGCCCAAGAGCAGAGAGCTTGTGCTTCCAGGTATAGAAGTCTGGATCCCGTGCCTCCCTGCTTGTTGACATAGAACATAGCCACCTGGTTGTCGGTCTGAACTAGGACAGACTGGTGAGAGAGGATCTCAGAGAAAGTCTGCAAGGCCAGCCGAATGGCCCTCAATTCCAACAGGTTGATCTGCTGGGCGGCCTCCCATGGAGACCACAGGCCTTGGGTGCAGGTTCCCTGGCAGTGAGCCCCCAGCCCTGCAGGGAAGCATCGGTTGTCAGTACCTGAGTGTGTGGGGAGGCCTGAAAAGGAACACCCCTGACCAAATTTGGGAGATGCCTCCACCAGCGTAAGGAGTCCACCAAGGGTTTGGACACCTTTATTCTGTCGGACAACTTCCCTGTGGCCTGCAGCACTCCATCCTGAGGTGCCACTGAGCCGGCCTCATGTGTAGCCGGGCATGTGGGGTGACATGCACTGTGGAAGCCATGTGACCTAAGAGCCAGAGGAAGTTTCTGGCTGAGACCAGAGAGTTCGCCTGAAACTGGCCGGCCAACTTTATCAGCCTGTGAGCTCTGTCCACAGGCAAAAAGGCCTTTGCTTGGATGGTATCCAACCTTGCCACTATGAATTCCACGTCCTGTGAGGGGACCAAAGTGGACTTTGGGAAGTTTATAACGAACCCCAGGTGCTGAAGCAGGGATATGGTTCTGCAGGTGGCCTGCCTGGCCTCTTGTGGAGACTGGCCTCTGATTAGCCAGTTGTCCAGGTAAGGGAACACAAAGATCCCCTGGTTCCTGAGGTAGACCGCAACCACCACCAGGCATTTTGTAAAAACCCTGGGGGCGGAGGTGAGGCCAAAAGGAAGCACTCTGTACTGGAAGTGCTTTCCTCCCACCACAAATCTGAGGTATTGTCTGTGGCTTGGATGGATGAGGATGTGAGTATAAGCATCCTTCAGATCTAAGGAGCATAGCCAATCTCCCTGCTGGAGGTAGGGCAGTAAGATTCCAAGGGTAACCAACTTGAACTATTCCCTCTCCAGAAACTTGTTCAGATTTCTCAGGTCGAGGATGGGTCTGAGGCCTCCTGCTCTTTTTGGTACCAGGAAGTACCTGGAGTAGAAGCCTTACCCTTCCAGGTGGGGAGGCACCGGTTCCACCGCCTGCTCCCTTAGTAGACCTTCCAACTCCTGAAGGAGTAAGTTTTTGTGCAGAGGGGGTCTTGGAGGCTCCCCTGGAAAGCAGGAGGGGGGGTATCTGGGTGAAGTGGAGCAGATAGCCAATTTTGATGATACTTAACACCCAAGTATCCCCTGTGACGGCTGGCCACCTGTCTGCGTACAGGGTCAGCCGACCTCCTGTGCCCTGGAAAGGAGGAGAGGCTATGCTGGCACAGTCAAAAACCCCCTCCCTGCTGAGCAGGAGCAGGAGCCGGAGTAGGAGGCTTGGGGGCCTTCTGCCTACAGGGCACATGACCCTGCCCCTTGGCCTGCTGGCCCTGTTGGGGAGCTGCAGAGGCCTGGTAGTGAGGGTAGGTTTTATAGACAGTGGTCTTCCTAGGGTAAAAGGTCTTTTTCCCCGAGCCCTTCTTTTTCTGAGAAGGGGCAGAGGTTTTCCTGGTCAGCCTTGTCCGGGTATGAGTTTCGGTCTCGAGTTCTGCAGTCTTTTCAGCCATGGGCTTGCCAAAGAGGTTTTCACCTCGGCAAGGGACATTGACCAACTTGTCCTATATCCACGGCTCGAGGTCATAAGAACATAAGAAACATAGAAACATGATGACAGAAAAAGACCACATGGCCTATCTAGTCTGTCCTTCCATATCAACAACTACAACAGTCCAATTTTTACCTTTAGAGATCCTCTGTGTTGGTCCCATGCTTTTTTGAATTCAGTTACTGTCCTCATCTCTACCACCTCCACTGGGAGACTATTCCACGGATCCACTACTCTTTCTGTAAAGAAATATTTCCGCATATCACTCCTGAATCTATCTCCCTTCACCCTCATCCCATGTCCCTTCGTAGCAAACTTGCTTTCAATTGAAAGAGGCTCTCTCCCTGAACATTTATGCCACGGAGGTATTTAAACATCTCAATCATATCACCTCTATCCCGCCTTTCCTCTAAGGTGTACATATTAAGATCCTTAAGTCTGTCCTCATATTCTTTATAATGAAGCCCATTAATCATTTTAGTAGCCACCCTCTGCACTGACTCCATCCTGTTCACATCCTTTTGAAGGTGCGATCTCCAGAATTGCACACTATATTCCAAAGGAGGTCGCACCAAAGACTTATACAGAGGCATTATCAAGTCCTTTTTTCTGCTAGCCATTCCTTTCCATATGCACCCAAGCATCCTTCTAGCTTTTGCCGTTGCTTTTTCTACCTGTCTAGCTACTTTAAGATCATCAGACACAACCATACCTAGGTCCCGCTCTTCTTTAGTGGACAAAAGTACTTCACCTCCTATACTGTATTGCTCCCTAGGATTGCTGCAGCCGAAATGCATGACCTTACATTTTTTAACATTAAAGCCCAGCTGCCAAATTCTAGACCATTCTTCAAGCTTAGCTAGATCCCTCCTCATGTTATCTACACCTTCCTGGGTGTCTACTCTATTGCAGATTTTGGTATCATCTGCAAAGAGGCAAACCTTACCCGACAGCCCTTCCGCTATATCACTAACAAAGATGTTAAAAAGGACAGATCCCTGGGGCACACCACTGGTAACATCCTTCTCCTCAGAGTGAGCTCCATTTACTTGTACTCTTTGTCGCCTCCCACCCAACCAATTTCTAACCCAAGCAGTAACTTTAGGGTCCATCCCTAGGGTGCTCAGTTTGTTTATAAGTCGCCTGTGAGGAACAGTGTCAAAGGCTTTACTGAAATCTAAATACACCACATCTAGAGCTCTCCCTCGGTCCAACTCCCTGGTCACCCAGTCAAAATAATCAATCAGATTTGTCTGACAAGACCTGCCTCTGGTGAATCCATGCTGCCTCGGATCCTGTAATCCGCTGGACTCCAGAAACCTCACTATTTTCTCTTTCAGCAGCGTTTCCAATAATTTACTCACCACCGAAGTTAAAGTAACCGGCCTGTAGTTTTCAACCACATCCTTACTTCCGCTTTTGTGTAAAGGCACCACATGAGCCTCTCTCCAGTCCTTTAGCACCACTCCCGACTCCAACGAGGCATTGAAAAGGTCAGTCAGTGGAGTTGCTAGAACGTCCCCAAGTTCCCTCAGTATTCTAGGGTGTATCCCATCCGGTCCCATCGCTTTGTTTACTTCAAGATGAGCTAGTTTCTCGCAAACACAGTCTTCTGAAAATTGTTCAAGATGTCCTTCGCTTCTGTTCCTATTTGTGGGTGTTTTCTGAGGTCCTGCTCCTGGATCTTCATCTGTGAACACAGAACAAAAATATTTGTTAAGCAATTCCGCTTTATCGTTATCAGCTTCTACATATTCCCCCCCTGCACCCTTGAGTCTGACAATACCACTTTTGCCCTTCCTCTTCTGACTAATATATCTGAAAAATGTCTTATCCCCCCATTTTATTGCATGGCTATTTCCTCCTCCTTTTGAATGTTTGCCTTCTTGACTACTTTGCTAGCTTCTCTACGTTTTTCCAAATACAGATGCCTGTCTTCCTCTCTCTGTGATCTCTTGTATTTCATGAAGGCCTCCCTCTTTTTCTTCACTTTTTCAGCTACTTCCTTCGAAAACCATAGCGGTCTCCTTTTCCTTTTGCCTTTATTTACCATTTTAACAAAAAGGTTGGTTGCCCTTAAAATACCCCCTTTCAGTTTTGCCCACTGTTTTTCTACATCCCCCAGCTGTTCCCATCCCACTAACAACTCCCTGAGGTATTGGCCCATCTTCGCAAAGTTAGTCTTCCTAAAGTCTAGGTTCCTCACGTTGGAATGGATTCTAACAGCCCTAGTCCTAATACTGAACCACACCATCTGGTGATCACTGGATGCAAAATGATCTCCCACTACAACATCAGAAACACTTTCACCATTGGTAAGCACCAAGTCCAGTATGGCCCCTTCACGTGTGGGGTCTGTTACCAATTGCCTGAATAGTTCTCCCTGTAGAGAATCCAGGATCTCCTTACTTCTAGATAATACTGCAGCAGGAATGTGCCAATCAACATCTGGCATATTGAAATCTCCTATCAGTAGCACTTTCCCTTTCCTAGCAATGCTGCGTATGTCTTCAATTAACTCTGTCCACCTCTTCCTCTTATGAAGGAGGTCTGTATATCACACCAATGCAAAAAGATTTCTCTTTCCCTCTTTCTAGTTTAACCCACAATGCCTCCTCTCTCCCTTTTAAGCTCTGTAATTCCAAAGCTTTAATAGTAGTTTTTACATATAGTGCCACTCCTCCTCCCCTTCTTCCTACCCTGTCCTTTCTGAATAAAGTATAGCCAGGTATAGTTACATTCCAGTCATGGTTTTCTGTGAACCATGTTTCTGTAACTGCCACTAAATCCAAGTCAGCCACTCCCACCAAAGCTTCAACATCAGGGATTTTATTTCCCATGCTACGGGCATTTATACACACTGCTTTCCATATGTTACCCCTGTTACCCATTTCAATAAAGGTATTTAATGTATCACCTACCTGGGGGCTTTCACTTACCTGGGGGCTTTCTACACCCATCCCCAACGAATCTAGTTTAAAGCCCTCTTCAGTAGATTAGCCAGTCTACTACCGAAGATGCGTTGACCTTTCTTGGACAGATGGACGCCATCTCTGCTCTGCAACCCTTGGAACAGCATCCTATGGTCTAGGAAACCAAAACGCTCTCGATGACACCATCCACGCAGCCATGCATTCATCTCCAGGATGCGAGCCTCTCTGCCTTGGCCTTTACCCTCAACAGGGAGGATTGAAGAGAACACCACCTGTGCACCTAACTGCTTCACCCTCTGTCCCAGAGCCATGAAGTCACTTTTGATACGTTCCGAGGTATACCTGGCAGTATCATTTGTTCCAACATGGATTAGCAACATTGGGTAATAGTCAGTGGGCTTGATGAATCTCAGCAAACTCTCCGTAACATCTTGGATTTTGGCACCAAGCAGACAGCATACCTCTCTGGACATCAAGTCTGGTCGGCAGATGGACGCCTCAGTACCCCTCAGAAGAGAGTCTCCAACCACCACTACCCTTTGTTTCCTTCTGGTCACTGATTCTGCAACTTTGGGGTACTTGAACTCTGGTTCTTCCCTTTTCAGGGATGCTTTCACCTCCTCCACTTCCAGGGCTGCATAATGGTTCTTCAATTCAAGGGCTGGAGAAGTTGAATTGGTGATTTTGCAGGCCCTGGTGACTTGTGTCCAACCATCGACATTCTGTTGGCACCCATCTTCTCCTGTGCTGGAGAGCTTGGTTGCTGCAAGAAGCATCTCATCAATGTACTTCTCACTGTCTTGTATGCTCCTCAGCCTCGCCACCTCCTCTCTGAGTTCCTCCACTTGTTTCCTCAGAGCTTCAGCATGCAGGCACCCTGCACATGGAACTGGTCCTTCAACTGGCATTAGGACCTCTGTCTGGACCGAGGCAGAAGCTGTAACGGGGGCAACAGCTTTAGCAATACGATTTTTCCCAGCCATTGTTCTGTTCGTGGAGCTTAGGTATCTGTTAAAGCAAAAGAGAGAGATCTACCAAGTACCAGCCGGTTTCCCAGCTGTCTTTTCAGAGAAAAAGCAGTTAAATCTCTTTAATTATATTCAAAATGTGCTGGTCCAATTCTCTGTGATTTGTTAAAGGGGGAGGTGCCCTATAAAGCAAGATTGCTCACTAGGGGTGGGTGGGAGTCAGGTTGGGTAGGGAGGGAACTAACACCTGATTAGGTGTTAGCAGTTTCCAAACCTGAGGAGGTTACTAGAGTTCAGCAACCTACTGTGCTCAAGGAAAGTTCCCCTAAAGCACCAAAAAGAAAGTAACCTTGATTTAAAAAAATATACAAAAAGCACTTTTAAGAGCTCCCAGTCAGAGAGCTAGCAATGTAATATAATAAAAACAAACAAACAAACCCTCAAATCCTTACTGTTTGTTGATCTGTAGAGCCCTGGTTAGGAACATAAGAACATAAGATATGACATACTGGGTCAGACCAAGGTCCATCAAGCCCAGTATCCTGTTATCAACAGTGGCCAATCTAAGTCATACGTACCTAGCACTTTCCCCAAAAGACACAGGTTCCGCAATGCTTGTACTGGCTCAAGCATGGATATCCTGGATCCCTTCTTAATAATGGTTTATGGACCTTTCCTCCAGGAACTTGTCCAAACCTTTTTTAAACCCAGCTACACTAGCACCCTTTACTACATCCTTACTAGCACCCTTTACTACATCGTCCGGTAACAAATTCCAGAGTTTGATTACATGTTGAGTGAAAAAATATTTTCTTTTATTAGTCTTAAATAGTTTACCCTGTAGCTTCATTGCATGTCCCCTAGTCTTTCTATATTCTGATAACGTAAACAATCGATCTACGTTTATCCGTTCCACTCCGTTCATTAATTTATAGACTTATATCATATTTCCCCTCAGCCGTCTCTTTTCCAGGTTAAAGAGCCCTAACCTTTTTAGCCTTTCTTCATAGGAGTATCTTTCCATCCCCTTTACCATTTTGGTGGCTCTTCTCTGAACCTTTTCTAATTACTCTATATCCTTTTTAAGATAAGGCGACCAGATTTGCACACAATATTCAAGGTGCGGTCTCACCATGGAACGATATAGAGGCATTATAATATCTTTTGTTTTATTTTCCATTCCTTTCCTTAAGATACCTAGCATTCTATTTGCTCTCTTGGCTGCCGCTGCACACTGGACCGAGGGTTTTAACATGTTATCCACAATGACGCCTAAATCTTTTTCCTGGGTGGTGGTTCCTAATGTGGAACCTTGCATCGTGTAACCATAGTTTGGGTTGTTCTTCCCTAGGTGCATAACTTTGCACTTGTCCACATTAAATTTCATCTGTCATTTTGATGCCCAGTCTTCTAATTTATCAAGTTCCTCTTGCAATTTTCCACAATCCTCTTGAGTTTTAACAACTTTAAATAGTTTTGTGTCATCTGCAAATTTGATAACCTCACTCGTTATTTCACTTTCCAGGTCATTTATGAATATGTCAAAAAGCAGCGGACCCAGCACAGATCCCTGGGGTACACCACTATTCACCTTTCTCCATTGGGAAAATTGGCCAGTTAGCCCATCCCCCTCTGCTTTCTATCTCTTAACCAGTTCTTGATCCATAGTAGTACACTGCCTCCTATCCCATGACTCTTTAGTTTTGCCAAAAGTCTCTGATGAGGGACCTTGTCAAAGGCTTTCTGAAAGTCCAGGTACACTATATCAACCGACTCACCTTTGTCCACCTGTTTATTCACACTTTCAAAAAAACATAACAGATTATTAAGACATGATCTTCCTTGTCTAAAGCCATGTTGGCTGTCTCCCATTAGGCCACGACTATCTACATGCTGAGTAATTTTATTCTTTATGATGGTTTCTACCATTTTTCCCGGTACTGACGTGAGGCTAACCGGTCTGTAGTTTCCCGGATCACCCCGGAACCCTTTATAAAAATTGGTGTTACATTAGCGATCCTCCAATCTTCAGGTATTAGAGATGATTTTAATGATAGTTCACTGATTACTAATAGCAGGTCTGCAATCTCATATTTCAGTTCTTTCAACACCCTTGGATGTATACCATCCGGCCCAGGTGATTTGCTACTCTTCAGTTTATCTAATAGTTGTAATACATCTTCCCGATGTATCGATATTTCCTTCAATTCTTCCGCACCTATAAATACCACTTCAGTCATGGGTAACATCCCTACATCTTCTTCAGTAAAGACTGAAGCAAAGAATTCATTCAGTCTCTCCGCTATTGCCTTGTCGCCTCTTAGTGACCCTTTAACTCCTCTATCATCTAATGGACCAACTGACTCTCTCACAGGTTTTTTGCTGCGAATGTACTTGAAAAAATCTTTATTTCGCGTTTTTGCTTCCATAGCAAGCTTCTTCTCAAATTCTCTCTTTGCCTGCTTTATCAATACCTTGCATTTGATTTGCCAGTGCTTGTGCTGTTTCCAGGTTTCGTCGTTTGGCACTTTTTTCCATTTCCTGAAAGATGCTTTTTTGGCAACAACAGCCTCTCTGACCTCACCTTTAAACCATGCTGGCAGTTTTTTGGACTTCCTTCCACTTTTCTTAAAGCATGGAATACAGCTGGTCTGGGCTGCCAAGATGGTATTTTTCAACAACAGCCAAGCTTGATGTAAGTCTTTAACCTTTGCAACTGCTCCTTTTAGTTTTTTCTTAACTATTTTCCTCATTTTATCATAGTCTCCCTTTCGAAAGTTAAAAGGTAGTACTGTAGATTTCCGTACTATCCCTCCTCCACTAATTAAATCAAAGGCGATCATGCTATGATCACTATTGCCAAGTGGCCCCAACACCCTTATCTCTTGCACTAGATTTGGTGTTCCACTAAGGACCAGGTCTAATATGGCTTCCCCTCTGGTCGGTTCATGAACCTGCTGCTCCAAGAAGCAGTCATTTATGTCATCTAGGAACTTTATCTCCCTAGCATGTCCTGCCGTGACACTGACCCAGTCGATACCGGGGTATTTGAAATCACCCATTATTATTACTGCGCTGTAACTTTTGTTAGCTTCCTTGATTTCTTTGAGCATTTCATCATCCATTTGTTCATTCTGGCCCGGTGGCCGATAGTACACCCCCACTGCCATCGCCTTCCCCTTTTTACATGGAATTTCAATCCATAGAGATTCTACAGCAAATTTTGTTTCCTGCAAAACTTCAATCCTTTCTGACTCAATGCCCTCTCTAACATAGAGCGCAACCCCTCCAATAATTTGATCAGCTCTATCATTACGATATAGTTTGTACCCAGGTATCAGTGTCCCACTGGTTGTCCTCCTTCCACCATGTCTCTGATATTCCAATCATATCTAACCTCTCATTTAGTGCTATATATTCTAACTCTCCCATCTTATTTTTTAGACTTCTAGCATTTGCATACAAGCATTTTAGAGACTGTATTTTATTCATATTAATTTGGCTATTGGTAGACATGGGTAATTTGGGATCTTTAAGCTCTGTCTGCTCCATACTTGAGGGCATTTGGGCTACTTTACTCTTTTTTGGAACTTCTCTGCTTTTGGTAGTATCCTTCAAGGATACATTCTTCCGAACCATCTGCTCTTGGGCGACTGTCGGCTTTCCCCTATTATCTAGTTTAAAAGCTGCTCTATCTCCTTTTTAAAGGTTAATGCCAGCAGCCTGGTTCCATCCTGGTTAAGGTGAAGCCCATCCCTTCGGAAGAGCCCCTCCTTTCCTCAGAATGTTCCCCAGTTCCTAACAAATCCAAAACCCTCATCTCTGCACCATTGTCTCATCCACGCATTGAGACTCCGGAGCTCTGCCTGCCTTTTGGGTCCTGCACGTGGAACGGGAAGCATTTCGGAGAACGCTACCCTGGAAGTTCTGGATTTCAACTTCCTACCTAAAAGCCTAAATTTAGCCTCCAGAACCTCCCTACCACATTTTCCTGTGTCATTGGTACCGACATGTACCAAGACAGCAGACTCCTCCCCAGCACTATCTAAGACCTTATCTAGGTGGCGCGTGAGGTCCGCTACCTTCGCACCAGGCAGGCATGTTACCAGGCGATCCTCACATCCACCAGGCACCCAGCTTTCTACATGCCTAATGATCGAATCACCAACTATAACGGCTGTCCTAACCCTTCCCTCATGGGCACATGGCCCTTGAGAAACTTCCTCGGTGCGAGAGGGTTTTAAATCACCTGGAGGACAGGTCCTAGTTACAGGATCACTTCCTGCCACACCAGGGTGATGCTCTCCTGTCACGTGACCTCGCTCCTCCATGGCAACAGGGATGCTGCCAGACTGGAGGTGGGACTTCAGGATTATATCCTTGTAGGTCTCATCTATGTACCTCTCTGTCTGTCTTATGCTTTCCAAGTCTGCTACTCTAGCCTCTAGAGAACGGACTCGTTCCCTGAGAGCAAAGAGCTTTTTGCACCTAGTGCACACGTAAGACCTCTCACCAAATGGGAGAAAATCATACATGTGACACTCAATGCAAAAGACTGGAAAGTCCCCATCTCGCTGCTGGACTGCTGTCTGCATCTTAGTTTTAAGTTTTTGTTTAGGTCTTTAAGTTCTTTACTTACTAAGGATTGCCAATAAAACTGTACCTAATACGTTTAATATACCTTGTTCACCTGAAGCTTAATCTTAGGTCCTTAGTGTATGACTGATTTGGGTAACGAGCTTCACCTGAGAGCACCTCCTGTCTGTTAAAATGTGTAAATACCTATAAAGCTATGATTATCCCAGGGGTGGGTGGGTGTGGGGAGGGAGGGAGGGAAATAACACTTATTAAAAGAGGGCTGCTACACAGTACCCTGTCCTGTGCTGCTGAGGTAAGCTATATTCTTATTTGATTTAAATTATAGCTCTTTGCTGCTGCTAGGCTCTAACTTATTATGAAATTTAAACTACAAGCTCTTTGCTGGGTTCTAAATTTAACCAGAAAGCTCTCTTCTGTGTTTTAAATTTAAACTAAAAGTACTTTGCTGATGCTAGGCCCTGAATGACTATTAAATTTAAACTACAAGCTCTCTGCTGGGTATGAAATTTAACCAGAAGCTCTCTTCTGTGTTTTAAATGTAAACTTAAACTGAAGAGGATTGTAGCCAGGCCTGATGGCGTGCACTGATGCCGGCCCCTGCTACTCGGGCCGAAGCCTCAAATCCATCGTAGGCTGCTCGAGAGATAAACTTCGAGAACTCTCGAATACCAGAAGACAAGGCCTTGAACCTCTGCAAAGGTTCCTCGGACAGACCAGCAGAGAACCCGGCAATCTCCTTTGCCAGGTCTCGAAGGTACATGACCATGTACAGCTGGTAGGTCTGGACGCAGCAAGCAAGCATAGAGCCCTGGAAGCACTTTCTACCGAGGGCATCCAGGTTCCGGGCTTCCCTGCCGGGAGGCACCGAGGAGTGCATCTTCTGACTCTTCAGGCGATGCATGGCCGATTCCACCACCATGGAATGGTGCGGTAGCTGTGCCTTATGAAACCCGGGGCTCTTGCGGACTCGATAGATAGAATCGACCCGCTTGCTTAGAACCGGCATCGAGGCCAGCACCTCCCACATGCGGAAGAGCAACTGCTCCAGCATCAGAGGAACCAGGACTGTAAAGGCCTCCTTGGGAGGAGAGTCATACTGCAGAGCCTCGAGCTCCTCAGCTTGAAGCTCTTCCTCAGGGTCCGCAGGGAATGCCAGTGCCTTGGCCATGTCCCGTACGAAATCCGAGAACCTAGTATCCTCCGGGGGGGGACCTTGTCCGAGGCTCGGAGCCCGGTGAGTCCGAAGGGACGCACCGAGTCCGGAAGGTGTCAGGGGACTCCTCATCCTCCGTCTCCCACGCCGATTCCTCTGAGGAGGAATCAAGCGTCTCCGAGTGGGCGGGCACCGACGCCATCCACCCCGATGCTGAGGGAACCGGTGTCGATGAACTCGGTCCCGAAAGGGAGGCCGAGGGTGACCGCGGCCAAGGATCAACTCGAGTTCGCATGGTCTCGAGGATCGGCTCGGCCTCCGGGGTCGACTTGGACGTCGATCTCCCGGTGGTCAGGGAAGATGCGCTGGTAAGACCGGCGATCAGCACCCCCTGCTGCTCCATGAAGGCAGACAATCTGCTTTCCAAAGCCATCAACCTGAGTCCGAGCTCAGGAGACCCAGCAGCCTCCGACTCGGGCCCCGACGGCATCGAGCCCGACGCCGGCTCCCCCCGAGGAGAGTCCATGAGGACTACAGTACTCACGTGACTCGGGGCCTCCGACTCTACACGAGCAAGCTTGGCAGGCCTCTCCGACTCCGAAGACCCAGGACGGCGATCGGGGCTATGCGACCTGGCCCTCGAGGAGCCAAGAGCATCCACCGATGCCGCCCTCGCGGGTTTCTTCTTCCTTCGGTGCTCCCTCGAGGGGGACTCCCTTTCAGAGGAGTCCCAACAATGCTCGGGGTCAGACTCCCGAGACGTCGAGGCCTCTGACAAAGTCTGGACCCGTCCAAAGGCAGACTCGGAGAAGATCCTCTCACGCTGGTGCTGACGGCTCCGCAATGCCTTGGAAGATATTTTGCCACAGGGACTACAGACCGTAGAATTGTGGTCTGGACCCAGGCACCGGAGGCAGCAGTCATGCGTGTCAGTGAGAGACATCAGTTTCTTGCACCGATCACACTTCTTAAAGCCACTGGCAGCCATCGGGGGAAAAAGGGCCCCTGCAAGATCAAAAAATTGGGCTGCCAGGGAAAGAAAAAAAGGCGCGAACGCAGTCTCTAAGGACAAAAACCGAAAAAGAGAGATCCGGGCTCGGCACTGGTGTACCGAGTCCAGGCAGGAAAGGAACCAACGTCGAACCAATGAAAAACTCGACCCAACACAGGAAAAATCAACTTTTTTCACAGGTGACAAGGACAGGCGTCCATAGGGCTCCGTGGAAAAAAGAAGACTGAGCAAGTTTTTGGGTGGGAAGGGGACCGTGCATGCGTGCCTGCATTCCCAAAGGCTTTCTTTGAAAGCTGGGGAAATGCTCCGCATGGGGGCTCCGTCGACGTCACCCATATGTGAGGACTGACTTCCTGCTTTGTCCTGGAGAATATAATAATTGGTAATATTGGAAAGGTTGTCCTATTTAACTCTTGCCTCTTCCTTTCTTTTTGTTTGTGTCTGGTTAGAGGGCAGGTTAGTGTGGCTGCATACCCCTGCTGTCTAAGGAGACCCCCCCCCCCCCCATTACAGGTAAGCAATATGCTTTCTCCACAGACAAGCATGGGGTTATGTAGGCACACTATGATGGTGAATCCAAAAATGTGGACTGCTTTTTGAGTTATCTTGCTAGGGCAGCCTAGGGTATGATGGGAGAAGGAAGATGGAGGAACATTAGATTACTGTGCAAAGAAGTTGCCTACCAAAGGCAGTGTCTGTTGCCAAGGAGTGGTCCAGACTGTAATGCTTAGTATAAGTGTGGATAGATGACCATGTGGAGGCGCTACATATTTTAGCCAGGAAGACTAAGTGAGGCTGGCGTTGGAGGTCACTTTTGCTCAGAGGCTGTGGTCCAATTTGACCAGGTTGCTGAATTTGAGCTTGGTCTTAACAGAGATACAGTCCGCTATCACATGGATGCTGAGTGTCCTGGATTGTTGGGATTGAAGTTAACAGAGTTGAGACAAGTGACGAAGCTTCTTGGTGGTCTCCAAGTAGTATAGATAAACTCTCCAATGTTAATTTCCAGAACTCTGGCATTCTGTCAGACCTAAGGTATTCTGCATTTTGTACTTTGTTCTTAACATGATTGTTGATCACCCCTTTAACATTAGAGTCATAACTCAATATGGCTGGGATTAATTATCAAAGGGTCCTTTTTAGACAATATTCAATGAACCATTCCGACTTCTATGGGTCTCCAATTATATTTTTGGATTTTCTTTTTATTGGGATACATTAGGCCAGTTGCTCTGTAGCGACTGATAGTGTTTTTTTATTTTTTTATTATTTATTGTTTTGTTCAGACTATCTCTTGTATTTTAATCAATAGTCATTCTCTTATTTAATCCACATAGTGCTTATTATCCATTCATACATTTTGTTTTATCTGTGTTACATTTCAGGGTACCTTTACTATCTGCTTATTTTAGCCTGCCAGTATTGTTTTTAATTTTTATTAATTATACCACAGTTTTATTCAGGGCATTTTCTCCAAATGGGTTAATTTTGTGGATATCATGACATTCATGAATCTCATTTCTAAGCCAGGGTATGCAGAATATGATCTCTGTCTCAAATTTACTGCTAATGTTCAGTGTAGTACTTGCATTGTGCCAAAGAGAGCTTCCTTCTGGAGTTCATAAGATATAAGTGTAGGAGGTTTGTCAAGATGTGCTTGGAAATTCTTCTTTATTAAGTCTGTGGCGCCCAGTAAAATGGGAAAGATTTCTGTCTCCTTCGGCCACATTTTCTTCAACTCCGACTGCATTTCTTGGTACTTTCGACACGACTGACAGAATAATCACTTGGTACCAACACTTCTATTATCAATGTCGTTCTGGTGTTCTTCTCCTTTATCACTATATCAGGTTTCGCATTCAGTTTCTTATCCAACAGAATGGGAATGTCCCAGGTGATCAGCACCTCTACATTCTTTGTTATTCTCTTAGGGTCATGATCTCAGTGCTTTTCAGGAACAGTGATTCTGTAGTGTTTACAGAGTTTCTAGTACAGGAGGCATGCTACTTTGTTGTGCCTTTCTATATAGAAATTTTCCGGCATCAGAACTTCACAGCCTGCTATAATGCGAGAAACTGTTTCTAGCTCGCTCTTACAGAATCGACATATGTCTATTTTGTCAGTTTTTTTTCAATGCTCACCGTATACCATCTCGCCCGTAATCCACTATCCTGGGCTGCAACTATCAATCTTTCATCCTTCGGTTTCAGTTCACCTCTCCTTAACCATTTCATGTGTCCGTTCCTGATCGACAAAAGGTTCTTCAAGTTACGCTCTGTATTTTCCACTGTATTTGTGCAATTGCCACTTGTTTTTCCTCGCTTGCTGATCCAATTCTTTGAAGAGTTTTTTTCTCTTGTTTTGCAAATTCTGTTACTTTCTTTCCTATGCATGCCTATGGATTTTCACTCATTCCTTCTAGTCGTCAGAACGCTTGTCCAAGTTTGATGATGGAGACAGATTCTGGACGTTTACTTTCATATTTCAGCACTTTTTGCATATTTGGATCAGAGGATTCTATCAGAAAGGCTTGGAGGCCTATTATAGTAGCTCTGTAGGTGTAATCAATCTCTAAAGTCCTAGACCCCTTCAGCTCTAGGAATGTACAGTCTTGGCATACAATAATTCTTGTAAATTACTTCATGGGCATGGAGGAGTTTTCTTATTCGCACATCCAGTTTTTCAAGATCTTTAATAGGCCAGTCCATGATCCCAAAGCCGTACGAAAGTACAGGAATTGCCAGCTGATTGATGGCTTGTATCTTATTCCATGGTGTTAAAGCACTTTTCAATAACGATTTTAATCTCCTGTAATATTCTTTACTGATCTTCTCTCTCAATAGTTTCTGCTTGAGTGTCATTCCTTCCTCTATTCCGAGATACTTATTTACGTCTTCCTGTTCAAGATCCTTGATGTCACAGCCCTCAGCAAGGGAGATGTTTTCAGTTTTGCTTAATTTTCCTCTGGAAAAGGTTGCCTTAGCACACTTATCAAGGCCAAAACTCATGCTGATGTCATCAGAAAAGCTTTTCACCATATGTTTGTTTATTCACTTGATATACCTCCATTCAATAACAATCAAAGTGTTTTACAATAGTCAAAATTACAAAGAGGGCCAAAGGCCATAAAAAAAGAAAGGAAATTACAAAAAATGACAGGATAGCAGATAGTACAATTAGGCACACTATACAGAAGAGAAAAACAATTACTAAGGGATTGGGAAAGGCAGGATCACACAAAAGGGGAAGGGAGGTCAAAGGCCAAGGAAAACAGATAGGTTTTCAAATGTTTCTTAAAAGTGGTGTAATGTTGTTCAAGTCTGAGTTGATCTGCTAATTGTTGGTCGCTGGAACTGCAGAACTTCAGATCATCTATAAATAGTAGATAGGAAGTTGCTTCTGGGTTGTTACGTTCTTTAGGATTCAGGCTAAATCCATATAAAAAAGTTGATAATAGCACTCATTGAATTAAGCCCCACACAAAACAGAAGTGGTGACAGGGAATCTCCCTGAAATATTCCTCGCTGGATCTTAATGTTACGAATGATTTATTTATTTTATTTTTATTTAGCATACATTTGTATACCACTACTTCCAGCGATCAGGAGCGGTTTGATTATATGATGGAGGCTGTCAGATCAAGGACAAATTTCAAGAAATGTACAAAGTGATTTAGAGGATTATATGACGAAGACTGTCAGATAAAGGACAAAGCATTTTCACAATCTGTACAAAGTGATTTACAGGATATGCACGCTATGTACAAAGTGATTTACAAGATATGCACGACACACAGTTAGTGGAGGGAAAGGGAGGAGGTTTTTACATATATACATTTTACACGTAAATACATTTTTGTTTCTGCAGATGGTAGTAGTTGGTACATTACTGCTCAGATCATGTTGTAGGATTGTTGGAATAGGTATTTTTTATTTTATTTATTTAAAGTTTCTTATATACCGCGCTATTTATCATCAGCACGGTTTACATAGAACAAAACAATCTCAGTACATTTGAAACACGTATGAGTTACAGATAACAGGTCAAGAAACTTGATTAACAAGGGCAACTTGATAGCTTTTCTGAACTGCTTCATGTCTCGTATTGCTCTAATATCTGGATGAAGTTTATTCCAACATCTAGGCGCATATAATTTGAATGCTCTGTTGATCGTTGATTGGGACCAATTTATGGATTCACTCGGAATGATTAGGGTGTTTTCGGCAAGTGGTCTCCTAGATCTTGTATTGGGAGTTAGACTGATGAGGTCTGACGTCGTTGCTGGCGATAATTTGTTGAAGGCCTTGAATGTAATGAGGAGAGCTTTATAGCTAATTCTACATTCTATAGGGAGCCAGTGAAGGTCCCTAAGGATTGGCGTAATATGGTCTCTCTTTGATGCTCCAACTAGGATGCGGGCCGCAGCATTCATTGCTAGTTGCAGGGGGTTTATGGTGTTCTTTGGAAGACCATGTAATACAATATTCGCATAGTCAAAATGAGGGGTGACTATTGCTTGGAATATTGAGCGGAAGTCGTTGTATTCTAGCATGGGTCTTAGGTGGCGTAATGTTTTTATCTTGAAATAAATCTTTTTTACTGTATTTTTTATGTGGGAGGTAAAATCCAGTCGTTGATCAAGGATCACACCTAGGTAACGATTGGTAGCTCAGCGTCCTGTACCTTGAGATATGCAGGGGGGGAGAAGAGCTTGTTTCTTGTGACCAATAAAACTTCCGTCTTTTTGAAATTGATTCGCATGTTTTGATCTAAAAGCCAATCCGCTATTGCATTGAAACAGTTGGTTAAGTTAGTGTAATTTGGACTTGTTATATCAATCGGGGTGTAGATAAGCACGTCGTCTGCGTAAATAAGGCAGGAGACATTAAAGGATTTGGTGATTTGGCAAATCGGCTGCATATATATATTGAAGAGGAGTGCCGATAGGGAGGAGCCTTGTGGAACCCCTTGCGTTTGGAGGAAAGGTTCAGATGTTCTGGAGTCAATGCGAACATGTTGCCAACGATCTTCGAGGTATGTTTTGCACCAGTTCCATGCTAGGCCTTGTATACCCTTTTCGTAGAGTCGTGATAGTAGTATATTATGGTCTACTGAGTCAAACACCGCGGATATATCAAGGAAGATCATGGCGACGCCAGACCTTATGTCATTGATCCCGCAGATGAGCGAGTTGATTAAGGAGGTCATGAGAGTCTCGACTCCATGCATTTCCCTAAATCCATGTTGGCACGGATCAAGAGGGGAGGATGTATCAATATATTGCTGAATTTGGCGTTGAGTCTCTTTCTCCAGTATTTTGGCAAGAAGCGGGATGCTGGAGATTGGACGGTATGATTCTTCCTTCTTCGGGTCGATCTGGTTGTTCTTTAATAGGGGACGTATTGAGGTCTGTTTGAGTGCAGCTGGGAAAGTTCCAGAGGAATAGGAGAGGTTTGCAATTTTCGCTATGCATGGACTGAGCTCTGTGCGCATTGATTTGATCCAGTGTGCTGGGCATGGGTCGTTGGCTGCAGTAGTGGTGTTCAAAGTAGCAATTAGTTCTTTGATGGTTTTAGCTGAAGGAGGTGAGATACTAAGGAGTGGTGCTTGAGAGTGCGTGGATTGAGGGGACGCTTGTGATGAATTCAAAATTGTTCTTGTTAATTTCGATTGGATGTAATTCGCATACTGTTGAGGATGGATATATTCTTGCTGCTGCGGTGAAGGTTCTTTAGATAGTGATTTAACTAAATTGAATAGCTCGCGAGGTTTGTTTAGTGAACGACTAAGTAATTTTGCATGATGTTCCTTTCTTTTGGACCGCATTAGTTCACGGTGATTTTTGAGGTGCGCCATGTATTCATCATAGATGATGATTTCATGAGAGCGTCTCCACTTTCTTTCTAGTCTTCTCAGTTGGAGCAGCGAAGTTCGGATATCTGGAGAGAACCAGGGGGCATTATGCCTTATGCTAGGATCCTTGTTAGGAGTAATCTCGTTGTGCATAGTAGGTAGTTGTGCATATTGTTGGAGTGTATCATTCCAGTTGTCAACCATTTTATTTATGTTGGTTGTTGAGATTGACAGTTTAGGTAGTACTTGTGTGTTGAACACTTCGGTATCCAGTGAATTAAAGCGGCTATGGTGCGGTGGAGGCACATTTTTTGGTAGATTTGGCGGATTCGAATTTGAAGGTATCTGGAAGGTTATCAAACTATGATCTGATCAAGGGACCGGGGTGATGGTGAGGTCCAGCTGACTATTGTTGCCTGTTACTGTAGGAGGAACAAAGATGAGGTCAAGGATGTTGCCACGTTGGTGTGTCTGGAAGTCAACAATTTGCTTGTAGTCAAGGTTTTCCATGGCGTCAAGTAAGGCGTTGGCTGTGGTAGGTGGCAAAGAGGCGAGATTAAAATCGCCTAGTAGCCAGTTGGGCTTGTTGGGGTTATCAGGGTTACATGCAAGGCTAATTACATCTGAGATGTCCTCTGGGCGTGCATTCGGAGAAGCATAGATAAGATTAATTGAGTTATTCTTATTGGATATTGTTAATGTGTCGAGACAATGAGTGCTCCTAGCAAGACTTACTCGGTATTGTAAGGAGGATTTAGCGAGGATGAATACTCCACCACCTCTTCTGTTCTCTCTGTTGCATGCATAGATGGAGAAGTTCGGGGGGAGTCATTTGATTTACTATCACTGAGTCTGAATCTGATAACCAAGTCTCGGTGACCATTAATATATCTAAGTTTCGGGTAGATATTAAATCTGTTATGATAGGCCATTTGTTGCGAACAGAGCGTGCGTTAATAAGCGCGCACCTCAGGTCACAACTAGGTTCTGTTTTATTGATTGTTGTGGTGGAAGCTAGGTCTAAGGTTATGTAGAGTAGATGAGACTGCCTCTTATGATGGACATACGGCGGATGTTGGTGATGGTTGCAGTGGTTTTTTCTGCTTGCTCCATACAGTATACCTCCGTCTTTAGTATGTCTTTAGTTTTTTCCTGAAGTCCATCAGGTCGTTGTTAGAGCGCAGCTCTGGTGGGAGTTGGTTCCAGAGTGTAGGTGCAGTGTAGGAGTATGCTCTGTTGCTTGTAGCGGTTTTGACAGATCTGATACTTATTGGTACATATAGGGTGTTTAGGTTGTTTGTTCTTCTGTTTCTGTTAGGAGGTTGCATGTCGATTAGGTTAGTGAGGAAAGTTGGTGCCATGTTGTGGATGAGTTTGAAAGTGGTTATTAGGGTTTTGTATTTTATGCGAGCTACGGTGGGGAGCCAGTGTAGCTCAATTAGCACTGGTGTGATGTGTTCAGCAAAGCCTGTTTTCATGATGACTCTGGCCGCGACGTTCTGTGCCATTTGGAGTATGTTTAGGGTTTTCTTCGGAAGGCCCTGTAGAATTGCGTTGCAGTAGTCGAAATGAGGTATGATGAGGGCTTGTGCTACTGTCCTGAAATCGTTAGCTTCAATGATGCTCCTTAGTGGCTGCAGAACTCTGAGCTTGTGGAAAATGGCCCTGTTTACTATGCAGAGGTATTTTACCATCTTTAGTTCACTATCAAGTGTTACCCCTAGGTATTTTATTTCATTCTTTGTGTGATAGGTATTCTTACAGAGGGAGATTGTTGTAGGCGGGTTGAACTCCGGTTTTCTTGAGATGAACATGACTTCAGTTTTTTTATGGTTTATGGCCATATTGTTTCGTTGAAGCCATGACTGCATCTCTCTTATGCATTCTTCAAGTTGGGTGTAGTTTGGGTTGTTTGCGTCAAGTTGAGTATACAGCATAATATCGTCAGCGTATATGTGGTAGTTGATTCTATGCTTTTTGAATATTTCGCAGATTGGTTTCATGTATACGTTGAAGAGAAGCGAGGAGAGGGCTGAGCCTTGTGGTATGCCCTGTGTTTGGGGGAAAGCCTTTGCTTTTTCATTGTTAAACTGTACTTGTTGCATTCTGTTTGTGATATACGATGAGAACCATTTTAGGGGGGTTCCCGATATTCCTATTGCTTCAATTCTATTTATGAGTGTTTGATGGTGAACTGTATCGAAAGCCACTGAAATGTCAATAAATATGAGAATGAACATTTTCTTTACGTTTTCAATGCCTTTGAGTAGGTTGTCCAGTAGTGCAATAAGCAGGGTTTCGACCCCATGGTGTTGCCTGAAGCCGTATTGGTGCTCGTCTAGGGTTCCGTTGTTGTCCAGGTGGTCTTGCAGTTGTTGTAGGACTGCCTTTTCAATAATCTTTGCAAGGAGGGCTATGCTGGATATTGGGCGATAGGATGTTGGGTCGTCCTTATTGAGAGTTTTGTTTTTAAGTATCGGTCTTATGATGGATTTCTTAAGTTGTGCTGGCATGGTTCCTTGTTGAAGTGATTGGTTTACTATATGAGCGACTTGCTGGGCGGTTTCTGCTTTCGTTGCCTTGACCCATGATGTACTGACCATCTACATATCTCAGAAAGAGTGTGGTTTGCCACACTGTATTAGTGAACTTAATGTACTCTATCAAACCAGGATTTATTTTCTACATTTCAAGGCAATGCATTATCAAAGGTGTGGGATGCTGTCAAAAGCTTTCTTATAATCAATCCAAGCAATATTGAGATTTCTGCTTTCTTAGCACTGGCCATGATGACGTTATTCAACATTAACTGGTCTTTAGTTCCATATGCTCCTCTCTTATTGCCCTTTTGCTCTATTGCCATGATGTTAATGAGCACGATGTAATCATATATTCTGTCTGCATCTATTACAGTGAACAGCTTATAGATTGTAGGTAAACAGGTTATTGGTCTATAATTTTTAGAAATGTCACTTGAGTCTCCCTTTGAAAGAAGAAATGTTCCTCCTGTAGTAAGCCATTGCGGTATTACGTCTGGATGCTCGAACAATAGATTTTTTTCAGTTCTCCAGGTCTTGGTGGAGTGATATTAACTGTTTGAGCCAAAAGTTGGTTACTCCATATGGACCCGGGCTTATCCAGTTTGGGCTCGTTTTAATCTGCTTTCCAGCTCTTTCTTTGACTACAGGCCATTCCATAGGTTTGATGTTTATTTTTTCTAAATGCTCCTGTATGCTGGGTAACCATTCTGCTTCTTAATTGCGCTGTATAGGGTTCTCATATATCTTTCTCCAGATGGTTTCTGTTTGGGTTGGAGGTACTTTTACCATATTAATGCTCTTCCCCATTTCCCTGTAGAATTGTTTTTTGTTCTCTCTGAATAGTTTATTTTGATATTTTCTTTCCTGTTTTCTTCATATCTTCAAAGTTTTTGTACTTCTGCCACTATTTTAAATTTATTGCTGGAACATATACATTTGAGGTCATCTTCTGTTAATGCAGCATGCTTCAGCTTGATGACTTGGATCTTCCTTAATATCTTTGATAATCTTAATCCTTTTAGATACCCATCTATCAGGGATACCTCTGCATGCAATGATTGTATTTTTTCTTTGATGCGCTTTCTCCAAGGAGGAACTGTTATTCTGTTTTTCTTCTGGCCCTGCACTTTAGTTGGTAGTATTCTTGCAGCTATAATTCTATCTGCACAATATTGTATTTTATTAATTTCGGTGATGTCAATAAAAGGCCCCTTTATACTGAATATGGCCTTGTTCATCTTAATTATCATACTTCTAGCCTTAGGTGTTAAATTTAGCTTGGGTTATCTTTCCTTTGCTTGAAATCCAGCATATTCATCTCCTTCCATATAGACTAGGAGTTTATCTTGAATTCTCCACCTCTGGGTCTTTCTCCTTTGCTTCCTCCTCTTCAGTTAATTTGTCGACCCTTCTTTTATTCAGCTCATTCTCCCGCAGTTGCAAATTTCTGAACTTCATCTCCCCCTTAACTTCTCTTTCCTTTTCTGTGTCTTCCTTTCTTCTGGTGCTCTCACCTAGGTCCCCTCCTCCCTGTATTTCTTTGCCTACAGAATCCCTTAGTTGCATCAAGGTGTTATCATTCACATACTTTGATCTTTGAAATTAAAGATTTTAAATTTGCATCTGTTGTTTTTTGCAGTTTTTCTAGTGGTAATTTTCCTCTTTCTTCCATCTTTTGGGGGATTCTTTGTTCCATTTTTTTACAGGAGGGACTGGAACTAGAGGAGCAGCCGAGTGATTAGAGCAATGACTTGGTAACCAAGAGACCAGGGTTCAGTTCCCACTAGCACTCCTTGTAGCCTTGGGCAAGTCCCTTAACTCTCCATTGCCTCAGAAGAAAGCCTGGCAGTCTACTGCCAAAAGAACAGGAGCTGATGGGTCATCAGGAGTGGGCATTGACTCAAAGGCACACACTGTACTGCCTAAAGCCCGCTAGCAATCTATTAGACTTATGAGAAGAGACTTGAACACCTAAATATATACACTCTGGAGGAGAGGAGGGACAGGGGAGATATGATTCAGAGCTTTAAATACTTAAGAGTATTAATGGACAAACAAAATCTCTTCAAAAGACGGGGAAGCTGTAAAATTAGAGGGCATAACCTGAAGCTGCAAGGGGGTAAACTGAAAGGCAATGTCAGGAAAGCATAGTTACTCACCTGTAACAGGTGTTCTCCAGGGACAGCAGGAATCAGTCCTCACGTATGGGTGACGTCGACGCCGATGGAGCACTCATGCGGAGCAATTCCCCAGCTTTCAAAGAAAGCCTTTGGGATTGCATCGCGCATGTGCGGTCCCCTTCCCGCCCAAGGGTGCCATCTTGCTCAGTCAAATGACATAGCTAAAGAGACGGCAAAATGAACAAAATATAATAATGATAAGACTGCAACTCCAGGGGAGGAGGGAGGGTCATGAGGACTGATTCCTGCTGTCCCTGGAGAACACCTGTTACAGGTGAGTAACTTCGCTTTCTCCAGGAACAAGCAGGAAGTCAGTCCTCACATATGGGACTCCCTAGCTATAGGCTACCGAAAACCCATAGCTGAAAAATGGCTCCCTTTAGAAGCGCCGCAGCAGCTGTAATAGGAATTCAGCGGAGATGCAACACCCCCGGTACCCTGACACAGAGGGCCGGAGGGTAGGAGTTGCCTAAACCTCAAATAGGTTATGGAGTACCACCTGGCCGAAAGCACTGTCCTGTCGGAAAGCCCTAACCAAGCAGTAATGGCATGCAAAAGTCTGGCCCAAAGACCAGGTGGCGGCCCGGCAGATGTCTGCCAGCGGAACAGAGCGGAAATGAGCCACTGATGTGGCCTTAGCCCTGACACGGTGGGCCATGACTCAACCCTGCAATGGGAGGTTGGCCACCCTGTACGCCCAGGCAATGCAGTCTGCCACCCAGGTGGACAACGTGCGCTTGGAGACAGGTAGCCCCAGCTTACTGGGATCATAAGAGACGAAGAGCTGAGTAGCTCTTCGATGTCCCCGCGTACACTCCAGGTAGAAGGCTAACGCCCTTTTACAATCCAGGGTTTACAGGACCGCCTCTGCCCAGCTAGCATGTGGCCTGGGAAAGAAGGTTGGAAGAACCACTTCTTGTTTGCGGTAGAATGAAGAGACCACTTTCGGAAGGAACTTGGGGTGGGTACGAAGGACCACCCTGTTTCTATAAAACTGTGTGTAGGGTCTTTCTGAAAGAAGAGTTTGTAGTTCACTCACTCGTCTGGCAGATATGAGTGCCACTAGGAAGAGCATCTTCCAGGAGAGGAAGCGCAGATGGCAAGCATACATCGGCTCAAAAGGTGGGCGAGTAAGCTGTTGTAAGACCACATTCAAATCCCACTCAGTTGCCGGAGGGCGAATCGGGAGTTTTAGTAAAAGCAGATCTCTGAGGAATCTGGACACCAAGGGGTGAGCCGAAAGAGGTTCTCCTTCCACTAGAGAGTGGTGTGCCGACAAAGCACTCAGATGGACCCTGACAGAGTTAGACTTGAGGCCTAATTCTGAGAGATGAAGCAGGTACTGCAGTACAACTGGTACTAGGCAAGAGAAAGGGTTTTCATTGTGTTGGGTACACCACACATCAAACCTGCACCACTTGAAGGCATAGGCTTTCCTAGTGGACTGCCTCCTTGAGGCCAGTAACACTTCTTCCACCTCTTTAGGTAAGAGGAGCTAGCACTACCCTTTCAGCAGCCACGCCATTAGGATGAGGGACCTGAGATTGGGATGTAAGATAGAGCCCTGCTCCTGGGACAGGAGGTCGGGCTGCGACCCCAGAGAGAGTGGGATTTCCACTGCCAGCTGGAGGAGAAGTGGAAACCAAGATTGTCTTGGCCATCTGGGGGCTACCAGAATGACAGAGGCCTTGTCCCGAAGGATTTTGAATAGAGTCTGGGCCACCAGAGGCGTAGGAGGAAACACATACAGGAGGCCCCCGGATCAGGAGATTAGAAAAGCATCTACAGCCATCCTTAGAGGATGTGGCTGTCTGGAGCAATAGTTGGGCAACTGATGATTCTGCGGGCTGGCAAAGAGATCTATGGACGGATGTCCCCAGCAATGGAAGATCTGCTGGGCCACTTCCGGATTTAGTTGCCACTCGTGAGATTGAATAATTTTGCTTAGCTTGTCTGCTAGGAAGTTCTCCTGACCTGGCATTTTGAGAGTCTAATTGCAAAGGAGCAGAGGTCCAGTATCTCCTGGCACAGGATACGGGACCCTGTCCCTCCCTGCTTGTTCACGTAGAACATTGCTACCTGATTGTCTGTCTGCACTAAGACAGAGTGATGCGAGAGAACATGACAGAAGATTCGAAGAGCTAGGCGAATTGCCCAAAGCTCTAAGAGGTTGATTTGTTGCGTCCTCTCTTGAGGAGACCACAACCCTTGAGTGCACAAGTTCTGGCAATGGGCTCCCCGGCCCAGCAAGGATGCATCTGTCGTTGGCACACTTATGTATGAGGGAGGCTGGAAAGGCACTCCCTCGAGCAGGTTGGATGGCCGAAGCCACCACGCCAACGACTTCAGTAGTTGTTTGGACACTCTGATCCTGTCCCTGAGTTGTCCACTGATCTCAGAGGCACCACTCGGCTGTCCTCATGTGGAGACGTGCGTTTGGGGTCACATGAACTGTGGAGGCCATGTGCCCTAGGAGGCGCAGAAGTGTCTCGCTGAGATCTGAGACGTGTGGCTGATTTGGTGCAGCAGCGCCAGAAGCCTCTGTGCCCTGTCCTTTGGCAGGTAAGCTCTCGCCTGAATGGTGTCTAGCCTTGCTCCTATGAACTCTAAGTTTTGAGTCAGGAGCAAAGTGGACTTTGCTTGATTTATGACAAAGCCTAGATGCTGCAGTATGTTGACAGTGCGAGCTGTGGTCTGTTGGACCTTCTGAGGCGACTGTGCTCTGATGAGCCAGTCATCCAGGTACTGGAAGACGAAGATTCCCTGGTTCCTGAGGAAGGCCGCCACTACCGCCAGGCATTTGGTAAACACTCTGAAGGCAGAGGCCAGGCCAAATGGAAGTACTCTGTACTGAAAATGGTTTCCTCCCACTACAAATCTGAGATATTGTCTGTGGTATCGATGTATGAGGATGTGGGTGTATGCATCCTTCAGGTCTAAGGAGCATAGCCAATCTCCCTGGTGGAGGTAAGGTAGCAATATTCCAAGGGAAAGCATATTGAACATTTCCCTCACCAGGAACTTTTTTAAGTTTTGCAGGTCGAGGATGGGTCTGAGGCCTCCTGTTCTTTTTGGTATCAGAAAATACCTGGAGTAGAAGCCTTGTCCCTACAGGCTGTGGGGCATCGGCTCCACCGCCTGCTCCTCTAGAAGACCGGTCAACTCCTGCAAGAGGAGGTCCCTGTGTAGAGGGAGTCTGAGAGGCTCTCCTGGAAAGTAGGAGGGAGGTACCTGGTTGAAGTGGAGCAAATAGCCCCTTTGGACTATTTGAAGGACCCAGGTATCCGTGGTGATTGCTGGCCACCTGTGGGCATAAAGGCTCAGCCTTCTTCCTGTGCAAGGCCTCACCCCTGGTTGGAGAGAGACTATGCTTTGGCAGTCAAAAACCCCCTCCTGGCTGAGTTGGAGCCGGGGCCTGGGGCCTTCTGCTTACACGGGCCATGCCCCTGTCCCTTGGCCTGCTGCCCCTGTGGACGAGCTGGGGAGGCTTGGTGAGTGGGATAGATGCGGTAAGCAGCACCCTTCCTCTGGAAAAAGGGCTTTTTACCCAAACCCTTCTTTTTAGCAGGGGCAGAAGTCTTCTTGGAGAGTATTGTCCGGGTCAAGTACTCGGACTCGATTTCAGCAGCCTTCTCAATCATGGGTTTGCCAAAGAGGTTGTCACCCCAGCAAGGGACATTGACCAACTTGTCCTGAACCCATGGCTCCAGATCCGATGACATTAGCCACACCTGGCGGCGGGCACTGATGCCGGCGGCGGCCACCCGAGCCGAGGCTTTGAAGACATCATAGGCTGCTCAAGACATAAACTTTGAGCACTTCCGAATCCCAGTGGACAAGTTCTTGAAGCGCTGCAAGGGTTCCTCTGAGAGGCCAGCTGAGAACCCGGCAATCTACTTTGCCAGGTCCCGCAAGTACATGCCCTTGTACAACTGGTATGGTTGGACTCGGCATGACAGCATCGAGCCCTGGTAGCAATTTCTGCCAAAGGCATCCAGGTTCCGAGCTTCCCTGCCAGGAGGCACCGAGGAGTGCATTTTTTGGCTCTTGAGCCTGTGCAAGGCCGATTCCACAATGATGGAGTTGTGCAGCAGCTGTGCTTTTTGGAACCCAAGGCTCTTGCGAACCCGATAGATGGAATCGACCCGCTTGCTCAGAACCGGCATCGAAGCCGGTGACTCCCACATGCGGAGCATCAGCCGTTCCAACATCGGAGGAACCGGTACCGTAAAGGCTTCCGAGGGGGAAAGTCATACTGGAGAGCTTCGAGCTTCTTGGCTCGAGGCTCCTCATCGGTGTCCGCCGGGAAAGCCAAAGCCTTGGACATATCCTTGACGAAGTCTGAGAACCGGGTATCCTCCGAGGCTCTGAACCCGGCGAGTCCGATTGGACATACCAGGTCCGGTGGGTTTCCGGGGACTCTTCCATCTTCTGTTTCCCATGCCGAGTCCTCCGAGGAGGAATCGATGGGCTCCAGCCGTGAGGGCTTCGATCTCAACCGCCCCGACGACCTCGGTCCTGAACAGGAGGTTGAGGGAGACCTCGGCTGAGGATCGACGAGTCTGAAGAGTCTCAAGAATCGGCTTAGCCTCCGGGGTCGACTTGGATGTCGAAGTCCTGGGGGTCGAGGTGGATGGACCGGTGAGACCGGCCATCAGTGTCCGCTACTGCTCCATGAAGGCAGACATGCTGCGCTTCAGGGCTGCCATTCTGAGACCGAGCTCAGAAGGCTCCAATGCCTCTGGGTCAGGGCCCGACGCCAGTTCTCCCGGAGGAGAGTCAATGAGGACAACAGCACTTACCTTCCTCGGCGTCTCCGGCTCCGTGCGAGGCACCTTTGCAGGCCGCTCCGACTACAAGGACCCAGGGCGGCAATCAGGACTCTGTGACCTGGCCTGCAAGGATCCAGGTCGATCAGAGGCATCCAACGACACCGCAGGTTGTTTCTTCCTCCGGTGTTCCCGCGAGGGAGACCCCCGCTCAGAAGACCCCCGACAATGCTCGGAGTCAGATAGCTCCCGAGACGTCGAGGCTTCTGAAGAGATCCGGACCCAGGTGGATGCGGACTCTGAGAAAATCCTTTCACGCTGCTGCTGCCTACTTCTAAGTGCCTTGGAGGACATCTTGACACATGGGCCACAAGCCTTTGGGTCATGGTCGGGACTGAGGCAGGGGAGACAGCAGTCGTCGTATCGGTGAGTGACATTAATCTTTTACACTGATCACACTTTTTAAACCTGCTGGCAGCCATCGGGGGAAAAAGGGCCCCTGCGAGGTCAAATGACCGGGCTGCCAGTGAAAAAAGAAAAAAAAGAGCGTGAACACCCCCCCCCCAAAAAAACAAAAGATATTATAATGCCTCTATACCGTTCCATGGTGAGACCGCATCTTGAATATTGTGTGCAATTCTGGTCGCCGTATCTTAAAAGGGATATAGCGTTATTGGAAAAGGTTCAGAGAAGAGCCACCAAAATGGTAAAGGGGATGAAAGGATTCTCCTATGAAGAAAGGCAAAAAGGTTAGGGCTCTTTAACCTGGAAAAGAAACGGCTGAGGGGAGATATGATAGAAGTCTATAAATTAATGAACGGAGTGGAACGGGTAAACGTAGATCGATTGTTTACGTTATCAGAATATAGAAAGACTAGGGGACATGCAATGAAGCTACAGGGTAAACTATTTAAGACTAATAAAATAAAATATTCTTTTACTCAACATGTAATCAAACTCTGGAATTTGTTACCGGAGGATGTAGTAAAGGCTGTTAGTGTAGCTGGGTTTAAAAAAGGTTTGGACAAGTTCCTGGAGGAAAGGTCCATAAACCATTATTAAGAAGGGACCCAGGATATCAATGCTTGACCCAGTACAAGCATTGCGGAACCTGTGTCTTTTGGGGAAACTGCTAGGTACTGTCACAAGGTGGACCTATCGGAGCCTGAGAAAATGGAAATCAGCAGCAGTGATCAGGGGAGACATGACAGTATAAACAAAAAACTGTCAGATGGTTGCTACAGACAACCTAGGCACACGTGGGTAAGGGCTGAGAAGACACACCCAGATAGCAAGCAAAGGGAGTTTGCTTTGCCTGATAGGAATCAGCTGGGTAGAGGTGGAGCCCAGAAACACAGAGATATAATACGCTCCCAAATAGTTAGAGAGGGAGAGGAGGTGAACCAGCAAGTCTCACAGCCAGGGAGACAACGGTCAGCGCAGCAGAAGCTGGGAAAAGTATGGAAGTGGAAGGAAAGAGAGTCTGAATTACTGGGACAGCATGCAAGCCCACACGAAGGTCTGAGTGAGTCTCAAACCCAGAGTGAAACATTTGGAAGGCAGAAGCCAGATATTGAATGCATGTGTGAAGAGCACGAGAGACGTGGGAGAGTTGCAGTACAAGGTAACAAAGCCAGAAGTGTTGACAGTGGCTGTTTTCTACCCGAGTGGGTAAAACCCTGCAACAATAGAAAAAGCCACCCAGAAATAAGCTTTAGAAATAATCCCTTCCCTTGTGCTAGAAAACCCAGGAGAAGAGAAGCTCACTTACTTGGAAAAGCTAGAGATTCTAGTATCAACTTTAAACTCCCAGAGTTTGAGCAACCTCCGTATAGAGCAGAGCAATCCAGGGCAGCTGTGAGGAAAAGGCTAGACCCGAGCACGCTCAGAGTCTACCGTAATCACTCTAAGAGCAGAGTCAGGGAAGTTCCTGAATGTCCTTATGCTTACCAGCAGGGGCTGAGTTCTCATAAGCCTCATGCAAAAGTATATGGTAGTTCCCAGGGAGGCTTTGAGTCAGAAGGACAGCATAACTTCCTGCTTGACGAGGAAAACCTACATTATCCTTTTGAAACAGCTGACCTTAAAAACGTGAGTGTTAATGAACCAGAATCTATGGAATATGAGAATGCAGAGTTAGCAACAGTTCCTGAGCCCATGGAATGCTCAGTCTCGGTAATTGACCCAGAGTTTTCCTTAAGGTGAAAAGGGTTGAAGATAACCTGAGTAAGAGTCACAAGTTGTGGGCTGGAAAACATGTCTCACAGAAAACCATGTGAATGAGCTGTGCTGTAGCAGCAAAAAGGAAAGCCTGTGAAAAACATTGAGAATGTTTAATTCTTTTCTTTTTGCATTTAAGCTGAAGTAAGCTATTTTTGTTTAACCTTTTGATTTCTGTTATATGCCCGAAGTGGGTTGTTTGCTTTGTTTTGCCAAGGAGAAAATACCTCACGGACGGGGAATAAAACCCTGAGTTTGGAACACAAGTGTCTTTTGTGGTTTATAGAGAAGGTACAACTACCACCCTCAGGGGAGTCCTCAGGCAGTACCAAGGCCTCACCGGTAGGGCACCTGGGGGTGCGACAACATGGCGTAGTATTGAGGATTTTTTTTTTCCTGTGGCACAAGCCAATTTTCCTGGACAAGAGGAAAAAGGACATTGCTGAGAGAAAAAAAAGGTGGATACAAAGCACCGTTGGAGGAAAACTTTGACTGGCAGATCGGCCAGAGGACGGACAAAAGGCTTTTTCTCACATGCTGAATTCTACCAGGAGACTAAGGTACTAGTAGCCTGGGTAGACGGGTACGGGATACCAGTGAGAGAAAGAGGGCACTATAGCTGGGATAAAATTTCCTGTAGAATGTACCGCACTTGGTGGGTCTTTCTTTTCTTTTCCATTGCAGGTGCAGAGTTCACAGAAGAGGAAGATGGACCCACAGGACATGCTATCCTGGATGAATGCCCAATGGGAGAAACAAGCAAGGATGGTGCAACATCTGCAGGAGCAGTATATGACAGCCATGAGAGAACAGCAACAACCATTGCTGGAGGCAGTCAGCGCACTAGTAAACAAATCTCGTGGAGAAGAAGCAGCATCTACTACCATACCGCAAGTAGAACTGAACACTGGTTTTGCTTTGTCATTAAGACATTTGAAACAGGAGGACAATCCTGATGATTTCATAGAAGCATTTGAACGTATAGCTGGAAATCTGAAATGGCCTGCAGAGCAGTGGGCAATGAGATTTGCCATGACTTTAAGTGGTGAAGCTCTGTCTGCTTTTAAGGCCATGCCCGCTAGCCTTGCTAATGATTATCATGAGATCAAAAAAGCTGTAAAAGATAGGCTTGGTCTTACTCCTAGACATTATAAGAGGTTGTTCAGGGGAGCACAAATGCTAGAGAATGAAACACCAATAGCCTTATGCCAAAGACTTAAAAGTCTGGCGTATAAGTGGCTAGACCCAGATGGTAGAACACTAGAATCTCTCATAGATGAGATCATTCTAGAGCAATTCCTGATAGCAATACCCTCAGAAATGAAAACCTTTCTAACACTGCAAAACTGCTCTAGCACGGAGGAGGCAGCTAAATTGGCCGAAGTATATAGGGAAGCCAAACAAGCGGATACCTCCAAAATAAGCCTCTTAAAAGTGGCTGGTGTGAAAGAGATGGATGAGTGTAAGAAGGATGAAAGGGTTAAGGCATATAGGTATGATTCTGGGAAGAATGTGATGACTGGAAATATGAGGAAATGTTATAAATGTGGTAGGCCTGGACATCTCATGAAGGAATGTAGGGGTAGGACAGCCCTCATAACAGGGACAGAAGAAATAGTACCAGAAGGATTTTTACAAATGATCCGGGTAGATGGGATACAGGTCCTAGCGCTACTGGATTCGGGGGCTGATCAAAGTATGGTTTCTCAGGATTTCTGGAAAACCATAGAGAAATATCGGTCGTCTCCCTCGAATCCAGTAGAAGGCCAAGTTCGCATAAGGTGCGTACACGGGGAGGCTTCCCATTATCCGTTATATGAAGTAGGCATACAAGGGTTAGGGTCCATCCATAAAATACTAGTTGCGGTGGTACCTAAATTGCCTTATGCAGTTGTTCTTGGACGAGACTGGATTCCTTTCTGCCAAGAGATGGAGAAAGGTCTCCAAGAGGTACTAGTCCCTGCCCCCACACCAGCAGTACCTGAGGAGGAAAAGATAGAAGCCATAGCAGCCGCTATCCCCAGTCCATTATTTGGGAAACCACCTAAAAAGAGACCCCAGGCTCAGGAGCCACCTCCAGCTGGGAAACAAAAGTTTGTCTTACAGTTTTGTAGGGATACCGACCAGGCTAAAGGCCCAAAAAGAGCCTCGGCAATGGCCGCGGGATACGACCTCTTTAGTGGGGAGGACGCTATCGTGGAAAAAGGTGGGAAAGCGCTAATAGATACAGGCATCCAGATTAAAGTCCCAGATGGATGCTATGGGCGAATAGCGCAGAGGTCAGGGTTGGCAGTAAAGTATTCAATAGATGTGGGTGCCGGGGTTATTGACCCCGATTATCGAGGACCAGTAAAAGTCCTATTATTTAATTTTGGGGACAAAGATTTTAAAGTAAGAACGGGTGATCGGATTGCACAGTTAATCTGTGAACGAGTAGGATTCCCAACTGTTGAGGAAGTACCCACATTACCATCCACTGAGAGGGGGAAAAGCGGGTTTGGATCTACAGGGGCAAGAGAAGTAAAAAGTTTAACGGCCCTTGGTGAGGAAAGGACCGAAGAGGATCTAGGGCCCCAGGTAGAGGATTGGGCAAAACAATCTTCCCCTAGGATAGGTTCTGAGCTAACTCCTCAACAGCAAAAGGAGTTAATGCGCCTATTGGTAAAATTCTCAGACGTGTTAACCACTTTACCAGGCGAAACCCATCTCGTGGCACACAAAATTATCACTGTACCGGGACGAATCATACGACAACGTCCATATAGGATGCCCGAGTCTAGGAAACAGGAGGTTATTACCCAAGTAAAAGAAATGCTGGCCACGGGCATCATAGAGGAATCTCGGAGCCTGTGGTCCAGTCCCATAGTGTTAGTACCGAAGCCCAATGGAACCTTAAGGTTCTGTATAGATTTTCGCCAGGTCAACGATATTTCGCAGTTTGACGCATATCCTATGCCTCGCATAGATGACCTTTTAGACTGTTTGGGACAAGCGAAATATCTAACTACATTGGACTTAAGTAAAGGATACTGGCAGATTCCTTTAACCAAGGATTCAAAGCCCAAAACGGCCTTCTCCACGCCAATTGGACTCTACCAATTCAGGCGGATGCCGTTTGGGTTGCATGGGGCAGCGGCTACGTGCCAACGTCTGGTAGACCAGGTTTTGAGGCCCCACCACGAGTACGCCCTCGCGTACATGGACGATATAGTATTTATTTATTTATTTATTTAGCAAGCATTTGTAGCCCGCTCCTTCCAGCGATCAGAAGCGGGTAGGATTACTATTGTGAAACTGCCGAATCAAGGCAGGTACAAATTTTGTTTACATACAGATTGTCAGAAAAGCACATCATACAGAGTTAACACTTCTTAGCTATGGGGGAGTTCATTTACATATATACATAAATACATATATACAGGATAATCTTCTTGGACTGTCGAATCAAGGCAGGTACAAATTTTGCTTATATACAGATTGTCAGAAAAGCACATCATACAGAGTTAACACTTCTTAGCTATGGGGGAGTTCATTTACAGATATACATAAATACATATATACAGGATAATCTTCTTGGACACAGTGGTCAGGGGCTGCTCCATCTGTGGGTTTAGTTCAGGTTGAAATGTGATTGGAAAATGTGCGTTTTGAGTTTCTTTCTGAAGTCTAGAAGGTCATTGCTAGCTCGTAGTTCTGGTGGGAGTTGGTTCCACAGTGTTGGCGCCACATATAAGAAAGCCCTGTGGCTGGTGTTAGTTTTGGCAGATCTTATATCTGTTGGAGTGTGAAAGATGTTGGAATTGTGGGTTCTTCTGTTTCGGGTAGGAGGTTGCAATCTTACTAGGTTGTTGAGGAAGGAAGGTGCTAAGTTGTGGATGAGTTTGAAGGTGGTTGTTAGTATTTTGTATTTTGTGCGAGCTGTTATGGGTAGCCAGTGTAATTGAATTAGCACTGGTGTGATGTGGTCACTTAGATTTTTCTTCATTATGACCCTGGCAGCTACATTTTGTGCCATTTGTAATATGTTTAGGGTTTTTTTAGGTAAACCTTGTAGGATGGCGTTGCAGTAGTCAAAATGTGGCATGATGAGTGCTTGGGCCACTGTTCTGAAGTCTTGGGGATCAATAATATTCCGAATGGGTTGGAGCACTCTAAGCTTGTGGAAAACTGCTCTGTTGGTCTTTCGGAGGTGTTTTTCCATCTTTAGGTCACAGTCAAATGTGACTCCTAGATACTTTATTTCTTTTTTTGTTTGGTAAGTGTTGTTACATAGTGTTATTGATGTGGGAGGGTCAAAATTCGGTTCTTTGGAGATATACATTACTTCGGTTTTTTTGTGATTAATTGACATGCTACTTTGTTGTAACCAGTCTTGCATCTCTCCGATACATGTCTCCAGTGGGTTGTAGTCTGGGTTTTTAGTGTCTAGTTGTGTGTATAGCATGATATCATCGGCATAGATGTGGTAATTAATTTCGTGCCGTGAGAAAATTTTGCATAGTGGCTGCATATATATGTTAAACAGAAGTGCTGAGAGAGCAGAGCCTTGGGGGATTCCCTGTGTTTGTGAGAAAGATTCTGCTTTTTCTCCGTTGAATTGAACCTGTTGTGTTCGATTTGAGATGTAGGATGAGAACCATTTTAGTGGGGTTCCTGTTATTCCTATTGATTTTATCCTATTTATGAGGGTCCCATGATTAACTGTATCAAAGGCAGCTGAGATGTCAATGAATACAAGAATGTACATTTTCTTTTTGTTTTCAAGGCCCTTTAGGAGGTTGTTAAGTAGAACTAGTAACAGGGTTTCAACTCCATGATGTTGCCTGAAGCCATACACAGCACAACCTGGTCACAACATCTTATAAGGGTGGAAGCAGTCCTTAGGGCACTACGGAGGGCAGGCCTTACACTTAACCCTGAAAAGTGCTTGTTTGCGACGGAGGAAGCCAAATACCTAGGCCATATGGCAGGAAGGGGCCTGGTAAAACCATTGGCTAGCAAGGTGGAAAGTGTAAGAGAATTCCCCAGGCCCATAACAAAGAAACAGGTGAGGAGTTTCTTAGGACTACTAGGCTATTATCGCCGTTTCATACCCCGCTTCGCGGAGGAAAGCATTCTCTTCACGGAAATGTTGAGAAAGAATGCTCCAAACCATGTTAGATGGACCCCTGAAGCAGAAATAGCTTTCAAGACCCTTAAGGAGAAATTATGTAGTGCCCCAGTATTAAGAGGCATAGATTTTAACCTACCGTTCATTGTACAAACGGACGCATCGGATACAGGGTTGGGGGCGGTGATGTCCCAGGTATTCGAGGGTAGAGAGCATCCCGTAGCCTATCTAAGCAGGAAACTCTCCCCAGCAGAGAAAAATTATGCCACTATAGAGAGAGAGTGTTTGGCCATAAAATGGGCCATCGAGGCTCTACGCTTTTATCTTACAGGAAGAAAGTTTTTATTAATAACTAATCATGCTCCATTGAAGTGGCTTCATTTAATGAAAAATAATAACGCCCGCTTAACCAGATGGCATCTAGCGCTCCAGGCTTTTAATTTTGTAGTTCAGCACCGAGCAGGAAAAATGCACGGGAACGCAGATGCGCTCTCCAGGATTACATGCTGTCCGCCAGAAATTGCGGCAGCAAGTAATATTTTAAGGGGGGGAATGTGTCACAAGGTGGACCTATCGGAGCCTGAGAAAATGGAAATCAGCAGCAGTGATCAGGGGAGACATGACAGTATAAACAAAAAACTGTCAGATGGTTGCTACAGACAACCTAGGCACACGTGGGTAAGGGCTGAGAAGACACACCCAGATAGCAAGCAAAGGGAGTTTGCTTTGCCTGATAGGAATCAGCTGGGTAGAGGTGGAGCCCAGAAACACAGAGATATAATACACTCCCAAATAGTTAAGAGAGGGAGAGGAGGTGAACCAGCAAGTCTCACAGCCAGGGAGACAACGGTCAGCGCAGCAGAAGCTGGGAAAAGTATGGAAGTGGAAGGAAAGAGAGTCTGAATTACTGGGACAGCATGCAAGCCCACACGAAGGTCTGAGTGAGTCTCAAACCCAGAGTGAAACATTTGGAAGGCAGAAGCCAGATATTGAATGCATGTGTGAAGAGCACGAGAGACGTGGGAGAGTTGCAGTACAAGGTAAAAAGCCAAAAGTGTTGACAGTGGCTGTTTTCTACCCGAGTGGGTAAAACCCTGCAACAATAGAAAAAGCCACCCAGAAATAAGCTTTAGAAATAATCCCTTCCCTTGTGCTAGAAAACCCAGGAGAAGAGAAGCTCACTTACTTGGAAAAGCTAGAGATTCTAGTATCAACTTTAAACTCCCAGAGTTTGAGCAACCTCCGTATAGAGCAGAGCAATCCAGGGCAGCTGTGAGGAAAAGGCTAGACCCGAGCACGCTCAGAGTCTACCGTAATCACTCTAACAGCAGAGCCAGGGAAGTTCCTGAATGTCCTTATGCTTACCAGCAGGGGCTGAGTTCTCATAAGCCTCATGCAAAAGTATATGGTAGTTCCCAGGGAGGCTTTGAGTCAGAAGGACAGCATAACTTCCTGCTTGACGAGGAAAACCTACATTATCCTTTTGAAACAGCTGACCTTAAAAACGTGAGTGTTAATGAACCAGAATCTATGGAATATGAGAATGCAGAGTTAGCAACAGTTCCTGAGCCCATGGAATGCTCAGTCTCGGTAACTGACCCAGAGTTTTCCTTAAGGTGAAAAGGGTTTAAGATAACCTGAGTAAGAGTCACAAGTTGTGGGCTGGAAAACATGTCTCACAGAAAACCATGTGAATGAGCTGTGCTGTAGCAGCAAAAAGGAAAGCCTGTGAAAAACATTGAGAATGTTTAATTCTTTTCTTTTTGCATTTAAGCTGAAGTAAGCTATTTTTGTTTAACCTTTTGATTTCTGTTATATGCCCGAAGTGGGTTGTTTGCTTTGTTTTGCCAAGGAGAAAATACCTCACGGACGGGGAATAAAACCCTGAGTTTGGAACACAAGTGTCTTTTGTGGTTTATAGAGAAGGTACAACTACCACCCTCAGGGGAGTCCTCAGGCAGTACCAAGGCCTCACCGGTAGGGCACCTGGGGGTGCGACAGTACGTATGACCTAGATTGGCCACTGTTGGAAACAGGATACTGGGCTTGATGGACCTTGGTCTGACCCAGTATGGCATATCTTATGTTGTTATGTAACGCTAGTCACTAAGGAAAAAAAACGAAAAAGAATGACCAGACTCAATACCGGTGTACCGAACCGAGGCGGGAAGGGGAACCGTCATCGAACCAGGCCGGAGAAGAGAATCTTCAGTAGTTTTGATGCACTTTTTCCGCGAGGGACGTTGGACTACATCCGTTGGGTTCTGCAGAAAAAGGGAGACTAAGCAAGATGGCACCCTTGGGCAGGAAGGGGACTGCGCATGCGCGATGCAATCCCAAAGGCTTTCTTTGAAAGCTGGCAAATTGCTCTGCACGAGGGCTCCATCGGCACCGACATCACACATATGTGAGGACTGACTTCCTGCTTGTTCCTAGAGAAATACTTTTTCACAAAAGGGTGGTGGATGCTTGGAATGCCCTCCCGATGGAAGTGGTGGGGGCAAACACCGTGACAGAATTCAAAATGGCATGGGACAGACTTGGTGGATCTCATAACTATCTATTATATCTAAATAAATAGGGGTGACCTACACGGAGCAGTGGGTACACCCCAAAACAAAAGCATGGGGAGAGGGAAACTGCTAGGTACGTATGACCTAGATTGGCCACTGTTGGAAACAGAATACTGGGCTTGATGGACCTTGGTCTGACCCAGTATGGCATATCTTATGTTCTTATGTTCTTATGCACGGAGCGGCAAGTGCACCTACTCTTGCCGCCTTGCTGGGCAGACTAGATGGACCATACTGGTCTTTATCTACCGTCATATACTATGTTACTATACCCTCATGACTTAAATATAGGGCTTAAAGAATTAAAAAAAATCCCTCACTTTGTTTGCAGCTTGTCGTGCTCTGAGGGCTTATGTGCATCAGTGATGCTGAGGGCTAAGCTATCGGTAATTTAACTGCTGGCAGGGTCTCCCAAGAGAGGTCTCAGCTGAGGTGCCAGACCAAGACAAACCACCCATCTGGGAAGCAGCAGAATAGGACAGTGATGGCGGCGGAAGACCACATTTCTTTGATAATAAGAACATAAGATATGCCATACTGGGTCAGACCAAGGTCCATCAAGCCCAGTACCCTGTTTCCAACAGTAGCCAATCTAGGTCATACGTACCTAGCAGTTTCCCCAAAAGACACAGGTTCCGCAATGCTTGTACTGGGTCAAGCATTGATATTCTGGGTCCCTTCTTAATAATGGTTTATAGACCTTTGATCCAGGAACTTGTCCAAACCTTTTTTAAACCGAGCTACACTAACAGCCTTTATAACATCCTTCGGTAACAAATTCCAGAGTTTGATTACACGTTGAGTGAAGACAAATTTTCTTTTATTATTCTTAAATAGTTTACCGTGTAGCTTCATTGCATGTCCCCTAGTCTTTCTATATTCTGATAACGTAAACAATCGATCTACGTTTACCCGTTCTACTCCCTTCATTAATTTATAGACTTCTATCATATCTCCCTTCAGCCGTCTCTTTTTCAGGTTAAAGAGCCCTAACCTTTTTAGCCTTTCTTCATAGGAGTATCCTTCCATCCCCTTTACCATTTTGGTGGCTCTTCTCTGAACCTTTTCTAATAACGCTATATCCTTTTTAAGATACAGCGACCAGAATTGCACACAATATTCAAGGTGCGGTCTCACCATGGAACGATATAGAGGCATAATAATATCTTTTGTTTTATTTTCCATTCCTTTCCTTATGATACCTAGCATTCTATTTGCTCTCTTGGCTGCCGATGCACACTGGGCCGAGGGTTTTAACATGCTATCAACAATGACGCCTAAATCTTTTTCCTGGGTAGTGGTTCCTAATGTGGAACCTTGCATTGTGTAACCATAGTTTGGGTTGTTCTTCCCTAGGTGCATAACTTTACACTTGTCCACATTAAATTTCATCTGCCATTTTGATGCCCAGTCTTCCAATTTATCAAGATCCTCTTGCAATTTTCCACAATCCTCTTGGGTTTTAACAACTTTAAATAGTTTTGTGTCATCTGCAAATTTGATAACCTCACTTGTTATTCCACTTTCCAGGTCATTTATGAATATGTCAAAAAGCAGCGGACCCAGCACAGATCCCTGGGGTACACCGCTATTCACCTTTCTCCATTGGGAAAATTGTCCATTTAGCCCAACCCTCTGCTTTCTATCTTTTAACCAGTTCCTGATCCACAGTAGTACATTGCCTCCTATCCCATGACTCTTTAGCTTTGCCAAAAATCTTTGATGAGGGACCTTGTCAAAGGCTTTCTGAAAGTCCAGATACACTATATCAACCGACTCACCTTTGTCCACCTGTTTATTCACACTTTCAAAAAAACATAACAGATTAGTAAGACAAGATCTTCCTTGTCTAAAGCCATGTTGGCTGTCTCCCATTAGGCCATGACTATCTACATGCTGAGTAATTTTATTCTTTATGATGGTTTCTACCATTTTTCCCGGTACTGACGTGAGGTTCACCGGTCTGTAGTTTCCCAGATCACCCCTCGAACCCTTTTTAAAAATTGGTGTTACATTGGCGATCCGCCAATCTTCAGGTATTAGAGATGATTTTAATGATAGTTCAGAGATTACTAATAGCAGGTCTGCAATCTCATATTTCAGTTCTTTCAACACCCTTGGATGTATACCATCCGGCCCAGGTGATTTGCTACTCTTCAGTTTATCTAATAGTTGTAAGACATCTTCCCGATGTATCGATATTTCCTTCAATTCTTCCGCACCTTTAAATACCACTTCAGTCATGGGTAACATCCCTACATCTTCCTCAGTAAAGACCGAAGCAAAGAATTCATTTAGTCTCTCCGCTATCGCCTTGTCGCCTCTTAGTGCCCCTTTAACTCCTCTATCATCTCCTCCGTGACAACAGTCACGGGTGTCCGGGAGAGACATGTTTTTTGAACATCTATCACATTTCTTAAAACAGGAGGCCACTGGGGGGAAAAAGGACCCCTGTGAAGTCGAAGATCCTCCACGCGGCCAGCGGTTGAAAAGGGCGTGAAAGTGTGGTAAAAACAAAAAAGACAAAGAAGGGAAAAAAAAACGAGACCAGAGCCAAAGCAGAGGTGTTTGGGCGGTGGGAAGAAGACCGGCGAAGGCCGGAGAGCAAAAACCGGGGATAAGACACACATCAAAAGGGCTCCACAGAAAAAGGGAGACTGAGTAAGATGGAACCCTTGGGCGGGGAGGGGACCACACATGCTTGGTGGCATTCCCAAAGGCTTTCTTTGAAAACTGGGGAAATGCTCCATGCGGGCTCCTTCAGTGCCGACGTCACCCATATGTGAGGACTGACTTCCTGCTTGTTCCTAGAGAACAACAGGATTTTGTTGCAAATCCAGTGTGTGAAAGTTGTGGGTGCATAGAAGACTGACTGGAGCTCCAACATGATGATATGTAGTCTTTTTTCTTTCTGCGACTACTCTCCCCGAGTGGTGAGGTGTAAGTGGTGTGCACCCTAACCATGAGGGAAAGCGCAGGTGGTCAGAATCATATGGAGAATAGGAGATTGGAATGGACACTCTAGTGCAAGGTTTGAGCACCACTTCAGGGCTTGGTGTAAGCAGTGGGTCTTGGGATACTGGAGAGGGATCCTTGTCTGCAAAGGAAGAGAGTTTGGTTCCAATTCATCAATTGCCACTGACGAGCCGTGCCATTGGAACTACATGAACTGCTGCTGCTGTGACTCTCAGCAGCCTGAGCACCTCTCCGAATAGACTGTAGGCAACTGATGGCATTCAGAAGCAAGATGTTGGACCACCTGGAGATTATCCAGGAGCAGGAAGGCTTGGACGACTTCCATAGTTATGAGAGCTCCAATGATTTGTAGGGACTGCTGAGGTAGGTGCTCTCATTTGTCTATATTCGTGATGAATCCGAGCACTTCTAAGGGCTGTCATAACGGCTTGCACAGAGCAGGCAGCCCCTTCCCCTGAGGGGAGCAGAGATAGTTACTCACCTATAACAGGCGTTCTCCGGGGACAGCAGGAATTAGTCCTCACATATGGGTAATGTCGGCAATGACGGAGCCCTCGTGGAAGCATCTCCCAGCTTTCAAAGAAAGCCTTTGGGAGATGCCATGATGCATGCGTGGTTCCCTTCCCGCCCAAGGGTGCCATCTTGCTCTGTCAGATGACACAGCTAAGAGATGGCAAAAATAAAAGATGATAAAGGCGCAACTCCAACGGGAGGAAGGACGGTTGTGAGGACTGGTTCCTGCTGTCCCTGGAGAACACCTGTTACAGGTGAGTTAATATGCTTTCTCCGGGAACAAGCAGGAAGTCAGTCCTCATATATGGGACTCCCAAACCACAGGCTAACAAAAGCCCATAACAAAAATAGAGGCTCCCTCATGGGGAGCTGCAAGCAGCAGCAATTTAGTCCGTGTACACAGACCACAGTAGGTCCCCTGTGTCCGATAAAACCAGCACTCCGGTAGCCTGAACACAGAAAGGTTGGAGAGTAGGTTTTGCCTAAACCCCGAAAAGGTTACAGAGCACAGCCTGGCCGAAGTCACTGTCCTGTGAGGACTCTCTTTCCAGGCAGTAATGGGCTGCGAAGGTATGGATTGAAGACCAGGTGGCAGCCTGGGAGATGTCTACCATCAGGACAGAGTGCAAGTTTTCCACCGAGGTGCCATGGCCCTGACACGGTGTGCTGAGAGGCGGTCTTCAGGCAGAAGCCTCGCTTGCTCATAAGCGAGGGTGATACAGTCCGTCACTCATGTGGATAGCGTATGTTTGGTCACCGCCTCCCCTAGCCTACTGGGGGGGTCATAGGAGATGAAAAGCTGAGAAGCTTTACGGTGGCCCTGACTGCTTTTAATATAGAAGGACAAGGCCTTTTACAGTCCAAGGTGTGAAGGACCGTCTCCGCCCGATTGGAGTCAGGTCTTGGAAAGAAGGTAGGAAGCATCACTTTCTGGTTGAGATGGAAGGGCGACACTACCTTTGGCAAGAATTTCGGGTGAGTAAGAAGCTCCACTCTGTTCTTGTAGAACCTGGTATAAGGCACCTCCGCCACAAGTGCCTGGAGCTCGCTAATTCTGCGAGCGGAGGTGAACGCAATCAGGAAAGCCACCTTCCAAGAGAGGTCACGAAGGTGGCAGGTAGCCAGAGACTTGAACGGTGAGCGAGTGAGCTGCCCCAACACAACGTTGAGGTCCCATTCGTTTGCTGGCAGGTGAACTGGGGGCTTCAATAAGAGCAGGTCCCGAAGGAAATGGGTCAACAATGGGCGGACCGAGAGGGGCTTATCATCCACTGGATGGTGGTGCGCCGCCAAGGCACTCAGGTGCACTCAGACAGAGTTAGACTTGAGCCCGGACTTAGAGAGGTGGAGAAGGTACTGCAACACCAGATCCACCGGGAAGGAGAAAGGATCAGCCCCATGTTCGGCGCAACAAGCAGAGAACCTGCACCATTTGAGGGCATAAAATCTTAGAAATATAGAAACATAGAAATATGACGACAGAAAAAGACCACATGGTCTATCTAGTCTGTCCTTCCATATCAACAACTAAAACAGTCCCCTTTTTACCTTTAGAGATCCTCTGTGTTTGTCCCATGCTTTTTTGAATTCAGTTACTGTCCTCATCTCTACCACCTCCACTGGGAGACTATTCCACGAATCCACCACTCCTTCCATAAAGAAATATTTCCACATATCACTACTGACTCTATCTCCCTTCACCCTCATCCCATGTCCCCTCGTAGCAGAACTTTCTTTCAATTGAAAGAGGCTCTCTCCCTGAACATTTATGCCATGGAGGTATTTAAACATCTCAATCATATCACCTCTATCCCGCCTTTCCTCTAAGGTGTACATATTAAGATCCTTCAGTCTGTCCTCATATGCTTTATAATGAAGACCACTAATCATTTTAGTAGCCACCCTCTGCACCGACTCCATCCTGTTCACATCCTTTTGAAGGTCAAGTCTCCAGAATTGCACACTATACTCCAAATGAGGTTGCACCAAAGACTTACACAGAGGCATTACACCTCCTTTTTTCTGCTAGCCATTCCTCTCTGTATGCACCCAAGCATCCTTCTAGATTTTGCCGTTGCCTTTTCTACCTGTTTAGCTACTTTAAGATCATCAGACACAACCACGCTCTTCTTTAGTGGACAAAAGTACTTCACCCCTATACTATATTGCTCCCTTGGACTGCTGCAGCCCAAATGCATGACCTTACATTTTTTAACATTAAATCCCAGCTACCAAATTCTAGACCATTCTTCAAGCTTAGCTAGATCCCTCCTCATGTTATCTACACCTTCCTGGGTGCCTACTCTATTGCAGATTTTGGTATCATCCGCAAAGAGGCAAACCTTACCCGACAGCCCTTCCGCTATATCACTAACAAAGATGTTACAAAAGAATCGGACCAAGGACAGATCCCTGGGGCACATCACTGGTAACATCCTTCTCCTCAGAATGAGCTCCATTTACTTGTACTCTTTGTCACCTCCCACCCAACCAATTTCTAACCCAAGCAGTAACTTTAGGGTCCATCCCTAGGGTGCTGTTTGTTTATAAGTCGCTTGTGAGGAACAGTGTCAAAGGCTTTACTGAAATCTAAATACACCACATCTAGGGCTTTCCAAAGTAATCAATCAGATTTGTCTGACAAGACCTGCCTCTGGTGAATCCATGCTTCCTAGTAAAGGCCTTGCGAGAGGCTAGCAGAATGTCCTCCACCTCAACTGGAAGGTTGAAAGGGGCGAGAGTCACCCTCTCAGCAGCCATGCTGTCAGCGACAGGGACCCCAGGCTGGGATGCAGAAAAGAGCCCCCCTCCTGAGATAGGAGTCCCAGGGCGGTTCCCAAAGGGATGAGGCCTCCACCATCAACTGTAAAAGCAGCAGGAACCACAGCTGCCTGGGCCACCAAGGAGCTATCAGGTGGAGCGAGGCCCTGTCACGGAGGGTCCTGAACAAGATCTTGGTGATCAGCAGTGTTGGAGCGAAGGCGTACATGAGGCCTTCCGACCATGAGACTAGGAACATGTCCACTACCACCCTGGAGGAGTGGGCCTGCAAGGAGCAAAAGTGGGCCAACTGAAAGTTGTTCGAATTGGCGAAGAGGTCCATCACTGGCTTCCCCCAAAGCCGGAAGAGCCAACCGGCTACCCTGGAGTCCAGCTGCCACTCATGCAGCGGGAGAACTCTGCTGAGTCTGTCAGCCAGCAGGTTGTCCTGGCCTGGCAGGTACACTGTCCGCAGGATTCTGTCAGACTGTGAACAAGTAGAGGGTTAGAGCCTCCTAACAAAGTGTCCAGCACCCCGTGCCCCCTTGTTTGCTCATGTAGAACATCGCCACCTGGTTGTCTGTCTGTACCAGGACTGGCTGGTGAGACAGGTGGTGACGGAAGACCTTCATGGCTAGGTATATGTCTGAGCTCCAAGAGGTTGATCTGCTGGGTGCTTTCGTCTGGTGACACGCTGCCCTGGGTGCAGAGATCTCCACAGTGGGCTCCCAAGCCGAGCAGGGAGGCGTCCATGGTGAGGACCCTCGAGGGGCTTGGGGTCTGAAAAGGCATGCCTGCCTAGAGATGCTAGGGTGACTGCTACCAGATCAGGGAGTCTGCTAACTGGCAGGTCACAGAAACTCTGTCTCGGAGGCAGCCTGTGGCCTGGGACCACTGGTCCTGGAAACACCACTGTGCCACCCTCATGTGGAGGTGAGCATCTGGGATGACATGGACCATGAAGGCCATGTGCCCGAGGCGGCACAGAAGCCACTGGGTGGGCACCGAGGGACGGTACTGTACGTCCTGAGCTGATTGGTTCAGTCTCTGGGTAAGAAAGCCTTCAAAAGAAGAGTGCCGATCTTTGCCCCAATGAACTCCAGTCATTGTGTAGGGAGGAGGTGAAACTTGGGGTAGTTTATGACAAACCCCAAGTGTTGCAGAAGCTGGATGGTGCGTGTGGTGGCCTGCTGCACCTCTGAGGCTGTGCCTCCCTTTATGAGCCAGTCATCCAGGTAGGGGAAGATAAAGACCCCTAGAGCCAGAGGAAGGCGGCCACAACTGCCAGGCATTTTGTTAAGACTCTTGGGGAAGAGCACCCAGTATTGGAAGTGTCTGCCCCCCACTACAAACCGCAAGTACTGCCTGTGGTTGGGGTGGATGAGGATGTGGGTATAAGCATTCTTGAAGTCTAAGCAGCATAGCCAGTCTCTCTGCTGGAAGTATGGCAGCAATGTTCTAAGGGAGAGCATCTTAAACTTCTCCTCACTAGGAATTTGAGGTTGCGCAGGTCGAGGATGGGCCTCAGGCCCCCCCATCCTCTTTAGCATAAGGAAATACCTGGAGTAGAACCCCTTGACCTTGAGGTGGTAGGGCACTAGTTCCACCATTTTGTCCTCAAGAAGACCTGCCAACTCCTTCAGAAGGTGGTCCCGGTAGAGGGGAGACCTGAGGAGCTCTCCCAGGAAATAAGGGGGAGATGTCTAAGTCAGGTGGAGGAGGTCACCATCCCTGACTATCCTTAGTGCCCAGGAATCGGTGGTGGTGGTCACCCACTTCTGGGCACAGAGAGCCAGACATCCCCCTGTGGGTTGCTGATCTCCTTGGGAAAGAGAGGCTATGCTCAAGGAGTCAAAAACTCCCCACTGACTGGGCCGGTGCCGGTGCCTGTGCCTGGGGTTTTGGAGCCTTCTGCTTACGTGGGCCATGCCCATGTCCCTTCGCCTGCTGACCCTGTTGGGGAGCTGGGGAGGCCTGATGTCAGTAGTTTCTTTTTACCCGAGCACGTCCGTCGGGGGGGGAGAGGGGGCAGCAGTTTTTTGAGAGAGCCTGGTCCTCGTCATGAATTTGGTTTCCAGTTCGGCAGCTTTGTCGGTCATGGGTTTGCCAAAGAGGTTCTCTCCTTGGCATGGACATCGACCAATTTCTCCTGAACCCACTGCTCTAAGTCAAACGACTGTAGCTAAGCTTGGCAGCATGCACTGATGTCAGCCACCACTACTCGAGCCGCCGACTCGAATCCATCATAGGCCACCCGAAACATTAATTTGGAGCATTCACGGACTGCTTTGGCCAGGTTCTTGAACTGCTGCAAAGGTTGCACGGGGAGACCAGCCAAGAACCCGGCGAGTTCCTTCGCCAGGTCTCTCAGGTACATGCCATGTACAGCTGGTAAGCCTGGATGTGGCCGATGAGCATTGAGCCCTGGTAGCACTTCCTGCCGAGGGAGTCCAGGGTGTGGGCCTCCTTGCCGAGGGAGTCCAGGGTGTGGGCCTCCTTGCCGGGGGCACTGAGGAGCGCATCTCTGACTTTTCAGCTGACGCATGGCCGACTCCACTACCATGGAGTTATGCAGCAGTTGTGACTTCTGGAAGCCCGGGCTCCAGCAGACTTGATACATCGAGTTGAGCCGTTTGCTCACCACCGGCACCGAAGCCAGCATTTTCCACATTCAGAGCATCAACCATTCCAGGATGGGAGGAATAGGCACCGTGATTCCCACGGAGGTGCCTCGCACTGAAGAATTTCCAATTCATCCGCCCGAGGATCCTCCTCCGACTCGGTCCGGAATGCCAGAGCCTTGGCCATGTCCTTGACAAAATCAATGAAGCCCATATCCTTGGGTGGAGACCTCCGTCAAGGCTCCAAGATGGGAGAGTCAGATGCGACATCGCAGTGGAGACATGTATCGGGGGGACTCCTCAGCCTCCGTCTCCCACTCAGAGTAGTCCATCGAGGACTCGTATGAGGGCTACTCCACGGGCTTCGGGGCTCCCAATGCCCTGCGGCCGGTGTCCGTCACACTTGTCAGGGATGACCGCGGTCCCGTTGAGAGGGACTCAGAACCGACCGAGAATCGACCCAAGGCCAAAGGACCTCGAGGATCAGCTCAGCATCTAGGGATGTCTTGGACATCGAAGGCCAGGTGGTCGGGACAGATGAACCGGTTGTGCCAGACAACAGCACCCACTGCTGGTCCATGAAGGCAGACAAATTGCGCTCCAGGGCTGCCATTCTGGATTCCAGACCAGAAGGTTCCACAGCCTTCGTTGCGGGCACCGAGGGACTCGGGCCCGATGCCGGCTCCCCCAAAGGGGAATCCTCGACGAGGATAGTGTTTGGGGACTGAAGCCGGTCTGCGGTCGGATCCTTCTGGGGGACCTTCGCAGGCCACTCCTTCTCAGAAACCTTGGACAAATGTCTCGGATTGCAGGACCGGACCCGGGAAGCCCCCAGCCAGTTGGAACCATCTAAGAATGCCGCCTTTGAGGGTTTCTTCTTCTTCCTGCCTTCCTTCGAGGGAGACCCCCTTTCTGAGGACCCACAATGAGGCTCGGGTTCGGAGTGTTCCGCCCGAGATGTCGGGGCCTCAGACGAGGCCCTGGCCATCAGAGGCAGCAGGGACTCGGGGAAAAGCTTATTGTGCTGCTGCTGGCGGCTTTCGAGATCCTTACTGGAACATCCTCTTGCAGAGACCGCAGGCTGCCAGGTCGTGATCAGGCCCCAGGCAGCAGTCGTGTGCGTCGGTCAAAGACATAATTTTGCAGCGGCGATCACACTTCTTAAAGCCACAGCCATGGGGGAAAAAAGTACCTCTGCAAGGTCGAAGACTCCGGGCTGCCAGCGGAAGAAAGGGCATGAAGACTCCGGGAAAAGAAAAGAACAAAAAGATACAAAAATGGACCGAACTTGACACCGAGGCAATAAGGTTGGTAGGCGGGAAAAGTACTGGTGCAATACCGGAAGCGAGTATGAAACTCAGAGAGAAAAAAAATCAACTTTTTCCAGGAACAAGCCAGACAACGTCTTAAGGGTTCCGCGGAAAAAAGGAGACTGAGCAAGATGGCACCCTTGGATGGGAAGGAGAGCACGCATGCGTGGTGGCATCTCCCAAAGGTTTTCTTTGAAAGCTGGGGGGATATTTCCGCGAGGGCTCCATCGGTGCAGACGTTACCCATATGTGAGGACTGACTTCCTGCTTGTTCCCGGAGAATAGCCAGTCATCTAGGTAAGAATATACACAGTGTCCTTAGGCTTGGAGATGGGCAGCCACGAATGCAAGGCAGCATTTTGTGAAGATACTGGATGCTGAGGATAGGCTGAATGGCAGGACCTTATTTATTTATTTAACAATTTTTTTATACTGCCTTATCATGAAATCAAAGCAGTTTACATTATAACTCACACTTTTACATAGAACTTATATTCACACATGTACAGAGAACTTAATATGGAACTCAGGGTGGGGTGTCATGCAGGGGGTGCTTTGCAGCATAACTTATATACAAATGAAACTGCTTATGACAGAGATAGTGGATGTCTAGCTAATATGCTGTTAGGCGAGTTCATTGAAATGATCAATGAAAAGGAATGTTTTTAATTAGTTTCTAAAGTCCTTCATATCCGTGGTAGTCCTCAAAGACCCAGGGAGAGAGTTGCAGATGGCAGGTGCAGCAAGAGAGAATGCTCTTCTAGTGGTGGATTCATTTGCTCTTCTGTATGAGCAGGGTATTGGAATTGTATCAATAGTGCTCTGTTTCCTTGGTCTGTTGTTGGAACTGGTGCAAAGCAATTCTTCTAGAGCTTCAGCTGATATGCTATTTCTGACTTTAAAGATGGTCAAGGCAGCTTTATATCTAGCACGGGCGGTGACTGGAAGCCAATGGAGCTGGTGCAAGAGGGGCGTTATATGATCCTCCTTATTTGATCCAGTGATGATCCTAGCAGCGGTATTTTAAACCAGTTGTAATGAACGCGTCGCTTGCTTTGGAAGTCCTTGATAAAGTACGTTGCAGTAGTCTAGAATGGGCGTTATAATGGCTTGACATACTGTTTGAAAATGAAGTTGGTTGAGGAGAGGCTTGAGTCTTCAAATGGTGGCAAGCTTGTATAATGCATTCCTGGTGGTTCTGTTAATATGTGATTGTAAGCTTATATTGCGGTCAAGTGTTACACCAAGGTATCGAACTTCGTCCTTTATAGGGATTGTAGTGTCTGCTATCTTGATTGAAGTAGGGAGGATGGAGGAGGTATTCCGTGTGATGATTAGTGCCTCTGTCTTTTTCATATTTATGTGTACATTGTTGTTGGAGAGCCAGATGTTTATCTCTTGGAGACAATTAGACATGTTGGTATAGTCTGGAGAGTCAAGGCTGATTGAGTTGTAAGCCATGATATCGTCCGCATAGCTAGCGTAATGTAACGTGTGCTTTTTGAAGATATTGCAAACAGGCTGTATGTATAAGTTAAAAAGAAGGGCAGACAGGGAAGATCCTTGAGGGACCCCTTCAATTGTGTGAAATGGAGTGGAGGTTTGTGATCCTACTTTGACCTTTTGCTGTCTGTCATGAAGATATGATTGAAACCATTTATATATAGTGTTGTATAGACCAATGTCAGTTAGTCTATTCAAGAGGATCGTGTGGAAATGCAGAGGAACTGTCCATGAACACTAACAGGAAACCAGTCTTAATGTTATTAATTCCTCTGAGTAGGGTGTCAAATAAGTAGATGAGTAGAGTCTCCACACTGTGGTTAGGGCGAAAGCCGTGTTGAAGAGAGTCTAGCGGGGCATAATTGTCCAAGTGGTCCTGGAGCTGTGTCTGCAAAGTTTTCTCAATAATTTTGGTTAGAAAAGGGAGGCTTGAAATCGGTCTGTAGGCTGAAAGATCTGTGGGGTCTGATGAAGTGGTTTTCGGGATTAGCCGGATAGTTGCTTCTTTGAGGGCAGTGGGCATGTAACCCTAGGCAAGGGAGGCACCTATTATCCTGTGGATATCTTTGACCAGCTCTTCCTTTGTTGATTTTATCCAAGCCACTGGGCAGGGATCTGATGGAGTTGTGCTGGAGTTTAGCTCAGTGATTGTACATGTAACCTGCTCGGTTGTAGGGATGTGGAATTCACTCCATGTCCCTGGTGGGGTAGTTCCTGTGCTCAGTGAAGGAGTGGAGGTATTGGTGGGGTCTTGGGCTGTCAAAGAAGAGTTGTTTTTAGTGAGGTGGTAATCCGCAAATGCTTGAGGGTGAATCTTGTCTTCATCCTTTTGTGTTGTATCTTTTGTGAGGGACCTGACTATCTCAAAGAGCTCTCTTGGCTTGTTGTTAGCCTTTAATATGAGGTTGGTATGATATTGCTCCTTTTGGCTGTTAATAAGGCTGTTGTAATTGTGTTGCATTATTTGGTATTCTTTTAACGTGTTTTCCGAGCGGTCACGCCTCCACTGCCACTCCTTCTGGTGTAGTTTTCTTTTAGATGCTCTTACGGCTTCAGAGTACCATGGTGCCATCTTTATTCTGGTATTTTTATGATTTGCATTGTTTTTGGTGGGTGCTCTAGCTGCTGTGCTGATGGTGGTGTTCCATGTGTTGATAGTCTCGTCGAGATCTTTGCAGTCCTGGGGGAGGTTCTGTAGGACATCATTGAGGAATATGTCTCTATTGAAACCTATAAATCTTCTTCTTGGGTTGGGATTCTTCTGAGGATCACATGTAGTTGAGAGCTGGATCTTAAAATGTATTGCGTGGTGGTCTGACCAGGGAATTGGCGTGACTAGTGGAGTGGTTATTTCATCTTATTCTAGGAGGCTTTTAGCAACAAATACAAGGTCTGGGGTGGATCCTGAGCAGTGTGTAGGTTGTGTTATTATTTGGTGTAGTTAAAGAGATTTCATAGCTTGGTGGAAAGTTGTTTCCTCCTTTTTGGATGCTGAGGTAAGGTTTAGATCCCCTAGTAAGATCAGAGGTTTGTGAGGAGAACTGGCTGCACATATTTCTTCTAGAAGTATGGACATATCTTCAGTTACCGCACTAAGGGATCTGTATGTTAGATAGCAATCTATTTGTTTTCAATAGTGATTATATCGCAGCTCTTGGAGCTTGAGGTCAGACCGGGCTATGATTAGAACTCCTCCTCCTTTCTTGTGGGTACGAGGACAGTTATATGAAGTGTGTGTGGATGGAGTTATTTGATTTATTGTATTGGTAATGTTGATCGTGGAAGGTGAAATGTAGAAACTTCCAGTGGGCAGGGTGGCTGGGGCTATGAGTATAGGCATCCTTTAAATCCAGAGAGACTAGCCAGTCATTGTGAGATAGGAAAGGCAGAATGGTTGGTAGGAAGTTCATCTTGAACTTTTCCCGCTTTATGAAGAGATTGAGGTTACACAAGTCAAGGATTGGATGCAGGTCCCCTGATTTCTTAGGGATCAGAAAGAAATGGGAGTAGAAGCCTTGACTGTACTGGTCCTGAGGAATGGGTTTGATGGTGTGGCTGTTCAGAAGAGAGCAGATCTCTTGTTCGAGTATGGCAAGATAGTGACTTAAAACAGTTCAAGCCGTGGGAGGATGGAGATGTGGAAGTATCTCTAAGTTACATCTGTAGCTCCTTCAGATAATGTTTAGGACCCAGCGATCTGTGGTGATCAATTGCCATACTTCCTGGAAGAAAACGTATCTGCCTCTCACCGGTAGATAGTCAAAAACAGGGAGCCAGTTTGGAAATGGTGGCAGCTGCTAGGTGCTGCTGTTTCATTTCCTGAGGATGGGCACGTTGTTTGTAGGCTGTTGCAGGAGCGTGCTGTTTGGTTTACTTCTTCATTTAACAACTTTTTTATACCGTTATATCTACTAGTCATACGATTTACAAGGAACTGGAGACTAACAAAAAACAGTGGATGGGTAGCATAGTTGGTGGGTTATAAGAACAGGATTACATAAACTATATTAACATATGTACAGGAAGAGTGAAGGGTGACAAAAGTGGCATAAATGAGATGTATGTTTAAGGACCCTAGTGTTCAGTAAATAGGAGCATCTTTAGTCTATGTCGAAACTCAGCGATAGTATTGGAAGAACGTATGTCAGTGGGTAGTGAGCTCTATTCGGCAGGTGCATATAGTGAGAATGCCCTTTTCGATGTTGCTTGGTTACATTTGAGTTGGAGGTGCAGTATGGCTAGGAGGTCCTGGGAGGTTTTTCTTCTGATTCTGTTGTCCGTTGTTTATGTATTAGTATTTACAGAATGCTTACATAAGTGTTGTATAGGATCTTAAATGTGGTTAGTAGGACTTTGTATCTGATCTGTGAGAGTACTAGCAGCCAGTGCAGCTTGCCTAAGGTTGGGGTGATGGTCCCTTCTTGGTGTATTTGAAATGAGTCTGGCAGCAGTGTTCTGTGCAATTTGAAATGGGTGAATGGTAGCTTGGGGAAGTCCATGGTATATTATGTTGCAGTAGTCCCATATTAGCGGCTGTCTAGTGTAAGGTTGATATCTCTTATAAGGATAGAATTGTTGAAAATACTGGAAAATGTAAGTATGTCTCTACTGGAGTAAGCTGTGACTACATGCTTGGGAAGAGGGACTCAGCAGGCTGCAGCGAGAGCTCCCTTACCATGGATGAGTTGTCCTTTGCCTCAGAAACACCTCATCCACTTTGGAACTGTAAAGGCTGTCACCTAGGAAGGGAGCATCAGCAAGACAGTCATAAAGGTCTTCTTGCAGGCTGAACGCCCTTAACCATGCCATTTTCCTGGTGCTGAAGGCTGAAGCTGCCACCCACGAAAAGGAGTCACACGCATTATAGGTGAAATGCTGACTCCTGCAGGTCAGCCTGGGGTGGATGATTGAGTTGTTGAAGATGATCATGATGGTAGTGCAAGATTTGACACTGATGGGCTAAGATTTTTATGGTTAGTAAGGCGCTCTGATAAATCTTGTGACCGACTGCCTCAAAAGCATGTGGCTCCTTCCCTGGAGGCACTTAGGCCCCTGGTTTGGTGTCTCTGTTATACTTGAAAGCCATCTCTGAGATGACTGACTGATGTTGCAGCTGTTTATTGTTGAACGCCGGTACAGGAAGTACCTTGTACTTGAGATCCAAGTGTCAGGAGATGGGATGAACCAACAATGGAGCTTTCTAGATAGAAGATTTCAGATCCTGAAGTATTTATGATTATCTTTATTTGATATACCGCAAATTCTAGAACATTGTGGTTTGCAATACAATACTGAAAATAAAATAAAATTAAAACAAAAAATTAAAATGACCAATATAGAAGAACAGGAACACCAATTTCATGATAGAAAAGATGTAGAAAGTTTAAGTGGAAAGAGTAGGAATGGTGGTAGGGGAAGGAAAAAGAAGAGAGAAAGGATGGGGGGGAACAGGAGGGGGGGGGGAGGGAAGGGGAGGGAAGGGGAGGGCCCTGTCTGGCCAAGGAAATGCAAGGCTTCACAAGAGCATAATTATGAGAGGCCAAAGGCATCCTCAGATAAGAATGTTTTCAAGGCTTTTTTGAAGTTCTGGAAGTTTTGTTTAGTGTGTAAATGTGTAGGGAGGCAGTTCCACAGTGTTGGAGCTGCAGCAAAAAAGGCAGTTTTCCATGTGGATTCAAATTTAACTAACGCTGGACAGGGATGGCTACACCACTTTAGGGGTGCCACAAGACTGAAGGATGGAATAAAAGTCCCTTTTATTGGCAGGTGTCTGAGAAGGGCTGAGAGAGAGTGAGAGCCTTGAAGATCCTTTGCAGAAACCCGGGGTAGGAGGAGGAAGCGGTGATGAGTCCTCACTGGGGAGGTCTCATCCAGCTTCCCAATGAGAACAGGAAGTGCTTGGTAGGGAACAGGCATCGTCTTCTGGTTAACCCAAGAAGGGGGAGATAGAGGAGGGGAGGCCTGGTCCTTGAGGTCTGGATTAGGAAGAGGAATCCAGTCCTCACTGGACCAGGGGCGCTATGGCTCTCTGGGAGAGGCCGCACCCTGGAGGAGGATGGCCATGACCTCAACTAATCAGTGGAATAGAAGCAAAGAGCAAAGAGCTTGCTTCTCTAGCTGGGGTGGAGGTCCCTGTGGCGTGAGGACTGACGTATTCAGAAGCTGCAGGGGAGGGGTGCTTGGAATGGAGGGGGTCTGCAGTGTCAGCTTTCCTCTTCTTGTGAAGCCGCAAGTTCCCCTTACCTGTGCTGTGCTCTGTCATCTCTCTAGATTTGGTAGCAGTGGAGGACTGAAAGTGCTTACTTTTCCCTGCATGTTTCAAAGTCATGTCAGGGGTGGGAGGGAGCAGGCCTTCCGTCGACGAGTCTATGTGAGGAGGCCCAGTGAGAGGAAGCAACAGCCTTGTGCGGGGAGCAGCCTTCAGGAAGCGGAAGGGTGGAACAACTGTTCCAGAAGGGAGGGGAGCCAGACCATAAGCAACAGGGACCCCAGGTTGGGGTGCAGGAGAGAGCCCTCCCTCCTCTGACAGAAGCCCTGGGGCGCAGCCCAGGGGACTCGGAAACACCTCCGACAGGTGGAGAAATAGCGGGAACCAATCTGCCTGGGCCCCCTGGGGGCCACCAGTATCAGTGAGGCTCTGTCGCTCTGGATCTTGAAGAGTGTCTTGGCGACCAGTGTGTTGGCGGGAAGGCAGAGAAGAGTTCTTCTGTCTATGGAATGAGGAACGCATCTGCCGCCGCCCGGGACAGATGGGGCTGGCGGGAGCAGATGCTGGGCAACTGCATGTTGTCCGGGCTGGCAAACAATCCACTATGGGGACACCCCAGAGTCGGAAAAGCTGGGGGCACTCTGGGGTCCACGTGCCACTTCTGCCAAGGCATTTTGCTATCCTGGGTCTGCCCGCAGGGGCATACTGTTGCATGCCACATATGAGCAGAGGGCTACCGTCTACTGGCAGAGGGAGTACAACCCCGTGTCCCCCTGCTTGTTGACATAGAACATACTGACTTGGTTGTCTGTATGGACCAGCACTGACTAGTGCTGCAACCGGTGGTGGAAGGCTCAGAAGGCTAGAAATATCTCCCAGAGGGCTAGAAATATCTCCCAGAGCTCCAGAAGGTTTATTTGCAACTGGGACACCGCCTGGGACCAACTGCCTGGCATGTGGAGGTCTTTGCAATGAGCTCCCCAACCCAGTAGGGAGGCATCTGTAGTGAGGACCCTCTGGGGGGTGGGTGCCTGGAAGGGAATCCCGGCCTGAAGGTGGTGGGGAGCTGCCACCAGTCGAGGGAGTCTGCCAGCTGGTGGGTCACCCTCACTCTGTCCCAAAGCCTGTCCGTGTTTTGTGCCCACTGGGAGTGGAGGCACCCTCATGTGCAGGTGAGAGTATGGGGTCACGTGGACCATGGAGGCCATGTGATTGAGCAGGCAGAGGAGAATGCAGGCAAGCATCAACTGGCAGTGCTGCACCTCTGCAGCTAGCACCCTGAGGCGTTCTGACCTCTCCGGAGGAGAAAGGCCTTGGCCTGGAAGGTGTCTAATTGAGCCCTGATGAACTCCAGGTGTTGAGCTGGAGAGAGGTGGGACTTGAGGTAGTTGATGACGAACCCCAGGTGCTGCAAAGCATGGATTGTGTGCTCTGTGGCATGGTGTATCTCTGCAGCTGTGCCTCCCCTTATGAGCCAGTCATCCAGGTAGGGAAAGACAAAGGCCCCTTGGAGGCAAAGGTGGTCTGCGCCCACCGCTCGGCACTTAGTCAAGATCTTGATGATGAAGCCAACCCGAAGGGTAACACCCTGTATTGGTAGTGACCTCCTCCCACCATGAACTGGAGATATTATCGGTGGCTGGGGTGGATCAGGTGGTGTGTATAAGCATCCTTCAAGTCTAAGGAGCATAGCTAGTCTCCCTGCTGAAGGTATGGCAGTAGTGTTCCAAGGGAGAGCATCTTGAACTTCTCCCTCACTAGAAATCTGTTCAGGTCCCACAGGTCCGTTTGGGAACCTGGAAATACCTGGAGTAGAAGCCTTTGCCCCAGAGATGTTTGGGCCCTGGCTCTATCGCCTTGTCCTCAAGGAGGCCTGTGAGCTCAGTGAGGAGCAGAGTCTGGTGAAGGAGAGGCCTTACAGGTTCTCCTGGGAAGAACAAGGGTGGCGTCTGTCGCAGGTGGAGGAGGTAACCCTGCTTGATCACTTGCAGTACCCAGTAATCAGTGGTGATGGAGGACCACCATTGGGCAATCAGGGCCAGATGCCCCCTGTGGGCTGCTGAGGGCCTCTCAGGGGAGAGGTGGCCATACCCAAGGAGTCAAAAGCTCCCTCCAGTTGGGGCTGGTGATAGTGGGTCTTCTGCTTGCGAGGGCCATGCCCTTGCCCCTGGTGCTGTTGACCCTGCTGTGGGGGAGAAGGCCTGGTACTGTGGGACATTACCAAAGCTCTCCTTTTTCCTCAGGCCTTCTTACGGGGCTGTACAGAGGTCTTTTTAGAAAGTCTGATCCTGGTCAGGAACTATCTCTGAAGCTTTGTCTGCTATGGGTTTTCCGAAGAGATTTTCTCCGATACAAGGGACATCGATGTGTTTGTCCTGGACCCATTGTTCGAGGTTGGACGACTGCAGCCATGCCTGGCGTCGAGCCCTGATGCTCACGCGGCTATTCTGGCTAAAATCTCGAAGCCATCGCATGCTGCTCGGGATAGGAACTTCAAACATTCCTTGACTGTCGAGGCCAGTGACTTGAACTGCTGGAGAGATTTCCAGTTGAGGCCGGTCGAGAAAATGACAAGTTTCCTCACCAGCGCCTTAAGGTACATATCTATGTACCCACTGGTAAGATTGCTGACGTGCCGAGTCCATCGAGCCCTGAAAGGCATTTTGGCCGAGGGCATCCAGGGTCTGGCCTTCCCTACTGGGGGACACCGAGGAATGAGCCTTATGGCTTTTGAGTCTGAGCATTGCCAACTCAATGACCATCGAGTTGTGAGGTAGTTGGGTTTTCTAGAACCCTGGGCTTTGGCAGACTCGGTACATGGAGTCGAGCTGTCTGCTCACCATGGACACCGATGCTGGTGTCTCCCACATATTGAGGCGGCGGTGCTTGAGGATCAGAAGGATGGGCACCGTGGAGGCCCCTTCAGAGAAGCCTCATACTGGAGGATTTCAAGTTCCTCTGTGCGGCGATACTTCTCTGTCTCAGTCTCAAATGGGAGCACCTTTGCAATGTTCCACACAAAGTCGAAGTCATGCCCCCTTTGGTGCCCATAGGCATAAGGAGGCTTTTCCCCTGGTATGGGGAAACGGAGGAAGAAGTACCTACCAACTGTTCTTCCGAAAGTGGTTAAATCCATTGGTCCAATGGATGCCCATGTCGTGGTGGGCAAGGTGTTAGCTGAGGCTTCGGCCTCAGGGGATAATCGTTTGAACATGTCGGCTGTGAGTACCTCCTCCTTCCTTGTCCTCCCCGAGCGAACAGGGTTTATCTCCACCCATCTTTGAGCTTCAACAAAAGCCTGGTGAAGCTTCCCCGGTGGTTTCCACAGAGAAGGCTGACCCAGGTGTACTTTGCTGTCTTCTTCTTTTTTGAAACTTGACTCAAATTTATCATTGATGTCTCCTTTACTATCTGTGATTGAGTTGCCTTCTCTTTCTGTATCCCAAGTTCCTCCTCTAGAAGTGTTCCTGAGAGATATCTGGTCAATAGTGTCTCGTATGGAGTCCACATTGGCAGTCTCTTTGAAAAAAGTATCCGATTTCTCTAAGGAGACAGTATTGAAGTTTGCTGATCATGAAGAAAAACTTTTAATGCTAGAGAAACGGGTGGATATTCAAGAATCTAAGTTTGTGACACAGAATGATTATTGCGCTAAAATGTCTTATGATTCTGTTTGCTTGCATCGTCAGGATGAGTTTTTGGAAAATTCTTTACGGTCTCGTAATTTACGGTTTTTTGAATTTTCCAAAAACACATTACTTATCTCCTATAATTCTTCTACGGAAGTATTTTAAAGAGATATTATTGTTTGAAGATGCTGACTCATTAAAAATTTCTAAGTTATTCTATCTGCCCCCAGGGAGGCTTGAGAAGGGAGGGAATTGTGATGAACCTGGTGTTTCTCGGGAAGGTTTGACTTCTCTTTCATTAGATATTTCTGATTTCATTGAATCTGAAACTGACGATATTTCCTGCAGGGCTACGCTTTTGGTTACTTTTTTGTTGGAAATGGATAAGGATAAAGTTTTGCGGGCACATTTTCTTAAGAAAAATGAGAAATTTTGTGGGCAGACTATTCAGGTGTTCCCTGATGTTTCCAGGGTAACTCAAAAGCGGCGTAAGTCCTTTATTGAGATTCGTCCTCGAGTTCTGGCTTTAGGAGCGACTTTTCATCTAAAATTTCCTTGTAAATGTTATATAGTGTTTCAAGGCCGAAAGTATATTTTCCAGGAGGCAGAACAATTGTTAGAATTTCTAGACAGTAAAATTTAATTTTATTTCTTTTCCTTCTGGTTTTTTTTTTTGCCTGTTTAGCTCAAAGATTAGTTAAAGGGAATTTATATTTACAGGAATCAAGTGGCACTCTTTTTTCTTTTTATTCTCTGACATTGTTTGGCAGTTCACTTTCTTGATGTGGACTATTTGTATTTCTTTCTGTATAATTATTGGCGTCATTTACTGTATGGTTATGACGTTTTTCCTTATACATGTTTTTTTCTCATTGTATATTTGAAAATATTTCATAAATAAATAATTTTTAAAAAAAGGTAACAATGGTTCCCTATGAGGGAAATACTAATGCAAAGCAATTTGGGAATGCTACTCACACTGTTACCCTTCCCTTACCCCCCCCCCCCCCCATGAAAAGAATTAATAACTAGATTCTTAGTATCAAGGAAAATTCTTAACCCTTCTGGTTCATAAAATATGCTGGGTTTCGGGCTGTGTTTGGGGGTTTGGTGGGTGGAATGATATTTAGCTTTATGGGTTGAGTTTTATTGATATTGTGCTTATATGATATAAATTATTGTATTTCGGGGTTTTAATGTTCTAGTAAATCACCTCAAGTCTTTTGTTATGGGCAATCCAGAATTGAAATAATAGCTAAATAAATATACAGTATATATATATTGCTGTGACGTTTATCCCCAAACTTAATAGAGAAATCATAATAAATAAAAAAGGAGGTGGTCTAACCCTTCCACCTCAACCAATCTGTGATACTACCGGTCTTCTTCCCCAGACCATATGTCTCTAGGGCTGAAGCAGCGCTACACACTTTAGTTTGCAAGTGTGCACTGGCTTTCTACTTGGACACTCCAGTGTGGATGAGTACAGAGAACCACCTTGGAGGAACTGGGTGTACGGAGGATCCAACATTAAAGCCTACAGTTCGCTGATGTGGCGAGGGCAATGAGGAAAATTACCTTCCAAGACAAGAATTTTAAAGAAGTTGTGGCTAAAGGCTCAAAAGGAGCTTTAGAAGTTGTTCTAGGATCATGTTGAGGACTCAGGCCACCGGTGGTAGTTTGATCAGTGGCTTGAACAGCATGCTATCTCACATAAATCGTTGTACCAAGGGGTGTGAAGAAATAGAATGCCTGTCTACCAGCCGATGATAGGCTGAGATGGCACTTAGATGAGCTCTGAGTTAGTCTTGAGACCTGCCAGGGACAAGTGGAGGAGATACTGTAAAAGGAATTCCACTGGGCAGGCAGAAAGGTCAATATGTTTCGGAGTACACCAGAGTGAACTGTCGCCATTTGAAGGTGTGATAGATGGCTTGTGAGATATAAGTAGGATGGGATGTCCTTGACCTGTTGAGGAAAGTCGATGTTTGCAAAAATTATGCTTTCAACAGCCACGCCGTGAGATGGAGAGCCTATGGATTGGGAGGAAGAAGCAGCCCATGATCCTGAGAGAAGAGGTTGGGTGCATGTCCCAGGCTGAGAGATGGGAGTCTGTGCCAGATGAGTCAGCAGAGGAAACCATGGCTGATGGGGCCAGTAAGAGGCTATTAGGATCATGGAGCCCCTGTCGGCCTGCAGCTTCAACAGAGTCTTGGGTATTAAGGGGATGGGTGGGAATGCATAAAGTAGGCCTCTGTTGCCTGGCTGTGCTGGGAGGGAAGCCTCAAGCAAAACAGTGGAAGTTGTGCATTCTCCTGGACGGCGAACAGATCTATTCTGGGGGGTCTCCCAGATGTGGAAGATCCAATATGCCATTTCCCAATTTAAAGTCCACTCGTGTGGATGAAGGATACGGTTGAGTCTGTCTGCAAGGAGACTGAGTTTGCCCTGGAGATACACCATCCTGAGATGGATGCAGTATGCAATGGAGAAGAACCAGAGACAAAGGGCTTCCTGGCAGAGGGGACAGGAACCCTTTCCCCCCTGCTTGTTCACATAGAACATGGCTACTTGATTGTTCACATTAAGATCTGTTTGCCCAAACGTTGGGCTTTAAAAACCCGAAGGGTATTCATGTGAGCACATAGCTCCAGGAGGCTGATCTGCAACTGAGATTCCAGTGGTGTCCACTGACTCTATGTGGTGAGACTGTCTAGATGTGCTCCCCACCCGAGTATGGAAGCATCCGTTGTCAGGGTGCATTGAGGTGGAGGAATCTGAAAAGATGACCTTCCAAGTAGGTATTTGAGGGGAGCACCACCACAGAAGGGAGCTGACAAGTAGAGGGGTGATGCAGATGTTGTCCATTGGGCTTGCCACATGTACAGGCGGACATAGGAGACAACATGGACTCTGGAGGCCATGTGCCCCAGAAGGTGCAGCATTTCTCAAGATGTCATGTCACTGTGACCTTTTATGCTGTTGGCTAGCTCAATGAGGCGGGAAGAGCAATCCTGTGGAAGGTTAAGCTCAGGCTTGACGAGTGTCCAGAAGTGCTCAGATGAATTTGAGCCGCTGGGATCTTAAAGCACAGTGATGGTGCGATAAAGCACAGTGATGGTGCAACAAAGAGATAGTTTTAACTCGTGGGGATTCTCCCCTGATTAGCCAGTTGTCTAAGTAAGGGAAGAGAAGATTAATTGAAAAACAAGGTGGTATAGAAAACTGGTAAAAAAAAATAAAAAAGTACGAAGGTAGGCAGCAACCACTGTCATGCATTTTGTGAACACTCTCGGTGCGGAGGCTAACCCAAAGGGGAGCACTTGATATTGATAGTGGATTTGCTGGAACCGAAAATGCAGATACTGTGTGTGTTGAGAGTGAATAAGCAAATGTGAGTATGCCTCTTTGAGATCTAGAGAACATAGCCAGTCATTCCACTGAAGGTATGGCAGAAGCATACCAAGGGAAATCATTTTGAATTTTTCTCGAATGAAGAATTAATTTTGGTTCCTTAGATCTAGAATGGGCCTGAACCCTCCTGTCTTCTTGGGGATAAGAAAGTAAGAAGAGTAGAAGCCCCTGCGCTCATGGGGTGGGTGGAACATTTTCTATGGCCCCCTGAGCTAACAGGGTGGAAACCTTGACTGATAGGAGATTTGTCTCTCAAGATGTTTGCAGGATAAACCCTTGTGGAAGTGGAGGGGGGCAAGCTTTCTAAATGAAGCAGATAGCTCCTTTGGATGATGTTGAGAGTCCACTGCTCTGATGTGATGAGGTGCTATCTGTGGGCATAAGAACAGAGTTTGCCTGCTATGTGTAGGGGTGGGAGAGCCTGTAGAGCCAGAGTAGCTATGCTCTCTAGGAAGGAGTCAAAAACCAGGTGCTTGCCATGGCTCTGCAGCTGGTTGTGGCGTAGGTATCTTAGGCTTTTTGGGCTGGCGAGGGCCCTGCTGTCGCTACTGAGGTTGGTAAGTAGCTGCAGGTGGATATGAAGAATAATATATTTCCTTATTAGAACAGAAACACTTCTTTAGAATAATCTATCTCCTAGAAGGGTCTGACATCTTTCTGGAGAGGCATTTGAGAGTGAGATCATCTGTCTCAATCTCTCTGGCCTTCTCTCTCCAACCCTTTACAAAAAGGTTCTCTCCAGAGCAGAGGATATTGGCCAATTAGCATAGTTACTCACCTGTAACAGGTGTTCTCTGGGGTCAGTAGGAATCATTCCTCTCATATGGGTGACGTCGGCGCCGAATGAGCCCGCATGGAAGAATCTCCCCGGCTTTCAAAGAAAGTCTTTGGGAGATGCACCATGTATGCACGGTCCATTTCCCACCCAAGGATGCCATCTTGCCTCAGTTTAATGACATAGCTAAGACGGCAAAAATAAAATACGGTGAAGAAGCAACTCCAAGGGGAGGAGGGAGAGTTGCGAAGACTAATTCCCGCTGTGAATAACTATGCTTTCTCTGGGAACAAGCAGGAAGTCAGTCTTCACCTATAGAACTCCCCAGATACAGGCTACTGAGAATCTGTAAAAATGCCACAGCGACCTGCAAGGGTAAGCCATGATCAGCAGCAGCCGAATCCCTACACAGAGACTCTCGCAAGACACAGGTGCCCTGCCTCGAACCAGCACTCCGGTAGCCTGAACACAGAAGGGTCGGAGGGCAGTAGTTGCCTACACTCTGAAGAGATTACAGAGTACGGCCTGGCCGAAGGTGCTGTCCCGTCAGGACTCCCTCTGCAGGCAGTAGTGGGCTGAGAAGGTATGGACTGAAGAACAGGTGGCAACCCGGCAGATTTCCGTCACCAGGACGGAATGCAGATTTGCCACAGAAGTAACCACGGCCCTGACGCGGTGTGCCATGATCCTCTGTCCACTTGGGTGGTGAACTGCATTACTCTTGCCTACGAGCAGGCAGGGATCTCATTGGACCAGAGTTTGCTTAGTCACTGGGAGCCCCAGACAGCTGGCATCATAGGATAGGAAAAGCTGTGGTGCTTTGCGGTAGCCCAGAGTCCATTGCAGGTAAAAGGACAGGGCTCTCTTACAATCCAGCTTATGGAGAAAGATCTCCGCCCAACCGGCATGAGGCCTCGGGAAGAAGGTGGGGAGTACCACCTCCTGGTTGAAACTTAGCAGAAACTTGGGGTGTGTGGGGAGTACCACCCTGTTCTTGCAGAACCTCGTGTAGGGAGGTTCCGCCATCAGAGCCTGGAGCTCACTGACTCTGCATGCTGATGTGAATGCTACCAGGAAGGCGACCTTCCAGGATAGATACTGGAGGTAGCATGTAACCAGAGGCTCAGAGGCTTAATGAGCTGCGAGAGCACCACAATGAGATCCCACTCCACCGGTGAAGGCGGACAAGAGGTTTGGATAACATGAGTCCCCACAGGAATCAGGACACAAGGGACTAAGCCGAGAGAGGTTTTCGCTCAACGGAATGGTGATGCACTGCGATGGCGCTCAGGTGTACTCTGACCGAATTGAACTTCGGTCCCACCTGCAATAGGTGAAGCAGGTACTGCAGTGCCACTTGTTCTGAGCAGGAGAATGGATTTGCCCATCTTTCTGCACACCACACCGAGAAGCAGTGCCACTTGAAGGTGTATGCCTTTCTTACGGAGGCCTTATGAGAGGCCAGAAGAATCTCTTCCATGTCCCGTGGGAGACTGAAGGAGGCTAATGCTACTCTTTCAGCAGCCAAGCCGTTAGTGAGAGAGACCCCAACTTGGGATGTAGGAGATAATTCTGCTCCTGTGAAAGTAGCCCAGGGGGGAAGAGGAGTAGTGGGAACCAGGGCTGCCTAGGCCACCAAGGGGCTATCAGCAATAGCAATGCTCTGTCATGCTGGACCTTGAATAGTGTCTTGGCTACCAGCGGTGTCTGTGGGAAGGCATATAGGAGGCCTTCCATCCATGGGATGAGGAACACATCCGCTACCATTATTAAGACTAATAAGAGAAAATATTTTTTCACTCAACGTGTAATCAAAGTCTGGAATTTGTTACCAGAGAATGTAGTAAAAGCTGTTAGCATAAGCCTGGTTTAAAAAAGGCTTGGACAAGTTCCTGAAGGAAAGGTCCATAAACCATTATTAAAGAGGAGCCGGGATATCCACTGCTTGCCCCAATACAAGCATTGTGGAACCTGTGTCTTTTGGGGGAACTGCTAGGTACTTGTGACCTAGATTGGCCACTGTTGGAAACAGGATACTGGGCTTGATGAACCTTGGTCTGACTAGTATGGCATATCTTACCACCCGGGATGGGTGCAGCTGGTGGGATCAGAATTGGGGCAACTGCGTGCTGTCTGGATTGGCGAACAGGTCCATTGAGATAACACCCCAGAGATGAAACATCCGCGAGGCTACTACTGAATCTAGGCACCACTCATGTGGCTAGAGGACCCTGCTCAGCTTGTCCACCAGGGCATTGTTCTGGCCTGGGAGGTACACCGCCCTTAGGAGCATCCCTCTGCCTGCAGCATAGAAGCAGAGGGCTACCACCTCCTGGCAGAGTGGGTAAGACCGTATTCCCTCTGTTTGTTCACGTAGAATATTGTGATCTGATTGTTGGTCTGGATCAGCACAGAGTGGTGCTGGTGGCAGAAGGCTTGAAGAGCTAGGTATATTGCCTGGAGCTCTAGCAAGTTGACTTGCATCTGAGATTACCTCTGGGGCCAGCAGCCTTGCGTCTGGAAGCTCCCGCAATGTGCTCCCCAGACTATAGGAGTGGAGGAGTGGCCTAGTGGTTGGGGCAAGGTACTTCAGGCCGGAGGTTCAAATCCCACTAGAGGACAGCAACCTTGGGTCGGAAGGACTGGGGTTTCTAGTCCCACAGGTGCTCCTTGTGGTCTTGGGCAAGCCACTTAACCCTCCATAGCCCATGTTCCCTGTAAAATAGTTATCTCCAAGTTATAATGCCCTGTTCAATGTAATTTCAGTTTGTTTAATGTAAACCGCACTGATGCAGAATAGCGCGGTATATAAGAGAATATAAATAAATAAATAAACAAATATAAGAGAGGTGTCTGTGTTGAGGACCTTCTGGGGGTTGGGTGCCTGGAAGGGCATCCCGGCCTGAAGGTGATGAGGAATCTGCCACCATCTGAGGGAGTCCACCAACTGACAGGTCACTTTCACTCTGTCCCTGAGCCTGCCTGTGGCTTGTGCCCACTGAGAGCAAAGGTACCACTGGGCTGCCCTCATGTGCAGGCAGCCATATGGGGTCACGTGGACTGTAGAGGCCGTGTCCCCAAATAGGCGGAGTAGGAGCTGGGCAAGTAGCATCCAGCTTCGGTGAAACCTCTGCGGCTAACTCCCTGAGGCATTCTGACCTCTCCTGAGGAGGAAGGCTTTTGCCTGGAGGATATCTAGTTGCACCCCATGAACTCTAAGCACTGGGCCGGAGTGAGGTGGGACTTGGGGTATTTTATGCTGCAGGGTGTCGATGGTGCGCCCAGTGGTGCATATGCCTCTGCAGCCATCTCCCCCTTTATGAGCCAGTCATCCAGATAAGGGAAGATAAAGGCCCCTTGGAGCCGGAGGTGGGCTGCGACCACCGTGAGGCACTTTGTGAAGAACCTTGGTGATGAGGCCAGACCAAAAGGCAGCACCCTGTTTTGGTAGTGCTTTCCCCCCACCACGAACCGGAGGTATCTTCTGTGGCTGGGATGAATTAGGATGAGTGTGTAGGCATCCTTTAGGTCTAAGGAGCATAGCCAATCTCCCTGTTGGAACAAAGGCAGTAGTATCCCAAGGGAGAGCATCTTGAACGTCTTCCTGACCAGAAACCTGTTGAGCTCTTGCAGGTCCAGGATGGGCCTGAGGCCCCCTGTCCTCCTGGGGACGAGGAAATACCTCGAGTAGAAGTCTGTGCCCCAGAGATGTTTTGGCACTGGCTCCACTGCTTTGTTGATTAAGTCTGCTAGCTCGGTAAGGACCAGAGTTCTGGTGAAGGAGAGGCCTGGTGGGTTCTCCTGGGAAGTACGAGGGTGGCGCCCGCAGTAGGTGTAGAAGGTAGCTCTCCTTGACCACTTGTAGTACCCAGGTGGTGATGGCTGTCCACCTGTGGGCAAACAGGGCTAGGCACCCCCTATGGGCAGAAGGGGGACCCCCCTGAGGGTGGGGAGGTCATGCCCAGGCAGTCAAAAGCTCCTCGCAGACTGGGCCGGAGCCAGTGCCTGGGACTTCGGAGACTTTTATTTTCTAAGACCATGTCCTTGGACTTTTTGTGCTGGCCCTGTTGAGGGGCTGGAAAAGCCTAGAAGTGCAGTGTACCGCTAAAACCCCCTTCTTCCTCGGGAAGAAGGGCTTTTTCCCTGGGGCTGCACTGAGGTCTTCTCTGAGAGCCTGATTCTCATCGTGAACTCTGTCTCTATCTCTGCTGCCTTATTCACCATGGGCTTCCCGAATAGGTTTTCTCCTATGCAGGGGACATCAATCAGTTTTGCCTGCACCCATTGCTCCAGGTTGGACGACTGCAGTAATGCTTGGCGTCGTACCCCAATGCCTACAGCTGCCACCCTGGCCGATGACTCTAAGCCATCGTAGGCTGCTCAGGACAAAAACTTCAAGCATCCTTTTACTGCTGAGGTTAGGGTCTTAAATCTCTGTAGGGGTTGCCCATCGAGGCCTGCTGAGAATCCACCAAGTTCCTTCGACAGTTTCTTCAGATACATGCTAATATAGAGCTGGTAGGAATGGGACCGGCACATTAGCATCGAGCCCTGAATGGCCTTCCAGCCAAAGGCGTCATATGTTCAGACATCCCTATTGGCTGGAACAGATTTTGGGTTTTTAGCTGGTGTATGGCCGACTCCATGACCATAGAGTTGTGGGTAAGCTGAATCTTTTGTAATCCAGGGCTTCGGCGTACCCGGTATATGGTGTCGAGACGCCTACTAATGATTGTTACTTATACCGGTGGTTCCCACATCCAGAGGAGGCGGCGGTGGTCAAGTATTGGGGGTACCGGGACAATAAGGGTTTCCTTCAGGGGTGCCTCGTATTGAAGTATTTTCAATTCCTTGCTGTGTGGGTCCTCCTTGGCCTCTGTCTTGGTAGCGAGAGCCTTGGCCATGTCACGAATGAAATTGAGGAACACTACATCCTTGGGCGTGGAAAGGCGTTGGGACATCGGGGGAGATGAGTTTGAGGGCACATCTCAGTGTCAGAAAGTCAAAGAATCGACAGTCTCGTATCGATGTCGAGGCCTGATGCAGATACAGATGATCGATAGGTGAAGCAGTGGGAACCTGTTGGGTACCAACAATGCCTGTCGGTTCCAAAGGAGACATCAGCCCTGGAGGTATTGGCCATGGGCCAGATGCCAATGCCTGCACCACTGGAGCTGTTGAAACAGACAGTATCGAGTCTGCCAGGAGTGCAGCCAAACTCCTCTCAATAAGCAGGATTTACTGGTCGAGGGAGGAGGCTGATGCCTATGTGGAATCCCTAATGGGGCTCTGAACCACTGTCCCAGAGCACAGACCAGTAGCTCTACAGAAGTCGATGCCTCGGGAGAGTCCTGGAGCCCCCATTGTGCTTTGGAGGGTTGGTCCTCTCACCGGGGCTGTTTGGCAGGCCTGTCCACATCGGATGCACCCTTTGGTGAATCTCCATGACGATGAAGGGATTTATCTCAAGGATCAGTATTGAGTTTTAATGCTGATGAATTAGACTTATTCTTATGTTTGGACTTTGAGAAGACCTAAGAACCAAGAGAGGAGGCCAACGTCCTCGACGATGTGTAAGTCACTGAAATCGAGTCAAGGGCAAACAGAGAACCATACTGCCTTGCTCTGTTCTTTAGGCCTCTTTTTGTCATTTGCTGGCACAAAAGTCACTCAGTCAGTAAATGGTCTGGTCCCAAACATTTTAAACACCAGTCACGTTTATTGGTGGCTGATATTGTACCAGAACACTTAGTACATTTTTTGAAGCCGCTGATGTGTTTTTCCATCAGGGAAGGTTCCAGCATCGAAGGAAAGGCAAAGCACAGATTTAAACAAAAAAATGACGTTTTTCGGCGATGGCAGGAAGAAAATAGCCTGCTGGCTCCGTGGAAAATGAAGAACTGAGGGGAGGACCTGGGAAGGCTGGAAGGCAGATGCGCAGGAACAGTGGACTGCTCCCAAAAGTTTTCCAATTGGATGCTAGTGAGTGTTCCCATGCGCGGGCTCAAGTCTGCAACGTCGATACCCATATGTGAAGACTGCATTCCTGCTTGTTGCTGGAGATCCTCCATATACCTTTCCTGAACTCAATTAAATCTGGCTCAGCAACTCTCTCTGATAGTCGTATCTCCTCCAATGGTTTTACCAAGAGTGAATGGAATCCTAGAGTATCGACCTCACAGACAGGTTCACACCAATGCTGTTTATCCTTCAAGTCCCTCCAATGCAGACAAAAACACACACTCTACATTTACAGTGTGCTATATTACCAGCACAGAAAGTCCAGGACATAAGGGAGTACTGCAAACTTCAGGGTTAAACAAACATCAACCTACCCCCCCCCCCCCCCCCCATATAGCTATGGTTCCCATACACTGGAGAAATCCACAGACTGTCATCTGGGTTGAGGTGAGAACCGATCGCTCTGGTGGAGAAAACTTGAATCTTCCCCCTCCTCTTCACAATTGATATGAAGTCCACAGAATCTTCAAGCAAAGATAATTAGATACAGTGATGACTCAGCTTCTTTCACATATTACCAACAGCAAGATGCTATTTTGCATCCCCTGGGACTGCTTCTAATGGAAAGGAAGTAGCCCAAAGCTATATGGTGGCCAGGGGAGCAAGACTAGACTGGATCATTTTTAGGCGTTTTTGTGTTTGGCTTTAGTTATTTTTACAGAAATTTTATTGTATTCTACTATGATATCCAAAATGAATGGCGGATAATCAAATCCAAATAAAGAGTACTGCAGTCTCCTAAACCTGTTCTACCATGAACATAAAACATGACACATGCAGCCCCTCTGTGACGTTTTCAAAAAACATAATATCAACTACCATATTTATGCAGATGATATTATGCTATACACACAACTGGATACCACCGACCCTAAGTATACTCAGCTCGAAACCTGCCTGAACGAGATGTTAGCATGGTTGCAGCAAAACAACATGACGATCAACCATAAGAAAACTGAGGTGATGTATATATCCAGTAAACCAAACTTTGAACTTCCTCCGACAATCACCCTGTGTAACAACACGTACAACACAAAGAATGAGATCAAATATCTGGGAGTCACACTCGACAGCCAACTAAAGATGGAAAAACACCTGCGCAAAACCAACAAGGCCATTTTCCACAAACTTAGAGTGCTACAACCCCTGCGGAATTTAATCGAACCCTGTGATTTTCGATCTGTTGCGCAAGCACTCATTTTGCCTCACTTAGACTACTGTAATGCCATCCTACAGGGTATGCCAAAGAAAACGCTAAATATCCTGCAAATGGCCCAAAATGTGGCGGCAAGGATCATCATGCGAACAAGCATTGCTGAACACAACCTGTATTGATCGAGCTACATTGGCTACCCATTGCTGCAAGGATACAATATAAAACATTGGTAACCACGTTCAAACTCATACATAACCTAGCGCCATCATTCCTCTCAACCCTTATCAACACGCAACCAAGCAATAGAGACAGGAGAACTATCAACTCAGACACACTACAAGTTCCCACTAGCATCAGATCAGTAAAAGCCAGTACTAGCCGCAGAGCATTCTTATTCTCTGCCCCAACCATCTGGAATCAACTACCATACGAACTACGAGCAATCAAAGACATTAGTGCTTTCAGGAAGAAACTAAAAACTCATCTATTCAAATGTCACTACAACCGGATGTAAATCACAGTGGGACACCAGATAAAGCAAACGAAACTTGAATTATACTCTGTAGAAATGTTATATGTAAAAATGTAGAAATGTTATATGTAAAAATGTAAATATGTAAAGCCTAATCTTTAAGTCCCTATTTCTGTGTGATGTGCCATACCCTCAAATCTATGTGTATATTTCCCCAACATTTCTGTCATGATTTGACAACTCCCAAATTTGTAATCAAACCGCTACTGATCGCTGGAAGTAGCGGTATATAAGTGTATACTAAATAAATAAATAAAATAAACATGATGATAAGGACCATTAGGCCATACCATCTGTATTACAAATTAAAAATTTCTTTGAATCAGCAAGGAATATTGAACTTTTGAACCATCCCGTATGTGAGAAATCATGCTGAGTCAGCTGTACCTGAATTGTTAACTAGCCTGGAGACCAAAGATGTAGGGAATGACTGACCAGAATTGTTTATTAACTCGGAGAACAAACAAAGGCTGGAGAAGGACTGGTCAGAAATTACTGTTTATCCAAGGTGTATGGCGTGGAGAATAATTGTAGGGAGAACCTCATGTGAGGAGTCATGCTGTCCAGCTGTGACACATTTGTTACAGCCTATAAAAAGGGCTAGAAAAATCCAAGTAGGCAGAGAGCTGATGTCTGTCTGGCCATCGCCTGAGGGGTCCCAGACTTTTCTCCAGCCTTCGCTGTACTCTCCCATTTGATGATAAAGGGGCTGTGATGATGTCAGAAAGTTTGGTGATGCATTGTTTTATTGCCCTGCAATGATGTCAGGGAGTTTGGAGATGCAATTCAACTGTTGTCATTGTAATATCACTAACTTATTGTTATATTGTCTAGCTAATTGTCATATTAAATAGTTTATTAAATACCATGCACGTATGGCTGTTTGCTCTTGAATTTAATATCCTGGAGAGGCAATACAAAACCTCATTCTGAGTAAGATCACAATGATCCCTAGACTCTCCTCCACCTCCTCACTTAGGCTTACTTCAATCAAGTTGTTTTTGTCTCCACCACCTCCACTGGGCATTCATGTCATGCATCCCAAAACTCCATTCATGAAGAAAAACTTTCTGATGTCTCTACTGTCTCTTCTCTATGGGATAAATATTCTGGTCGTTAAATCTGCTTTCATGTGTCTATGTACAGACCCCTTCCATACATCACTTCCAGCCTATCCCTATTGGAGGTACGCTTTCCAGAACTGAACACAACATTCTAGGGGAGATCTCAGCAATGACCTGCAAGCTTCTGGATCTCGATCAGGAGTCCAACGGAACAAAAAGAGCATATTATGATACTCAAAATATATGTTGTATCCAGTAAATGACATTACTCAAACAGAATGTGCATCACACAAAATACTCAGAGGGAGAGAATTCTGTAATGAGGTGCCTATGTAGAGAAGGAATAGACATATGCTACACCAACCTAAAAGCTCCCACACAATTACAATAAATCCAAAGTAAGAGCAACTCTGTGTGTATTTGACTGGGTGACCAGAGAACTAGATAAGGGGCATGCGATGGATGTCATCTACCTGGATTTCAGCACAGCCTTTGATACTGTTCCTCATAGGAGGCTTATCAATAAACTCAGTAGTTTGGGGATGGGTCCCAAGGTGGTGAACTGGATCAGAAATTGGTTGACTGACAGACGACCGAAGGTGATGGTAAATGGAGCTCACTCAGATGAAAGGAGGGTGATTAGCGGGGTGCCCAAGGGTTCGGTCCTGGGCCCGGCACTGTTCAATGTATTTGTGAGTGATATTGCTGAAGGACTGAATGGAAAAGTCTGTCTTTTGCAACAGAGTGGACATCCCTAAGGGAGTGGATAACATGAGGAAAGATGCTATGACGAGTCTGTAATCATGTCCTGATATGATGCATATATATCTGTAAATAGTTACCCTGGTTATCCAAGTTGAATCCCCTGTTATTTGTAATTACGGAGTAGTTCTGCGCCGTAAAATTTTCTGTTCCATGTAAACCGCACTGATGCCGAATAGCGCGGTATAAAAGAAACTGTAAATAAATAAATAAATCTACAAAAGCTGGAAGAATGGTCTAATGCTGGGCAGTTAAGATTTAATGCGAAGAAGTGCAGTGCCATGCACTTGGGAAGCAGAAATCCAAGGGAAATGTACGCGATAGGGAGTGAGAGGTGGTGTGCATGGACCAGGAGAAGGACCTTGGTGTGATTATTTCTGAGGATCTCAAGGTGGCAAAACAGTGCGACAAGGCAGTGGCAAAAGCTAGAAGGATCTTGGGTTGCATACAAAGAGGAATTACCAGCAGAAAGGAAGAGGTACTAATGCCACTGTATAAGTCACGGGTGAGGCCTCACTTGGAATACTGTGTTCAGTTTTGAAGACCATATCTTGCAAAGGATGTAAAAAGACTGGAAACGGTTCAGAGGAAGGTGAACAAAATGAATTGGAGCCTGCGTCAGAAGCCTTATGAGAAGAGACTTGAAGACCTAAATATGTGCACTCTGGAGGAGAGGAGGGATAGGGGAGATATGATTCAGACTTTTAAATACTTAAAGAGAAATAATGAACAAACAAAACGCTTCCAAAGATGGGGAAGCTGTAAAATTAGAGAGCATAACATAAAGCTGCAAGCGGGTAAATTGAAAGGCAATGTCAGGAAATACTTTTTCACTGAAAGGGTGGTGGATGCTTGGAATTTATTTACATTCTCTTATATACCGCGCTATTCTGCATCAGTGCGGTTTACATTGAACAAACTGAAATTACATTGAACAGGGCATTATAACTTGGAGATAACTATTTTACAGGGAACATGGGCTATGGAGGTTTAAGTGGCTTGCCCAAGACCACAAGGAGCACCTGTGGGACTAGAAACCCCAGTCCTTCCGGCCCAAGGTTGCTGTCCTCTAGTGGGATTTGAACCCCCGACCTTCCGGCCTGAAGTACTCTGCCCCAACCACTAGGCCACTCCTCCACTCCATGCCCTCCCGATGGAAGTGGTGGGGGCAAATACAGTGACAGAATTCAAAATGGCATGGGACAGACACTGTGGATCCCCTTACAGCAACAGGATATAATCAAAATAAACTGAACCATCTAAATTCTCAACAAACAGGGGTGTCCTACATGCAGCTGTGGGTTCACCCCTAAATAAAGACATGGGGAGGAGTGGCCTGCACGGAGTGGCAGGTGCACCTACTCTTGCCATCTTACTGGGCAGACTAGATGGACCATACTGGTCTTTATCTGCCGTCATTTACTATGTATATGTGGCAGCAGAAACTGGCACGTGTGTGTATTTCATAAAGTGCACGTGTATGTGTCATTTCTAACTATGATCCATTCACCTTGCTGCAGGGAACAGCTATGTGCATGCTGCATAAAATACATGCTGTGCTTTCTGAGCTTATATCTTTAGGTCATTTTATAAGACCCTATCTGAGTGAACACACTTCCCGCTTATAAAATTACTCCAATTTTCGGACACTATTTTATTCTCAATTCACACATTCATTCTTTAGGTGTGCACTGTATGCATACGAGAACTATTTTAAATGCACAAATTGTGCTTACTTTAATTCCTAGGTATATGCGCATACTAGTGATTTGCATACACTGTAAAGTTTTAGATGCTGAAACAATCTGAATTCACACTCACAATCCCTGTCATCTGACCTCTGCAGCAGTTATGCACAGAAGCTATGCCAATTTTCAAAAGGAAAAGTATGCCACAGAAACTACATAAATGTATTAACATCTTCTATTTATTACACACAAATGTTTTGGTTTATGTTATGTGCATATGCATATATTTTATAAAATATGCACACAACTCCGTTCAGTATGAATAAACAAGGACATACCTTGGGCAAGTCACTTAACCCTCCATTGCCTCGGAAGAAAGGCCTGGCAATCTACTTCCAGTGACACTGCCAAGAAAACCCAGGAGCTTCTGGGTCGCCAGGAGTCAGGACTGACTCGAAGGCACACATTGCATTTTACTTCTACTAGCATACAACTTGGAAAATTTAAAAAGCTGTTAGTGTGCACAAGTCTCATTTTCTTGATATAAATAGCTTTTAAAATTTATCCCTTAAAAGTACTGCCCTATATTGATTGATATTTCTTTTTTTTGTCCATCCAACAAAAGCCTATACTTAAACAAACATTGCATTATTCATGCAGGTCATCTCAGTCCAATGTTATCAGAATTACCTTGTTTCTACAATGTGCAATTATCACTGGTCAACAAATTTTTACAAAAGTCATGTTACTGAAATAAAAATAGTCATTTCTTATCAATTTTATATGCTGAACACGAATATGACAGTGAAATTGCAAAGTTGGCTCTAGTTTTTTTGTAATCTACAAGAATTAATGTTTACATCACGAAAGACATGTCAATAGTAAATATAATAGGCCTCCGGTTAATATTTATTTATTTATTTTATTTAACATCTCTTATATACCGCACTATTGTCATCAGCGCGGTTTACATGAAACTAAACATATACATACAGAGTAACTGTAGTGCATTTTACAAGTAACAGGGATTTAGAAACTTGGGAGTACAGGTAAACTATATCAACTATATAACTACAATAAACTATACGCATTATTCACAGTTGAAATTGTCTTGGTCTGGATATGGAGGGACTATTTCCCTTGTGAAAGATTAAACTGGGAAATAGCTTAAGAAGAGGTGGTGTTTGAGACTTTTCCTGAATTGTGTTAGGCTGGTTATAGCTCTCAATTCTGGTGGGAGGGCATTCCATGCTATTGGGGCGTGAATGCTGAAGGCTCTTTTAGATGTTTCCTTAGTGTATCTGACTGTTTGTTTGGGGACTATTAATGTATTTATAGCAGTTGATCTTCTGGCTCTGTTGAGGGTCTGCGTGTGTAGAAGGTTGGCGACCGTTGAGGGTGCTTGATTGTTTAAGGCTTTGAAAGTGGTGATTATAATCTTGTAGTGGATTCTTGCGTTGGTCGGTAACCAGTGGAGTCTTTTCAGAATTGGAGTTATGTGGTCTGTCTTTGATATTCCTTCAAGTACTCTGGCAGCGGTGTTCATCGCCAGTTGGAGAGGATTTAAAGTTGCTTGAGGGAGACCATGTAGAATTGCATTTGCAAAATCGAGGTGAGGCATCACCAAGGCTTGATAGACGGTTCTGAAGTCTGTGGGTTCCAGTAGAGGTCGTAAGTGGCGTAGTGTACTGTGATGAAGAAGCCCCAATTTCCACTGTTAAAATACAAAACATGCAGCATGTCAGGGCAAAAGCTGACAGGAGAACAGATCAGGTGGATAGCTGTTGTCAGTGGCAACGACAACAAAGGCAGCCACGAGGTCTGGAGAAACGTGTAGTAAGAAGAAACGCCCTAATTCCCAATAGCACACACCTGGTAGGGAGGAGTATGCATAGCCCTTATAAGGATAGTGCAGGGAACACAAGGAGGAAGCATTACAAGGACGACACCTCCAAAGAGTTGCCAGGAGGAGAGGAATTGTCAGAGAGCTCAGATTTGGAACAAACCCTGAGAGGGAGAAACCTGGGACAAGGTGAGCACTGTAGGAAGAGAAGACAGCCTGTCTTACCTACAGCAGTAGTTACCAGAGAGGAACCAGGAAGAGTCTCTCACTTCAGTATAGGAAGTGACTCAGAGTCTGAACCAGGAAGCGTTCAACCTCAGAGATACCCAGAATCCACTAGGAGGAAGCAGCTTGCTAGAGCCGAGGCCAGCTGGGCAGCTCCTGCTGATTGCAGAGACACGGCAGCATGGAACCTACGTCCTAACCAGAGGAACTGCAAGCCAGTAGCTAAAAAGTATGTAACAAGAAGCTGGGACTTGGGGAATGAATGTGAGCCATTGAAAGTTAAAAGGAATAAAAGTGTTTGTAGAGTGAATGCAGAGCAACCTTACACAGGAAGCCAGAGGTGGGGGCAGGGCAGCTACTCCCAACCTAACTACCTGAATAGAGAGCATTCACAGCCGTCAGAAAAGCTTAGAGACTGGCCAGAAGACGTGTATATGTCAGAAGAGGAGCTGGCAGTAAGCTTTAAACCCCAAAAGAAGCCTTACAAGCTAAAGTCTGTTAGCAAGAGGGGACAGAGAGTTCCTCTATCCCAAACAGAAGATAGCAACAGAGAAACTTACCGTGAGGGCTTGCCAAAGGGAAATGTCCAAGCATATTTCAACCAAGAGGGTTTGGAACGTGAGGAGGAACCCATGTTAGTGGACTCTCTCAGTGAATCCTCATCTGTATCTGACCTAATGGACTGTACATTAGTCTCATCTGAAAGAATATCTCTGCGCTAGAGAGAGCAAAACATAGTGTCGTATGAAAGCACTATATGGTTTACACAGAAAGGCTGTGTGCTACAGTTTAAGTTCCTACCTTGAAGCAAGAAGTTATTGCTGTATGTCCTTTGTGTTTTTGCCAAAAGATTGGAATACTTTTGTTTCTGCTTGTGTTCTGTTCACTTGTTTATTAATCCACCCCGGGAGGGGAATAAATCCACATTTTGCTTTACCATTCGAGTCTGCACAACTATTTCTTCACCATCAGCAGCACACTGCCCCCTGGTGGTGACAGTACGTATTTTGTGATATATTAGTCTCGTTATGTTTTTTATGTGGGTTTTCATATTGAGACGCTGGTCAAGGGTGATACCTAGGTATCGTATCGTAGGTTTTACTGTCAATTCCTTGTCCTTTATCTTTAAGGTAGTAGGAGGTGTGAAGTTTTGGTTCTTTGTGATAAACATAACATCGGTCTTGCTATGGTTGATTCTTAGGTTCTGTGAGAGGAGCCAGTCTTCTACTGATTCAAAGCATTTTATCAATGGTGTAAAATCAGGATGGTTGATGGAGAATGGCATGTAAAGGAGAATGTCGTCTGCATAGGCTAAACAGGTAACGTTAAAGGAACGGATGAGGTCACAGATAGGTTGCATGTAAATGTTAAACATTAATGCTGAAAGAGAGGATCCTTGGGGTACCCCTTGATCTTGCAGAAATGGGTCTGATGTTCTTTCTTCAATTCTTACTTGTTGCCAACGGTTAGTTAGGTAGGATATGCACAAGTCAAGTGCGGAGCCAAGTATTCCTTTTTCATTAAGGCGATCGATAAGTATTTGGTGGCAGCTGAGATGTCCATGAATATAAGGATGAATCCTTGTTGGGTATTATCTATTCCTGTGATTAATGTATTGAATAGAGTGATGAGGAGGGTCTCCACTCCGTGAGCTTCTCTAAAGCCATGTTGTGCAGGGTCGAGTGGAGCTTCAGTATCTATGTGCTGTTGTATTTGACGTTGGACCACTTTTTCAATTATTTTAGCTAACAGTGGGATACTGGATATTGGCCTGTAGGATTCTACTTTTTGGGGGTCTAATTTGTTGTTCTTCAGTAATGGTCTAATGGAGGTTTGTTTAAGGCACTGAGGAAAAGTTCCTGTTGAAAAAGATTGTTCGAGGATATTGTGTATGAAGAAGCTTACTTCACATCTAAGATCTTTTATCCAGGCTGCTGGACATGGATCATTTGCTGCGGTGGTAGCATTTATTGATGCAATAGTGTTTTCAATTTCTTTGGTTGATATCGTATTAAACTTGGTTAATGTGGCTGACTGTGATAGCTTGTCTATACTTGTTGGTCTAGTAGTGCAGATGTTGGTTGTTTTCGTCATTTTTGATTTTAAGTAGTTTGCATAATCTTGAGGGTGTATTGTTTGAGTGTGTTGGGGGGTTGGTTCTTTTGCCATTGTCTTTACAATATTGAAGAGATCATGATGTTTGTTTACTGATTGCTTTAGGAGATTAGTATGGAATTGTTTCCTTCGATCTGCTATTTCCTGGCTATGCTTATTTAGGTACATGCAGTAGGCTGTGTAGGCTTCGGTGGTGCGGGATCGTCTCCAGCGTTTTTCGAGTCTACGAAGATGGAGGAGGGATGTTCTTAGCTCGTTAGAATACCAAGCTACATGTGTCCGATGGTTGGGCTTTCTTGCTTTGTTTGATGGTTGAGAGTTGGCTCTGAGAGTGTGATCCCAGGTGTTGATTAGGTTATCCAGATCAGGTTTAGAGGTGTGTAGTGTTGGGAGAATATTCTTAAGTACCTCCTCTCTGTCAAAGGGGCGGAACCTCCTAGTTGTTGGTTTGGCGAGAGTGGATTTGGAGTTAATGGTATTGGAGGAGTTGGGAATTTGGAATAAGATGAAGCTGTGGTCAGACCATGGTACTGGAGTTATGGAAAGAGCATAATTGTGGTCAGTTTCTGTGGCAGCTTGTGGCACGAATATCAGGTCGAGTGTATTTCCCATAGTATGAGTGGGTTCTTTGACTATCTGGTTGTATCCAAGGTTGTCAATCGCTTCTATAAATGCTGCAATTTGCGTGTCGTTTAGGGAGGGGAGGTTGAAATCTCCTAATATCCAATTAGATAATCGAGGTTTTTCCGTGTTGCAGGCCCGGTCAACTATCGTTGGCAGATTGTCAGCTGAAGTTGTTGGAGCTCTATAGACTAGGTTGATTGAATGTTTGTTGTTTGATATGTTTAGTATGTTTAGGTATGTTGTGCTAATACTGTTGTCCATCTGAAATTGTAGTAGGCTTTTAGAGATGATGAGTACTCCACCTCCTCTTTGTTTGTTCCTGTGACACGTGTAGATTGAGAAGCCTGGGGGTAGCATCTGGTTGAGAATGACATTATCACAGTCGGATAGCCAGGTTTCTGTGATCATCAAAATGTCAAGGTCATGCGTTGTTATGAGATCAGATATCAAAGGCCATTTTGTGCGGATGGATCTAATATTGATGAGGGCGCATTGCAGTGGTCGTTGTTGTTGTTTAGGTTGAGGTTTTTTGGTAAGCTGAAGGGCAATGTGGAGTAAATGTGGGTGGTGAGTATGTGTAGGGTTTGTTGGGTATGTTTGAGTTTTGTTTGACCATCTCTTCCAGTTATTCCTTAAAATTTGTATAGAGTTTTGGTCGCCGTTAAAGGCGTTTGAGTGACCAGCTAGTGCAGTGAGGAGATAGGTAATGGTGAGGGTTACCAATGTATGCATCTTTAAAGGAGACATTGTGTGTTAAGGGAAAAGGTAGAGTTGCTAGCAGCAAATGGTAGGGACTGCTGAGGGTATTGGGAGGGTAATTGCAGTGTAAGAGTTATGATATTGGATAAGTGGTGGCGGTATTGACCAGGGGCTTTAATGGCTAATGCTGGTAGAACTGGATAAGAGGGTTGAGATAGTAAGATAGAGTGTTGGGCTTAGGGAAGGAATACAGGAATACCTGTAAAAAAACAAGTCATAGACTACTTCTTAGATTTTTTCGCCTGTCTCTTGTACAGCTGTTCGGGAGCTTCTCTGGGGAGTGTCCAGCAGTAGTGAGCCAGCATTGTAGTGGACCATTTTCCCTGGTATCTTTGCTCCATCGTTACGATATCCTGGTGAAAACGTTCGCCCTGTTCATCACTAACCATACCACAGTTGTCAGGAAAGAAATCGAGATGGGAATCAAGGAAATGGATCTTTAGAGACATATTGCAGCCAAATTTCTGATACTGCATCAGCATGTCTTCTACTAGTTCCTTGTAGTTTTCCGCCCTATCATTCCCGAGAAAGTTTGTTGACACTAGGTGAAAAGCATTCCATGCTTGTTTCGCATCACCCTGCAGCAAGTTGATGAACCAATCATCTCTGAAGAGCTCTCGAATCTGAGGACCCACAAAAACTCCCTCTTTAATCTTTGCTTCTCTGAGTCGAGGGAATTTTTCATGCAGGTATTGGAAAGCTGGCGAAGTGAGGTCCATGGCTTTCACGAAGCTTTTCATAAAACCTAGTTTGATGTGAAGGGGTGGTAGCAGGATTTTGTGAGCCTCAACCAGAGCTGGGTGCTGGTTATTCTTCTCTCCAACTGTTACATTTTGTCTCCGATTCCATTCCTTCTGCAAGCAGTGTCAATCCCTTGCTCGGCTATCCCACTCACATAAGAAACACATGTATTTTATATATCCCTGCTGCAGTCCCATTAAAAGGGCAACTACCTTCAAGTCACCACAGAGGTGCCAGCTGTACTTGTTATAGTTAATGGAAGTCAGTAGATGCTTTAAGTTATCGTATGTCTCTTTCATGTGGACGGCATACGCTACTGGAATAGATGGAAGACGGTTTCCATTGTTCAAAAGCACAGCCTTCAGACTCAGTTTCGAAGAGTCTATAAATAGTCTCCAGTCTTATGGGTCATGAGTGATTTTTAAGGCATTCATGAGGCTTTCAATATCGGAACAGACTACCAGATTACTTTCCTTTCTGAAGAAAGGCTCCAACTGCTGGTGGCGCTTTCAATATGAAGTAATGTTGACATCTTCTTCTAGAAGATTCCATTGTTGGAGTCTTAATCCTAGCAATTCTGCCTTGTTCTTGGATAAGTCCAAATCACAAACCAGGCCATTTAGTTCTTCCTGTGTTATTCTGTGTGGAGTTGATAATGCATCCCAGTGAAAATCTGAGTCACTGCATGCTGATGGACCAGGAGAAGAACAGGTCAGCTCACCCTTGTCCTCATCAGATGAATCAAGAGAATATTCTGATGGAGGTTCTGGAATAGGAAGTCCCTCACCATGTGGAACTGGTCTCAATGCAGACAAAATGTTTGGGTAGACTATGCTCGACTTCTTTTGCTTCATTATTCCGCTGGAAAAAGGAGGAACCAAGCAGAAGAAACAGTCATTTATGTGGTTGCTTGGCTCTCTCCACACCATGGGGACTGCAAACGGCATTGATGGTCTTTTGCAATTCAACCACTGTGAAAGCTGTGTTGTACATGTAGCGCAGCATATATGCGGGGCCCAAGGCTTGTCTTGATCACCAATCTTGCATCCGAAGTAAAGATGATATACCTTCTTCAGTTGAGAAGTGATACTTTTCTTCTGTTTAGCAAATGTCACTTCCCCACAAATGTAGCAGAAATTGTCAACGGTATTAACGCACTTTCGTGGCATTACTGTTCTGTATTGTACCTAAATGGCTAAAATTATATGAATAAAAAAAGTTACATGTAACAGTAGCTTAAACTGTCTCGCACACAGTCTGAAATATTTTAAATGCTAAACCTCTCCGACTGCGTATAGTACACTGCTGACGTCAGATGGCTTCAGCAGCCGTCTGGCAGTAGTATTGCATTGCATCAGAAAATGATGCAATCAACTCTGGATGATGTGTGCATGCTGGTATTATGCAATATTACATCATTCAAGGCTTATTTGGGATGTTGTTGATGTCCTACTGGATAAATTTATACAGCGAAATGTCAAAAATGAACTACATGCAATATCTTCAAAACGAGAGCCAATATTTTTTTTTTAATGTTATATTCGTGTTCAGCTCACCAAGATACTACAGATTAGGGCCTTTTAAAGTCAGTAACGATTTCAATGTTGACCAGTGAAATCTGCTTACAAAAGGAAGAAAGCTGTAGTGTGATAAATATGACAGTTAAAAAAACATTGCTCAGACTTACTTTGCAATAATGGAAAAGGATTTGATATTTGGGGACTGGCAGCCTCTGGAAGAGAACAGCAAATCAGAAAAAGGTATTTACTGTACAAAATCCAAAACTGTCATTTATCATGGTTCATACTTTCCCAACTCAACAGATCCCAGAGGTTACATTTTAGACAGAGTAAAATCCATGTATCTTCGTTATCTGAAATTAGGCACAATTTAAAGTTAACAGGAGGAAAAATGGAACAAGAGGGTCTACTATTTAGAGTTGACTGAGTAAAATTTGAGTTAAGACACAAGAGGTAACAGTAGAAGGAAGAAGGAAAGGTGGGGATTAAATATTTGAAGAGATTGATATCTAGCCAAACTGCACTCAAACAGTCTTCTATGGATAATAGGGCACCTTTTGAGAGGTGGGCCATGATTCAAGGTTTAAAATTGAGGTGTGGGAGCAGAACTTTTTTCCATTTTCTTTTTCATTTGTGCCATTTTGTAAGTGTGTGCTATTACTAAACAGAATGAGAAAAGAATGCCCATACCTAGTTTCAGCAGTTTCTGAAGATTGCTATATTAGACTAGTCCACTGGTTTCCAAATTTGGGGCTGGGATCCCAAATGGCGTCACAGAAACATGGCCAGTAACCCATCTCTCTGGACTTTCACTGTGACCTATGCCAAGTCACCAGTCAGCATGTGGCCTGTGAGCCAGTGAACATTCATAGGGCCTAGACCCTCCTGTGTAGGCTTCTTGTTAGACTGGACACCTATAGCGAGTAGTGGGGTCTGTAAGCACACACTGCACACTCACACAAGTTGCTGCTGCCTTCCTGCTTTTAGATGAGTGGAGGGAGGGAGGGGAAGGAGGCTGGAGACCTACTGTTTTGATTTCACCATCATGAATTTTCAGTTGTTAAAATGGAGTCAAACAGGATAAAAGTTTGAAAAGCATTGCTCTAGTCTGATACTGCATAGGGTTGTGACTTCTAGTTCTTGTGAGACACATGTCCTTTAGGGTCTAGGCAACAAGCCCAGACTGTAGAAAGGTATTTATGAAATGAGATGAGGCTAAGATAAACTGGTGCACATCCTTTTAAGGCTACCACTAAGAATTCAAAAAATTGGCTCAATAGAGTATTACGAGCCACAGTAGATATTTCTAGATTGGGGTGATGTTTTAAAACTTGCTTGCATTTAATACTGCTAACCAGTTAAATTGTTTTCAATATGCCCCCCTTAGTTTGTAAGCCCTCTGCTGTATGTTAATGTAACGGGCCTTGAACTACTATTCATGTTCCACTCCTCTTTAACCCCCTTCACTGCCTCAGGTACAAACTTATGAGCCAATATTCAGCCCACAGAAGTCAGTGGTTTCTTTAACTGCTAGCTGCTGTGAACAAATGATACTAGACATTCGGCAGCAGTTGCAGTTAGCAGCGATATTCAGCCGCTGTCTGGTTAGGTCTTTGCAGATAAAGCTGGGACTGCCTTTTTTGCAGTTCTAATTTTATCTGGATATTGGCTGATCATCAGTCTTTGCCTCCTCCCCAACTCCACACCTATGAACTGCTGCAACACTATCTGAATAATTCCGCGGAGGTCAGGGGAATATTCAGCAGCACTACCCTCAGTGCTGCTGAACATCGCTCTCACCGAGGTCCGGTTAACAGAATAAACCCTTTTGGATATTGAGCCCTTAGACTGTAAGCATTCTTAAGACAGGAAAAGACCTGCATGTAATTTGCCTTGAACTACTACAATGACTACAAATCATTTGAATAGTGCTACAAGGCATACACAGTACTGTACATATAGATGTAAGACATTGTAAGCTCTGATGAGCAGGGACTATTTAATCAAGACGAAAAACATCACAAAACTGGGGACTAGAATATGGTAAGATACATATAAGTAGTGAACAAGAGAGTGAGCGGCATCAGGATCCAAAAGCAGCCTCAAAGAAGTGCATTTTTAGCCTGGATTTGAATAGGGCTAAAGAAGAAGCCTGACGCACTGATTCAGATAGTTTGTCCCAGGCATATGGAAAAGCAAGGTGGAATGAACAAAGTCTGGAGTTGGCAGTGGCTGAAAAGGGCACAGATAAAAGGGAACTGCCTGAGAAGCAGAGATAGCATAAGAACATAAGACATGCCATACTGGGTCAGACCTAGTTCCATCAAGCCCTGCATCCTGTTTTCAACAGTGACCAATCCAGGTCACAAATACCTGTCAGTTCCCAAAAAAGTACACAGATTCCATAATGTCTATCCCAGAGTAAGCAGTGGCTTTTCCTGGCCCTCTTTAATAATGGTCTATGGACTTTTCCTCCAAAAACGTGTCCAAATTTTGTTTAAGCCCAGCTATGCTAACAGCTTTTACTACATTCTCCGGTAACGAATTTGAGTTTTATTAATCGTTGCATGAAAAAATATTTTCTCTTATTAGTCTTAAATGGGCTATATTGTAGCTTCATTGTGTCTCCCCTACTCTTTCTATTTTTTGAAGGAGTAAACAACTGATCTATGTTTACTGGTTCCACTAAATTCATTAATTTATAGACCTCTATCATATCTCCCATTAGTCGACTCTTTTCAAAGTTCAAGAGCCCCATCCTTTTAAGCCTTTTCTCATAGGGGTATCCTTCCATTCCCTTTACCATTGTGGTGGATCTTCTCTGAACCTTTTCTAAATCTGCTATATCCTTTTTATCCCCATGCCTCTCTTCGTTCCTATCCAATCCCAATAATAATAGAACACGCCACACCAGTACTAAAAACCTTCTAATCATACCAACAAACAAGAAAATCTGCAAGCAAACTATCTACAACAGGGCCTTCTCCCTTTATGCCCCTCATTATGGAATGCACTACAAGGAGAACTACGGAACTGCTCTGACCATGCCGAATTCCGGAAGAGACTTAAACCCCACCTCTGAGGACTTCCGGTGACATGGTGGGCTAGGGAAGACGTGTCTTTCTTGGCTCCGGAGACCATCCTCCCCCCTATCTATGTTATTTGGCTGATAAACCGGTAATTTGCATGGCTTCACTTGGGAGAGACAACAGTGCCTGCGGAGAGAGTCGAAGAGTGGGTTAGTGCGGCCGTGAAGTTCATGGCGGTGAAATCTACTAAACGAGAAAAGCCTCGAGGAACAGAAACCAAGATGGCTGAAAGCGACCCGGCTGCCCAGGGCACGCTGGTGGAGGAAGTGTCCAAGGCAGTAGTTCTAGCCCTGGAGGATCGTCTCGGCGGCTTGGCGACACAAATGGCAGCGGTGGCACAAGCAGTCACAGAATTTAATGGACGTGTGGAGCAGGCAGAACAGAGAATTAGCTCGCTGGAAGATGAGCAGACCCGGGCCGAGGCCCGGATCCAGAAACTGGAGGAGGCCTTGGTAAAGCAGGCGGACAAAATAGAAGAACTTGAGAACTGGAGCCGAAGGAACAACTTGCGGTTTATTGGCATTGGGGAGTCTGTGCAGGAGAAGGACTTGCGACGGTACTTAGAGAAGTGGATACCTGTGAACTTGCCGTTGGAAGAGGCCTTGGGGGAGGCTGTCTTGGAGAGAGCTCATAGACTGGGGCCATATCGGGCTGGCAAAAACAGACCGCAGGTAGTCATTGCCAGGTTTTTGAATGTGGCTCAAAAAGAAGGGGTTTTGCGAGCAGCGCGACAGTTGCGGAGAACTGGGGAGAATGCTTGCTAAGTCTTAATCTTCCAGGACTACTCCGAAGGCGTTTCACAGCGCAGGAGGGCCTATAAAGAAGTTTGCAGCCGGCTGGTGGAGAAGGGCCTGAGATTCACGTTGGCCTATCCTGCGCGCTTGAGAGTGGACTGCGACGGAGGTCACTGTCTCTTTGCAACGCCGGAGGAGGCCATGGCTTATTGTAACCAGCGTGGGTGAATTCCTGCCTCAACACCTGAGCTAGGACTGCTACATTTGGGAGTGAGTTCGGAGACTGGTCTACCCGGTCTCTGTGAGAGACTTGGACTTGGCTGTAATCGGAGGCCTGGAGACGGGGGAGGTGGTAGTACCTGCCCGATCGGCGCAGAGCCGTCACTATGAACAATGTTTGCAAGTGTTTAGAACACTCTTGATGGTTGACTTTTATGTGTTAATTCTTAAATGCATTTGGGAGCATAAACGAGGGGGGAATCATGTTTATTTGTTTGCAGTTGTCAGGGGGGGGATATAATGGTCACCAAGGGATGGGAATTGGGAGCGATTGTCACTTCAGCTGGGGGGGAGGGGTGGTTGTTGTTCTTGTGGTACATGATGTTTGCTATGCCCTTAGGCGGGACGGTTAGATTTGCAGGGGGTGGAGTGGGGGATCAAGTGAACTGCATAGGCCGCCAGAGGAAGAAGCTGCAGCATTAGGTGGGCGGATGGTAGGGGGGAGGGGGGGCTCTGCATGTGCTGGATGTCATGGAAGGGCCTCGAGCACGAGGTCGGGGGATAGGAGTTGCAGGAGGAGAGGGAGAATCATTACAGGGATGGGGTAGGGGATGAAGGGGGGGGACTGGCCACAGGAATGGGTTGCAGAGCACGGGGAGAAGCTTGGAATGATCACTTGGTCCAATTGGCCTGGTATTGTCTGCTGGTGCAAATGTGAACTCGTGAGAAGGATTTGCATGGTGGAGGGGGGAGGTTCTACCTCAGTACAGCTATGGAGCAAAATAAAAGGGCACCATGGATTAGGGGGTGTAATGGGTAGTGGTACTAAAATAGTGTCCTGGAACGTTTGTGGGCTGGGGTCCCCGATAAAACGATACAAGGTGCTGCAACAACTCAAGCGCAAGCAGATTGGTGTTATCATGTTACAAGAAACCCATCAAACAGAGCTTGAACATGGGAAATTAGGCAAAGGACAAATTGCTAAGGTTTATGGAGCCCAGGCAGTGGGGAAAAAACGGGGAGTGGTTATACTGATTACTAAACATTTGGGGTGGGTGGAGGAAAGAGTAGAAACTGATTTGGAGAGTAGGTATGTTATGGTATGGGGCACACTGGAAGGTATTAAAGTAGATTTATGCTCAGTGTATGCGCCTAATGTTTACGAGGCCCGGTTTTATCAACATATCACACATTTGTTGGCAAAGACTACTGGCTATCAAGTTATCATAGGGGGAGACTTCAATGCGGTCTTAGATGAAAGTATGGATAGGTCTGGGCAGTCTGGGAATAGGGACATGAGGAGTGCACGGAGAATTTGGGGGCTGTGTGATGCGAATGGCCTGATGGATGTTTGGAGGGTGGTACACTCGGGAGAATACTCACATGTCTAGGGTTCATGGAACATGGTCACGTATAGACTATTTTTTGATCTCCGAATCGTTGTTTAGTCAGGTCTCCAAAGTGGAGGTGGGCCCTTCAGTTATCTCGGACCATGCAATGGTAATTCTGGAACTCAGAAAGCGGGCTCCAAATTGCAATGGGCTATGGCGGTATCCGCTGGAGCTCCATGGCGATGCTCAATTTGAGGGTTATCTGCGAGACAAATGGGAGGCTTATAAAAGCATCAATGAAGGGCCTGAGATTAATCCAATCCTCTTTTGGGAGGCAGGGAAGGCGGTGCTCCGGGGAGAGATTATCAGTTATCTTAGTTCAAAGCGTAAACGGATGAATCAGAGAATTATCGCGCTGGAGCATGAACTGGGGAAGGCGCGCAGGAGGCTGGCACTGGCTGGGAGCGTGGTGAATAGGATTCGTATGCAGGAGGTGCAAACGGAGTTGGAATTGTTGCTACACCAGCGAGCTAAAAAGTCGCTGATGTACTATCGGTATCAACTTTACTAGCATGGGAACCGGGCGGGAAGATTGCTATCATCTTTGATTCGGCCTGAGGGGGGCTCCAAACATATAGGGGTCATCCGGCATTCAGATGGGACTTTGAGGAGAGGTGAGGAGGAAATTGCAGAGATCTTTACTGATTATTTTCAACGACTTTACAGCGGGGAGGGAGAAAGAGAGGAGGAGGGTCGGGCGTTTTTGGAGGAATGTTCGCTGCCCACCTTAACAGCGGAGAATTTACAGGTTTTAAATCAGCCTGTCTCTCCACGTGAAGTTCAATTGGGAATCAAAGCTTTGAAGCAGGGGTGGGCCCCGGGAATGGATGGCTTACGGAGTGAGTTTTACAAAATTTTAGGGGACAAGGTAGTGGTTCCATTGGCAGAGTACTTCGGAGACCTTGTACAGAGAGGCTGTTTTCCTTATGAGCCGAATAAGGCCCTGGTCACTATACTGCCAAAGCCAGGGAGGGATCCGCTTCTGCCCGGTTCTTATAGGCCCATTTCTCTTCTTAATGTAGATATTAAAATCTTGGCCAAGATTATGGCAGACAGATTAGCAGAGTTCCTACCGGCCTTAGTTCACAAGGATCAGGTGGGCTTTGTGCGGGGGGCGGCATGCGGCCTATAGTTTGCAAAGAATTATGATTTCTGTGTGTGCGGGGCAGGTTGGTCGCAGGGACTCTATGTTAATTAGCTTCAACGCGAAAAAAGCGTTCGATAGGGTCAACTGGGGGTTTATGTATCAGGTTTTGGGGGGAATGGGTTTCACAGGTTTCTTTGTAGATGTGGTACGGCTCTTATATGCAGACCCTCGGGGAGCTGTTAGGGTGAATGGCAATATGTCGTCCGAGTTCCGAATTGGAAAAGGCACCCGGCAGGGCTTCCCGTTGTCCCCGTTGCTGTTTGTCTTGACCTTGGAACCTCTATTGATTCAAATTCGGTCAAGTGTACAGTTTCGTGGAATAGTAGTGGGGAAGACGGAATTCCGGGTGGCGGCATTCGCTGATGATTTGCTTCTGCATATAGCGGATCCTCAGGAGGGATTGCCTAGGTTGCTGGATCTTCTTAAAGATTATGGGGTACCCTCAGGATTCCGATTAAATTTGGATAAATCCGAGGCTTTGCTGGTAGGGGAGGCGTTGCATAGTGGGTGGTCAGGAGATTTCCCTCTACAATGGGCAGAGGGGAAGTTTAAATATCTGGGAATTTATCTGCCCGCACAGTTGGTAGATTTATATCAGTTAAATGTTAAGAAGATACTGACGGAGCTGGTCACTAGTGTTGATAAATGGAGAAATCTGCCGCTGTTGCTGGGTGGTCGTATCGCTTTGTACAAGATGGCTTTGTTTCCAAAATTGCTGTACGTGCTTCAGGCGCTCCCACTGCTGTTAAAGCGCTCTGATATCCGGAAGATGGATAGATTGATCAATCAGTTGCTTTGGAAGGGCAGGAAGCCCAGGGTGTGTTTGGATGTGTTGCGACAGCCTTGGGACAGAGGGGGAATGGGACTCCCTGATCTTCAGAAGTACAACTTAGCCTGTCTTATGCGCCATGTCCGGAATTGGATATGGGAGTTGGGGGTGTACACCCCGCTTGACATGCTTCGAGAGTTGGTGAGGCCCTGGCATTTACGATACATTCTGCACGCAAAGTTGGTTAAAGGGCTTGGGTCGGGCACTCAGCGTACGCTTTTGGATCCCATCCGTAAAGCCTGGAGGCATTTTTGTAGAGGCAAAGGGCTCCTAGCTAATTATTCTCCCTATCTCCCTCTTCAAGGGAATGGGGACTTCCTTCCTGGGACTTCTGGGGGGAGTTTTGTTAAATGGAATCAGCTTGGTATAGTGAATTTGGAGCATCTGATAAATGACGAAGGCAAATTGGAGTCTTTCGAGTTCTTAAGTCGGCGTTACTCTCTGGGGGGACGGGATGTTTTTCCTTATGCCTAGGTCCGAAGTTACATGCGTAGTATACCTCCCGTGGCACTGCGGGGAGCAGTCAGCTCCGGTATCGAAGAAGGATTGATGGGGGGGGGGGGGGGACTTTGGGACAGGGGTGGCCTGGTTACACAAAATGTTGTGGGAGTTGGAGTCACCGTCCATGTTGGAGGAGCTTGCCTCAGCCTGGACTCAGGATTTGGGGGAAGTGATAGAAGGGGAGGGTGTTCTGCAGAGCCTGGCTAATATCCCGAAGCTGAGTGTGCTGGTACGGCACAGAGACATGCAATATAAATTGGTAAGGCGCTTATATTATGCCCCCCCCCCCCCGAGGGCTTGGAGGGCAGGCATTAGTGAATCCCATTGTTGCCCTTTGGTGTGGGGAGAATAGAGCTACGTTAGGACACATGTTTTGGCTTTGTCCACAGGTTCGGGCCTTCTGGGGGAAGGTGCGAACTTATTTGGTTGGGTGTGTGCAAACGCGCTTAAATTTAACGGCGAAGAATATGGTATTGGATATTTGGGAGGATTCTGGGGGAGAGAATCTGGGACGTGTGATACTGCAATGGATGTGATTGGTGTTGGTGATTGCTCGGGTGTCTATACTGCAGAGATAGATGGATGCCAGGGGTCCAACATATGGGCTTTGGAGGGGGAGTCTGCATGCTGTGTTGCTGATGGAAAAGCATAGAGCGAGTGGTCATCAGAGGCGTTGGCAGCGTTTTTTGGACGGGTGGGGGCCTCACTTACACTCATTACCAAGCGGAACTCGTACTAGGATATTGAGCGAGGGTTAGGTGTTCACCAGAGGACAGTACTACTTATTTATGGTGATTCGGATTCCAGGGTAAACTGGCCAGTCCGGGTGGGTGGGAGGGGGCAGGAGGGATGGGTTGGGAAGGGGATGGGGGGGGGAGGGGGGTAGGTTAGATTATACGACTAAAAACTCATTTCTTTACTTAATGATGACGGGGCATTGTATAAGGTTGCTGGATGGGAGATGAAGGCATGTGAGTTTTACTCTGTTCTCGAAGTTCTTAGGCTAATGGTGCAGATTGTGTCCATGATGGTTGGTGTTTTGTTGATTTTGTGTGGATAACTCTGTATGCCTCTTTTGTCCTGTTGATAACTTGAAGTGACAATAAACACATTTAAACATAAACCCCACCTCTTCCAAGAACACTTTTCCCTGCTACCTTAACTTTCCCCTCAATCTTCATTTCCATTCTCCTCAAATTCCATTTCTCCCCTGCCCCACCCATCCTATAATACCTTTACCTAACTTATTATCCCGATGACCCCTCCCTATTTACCCTGTAAATATGTAAATAGTTCTTGTTCGAGACAAATATACTCATGTTCAGAAGTTACTTGTCTTAACGATATCTACTCATATTAAAAATTTCTGTTCCATGTAAACAGTTAGTAACATAGTAAATGACGGCAGATAAAGACCAGTATGATCCATCTAGTCTGCCCAGCAAGATCGCAAGGGTATGTGCACCTGCCGCTCCGTGCAGGCCACCCCTGTATGTTGATAAATTAGACAGTTAAGTTTATTTTGATTTTATCTTGTTGCTGTAAAGGGATCCACTGTGTCTGTCCCATGCCATTTTGAATTCTGTCACTATATTTGCCCCACCACTTCCATCGTGAAAGCATGTCAAGCATCCACCACCTCAGTGAAAAAGTATTTCCTGACATTGCCTTTCAATATACCCACTTGCAGCTTCATGTTATGCCCTCTAGTTTTACAGCTTCCCTGTCTTTGGAAGACATTTGTTTGTTCATTATTTCTCTAAGTATTTAAAGGTCTGAATCATATCTCCCCTGTCCCTCCTCTCCTCCAGCGTGTACATATTTAGGTCTTCAAGTCTCTTCTCATAAGGCTTCTGACGCAGGCTCCAAATCATTTTTGTCGCCTTCCTCTGAACAGTTTCCAGTCTTTTTATATCCTTTGCAAGATATGGTCTCCAAAACTGAACACAGTATTCCAAGTGAGGCCTTACCAGTGACTTATACAGTGGCATTAGTACCTCTTCCTTTCTGCTGGTAATTCCTCTTTGTATGTAACCCAACATCCTCCTGGCTTTTGCCACTGCCTTGTCGCACTGTTTTGCCACCTTGAGATCCTCAGAAATAATCACACCAAGGTCCTTCTCCTGGTCCATGCACACCAACCTCTCCCCCCCTATTGCGTACATTTCCCCTGGATTTCTGCTTCCCAAGTGCACTTCTTCGTATTAATCTTAACTGCCAAGCGTTAGACCATTCTTCCAGCTTTTGTAGATCTTTACTCATGTTATCCACTCCCTCAGGGAAGTCCACTCTGTTGTACATTTTTGTGTCATCTGCAAAAACGACAGACGTTTCCATGCAGTCCTTCAGCAATATCACTCACAAAAACATTGAACAGTGCCGGGCCCAGGACCGAACCATGGGGCACCCCGCTAATCAACCTACTTTCATCCGAGTGAGCTCCATTTACCATCACCTTCTGTCGTCTGTCAGTCAACCAATTTCTGATCCAGTTCACCACCTTGGGACCCATCCCCAAACTATTGGGTTTATTGATAAACCTCTTATGAGTAACAGTATCAAAGGCTTTGCTGAAATCCAGGTAGATGACATCCATCACATGCCCCTGATCTAATTCTCTGGTCACCCAATCAAAGAACTCAATCAGATTTGTTTGGCAAGACCGTCCTTTGGTAAAACCATGTTGCCTCAGATCATGCAACCTGTTGGTTTTGAGAAAGTCCACTATTCTCTCTTTCAGAAGCACCTCCATTACTTTTCCTGCCACCGAGGTAAGGCTCACGGGCCTGTAGTTTGTCACTTCTTCCCTGTCACCACTTTTGTGAAGAGGTATCACATCAGCCCTTCTCCAGTCCTGAGAAACTACTTCTGTTTCCAAGGATCTGTTGAAAACATCCTTTAACGGCCCTGCAAGAACCTCTCTGAGCTCTTTCAGTATTCTGGGATGTATCCTATCCGGTCCCATGGCCTTGTCCACTTTCAGTTTTGCAAGTTGTTCTAACACATCATCTTCTGTGAATGGTGTGGTATCTAATTCATTCCCATTTTTATATTTGGGAGTCACAGATGGTCCTTCTCCAGGATTTTCTGTAATAGAAACAGAACAGTAGTATTTGTTTAGCAATTTCGCTTTTTCAAAGTCGCTTTCCACGAATCCGTTCCAGCACTTCTGAGTCCTGCAATTCCATCTCTGATTTTCCTTCACTGATTTTCCTATGGTGGACCATAGGTGATGCTTTAGCAGCGGTTGAGATGGTGGTGTTCCACCTGGATATCAGAGAGACTATGTGAGCTTCTGGGGAGTGAGAATCAAGCACCAGAGTAATTTTGCTGATAAAAACCTGGCTGTCAAATGGAAGGAACCTGTGAGAAGCGTAATTTCTTTCTGTTTGATTTTGCATTTTTTGTTGGGCGAGTTTATAGATGATTTGATGATAGTCAGACCAGGGGACTGGTGATATATGGATGGAGGCTGTCGTGAGGTTGGTTCTGTGTGCTGGGAGGATAGGAGCAAATATGATGCCCAGTGTTCCACCTTTAATGTGAGTGGGGTTGGAGACGATTTGTGCAAATTGGAGGTTCTTCATGGCATCTATGAATCGTGTGACTTGTTGTTTAGCTAGTGAGGCTAGGATGAAATCTCCTGGCAGGATGTGCATATTCTGGTTACTGGTATGAGAGCATATTGAGTCAAGGATAGTGGCGAGATCATCTGGGCTGGAGGAGGGTGATCTGTAGACCAGACTGAGTGTGTGTTTGAGATTGTGATCATTTCCAGGTTGCGTGTGGAGGTAAGCTCTACGTTGTTGAATTGAAGTAGCTTTTTTGTAAGGATGCAGGCCCCCTCCTCCCCTTCCTGAAGTCCGTGCGCAGTTGTAGATGTTGTGGGTAGATTTATTTAGCTAGCACATTATCGGTTTCAAGTAACCAAGTTTGATAAGACACAGGATGACAATTTTGTTGTCTTTGATGAGCACTTTTATTATGTGGACTTTGTTTCTGCTTGATCTGGTGTTGATTAGGGCACATTTAATGGTGCTGTGGTTTGCTCTGGTTTTGGGTTGGTTGGAGTCCGTTGTTGAAGTGCCTTGTGGAAAGACTTTGATAAGGTTGGAGTGATTAACGTGTCTTGGTGGGTGTCAGGAAGACCAAAGCTTGGACTGTTTGATATGTCTAGGGTAACAGAGGAATTCAGGCAGAGTAGAGGGAGGAGTGCTGCCTGTCAGGACCGTGATGATTAGGCTGATTAAGGCTAGGGATAAACCTTTAAGCTACATATTGGCTGCATGGCAGAAATGCTTCGAGCTCTTACTAGATTGTAGCAGTGCACTGGAGGTTGGTTAACTGGTCATTTTATCTGCTTCTGGATATGGGAGCTTAATTATTACTAGCTCAGTGTTAAGGCTCAAGTGCAGTGTGGAGCTGACAATAAAGATCAATAGAGATCCTGTTGTGTATGGGTGTTTTAGCAGTGCGGTAGAGTACTTACATTTGTAGGTTTTATAGGTGTCATGCATATAGTAGGTGGCTGAAATGCTGCCTAGGACTGTCGGTGTGTAGAAGCTTTCCTTGCTTGTACCATCCACGGTGTACTGGGACTCTGAGTGCAGATGATCTGGTTCTCTGCGTGTTGGTCATGTTCTTGCTCTGCTGGGCTGTTTGTGGCCCTTTTCTGGGGGCCCGCACTAAAGGGCATTGCCAAAGGGCCCTCTAGCATGGGCCCACCTGAGCGTACTGAAGATTATGAGCTGCGTCCTTTTGACCCTGATGGCCTCTGCTGCAGGGGGGCTAGGGAATCCCTCTTCCCGTTCCCCTGCGGCTGACCGTCGATCAGGGATGCTGCCAGTGATGGCGCCTGAGCGTGCTGAAGATTATGAGTTTTGTCCTTTCGGCCCTGATTGGCCTCTGCTGCAGGGGTGTGGGGGAATCAGTCTTCCCGCTCCCCTGTGGCCGACCGCCAATCAGGGCTGCTGCCGGGTAGGAGTTGAGTTTAAGTCCCAAAGAGATGCTGGAGTACAGCTTGGCAAAGACAGCGTCCCGACAGGAGTGCAGACAGCAGTGTGCAGAAAAAGTGTGAATGGAGGACCAGGTAGCTGCCCAGCATACGTTCTCAATGGCTACTGAATGAAGATTGGCTACAGAGGTTGTCATAGCCCACACATTATGAGCAATGACATGACCCTCCAATGAGAATCCTGCTTCTACATCAGCAACAAAAATGCAATCCGCTATCCATTTAAATTGAATACATTTCATCACTGGTAGACTCAGGTGACTGGGATAAAAAATAATAATAATAATTGAGAGGATTTTCTGGGATCTTTAGTTCTATCCATGTAGTAGGCCAGCGCTCATTTGCAGTCTAGTGTGTAGTGCTGCTTCAGGCAAGAAGAAAATGGGAAGGATTACTGACTGGTTTACATGGAAGGAGACGACCACCTTCAAGAGGAAATGTGGATGGGTACAATAGAACCACCTTGTCATAGTGGAATAGAGTACGGGGGGAATCCGCCACTAGAATTTGTAGCTCGCTGATCATGTGAGCTACTACTACTAATAATACTGAGCATTTGCATAGCGCTACAAGAAGTATGTTGAGACACTGTCACGTTACGTTCTCTGTAAACAGTCTTGAATCGAAGGACGGTATATAAAAACTTTTAAATAAATAAATAAATGGTGATGAGAACTGCCCACAATATTCAAGGTTCAGTCGCACCATGGAACAATGTTGTTAAGTGCCGTCGAGTCAGTGTCGACCCAAGGCAACCCTCTGGATAGTTGTCCTAAATTGTGTTCGGTCTTCATTCAGGCGGCTCATTGTTGACAGACCCATAGCTGCAGTTATTGTATCGATCCATCTCATTGCTGGCGACGAATATTGTGCATACCATGGGCTGCCCGAAGGACAAACCAGTCAGTACTAGAGGAGATCAAACCTAAATTTTCTTTAGAAGCTCAGATGACAAGACTTCGACTTTCATACTGTCGACATATCATGTCAAGAGAGAGATCATTAGAAAAAAAGAAAGACATCATGCTGGGCAATCTGCTACCTTGCCCAACATGATGTCTTTCTCTTTCTCTAATGATCTCTCTTAATGATCTCTCTCTTGACATGATATGGCGACAGTATGAAAGTCGAAGTCTTGTCATCTGAGCTTCTAAACAAAATTTAGGTTTGATTTCCTCTAGTACTGACTGGTTTGTCCTTCGGGCAGCCCATGGTATACACAATATTCGTCGCCAGCACCATAATTCAAAAGAATAAATTTTCTTCCTGTCTTTTTCAATGTCAAACTTTCACATTCATAATGACATTATTGAAAATACCATGGTTTGAACAAGTTCAATCTTTGTGTAGAGAGAGAATCTTGTCTAGGTCCTTCATAGCCATTCTGTGAAGAGCAATGCGTCATCTGATTTCTTGACTCCTTGTCGTTTTTTTATTGATAGTTGATCCAAGTAGGTTAAAGTTGTCCACTATTTAATTTCTTCTCCATCAACGATGAACTTACTGATTTTGCCAGTTGTCAGGATCTTTGACTTCTTTACATTAAGATGCAGGCCCATTTTAAGACTATGTACCTTGATCTTGAGAAGCAAATGTTTCAGATCGTTTTCACTTTCAGCCAGTAAAGTGGTATCATCAGCATAGCAAAGGTTGTTGATGAGTCTTCCATCAATCTTCACACCTTGGTTGTCTTCATACAGTCCTGCTTTTCTGATGATTTCTTCTGCATATAAATTAAACAGGTAGGGGGAAAGTATGCAGCCTTGTCATGCACCCTTGATGATTTTAAACCATTCTGTTTCTCCTTGTTCCGTACAAATTGTTGTTTCATGATCAATGTAAAGGTTGTGCAAGAGAACGATCAGGTGTTCTGGTATACCCATGCTTCTTAATGTGGCCCAGAGTTTCTCATGGTTTACATAGTCAAAAGCTTTGCTATAGTTAATAAAACAAATATTTATTTATTTATTTATTTATATTCTCTTATATACCGCGCTATTCTGCATCAGTGCGGTTTACATTGAACAAACTGAAATTACATTGAATAGGGCATTATAACCTGGAGATAACTATTTTACAGGGAACATGGGCTATGGAGGGTTAAGTGGCTTGCCCAAGACCACAAGGAGCACCTGTGGGACTAGAAACCCCAGTCCTTCCGGCCCAAGGTTGCTGTCCTCTAGTGGGATTTGAACCCCCGACCTTCCGGCCTGAAGTACCTTGCCCCAACCACTAGGCCACTCCTCCACTCCACTCCACTAAATATAGATATCCTTTTGGTATTCTTTTGTCTTCTCAAGGATCTATCTCACATCTGTGATAATGTCTCTTGTTCCTCTCTCTTTCCTGAACCGTGCTTGCACTTCAGACAGATCTTGTTCCAGGTATGGTTGTAGACACTGCTGAATAAACTTGAGTAGAATCTTGCTGCCATGTGGGATCAGAGCGACTGTGCAATAAGTTCCATAATAAATTGGGTCATCTTTCTTTAGTATTGGAACAAACACAGTTCTTTTCCAGTCAGTGGCCAGGATGATGTATTCCAAATTTCCTGACAGAGCTTAGTAAGTATGGTAACAGCTGCATCAGATTGCTGTAATACTTCTATGGGAATGCCATCAATGCCTGGTGTTTTCTTCTTTGATAAGGCTTTCAATACTGCTTAGACTTCTTCTTTCATCACCAATGGTTCCGGATCATAAAGCGCAGTTACTCACCTGTAACAGGTGTTCTCCGTGGACAGCAGGAATCAGTCCTCACTTATGGGTGACGTCGGCACCGACGGAGCCCGCGCAGAGCAATTCCCCAGCTTTCAAAGAAAGCCGTTGGGATTGCTACCACACATGCGTGGTCCTCTTCCCGCCCAAGGGTGCCATCTTGCTCAGTCAGGTCCCTTAGCTTGAGCCCTACCAAGCAGATGGCAAGGGAAAGACAAAACTTCAGCACCTCATCAGGGGAGGAGGGAGGGTAGTAAGGACTGATTCCTGCTGTCCCTGGAGAAAGCACAGTTACTTACCTGTAACAGGTGATCTCTGGGAACAGCAGGAATAAGTCTTCACATGGGTACGTCGGTACCGACGGAGCCTGCACGGGAATGCTCCCCAGCATCCAATCAGAAAGCTTTTGGGAGCATCCCTCACGCCTGCGCACTGCCTTCCCGCCTTTTCCACTGCCTCTCCTCAGTTGAGTTTCATAGCTGAGACAAAAGGAGAGAAAGAGGAAAGGAAGATAGATAGATAGATAGATAGATACAACTCCTAGGGGAGGTTGGTGGGTTGTGAAGACTTATTCCTGCTGTTCCCAGAGATCACCTGTTACAGCTAAGTAACTGTGCTATCTCCAGGAACAAGCAGGAATGAGTCTTCACATATGGGGACTCCCTAGCTATAGATGCCAGGGGGAGATCCCATAAAATGCGTGTTCCTGGATCAGGACTGCAGTGCCCACACATGGATCTCCGGCATCCCATGAGGGATGGTGGGTAGGAGTTGAAAGGAGAGGAGCTGTAAGAAAAAACAGCAAAGCTAATGACTACAGGAGAGGAGTCCTTGGTATGTATGATAAGTACCATTACAATTAATTAATGAACAATCATAAAATGGATCTTACCTACTGGATTGTAGGAAGTAGATAGCGTGATGGAGTCTACTGGAGATTCAGTAGAGGATCCTCAAGGTGACCTCACAGCAGTGAGGGTGAAGGTCCAAATCTGGAATTGGCAGGTGACCCAGGTGTCAACTGGGGTAGTATAAGAACGGCAGGTCTTCAGTGGAAAGCTTTATGGAAAAAAGCTGAAAACTCTTTTAGGTACAGAGTCATTAATATTGAGGAGTAAACGAGGAAGACTGACCGATTTGGACAAGTAGCTTAGTCCTGGAGGGAAGAAGGGGTATGGAAAAAAGCCCGCATTCCCAAGGAGGACAGATATGTGAAGGGCTGAAACCTCAGAACTACTGAAGATCTACACTGTCTTTCCTAGCTGGTGAGAGATAGGAAAGATATTGAAGCATGATGTTTCAGGGATAGCGAGACCTAGAGTAAAGTGGAGCTGTTAGTACCACAGTAGTGGTTGTGTGCATAACAGCCCCCACATACCGAGGGACAGTATGAAGATATGCCAGCCCACTGTCTGGAACCTCTAAGAAGGTAAACCTTTATAGCATAGACAGTTAGGGAGATGGTATGTAATACATATCTACCTATAAAAAGCATCCCAACAGATACATATATAGAGGGATAGATATATATATATAATATAGATATATATAGGGGCATAACCTATGCACACACAGCTTACAGACATATGTATGTATAGAATATATAGAGATATATACATACATGAATATGTAAGTCTGAAGATACATGTCTGCAACTAAGCCCCATGAGAACATTCACATGAGAGATGTGAAGGAGAAAGATTCATCTAATAACAAGAAGGTGGAACCTACTTGAAAAGATATATAGAGAATCTATTCCTCCGGGCTAAGCGGGTGCAGGAATGCTATCCAGTGAAATAACCAGGATGGTTTGCGTGAAAAAACAGAGGATAATATCAGTCTGTAGAGAGCAAGTCGTGAGTTCTGTAGAACTCTGACATGGTAAATGGACAGAAAAAACGCATAGAAGGAGATACCAGGATGACCCACTGGAGGGACACAGGGGTATCATGCGTTACTGGTAGAATATGTGCTGTCCATGAGGAGTAGGATAGCAGGAGGGCAAGCCGTAAGGAAAAAAGAGCATATTCCTGCAGGATTGGGAAACTCCTTGGACATTCACGCAGAAAAAGCTTGTGTCCTGTATTATAACAGGAGACAAGAGGGTGTGGAGAACCCTCACAGTCATGGAAAATGACTGATAAGCCTTTTCTACTATACAGAATAGCCATCAGAGACAAAGTTCAATGCTCTCTAGCAAGTGCCCATAGTAGAAAGCTTCTCTGAAGATTGCAGAGAGCATTATGCAGGAGAATTAGGAGATAAAACTGACTGTAGGTCAGCTGTGTTGCCACATCCAAGGAAATGGAGATGGCCAGAAAGAAGATAATGTGAGAAGCCTGAAGTGAGTAGGATTATCCAAGATAGATGAGGACAATCTTGGAATCACTACTAAGGCTAGACAGACTGGAAACTTGTGGGAAAGTACCAGTAGATGAATCACTGGAACTCCTGCATGAACAGCAACTGAAGGAGACAGCAGAGAGAATCTGCCTGTGAAACACAGAGAGAACAGACAAAGGGAGAGGAAATGGTCCTGTCCCTGTCTGATAAGCTGTCCAGAGAATTTAGTCAAAGAAAAACTCTACACTGAAATGAAGGTGTACAGTATGGTACCACTCATTCAGGAAAAACCGGGATGAGAGGGTAGAAGAACAGGAACTGAAGGGTGATTTACCATATGGTGAGTCAGCTGAAGAAGAAAATGTTCATGTTGGGACAGAAACTATCATGGGATAGTAGTTAACTTCTCTTCTAGGAAGGAAGAAGAGGAGAAATCTGTAACCCATAGACAAGAATATCCTGACAGCTGAGTACATCCTGAAGAAAGGAAGCCATGTGTAGAGCTTTAAAGAAAAAAACAGTGAACAAACTTCTGTTAAGAAGAGGTTAACTGTAGGTTGCAACCTTTAGGAACCTATGGTTGCTGGGTATGCTTAGACTGGTTAGAGTTTAGATTCTTCAGACCAAGACGAGGTGTCCCCTGCTTGGGTACATCAGGATGATGAGCAGGAGAAGAGTGAAATCTTCTTTTCTTAGGGAAAGAAGGTTTGGTAGGACATTTCCTACCTCCTGAGGAAGAAGGCGGCTTAGGATGGTTCCTAGAACCAGAAAAGTCAGTGGAGCAATGAGCAACCTGACATAAAGCCTCCTTATTGAAGAGATTTTCTCCAGTACAAGGAGAATTACCCAGTGTGTGTTGTGCCCATCTGCTCAAGTCTGAAGCTTGGAGCCAGGCTCTACGACGTGCTCCAATGGCAATAGCAGAGGATCTGCTAACAGACTCAAAAGAGTCTAGAGAAGCACGAGAAAGAAACCAAGAGATATTCTGGCTATGACTAAGAAGCAAGGAATAGTCTGCAGCCTTAGGCTCTGATAGAAAAGGAGTCAAAAGAGATAATTTCTTTGTGACCTCCTGGAGAGATAGACTCATATAAAATATATAAGAGAGAATCCTTGATGCCAGCATAGATGTTTGGAAGGTTTGACGTCCAAAGGCATCAAGAGCTCTAGATGCACGACCTGGCGGATAAGAAGAATGCTTCTTCTTGCTTTTTACCTTCCTCATTGCTGATTCCACTACAATGGAATGATGGGGAAGTTGAGTTTTTTGAAACCCTGGAGAGGGGGGCACCTGATACAGAACATCAGTTGCTGTAGAAGGTGAGGGAACCCTTAAAGGTGATTCCCATATTCTCAGAAGAAGATCCTGCAAAGAATGATGTAAAGGAAGCATTATATTTTCCTTTTCTGCAGGAGAGCCTCGAGTAGGATCACAGCCAGGGATAGGAATAGCAAGAAATATTGCCATGTCAAGGAGAAATTTCTGAAAAGAGGGATCTCCAATGGGAACTATCCCTGGGCAGGCTAAGGTTGAAGGAGCAGCCTGAGCACCAGAGGATGTACTGGTCTGGTGCAGAAAAAGAACCCCACTAGAAGGATAGTGGTACTGGCAGTCACGATTTGAGGCAGTGAGTACTGCATCGTCCATGCCAGGTATCGATTCCAAACTAGGCATAGAAAGGATCGATGGTACCGATGTAACTGCAGGAACCGACATCGATACCGATACCGGTAGCTGAGTCGGAATCGGAGACGGTAACGCCATCGCAGCAGTCATCGGAGGCTGCTCAAGCGGTACCGAGGGAACCAGAAACGCTTGGTGAATATCCTCGGTACTGCGTATCCGGAAACGATAAGGGTCGGTTCCGAGACACGTCGGTACCCAGTCATCTAGACTAGATATCGATTCCAGACTCGGCATCGAAGGGAGCGAGTCTATCGATGCATGTATAGAGGGTACCGACGTCGGTGGTGGTATCGGCGATGTTGCCGATACAGGAAAGTCAATCTGGGTCGTATCGATCCATCCCGAAGGTACCGAGGACGCCAGATGATGATCCCTGGTGAAGAGTGGATCACGCAACACCGGAGCCGATGCCGGGGTATCAGTACCGCTCGAAGCGGATGCCACCACCGAGCATGGCTCAGATACAGGAAAGTCAATCTGGGTCGTATCGATCGGTCCCGAAGGTACCGAGGATGCCAGATAACAATCCCTGGTGAAGAGTGGATCACTCAACACCGGTGCCGATGACGGGGTATCGGTACCGCTCGAAGCGGATGCCACCACCGAGCATGGCTCAGGTATGTTCTGTGAGGGGTGAGCCCCAGGAACAACCTGAAACCCCTGAAATGCTTTGGAGCCCGGAGACTCCCGCCGGGGTTTTTAATGCCAATGGGGTCTTGAGGGCAAGGCTGGAGCCGTCATCATGCTTGGCATGAGACCTACCACTCAAGAACTGGCTAGTCTTAACAGACTGTATGTGGGTTACCTGATCCTGTAGAGAAGAAAAGGCCAGTGCCCGCACTCCGGGAGGGAAAACGGTATCGAGGGAAACTCGAAAGAGGGAAGTTCTTCTCACAGTTTCGCAGCCTGATTGTTCAGGGGAAAAAGGGTCAGGACCCAAACAGGTTAGACACCAGGCATTGGAGTCTAAAAAGAAAACTGTGTTTCCACAGTGAAGGCACTTCTTAGGGGAAGAAGGCTCCATGATGGAGAGGCCTTGCAGGCCCAAAAAATTTAAAGGCAGAAACTGAGGGAAAAATCTCCCTGAGTTTAAGAAAAAGAAAAGAAAAACCCACCGGCGGTACCGGTGGCGGCGGAGAAAACAGCCGCGACCACAAGAAAACAAGAAATAAATAATTAAAGAAAAAAGTTTCTGCGGTGACAGGAGAACGTCCTGCCGGCTCCGCGGAAAAACGAAAACCGAGGAGAGGCAGTGGAAAAGGCGGGAAGGCAGTGCGCAGGCGCGAGGGATGCTCCCAAAAGCTTTCTGATTGGATGCTGGGGAGCATTCCCGTGCAGGCTCCGTCGGTACCGACGTACCCATATGTGAAGACTCATTCCTGCTTGTTCCTGGAGATTACCTGTTACAGGTGAATAACTACGCTTTCTCCTGGAACAAGAAGGAAGTCAGTCCTCACTTATGGGACTCCCTAGCTACAGGCTACCGTACCTGTAACCAAAAAAATGCCTCCGCGAGGCCGTAAGCAGAAGTCGAAGCCCGAAGGAGCCCGGGTCTTCGGGGCAAAACCCTCGGTAGTCGTGAAGAAGGGTCGGAGGGCAGGAGTTGCTTATACCCCGAAAGATTATGGAGTCCCGCTGTCCCAGCGGGACTCCCTCTCCAGGCAGTAGTGGACGGCGAAGGTATTCGTAGAAGACTAGGTTGCCGCCATTGCAAATGTCCATCATGGGCACGGAGCACAGCAAGGCCACCGAGGCCGCTTTGGCTTGGACCCCATGTGCAGTGGCTCAACGATCCAGACGGACGCCCGCATTTGCATGGGCGAACGAGATGCAGTCCACCACCCAAACAGAGAGGGTACGCTTGGTGACTGCTTGTCCCTGCCTATTGGGATCTTAGGTCACGAAGAGCCGTTCAGACTTGCGATGAGATCGGGTAAGCTGCAAGCAGAAGGTGAGGGCCCGCTTGCAGTCGAGGGTGTGGAGAGTCGCTGATGCCTGGTCGGCGTAGGGCCTTGGGAAGAAAGTCGGGAGCACTAACTCTTGGTTGAGATGAAAGGCCAATACGACCTTGGGTAAGAATTTAGGATGTGTCCGGAGGACCACCCTGTTCTGATAAAGCTGGTGTAAGGGGCACCAGCCATGAGCACTTGAAGCTCACTGACTTGGCGAGCCGAGGTAAGTGCCACCAGGAAGGCCACCTTCCAGGACAAATGCCAGAGCGAATATGTCGCCATCGGCTTGAAAGGCAGACAAGTGAGCTGCGTGAGCACCACATTCAAGTCCCATTCTGCTGGAGGGGGACGGATGGGTGGCTTGGACAGCAAAAGGCCCTGCATAAAGCGGGAGACTAGTGGTTGCCCTGAAAGAGGCTTTCCCCCAACAGGGAGGTGATTAGCCGATATGGCGCTCAGATGAAATCTAACAGAGTTCGACTTCAGCCCATCCCTCAAGAGGTGGAGAAGGTACTGGAGAACCCACCGACCCGGGCATGAGAAGGGGGTCGATCTGGTGCTCTGAGCACCAGACGGAGAAGCGTTTCCACTTAAAGGCGTAAGCTCGCCTAGTGGAGTCCTTCCTCGAGGCGAGGAGAATTTCCTCAACCTCCTCTGGAAGGCCCAGAGAGGCTAAAGGGACCCGTTCAGCCGCCAGGCCATGAGGAATAGGGAGGGTAGATTCAGGTGTAATACCCGACCCTCCTTCTACGTCAGCAGGTCCCTGGGGGATCGGAAGCTCCGACGACAGCCGGAGCAGGATTGGAAACCAAGGCTGCCGAGGCCACGAGGGGGCCACGAGAATCAGCAATGCCCTGTCTCGTTGAGCCTTGAACAGAGTCCTCGCAATGAGGGGGAAAGGAGGGAATGTATAGAGAAGACTGGAGAACCAATCCAGGAGAAATGCATCGGGGCCCTCCCTGCTCGTTTCGGCACTGGGCCGCAGAAACAAGGGAGTTGTGTGTTCTGAGGGCTGGCAAAAAGGTCCATCGCTGGAGTGCCCCAGCGTAGAAACAGGCAGCCTGCCACTCTGGGATCGAGACGCCACTCGTGGGGGCGAAGGATTCTGATAAGCCTGTCCGCCAGGCCATTCTTCTGACCCGGGGAGGTACATCGCCTTTAGGGACATCCTCCGCCGGACGGCAATAAGAGCAGATGAGGACTGCTTCCCTGTGAGGGAGCGCGACCCGGTGCCCTCCTCGTTGTTGATATAAAATATCGCTACCCGGTTGTCGGTCTACACCAGAAACGACGTCCCGCTGAGGACATTCGCGAAGGCCTTCAGGGCCCACCGGATGGAGGATGCGGGGGTTTTGCCACAAGTTCAGGGACAAGCGAATGTCGGGAAGAACCCTGACGGGGTCCCTCAGGTGCCCGAGGGATTGATTCAATTGGGAGCTGAGGCACCACTGGGTCGTCCACATGTGCAGGTGGGAGTGAGGAGCCACATGCATGGTCGAGGTCATGTGGCCCAAGAGACATAGCATGGACCGAGCGGTGATCTGGTGGGCACTCTGGATGCAAGCCGCCAGAGCCTGGAGTCGGTTGGAGCGATCCACCGGCAAGAAGGCCATGGCCTGCCGAGTATCGAGGCGTGCCTCGATGAATTCAAGAGCCTGTGCCGGCTCGAGGTGAGATTTTGGGTAGTTTAACAAGAACCCCAAACTCTCCAAGAGGAGGACATTAAGTGACATCACTTGTCGGGCCTCCTCGACAGAGGAGCCCGTAACAAGCCAGTCGTCGAGGTAGGGAAACACCGACACGCCCCAGCGCCAAAAGTTGAGCGGCGGCCACGACGAGGCACTTCATGAAGACCAGTGGGGCAAAGTGCTCTCCCTGCACCTTGAAACGCAGGTACTGCCTGTGTTGGGGGTGGATCAGATATGGGCGTAAGCATCCTTTAGATCCAAGGAGCATAGCCAGTTGCCCTGCCGGAGGAAGGGCAGCAGCACGCCAAGAGATAACATCTTGAATTTCTCCCACACCAGAAACTTGTTTAGCTTGCGGAGGTCGAGGATGGGCCGCAGACCCCCCGTCTTTTTTGGGATGAGGGAGTACCAGGAATAAAAGCCCCGACCTCGAAGGTGGGAAGGGACCTACTCGACTGCCCACTGGTAAGGAGGGAATGTAATTCCCGCTGCAACAAGAGCTGGTGTGCGGGGAGTTGAGGAGGCTCCGCCGAGAAGAAAGGGGGTGGGAGCCTGTCGAAGTGAAGGCCATAGCCCTCCCGGATGACCTGGAGGACCCAGTGTCCGAGGTGATAAGCACCCACACCGGGGGCAAATGGGACAGGGGTTCTCCCCACTGGCTGCTGCGCCACCGGAGGGCGAAGGGCCATGCCATTGGCATCAAAACCCCTGAGGGGATTGTGGGTGAGTCGGCATCTGGGCCTTCGGGCCTTCTGGTTTACGGTGACCCTGGCCAGACTTCCCCTGCGCAGGAGTGGTTGGTGTGGGGGTAGCCGGGTACAGCGGGTAGCCGCGGTACTGGAGGCCTTTCCTCGGAAAGAAGGGCTTCTTGGCAGGTTGCTTTTTCTGAGGCAGCGTCGAGGTCTTGTAGGAGAGACAGGTCCTAGTGATATACATATACTCCATCTCAATCTCCGCAGCCTTCTCCTCCATTGGCTTACCAAAGAGTTGTTCGCTGAGGCAAGGTATATCCAGGAGCCTCTCCTGCACCCCCTGCTCCAAATCCAAAGATTGGAGCCAAGCCTCGCGGCGGGCTCCGATGCCGGAAGCCACCACCCGAGCTGATGTCTCGAAGCCGTCATAGGAGGCTCGAGAAATATACTTGGAGCAATCCGCCACTGATTTCAATAGGATGCGGAACCTGTCGAGGGGCTCACCCTCGAGGCCAGCGGAGAAGCCTCCAAGTTTTTTTGCCAAGTCTCGGAGGAACATATCCATATATAATTGGTATGCCTGGATGCAACAGGACAGCATGGAACCTTGATAGGCCTTGCGGCCCAGGGCATCAAGGGCTCTGGACTCCCGGCCCGGCAGAACCGAGGAGTGGGACTTCGGGCTTTTCTGCTTCCTCATGGCTGATTCCACTACTGTACCATCGAGGTTTGTGGAAGTTGAGTCTTACGGAAGTCTGGCCCTCGCTGCACCTTGTACATTGTGTCAAGGCGCTTGCTCACAATGGGGACCGAGGCTGGGGCCTCCCACATGTGGAGCAACAGCCAGGAGAGGATCGGCGGCACTGGCACGGTGAGAGATTCCCTGGGCGGAGCCTCATACTGAAGAATATCAAGTTCTTCAGCATGAGTGTCTTCCTCGGTCTGGGTGACCAGGTTGAGGGCCCGAGCCATGTCTCAAGTAAAAACACCAAAAAGGAGGTGTCCTCGGGTGGTGAGTGCTGCTAAGGATCAGGCGAAGAGGGGTCCGACGGAAGGTCCCAGTGGGTACGGGTCTCCGGGGATGTGTCCCCATCGGATTCCAAGTCCCAGAAATCGGTCAAGGGATCCGAGCCGGGCAGTTCGCCCTGTCCAATGGCCGGTGGCCTGGAGCCAGAAGCCCTAGACGAATTCGCCCCCGAAGAACAGGAGAGCTAGCGAGACGACGTCGAGGACCTTCACAAAGCTCATGGCTCTCAGGGGTTTCCTGGACGGATTTGGGTGTCCCACGCGAGGGACCCGCGGTCTCCGGGTGCAAGTCACCGAAGCTGGCTATGAGCGCCTGCTGGGAAGTAATGAACGCAGAAACGCTGCATTCTAGCACCAGCATATGGGACTGCCACATGGGTGTGGGGCCCTGGGATGCTGATATCAGAGTCACTGGATCGGGCATCGAGGAGGAGAGGGGGTCCTCACCAGGACAGCCCTCAGGAGACTGGGCGCCTTCGCCGGAGGCCTCCGTTTCTCTGCGAGGTACCTTGTGGGGCCACTCATTGTCCGACTCTCGGGAACGCCGACGGGGGCTAAGCGACTGGGCGCGGGAGCGCACGCGCTTCTCAGGGGCCCCAGTGACTTCAAGGCCACCTTCTTTTTGCGCCATTCCACCTTGGGGGACCCCTAGTCCGAATGCCATCTGGAACGTGGTGGCTCAGGGGGAGAACCCACCGGACGGGAGATGACCGAGGGTGCCACCGGGGACTCCGGTGCAGCCTTTCGAAAAATGTCTTCGGACTTCTGCTTATGGCTGAGCAGGGTCTTAAGAGGACATTTTTGGTTGGCTCCCAGACACCTTAGACAGAAGTCATGAGTATCCGTAAGCGACATGTTCCTAGAGCATCTATCGCATTTTTTAAACCCAGTGGCCATGAGGGCAAAAACGGCCCCTGTGAGGTCGAAGACCCACGCAGCCAGCAGTTGGAGAAAAAAGGGCGCGCAGCCCAGGAAGAAAAATTTTAGAAAGGGTATACCCACAAGCTCCAAAAGAGAGCAAGGGGAGGACGGGTAGAGGACCGGTGCAACCAGAAAAAAAGAGATATAGCCTGTTAAGGCAAGGAAAACGAAAACCTTTTCCGAGGGATGAGGACGTGCGTCCAAAGGGTTCCACAGAAAAAGGGAAACTGAGCAAGATGGCACCCTTGGCTGGGAAGAGGACCACGCATGTGTAGTAGCAATCCCATAGGCTTTCTTTGAAAGCTGGGGAATTGCTCCGCGCGGGCTCCGTCGGTGCCGGTGTCACTCATAAGTGAGGACTAACTTCCTGCTTGTTCCTGAAGAAGGTACAGGTTGAAAAAGCTGTTGGTCCACTTGATTTTTATCATATAATGACTCTGCATATTTTTTCCACCTTTTCTTTATCTTCTCAGCATCATTCAACATGGATCCTTGAGCATCGTGTAACATTCCAATTTGAGGCTGGAATTTTCTCTTTAACTTTTGTAGCTTTAGGAAAGCCGATCTTGTTCTTCCTCTAATAGTTTCTGCTTCTATTTCCTTGCATGCATCATTGTAGTACTGCTCCTTGTCTTGTCTTGCTGCACATTGGAAATCTCTGTTGAGTTCTGCAGTTGCCTCTCTTTCTCCTCTGGCCTTAGTTTCTCTGGGCTATTTTGGCTGTTTGTGCTTTTTCACCTTTTGTAGAGATTTCTCACTTTCTTCCAACACAACCTTCTTGATGTCATCCATAATAGAGGCATTATAATATCCTTTGCTTTCTTCTGCATTCCTTTCCTTATGATTCCTAGCATTCTATTTGCTTTCTTGGCTACCATTGCACAATTGGCAGAGAGTTTCAATGTATTATCGATGATGCCTAAATCCTTTACCTGGGTGGTGGTTCCTAAGGTGGGTTCTTCTTCCCTAACTATATAACTTTGCACTTGAAGACATTAAATTTCATCTGCCATCTGTACACCAGTTTTCTAGTTTATTAAGGTCCGCTTGCAGTTTTTCACAATCCTATTGTGTTTCTCTTAATTTTGAATAACTTTGTCTCATCTGCAAATCTGATCACCTCACTCGTTATTCCCATTTCCAGGTCATTTATAAATATGATAAAAAGCAGCAGGCCAACCACAAATTCCTGGGGTACTCCACTACACACCTTTCTTCGTTGAGAAAATTGGTCATTTAGCCCTACTTTCTGCTTTGTATCATTAAAACAGTTCCTGATCCACAAAAGTACATTGCCTCCTATCCCAAGACTTTTAATTTTTGCCAAAAGTCTCATGAGGGACCTTGTTAAAGGCTTTCTGAAAATCCAGATACACTTTATCAACCGGTTCATCTTTATCTACCTGTTTATTCACAACTACAAAAAAATATAACTGATTAGTAAGACAAGATTTCCTTGGCTAAATCTATGTTGGCCTTCTCCCATAAAACTACGATTATCTACATGTTCAGTAATTCTATTCTTTATAATGGTTTCTACCATTTTGCTTAGTACCAACGTCAGACTCATCAGTCTGTAGTTTCCTGGAACCTTTTTAAAAATTGACATTACACTGGCCATTCGCCAATCTTTAGGTACTACAGATGATTTGAATGACCGTTCACAGATTGCTAATAGTAGGTCTACAATCTCATATTTCAGTTCTTTCAACACCCTGAGATGTATACCATCTGGTTGAAGGTGATTTGCTACTCTTTAGTTTATCAAATAGTTTTAATACATAAGAACATAAGACATGCCATACTGGGTCAGACCGAGGTCCATCAAGCCCAGTATCCTGTTTCCAACAGTGGCCAATCTAGGTTATACGTACCTAGCAATATCCCCAAAAGACAGCTTCCACAATGCTTGTACTGGGTCAAGCATTGATATCCTGGGTCCCTTTTTAATAGTGGTTTATGGACCTTTCCTCCAGGAACTTGTCCAAACCTTTTTTAAACCCAGCTATACTAACAGCCCTTACTACATCCTCCGGTAACAGATTCCAGAGTTTGATTACACGTTGAGTGAAAAAATATTTTCTCTTATTTGTCTTAAATAGTTTACCCTGTAGCTTCATTACATGTCCCCTAGTCTTTCTATACTCTGATAGCGTAAACAATTGATCCACGTTTATCCGTTCCACTCCATTCATTAATTTATAGACCTCTATCATATCTCCCCTCAGCCGTCTCTTCTCCAGGCTAAAGAGCCCTAACCTTCTTAGCCTCTCTTCATAGGAGTAGCCTTCCATCCCCTTCACCAATTTGGTGGCTCTTCTCTGTACTTTTTCTAATAACGCTATGTCCTTTTTAAGATACGGTGACCAGAATTGCACACAATATTCAAGGTGCGGTCGTACCATGGAGCGATACAGAGGCATTATAATATCCTTTGTTTTGTTCTCCATCCCTTTCCTTATGATACCTAGCATTCTATTTGCTTTCTTGGCCGCCGCTGCACACTGGGCGGAGGGTTTTAACATGTTATCCACAATGACTCCTAAATCTTTTTCCTGGGTGGTGGTTTCTAATGTGGAGCCTTGCATTGTGTAACTATAGTGTGGGTTGTTCTTTCCTAGGTGCATAACTTTGCACTTGTCCACATTAAATTTCATCTGCCATTTGGATGCCCAGTCTTCCAATTTATCCAGATCCTCCTGCAGTTTTCCCACAATCCTCTTGGGTTTTAACAACTTTAAACAGTTTTGTGTCATCTGCAAATTTGATAACCTCACTAGTTATTCCCTTTTCCAGGTCATTTATGAATATGTCAAAAAGCAGCGGACCCAGTACAGATCCCTGGGGTACTCCACTATTCACCTTTTTCCACTGGGAATATTGGCCATTTAGCCCTACCCTCTGCTTTCTATCTTTTAACCAGTTCCCGATCCACAATAGTACACTGCCTCCTATCCCATGACTTTTTAGCTTCGCCAAAAGTCTCTGATGGGGGCGGAGCTTGCCGGCGAAGGGAATGGCCGCTTGAATTGTACTGCTCCGACCTAGCCCGTAGAATCCGGTCTCTCCCCCGTGTCCATTGCCTTCGGAGCTGGAGAAAATAGGCTAATTACGCTGCCCAAGATGTCGACCTTAAAACCTGCCCGTCTAGATTTCCAGTCGGCGGTCGGACTGGCGGTCAAACGCTCAAAACAGGAATCGGCCTCCCCACAAAAGATGGCGCCGGACAAAGATATCACGGCTGGGGAGCGAGAGATTTTGCAGGAGCTGAGAGCTGTGAAAGATATGGTCACCTCCAGTAACTCGGCAATAACACAGATGCAAACTGACATGCAGGACGTAAAAGATGCATTAACGGAGGTAACCGGCCGCCTGCACACTGTGGAAGTGGAAGCAGATCGCTGGCGAAACTCAATGGCGCAGATGGGCCCACTTGCAAATCGGGTAAAGATATTGGAGAATCAAATGGAAGAGCAAAACAACCGTGCAAGAAGAAGCAATATCCGAATCACAGGTATACCGGAGGGGAGAGAGGGAATCGACATTATCAAATATTTTGAGAAACTGATCCCGGATATATTACAACTTACTTTTGCCCCAGCATTGGAAATTGAACGCGCCCATCGGGTACCCTCCCGCACCAGCAGTGGAACGCCGCACCCGAGACCTGTGGTTTTGAAAGTACTACGTTACCAACAAGCATTACAGATTCTACAAGCAGCTAAGGTGAAAACGGCGCTCCAAATCGATGGCAATAAAATTGCGTTTTATCCAGACCTGTGCAAGGCTACGGTTGAGAAGCGCAAGGAACTGTTAGCGTGCAGGCCTCTGCTTCAGAAAGTAAATGCTCGGTACAGCCTCTTTTATCCGGCTCGTATGAAGGTGACATGGAACAATATGACGCGATCCTTTGATAAGGGCGAGGACCTGAGATCGTTTCTCCGAGAGCAAGCCCACATGGAAATTGGGACATGACAGTCTAATGGGACCTTTGCCGGTACTTTTATAGGCTACCCATGTGATTGGGGTATTGCAGGTATATGATGATGAAGAGTGGGAGACATGTACTTTTTCTTCTTTCCCCTTCTGTTTTCATTCCTACATATGCTCATACTCACATTGTATTCCAATAACAATGTTGTGTATAGTTAGAAGGGGGGAGAGAACTATGAGAATACTAAAAAGAGGACTTAATAGGGCTAGGGTGAGGGGAGGGAGCAGGGAACGGATGGTTCGAATAAGCGGGATAAGCTGCACCATACAGGTTAATATGTGTTATACACTGTGGTTGTCAAACAAATCTGAGAACATAGTTAATCCCTTATATCTGCAGGGAAAGGGGATGGTGGCGAGTGCTATTACATATGATTCAAGTGATTGGACTCATGGCTAACACTAAATTAAAATTTTTAACCCTTAATGTTCAGGGTATCACCAACCCAATTAAACGCACGAAAATACTAAATTATTGTAAGAAACAGCGTGCAGACGTAGTATATCTACAAGAGACACACCTTTCTTTCTGCGAATCTCAGAAAGTAAAAGGAGAATATTATCAAAATGTTGTGTCTTCCCCAGCACAGAAGAAAAAGGGCGGAGTAATCATCTTAATTCGGAGGACGTTGAAACCGGTAATTGAGGAAACAGCGATCGATCCGGCAGGGAGATGGGCCAAAGCGATAGCCCAGATACATGATGATAGATATACCCTGATGTCAATTTATGGCCCAAATCTAGATGAACCGCAATTCTATGAAAATGTGGCACACGAGCTCCTGACGGTGGAGATTTTAATCTCATTCGAGACCCATTAATTGATAGAGCCCCATATAAGTCGCAACATAAGCCGAAGGCTAGTAGAATGCTGACAAGCATAATGGAATCCATTGGCTTGATGGACCCATGGAGGTTAATGTCTCCTTCAGCGCGGGAGTATACATACTATTCGATGCCCCATAACACACAAACGCGCATAGATTATTTTCTAATATCCAAGACATTATTGAATAGGATTACTGATGCTCGACATTTGGCTAAAGCAGTTTCTGACCATGCAGCGGTACTGTTAGAATTGGATACTGGCATCACCCTAAAACCACAGGTGAGATGGCATTTTGACCGAGCTTGGCTGGCGGATACGGAGTTCCGAAACATCATTGAAGCTGCCATTACCGAATACTTCACTTGCAACCAAAGCTCTGACACGGCAACGTGGGCTTGGTGGGAAGGCTTCAAAGCTAGTATGAGAGGGCGCATGACATCATATAGCATACAAAAGAGTGACAAAACAACGACTGATTGAACTTGAACAGGAGATACGCACAGGAGAACGACTGCTCACGAAGCGGGCCGACTTGCTGATACTACTCAGGCTGCAAAAGTTGAGATATCAATACAATGCCATACTGAACTCTGAAGCAGACCTGCAGATCAAGGCTCAAAGAGGGTTGTATTACCACGAGAGCAATCGGGCGAGTGCGTTGTTAGCTCGCATGCTCTGAGCGAAGAAGGCTGTAACAAGAGTCGCGGGATTGAAAGACGCTCAGGGCAACATACGGATTAAGGATGAGGAGATACAAGCTATATGTGAAGATTTTTACGCTAAACTATATCAGATGGAGATCGATAGCAGTATGGATTCGTTCTCTACCTTTGTGGCGTCTCTCACAGGTCCTAAGCTATCCGCGACGCAGAAGCATATACTTGAAGATGATATAACCTCTGTAGAGATCGAATGCGCAATGAAACAATTAGCCAAAGGGAAGGCCAGTGGCCCAGACGGTCTACCTGTTGAATTTTACACTGCCTTCTCAAAGGTATTGCTTCCAGAGATACAACATTACTATTCCAGACTTCAAGATGAAAGTCCTGCCATTGGAGGATCGCCTCGGCCACGATTGTAATACATCCTAAACCGGGCAGGGATCCTCAGCGGGTAGAAAATTACCGGCCCATCTCGCTGTTAAATGCCGACTACAAAATATATGCCAAGCTCTTAGCTAATCGATTAGTGAAAGTAATCTCGGTGTTGATTCACCCAGATCAATGTGGTTTTTATGCCGGGGCGGTCGACTACGGATAATGGGCGTCTAATGGCGCATATACTGACGAAGGCCCAGCAACATACTACTCCGGTTGTAGGTCTCGCATTAGACGCGGAAAAAGCCTTCGACAGAGTGGAGCTCCCGTATCTCTTTGCCACGATGCGATGGTTTGATATCCCTGAAGCGTATATAAAGAATGTGGAGCTATTATAGCAGAGCCGACGGCTAGAGTAGCTGTAAACGGAGGACTCTCCACCGAGTTCCAACTCTCCAGGGGAACCAGACAAGGATGTCCACTATCACCTATGCTCTTCAATATAGCGTTAGAACCCTTGTTGATTAAATTGCGACAACAGAAAGACATCTCTGGTATTAGATTCAAGGACTATCACTGTAAAATATCAGCGTATGCAGATGACCTATTTCTGGTCTTGGAGACCAGCTCACTACCAGCCACTTTAAACATCATAGAGGATTATTCCCAGATATCCGGATACAAGCTGAACATGTCCAAAACGACAATCATTCCTCTCCACCCCAAGGTATCGGAGACAGTCCTCTATCAGTATCCGTTCATAGTGGAACGCACCTCCTTCAGATATCTGGGGGTTACTTACGGAATCACTGTACAAGACACTATGAAGCAAAATATGGTGATGTGTGAACATATCCTTACTGAATATGTCAACAAGTGGTCCCCGATGCATTTGTCTTGGTGGGGCAGGTTAGAAACCATCAAAATGGTTATAATGCCTAAACTGAACTACATATTTAGTATGCTACCGGTTCTATATGAAAAGAAATTCTATGACAAGCTAGAGAAAATTCTGGGTAGATTTTTGTGGCGTAACAAAACTCCAAGAATTGCAATGTGGAAGCTTAAGTTAGCTAAACGGTGGGGTGGAGTACATTTCCCAGATTTTCAAAACTACCACAACACGGCTATACTGAAACAGGGAACATGGTGGTGTGAGAGAGAGGATGCGCCTGAGCGACCTACGTGGGTATGTATTGAAACCACACTGAGTAGTCCAGTGCCCTTATGGATGCGTATTGGAGCGGAATCTCCCTCGCCGGTGTTGGAAGATGAAATTATAGGGAATACTCAGGCTGCTTTTCGATTCCTTGCCCATAAAATAGAAGAGAGGCAGGAATATACAGTGTCTACCAATATATGGCTCAATCCGAAATTCAAGATTGCCGGATGCTGTTTCATATGGGTCCCCTGGCTGGCACTGGGCATCACAAATTTGGGTCATCTCATTCATAACAAGGCGTTCAAATCCTTCCCGACCCTCCGACAGGAATATGATATGCCACCTGCCTGCTTCTTTCAATGGTGTCAATTGCGGCATTGCCTGGCTGCAGCTGGAGTGTCCCCTGCACTAATTCAAGAAGGCCCAACACTGTACCACAGAATCAAAGAAATGGCGGAAGAAGAACAGCGGTTGATATCCAAATATGTAAGACTCATCAGAGAGGGTGAGAAAAGAAGATGCAAAGGTGCACAATTAATCTGGGAATCCGAAGTGGGTGAGCAGATTGACCCTGAAATGTGGAATACTTTCTGGAACTCTCAGATTAGGATCACGAGGGCATCCTCACTCACGCAAACGTTGTACTTTGTGGCCCATCGAGCCTATTTGACGCCTGTCAAGGTTGCTAAATGGCAGATACACCAAAGTACGAAATGCTGGTCATGTGGCTCAGAGGATGGAACGATGGCACATATGCTTTACTACTGCGAACTTATACAAAAATTTTGGCGACAAGAATGGAACCGCATCACGCGACTCCTCAAATTTTGGACACCTTTAACATTTCGTATAGTGATCTATAAATCGCTGGCCGTCCGGATGACAACGGAGAAAGCTGCGGATGCCATGTTAGATTTGCTACTTAGCCTGGCGTTAAAAGCGATCCTAAGCCATTGGAAGAATTTTGAAGCCCTACATATAGACTGGTGGTGGAATCTGGTCTGCTATCACCGGTCTTGTGAACAGGCCTATGTGATTAGGCAACCGTCCTATCGTAATATACTTAAGAAATGGGATACCCTAGACCAGCAACTGTTATAAATAATTGCTCTCTCCCGAATATAGCACTCGTCACCAACATGGATACTCTGGATTGACATTAGTACGATTACTAATGAGGCCGATACGGGCCCATTGTTGGCCAACCACAGTGTACAGTTATATGTTTAGTTCTGTTATAGTTTTAGTATTAGTGTGGATTGTTAGAGTTTGTGGATAGTGGTGAGCGGTATGGAATGTGCTACGCATTGTATTAACAGCCATTATGCTTATCACAAACTGTGTGTATATTACATGAAAATTTAAATAAAGAAGTTAAAAAAAAAAAAAAAAGTCTCTGATGGGGGACTTTGTCAAAAGCTTTCTGAAAGTCCAGATACACTATATCAACCGACTCACCTTTGTCTACCTGTTTATGCACACCTTCAAAAAAACATATCAGATTAGTAAGACAAGATCTTCCTTGTCTAAAGCCATGTTGGCTGTCTCCCATTAGGCCATGACTCTCTACATGCTGCGTAATTTTGTTCTTTATGATGGTTTCTACCATTTTCCCTGGTACTGACGTCAGGCTCACCGGTCTGTAATTTCCCGGGTCACCCCTGGAACCCTTTTTAAAAATTGGTGTTACGTTGGCGACCCTCCAATCTTCAGGTATTACAGATGATTTTAATGAAAGTTCACAGATTACCAATAGCAGGTCTGCAATCTCATATTTCAGTTCTTTCAACACTCTGGGATGTATACCATCCGGTCCAGGTGATTTGCTACTATTCAGTTTATCAAATAGTTGTAATATATCTTCCCGGTGTAGCGATATTTCTCTCAATTCCTCTGCAGTATCACCTTTAAATACCACTTCAGTCTTGGGTAACATCCCTACATCTTCCTCAGTAAAGAACGAAGCAAAGAATTCATTCAGTCTCTCTGCTATAGCCTTGTTTCCTCTTACTGCCCCTTTTACCCCTCTATCATCTAATGGTCCAATTGACTCTCTCACAGGCCTTTTGCTACGAATGTACTTGAAAAAGTCTTTATTTCGTGTTTTTGCTTCCGTAGCAAGTTTCTTCTCAAATTCCCGTTTTGCCTGCCTTATCAATGCTTTGCATTTAACTTGCCAGTGCTTGTGCTGTTTCCAGCTTTCATCATTTGGCTCTTTTTTCCATTTCCTGAAGGTTGCTTTTTTGGCAGCAACAGCCTCTCTGACCTCACCTTTAAACCATGCTGGCAGTTTTTTGGACTTTCTTCCACTTTTCTTAATGCGTGGAATACAGCTGGTCTGGGCTTCGAGGATAGTATTTTTAAATAACACCCAAACTTGCTGTAAGTCTTTAACCTTTGGAACCGCTCCTTTTAGTTTTTTCCTAACTATATTCCTCATTCTATCATAGTCTCCCTTTTGAAAGTTAAAAGGTAGTACTGTGGATGCCTTTACTATCTGTCCTCCACTAATTAAATGAAACATGATCATACTATGATCACTATTGCCAAGTGGTCCCAACACCCTTATTTCTTGCACCAGATCTGGCGTTCCACTAAGGACTAGGTCCAGTATGGCTTCCTCTCTGGTCGGTTCATGAACCAGCTGCTCCAAGAAGCAGTCATTTATTCCATCTAGAAACTTTATCTCTTTAGCTTGTCCTGCTGTGACACTGACCCAGTCGATACCGGGGTAATTGAAATCACCCATTATTACTACTCTGTTGTGACTTTTGTTAGCTTCCTTGATTTCTTTGAGCATTTCATCATCCATTTGTTCATTCTGGCCAGGCGGTCGATAGTATACTCCCACTGCCATCACCTTCCCCTTCATAAATGGAATTTCAATCCATAGAGATTCTACAGCAAATTTTGTTCCCTGCAAAACTTTAATCCTTTCTGACTCAATGCCTTCTCTAACATAGAGCGCAACTCCTCCACCAATTTGATCAGCTCTATCATTACGATATAGTTTGTATCCAAGTATCACAGTGTCCCACTGGTTATCCTCCTTCCACCATGTCTCTGAGAGTGCAATCATATCTAACCTCTCATTAGTGCTATATATTCTAACTCTCCCATCTTATTGTTTAGACTTCTAGCATTGACATACAAGCATTTTAGAGACTGTATTTTATTCATATTAATCTTGCTATTGGTAGGCAGGGGTAATTTGGAATCATTATGCTCTGTCTGCTCCTTACTCAAGGGCATTTGGGCTACTATACTCCCTTTTGGAACCTCACTGCTTTTGGTAGTATCCTTCAAGGATACCTTCGTCCGAACCATGCACTCCTGGGTGACTGTCGGCTTTCCCCTATTTTCTAGTTTAAAAGCTTCTCTATCTCTTTTTTAAAGGTTAATGCCAGCAGTCTGGTCCCATCCTGATTAAGGTGAAGCCCATCCCTTCGGAAGAGCCCCCCCTTTCCCCAGAATGTTCCCCAGTTCCTAACAAATCCAAAACCCTCATCCTTGCACCATTGTCTCATCCACCCATTGAGACTTCGGAGCTTTGCCTGTCTTTGGGTCCTGCACGTGGAACAGGAAGCATTTTGGAGAACGCTATCCTGGAAGTTCTGGATTTCAACTTCCTACCTAAAAGCTTAAATTTAGCCTCCAGAACTTCCCTACCACATTTTCCTATGTCATTGGTACCAACATGTACCAAGACAGCAGACTCCTCCCCAGCACTATCTATGATCCTATCTAGGCGGTGCGTGAGGTCTGCTACCTTCGCACCAGGCAGGCATGTTACCAGGCGATCCTCACATCCACCAGCCACCCAGCTATCTACATTCCTAATGATTGAATCACCAACTATAACAGCTGTCCTGACCCTCCCCTCGTGGGGACATGGCCCTGGAGAAACGTCCTCGGTGCGAGAGGGTTTTACATCACTTGGAGGACAGGTCCTAGTTACAGGATCACTTCCTGCCACACTAGGGTGATGCTCTCCTGTCACGTGACCTCTCTCCTCCATGGCAACAGGGATGCTGCCAGACTGGAGGTGGGACTTCAGGACTGTATCCCTGTAGGTCTCGTCCATGTACTTCTCTGTCTTTCTTACGTCTTCCAGGTCTGCTACTCTAGCCTCTAGAGAACGGACTCGTTCCCTGAGAGCAAAGAGTTATTTGCACTTAGTGCATACGTAAGACTTCTCACCAACTGGGAGAAAATCATACATGTGACACTCAATGCAAAAGACCGGAGAACCCCCATCTCGTTGCTGGACTTCTGTCTGCATCTTAGTTTAAAGCTTGTGTTTAGGTCTTTTAAATTCTGTATATAATAAGGATTGGTGTAGATGCTTATACCAATAAAAGTGTATCTAATACCCCTAATACACCTTGTGTACCTGAAGCTTAAGTAATTAATCTCAGGTCCTCTGTGTATGACTGATTTGGATAACGAGCTGCACCTGAGAGCAGCCCCTTTCCTCAATGATGTGCAAGTACCTATAAAACTACAATTACCCCAGGGGTGGGTGGGTGCTGGGGAGGGAGGGAGGGAGATAAGTCCTATTAAAGAGGGCAGTTACAAGGTACCCTGTCCTGAACCCTCAGCAGGGGGGAGGGGGGTACCACACAAAGCCCAGTTAGTTGAGAGAGGCAAGGTAAGTTATAACTGAGAAGGCTGAACTTGTACACCACTAAGACAAACAATAAATAATTAAATAAACAGTTAGACAAACAATCAATAATTAATAAACAGCTAGAACTCACAGCAAGGTGTCACAGGAGGCAATATCCACTTCTTTAGCAGAGCACTGTAAAAAGCACTGCTCATCTTCCCGGTTGATCTATATTTCTTTCAATTCTTCCAATACATCACTTTTATAAACCATTTCAGTCATGGGTAACTTCCCTACATCTTCCTCAGTCGACCAAAGTAAAGAATTCATTCACGCTCTCCAATATGACCCTGTCATCCCCTTAATGCCTCTTTTACCCCTCGATCATCCAATGGTCCAACTGACTCTCACAGGTTTTTTGCTACAGATGTACTTGAAAAAGGTTTTATTATGCGTTTTTGTTTCCATTGCAAGCTTCTTTTCAAATTCTCTTTTTGCCTGCCTTATTAATGTCGTGCATCTAACATGACAGTGCCTATGTCATTTTTGTCATCTGGCCCCTTTTCCCATTTCCTGAAGGATTTTTTTAAAGCTAAAACAGCCTCTCAGACCTTTAAACCATGAGAGCAGTTTTTTGGCCTTCCCTCCACTTTTTTTAAAGCATAGAATACATCTGGTCTGGGCTTCCAAGGTAATATTTTTAGGAAAAATCATTTTTATTAGTTTCCAAAGATATACATAGCCTCTTAGAACAAGCCATCATTGCAATTCTACAAAGACAAGCTATACATCAAAAGCATGGGTACACATGAAACAAACCAATGCCCCCGCCGCGTTAACTAAAGCCCATTCAACACCGCTGGTTTTCCCCAAAAGATTCAGACTCCCATTACCCCTTATCCCCCCCCCTCCCTACCCACCCACCCAGCCCTAGCTCTCCCTAACCCTCCGCCCCTCCCCCCCAACCTCTCTGGGCCTCGACTCACTCCCCCTTTCCCCTGTCACCCCTTTGCTGTGCAGCGCCTCCTGATGGTCACAGTTGGTACTGCACCCGGGTGTAAACTACTGGCCTTTTCAATACTTATAGTCCTTGCCAGTATGTAAAGAAGTTGTGACACCGAAATCGGTTTAACTGGGTTTTATTCCCCGTCCCGTAGGATTCTTTTCCAAAAGTATAACAGTCAAATAAACATAACCCTTCTCGGGTAAACAAAAGAACTATAACAAAAATAGCTTTACCTTTCAGCAAACAAAAATAGGAATGAAACAGAAATACAGCTTGTCAGCTTTCCAGATGAAGGCTTCTCAGGAATAGTTCAGCCTTCTATCTGAGAGACTCTATATGGTCAGCTATTATAAAACTACAGTCCATTTGTTCAACAGACAATTCAGCGTTGTCCTCAATTTCATAAGGCTCACATTGCATGGGAACACTGTCAGATACAGCGGCTTCGTTACTTCTCTTCTGAGGTAACTTGCTTAACAAACTTTCCAGCTTGTGACGTACTTGTCTTTCTATAGCAGGTATCTGTTTGGCTTTACCGTATTCTCTTGAGTTGCTTAGCCAGGAGCCTTTCCTCTGCCTCTGGTAATTAGGCAGAGTAAAGCAGTCAGCTGCCCAGCTATCAGAGAGTGGAACCTTTGCACGGGGTTTTGTTTTAACAGGAGCTTTGTAAACAGCTGTTGTCTCCAACGGCAGTTTCTGTGAAGGCTTGTTCCAACTATATTCCTCTGAAGGATTCTCTCCCAAAGGTAACAAGCTTTGTTCCCTATTCTGTTTGTAACCCAGATTCTGGAGCTTTCCTGCTTTCCTTAAATTAGCATTATAAGGCTTTTGTCTTTCATACAAATGCCTCTCATAGATCAGCTTAGCATTTCTCCTATCTGGTTCAGAATAGCTTTTCCTAGCTTGTTGCTTGTGTCTTAAGGCATAGCTTCTATCAAGGCTGCTGCATACACTGTCCCTGTCTGAATTTAGCTGCTCACTTATTTCACTTAAATGTTCATCAGACTCACTCAGACTTTCATTCAGCCAGTGCCTGCCTTGCTGTGGAGACCTGGGATATCTGTATCCTTCCCAGTCTGGATATCTCCTTCGTCTCTGAGGTTCCTCAGCTCCTCTCCTAGCTCCTTCGGCTCTCTCTGCCTTCCCCCGTAGCTCCTCTTGTGAGCTGTGCTGATTATTTACGTAATCCCCAGCTGCACCACACCCTAGCCTATTGGGGTCAGGTGGGACCTTCCTTGCTTCCCTACTGGCTGGGTGATAATTCCTGGCTTGTGACCTCATTCCCTTATACTCCTTCTGATACCCTTGTGTCATGTGCTCTCTCCCTACGTCAGTGTTTACTTGAGGAGTAGTGTTTTTTAGCACCACAGGGGGCTCTAGAGAGTCTGCTCTGTGACACCCCCTATGAGCTACATTCTCGCACGGGACTCCACACTCTGGTAAAACGCTCCCAGGCCCCACCGGCTAACAGCCGTGCGATGCGCTGTTCCATCTCCATCAACTCCATCATTGCCCGCTCCACTCCCCCACTGTAGGGGCCGTTTCCCTCATCCAGTGCCGGAGGATGCATTGTTTTACTATTACAAACCCTTTTCCACAGAGCTTATGCTCACTCTCACCTAGGGGGATATCTCCCTCATAGGAGCCTAATAGGCACCACTCAGGGGTCAACTCCACCTGCGCCTATAACCACCTCCCCAAGTGATGTCCCACTCCTATCCACAACCTCTGAATATGGACACAGAACCAGAACCGATGTGCCAATCCCCCTTCTCCACTCTACAGAGACTACACACATCTGTCATCGCCAGACCCACCAAGGTAATATTTTTAAACAACGCCCATGCTTGATGTAAATCTTTAACCTTCGCAGCTGCTGCTTTTAGTTTTGTTTTGTTTTTTTAACTATTTTCCTCATTTTATAATAACCTCCCTTTTGAAAGTTAAAAGGTAGTACTGTAGATTTCCTTGCCATCCTCCCTCATAAATCAAATGCGATCACACTATGATCACTATTGTCAAGTGGCCCCAACAGGGTTCTCTCTTGCACCAGATCCTGTGTTCCACTAAAGACCAAGTTCAAAATAGCTTCACCTCTCATCTGCTCATGAACCAGCAGCTCTAAGAAGCAGTCATTTATTTTATCTAGACACTCTGAGCCCCATTAATAGAGGGGCAGGTCCGGACGTCCAAAATCTGCAAAGGCCTGATCTGCACCCTTCTGATCCAGCGGGAGCTATACGTCCCCCCTGGGATCAGAATTAGGTGCAACCGGCCTGGACGTGACCCGATCCTAGCCCATTGGATGTCCTGGATCCTGCCCGGCTAGCCCAGTCTGGGCTCCTGCATGGAGTTATGGTGCCATGGCATCCTGTCGCCATGGCACCATGCAGGAGCCCTGATCACCCGCACCGCAATAAATGTCCTGTTCCATGCTGCCCGACCCCCAATCGGGCCTTCTTAAATGGGGATCGAGCAGCAGGGAATCTCCTGCTCTGCTCACCCGGCCTGCCTCCCGGGTCCTGGCTGGCCTGGTCAGCAAGGTCAGGGTGAACTTATTCTACCTCCAAGGTGGAATAAGTCCCCTGTCTAGATCGCAGACACTGAAATCGGCCCTGTACGTCCAGGGTCAGGGTCCCTCCTACTCCCGCTCCTCCTCTGGCCCATCCACTCCCACTCCCACCCCCATCTAGAGCTCCCTGCACATCTCTGCAGTATATGCGGGGAGCTCCTTGTCTGGAATCGACACCCTGGCATTTAGTGGGGATATACGTCTAACACGGACATATATACTCGCTAAACGCGATTTAGAATGACCCCCTTATCTCCCTAGCATGTCCTACTGTAAAACTGACCAAGTCAATAACAGGGTAAATGAAATCACCCATTATTACTCTATTGTATCTTCTGTTAGCTTCCCTGATTTCTTTTAGCATTTCATCATCCATCCGTTCATTCTGGCCAGGCAGTCAGTAGTACACTCCTACTGCCATCGCCGTCCCCTTTTCTACATGGAATTTCTATCCATAGAGATTCTACGGTGTATTTTGTTTCCTGCATAACTTTAGTTTTGTGTGACTCAATGCCCTCTCTAACAGAGCACAACCTCTCCACCAATTCAATCTACCCTATCAATGCGATATAGTTTGTACCCAGGTATCATAGTGTACCGTTGGTTTTCCTCCTTCCACCAGGTCTCTGAGATGTCAATTATATCTAACCTTTCATTTAGTGCTATAAATTCTCTCTCTCCCTTATTATTTTTTATACTTCTAGCATTTTCATACAGGCATTTTAGAGGTTGTATTTTATTCATATTAATCTGGTTATCAGTTGACAGGGGTAATTTGAAATCTTTCAACTCTATACTTAAAGGCATTTGGGTTACTTTTACCTTTACTGGAACTTCTCTATCAGGATTGCCCTAACTTCCCTCTTTTGCTAGTATCCTTCAAGGATGCAATGCAATGTGTGCCTTCGAGTCAGTCCTGACTCCTGGTGACCCAGAAGCTCCTGGGTTTTCTTGGCAGTGTCACTGGAAGTAGATTGCCAGGCCTTTCTTCCGAGGCAGTGGAGGGTTAAGTGACTTGCCCAAGGCCACAAGGAGTGCTAGTGGGAATTGAACCCTGGTTGCTTGGTTACCAAGCCAGTGTTCTAACGACTAGGCTACTCCTCCACTCAGGGATACATCCTTCCCAACCATGCGCTCGGGTGACTGTCAGCTTTCCGCTATTATCTAGTTTAAAAGCTGCTCTCTCTCCTTTTTAAAGGTTAATGCCAACAGCCTGGTTCCATCATGGTTAAGGTGGAGCCCATCCTTTCAGAAAAGCCCCCCAACCCCAGAATGTTGCCCAGTTCCTAACAAATCCAAAACCTTTTTCCTTGCACAATCATCTCATCCACACATTCAGACTCCAGAGTTCTGTCTGCCTTTTGGGTCCTGTACATAGAATGGGTAGCATTTCAGAGAAAACTAAAAGCCTAAATTTGGACTCCAGAACCTCCCTCCCACACTTTCCTATGTCATTGGTACAAACATGTACCAAGACAGCAGGTTCTTCCCCAGCACTATCTAACACCTTGTTTAGGTGGCATATGAGGTCCACTATCATTGCACCAGGCAGACATGTTACCATGAGATCCTCACATCCACCAGCTACCAAGCTATCTACATTTCTAATGATCGAATCACCAACTATAACCTAACCCTTCCCTCAAGGGCATATGTCCCTGGAGAAACCTCCTTGGTGCAAGAGGGTTTTTACATCACATGGAGGACAGGTCCTAGCTACAGCATCACTTCCTGCCATACCAAGATGATGCTCTCCTTTCATGTGACCTCTTTCCTCCATGGTAATAGAGAGGCTGCCAGACTAGGGGTGGGACTTCAGAACTAAGTCCCTGTATGTCTCGTCTATATACCTCTGTGTCTTCCTTAGATCATCCAAGTCTGGAACTCTAACCTCCACAGATTGGACTCATTCCCTAAGAACAAAGAGCTCCTTGCACCTAGTGCATACACCTTTTACCAACTAGGAGAAAACTGTGTATGAGACACTCAATGCCAAAGACTAGATAGCCCCCATCTTGCTGCTTGACTGCTGTTTTGCATCTTAGTATTAATAATTTGTTTAGATATTTAAATTGTATACTTAAAGTTGTTAGGGATAGTTGTTCAAACACAACTATAGTTAATAGGTTGAAGGGACTTTGTTCACATCAAGATTAAATTTCAGGGCCTTAAATAAGCCTACCTGATAGTGAATTCGACCACCTCTGTCCTCTTAAGAGCTGTAAGAGTCTATAAATCTAAGATTATGTCTAGGGTGGGTGGGAGGAAAAGAAACGCTTTAAAAAAAGCTGGCTTGCTAAACAGTGCCCTGAGTGATTTTAAAAAACACAGAACTTTAACACAGAGATTCTATCAGTTTAAGCCCAGAGTTTCCTTTAACCCAAGGATCTGAGAAATTCCCAGCTGGTAAATACTTATAAGTGCAGAATCCTGCCCAGCAAGAAAACATCCAAATGGTGTAGAGAAAATGGATAATTAAGTGATTAGCCTAAGATCGCAAAGGCCCACACTGGGATTTTAACTTTGGCCACGCTGTTTCTAACCCACTACTTTAAACCATTAGGTTATCTGACGTTCCTGAGTAGGAGAGTAGAGTGAGATAAGAGAGGAAATATAGTGAAGAGCTGCAGAAAGAATGCATTTGAAGGTCAATAGGAGAAGTTTGAACTGGATATAGAAATTGATATGGAGCCATTGAACTGTCTTGAGAGAAGGGGCTACATGAGCAGAGCAACACTGTGTAGTGGAATTTTGAACAGAGGGGGACCAGCGAGGAGCAGGTTACAACAGTCAAGGTGGGAGGCAACTAGAGAGTGGATAAGGATTTTAGTAGTGTGTGTAGAAAGGAAGGGACTCATTTTGCTGATGTTATAGAGAAAGAAGTGAAAGGTTTTAGTTATTTGTTGGATGTGTACAGAGAAAGCATAGTTACTCACCTGTAACAGGTGATAGCTGCGAACAGCAGGAATCACATACGGGTATCGTTGGTACAGGCGAAGCACACATAGGAGCGCTCCCCAGCATCTAATAGAAAAGCCTTTGGGAGCACTCCACTGCGCCTGTGCATCCACCTTTCCAACTCCTCTCCTCAGTTAAGTTTGTAGCTGAGAATAAAGGAAAACAATACCCAGCGACTCCTAGGGAGGAAGGTGGGTTGTGAAGACTGATTCCTGTTGTTCCCGGAGATCACCTGTTACAGGTGAGTAACAATGCTATCTCTAGGAACAATCAAGAATGCAGTCTTCGAATATGGGATTCACTAGCTCCCAGGCAGCAGACAGAAATCTTTGATGCTAAGGAATGGCGCCAATAAGGTATGGCACAGTGGCCGTAGTGGATCTCAGTGCAGCAAGCAAGAGTATGGAGCAAAGAGTCGGGTACCAATGAAGTGTAATGGTAAAAGTTGTGATTAAGTCCCAAAAAGATGCTGAAGAACAGTCTGGCCAAAGATATCTGGGATAGGAGGCAGTGTACTGTTGTGGATCAGGAACTGGTTAAAAGATAGAAAACAGAGGGTAGGGTTAAATGGTCAAATTTTCCAATGGAGAACGTTGAATAGTGGAGTACCCCAGGGATCTGTGCTGGATCCACTGCTTTTTAACATATTCATAAATGACCTGGAAATGGGAATAATGATTGAGGTTATCAAATTTGCAGATGACACAAAACTATTTAAAGTTGTTAAAACCCATGAGGATTGTGGAAAATTCCAAGAGGATCTTGATAAATTGGAAGACTGGGCATCCAAATAGCAGATGAAATTTAATGTGGACAAGTGCAGTTATGCACCTTGGAAAGAACAACCCAAACTATGGTTACATGATGCGAGGTTCCACATTAGGAACCACCACCCATGAAAAAGATTTAGGCGTCATCTTGGATAACATGTTAAAACCCTCTGCCCAGTATGCAGCGGCAGCCAAGAGAGCAAATAGAATACTAGGTATCATAATGAAAGGAATGGAAAATAAAACAAAGGATATTGTAATGCCTCTGTATCGGTTCAACCGCATCTTGAATACTGTGTGCAATTCTGGTTGCCATATCTTAAAAAGGATATATTGTTATTAGAAAAGTTACAGAGAACAGCCACCAAAATGGTAAAGGGGATGGAAGGATACCCCTATGAAGAGAGGCTAAAAAAGGTTAGGGCTTTTCAACCTGCAAAAGAGACAGCCGAGGGGAGATATGATAGAGGTCTATAAATTAATGAATGGAGTGGAATGGATAAATGTCACGCCACCACCACTCGCCTCTAGGTTAGAGGGGTGTGGATTATTGAAGGAACTTTCTGATGTATGCTTTTTCAGCTTTTTTTTTTAAACTATTTCCCTGCAATGCTCTCTGGGAAATGTAGTCCTTATTCAGCTGTATGAGTGCACCATGCAGAAAGCTGTAGTCAGGCTCAAGTAGGTAAGGCAAATGACAGAAATTTATTATTTTTATATACACAATGGTTCGATCATACCACACATAGGATTGTTGGTTCAGGACTCTTGGAAGCAAAAATTGTCCAAAACATATCCAACCACAAAATGCAGTTTTAAAGGTTCTCTCTATTGCAGGATACACAGTCTTTACCAGCAAGCCTATTGTATTCCCTTCTTAGCCTTGTTGGCTAAAGCACAAAACAAAAAGACATTTAAAGTATGTGGTAAACTTCCCGTTTATTTATTTATTTATTTATTTTATTTATACATGGGGATCTCAGCCACCCTGCTTGTGGTATAAGGGTACCTTTTTCCTGGGAGACCTTCTTTCAGGACTGGCTTGCTTTTTCTACGTTCCCCAGGTTTATAGCTTGGCACAAGGGACAGTCCATGGGAGTGTCCTCCTCAATCAGCTTCACCTCAGGCTCTCCCAGCTGCATAGGCTCTGACTCCCTGTCCTGCTCAGCATGCTCAGCTAACAGCCTCCCGGGGGATTTTGGAGTCTATCCTGTTCCTGGCTCCAAACTGTCCTGCAGCCGTGCTACGTGCCAAATAGCACTCTCTCCAGTTGGAAGCTCCGTTCCTCTGCTCTGCTCAGCCTGGCTTCCTGCTTCTCCTCTCTTCCTTTCTTTCCCTAAATCATACTCTGCTCTGGGTTTATACTTCCAGGGCTCTAGCTCCAATCCCACCCTACTCAGGTGACGGCAATCAGCCTGACTCCGGGCACCTGAGTGTTTGAACCATTCACTGCCTAAGGGGTTCTGAACCTTGTATCCTCTCCCCTTCATTCCAATAGGGGGAGCATGAAATGTGGTCCACGTGGAAGTTTTCTGATCCCTGGAGGTGTTTATGGCTTTCCTACCCTGACTTGAGTAAAGGGGGCCCTTTACTAGGGTGAATTCCCTGTCTCTTTGTCCTCCCCCGGACTCTGGATAGGCCTCCTTGCCACAACGTATATCGATTGTTTACATCATCAGAATATAGAAAGACTAGGGGACATGCAATGAAGCTACAGAGTAACCTAATTAAGGCTAATAAGAGAAAATATTTTTTCACTCAACGTGTAATCAAACTCTGGATTTTGTTACCGGAGGATATAGTAAAAGCTGTTAGTGTAGCTGGGTTTAAACAAGGTTTGGACAAGTTCCTGAAGGAAAGGTCCATAAACCATTATTAAAAGGGACCCAGGATATCACTGCTTAAGCCAATACAAGCACTGTGGAACCTGTGCCTTTTGGGGAAACTGCTAGATATTTGTGGAGGCAGGATACTGGGCTTGATGGACCTTGGTCTGACCCAGTATGGCATATCTTATCTTACATTCTTATATTCTTCTGTTCAGTACAGACACTTCTTTGGAGTACCATATAGGTTTCTTTTTCCTCTTAGTTTTGCTCACTTTCCTTACATATATATTCGTTGCCCCTCTTATTGCCTCTTTCAGTTTAGCCCACTGCAGTTCTACTTCCGTTATCTCCTCCCACCCTGCCATCTCCCTCCCTCAGGTACTTCTCTATTTTACTGAAGTTGACATTTTTGAAATCTAGGACTGAGTTTGCTGTGATTAGACTCTCAAACCACACCATGTGATCACTGTTGCTATCGTGGGCACCCATTGGACATTCGACACACTATCTCCACTGGTGAGTACTGGATTCAGCATCGAACTTTCTCTGATTGGTTCCATCACCATTTGTTAACACCAATTCAATGTAAATTGAATGTAAATTGTTTCATGCACTCTGTTCTATGTAAACTGCACAGATCTGAAAAAGCGCAGTAGATAAAAATAAATACATTTGTCTGAGCAACGCTTCTTGGAATGCATCTACAATCTTTTTACTTCTTTCCAGATTTGCAGAAGGAATATTCAAATCCATATTGAGTAGGTTAAAGTCACCCAATATGATCACTTCTCCCTTCATAGCTACCTTTGCAGTATCAATGATCAAGTCTCTATACTTTTCTTCAGTTTGAATTGGAGGCCTTTAGACTACACCAGTATGTATGGTTTATGGTTATGGTTTAGATGATAGTGCCATCTTCTCTTTGCACACAGTCCACAGAGCTGCTTCTTTTGCCCACATCCCCTGCATTTCAGCAGCTTTAATATTGCTATAGACATATAGAGCTACTCCTCCTCCTTTTGTGCTTTCTCTATTCCTTCTAAATAAATTATAGCCAGCTATGGCTATATCCCATTCATGTAGCTCATTAAACCATGTTCCTTATCGTTCACGTGACAGGAGAGCGTCACCCTGGTGTGGCAGGAAGTGATCCTGTAACTAGGACCTGTCCTCCAGGTGATGTAAAACCCTCTCGCACCGAGGAAGTTTCTCCAGGGCCATGTGCCCATGAGGGAAGGGTTAGGACAGCCGTTATAGTTGGTGATTCGATCATTAGGCATGTAGATAGCTGGGTGGCTGATGGACATGAGGATCGCCTGGTAACATGCCTGCCTGGTGCGAAGGTAGCGGACCTCACGCGCCACCTAGATAAGGTCTTAGACAGTGCTGGGGAGGAGTCTGCTGTCTTGGTACATGTTGGTACCAATGACATAGGAAAATGTGGTAGGGAGGTTCTGGAGGCTAAATTTAGCCTTTTAGGTAGGAAGTTGAAATCCAGAGCTTCCAGGGTAGCGTTCTCAGACATGCTTCCAGTTCCACGTGCAGGACCCAAAAGGCAGGCAGAGCTCCGGAGTCTCAATGCGTGGATGAGACAATGGTGCAGAGATGAGGGTTTTGGATTTGTTAGGAAATGGGGAACATTCTGTGGAAATGAGAGGCTCTTCCGAAGGGATGGGCTTCACCTTAACCGGGATGGAAACAGGCTGCTGGCATGAACCTTTAAAAAGGAGATAGAGCAGCTTTTAAACTAGATAATAGGGGAAAGCCGACAGTCGCCCAAGAGCGGATGGTTCGGAAGAATGTATCCTTGAAGAATACTACCAAAAGCAGAGAGGTTCCAAAAAAGAGTAAAGTAGCCCAAATGCCCTCGAGTATGGAGCAGACAGAGCTTAAAGATCCCAAATTACCCATGTCTACCAACAGCCAAACAAATATGAATAAAATACAGTCTCTAAAATGCTTGTATGCAAATGCTAGAAGTCTAAAAAATAAGATGGGAGAGTTAGAATATATAGCACTAAATGAGAGGTTAGATATGATTGGGATATCAGAGACATGGTGGAAGGAGGACAACCAGTGGGACACTGTGATACCTGGATACAAATTATATCGTAATGATAGAGCTGATCAAATTGGTGGAGGGGTTGCGCTCTATGTTAGAGAGGGCATTGAGTCAGAAAGGATTAAAGCTTTGCAGGAAACAAAATTTGCTGTAGAATCTCTATGGATTGAAATTCCATGTAAAAAGGGGAAGGCGATGGCAGTGGGGGTGTTCTATCGACCGCCTGGTCAGAATGAACAAATGGATGATGAAATGCTCAAAGAAATCAAGGAAGCTAACAAACGTTACAGCGCAGTAATAATGGGTGATTTCAATTACCCCGGTATCGACTGGGTCAGTGTCACGGCAGGACATGCTAGGGAGATAAAGTTCCTAAATGACATAAATGATTGCTTCTTGGAGCAGCTGGTTCATGAACCGACCAGAGGGGAAGCCATATTAAATTTAGTCCTTAGTGGAACACCAGATCTAGTGCAAGAGATAAGGGTGTTGGGGCCAGTTGGCAATAGTGATCATAGCATGATCACCTTTGATTTCATTAGTAGAGGAGGGATAGTAAGGAAATCCACAGTACTACCTTTTAACTTTCGAAAGGGAGACTATGATAAAATGAGGAAAATAGTTAAGAAAAAACTAAAAGGAGCAGTTGCAAAGGTTAAAGACTTACATCAAGATTGGGTGTTATTGAAAAATACTATCTTGGAAGCCCAGAACAGCTGTATTCCACGCTTTAAGAAAAGTGGAAGGAAGTCCAAAAAACTGCCAGCATGGTTTAAAGGGGAGGTCAGAGAGGCTGTTGTTGCCAAAAAAGCATCCTTCAGGAAATGGAAAAAAAGAGCCAAACGACGAAACCTGGAAACAGCACAAGCACTGGCAAGTCAAATGCAAGGCATTGATAAAGCAGGCAATGGGAGAATTTGAGAAGAAGCTTGCTGCGGAAGCAAAAACGTGAAATAAAGATTTTTTTCAAGTACATTAGTCAGTTGGTCCATTAGATGATAGAAGAGTTAAAGGGGCACTAAGAGGCGACAAGGCGATAGCGGAGAGACTGAATGAATTCTTTGCTTCGGTCTTTACTGAGGAAGATGTAGGGATGTTACCCATGACTGAAGTGGTATTTAAAGGTGCGGAAGAATTGAAGGAAATATCGATACATCGGGAAGATGTATTACAACTATTAGATAAATTTAAGAGTAGCAAATCACCTGGGCCAGATGGTATACATCCAACTGATCTACTATCTTTTAGAAAACAGCTGAAAACCATCCTATTTCAGGAATACCTCAACATAACCCCCACCAAAAATGCGCAATAACCTCTGATCTCACCCACCATGACCACCTAACTCAAACTATACTAACTCGACCAGGTCCAAAATCTGTCCAAGTCCAAAGTCTGTCCTATGTCTTATGTTGAAATCATCAATGTAGCCTCCCTGGTGATGGCCCCGCCCTTATACGTAAATTCCCCCCCCCCTTTTTATGTAACGCCGCTTTGACCCGGTGAAAAGCGGGATACAAATACAGCTAAATAAATAAATAAGTAATCTGTGAACTATCATTAAAATCATCTGCAATACCTGAAGATTGGAGGATCGCCAATGTAACGCCAATTTTTAAAAAGGGTTCCAGGGGTGATCTGGGAAACTACAGACCAGTGAGCCTCACGTCAGTACCGGGAAAAATGGTAGAAACCATCATAAAGAATAAAATTACTCAGCATGTAGATAGTCATGGCCTAATGGGAGACAGCCAACATGGTTTTAGACAAGGAAGATCTTGTCTTACAAATCTATTATGTTTTTTTGAAAGTGTGAATAAACAGGTGGACAAAGGTGAGTCGGTTGATATAGTGTATCTGGACTTTCAGAAAGCCTTTGACAATGTCCCTCATCAGAGATTTTTGGCAAAACTAAAGAGTCATGGGATAGGAGGCAGTGTACTACTGTGGATCAAGAACTGGTTAAAAGATAGAAAGCAGAGGGGGTTGGGCTGTTGTTGTTGTTAAGTGCCGTCGAGTCGGAGTCGACTCATGGCGACCCTCTGGATAGCTATCCTAAATTGTGTTCGGTCTTCAGTCAGGCGGCTCATTGATGACAGACTGGTACCCGTAGCTGCTGTTATTGTAGCGATCCATCTCATTGCTGGCCTTCCTCTTTTGCGTTGACCTTCTATCTTGCCAAGCATGATGTCTTTCTCTAATGATCTCTCTCTTTGCATGATGTGTCCGAAGTATGAAAGTCGAAGTCTTGTCATCTGAGCTTCTAAAGAAAGCTTAGGTTTGATCTCCTCTAGTACCGACTGGTTTGTTCTTCGGGCAGTCCATGGTATACACAGTATTCGCCGCCAGCACCATAATTCAAAGGCATCAATTTTCTTCCTGTCTGTCTTTTTCACTGTCCAGCTTTCACATCCATATGATGTTATTGAAAATACCATGGCTTGAACAAGTCGAATCTTTGTATGGAGAGACACATCTCTGCTCTTGAGAATCTTATCTAGGTCTTTCACAGCCATTCTGCCAAGAGCAATGCGTCGTCTGATTTCTTGACTGCTTGTTGCTTCTTTATTGATAGTTGATCCAAGTAGGTTAAAGTTGTTCACAATTTCAATTTCTTCTCCTTCAACGATGAACCTGTTGATTATGCCAGTTGTCATGATCTTTGTCTTCTTTACATTAAGGTGCAGGCCCATTTTGAGACTATGTTCTTTGATTGTGAGAAGCAAATGTTTCAGATCATCTTCGCTTTCAGCCAGTAATGTGGTATCATCAGCATAGCGAAGGTTGTTGATGAGTCTTCCACCAATCTTCACACCTCTGTTGTCTTCATACAGTCCTGCTTCTCTGATGATTTGTTCTGCATATAAATTAAACAGGTAGGGGGAAAGTATGCAGCCTTGTCTTACACCTTTGCTTATTTTAAACCATTCTGTTTCTCCTTGTTCCGTTCGAACTGTTGCTTCTTGATCAATGTACAGATTACGCAAGAGAACGATCAGGTGTTCTGGTATACCCATGCTTCTTAATGTGGCCCAGAGTTTCTCATGGTTTACACAGTCAAAAGCCTTGCTATAGTCGATAAAGCACAAATAGATATCCTTTTGGTATTCTTTAGTCTTTTCAAGGATCCATCTCACATCTGCAATGATGTCTCTCGTTCCTCGCCCTTTCCTGAACCCTGCTTGCACTTCAGGTAGTTCTTGTTCTAGGTATGGCTGTAGTCTCTTTTGAATAATCTTCAGTAGAATCTTGCTGGCATGTGGGATCAGAGCGATTGTGCGATAATTTCCACAGTCAGTTGGATCACCTTTCTTTAGTATTGGTATAAACACAGATCTTTTCCAGTCAGTTGGCCATGATGTTGTCTTCCATATTTCTTGGCAGAGCCTTGTAAGTACGGTAACAGCTGCATCAGATTGTGGCCAATTTTCCCAATGGAGAAAAGTGAATAGTGGTGTACCCCAGGGATCTGTGCTGGGTCTGCTGCTTTTTTTTTTGTATCTTAAAATTTTATTCAGCAAGAACTTCAACCAAACAGCATACAGTTGCAAAACCAGAAAAGTGCACTTAATCACTAACATAAAAGCTAAACGTTCTTCTCCTCTTGTAACCATTTACAGTATCTCTCCATGCATCCCCTAAGAACGCTTCAGCTCTGACCCTGTGCGTTCTTGCTTATTTTTATATACCTTCCCCCCCCCTCCAATCCCTCCCCCCCTCCTCCCCTCCCCCCCCTTCTACCATCCCTACATGTATCAGATTCGTGGGTGACCCTCTACTCTCCCTACACCCCCAAGCCTATGGACCGCCACCCCCCCCTACGTCCGCCCTACCCCCCCCCCCATTTAACCATCTCAACACCCCTTCCCACTGTCTCCTTACTCGCTCCTCTTTCCCCTTCCTCCACCCTGTCAACTTATGCATTAGATACAGCTCTGCCAAGCGTTGTGCATATTGATCTAGGGAGGGCATATGGCCACTCTTCCAGTGCTTAGCAATCTCGCATCTGGCCGCCATAATGCACTGCCACACAACGCTCCAATTCCCCTCTCTTGTGCCATTGTTCTTTAGAAGGAGACAAAGTTCCGGGGACAGGTCAATCCTATCCCCGGTGATGCTCTCAATGATTCCCCCTATAGCCTCCCAATACGCCTGCACTACTGGGCAGGACCACCACATGTGTAGCCAAGTCCCTTTCTCTCCACACTTCCGCCAACATTCGTCCGTCACACATACCTTCGCTTTAAACAGTCGCTCTGGTGTTAAGTACCATCTGGATAGCACCTTCCATCCATTCTCTCGCAATGATGTTGCTATGGAGGCCCTTGCTATCCCTTGGGCTATTTGCTCCCACTCCTCTACCTCCCACGATGTGCCCAAATCCTTCTCCCAGGCCTTCATGTAGCTTAATTTTTCCGGCCCTCGCACCGTGAGCCCTTTATAAATCCGAGAAATAATCCCCTTTCTCCCCAACGAACCTAGGCAGCTCCCTTCGAACCACTCTAAATCTTTCATGAAGTCCTGCCAATGTCTTCTCTGCTTGATATATGAGCACAACTGCAAATATGGGAATCGATCAGATTCCCGCAGCTGGTACAAATCCCGTAGTCCCTCAAACTCCCTCACTCCTCGTCCATCAAGTACCTGGGATATTTGTGCCAGCCCCTGCCGGGCCCACCGTTGCGCCACCGCCACCTCCGGGCCTTGCCCTTCCTCACAGCAGGCCAGCACTGACATCACCCTTGTCCACCTCCTCTCCCCTATTAACCTCTTCCTGTACTCCTGCCACACCGCAAGAGTATGATTCACCATCGGATTCTCACACTTACCACCTCTTCCGCCCCACACCCATCTCTCCAAAACCCCTGGTCGCAGACTCTCTGCCTCCATCTGCACCCAATGCTTATGCTGCTCTCTTAGCCACAAGTATACTGCCTTTAACTGAGCCGCCGCATAGTACTTTTTAAAATTTGGCACCCCCATTCCGCCCTCCCGCCTTGCCACTTGCAACGTCCTAGCCGCCACTCTAGGACGTTTTTTTCCCCATATAAACCTGTCCACCAACTTTTGCAACCGGACTAACTCTTTTACCGGAACAACCACTGGCAACACCTGGAAAAAGTACATAAACTGGGGTAGTAGCATCATTTTGACCACTGCCATTTTCCCCACCTCCGATATAAATCCCCTATTCCATGCTCCCAATTGGGCTTCGACTTCCCGAAACACTTTCACGTAATTCAGCTCGTATAAGTCTCCCAACTCCCGCCCAAGATAGACTCCCAAATATCGGATAGACCTGTTGGCCCACCGAAATTGGAATGTTTGTTGTAAGCCCCTCCGAAGCCCCTTCCCCACTGTCAGATTCAGAATTTCCGACTTGCTCCAGTTAATCTTGAACCCCGCCAAGTCACCATACTCATGAACCTCCTGCATTATTTGCGGCAGCGACCCCCTCCGGTTGCCCCACCAACAATATGTCATCAGCAAACATAGCCATTTTAAACTCCCGCTGTCCTACAGCTATACCCACTATGCGTGGGTCTTTCCTAATCCTCCCTGCCAACGGTTCCAATGATAGGGCAAATAATAGTGGGGAAAGTGGGCACCCCTGCCTCGTCCCCCTCCCTAACGGGAAAAATCCGGAGTACCCGCCATTCACCCTCACACATGCTTTGGGCCCCGCGTAAAGTGCCTTTACCCAATCGAGAAAGCCCTTCCCAAACCCCATGTGCTTTAGTACCGAGAACAGAAAGCTCCACGACACCTGGTCAAAGGCTTTCTCAGCGTCTAACGAAAGCAGCAGAGCGGGTTCCTGCCGGGACTTCGCCGCCCATATCCCGTTTAATGCTTTCCAGATGTTGTCCGCCACCTGCCTCCCAGGGATAAACCCTGCTTGATCTTCGTGCACTAATTTCCCCAATATTTTATTGAGTCTCCCTGCCAAGACTTTAGCCAGCAACTTTGCGTCGAGATTTAACAGGGAGATAGGCCGATATGAGGCACACTCCTGTGGGTCCTTGCCCTCTTTATGTATGAGCGTGATCCCTGCCCACCCCATCGTGGCCGCCAGTCCTCCCCCTTCCCTTGGGGAATTAAACAGAACCGTCAGAGGTTGCACCAGTAGATCCCTAAACGTCCTATAGAAACTGGCTGACAACCCGTCTAAACCCGGGGCCTTCCCTAATTTCAATCCCTTAATGGCTGCCGCCACTTCTGAAGTTTTTATTTCCGAGTCTAGCACCTCCCGCTCGCCCTCCGCCAAGCGCGGAAGGCATGCCTCCCTCATATACGCTACCAATTCCTCCTCTGATCTGTCGGGCTGAGCTGCATATAGCCTCTGATAATAATCTACGAATTGATCTCTAATTTTTTTCTCCTCCCGTACCACCCCTTCTCTGCCCCTAATTTGTGTTATTAAGGTCCTGTTCCGTCGCTGTTTCAATCTCTGCGCAAGAAACTTACCTGCCCTATTCCCTCCCTCAAAGAACTCTTGGCGCAGCAGTTGCAACCGATACTGAATTTTGTCCGCTTCCAGCGCATTTAGCTTAGCCCTAGTTTCTAACACTTCCCCTCGCACCACTCCGCCCCCTCCCCCGGCATCCACCCCCTCCAATCGCACAAGTTGCTGTCTCAGACTAAGCTCCTTCTCTTCTCTTTCCCTCTTAATTCTGGTTCCCCATTTAATCAAGGTTCCTCGTACCACCGCCTTGAAAGCATCCCAAACCACCCCCCTAGAGACTTCACCGGTGTCATTGTGGAGAAAATACTCAGGGATCAGGTCCTTTAACGCCTGCACTACTCTATCATCCTTTAGCAGGGCTTCATTCAGTTTCCAAAAATGTACCCCTCGATCTTCTCGCCGGCTTCGTAGCGTTACCACCACCGGGGCGTGATCCGACCAGGTAATGGGTTCTATCACACTGTCGAGGAGCCTACCCGCTATTTCTTTCTCCACCCAGATAGCGTCTATCCTAGAGTACATGCCATGTACAGCTGAGAAGAATGAATACTGGCGGCGACTAGGGTTAAGAAGTCGCCATGCATCAACTAGATCATGATCTCGCACGAATTGCTGGTAACGTTTTCTATCCGCGCGCTTCCCCTCTCCCCTCCCCGTGGAATCACGCCCCACCTCCCAAGTCATATTGAAATCCTCGCCACATATTCTCACTCCTTCACCCAGCAAGTTCATTTTCTCATCCACTTCTCTCCAGAAGGACCTTTGCGGCCCTGTGGGGGCATACACATTAATCACGCAGTACCATTCATCCCCTATCTTCAGTCTTGCCATCAAGTACCTACCCCCCCTGTCCCGGAATACCGTGTGCACCTCCACTTTGAGAAACCCACTAATCAGCAACGCCCCCCCCCCCCCCCTTCTTCCGTTCCTGCTGGTTAGAGGCGAAGAGCACCTCCGTGTACCCTTTAGGTCTCACTAGCTGTTCGTGACCCCGCAGTAGATGTGTCTCTTGTAATAAGACCATCGAGGCCTTTTGCCTAGCTATCTCTCTATACAGCCTTTGCCTTTTAAAAGGTGAATTTAGGCCTTTCACATTTAAGGTCAGGATTTTCAAGTCACCCATGAGTGTCTCCCCTCACCCTCTTGCCCCTCCTCAATCTTCCCCCCCACCCCCACCCCCCCCCTCCGCCCTCTACCCCCTCCCCCTTCGACCCCCCCATCCTCCCCTTCCCTCCATTCTGCACACCCCCCTAATGGGAGATCCGACTTCCATGATTGTGACATCTTCAGGGACCTGCGCCTGCCCATGCCCTGACTCCCCTACCCGCTCTCCACTGCCTCTTCTCCCCCTCCTAAACCCCCACTCTCCCCCTCCCAGCTCCCCCCCCCCTTACTTCCCCACCTACCCTCGCCTCCCACCCCCACCCACTCAACAAGCAGATCCTATTAGTGTCTTTAGGTAGGAGCTCTCTCAATTGTCCTCTTCATGTGCACCCCCGCTTCCACGATGCAGTCTCGCCAATCTCCTCCCTCGTACTGGGACTCTGTGCCAGCGTTGGTTCCTCCATTTAGGACTGTGTGCCCCTACGATCTTCTCACTCCCCAGGGTCGCCTCCGCTCCTTCCGGTAGGTGGTCAGCTCCCAGATCTCGCAACGCTTTCCACGCTGCCTCGCTCGACTCCACCCTTCTCGATTTCCCCTTCACTGTAATTAGAAGTCCAAAGGGGAACAGCCATTTATATCGCAGCTCCTCCCTCTGCATAAATGCCGTCACCTCTCGGAGACTGCGTCTACGTTGTAAAGTTCCGGGTGATAGGTCTTGGAAGAACTCGAGCTTGTGTTCTTCCCAGGTGAACTGTTTCAGTTTCCTTGCTGCCCCCAGCAGTTTCTCTTTGCTTTTGTAGGAACTGAGACAAACTACTATATCTCGAGGTTTATTATCCCTCACGGGGCCTAGGCTTCTGTGTGCTCTCTCGATAAGGAGTGGGTCTTCCGTGGCCTCCCCCTCAACTGATCCCGCATCCATCAGCGCCTTGAAGATTTGGGAAACCACTTCTTCGGACCTTTTGTACTGTTTGTCCTCCGGGAGGCCTCGGACTCGAATATTGCACCTCCTCGATCGATCTTCTAGATCCTCCAATTTCAATTGCATTTCTCTCTGTATTCCATCACGTTCTTCCAGCTCTTTTTGGATCTCCTCCAAGGCCTCTCCCTGCTGCTCCAGCTGTGTTTCAGTTTCTTCCACGTGGCCCCCGAGGTCAATCAATTCTTGTCTCAGTCCTTGAATTGATTCTTTTAGTTCATTCTTTACCCCCCCCCCCCCCAGTTCCGCCTTAAGCTCATCTTTCAGCTCAGTGAGCCAGTCTTTGATCATGTTGGCCAGCTCTGGGCTGCTCTCTTTCTCCACCTCCAGTTCCGTCACAGTAGATGTAGTCGGGTGCGATTTGCCCTCTTTGTCCCCCTCCCTACCTCCTCTCGGCGCAGCGTAGGGAGAGCGGAATTCCGCTAGCTTCTTCTTCACGGAGGGTCCGCTTTTACTCTTCTCCATGGCTCCCCTCCGCCCGGCTCCTAGCTTGTGGGGGGGTGTAATACCTATCCCAGGTAAGGGCTAACGTGCTGAATCTTCTGGACTCTGCACTGCTTCTTCCTCACCGGTTCACAGTACTGCGCCTTGTATCCCGGACACCTCCTTGCCCAGGCACTATGACTGCTTGCAATTCTCACTTTTTGGGACAGTATGGGCTTCACTGATAATGCCCTATATCATCGGGCTCCCTCCTCCTTCTCTCCTGCTTGCAGCCTTCTCAGCCCGACCAGGCTCACCTTGCCTGATGTCAGGTAGCTGTAGGCCTTCGTGCCGACCAGCCTTCACTACGGGCCGCAGTGCTCTCCGCCCTCTCTTCAGGCCCACGGGTGATTGAACTCTCCCCCAGGGCACTTCTCCTCCCGCACGCTTCTCCTTCCGGCGGCCCTCAGCGCGTTTCAGACCTCCGCTGCTCCGGCACTGCTCCCTGTCTCTGGCTCCACGTGCTGCTACGCCGCACCGGCACTGCTCCGGTGGGCCCGAACTTCGGCGCGGCTCGTTTCACGCGACCGCTTACAGCCTCTGCGTTGCCTCTATTCGCTGCCCCGCCACTTAGCCCCGGTCCGCACTCTCCCCGGCAGGGAATTTCCACTTCGTTGCTGCAGGCTGCGGCGGAGCTCACCTTCACGCCGCCATGCAGGTCGCTGACGTCACCGGAAGTCCCGTCCGCTGCTTTTTGACATATTCATAAATGACCTGGAAAGTGGAATAACGAGTGAGGTTATCAAATTTGCAGATGACACAAAACTATTTAAAGTTGTTAAAACCTAAGAGGATTGTGGAAAATTGCAAGAGGATCTTGATAAACTGGAAGACTGGGCATCAAAATGGCAGATGAAATTTAATGTGGACACAAGTGCAAAGTTATGCACCTAGGGAAGAACAACCCAAACTCTGGTTACAAGATGCAAGGTTCCACATTAGGAACCACACCCAGGAAAAAGATTTAGGCGTCATTGTAGATAGCATGTTAAAACCCTCGGCCCAGTGTGCAGCGGCAGCCAAGAGAGCAAATAGAATGCTAGGTATCATAAGGAAAGGAATGGAAAATAAAACAAAAGATATTATAATGCCTCTATATCGTTCCATGGTGAGACCGCACCTTGAATATTGTGTGCAATTCTGGTCGCCGTATCTTAAAAAGGATATAGCGTTATTAGAAAAGGTTCAGAGAAGAGCCACCAAAATGGTAAAGGGGATGGAAGGATACTCCTATGAAGAAAGGCTAAAAAGGTTAGGGCTCTTTAACCTGGAAAAGAGACGGCTGAGGGGAGATATGATAGAAGTCTATAAATTAATGAACGGAGTGGAACGGGTAAACGTAGATAGATTGTTTACGTTATCAGAATATAGAAAGACTAGGGGACATGCAATTAAGCTACAGGGTAAACTATTTAAAACTAATAAAAGAAAATATTTCTTCACTCAACGTGTAATCAAACTCTGGAATTTGTTACCGGAGGATGTAGTAGTGGCTGTTAGTGTAGCTGGGTTTAAAAAAGGTTTGGACAAGTTCCTGGAGGAAAGGTCTATAAACCATTATTGAGAAGGGACCCAGGATATCAATGCTTGACCCAGTACAAGCATTGCGGAACCTGTGTCTTTTGGGGAAACTGCTAGCTATGTGTGACCTGGATTGGCCACTGTTGGAATCAGGATACTGGGCTTGATGGACCTTGGTCTGACCCAGTATGGCATATCTTATGTTCTTATGTTATGTTCTTATGTTCCTCCAGTTTAGTCCTCAACGTGTGGGTTGTGCACCTCCTCCTGCAGCTTGGAGACTGGGCATGTCAAAATTGTGACATCACTGGATGTAGTCTGCTGGTCTCTCCCATCAGCCCCAGTGTGTCCAGTCTCCATGCAGCAGGAGGACGTAGTGAGCCTAGGTGCTGGGCTCACTTGAGTAACATTATAAGGAGCAGTTAGTACAGTGTAGGAAAGTTATGTTGGTCAATTTGTTAAATTGGGGAGTTAATTTGTCAATTTTTTTTTTTTCCATTTAAAACTTTTATTGAGATTTTATAAGAAAAATACAAATGCAACCCAAAGGAAAACCATTGATAACAATATAATCAACCAACAAACAACAAGAAATCAATCCTGTCAGCAATCCCAATATTTTCATACAACAGTGCATATAGGCCAACCAGATCTACCCCTTCTCCCTACCCACCCGACCCGCTCGTCCCTTCCGAGTGTGAGAAACGAACTAACCACCTAACCCCTTCCACCCCTCCCCCCACCCCCTTCCCTTCCCGCCCATCCCTTCATTGTCTCCAGAGCCCCTCCTTCCACTCACCCCCACTCGCCATGCATCCAAGCCCCACTTCCACTAGTACGGTCATCCTGCTCCCTACACTCCCTCCCCCTCCCCTTCCAGCCCTCCATCCAGCTCCAGACCTTCTGCCAATATACCGCACTTTTCCCTCCCTTCCCCCGCCGCAGCTCCGTTAATTTATACATCAAACTCATCTCAGCCACTCTCCGCACAAAACCTGCCACCTGAGGTATACTCTACCCCCCCCAGTGCTGGGCTATCTCACAGCGAGCTGCGGCTATACAATGATGCAGAACCCCCTCCTCCCGTCTCGAGAGTCCTTCGTCAAATTGATGCAGCAAACACGCTGCCGGACTCCCGTGGAGTTTCTGCCCGGTCATACCGTGGATCGCCTCCCAAACCTGCCCCCAATAAATTTGTAACCTGTCACACTTCCACCACATATGCATCCAGTCCCCTCGTTCAGCACATCCTCGTCAACATAAGTCATCTCGTCCCTTCCCTGCCTTAAAGCGACGCACTGGCGTCCAATACCATCTATATAACACTTTATAAGCATTTTCCTTGATTTGTGTCGCTATTGACACAGAAGCAATCGTCTGTATGAGCTTCACCCAGCGCTCCCCATCCCAACACACCCCCAGATCCTCCTCCCATTGCACCATATATCGGGGCTTACACTCTCCAGCCCCCAGTAGGCCTTTGTAAATTCTGGACAAAACCCCCTTTTTCCCCCCCTGGCCATTACATATAACCTCAAACCAGCCCCTGTTGTTCCAGAGATCCTTCCATACCTTTGATTGCCTCAGAAAACTCCTCAGCTGTATATAAGCAAAATGATCACTCCCTTTCAGCTTATAAAGGTCCCGAAGGCCTTCAAACGGGTAAACCCCCTGGGGATGGATAACCTGTTGGACATGCGTTAGCCCGGTTCTGGCCCATCTACGTAACACTCGTTCGCCTGGGCCTTGTCCCCGCTCAAAGCATGCCTCAATAGTCATTCCCAGAATATCCCTTATCCGGAACAAGTTGAGATTTGTTGCGTTTCCAAATTCTCAAGCTGTTCGCTATCATGGGACTCATAGCATGCTGGTCCAATCCCTTAGACCCCCGCCATATCGCTCTTTCGAGGTCCTTGCCCCCGACCAACTCATACTCCATTTGAACCCACGCTTTAGATGTTTCCCTCTGCCACTCATACAGCGCTTTCAATTGCGCTGCCTCATAATATTTGCGTATATTAGGTACCCCCAACCCCCCCCTCCCCTCTGGACCGTTGCAAAACCTGCATTGCTATCCTAGGACGCTTCTGCATCCAGATAAACCTATTAATCATCCGCTGTATCCATTTTAAACTATGTAGAGGGACCCAAATCGGGAGTGTCTGAAATAAGAACAATCGGGGCACCAGCATCATTTTTACCGTCGCGATACGCCCAAACCAAGACAAGTAGCCCCGTCCCCACCCATCCAGCCAACCCTCAGTCTTCCCCAACACCCTCTTATAATTCAGATTGTACAACTCATCGATTTTATTGCTTATCCAAATGCCGAGGTACCGGATACTACCCCGGGCCCACTTAAAGGGATACTTCTTAGCCAACGTATTAGCTAGCCCACCGGGGACCGTCAAATTCAAAATTTCCGATTTGGACTGATTAATCGTAAACCCCGAAACTTTACCATACTCTTCCAGCTCCCATTTCACTATGGGCAGACTCACTCGAGGGCGGGCTAGGCTTAAGATAATATCGTCCACAAACAACGAAATTTTATAGGCACTTCTCCCCACAGTAATTCCCGAAATATCCGCCCTATCCCTTATCCGCTGCGCCAGGGGCTCCATAGCTAACGCAAACAGCAATGGGGACAGAGGGCAGCCCTGCCATGTTCCCCGCCCTTGGTCGAAAAACTCCGAGTGAGCCCCATTTACCCGCACGCAAGCTTTAGGGTGCGCGTACAGCCCCTTAACCCATGCTAGAAACTCGCTCCCCAGCCCCACCTTCTCAAGCACCTGAAAGAGGAAAGGCCAGGCCACTTGGTCGAAAGCCTTTTCCGCATCCAGCGATAGCAAGAGCGCCTCCTCCCCTCTCCGCTCACTAGCCCAAATAATATTGAGAATCTTCCTAATATTATCGGCAACCTGCCTCCCGGGAATAAACCCCGCCTGATCTTGGTGAATCAATTTCCCGATGACTTTATTCAACCTTGTAGCAAGGATCTTGGCTAGGAGCTTGGCATCCAGGTTGAGCAAAGAGATCGGCCTGTAGGAGGCGCACTCCCGCGGGTCCTTCCCTTCTTTGTGAAGCACCGTAATACCCGCCCAGCCCATAGTGTCCGCTAACGTCCCACCCTCCCGTGGTTGGTTGAATAATTTCACCAGAGGCCCGATCAATAGACCACCGAAAGTCCTATAAAACCGGGCAGTTAACCCGTCTAGCCCAGGAGCTTTCGCCAATTTTAACTGTTGGATCGCCCGCTCCACTTCGTCTGGTCCAATAGGTTTATTCATATCCTCTTGATCGCTCCTACCCAATTTAGGCAGCACCATAGAAGCCAGGTAATTTGCCCCCCTCTCAGCTGGATGCAGGTCTTTCGCTGTATACAACTCCCGGTAATAATCCTTGAATGCCTCCCGAATCTCCCCATCTTTAGTGACCAGTGCCCCACCCCTCTGCCGTACCCCCACTATGTGGGAGTGAAGCTTCTGTTGCTTCAACCTCTGGGCCAAATACCGCCCGGCCTTGTTCCCCCCCTCAAATACCTCCTGCCGCAGAAGCTGCATCTGATATTTAATCCTGTCCGCCTGCAACTCGTTGAGTTGCGCTCTCGCCGCCAAAACCTGTCCCCTATAGATTCCTCCACTCCCGCGTCCGTCTAATTCTTCCAGTTCCAATAACCGTTCCCTTAGGAGCCGTTCTTTCTCCTCCCTTTCCCTCTTTTTCCGTGCCCCCCATTTAATTAATATACCTCTGACCACCGCCTTGTACCCATCCCAAATACCCCCCCAGGTGGCCTCCCCATTATCATTGAATCAAAAGTACTCCCGCGTACCTTTCTCCACTTCGGCTCGGACCCGCTCCTCCTCCAAGAGGGACTCGTTGAGTCTCCAGAACCGATTCCCCTTCCCTTCATCTGCCACTTGCAGCCAGACCACCACCGGTGCGTGGTCGGACCATGTAATGGACTCCATGTCCGCATCCCTTATTTTCCCCCCCACCTCTTTGGACACCCATATATTTGTAAATAGTTTACCCCTGTTATCCAAGTTATTTACCCTGTTATCTGTAAACTCATACGTGTTAATTGTACTGAGCATTTTTGTTCCATGTAAACCGCGCTGATGCTGAATAGTGCGGTATATAAAAGACTAAATAAAATAAATAAATAATAAAATAAATATAGCATCGATACGGGAGTAAGACCCATGTACCGGCGAGTAATAGGAAAATTGTCTCCGCCCTGGGTGGTGCAATCTCCACGCGTCTACCAAACAATGCTGTGTCACGAAATTACGATAGCGCTTTCGATCCCCCCGCTTTCCTTCCCGTGGTCCTGTAGCATCCCTGGATGGGTTCCACGTTAGGTTGAAATCACCCTCGCAAATGAGAATCCCGTCCCCCTGTTTCCCCAACTCCCCATTCAGTTTTGTCCAGAATTCACTCTGCCCCCCGTGGGTGCATACACATTCACTACACAGTACCATATATTCCCCACTTTTACCCGAACCAGCACATACCTCCCCCCTCTGTCCCTAACCACCATCTGCACCTGAAGCTTTAATCGTGATGCAAATAGTATAGTATAGCAACCCTCCCTTCTTCTTCTCCAAGATGTTAGAAGCGTACATACAGACCCCATACCCTTTGTGCTTAACCAAGTACTCGGTGGCCCTTGTCAAATGTGTTTCTTGGAGCATGACTATATCCGCCTTCTGGCGAGATAGCTCTGAATAAAGTTGTTGTCGCTTAAAAGGTGAGTTAAGCCCCTTTACATTTAAAGTAACTATTTTAAGCTCACCCAGTCTGCCACTCTCCCCCCTTCCCTACCCGCTTTCCAGGCCCCCCCACCCCCCCTTCCCCTTCCCCCCAACCATCCCCCCTCTCATTAAGAGAGAATCATCTTCCATACTAGTGACCAGTTAACGGGCCTTGCCTGTTTACCACCCCCTTCCCCCCTCCCTTCTTGCCCCGTATCTTCCTAAAACCCCCTACCGACCTCCCCTCACCCCTCCTCCCGTGCATTCTAATCCCTCCTTCCATCCCCCAGCCATTTGCAACTTCAAATTACCATTACAGTGAAACCCCACTGGATAAACTGTACTCATGCAAAGTCCACATATTCAGCCTGCATCCTGCTCCGCTGTTGGTTTTCCTGGACTTTCTCTGTTCAGCCCGCGCCGTCCTCTTCCCGGCCGCAGGGGTTCTGTGCCATCTCTGAAAGTTCCTCTGCGAGCTTGAGGGCTTCGCGGCCGCAGCCAGATCTCCTGCCTGGGGTCGCCCCCCTTCTGGTATGTTTGGCAGCCCGAACTCGCGAAGGACAGACCAGGCCTCCTCGCTGGTCTGCACTCTCCCCGACTTCCCCCTGCAGGTAACCAGCAGCCCAAAGGGAAACAGCCATTTATATTTAATGTCCTCTTTTCTCAAGTACGCTGTCACCGCCTTCATGCTACGCCGACGTTGCAGCGTTCCTGCAGAGAGGTCTTGAAATAGCTCCAAAGGATGCTCCTCCCACGTGATCTGTCGTACTTTCCGCGCCGCTTGTAGTAATCCTTCTTTTATCTTGAACGACCGTAGGCACACCACTATATCCCTGGACTTATTCTCTCGTATTGGCCCCAAGCCTCGATGAGCTCGCTCAATTTGAGATGGGTCCATCTGTATCTCCCCCTGCAGGTCCGCGGCCAGCAGCAAAGAATTGAACACCTTCAGCAGAACAGCTTCACAGTTCCGGTACTGAGGCTCCTCCGGAATCCCCCGGATCCTTAGGTTACATCTCCGTGACCTGTCTTCCAGGTCCTCTAGCTTCATCTGCTGATCCACCTGGGTCTGCTGGAGTGTCCCCCAGCGCTGCTGTAGGTCCACCATTTCCTCCCCTTGCTGTTCCATCTGGAGTTCCAGCTCCTCTACTCTATTGCCAATGTCCACAATATCTTGTCGCAATGACTGTATAGACTCTTTCAGTTCGTGTTTTACTCCGCTAATTTCTGTTTTAATCTCATCTTTCATTTCAGTGAGCCACGCTTTTAAATGGGACAGGTCCCCAAGTCCAGCTCCGCTTTCCATCTCCTCTCCCTGCTCTTTGGGGGTCTCCCACCGGCGTTCGGCTCTCTTTCTCCCCCTCTTTTCCACCTTTAGCTGTCGCATACGGGGAGTGGAAATCAGCCAGTTTTTTCCGTGCTGCTACAACTCCCTTCGTTTTCTCCATCCTTATGTGGGGGGAGGCTTTGCACTTCACTAGAGTCCCTGGCCTGCAAAGGGAGCCTCCGCCAGGCTTCACCCCTGAGGGGAGGGGCACCCGCAGCTGACTCCGCTGGGCTACTACTCTGCTCTGGAACCACCGTCTACCTCCAGGCTCCCCGCAGACCTCTCTCTGTGCCCACTTGCCCGGGCCCACCTCTTCACCGAGCCTCTCACATTGTTGGCTCACGCCACTCGTGGCTGTCCCCAGAAGCGGCCCCCGGCTCTCCAGATGTCGTGTCGGTCAGTGATACCGCCCTCAGGCACAGCCCTCCTGGCTGCTCTCTGGCTCTGCTCTCCGGGTTGAAGGATGCAATACCGGCTCACTCCGAGTCTCAGCTGACCTCCTCAAGCCAGGCACTGCTTCCAGCCATACTTTCCACCAGCCTCCCCTTCAGGGTCAGCTGTGGCACCCAGCTCTTTGGGCCCTGCCGTTGCTACTATCTGCCTCCTGCTGCTGGCTCGTTTTGTCTCCTCCACTCCGTCCCCGCGTAGCTACTGCTGGGGGGGGGGGGGGGGGCTCCGCTGTGGAATTTCTCCTTTCACCCCCGTGCTCAGTTTCTCCCCGGAGCTCCGTTTCCTGCCACCTCCAAGCTCAGTGGGGGGGGGGGGGAAGAACTCTTGGGGCGACGGAGTGTCAATTCCTCCGGGCGCAGAGCCTCTGCCGCTCCCCTGCACGTCGGGTAGGTCGCCGCTGCCCCACTCCAACTGCAGCCACGCGATTAGCGGGGCCTCCCGCACGGCCGACAGCGCCTCGCGTCCCGGCTCTCCGGCGTGTCAGAAAGCTTCGCCGCTGTAACAGCGCAGCCCGGGGCTCTTCCCCTTCCTTACTCTCGCTTTGGGGCAAGCTTATTCCACCTCTTGGGGGTAGTAATTCCCCCTTAATACAGGCTTTGGCGGCACGGACTGACTCACGCCGCCATTAGCCCCGCTGACGTCACCGGAAGTCCTAATTTGTCAATTTTAAAGTTAAAGCTTCTGTTTTAAATATTTTTTATTTGAGTTCTGTTTCTTTAAAAAAAAAAACCTTACTTTTCTTGTGCCGGTTTTCTGCTGCCTCCTTCTGTCGCTTTAGCTGTTCGGAGGTTTCTTGCACGCAGATCTCTCCTCCCAGACTAAACGGAGGAGAGCTCTGTGACTGACGACGGAGGTTCTCGGCCTGAGCTGGCTGCTGCGATTTCAGGCGGGCTGACGGCGCAGAGGCAGAAAGCTCGCCAGGCTGTTTCGCTACTGCAGGTATTTGGGCAGGCGAGGAAGGTAGCGCGGTGTTACCGCCTGCTCATGCTGATCATTAGGTTTGTTTGTTTTGCGTCTTTTTCTTTCTTGTCCGGTGGCCATTTTTCAAGTGTGTGCTCCGCGTGTTGAGCACTTCACGGTTCTTTCCCCTTGATTAGTCTGCGCTTCGGTGAGGGGGGGGGGCAGGCTAATGCAAGCATTTTCTTTTTGTTTTGGGGGCATTATTATAACAGTCGGGAGTTTGTTTTCTCTGGCGGTTATTGAGAATCTTCTGTTTAATTTGAACTGTTTAATTTGATTTGTTTAATTTCTTTAATTTATTTTAAAACCCCCTTGCTCTTGTTACAGTGAATTCTCTGTTACTCAAGGAGGGGACTGTTGTTCCGTTACTTATTATTCTTGTCTAAAAAAATAATAAATAAAAAAAATAAAGCTTAAGGAAAGAACAGAAAACAGAGAGAGAAACAACCTCTCCTCTTGGAACCTGAGGGATCGGATGGTGTCTGGCGTATGGCAGTGCACCCTCTGTGCGTTGACTGCGGTGCACATAGAGGTACGGTAGCAGATTCAGGAGTTTGTAGGGGCTGTGTCATAGTGTCTTCTGCAGTGGAACAGCAGATGGATATGAAGACTATCCCTGAACCTCCAGATGCGACGACTGGGGCTGAGGAGGTCCTTCTGGTTCCGGCTGCTCCAGGGGGCAGTCAGGAAGCCCTTGCTGGCCCATCCTTGGTGATGGTGGCCGCGGGGGCGGGGCCACAACTCGAGGATTTCTGTCCGGATTTCGTTTTACTCATGCATCAAGCCTTTTGTTTATGGCGTCAGAGGAAATTGCCGGATGCCCTGGCAATGTCTAGCTCCGGTAACCAATCCGAATTGGCGGTGGGGGTAGTGTTACTCCTAGACTGCCAAAGCGGGCGCGGCCTCTGGAGTATTTGCAGTCTGACGTAGAGTGGCAGGAGTCAGCGGAGGCGGAGGTAGATGTCAAGGCTCAAATGGAGGATTTGGAAGACGGCGAGATCCCGTAACCAGAGGATCAGGCAAAGATTATTCGGGTGTTCCGAAAGGATGAACCGACTGCGCTTATTACAGAATCCTTACAGACATTGAAGCTGGTAACGATTCCGCCGAGTGAGGAAGAGAATGAGGAGGATCCCATAATCCAAGCAGTACGGCAGATGCAGATAATGTTTCCCGTACACCGAGTGGTAGACCAAATGATCCAGGACGAGTGAGATCAACCTGAGGCTGGTCTGCGGGGAGTCAGGCTCTATCCTTTGGCAGATAAAGACAAGGAATGGTTTCACTCTCCGCGCATTGATGCTGCGGTGTCAGCAGTTACAAAAAAGACCACTATTCCGATGGAAGGTAGTGCGGCATTAAAAGATGCACAAGATAGGAAAGTAGATGGTTTGTTAAAGCAGTCATTTGAGGTGGATTCATTGTCGCTGCTGACTTCCATTTGTGGGGCTTGGGTCTCTAGAGCTTGTCTGAGATGGTCTCAGAGTTTGCGACAGGGTGCTCATTTAGAACAGGAGAGTGTTCGTGAGTTGGAATGTTTGGAGTCCAGAGCCGCTTATTTAGCAGATGTGCATTATGACCTAATTAGAGCAATCGCTAACAGTATGGCTTCACTGGTAGCCGCACGCAGATCCATATGGTTGTGGAATTGGGCGGCCGATGGCTCCTCCAAGTCGCACCTCAGTAAGCTTCCATTTAAAGGGAAATTGTTGTTTGGCGAAGATCTCAACAAGTTGGTTAAGGACGTAGGAGAATCCAAAGGCGGAGGCTTCCGGAAGATAAGCCTAGGCAAGGGAAGACTCCGCAAGGTTTTCGGGTCAGTTTAGAGATTTCAGCAGATTTCGTACTTCTAGTTTGGGGAGTTTCCAGAAGGGTAGATTTGCTTCACGAGCTCAGGGGTTTTGTGTGTTTCGTGGAGCAAGTAGAGGTTTTGCAGCAATGACCGCAGCAATCTCTCGTAAGCCCCAATTAAAGTTAGCGGGTCCGGGCAGGAAGTCCTCCGAAAGGGGGGAGGCTTCGGGAGTTTCTTTCTGCCTAGACCCAAATAGCATCCGACCAGTGGGTCTTAAAGATAATTCGAGAAGGGTATGTGCTAGAGTTGCGAAGACCGATTCAGGATTCCTTTGTGGTGTCTCCCTGCAGGGGTCAGAAGGTGGCCCTAGAGATCCGCAGCACTCTAGATCATCTGTTACAATTGGGAGCAATCGTGCCGGTATCAGAATAAGAATGCGGTACAGGTCGATACTCAATTTATTTCGTAGTGCCAAAAAAGGACGGATCACTGAGACCTATTTTAGACCTAAAAGGGGTGAATCACTGTCTATGAGTTTCGCATTTCAGGATGGAAACCTTGAGATCGGTCATTGTAGCAGTACGCAAGGGAGAGTACTTGACTTCCCTGGATCTTATGGAGGCATACCTGCACATACCCATCAGGGTGGCTCATCAGAAGTTTCTGCGCTTTGCCCTCCCGTGGGGGCATTATCAATTTCAGGCGTTACCGTTCGGTTTGGCGATGGCGCCGCGGATGTTCACCAAAATTATGGTGGTCGTGACGGCGGCGTTGCGAAAAGATGGAGTGTTGGTTCATCCGTATCTTGACTGGTTGATTCGAGCAAAGTCAAGAGCCGAGAGTGTTCGGGTTACCAAAAAGGTAGCGATGTTCTTACAGAATCTAGGCTAGGTGGTCAACACAGCCAAAAGTCACCTAGAACCGTCCCAGGATCTCCTGTACCTAGGGGTGCGGTTCAGCACTCAGGAGGGATCAGTGTTTCTGGTGGATCGGCGAGTTCAAACTCTACGACAGCAGGTTCTTCGGTTCAGGTCTTCGCCGGATCCTTCGGCGTGGACTTACCTATGTGTACTAGGGATGATGGTGGCGACCTTGGAAGCTGTGCCGTGGGCCCGGTTCCATATGAGACCCTTGCAACGAGCTCTGCTTTGTCGGTGGTCGCATCAATTCGACTTGTTGAGCAAACGTCTTCCTTGTCCGTCCCGGATCAGGCAGTCTCTGGGGTGGTGGCTGCGCCCCGAGGTGCAAACAAAGGGGATGCCTCTGGAGCAGCCAGAGTGGCTTCCGCTGTTGACAGATGCGAGTCTCGCAGGATGGGGAGCTCATTGCGGAGAGCTCTTCGCACAAGGCGTTTGGTCGGTCTCCAAAAGCTCTTGGTCGATCAACCGACTGGAGCTGAGAGCTATTTACCTGGCTCTCCTATCGTTCGAAACCACGATCACAGGTCGGGCGGTGCGAGTGCTATCGAACAATTCCATGACGGTGGCCTACATAAACCATCAGGGCGGCACAAAAAGTACGGCCATGGAAGAGGAAGCGGAGTTGCTGTTTACCTGCGTGGAAAGTCGGCTACCAGCAATCTCGGCAGCGCACGATGCCGGGAGAGACAATGTGACGGCGGATTTTCTCAGCAGGGTAAAGGTGGTTGAGGGAGAATGGGAGTTGCATCCGGACATCTTTGTGGTTCTAGTTCGCAGATGGGGGTCAGCCAATCATGGATCTCATGGTGATCTTTCATTCGGCGAAGGCAACTCTGTTCTACAGCAGACGGTGAGAAAGAAGGTCGGAAGGTATTGACACTCTAATGCAACGTTGGCCGTCAGCAGGTCTTCTCTATGTGTTTCCACTGTGGGCCCTAATAGGCAGGGTGGTACAGAGGATCGAAGCTCATCACGGGAAGGTGCTGCTGGTGGCTCCGGATTGGCCAAGAAGACCGTGGTACACCGATCTGATTCGGTTGCTCGACAGGGAGCCATGGAGGTTGCCTGAATCGGAGGATCTACTGATTCAAGGGCCGCTGCGAATGCCTCAAGTGAATCGATTCTCGCTTATGGTTTGGCCATTGAAAGGGCGAGGTTAAGGAAAAGAGGATACTCGAGAGTGGTGATCACAATGTTGCTTCAAGCAAGGAAGCCTTCTACATCGCTAGCTTACATCCGTATTTGGCATATATTTGAAGATTGGTGCTCTCGACATCAGGTTCGGGTGGCTACAGTGTTGGTGCCCGTTGTTTTAAGCTTTTTGCAAGATGGATTTGATAGAGGTTTAGCAGCCAGCTCTTTGAGAGTACAGTTGGCAGCCCTGGCTTGTTACAGGGGTAAAGTACAGGACATATCTCTGGGGGAGCATGCAGATGTCTTACGCTTTCTTAAAGCAGTGACTAGGTTACGACTGTCCCGTAGAGTCGTCGTACTGCCATGGGATCTTAATTTGGTATTGAAAGCCTTAGTTAAAGCACCCTTTGAGCCTCTTCATCAAGCCTCGGCAAAGGATCTAACTTTAAAAACGGTGTTTTTAGTGGTCATTTGTTCAGCAAGATGAATTTCGGAATTGCAGGCGTTGTCCTGTCGAGAGCCCTTTCTGTCTTTTTCTAGGGAAAAGGTGGTTTTGCAGCCTATGCCTTCCTTTCTTCCAAAGGTGGTTTCTCCGTTACATTTGAATCAAATGGTTTCGCTTCCGGTTCTCGGGGCTGTGGAGGGAAACGCTTCAGATCGTAGTTTGAACAAGTTGGATATAAAGCGAGTGTTGCGACGGTATTTGAAAGTGTCGGAAGCCTTCTGCAAATCGGATCGTCTATTCGTGTTGTTTGGAGGGTACCGTAAAGGGGAGGCGGCGGCAAAGGCATCCATTTCTAGATGGATTAGAGAGGCAATTGCATCTGCTTATATAGTACAGGGTCGTTCAGTGCCAATGGGGTTGCAAGCTCCTGGGTGGAGTACTGTCTGGTTCCGCCAGGGGAAATCTGTAGAGCAGCCACATGGTTGTCTCTTCATACATTCAGTAAGCATTACAGTCTTGATGTCCTGGTGGCAGAGGATGCCTGCTTCGGATCGGCAGTGTTGCGGGCCGGAGGCAAAGGTCCCTCCCCATGATGGTTGGCTCTGTTACATCCCATTGAGGACTAAACTGGAGGAATGATAAGGAAATGGTAATTACACTTACCTGGTAATTGTAGTTCCTTGAGTGATGACAGTTTAGACCTCATTCCCAACTGGAGTGGGTTTTTTGTTTGTTTGTTTTTGATCGGCAGTGGAAGTTCGGTTGGCGAAAGTAGAAGTTACAGGTAGGTCTGTTTATAAACAACTTTCTATTTCATTATATCCTGTTGATATTTTTCTGTTTCTTCCATCTATTGCTGTTTAAGGTTTCTGATTGGATGCTGGGGAGCATTCCAGTGCAGGCTCCGTCGGTACCGACGTACCCATATGTGAAGACTCATTCCTGCTTGTTCCTGGAGATTGCCTCCTCTCTCCCTTTTAAGCTCTGTAATTCCAAAGCTTTAATAGTATTTTTTACATATAGTGCCAAACCTCCTCCCCTTCTTCCTACCCTGTCCTTTCTGAATAAAGTATAGCCAGGTATAGTTACATCCCAGTCATGGTTTTCTGTGAACCATGTTTCTGTAACTGCCACTAAATCCAAGTCGGCCACTCCCACCAAAGCTTCAACATCAGAGATCTTATTTTCCATGCTACGAGCATTTATACACACTGCTTTCCATATGTTACCTCTTTTACCCATTTCCATAAAGGTATTTAATGTATCACTTACCTGGAGGCTTTCACTTACCCGGGGGCTTTCTTCACCTATCCCCAATGAATCTAGTTTAAAGCCCTCTTCAGTAGATTAGCCAATCTACTACTGAAGACGCGTCAACCTTTCTTGGACAGATGGACGCGATCTTTGCTCTGCAACCCTTGGAACAGCATCCCATGGTCCAGGAAACCAAAATGCTCCCGATGACACCATCCATGCATTCATCTTCAGGATGCGAGCCTCTCTGCCTTGGCCTTTACCCTCAACAGGGAGGATTGAAGAGACCACCACCTGTGCACCTAACTGCTTCACCCTCTGTCCCAGAGCCATGAAGTCACTTTTGATACGCTCAGAGTGATACCTGGCAGTATCATTTGTTCCAACATGGATTAGCAACATTGGGTAATAGTCAGTGGGCTTGATGAGTCTCGGCATCATCATCAAAAAAGGTTTGGACATGGGTTCATCTGGCTGCTGCTTTGGCCCTTCTCTGGTGTTTTATTATTTATTTTCACAGACTTGATATACACACGCCTTTTCTTAATATGCAAAGTGAGTTATCATAAAAGATCCTATATAAACAAAATATAACAACAATAAAGAACTGATTAAATTTCCTAATTTTCCCTTCCACTACTAAATAACTAAGCTTTCACTTTTTTAAGAAAGGTCATGTAAGACTCTTCATTACATATAGAGGAAACATATTAAAAAAAAACGGAGCAAACAATCAATATCTAACCAAGCATTCTCTCTCTTTGTCCCCACAATCTGGAACGCCTTACCACCAGACCTAAGAGGACGATCAGAACTAACAAACTTTCAGAAGAGATTAAAAACACACCTCTTCCAAGAATACTTCGACACTGACATACCACAGGAGTTACATACAAATAGCACTCCCTAGTCCCCACAATGTATATAAGTTACAGTATAGTTAATTAATGTTGCAATGCACATAGTTATATTATTTCTTATTACTTAATTATAATGTTTGGTTCTCTGTACAACAGCATGCAGTGTTATGCCCTGTTTGACCTTGGTTATATATAAACCTCTTAGAAAGGCAGTATAGAAGATTAAATAAAATAAATACAGGGGATCCTGAATAGCAAAAGATCGCAAGCAAGTTCATTATAATTTAACATCTGCAGGCACCACAAGACGTGCCCGTTGAGAGGAACGCAAATTTTTACTTGGAACATAGAAAGATAAATAGGATTTCAGATAGACCGGGCCATTACAATATAACGCCCAATAAACTAAGCATAATATTTTAATTTGAATATGAACATCCACAGGCAACTAATAAAGAGTTGCCAGAATTGGGGGTAACGATGTCAACAACCAGGCAGTTGTATTTTGTACAAGCTGCAATGGGCGAAGTTGACACTTTGGAAGTCCAACATGAACAGCATTGTAGTAATCCAACTGAGCTGTCATAAATGAATGGATTAGCATTTTGGATTCCATACTCAATTGGTTTTCATTATTTCTTCAAGACGTACATGTCGAGTTCAATCTAATCACAATTCCTTATCAGCCGTAGTTAGTCTGCCATGCAGAGTGCCACAGAACTCTGTTCTTTTCCCTACCCTTTTTAACATTTTCTTGCTCCGCTGCTGACCCTGATCCAGGAGCATGGCATTAGTTCCTTCTGTTATGCAGACAACATACTTTTGGTAGTCTATTCCACTTGGTCCACCTCTCCCGATCTGTTGCTATTAAATGAGTGTTTAGATTCTGTAGCAACTTGGTTAGACTCACTATCTTCGACTGAACCCAGATAAACCCCAGGCCCTATGGGTCATTAAGAGCTCCTCCACTCCTGCTGTGAGCACAATGATCAAAGGTTTCTCTGTCCCTCTCATCACTTCTCTGATGCACTTAAGTGTAATTTTCAATGAGCAACTGTCCTTTAACCAACAAGTGGCAGCAACAGTTCAATCCTCATTCTTTCGGTTATGCAAAATTCGCTCAGTTTGATCTCTGCTTACTACTGATGCTTTTCATTCTCTCGTTCACACCTTCATCATATCGCGCATCGACTATTATAACACCATTTACTGCGGTATTTGTTCCATGAACTTGAAAAAACTACAACTTGTACAAAGCACAGTAATCCGGTTACTAGCAAATGCGTCACGGTATGACCATGTCTCTCTGTTATTTATTCATTACAAATGTCTCCCCCTCCCCTCCACATTTCACTTTAAAAGTCCTTGTATTAACTCACAAGGCCTTTTACATAGTCTTCCCTCTTTACCTCTCCGCACTGCTGACTCCATACTGTACCCTACGAGTGCGCCAATCTGAGAATGCAAACTATCTCTTCATTCCTTCTGTTTCTGCTGCTCACATGGAAGCATCTCAACATATGGCTTTCTATTTCTTGGCCCCTTCTCTTTGAAATTTTCTTCACACCCACATATGCACAGTTTCCTCTTAAAAAGTTTAAGGTATTGTTGAAAACCCATTATTTTCAGGCAGCCTTTGGGGACTGTCCAGCCTAGAGTGGAAGGTAACTTCTACTGCTTTTGTGCTCATCTTTCTTTCCTGTCTGAAATTGGCATTCCTTTCTTATTTTCCTTATTTTAATTACTGTACACTGCTTGGATGCTACTTGGCCAGAGCGGTATAAAAAGTTTTATTAATAATAATAAAGTAGCAAGATCATGTTGTTGCAAATAACGGAGCAATTGCAAACTAGCAAAGGAAGCCTGGACCACCAAGGAGATCCAATCATGAAAAGACAGTCCCTTGGTAAAATATACATCTAAGTTCCATACTTTCTGCTGTTAGGTCAACTGGATCCCTCCAATATTTGGTACAAAGGACAATGGCCTATTAAAATGCCAATCCAAAGATATTCAGACTTTTGAACATTTAACTTCAGCTTAGAAGTCCTCAACTAAGCTGTAATAACCTACAAACAGGTTGTCAGCTGACATAAAACTAGCACTTGATTTTCCTCCACTACAATCACTAGCTGAATATCATCTGCAAACAAGTAATAAAACACATTAAATTGCTGAAAAATACCCATCAGTGGGCGAAGAAACAAGTTAAAAAGTAAAGGAGAGAGCACAGACTCCTATGGAAGTCCACAGTCAAGTGGCTGGGAGTCCGAATGCACCCCCTGTCCATGCTACATACTACCTCCAACACCCTAAATAAGAAGTAAACTACTGCAAAGCAGAAGCCATCAACCCTACCTGGGACAACCACTTGATAAGCAGGGCATGATCAATAGTATCAAATGCCACTGAAATATCTAAATGCACTAAAAATACATTCCTACCCTTATCAAAAGCAAAGCGCACCTCACTCAAAAGTGACACTAAAATTGTTTCAGTTCTATGACCAAACCAGAATGCAGACTGCCCAGGATCCAGGCAGCCATGCAAATCCACACAATCAAGAAGCCACTGATATACAAACTTCTCAATAAAGTTACTCAAGAAGGGTAACTGTGAAACAGGACAATAAGCAGCAAGATCACGTCAATCATATCTTTCTTCATAACCGGCTTCACTACAGCACAGATTGGCTCCTCAGAGATGAGCTCTTGACGAAAAGATGAATTAATCAACTGAACAAGAGATGGATCCACCTATTCTTGACATTTAACACAGAACTCCATTGGAATTATATCTAGGGCACATGACTTGGGTTTGAGACCAGACTGCAAAACAACCACTTTATCGAAAGATACAGGAGTAAAAGAATCCAAAACAGAAACACTGTCATCCCCAATACATTCAAAAGCCTCCCCCTTTCTCTAACCCCTTAAGCTTCAATCTTGCCTAATAAAATGTATTTTTTCCTTAAAATAGGAATTAAACTGTGGGGCTGTCAAGCTAGAACAACCACTCTGATCTAGCACTGAAGACTGACAAAGCAGCTATATAACAGAAAATAAATGCAAAGTTCTGTATCCCTCCTATTGAAATTGCCAAGATCCAGAGCTTCCCCAGTCTTATTCCTTTGCTATTTATGCTCCATCTGCTGAGCCCTATTGGCCCTCTTCCAACATTTCTGTGCTTTTCAGCCAATGTTATTGTTGCTTTAAGCCACTCACCCTGCCTTAGGGTTGTCAGACAATATTGTTCCCACTTTACCTCTCTGCCACCATTGGTGTCATTTCACTCCTCCCAAAGTGCCTTGATAATTTCCCAAATGTTTTGGTGCTTCTATGCCCTCCTCCAATACCTTAGGATATTCATTTAGCTCCTTATCCTGCTTTGCTCTTTCGATGGTGGCTTGTAGTCTTCCTGCCACTATTAGTGCCCTTTGTCCCTCTTTTGGTGCCAGTGGGTATTTGTGACACACTTGATGGCTTGTAGTACTTTTGCCTCTGTTACAGATGCCAGACAGCAAGTTTGATTGAAAATGGATGGAAAGACCCACTGTAATAAAACTGCTTGTCCCATAGCCTTCAAAGGGAATAAATGAAACAAAGTAACAATTCAATATCTGAAGACTAACAAAACAGAATTTGGAACCAAATATGAACAGAGTTGAAAATTTTAGATGAGTAGATACTCACTGATTTGTAACCGCAATATCAAAGTGTGTAGTTTCACATAAGGAGAAATTAGACCTTACCTGCTAATTGTCTTTCCTTGAGTTCTCTCCAGGACAGTCTAGGCACCATTAGATAGTCAGCCCCCTCCAGTAGCTGAGGACTGAATTCAACAGAGTCTTGCTGATGTAATATCTAGTTCCCCCTACAGAATCAGCCTCAGTCTTCTCTTGACAAAGCAGCCTACTACGATTAACTGTAACATACTATAAACTTGACTAACATTCTTCACCAAGCACCATACACCAACTACAGGGAGATATTAGACCTAAAGAACACTTGCCCACTTTGTTATCTTTTTTTATTGTTTTATATATATATATATATATATATATATATATATATATATATATATATATATATATATATATATATATATATATATGCCTTAAGGCACTGTTTAGCTTATGCAATGCACGGGAAGATTCCTCCCCTGGGGCTGAGGGCCATTTGACCCAGGGCCAGGAGATGTCCTGGTGAAGCACTGTCTGATTCCACCGGTGGACATCTGCCGGGCAGCAACTTGGTCCTCGCTTCACATGTTTTTGAGACACGGCTAGACGTGCAGGCAACGCAGGAGATGAATGGGGGGTCCTCTGCTCTTCAGGCAGGACTTGTGGGTCCCACCCGGTGTTAGGTACTGCTCTGGTATGTCCCAGTGGTGCCTGGACTGGCCTGGAGAAACGAAGAGGAAGAAGAAATTAGACCTTACCTGCTAATTGTCTTTCCTTGAGTTCTCTCCAGGCCAGTCAAGGGCCCAGCCAGTTCATTGATCAGTGGAGTCTGGCCAAAGATCAATAGCTTGGTAGCTAGGTTGTCAGGTATGTACATTTAACCCCAAGGAAGGGGTGTGTTTGAGGATAGGGACCAACTCAGCCAGAGGAGCAGGGCCGACTGGCTGAGTTGGTCCCTATCCTCAAACACACCCCTACCTTGGGGTTAAATGTACATACCTGACAACCTAGCATACGCTGCCCTAATCGCCTGTTTAACCCATCGGGCAATTGAGGCCTTGGCAGCCGCTTCCCCCTTGCGAGGCCCGCTAAAAATGACAAACAACCGATCCCATCTCTTGAAAGGGCTCCATTCTCTTGATGTATCTGTGGAGAACCCTATGGAGATCTAGCCGATGTAGTTTGCGATCCTGTTCCGATCTTCCAAGATCCGAAAAGGTTGGGAGCATAATAGTCTGATTCAAGTGAAAACACAACATCACCTTCAGCAGAAAGGATGGCATGGGTCACAGCACCACCTTTTCTCTGGTAAACAGCAGGAAAGGTTCTCTACAGGAGAGTGCCTTTAGATCGGAGATCCGCCGCGTGGAACATAGCTCTACGGAGAACGCCGTAGACGAACCTTTTTGTTAAAATGGTAAATAAAGGCAAAAGGAACAGGAGACCGCTATGGTTTTCGAAGGAAGTAGCTGAAAAAGTGAAGAAAAAGAGGGAGGCCTTCATGAAATACAAGAGATCACAGAGAGAGGAAGACAGGCATCTGTATTTGGAAAAACTTAGAGAAGCTAGCAAAGTAGTCAAGAAGGCAAAGATTCAAAAGGAGGAGGAAATAGCCAATGCAATAAAATGGGGGGATAAGACATTTTTCAGATATATTAGTGAGAAGAGGAAGGGCAAAAGTGGTATTGCCAGACTCAAGGGTGCAGGGGAGGAATATGTAGAAGCTGATAAGGATAAAGCGGAATTGCTTAACAAATATTTTTGTTCTGTGTTCACAGATGAAGAACTAGGAGCAGGACCTCAGAAAACACCCACAAATAAGAACAGAAGCGAGGGACATCTTGAACAATTTTCAGAAGACTGTGTTCGTGAGAAACTAGCTCAACTTAAAGTAGACAAAGCGATGGGACCGGATGGGATACACCCTAGAATACTGAGGGAACTTGGGGACGTTCTAGCAACTCCACTGAATGACCTTTTCAATGCCTCGTTGGAGTCGGGAGTGGTGCCAAAGGACTGGAGAGAGGCTCATGTGGTGCCTTTACACAAAAGCGGAAGTAAGGATGTGGTTGAAAACTACAGGCCTGTTAGTTTAACTTCGGTGGTGAGTAAATTATTGGAAACGCTGCTGAAAGAGAAAATAGTGAGGTTTCTGGAGTCCAGCGGATTACAGGATCCGAGGCAGCATGGATTCACCAGAGGCAGGTCTTGTCAGACAAATCTGATTGAATTCTTTGACTGGGTGACCAGGGAGTTGGACCGAGGGAGAGCTCTAGATGTGGTGTATTTAGATTTCAGTAAAGCCTTTGACACTGTTCCTCACAGGCGACTTATAAACAAACTGAGCACCCTAGGGATGGACCCTAAAGTTACTGCTTGGGTTAGAAATTGGTTGGGTGGGAGGCGACAAAGAGTACAAGTAAATGCAGCTCACTCTGAGGAGAAGGATGTTACCAGTGGTGTGCCCCAGGGATCTGTCCTTGGTCCAATTCTTTTTAACATCTTTGTTAGTGATATAGCGGAAGGGCTGTCGGGTAAGGTTTGCCTCTTTGCGGATGATACCAAAATCTGCAATAGAGTAGACACCCAGGAAGGTGTAGATAACATGAGGAGGGATCTAGCTAAGCTTGAAGAATGGTCTAGAATTTGGCAGCTGGGATTTAATGTTAAAAAATGTAAGGTCATGCATTTGGGCTGCAGTAATCCAAGGGAGCAATACAGTATAGGAGGTGAAGTACTTTTGTCCATTAAAGAAAAGCGGGACCTAGGCATGGTTGTGTCTGATGATCTTAAAGTAGCTAAACAGGTAGAAAAGGCGACGGCAAAAGCTAGAAGGATGCTTGGGTGCATACGGAGAGGAATGGCTAGCAGAAAAAAGGAGGTGATAATGCCTCTGTATAAGTCTTTGGTGCGACCTCATTTGGAGAATGGTGTGCAATTCTGGAGACCGCACCTTCAAAAGGATGTGAACAGGATGGAGTCGGTGCAGAGGGTGGCTACTAAAATGATTAGTGGGCTTCATTATAAAGCATATGAGGACAGACATAAGGATCTTAATATGTACACCTTAGAGGAAAGGCGGGATAGAGGTGATATGATTGAGATGTTTAAATACCTCCGTGGCATAAATGTTCAGGGAGAGAGCCTCTTTCAATTGAAAGCAAGTTCTGCTACGAGGGGACATGGGATGAGGGTGAAGGGAGATAGATTCAGGAGTGATATGCGGAAATATTTCTTTACGGAAAGAGTAGTGGATCCATGGAATAGTCTCCCAGTGGAGGTGGTAGAGATGAGGACAGTAACTGAATTCAAAAAAGCATGGGACCAACACAGAGGATCTCTAAAGGTAAAAAGTGGACTGTTGTAGTTGTTGTTATGGAAGGACAGACTAGATAGGCCATGTGGTCTTTTTCTGTCATCATGTTTCTATGTTTTCCATGAGATATCCCTTAAACTTGACATAGTCAAAGGCTGGAACGGTGGCCCTGCCAGCGTCTCCAGAACCAAATTCAGATCCCATGATGGAACCACCGGCCGGAAGGGCGGCCGCACATTCCTTACTGCACGAAGGAATCTGATCACGTCCGGATGCATTGCCAGTGAGCGCCCCTGCACTCGCCCCTGACAAGTCAACTCTGACACCTGCACCTTCAGGGCCAGTCCCTTTGAGTCCCCCCTGAAGAAACATCAATACGTCTGGAAGTGAACAGGAAAATGGTCTTGCCCCACTGACCGCGTACCAATCCTCGAAGATGCGCTATATGAGGATATACACCAAGGAGGTGGAATGCTTCTTAGACTTCAACATGGTCGAAAATAACTGCCACTGAGAATCCTCGTCAGAGTAACTGCACCCTCTGAAGAGCCAGGCCGTAAGTGAGAATTGATCTACCTGTGGCATCAACACTGGACCCTGCCTCAACAGGTTGGTCCTGTTTGGCAACTTCCACGGGCAATCCACCAGAAGCCGGAAGAGATCTGCATACCAAGGCCTCCAAAGCCAATCTGGTGATATAAGAATCACATGTCCGTCATGCATCTCTATCCGCTGTAGAAGATGACCGATGAGTGTCCATGGTGGAAAGACATACAGAAGACCTTCTGTCGGCCACGGTTGCATGAGGGCATCGAGCCCTTCCGACATATGTTCTCTGCATCTGCTGAAGAACCGTGCGGACTTGGTGTAGACTAGGGTGGCCATGAGATCCATGACTGCCTGCCCCCAATGATCCGTAATGTCATGAAACACTGCCACGTTCAGTTCCCATTCTCTGGGATCCACTGCATGCCAACTGACATGAATGGCTTGTACATTGTCCTTCCTGGTGACATGAGCCGCCAACAACGCCACCAGATGTTCCTATGCCCATTGCAGAAACATTTGACTCTCCTTTACCAAGGTGGCATTACCCGTGTCCCCCTCTGTTGATATAGAATACCATTGTCACATTTGTCAAAGACGACATGGACGGTTTTCCCTACTACTAGGTGCCTGAAATCCAGCAGTGCCAACAGCACCATTCTCATTTCATGTAGGTTAATCAACAAACCTTCCTCTGTGAACCAGCAGCCTTGAGTTATCTGGGATTGACAGTGCTCTCCCCAGCCAGAGAGACTTGCATCCATGGTTACCAAAATTCACTTCAGCGTCTCCAACAAGCATGCCTGTCTGGAGATGAGCCGGCTCCATCCACCACTCTAAACTGGTTCTGACCCCCTCCAGACATACAAGCTTTCACGATAACAGGTGCCTCTGAGGCGACCACCGCAAGAGGAGTGCTTGTTAAAGTGGATGTATGTGGGCCCTGGCCCAAGGCACCAGGTCTAAGGCTGCTGCCATCGAACCCAACAGTTGTATGTAGTACCAAGCTGATGGTGCCTTCATGCGCAGAAATCTCTGAGCCTGCGCCCAGATCTTTCGTACCCTTTTCTTGGATAGCACAACCAAACCTGCCTCTGTATCGAATAAGGCCCCAAGATATACCAGGCACTGCACTGGTCGAAGCAGGCTTTTGTTCAGGTTGACCACCCAGCCCAGCTTTTGTAGGAATTCCAGAACCTACTGTGTAGAGCCGTAGGCCTCCACCTTGGACTTTGCCCGAATAAGTCAATTGTCTAGATAGCAATGCACTAAAATCCCTTCCTGTCTCAGCGCCGACGCTATTACCACATCACCTTCGTGAAAGTGCGCTGCACTGTGGCCATGCAGAAAGGCAGCGCCCTGAACTGGAAATAGCCCATGGGCAAGGCGAAATGCAGAAATCTTTGATGGTTTGCCCTGATGGGAATATACAGATAAACCTCTGTGAGTTGAGGAAACTGCTAGGTACTTATAATCTAGATTGGCCACTGTTGGAAACAGGATACTGGGCTTGATGGACCTTGGTCTGACCCAGTATGGCGGTCCAACGCCAAGAAAAACCCGCCTTGCCTTACTGCCAGAATCACTAAACGATAGTTCACATTACTACTGTTGACCCGTGCCACCTACATGAATACACGTACAATATCCACTCGAGTTTAAATATGGTATATAGTAAAAGCATATATATAGTATAATGTTGACTGTACATAGTTATCCCTGTTATTCCATGTTATATATTCCCTTGTTCTCTGTAAACTCAATGTTACCTGTATGCATTGCAGTATATTTTGTTCGATGTACACCGCGCTGATTTTAATAGCGCGGTATAGAAGAGATGTTAAATAAATAATAAATAAATCCAGAAAGCGTAGTTATTCACCTGTAACAGGTGATCTCCGGGAACAGCAGGAATTTAGTCCTCACATATGGGTATTGTCAGTACCAACGGAGCCTGCGCGACAACGCTCCCCAGAATCCAATAGGAACGCTTTTGGGAGTATCCCTCAGCACATGCGCGCTGCCTTCCTGCCATTCCAACTGTCCCTCTTCAGTTAAGTTTGTAGCTGAGTGAAAGGATGGAGGGAGAGAGGAAAGAGAAAGAGAGAGAGAGAGAGAGAGAACTCCAAGGGGAGGTGGGTGGGTTGTGAGGACTAAATTCCTGCTATTCCCGGAGATCACCTGTTACAGGTGAGTAACTACGCTATCTCCAGGAACAAGAAGGAATGTAGTCTTCACATATGGGGACTCCCTAGCTGAAGATGCCAGGGAGATATCCCCAGGAAGGTGCCACCGTCGAAGGTGAGAATCCTTCCTCCCATGGATCTCTGGCATCCCACCAGGGTTGGTGGGTAGGAGTTGGTTTAGGTTTGAAAAAAGATTTTGAAGAACAGCTTTGGCCAAAGAAGGTGTCCTGACGGGAGGATTTATCTAGGCAGTAGTGGGCTGTGAAGATGTGTACCGAAGCCCAGGTGGCTGCTCGACAAATGTCATCGATAGACACAGAGTGGAGATCAGCCATAGAAGCTGCCATGGCTCTCACATTGTGAGCTGTCACATGGTCCTGAAGAGGAAGACCCTTACTCTCATAAGTAAAGGATATGCATTGGGCAATTCATTTAGATAAAGTTCTTTTGGAGACTGGAAGTCCCAAATGACTAAGGTCAAAAGCTACAAAAAGTTGTGAGGACTTTCTATGTTGCTGTGTTCTTTGAATGTAAAAGGCTAAGGCCCTTTTACAATCCAAAGTATGAAGGTTTCTTTCTACAGCTAAATAGATTGCTCTTAACTCCAGAAGGTTTATGTGTAAACCAACCTCCTGTGGAGTCCAGGTGCCCTGGGTAGAGAGATGATTCAGGTGTGCTCCCCAACCCACCTGTGATGCATCTGTTGTTAGGGTGGCCTGAAGGAGGGGTTGATGGAAAGGAGACCCTACTGTCAGATTTTCTAATGATTGCCACCATTGGAGGGACAAAATTAGTCATTGAGAGATTGTTATTTTGTCTGACAAATGACCCGTGGCCTGTGTCCACTGTGTGGAGAGGGTCCACTGAGCTGCTCACATGTGGAGGCGAGCATATGAGACTACATGAACTGTGGATGCCATGTGTCCCAGTAACAGCAGTAGCTCCCGAGTAGTGAGGGAGGATTTGCCTGCTGCTTGGGAAGCTAACTGCATTATGCGAAGACACCGGGCTTGTGGAAGGAAAGCCCTTGCCTGTCTGGTATCCAGAGAGGCTCCTATGAATTCTAGGCATTGAGAAGGAACTAGTTGAGATTTCGGGAAGTTTATTACCAATCCCAAGTATTGGAGGATTCGCATTGTACGAGACAGTGCAGTGCTGGCTTCTGTCACTGTGGAGGCTCAGATGAGCCAGTCATCTAAGTAAGGGAAAACAAAAATCCCCAGGGTTCGTAGAAATGCAGCTACTACTGCCATGCATTTCGTGAATACCCTTGGTGCTGAAGCCAGACCAAAAGGCATAACCCTGTACTGGAAATGTCTTCCCCTGATCTGGATGGATAGGCATGTGAACGTATGCATCCTTTAAGTCTAGAGAGCAAAGCCAGTCCTGGCTTTGAAGGTATGGCAGAAGAGTTCCCAGAAATCATTTTGAATTTCTCTCGAAACACATATTTGTTCAATTCTCTGAGGTCTAGAATGGGTCTGTGTCCTCCTGTTTTCTTTGGAATAAGAAAATAGGGGGAGTAGAACCCTGCACCCTTTTTAAGAATGGGTACTTCCTCCATTGCCCCTTGGGCAAAAAGCGTGGAGACCTTGTGATCTAGCAGATTGTCTGCAGAGGTTTGTGAATTGAACTGCTTTAGAATTGTAGGAGGGGGTAAGCTGTGAAAATGCAGTTTGTACCCCTCCCCTACAATGGACAAAGTCCAATCTTCTGCTGTTATCTGATGCCATCTGTTGACAAAGTGGCATAACCTGCCGGGGATATTGGGGGTTTGAGGACCCCTCAGAGGCAGGAAGGCAAAGCTCTCTAGGAAGGAGTCAAAGCCCTTGAGGGGGCTGAACCTGGAGAGATGGTTGGGCTCTCGGGACTTTTGGTTTCTTTTGTTGTCTAGTTTGTCCCTTTTGGGAAACCTGACCTGGAGTCTGAGTCTGGTGGGTGTAGGAAGGATAAAACTTCCTCTTTTTGCTAAAAGAGGGATTTTTATAAGGCTTCCTTTTGGCTGGAGTGGCTGTAGACTTTGACAATCTATCTAAGGTAGAATTGTCAGCATCTAACTCGTTAGCCTTCTCCTGCCAGTTCTTGCCGAAGAGATTCTCTCCCATGCAAGGAATGTTGCCTAACTTGTCCTGTACCCAAGTCTCCAAGTCTGATGCCTGTAGCCAGGCAATCCGTCGTGCGCCAATGGCAATGGCAGAGGTTCTGCTGATGCATTCGAAGCAATCAAAGGCTGCATGATTGACAAACTTGGAGACATCCTGAGCATGCTTAACCAGAGTAAGAAAGTCTTGTCTCTTATCACCTGGGAGAAATGGGCTCATAAGTTCCAAGTCTCCTGTGATTTCTTTGAGGAACATTCCCATATATAGGATATATGAGCTGATCCTAGCTGAAAGCATGGAAGCTTGAAAAGTTCTGCATCCAAAAGCATCCAGAGTCCTGCATTCACGACCTGGAGAACTGGATGAATTTCTTTTTGCACTTTTCATCCTACGCATGGCTGACTCCACTACCATTGAATGGTGTGGCAACTGAGTTTTCTGAAATCCAGGACATGGTGGGACTCGATACATAGTATCAAGTCTCCTAGAGTGAGGAGAAGTAGTCAGAGGTGACTCCCACATTCTGAGCATCAAGTTATGCAGAATATCATGGATAGGCAGAGTAGCTGCCTCCTTAGGAGCTTTAGGATATTGGAGGATTTCCAATTCCTTTGCTCTGGGTTCCTCTTCAGGAGCTACTGTGATTGAAAGACCTTTAGCCATATCACGGATGAAATCCTGAAATGACATGTCCTCTGGAGGTGACATTCTGCGTTGGGGAGAAGAGGGATCTTCTAAGAGAAACCCTCTAGTGCCAGCAGAATTGTCAGTGTCTTCGGAATCGGAGGAATCGAAGTATTCCTGACCCCGATGCTCCTGCAAAGCACGATCCCGGTACCGATCGAAGTCGGTACCGAGGTGACCTGGTACCACTTTATCCACCAGTTGGAGGTGGAATAGGAAGAGTTACCATCGGGGCCGCTACCGTCGGTACCGGCATCGTCAGCGTCGGTACCGGCATTGGTGTCGATGTCGGCACCGGTGCTCTTGGGACCACCAGTACCGCAGGTGAGAGAAGAGCTGCGATACTGTGTTCGATAGCAAGAAATCTCTGGTCTATCGACGCTGCCGATGCCTGGGTGTCAGTACCGGTAAGAACGGCCGGAACCCCTGAGCATGGCACAGGTAGTTCTTGCGAGGTCGAGGCCTCGAGAACATCCTGAAGCCCCATCGATGCTTTGGAAGCCGAAGCCTCCCGCCGGGGCTGTTTTGCCGGAGTGGTTCCCTCAAGGTCAACGCCAATGGCCTCTCGATGCTTGGCAGGAGAGCTACCCTTTGAGGACTGGCTTTTATGTTTAGTTACCTGAGATCCATGGGAGGAAGAAGAGGCCCTTGACGATGTCGATGCAATGGATCTGGCATCTGAAGAAAAGAGGGTACCGAGCTTTGCAGCCCGGTTCTGTCTTCCTCTTTTAGTCATCCCCATGCAGGAGAGACATTCAGCTGGGGAATGATCAGGTCCTAAACATTTTAGACACCAATCATGGGTGTCAGTGATGGAAATGGTACCGCCACACTTAGTACATTTTTTAAAACCACTAGTTGGTTTTTCCACGATTTTGGAAAAATGGGGCCTAATGCCCAAAATGGCGCCTAGAACCAAAACAGGAAAGTTTCTCAAAAGAAACAGTCAGTCTAGGGTTTTTTTTTCTTTAGGAAATTAAAAGAAAAGAACCGGCAGTACCGGTAGGCGTTCTGCGGTAGGCAAATGCGACCACAAAAAATAATTTTAAAGACAGAATTTTCTGCGGTGACAGGGAATAGGTCCTGTTGGCTCCACGGAAAACGAAGAACTGAAGAGGGACAGTTGGAAAGGCGGGAAGGCAGCACGCATGTGCTGAGGGATGCTCCCAAAAGCGTTCCTACTGGATGCTGGGGAGCGTTCCCGCGCAGGCTCCGTCAGTACCGACGCTACCCATACGTGAGGACTACATTCCTGCTTGTTCCTGGAGATGTGTGGTACTCAAGCTCCAGTTTACGTGTATGAGATCGAGGATGGGCCGGAAGGACCCCTCCTTTTTGGGTACCATGAAATAAATGGAGTATCAACTGGACTCGCACTGGTTTCGGGGCATTGGTACCACTGCTCGAAGCTGTAATAAGCGCCGAAAGGTGGTGCAGATTGCTTCCCTCTTCTCCGGCGCCTTGCATGGTGAGGTGACAAATGCTTCGGACAGGGGTCTCCAAAATTTGAGTGCATAGCCTTCGCGGATGATCTCCAAGACCCATTGGTCTGTTGTGGCTGCGGTCCAGGTGGAGTAAAAACATTGTAACTGACCCCCTATCGCCAACTCAGCCTGGGCCTAACTTGGTTCATTGTGGCTTCTTGACTGGGGCTTGCTGGGCAGCGAAATAGCCCCATCCAAACACTTGGGCCCCCTGAAAGGACTGCCCTCTGGCCACGTAGCAACCCCTCTGGTATGGCACATATCGAGGTGCTCGGAAACTATGGAAATCTCTTGCCTGTCCTCGCTGAGGCCCTCCTAGTTTCATACCCTTTGGACGGTGGTCCTGCAGACGGCCTCCCTTGGAATCACCCAAGTCTTTCACAATCTTGTCCAGCGCTTTCCCAAAGAGCAGCTTGTCCTTATAGGGGAATTGCTGAGACGAGCCTTTGAAGACGTGTCTGCTGCCCAGTTTCTGAGCCAGAGAAAATGCCTTGCTGCTATAACGGACGCCATATTCTTTGCAGTTATTCGAACCAGATCATAGAAGGTATCGGCCAAATAAGTGGCTGCCGATTCTAACTTCGCTCCTTCTGTGGGTCTATCTCCCTCCATGCCAGATGATGCCTTTCCCTGGAGCCACCATATGGCAGACCTGGAAACATAGGTGCTGCAGATGGAGGCCTGTAAGGCTAGGGCACTTGAGTCAAACGACTGTTTTAGGATAGATTTCAACTTTCGATCCTGTAGATCTTTAAGGTCAGCCCCACCTTCCACAGGAATGGTCATCTTCTTGGTCACAGCTGAGACCAATACATCCACCTTGGGCTTTCGCAATAGTTCTCTCTCCTCTTGCAGAATTGGGTAGAGACGCCGCATGGGGCAGCTACCCCTCAATGTAGCTTCTGGATACTTCCATTCTGATTCAATCAACTTTTTTATCACTGTGTACCAGGAAACACATCTGCGCCCCCTTTAAACCCCTGGAGCAGGGGGTCCTCCAGTGGTTCTTCTTGAGCCGTCGGCTGCACAATATTCAGCGCTGCTAGGGGTTGAGCTATTAATGCCCCGAGTTCTTCCCTGTGAAAAACCCTAAACATATTAGGATCATCCCCCGGAGTAAGCTCCCCTTCCTCCAAGTCCAAGAGCCATGGATCTACCCCAGGATCTGAAAATCGTTCTCCGAATTCCGTTGAGGTCTGTGCCCTAGCGGATTCCTGATCCAACCAATCCTGGTCTTCCTCTACTCTGTGTATCCTCATGAAGGAGTGGAGGAGTGGTTGGGGCAAGGTACTTCAGGCCAGAAGGTCGGGGGTTCAAATCCCACTAGAGGACAGCAACCTTGGGCCAGAAGGACTGGGGCTTCTAGTCCCACAGGTGCTCCTTGTGGTCTTGGGCAAGCCACTTAACCCTCCATAGCCCATGTTCCCTGTAAAATAGTTATCTCCAAGTTATAATGCCCTGTTCAATGTAATTTCAGTTCGTTCAATGTAAACCGCACTGATGCAGAATAGCGCGGTATATAAGAGAATGTAAATAAATAAATAAATAAATGAAGGGCCCTTTCCAGAGTCTCCTTCCATCCAGGGATCTACTACCAAGATACCGAGAGCTTACCTGGAGGACCTGAACTCTCTGCTTGTTTTCTCTTTAGGCAATACACCCTATGCAGGGACAAGATGAAATCTGGTGAAAAAATTGGCTCTAACCTCTCCTGTGGCCCTGGCAACAGAGCTTGAGATGTTGAATCGGCTGGCCTAGGCTTTTTAGTCTTAGCCTTGCTCTTACTCGTTTTTTCTGTTTCTCAGAGGAAATGGCTGCCCTCTGCAAGATGGCCAACATTCCCACGGCCCCCACTGGCTTTGTTAATGTACCCTCCGAAGCCTCCTTCATATTCTCCATGGAGCCTGCGAAAACGCGCTCAAGCCTGCTGCCCCATCTAAAACACGTGTGGCAAAAACCCGGCCCTGACAGACAGCAGCTGATCCCACATTGAGCACATGCTGCTGCTGCCAGCAACATACAACTGCAACAGCCCCACTGATGCTGCCAAGATGGGAACGAGTGCGGCCTGCGGCAAGTTCCGCCAACCATGGGTAACCAGGATCAGCCCCCCTTCGTGAACCCCCGGAGTACCCTTACTTGCGCAGAGTGGCAAATTTTACAAACTACACCTCCATTTGCTACTGCTGTGCTGGGATAGTCATAGCTTCCCCCCCCCCCCCCAGCTAGCGGGAGACTGACTATCCACTGGGAGGAAAAGGATGAGTGATCTGGGGCTCCCAGGCACTTAGTTCTCGGGCAGTGTTTGAAATTGAGCACCAGGTCGAGGCAGGCCCTGCCTCTGCTGCCCTTCACTCTGACTGATCCCCGGGCTGGGGGGGGGGAGGGGGAGTGAGTCCCAGCTTAAAGTCACCTCTGTTGGATTCCCTGCCATGCTAGAGCAATCAAACCCCTATTGTAAGGTCCCTTTTCCTTTCCTGTATTTTTCCTTAGAAAACCTATCTCCTGACTAGAGAGACTAAGCCCTGTAACGTCCTGTCCAGCTGCTGAGGACTGAAAGACCGAGTCTGATGCTGTAGGGGAAGCTAGATATTACCTCAGCAAGACTCTGTTGAATTCAGTCCTCAGCTGCTGGAGGGAGCTGACTACTTAATGGTGCCTGCACTGGCCTGTAGAAACGAAGAGGAATAAATACTACAAATACAAATATAATATATCAAATATTTACAAAATACAATATGCTCACCAGTGGAATGCTGAGAGTTGTTATTGGTTTCTTCAAAGTTCATTTGTGCTTTAACTTCCACTTTTCTGCTGAAAGCACTTTCTGTCAGAGGCAAGAATAACACAGTAATCAGGATAAAGGGTGGTATAGCAAATATAAATAAACAAAGCAAGCTGTTCTGCAATCATCAACATACATTCTCACAATGAATCCTAAGAGGCAATGGCCGAAATTGATTACCTTGCCATAGTAATAAAGTTCACTGTTTATTGATAGCTGGTTTTGTAAACCAAATACAAAACAATCAACAACTGAATCTCAGTAAGGATGGCAAGTCCTACAAGAAAGCACAACGCACACTAACTCAATCAGATGCACCCAGGACAAAATAAAACTAAAGAGCAGCTTCAAATAGAAAGACAGTGTCTTTCTGGTTTAATAAATAAAAAATCTGGTATATTTTAAATGAAAACAGTAATTGTTCTCCTTTTTTCAAAGCTCGTTTCTATCAGGACACATAGCTACATAGCACTCAGCTTATACAGTGCTATAGTTACAAAACATTTGTGATGAAACGCCCAAATTGAATTCTGTGCTTTGAAGCACTTCCAGCTCTGTATGCTCCTGAATACTGGCAATTATGTCTAACTCTCTGTAGTATTATCATGAAAGTATACAATGTATCTTCTATTGACCCGAAACAAAGTTTCAGTTACCAAATTTATACCCTTTGATCAGAGTGGCCGCAAGGTCTCAGCATCAGCAGGCTGCCATTGGCTATATTGTAACTGTCAAATGGATCAATGCCTGTTCACATCAACGACCTTATTCACAGGCGGCCACTCCCTCCAGTATTTGAAACTATCTTGTAATGTAATATAGCGGTAAAAGGTTGTTTTTAAATAATGTTTAACCAGTGCGTAGCTTTCAGTAGAGGTTTCAGCTTTCAATACAAATCCCGATGCTGTCAGGCGCGCTGTTACTTTGCGTTTCACCCATACGGTTTCTTCAGGGGAAGATATGAAAGCACTGCAATATAAACAGGTTCATTAAGTACTTTCTTTCTGCTAATTTAGTAACGGATACTGTCGATATTCAGGAAACTACATACCTTCTGTATGCTGGTAGTAATTCTCATGAACTCTCTCCATTCATGACTTCCAACCTCTGTTGGACGCCTCGCATGCGGTCTTACTTCTAGAGCTGCAAATTAACCAACATCTACGGCAGTGACCCTAAAGGTCACTATTACTAATAGTGATTAGGTGCACACCTCCCATTCTATTCGTGCGTTGAGCCCTTCAGGAAACACCGATCTTAACCGATATATCCACCGTTGTTCACAATATAAGAAGGTTTGTTCTTTTGATTTGCCTCGTAGCGCCTCGTTTATCTGGTCAACACAAAAACAGTGTAACTCATCATAGGTATGCTGTAATTGTAGACAATGGTCCACTATAGGGGCTTCCTTCCGTTGACATTTCAGCTTACTCTTATGCTCATTCATCCGAATTTCGAATGATCTGATAGTTTTCCCTACATATATTAGGCCGCATGGACAGCGTATACAATAAACTACATATGTGGACAAACAAGAAGTCTGGCAACTCAGCCGATATTTCTTATTATGATAATAAAATTCCACTAATTCCTGAGTAACTGGACATATATTGCAGGTTCCACATTTTGAATGTCCTGCTTCTCTCAATGCAAGTCTGGAGGACAATGGCTATAAAACCACTGGGCTCAATATCTCTTTCAAGTTTTTCTGTCTTTGCCAAAAGCACCTCACAGTTTGATTTTCGAGGCCAGGGATGCTATTCAATATATTAACCTGACATTTTAAAATATGTTTTAGAGGAGTACTAAACGGAGAAAATTGTGTGATGAAATTAACCTCCGGACTTAGTCCCTCTGACGGAACCTTTTTCCGGAGGGTGTATCAAAAAATCCCGATTCGTGTATAAAGCTCTCTTATAAGCCTTACTAATACTTGGGGCAGGATAGCCCCTTTTAGAGAAGTTTTGTTTCAATTTCTTTGATTGATCTTTAAACTATTGAAGATCAGTGCAATTGCACCAATAACGAAGAAATTGGGACAATGGCAAACTATTGCGTAGTTGTACCGGGTGTGCACTATCGTAGTGCAGGAAAGTATTCCCGTCAGTCGATTTTCTGTATACAGTGGTGTTCCATCCGGCCATGGTTTTTTTGATGCATAATCCAAAAAGGTAATCTGTTCAGTATGATAATTAAGTGTAAATTTAATGTTACTATCCCTACCATTGATCCAGTTGAAAAATTCATGCAGTTCTGCGGTTGTTCCCTGCCACAAGATGAAAACGTCATCAATATATCTTCGCCAGAGTTTCAGGGAAGCCTGATATGGGGAAGTATCAACCCAGTTCTTCTCAAACTGTTGCATATAAAGATTGGCAGTGGAGGGGGCACAGGTGGCCCCCATGGCACTCCTGACAACTGATGATAGATGACCTCCTCAAAAATAAAAAAATTATGAAACAATGTTAAAGTTGCTAGCTCAGATAGAAAACTTAGCTGATTATCGGATAGATCACCTCTGTTTTTAAGTGCATCCATAACTCTGGCATGTGCTTGCGCTTGTCGAATGACTGTATACAATGATGTAACATCGAGGGTTACCAGAACAATATTAGGTAACAATGCCAACTCAGTATATTCCAGTAAAATTCATAAAAAATGGGTGGAATCCTTAATAAATGAAGGAATCAATGTCATCAATGGTCTCAAAAACGAATCAAGAAACACGGAAAGAGGCTCCAACAGTGAGTTCCGCGTAGAGACTATCAGGCTCCCTGGAGGGTTGTTAATATCCTTATGTATTTTAGGAACCAAATAAAACTTAGCAATAATGGGATCCGATGGATTCAGGTAAATCCATTCCTTCTTAGAAATTAGATGTGCCTCTAGAGCCTGTATTGTGAACAACGGTGGATATATCGGTTAAGATCGGTGTTTCCTGAAGGGCTCAACGCACGAATAGAATGGGAGGCGTGCACCTAATCACTATTAGTAATAGTGACCTTTAGGGTCACTGCCGCAGATGTTGGTTAATTTGCAGCTCTAGAAGTAAGACCGCATGCGCGGCGTCCAACAGAGGTTGGAAGTCATGAATGGAGAGAGCTCATGAGAATTACTACCAGCTAAACAGAAGGTATGTAGTTTCCTGAATATCGACAGTATCCGTTACTAAATTAGCAGAAAGAAAGTAGGTACTTAATGAACCTGTTTATATTGCAGTGCTTTCATATCTTCCCCTGAAGAAACCGTATGGGTGAAACGCAAAGTAACAGCACGCCTGACAGCGTCGGGATTTGTATTGAAAGCTGAAACTTCTACTGAAAGCTAAGCACTGGTTAAACATTATTTGGGATTTGTATTGAAAGCTGAAACTTCTACTGAAAGCTAAGCACTGGTTAAACATTATTTAAAAACAACCTTTTACCGCTATATTACATTACAAGATAGTTTCAAATACTGGAGGGAGTGGCCGCCTGTGAATAAGGTCGTTGATGTGAACAGGCATTGATCCATTTGACAGTTACAATATAGCCGATGGCAGCCTGCTGATGCTGAGATCTTGCGGCCACTCCGATCAAAGGGTATAAATTTGGTAACTGAAACTTTGTTTCAGGTCAATAGAAGATACATTGTATACTTTCATGATAATACTACAGAGAGTTAGACATAATTGCCAGGATATTTATTTATTTTATTTAACAGTATTTTTAAACCGCCTTATCTTATTAATCAAGGTGGTATCACAGCAAACAATCGGGTAAAGTGAGTGTGTTAATCATGCAGTGAGGGTGCAATTTAGTTGAGTGTGTGTTGTATCGTGTGCTAGATTGGGGTGAGCTATGTACAAGGTGTGGTGTGTTGCGTGCTAGAATGGTTTGAGCTATGTACAGTGTGGGCTATATACAGTGGTGCTGTAAAACATTATCTGTACAGACAGCAATATGTGCTGTTATACATTCTCTTAGGTTATGTGATGTGTCCATAGTGTTCTATGAACAGCATGGTTTTTAGCTGTTTTCTAAAGTCTTTGAGGTCTGTAGTTGTCCTCAAGTCGTCTGGTAGTTTGTTCCATATAGTTGGGGCAGCCATGGAGAGAGCTCTGTCTGTTGTGTCCTTGCGTGTGTGTTTGAATTCGCCTGGGGTGCTGACTCGGTTGCGTGTTTGTTTTCTTCTAGGACGAGTGCTGTTGTCTGGTTGAATGAGGGTGTGTAGGCTGTTGGCTGATGTGTGCTGATTTATCTTAAATAGGTTTATGATAGTTTTGTATCTGATGCGTGCACCGATTGGGAGCCAGTGTAAGTCTTACTCTGATAAAAAAGGACCAAAACTAGATTTGCTCCTAAATACTGCCATGATACTTTGAAAGTTTTTTTTTCAAACTAGACTCATAAATCTAAGCAAAAGAACAGTAGCTCTAAATTTATAAGCTTAACTTTAAACTTCTAAAATTAAGTTGAATTTTCAGCTAAAACCTGGAGGGTCATCCCTTTCAAGGCCTAGTTTAAATTTTTAATCCACATTCTGCAGCCGGGTTAATTTTTGTATATTTCAGGAAAATTGTACCCATCTTATTCAATATGTTCTAATAGTGATTTTCCTCCTGCTATGGTCATGTATTATATACCATTTCATAGGAATATTTAGTCAGAATTTTGGATCCCGAGAGTTTTGGGCTCGGCCTGGAAAGGGTTAAAAGGATTAGCTGTGATTTGGACGTCTGAAGATGTGCATATGGACGTCGAAATCACGGACATGACTCCGCAGCCATTCCACAAATGATGTTCAGTGCGGGAATGTCCAAGCAGGCACAGGGTTCAATCTCAGCAATGTTGGACATATCTGCAGGCACATCAATGTTTACACCTGCTCCAGGCAAGAATAGGCATCAGGAATGTGCTTGTTAAAACATCCAGAGAATGTAGAGAAGATGGAGAATTAATTAATTAGCCTTAGATTACAAAGGGCCTCATTGGGATTTGAACCTTGCTCTTAAGCCACTACACTCTAACCATTATGCTATTAGATGTCTTGGTTCTCAAATACTATCCTGGGGACATCTATATAGACGTTTGATACACATGCATATTGGGAACATCCATGTTTCCAAAATCATGCCTGAACTTGCACATACCTGTTACCCCCCCCCCCCCCCCAAATACGTTCTGGCTTTGACGTCCCAGATTGCATTGGCCCATTGTAAAATGTCTCTCTATGGCTATCCAGCTTTGGGAACTGCTGACACCTGAGGCATTAGAGTAGTTACTCACCTGTAACAGGTGTTCTCCAGGAGCAGCAGGAATCAGTCCTCACATATGGGTGTCATCGGCGCCGATGAAGCCCCAAAGGAGCATTTCCCCAGCTTTCCATGAAAGCCTTTGGGAATGCTGGCACGCATGCGCGGTTCCCTTCCCACCTAAAGGTGCAAGCTTACCTCAGTCAAATGACATAGCTAAGAACAGCACACAAAAATGAAAAAATTAAACTATGTACAACTGCAACTCCCAGGGGAGGAGGGAGGGTTGTGAGGACTGATTCATGATGCTCCTGGAGAACACCTGTTACAGGTGAGTATCTACTCTTTCTCCAGGACCAAGCAGGAAGTCAGTCCTCACATATGGGTGACTACCTAGCTCTGGGCTACCAGGAACCCAGGCTGAACAAGAGAACTCCCTCTAGTCATAGCAGCAAAGAAAGGCTTTCCAAGGACACAACCTCCACCGGTAGCCCAACAGAGGGCAGGAGGGCAGGAGTTGCCTAAACCTCAAAGAGATTCCGGAGTACTGCTTGGCCAAAAGCACTGTCCCTACGGGACTCCCTCTCCAGACAGTAATGGGCTGCAAAAGTCTGGCTTGAAGACCAAGTTGCAGCCCTGCAGATGTCTACCAAGGGCACAGAGCGGAGATGAGCCACTGAGGCAGCCATTGCCCTGACACGATGGGCCGTGACCCTACCCTGCAAAGGAAGGTCAGCCGCCTTGTAAGCCCAGGTGATACAGTCAGCCACCCAGATGGACAAGGTAAGCTTGGACACAGCCAACCCCAACTTATTGGGGTCAAAGGAGACGAAGAGATGAGTAGCCCTTCTATGCCCCTGCGTACGGTCAAGGTAGAAGGATAAGGCCCTCCTACAGTCCAGGGTATGCAGGACTGCTTCAGCCTGGCTAGCATGAGGCCTAGGGAAGAATGTTGGAAGAACCACCTCCTGATTGAGATGGAAAGAGGAGACAAACTTAGGAAGGAACTTGGGATGAGTCCTGAGGACTACCCTGTTCCTATAAATCCTGGTGTAAGGTCTATCACAGACAAGGGCCTGCAGCTCACTCACTCGCCTAGCCGAGGTGAGGGCTATCAGGAAGAAAGTCTTCCAGGAAAGGAAGCGTAGAGGGCAAGTAGCCATCGGCTCAAAGGGTAGGCGAGTCAGTTGCTGCAAGACCACATTCAGCTCCCACTCAGGAGCAGGAGGACGGATGGGAGGTTTGAGCAAAAGCAAGCCCCTGAGAAAGCGGGACACCAAGGGGTGACCTGACAGAGAATGTCCCTCCACCAGTGAGTGGTGAGCTGCTAGAGCTGAGAGGTGGACCCGAACAGAATTGGACTTAAGTCCCTGATTGGATAAGTGCAGTAAGTACTGAATAACTACTGGCACAGTACAGGAGAAAGGATCCTCTGTACGTAGGTGACACCACACAGAAAACCTCTTCCACTTGAGAGCATAGGTTTTCCTAGTGGACTGTTTCCTAGAGGCTAGGACAACCTCCTCAACTTCCTGAGGTAGGCCCCAGGGAGCCAAAACTACCCTTGCAGCCTCCAGGCCATCAAATTGAGAGCTTTGAGATTGGGGTGCAGAAGGGAACCCTGGTCCTGTGTGAGAAGGTCGGGTAGCAACCCTAGAGGCAGTGGAGGATCTACCGCCAGTTGAAGCAGAAGAGGAAACCAAGGCTGTCTCGGCCACCTGGGAGCTACCAGCAGGACCGAGGCCTTGTCCTGGAGAATCTTGAAGAGGGTTCGGACCACCAAGGGCGTGGGAGGAAATGCATAGAGGAGACCCTGAGACCAAGATATCAGAAAATCATCCGCTGCTATCCGCAGAGGATGTGGTTGCCTGGAGCAGAACTTTGGCAGTTGCTTGTTCATGGGGCTGGCAAAGAGATCCATCAAAGGGAGACCCCATTTCAGGAAGATCTTCTGAACTACTGAAGGATGCAGCTGCCACTCGTGGGGCTGCAGTATCCTGCTTAACCGGTCTGCCAGGTACTTGTCCTGGCCTGGAAGGTACACAGCCCTGAGGAGCATGTTGTGCTTGAGGGCAAAAGAACAAAGGTCCTGAGCTTCCCGACAAAGGATCCTGGACCCAGTTCCGCCCTGTTTGTTCACATAAAACATGGCAACTTGGTTGTCTGTCTGAATCAGGACAGACTGTTGAGCCAGGGTAGGAGTGAAAGCTTTGAGTGCTAATCGAATAGCTCTGAGTTCGAGGAGATTGATCTGCTGTGCAGCTTCCCAGGGAGACCAGAGGCCCTGGGTGCACTTGCCCAGACAATGCGCTCCCCAGCCTTGCAGGGACGCATCTGTTGTTAGCATCACTGTGTAACCTGGAATCAAAAAAGGGCACCCTTTTCAACAGATTGGGTGGGTGTAGCCACCAGTTGAGGGAGTGCAGAAATGGTCTGGACACCCTTATCCTGCCTCTGAGGCTGCCTGTGACCACTGAGTCCGAAGGCACCACTGTGCAGGCCTCATATGGAGCCTGGCATTGGGGGTCACATATACTGTCGAAGCCATGTGGCTGAGAAGCCGCAGGCAGAGTCTGGCGGAGACCAGGGACCTGCTGAGAAACTGACTTGCCAAGGCCATCAACCTTCGGGCTCTGTTTTCTGGCAAGAATGCCTTTGCCAGGAGAGAGTCCAACCTTGCCCCTATGAACTCCAAGTTCTGGGAAGGGAGCAAAGTGGACTTTGTGAAGTTTATGACAAACCCCAGGCGTAGAAGAGCAATGGTCCTCAGGGTGGCTTGATTGGCCTCCTGACCAGTCTGACCCCTGATGAGCCAGTCGTCCAGATAGGGGAAGACAAAGATGCCCTGATTCCTCAGGTAGGCCGCCACCACTGCTAAGCACTTTGTAAAGACTCTGGGGGCGGAGGTGAGGCCGAAAGGCAGCACTCTGTACTGATAATGGTTTCCTCCCACGATGAACCTGAGTTACTGTCTGTGGTCTGGATGAATGAGGATGTGAGTGTACGCATCCTTTAGATCTAAGGAGCATAGCCAATCTCCCTGCTGGAGGTAGGGCAGAAAGGTTCCAAGAGTAAGCATCTTGAAATTTTCTTTCACTAGGAACTTGAGGTTCCTGAGGTCCAGAATGGGACGAAGGCCACCGGTCCTTTTGGGCACCAGGAAATACCTGGAGTAGAATCCGTGACCTTGCAAGTGGGGAGGCACAGGCTCCACTGCCCTGTCCACCTACAGACCCTGAAGCTCCTGATGGAGAAGGTCTGTGTGCAGAGGAGGCCTTGGAGGCTCCCCTGAAAAATATGGGGGTGGCAGTTGGTGGAAATGGAGGGCATATCCCTTGTGGATTATCTCCAGCGCCCAACTGTCCCCGGTGATAAGGGGCCACTGGTGGGCAAAGAGGGCGAGACGACCTCCTGTGCAGGGTTGGGAGAGCAGTGGAGGAGAGGCTATGCTCAAGGAGTCAAAAGCCCCCACCCTGCTGAGAGGTAGCAGGGGCCTGAGGCTTGGGGGTCCTCTGCCTACGGGGCCCATTACCCTGGCCCTTGGCTTGCTGACCCTGGGGGGCAGCTTGGGCAGTCTGATATTGTGGGTACTGTTTGTAGGCAGTGCCCTTCCTCGGGTAAAAGGGCTTTTTACCCGAGCCCTTCTTTTTATGAGAAGGGGCAGAGGTCTTCCTCGACAGCCTTGTCCGGGTGAGGTGCTTGGTCTCGAGCTGAGCGGACTTCTCGGTCATAGGCTTGCCAAACAGGTTTTCACCTCGGCAAGGGACATCGACCAACTTGTTCTGACCCCATGGCTCGAGGTCCGATGACTGCAGCCATGCTTGGCGTCGAGCCGTGATGCCAGCTGCCGCAACTCAGGCCGAAGCCTCGAAGCCATCGTAGGCGGCGCGGGACATGAACTTCGAGCAGTCCCGAATCCCCGAGGACAAGGACTTAAATCTCTGCAAGGGTTCCCCGGAGAGACCAGCAGAGAATCCGGCCAACTCCTTGGCCAGATCCCGCAAGTACATGCCCATGTACAGCTGGTAAGACTGGACACGGCAAGCAAGCATTGAGCCCTGAAAACACTTTCTACCGACTCCATCTAGGTTTCGGGCCTCCCTGCCTGACTCTTCAGACGATGCATGGCCGATTCCACAACCATGGAATGGTGTGGTAGCTGTGCCTTCTGAAAACCAGGGCTCTTACGGAGCCGATAGATCGAATCGACTCGCTTGCTAAGAACCGGCGCCGAGGCCGGTGCCTCCCACATACGGAAGAGGAGCCATTCCAGCATCGGAGGAACCGGGACAGTAAAGGCCTCCTTCGGAGGAGAGTCATACTGCAGCGCCTCGAGCTCTTCAGCTCGAGGCTCTTCCTCGGGATCGGCCGGAATAGCCAAGGCAGTGGCCATATCCCGGACGAACTCCGAGAACTGGGTGTCCTCCGGGGGGGGACCTACTCCGGGACTCAGACTGCGGTGAGTCCAAAGGGACGCACCGAGTCTTAAAGGTGTCAGGAGACTCCTCGTCCTCCGTCTCCCAAGTCGACTCATCCGAGGAAGAGTCGAGGTCCGACCCCGTGGGGCCCTGGAGCACCCGCCCTGACGCCGGAAGCACCGGCGTTGATGCCCTCAGTCCCGAACAGGAGGTCGAGGGGGACCGCGACCGAGGTCGAGTCTGAGCCACGATGGACTCGAGTATCGGCTCGGTCTCTGGGGTCGACTTTGACGTCGATGTCCCGGTGGTCGGGGCAGATGCGCCAGACAGGCTGGCCATCAGTGCCCGCTGCTGCTCCATGAAGGCAGACATTCTGCTCTCCAAGGCTGTCATCCTGAGACTCAGCTCGGGAGACGCAGCAGCCACCGACTCGGGCCCCGGCGGCGCCGGGCCCGACGTCGGCTCCCTGGGAGGAGAGTCCACGAGGACTACGGGGCTTATGTGTCCAGCAGACTCCGGCTCCACACGAGGAACTTTGGCAGGCTTCTTCGGTTCCACAGGCCCGGGGCGACGGTCGGGGGTCTTAGACCTGGCCCTCAAGGAGCCAGGGACCTCTTCCAACGACGCCCTCATGAGCCGTTTCTTCCTCTTGCGTTCAAGGTCAGGGGACCCCCTGTCTGAGGAGCTTCGACGGCGCCCGGGATCGGAATCCCGAGATGTCGAGGCCTCAGACGAGGTCCGGGACCGGCCGGAGGCTGAGTCCGAGAAAAGCCTTTCCTTTTGCTGCTGGCGACTTCGTAGTGCCTTGGAAGACATTTTTCCACAGGCCCCGCACGACTTAGGATCGTGATCGGGGCTCAGGCACCGAAGGCAGCAGTCGTGTGTGTCGGTGAGAGACATTAGTTTCTTACACGATCACACTTCTTAAAACCACTGGAAGCTATCGGGGAAATAAAGAGTCCTCGCGAGGTCAAAAGACCAGCCTAACAGGGAAAAAGAGAAAAAAGGGCGCGAACGCCAGCCACGAAGAGCAAAAACCGAAAAAGAGGAATCGGGCTCGATACCGGTGTACCGAACCCGACGGGAGGGGAACCGGCGTCGAACCGGTAGAAAAAGAGAAAAAAATCGCTGAAAAATCAAATTTTAACCAGGAAAACTGGACACACGTCTGGTGGGCTTCACGGAAAAAAAGAGACTGGGGTAAGATGGCACCTTTAGGCGGGAAGGGAACCGCGCATGCGTGCCTGCATTCCCAAAGGCTTTCATAGAAAGCTGGGGAAATGCTCCGCTGGGGCTTCATCGGCACCGATGACACACATATGAGAGGACTGACTTCCTGCTTGGTCCTGGAGAACCTAACAGGGGCTCTACAGGTCAAACAACGGTAAGGATTTGAGGGTTTATTTTTATTAAATTGCTAGCTCTCTGACTGGGAGCTCTTAAAAGGGTTTTTGTATATTTTTAAAGAAAAGTGACTTTCTTTTGGTGCTTTAGTAGAAATTTCCTTGATCAGAGTAGGTTGTTGAACTTTAGTAACCTTCTCAGCTTTGGGAACTGCTGACACCTAATCAGGAGTTAGCGGGCCTGATTAAATGAGAGCAGCTGAGGCCTGCATAAAAGGTTCCAGAACCCTGCCCTGTTGAGGCATTCCTAACAGGGGCTCTACAGGTCAAACAACGGTAAGGATTTGAGGGTTTATTTTTATTAAATTGCTAGCTCTCCGACTGGGAGCTCTTAAAAGGGGTTTTGTATATTTTTAAAGCAAAGTTACTTTCTTTAGGTGCTTTAGTAGAAATTTCCTTGAGCAGAGTAGGTTGTTGAACTCTAGTAACCTTCTCAGCTTTTGGGAACTGCTGACACCTAATCAGGTGTTAGTTCCCTCCTTACCCAACCCGACTCCCACCCACCCCTAGTGAGCAGTCTTGCTTTATAGGGCACCTCCACATTTAACAAAGCACAGAGACTTGGAGCAGCACATTTTGAACATAATTAAAGAGATTTAACTGCTTTTTCTCTGAAAGGACAGCTAGGAAACTGGCTGGTACTTGGTAGATCTCTCTCTTTTGCTTTAACAGATATCTAAGCTCCACGAACAGAACAATGGCTTGGAAAAATCGTATCGCTAAAGCTGTTGCCCCCGTTACAGCTTCTGCCTCTGTCCAGACAGAGGTCCTAATGCCAGTTGAAGGACCGGTTCCATGTGCAGGGTGCCTGCATGCTGAAGCTCTCAGGAAACAAGTGGAGGAACTCAGAGAGGAGGTGACGAGACTGAGGAGCATTCAAGACAGTGAGAAGTGCATTGATGAGATGCTTCTTGCAGCAACCAAGCTCTCCAGCAGAGGAGAAGATAGGTGCCAACAGAATGTCGATGGTTGGACACAAGTCACCAGGGCCTGCAAAATCACCAATCCAACTTCTCCAGCCCTTGAATTGAAGAACCATTATGCAGTCCTGGAAGTGGAGGAGGTGAAAGCATCTCTGGAAAGGGAAGAACCAGAGCTCAAGTACCCCAAAGTTGCAGAATCAGTGACCACAAGGAAGCAAAGGGTAGTGGTGGTTGGAGACTCTCTTCTGAGGGGTACTGAGGAGTCCATCTGCCGAACAGACTTGATGTCCAGAGAGGTATGCTGTCTGCCTGGTGCCCAAATCCAAGATCTTACGGAGAGTTTGCCGAGACTCATCAAGCAAATGATACTGCCAGGGATCCCTCGGAACGTATCAAAAGTGACTTCATGGCTCTGGGACAGAGGGTGAAGCAGTTAGGTGCACAGGTGCTGTTCTCTTCAATCCTCCTTGTTGAGGGTAAACGCCAAGGCAGAGAGGCTCACATCCTGGAAATGAATGCATGGCTGCGTGGATGGTGTCATCGAGAGCGTTTTGGTTTACTAGACCATGGGATGCTGTTCCAATGGTTGCAGAGCAGAGATGGCATCCATCTGTCCAAGAAAGGTCAACGCGTCTTTGGTAGTAGACTGGCTAATCTACTGAAGAGGGCTTTAAACTAGATTCATTGGGGATGGCTGAAGAAATCCCCCAGGTAGATGAAAGCCCCCAGCTAGTGTGGCAAGGAGGCCTATTCAGTGTCTGGGGGAGGACAAAGATATAGAGAATTCACTCTAGTAAAGGGCCCCCTTTACTCAAGATAGGGTAGGAAAGCCATAAACACCTCCAGGGATGAGAAAACTTCCACGTGGAAAATATTTCAGACTCCCCCTAGTGGAAGGAAGGGGAGAGGATACAAGGCTCAGAACCCTTTAGGCAGTGAATGCTTCAAGCACTCAGGTGCCCGGAGTCAGGCTGATTGCTGTCACCTGATTAGGGTGGGGTTGGAGCTAGAGCTCTGGAAGTATAAACCCAGAGCAGAGTATGATTTAGTGGAAAGGAGGAGAGGAGAAGCAGGAAGCCAGGCTGAGCAGAGCAGAGGAACGGAGCTTCCAGCTGGAGAGTGCACTATTTGGCATGTAGCATGACTGCAGGAGAGTTCGGAGCCTGGAACAAGAGAGACTCCAAGATTCCCCGGGAGGCTGTTAGCTGAGCAGGACGGGGAGTCAGAGCCTTTGCAGCTGGGAGAGCCCGAGGTGAAGCTGATTGAGGAGGACGCTCCCATGGACTGTTCTTTGTGCCAAGCTATAAACCTGGGAACGTAGAGAAGGCAAGCCAGTCCTGAAAGAAGGTTATCCAGGAAAAAGGTACCCTTATCCCACAAGTAGGGTGGCTGTATTTCCCTTTTGTTTATAAAGGGGAAGTTTACCACAGACTTTAAATGTGCTTTTTGTTTGGTGCTTTAGCCAGCAAGGCCAAGAAGGGAATACATTGGGCTTGCTGGTAAAGACTGTGTATACTGCAATAGAGAGAACCTTTAAAACTGCCTTTTGTGGTTGAATATGTTTTGGACAATTTTTGCTTCAAAGAGTCCTGAACCAACAATCCTATGTGTGGTATGATTGAACCATTGTGTATATAAAAATACATTTTTGTCATTTGCCTTACCTACTTGAGCCTGACTACAGCTTTCTGCATGGTGCACTCATACAGCTGAATAAGGACTACATTTCCCAGAGAGCATTGCTGGGAAATAGCTTAGAAAAAGCTGAAAAAGCATACAGCAGAAAGTTCCATCAATAATCCATGCCCCTATAACCCAGAGGCGAGTGGTGGTGGCGTGACAGTGGCGTAGTTCTGAGGATTTTCTACCACTCAATATATACACTTACAAAAGTGATAGCACAGAAGGTTGGCAGAAAAGACAAAGTTTTTTTTTTCTTTGAGAGTCAACAAAGGAGCAAGGTATCACTGGAGATGGATCCAAAAGAGCTGGTGCAATGGATGGCCACTCAATTTCATCGCCAGCAAGAGTTGGCCCAGCTAGCGCAGGAGAATGCAGCGGCGGCTATGAGGGAGCAGCAAAAGCCTGTCCTGGACTTAGTGGAAGCCCTTATTACTTCCCAAAAGCAAGGAAGTGGAGGAACACTAACACTGGAGGGACCAGAGATGCCGCAAATGGACAATCTAGCAGGCCCACACATCAGCGGGGCGTTTAACTTTGGAAAACTTTCTCCTGATGATGACACAGATGACTTCTTGGAGTCATTTGAGAGGGTGGCTCAAGCCGTGGGTTGGCCAGATAGCCAGTGGGTGGTGAGATTGGCAACCTCCTTAACAGGAGAAGCACTAGCTGCATATAGGGCTATGCCAGCTGCACAGGCCATGGACTATAATGCAGTAAAAAATGCAATTAGAGACCGATTAGGGTTAACAAAAATGTTGTATCACCGTATGTTTAGAGCCACGGTCTTAAAGGCCAGGGAGACACCTAAGGCCTTAAGCCAGAGAATTCGAGGTTTAGCTTTAAAATGGCTAGCCCCGGAAGGGAAAACTATGGATATGGTGGTGGATATGGTGATATTGGAGCAATTTATGACTGCAGTACCAAAAAGGGTACAATCTTTTCTGATTCAGCAAAACTGCCAGAGCACAGATGAGGCAACCCTTTTGGCGGAGCGCTACATGGAAGCTGAATTGGCATTTCCCCCAAAGGTGGGCCCTCCAAAAGTAGGGGCAGAGGCCAGTTTTGATTTATCAGAAAAGAAAAAGGGAAATAATGTAAAATGTCTTAAAACTTGTGTGTCTGCTCATGAGGTTAAGTGGGCTGAGAAAAAATGCTATCGTTGTGGAGAGATGGGACACTTGCAGAGGCAATGCACAGCCCACATGGGATTAACTGGTACCAATGTGAAACATCTAGGAGAGGGATTTCTCTTAGATGTTAACATACAGGGGGTCATTACCCATGCTCTGCTCGACTCTGGGGCTGACCAAAGCATGGTGTCACGAAAGCTTTGGCAGGCAATTGAGGCCCAGGATGAGTCTCGCCAGAGAAAGTCAGAAGGGCAGGTGCAAATTTGGTGCATACATGGAGCTGCCTCTTTCTACCCTGTGTACAGAGTGGAGATAAAAGGGTTGGGGGTGCAGAAAGAAGTTCTCGTGGCAGTGGTTCCAAAGCTCCCATATGATTTAGTATTGGGAAGGGATTGGCCCCAATTTAGGGAAGGATTAGAGAAAGGCCTTGGGAAAAAAGGGGAGGGGATGGTAACGATGGTCCCCGGGCCTCTTTTTGAGAACCCCCGAAAGCCAAGTGAGAACCCAGGGAAAGAACCCCTGGGAAGTGTTGCTCCCCTTAAACAGAAGTTTATATTAAAATTTTGTAAGGTATCCTAGAGGGCCCAGGCTCCCAGGAAGGCATCCCCGCAAGCCGTGGGATAAGATTTATGCAGCGTTGAAGATCGGGTAATACCGTGGAAAGGCTCTCATTGATACCGGCCTTCAGATGGAGATACCAGTAGGATGTTATGGTCGGATAGCACCGTGATCGGGTCTGGCTCTGAATTATTTCCTGGACGTCGGCGCTGGGGTGATCGACCCTGATTATAGAGGAAGTGTAAAGGTATTGCTGTTTAATTTTGGCAACGAAGACTACCATGTGAAGGTAGGCGACCAGATTGCCCAGCTGCTGTGCGAGAGAGTGGGGTTTCCCCCACTAGAAGAGGTCACCATGTTGTCTCCTACGGAACGAGGAGTCTCTGGATTTGGTTCCACCGGAGGGGCCGAGATGAAGCCTGACAGCCTCCTGTGGAGAGAGAATGGAGGAGACTGAGAAGGACGACCTGGGACCTCAAGTATCGGACTGCAGGAAGAACCTGGAGCCCCAATTAGGGGAAGAACTATCGTTGATCCAGAGACAGGATCTGACTTGACTATTGGAGAGGTTCCCAGATGTACTGACCCCGATCCCGGGTGAAACCAGACTGGTGGCGCATGAGATCCCTGATGCCACTGGGGAAGGTGGTCAGACAACGACCCTACCGCCTACCAGAAGCTAAAAAGCAGGAGGTCGTGGAACAGGTGCGTGAGATGTTGGAGATGGGTGTCATTGAAGAATCAAGGAGCCCGTGGTGCAGTCCCATTGTTCTGGTTCCAAAACCGGATGGTACATTATGCTTCTGTATCGATTTCAACAGGTGAATGCCATCTCGGTATTCGATGCTTACCCGATGCCCCGTATCGAGGAGCTTTTGGACCGCTTGGGGCAGGCTCAGTTTTTGACCACCCTAGACATGACGAAGGGGTACTGGCAGATTCTGCTGACTAGGGAATCTCGACCGAAGATTGCCTTCAGCACACCGACTGGGCTATTCCAGTTTAAGAGGATGCCCTTTGGCCTACACGGTGCTGCGGCAACCTGCCAGAGACTGGTGGATCAAGTCCTGCGTCCTCATCAAGAATATGCTTTCGCATATATGGACGATATTATCATCCACAGTTGCCATTGGATAGAACATATCGGGAGGGTTGAAGCCGTCCTGCGATCTATGAGGCAGGCGGGCCTCACCCTGAACCCTAGCAAGTGTGCCTTTGCCAAGCGAGAAGTGAAATACCTGGGGCATATGGTAGGCCGGGGAAGAATCAAGCCCTTGATTGACAAAGTGGACAGCATCAAGAACTTTCCTCGTCCCGCAACAAAGAAGCAATTAAGAAGCTTTCTAGGCCTGATCGGCTATTACAGGAGGTTCCTAGCACGCTTTGCGGAAGAAAGCTCCATCTTTACAGACATGTTAAAAAGAATTGCCCGAATCAACCCCGTTGGACCCCAGATGCGGAGAGGGTTTTCAACCGATTGAAAGAGCGGCTATGCACGGCCCTGGTGTTACGCAGGCTGGATTTCAAGCAGCCCTTCATTGTGCAGACGGATGCCTCAGAGGTAGGCTTAGGGGCCGTCTTGTCCCAAAAGCATGAAGGAAATGAGCATCCTGTGATGTTCCTTAGTAGGAAGTTGTCCCCGGCAGAGCAACACTACTCTACGGTTGAGAAAGAATACCTCGCCATCAAATGGGCAATAGAGACCCTCCAGTTCTACCTCACCAGACGAAAATTCCTGCTAGTTACCGATCACGCACCCTTGAAGTGGCTCCAGCAGATGAAGAACCACAATACGCGATTAACCAGATGGTACATGGCCCTGCAAGCTTTTGATTTTAAGATAGAGCATCGGGCAGGGAAGCTACACCACAATGTAGATGCCTTATCCCGGATTACGGACTGTTCGGAGGAGCTTCAACAACCTCCGCCAGCCCGTAATATCTTAAGTAGGGGGGTATGTGGCAAGGAGGCCTATCCAGAGTCTGGGGGAGGACAAAGAGACAGGGAATTCACCCTAGTAAAGGGCCCCCTTTACTCAAGCCAAGTAGGAAAGCCATAAACATCTCCAGGGATCAGAAAACTTCCACGTGGAAAACATTTCAGGCTCCCCCTAGTGGAAGGAAGGGGAGAGGATACAAGGCTCAGAACCCTTTAGGCAGTGAATGCTTCAAGCACTCAGGTGCCCGGAGTCAGGCTGATTGCCGTCACCTGAGTAGGGTGGGGTTGAAGCTAGAGCCCTGGAAGTATAAACCCAGAGCAGAGTATGATTTAGTGGAAAGGAGGAGAGAAGCAGGAAGCCAAGCTGAGCAGAGCAGAGGAACGGAGCTTCCAGCTGGAGAGAGTGCTATTTGGCATGTAGCACGACTGCAGGAGAGTTTGGAGCCTGGAACAAGAGAGACTACAAGATCCCCCGGGAGGCTGTTAGCTGAGCATGCTGAGCAGGATGAGGAGTCAGAGCCTATGCAGCTGGGAGAGCCCGAGGTGAAGCTAATTGAGGAGGATGCTCCCATGGACTGTTCTTTGTGCCAAACTATAAACGTGGGAACGTAGAGAAGGCAAGCCAGTCCTGAAAGAAGGTTATCCAGGAAAAAGGTACCCTTATCCCACAAGTAGGGTGGCTGTGTTTCCCTTTTGTTTATAAAGGGGAAGTTTACCACAGACTTTAAATGTGCTTTTTGTTTGGTGCTTTAGCAAACAGGCCAAGAAGGGAATACATTAGGCTTTATGGTAAAGACTGTGTATCCTGCAATAGAGAGAACCTTTAAAACTGTCTTTTGTGGTTGGATATGTTTTGGACAATTTTTGCTTCAAAGAGTCCTGAACCAACAATCCTATGTGTGGTATGATCGAACCATTGTGTATATAAAAATAATAAATTTCTGTCATTTGCCTTACCTACTAGAGCCTGACTACTGCTTTCTGCATGGTGCACTCATACAGCTGAATAAGGACTACATTTCCCAGAGAGCATTGCTGGGAAATAGCTTAGAAAAAAGCTGAAAAAGCATACAGCAGAAAGTTCCTTCAATAATCCACGCCCCTCTAACCCAGAGGCGAGTGGTGGTGGCGTGACAGTAGGTGATACATTAAATTTTTATTTATTTATTTATTTATTTAAAAGTATTTCTAAACCGTCTTATCCTAAAAATCAAGGCGGTGTCACAACAATACAATCAGATGGAGTGCTGGGGGGGTCATGCAGTGAGGGAGGAGTAGGGTGCGGGGGGACCATGCAGGAAGAATAGTGTGGAGGGGGGGGGTTGGTGCAGGGGGCAGTGGAGTGAAGTGTGTGGGGGGAGGGGGCTTCTAGATTAGGGTGAGCTATGTACAGTGTGCGCTATAATACAGCAAGTTCTATAATACAAGGTACTGTCCAGATAGGGCTTGAGCTAGATCCTGGGCCGATATACAATCTCTTGTCGGTGTCTTATAATCTCTCGTCGGGGTTTTTGTTGATCAGGCTTTGTTGATTACGTGATGTGTCCATAATGTTCTATGAACAGAGTTGTCTTCAGCTGTTTGCGGAAGTCTTTGAGGTCCGTTGTCGATCTCAGACCATCTGGGAGGGAGTTCCAGATGGTTGGGGCTGCCAGGGAGAGGGCTCTCTCTGTGGTGTCCTTTCGTGTTTTTCTGAAGTCTTTTGGTGTATTGACTCTGTTGGAGGTTCCTTTTCTTCTCGGGCGGGTGCTGGTGTCTGGGTGAATGAGGGTGTGCAGGCTGTTTGCTGAAATGTGGTGCTTGATTTTGAATATGTTCATTATTGTTTTGTATTTGATACGTGAGCTGATTGGGAGCCAGTGTAGATCTTTGAGAACCGGGGTAATGTGTTCATGTCTTGTTGAGCCAGAAATTATGCGTGCGGCGGTGTTTTGGGCTAGTTGGAGCGGTTTGAGAGTTTGCTTTGGTAGGCCAAGGTAGATGGGGTTGCAGAAGTCCAATAATGGGGTGATGAGCGCTTGGCATACTGTGCGGAAGTGTTCTGCGTCGAGGAGGGGTTTAAGCCGTCTGATGATTCTCATTCTATAGTATGCATTCTTGACCGTTTTGTTGACGTGAGACATGAGATTTAGCTTGTTGTCCAGGGTTACTCCCAGGTATCTTACTTCGGATTTCATTGGAATGGTTGTGTCTGCTATTTTGATGTCTGGTGGGTGAATGAAGTTGGGGTTGCGAGTGATTATTAGAGCCTCAGTCTTGCTGTAGTTGATTGAGAGGTTGTTGTTCGTGCACCAGTTTGTCATTTGTGTTAGGCAGTCAGTTATTCTATTGTAGTCTGGGTTGTCGGTTGAGATGGGTGTGTATATCATGATATCGTCTGCATAGATGGTGTATTGAATGTTGTTCGCTTTCAGGATGTCGCATATTGGCTGGATGTATATGTTGAACAGAAGGGCCGAGAGGGCGGATCCTTGAGGTACTCCTTGGCGGATTTTTATGGGTTGAGAGGTGTTGTGGTCTATCTTGACTTGTAGCTGCCTGTCGGTGAGGTAGGATTGGAACCATTTTAACGTGGTACCGTGAAGCCCAATTTTCTTTAGTCTTTCCAGGAGGGTTGGGTGGTCAACTGTGTCGAAGGCGGAGGAGATGTCGATGAAGATCATTAGGATGCCTTTGTTGTTGTTGTCTATGACTCTGATGATGTTGTCTATGAGGTAGATCAGCAGTGTTTCGACTCCATGTTGGGGGCGGAAGCCGTGCTGGTTGTCGTCTAGAGGGGCATGGTTGTCAATATGTTCCTGAAGTTGTTGTTGCACTGCTTTTTCTATGATTTTTGCCAGGAAAGGTATGCTGGATATTGGTCTGTATGCTGCGGGGTTGCTCTTGTCGAGGGTTGTTTTCTTCGGTATTGGGCGTACTGTAGCCAGTTTTAGTTGAGCTGGCAGGAGACCCTGGGTGAGTGAATTGAGCACAATGTCGTGTATGATGTGGATGAGGCTTGATTTGGTGGCCTTTATCCATGATACTGGGCAGGGGTCCGTGGGGGCGGTGCTTGTTCTGATTGCTGAGATGATGCGGGAGAGCTGTTCTGTTGAGGGAGGGTAGAAGGTGTCCCATGTCGTAGGGTATGAATCAGGCTGGGTTGAAGAGCTGGTTTCAGTTGGTTCTGTGGAGTGAAATTTGTCTTTGATGTGATCAGCAAATTTTTGCGGGTCTATTTGTATTTCCTCCTCAGTTTTCTGCTCCTTTGTGAGGATTTTCACTATTTCGAAGAGCTCCCTGGGTTTGTTTATGGATGTGTTTATCATGTTTGTGTGGTATTCTTTCTTGGATTGGTTGATGTGTTCGGTGTATAGTCTTTGGTTTGTTAGGTATGTTTGCTGGTTTTCCGGTGTCTTGGATTTTCTCCATCTCCGTTCCATCCTTCTGAGTTCTCTTTTCTTTTGTCGTATGGTTGAGGAGTACCAGGGTTTGTGTTGTCTCTTGTTGTTGCAGTGTTCCTCTGGTCTGGTAACAGTGGCTGTGGCGGCGTTGGATATTGTGTTGTTCCAGTTGATGATTTGAGACTCCAGGTTGTCTGTTTCTGTTGACAGTTGATTTAACGTGTCCAGTAGGAAGGTGTCTCTGTCGAATTTCTTGAATCGCCTTTGTGTGTGGGAAATGTTGGTTTGTTCGTTGTGGTTGTCTTTTTGGAGTTGCAGTGTGATCTTGATTATGTGGTGGTCTGACCAGGGGACTGGGGTGACGGAAGGAGTTGAGATTAGACCTCTTGAAGTTAGGGAGTTGGTTGCGAATATGAGGTCTGGTGTAGATCCGTGCCTGTGTGTAGGGGCGTTGATGATTTGGGTGTATTGAAGTGATGTCATTGCTTGGAGAAAGGCATCGGCATCTTTGGTGTTGGTGGTCTTGAGGTTGAAGTCACCTAGCATGAGTGTGGGTTTGTTAGTTGCTATGAGGGCGCATGCTGTTTCGAGCGTTGCTGCCAGTTCATCAGGAGGGGCTCGGGGTGCTCTGTAGGTTAGGCAGAGTGCCATGTGTTTGTTCATGATGCTGAGCGTGTTGCTTTGTGGTGTAGCGGTGGAGCTGTGTGTTTTGAACTTCAGGTTTTTCTTTGCAATTATAAGTACCCCTCCTCCACGTTTGTGGGTGCGTGGGCAATTGTAAGCTGTGTGGCTGTCTGGTACTAATTGATTGAGTAGAACTGTGTCGGTAGTATTGAGCCAGGTTTCTGTAATGCAGAGAATGTCTGGTCGGTGATCTTCTATGTGGTCCGCTAGTGTGTGTATCTTGTTGCATATGGACCTTGCGTTTATGAGTTCTATGGCAATTTGCTCTGTTGTGTTGTGTGACTCTGTTGAACAGTGTGCGAGGGGGTGAGATTTGTGTGCTTCTTTTTTACTAGATGTTGATGTGCTGTGTGTGGCGGGCTGATTGCGTTGTGGAACTATGTAATGCCAGGTGGAGGGTGAGTGCCATTGTGGGTTATGGGGTAGGTAGTGGAGGTGGGGGTATGGTGAGAGGATATGTGTGAGGAGGAGGCTGAATGGTAGAAACCATGTTGTGATCATGGTGGTGTGCTGTGGTGTTTTGTGTGAAGTTTGTTTGTAGTTTTCTGGTGTCTGATGATGTGTGCACAGATTTCATGCAGTTCACTGTCCTCGTTGAATGAGTTTGTGAGACTCACCTGGTCGGTTTTGTTGCTGTGCAGAGTTGGTGTGCTCTACCCAGCTTGGGGAGCTTGAGGTGCGTGAGGCTCGTGGTTGGCGATCTCAGACCCGTTTGGGGAGCTCAAGCCGTGGCTGCCTTTCGCACGTGTATTCCAGTGAAGTGGGGGGTACGTTCCCGGGATAGGTGGACGCGTCGCAGCTTTCGGCGTGGTCGGTTAAGGATGTTGACGTCTTGGTGGGGAGGCACTCCTCTCTTTCACCGCCAGTGGCCACCGCCTAAGGGCCACGCCAAAGGGCCCTCTGGCGAGGCCCTCAGGCGCGGGCCCGCCAGGCGCGGGCGCGCCCTGTAGGGACGCCGCTATTAGAATGCGGTGCTGGGCATACCTTTATGGAAATGTGTAACAGGGGTAACATATGGAAAGCAGTGTGTATAAATGCCCGTAACATGGGGAATAAGATCTGTGATGTTGAAGCTTTGGTGGGAGTGGCTGACTTGGATTTAGTGGCAGTTACAGAAACATGGCTCACAGAAAACAAAGATTGGGATGTAACTATACCTGGCTATTCAGAAAGGACAGGGTATGAAGAAGGGGAGGAGGAATGGCACTATATGTAAAAACTACTATTAAAGCTTTGGAATTACAGAGCTTAAAAGGGAGAGAGGAGGCATTGTGGGTTAAACTAGAAAGCAGGAAAGAGAAATCTATTTGCATTGGTGTGATATACAGACCTCCCTCATAAGAGGAAGAGGTGGTCAGAGAGTTAATTGAAGACATATGCAGCATTGCTAGGAAAGGGGAAGTGCTACTGATAGGAGATTTCAATATGCCAGATGTTGATTGGCACATTCCTGTTGCAGTATCATCTAGAAGTAAGGAGATCCTGGATTCTCTACAGGGAGAACTATTCAGGCAATTGGTAACAGACCCCACACGTGAAGAGGCCATACTGGACTTGGTGCTTACCAATGGTGAAAGTGTTTCTGATGTTGTAGTGGGAGATCATTTTGCATCCAGTGATCACCAGATGGTATGGTTCAGTATTAGGACTAGGGCTGTTAGAAACCATTCAAAGGTGAGGATCTTAGACTTTAGGAAGACTAACTTTGCGAAGATGGGCCAATACCTCAGGGAGTCGTTAGTGGGATGGGAACAGCTGGAGGATGTAGAAAAACAGTGGGCAAAACTGAAAGGGGATATTTTAAGGGCAACCAACCTTTTTGTTAAAATAGTAAATAAAGGTAAAAGGAAATGGAGACCGCTATGGCTTTCGAAAGAAGTAGCTGAAAAAGTAAAGAAAAAGAGGGAGGCATTCATGAAATACAAGAGATCACAGAGAAAGACAGGCATCTATATTTGGAAAAACTTAGAGAAGCTAGCAAAGTAGTCAGGAAAGCAAAGATTCAAAAGGAGGAGGAAATAGCCAATGCAATAAAATGGGGGGATAAGACATTTTTCAGATATGTTAGTGAGAAGAGGAAGGGCAAAAGTGGTATTGTCAGACTCAAGGGCGCAGGGGAGAAATACGTAGAAGCTGATAAGGATAAAGCGGAATTGCTTAACAAATATTTCTGTTCTGTGTTCACAGATGAAGAACCAGGAGCAGGACTTCAGAAAACACCCACAAACAGGAAAAGAAGCGAGGGACATCTTGAACAATTTTCAGAAGACTGTGTTTGAGGGAAACTAGCTCAACTTAAAGTAGACAAAGCTATGGGACCGGATAGGATACACCCTAGAATACTAGGGGAACTTAGGGATGTTCTAGCAGCTCCACTGACTGACCTTTTCAATGCCTCGTTGGAGTCGGGATTGGTGCCAAAGGACTGGAGAGAGGCTCATGTGGTGCCTTTACACAAAAGCGGAAGTAAGGATGTGGTTGAAAACTACAGGCCGGTTAGTTTAACTTCGGTGGTGAGTAAATTATTGGAAAAGCTGTTGAAAGAGAAAATAGTGAGGTTTCTGGAGTCCAGCGGATTACAGGATCTGAGGCAGCATGGATTCACCAGAGGCAGGTCTTGTCAGACAAATCTGATTGATGTCTTTGACTGGGTGACCAGGGAGTTGGACTGAGGGAGAGTCCCAAATGTGGTGTATTTTGATTTCAGTAAAGCCTTTGACACTGTTCCTCACAAGTGACTTATAAACAAACTGAGCACACTAGGGATGGACCCTAAAGTTACTGCTCGGGTTAGAAATTGGTTGGGTGGGAGGCGACAAAGAATACAGATAAATGGAGCTCACTCTGAGGAGAAGGATGTTACCAGTGGTGTGCCCCAGGGATCTGTCCTTGGTTTGATTCTTTTTAACATCTTTGTTAGTGATATAGCGGAATGGCTGTCGGGTAAGGTTTCCCTCTTTGTGGATGATACCAAAATCTGCAATAGAGTAGACACCCAGGAAGGTGTAGATAACATGAGGAGGGATCTAGCTAAGCTTGAAGAATGGTCTAGAATTTGGCAGCTGGGATTTAATGTTAAAAAATGTAAAGTCATGCATTTGGACTGCAGCAATCCAAGAGAGCAATATAGTGTAGGGGGTGAAGTACTTTTGTCCACTAAAGAAGAGCGGGACCTAGGCGTGGTCGTGTCTGATGATCTTAAAGTAGCTAAACAGGTAGAAAAGGCAATGGCAAAAGCTAGAAGGATTCTTGGGTGCATACGGAGAGGAATGGCTAGCAGAAAAAAGGAGGTGATAATGCCTCTGTATAAGTCTTTGGTGCGACCTCATTTGGAGTACAGTGTGCAATTCTGGAGACCGCACCTTCAAAAGGATGTGAACAGGATGGAGTCGGTGCAGAGGGTGGCTACTAAAATGATTAGTGGTCTTCCCCCGCTACAGGCTATTGAAAACCCATTACAAAATTAGGGGCTACCTCAGGGAGCAAGCAGCAGCAAATGAGTTCAGGTCCTCAGACCACAGTAGAACCCCAGTGTCCGATGAAACCAGCACTCTGGTAGCCTGATCACAGAAGGGTCGGAGGGAAGGAGTTGTCTAGACCCCGAAAACATTTATGGAGCACAGCCTAGCCAAAGGCACTGTCCCATCGGGACTCTCTTTCCAGGCAGTAATGGACTGTGAAGGTATGGAGAAGACCAGGTGGCAGCCCGACAAATATCCACCGTCGGTACAGAGTGCAAGTTTGCTACCAAGGCCGCCATGGCCCTGACACGGTGAACCGTGATGCAGCATTCCAGCGGGAGCCTCGCCTGCTTATAAGGAAGGGCGATACAGTCCACGACCCATGTGGACAGCGTATGCTTGGTAACTGCCTCCCCCAACCTACTGGGGTTGTAGGAGATGAAAAGCTGAGAAGCTTTGCAGTGGCCCTGAGTGTGTTGGATATAGAAGGACAAAGCCCTCTTACAGTCTAATGTGTGAAGCACCGTCTCCACCCGACTGGAGTGAAGTCTTGGGAAGAAGGTAGGGAGCACCACCTCCCGGTTAAGATGGAAGGGGTACACTAACTTCAGCAGGAACTTGGGGTGCGTGCGAAGTACCATTCTGTTCTTGTAGAACCTGGTATAGGGCTTGGAGCTCGCTATCTCTGCAAGCGGAGGTGAGCACAACCAGGAAAACCACCTTCCAAGAGAGGTAGAGAAGGTGGCATGTGGCCAGAGGCTCAAAGAGTGGGCGAGTGAATTGCCCCAACACAACGTTAAGGTCCCACTCGGTTGCCGGAGGGTGAACCGGAGGTTTCGAAAAGAGCAGGCCCTGAAGGAAACGGGTCACCAATGGTTGGACTGAGAGGGGCTTATCCTCCACGGATGGTGGTGCGCCGCCAGGGCACTGAGGTGCACTCGGTCGGAGTTAGACTTGAGCCCGAACTGAGAGAGAGGTGGAGAAGGTACTGTAACACCAGAGCCACCAGGCAGGAGAAAGGGTCAGCCCCATGTTCGGTGCACCAAGCAGAGAACCTGCACCATTTGAAGGCGTAAGCCTTCCTGGTAGTCGCCATGCGAGACACCAGCAGAATGTCTTCCACCTCCACCAGAAGGTTAAGAGGGACCAGAGTCACCCTCTCAGCAACCACGCTGTCAGCGAGAGGGACCCCAGGTTGGGGTGCAGGAGAGAACCCCCCTCCTGAGATAGGAGTCCCAGGGCAGGTCCCAAGGGAATGGGGGCCTCCACCGTCAGCTGCAGAAGCAGCGAGAACCATGGCTGCCAGGGCCCATCAGGATGAGTGAGGCTTTTCGCGGAGGGTCCTGAACAGGGTCTTGGCGATCAGCAGCATTGGAGGGAAGGCATACGTGAGGCCTTCTGACCATGAGACTAACAACGCATCCGTTGCCACCCTGGAGGGGTGGGTCTGCCAGGAGCAGAAGCGGGGCAACTGAAAGTTGTCCGGGCTGGCCAACAGGTCCATCACAGGTTGCCCCCAGAGCTGGAAAAGCCAACTGGCTACCCTGGGGTCCAGCTGCCACTCGTGCAGTTGGAGAACCCTGCTGAGCCTGTCAGCCAGCAGGTTGACTTGGCCTGGCAGGTACACTGCCCGCAGGAAGATACCCTGTTAGATTGCATACGAGCAGAGGACCAGTGCCTCCTGACAAAGGGCATGGGACCCCCCATTTGTTCACACAGAAAATCGCCACTTGGTTGTCCACCTGGACCAGCACCAGCTGGTGACGCAGATGGTGACAGAAGATCAAGTCAAGGTGTATGGGTGGAGCTCCAGGAAGTTGATCTGCTTGGCACTCTCGTCTGGAGTCCAATTGCCCTGAGTGTGGAGAGCTCCAAAGTGGGCTCCCCAGCTGAGCAGGGAGGTGTCCGTGGTGAGGACCCAAGTGGCTTGGGGTCTGAAAAGGCATGCCCGCTTCTAGGTGCTGGGGCGACTGCAACCAGACCAGAGAATCCATCAACTGGCAAGTCACCGAAACTCTGTCTCGAAGGCGACCTGTGGCCTGAGACCACTGATCCCGGAGACACCACTGCGCCGTCCTCATATGGAGGCGAGCGTCTGGGGTGACGTGGACCTTGGAGGCCATGTGCCCCAGGAGGGGCAGGAGATGCCAGGTAGGCACCGAGGGCCAGTGCTGTATGTCCCAAACTAGAGATCTGAGATGACTGGCTTGGTCCCTGGGCAAGAAGGCCTTTGACTGGAGGGTGTCGATCTTTGCCCCAATGAACTCCAAGCACTGTATCGGGAGGACGTGAGACTTGGGGTAGTTCATGACAAAGCCCAAGTGTTGCAGGACCTGGATGGTGCGTGCGGTGGCCTGCTGTACCTCCCTTTATGAGCCAGTCATCCAGGTAGGGAAAAAGGAAGACCCCCCCTGGAGACTGAAGAAGGCACCCACAACTGCTAGGCATTTCGTGACGACCCTTGGGGCAGAGGCTAAGCTGAAAGGGAGCACCCTGTTTTGAAAGTGCCTGCCCACTCCTACAAACTGCAGGTACTGCCTGTGGTTGGGGTGGATGAGGATGTGGGTATAAGCATCTTTAAGGTCTAAGGAGTATAGCCAGTCTCCCTGCTGGAGGTAGGGCAGCAAAGTTCCAAGGGAAAGCATCTTGAACTTCTCACTCACCAGGAATTTGTTGAGGTTGTGCAGGCCAAGGATGGGCCTTAGGCCCCCTGTCCTCATTGGCACGAGGAAGTATCTGGTGTAGAACCTCTTGCCCTTGAGGTGGTGGGGCATCAGTTCCACCGCCTTGTCCTCGAAGACCTGCCAACTCCTTCAAAAGAAGGTCCCGGTGGAGGGGAGACCTGAGGGGCTCTCCTGAGAAATAAGGGGGAGGTTCTGAGTCAGGTGGAGGAGATAACCCCCCTTAACTACCCTTAGTGCCCAGAAATCGATGGTGATGGCCTTCCACCTGTGGGCATAAAGGGCCAGATGTCCCCCTGTAGGCTGCTGATCTCCTTGGGTTAGAGAGGCTATGCTCAAGGAGTCAAAAGCTCCCCCCTGGCTGGGCCGGGGACGGTGCCTGAGGTTTTGGAGCCTTCTGCTTACGTGGGTCATGCCTATGTCCCTTGTCCTGCTGACCCTGTTGGGGAGCAGGGGAGGCCTGATACGGTGGGTAGTTTCGGTAGGAAGCCCCCTTCCTCGGTTAAAAGGTCTTTTTCCCCTTCCGTCGGCGAGGGGCAGTGGCCTTCTTAGAGAGTCTAGTCCTCATCATGAACTCAGTCTCCAGCTCGGCAGCCTTGTCAGTCATGGGTTTGCCGAAGAGGTTCTCTCCTTGGCATGGGGCATTGACCAATTTGTCCTGAACCCACTGTTCGAGATCTGACGAGTGAAGCCAAGCTTTGCAGTGTGCACAGATGCCCACCACAGCTACCTGGGTCGCCGACTTCAACCCGTCATAGGCAGCACGAGATAAATTTGGAGCACTCATGGATGGTTTGGACAAGCTCTTGAACTGCTGCAAAGGTTCCCCGAAAAGACCAGATGAGAACCCAGCGAGTTCCTTCGCCAGGTCTCTCAAGTACATGCCCATGCACAGCTGGTACGAGTAGGCCTGGATACGGCCGAAGAGCATTGAGCCCTAGTAGCACTTTCTACCGAGGGCATCCAAGGTGCAGGCCTCCCTGCCGGGGGGAACTGAGGAGTGCATCTTCTGGCTTTTCAGCCAACGCATGGCCGACTCCACCACCATGGAGTAATGCAGCAGTTGTGACTTCTGGAAGCCCGGGCTCTGGCGGACCCGATACATTGAGTCAAGCCATCTGCTCACCACTGGCACAGGCACCAGCATTTCACATATGCGGAGCATGAGCCGTTCCAGAATGGGAGGAATGGGCACCGTGAACGATTTCCATGGAGGGGCCTCGTACTGGAGGATCTCTAGTTCATCCGCCCAAGGGTCCTCCTCTAACTCGGTCAGGAATGCCAGGGCTTTAGACATGTCCTTGATAAAGTCCAGGAAGCCCGTGTCCTCGGGCAGGGACCGCCTCTGAGGTACCGAAACGGGAGAGAGTCAAAAGGGATGTTATGGTGGCGACAGGTATCGGGGGACTCCTCGTCCTCAGTCTCCCACTCAGAGTAGTCCATGGAGGACTCGTAGGAGGGCTTCTCCGTGGGCCTCGAGGGCCCCTACGCCCTATGGCCGGCTTTAGGTAAACTTGCCGGGGATGACCGGGGTCCTGTTGAGCGGGACTCAGAGCACAACCTCGGCCGAGGATTGACTTGAGGCCCAAGGAACACTAGGATTTGTTCGGCCTCGGGGGACGTCTTGGACATCAAGTGCCCAATGGTCGGGGCGGAGGAACCAGTCGTACCAAACAGCAGCACCCGCTGCTGGTCCATGAAGGCAGAGAAACTGCCCTCCAGGGTGCCATTCTGGACGCTAGGCCAAAGGTTTCTGCAGCCTTTGGCACGGGCACCGAGAGACTCAGGACTGATGCCGGCTCCCCCGAAAGGGAATCCTCGACGAGGATGGTGTCTGGGGACTGAGGCTGGACCGTGGCCAGATCCTTCCGGGAGACCTTTGCAGGTTGCTCCTTCTTTGACGCCTCAAACGAGCATCTCGGACTGCGGGACTGGGCACGGGGAGCTCCAGGCCAGTCGGAACCATCCAAGGACGCCGCCTTCAAGGGTTTCTTCTTCTTCCTGGGTTCCCTCGAGGGAGACCCCCTTTCTGAGGACCTACGAGGATGCTCGGGTTTGGAGAGTTCCGCCCGAGATGTCGGGGGCTCAGACGATGCCCTGGCCTTCGGAGTTATCAGGGACTCGGGGAAAAACTTATCGTGCTGCTGCTGGTGGCTCTTAAGGGCCTTTTTGGACATCATTTTGCAGAGACCGCAGGCTGTTGGGTCGTGGTCTGGCCTGAGGTATCGAAGCCAGCAGGCGTGTGTGTCAGTCAAAGACATGATTTTAGAACACCGATCACACTTCTTAAAACCACTGGTAGCAATGGGGGTAAAAAGTACCCCTGTGAGGACGAAGACCCTCCGGGCTACCAGCGGGAGAAAAAAGGTGCAAAGGCGCCAAAAAAAGAAAAGAACGAAAAACTACAAAAATTAAACCGAACCCGATGCCGAAGCACAGTGGTCAGTAGGTGGGAAGAGTACCGGTGCAACACCGGATGCGAGTTGGAAACTTGGGAACAAAAAAAACAACTTTTTCCAGGGACAAGTCAGACGTCTGAAGGGCTCCGTGGAAAAAAGGAGACTGAGCAAGATGGCACCCTTGGGTGGGAAGGGGACCACGCATGCATGGTGGCATCTCCCAAAGGCTTATTTTATTTATTCATTTTATTTATTTAAAGGGTATTTCTATCCCGCCTTATCCTTCAATCAAGGCGGTGCACAGCAAACAATCAAGGAGTTGGCGTTTGTGTTCAAGGTATTCTTATATTGTACAGTGGATGTGTATGCGGGTGGGAAGGTTGATTAGCGTGTGCTATTTACAGCATGAACTTTATACAGTGCTATGTACAATGAGCGTGCGGGTGACATTAGTTCATGGCTGTTGCTCCTGTTATGTGTTTGGGCCATAGTGTTCCAGGAAGAGCAGAGTCTTTAGTTGCTTCCAAAAGTCCTTAGTGTCTTCCGTGGATTGCAGTTCGTCAGGGAGTGCGTTCCACAATCCAGGTGCTGCCATTGATAGCGCTCTTCGTGCGGTGGACTTGCACACCTTTGTGTAGTCTTTTGGCGTGTTGATTGTGTCTGATGTGGCTCTTCTTCTAGGTCTTGTGCTGACATCGGGTAGTGTGAGGGGTTAAAGGCTGTGGGCAGAATTCCTGTGTTTGATTCTGAATATGTTTAGGATTGTCTTGTATTTGATTCGTGAGCTGATTGGGAGCCAGTGTAGGTCTTTTAGTATGGGGGTGATGTGATCTTGTTTTGATGCCACAGATATTATTCGTGCCGCCGTGTTTTGGGCCATTTGTAGTGGTCTGAGTGACTGTTTTGACATACCTGTATAGATTGGGTTGCAGAAGTCGAGTATGGGAGTTATTAGAGCTTGACAAACTGTGCGGAAATGATCTTGTGTGAGGAGTGGCTTGAGGCGTCTGATTATTCTCATCTTGAAGTATGCGCTTTTGGTGGTCCTTCTGATGTGTGACTGTAGGTTTAGCTCCCTGTCAAGCGTTACTCCGAGATATTTTACCTCCTTTTTTAATGGTATTGTTGAGTTGTTGACATTGATGGAGGGTGGCAGAATGAAGCTATTATTTTGTGTGACGAGAAGTGCTTCTGTCTTGTAGTTTATGGTCAGGTTGTTGTTATGAGGCCAGTTGGACATGTTGTTGAGGCAGTCTATTATTCTGGTGTAGTCAGGGTTGTCGAGGTTGACTGGGGTGTATATCATAATGTCGTCTGCGTAGACTGTGTAATGTATTTTGTGCTCTTTCATGATGTTACAGATCGGTTGCATATAGAGGTTGAATAGTAGTGTGGATAGGGCGGAGCCTTGTGGCACCCCTTGCTTGATCTTTGTGGGTCGTGAGGTGTTGGGACCGATCTTGACCTTGTCTGTCAGTTAGGTAGGAGTTGAACCATTTCAGGGTGGTGCCGTTTATTCCGATGCTCTGTAGTCTGGTTAGGAGGATTCTGTGGTCCACTGTGTCGAATGCAGCTGAGATGTCTAGGAAGATCATTAGTGTCCCTTTTTTGTGGTTGTCTATGATTTGGATTATGTCATTGAGAAGTGTTTCGACTCCGTGGTTTGGGTGGAAGCTGTGCTGGTGTAAGTCCGAGGAGCATGTGCGTCAATATGGTCCTGGAGTTGGTGTTGTACAGCTTTTTCTATGATCTTTGCCAGTAGCGGTATGCTGGAGATTGGTCTGTACGCTGCTGGGTTGCTCTTGTAGTGTGGATTTCTTTGGGATCGGTCATATGGTGGCTAGCTTCAGCTTGTCTGGCATGGTTCCTTGTGTCAGTGAGTTGTGTACTATGTTGTGTATGGTGTTGATGAAGCTTTCCTTCATTGCTTTGATCCAGGTTACCGGGCATGGGTCTGTTGGCGCGGTGCTTGTGTTGAGCGCTGTGATGATGTCTGAAAGCTGTCTTGTGGATGGGGTGCTGAATTTTTCCCATGTTTTGGTGGTTTTGGTTGGGTTGGCAGTTCCATTTGTCGGTCGTTGTGGTGTAGAGTCCATCTTTTCTTGAAGATGATCTGCGAAGGCTTCTGGGTCAATCTGCACGTCTTTTTCGGGATTAGGTTCATTTGTTAGGTTTTTTACTATCTCGAATAGTTCCCTTGGTTTGTTGTAGGCTTTTAGAATGATTGTGTGGTGTTCTCTTTTTGTCTGGTTAATGAGTTCATTGTATTTCTTTTGTTTCATTAGGTATAGGGCCTGTGTGGTGGGGGATTTGGAGCGTCTCCAGCGGCGCTCTAACTTTCTTAGATGTCTTTTTGCGTTGTGTATGTCTTTTGAGTACCATGGGGTGTGTTGTCTTTCGGTGTTGGATGCTTTTCTTGCTTTGTGTTCATTGGCTTTGGCTGCATCGTTGATGACATTGTTCCATTTGCTTATTTGCTCGTCTAGATCTTCTGTTTCGGTGTCCAGGTGAGGTAGTGTGTCCTGAAGGAATTGGCCCTTGTCGAAGCTTTTGAATCTTCTTTGCACGGGTGGTGTGTTTATTGTCTTGTTGTGTCTCTCCCCTTGCGATATGATTTCTATTTTAATTCTGTAGTCGTCTGACCATGGTACTGGAGTAACTGTGGGTGTTGAGATGTCACCTCTGCCGAATAGGTACTTGGGGGCGAATATGAGGTCTGGAGATGATCCGTGTCTGTGTGTCGGAGTGTTGATCAGTTGGGTGTATTGTAAGGAGTCAATAGCTTGTAGGAAGGTTTCTTTGTCTTTGCTGGTCACAGAGCTGAGGTTGAAGTCTCCCAGTAGTAGTAGTGGCTTGCGACTTGTGTTGACTTCGCAGACAGTCTTCTAGTGTGGAGGCTAGTTCGTCTGTTGGAGCATGGGGAGCTCTGTAAATGAGACACAGTGCCATTTGCTTGTTTTCTACCAAGATTGTGTTGCATTGGTCTGAGTTTGGGGAGTTTTGTGTCTTGAGCTTTAGGGTGTTCTTTGCGATAATCAGGACCCCGCCTCCTCTCCTTTGTGTGCATGGGCTGTTGAATGCTGTGTATGCAGGGGGGACTAATTGATTGAGGAGTACATTGTCAGTGGGGGTGAGCCATGTTTCAGTGATGCATAGGATATTGGGTTGTTGTTTGTCTATGTGGTCTTTGATTGTGTTTATTTTGTTCCTTATGGATCTGGTGTTGATGAGATCTATGGAGGTGGTGTTTGGGGTTTCTTTGAAAGCAGGGGGGATGCTTCTGCGAGGGCTCCGTCGGCACCGACATCACCCATTTGTGAGGACTGACTTCCTGCTTGTTCCCGTAAAAGCCCCCATACCACACCAACAGTCAACACCGTATTGCTTCCCATACAGATGGAATCAGGTGCTCCCAACAAGGGCAATGACAAAGTCAAGCCCTGGTATCTAGCCCCTGAGAGCCCCAGGCAGAGGGTCCATGCCGGGCTCAGCTCTACACCCTTGATATGGTTTCACAGCACTGTGTTTAAGATGGCTGGGAGGCAGAGTCCTCTGAGAGCCTTCTGCAATCTTCAGAGAACAGAGGGAAACAGAAGGGAACAGAGGAGGGGGAGAGGGCGTTGAGGTTGTGCGAGGCTGCTGCACGCTTCCAGATCCTTCCAAATCCTTCCAATTTCTGGCTGCTGAACAGGTTCATCATGATAAGCGCTTGGAGCTGAACCAATTTTCCCTCCTTCTATGGCTATTGACAAGACCGCAATCTAGTGGAGTCTCCGATGTCATGCTCAAGTGAGAGAGTCACCTTTAAGGTGGTTGTTTACGAGTGTTTAATCAATCTTTTCCTCTCAATCTTCAGAATTTTTTCAGAGAGGAGAAAATCCATCCACCATCTGCTGGAGACAAAAATACTTTAGAGAACTCTGGTGGCTGAGGCGGATAGAGGCATAGGAGTGATGTCATTGAAACCTGGGCTTTTCGTTGGTTCTCTGTCTCCACCAATTTGCTGGTAGGGGAACACAACCCACTTGTATGGACTGGTCTAGCAGGATGATATGGAAGAAAGAATTAAAAGATGTCGTTATCCTCTGGTAAAATATTTTACTTCAGTGGCCAAAATGCACATATCTGCACCTGCACAGCATGGGAACCTATTTCATAAAAGCACACAGGTGACTAGTTACCTTTACAGGAATTTTTATAGGCATCCTTTTGTAAATTACCAAAGCCAAAAGCCTTGCCTCTCTGAAGTTTACCCCTTTGATTTTCAAATATCTGCGCATTACTTTGCTCTTGATATACTGCCTGCAAAAATAGGCATTTTTGAAATTAGAACAATTTGAGTACCCTTTTGTAGCTTTTGGCTAGCTAAGCTTCTATAATACTAATAATCAAATAATCAAAGGCTAGAGTAGGTCTCATCTACTTCTGGTCGCACCTTACCACAAAGACCCAAAGGCTGGGAGAAGTCTTTGTCACAAAGACACAGAAGGCTGGGAGAAGCCACCTATCATCAAACAGAGTAGTGCTAATCAACCTTAGAAGCCCCATTTGATGGCAGCTCCTTCTCTTGGCCTCCTAGATAGCTTTGAAAAATTTCCCCCTCATTCTAGCTCCAGTTAAGATCATTCAAAAGCCCTATGCTCCTTTGAGCGACTCCTCAAGCACTCCTTGGCTCTATTCCTTTGGCCTTTGGCGTGCTTGGTCCTTTTACTGCTTCTGTAGCACTTCTTGTCTTTCCATGACTATTTCCAGTTTTCTGGGGTTATGGTAATTGTGTCCTTATCTACACGGTGCCTACTTTTGTACCTCTGCTAAATCTATTTTAAGGCATTTTTTTGCTGCTTTACTGCAGACCTCCTTCCTCCCCATTGCTCTCTTTCTATTCACTACCCACTATTAGAACCTGATTATTAAACCTTAAGTTTATTAGGAGTAAGACCTTCATTCTTGGTGATCTTATTACTTAGCATCAGTTTCATATTTTTTGTGCCATTGAAATCCAGACTAAAGGTGGCATTGTTTCTCTTTTTTAATTTAAATTAAACTTACCAACATTTATATTCCACCTATACTAGCAGAGCATTCAAAAGCGGAGTACGACAAAAAGTAATAAAACAGCATAAAAATGGATCGAACAATCTAAAGCTAATTAAAAAAAAAGAGAAATCATATCAAAAACAGAAACACACTAAATTGCAAACGATGGCAGATAAAAACCATTTGGCCAATCCAGTCTGCCCATCCATAACAACGATTAAGTTCTACAATCTCTTCCTGTCCTTCAGTGATCCACTTTATTTGTTCCATGTTTTCTTGAATTTAGATACAGCATAGTTACTCACCTGTAATAGGTGTTCTCCAGGGACAGCAGGAATCAGTCCTCAATTATGGGTGACGTCGGCACCAACGAAGCCCGTGCGGAGCAATTACCCAGCTTTCAAAGAAAGCCTTTGGGATTGCAGCCACACATGTGTGGTCCTCTTCCTGCCCAAGGGTGCCATCTTGCTCAGTCAGGTCCCTTAGTTCGAGCCCTAAAAAGCAGATGGCAAGGGAAGGACAAAAATCCAGTAACTCTTCAGTGGAAGTGGGAGGGTAATGAGGACTGATTCCTGCTGTCCCTGGAAAACACCTGTTACAGGTGAGTAACTACGCTTTCTCCAGGAACAAGCAGAAAGTCAGTCCTCATTTATGGCACGCCCCAGCTACAGGCTACCGAACCTGTAACCAAAAGAAAAATGCCTCCACGAGGTCGTGAGCAGAAGCCGATGCCCGAAGGAGCCCGAGTCCTTGGGTCCTCGAGGCGAAGCCCTCGGTAGCCATGAAGAAGAGTCGGAGGGCAGGAGCTGCTTATACCCCGAACAGGTGCTGTCCCGGTGGGACTTCCTCTCCAGGCAGTAGAATGCAGCGAAAGTATTGGTGGAAGACCAGGTTGCTGCCCAGCAGATGTCCATCAGGGGTATGGAGTGCAGCGAGGACACCGAAGCCCCCTTGGCCTGAACCCCGTGCATGGTGACACGACAATCCAATGGAGCACCTGCCTTCGCGTGGGCGAAGGCGATGCAGTCCACCACCCAAATAAAGAGGGTGCATTTGGTAACTGCCTGTCCGGACGATTGGGATCGTAGGTCACAGAGTCGGCCAGACTTGCGATGAGCATGTGTGTACTGCAAATAGAAGGAAAGAGCCCTTCTGTAGTTGAGGATATGAAGATTTGCCGACGCCTGGTCGGCGTGGGGTCTCAGTAAGAAAGTTGGCAGGACTATCTCCTGGTTGAGATGGAAATCCGAGACAACTTTAGGCAGAAATTTGGGGTGGGTACAGAGGACCACCCTATTCCTATAGAACCTGGTGTAAGGGGCATCAGCCATGAGAGCCTGGAGCTCACTGACTCGGCGGGCCGAGGTCAGCGCCACCAGGAAGGCCACCTTCCAGGATAGGTGCCGAAGCGAGCACGTTGCCATCGGCTCGAAGGGTGGACGTGTCAGCTGCATGAGCACCACATTCAGGTCCCATTCCACCAGAGGAGGCCGGATGAGTGGCTTGTACAGCAAACGACCCCGCATAAAGCGGGAGACCAACGGCTGCCCTGAGAGGGGCTTTCCCCCGACAGGGAGGTAGTTGATCGAGATGGAGCTCAAGTGTACCCTGACGGAGTTTGACTTCAGACCTTCCCTCAAGAGGTGGAGGAGGTACTGAAGGACCCATCGAATGGGACACGAGAATGGGTCGATCTGGAGCCCTGAGCACCAGACCAAGAAGCGCCGCCACTTGAAGGCGTAGGGTTGTTTAGTGGAGTCCTTCCTCGACCTCCTCCGAGAGAGCCAATGAAGCTAGGGAGACCCGTTCAGCCGCTAGGCCATGAGGGATAAGGCGGCTAGGTTCGGGTGCTGCACCCGTCCCTCCTCCTGCGATAACAGACCCGGGGGGCAGAGCCCAGAGGAACAGGAGTCTCCGTCGACAGCCAGAGCAGAAGCGGAAACCAGGGTTGCCGAGGCCACGAGGGGGCTACGAGGATCATCAATGCTCGGTCCCGCTGAGCCTTGAGGAGGGTTCTCGCAATGAGTGGGATGGGAGGGAATGCACAGAGTAGGCCGGAGGACAAACTCAGAAGGAATGCATCCAGACTCTCCCTGCCCAGGTGCGGTACCAGCCCGCAGAAGCAGGGGAGCTGCGCGTTCTGGGGACTAGCGAATAGGTCTATCGCTGGCATCACCCAGCAGAGAAACAGCCAGCCCATCACTCCTTGGTCCAGGCGCCACTCATGAGAGCGAAGGATCCTGCTGAGCCTGTCCGCCAGGACATTCTCCTAAACTGGAAGGTAGACCACCCTGAGGAACATCTTCCAATGGACAGCAAAGGAAGAACGCTTCACGGCAGAGGGAGTGCAATCCGGTACCCCCTTCCTTGTTGACATAGAACATTGCCACGCGGTTGTCGGTCTGCACGAGCACCGACCGTCCCTTGAGGTGGCTCTCGAAGGCCCTCAGGGCCCATCGAATCGCCCGGAGTTCAAGCAAGTTTATCTGTTGCTGAGATTCCTTGGGCGACCACTGCCCCTGTGTGCACAAAGACCCACAGTGGGCCCCACACCCTAACAGGGAAGCATCCATTGTCAGCACCTCGTCGTGCTATGGGAGCTAGAACAGCAACCCCCGGAGGTGGTTGCAGGGATTTTGCCACCAGTTCAGGGAACAAGCGAAGGTCGGGAAAGACCTAACAAGGTCCCTGAGGTGACCGATGGATGGACTCCACTGGGTGCTGAGGCACCACTGAACTGTCTGCATGTGTAACCGGGCATGGGGAACCACATGGACCATAGAGGCCATGTGGCCCAGGAGGTGTAGCATAGTCCGAGCTGTGACTCGGGGGTTGCTTTGGACCCGAGCCGCAGGGTCTTGGAGGCGGTCGGCGTGATCCACTGGCAAGAATGCGGTTGCTCGCTGAGTATCGAGACGTGCCCCGATGAACTCTAAGGCCTGCACCGGCTCGAGGTGGGACTTTGAGTAGTTGACCAAGAACCCCAGGCCTTCCAACAGAAGGATTGTGCGCAATGTTGCTCGCTGGGTTTCCTCGACTGAGGATCCTGTAATGAGCCAGTCATCGAGGTAGGGAAAGACTGGTACGCCCTGATGCCTGAGATAGGCAGCGACTGTGGAGAGGCATTTTGTGAAGTCCCATGGGGCAGACACGAGGCCAAAGGGGAGCACCCTGTATTGGAAGTGCTCTCCCCGCACCCTGAAGCACAGGTACTGCCTGTGCTGGGGGTGGATCAAGATGTGAGTGCAAGCATCTTTGAGATCCAAGGAGCATAACCAGTCGCCCTACCGGAGGAAGGGCAGCAGAATGCCAAGAGAGAACATCTTGAATTTCTCCCGGAACAAGAATTTGTTTAACTTTCAGAGGATGGGCTGCAGACCCCCACCCCCATCTTCTTCAGAACAAGGAAGTACCAGGAATAGAAGCCCCGACTTTGAAGGTGCGGAGAGACCTTCAAGACCACACGTTGGGCGAGGAGAGAGACCAATTCCTGCTGCAGGAACACCTGGTGCGTGGGGAGTCAAGGAGGCTCCGCCGGAGAGAAGGGAGGTGGAAATCTGTCGAAACGAAGGCGATAACCATCTCGGACGACCTGGAGAATCCAGGTGTCTGAGGTGATGGAAACCCACAGAGGGGCGAAAGAAGACAGGTGCCCCCCACTGTCTGCTGCATCGCCGGAGGGCTATGCCAATGGAGTCAAAACCCCTGTGCGGGTTGAGGAGGAGATGGAGTCTAGGCTTTGGGCCCTTTCGGCTTGTGATGCCCCTGGCCGGAACTACCCTGCGCCGGAGTAGTCAGCATGGAAGTGGTCGAGTACGGTGGGTAGCCATGGTACTGAAGGTGGAGGTCTTGCGCGAGAGACGAGTTCTGGTAACGAACTCCGTCTCTATCTCCGCGGCTTTATCTTCCATTCGCTTACTTGAAGAGCTGCTTGCCAAGGCAGGGGACGTCAAGGAGTTTTTCCTGCACTCACTGTTCCAAATCTGACGATTGGAGTCATGCCTAGTGGCGGGCTCCAATACCCACGGCCGGCACCCGAGCCGATGACTTAAATCTATCATAGGTGGCTCGGGAGAGATATTTAGAGCAGTCTGCAACAGACTTCATCAGGGCACTGAATCTATTGAGAGGATCGCCCTCGAGGCCCGCGGGAAAGCCTCCGAGCTCCTTGGCCAAATCGCGCAAGAACATACCCATGTAGAGTTGGTATGCTTGGATGCGACAAGAGAGCATGGAGCCTTGGTAAGCTTTGCGGCCCAGGACGTCAAGGGCTCTTGACTCCCGGCCCGGGGGAACCGACGAGTGTGATTTCAGGCTCTTCTGTTTCCTCATGGCCGACTCCACTACCATGGAGGTCTTTCTGAGCCCAGGACCACGTTGTACCTTGTACATAGTGTTGAGGCATTTGCTCACGATGGGGACAGAGTCAGGGGCCTCCCACATGTGGAGCAGCAGCCGAGATAGAATAGGAGGAACTGGCACAATGAGGGATTCCCTGGGCGGGGACTCGTACTGGAGAATATTGAGTTTTTCAGCATGAGGGTCCTCCTCGGCCTGAGTGGCCAGGTTAAGAGCATAAATTAAATGGAGCCACTTAGAATACTGCACTACCAACGGCTGCAAAGCCCGATCGGGGTTGAGACGCAGTCAGAGCCAGCATCTCCCCCGCTCAGATTCTTCAGCTGATCGGAATCTACAGTTCAACCCAGGCAGCATAAATTTAAAGGAGCCACTTAGAATACAGCACTACCAATGGCTGCAAAGCCCGATCGGGGTTGAGACGCAGTCAGAGCCAGCATCTACCCTGCTCCGATTCTTCAGCTCATTGGAATCTACAGTTCAACTCAGGCAGCATAAATTAAAAGGAGCCAGCGGGTGCGCCCGCACCTTGCGGTCCTGCGTCTGAGGGTCTCACCAGAGGGCCCTTTGGTGTGGCCCTTAGGCGGGGCTCTGAGGCGGCGCTTTCGAAAACCTCGAAGTGGATAGCATCAAACACTAAAATCTTGGGCAAAGACTTCAGTCAAGAACGCAAACCCAATCTGAATTCTCGTGCAGAAGTGACTTCATCGTAGACCAAGCCGCGATCCTTCTAACATACTATCTGTTATTCAGCCCACCTACCCCTGCTCTTCTACACACCAGGTGAGCTCAACGAGATTTGACCACAAGCAGGCAACATACCCAATCCAACTGTATTACAAACTAAACACAGACAAAGTTACTTACATAGTTAAATTCCTTCTGGAAACAGACATGTCTTTCACTTACCAATATTTCATAACATACATCACTTTACTACTACTGATGCAAACGACATAACTTTCACTTACCACCTCACACGTTCCTGCCTTCATATCTACTTTATACACCCTGGATTACTGCCCCACAGCTCCACTCGCAAACCAGGCAACAAACACCACCTAATAAAAGCAGGGCGGATAAGAGACTACCAATTCGGAAAGCGTCCAGCAACCCCATCCTTACCTCTGCGATTAACTGTGCATTCCTAATCGCTTCTCCGGGCCAGTCCAGGGAACGTTAGGGTTGTCAATCCTGTCCAGCAGCTGAGGACTGACAGAGTAAACGTTTTGCTGACAGCTTAAGCTCCTCCTCCTGAAGCCAGCACTCCAGTCTTTCAGTCCTCAGCAGCTGAACTGGACGACGTGCTGACAGGCTCCTGGCCAGACGGAAAGATTGGGTTTATTTTTTATTGGGTTTACTTCCCACCTAATAACACCCTTTCTAAGCCTTTATCTCAGTCCCAAGCTCCTTCCTGCAGATCAGACAAATTCCGTCTTAAAGTAAGCATTGTGTTGCATATAACTCAGTGCAACTAATATTTCATGTATATAATCCAACCCTGTTATTTAATTGATCCCTCATGTATATAGTTCAACCCTATTATCCAAGTTGGTATTCCTGTTCTATGTAAAACCAAACAGTTTGTGTTTAGGTTGTTTTTGTTATACTGTAAACCGCGCTGATACCGAATAGTGCGGTATATAAGCAACTGTAATAAATAAATAAATAAATAAATAAATTTTGGGGTCGAAGAGTGAGCTGGCTCTAGCAGGACTGATGCTCCTATATTCCCCTTAGCTGCCAGCTCCATTAATTCGGCTAATTTCTACTTCAGCGGTTGCTGCCCTTGGCGACCGGTTTGTGGCAGCACGAGACGGCAGAGCCTGCTGTCTCTGGGGTGTAAGTTTCTCTCCCTGGAGCTCTGGTCCTGAGTGCCTCAGGGATCATCCTCCAGATGGAACCGCCTCATTTTCTCTTCGCCCGCTAGCAGCGGGGCAGTGAGAGAAAGGCCGACACTCCTGTGGTCAGCCCTCCAGGACCTTCGGAGCAGGAGGCGACTGCGTTAGGCTATTACGAGCGGTTTCGTGACTTCGGGGGTTCCGCAGGTTCACGGCGACGGTAAGTGGTTTGCGACCGTGTGTTTCAGGCGTTTCGGTTCCGGTTTCGTTATGGTGTGCATTTGGGGCTGCTTGTTTCGAGAGGGATCTTAAGTCGGCGGAGTCAGAGCGGCCTTCCCCTTCCCTCAGAAAAGGCGGGAACGGCCACCATCTTAGGTGAGCCGTCTGTGGCTGCCACGGGACCTCAAAAGCATGGCAAGAGAAAATCAAAAACCTGTAAAGATGCTCCGGTGGCGGTTCCGGTGCAGCAGAAGCCTCCTGAGGCTCAGGAAGGCGTCTCTGCTCTTTTTTCCCCCCCGAGTTCATTTTGGCGCTGCATCGGGCACTTTTGCTTAAATCTGCACAGGCTACGCTGGCTCCCGAATCCTGGCAGGATCAACGGGAGCATCCAGAGATGCCTCAGTTGGACCCGGGGGAGGGTTCTTCCCGGGGGTTTTTGACTAAGCTTGCTATTGAGGATCCTAGCGGCCCCCTGGCCATGGAGTCACATTTAGGAGAGGAGGGTGAGCTCCTCTCTGAGACAGGTTTAGATCCTTGGCTAGGGGAGCTGGAGGAGGGGGAAATTGCTCCAGGAGAGGATCCTAACGTATTTCGGGTGTTCCGCAAGGAGGAGCTCGGAGCGCTAATCTCGCACTCTTTGGCAGCTCTAAATATCCAAATGCCCTCCATTTCTCAGGAACCGCTTGAGGATCCCCTGCTGCAAGGCTTCAAAGCGGAGCAACACTGTTTTCCCGTGCACCGCGTCATCAAGCAGATGATAGAATCTGAGTGGGAATGTCCAGAGGCTACGTTGAGGGGGAGTCGCGCCTTAGGTCGCCTATACCCAGTGCCTCAGGAGGAGAAAGAGTTGTTAAAGATGCCTAAGGTGGATGCCTTAGTTTCAGCGGTCACTAAGAGGACTACGATTCCTGTTGAGGGCGCAGCGGCGCTTAAGGATCTGCAGGATCGTAAATTGGAAGTGCTTTTGAAGCAGGCGTTTGATTCTAGTGCGCTAGCGCTGCAGGCCTTCATTTATGGAGCGTATGTGTCTCGAGCTTCTATTAGGTGGCTCCAGGGTGAGGGTGCTGCTGAGGCAGCCGTACCGTCCCCCGCGGAGGGAGCGAATCTAGAGTCGGCAGCGGCTTACCTGGCAGACGCCTTTTATGATTTGGTTCGCATTGCTGCGAAATCCATGGCCTCCTTGGTGGCGGCTAGGCGTTTTCTCTGGTTGCGTAATTGGGCGGCTGATGTGTCCTCTAAGTCGCGCCTCAGTAAGTTACCTTATAAAGGGAAGTTACTTTTTGGTGAGGCGTTGGAAAAGATTGTCAAGGATCTTGGGGATTCTAACGGTGGTCGGTTACCAGAGGATCGACCAAGGCCTCCTAGAGGGGGTTCAGCGCAGAGGGGACAGGGTAGGGATACTCGTAGATGTCGGGGTGCTCGATTTCTTCCCTATCCCAGAGGCCGCTTCGGTCCTCGAGGGCAGTCCTTTCGTGGTGCTAGAGGATTCGTTAGAAGCTACTTCAATTCTCAGCAGTCCGCTGTTAAGAAGTCGCAATGAAGGTCGGCCGGTCCAGGCGGAGTTGCCTGTTGGGGGTCGCTTGCAGGAATTTCTCTCAGCCTGGAGCACAATAACTTCCGACGCATGGGTACTAGAGATTGTTCGCGAGGGGTATGCACTAGATTTCGCGTACCCGTTGACGGACGCCTTTGTGCTGTCTCCTTGTGCTCCCAGCCCGAAATTGCTGGCAGTCGCCGAATCTCTCGCACGCTTGGTACGCCTGCAGGCAGTGGTACCGGTTCCTCCAGGCCAGTGCGGCTTAGGTCGATACTCGATTTATTTTGTTGTCCCCAAGAAAGAGGGTTCTTTTCGTCCTATCCTCGATCTCAAGCATGCCAATCGCGCCCTGCGGGTTCCGCACTTTCAAATGGAGACGTTGCGATCCGTTATTCGGGCGGTGCGCCCGGGGGAGTTCCTCTCGGCTATAGACCTCACGGAAGCTTATCTACACATCCCCATCAGGGCAGCTCATCAACGGTTTTTGCGGTTCGCGCTACCCATGGGTCATTTCCAATTTCGGGCGACTGCTCCTCGCACCTTAACGAAGGTGATGGTGGTGGTAGCTGCGGCTCTGCAAAAGGAAGGGATTCGCGTTCACCCTTATTTGGACGATTGGTTGATCAGGGCCGATTCCCGGGCAGACGCTGTTGTGGCAACGGCTCGGATGGTTCAACTATTAGAACAACTCGGTTGGGTCATCAACCAAGCGAAGAGTCAATTGCAGCCAGTGCGACAGCTCACTTACCTCAGGGCCTTCTTCGACACGGAGAGCGGTTCGGTCTTTCTACCCGAGAACAGAGTTCAGAAGCTTGTTCGGCAGGTACAGGTGTTTTTGCAGACTTCGGCTCCGTCGGCATGGGCCTATTTGCAGCTCTTGGGGTCCATGGCAGCGGCTCTGGACTTGGTTCCGTGGGCCAGGGCACATATGCGGCCTCTTCAAAAGGCCTTGCTTTCCAGATGGTCTCCTCAACTCCAACCTCTGTCCCAAAAGTTGACCTGCCCAGACTCGGTGCGCTGTAGTCTGCGGTGGTGGCTGGATCCAGGTCATCTCTCTGCGGGGGTTCCCTTGCAAGATCCCCCGTGGGTGCTTCTGACGATGGACGCAAGTCTTTCCGGATGGGGTGCACACTGTCAGGCTCAGGTGACGCAGGGCTTCTGGTCTCAGGAAGAAAGCTCGTGGTCTATCAATCTCTTAGAGCTCCGAGCTGTTCGCTTGGCACTTCTACATTTCGGGAGTCTCCTCGAAGGGACGGCGGTTCGAGTTTTTTCTGACAATGCGGTGACCGTCTCCTACATCAATCGGCAGGGAGGTACCCAGAGTCTGCCGTTGCTGGAGGAGAGCAAGGAATTGTTTGCTTGGGCGGAGAATCATCTTTTAGCCTTGTCAGCGGCACATGTGTCCGGCAAGGACAATGTGCAGGCGGATAATCTCAGTCGCCATGTTCTCGATCCCGGGGAATGGGAGCTGAATGCGGCGGTGTTTCACGACATCACGATGCGCTGGGGGCAGCCGTCAATGGATCTGATGGCTACCTTCGGCAATGCCAAAGCGTCACGTTTTTTCAGCAGGCGCAGGGAGCGCATGTCGGAGGGACTCGATGCGTTAGTTCAACCCTGGCCACTCGACACTCTGTTGTATGTCTTCCCGCCGTGGCCGATGCTCAGTCGGATCATTCTCCGCATAGCCGGGCACAGGGGAACGGTGATTCTCATTGCGCCGGATTGGCCTCGGCGTCCGTGGTATGCGGATCTCGTGTGTCTGGTGATAGATTCTCCTTGGCGGCTTCTGGCTCAGCGCAACCTGTTGAGTCAGGGTCCCGTGCTCATGCCACAGGTGGATCGCTTCTTGCTTACGGCCTGGCTCTTGAGAGGGCTCGTTTAAAACGCAAGGGTTACTCTGAGGCCGTCATCTCCACCTTGTTGCGTTCAAAGAGGTCTTCGACTTCCCTGGCGTACGTCCATGTCTGGCGCATTTTTGAGAGATGGTGTGCGCTTCACGGCTTTGCGCCAATGTCGACGACGTTGCCGCAGCTTTTGTTGTTTCTTCAGGACGGTTTGGATAAGGGCTTGTCCGTGAGCACTCTGAAAGTGCATGTGGCGGCCTTGAGTTGTTTTCGGGGGCCGGTGCGGAATCGCCGTATCTCGGTTCATGTAGATGTGCAGAGTTTCTTTCGGGCGGCTAAGATCCTTCGACCTCCTTTTCGGAACGTCGTCCCTCCTTGGGATTTGAACATGGTGCTGGAGGCGTTGACGCAAGCGCCGTTTGAGTCCGCTTCCGGGATAAGTGTGAAAGAGTTTTCTTGGAAGACGGCCTTCTTGGTGGCGTTATGTTCGACTCGACGGATTTTGGACTTGCAGGCTCTTTCTTGCCGGGAGCCGTACCTGCAATTTTTACCGGAGAAAGTTCTCTTGCGACCGGTGCCCTCATTCTTTCCTAAGGTGGTGTCTTCCTTCCATGTGAATCAGTCAGTAGCTTTGCCCGTTTTCTCCAATCTGTCCGGTTCTCCTATGGACCGTGCTCTCCGGAAATTGGATCTCGGACGGGTTCTCCGAAAGTACCTTAAGGTCACTAAAGATTTTCGCCGGTCCGATCGCTTATTCGTGCTCTTTGCGGGTCGGCGTAAAGGCCAGGCAGCGTCGAAAGCCTCTACTGCTCGATGGGTGAAACAGGCGATAGTGGCAGCTTACGAAGCTGGGGGTAAGGTACCTCCGCAAGGGCTCCGAGCCCATTCCATGCGGTCACAAGCAGCGTCTTGGGCAGAATTTGCATTAGTGCCTCCAGTAGATATTTGTAAAGCGGCTACGTGGTCTTCGCTGCATACTTTCACTAGACATTACAGGCTGGATGTTATGGCGAGAGGGGATGCGAAAGTTGGAGCGGCGGCGATGGTTGCCGGGCTCGCGGGTCCCCCCCATGTTTAGGAACTGTTTTGGTACTGCCCTAACATTCCCTGGACTGGCCCGGAGAAGCGATTAGGAATGAGAAATTAGGCCTTACCTGCTAATTGTCTTTCCTGGCGTCTTCTCCGGGCCAGTCCAGGGCCCCACCCGTGGTTTTGTTTTCATTGTGACAGGTCGTTCGCTCGCAGGTTTTGGCCTGGCTGTCCGCAAGAGCTTTAGCGCGGTTTTTCTCTCTCTACTCTGCAGCATACCTAGACTGTTAAGAAAATTAAAAAAAAAAAAAAAAAAAAACAGACTACGATACCACTCCTATATGTGGTGCATCGACAGGAAGTAAGCTTCCGGTGTATTACGTCTACGGCTCACTTTGCCTTTGAAGGGGAATATAGAAGTTCTCAGTTCTGGTTGTTTTGGTTTTGCTAGGTTGTGTTTTCTTTTTCCTGCTTCGTTTTTCTTTGTGTCTGTCTGTGTTCGCTGCTTTGTTAGTGCAAGACTGGAGTGCTGGCTTCAGGAGGAGGAGCTTAAGCTGTCAGCAAAACGTTTACTCTGTCAGTCCTCAGCTGCTGGACAGGATTGACAACCCTAACGTTCCATGGACTGGCCTGGAGAAGACTCCAGGAAAGCACAGTTACTTACCTGTAACAGGTGATCTCTGGGAACAGCAGGAATTAGTCCTCACATATGGGTACGTCGGTACCGACGGAGCCTGCGCGGGAAAGCTCCCCAGCTTCCTAGAATGGAAGCCTTTGGGACCTCCCACTGCACATGCGCACTGCCTTCCCGCCTTCCTGAACAGCTCTCCTCAGTTTCGAGTTTATAGCTGAGTCAATAGAGAGAGGACAGGAAGATAGATAGATAAAAGATACAACTCCTAGGGGAGGTGGGTGGGTTGTGAGGACTAATTCCTGCTGTTCCCAGAGATCACCTGTTACAGGTAAGTAACTGTGCTATCTCTAGGAACAAGCAGGAATAAGTCCTCACATATGGGGACTCCCTAGCTTAGATGCGTGGGATCCCCTGTCAAGGTTTGCCATCTTCGTATGGATCTCAGGCATCCATCCTGGGAAGGTGGGCAGGAGTTGTCTAAGAATGGAACAGGTGTTTGAGGACAGCCTGGCCAAACAAGGCATCCCGGCGGGAGTCCTTGTCCAAACAGTAATGGGCTGTGAAGGTATGAACCGAGGCCCAGGTAGCGGCTCGACAGATCTGATCAATGGAAACAGAGTGCAGATGAGCCATAGAAGTTGCCATGGCTCTCACATTGTGAGCTGTGACATGGCCTTCCAGAGGAATGTTTTTACTCTGGTAAGCAAAGGAAATACACTGAGCAATCCAATTGGAAAGTGTACGCTTGGAGACTGGAAGTCCCAAATGTGAAGGATCAAAAGCCACGAAAAGTTGAGAAGACTTTCGATGTGGCTGAGTCCTATTAAGGTAAAAGGCTAGAGCTCTTTTACAATCCAGAGTATGAAGGTTCCTCTTTGCATTGGAGGCATGAGGAGCCGGAAAAAATACAGGTAGATATACCTCTTGATTAAGATGAAAAGGCGAGACCACTTTAGGCATAAAGTGGGGATTCGTCCTAAGTACCACCTTGTCATGATGAAATCTTGTATAAGGTGGATTAGCCACTAGAGCTTGCAGTTCGCTGATGCGACGAGCGGAAGTGACTGCAATTAGGAATAGTACCCTCCAGGAAAGAAATTTCAAGGAGGTAGAAAATAACGGCTCAAAAGGTGGCTTCATAAGCTGACCAAGCACTAGATTCAAATCCCATGCGACCGGGGGGGGTCTGATGGGAGGTTTAGTGAGGGTCAGGCCTCTCATGAATCTTGCAACAAGAGGGTGAGAGGAGATAGGTTGTCCATTTATAGGTTTCAGGGATGCTGAAATAGCACTTAAATGGACTCTTACAGAATTCGTCTTAAGGCCTGCATTGGAAAGATGCAGGAGATAGTCTAAGAGGGAATTCAAAGGAAGTGCCAGAGGGTCAAGGCCCTGCTGAGCACACCAAATGGAAAAACGTTTCCATTTGAAAGCATAAGACCGCCTCGTGGAAGGTTTCCTAGAGGCATGAAGGATATCTTTCACAGGTTGAGAAAGATTAAAGTCTTGAAGACTTAAGCCTTCAGTAACCAAGCTCGGAGATGAAGGGATTTGGGGTTTGGGTGCCACAAAGTCCCGTCCTCCTGAGACAGAAGGTCTGGTGCAGCTCCTAAGTCCAGGGAGGATCCCTGGGAGAGCTGTAGAAGCAGAGGGAACCACACTTGGCGTGGCCAGCGTGGAGCTATGAGGATCATAGAACCGTGATCTCTCTGGAGTTTGAACAGAGTCTTGGGAATCAGCGGAATGGGTGGAAAGGCATATAGGAACGCCTGACCCCAATGGAGGAGAAAGGCGTCCGTGGCCTGAGCTTCCTGACACGGAGTCCTGGAACAGAACCGGGGAAGTTTGGCATTCCACGGACTTGCAAAGAGGTCTATGTCCGGGGTCCCCCATTCCTGAAAGATTCTGGTTATCTGGTCCACATGTAGGGACCACTCGTGTGGCAGCAGAACACGACTGAGTCTGTCTGCTCGAGAGTTTTGAACTCCTGGAAGGTACACTGCTAGCAGATGAATTTGGTGCTCTCTGGCGAAGGCCCATAATCTGAGAGCTTCGTTGCAAAGCGACAGAGAGCCCGTCCCTCCTTGTTTGTTTATGTAAAACATGGCCACCTGATTGTCTGTCTGAACCAGGACAGTCAGGTTGGCAAGGAGGGTATGGAAGACCTTGAGGGCAAGGTAAATTGCTCGCAGTTCCAGGAGGTTGATATGAAGGGTGGCCTCCTGTGGAGACCAAGTGCCCTGAGTGGAGAGAGTTAGCAGATGGGCTCCCCACCCCAATTGGGAGGCATCTGTTGTGAGGGTTGCTTGGGGTAGCAAGGGCTGAAAGGGAGCCCCCAACAACAGATTCTTGGTGGATATCCACCAATGGAGGGACCAAGACAGACGGTTTGAGGTTTGTATTTGGTCTGAGAGTGCTCCCGACACCTGAGTCCACTGGGTGGCCAGGGTCCATTGAGCTGCTCTCATATGAAGACGAGCGTAGGGCACCACATGTACTGTGGAGGCCATATGGCCCAGGAGGCGTAGCATTTCCCTGGCTGTCAAGTGAGTACTGGACTGGGCTTGGGAGGCCAAGCTCAGCAGACGCTGACCCCGAACCAGTGGAAGGTAGGCTCTTGCAGTGGTGGTGTCCAACTGGGCCCCTATGAATTCTAGAGACTGAGTAGGGCTGAGTTGAGACTTGGGGAGGTTTATTACCAGTCCCAGATACTGCAGAAGGCTCCTTGTGCGGTCTAGGGAAATCTGGGCCTGCGACTGAGTTGGAGCTCGAATGAGCCAGTCGTCCAGATATGGGAATACGAAAATCCCCATGCTTCTGAGAAATGCGGCTACGACTGCCATGCATTTGGTAAAGACTCTTGGGGCAGAGGCGAGACCGAAGGGAAGTACTCTGTATTGGTAATGACTTCCCCTGAACAGAAAGCGAAGATATTTTCTGTGGGATGGATGGATGAGTAGATGTGTATACGCATCCTGCAGGTCTAGAGAACAAAGCCAGTCCTGACTCTGAAGGTATGGAAGGAGAATGCCCAAAGAGAGCATTTTGAATTTCTCCTTGTACAGAAATTTGTTCAATTCTCTCAGATCTAGGATTGGTCTGAATCCCCCTGTTTTCTTTGGAATGAGAAAATAGGGGGAGTAGAAACCTGACCCCTGTTGATGAAGAGGAACCTCTTCTATGGCCCCTTGGGCAAGCAGAGAAGAGATCTCCTGATCCAACAGGGCTAGGAGAGGAGATGGAGAATTGAAGGGTCTCACCATGTGATGAGGAGGAAGGCTGGAGAAATGAAGTTTGTAACCCTCTCGGATGATAGAGAGGGTCCATTGCTCTGTTGTAATCTGTTCCCATCTGGGAGCAAAGTGAGCTAACCTTCCAGGTATGGTGAGAGGTTCTGGTTGGTCCAGAACCAGGAATGGCAAGTTCTCTAGGGGCAAGTCAAAACCCCTGAGGGGGTGGAGCCTGTTGAGCTGTAGTAGCTGCTGCAGGCTTTGCTCTTGCTTGTTTCGTTTGCTGACGTTTAGCCGCAAAACGAGGTTGAGAAGATTGCTGGCCAGTATTGGAAGCATATCTGGCCTTTTTATAATAAGGCCTCTTGAAAGACTTCTTCTTAGTGGGAGTAGAAGTGGACTTAGAAAGTCTCTCTAAGGTGGCATTTTCAGCGTCCATTTGAGTGGCCTTAACTTGCCACTCTGCACCGAATAAGTTCTCACCTGTACAGGGCAGATTCCGTAAGCCATCTAGAACCCAGGGTTCCAGATCAGAAGCCTGTAGCCAAGCCAGACGTCTGGCTGCAATAGCAATGCCAGAAGCTCTGCTGGCTCCTTCGAAGGAATCAAAGGCAGCTCTGTTGGAGAACTTAGAAACATCTAAAAGTTGTTTCACAACAGAAAGGAAGTCCTCCTGTTTATCCTCAGGGATAAGGGAGGCAAAATGCCGTACTTTCTTGGCAAGTTCCCCTACGAACATGCCCATATAGAGGCTGTAGGAATTAATCCTGGCTATAAGCATACTAGCCTGGAAGATTTTCCTACCAAAAGAGTCCAGTGTCTTACATTCCCTTCCTGGAGGTGTAGAAGAGTGCCTTTTAGTACTCTTGATCTTTTTCATTGCAGACTTTACCACAATGGAGTGGTGAGGCACTTGAGTTTTCTGAACACCAGGAGAAGGAGGGACCCGATACATGGTGTCCAACCTACGGGAATAAGGAGACAGAGTTAAAGGGTTCTCCCAGAAATCCATCAATTGTTCTTGAAGGATTTCATGGATAGGCAGAGTAACTGCTTCTTTAGGAGACTTGGAGTATCCTAAAATATCCAATCTTTTTGACCTTGGTTCCCTTTCAGAGGAAGTAGTGATAGAAAGGCCTTTAGCCATTTCTAAAATAAAGTCCTGAAAGGACAAATCCTCTGGAGGAGACATTCTCCTTTTTGGAGAAGAAGGTTCCTCAGGAAGGTCAAGGGAGAGCTCTGCAGACTCATCAGAGGAGACAAAATCCTCAGAGGAATCGGTGTATTGTCTAGTTTCCTCTAACGCACGATACGCATACCGATCGGTATCGACATCAGGCGTACCGGGTATGGAAGCGGTATGGAGCGAAAGCCCATACGGTACCGATTTGCGTTTAGAAGAGGAAGGCCTGGGTTCCGGCATGGCGGACGATACCGGAACCGGGCCCGGAACCGCTGGAAGCGGTACCGATGGCGTTGCAGCTTTAATGAAAGCCATGACGGCCTGCTGCATGGATTGGACAGTATTGCCCATAGACGCCACGGCTGCCTGGATGTCGGTACCGGTATGGGCCGGTACCCCAGAGCAGTCCAACAGGTGATCTGTCGAGGCCGTGCCATCGATGTCAACCTGTAGCCCCTGTATTGGCGTTTTGGAAGGTAGGACCTCCCGCCGGGGCTGTTTGGCTGGGGCAGGGTCCTCAAAACTAAGAGCCTCTCGATGCTTTGAAGGAGATTTGCTCTTTGAGGACTTGCCCACAGAAGGTTTGGTTACCTGAGATCCATCCGGGGATGATGACCTGGATGACTGTGATGTTGGATTCTCTGAAGCAAACAGCACATGGAATTTGTTGGCCCGGTTCTGCAGCCCACGCTTAGACATTTGGGAGCAGGAAGGGCAGTCCGGAATGGAGTGGTCAGGCCCCAAACATTTAAGACACCATTCATGGGTGTCTGTGACTGATATTACAGCAGTACACTTGGTACACTTCTTAAATCCAGGGGCTGGCTTCTCCATGTGGAGAATTCAAGTAGGCCTGAAGGCCTAACTGAAGTGACCAAGTGCTGAAAAATAATAAAAGAAAAGAAAATAATTTTTCAAGAAAGAAAAAGGAAGACCGGCGATACCGGTATCGGTATGGGAAGGCAGGTACGCGGTCTAAAGAAACAAAACAAAAAACTACAATTTCTTCAGCGGTGACAGGATACACGACCTGCTGGCTCCGCGGAAAAAGAGAAACTGAGGAGAGCTGTTCAGGAAGGCGGGAAGGCAGTGCGCATGTGCAGTGGGAGGTCCCAAAGGCTTCCATTCTAGGAAGCTGGGGAGCTTTCCCGCGCAGGCTCCGTCGGTACCGACGTACCCATATGTGAGGACTTATTCCTGCTTGTTCCTAGAGATAGACAATTAGCAGGTAAGGCCTAATTTCTCATTAATAAATGCCAGATCAATTAAAAATAAGCCATATACCATCCATGACTACATGCTTGATATCATATGCATTACGGAGACATGGCTTACAGACACAGATCAAGTTGTCCTAAGTCAAATTACTCCACCAGATTTCACAGCTTTTAGTTGCCACAGAACATGCAAGAGAGGTGGAGGGGTACTAATACTGATCCGAAAACACTACAAATTTAATGTTATTTCCACAAGCAACTCAGCTGAATCAATCACCTTGATTATTTCAAACCATTATGTCCGCTTTTGCCTCACTTACAGGCCCCCTAATACTAAAACCAAACACCTATCAGCTATACGTCAATCAATTTGCGCTTTCAGCTACAAGCATAAACCGCTAATAGCCCTGGGAGACTACAACCTTACCTCTGCACCGGGCAAAGATACTAAAGCGTTTATTAAAGCACTGGAAGCACTCGAGTACAGACAGATGGTCAATGCTCCCTCTCATATCCATGGGACTACACCAGACCTTATCTTCATTCCAACTCACTAAATTGAATCAATTCTCGCACTTAATTTCCACACCAGTCCCTTGGGTCAGACCACCATACCCTTACATTCATCCTACACCTAACAATCCCAAAGCAACCCATTGAAGAAGAAAACCATACAAGAAGGTTCAGAGTCTACAATAAAGAAGCATTCTTAGAGTAAATAATACCACAAGTGTTTCAGAAATGTGAAAATCTATATCAAACTATAGATATATGGAACCACGCCATATCTAAAGCAGCTGAAGCTCCAAGCAAAGTTAAATCATACACGCATAAAAGAAATAATGCCCCTTGGTACTCCAATCTAATTAGAGAAGCCAAGCGCATACTCAGACGACTAGAAAGGAAATGGAGACAAAATGAATCACTAGAAACCTTACATCAATACAGAATTAAAAAGCAAAAAATACAATCATTATGGGCATAGCCAAGCAGGAAGATATTACACCTATACTAGAATACTAATGAAATATATTACCACTTATATGCTGACGACATTATGGTATATGCACCAATAGTATACCGAAGTATACAAAATTGTTAACTGTTCCATGTAAACCGCCCTTGATCTCTGGAAGGGGTGGTATAGAAGAAATAGATAGATAAATAAATAAATAAATAGATGCATTTGATCCTGATACAACCCCAATTACTCGGTGCCTTGAAGAAATGATTAAGTGGCTCGCTAACAACAACATGAAAGTTAATTTTGACAAAACAGAGGCTATGTTCATTTCCAGTAACTCTAACTGCAACCTGCCTTCAGCCATTAGTATTCTGGACAGAAGAATATCTCTAAAAGACAAACTGAAATACCTGGGTGTTATCTTGGATAAAAATCTAAACCTGCAATCACATATAAATAAAACCGCTGCTAGGGTGTATCAGCGATTGAAGCTCATCAGGAGACTTCAACTGATCCTCAGCCATAATCATTTTTGCACCATATATCAAGCAGTCATTATCCCAATTTTAGACTACAGAAACTCATTGTATCAGGGTCTGCTCATAAAATCTATACACCTACTTCAATTAGTATAGAACACCACAGCACGCATCATTATGGGCATAGCCAAGCAGGAACATATTACACCTATACTCCAACAACTGCATTGGCTACCAATAACTGCACAGGTGAGATTTAGGACAACCATGAACATATCCAAGATTATTAACCTATGGTCAGCGGATGTCCTTTACGGATTATTGTCCAAGGACTCAACTATCAGGCCCAGACGATCTAAGAGTATGAACAAGCTTCGCCTACCTTCAGGGCACCATAAAACTAAACAAGCTACCTCCAACAGAGCCTTATCATTCTTGGAGCCTGTGCTCTGGAATTCTCTTCCATAAATGACATCAAGGATTTCTGCAAATCCCTCAAGACCCTATTATTCACAGAAGTCTATGATTGTGGGACATAAAGAACTCATGCTCCACTGACGTACGAGACAGCACAAAGAACAAATTAATCTATGTCTATATGTATGTCTTGTCACCCCCTTCCCTTCTGTTCTATGTAAATCCACAATTGTATTGTTAACCACTTTGATTGAAGGATAAAGTGGTATACAAATCCGGTAAAATAAATAAATAAGAGCCCGTGCCATATCCCGGACGAACACCAGGAAGGTGTCGTCCTCGGGTGGCGAACGCCGCTGAAATGTGGGCGGGTAGGGGGTCCAATGGACGATCTCAATGAGTACGGGTCTCCAGGGAGGTGTCCCCATCGGACTCCCAGTCCGAGAACTTGGTTGAGGAGTCCAAGTCGGGCTGGTCGCCCTGTCCAGTGGCCAGGGCCCGCTTGGAGCCGGAGGCCCTGGAAGACCTCGCCCCCCTCCCCTGAGGAACGGGAGGGCGAGCGAGACCGATGTTGAGGACCCTCACCAGGCCCATGGCTCTCGGAGGGTTCCTGGACAGATTTCAGTGTCCGACGCGAGGGACCCACGGTCTCTGGGCGCGAGTCAGCAAAGCTGGCTGTGAGCGCCTGCTGGGAAGTAATGAATGCAGAAACGCTGCGTTCCAGAGCCAGCATGCGGGACTCCCACGCGGGCGTGGGGCCCTGTGATGCTGACCCTGGGTTCACTGGTTCGGGCGTCGAGGAGGAGAGGGGGGTCCTCGCCGGGACAGCCCTCTGGAGACCGGGCGCCTTCGCCGGAAGCCTCTGTATCTGTGTGGGGTACCTTGCGGGGCCGCTCCTTGTCAGACTCTTGGAAACACCGAAGAGGGATAAGCAACAGAGCGCGGGAACACTCGCGCTTGTCAGGAGTCCCCGACAGCAACTTTGAGGCCTTCTTCTACTTGCGCCACTCCACTTCGGGGGGGACCCCTGGTCAGAGTGATGCCAAGAGCATGGGGCCGAGGTGGGGGATCCCACTGGAGGAGAGGCGACCAAGAGCGCCACCGTGGATTCTGAGGCGGCCTTTCTGAAAGTGTCTTCGGACTTCTCCATATGATTGAGTAGGGCTTTGGAGGACATTTTCTTACACAGCGAACAGAGCTCTGGATCATGGTAGGCTCCGAGGCACCACAGACAACAGCCATGGGTGTCTGTAAGTGACATGTTTTTAGAGCATCTATCGCATTTTTTGAATCCAGTGGCCATAGGGGCAAAAATGGGCCCCGCAATGTTGAATACCCACGCAGCCAGTGGTTAGGTAAAGAAAAGGGCGCGAAGCCTGTTGGCCAAAAGGGTGAAGAAAACTATCCCCTAACAGCCCTAAAAGGTAGAGCAGGGGGAAGGATGGGTAGAGGACAGGTGCAACCAGAAAATAGAAGGCCAGTAGGCCAAGAACGAAAAACGTTTTCCGAGGGACGAGGGCGTGCGTCCGAAGGGCTCCACGGAAAAAAGGAGACTGAGCAAGATGGCACCCTTGGGCAGGAAGAGAACCACGCATGCGTGGCAGCAATCCCAACGGCTTTCTTTGAAAGCTGGGGAATTGCTCCGCGCAGGCACCGTCGGTGCCGATGTCACACATAAGTGAGGACTGACTTCCTGCTTGTTCCTGGAGAAAATTCTTCTCATCATCACTTCACTGGGAGGCTGTTGCATGCATCCTCCACTCTCTGTAAAATAATATTTTCTCAGATTGTTCCTGAGTCTATAAGACCTTTCATCTTCATCTTATGACCCCTCATTTCAGAGCCTCCTTTCAATTGGAAGCGGGCCCCCTCCTGTGCATTATTCCAAGGAGGTATTTAAAAGTCTGTCATATGACCCTTTTCAAGCCTTCCTCTAAAGTATACACATTGAATGAAATTGAATCAAATTTCCCATTGATTATGCATATGGTTTGAGACTGAATTTAAGTGTAAGTGTTGTGGTATAGTAGAGGTCGTCATGAGTTGAATGTAAGTCTGAGAGTGGATGGGGATGGTTTTGGAGACTTAGGAGGTGATGCAGATTTTGGGTGTGCAGTTAGTCAATTACAATTGGATAGACAGATTGTGGGTGTGGTAAAGGGAACATCTGAAGCACTGCACCATCTTAGCAGATTAGTCCCTTATTTGAAAAGATAGGATTTTCTTGTGGCGATGCATGCCCTGGTAACATACATGTTGATTACCGTGAGCCTTACCTCGGTGGCGGGAAAAGTAATGGAGGCGCTTCTGAAAGAGCGAATAGTGGACTTTCTCAAAATCAACAGGTTGCATGATCAGAGGCAACATGGTTTTACCAAAGGACGATCTTGCCAAACAAATCTGATTGAGTTCTTTGACTGGGTGACCAGAGAACTAGATCAGGGGCATGCGATGGATGTCATCTACCTGGATTTCAGCAAAGCCTTTGATACTGTTCCTCATAGGAGGCTTATCAATAAACTCAGTAGTTTGGAGATGGGTCTCCCATGGTGGTGAACTGGATCAGAAATTGGTTGACTGACACAGAAGGTGATGGTAAATGGAGCTCACTCGGATGAAAGGAGAGTGTTTAGCGGGGTGCCCCAGGGTTTGGTCCTGGGCCCGGCACTGTTCAATGTATTTGTGAGTGATATTGCTGAAGGACTGCATGGAAAGTCTGTCTTTTTGCAGATGACACGAAAGCGTAGTTACTCACCTGTAACAGGTGTTCTCCAGGAGCAGCAGGAATCAGTCCTCACTTATGGGTGACGTCGGCGCCGACGGAGCCCTCGCGGAGCAATTTTCCCCAGCTTTCAAAGAAAGCCTTTGTGAATTGCAGCGCGCATGCGCGGTCCTCTTCCCGCCCAAGGGTGCCATCTTAGCCAGTCAGATGACATAGCTAAAAAAGACAGCATAAAAATTTGCAAAAAAGTAAAGCAGACGATTGCAACTCCCAGGGGAGGAGGGAGGGTTGTGAGGACTGATTCCTGCTGCTCCTGGAGAACACCTGTTACAGGTGAGTAACTACGCTTTCTCCAGGACCAAGCAGGAAGTCAGTCCTCACTTATGGGACTCCCAAGCTTAAGGCTACCGGAGACCCTAAGCACAAAAATGAGCTCCCTCTAGCTCAGCAGCACAGAAGGAAAGAATCTTCGCTGAATTATTACCCACCGGTAGCCCACATCCGGGATGGAGGGTAGGAGTTGCTCAGACCTCAAAGAGATTACGGAGGACTGCCTGTCCGAAAGCACTGTCCCTGCGGGACTCCCTCTCGAGACAGTAATGGACCGCAAAAGTCTGGCTCGAAGACCAAGTAGCGGCCCGGCAGATGTCTGCCAGCGGAACAGAGCGGAGGTAAGCCACTGACGTGGCCTTTGCCCGAACGCAATGAGCCGTGACTCGACCGTCCAAGGAGAGTCCGGCTGCCCCATAAGCCCAAGAGATACAGTCCGCAACCCAGATGGACAGAGTACGCTTGGAGACCGGGAGCCCCAATTTATTGGGGTCAAAAGACACAAAAAGCTGAGCAGCTTTACGGTGCTCCCGCGTACGGTCAAGGTAGAAGTTCAATGCCCTTCTACAGTCCAGGGTATGGAGGACCGTTTCAGCTCGGCTGGAGTGTGGTCTGGGAAAGAAGGTTGGAAGTACCACCTCCTGATTGATATGAAAAGGGGAGACCACTTTTGGAAGAAATTTTGGGTGAGTCCGTAGGACTACCCTATTTTTGTAGAACCGAGTGTAAGGGGGATCAGACACGAGGGCCTGCAATTCACTTACGCGTCTAGCGGAAGTGAGGGCTATCAAGAACAATGTTTTCCAAGAAAGAAAACGGAGAGAACAAGTAGCCATAGGTTCAAAAGGCGGACAGGTGATCCGCTGTAAAACCACATTCAGGTCCCAGTCAGGCGCTGGCGGGCGCAGAGGTGGTTTAAGTAGGAGGAGACCTCGGAGAAACCTCGCCACGAGAGGGTCGCTGGAAAGAGGTCTGCCGTCCACCGGCACATGATGTGCTGAAAGAGCACTGAGGTGAACTTTGACGGAGTTGGACTTAAGTCCCAGATTAGAGAGGTAGAGCAAGTACTGCAAGACCACCGACACCGGGCAGGAGAAGGGATCCTGAGACTGTTGGGTACACCAAACGGAGAAACGACGCCATTTAAGGGCGTAGCATTTTCGGGTAGAAGGCCGTCGCGAAGCTAGGACGACCTCCTCCACCTCTGTCGGCAGGAGAAGGGGAGCAAGGACTACCCTCTCAGCAGCCAGGCCATTAGGTTGAGAGACCTGAGGTTGGGGTGTAGCAGAGACCCCTGATCCTGAGTGAGGAGATCCGGTTGAAACCCCAGAGGGAATGGAACCTCCACCGCTAATTGCAGCAGGAGTGGAAACCACGGCTGTCTGGGCCAGCGAGGGGCCACCAGGATCATGAAGGCTTTGTCTCGGAGAACCTTGAAAAGAGTCCGGGAGACAAGCGGGATGGGAGGGAAAGCGTACAGAAGGCTCCCCGACCATGAGAGCAGGAAAGCGTCCGCCGCAACCCGAAGGGGGTGTGGCTGACGAGAGCAGAAGCGAGGAAGTTGCCGGTTGTGAGGACTGGCAAAGAGATCCATCGTGGGGAGGCCCCACTTTAGAAAGAGCTTCTGAACTACCAAGGGATCCAGACGCCACTCGTGCGGCTGGAGGATCCTGCTGAGTTTGTCCGCCAGGTAATTCTCTTGGCCTGGGAGATAAACTGCCTTGAGGAGAATGCCGTGACTGACGGCCCAAGAGCAGAGCTTCTGTGCCTCCCGGCAGAGGAGGAAGGAGCCCGTGCCCCCCTGCTTGTTCACGTAGAACATGGCAACTTGATTGTCCGTCTGGACAAGGACGGACTGGTGAGAAGTCAGGTGGGAGAAGGCCTTGAGAGCCAGGCGGATCGCCCTGAGCTCCAGGAAGTTGATCTGCTGAGCAGACTCCCACGTGGTCCAGAGGCCCTGAGTACGTGCCCCTTGGCAATGCGCTCCCCAGCCCAGGAGGGATGCATCTGTAGTCAGCACCCGGGCCGGCTGAGGTGACTGGAAAGGCATTCCGAATATCAGGTTCGGCTGCTGAAGCCACCACCGGAGAGACGAGATCAGCGGCTCGGAGACGCGCACTAGGTCGGCTAGGCCGCCTGTGGCTTGTCGCCACTGCTGGCGGAGACACCATTGAGCAGGCCGCATATTCAGGCGGGCATTGGGGGTCACATGGACGGTGGAAGCCATATGGCCGAGTAGTCTCAGGAAGCGCCTGGGGGAGACCAGGGGCTGGCTGCGAAAACGGTCGGCTAGGTCCATGAGCCGTTGAGCCCTGTCGAGCGGTAGGTACGCTCGTGCCTGAGGAGTGTGCAGCCTTGCGCCGATGAACTCGAGATCCTGTGAGGGGAGCAAAGTGGACTTTGCGAAGTTTATAACAAAGCCCAAGTACTGCAGAAGAGTCACCGTGCGGCGCGTGGCGTTGGTGACCTCCAGAGCGGACGCTGCTCTGATGAGCCAGTCGTCGAGGTACGGAAAGACATAGAGGCCGTGAAGCCTGAGATGGGCCGCCACCACCGCGAGACATTTTGTGAAGACCCGCGGTGCGGAGGACAGGCCAAAGGGCAGTACTCTGTACTGGTAATGATTCCCTGCCACCACAAACCTTAGGTATTGGCGGTGGCTTGGGTGGATGAGGATGTGCGTGTAGGCATCCTTTAGATCCAAGGAGCATAGCCAATCTCCCTGCTGGAGGTAGGGCAGAAGGATTCCAAGGGTAAGCATCTTGAACTTCTCCCGCACGAGGAACTTGTTGAGGTTGCGCAAGTCCAGCATGGGTCTGAGGCCTCCTGTTCTCTTTGGTATTAGAAAATACCTGGAATAAAAGCCTTGACCTTTCAGGTGGTGGGGCACCGGTTCCACCGCCTGTTCCCGTAGAAGACCTGCTAACTCCTGAAGGAGTAGTTCCCTGTGCAGAGGGGGTCGTGGAGGTTCTCCCGGAAAATAGGAGGGAGGGACCTGGTGGAAGTGGAGAAGATAGCCTTCTCGCACGACTTGAAGCACCCAGGCATCTGAGGTGATGCTGGACCACCTGTGGGCGAAGTGAACCAGCCGGCCTCCGGTGCTGGGAGGAACCAGCGGGGGGGGAGAGGCTATGCTTAAGGAGTCAAAAACCCCCACCCTGCTGAGCAGGGGCTGGTGGTGCAGGCTTGGGGGCTTGCTGCCTACGGGACCCGTTACCCCGTCCCTTGGCCTGCTGGCCCTGTTGGGGAGCTGCAGGGGCCTGATAATGGGGGTATTGTTTGTAGGCAGCCGCCTTCCTCGGGTAAAAGGACTTTTTTCCCGAGCCCTTCATTTTTTGGGAAGGGGCGGAGGTCTTCCTAGAAAGCCTGGTCCTGGTGAGAGTCTCCGTCTCAATTTGTGCAGCCTTTTCAGCCATGGGCTTGCCAAAGAGGTTTTCGCCTCGGCAGGGGACATCGACCAACTTGTCCTGCACCCAGGGCTCAAGGTCAGACGACTGAAGCCAAGCCTGTCGGCGGGCACCGATGCCGGCTGCGGCCACTCGAGCCGATGCTTCAAAGCCATCATAGGCTGCTCGGGACATGAACTTTGAGCATTCCCGAATGCCAGTGGACAAGGCCAGGAACCTCCGCAAGGGTTCCTCGGACAAACCAGCGGAGAATCCGGCTAGCTCTTTAGCCAGGTCTCGGAGATACATGCCCATGTATAGCTGGTAGGTCTGGACACGACACGCAAGCATAGAGCCCTGGAAACACTTCTTACCAAGGCCATCCAGGTTACGGGCCTCCCTGCCAGGAGGCACCGAGGAGTGCATCTTCTGGCTCTTAAGACGATGCATGGCCGATTCCACTACCATGGAATGGTGTGGTAGCTGTGCTTTTTGGAAGCCAGGGCTCTTGCGGACTCGATAGATAGAATCGACCCGCTTGCTCAGGACCGGCGAGGTGGCCGGGCTCTCCCACATGCGGAAGAGTAGTCGTTCCAGCATAGGAGGAACCGGTACAGTAAAGTGTTCCCTTGCGGGAGAGTCATACTGGAGGGCGTCGAGCTCTTCGGCTCGAGGCTCCTCCTCGGGGTCCGCAGGGAAGGCCAAAGCCTTGGCCATATCCCTGACGAAGTCCGAGAACCGGGCATCCTCCGGGGGGGACTGCTTCCGAGGTTCGGACTCCGGTGAGTCCGAGGGGACACACCGAGTCCGGAAAGAATCAGGCGACTCTTCCTCTTCAGACTCCCAGACCGACTCCGACGAGGACTCGGTGGGGTCGGCCCGGGCAGGGCGCGGCACCTGCCGCCCCGACGCCAAGGGAGTCGGCGTCGGCGACCTCGGTCCCGAACGGGAGGCCGAGGGTGACCTCGACCGAGGATCGACTCGAGTTCGCATCGACTCGAGGATCGGCTCGGTCTCCGGGGTCGACTTGGACGTCGACGTCCCGGCGGTCGGGGCAGCGACGCCAGCGAAGCCAGCGAGCAGTGCCCGCTGCTGGTCCATGAAGGCAGACAGTCTGCTCTCCAAGGCCGTCAACCTGAGTCCGAGCTCAGGTGACCCAGCAGCCCCCGACGTCGGCTGTCGCGGAGGCGAGTCCAGGAGGACCACAGGACTTACCCGAGCAGGCAGCTCCGACTCCAGGCGAGGTCGCTTCGTGAGGTGCTCCTTCTCCAAGGACCCGGGGCGGCTATCGGGGCTATGCGACCTGGCCCTCGCGGAGCCAGGAGCGTCCACCGACGCCGCCCTCGCGGGTTTCACCTTACGTCGATGGTCCCCGGAGGGAGAACCCCTGTCGGAGGAACTCCGGCGACGGTCCGAGCTGGAACCTTTGGACGCGGAGGCCTCCGACGAGGTCCGGGTACGGCTGGGGTCAGCGAAGATCCTATCCCGCTGATGCCGCCGACTTCTCAACGCTTTGGAGGACATTTTGCCGCAGGGCCCACAGATCATTTCTTCATGATCCGGGCCCAGGCAGCGGAGGCAAAAGTCGTGTGTGTCAGTTAGTGACATATTTCGGTCACACTGACCACACCGCTTGAAACCACTGGCAGCCATCGGGGGAAAAAGGGCCCCGGCGAGGTCAAAGGACCGGGCTGCCAGGGAAAAACCGAAAACGAAAACTGACTAAGTCAGAAAAACCGAAAAGAAGAAGAGGACTCGTGACCGGCGTTGCGAGTCCGGGCGGGAAAAGACCGGCGTCGAACCGAAGGAAAAAGAATAAAATTATGAAGAAATATCAACTTTTTCGCGGGGACACGACGGGGACGTCTGTAGGGCTCCGCGGAAAAAAGAAGACTGGCTAAGATGGCACCCTTGGGCGGGAAGAGGACCGCGCATGCGCGCTGCAATTCCCAAAGGCTTTCTTTGAAAGCTGGGGAAAATTGCTCCGCGAGGGCTCCGTCGGCGCCGACGTCACCCATAAGTGAGGACTGACTTCCTGCTTGGTCCTGGAGAAAATTTGCAACAGAGTGGACTCCCCTGAGGGAGTGGATAACATGAGAAAAAATCTACAAAAGCTGGAAGAATGGTCTACTACTTGGCAGTTAAGATTTAATGCAAAGAAGTGCAGTGTCATGCCCTTGGGAAGCAGAAATCCAGGGGAAATGTGCGCGATACGGGGAGAGAGATTGGTGTGCACGGACCAGGAGAAGGACCTTGGTGTGATTATTTCTGAGGATCTCAAGGAGGCAAAACAGTGCAACAAGGCGGTGGCAAAGGCCAGGAGGATGCTGAGTTGCATACAAAGAAAGGAAGAGGTACTAATGCCACTGTATAAGTCACTGGTGAGGCCTCACTTGGAATACTGTGTTCAGTTTTGGAGACAATATCATGCAAAGGATATAAAAAGACTGGAAACTGTTCAGAGGAAGGCGACCAAAATGATTTGGAGCCTGCGTCAGAAGCCTTATGAGAAGAGACTTGAAGACCTAAATATGTACACTCTGGAGGAGAGGAGGGATAGGGGAGATATGATTCAGACCTTTAAATACTTAAAGAGAAATAATGAACAAACAAACCTCTTCCAAAGACAGGGAAGCTGTAAAACTACAGGGCATAACATGAAGCTGCAAGGGGGTAAATTGAAAGGCAATGTCAGGAAATACTTTTTCACTGAAAGGGTGGTGGATGCTTGGAATGCCCTCCCGATGGAAGTGGTGGGGGCAAATACAGTGATAGAATTCAAAATGGCATGGGACAGACACAGTGGATCCCCTTTACAGCAACAGGATAAAATCAAAATAAACTTAACTAATTTCTCAACATACAGGGGTGTCCTACACGGAGCGGTGGGTTCACCCCTAAAACAAAGACATGGGGAGGAGTGGCCTGCATAGAGCGGCAGGTGCACCTACTCTTGCCATCTTACTGGGCAGACTAGATGGACCATACTGGTTTTTATCTGCCGTCATTTACTATGTTACTATGCAATGGAGGTGCATAGTAACATAGTAGGAGGAGGAGGTGCCGATGGAATTAAATTTTCAACATTTTCGGAAAGGGGTAAAGACATGGCTGCTCTGTGATGCATTTGGGGATAGAGTTGAATTTCAGGAGTACTGGGTTGATAGTAGGATGGAGGGAGTTATATTGTCTTTTGCACCATTATATATTGTCTATGTATTGTATGGATTTTTAACTATAAGCTACTTTAGGGTCTTCATTGACCGTAAGTGGGATATTGAGTGTCAGTAATAAATAAATGACAAGATCTTTAAGCCTATCCCCATATGACAAAGACCACTCACTATTTTAGTAGCCACCTTCTGGACAGACTCCATCCTGCTTATATTCTTTTGAAGGTGCTGTCTCCAGAATTATATAAAGTACTCCAAATGAGGTCTCATTAGAGACTTGTAGCAAAGCACTATTACCTCCTTTTTCCTGCTAGTCATTCATCTCCCTACTCACTCAAGAATCTTTGTGGCTTTTGCTGTCACATTTTCTACCTGTCTGGCCACTTGAAGATCATCCATGCTGATCACTCCCAGGTCCCACTTTTCTTTCATGCAATTAAGTACTTCACCCCCTATGCTGTATTACTCTCTTGAATTTTTTGCAGCCCAAATGCAGGACCTTGCATTTTTTTTTATTTTTTTTTTTTATATCTTTATTTATAACATTTTACAAAATAAACAGAAACACACACATTAGTTACAAAAAACCTCCCCCCCTAAATAACAAAAAAAAAAAAAAAAAAAAAAAATAACTAAACCCACGCCCCAACAAAAACCTAACCCCAGATATCTATAGCCCACATCCTAAACCCCCCCCCCCAACCCCCCCCCCCGGGAGCTTACTAATATCAACAACCATCCAAAACGCGGACTAGGCCCTCCAGACCCCATATCCCCAAAGAACATACACATGGGAGCCACTACCCACCTCCCGCCTACCCGGCTTAGTAAGCAGCACGAGTAGCACAGTTTTCTATGAACTCTCGCAAAGCGGCCCATCGTGGTGTAGAAGTAGACCACTGTTGAACTCCTTTACGAGGCATTTGCTCATACTTGCTATACAAGCAAACTTGATTCCACCACGACACCCAATTAACATCATAGGTGTGTTTCCAATTAGATACAATCAGGTATATCGCAATCCCTAACATAAAATCTAGTAAAAAGAAACAGTTCTTTTGTAATGTCGGAATAGCAGCAAGGGAGCGGAAACATATGATCCTCCAGGACAACACAGCGCGAAAGTCCAAGACCAGCTGTATCCGCTTCCAGACCTTTAACCAGAAATCTTTCAAACAAGAGCATTCAAAGACCGTATGGGCAAGCGTGCCTTGTCCACCGTGGCAAGACCAACACCGCATTTCTTCCCCCTTGCCCCATCTGCTAACCCTGGCTGGGGTATAGTAAGCTCTATGAGCAAAGAAGAACAAGGTCTTCGTGATCGCAGCAGATTTAGAGATTCTTGTCTGCTTTGACCAAAATCGTCGCCAATCAGGCGGCGAAAGGGAAAACTCAGCATCAAGCTCCCATCCCTGCTGCGTACTACTAACCGGCGGACTTTTCTGCTGGGACAGCAAGTCATAATAATATGAAGCCGCACCTTTCCCAGTTATCTGCTCCCTCACCTGCTGGATAGTGCCAATTATCCCTACCCCAACCCGCGGTCTACTTAGCTCAATCCCGGCCTTACTGACACAATGTTTAAGTTGCAGCCATTGAAAATACAATGAGCCCGGGAGGCCATACTCCTCTTGCAATCTCTCAAACGGCTTCCACACCCCCTTCGCCAACAGCTGCCCAAGAACCCACACCCCTCGAGAATACCATTTACTCCAAGCGAATGCTTTTCGTTGTATTTTGAAAATTGGATTAAACCATAGGGGAAGAAGGTCAAAGGTCTCTTGGCCCTCCACCCCTAGGGCACTACTCAGAGCACGAAAAGCCGATTGTGTGTCCGCTATCATCAGGGGGCATCTCTTTCCCTCAGGGATCAGCATACCAGGGAGGTACTGAAGCGGGAATGGTGCCAGGAGAGTCTCCTCCACGGCCAGCCAAACTGGCCTCTGAGCAGAAACGTTCCCAGCCCAGCCCGAACCCTGTTTCAACAGAAATGCCAGGTGATATAGACGAAAGTCAGGAAATTTCACTCCTCCCACTTCTTTGCTACCTTTAAGCTTTTTAAGAGCCATCCGGGGGGCTTAGCTCCCCACAAAAAATGCGTCAGCAGCCTTTCCAGTTGTTGATATACTGAGCTCGGAAAAAGACTTGGCAGCATTTCGAGCACATAATTGACCTTAGGGGTGATAGTCATTTTAATTGTCTCCAGTCTACCCCACCAAGACAAATTTAAAGGGGACCACCTAGTAACCATCTCCCGCACTTTGTTGACGAGCATACTGGCATTATACTTCATCGTTTCCTCTAGCGGATGGCAATAATAAACTCCCAGATATTTCACCATTTTCGTCTCCCACATGAATGGGAATTGGGCCATATCTTCCCCATGAACATAAGAATTTAGTGGGAACGCAACCGATTTTGTCCAATTAATCTTGTAGCCAGAAAGCCTAGAGTACCTATCCATTTGCTCAAGCACACACGGCACTGACGCCGGCTCTGTAAAAAGCAAGAGATCGTCAGCGTATGCCGACAGTTTAATTTCTCTAGTGCCTAGCTGAACCCCCTTAATTGATAACGACTGCCGGACGCACAAGACTAATGGCTCAAGGGCCAAGTCAAAAAGCATCGGGGATAAAGGACAGCCCTGCCGAGTGCCTCTTTCCAAACAAATATCCCGCGATTGGGTAGCATTAACACACACCTTGGCCACTGGGTGAGTATAGAGAACCGAAAGCAACACAATGAAACCTTCCCCTACTCCAAACCACCTGAGAGCCGCGAACAGAAAAGGCCATTCTAAACGATCAAAAGCTTTTTCAGCGTCCAAAGACAGCCCCACTAAGGGACTACTGATGTTTTCTGCGCCTGCCAAAATATGACACAACAGTCTCGCATTATCCGCCGTCGAGCGCCCTGCAACAAATCCGCATTGGTCTGGGTGAATCAGCTTAGGCAATACTTCTTTTAATCGCTGAGCCAATACAGTTGCAAAAATCTTATAGTCTGCGTTTAATAAGGAGATAGGCCTGTAGTTGCCTACTTGCTGCGGGTCTCTCCCGGGCTTTTCCAGCACAATCACATTAGCTTGCGCAAATGTACCCCCAGCCGCAAGCCCCTCACCCAACCGCAAAAAGTACTTCTGCATATAGGGAACCAAATCCTTAGCAAATACTTTAAAAAATTCAGCTGGAAGCCCGTCCGGGCCCGCCGCTTTACCCGAAGCCAACGACCGGATAGCCTGCTGGATCTCCGATTGAGAAATCGGCGCGCCCAACATAGCATAGTCGCTGCCGTCTAATATGGGCCGTTGCAGTTCATGCACAAAACCATCAAAGTCACTCTGAGCAAAGGTGACTTCAGAAGAGTAGAGCTTAGCATAGAACCTTCTAAAAAGCTCTGCGATCTCTTCATCAGTGACTACCAGCTGATCCCTCAGGGGGCATCTAAGCGCTGCTACATGATTAGCCTCCCGCCGTGCCTTAAGGGAGTTGGCCAGCAACTTCCCAGCCTTGTTACTCTCCCAATAATAAACACTGTTCTGCGCCTTTATACTACGCTCAACTTCATCCGATAACAACACATCATACTGTAATCGCAAACGCTGCAACCGCAAGAGCACACAGGGATCAGACCTTGCCACTAGGACCCGTTCCCCAGCTTTAATCTGAGCCTCCAGAGCCTTGCGCTTCTCCTTCTTTGCCCGGGCCTGCGCTATACCAAAACTCGTAATATTAGCTCTCATGGAGGCCTTAAAGCCATCCCACCAGGCCCACAGTGCAGTATCCTGCAAAGAATTAAACTGAAAATACTCAGATATCGCATTTCGAATGTATAAACAAAATTCTTCATTCGCAACCAGGGATCTATCAAAGGACCACCTAGGAAAATTAGGAGCCGCCTGCGTAGTTTCTAGCAAAAGCGAGACTGCCGCATGGTCGGACAGGTGTGCTGGATGGATAGTAGCAGTTACTATGTTGGGCAACAGTTTCCTAGTAACCAGGAGCAAGTCAATCCGCGACAAGGACTGATGCGGTGAAGAAAAAAAGGTAAACTCCAAATCTCTTGGGTGCAGCAGACGCCACACATCAATCAGTCCCCTGTCCCGAATCAACGATGTAAAAATTGTTAATGCCTTCGAGGAATTGGAAGTTCTAGGTGGCTTCCGATCAGTCAGGGGATCAAGCACTTGGTTAAAATCCCCTCCCAAAAGGAAATGTTCCTCCCTGACCAAGTGTGCCTCTTTGGCCAAAAAATTAAAGAACTCTGGACAATCTCTATTTGGGCCATAAACATTCATAATAGTCAAGTCAAAAAGACCCAATTTAAGTTGTACCTTTACCCACCGCCCTTCCGCATCTGGGCGAGATTGCAAGACTTGTGGAGCAAGAGCGCTTCTAACTAGGACCGCCACTCCATTGCGTTTACTCACTGCAGCTGAAAATGCAACCAACGTGAAGGGCTTGATGCTGAGTTTCAAAGATTCATTTCTATTCAAGTGGGTTTCTTGAAGCAGCAGTATATCAACCCGCTCCTGCTTACCATAAGTGATTATTTTCTTTCTCTTAAGGGGGCTGTTAATACCCTTAACATTCAAAGAGAGAATTTTTAATTGTGTCATCCCATACACTTATCAACCATCCGAAGCATTGTTGGCAACACCACCTGGAGTACTATCACAATTCTCTTGCCCTCGCCTCCCACTGAATCACTCCATGCCCTCCACACACATATAAATCTACGCCCCCTACCCTTCAGCACCCATGTCACCTGATCCCAATATATAGGCCCAATCCGCCCACACCATAGATTCATGTTAGTAAGCCCCGGGGATACCCCAATAACCAAGAAAAAACTGGGCGAGCCCAAGACGAGCCGGATGGCCCGGCTGGCGAGAGTCTCGTTCCAGCTTAGCTGACTGCAATCCAAGCATACAAATAAGTGCCCTGAAACAAACACACTGAACCCCCCCACCCAACCTTCACTCACCCCTCATAAAATACAGAAACCCCCAACCTGAGTTTAAGAGAAAACACACAATGTCAAAAACGAGTAAGCCAATGTCCAGTTCACCGCTTCTCACAAAGTATCTTCTCCCCTTCCTCTGGCACGAGCTGCTACAAAACCAGCCACTCAGCTAGCAATCAACTCCATCATCTCATCACTGCTGCTTCGTGCTCTTCCAGGTAAAGATGCAGAGCTTCAGGCTCATCAAAAGTTCTGGTCTGATTGTGGAGAGTTACGCGCAGCCGGGCAGGATACATAAGGCCAAATCGGGCCTGCAGGCCTTGGAGTCGTGGCCTCAGTGCCAGAAACCTCTTGCGGCGATCCACGGTGCTCTTTGCGAAGTCTGGATAAAAAAACAACCGGTGGCCCTCAAACTCTACCGGCGAATGGGAACGTGCTGCCTCCATTATTTCCATCACCTGCTGGTATCGGAGAGCCCTCAGGATAATTGGCCTAGGTTTCTTGTAAGTAAGCTGGACCTGCGATGGTACTCTATGAGCCCTGTCAATCTCGAAGGGCATAGCAAAAGAGAGCTTCAACACCATCGGGACCATTTTCTGCAAGAAGGTGATCATGTTTTTCCCTTCTGCACCTTCCGGCACACCCACAATACGAATATTATTTCTGCGGGCCCTGTTATTGCCATCTTCAAGCTCCCGCTGCAAAGAGCGGATTTGCTTCGCTTGCCTGTCGACGACCCGCAGCCGCTCCTCATGCGCCGCTACCATGTGCTCCACCTTCTCCTGGCGCACTGAAAGTTTCTCTAAGGAGCTTCTCACTTCCCCGAGGTCTTCACGCATCTGTGCTAAGGATTCTCCGTTAGCCTGCATCATTTCCTTCATCCCCCGCAGCTCAGTTAATATCTCCTGCAGGGCCTCAGGCTGCGGATGTTCCCGGGCAGCCGCCATTTTTTGGGGGGAGGGAGGCTCGGTCTTAGTGCGTTTTGCACTGTTACTTTGCGCTGCAGCAAAGTCTAGCCTTGCAGGTTTGGGGCCAGACATATCCCTTAGTGCACTCCGCTGTGGCGAATCAACAAAATCCTACTGCAGTCAGCAATTTACAGGATTCTCAGTCTCGCTCCGCAGGAGCTCCGACCTTAGCCGTCTGTCCCGCTCGGCATTAGGCTCCGCCTCCTGGACCTTGCATTTTTTAGTATTAAATCTTAGCTGCCAAATTCTTGACCATTTTTCAAGCTTCCATAGATCTCTCCTCATGCTATCCATACTTTCCAGTTCTATCCTGTTGCAGATTTTGGTATCATCTGCTAAGAGGTATACTTTTCCTAGCAGACATTTCCGTAATAGTGCTTATAAAAATGTTAAAAAGAATAGGACCAAGAATCTGTGGCCTGCCTCAGGGATAGGAAACACCCCTATGTTTAGAATGAACTCTATTTGCTACTACCCTCTGGTGCCTCCCGCCCATCCATTTTCCTACCCAGTTAGTCACTTTAGGGCCCATCCCAATGGCACTCAGTTTCTTTATAAGCCGCTAATGCAGAATTGTGTCAAAGACCTTGCTAATATCTAAGCATACCACATCTAGTGCTGTCCCACCATTCAATTCTCCAGTCAGATAGTCAAAGAAATCAGATTCATCTGGTAACACCTACCTCTAGGAAACCCATGCTGTCTTGGATCCAGTAATCCTTTGGATTCCAGAAACTGCATCATCCTCTGTTTTAGTATTGTTTCCCTTAATTTACTCATCACAGAGGTCAGACTAACCGATTGGTAGTTACCAATCTCTTTCTTAATTCTGTCTTTGTGGACAGGAACCACATTCACCCATCTCCAGTCCTCCAGGATCATACCTGACTCTAGAGAAGCAATGAGAATGTCAGCCAGCAGAGCCACCAATACTTCCCTAAGCTCTTTCAATACCCTCAGATGAAACCCACCGAGTCCCATTGCTTTATGTACTCTTAGTTAACACCTCATAAACAGCCTTCTGAAAATCGCTCAAGTTCTACTTCACTTCCATTCCTATTTGTGTTTTTTTTCTCTCAGGTCCCAAACCCAGCCCTTAATCTGTTAACACAGAATAAAAATGTGTGTTAATTCTGCTTTATCGTCAGCCTCTACATATTCCTCCACTTCACCTTTGCACTTCTTCCTGTCACTAACATACCTTAAAAAAAAGTCTCATCTGCATGTTTTACTGTCTGGGCAATTTTTTCCCCATTTGAATCTTTGCTTTCCTTACTACTTTACCAGCTTCTCCAGACATTGCCGTTTGTCTTCCTCTTTTTGCGATCTTTTCTAGTTTATAAAGGCCCACCTCATTTTATTTAGCTTTTCAGCTACTACTTTTTAAAACAATAGTAGCCTCCTTTTCGTCTTACTTTCAAATATTTTCCTAACAAAAAGGTCTGTTACTCTTAAAATATCCCCTTACAGTATTGCACACTGTGTTTTTACTTCCCTCAGATCATTTATCGTTTATTCAGAATTTAATATAATTCCCTTAGCTGGTGCATACAGAGTGGATTACAATTTTAAAACAGTAGGTTTTATACAAATAGGGCCTGATTCCGTCTCACATGTAAATCCCCTCTGTGCATCTGGTCTGAACCAGACACACAGAGGGGATTGTGATTCTGATCCTGCGGGGCACGTCTAGTCCCGTGGGATCAGAATCGCGAACAGTTCTGCAATGTGCAGGCCGGGACTGCGATTCAGTCTGGCCTACACATGCAGGACTGCCCCTGGCTAACTCAGTCAAGGCTCTTCAATGGAGCCGCGGCTCCACTGAAAAGTCACAATGCCGGCCGCCAAATAAAAGTGTTTATTTCCTGCAGCCCAACCCCCGATCTAGCCTCCTAAGGCCAGGGTCGGGCTGCAGAGAATAAACACTGGCCCCCCCTGCTCCATCTGCATCCCGGGCTGTTCGAAAAATCACTTCCAGGGAAATTATTCCACCTTGGAGGTGGAATAACTTCCCCGGACATTTCGCCGGCCCTGGATGTACAGGGCCAACATTAGAATCGGCCCTGTACGTTCAGGGCCAGCGACCACCCATTGCCCGCTCAGACTCTGCCCTCAGGCCACCCATTCCCTGTCCAACTTCCCCGCACAACCAGCGGGGAAGTTAGTCGGGGGTAGGAGCTGGCACGAATAGCAGGAATGGACGTCCCGTCAGGCCATCCATCCCCGCTATTCGTACCACAGAATAACTCCCATAGGATTGGGGGGGGGGGGGAGAATGCCATTATTGATAGGAAAGGGAGAGAAAGAATAGAGAGAGGGGAACATAGTAGGACATTGAGGTCATTTGTTCAAGCAGCACCCTGAGTGTCGCTCGAGCTGAAGGCTTGTATGAATAAGTAGATTTTTAAAGGATTTAAATTTGAGAAAAGAGGATTCTAGTCGTAAAGAGGAGAGAAGACAGTTCCAGAGAGTGGGGCAGTATAGAAGGCGGCCAAGCGGCAGGTGGACTCGTAGTGGACTCGATGTGGAGGGGGAAGAAATAGATTGTCACGATGGGATCTGAGATTGCGATGAGGGGTGGAGGGGGCAGTCAGTGAGGAAACGTATTGAGGTGCGTAACTGTGGAGTGCCTTATAGTCGAATGTGTGGATTTTAAAGTAGATGCGTTGTGGAAAAGAAAGCCAGTGATGATGAATGAATAGAGGAGTGACATGGTAAATTTTTATTGCGGTAAGTGCACAGATGGCAGTGTTTTCAATAGTCTAGAGACACTTGAGCTGGTGCTAGGGGAATCCGGAAAAGATGATGATACAATAAAGCATAGTTACTCACCTGTAGCAGGTGTTCTCCAGGAACATCAAAAATCAGTCCTGGGTGGGAAAGTGACCTCGCATGCACGGTCTAACTCCCAAAGGCTTTCTGTGAAAGCTGGGGAGTGTTCACCACGTGGGCTCTATCGGTGCTGATGTCACCCATATGTGAGGACTGACTTCCTGCTTGTTCCCAGAGAGTCCAAACGCGATATGACAGTGCTGAGAGGAGTGGTCAGAGCAGCTTGATTGAAAAAGGGATGACGTGCCCAAAATCTTCACAGAGCAGTGAAGGTGGATTGGGTGAGGTATGGGAAGAGGAAGAGAGGCCTGAATCAATGTAATTCCTAAGTATTTAAAGGAGGTAAGTTGAGAAATGGGGGTGGGGGAAATCAATGGTGTGGGTGCCTGAACCTATGATCCAGGTGGCAGTGGTCTTGGAAAAATTGAGTCTTAGTGCATTGGTCTGGAGCTAAGCAGAGATTGAATCTAAAGTGGAGTTGATGGTGGATAGATAAGGGGATAGGCTGTTGGTATGAGAGAGTAGCAGGATATCATTGGCATACATGTAGAAAATTCCCATCAAATTAACAACTCCTTAAGATATTCCCCCCATTTTTGCAAAGTTAGTTTTTCTGAAGTAAAGGATCCTTTCTTTTCAATGAACCATCTTCACTTGTATCCAATAAAGGTAAAAGTAGCCCGGGTACCTTTAAGTAAAAATCAGACAATTGAAAGATTCCAAATTGCCCCTGTCATCTGATAGCCAGACTGTTAACATCAACAAAAAAAACCCTTTGAAATGCCTGTATGCAAATTTTAGAAGTTGAAAAAAATAAGATGGGAGAACATATAGCACTGTATGAAAGGTTAGATATAATTGGCATCTCAGAGACCTGGTGGAAGGAGGACAATCAATAGGATACGGTGATATCTGGATACAAACTATATCGCAATGATAGGGTAAATCACAAAGATGGAGGGGTGGCGCTATATGTTAAAGAGGGCACTGAGTCAAACAGGATAAAGGTTTTGCAGGAAACAAAATACGCTATAGAATCTTTATGGATAGATATTCCATGCAAAAAGGGAAAGGAATGGTAGTAAGGGTGTACTACCACCCGCCCTGGCCACAATGAAAAGATGATGAAATGCTAAAAGAAATTAGGGAAGCTTGCAAAGTTCACAGCACAGTAATAATGGGAGATTTCAATCACCCCAGTAGTGACTGAGTGAATGATGCATCACGCCATGCTAGGGAGATAAAGTTTCTAGATGAAATAAATGACTGCTTCATGGAGCAGCTGGTTCAAGAACAGACACCTGGGAAAGCTATTTTAGATCTAATTCTTAGTGGAAAGCCAGATCTAGTGTGAGAGGTAATGGTGTTGGGGGAGTTTGGCAATAGTGATCATAACATGGTCACATCTGATTTAATAAATGGCAGGAGAATAAAGCATAGTTACTCACCTGTAGCAGGTGATTTCCGGGAACAGCAAGAATCAGTCTTCACTTATGAGTGAACATCACGGATGGAGCCCGCGCGGGAATGCTTCCCAGAGTCTAATAGGAAAGCCTTTGAAAGCACTCCACTGCGTCTGCCTTTCCAATTCCTCTGCTCAGTTGTGTTTGTAGCTAAAAAAAATAAAAATAAAAGAATCCTACTACTCCTAGGGGAGGAAGGCGGATTGTGAAGACTGATTACTGCTGTTCCCGAAGATCACCTGTTACAGGTGAGTGACTACACTATCTCAAGGAACAAGCAGGAATGCAGTCTTCACTTACGGGACTCACTAGTTCCCAGGTACCAGACTGTATGGGGGGAGAGTAGTGTGATCCCTGAGATCAAAAATGTGTAGCCGAAGAGTTTAGGAGAGTTGTGGCCACTGGACTCAATTCCAGGAGGCATACTCCCCCAATGATTGTCTGGTATCTTGAAGGAGGAGGATATTTATTTAACATCTGTTTTTATACCGTTTTTCTACCAGTCAAGACGGTTTCCAAATAACTCAGTGTAGTAATGTTAACTTTGAACACTAAGATGCACATTACAGGAAACATATATTATAACAGATAAATAATTATCATCAAACTGAGGCATAACTATTTACAATATGTTGATGGGGTGTGGCTATTACTTAGACAGGTGCTCCTTGTTCAGTATTTGATCCATAATACTCTAGGAACAGTAGAGTTTTTAGGTTTTTGCAGAATTGGCAGATTTACTGGATGGATCTTAATTGTGATGGCAGCTAGTTCCAAAGGATGGGAGAATACAGTGAAAATGCCCTGCTGTTGGTTCTTTGGCTGCATAAGGGTTTGTTTGAGGGTATTTCCAGCCTGTTGATTGTAGCTGTTCTCCAGGGTCTTTCGGAGTTGCTTCTCGCTATTAAGGGAGCGAGACTATCCGCTGAGTGATTGTTCAAAATTTTGTGGGTATGTAGAATGATTTTGTATTTGATCCAGCTTACAATGGAAAGCCAGTGACACTATTTGAGGAGTGGGGTAATATGAACCTGTTGATATTTCGCTAATATGGTTCTAGCTATTGTATTTTGAGCTAGTTGTAGGGGGCATAGTGTGCTCTTGGGAAGGCCCTGGTAGATGGAATTGCAATAATCATATACTGGGGTGATTACTGCTTGACAAATGACTTGGAAATCCATTGGGAAGAGGAGTTTGCATAAGTTCCTTAAGGTACAAAGCTTGAAGTAGACAGATTTGGTAAATCGGCTTGGTCTTTTTCTGTCATCATTTTTCTCTGTTTCTATGAAGGAAAAAAGGGGACTGTTGCAGTTGTTTCTTTGAAAGGACAGACTAGATAGGCCATGTGGTCTTTTTCTGTCATCATTTTTCTATGTTTCTGTGTTTCTTATTTGTGGCTAAAATTTGAGTTCTTGGTCGAGTGTGATGCCCAGATAATTAATTTGGGTTTTGACTGAGAGTGGGGTATTGTTTATTATGATTAAGGGTGGAGGACTGAAATGCTCGTTTCTTGTGATGTGGAGAACTTCTGATTTGTGATTAATTTTGAGATTGTGTTCTTTAGCCAGAGGTCGATTACCGAAAAACAGTTGGAGATTTTGGTATAGTCTGGTGATTTTGTGGACAAGGGGGTGAAGATCATTATGTCATCTGCATATATTAAGTAGTTGACATAATGGCCTTTGATGATTTCACAGAGGGGTTGTAAGTAGATATTAAATAGGAGTGAGGAGAGTGCAGACCCTTGCAGTACTCCTTGGTTGGAGGGGAATGATGCAGATGAGAGTGTGCCAATTTTGATGTGTTGTACATGGTCTGATAACTAGGAGTAGAACCATTTCAGGGGAATTCCTTGAATTCCTATATTGTACAGTCAGAGTCAAACGCAGCTGATATGTCCCAGGAAGATGAGCATAAAGCCATATGTTATGATTTCAGTACCTTTAATCACGGTGTTAAGCAGGGAAATCATGAGGGTTTCCACACTGTGTTGGGGGACAGAATCTATGATGGTGAATGTCTAGAGCAGTGGTTCTCAACCTTTTTTGTACCGTGACCCCTTTTACCGTTGGTCAACTTGTGGTGACCCCCAATGATAAAATCAAATGCGTCTCTCTTCCTTTACCGTTAACGCATTGTCGCTGTAATCATTTGTTGAATTATTAATATATTATAGGCCTTTGCAATATGTTTTTATTTATAAAATACTTATTTAAATAATCAAAACAACAAGTAACAATATTTGATTTCAAAATTATGATGATTTTGTAGTCAAATCACTAATATGAAATAAAATTATTTTTTCTACCTTTGTTGTCTGACCAATTTATTCTCTGATCATGCTGGTCCCGATCTGAGGCTTCTGCTTTCCTGTCTTCTCTTAGCTCTCTTTCTGTGGTCTATGGTCCATCTGCCAGTTCTTATCTCTTTTGTTTTCTTCACTTCTTTCCATCAGCCTATTTCCAGTCCCAGTAACCCTCCCCAGTATCAGCCCCTTTCCAGTCCTCACTCCCAGTACCTTCCAATGTCAACTTGCATTCCCATGACTGCCACTGGTGTCCATTCCCTTCCAGTCCCCCTCCTTCCCCACTGATCAGTCCCTTCTAGTACAAATACCATGGCAGCCCCTCTCAGATCCACTCCCTTTCAGTTCCATGCTCCCATCCCCTTGTATCAGCCCACTTGTAGCCTTAGCCCCCAGTTTTCTTCCAGGGTCAGCAGCTCTATCCTCCCCTCCCCACAATCAGCCCATTCCCAGTCAAAGCCCCCTAATCAGCTCACTTCTAGTGCTAATCCCCCTCAACCCCATTACCAGTCCTACCCCCCCCCCCCTAATCAGCCCAATACCAGTCCTACCCCCCATCAGCTCATTTCCAGTGCTAGTCCCCCCCTCAACCCCATTACCAGTGCTAGGCTCCCCTAATCAGCCCATTTTCCAGTCCTAACCTCACTGATCAGCTCATTTCCAATGCTAGACCCCCATCAGTCCATTACCAGTCCCACCCCCCCTTGATACGTCCATTCCCAGTCCTAGCCTTCCCTAATCAACCCATTACCATTCGTAGCCCCCCCATCTGCCCATTACCAGTGCTAGCACCCCCATCAGCACATTATAATCCTAACCCGCACTGTCTCTCGCCTCTGTCCAGCATTTATCCCGTCTGTCCAGTATGTCCCCATGTCTCTCCCCTTTGTCCATGCCAGCCTACTCCCTCCATGTCAGCCCACCTCCCTCCATCCATCCATATCAGCCCCCTCCCTCCCTCCCTCCCTCCATGTCAGCCCCCATCCTTCCATCCGTCCATGTCAGCCCCCCTCCCTCCATCCATCCCTCCATGTCAGCCCCCATCCTTCCATCCGTCAATGTCAGCCCCCCTCCCTCCCTCCCTCCCTCCATCCATCCCTATCAGCCCCCATCCCTCCCTCCCTGTCAGCCCCCATCCCTCCCTCCCTCCCTCCCTGTCAGCCCCCTCCCTCCCTCCCTGTCAGCCCCCATCCTTCCATGTCATCCCCCCTCCCTCCATCCATCCCTCCATGTCAGCCCCCATCCTTCCATACGTCCATGTCAGCCCCCCTCCCTCCCTCCCTCCCTCCATCCATCCATATCAGCCCCCATCCCTCCCTCCCTCCCTGTCAGCCCCCTCCCTCCCTCCCTCCATCCATCCATCCATCCATATCAGCCCCCATCCCTCCCTCCCTGTCAGGCCCCCATCCCTCCCTCCCTCCCTCCCTGTCAGCCCCCTCCCCTCCCTCCCACCCTGTCAGCCCCCATCCTTCCATCCGTCCATGTCAGCCCCCCTCCCTCCATCCATCCCTCCCTCCATGTCAGCCCCCATCCTTCCATGTCAGCCCCCCTCCCTCCCTCCCTCCATCCATCCATATCAGCCCCCATCCCTCCCTCCCTCCCTGTCAGCCCCCTCCCTCCCTCCCTCCATATCAGCCCCCCATCCCTCCCTCCCTCCCTCCCTGTCAGCCCCCTCCCTCCCTCCCTCCCTCCCTCCCTCCCTCCCTCCATCCCTCCATCCATATCAGCCCCCATCCCTCCCTCCCTCCCTCCCTCCCTGTCAGGCCCCTCCCTCCCTCCATCCATCCCTCCATCCATATCAGCCCCCATCCCTCCCTCCCTCCCTCCATCCATCCATATGAGCCCCCATCCCTCCCTCCCTCCCTCCCCTGTCAGCCCCCCTCCCTCCCTCCCTCCCTCCATCCATCCATATCAGCCCCCATCCCTCCCTCCCTGTCAGCTCCCTCCCTCCCTGTCAGCCCCCATCCTTCCATCTGTCCATGTCAGCCCCCTCCCTCCATCCATCCATCCATATCAGCCCCCTCCCTCCATGTCAGCCCCATCCTTCCATCTGTCCATGTCAGCCCCCCTCCCTCCCTCCCTCCATGTCAGCCCCATCCTTCCATCTGTCCATGTCAGCCCCCTCCATCCATATCAGCCCCCTCCATCCATATCAGCCCCCTTCCTTCCATCTGTCCAGGTCAGCCCCCTCCATCCATATCAGCCCCCTCCCTCCATGTCAGCCCCCATCCATCCATCTGTCCATGTCAGCCCCCTCCCTCCATCCCTCCCTCCATGTCAGCCCCACCTTCCATCTGTCCATGTCAGCCCCCCTCCCTCCATGTCAGCACCCCTCTGTCGATGTCAGCCGTGTTGCAGGTTGTCTGCCTTCCTTCTAATGCAGCCGCGGCTCTCTGCCTCTTAGGGAACCGCGGCTGTACCTGTAAAATCATTGCGGAGCCCTTCCTGTCTCGATGGGCTCCATGCAGCATTGTCCCGCCTCCAAAGGAAGTTGTTTACCACTTCCTTTGGAGGCGGGACAATGCTGCACGGAGCCCGTCGAGACAGGAAGGGCTCCGCAACGATTTTACAAGTACAGCCGCGGTTCCCTAAAAGGCAGGGAGCCGCGGCTGCAGAAGAAGGCGGTGAGTTTGCCGGAGTTTGCTGCTGCCGAGAAGCGGACTCGGCAGCGGCAGCAACTTGTGCACATCTTAAGTTTATTTTTAAACTTGGTGGAGGCTAAGCGACCCCCGCTAAATCCTGTGGCGACCCCCGTTGGGGTCGCGACCCACAGGTTGAGAACCGCTGGTCTAGAGGATGGTGTTCGTCCAAGTGATCTTGGAGCTGCTCCTGAACAACTTTTTCGATAATTTTAGGTGCGCAGATAGTGTTCTCTTAAATCCTCCCTGTTGAAAGTAAAGGCCGAGGCAGAGAACCTCACATCCTGGAGATGAATGCATGGCTGCGTGGATGGTGTCATTGAAAGCGTTTTGGTTTCTTGGACCATGGGATGATATTCCAAAGGTTGCAGAAGAGAGATGGTTTCCATCTGTCCAAAAAGGGTTGAAGCGCTTTCAGCAGCAGACTGGCTAACCTACTGAAGAGGGCTTTAAACTACATTCGATGGGCATGGGTGAAAAGAGCCCCCAAGTAAGTGGTAAAAGCCCCCAGGTAAGTGAAACATTAAATAACTCTGAAGAAATAGGTAATGGGGCAACATCTGGAAAGCGGTGTGTATAAATGCCCGTAGCATGGGAAAGAAGATCCCAGATGTTGAGGCTTTAATGGAAGAGGCTGACTTGGATTTAGCGGTGGTTACGGAGACATGGTACACAGAAAACCATAACTGGGATATAATTATACTGACCTATACATTTCAAGCAAGGGTAAGAGGTTGTGGCATTTTAAATTACTAGCTCTCTGCCTGGGAGGACTTAAGAGGGTTTTAGTACATTTTTAAAACAAAATTACATGTTTTTGGTGCTTTAGTTTAAAAAGGGAAATATTTTCTTTAGTGAGGTAGGTTTAAAACTCTGCTTTAGTATCTTTCTCAGGCCTTTGAAGCTACTGACACATCATCAGGAGTTAGTGGGCCTGATTAGCCTGTGAAGGAACTGAGAGCAGCGGGGCCTGCATAGAAGGCTTCAGAGCCTTGCATTGTTGAGGACTACCCAGTGGTGGAGGACTAACTGTAGGACCGATAAGGAATATTTCTTTACAGAAAGAGTGCTGGATCCATGGAATAGTCTCCCAAAGAAGGTGTTTGAGATGTGGACAGTATCTGAATTCAAAGAAGCATGGGACAAACACAGAGGATCTCTAAAGGAAAAAAGGGGACTGTTGTAGTGGTTCATATGGAAGGACAGACTAGACAGGCCATGTGGTCTTTTTCTGTTGTCATGTTTCTCTGTTTCTTTACTTTATTCAGGAAGGACAGGGTAGGAAGAAGGGGAGGTGGTGTGGCACTATATGTTAAAAATAATATTGAAACTATATAATTGCAGGGCTTAAAAGGAAGAGAAGAGGCACAGAGGGTTAAAGTAGAAAGAGGGAAAGGGAAATCTATTTGCATTGGAGTTATATACAGACCTCCATCACAGGGGGTAGAAATGGATGAAGATACAATACAAGACATACACAGTATTACCATGAAAGGAGAAGTGCTACTAACAGGTGATTTCAATATGCCAGATGTGGATTGGCACATTGCCTCAGGTACATTTAGATTGTGAGCCCTTCAGGGACAAGGGAATAAAAAGTACCTGTTTGTGCATATATATATATATATATATACACATATCTACTGTTCTAATCCACATAGTAAAGGGCGGTATATCAAGTGCCTAAACCATAAATCATCCCTACTGCGGTATCATCTAGAAGTAAGGAGGATCCTGGATTCTCTACAGGGAGAACTAATCAGGCAATTGGTAACAGAACCCAGACGTGATGGGGCCATACTGGACTTAGTGCTTACCAATGGGGAAAGTGTTTCTGATGCTACAGTGGGGGATCAACTCGAATCCAGTGATCACCAGATGGCATGGTACAGTATTAGTAATAGGGCTGATAAAATCCATTCAAAAGCAACGGTCTTAGACTTTATGAAAATTAACTTTGCAAAGGTGGAACAATACCTCAGAGAGTCGTTAGCGGGATGGGAACAGCTGGGGGATGTAGAAAAACAGTGAGCAAAACTGAAAGAGAATATTTTAAAGGCAACAAACCTTTTTATTAGAAAAGCATATAAAAGCAAAAGGAAAAAGAGGCCGCTACAGTTCTCAAAAGAAGTAGCTGAGAAGGTGAAGAAAAAGAGGGAGGCCTTTATGAAATACAAGAGATCACAGAGAGAGGAAGACAGGCATCTATATTTGGAGAAACTTAGAGAAGCTAGCAAAGTAGACAGGAAAGCAAAGGTACAAAAAGAAGAAGAAATAGCCAATGCAATAAAATGTGGGGATAAGACATTTTTCAGATATGTTAGTGAGAGGAGGAAGGGCCAAAGTGGTATTGTCAGACTCAAAGGTGCAGGAGAGGGAATATGCAGAAACCTATGAGGATAAAGCAGAACTGCTTAACAAATATTTCTGTTCTGTGTTCACAGAGGAAGGGCCTGGAGCAGGACCTCAGAAAACACCCACAAATATCAACAGAAATTATGGGAATCTCGAACGATTTTCAGAAGACTGTGTTCGAAAGGAACTAACAAAGTGTAGTTACTCACCTGAAACAGGTGTTCTCCAGGGAGCCTGCGAGGAGCAATTCCCCAGCTTTCAAAGAAAGCCTTTGGGATTGCTGCCACGCATGCATGGTCCTCTTCCCGCCCAAGGGTGCCATCTTGCTCAGTCAGGTCCCTTAGTTTGAGCCCTACCAAGCAGATGGCAAGGGAAGGACAAAAATTCAGCAACTCATCAGGGGAGGCGGGAGGGTAGTGTGGACTGATTACTGCTGTCCCTGGAGAACACCTGTTACAGGTGAGTAACTATGCTTTCTCCAGGAACAAGCAGGAAGTCAGTCCTCACTTATGGGACTCCCCAGCTACAGGCTACTGAAACTGTAACCAAAAAACGCCTCCACGAGGCCATGAGCAGAAACCGAAGCCTGAAGGAGCCCGAGTCCTCGGGGCGAAGCCCTCGGTAGCAGTGAAGAAGGGACGGAGGGCAGGAGTTGTTTATAACCCGAACAGATTACGGAGTACAGACTGGCCGAAGGCGCTGTTCCGGCAGGACTCCCTCTCCAGGCAGTAGTGAGCAGTGAAGGTATTCGTGAAGACCAAGTCGCCGCCCAGGAGATGTCCATGAGGGGCACGGAGCGTAGCGAGGCCACCGAGGCCACTTTGGCCCGGACCCCATGTGCGGTGACTCGATGATCCAGCAGGGCGCCCGCCTATGCATGGGCGAAAGCAATGCAGTGTGCCACCCAAACAGAGAGGGTGCGTTTGGTAACTGCCTGCCCCAGCCTATTGGGATCGTAGGTCACGAAGAGCCGGCCAGGCTTGCGATAAGTCTGGGTACGCTGCAAGTAAAAGGCGAGAGCCTATCTGCAATCGAGGGTATGGAGAGCCATCGACGCCTGGTCGGTGTGGGGCCTCGGAAAGAAAGTCAGCAGGACTATCTCCTGGTTAAGATGGAAGTCCGAGATGACTTTAGGTAGGCATATGGGGGGGTACGGAGGACCACCCTATTTTGATAGAACCCGGTGTAAGGGGCGTCAACCATGAGAGCCTAGAGCTCACTGACTCAGCGGGCCGAGGTCAGCGCACCAGGAAGGTCACCTTCCAGGACAGGTGCCGGAGCAAGCATGTCGCCATTGGCTTGAAAGGTAAATGGCTGAGCTGCATAAGTACCACATTCAGGTCCCATTCCACAGAGGGAGGGTGAATGGGTGGCTTGGAAAGCAAAAGACCCCGCATAAAGCGAGAGACTAACGGCTGCCCCGAGATGGGCTTTCCCTCGATGGGGAGGTGATTCGCCAAGATGGCGCTCAAGTGTACCCTGACAGAGTTCAACTTCAGCCCTTCCTTCGAGAGATGGAGGAGGTACTGGAGGATCCATCGAATGGGGCACGAGAACGGGTCAATCTGGAGCCCCGAGCACCAGACCGAGAAGCGCCTCCACTTGAAGGCGTAGGCTCGTCTAGTGGAGTCCTTTCTGGAGGCGAGGAGGACTTCCCTGACCTCATCTGAAAGAGCCAGTGAGGCTAGGGAAACCCGTTCAGCCGCCAGGCCATGAGGGGTAAGGAGGCTAGGTTCAGATGCTGCACCAGCCCCTCTTCCTGTGTCAGCAGATACGGAGCAGAGCCCAGGGGAACAGGAGGTTCCGTCGACAGCCAAAGCAGGAGCGGGAACCAAGGCTGCTGAGGCAACGAGGGGGCTACGTGGATCAATGATGCCTGATCCCGCTGAGTCTTGAAAAGGGTCCTCGCAATGAGAGGGAATGGCGGGAATGCATAGAGAGCAGGCTGGATGACCAGTCCAGAAGGAATGCATCGGGGCTCTCCCTGCTTGGGTGCGGTACCGGCCTACAAAATTGGGGGAGCTGCATGTTCTGGGGACTGGAGAAGAGATCTATCACCAGTGTCCCCCAGTGGAGAAACAGCCAGTCTGTTACTCCTGGATCTAGCCGCCATTCGTGGGGGCGAAGAATTCTGCTGAGTCTGTCCATCAGGACAGTCTCCTGACCCAGAACGTAGGTCGCCTTGAACATCTTCCGTCGGACAGCGAAGAAGCAGATGAGGACCGCTTCCTGGCAGAGGGAGTGCAATCCCGTGCCTCCCTCCTTGTTGATGTAGAACATCGCCACCCGGTTGTCGGTCTGCATGAGAACCGACCTCCCTCTGAGGTGATCCTTGAAGGCCATCAGAGCCCACCGAATCGCCCGGAGTTCAAGCAAGTTTATCTGTTATGGAGACTCCTCGGGCAACCACTGCCCCTGCATGCACGGCGGTCCATAGTGGGCGCCCCACCCTAACAGGGAAGCGTCTGTAATCACCACCGCATCATGCTGTGGGGTCTGGAAGAGCAATCCCTGCAGGAGGTTGCGGGGGTTTTGCCACCAGCTGAGGGACAGATGGAGGTCGGCAAGAACTCTGCCGGGATCCCGGAAGTGACCGAGGGACTGGCTCCATTGGGCACTGAGACACCACTGAGCTGTCCGCTTGTGCAAGCAGGCATGGGGGACCACATGCACAGTAGAGGCCATGTGGCCCAGGAGGCGTAGCATGGTTCGAGCGATGACCCAGGGAATGCTTTGAACGCGGGCCGCCAGAGCTCGGAGGCATTTGGCACGATCCACTGGTAAGAAGGCGGTCGCCTGTTGAGTATCGAGGCATGCCCCGATAAACTTGAGTGCCTGCACCGCCACGAGATGAGACTTTGGGTAGTTGACCAAGAACCCCAAACTCTCCAACAGAAAGATGGTACGCGACATTGCTCGCCGAGCTTCCTCGATGGAGGAGCCCATGACCAAGGTAGGAAAAGATCGGCACGCCCTGACGCCGGATATGGGTGGCGACCACAACGACGCACTTTGTAAAGACTTGCCGGGCAGACGCGAGGCCGAAAGGGAGCACCCTGTACTAGAAGTGCGCTCCCTGAACCCTGAAGCGCAGATACTGCCTGTGTTGGGGGTAGATTAAGATATGGGTGTAAGTGTCCTTTAGATCCAAGGAGCATAGCCAGTCGCCTGCCGGAGGAAGGGCAGCACAATGCCAATGGATAACATCTTGAACTTCTCCCGCACCAAGAACTTGTTCAGCTTGCGGAGGTCGAGGATGGACCGCAGACCCCCCATCTTTTTCAAGATGAGGAAGTACCGGGTATAGAAAGCCCGACCTTGAAGGTGCAGAGGGACCTTCTCAACTGCCCTTTGGGCAAGGAGAGAGTGCAATTCCCACTGCAGCAGAAGCTGGAGCGCGGGGAGTCAAGGAGGCTCCACCGGGGAGAAGGGAGGTGGAAGCCTATCAAAGCGAAGGCGATAGCCGTCTCGGACGACCTGGACAACCCAGGTGTCTGAGGTGATGTAGGTCCCCCCACTGGCTGCTGCGTAGCCAGAGGGCAAGGGGCTATGCCGATGGTGTCAAACCCCTGAGCGGGTTGTGGAGGAGCCGGAGTTTGGGCTTTTGGTCCTTTCAGCTTATGATGCCCCAGGCCGGATTTACCCTGCGCCGGGGTGGTTGGCATGGGGGTAGTCAGGTATGGAGGATAGTCCCGGTACTGGAAGCCCTTCCGAGGAAAGAAGGGCTTCTTGGCTGGTTGTTTCTTTTGGGGGAGAGCGGAGGTCTTGCGTGAGAGACAGGTTCTGGTGACGAACTCCGTCTCTATCTCTGCGGCTTTATCCTCCATCGGCTTGCCAAAGAGCTGCTCACCAAGGCTGGCAAATCTAGGAGTTTCTCTTGCACCCACTGCTCCAAATCCGAGGATTGGAGCCATGCCTGGTGGTGGGCCCCGATGCCCGTGGCTGCAACCCACATTGCAACAGCAATGTTCCCTGTAAAATAGTTATCTCCAAGTTATAATGCCCTGTTCAATGTAATTTCAGTTTGTTCAATGTAAACCACATTGATGCAGAATAGCGTGGTATATAAGAGAATGTAAATAAATAAATAAACCAGAGTCGATGACTCGAACTCATCGTAGGTGGCTCGGGAGGGGTATTTAGAGCAGTCTGCCACGGATTACAGCAAAGTGCCGAATCTGTTGAGGGGCTCACCCTCGAGGCCCGCAGAGAACCCACCAAACTCCTTGGCCAGATCGCACAAAAACATACCGATGGACAGTTGGTATGCTTGAATGCGACAAGAGAGCATGGAGCATTGGTAGGCCTTGAAGCCCAGGGCATCCAGGGCTTTCGACTCTCAGCCGGGCAGCACAGACGAGTGCGATTTAGGGCTCTTTTGATTCCTCATGGCCGACCACAGAGGTGTGGGGGAGTTGGGTCTTCCTGAAGCCCGGCCCTCGTTGTACCTTGTACATCATGTCAAGGCGCTTGCTCACGATGGGACCGAGGCAGGGGCCTCCCACATGCAGAGCAGCAGCTGAGATAAAATAGGAGGAACTGGCACAGTGAGGAATTCCCCGGGCGGGGACTCATACTGAAGAATATCGAGTTCTTCAGCATGAGGGTCCTCCTCTGCCTGAGTGGTCAGGTTAAGGGCCCGTGCCATATCCCGAAGGAACATCAGAAAGGAGGAGACCTTGGGTGGTGAGCACCGCTGGAAACGGGTGGGGAGGGGTCCGACGGAAGATCCAGATGGGTACGGGTTTCCGGGGAGGTGTCCCCATCGGACTCCTACTCTGAGAAATCGGTCAAGGAGTCCAAGCCGGGTAGATCACCCTGTCCTATGGCCAGTGCACGCTTGGAGCCGGAGGCCTTGGAAGATCTCACCTCCGAGGAACGGGAGGGCGAGCGAGACCGACGTCGAGGACCCTCACAAGGCCTACGGCTCTCGGGGGTTTCCTGGACGGATTTAGGTGTCCCACATGAGGAACCCACGGTCTCTGGGCGCGGGTCAGCAAAGCTGGCTGTGAGCGCCTGCTGAGAAGCAATGAACGCAGAAACGCTGCATTCCAGCGCCAGCATGCAGGACCTCCCACACGGGCATGGGGCCCTGCGACACCGATCCAGGTGACACCAGGTCGGGTGTCGAGGAGGAGAAGGGTTCCTCACTGGGACAGCCCTCAGGAGACCAGGCGCCTTTGCGCAGAAGCCTTCAGCGGAGTACCTTGCAGGGCCATTCCCTGTCTGACTCTCGAAAACGCTGAAGGGGTCTCAGCGACCAAGCGCGGGAGCGCTCGTCGGGAGCCCCCGACAGCAACTTCAAGGCTGCCTTCTTTTTGCACCGCTCCACCTCAGGGGATACCTGGTCAGAGTATCGCCATGAAAAATAGACTGTCCCTTAAATCAGGGCTGGGCAATTCCAGCCCTTGTGCACCACAATCCAGCCTTGTTTTCATGATGTCCCTAATGAATATTCATGAGATCTATTTGCTCCACTGCCTTCCACTGTATGGAAATAGGTCCATGAATATTCATTAGGGACCATCATGAAAACCAGGCTGGATTGTGGTACACGAGGGCCGGAATTGCCCACCCCTGCCCTAAAGCTCAAAAAATGTAGAGCAGGGGAGAACGGTTAGAGGACCAGTGCAACCAAAAAACAGAAAGGCCTGTAAGCCCAAAAACGAGAACTTTTTCCGTGGGATGAGGACATGTGTCTAAAGGGATCTGCGGAAAAAGGGAGAATGAGCAAGATGGCACCCTTGGACGGGAAGAGGACCATGCTTGCGTGGCAGCAATCCCAAAGGCTTTCTTTGAAAGCTGGGGAATTGTTCTGCGCGGGCTCCGTCGGTGCCGATGTCACCCATAAGTGAGGACTGACTTCCTGCTTGTTCCTGGAGAACAAAAAGTAGACAAAGCCATGGGGTCCAGATGGGATACATCCAAGAATACTGAGAGAACTTGAGGACGTTCTAGCGACTTCACTGTCTGACCTTTTCAATGCCTCTTTGGATTCAGGAGTGGTGTCAGAGGACTGGAGAGAGGCACATGTGGTCCCTTTACACAAAAGGAGGACATTGAGAACTACAGGCAGGTCAGTTTAACCTCTGTGGTTAGTAAATTATTGGAAAGGCTACTAAAGGAGAGAATATTGAGGTTTCTGGAGTCCAATGGATTGCAGAATGCAAGGTAGAATGGATTCAACAAAGACAGGTCTTGTCAAACAGGGAGTTGGACCAAGGGAGACCCCTAGTTATGGTGTATTTACATTTCAGTAAAGCCTTTGACACCGTTCCACACAGGTGACTTATAAACAAACTGTGTGCCCTAGGTATGGATAGCTTAGTTATTCACCTATAACAGGTGTTCTCCAGGGATACCAAGAATCAGTCCTCACATGAGTGATGTCAGCATCGACGGAGCCCTCGCAGAAGCTTCCCCCCAGCTTTCAAAGAAAGCCTTTGGGAGAAGCCAACACAGATGTATGGTCTCCTTAATACCCCAGGGTGCAATTTTGCTCAGTCAGATGACATAGCTAAAAGATGGCAAAAGAATTAAAGATGGTAAAGGAGCAATCCCAAGGGGAGGAGGAAGGGTTCTGAGGACTGATTCCTGCTGTCTCCAGAGAACACCTGTTACAGGTGAGTAACTACGCTTTCTCTGGGAACAAGCAGGAAGTCAGTCCTCACATATGGGACTCCCCAGCTACAGCCTACATAAGAACATAAGATATGCCATACTAGGTCAGACCAAGGTCCATCAAGCCCAGTATTCTGTTTCCAACAGTGGCCAATCTAGGTCATATGTACCTAGCAGTTTCCCCAAGAGACACAAGTTCCACAATGCTTGTACTGGGTCAAGCATTGATATCTTTGGTCACTTCTTAATAATGGTTTATGGACCTTTCCTCCAGGAACTTGTCCAAACCTTTTTTAAACCCAGCTACACTAACAGCCTTTACTACATCCTCCGGTAACAAATTCCAGAGTTTGATTACACGTTGAGTGAAAAAATATTTTCTTTTATTAGTCTTAAATAGTTTACCCTGTAGCTTCATTGCATGTCCCCTAGTCTTTCTATAATTTGTTAAGGTAAACAATCGATCTACGTTTACCCGTTCCACTCCGTTCATTAATTTACAGACTTCTACCATATCTCCCCTCAGCCGTCTCTTTTCCAGGTTAAAGAGCCCTAACCTTTTTAGCCTTTCTTCATAGGAGTATCCTTCCATCCCCTTTACCATTTTGGTGGCTCGTCTCTATACCTTTTCTAAAATCGCTATATCCTTTTTAAGATACGGCGACCAAAATTGCACACAATATTCAAGGTGCGGTCTCACCATGGAATGATATAGAGGCATTATAATATCTTTTGTTTTATTTTCCATTCCTTTCCTTATCATACCTAGCATTCTATTTGCTCTCTTGGCCGCCACTGCACACTGGGCCGAGGGTTTTAACATGGTATCCACAATGGCGCCTAAATCTTTTTCCTGGGTGGTGGTTCCTAATGTGGTTCCTACCGAAGGTCCATAGCAAAAAAAGAAAAAGGAGCTCTGTCATGTGGACCTCTATGTCCGATGAACCAGCACTCCGGTAGTCTGAACACAGAAGGGTCGGAGGGTACGAGCTGCTTAAATTCTGAAAAGGTTACGGAGCACAGCCTGGCCAAAGGCACTGCCCCATCGCGACTCTCTTTCCAGGCAGTAATGGGCCGTGAAGGTATGGAGTGAAGATCAGGTGGCAGCCCAGCAGACGTCCACCATCGGGACAGAGCGCAAATTTGCCATCAATGCCGCAGTGGCCCTGACGTGGTGCGTCTTGATACGGCCTTCCAGCGGGAGCCTCGCCCGTTCATAAGAGATGGCAATACAGTACGCGACCCATGTCGACAGCGTACGTTGGTCACCACCTCCCCCAGCCTACTGGGGTCGTAGGAGATGAAAAGCTGAGCAGCTTTGCGGTGGCCTTGAGTGAGTTGGATATAGAAGGACAAGGTGTAAAGGACAGTATCCGCCCGACTGGAGCAATATCTTAGAAAGAAGGTAGGGAGCACCACTTCCTGGTTGAGATGGAAGGGCGACATTAACTTCGGCAGGAATTTGAGGTGAGTACCAAGCACCACTCTGTTCTTGTAGAACCTGGTATAAGGCACCTCCGCCACAAGGGCCTGGAGCTCACTAACTCTGCAAGCGGAGATGAGCACAACCAGGAAAACCACCTTCCAAGAGAGGTAGCGAAGGTGGCAGGTAGATAGAGGCACGAAGGGTAGGCGAGTGAGCTGCCCCAACAACACGTTGAGGTCCCATTTGGTTGCTGGACAGCAAACAGGGGGATTCAATAAGAGCAGGACCCGAAGGAAATGGGTCACCAACAGTTGGCCCGAGAGGGGCTTGCCATCCTGCAGATGGTGGTGCGCTGCTAGGGCACTCAGGTGCACTCAGACTGAGTTAGATTTGAGCCCGGAACGAGAGAGGTAGAGAAGGTAATTTAACACCATAACCATCAGATAGGAGAAAGGATCAGCCCCGTGTTCAGTGCACCAAACAGAGAACCTGCGCCATTTGAGGGCGTAAGCCTTCCTAGTGGAAGCCTTGTGAGAGGACAGAAGAATGACCTCCACCTCATCCGGAAGGTTGAAAGGGGCCAGAGTCACCCTGTCAGCAGCCACGCTGTCAGCAACAGGGACCCTAGGTTGGGGTGCAGGAGAGAGCCCCCCTCCTGAGATAGGAGTCCCAGAGCAGTCCCTAAGGGAATGGGAGACTCCACCGTCAACTGAAGAAGCAGCAGGAACAACGGTTACCTGGGCCACTGAGGAGCTATCAGGATGAGCGAGGCTCTGTCACGGAGGGTCCTGAACAAGGTCTTGGAGATCAGCGGCATCAGAGGGAAAGCATATATGAGGCCTTACGAACATGAGACTAGGAACGTGTCCCCTGCCACCCTGGAGGGGTAGGCCTGCTGGGAGCAGAAGCAGCATAACTGAAGGTTGTCTGGGCTGGCAAACAGGTCCATCACGGGTTCCCCCCAGAGCCGGAAAAGCCAACTGGCTACCCTGGGGTCCAGCTGCTATACGTGTGGCTGGAGAACCCTGCTGGGTCTGTCAGCCAGCAGGATGTCCTGACCTGGCAGGTACACTGCCTGCAGGAGGATACCCTGTTGGATTGTATAAAAACAGAGGAGCAGTGCCTCGTGGCAAAGAGTACGAGATCCTGTACCCCCCGATAAAGGGTATGAGACCCTGTGCCCACGTTTGTTCACTGTGATGAGGAGAGCCCTGCTGAACCGATGGAAATAGGAAAAAATAGTGAATATACCTTTAAGGAAAGAGACATTCCTGAAATTCACAGGTTCCAGACTGCAGTCAAAGAAAGAAAGCACGGAGTTGATAGAGCCAGTTTGCCACACCCAAGCTCTGCTAACTTAAGTGCAAGCTTAAGGGGTAATGGCAAACACCTGTGCAGAGACAGAGAAAGGGTAGCTAAGAAGCAGCCTTATAAACCCTGCTCAGAAAGGGAGAAAGGGGTTCAGGATCAGGATCAGGTTGCGGTTCAAACTGTTTGTGTTCCAGTTCCAGTCCAGAATCGTGGGCAAGTTCAGAGTTCAGCGTGTTTCAGCTATTCCAGGAGTTCAGAGAGAGGAACTCAGAGGAGGAAACATCAGGGGAAGGAGAAGGACGTGGAAGGAGCCTGAGAGCCAAGAAACCACGTGTGCTTTGCTTAGAGAAAGAAAGCAGGGAAGTCTTCTACCTCAGGTCTCAGACCGAAGGTTTCAAACTGCTCAAAGGTGGGTGAATAAGGCTATAGCTAGAAGTAACCAGAACCCAGCCTGGAGCAAGGAACAGTGGCTGAACAGCGGAGAGGAACCAAGGCAACTGAACCAGGGAGAGATATCCCATAATAGAGGTACAGACATTCCTTACCGGGGAAACCAGTGCTGGAGGGAGGTCCAGGGATTTCCCCAGAGCATTCACCGAGGAGCAGATTGTGGGAGTTCAGAGCCAGACGTATATGCTTTAGAACAAGAGGATATGCAAGTGGACTGTGAGGAGCAAAACTACATATCAGGTGAATTGCCAATGGATTGCACATTATGCCAGACAGAAGCTATGAAAGTCTGTTGATAAGAAATGCTTGATAAAGAAAGGTCTTGAGAAGCAGTGTGAATGAACCTAGTTTGGTTTTGCTAAAAAATACCTACTAACTCAAGAGAACGTTGCCAGCTTCTACATCATTGTGTTTAAAGAAGCAGAAGGTAAATGAGGACATTTAACTTTGCTTAAACAGAGAAGCTGTATTTTGTTTTGCTGATTACCTTATGAAAACAACTGCACATGTTTTAAAACCTTATGAAGCTTCCTCAGTTCCAGCTTATGTATAATTTCTGAAGTACTGCTTGGAGAAGAATATCCCGACGTTGTGTGTTTCAACCTTAGTGCTTTTTGGGGAAAAATAAACTTTTGTCTTTGCCTTTAACCCTTGGCTCACACGACTATCCTTGAACGAGGAAAAACTACAAGTCCCAGAATGCCTCACTGTGGACAAGAATAGTGTTTAATTCCTTTATTAGAGGACTAAAATTGGCAGCCCTATTCCTCTAGGCCCTCGGCCGGGGCTGGGGTCACGACATCACGTAGAACAATCGCCACCTGTTTGTCCATCAGGACCAGCACCAGCTGGTGATGCAGGTGGTGAAAGAAGAACCTCAGGGATAGGTGTATGGCTTGGAGCTCCAGGAGATTGATTTGCTGGGTGCTCTCATCCAGCGACCAGTTGCCCTGAGTGCGGAGATCTCCGCAGTGGACTTCCCAGCCGATCAGGGAGGTGTCCGTGGTGAGGACCCTCGACTGGCTTGGGGTCTGAAAAGGCATGCCTGCCTCGAGAAGCTGGGGTGACTGCCACCAGACTAGGGAGTCCGCCAATTGGTGGGTCATTGAAAATCTGTCTCTAAGGTGGCCTGCGGCTTGAGACCACTGGTCGCGGAGACATCACTGCGCCACCCTCATGTGGAGGTGAGCATCTAGGGCAGGGGTGGGCACCTCCGGTCCTGGAGGGCCGCAGACCAGTCAGGTTTTCGGGATATCCCTAATGAACATGCATGAGATATATATGCATTAGAGATATCCTGCCAACCTGACTGGTTTGTGGCCTCCAGGGCTGGATTTGGAGACCCCTGCCTTACACCTCTGTCATTTAAGATCGTGAGTGGGCAAGGTACAGATGTCCTAGACATCGAAAGGGTATATAGAATGTGTTGCATTCCTCCTCGATTCTCACCACCACCAAAAAGTTGTCTAATAGACAATTTTTTGGTGGTGGTGAGAAGTGAGGAGGACTGTGACAAACTCTATCTAACCTTTTTGATGTCTTGGACATCTGCACCTTGTCCACTCACAATCTTAAATGACAGAGGTGTAAGGCAGGGGTCTCCAGATCCAGCCCTGGAGGGCCACAAACCAGTCAGGTTGGCAGGATATCTCTAATGCATATATATCTCATGCATATTCATTAGAGATATCCCAAAAACCTGACTGGTCTGCGGCCCTCCAGGACCAGGTTTGCCCACCCCTGATCTAGGGTGATGTGGACCATGGAGGCCATGAACACGAGGAGGTGCAGAAGAAGTCTGGCAAGCACTGAGGGACGGTACTGTACGTCCCGAGCTAGAGACCTGAGATGATTGACTCAGTACCTGGCAATAAGGCCTTTGACTGGAGAGTGTCGATCTTTGCCCAATGAATTCCAGGCACAGTGTCGGGAGGAGGTGACACTTGGGGTAGTTTATGACGAAGCCCAAGTGTTACAGAACCTGGATGGTGCGTGTGGTGGACTGCAGCATCTCTGAGGCTGTGCCTCCATTTATCAGCCAGTCATCCAGGTAGGGAAAGATGAAGACCCCCTGGAGCTGGAGGAAGATGGCCATGACTGCCAGGCATTTTGTGAAGACTCTTGGGGCAGAGGCTAGGCCGAAAGGGAGCACCCTGAATTGAAAGTGCCTCCCACCCCACTACGAACTGCAGGTACTGCCTGTGGTTAGGGTGGTTGAGGATGTGGGTATAAGCATCCTTGAGGTCTAAGGAGCATAGCCAGTATCCCTGCTGGAGGTATGGCAGCAGTGTTCCAAGGGAGAGCATCTTGAACTTCTCCTTCACCAGGAATTTGTTGAGGTTGTGGAGGTCGAGGATGGGCTTTAGACCCCTGCCCTCTTTTGCACGAGTAGAACCCGTAAGAGAAATAAAGGGGAGGTGTCTGAGTCAGGTGGAGGAGGTAACCCTCCCTGACTACCTTTAGTCCCCAGGAATCGGTGGTGATGTGCACCAACCTCTGGGCACAGAGGACCAGACATCCCCCTGTGGGCTGCTGATCTCCTTGGGGTAGAGAGGCTATGCTCAAGGAGTCAAAAGCTTCCCCCTGGCTGGGCTGGGGCTGGTGCCCAAGGTTTTGGAACCATCAGCTTACGCGGGCCATGCCCATGTCCCTTGGCCAGTTGACCCTGTTGGGGAGCCGGGGAGGCCTGAAAAAGTGGGTAGTTTCAGTAAGCAGCTCCCTTCCTCAGGTGGGGCAGCGGTCTTCTTAGAGTGCATGGTCCTCGTCATGAACCCGGTCTCCAGCTCGGCCTTGTCGGTAATAGGTTTGCCAAAGACGTTCTCTCCTTGGCATGGACATTGACCAATTTGTCCTGAACCCACTGCTCGAGGTCAGACAATTGAAGCCAAGCTTGGCGATGTTCACCGATGCTCACCGCGGCTATCTGGGCCGCCGACTCAAATCCGTCAGCTCGAGATTCAAAACCAACTCAAATCCGTCTGCTTGAGACATGAATTTGGAGCACTCCCGGACTGCCTTCATGAAATACAAGAGATCACAGAGAGAGGAAGATAGGCACTTATATTTGGAAAAACTTAGAGAAGCTAGCAAAGTAGTCATCAGGAAAGCAAAGATTCATAAAGAGGAGGAAATAGTCAATGCAATAAAATGGGGGGATAAGACATTATTCAGATATGTTAGTGAGAAGAGGAAGGGCAAAAGTGGTATTGTCAGACTCAAGGGTGAAGGGGAGGAATATGTAGAAGCTGATAAGGATAAAGTGGAATTGCTTAACAAATATTTCTGTTCTGTGTTCACAGATGAAGAACCAGGAGCAGGAACTCAGAAAACACCACAAACAGGAACAGAAGTGAGGGACATCTTGAACAATTTTCAGAAGACTGTGTTCGTGAGAAACTAGCTCAACTTAAAGAAGACAAAGCGATGGGACCGGATGGGATACACCCGAGAATACTGAGGGAACTTGGGGACGGTTCTAGCAGCTCTAATGACTGACCTTTTCAATGCCTCATTAGATTCGGGCGTGGTGCCAAAGGACTGGAGAGAGGTTCATGTGGTGCCTTTACACAAAAGTGGCAGTAAGGATGTAGTTGAAAACTACAGGCCGGTTAGTTTAACTTCGGTAGTGAGTAAATTATTGGAAACGTAGATCGATTGTTTACCTTATCAGAATATAGAAAGACTAGGGGACATGCAATGAAGCTACAGGGTAAACTATTTAAGACTAATAAAAGAAAATATTTGTTCACTCAACGTGTAATCAAACTCTGGAATTTGTTACCGGAGGATGTAGTAAAGGCTGTTAGTGTAGCTGGGTTTAAAAAAGGTTTGGACAAGTTCCTGGAGGAAAGGTCCATAAACCATTATTAAGAAGTGACCGAAGATATCAATGCTTGACCCAGTACAAGCATTGTGGAACTTGTGTCTCTTGGGAAAAACTCCTAGGTAAATATGACCTAGATTGGCCACTGTTGGAAACAGAATACTGGGCTTGATGGACCTTGGTCTGACCCAGTATGGCATATCTTACGTTCTTAAATGCTGCTGAAAGAGAAAATAGTAAGGTTTCTGGAGTCCAGCGGATTACAGGATCCAAGGCTGCATGGATTCACCAAAGGCAGGTCTTGTCAGACAAATCTGATCGATTTCTTTGACTGGGTGACCAGGGAGGTGGACCAAGGGAGGGTCCTAGATGTGGTTTATTTAGATTTCAGTAAAGCCTTTGACACTGTTCCTCACAAGCGACTTATAAACAAACTGAGCACCCTAGGGATGCACCCTAAAGTTACTGCTTGGGTTAGAAATAAGTTAAGTGGGAGGCGACAAAGAGTACAGATTAATGGAGCTCACTCTGAGGAGAAGGATGTTACCAGTGGTATGCCCCAGGGATATGTCCTTGGTCCGATGCTTTTTAACATCTTTGTTAGTGATATAGCGGAAGGGCTGTCGGGTAAGGTTTGCCTCTTTGCGGATGATACCAAAATCTGCAATAGAGTAGACACCCAGGAAGGTGTAGATAACATGAGGAGGGATCTAGCTAAGCTTGAAGAATGGTCTAGAATTTGGCAGCTGAGATTTCATGTTAAAAAATGTAAGGTCATGCATTTAGGCTGTAGCAATCCAAGGGAGGAGAATATAGTATAGGGGGTGAAGTACTTTTGTCCACTAAAGAAGAGCAGGACCTAGGCGTGATTGTGTCTGATGATCTTAAAGTAGCTAAAGTAGAAAAGGCAACGGCAAAAGCTAGATGGATGCTTGGGTGCATACGGAGAGGAATGGCTAGCAGAAAAAAGGACGTGATTGCCTCTGTATAAGTCTTTGGTGCGACCTCATTTGGAGTATAGTGTGCAATTCTGGAGACCGCACCTTCAAAAGGATATAAACAGGATGTAGTCAGTACAGAGGGTGGCTACTAAAATAGTTAGTGGTCTTTATTATAAGGCATATGAGGACAGACTTAAGGATCTTAATATGTACACCTTAGAGGAAAGGCGGGATAGAGGTGATATGATTGAGATGTTTAAATACCTCCGTGGCATAAATGTACAAGGGGAGAGCCTCTTTTGATTGAAAGCAAGCTCTGATACGAGGGGACATGGGATGAGGGTGAAGAGGGATAGATTCAGGAGTGATATGCGGAAATATTTCTTTACGGAAAGAGTGGTGGAGATCCGTGGAATAGTCTCCCAGTGGAGGTGGTAGAGATGAGGACAGTATCTGAATTCAAAAAAGCATGGGACAAACACAGAGGATCTCTAAAGGAAAAAAGGGGACTGCTGCAGTTGTTGATATGGAAGGACAGACTAGATAGGCCATGTAGCCTTTTGCTGTCGTCATATTTCTATGTTTCTATGCCTTTCCCAAGTTCTTGAACCACTGCAAAGGTTCCTTGGCGAGACCAGCCGAGAACCTGGCGAATTCCTTCGCCAGGTCTCTCAAGTACATGCCCATGTACATCTGGTGGGCCTGGATGCGGGCGATGAGCATTGAGCCCTGGTAGCACTTTTTGCCGAGGGTGTCCAGGGTGTGGGCCTCCCTGCAGGGGGGGGCACCGAGGAGTGCATCTTTTTGCATTTCAGCCGACGCATGGCCAACTCCACCACCATGGAGTTATGCAGCAGTTATGACTTCTGGAAGCTCGGGCTCCAGCAGACCCGATGCATCGAGTCGAGACGTTTGCTCACCACTGACACCGAGCCGGTGTCTCCCACATTTGGAGCATGAGCCGTTCCAGGATGGGAGGAATGGGCACTGTGAGCAATTCCCGCCAAGGTGCCTCGTACTAGAGAATTTCCAACTCATCTGCCCGAGGGTCCTCCTCCGACTCGGGAATACCAGGGCCTTAGACATGTCCTTGGCAAAATCCAGGAAGCCCATGGGGACCATCGCCGAGGTTCCAAGACGAGAGAGTAAGAAGGGACATTGCGATGGCGACTAGTGTCGGGGGAATCCTCGTCCTTCGTCTCCCACTCGGAGTGGTCCGTTGAGGACTCGTAGGAGGACAGCTCCGCGGGCCTCGAGGCTCCCGATGCCCTATGACTGGCTCCTGGTAAACTTGCCGGGGATGACTGCAGTCCCATTGAGCGGGACTCAGAGCGCAACTTCGGCCAAGGATCCATTCGAGCCCTAAGGACCTCGAGGATCGGCTCGGCCTCCGGGGACATCTTGGACGTCGAGGGCTCGGTGGTCGGGGAGGATGAACCGGTTGTGCTGGACAACAGCGCCCGCTGCTGGTCCATGAAGGCAGACAAACTGTGCTCCAGGGCCATCATTCTGGACTGCAGACCAGAAGGCTCCGCAGCCTTTGGCGCGGGCACCAAGAGACTCAGGCCTGACGCCAGCTCCCCCGAACGGGAATCCTTGACGAGGATTGTGTCTGGGGACAGAGGCCAGTATGCGGCCGGATCTTTCTGGGCGATCTTCGTAGATTGCTCCTTCTCAGATGCCTTGGATGAGTATCTTAGACTGCAGGACCGGGTCCAGAAAACTCCCAGCCGGTCGGAACCATCCAAGGACACCGCCTTTGAGGGTTTCTTCTTCTTCCTTGGTTCCCTCGAGGGAGGTCCCCTTTCTGAGGACCCATGATGAGGCTCCAGTTCAAAGAATTCCGCCCGAGATGTCGGGCCTCAGACGAGGCCCTGGCCTTCGGAGACATCGGGAACTTAGAGAAAAAGGTATCATGCTGCTGCTGGTGGCTCTTGAGGGCCTTGCTGGACATCGTCTTGTAGAGACCGCAGGCAGCCGGGTCATGATCTCGCCCGAGACAGCGAAGACAGCAGTTGTGTGTGTCGGTCAAAGACATGATTTTAGAGCACCGATCACACTTCTTAAAGCCTTTGGTAGCCCTGCGGGGAAAAAGTACCCCTGTTAGTTCTAAGACTCTCTGTGCTGCCAGCGGGAGAAAAAAGGCACGAAGATGCCAGATAAAGAAAATAACGAAAGACTACAAAAATTAGACCGAACCAGATGCCTTGGCATCGAGGTCGGTAGGCGGGAAGAGTACCGGTGCAATACCGGCGGCAAGTCTCAAACTCGGGGAGGAAATAATCAACTTTTCCGGGGACAAGTTAGACAATGTCTGAAGGGCTCCGGAGGAAAAAAGGAGACTGTGCAAGATGGCACCCTTGGGCGGGATGGGGACCACCTATGCATGGTGGCATCTCCCAAAGGCTTTCTTTGAAAGCTGGGGGGATGTTTCTGCGAGGGATCTGTCAGTGCTGACGTCACCCATATGTGAGGACTGATTTCCTGCTTGTTTCCCCTGGATATCTGCTTCCCAAGTGCATGACACTGCACTTCTTCGTATTAAATCTTAACTGCCAAGCATTAGACCATTCTTCCAGCTTTTGTAGATCTTTCCTCATGTTATCCACACCCTCAGAGAAGTCCACTCTGTTGCAAATGTTTGTGTCATCTGCAAAAAGACAGACTTTTCCATGCAGTCCTTCAGCAATATCACTCACAAATACATTGAACAGTGCCGGGCCCAGGACCGAACCATGGGGCACCCCGCTAATTACCCTACTTTCATCCGAGTGAGCTCCATTTACCATCACCTTCTGTTGTCTGTCAGTCAACCAATTTCTGATCCAGTTCACCACCTTGGGACCCATCCCCAAACTATTGAGTTTATTGATAAGCCTCCTATGAGGAACAGTATCAAAGGTTTTGCTGAAATCCAGGTAGATGACATCCATCAAATGCCCCTGATCTAATTCTCTGGTCACCCAGTCAAAGAACTCAATCAGATTTGTTTGGCAAGACCGTCCTTTGGTAAAACCATGTTGCCTCAGATCATGCAACCTGTTGGTTTTGAGAAAGTCCACTATTCGCTCTTTCAGAAGCACCTCCATTACTTTTCCCGCCACCGAGGTAAGGCTCACGGGCCTGTAGTTTGTCACTTCTTCCCTGTCACCACTTTTGTGAAGAGATACCACATCAGCCCTTCTCCAGTCCTGTGGAACTACTCCTTTTTCCAAGGATCTGTTGAAAACATCCTTTAACAGCCCTGCAAGAACCTCTCTGAGCTCTTTCAGTATCCTGGGATGTATCCCATCCGGTCCCATGGCCTTGTCCACTTTCAGTTTTGCAAGTTGTTCTAACACATCATCTTCTGTGAATGGTGTGGTATCTACTTCATTCCCATTTTTATATTTGGGAGTCACAGATGGTCCTTCTCCAGGATTTTCTGTAGTAAAAACAGAGCAGAAGTATTTGTTTGGCAATTTCGCTTTTTCAATGTCACTTTCCATGAATCCGTTCCCAGCACTTCTGAGTCCTGCAATTCCATCTCTGATTTTCCTCCTCAGAATTTCCTATGGTGGACCATAGGTGATGCTTTAGCAGCGATTGAGATGGTGGTGTTCCACCTGGATATCAGAGTGTCTATGTGAGCTTCTGGGGAGTGAGAATCAAGCATTGGAGTAATTTTGCCGTTAAAGTCCTGGCTGTCAAATGGAAGGAACCTGTGAGAAGCGTAATTTCTTTCTGTTTGATTTTGCATTTTTTGTTGGGCGAGTTTATAGATGATTTGATGATAGTCAGACCAGGGGACTGGTGATATATGGATGGAGGCTGTCGTGAGGTTGGTTCTGTGTGCTGGGAGGATAGGAGCAAATATGATGTCCAGTATTCCACCTTTAATGTGAGTGGGGATGGAGACTTTTTGTGCAAATTGGAGGTCCTTCATGGCATCTATGAATCCCATGACTTGTTGTTTAGCTAGTGAGGCTAGGATGAAATCTCCTGGCAGGATGTGCTAGTTCTGGTTACTGGTATGAGAGCATATTGAGTCAAGGATAGTGGCGAGATCATCTGTGCTGGAGGAGGGTGATCTGTAGACCAGACTGAGTGTTTGAGATGGTGATCATTTCCAGGTTGTGTGTGGAGGTAAGCTCTACGTTGTTGAATTGAAGTAGCTTATTTGTAATGATGCAGGCCCCTACTCCCTTTCCTGAAGTTTGTGCGCAGTTGTGGATGTTGTGGGTAGATGTATTTAGCTAGTTTAGGAGCACATTATCGGTTTCAAGTAACCAAATTTTGGGTTGGTTGGAGTCCATTGTTGAAGTGCCTTGTGGAACGACTTTGATGAGGTTGGAGTGATTAACGTGTCTTGGTGGGTGTCAGGAAGACCAAAGCTTGGACTGTTTGATATGTCTAGGTTAACAGAGAAATTCAGGCAGAATAGAGGGAGGAGTGCTGCCTGTCAGTACCAAGATGATTAGGCTGATTAAGGCTAGGGATAAACCTTTAAGCAGCATATTGGCTGCATGGCAGAAATGCTTCGAGCTCTTACTAGATTGTAGCAGTACACTGGAAGTTGGTTAACTGGTCATTTATCTGATCCTGGATATGGGAGCTTAATTATTACTAGCTTAGTGTTAAGGCTCAAGTGAAGTGTGTAACAGACAATAGAGATCAATAGAGATCCTGTTGTGTATGGGTGTTTTAGCAGAGCGGTACAGTACTTACATTTGTAGGTTTTATAGGTGTCATGTAGATAGGAGGTGGCTGAAATGCTGCCTAGGACTGTCGGTGTGTAGAAGCTTTCCTTGCTTGTACCATCCATGGTGTACTGGGACTCTGAGTGCAGGTGATCTGGACCTCTACGTGTTGGTGATGTTCTTGCTCTGCTGGGCTGTTTGTGGCCCTTTTCTGGGGGCCCTCACTAAAGGGCATTGCTGAAGAGCCCTCTAGTTTGGGCCCGCCTGAGCGTGCTGAAGATTATGAGCTGTGTCCTTTTGACCCTGGTGGCCTCTGCTGCAGGGGGGCTAGGGAATCCCTCTTCCCGTTCCCCTGCGGCCGACCGTCGATCAAGGATGCTGCCAGTGATGGCGCCTGAGCGTGCTGAGGATTATGAGCTTTGTCCTTTCGGCCCTGATTGGCCTCTGCTGCAGGGGGGCGGGGGAATCAGTCTTCCTGCTCCCCTGTGGCCGACCGCCAATCAGGGTTGCTGCCGGGTAGGAGTTGAGTTTAAGTCCCAAAGAGATGCTGGAATACAGCTTGGCAAAGACAGCGTCCCGACAGGAGTCTCTGTGCAGACAGCAGCGTGCAGCAAAAGTGTGAATGGAGGACCAGGTAGCTGCCCAGCATACGTTCTCAATGGCTACTGAATGAAGATTGGCTACAGAGGTTGTCATAGCCCACACATTATGAGCAGTGACATGACCCTCCAATGAGAATCCTGCTTCTACATCAGCAACAAAAATGCAATCCGCTATCCATTTAAATTGAATACATTTCATCACTGGTAGACTCAGGTGACTGGGATAAAAAGAACACAAATCTTTGAGAGGATTTTCTGGGGTCTTTAGTTCTATCCATGTAGTAGGCCATCACTCATTTGCAGTCTAGTTGTAGTGCTGCTTCAGGCCGAGACACATAGGGAAGAAAATGGGAAGGATTACTGACTTGTTCAGATGGAAGGAGACGACCACCTTCAGGAGGAAATGTGGATGGGTACATAGAACCACCTTGTCATAGTGGAATAGAGTACAGAGGGGGAATCCGCCACTAGAATTTGCAGCTCACTGATCATGTGAGCTACTACTACTACTAATACTGAGCATTTGCACAGCGCTACAAGAAGTATGCAGTACTGCACAGACACATGTAAAAGATGGTCCCTGCTCATCACATCTTACAATCTAGTCAAGGCAGACAACACAGTAGTTGTAGACATGGGATACAACTAGGAGGAATGGTAACGGAACACAAAGGAGACCAGGCGAGTCAAGATCTGAAAGCGGCAGTAAAGAGGTGAGTTTTCAGCCTAGATTTGAAAAGGGCCAGAGAAGGCGCCTGACGTACAGACTCAGGTAGCTTGTTGCAGGCATAAGGGGCAGCAGGTGAAAAGAGCGAAGTCTGGAGCTAACAATAGAAGAGAAGGGCACAGATAGAAGCGATTTGTCAGAAGGGCAGAGTTCCCGAGGAGGGGTGTAGGGAGAGATAAGAGAGGGAAGGTAGTGAGGAGCTGCAGAGTAAATGCACTTATAGGTCAGCAGGAGAAGTTTGAACTGGATGCGGAAATGGATAGGGAGCCAATGAAGTGACTTGCGAAGAGGGGTAATATGAGCATGATGAGGCCGGCGAAAGATTATCCGCACAGCAGAATGTTGAACAGATTGAAGGGGAGATAGATGATTCACAGTGAGACCAGCAAGGAAAAGGTTACAATAGTCAAGACGGGAGGTGACTAAAGAGTAGATAAGTGTCTTAGTATCTTGTTCAGAAAGGAACGGGCAGATTTTGTTGATGTCATAGAGGAAGAAACGGCAGGTTTTACCTATCAGATGTATGTATGTGGAGGAGAGACAGGAGTCAAAGAAGACCCCAAGATTGCAAGGTGAGGAAACAGCGAGGAGTAGAGAGTTATCCACAGAGACTGAGAAAAGAGGAAGGGCATAGGAAGGTTTAGGGGGAAAAATAAGCAGCTCAGTTTTGGCCATGTTCAATTTGAAGCAGCAGTGAAATGGCAAAGCAGCAACGTCAGAAAGGTAGGCAGAGATCCAGGCCTGGATTGCCAGAGAGATTTCAGGTGTAGAGAGGTAGATCTGGGAGTCATCAGTGTAAAGATGGTACTGAAAGCCATGGGACGAGATGAGTGTGCCAAGGGACTGGGTATAGAGAGAGAAATGGAATGGACCCAAGAAAGCGCAGTTACTCACTTGTAACAGGTGATCTCCGGGAACAGCAGGAATTAAGTCTTCACATATGGGTATCGTCGGCACCGACGGAGCCTGCGCAGGAACACTCCCCAGCGTCCAATAGGAAAGCTTTTGGGAGCATCCCACTGCGCCTGCGTTGCTGCCTTCCCACCTTTCCAACTCTTCCTCTTCAGTTGGGTTTGTAGCTGAGACAAAAGGAGAGAAGGAAGGAAAGAGAGAGAGATAGAGATACAACTCCTAGGGGAGGTGGGTGGGTTGTGTAGACTTAATTCCTGCTGTTCCTGGAGATCACCTGTTACAGGTGAGTAACTACGCTATCTCCAGGAACAAGCAGGAATGTAGTCTTCACATATGGGGACTCCCAAGCTTAGAGATGCCAGGGAGATGATCCCAGAAGCTGCAAAACCCAGGTTTGGGTGGGTCATGTTTCCTCAGAAGGATCTCTGGTATCGAAACCCGGGACGGTGGGTAGGAGTTGTTCTAAATCTGAAAGAGATGCTGGAGAACAGCCTGGCCAAACGAGGCATCCAGACAGGAGTCCTTGTCCAAGTAGTAATGGTCTGCAAAGGTGTGGAGTGAAGACTAAATGGCTGCTTTGCAGTGAAGGATGGCCACAGAGGCAGCCATTGCTCTCACATTGTGAGCTGTGACATGACCAAGAGAGAAAGTCCCTTGCTCTCATAGGTAAAGGATATGCAGTCTGCAATCCACTTAGAGAGAGTTCTCTTGGAAACTTGTAATCCAAAATGACTGGAGTCAAAGGCAACAAAAAGCTGTGAAGTCTTTCTATGTTGCTTAGTCCTCTGAAGGTAAAAAGCCAAAGCTCTTTTACAATCTAGAGTGTGAAGATTCCTTTCTGCAATAGAGGCGTGAGGCCTAGGGAAGAAGACAGAAAGGTAAACCAACTGGTTCAAATGAAAAGGCGAAACTACCTTTGGCATAAAGTGAGGATGAGTCCTAAGGACCACTTTATCATGGTGGAACCTCATATAGGGAGGATCAGCCACTAAGGCTTGTAGCTCACTGATGCGCCTTGCAGAAATGAGGGTAATTAGGAAGATTATCTTCCACAAAAGAAACTTTAGAGATGTAGTGGCTAAGGGTTTGAAGGGCGGTTTCATAAGCTGCCTGAGGACAAGGTTCAAATCCCATGCCACGGGTGGTGGCTTAATGGGAGGCTTAGTTAAGAGTAGGCCTCTGATAAACTGCAACACAAGCGGTTGAGTGGAGACAGGTTATCCATCAAAGGGCTTGTGAAAAGCTGCAATGGTACTAAGGTGGACCCTTACTGAATTGGTCTTCAGACCAGAGGATGATAGGTAGAGGAGATACTCCAGTAACGCCTCAACTAGAACTGAAAAAGGATTAAGTTCCTTTTTTGAACACCAGATAGAGAACCTTCTCCACTTAAAGGCGTAGACCCGCCTTGTGGAAGGTTTTCTTGAGGCCAAAAGGATATCTTTAACCTGTGGGAGAGGTTGAAATCCTGGAACTCTAAGCTCTCAGTAGCCACACCATCAGGTGTAAAACTGAGGATTCAGGTGCAATAGCTTCCCGTCCTCCTGGGATAGAAGATCTGGAGCACATCCCAACTCCAGAGGTCTGGCTTGAGAGAGACGTAGAAGCAGTGGATACCACGTCTGTCATGGCCAGCGGGGGCTATGAGGATCATATGGCCCTTGTCTCTCTGAAGCTTTAACAGAGTCTTGGGAATGAGGGGAATGGGTAGGTAGGCATAAAGGAAGTCCTGACCTCAGTGGAGGTGGAAGGCATCCCTCGCCTGACTATCCTGAGCCGGAATTCTGGAACAGAATCGGGGAAGTTTGGCATTCTGAGGACTTGCAAAGAGGTCAATATCTGGAGTTCCCCAGATCCGAAAGATTTGAGCGATTTGCTCCGGATGAAGAGACCACTCGTGTGGCAGCAGAACTCGACTGAGTTTGTCTGCCAGAAGATTTTATGTGCCTGGAAGATAAACCACCAGCAGGTGTATCTGAAGACCTCCTGCAAAGGCCCAGAGGTGTAGAGCTTTGTTGCACAATGCCTGAGAGCCTGTTCCACCCTGCTTGTTCACATAGAACATAGCTACCTGATTGTCCGTCTGGACAAGAACTGTCTTGTAGCTCAGGTGGTTCTGAAATACTCGGAGAGCATAGAAAATGGCTGTGAGGTCCAGTAAATTTATGTGAAGACAAGCCTCCTGCTCGGTCCAGAGACCTTGAGTGGAGAGATTGTCCATATGAGCCCCTCAACATGATTTGGACACATCCGTCGTCAAGGTAGCTTGGTGTAGTGGCTGCTGAAAAGATGACCCTACGAGAAGGTTTTCTAGTGAATGCCACCACTGTAGGGACAAAATGAGGCGTGCAGAGTTTCTGATTTTGTCCTCCAGGCGACCTGGCGTCTGTGTCCACTGAGAGGGCAGGGTCCACTGTGTTGCTCACATGTGTATGTGAGCATAGGGGACCACATGAACAGTGGACGCCATATGCCCCAGTAACTGAAGCATTTCTCAAGCAGTCAGGACAGTTTTCATAGCTGCTTGTGAAGCCAGTTGGCGAATTCGAGCACAGCGGAGTTGTGGCAGGAAAGCCCTTGACTGCCGTGTGTCTAGAAGAGCCCCTATGAACTCTAGGGACTGAGAAGGGGCGAGATGGGATTTTGGGAGGTTTATGACCAGTCCCAAGTATTGCAGGATTTGCATTGTACAGGCAAGAGCGGAGCTGGCTTCTGGAGCTGTCGATACTCAGATGAGCCAGTCGTCTAAGTAAGGGAAGATGAATATCCCTAGAGTTCTCAGGAATGCTGCTACTACAGCCATGCATTTTGTGAAGACTCTTGGGGTGGTAATGTCTTCCATGAAAGAGGAATAGAAGAAACCTTCTGTGATCCGCATGAATAAGGATATGTGTATATGCGTCCTTTAGGTCTAGAGAACATAGCCAATCCTGACTCTGAAAGTAAGGGAGAAGTGTTCCGAGAGAGATCATCTTGAATTTTTCTTGGAACAGAAACTTGTTTAACTCCCTGAGGTCCAGAATGGGCCTGTACCCCTCTGTCCTCTTGGGTATGAGGAAGTAGGGAGAGTAAAAACCCATGTCCTGCTGGGAAACAGGGTACCTCCTCTATTGCCCCTTGAGCAAGGAGTGAGGTGACTTCTTGACACAAGAGAGTGGTGAGGGTCGGCTGAGAATTGAACTCTCTTGGAGTGGAGGGAGGGGGCAAACTGTTGAAGTGGCGTTTGTATCCCTCCGTCACAATGGAGAAAGTCCATTGTTCTGATGTTATTTGTTGCCATCTCTCGACAAAATGATAGAGTCTGCCTGGAATGCTGAGAGGCTCTGGACCCTTTAGAGGTAGGATGACTAGGTTCCCTAGAAAGGAGTCAAAGACCTTGAGGAGGTTGTGTCTGCTGAACTGGTTGAGCTCTGGGGACTTGAGCCTTGCTCTGTAGTTTGGGTTGCTGCTGCCCCTTTTGGGGGGCATGGACTGGGCAGTGTACAGTCTGGGTGTAAGATGGATAGAATTTCTTTTTTCTTGTTGAAAAAGGGTTTCTTAGCTGTCTTTTTCTTAGCTGGGTTGGCAGTGGCCCTTAATAATCTATTCAAGGTGGTGTTCTCGGACTCAAGCTGGGAAGCTTTGTCCTGCCAATCCTTGCCAAAGAGGTTCTCTCCTGTGCAAGGAATATTCCCCAGCTTGTCTTGCACCCACTGTTCCAAATCAGATGCTTGTAACCAAGCAATCCGACGTGCCCCGATAGAGATAGCAGAGGTTCTGCTAATACATTCAAAACGGATAGAAGGGCCTTTTACCTGAGCCCTTATGTTGGGGAGGGGCAGCGGTCTTTTTTGAGAGCCTGGTCCTCATCACAAATTCTGTCTCCAGCTTAGCAGCCTTGTCAGTCATGGACTTGCCAAAGATATTCTCTCCTTGGCATGGGACATCAACCAATTTGTCCTGAGCCCATTGCTCGAGATCAAACAACTGTAGCCAAGCCTGGCGTCGGGCACCGATGCACGTCGCTGCTACTCGAGCCGCTGACTCTAAGCCGTCATAGGCTTTCTGAGACAAACTTGGAGCACTCACGGATGGCCTTGGCTGCAGGGGTTCCTCAGACAGACCAGCTAAGAACCCAGCTATTTGCTTTGCCAGGTCTCTCAGGTACATGCCCCAGGTACAGCTGGTAGGCCTAAATGCAGCTGATGAGCATCGGGCCCTGGTAACACTTTCTGCCAAGGGCGTCCAAGATGCATGCCTCCCTGCCAGGAGGCACCGAGGTGTGCATCTTCTGACACTTCAGTCGATGCATGGCCGACTCCACCACCATGGGATTGTGCAGCAGCTGTGATTTCTGGAAGCCCAGGCTCCGGCGGACTTGATACATCGAGTTGAGCCGCTTGCTTATCACCAGCACCGATGCCGCTGTCTCCCACACATGGAGCATTAGCCGTTCCAGGATGGGAGGGATGGGCACCATAAGTGATTCCCTCGGAGGGGCCTCGTACTGGAGGATTTCTAGCTCCTCCGCCTGAGGATATTCCTCCAATTCTGTTGGGAATGCTAGGGCTTTAGACATGTCCCTGACGAAGTCAAGGAATGCCATGTCCTCCGGCGGGGACCACCACCAGGGCTCTGAAGTTGGAGAGTCCGAGGGGACGATGGTGATAGGTGTTGGGCGACTCCTTGTCCTTTGTCTCCCACTCGGAGTAATCCATCGAGGACTCGATGGAAGGATGATCCGCAGGCCCCAGGGTTGACCCCGGCCCGCAGTCCTCAGAAGCCCCATGGCAGGCGCAGAGCGCACTGGCTGGGGATGATCATGGTCTCGTTGAGCAGGAACTGGATCGAGACCTCGGCCAAGGATCAACTCAAGGGTCTCGAGGATCAGCTTGGCCTCCGGGGATGTCTTCAATGTTGAGAGCCTGGTGGTCGGGGCAGAGGAACAGGTCGTACCGGACAACAGCGCCAGCTGCTGGTCCATGAAGGCAGACAAACTGTGCTCCAGGGCCACCATTCTGGACTCCAGGCCAGAAGGCTCTGAAGGAATTCGGCCCGACACCAGTTCCCCCGAAGGGGTATCCTTGACGAAGATGGTGTCTGGCGACAGAAGCCGATACAAGTCCGATCCCTCGGACAAACGTCTCGGACTGCGGGACCTGGCTCGGGACATACCCGGCCTTTCAGATACATCCAGGGATGCTGCCTTCAAGGTCTTTTTTTTCTTGGGTTCCCTCAAGGGAGCCACCCCCTCCGAAGAACACTGTAGAGCCACTCCAACATGCCATGGCTTCAGATGAGGCCCTGGCTTTCAGAGGTAGCAGGGACTTGGGAGAAAAATTATCATGCTGCAGAGACCGCATGCTGTGGAGTTGTAGTCTGGCCCAAGACAGCGAAGGCAGTAGTTCTGTGTGTCTGTCAAAGACATAATTTTTGCACATCTATCACACTTTTTAAAACCACTGGTAGTCATGGGGGAAAAAAGTACCCCAGCGAAGTCGAAGACCCACTGAACTGCCAGTTGGAAAAAAGGTGCAGAGACGCCAAAGAGGAGAAAACTACAAAAAGGACCCGCACTCGATGCCGAGACAGCGAGGTCAGGTGGCGGAAAGAGTACCAGTGCAGTACCAGAGGCGAGTACGAAACTCAGGCTGAAAAATCAACTTTTTCCGGGGACAAGTCAGAAGGGCTCCACAGAAAAAAGGAGACTGAGCTAGATAGAACCCTTGGGTGGGAAGGAGACCACGCATGTGTGGTGGCATCTCCCAAAGGCTTTCTTTGAAAGCTGGGAGAATGCTTCCGCAAGGGCTCCATCGGCGCCGACGTCACCCATATGCGAGGACTGACTTCCTGTTTGTTCCCGGAGAACGGCACGTTCAAGTAGTTTAGAAATGAAGGGGAGGAAGGAGATGGGTTGATAGTTAGAAGGGCAGGATGGATCTAGTGAGGGTTTCTGGAGGAGAGGTGTAACAACAGCATGCTTGAAGGCTGCAGGGACAGCTGCAGTACAGAACGATAGGTTGAGAATATGAGAGATGGAAGGACAACAGTGGAGGAGATGAGGTTTAGAAGACTGGTGGGAATAGGATCAGAGGAGCAAGTAGTGGTTTTACAGGAGGAAAGGTGGTTTGTGGTTTCCTTCTCAGAGATCAAAGAAAAGGAAGAAAGGGTAGCAGAGGTTGGGGGGGGGGGGGAGTTAGAAGAGGGAGAGAAGGGAAAGTAGCTGACATCGTGAGGAATTGGAAGGTGATCTTATGGATTTTGTCATGGAAATAGTCAGCCAGGGTTTGGGCAGAAAGGGAAGGAGGAGTTTGAGTCAGAGGCACCTTGCTGAAGGTTGTAAAGAAATGGCAAGGGTCAGAGGCAAGAGAGTTAGTCAGATGGGCATAATAGTCTTGTTTGACAAATGCTATGGCTGACTGTAAAGAGATAAGCATGAATTTGAAGTGTAGAAAGTCCGCAAGGATGTGGGATTTGAGCCAAGCACGCTCAGCTGAATGGGCACAGGAACATAGATAGCGGAAAGTGGAAGACAGCCAGGGCTAGAGTATAGTACGCCTCACAGGATATGACATGGGAGGAGCAAGAGCATCCAGAGCAGAGAGCAATAAGGAAGATGATCTTCCAAGATAACTTCAGTGAAGTGGTGGCTAAAGGTTCGAAAATGGCTTTAGAAGTTGTGCCAGAACCACATTCAGATCCCTGGCCACCGGAGGCAGCTTAATGGGTGGCTTAGACAGCAGGAGACCCTGCATTAAGCGTGCTACTAAGAGGTGTGAGGAGATAGGCTCTCTATCCATTGGTCTGTGAGAGGCCGCAATGGCACTAAGGTGAACTCTCACTGAGTTAGTTTTAAGACATGTCAAGGATAAGTGGAGGAGATATTATAGAAGAGTCTCCACTGAGCAAGAAAAGGGGTCAATGTCCTTTTGGGAACACCAGAGGGAAAACCTATACCATTTGAAGGCATAAGATCGCCTGGTGGAATATTTATGAGATGCAAGGACATCCTTGACCACCTGTGGTAAGTCGAGGTCGGTGAGCACTAGCCCTTCAGCAGCTATGCTGTCAGGCATAGGAAGTGAAGAATGGGATGAAGGAGTGTCCCGTGATCCTGAGAGAGGAAGTCGAGCACACGTCTTAGGTTGATTGGCTGAGTCTGTGCAAGGCGAAGAGACGGAGCAAACAACGTTTGACGGGGCCAAAAGGGGGCTATGAGAATCATCAAGCCCCAAATGGCCTGTAGCTTGAACAGCATCTTGGGTATCAAGGGGATCCAGAGGGAATGCGTAGAGCAGTCGCTGTCCCCCATGGAGAACGAAGGTGTCTGGGGTGAAGGAGCCCTGGAACAGAAGAGTGGAAGCTTTGTGTTTTGCAGAGTAGCAAAAAGATCAATGAGTGGGGTTTTCCACATTTGGAAGATGCAAGCAGTCATCTCCCATTGCAAGGTCCATTTGTGTGGATGGAGGATACGGCTTAGCCTGTCTGCTAGGACACAGAGTTAAGCCGGGAGGTACACCACTCAGAGGTAAATGCAGTGAGAGATGGCAAAGGTCCATAGACAAATCGCTTCTTCGCAGAGGGGACGGGACACTGTCCCCCCTCTGTTTGTTTATATAGAACATGACAACTTAGTTGTCCGTTCTGACTAGAATAGGTTGCCCCAATAGTTGGGACTGAAAAATCCTTAGAGCATTTGTCAGTGCTCGTAGATCTAGCAGGTTGATCTGCAGGGCAGATTGCTGTGGTGTCCACAGTCGCTGTGTGTTCATGTCATTCAGATGCACCCTCCAACCCAGCATGGAAGCACCATTCATCAGGGTGCATCGAGGTGGAGGCATCTGAAAAGGTGACCCGACAAGTAGGTTTTGTGGGAGACACCACCACTGAAGGGATTTGATCAGTTGAGGGACGATGTGGCTCTTGTCTCTGAGACAATCCCTTGCTTGCGTTCATTGAGAAGACAGAGCCCACAGTGCTTTTCACATGTGTAATTGAGCATAGGGGATGACATGGATTGTGGAGGCCATGTATTCTATTAGTCATAACATCTCTTGAGCTGTTACTCGGCTTTGATGTTGTACCCCTTTTGCCAGTTGGATGAGGTGGGCACAGTGATCATGCAGAAGGAAAGCTCGGGCCTGTCGAGTGTCAAAAAAGTGCTCCAATGAACTCTAGGCTATCGGTCGGAGCGAGGTAGAACTTTGGAAAGTTTATGACAAAGCCCAGGTGTTGGAGCACTATGATGGTGCGATGAAGGAAGAGCTTTACCTCTTGAGGGGATCAGCCAATCGTCTAAGTAAGGAAAGACGAATATACCCAAAGTGCATAGGTAGGCAACAATGACAGCCATGCATTTTGTGAAGGTTTTTGGGGCGGAGGCTAGACCCGAGGACCTGATATTGATAATGGTTTCCTTGAAACATGAATTGAAGATATTGAAGATACTGTATGCAAATGATGGATTAGTATATGCATGTACACCTCTGAGGTCTGGAGAACATAGCCAATCATGTCTCTAGAGGTATGGTAGAAGAGTTCCTAGTGCAACCATTTTGAATTTCTCTCAGACCATGAATTTGTTTAGGTCTCTGAGCTCCAAGATGGGCCTGAAGCCTCCTGTTTTCTTTGGAATAAGAAAGTATAGGGAGTAGAATCCCAACTTTTCTTGAGGAGGAGGAACTCTTTCTATGATACCCTGGGACAACAGGGTGGTCACCTCTTTTTTTAAGAGAGTGCTTTAAAGGGGTTGTGTTGGAGAATCCCCTGTGAAACAGGTGGAGGGTAAGGTTTCAAAGTGAAGCTGATAACCCCTTTGGACAATCTGGAGCGTCCACTGCTTTTCTGTTATGAGGTGCCACCTGTGGGCATAGTGACAAAGTCTTCCTGCAATGTGGAGGAGCTGGGGGCCCTCCAGGGGTGGATTGGCAATGCTCTCTAGGAAGGAGTCAAAAAACAGATGCAGGCTGTGCAACTGGTTGAGGCTAAGAAGCCTTTGTTTTTTTTAGGTTGGCGAAGGCCCTGCTGCCTCTGCTGATGATAGGCAGCAGAAGGCAGGTAAACAGGATAGTATCTCTTTTTCTTAGAATAAAAATACTTCTTGGGAAGAGCCTTCCTTTTGGATGGGTAAGCTGTTTTCTTGGAAAGGCATTTTAGGGTGAGATTATCTGTTTTAATCTCCCCTGCTTTTTCCCTCCAATCTTTGCCAAAAAGACTTTCTCCAGTACATGGGATATTGGCCAGTTTATCCTGGACCCATTGCTCAAGGTCTGATGCCTGGAACTAGGCCATTCTGCGAACCCCAATGCAGACTGCTAAAAGCATCAAAAGAGGCCCTGGTAAGAAATTTAGGTGCTCTGGCCTTGCTTGATGAGTGTCTGGAATGCACTCCTCATCTTCAGGAAGCATGGGCGTGAAAGCCTCCAGATCTCTGGTGACATCCTTCAGTAACATGCCCATGTATAGCATGTAAGAGTTGATTCTGGCTGCCAACATGCAAACTTGGAAACACTGATGCCCAAAGGCATAGAGTGTCCTCGAGTCTCTGCTGGGAGTCATGTATGACGCCCAGTAGAATGGTTCTTTGAGCTCTTTATTCAACACATTGCTGATTGCACCACCATTGAATGATGGAGGAGCTGAGGTTTTTGGAAGACTGGACACTCGGTATATGGTATCGAGTCTTTTGCTGACAGACGGAACCGTGAACGGGGCCTCCCATATGCGGAGTATAATGTCCTGCAGGATATGAAGCACCGATAATGTAGCTGCCTCTTTGGGCGTGGGAAGGTGGAGTATTTGAAATTTCTTCACCCTCTGTTCCTTCTCCGAGGCTACTGTGATGGAGAGTCCCACTGCCATGTCCAGTATGAAGTCCTGAAAGGATATATCTTCTGTTGGGGACAGATGCCGTTCCTGAAGCAGAGAAGGGTCCGAAGGGATGTCGGGAAGTTCTCGGGAATCAAGTGACCCCCCTTCAGATTCTGATGAAGTTGAATCAGAGTCTGGAAAGAAATCAGAGTATCAACGGTCTTGTGTTCGACCCCGATGCTTTGAGGAAGTCAATGCTTGATTCTGATACTCCAAGGTAACGGAACCGAAAGGCATGGGAGCATCAATCTGTTGGATACCGGGGTTATCGAGTGGTTCCAATGGAGGAATAGGCCTCGGATGCTCTGACGATGCCAGTTTGAGGGGCTGCATCGGGCCCAATACAACTGGCTGTAGGCTCGGTGCCGAAACCTGCACTCCTGAAGCTCCCGATGTTATCGGTACTGAGACTGCCAAGAGTGCTGCCAAACTACTCTTGCGAGCCAGCATGCGCTGGTCTAGGGAGATGGCCGATGTCTGGGTGGAATCATGTACGGGGCTCTGAGCCACCATCCCAGAACATGTAACCGGTAGCTCTCTGGAGGTCGATGCCTTGGGAGTGTCCTGGAGCCCCACTTGTGCTCTGGAGGACAAATCTTCCGCCGGGACTGTTTGGCTGGCCAGTCTGCATCAGAAGCACCTCTAGGGGAGTTTTGATGCTTATGTTAGGACATTTCCCTGGCTTTGGAATCGTTCATAGATGCAGAAGATTTGGAAACAGCTCCAGATTGACTTACTGTTGTGTTTGGACTTTGAAGAAGCCTGAGAAGTCATTGATGCCCTTGAAGTGGAAGCCACTACGACTAAATCCAAGGCAAAGGAGTGGAGGAGTAGCCTAATGGCTAAGAACACAGGCTTGGGAATCCAGAGACCAGGGTTCGATTCCCACTAGCACTCCTTGTGGCATTGGGCAAGTCACTTAACCCTCCATTGCCTCAGAAAAATCCAAGTTTTCAATGTCCCTGTTTAATGTATGTTACCAAGTTTAAGTTTCAATGTAAACTGCTTTGATTGAAATGATAAAGCGGTATAGAAAACCTGTTAAATAAACAACAATCCAAACTGTCTGGCTTAGCTCTTTACACCTCTTTTTATCATTTGTTGGCACAAAGGACAAACTGTGGGTTCATGCTCAGGACCCAAACATTTTAGATACCAGTCATGTTTGTCAGTGGCCAAAACGGTACTGGTACACTTGGTACATTTTTTAAAACTGCTGACTGGGTTTTCCATGCCTGAAAAGTTGTCGTTAAGATTGAAGAGAAAGCTATGGAGGCCTAGTTTAGTGGTGAAAACCACTTGAAAATCAGAAGAAAAAAAACTGAAAAAAGAAAATTATTGGGACCGGTATCAGATTCGATGGAACCGGTGACAACGAAAAGGCAGAAGCACGACGTATCCTGAAGGGTACAAAAAAAGAGACATTTTTCGGCAGTGACAGGACGAAGCGTCCTATTGGCTTTGTGGAAAATGAAGAACTGAGGAGAGGAGTTGGGAATGCAGACCATAGGAAAATGGTTAAGAAAAAACTAAGGGGTATGTTTACTAACCAGTGGTAGCGGCTTCCGTGCGATATCGGAGCCGCGGCTCCATTGAATTCAATAGGGCCACAGCTCTGATAGTGCATGGAAGCCACTACCGCTGTTTAGTAAACATACCCTTAAAAGGAGCAACTGCAAAGGTTAAGCCTCTAGGGCTGGGTATTATTTAAATATACAGTCTTGGAAGCCCACACCAGATGAATCCCACACTAAGAAAGGTGAAAGGAAGGCCAAACGACAGCCAGCATGACTTAAAGGTGAGTTCAAAGAGGCTATTATAGCAAAAAGAAAATCCTTCAGAAGATGGGAAAAAAAGCCAAATGACAAAACAAGAAACAACATAAGTATTTGCAAGTTAAATGTAAGACACTGATATTGTAGGCAGAGAGAGAATTTGAAAAGAAGCTTGCTATGGAAGAAAAAGCACATAAAATCTTTTACAGGTACATCCATAGCAAAATACCTGTGAGCGAGCCAGTTGGACCATTAGATGGGTAAAAGGGGCACTAGGGAAGGACAATGCCACAGAAGAGAGAATGGATGAATCCTTTGCTTCAGTCTTTACTGAAGATGTATCAAAGGAATTTAAACAAATCTCGATAAATAAAGATGTCTTAATACAGCTATTTGATAAACTGAAGAGCAGCAAGTCACCTGGACAAGATGGCATACATCCTAACATGCTGAAAGTACCGAAATGAGATTGCAGATCTACCTTTAGTAATCTGTGAACTATCCTTAAAATCATCTGTAGTACCTGAGAAGTGGAGAGTGGCCAATGTAAACCCAATTTTTAATAAGGGTTCTAGGGGTGAACCTGGGAACTACAGACTGGTGAGAGCTTGATGTCTATACTGGGCAAAATAGAAACCATTTCAAAGTACTTGAAAAACAGATGGCTGAGGGCAATGTCGGGATTCAATCCGAACAGGAATCGGTTCAGATCGATCGTGTCACTGCCAGAACAGAGCGTGTAGCAGCACAGCATGCATTTGCAGCGGCCCGATCCCCCCAGCCTTTTTTCTGAGTGTCTACAAGAAAAAATACTTGAAGAATCAGGCTCTATAAGTACCTCACTGGGCAGACTAGATGAATCATGCTGGTCTTTATCTGCCATCATTTACTGTGTTACATACATACATAAATAAATGCCAATGTCAAAGCATGAAGACTTAGAAAAATAAAGTAATCTAATAGGAAGGCCCAACCAGCCAAAGAGCAAAGTATACACATAATCAAAACAGCCAAAAATGGTGCAGAAATATACAAGACAGAGAATAGCAGGAGGCTACCCAACACATACATGCTCTCCGTTTAACTTCGGTTATGTTAAACTCAAGACAGAAGGGTGGTCTAGCAGGATTCCGGGAAAGGAAATTAATGATAAGTGAAATTTCTCCTTCCAATACCTCCTGCTAGACATCCAGACCAGTGAGCAGTACCAAAGCTCCACACTTGGGCAGGAAGAAACAGCCGTTGCCAGAACAGAGTCTCCGAAGCAAGCGATACTGCTAGGCAAAAGTAGATGGGGAGAACCAAGTGGCAGCCCTGCAAATATCTAGTGGATCCACTCAGGATCATTCTGCTCAAGAAGTTGCCTATATCTGCGTCAAGGGGGCACAGAGCCTTGCAGGAACAGGCTTATTTCACAAAATACAGGCCAACTCAATGGCCTGCTTAATCCAACGTGAAATAGTTGCTTTAGAAGCGGCCATCCCTTTACGAGAACTGAAGGTTAAAACAAAGAAGTGATCTGTGAGGCGAAAGGCACTGGTCACCTTGAGATAGCGACACAAGGCTCTGCCAGTATCGAGAGAATGAAGCTCGACATCATGCTCGGTACAGTGTTGCTTTAAAAAATGGAAGCGACACCATTTGATTTACGCGGAAAGAGAAGAGAACCTTTGGCAAAAAGGAGGGAACTCTGCATAAAGTGACCCCTTCTGGAGAGAAAGATAAAAAGGGATCTCTGCAAGAAAGTGCCTGAAGCTCAGATACACAGCGAGCCAAAGTAATAGCCACAAGGAAAACAGTCTTGAGCATTAAATCTTTAAGGAAGCTCTGCACAAAGGCTCAAAGGGTGCGCGTATGAGTGCGCAGAGTACTAAGGACAGGTCCCAAGCCAGCACAACCAGATGGAGAGGCATCCGGAGGGTACGAACCCCATGAAAATACCTGGACAGTGTCATGTAGAAGACCCTTCTGAGTCCATGGAGCTAAGTGAAGCAGAGGAATTTGCTTCAGAAACTGACAGGCAGGCAGAGCACATGGCTCAGGGTTTCCAAGGGAAAGGTAAACAAAGTGAGTCACGAGAGGAGCAAACACGCCCATGCTGCAACGTATCCCCAAGCTCAGAAGTTAAGGCAAAATACCTGGTTGGGGGAGGGGCAGAGCTGAGCCCTAAGAAGCAGGGATATAAAAAGTCCTCACTAGATTTGACCAGGAGAGCAACAGAGGAGGTGAAGAGAGCAAGGAAGAGAGCAACGGGAGACACAGCACAGGAAGCCAGAGTAAGAAGGACTCAGAGAGCCTATGCCCAGAAGCCAGGTGGGAGCAGCCCAGGACCGGTGCCATACCTTGAAGGCAGCCGGAGGGAGAGACTGCCTGAGAGGCTAGTTTGGGAGCACTCAGAAACTCCAGAGAGAGAGAGGTGCTGGCCAGAGGATATTTGTATGTCTGAGGAAAAGGCTGAGAAGCTAAAAGGCAGGAAAACACATCCAGTGTTTGGAACCCTTGCTGGCCCAGCAGTGCTGAGAAGTTCTTCCTTTCTAAAGCCAAAAGGTAGGCTGCACAAATTATACAGAGGTGAAACTAGCTATAAAAGTTTTCCTTGTGCTTGCCCAGAAGTGTTGGACTCTCCTTATACTAACTCCAATATATACGGTACTTCACAACCCTGCTCAGTAGAGTGCTATGAAGAGAAGCCTCGGGAAGACAGAGGGGGAGTGTACTTTGAAACGCCGTATAGCAGTGTGCAAACTTACCCAGCTGATAGTGATTCAGAGGAAATGCAGATAGGGCCTGTTATTGAGGATATAAGAGATGAGCAAATGGACTGCATGTTATCACTAGCTGATCATATTATATCACTTTGCTGACCAGGCTGTTAAGAAGGCTGTCTAACAGCAGAAGAAAAGCAAAGCGTTTCTTTTTGTATAAAAAGCGACTGTTACTTTTGTGTTTGTGTTGAGCACTGCATATTTTGAAGCTTGAAGCAAAAGAGGCTGTTTTGTCCTAAATTCCTGAAATGTTTTCTTTATGCCAGTTGCATATGGCTATTTTGTCCTAAGTTTTCACATGCATTTAATCCGCCCGGAAGGGGAAATATAAACCTTGTCATTTTGCCTGAAACTACTCGACTACAATTACTTCTTTCTTGGAGAGTAAGAGGAACTACAACTCCCATAAGGCAGTGCAGGAACAAATGCTCTGCCACACTTTCTAAGTTAGGATACCCAGGCTGACCAACCCTACGTGCCCAGGCTCTGGGAAGGCTACTGGTGACACAGGCTAATGACTGCCCGCACAGCAGGCCCCTGAAGCAAGTTAAGGCAGCAACCTGCATGTTCAGCGAATTGAAAGCAAGACCTTTTTCAAAGCCATCTTGAAGGAAAGAGAGAACATCTAGCACTTGCGTTTTCCAGGGCGACAGAGACTTCTGGAAATACCAGAAAGAGAAGAGGCGCCAGACACGGTCATACACATGATTAGTGGAAGGACGGTGCGCCTGCAATAAAAGTAGCCACTGCCAAAGGTGAGTAACCCTTATGACTCAAGCGGTGCCGCTCAAGAGCCAAGCCATGAGTGAGTAAGGTGTGCACCAATCTCAAAAATTAGTAATTTATGTAGGACATGCCAACAGGAGGAGAGTGGTTTAATCAATCTCGAAAGCTGGAGACCTCCATTTTAATCAAGCTTATGGTTCAAGCTCATTAAAATGAAAGGATGCTTAGCTTATGAAGATCAGCAGTGAAATGAGGTACAAACTTAATCCAGAGGATGAAGCAACCGCACCTTTTTTTTTTTTTTTTTTTTTTTTACTTTTTTTATGTTGGGCATGCCAACATTCCCTCTTGATTCATTTCACATCACTACTGGGAATTTTTGATAATGAGTGAGTAAGGAGCAGGATCTTCCATGACTATGGGACCCTGCTAAAGGAGACTCCATCGTGACTCAAGAGGTACTGGCTTTGCTATCTGCAGGCAAACCAGATCGATGTACCATGGACAATGTGGCCAGTCCAGTGATGAGAGAATGATCCAGCCGGAGTGTTGCTCTACCCAACAGAGAACTCTGTCGATCATCCGCCACAGGGAAAAGGATGTACAGAAGCTGGGGTAGAGGCCAAGGTTGGACTAAGACATTGAGGCTCTGAGAGCATAGCTCTTTTCAACAGCTGAAGGTGGCTGGCACCTTGGTATTGGAGGCGGTGGCCATGAGATCTAGATCTGGGCACCCCACCGGTGAACAATGCGCTTGAATACCCAAGGTGCAAGCTCCCATTCGCTGGGATCTAATGCATGATGACTGACGGAGTCTGCCTGAACGTTATGCCCACAATGTGTTATGCCCATAGTGCTCGTAGATTAATCTTTCCATGGGCAGAGTGCAAAGACATCTCTCGCACTACACTCCCAGACACTTGATGCTCTCTTGTCTGTTGAGATAAGCCACTGTCGTGGTATTGTCCAACAGGACTCGGACTGCCCAGTCTCGGAGAAGAGGATGAAAATGATGCAGAGTGAGACGTACTGCCTGGACTTCAAGACAATTGATCGGCCAAGCAACTTCACGACAGGACCAAACTCCCTGTGCTGACTGTCCCAGACAGTGTGCTCCCCACCCAGTTAGGCTGGTATTGGAGATCACAAGAGTCCATTGGGGAGTCTCGAAAAGCATGCCTTCCAGCATTAAAGACTGTGGCATACAAGTGATTGCAGAGGAAGATGGATCTGGTAATCCTGCAAATAAGTGATGGAGAATTGTAGCAGGCTCATGTGAGCATGAGCCCAAGGAACTAAATCCAGAGCAGCTGCCACGGTTCAGAATCTGCAAATAATCCCATGTTTTTGGAGCTGCCAGGCGCTGAAACCTCTGGAACTTCTTATGGAACTGGGCACGAAGCTTCCTGAAGCATTCCTGCACAAGAAAGATGCATTCTGCCTCTGTGCTGAACCGCATACCCAGGAACTCGAGAGACTGACAAAGTCACAGATAACTTTTGATGTAATTCATTGCCCAACCCAGATGTTCCAAAAACTAAATGACGCAAAAAACCACTGAAACTGCTTTCTCGTATGACTTGGCTCTGATCAACCAATCGTCGAGATAGGGATGCACCCTGATATCCTTGCGTGCAAGAATGTGGTGACAACCACCTTGACTTTGGGAAAAGGTACAAGGAGCCATGGCAAGACCAAATGGAAGAGCACAGAACTGATAATGCTGATACAGAACAGCAAAGTGCAGATAGTGCTGATAGTCCTCACACATCGAAATATACAAAATTAAGAGACACCAGGAACTTGCCTGGTCAGTCCACTTGAATAACCAACCTTAGAGTTCCATCCAGAAGTGAGATACTCAAAGAGAGTGGTTTACACCCTGAAGGTCCAGGATAGGTCAGAAAGAATCATTATTTTGGGAATCTCAAAAATACATGGAATAACGTCCAGATTTCTTTTCTGACAGAACAACAAGGCAGATCGCCTTAAGTTGGAGGTGGCGCTGGAGCGTTATCTGGACCACTGCCTTCTTCGCAGTTGACCTGCAAGGAGAAATTAGGAAAGCATCCCGGATGGTCCTGATGTAATCGAGAGAATAGCCCTATGAGAATACATCTAGCACCTACTTGTCAGAGGTTATACGGGTCCATTCTCGGGAAAAAAGGTGCAGCCACCCACCAACCTGCAACACCCCTAAATGGACCCCAAACCCGTCAATGGGAGGACCGCACTGTACATGAAAAGTTGTTGGAGGTGGTAAAATTTTTTCTTGAACAGCGAGGACCTCGAATGCCTGGGGCTTGAAGCCTATTTTAGTGGAAGAATAGCTAGACTTTCCAGGGTGGTAACTATGTGAATCTCTGAAACGGCTTCTAGAAGAAAAAGAGACAAAAGTTGAGCGGAGGGATGCCAGGATCCGGATTTGGGCTTATCCTTCAGCAACCTTTGAGACATAGCATCCCCCAAATCTTTCACAAGTTTTTCCAGTTCCTCCCCAAACAGAAGCCTGCCCTTGAAGGGGAGCTTGGCCAAACGAGACTTGGAGGCTGCATCAGCATTCCAATGGCGAAGCCAAAGCCACCTTCTGGCCACTGTAATGGCAGCAACTGAACGAGCAGCCAAGCATATCAAATAATAAAAAGAATCTGCTACATAGGCAGTTATAGATTCCAAATGAGCGAAGGTGGGGTCTTCTGACAAGAGCTGGATCCAATGCAGTAGGCGTGGGTAACCAAACTTTCAGACAGGCTTGTAAAACCAAAGACGAATAAAAAAAGGCCATTTATGAGACTTTCTACCTTCCAGTCAGTCTGATCCTGGAGAGCCGCTTTACCCAATACTGGGATCGTTGTATGCTTTGTGACTGCCATTACGAGAGTATCCAACCAGCTTGTCCATGGAGAACAACAGCAGTTGAAACAAAATAATACACCCTTCACAGCCACACAAACTCAAAAAATCATCAGCATTTTTTTTTTACTTGCAGGGAGAGCAAGCACACACATACATATAAAACAACGTTTAATATTTTAAAGTATGATGCCTAATTATGCATTGTTACAGGATTGCTGTGGGAAGAGTGGTATTGGAATGATCATGATTGAGTTTAATTATCCAATTTTTTTGGGGGGGAGAAAAAGGCCAGATTAGCCTAAGGTGCCCAATACCCTTACAGAAGGGTTGGAAAAAATTCCATGAATTATTCTCTGCATGCTTTCCCCACTTATTTATTACTATCTTATCAATGCTGATCTTAATTCCAAGATTACTAGAGGCTTTAGTAGGGTTCACCCAGAGGATCTTACTGTTTTGCCTGCTTTTTTTCCACCTTACTTTAATGGCCTTTCCTTAAGAGGATCTTACGCTGGAATTCAAATCTATGCTCTGTTGCTGACAAACTGGCCACTGCTGGGAGACTTCTGTGACAGCCAAACACTATCACCCTTGCTGCCACCATGGTCTCACCTCCTTAAGCAACAGGCCAGATACACTGAGAAAAACATGGTGGAAAGAGGTCAAGCATAAATTTCTCCTGTGCAGGGAGCATTATTCCTACCATCATGTGCAAGCAGCTTTGGCTAAGAAATTCTACTATTCTAAACTTCTTCAGCCCTGCAACAACTGTCCAAAGAAACTTTTTGACATCTTCTCTAAAACACCCTAATCTATCCTGACCGCTGTCAGTCTCTGGAGGTTCACTCTCCTGATGTCTTTGCATATTTCTTTTCTATTAAGATCAGTGATTTTAGGAATGAATTATGCCCACTCCATGCTCTTGAGGCTTTTTACATTTTTGTCTTCTCGTCCTCCTCATTTTTTTGAGCTCACTTCTCATTGTTGGACTGTGTTTAACCCGGTTTCCTTTTGGGTCATCATCCAAGGTGTTGTCCTCTATGAAGGAAGCTACCTCCCCTGTGGATTACCTCCTATGTACCTTTGTGAAAAACTCTGTGTTTGGGCTTCTCCCCTTGATTCCGGTGTTGGTTAATAGCAGCAACAGTAAAGTGTAGTTACTCACCTGTAACAGATGATCTCCGGGAACAGCAGGAATTTAGTCCTCACATATGGGTATCGTCGGTACTGACGGAGCCTGCGCGAGAACGCTCGCCAGCGTCCAATAGGAACGCTTTTGGGAGCATCCTTCAGCACATGCGCGCTGCCTTCCCCCCTTTCCAACTGTCCCTCTTCTGTTAAGTTTGTAGCTGAGTGAAAGGATAGAGGGAGAGAGGAAAGAGACAAAGAGAGAGAGAGACAACTCCTAGGGGAGGTGGGTGGGTTGTGAGGACTAAATTCCTGCTGTTCCCGGAGATCACCTGTTACAGGTCAGTAACTACGCTATCTCCAGGAACAAGCAGGAATGTAGTCCTCACATATGGGGACTCCCTAGCTGAAGATGCCAGGGAAATATCCCCAGGAAGGTGCCACCGTCGAAGGTGAGAATCCTTCCTCCCATGGATCTCTAGCATCCCACCAGGGTTGATGGGTAGGAGTTGTTTTAAGTTTGAAAAAGATTTTGAAGAACAGCTTGGCCAAAGAAGGCATCCCGACGGGAGGCTTTATCTAGGCAGTAGTGGGCTGTGAAGATGTGTACCGAAGCCCAGGTGGCTGCTCGACAAATGTCATCGATAGACACAGGGTGGAGATTAGCCATGGAAGCTGCCATGGCTCTCACATTGTGAGCTGTGAAGAGGAAACCCTGAAGAGGAAGACCCTTACTCTCATAAGTAAAGGATATGCATTGGGCAATCCATTTAGATAAAGTTATTTTGGAGACTGGAAATCCCAAATGACTAGGGTCAAAAGCTACAAAAAGTTGCGAGGACTTTCTATGTTGCTGTGTTCTTTGAATGTAAAAGGCTAAGGACCTTTTACAATCCAAAGTATGAAGGTTTCTTTCTGCATTAGAAGCGTGAGGCCTTGGAAAAAATACAGGAAGATAAATTGATTGGTTTAAATGAAAAGGTGAAACCACCTTTGGCAAAAAGTGTGGGTGAGTTAGAAGAACAACCTTATCATGATGAAATATAGTATACGGAGGATCAGCCACTAAAGCTTGCAATTCACTAATGCAACGGGCAGAGGTGATTGCAATCAGGAAGGTGACCTTCCAAGTCAAAAACTTAAGGGCTCTAGTGGCTAAAGGTTCAAAAGGCGGCCTCATGAGCTGCCTGAGAATTAGATTTAGATCCCATGCTACCGGTGGTGGCTTCATGGGAGGTTTAGTTAATAAAAGGCCTCTCATAAATCTTGATAGGAGTGGATGAGAGGAAATTGGTTGTCCATTTAGAGGCTTATAAGAAGCTGCAATTGCACTAAGATGGACTCTTACCGAATTGGTCTTTAACCCAGAATTTGATAAGTGAAGGAGATACTCTAGTATCGATTCTAAGGGTATGACCAGGGGGTTTAATCCCTTCTTGGAGCACCATATAGTAAAACGTTTCCACTTGAAGGCATAAGATCTTCTTGTGGAAAGTTTCCTAGAAGCCTGAAGGATATCTTTTACCTGCTGGGACAGGTTGAAATTCTGGAGGTCTAAGCCTTCAACAACCAGGCCGTGAGGTGTAGGGACTAGGGATTCGGGTGCCATAGCATCCCGTTCTCCTGGGAAAGGAGATCTGGAGCATGCCCTAACTCCAGAGGTGGCGCTTGAGAGAGATGCAGAAGCAGGGAATACCACGTTTGGCGTGGCCATCGTGGAGCTATGAGGATCATGCGACCCCTGTCTCTCTGAAGTTTGAAGAGTGTCTTGGGGATGAGGGGAATGGGTGGGAAGGCATAAAGGAAGTCCTGACCCCAGTGAAGGAGGAAGGCATCCCTTGCCTGACAATTGTGCGCCGGAATCCTGGAACAGAACCGGGGAAGTTTATCATTCAGTGGACTTGCAAAGAGGTCTATGTCTGGAGTGCCCCAGAGATGAAATATCTTTGCCACCAGGTCTAGGTGGAGTGACCACTCGTGAGGTAGCAGTACTCGACTGAGTTTGTCTGCCCAAAGGTTTTGAATGCCTGGAAGATATACCACTAGAAGGTGAATTTGATGCTCTCTGTCGAGGGCCCATAGTTGTAAAGCTTCGTTGCATAACAACAGATAGCCTGTCCCGCACTGCTTGTTCACATAGAACATGGCTACCTGATTGTCCGTCTGGACTAGAACTGTATTGTAGCTGAGCTGGGCATGGAACACTTGAAGAGCTAAATAAATTTCTCCAGGACCAAGCAGTAAGTCAGTCCTCACATATGGGTGACGTCGGCGTCGATGGAGCCCTCGTGCGGAGCATTTCCCCAGCTTTCAAAGAAAGCCTTTGGGAATGCAGCGCGCATGCGCGGTCCTCTTCCCGCCCAAGGGTGCCATCTTGCTCAGTCTTCTTTTTTCCGCGGATCCCGACGGACATGTGTCCTAGTCACCCGATTAAAAGTTGATTTTTCCTTTGAAGATTTGTGGTTTTTTACCGGTTTGACACCAGTTCCCCTTCCCGCCTGGGCACGGTACACCGGTATCGAGCCCGGAGCTGTTTTTTTTGGTTTTTGTCCTTAGTGACTAGCGTTCTCGCTCTTTTTCTTTTTCACTGGCAGCCAGGTCTTTTGACCTTGCAGGGGCCCTTTTTCTCCCGATGGCTGCCAGTGGGTTCAAGAAGTGTGATCGGTGTAAGAAACTGATGTCTCTCACCGACACACACGACTGCTGCCTCCGGCCCGATCATGACCCGATGATCTGTGGCCCGTGTGGCAAAATGTCCTCGAAGGCGTTGAAGAGCCGTCAGCATCAGTGAGAAAGGATCTTCTCTGACTCCGCGTCCGGCCGGGCCCGGACTTCGTCAGAGGCCTCAACATCTCGGGAGTCCGACCCCGAGCATTGTCGGGGCTCCTCTGAGTGGGGGTCTCCCTCACGGGAACAAAAAAGGAAGAAAAAACCCACGAGGGTGGCGTCGGTGGACGCTCTTGGTCCCTCGAGGGCCAGGTCGCATAGCCCCAACCGCCGTCCCGGGTCCTCAGAGCCGGAGAGGCCTGCAAAATTGCCTCGTGTGGAGCCGGAGTTCCCAAATCATGTGGGTGCTGTAGTCCTCGTGGACTCTCCTCCGGGGGAGCCGACGTCGGCCGCGATGCCGTCAGGGGCTGAGTCGTGGGCTGCTGAGTCTCCTGAGCTCGGACTCAGGTTGACGGCCTTGGAGAGCAGTTTGGTTGCCTTCATGTACAGCAGCGGGTGCTGATCACCGGTCTGACCGGTGCACCTGCCCCGAACACCGGGACCTCGACATCCAAGTCAACCCCGGAGGCCGAGCCGATCCTCTAGTCCATGCGGTCTCGAGTCGATCCTCGGCCAAGGTCTCCCTCGGCCTCCCGTACGGGACCGAGGTCGTCGACGCCGGTACCCTCGGCATCGGGGCGGATGGCATCAGTGCCCGCCAGGCCAGAGCCGCTTGATTCCTCCTCGGAGGGGTCGGGGTGGGAGACGGAGGACAAGGAGTCCCCAGACACTTTTCGGACACAGTGCATCCCATCGGACTCACTGGAGTCCAAGCCTAGAGGCCCTCCAGTATGACTCTCCCCCGAAGGAGGCCTTTAATGTACCGGTTCCTCCGATGCTGGAACGGCTGCTCTTCCGCATGTGGGAGGCACCGGCCTCGGCGCCGGTTCTCAGCAAATGGGTTGATTCCATTTATCGAGTCCGTAAGAGCACTGGGTTCCAGAAGGCACAGCTACCGCACCACTCCATGGTTATGGAATCGGCCATGCATCGTCTGAAGAGTCAGAAGATGCACTCCTCGGTGCCCCCCGGCCGGGAGGCCCAGAACCTGGATGCCCTCGGTAGAAAGTGCTTCCAGGGCTCTATGCTGGCTTGCCACGTCCAGACCTACCAGCTGTACATGGGCATGTACCTCTGAGACCTGGCAAAGGAGATTTCCGGGTTCTCTGCTGGCCTCTCTGAGGAACCTTTGCAGAGGTTCAAGGCTTTGTCATCGTGGATTCGAGAGTGCTCGAAGTTTATAACTCAAGCAGCCTATGATGGCTTCGAGGCTTCGGCCCGAGTAGCAGCGGCCAGCATCGGTGCACGCCGTCAGGCCTGTCTACAGTCATCGGACCTCGAGCCATGGGTCCAGGACAAGTTGGTCGATGTCCCTTGCTGGGGTGAGAACCTCTTTGGCAAACCCATGGCTGAAAAGGCTGCAAAAATCGAGACACAGACTCTCACCAGGACAAGGCTGTCCAGAAAGACTGCCCCTTCTCAGAAGAAGAAGGGCTTGGGGAAAAAGCCCTTTTACCCGAGGAAGGCCTCTGCCTACAAATCCTACCCTCAATTCCAGGCCTCTAGAGCTCCCCAACAGGGTCAGCAGGCCAAGGGGCAGGAGGACATGGGACCCGTAGGCAGAAAACACCCAAGCCGCCAGCTCCGGCTCGTGCACAGCAGGGAGCGGGGTTTTGACTCTCACGGCATAGCCTCTCCCCCACAGCTGGCTCCACTCAGTACAGGAGGTCGGCTGACACTTTACGCCCACAGGTGGTCAGCTATAACAGGGGATACCTGGGTATTGAGCATAGTCCAAAAGGGCTACTTGCTCCACTTCAACCAGTTACCTCTCTCCTATTTTCCAGGGGAGCCTCCAAGACTCCCTCTGCACAGGAACCTCCTCCTTCAGGAGTTGGCAAGTCTTCTACAGGAGCAGGTGGTGGAACCGGTGCCTCACCACCTGATAGGAAGAGACTTCTATTCCAGGTACTTTCTGGTACCAAAAAGGACAAGAGGCCTCAGGCTCATCCTAGACTTGCGAAATCTCAACAAGTTCCTGAAGAGGGAAAAGTTCAAGATGCATACCCTTGGAATACTGCTGCCCTACCTCCAGCAGGGAGATTGGCTATGCTCTTTAGACCTAAAGGATGCTTATACTCACATCCTCATTCATCCAGACCACAGACAATATCTCAGATTTGTAGTGGGAGGAAATCATTTTCAGTACAGGGTACTTCCATTTGGCCTAACCTCCGCACCCAGGGTTTTCACTAAATGCCTGGCGGTGGTGGCGGCCTATCTCAGAAACTAGGGCATCTTTGTCTTTCCATACCTGGACAACTGGCTCATCAGGGGTCAGTCTCCACAGGAGGCCAGACAAGCCACTCTTCGCACTGTCTCGCTTCTCCAGCACCTGGGCTTCGTCATAAACTTCGCAAAGTCCACTTTGCTCCCCTCACAGGACCTAGAGTTCCATAGGGGCAAGGTTGGATACCTTACAAGCAATGGCTTATTTGCCGGGGAACAGGGCTCACAGACTGATGGCTCTGGCCCAGCAGTTTTGCAGTGGATCTCTGGTCTCTGCCAGACATTTCCTGAGGCTTTTGGGCCACATGGCATCCACGGTCCATGTAACTCCAAATGCTCGTCTGCATATGCGGCCTGCTCAATGGTGCCTCAGAGCTCAGTGGATACAGGCCACAGGAGACTTAAGAGACAGAGTAAAAGTGTCCAAACTACTAGCGGCCTCCCTGCAATGGTGGCTGCATCTCCCAAACCTGATTAAAGGGGTACCTTTCCAGGCACCACCACACACACAGGTGCTGACAACCGATGCTTCTCTTCAAGGTTGGGGTGCACATTGCCAGGGGGCATGCACTCAGGGCCTCTGGTCCCCTTGGGAGGCCACACAGCAGATCAATCTTTTGGAGTTGCGAGCTATTCGATTGGCTCTGCAAACTTTCTCTCATGTCCTCTCTCACCAGTCTGTCTTGATTCAGACAGACAACCAAGCAGCAATGTTCTATGTGAACAAACAAGGGGGCACAGGATCCAGGCTTCTGTGTCAGGAAGCACAGGCCCTGTGCGCCTTTGCAGTCAAACAAGGCATGTTCCTCAAGGCAGTTTATCTACTGTGGCCAAGAGAATCACCTGGCAGACAGCTGAGCAGGATTCTACAGCCTCACGAATGGCATTTGAATCCCCTAGTGGTCCAGCAGATCTTCCTAAAATGGGGTCTTCCAACCATCAATCTCTTTGCCAGTCCACTGAACCGTCAGCTGCCCAGGTTCTGTTCCAGACAACCGCATCCTCTGCGAATAGCAGCAGATGCTTTCCTAATCTCTTGGTCTACGGGCCTGCTGTATTCATTTCCTCCAATGCCTCTAGTGGCCTGAACCCTATTCAAGGTTCTTCAGGACATGGCCTCGCTGATCCTGGTAGCCCCCAGATGGCCGAGGCAACCATGGTTTCCACTCCTTCTGCAGTTGGCGGTGGACACCCCACTCCCTCTGGGGGTGCAACCCGATCTCCTGTCTCAGGATCAGGGATCTCTCCTGCACCCCAACCTCCAGTCCCTCCATTTGATGGCCTGGCTGCTGAAAGGGTAGTTCTAGCCCCCTTACTTCTACCTAGGGAAGTGGAGGAGGTGGTTTTGGCCTCTAGGAGACAATCCACCCGGAAATCTTATGCCCTCAAGTGGCGTAGGTTCTCCTCCTGGTGTGCTCAGCGTCAAGAGGATCCGTTTTCGTACCTGGTACCAATGGTGCTGCAGTATTTGCTTCACCTGTCGAACCTAGGCCTTAAATCCAACTCAGTTCGGGTCCACCTCAGTGCTCTGTCAGCGCACCACTCGCCGGTGGAGGGCCAGCCTCTGTCGGTCCACCCCTTAGTGGCCCGCTTCCTCAGAGGCCTGCTTTTACTCAAGCCTCCGATTTGTCCACCAGCCGCTGAGTGGGATTTGAATGTGGTCTAGCAACAACTTACTCGCCCACCGTTTGAGCCGATGGCTACCTGTCATTTACGCTTCCTTTCCTGGAAGGCATTGTTCTTGCTGGCTCTTACCTCGGCCAGGCATGTGAGTGAACTACAGGCTCTGGTTTCTGATAGACCATATACGCGGTTCTATAGGAACAGGGTGGTCTTACGAACTCATCCTAAGTTCCTTCCAAAGGTTGTCTCCTCTTTCCACCTCAATCAGGAGGTGGTTCTTCCGACCTTCTTTCCCAGGTCGCATGCCAGCTGGGCTGAAATGGTCTTGCATACCCTGGACTGTAGGAGGGCGTTGTCTTTCTACATTAACCGTATGCAGGGGCATCGAAGGGCTGTTCAGCTCTTCGTATCTTTTGACCCTAATAAGCTGGGGTCACATGTCTCCAAGCGTACCCTATCCCTTTGGGTAGCAGACTGTATCGCCTGGGTGTATAGGGCAGCCAGCCTCTCCTTGCAGGGTCGAGTCACGGCCCACCGTTTCAGGGCGAAGGCTGCGTCAGTAGCTCATCTCCGCTCTGTTCCGTTGGCAGACATCTGCCGGGCCGCTACTTGGTCTTCAAGCCAGACTTTTGCAGCCCATTACTGGCTCGAGAGGGAGTCCCGCAGGAACAGTGCTTTCGAACAGGCGGTACTCCGTAATCTCTTTGAGGTTTAGGCAACTCCTACCCTCCGGCCCTTGTGTTGGCTACCGTTCGGGGGCGTTCTCAGAGAAGATTCTTATCTCGCATGCTGAGGCTCTAGAGGGAGCTTATTTTTCAGCTTTGGGTTCTCGGTAGCATAGAGATGGGGAGTCCCATATGTGAGGACTGATTCCTGCTGCTCCTGGAGAACACCTGTTACAGGTGAATAACTACGCTTGCTCTTAACTCCAGGAGGTTTATGTGTAAACCAACCTCCTGTGGAGTCCAGGTGCCCTGGGTAGAGAGATGATTCAGGTGTGCTCCCCAACCCACCTGTGATGCATCTGTTGTTAGGGTGGCCTGAAAGAGGGATTGATGGAAAGGAGACCCTACTGTCAGATTTTCTAATGATTGCCATTGGAGGGACAAAATTAGTCGTTGAGAGACTGTTATTTTGTCTGACAAATGACCCGTGGCCTGTGTCCACTGTGTGGAGAGGGTCCACTGAGCTGCTCGAATGTGGAGGTGAGCATATGGGACTACATGAACTGTGGATGCCATGTGTCCCAGTAGCTGCAGTAGCTCCCGAGCAGTGAGGGAGGACTTGCCTGCTGCTTGGGAAGCTAACTGCATTATGCGAAGACACCGGGCTTGTGGAAGGAAAGCCCTTGCCTGTCCGGTATCCAGACAGGCTCCTATGAATTCTAGGCATTGGGAAGGAACTAGTTGAGATTTCGGGAAGTTTATTACCAATCCCAAGTATTGGAGGATTCGCATTGTACGAGACAGTGCAGTGCTGGCTTCTGTCACTGTGGAGGCTCGGATGAGCCAGTCATCTAAGTAGGGGAAGACAAAGATCCCCAGGGTTCGTAGAAATGCAGATACTACTGCCAAGCATTTCGTGAATACCCTTGGTGCTGAAGCCAGACCAAAGGGAAGAACCCTCTACTGGAAATGCCTTCTCCTGAAAAGGAAATGTAAAAATTTCCTGTGATCTGGATTGATAAGAATGTGAGTGTATGCATCCTTTAAGTCTAGAGAGCAAAGCCAGTCCTGGCTTTGAAGGTATGGCAGAAGAGTTCCCAGAGAAATTATTTTGAATTTTTCTCGAAAGAGATATTTGTTCAATTCTCTGAGGTCTAGAATGGGTCTGTGTCCCCCTGTTTTCTTTGGGATAAGAAAATAGGGGGAGTAGAACCCTGCACCCTGTTGAAGAATGGGTACTTCCTCTATTGCCCCTTGGGCAAGAAGACTGGAGACCTCGTGATCTAGCAGACTGTCTGCAGAGGTTTGTGAATTGAACTGCTTTAGAATTGTAGAAGGGGGTAAGCTGTGAAAATGAAGTTTGTACCCCTCCACTACAATGGACAAAGTCCAAGCTTCTGCTGTTATCTGATGCCATCTGTTGACAAAGTGGCATAACCTGCCGGGGATATTGGGGGGTTGAGGACCCCTCAGAGGCAGGAAGGCAAAGTTCTCTAGGAAGGAGTCAAAGCCCTTGAGGGGGCTGAACCTGCAGAGCTGGTTGGGCTCTCGGGCTTTTTGGTTTCTTTTGTTGTCTAGTTTGTCCCTTTTGGGCAACCTGACCTGGAGCTTGAGTCTGATGGGTATAGGAAGGATAAAACTTCCTCTTTTTTGCTAAAAGAGGGTTTTTTATAAGGCTTTCTTTTGGCTGCAGTGGCTATAGACTTTGACAGTCTATCTAAGGTAGAATTGTCAGCATCTAACTCATTAGCCTTCTCCTGCCAGTTCTTGCCAAAGAGATTTTCTCCCGTGCAAGGAATGTTGCCTAACTTGTCCTGTACCCAAGTCTGATGCCTGTAGCCAGGCAATTCGTCGTGCGCCAATGGCAATAGCAGAAGTTCTGCTGATGGATTCAAAGCAGTCAAAGGCTGCACAACTGACAAACTTGGAGACATCCTGAGCATGCTTAACCAGAGTAAGAAAGTCTTGTCTCTTATCATCTGGGAGAAATGGGCTCATAAGTTCCAAGTCTCCTGTGATTTCTTTGAGGAACATTCCCATATATAGGATATATGAGCTGATCCTAGCTGAAAGCATGGAAGCTTGAAAAGTTCTGCGTCCAAAAGCATCCAGAGTCCTGCATTCACGACCTGGAGGATTGGATGCATGTCTTTTAGCACTTTTCATCCTACGCATAGCTGACTACACTACCATAGAATGGTGTGGCAGCTGAGTTTTTTGAAAACCAGGACATGGTAATACTCGATACATAGTATCAAGTCTCCTAGAGTGAGGAGAAGTAGTCAGAGGTGTCTCCCACATTCTGAGCATCAAGTTATGCAGAATTTCATGGATAGGCAGAGTAGCTGCCTCCTTAGGAGCTTTAGGATATTGGAGGATTTCCATTTCCTTTGCTCTGGGTTGCTCCTCAGGAGCTACTGTGATTGAAAGACCTTTAGCCATATCACGGATGAAATCCTGAAATGACATGTCCTCTGGAGTTGACATTCGGCTTTGGGGAGAAGAGGGATCTTCTAAGAGAAACCCTCTAGTGCCAGCAGAATTGTCAGAGTCTTCGGAATCGGACGACTCGAAGTATTCCTGACTCCGATGCTCCTGAAAAGCACAATCCCGGTACCAATCGAAGTCGGTATCGAGGTGACCTGGTACCACTTTATCCACTCCAGCCAGAGGTGGAATAGGAAGAGTTACAATCGGGGCCGGTACTGGCATCGTCGGCACTGGTGTCTGTACCGGCATCGGTGTAGATGTCGGCACCGGTGCCCTTGGGACCACCGGTACCGCAGCTGAGAGAAGAGCTGCGATACTGCGTTCGATAGCAAGAAATCTCTGGTCTATCGACACTGCCGATGCCTGGGTGTCGTTACCGGTAAGAACGGCCGGAACCCCTGAGCATGGCACAGGTAGTTCTTGCGAGGTTGAAGCCTCGAGAACATCCTGAAGCCCCATCGATGCTTTGGAAGCCGAAGCCTCCCACCGGGGCTGTTTTGTCGGTGTGGTTCCCTCAAGGGCAATGCCAATGGCCTCTCGATGCTTAGCAGGAGGGCTACCCTTTGAGGACCGGCTTTTGTGTTTAGTTACCTGAGATCCATGGGAGGAAGAAGAGGCCCTTGACGATGTCGATGCAATGGATATGGCATCTGAAGAGAAGAGGGTGCCGAGCTTTGTGGCCCGATTCTGTCTTCCTCTTTTAGTCATCCCCATGCAGGAGAGACATTCAGTTGGAGAATGATCAGGTCCTAAACATTTTAGACACCAATCATGGGTGTCAGTGACGGAAATGGTACCGCCACACTTAGTACATTCTTTTTAAACCACTAGTTGGCTTTTCCATGATTTTGGACAGATGGGGCCTAATGCCCAAAATGTCGCCTAGCACCAAAACAGGAAAGTTTCTGAAAAGAAACAGTGAAAGTTTAGTTTAGTTTAGTTTTTTTAGGAAAGAAAAGAAAAGAACCGGCAGTACCGGTAGGCATCGTGCGGTAGGCAAGCGTGACCACAGAAAAGAATTTTAAAGATGGAATTTTCTGCGGTGACAGGGAATAGGTCCTGTTGGCTCCGCGGAAAACGAAGAACTGAAGAGGGACAGTTGGAAAGGCAGCGCGCATGTGCTGAGGGATGCTCCCAAAAACGTTCCTATTGGATGCTGGGGAGCGTTCCGTGCAGGCTCCGTCAGTACCGACGATACCCATATGTGAGGACTACATTCCTGCTTGTTCCTGGTGATTGGTCTATTCTCTCTTTCATGGAAAGATGCTTTTGCTCTCACTCTCCTTAATTTCAGATCCAGCAATTATCTCCAACTTCTCTCCAATGTCTAATCTTTTCTTTTTAACTAAAGGTATTAGTGAAAGTTGTCCATGATAAGCTTTGCAAATTCCTCAAAGATACCAATGTCCTGCACCCAAGTCAAGTGGGCTCCCATCCAAGCCATAACAATGAGTCCTTGCTTGTTAGTATGTTAAATTAGAGATTTCATCTGGGGGATGGATAGCTTGCCATTGTTATCCAATTATATCATACTGCCACTTTTGACTTAGTGGATCATGAGATGCTAATCTCTCGCCTGTTCAAACTGGGTATAGGAGGGTACAGTTCGGGTGGTTCTTAAATTTGAAATATCATTTCTTCACAGTCACTTCTGGGCTTTCCGTTTCACATGCCAGTGCTGTTCAGTATAGTTCTGGCATCATTAGACACCTTGGTGCTGAGCCTAGGTCTTAGCTATATTCTTTAATCAGATTTTCTTCTAGAGATTGCCAGCACCAACTGTTTTTCCAGACCTAGGTCCCTTGAATTTCTGTCTGGATGGTTAGCAAAGAATGTGCCTAGTTCTTCTACAACTGCCCAAAATCTGCCACAACCTCTATATCTGCATGCCCAAGCTCCACTGTACATTTAATGCATGCCTGGTACTAGCTCTAAAACATATACACAAATGTCATAATTTTCTTGCCCTTTCAAACCAGCAGCAAGGTCACTATCGGTCTTGTTTTCTTTATATGATCCAAGCTCTGTTATCCACTGTACAGCCCACTAAATTCACCATATTATACTTACTGATAGGAGCATGGAGAGCCACATGTTCCTGATATGGAGTGTAATATTTGTACTGCTTGCCACAGTATTCACAGGTATAACTGCCAGTTTCTGTGAAGAGAAAAGGACAACGAAGTAAGACTGCAGCAGTTCTCCCTCTTTCCACTGGCGCTATCTGCTGTTTTCCAGTCCCTTTCTACATTACTTTATCATTTCAGTTAAGGTAGCTACCTCATTCCACGTGACAAAGGAGAATATAGTCCTGATTTTGACCCACTGTATGAATGAAGTTTGGGTTTGCTTAGGTAAATCAACGGACAAATCACAAATGTAATTCCATGCGTGCAATGTAGCAAAATAAGGACTGGATCAAACTGTAAGGCTGACTCAGTAATCCTAGTCTCCTTAAAAACACAATGCTGGTAAGGATAAAACAAAACTCAAAAAGTGTGCCACTAGAAATCCGTGGGTGCCACTGCTACACATCCGGATGTTACACGGTTAGCATCAGTGCATGTTGTGGGTGGAGCACAGGTGACACCTGTCGCTAACCAGGCAATAGTGATATTAAGCCACTGCCCGGTTAGCAAACCATGGGTAAAGATAGGCACAGCGAAAGCTTGCCTAACTTTACCTATTGGAGCTAAACAGGCAGTGGCTCAATATTAAGCTGCCTTGGTTAGCTACAGGCTGTGTGGCGACCCTGATATTCAATTCCGGCGGTCGGGTTTGGACCCAGCATTGAATATCCAGGGTTAGTATTCAACAGCAATGACTATGCGCTTTATAAGCATTAGCTGCCACTGCTGAATATCCCCCCTTGGTATATAATAAAATAAAAGCAAGAAAGCGTAGTTACTCACCTGTAACAGCTGTTCTCCGGGGACAGCAGGAATCAGTCCTCACATATGGGTGACGTTGACGCCGACAGAGCCCTGCGCGGAGCAAATCCCCAGCTTTCAAAGAAAGCCTTTGGGAGTTGCTACCACGCATACGTGGTCCCTTCCCGCCCAAGGGTGCCATCTTGCTCAGTCTATTGGCACAGCTAAAAAGACGGCAAAACAAATGAAAAAAATAATTGGACTGCAACTCCAAGGGGAGGAGGGAGGGTTGTGAGGACTGATTCCTGCTGTCCCCAGAGAAAGCACAGTTACTTACCTGTAACAGGTGATCTCTGGGAACAGCAGGAATAAGTCTTCACATATGGGTACGTCGGTACCGACGGAGTCTGTGCGGGAACGCTCCCTAGCGTCCAATTAGAATGCTTTTGGGAGCATCCCACCACACCTGCGTGCTGCCTTCCCGCCTTTCCCAACTGCCTCTCCTCAGTTAAGTTTTAAAGCTGAGAGAAAGAGAGAGAAAGAGGGGAAAGATAGAGATAGAGAGATACAACTCCTAGGGGAGGTGGGTGGGTTGTGAAGACTTATTCCTGCTGTTCCCAGAGATCACCTGTTACAGGTAAGTAACTGTGCTATCTCCAGGAACAAGCAGGAATGAGTCTTCACATATGGGGACTCCCAAGCTAAGATGCCTGGAGGATTCCCAGCATGTTGCGAATCTGAGAAAGCCATGCTATTCGACAGAACCTCAGGCATCCTGGGGATGGAGGGTAGGAGTTGAACTAAAAAAGATGTGCTGTGGAACAGCTGAACCAAACAGGACGCCTAGATAGGAGTCCCTGTACAGGTGATATCTAGTAGTAAATTTTGAACTGCAATACACCAATATGGACCTCACCTGGTGGTATTGTAAAACGTTTATGGAGGTTCATATGAATCTGCTAATATGAACCAGCAGAATATCCCCAAGGAGTACCTCAATGTAAAGCAGAGGTAAATAAACTGTGCAAAAGACAGGTTGAGGTCAGAACCTTTAGGGCGAGAAGAAAAAATCCCAGTGGAGACTGGGGTAGTTCAATGAGGCAGGACTTTTGCGGGAAAAGCGGAAGTCCCTATTAGATAAGCCTGAAGCTCGTTTGACCTTAAAGAGACATAGCTCTTATAGGAGAAGAGGGGCTTTGAAGATCCCTATATCCGATAACAAAGAAGGACAGAAGTATGAGGCATTGTAGCCTCCTATTTTCTGAAGATTCAGAATGTCCTTCCTAATTGAAGTCACTTAGGAAAAAAGAGGGTATATGGAGGGATTCAGATGTACCTAAACTGAAGGTCATGGTGCAAAAACCCTTTAACTACCACAGGGAAGTGGTTGTTTATGGAGAACCCTAAGCATGCTGGAGCAGCATTGAAAGGGATAGTGACTATCTGTCGGGGCCGTAAGGAAAAAGGAAAAAAAAAAAAATATATATATATGAACCTAGGCTGACAGATAGAAAAAAGTATATAGATACATATCCACCTACTATCATATATTGCAATATATATATATATAGATAGGTAAATACAGATATATCTATTTATATGAATATATATATATTTTATTTATTTATTTAATACACACTTATATACCGCCGCTTCCAGCGATCAGCAGCGGTTTGATTCATCTATTTGGGGTGTCAAATCAGGACTGGGAGGGTACAGTGATTACATGGGATTGGAGGGAAGTCACAGCACACATGTTGAGTGTCTAGGGGGAAAATATACATATTTACATTTATACATACGTATTTACATATTGCTGGCTACTATTGAACATTTACACCTTTACGCAGTTTTTCATTTACATAGTTGGGTTTTGTATTTTTGTGTTTATATTTTCCATATTTTCCATATTTTACTTAAAGTGTATCCAAATGCGTATAATTATCCACAGTCTTTGCTATGATTTCCTGGAACTTGAGGGTCATGGCTGATTGTAGTGGCATTTGAAGAGGTATGTTTTTATCTCTTTCCTGAATCTTGTAATGTCCGTGACTGATCGCAGTTCAACAGGGAGTTGGTTCCATATGGTTGGTGCAGAGAATGAAAAGGCTCTTCTAGATGTACCTGTTTTCACAGTTCTGATGGTGGTGGGGACCTGTAGGGTGCCCAAGTTGGCAGTTCTTCTGTCCCTATTTGCAGGTTGTGTTGCGATAAGTGAGGTCAGGAAAGAGGGGGATATGTTGTTGATCAGTTTGAATGTGGTTACTAGCATCTTGTATTGTATTCTAGCTGCTATTGGAAGCCAATGTAGGTCGATTAAAATTGGGGTGATGTGATCTGAAAGCCTTGCACCCTTTATGACTCTGGCGGTCACATTTTGGGCCATTTGAAGGATATTTAATGATTTCTTGGGGAGACCTTGTAAGATGGCATTACAGTAGTCCAAGTGTGGCATGATGAGAGCTTGGGCTATGGTCCGGAAGTCATTTGGTTCTAGTATTTTCCTTAGAGGTTGTATTATTCTTAGTTTATGGAAGATGGCTTTATTCGTTTTACGCAGGTGGGTTTCCATTTTTAGATTGCAGTCTAGAGTGACTCCTAGATATTTGATTTTATCCTTTGCTTTGTACGTGTTATTGCACAGGGTGATTGTATCTGGGGGCTTGAAGGTCGGTTTGTTGGACATATACATGACCTCTGTTTTTTTGTGGTTAATAGCCATGTTGTTTTTCTGTAGCCATAGCAACATTTCATCAAGGCAGCTTTCGAGCTGTGAATAATTGGGGTCAGCGGTGTCCAGTTGTGTGTAGAGCATGATGTCATCCGCGTAGATATGGTAGTTGATGTTGTGTTTTTTAAAGATGTCGCAGAGGGGTTGCATGTAGACATTGAACAGTAGCGCCGATAGAGCTGAACCCTGGGGTATGCCCTGTGTTTGAGAGAATGGTTCAGCTTGTTCGCCATTGAATTGTACTTGTGGCCTTCTGTTCGATATGTAGGAGGAGAACCAATTGAGGGGGGTTCCCACCACTCCTATGGATTTTAGTTTGTTGAGGAGGGTCCCATGATGCACGGTGTCAAAGGCGGCGGAGATGTCAATAAAAATGAGTATGAACATTTTCTTTTTGTCCTCTAGACCTTTGAGGAGGTTGTTCATCAGTGCTATCAAGAGTGTTTCAACTCCATGATTTCTTCTGAACCCGTATTGTTGTTCGTCTAAGGTATCATGCTCATCAAGGTGATCTTGGAGTTGCAGGAGCACTGCCTTTTCAATGATTTTTGCCATATATATATATTTTTGCCATATATATGAGCACAGACATGCATATGTCTATATACATGTATACATATATATATACTCATGTCCCCACATAGGGATATGTGGAGAGAGAAAGATTCATCTAATAACAAGAAGGGAAATACCTGCTTGAGAAGATGTTTAGAGAATCCATTCTCCCTGATTATGAGTGGGAGTGCTAAGGGAGTGCTCTCACTGACAAGGAGAAGTCTAGAGTCCTCTAAGAACTCTAGCCCTTGAATAACCAGGAATGGAGGCCTACATGAAACATGCAGAGGATGTTTTTAATCTGCAGATAGTAAGTCTGAATCCTTCCATAACTCCAGCAGGGCAGCTGGAAAAGAAAATGCAATGAAATAAAATACCATATTTACCCTTCCATGAGGGCAAAATGAGTATGCATTCTTGCGCTCAATATGAATTACGCCATGAAGAATTGAGGGTGGAAGGAAAATACAAGACAAGGACTGGCTGTTACTAAAAGAAAGCCATCCCTGGTGAAGGGGTCCACTGGAGATGTGAACGAACCCAGGGGATTGGATAATTCTTTAGGTCTTCACTAAATTAAAGGCCTGTGTCCTTTATTGAAGAAGAAGACTTTAATGGAAATGGTAAGGGTAGGGAAGAACCCAGTAGTCATGACTAGGTAAAGCCCTTCCTAACCATCTGGAATTATTTGCTCTCTAGCAAGGGCCCATAGTGCAGAGCTGCTCTGTTGCAGGTTGATTAGAAGAAAAAACTGGCTGTTTAAGAGCCAGTATGTAACCTGAACTAGTCCACCAAGCCCAAGGATTGGGGAAGGCTAAGGATAGAAGGTATGCTGATGTGTCTGCAACAATAGCCAGAAAAGGTTCTTAGCCTGTCTGGGACTTAGTAAATCTTTGAAAAAGTAATATGAGACATGCTGATACAGGAGAAAATGTCAAAGGTTAAGGCATAGCAACCTTATTGACAGCTGTTACTCCTCTGTCTACTTAGGAGGAAGAGGAGTAACTTTACTACCTGTAAAGCATAATCATCTTAAGAAGCTCTATGAGCTAAAAGTCAGGATGTCTCTTTAAAGAGAGACATGTGTAAAATTTAGGATGGAACCGATGTAGATGCTTGTAATGGGAAGAAGCAAACTACAGGTTCTAAACCTCAAAACAGGAAGAAGGATTTGGTGAAGAGTCTATCAGCAACCCTGCGGCTGCTGGGTTTGCTGAAGCGGTTGAGGTTGTGGTTTCTTTAGCCTGGTTTGATGTTTCCCTTGTTTGGAAACAGCTGTATGATGGGTAGAGAATGAATAAAACTTTTTTCCCTTGGGGGAATAAAGTTTGGTAGAAGATTTCCTACCACCTGGGATAGAGGAAGGTGTTGACAATCCTTTGAAAGCAACAGTGTCAGTGGTTAACTGAGCAGCTTGGCGTAAAGTCTCTTTGTTAAAGAGATTCTCCCCAGTACAAGGAGTATTTCCCAGCCTTTCTTGTACCCATTTATCCAAGTCAGAAGCTTGGAGCCAGGCCATGCGTCATGTCCCTATGGCTATAGCAGACGTTTTGCTAACAGACTCAAAACAGTGCAGGGTAGCACAAGTAAGAAACCTAGAGATATTTTGAACATGACTAACCAGTAAAGAGTAGTCTGCTCTTTTGTGATCTTGAAGAAAAGGAGTCAAAAACAGCAAACTGTTTGTGACCTCTTCAAGAGAGAGTCCCATATAGAAAATATATGAGAGAATTCTTGTTGAAAACATGGATGCCTGGAAGCTTTTATGTGTAAAGGTATCTAAAGTTCTAGACTCACGACCTAGCGGATAAGAAGAGTGTCTTTTAGCACTTTTAACGCGCCTCATTGCTGATTCCACAACAATAGAATGATGTGGAAGTTGAGTCTTTTGAAAACCTGGAGAAGGGGGTACCTTGTACAGAGAGTCAGTGGCCCTTGAAGGTGGGGATACCTTTAAAGGAGTTTCCCACATTCTAAGTAAAAGATCCTGTAAGGCTTGATGCAAAGGAAGCATGATGACCTCCTTTGGGTTCTCAGGGATATGCAGCAGCTCTGAATCCCCTGGTGCAGGATCTTGATCAGGTATAGAAATGGCAAGTAACCTTGCCATATCAAGCAGGAATGCTTGAAAAGAAATTTCCCCAGAAGGGGATCCCTCTATCATGAGGAGTAAAGGTTAGATCTGTTGAAGATCTAGTCTTGGCACTAATGGATTGATCCATTGGAGTACAAGACCCGAAAGGGTGGAGCATCGGATTGTCCTGAAAGGATAGTCGTCGGTACCGCTCAAAGCCGGTGCCGCGACAAATCGGTGGAAAACTATCCATGCCAGGGATGGATTCCAAACTCGGTACCGAAGGAAGCGAGCTTGTGGAAGTAAGCATGGAAGGCACTGGTACCGATGCGAACATAGAAAGCGGTACCGGCAGTGGTATCGCAGCCGGTACCTATATCGGAAGATCAGTCTGAGGCGACTGTAACGGTACCAAAGGTACCGAGAGCGGCAGACTTTGATCTCCGGGACAATGTCTTCGGCACCGTCCGAGGTCGATACTGAGACGAGTCGGTACCCAATCGTCCAGGCTAGAGATCGATTCTAGACTCGGCATCGAAAGCAGAGAGTCTATCGAAACAGACCTGGAAGGTACCGACGTGGATACCAGAATCGGTACCGGGATCGATACCGATGCTGGAAGATCGGTCTGTAGCGACTCTAGCGGCACCGAAGATACCAAGAGCGCTAGACTGCGATCATCGGTGTTGAATGTTTCATCCAACACCATTGCCAATGCCGGGGTACCGGCACCGCTCAAAGCGGATACCACCACCGAGCATGGCTCAGGTATGTTCGCAGAGGTAAAAACCCCAGGAACAACCTGAAACCCCGTTAATGCTTTGGAGGCCGAAGACTCCCAACGGGGTTTTAAAGCCAATATGTCCTCGGGGCAAGGCCAGAGGCATCTCGATGGTGAACATGAGATCTACCACCCGAGGACTGGCTAGTCTTTACAGACTTTTGTTTGGTTACCTGATCCTGTGAAAAAGAAGTTGTAGCTGGTACCCTCAGGTCTGATGGGAACCGCGTATCGAGTTGAGCTCGATGCTGAAGACTTCTTCTAGAAATACTACTGCAGGAGGGAAACTCCAGCAGATAGTGGTCAGGACACAAACATGGAAGGCACCAGTTATGGGTGTCTAAAACCAATTTGGTACTGCCACAGTTGAAACATGTTTTAGGGATAGTGGCTGACATTTCCATGAAGGAAAGTGGAGAGGCCTAGCAGGCCGAAACCGTCAGGCATTAAACAGGAAAAAAATTCCTTACAAAAGAAAAAATTTGTAGGAGAAAAAAAGAAGAAAACACCAGCGGTACCGGTGCGTCGAGGGAAGGCAGACGCGACCACAAGAAAAAAACAAAAATAAAGGAAGAATTTTCTGCGGTGACAGGAGTACGTCCTGCCGGCTCCGCGGAAAAATGAAAACTGAGGAAAGGCAGTTGGGAAAGGCGGGAAGGCAGCACGCAGGCGTGGTGGGATGCTCCCAAAAGCATTCTAATTGGACGCTGGGGAGCGTTCCTGCGCAGACTCCGTCGGTACCGACGTACCCATATGTGAAGACTCATTCCTGCTTGTCCATGGAGATCACCTGTTACAGGTGAGTAACTACGCTTTCTCCTGAAACAAGCAGGAAGTCAGTCCTCCCATATGGGATTCCCCAGCTACAGGCTACTGTGAACCTATAGCTAAAAAAGGCTCCCTCATCGAGAGCCGCAAGCAGCCGCAATGAAAACCCTAACCAGGGAAGTAGCACACTGGTAGCCTGAACACAAAAGGGTCGGAGGGCAGGAGTTTCTTTGACCTCAAACAGGTTATGGAGCACAGCCTGGCCGAAGGCACTGTTCCGTCGGGACTCCCTATCCAGGCAGTAATGAGCTGTGAAGGTCTGACCCGAAGACCAGGTGGTGGCCTGGCAGATGTCCGCCAAAGGAACAGAGTGCAGGTGAACTACTGATGTTGCCATGGCCCTGACTCTATGAGCCATAACACGGCCCTCCAGTGGAAGCCCCACTGCCTCATAAGCCCGGGCAATACAGTCCACCACCCAAGTGGACAGCATACGCTTTGTCACCTCCTCCCCCAGCTTACTGGGGTCGTAGGAAACAAAAAGCTGAGAGGCTTTCTGGTGAGACTGCGTACGCTGGATGTAGAAGGACAGAGCCCTCTTACAGTCCAGGGTATGGAGGACCGCCTCTGCCCGACTGGGAATCTGGTATAAGACCTCTCCACCACGAGAGCATAGATCTCACTCACTCTCCAGGCAGAAGTGAGCGCAACCAAGAATACCACTTTCCAGGAGAGGTAACGGAGATGGCACGTGGCCATCGGCCCAAAGGGTCGCCGGGTAAGCTGCCCCAATACAACATTAAGGTCCCATTCGGCTGCTGGGGGAAAGACCAGGGGTTTCAACAGGAACAGGCCCTTTAGAAACCAGGATACCATTGGGTGAGCAGAGAGAGACTTCTCGTCCAGGGGAAAGTGGTTCGCCGCTAGGGGACTGAGATGCACTCTGACAGAATTGGACTTGTCCCATCTCGGAGAGGTGGAGAAGGTATTGCAACACCACAACCACCGAGCAAAAAAAGGGGGTCCACCTTTTGCCCAACACACCAAAAAGCAAATCTGTGCCACTGCTCCCTGCTACCTCTATATAGCCCCTGTACATAGTTCACAATGTATATAACCCCTGTTCATAATTCACAATGTAAATAGCTCACCAATTAATCAATCACACTGCTCACCCACACCACACAAGTCAATGTATCCACTGCATGTATTCACCCTCCCACTCTTGATTGTTTGATGTGCTAACCGCTTTGACTTAAAGATAAAGCGGTATATTAAATCCTTTTAAATAAATAAATAAAAGGTGTACGTCCATCTAGTAGACTTCTACGCGAAGCCAGCAAGACCTCCTCAACATCCTTCAGGAGGAGGAGCGGGGCGAGAGTCACCCTCTCAGCAGCCACGCCATTAGCGAAAGGGAGCTGAGGTTGGGATGCAAGAGAGAGCCCCACTCCTGGGATAGCAGCCGTGGAGACGAACCCAAGGGAATGGGGGTCTCTACCGCTAGCTGTAGGAGAAGCGGGAACCACGCTTGTCGGGGCCACCGTGGAGCTATCAGAATGACAAAAGCTGTGTCCTGAAGGATCTTGAATAGAGTCTTGGCGACCAGAGGTATCGGAGGAAAAGCATACAGAAGACCCACTGACCATGAGACTAGAAAGGCATCGGTGGCCACCCTGGCCAGGTGTGGCTGCCTTGAGCAGAAATGGGGTAACAAGTGATTGTCTGGGCTCGCAAACAAGTCCATCAACGGTTGCCCCCAGGTCTGGAAAAGCCTGTTGGCCACCCACCAGTCCAGCTGCCACTCGTGCGGCTGGAGAATCCTGCTGAGTCTGTCGGCCAGCCAGTTGTCCTGGCCCAGCAGGTACACCGCTTTGAGGAGAATCCCCTGCCGGGTTGCAAAAGAGCACAGGTCCAGAGCCTCCTGAGAGAGGGTGCGGGATCCCGTCCCCCCTCCCCCCTGTTTGTTCACGTAGAACATGGCCACTTGGTTGTCTGTTTGGACCAGGACTGTCTGTGGTCCAGATACTGCCTGAAAACCCTCAGGGCGAGACGGATAGCACGGAGCTCCAATAAGTTGATCTGTTGGGCACTCTCTTCTGGGGACCACACCCCCTGCATGTGGTACCCCTGGCAATAGGCTCCCCAGCCCAACAAGGAGGCATCTGTGGAGAGGACCCTCGAGTGGGGAGGGGCCTGGAAGGGCATACCCGCCTTCAAGTGATGGGGCAAGAGCCACCAGGTCAGGGACTGTACCAGGCGCCTGGTCACTTTTATCCTGCGCAGCTCGCATGTGTAGGCGGGCATCTGGAGTGACATGGATCATGGAGGCCATGTGCCTGAGGAGGCACAGCAGTTGCCTCGCTGGCACTGAGGAGATGTGGCTCACCTGCCCTACTAGGGCCATAAGTCTGCTTGCCCTGTCTGCAGGCAGAAAGGCCTTCGACTGAAGGGTGTTGATCCTTGCCCCTATGAATTCTAATTCTTGAGTCGGACAAAGGCTGGATTTGGGGTAGTTGATTACAAACCCCAAGTGCTGCAGGACCTGGATGGTGCAAGTTGTGTCCTGCTGCACCTCGGTGGCCGAAGTGCCCCTGATGAGCCAGTCATCGAGATAGGGGAAAACGAAGATCCCTTGAAGCCTGAGGAAGACGGTGACCACCGCTAGGCACTTTGTGAACACCCTGGGGGCCGAAGCAAGGACAAAGGGAAGCACTCTGTATTGGTAGTGGTTGTCCAGTACCACAAAGCGTAGGTATAGCCTGTGACTTGGGTGGATGAAGATGTGTGTAGGCATACTTTAGATCTAAGGAGCATAGCCAGTCTCCCTGTTGGAGGTAAGGCAGCAGTATTCCAAGGGAGAGCATCTTGAACTTCTCCCTCACCAGGAATTTGTTGAGGTTGCACAGGTCGAGGATGGGCCTTAGGCCCCCTGTCCTCTTTGGCATGAGGAAGTACCTGGAGTAGAACCCCCTGCCCTTGAGGTGGTGGGGCACCGGTTCCACCACATGGTCCTCGAGAAGACCTGCCAACTCCTTCAGAAGGTGGTCCCGGTGAAGGAGAGACCTTGGAGGCTCTCCTGGAAAGTAGTGTGGAGGCACTTGGGCTAGATGGAGGATGTATCCCTCCCTGACCACTTGCAATGCCCATGAATCGGTGGTGATGGTTCCCCACCTGTGGGCATACAAGGCGAGCCGACCTCCTGCGGACTGCCCAGCTCCGGCTGGGAGAAGAGCCATGTTGCAGGATTCAAAAACCCCCAGTAGGCTGGGCCGGGGCCGGGGCCGGAGCCTGGGGTTTGGGGGCCTTCTGCCTATGCAGGCGATGCCCCTGTCCCTTGGCCTGCTGCCCCTGTTGGGGAGCTAGGGAGGCCTGGTAAAAGGGGTAGTTTCAGTAAGCAGTGGACTTCCTCAGGTAAAAAAGCTTTATACCCGAGCCCTTCTTACGGGAGGGGGCAGAGGTCTTCTTAGAGAGCCGTGTCCTTGTCATGAACTCGGTCTCCAGCTCTGTGGCCTTGTCGGTCATGGGTTTGCCGAAAGAGATTCTCCCTTTTGCATGGGACATCGACCAACTTGTCCTGAACCCATTGCTCGAGGTCGGATGACTGCAGCCAAGCTTGGCGGCGTGCACCAATGCCTGCCGCGGCTACCCGGGCCGCCGACTCGAATCCATCATAGGCCGCCCGAGACATAAATTTGGAGCCTTCACGGACAGCTTTGGACAGTTCCTTGAAGCGCTGCAAAAGTTCCTCGGAGAGACCAGCCGAGAACCCGGCTACTTCCTTCGCCAGGTCTCTCAGGTACATGCCCATGTAAAGCTGGTACGCCTGGATCCGACAATTCATCATCGTGCCCTAGAAACATTTCCTGCCGAGGGAATCCAAGGTGCGTGTCTCCGTACCAGGGGGCACCAAGGAGTGCGTCTTCTGGCTCTAAAGCCGACCCATGGCTGATTCCACAACCATGGAGTTGTGCGGCAGTTGCAATTTTTGAAACCAGGTCTCTGGCGGACTCGATACATCGAGTCGAGCCGTTTGCTGATCACCGGCGTCGACGCCGGCATCTCTCACATGCAGAGCATAAGTCTTCCAGGATTGGAGGAACGGGTATCGTGAGGGCCTCCCAAGGGGGAGCTTCATATTGGAGGATATCGAGCTCGTCGGCTCGAGGATCCTCCTCGGACTCCATGGGGAAAGCCAAAGCTTTAGACATGTCCCGCACGAAGTCCAAAAAACTCATATCCTCCTGTGGGGACCTTCTCCGAGGTTCGGATACCGGGGAATGAGAAACATAGAAACATGATGACAGAAAAAGACCATAAGGCCCATCTAGTCTGTCCTTCCATAACAACTACAACAGTCCACTTTTTACATTTAGAGATCCTCTGTGTTGGTCCCATGCTTTTTTGAATTCAGTTACTGTCCTCATCTCTACCACCTCCATTGGGAGACTATTCCATGGATCCACTACTCTTTCTGTAAAGAAATATTTCCGCATATCACTCCTGAATCTATCTCCCTTCACCCTCATCCCATGTCCCCTCGTAGCAGAACTTGCTTTCAATTGAAAGAGGCTCTCTCCCTGAACATTTATGCCACGGAGGTATTTAAACATCTCAATCATATCACCTCTATCCCGCCTTTCCTCTAAGGTGTACATATTAAGATCCTTAAGTCTGTCCTCATATGCTTTATAATGAAGCCCATTAATCATTTTAGTAGCAACCCTCTGCACCGACTCCATCCTGTTCACATCCTTTTGAAGGTGCGGTCTCCAGAATTGCACACCATACTCCAAATGAGGTCGCACCAAAGACTTATACAGAGGCATTATCACCTCCTTTTTTCTGCTAGCCATTCCTCTCCGTATGCACCCAAGCATCCTTCTAGCTTTTGCCGTCGCCTTTTCTACCTGTTTAGCTACTTTAAGATCATCAGACACAACCACGCCTAGGTCCCGCTCTTCTTTAGTGGACAAAAGTACTTCACCTCCTATACTGTATTGCTCCCCTTGGATTGCTACAGCCCAAATGCATGACCTTACATTTTTTAACATTAAATCCCAGCTGCCAAATTCTAGACCATTCTTCAAGCTTAGCTAGATCCCTCCTCATATTATCTACACCTTCCTGGGTGTCTACTCTATTGCAGATTTTGGTATCATCCACAAAGAGGCAAACCTTACCCGACAGCCCTTCCGCTATATCACTAACAAAGATGTTAAAAAGAATCGGACCAAGGACAGATCCCTGGGGCACACCACTGGTAACATCCTTCTCCTCAGAGTGAGCTCCATTTACTTGTACTCTTTGTCGCCTCCCACCCAACCAATTTCTAACCCAAGCAGTAACTTTAGGGTCCATCCCTAGGGTGCTCAGTTTGTTTATAAGTCGCCTGTGAGGAACAGTGTCGAAGGCTTTACTGAAATCTAAATACACCACATCTAGAGCTCTCCCTCGGTCCAACTGCCTGGTCACCCAGTCAAAGAAATCAATCAGCTTTGTCTAACAAGACCTGCCTCTGGTGAATCCATGCTGCCTCGGATCCTGTAATCCGCCGGACTCCAGAAACCTCACTATTTTCTCTTTCAACAGCGTTTCCAATAATTTACTCACCACCGAAGTTAAACTAACCGGCCTGTAGTTTTCAACCACATCCTTACTTCCGCTTTTGTGTAAAGGCACCACATGAGCCTCTCTCCAGTCCTTTGGCACCACTCCCGACTCCAACGAGGCATTGAAAAGGTCAGTCAGTGGAGTTGCTAGAACGTCCCCAAGTTCCCTCAGTATTCTAGGGTGTATCCCATCCGGTCCCATCGCTTTGTCTACTTTAAGTTGAGCTAGTTTCTCACGAACACAGTCTTCTGAAAATTGTTCAAGATGTCCCTCGCTTCTGTTCTTATTTGTGGGTGTTTTCTGAGGTCCTGCTCCTGGTTCTTCATCTGTGAACACAGAACAAAAATATTTGTTAAGCAATTCCGCTTTATCCTTATCAGCTTCTACATATTCCCCCCCTGCACCCTTGAGTCTGACTATACCACTTTTGCCCTTCCTTTTCTCACTAATATATCTGAAAAATGTCTTATCCCCCCATTTTATTGCATTGGCTATTTCCTCCTCCTTTTGAATCTTTGCCTTCTTGACTACTTTGCTAGCTTCTCTAAGTTTTTCCAAATACAGATGCCTGTCTTCCTCTCTCTGTGATCTCTTGTATTTCATGAAGGCCTCCCTCTTTTTCTTCACTTTTTCAGCTACTTCCTTCGAAAACCATAGCGGTCTCCTGTTCCTTTTGCCTTTATTTACCATTTTAACAAAAAGGTTGTTTGCCTTTAAAATACCCCCTTTCAGTTTTGCCCACTGTTTTTCTACATCCCCCAGCTGTTCCCATCCCACTAACGACTCCCTGAGGTATTGGCCCATCTTCGCAAAGTTAGTCTTCCTAATGTCTAAGATCTTCACCTTGGAATGGATTCTAACAGCCCTAGTCCTAATACTGAACCACACCATCTGGTGATCACTGGATGCAAAATGATCTCCCACTACAACATCAGAAACACTTTTACCATTGGTAAGCACCAAGTCCAGTATGGCCCCTTCACGTGTGGGGTCTGTTACCAATTGCCTGAATAGTTCTCCCTGTAGAGAATCCAGGATCTCCTTACTTCTAGATGATACTGCAGCAGGAATGTGCCAATCAACATCTGGCATATTGAAATCTCCTAGCAGTAGCACTTCCCCTTTCCTAGCAATGCTGCGTATGTCTTCAATTAACTCTCTGTCCACCTCTTCCTCTTGTGAGGGAGGTCTGTATATCACACCAATGCAAATAGATTTCTCTTTCCCTCTTTCTAGTTTAACCCACAATGCCTCCTCTCTCCCTTTTAAGCTCTGTAATTCCAAAGCTTTAATAGTAGTTTTTACATATAGTGCCACTCCTCCTCCCCTTCTTACTACCCTGTCCTTTCTGAATAAAGTATAGCCAGGTATAGTTACATCCCAGTCATGGTTTTCTGTGAACCATGTTTCTGTAACTGCCACTAAATCCAAGTCAGCCACTCCCACCAAAGCTTCAACTTCAGGGATCTTATTTCCCATGCTACGGGCATTAATACACACTGCTTTCCATATGTTACCCCTGTTACCCATTTCCATAAAGGTATTTAATGTATCACCTACCTGGGGGCTTTCACTTACCTGGGGGCTTTCTTCACCCATCCCCAACGAATCTAGTTTAAAGCCCTCTTCAGTAGATTAGCCAGTCTACTACCAAAGATGCGTTGACCTTTCTTGGACAGATGGATGCCATCTCTGCTCTGCAACCCTTGGAACAGCATCCCATAGTCTAGGAAACCAAAATGCTCTCGAAGACACCATCCACGCAGCCATGCATTCATCTCCAGGATGCGAGCCTCTCTGCCTTGGCCTTTACCCTCAACAGGGAGGATTGAAGAGAACACCACCTGTGCACCTACCTGCTTCACCCTCTGTCCCAGAGCCATGAAGTCACTTTTGATACGTTCCGAGGTATACCTGGCAGTATCATTTGTTCCAACATGGATTAGCAACATTGGGGAATAGTCAGTGGGCTTGATGAGTCTCGGCAAACTCTCCGTAACATCTTGGATCTTGGAACCAGGCAGACAGCATACCTCTCTGGACATCAAGTCTGGTCGGCAGATGGACGCCTCAGTACCCCTCAGAAGAGAGTCTCCAACCACCACTACCCTTCATTTCCTTCTGGTCACTGATTCCGCAACTATGGGGTACTTGAACTCTGGTTCTTCCCTTTCCAGGGATGCTTTCACCTCCTCCACTTCCAGGGCTGTATAATGGTTCTTCAATTCAAGGGCTGGAGAAGTTGGATTGGTGATTTTGCAGGCTCTGGTGACTTTTGTCCAACCATCGACATTCTGTTGGCACCCATCTTCTCCTGTGCTGGAGAGCCTTGTTGCTGCAAGAAGCATCTCATCAATGTACTTCTCACTGTCTTGAATGCTCCTCAGCCTCGCCACCTCCTCTCTGAGTTCCTCCACTTGTTTCCTCAGAGCTTCAGCATGCAGGCACCCTGCACATGGAACCGGTTCCTCAACTGGCATTAGGACCTCTGTCTGGACCGAGGCAGAAGCTGTAACGGGGGCAACAGCTTTAGCAATACGATTTTTCCCAGCCATTGTCCTGTTTGTGGAGCTTAGGTATCTGTTAAAGAAAAAGAGAGAGATCTACCAAGTACCAGCCGGTTTCGCAGCTGTCCTTTCAGAGAAAAAGCAGTTAAATCTCTTTAATTATATTCAAAATGTGCTGGTCCAATTCACTGTGATTTGTTAAAGGGGGAGGTGCCCTATAAAGCAAGACTGCTCACTAGGGGTGGGTGGGAGTCGGGGTGGGTAGGGAGGGAACTAACACCTGATTAGGTGTTAGCAGTTTCTGAACCTGAGGAGGTTACAGAGTTCAGCAACCTACTGTGCTCAAGTAAAAGTTCCCCTAAAACAACAAAAATGAAAGTAACCTTGCTTTAAAAAATATACACAAAACCCTTTTTAAGAGCTCCCAGTCAGAGGGAACATCCTTATGCCTTTGGGTATCTGGGGACTCCTCATCCTCCGTCTTCCAAGCAGAGGCCTCCGAAGAGGACTCGAGGGGCTCCTCGGGCATCAAGGGCCCCAGCACCATTTGCCCCAACGCCGATAGGCTTGGTCGGCGACGACCTGGGTCCCGAGCGGGAGGTCGAGTGCAACCTCGAGTGAGGATCGACTCGAGCACGAAAGGTCTCGAGGATCAGCTCGGCCTCCTGGGTCGACTTTGACATCGAGGGCCCGGTGGTTGGAGCGGAGGAACCAGACATGACGGACATCAGTGCCTGCTGCTGTTCAATGAAGGCAATAAAACAGCGCCCCAAAACCGCCATCCTGGACTTGAGTCCGGGAGGCTCCGCAGCCTCTGGCTCAGGCACCGACTTGGTCGGCCCCGATGCTGGTTCCCCCAGAGGGGAGTCTTCGACACGAACAGTCAGTACTTGCCTAGGCTACTCAGCTTCCTGACGAAGAACTTTGGTCCGGCGCTCCTTCTCCGACGATCCGGGAAGGCGCTCAGGGCTCTGCGACCGGCCACCAGAGGAGCCCAGTCGTTCGGAACTGTCCAGAGACGCCACCTTCGAGGATTTCTTCTTCCTCTTCCCCCGAGACGTAGAGGCCTCAGATTAGGTCCTGGCTCTCGGAGGCACGGGGGATTTGGGAAAAATCTTATCATGCTGCTGCTGGCGGCTCTTCAGGGCTTTAGAGGACATTCTCTTACAGAGACTGCAGACCATCGGGTCGTGGTCCAGCCAGAGGCACCAGTCGTTCGTATCGGTGAGGGACATAATTTTCCCAAACTGATCGCATTTCTTGAAACCACTGGACCCCGGGCTAGGTCGAAGACCCTTCAGTCTGCCAGTGAAGGGAAAAAGGGCGCGAAGACACCTCAGAAGGAAAAAAAAATCGAACAAATCACAGAAAGACCGACCCAATACCAGGGTACCAAGGCTGGAGGTGGGAAAGGTACCAGTGTCAACCGGTCGGGCCATAAAGGCACACAGAAAAAAAATCAACTTTTTCCGGGACACGAGGGACTACGTCGGGCTCTGCGGAAAAATAGAGACTGAGCAAGATGGCACCCTTGGGCAGGAAAGGGACCACGCATGTGTGATAGCAACTCCCAAAGGCTTTCTTTGAAAGCTGAGAATTTGCTCCACGCAGGGCTCCATCGGCGTCGTCACCCATATGTGAGGACTGACTTCCTGCTTGTTCCCAGAGAAATAATCTTATAAATTATAAATTAACATGATAAAGTTGATAAAAAAGCGTAGTTACTCACCTGTAACAGGTGTTCTCCAGGGACAGCAGGAATCAGTCCTCACATGGGTGACGTCAGCACCGACGGAGCCCACGGGGAGCAATTCCACAGCTTTCAAAGAAAGCCTTTGGGATTGCTACCACGCATGCGTTGTCCTCTTCTCGCCCAATGGTGCCATCTTGCTCAGTCAGGTCCCTTAGCTCGAGCCCTACCAGGCAGATGGCAAGGAAGCAACAAAAATACAGCAACTCATCAGGGGAGGCAGGATGGTAGTGAGGATTGATTCCTACTATCCCTGAAGAACACCTTTTACAGGTGAGTAACTATGCTTTCTCCAGGAACAAGCAGGAAGTCAGTCCTCATCTCATGGGACTCCCTAGCTACAGGCTACCGAACCTGTAACCAAAAAACGCCTCCGCGAGGCCATAAGAAGAAGCTGAAGCCTGAAGGAGCCCACGTCCTCGGATCTTCGGGCTAAACCCCGGGTAGCCGTGAAGAAAGGTCCGAAGGCAGGAGTTGCTTATACCCTGAACAGATTACGGAGTACAGCCTAAAATGGAAAGTAAAAACAAATCCTATAATATCAGCAGTTAGACAGTGTTGTTTTACTTTTACCGGTTTTACATCATCAATTAGCTGCACATGTATATTTAATACAATCTCTCTGGTAAGTGTAACACTCTTTACGTGCACGCTGAAGCGTATTACCTTCTTTTTAAATTTATGCATAACTTTTTACCTCCGTTTCTGAGATTAACTATCACGTACATTTGGTTCACATTTTACATGATATAATATACATTGTCTAACTGCTGATATTATAGGATTTGTTTTTACTTTCCATTTTAGCCCGCACATATACGGTGTATGGTCAGAATGTCTTTTCCTGACTTCTGCAGTTTGTTTTTGAACACACCTATGTTAGAATACCATTTTAACTGCCTGTATCCTGCTAATGAGTATTTCACTGATTCTGTTGTCAGACTTTTATTACTCGGTTCGTGACACTACGAATCATACCTTACTCATATCCGCTAGTTTTTAATCCTTTTAATTTCTCTAGTGTGCTTCACCTGTACTGGTCATCCTAAGTTCATTTTTAGATAAGAAAAGTCTCTAATATAAACACTTTTTTCCACATATAATATATTCTTTACATAGTATATGGTTATTTAACCTTAGGACAAGTTATCCTTGAGTTTATTTTGAACACAAAATATATGATAATATCTTGATTAAATTTCTACAAGCCGGTTTTCATCTTTTCAAGAAACGTCACACCATGACATCACATCTAGTAATCTGTAGCTCCTCCCACAGTATCCAGTTACTTTTACTTGGCGGGAAAATCGGCGTTCTTAAAAGAAACCGCATTGGCCTGTCCCCTCTTTCATTCGCATGCAGTATATGCTGTGCAGCAGTCCTATTCACGGAATCTCCTTTTCAGGTTTGGCTTTCGTCTGATACATCTCTTTAAACAAAATCCTTCTTTTAAATTTATGCATAACTTTTTACTTTCGCTTCTGAGATCAACAACGACGTATATTTGGTTTAATCATTCATTCATTTCATCCTGTTATAGTGCCGTTCTGGTTTTGACATCACCACTTAGCTGCACATGTATAGTTGATACAATTACTCTGGTAAGTGCAACATTCTTTACGTGCACGCTGAAGCGCATTACCCTCCTTTTATATTCATGCATAACTTTTTACCTCCGTTTCTGAGATTAACAACGGTACACATTTGTTTCACATTTTTATATGATATAATATACATTGTCTGACTGCTGATATTACAGTGTTCAGTATTTGCCCTTACTTTTCATTTTAGCCCGCACATACACGTTGTATGGTCAGAATTTTCTTTCTTGAGTACTTCAGTTTGCTTTTGAACACACTTCTGTTAGAATAGCATACGAACTGCCAGTGATCTTGCTAATGAGTATTTCACTGATTCTGTCGTCAGACTTTTATCATTCGGTTTATGACACTACGAATCATGCCTTACTCATATCTGTTAAGTTTTTAATCCTTTGTATCTCTAGTGTGCTTTGACCAGCTCTTTAATATCACATGCAGATACTGGTCATTCTGAGTTTATTTTTAGATAAGAGAAGTCTCCTATCGAAACTCTCTTTTCTACATATAATATATATATAATTTTTATATAGCATATGGTTACTTAACCTTATGAGAAGTCATCCTCGAGTTAATTTTCAACACAAAATATATGATATTATCTTGATTACAAAAAATCTTTTGCCAATTTTATAATCATGAGATGACTCCCATTATTTATTGGTTTTAACATTGTGTGCTAAGTTTGATAATATGATTTGTATTTATTTAATTTTTATCATTGGTGTTTATATTTATCTCACTATTATTATTATCTTACTATTTTATTAGGACTTTTATTTTATTATTTACTACTTTTTTTAATAATAATTATTTTTAATAATTATTTAGTATTAACATATTTTTTGTACATGTTCTCTAATGTTCCTATTACTCGTTTTTTATATTATTTGTAATGATCCATGTTTTAACTGTTTTTTAATGGTTTCATTAGGATCAAGCAACATTTTAGTACTTCATGATTTCTATTTATTATTTTAATAAGTATTTCTAATAATTATTTAGTATAGTTATATTTATGATTATCATATTACATTACTAATTATTATTTACAATCATCTATATTTTTTTAATGGTTTCATTAGGATCAAGCAATATTCTTTATTATTTTTAATCCCCACCGAGTTTGTTCAATATCTTCTGCAAAGTTTTCTGTTGATGGTTCCTCAGCCCTGCGTTTGTTTTTGTTTTGTTTTATTGTGATTTTTAATGATTTTTAATTAATTTTATGCCATTATTTATATGCTTGCCACATATTATATATATGTTCCAATGGTTTCTTATTTTCTATGTTATACGATTGTCCGTCTTTTTACTACAACACATGCCAGGTGTGTTATGTCATTCCATTACTGTTTTTATTATTCTTACCTTGTATTAATTTTATTTTGTTTTTTAAGATATAATTGTAGCTTCTCCCCCTGAAGAAGGCGTTGCCGAAACGCGTTGGGGTCTCCTTACAATAAAGAAGATTTTATTCATCCGACATCTCCTGCCCCTTGTGATTTATTGGGATCGTAGGTCACGAAAAGTCTGTCAGACTTGCGATGAGTCTGGGTACGCTGCAAATAGAAGGCGAAGGCCCGTTTGCAGTTGAGGGTGTGGAGAGTCGCTGACGTCTGGTCAGTGTGGAGCCTCGGGAAGAACGTCGGCAGCACTATCTCTTGGTTGAGATGGAAGTCTGAAACGACTTTGGGTAGGAATTTAGGGAGGGTACCGAGGACCACCCTGTTCCGATAAAACCTGGTGTAAGGGGCACCAGCCATGAGTGCCTGGAGCTCACTGATTCGGCAAGCCGAGGTCAGCCCCACCAGGAAGGCCACCTTCCAGGATAAGTGCCGGAGCGAACACGTCACCATCGGCTCAAAGGGCAGGCAAATGCGCTGCATGAGTACCACGTTTAAATCCCATTCCACCGAAGGCATAGTAAAAGGCTCCGCATGAAGCGCGAGACCAACAACTGCCTCGAAAGAGGCTAGTCCTCGACAGGAAGGTGATTAGCTGAGATGGCACTCAAATGAATTCTGACAGAGTTCGACTTCAGCCCTTCCCTTGAGAGGTGGAGGTGGTACTGGAGAACCCACCGGACCGGACACGAGAAGGGGTCGATCTGGTGTTCCCCGAGCACCAGACGGAGAAACGTTTCCACTTAAAGGCGTAAGCCCGCCTCGTGGAGTCCTTCCTAGAGGTGAGGAGGATTTCCTCGACCTCCTCCAGAAGGGCCAGAGAGGCTAAGGGGACCCGTTCAGCTGCCAGGCCTTGAGGGATAGGGAGGCTAGGTTCGGGTGTAGCACCCAACCCTCCTCCTGCATTAACAGACCCGTGGCAGAGCCCAGGGGAACTGGAGGCTCCGTCGATAGCTGGAGAAAGAGCAGGAACCAAGGCCACAAAGGGGCCACGAAAATCAACGATGTCCCGTCGAGCCTTAAATAGAGTCCTCACAATGAGGAGGAAAGGAGGGAATGCATATACGAGACTGGAGAACCAGACCAGGAGAAATGCATCGGGGCCCTCCCTGCTCGGGTGCGGCACCGGACCACAAAACCGGGGAGTTGTGTGTTCTGGGGAATGGCGAAGAGGTCTATTGCCAGAGTTCCCCAGTGTAGCAACAGCCAGCCCGCTACTCTGGAATCCAGCCGTCACTCATGGGGGCGAAGGATTCGGCTGAGTCTGTTCACCAGGCCATTCTCCTGGCCCGGGAGGTATGTAACCCTAAGGGATATCCTCCATCGGGCAGCAAAAGAACAAATAAGGACCGCTTCCTGAAAGAGAGAGCGTGATCCCGTGCCTCCCTCCTTGATGATGTAGAACATAGCTACACGGTAGTTGGTCTGTACTAGAACTGATTTTCCGATGAGGTGATCCTCGAAGGCCCTCAGGGCCCATCGGATGGCCCAGAGTTCGAGCAGGTTTATCTGCTGCTGAGACTCCTCAGGTGACCATTGCCCCTGCGTGCAGAGGCCCGGAATGGGCTCCCCACCCTAACAGGGAAGCGTCTGTAGTCAGCACCACATCGTGCTGTGGGGCCTGAAAGGGCAATCACCGCAGAAGGTTGCGGGGGTTTTGCCACCAGTTCAGGGACAAGTGGAGGTCGGGGAGAACCCTGACGGGGTCCCTGAGCTGTCCGAGGAACTGGCTCCATTAGGTACTGAGGCACCACTGAGCCGTTCGCATGTTCAGGCAGGAGTGAGGAACCACGTGCACAGTCGAGGCCATGTGGCCCAGGAGAAGTATCATTGCCCGAGCGGTGACCTGCTGAGCATTTTGGATGCGAGCCGCCAGAGCTCAGAGGCGGGTGGAGCGATCCACTGGCGAGAAGGTAATGGCCTGCTGAGTATCGAGGTATGCCCCGATGAACTCGAGAGCCTGCACTGCCTCGAGGTGAGACTTTGGGTAGTTGACCAAGAACCCCAAGCTCTCCAAGAGGAGGACAGTGCACAACCCGTAACAAGCCAGTCGTCAAGGTAGGGAAAAACCGGCACGGCACGCCCCGATACCGAAGGTGAGTGGCGGCCACAACGAGGCACTTCGTGAAGAACCGTGAGGCGGACGCAAGTACTGGAAGTGCTCTCCCTACACCCTGAAATGCAGGTACTGCCTGTGTTGGGGGTGGATCGAGATATGGGCGTAAGCTTCCTTCAGATCCAAGGAGCATAGCTAGTTGCCCTGCCGGAGGAAAGGCAGCAGCACGCCAAGAGAACATCTTGAATTTCTCCCGCACCAGGAACTTGTTTAGCCTGCGGAGGTCAAGGATGGGCTGCAGACCCCTGTCTTTTTTGGGACAAGGAAGTACCGGGAATAAAAGCCCTGACCTCGAAGGTGGGGAGGGGCCTTCTCGACTGCCGATTGGGCAAGGAGGGAGTGCAATTCCCACTGTAGCAGAAGTTGGTATGCGGGGAGTCGAGGAGGCTCCGCCGGGCAGAAAGGTGGAGGAAGCCTGTCGAAATGGAGGCGACAGCCCTCCTGGACAACCCAGAGAACACAAGTGTCCGAGGTGATGAGCATCCACCAGCGTCCCCCCCACTGGCTGCTGCATCACCGGAGGGCGAGGGGCCATGCCGCTGGCGTCAAATCCCGAGTGGGTTCCGGGGGAGCAGGCATTTGTGTCTTCGGTTTGCGGTGCCCTGTCCAAGTTTTTCCTGAACTGGAGTAGTTGGTGTGGGGGTAGCCACGTATGGCGGATAGCCGCGATACTGGAGACCTTTCCTGGGGAAAAAGGGCTTCTTGGTTGGCTGCTTCTTCCGAGGCAGGGCTGAGGTCTTACGGGAGAGATGGGTCCTGGTAACGAACTCTGTCTCGATCTCTGCAGCCTTCTCCTCAAACAGCTTCCAAAACAGTTGTTCACCGAGACAGGGCACGTCCAGGAGCTTCTCCTGCACCCATTGCTCCAAATCCGAGGATTGGAGCCATGCATGGAGGCGAGCCACAATGCCCACAGCTGCCACCAATATTCCCTCTAATTTTCTGTAGGCTGTGTGTGCATAAAATATCAGCTGTATGCAGCTTTTGAAGGAAGGTTAAATTTTTGTGCGCCACATAATGACACTCTGAGTTATATACTTTAAAATTTGACTACACGTCAGAATACAGTATGTACACCACATTGATTTTAATCAAATTAAATGAAAATAGATAATTACTAAATGAAGCGGGAAATTTCTAGTAATTACAATCATAACTTTTAAATTTTAAGACATCTGTGTTGTTTTCTATCAGAATCAGAGCCGTAATTTTTGTGCGCTCTGTTGTAAAGTATGTGCGCTCGCTCGGTGAGGCGTGTGCACACGCACACGCGCACAGCTTAGAGGGAACAGTGGCCGCCACCAGAGCTGATGTCTCGACGTCATCATAGGAGGCCACAGATTTCAGCATGGTGCGGAATCTGTCGAGGGGCTACCCCTCAATGCCCGCAGAAAAACCAGCATGCTCCTTCGACAAATCACGTAGGAACATATCACTGTACAATTGGTAAGCCTGGATGCGACAAGAGAGCATGGAACGTTGATAGGCCTTGCGGCCCAGGGCATCAAGGGCTCTCGACTCTCGGCCTGATGGTACCGATGAGTGTGATTTCGGGCTTTTCTGCTTCCGCATGGCTGACTCCACCACCATCGAGGTGTGTGGGAGTTGGTTTTTTCGGAAGCCTGGCCAGCTCTGCACCTTGTACATTGTGTCAAGGCACTTGCTCACAATGGGGACCGAGGCTGGGGCCTCCCACATGCAGAGCAGCAGCCGAGATAAAATCGGCAATACAGGCACGGTGAGGGATTCCCTGGGAGGGGACTCGTACTGAAGAATATCGAGTTCTTCAGCACGAGGGTCCTCCTCGGCCTGGGTGACCAGGTTGAGGGCCCGTGTCATGTCCCGGATAAACACCAAGAAGGAGGTGTCTTCGGGTGGTGAACGCCGCTGGAATGCAGGCGGCGAGGGGTCCGATGGAAGATCCCAGTGGGTACGAGTTTCCGGGGAGGTGTCCCCATTGGACTCCCAGTCTGAAAAATCGGTCGAGGGATCCGAGCCGGGCAGTTCCCCCTGTCTAATAGCCGGCGGCCAGGAGCCGGAGGCCCTGGACGATCTTGCCTCCGAGGAATGGGAGGGCGAGCAAGACCGATGTTGAGGACCCTCATGAGGCCCGTGGCTCTCGGGGGTTTCCTGGATGGATTTGGGTGTCCCAAGCGAGGGACCCGTGGTCTCTGGGCGCAAGTCAACGAAGCTGGCCATGAGTGCCTGCTGGGAAGCAATGAACGTAGAAATGCTGCGTTCCAGTGCCAGCATATGGGACCCCCATGCGGGCGTGGGGCGCCAATATTGGGGTCACCGGATTGGGCGTCGAGGAGGAGAGGGAGTCCTCAACCGGGACGACCCTCAGGAGACTGGGCGCCTTCGCCGGAGGCCTCCATTTCTCTGCAAGGTACCTTGCGGGGCCGCTCATTTTCTGACTCTCGGGGCTAAGCAAACGGGCGCGGGAGTGCTCGCGCTTGCTAGGGGCCCCGGACAGTGACTTTAAGGCCTTCTTTTTACGCCGTTCCACCTCGGGGGACCCCTGGTTAGAGTACCGCCTGGAACACAGGGCCGCAGGGGGAGAACCCACCAGAGGAGAGATGACCGAGGGCGCCACCGGAGACTCCGAGGCGGCCTTTCGAAAAATGTCTTCAGACTTCTGCTTACAGCTGAGCAGGGCCTTAGAGGACATTTTCTTACAGAGCGAGCAGAGCTCTAGGTCATGGTTGGCACCCAGCCACTGCAGACAACAGTCATAAGTGTCCGTAAGCGACATGTTCCTAGAGCATCTATCGTATTTTTTAAATCCGGTGGCCATGCGGGCAAAAATGGCCCCTGCGAGGTCGAAGACCCACACAGCCAGCGGTTAGGGAGAAATAAAGGGCGCGAAGCCCGAATGAAAAATTGAAAGATGTATTCCCGAAAGCTCTAAAAAGTAGAGCAAGGGGAAGGACAGGTAAAGGACCGGTGTAACCGGAAAAGAGAGAAAAGAGCCTGTGAAGGCGAGGAAAACAAAACTTTTTCCAAGGGACAAGGACGTGCGTCCGTAGGGCTCAGCGTAAAAAGGGAGACTGAGCAAAATCGCACCCTTGGGCAGGAAGAAAACCATGCATGCGTGGTAGCAATCCCAAAGGCTTTCTTTGAAAGCTGGGGAATTGCTGCGCGTGGGCTCCATCGGTGCCGATGCCACCCATAAGTGAGGACTGACTTCCTGCTTGTTCCTTGAGAAAGCATAGTTACTCACCTGTAACAGGTGATCTCCGGGAACAGCAGGAATTTAGTCCTCACATATGGGTATCGTTGGTACTGACGGAGCCTGCGTGGGAACGCTCCCAGAGTCCAATCAGAACGCTTTTGGGAGCATCCCACAGCGCCTGCGTGCCGCCTTTCCCAACTGCCTCTCTCCAGTTGAGTTTTAGAGCTGAGACAAAGAGAGAGAGAGCAAGGGAAAGGAAAAGAGATAGATAGAGAGATACAACTCCTAGGGGAGGTGGGTGGGTTGTGAGGACTAAATTCCTGCTGTTCCCGGAGATTACCTGTTACAGGTGAGTAACTATGCTATCTCCAGGAACAAGCAGGAATTTAGTCATCACATATGGGGACTCCCTAGCTTTAGCTGCCAGGGAGAGAACCCAGAAGTTGTGTGTCCCTGAGAAGGGCTCCACTTCCCCCCATGGATCTCTGGCATCTTACCAGGGATGGTGGGTAGGAGTTGATTAGGTATGGAACAAGTGTTTGAGAACAGCCTGACCAAACAAGGCATACCGGCGGGAGTCCTTGTCCAAGCAGTAATGGGCTGTGAAGGTATGAACCGAGGCCCAAGTGGCTGCTCGACAGATGTCGTCAATAGACACAGAGTTTAGATGAGCCATTGAGGCTGCCATGGTTCTCACATTGTGAGCTGTGACATGGCCCTCCAGAGAAAGGTTCTTACTCTGATAGGCGAAAGAAATACACTGAGCAATCCAGTTAGATAGTGTTCTCTTGGAAACTGAAAGTCCCAAATGAGAAGGATCAAAAGCAACAAAGAGTTGAGGGGACTTTCTATGTTGCTGTGTTCTTTGTAAGTAAAAAGCTAGAGCTCTTTTACAGTTCAAGGTATGAAGATTCCTCTCTGCATTTGATGCATGAAGTACTGGAAAAAAGACAGGTAGGTAGACCTCTTGGTTGAGATGAAAGGGCGAGACCACCTTAAGCATAAAGTGTGGATGAGTGAAGGGACCATACTGGACTTGGTGCTTACCAATGGTGAAAGTGTTTCTGATATTGTAGTGGGAGATGTTTGTTTATGTTTATTTGAATTTGATATACCGCTCAGACCAAAAAGGTATTAGAGCGGTTTACAATACTACATCATTTAGGGAAAAAGAAAGGAACGCCAATTATAAAATAGGACAGAGTAGAGTACAGACACAGTCAAACAGATAAGAGGAGAAAGACACGGAACAGCACATTACCCAGATAAATAAGCAGGACTTCAATATAGCCTCCAGAGACCGACGCCACGAACCAACGCCAGATGGTGTGGTTCAGTATTAGGACTAGGGCTGTTAGAATCCATTCCAAGGTAAGGATCTTAGACTTTAGGAAGACTAACTTTGCGAAGATGGGCCAATACCTCAGGGAGTCGTTAGTGGGATGGGAACAGCTGGGGGATGTAGAAAAACAGAGGGCAAAACTGAAAGGGGGTATTTTAAAGGCAACCAACCTTTTTGTTAAAATGGTAAATAAAGGCAAAAGGAACAGGAGACCGCTATGGTTTTCGAAGGAAGTAGCTGAAAAAGTGAAGAAAAAGAGGGAGGCCTTCATGAAATACAAGAGATCACAGAGAGAGGAAGACAGGCATCTGTATTTGGAAAAACTTAGAGAAGCTAGCAAAGTAGTCAAGAAGGCAAAGATTCAAAAGGAGGAGGAAATAGCCAATGCAATAAAATGGGGGGATAAGACATTTTTCAGATATATTAGTGAGAAGAGGAAGGGCAAAAGTGGTATTGTCAGACTCAAGGGTGCAGGGGGGGGGATATGTAGAAGCTGATAAGGATACAGCGGAATTGCTTAACAAATATTTTTGTTCTGTGTTCACAGATGAAAAACCAGGAGCAGGACCTCAGAAAACACCCACAAATAAGAATAGAAGCAAGGGACATCTTGAACAATTTTCAGAAGACTGTGTTCGTGAGAAACTAGCTCAACTTAAAGTAGACAAAGCGATGGGACCGGATGGGATACACCCTAGAATACTGAGGGAACTTGGGGACGTTCTAGCAACAATACTGACTGACCTTTTCAATGCCTCGTTGGAGTCAGGAGTGGTGCCAAAGGACTGGAGAGAGGCTCATGTGATGCCTTTACACAAAAGCGGAAGTAAGGATGTGGTTGAAAACTACAGGCCGGTTAGTTTAACTTTGGTGGTGAGTAAATTATTGGAAACGCTGCTGAAAGAGAAAGTAGTGAGGTTTCTGGAGTCCAGCGGATTACAGGATCCGAGGCAGCATGGATTCACCAGAGGCAGGTCTTGTCAGACAAATCTGATTGATTTCTTTGACTGGGTGACCAGGGAGTTGGACCGAGGGAGAGCTCTAGATGTGGTGTATTTAGATTTCAGTAAAGCCTTTGACACTGTTCCTCACAGGCGACTTATAAACAAACTGAGCACCCTAGGGATGGACCCTAAAGTTACTGCTTGGATTAGAAATTGGTTGGGTGGGAGGCGACAAAGAGTACAAGTAAATGGAGCTCACTCTGAGGAGAAGGAGGTTACCAGTGGTGTGCCCCAGGGATCTGTCCTTGGTCCGATTCTTTTTAACATCTTTGTTAGTGATATAGCGGAAGGGCTGTCGGGTAAGGTTTGCCTCTTTGCAGATGATATCAAAATCTGCAATAGAGTAGACACCCAGAAAGGTGTAGATAACATGAGGAGGGATCTAGCTAAGCTTGAAGAATGGTCTAGAATTTGGCAGCTGGGATTTAATGTTAAAAAATGTAAGGTCATGCATTTGGGCTGCAGCAATCCAAGGGAGCAATACAGTATAGGAGGTGAAGTACTTTTGTCCACTAAAGAAGAGCGGGACCTAGGCGTGGTTGTGTCTGATGATCTTAAAGTAGCAAAACAGGTAGAAAAGGCGACGGCAAAAGCTAGAAGGATGCTTGGGTGCATACGGGGAGGAATGGCTAGCAGAAAAAAGGAGGTGATAATGCTTCTGTATAAGTCTTTGGTGCGACCTCATTTGGAGTATGGTGTGCAATTCTGGAGACCACACCTTCAAAAGGATGTGAACAGGATAGAGTCGGTGCAGAGGGTTGCTACTAAAATGATTAATGGGCTTCATTATAAAGCATATGAGGACAGACTTAAGGATCTTAATATGTACACCTTAGAGGAAAGGCGGGATAGAGGTGATATGATTGAGATGTTTAAATACCTCCGTGGCATAAATGTTCAGGGAGAGAGCCTCTTTCAATTGAATGCAAGTTCTGCTACGAGGGGACATGGGATGAGGGTGAAGGGAGATAGATTCAGGAGTGATATGCGGAAATATTTCTTTACAGAAAGAGTAGTGGATCCGTGGATTAGTCTCCCAGTCGAGGTGGTAGAGATGAGGACAGTAACTGAATTCAAAAAAGCATGGGACCAACACAGAGGATCTCTAAAAGTAAAAAGTGGACTGTTGTAGTTGTTGTTATGGAAGGACAGACTAGATAGGCCATGTGGTCTTTTTCTGTCATCATGTTTCTATGTTTCTACCTTGTCATGATGGAACCTTGTATAAGGTGGATTAGCTACTAGTGCTTGCAATTCACTAATGTGGCGTGTTGATGTGATTGCAATGAGAAAGATAACCTTCCAAGAAAGGAATTTCAAGGAGGTGGTAGCTAAGGGTTCGAAAGGTGGCTTCATGAGCTGCCCAAGAACCAGGTTCAAGTCCCATGCCACCGGAGGTGGTCTAATGGGAGGCTTAGTTAGAAGGAGGCCTCTCATGAATCTGGCTACAAGAGGATGAGAGGAAATAGGTTGTCCATTGAGAGGCTTAAGGGAAGCTGCAATAGCACTCAAATGGACTCTTACTGAATTTGTCTGAAGGCCTGCATTAGACAAATGGAGGAGATACTCCAGCAAAGATTCCAGAGGTATCGCAGGGGGGTTAAAACCCTTTTCCAACACCAAATAGTAAACTTTTTCCACTTGAAAGCATAAGAACGTCTAGTGGAAGGTTTTCTGGAAGCATAAAGAACATCTTTTACTTACTGAGAAAGATGAAGATCTTGAAGATCTAGGCCTTCAGCAACCAAGCTCTGAGATAAGAACATAAGAAATGCCATACTGGGTCAGACCGAGGTCCATCAAGCCCAGTATCCTGTTTCCAACAGTGGCCAATCTAGGTCATACGTACCTAGCAGTTTCCCCAAAAGACACAGGTTCTGCAGTGCTTGTACTAGGTCAAGCATTGATATCCTGGGTCCCTTTTTAATAGTGGTTTATGGACCTTTCCTCCAGGAACTTGTCCAAACCTTTTTTAAACCCAGCTATACTAACAGCCCTTACTACATCCTCCGGTAACAGATTCCAGAGTTTGATTACACGTTGAGTGAAGAAATATTTTCTCTTATTTGTCTTAAATAGTTTACCCCGTAGCTTCATTACATGTCCCCTAGTCCTTCTATATTCTGATAGCGTAAACAATTGATCCACGTTTATCCGTTCCACTCCATTCATTACTTTATAGACCTCTATCATATCTCCCCTCAGCCGTCTCTTTTCCAGGTTAAAGAGTCCTAACCTTTTTAGCCTCTCTTCATAGGAGTAGCCTTCCATCCCCTTCACCAATTTGGTGGCTCTTCTCTGTACTTTTTCTAATAACTCTATGTCCTTTTTAAGATACGGTGACCAGAATTGCACACCAGAATTGCACAGATGCAGAGACTTGAGATTGGGATGCCATAACATTCCGTTTTCCTGAGATAGGAGATCTGGAGCAGACCCTATCTCCAGGGAGGGAGCTTGAGAGAGATGTAGAAGCAGAGGGTACCACACTTGCCGTGGCCAATGTGGTGCTATGAGAATCATGTGGTCTCTGTCTCTCTGAAGCCTGAAGAGGGTTTTGGGAATTAGAGGAATTGGGGGAAAGGCATACAGGAAGTCTTGACCCCAGTAAAGGAAGAAAGCATCCCTGGCCTGAGCCCCCTGAGCCAGAATTCTGGCACAGAACCGGGGAAGTTTGGCATTCCACGGACTTGCAAAGAGGTCTATGTCCGGGGTTCCCCAAAGTTGAAATATTCTGGTCACCTGGTCTGCATGCAGAGACCACTCGTGTGGAAGGAGAACTCAACCGAGTCTGTCCGCCCAAGAGTTTTGAATGCCTGGAAGATATACTGCCAGAAGATGAATCTGATGCTCTCTGGCAAAGGCCCATAGTCGCAAAGCTTCGTTGCAAAGCGACAGAGAGCCTGTTCCCCCCTGCTTGTTCACATAGAACATGGCTACCTGATTGTCCGTATGAATGAGGACTGTCTTGTAGCTGAGCAGGGAGTGGAACACTCGCAGAGCCAGGAAAATTGCTCTGAGTTCCAAGAGGTTGATAAGCAGACAACTCTCTTGTGGAGACCAGGTGTCCTGGTGGAGAAGTCTTGCAGATGAGCTCCCCAACCCTTTGGAGAAGCATCTGTTGTAAGAGTTGCTTGGGGTAAGGGTTGTTGAAAGGGGCACCCCAGCAACAGATTTTGAGTGGACATCCACCATTGGAGGGACAAAATGAGGCGACTTGTGCTTGCTATTTTGTCTGACAGGCACCCTGATGCCTGGGTCCATTGGGTGGATAAAGTCCACTGAGCTGCCCTCATATGGAGGCGAGCATATGGAACCACAAGCACGGTGGATGCCATGTGGCCCAGCAATTGCAACATTTCTCAAGCAGTTAGATGAGGCTTTAGCACTGCTTAACTGCACCAAGCGAAGGTAACGGGTCTGGGGAAGATAGGCCCTTGCCCTTATGGTATCCAGAAGAGCTCCTATGAACTCTAAAGATTGAGTGGGAGTCAGACTGGATTTTGGGATGTTTATTACCAGCCCTAAATACTGAAGGATACGCATTGTGTAGGATAGAGAAGTCTTGGCCTCTGACTGTGTTGGAGCTCGAATGAGCCAGTCGTCCAAGTAAGGGAAGACGAATATTTCCAGAGTGCGGAGAAATGCTGCTACCACAGCCATGCATTTTGTGAACACCCTTGGTGCAGAGGCCGACCAAAAGGAAGCACCCTGTATTTGTAGTGCTTTCCTTGAAAAAGGAACCAAAGAAACCTTCTGTGGGTTGGATGGATGAGGACATGGGTGTACGCATCCTTGAGATCTAGAGAACAAAGCCAATCCTGACTCTGAAGGTATGGAAGCAGAGCTCAGAGAGAAATCATTTTGAATTTCTCCTTGACAAGGAATTTATTCAATTCTCTGAGATCTAAGATAGGTCTGTATCCCCCTGTTTTCTTCGGGATAAGAAAATAAGGGGAATAGAATCCTGTGCCCTGTTGAAGAAGAGGCACGTCTTCTATTGCCCCTTGGGCAAGAAGGATGGTAACCTCCTGACCTAACAGGTTGATGAGAGAGGTCAGAGAATTGAATTGCTTCACTATTGTGTGAGGGGGCATGCTTGAAAAATGAAGTTCGTACCCTTCTTTTATGATGGAGAGTGTCCAATGCTCTGCTGTTATTTGCCCCCATCTGGGGGCAAATTGACATAACCTTCCTGGAATGGTAGACGGTTCTGGTCCTTCCAGAACCAGAAAGGCTAAGTTCTCTAGCTGAAAGTCAAAGGCCCTGAGGAGGTTGAGGCTGCTGGACCGGTGGAGGCCTCGCAGCCTTTGCTTTCTTCTGTTTGGGTGGTTGCTGACGTTTAGTTGAAAACTGACCTGCAGAAGATGCCTGCTAACCATAAGCAGGATAAAATCTTTTCTTTTTAGAAAAAGATGTTTTCTTGAACAACTTCTTTCTAACAGGATCAGCAGTAGACTTGGATAGTCTATCCAAAGTGGAATTTTCAGCATCCATTTCATTGGCTTTTTCTTGCCAATCTTTACCAAACAGGTTCTCACCAGTACAAGGGATATTTCCCAATTTATCTTGTACCCAGAGCTCTAAATCAGATGCCTGGAGCCAAGCAATTCTACGTGCCCCTATGGCAATAGCCGAGGCTCTGCTTATACACTCAAAGCAGTCAAAGGCTTCATGGTTGGAAAATTTAGAGACATCTTGGGCATGTTTGCCCAAGTGAGAAAGTCCTGTCTTTTATCCTTAGAAATGAAAGGACTTAAAGTCTGTAAATTATCTGTGACTTCCTTTAGGAACATTCCCATGTAGAGACTATAGGAACTGATTCTTGCAGCAAGCATGGAAGCTTGAAAGACTCTACATCCAAAAGCATCCAAGGTTCTGCATTCACGTCCTGGAGGATTAAGGCATGTCTTTTTGCACTTCTAATCCTTCTCATAGCTGACTCCACCACAATAGAGTGGTGAGGAAGCTGAGTCTTATGGAACCCAGGACAAGGAGGGACACGATACATAGTATCTAACCTACGAGAATGAGGAGAGGTGGTAAGAGGTGTTTCCCACATCCTCAACATGAGATCATATAGAATCTCATGAATGGGTAAGGTAGCTGCCACCTTAGGAGTTTTGGGATATTGTAAAATGTCCAACTCCTTAGCCCTTGGCTCTGTTTCAGGGGCCACAGTAATGGACAGGCCCCGAGCCACCTCTCTGATGAAGTCTTGGAAAGACATGTCCTCTGGAGGAGACATCCTGCGTTTAGGGGATGAGGACTCCTCTGGAAGAAGCATCGCTGCATCGACAGAACTTTCAGAATCCTCAGATTCTTCTGAGGAGTCGAAGTATCGTCTGTCCGGATGCTCCTGCAGAGCCCAATACCCGTACCGACCAAGGTCGGTACCGGGGTTAAGCGGTACCGGGGATAAGCGATACCGGAGAATCGGTACAGGAGGGCATCGGAGGAAAGGGTACTGGCATAGCAGACACCGATGCAGATATCGATGCTATCGGTACCGGTACCGAAACAGATACGGATGCCAGTACCGGTGGAGTTGTCTGTCGTGGTACCAAGGGCGTCGATGCCGCAAGGAAAGCCGCCGGACTGCGTTCCATGGCCAGAATTCTCTGGTCCATAGACGCCGCCAATGCCTGGAAGTCGGTACCGGTGGGAACCACCGGTACCCCAGAGCATGGCACCAGGAGATCTGTCAAGGCCAAGCCATAGAGAACATCCTGGAACCCCGATAATGCTTTGGGAGCTGAAGCCTCCCGCCGGGGTAATTTTGTCGGTGCAGAATCCTCGAGGGCAACGCCAGAGGCATCTCGATGCTTAGAAGGAGATCTACCCTTCGAGGACCGGCTGGATCCACGGGAGGAAGAAGCAGCCCTGGAAGACGTCGATGCCACCGAAGCCACATCAGAGGGAAACAGGGTACTGAGCTTGGCAGCTCGGTTCTGCCGACCTCTTTTAGACATCATGGCACAGGACACACAATCCGTGATGGAGTGGTCAGGACCTAAACATTTTAAACACCATTCATGGGTGTCGGTGACGGAAATGGTACCGCCACACTTGGTGCACTTTTTAAAACCTGAGACAGGTTTTTCCATGTTAAGGAAAGTTTTTGGGCCTAAGGCCCAAAAAGGCGGGTGCACCTGAAGAAAATGGAAAAACAGATTTATTTATTTTTTTCAGAAATAGGAAAAGAAAGACCGGCGGTACCGGTAGAGCGTCAAAGAAGGCAGACGCGACCACAAAAAGAAATAAGAAATAAATTCTTCTGCGGTGACAGGAACACGACCTGCTGGCTCTGCGGAAAAAGAAGAACTGGAGAGAGGCAGTTGGGAAAGGCGGGAAGGCAGCACGCAGGCGCTGTGGGATGCTCCCAAAAGCGTTCTGATTGGACGCTGGGGAGCGTTCCCGCGCAGGCTCCGTCGGTACCGACGATACCCATATGTGATGACTACATTCCTGCTTGTTCCTGGAGATTGTTTATTACAAAATAAACACAACCTCCCCCTACACCCACACCCACAAACACAAGATGGATTATTAAAACAAGAAAATTGATAGAAACCAATAATAGCCAAGGTTAATTTTCAGCACACCACCTATGGAACAATGTGAAATATCCAATGTAGATGTTTCAAATTATCTTATATTCAGCAGTGCTGTGCATACAGTGCATGCTGCTAAATACACAAATAGCAATTCTGCTTTGTTTATTATTTATTTATTTATGTTATATTTATTGAGTTTTGAAAATACATTCAACTCCAAAATTGAATGAAGGAAACATGGTAAAGAAATAAATTAAATCCATATACAGTATAGCAATACCATAATACATTACCATAATCAGCCCACAACATTGCATGGGAGAGGCATCAGGAAAATAATTACAATAAAAATAGGAAAATAAAGATAAAGCAGTGCAACACTTACATGTCAACCGTATGAGAAGCTAAATTCACAATGCTATCCTTCCTAGCCGCAAGGAACTCCAGAAGCTGGCCGGGCTCAAAAATCATATTCTGCTTTGTTTATAATTTAAATGTACAAGTGCCTAGTATCAGCACTCCAATGTGTAAGGTATACATAGAAGCAGCGAATATCAGCACTGCTAGATATAGCCTATACGTTTGGCTTGGCCACTCAATTTATACCTGCCTTTTCTGTGTCTGATCCAAACATATAAGTTACACATATGACGAATGAATATGGGTACTTATATGTATAAGTTAAGTACATTCGGCACACATCCAGAATGCCACAAACATGCCCCTTTTGTTCTATGTATGATGTCAGAGAGTGGAGTAGTAGCCTAATGTTTAGAGCACTGGCTTGGTGACGAAGAGACCAGGGTTCGATTCCCACTAGCACTCCATGTGGCCTTGGTCAAGTTACTTAACCCTCTATTGCCTTGGAAGAAAGGCCTGGCAATCTACTTCCGGTCACACTGACAAGAAAACCCAGGAGCTGCTGGGTCCCCGGGAGTCAGCATAGACTAAGGCACGCATTGCATTATGCCAGACATATAAAGGATCCCAAAAAGATGTCTGTTTCTAATCCACAAATGATAAACAAGAGCTCCCATTCAACTTCAATGTATGCCAATCCACAATGCAAAGTATCAGTGATGTTTAACTATGGGGAACATTAATCCACCCTAAGTAGTAACAAACCTGCAGAGTCACAGACTCAGGAGCTTACTGAGAAAGTTAAAATAAATATGGAGGGAGAAGCCATTTACCTGCCTGCAGTGAGAAAGAGAATAACAGGATTTGTGCCACTGCTGTTGGGGCTCGTGATGCGGCTGCAGATGTGGGAGAACACGTGCCAGAGGAGCAACTACCCCTACTCCCGATGTCATCAAGAAGTGCCTTGTAGTTATCAATATAAAAAGAGAGCGGCATACTGTGCAGTAATGTGTCCAAAAGGGAACATGACCAAAGGGGTGTGCCCCTTTAATGCCAATTTGGTGAGATCTGGGTCATCAAGGTGCATTCATTTGCTGCAGTTGGTATGTCAAATGGAAGAATAAGGGGAAAAGTACTGTTTTGGCGCTGTTTTTTAAGAGCTGTCGAGTCAGTGCTTATTCCTGGAGACCCAGCTGCCTCTGGGTTTTCTTGGCAATGTATCACTGGAAGTAGATTGCCAGCCTTTTCTTCCGAGGCAATGGAGGGTAAAGTGACTTGCCCAAGGTCACAAGAAGTGCCAGTGGGAATCGAACCCTTGATCTTCTGGGTACTAATAAGCAGTTGCTGTAACCACTAGGCTATTCCTCCACTCCTCCTGTTTCAGCTAGGTCATCTAATATTAAAGGCCTGATTGGTAAGCATGTCTCTACAATGCAGGCAAAAATTGCCTCCACAGAGGGTTCTTCCATAGCTCTGCCATCAGGAGCTTCTAGGAGCTCCATTTCTAGGTTACCACCACCTCAGTCTAGTGCACAGTCAAAACCTAACACAGAGTCTATTCCTCACTCTCCAATAGGGGTTGAAGGAAGAGGAGTGGCTCCTCATGGTGCGGCCAATTTTGACAGTAGTCGGCCTGCAATACACGACCCTATCCAATTTATATCGCCTACTAATATGGATGTTTTGTTGACAATGGAGATTACTCTCACTGCTATTTGGAAGGTCGTGTCCCAGAACAATACCATGTTGAGGGGCACAACGGAGGAGATTTCTGCATTTTCAGAAGATGCTGTGCATGTTTTAGTGGCCCATGATCTGCATTTGCAGAATTTACAAATACAGACTTATAAACTGGGACCGTAAATCTATACTTTACAACATTTGTCCACTTCTAATATCAAGAAATCTATTGCTAGCCACCAACTGGAGCTTTTGGAAAATAGTGCTCGTTCTAGAAACTTGTGTTTTCTTAATTTCCCAAAAAGCCATTATTTATCTACTCTTGTGCTCTTGCAAAAATATTTTAAGGAGATTCTTTGTATTTGAAATTATGATCAAATTTTAATTTCAAATTGTTATTATTTGCCCCCTACATATCTGGAGGAGGCCCCATCGGATATATAGTATATGACGGCAGATAAAGACCAGTATGGTCCATCTAGTCTGCCCAGAAAGGTGGCAAGAGTAGGTGCACCTGCCAATCCGTGCAGGTCACCCCTCCCCATGCCTTTGTTTAGAGGTGTACCCACCGCTCCGTGTAGGTCACCCCTATTTGTTCAGATATAATAGATACATTTATGCTTATTTTGATTTTATCCTGTTATAAAGGGATCCACTGCATCTGTCCCATGCCATTTTGAATTCTGTCACTGTATTTGCCCCATCTCATCATTGTAAGCTCTGATGAACAGGGAATGTGTCTTACATCTACTCGAACAGCATTGCGTCACCTTGTATCGCTTTACAAATGATTAGTAGTAGAATGAATACTTCCAGTCATACACCTGGTGCGTGGGATATCCTTCCTCATCCAAGGCCGTCTGTCATGTTCTCTGTACTGAATCTTATGCAGATAAGCACAAGATCCTTGCTTAGTTCACACCCAGCATGCTTACTTTCCTTCTCCAAGTATGGGAAAGTGACAATTTCCAATGGAAAGGAAATTCAAAAACAAAGGACTGTGAGGTGAAGTTGCAGGAGGAAGGTTTAGAGCAATGGATGTTGTTGTTAAGTGCCGTGGAGTTGGTGTCAACTCCTGGTGACCCTCTGGATAACTGATCTAAACTTTTTTCGGTCTTCAGCCAAGTGGCTCATTGCTGATAGAATGGTATCCATAGCTGTTACTTTATCAATCCATCTCACTGCCAGTCTTCCTCTTTAACAGTGACTTTCTACCTTGCCGAGCATTATGCCTTTCTCCAATGATCTCTCTCTTCGCATGATGTGTCCAAAGTATGAAAGTCGAAGTCTTCTCATCTGAGCTTCTCAGGAAAACTTAGGTTTGATCTCCTCTAGTACTGAATGGTTTGCTCTTCGGGCTGTCCATGATATTTGTATTTGTCGCCAGCACCATAATTCAAAGGCATACATTTTCTTCCAGTCTATCTTTTTCACTGTCCAACTTTCGCATCCATATGACATTATTGAAAACACCATGGCCTGGACAAATCGAATCTTTATATGGAGAGAGATCTCTCTGCTCTTGAGAATCTTGTCTAGGTCCTTCATAGCCATTCTATCAAGAGCAATATGCCATTGGATTTCTTGACTATTAGTCCTTACTTGGATCAACAATCAATAAAGAAAGTTAAAGCTGTCAAGTATTTCAATTTCTTCTCCATCAATGATGAACTTATTGATTTTGCCAGTTGTCAGGATCTTTGCCTTCTTAACTTTTGTTAAGGTGCAGACCCATTTTAAGACAATATTCCCTTATCTTGAGAAGCAAATGTTTCAAATTTTCACTTTCAGCCAGTAATGTGGTATCAGCACACCTTCGTTGTCTTTATACAGTCCTGCTACTCTGATGATTTGTTCTGCATATAAATTAAACAGGTAGGGGGAAGTATGCAGCCTTTTCAAGGATCCATCTCACATCCATGATGATGCCTCTCGTTCCACGCCCTTTCCTGAACCCTGCTTGCACTTCAGTCAGTTCTCGTTTCAGGTATGGTTGTAGTCTCTGCTGAATGATCTTGCGGAGAATCTTTAGTGCTGTCAAGTCAGTGCTGACTCCTGGCAACCCAGCTACCTCTGGGTTTTCTTGGCAATGTATCACAGGAAGTAGATTGCCAGACCTTTTCTTCTGATGCAATGAAGGGTAAGGTGACTTAACCAAGGTCACAATGATCTTGAGGAGAATCTTGCTGGCATGTGGGATCAGAGCGATTGTGCGATATTTTCCAATATTTTCCAGTATTAGTATAAACACAGATCTTTTCCAGTAAGTTGGCCATGAATTTGTCTTACCATACTTACAAGGCTCTGCCAGGAAATTTGGAACAGCTTCATCCGATTGCTGTAATACTTCAATGGGAAGGCCATCAATGCCCGGTGCTTTGTTCTTTGATAAGGCTTTCAATGCTGCTTCAACTTGTTTCATCACCAACGGTTCCTGATCATAAGGTACAGGTTGAAAAGGCTGATGGTCCACTTGATCTTTATGTATAATGACTCGGATAGTGCCCGTGATTTAGTAGAGGCTAGGGAGTGTTTGGATCTACCTGATTTCTTAGAATCCTCTAAAGAGGTTATCTGTACTCAGGGTATTCTGGTTGTGACCTTATCCATTGTTGGGGATAAGTCTTCTATTCTTAAGTTATACTTTCAGAAAAAGAGTAGTTACTCACCTGTAACAGGTGTTCTCCAGGAGCAGCAGCAATCAGTCCTCACATATGGGTGTCATCGATGAAGCCCCAGCGGAGCATTTCCCCAGCTTTCCATGAAAGCCTTGGGGAATGCTGGCACGCATGCGCGGTTCCCTTCCCGCCTAAAGGTGCCATCTTACCTCAGTCAAATGATAGCTAAGAACTGTGACATAGCTAAGAACTCTGTGTTAAACTTTTTTTCCTGTCCTAGCCTGCCTGAGTGAATCCTCCCCCTCCCCCCCTGCTGAGGTATTGTGTAGCCTTCTTCCTGTTTTCCTCCACGTGTGCATAGTCTGTTTTAGTCTGCTTTTCTCTGATCAGAAAAGAGCAGTGCTTTTTACAGTGCTCTGCTAGAGAAGTGGATATTGCCTCCTGTGACACCTTGCTGTGAGTTCTAGCTGTTTATTAATTATTTATTGTTTGTCTAACTGTTTATTATTGTTTGTCTTAGTGGTGTGCTAGTTCAGCCTTCTCAGTTATAACTTACCTTGCCTCTCTCAACTAACTGGGCTTTGTGTGGTACCCCTCTCCCCCCTGCTGAGGGTTCAGGACAGGGTACCTTGTAACTGCCCTCTTTAATAGGACTTATCTCCCTCCCTCCCTCCCCGGCACCCACCCACCCACCCCTGGGGTAATTGTAGTTTTATAGGTACTTGCACATCTTAGAGGAAAGGGGCTGCTCTCAGGTGCAGCTCGTTATCCAAATCAGTCATACACAGAGGACCTGAGATTAATTACTTAAGCTTCAGGTACACAAGGTGTATTAGGGGTATTAGATACACTTTTATTGGTATAAGCATCTACACCAATCCTTATTATATACAGAATTTAAAAGACCTAAACACAAGCTTTAAACTAAGATGCAGACAGAAGTCAAGCAAGGAGATGGGGGTTCTCCGGTCTTTTGCATTGAGTGTCACATGTATGATTTTCTCCCAGTTGGTGAGAGGTCTTACGTATGCACTAAGTGCAAAGAACTCTTTGCTCTCAGGGAACGAGTCCGTTCTCTAGAGGCTAGAGTAGCAGACCTGGAAGACATAAGAAAGACAGAGAAGTACATGGACGAGACCTACAGGGATATAGTCCTGAAGTTCCACCTCCAGTCTGGCAGCATCCCTGTTGCCATGGAGGAGAGAGGTCACGTGACAGGAGAGCATCACCCTGGTGTGGCAGGAAGTGATCCTGTAACTAGGACCTGTCCTCCAGGTGATGTAAAACCCTCTCGCACCGAGGACGTTTCTCCAGGACCATGTCCCCATGAGGGGAGGGTCAGGACAACTGTTATAGTTGGTGATTCAATCATTAGGAATGTAGATAGCTGGGTGGCTGGTGGATGTGAGGATCGCCTGGTAACATGCCTGCCTGGTGCGAAGGTAGCGGACCTCACGCACTACCTAGATAGGATCATAGATAGTGCTGGGGAGGAGTCTGCTGTCTTGGTACATGTTGGTACCAATGACATAGGAAAATGTGGTAGGGAAGTTCTGGAGGCTAAATTTAAGCTTTTAGGTAGGAAGTTGAAATCCAGAACTTCCAGGATAGCGTTCTCCGAAATGCTTCCTGTTCCATGTGCAGGACCCAAAAGACAGGCAGAGCTCCGGAGTCTCAATGCGTGGATGAGACAATGGTGCAAGGATGAGGGTTTTGGATTTGTTAGGAACTGGGGAACATTCTGGGGAAAGGGGGGGGCTCTTCCGAAGGGATGGGCTTCACCTTAATCAGGATGGGACCAGACTGCAGCATTAACCTTTAAAAAAGAGATAGAGAAGCTTTTAAACTAGAAAATAGGGGGAAAGCCGACAGTCACCCAGGAGTGTATGGTTCGGACGAAGGTATCCTTGAAGGATACTACCAAAAGCAGTGAGGTTCCAAAAGGGAGTATAGTAGCCCAAATGCCCTTGAGTAAGGAGCAGACAGAGCATAAAGATTCCAAATTACCCCTGCCTACCAATAGCCAGATTAATATGAATAAAATACAGTCTCTAAAATGCTTGTATGCCAATGCTAGAAGTCTAAACAATAAGATGGGAGAGTTAGAATATATAGCACTAAATGAGAGGTTAGATATGATTGCACTCTCAGAGACATGGTGGAAGGAGGATAACCAGTGGGACACTGTGATACCTGGATACAAACTATAAGTAATGATAGAGCTGATCAAATTGGTGGAGGGGTTGCGCTCTATGTTAGAGAGGGCATTGAGTCAGAAAGGATTAAAGTTTTGCAGGGAACAAAATTTGCTGTAGAATCTCTATGGATTGAAATTCCATTTATGAAGGGGAAGGTGATGGCAGTGGGAGTATACTATCGACCGCCTGGCCAGAATGAACAAATGGATGATGAAATGCTCAAAGAAATCAAGGAAGCTAACAAAAGTCACAACAGAGTAGCAATAATGGGTGATTTCAATTACCCCGGTATCGACTGGGTCAGTGTCACAGCAGGACAAGCTAAAGAGATAAAGTTTCTAGATGGAATAAATGACTGCTTCTTGGAGCAGCTGGTTCATGAACCGACCAGAGGGGAAGCCATACCGGACCTAGTCCTTAGTGGAACGCCAGATCTGGTGCAAGAAATAAGGGTGTTGGGACCACTTGGCAATAGTGATCATAGTATGATCATGTTTGATTTAATTAGGGGAGGACAGATAGTAAAGGAATCCACAGTACTACCTTTTAACTTTCAAAAGGGAGACTATGATAGAATGAGGAATATAGTTAGGAAAAAAACTAAAAGGAGCGGTTCCAAAGGTTAAAGACTTACAGCAAGCTTGGGTGTTATTTAAAAATACTATCCTCGAAGCCCAGACCAGCTGTATTCCACGCATTAAGAAAAGTGGAAGAAAGTCCAAAAAACTGCCAGCATGGTTTAAAGGTGAGGTCAGAGAGGCTGTTGCTGCCAAAAAAGCAACCTTCAGGAAATGGAAAAAAGAGCCAAATGATGAAAACTGGAAACAGCACAAGCACTGGCAAGTTAAATGCAAAGCATTGATAAGGCAGGCAAAGCGGGAATTTGAGAAGAAACTTGCTACGGAAAGCAAAAACACGAAATAAAGACTTTTTCAAGTACATTCGTAGCAAAAGGCCTGTGAGAGAGTCAATTGGACCATTAGATGATAGAGGGGTAAAAGGGGCAGTAAGAGGAAACAAGGCTATAGCAGAGAGACTGAATGAATTCTTTGCTTCGGTCTTTACTGAGGAAGATGTAGGGATGTTACCCAAGACTGAAGTGGTATTTAAAGGTGATACTGCAGAGGAATTGAGAGAAATATCGCTACACCGGGAAGATATATTACAACTATTTGATAAAATGAATAGTAGTAAATCACCTGGACCGGATGGTATACATCCCAGAGTGTTGAAAGAACTGAAATATGAGATTGCAGACCTGCTATTGGTAATCTGTGAACTTTCATTAAAATCTTCTGTAATACCTGAAGATTGGAGGGTCGCCAACGTAACACCAATTTTTAAAAAGGGTTCCAGGGGTGACCCAGTAAATTACAGACCGGTGAGCCTGACATCAGTACCGGGGAAAATGGTAGAAACCATCATAAAGAACAAAATTACACAGCATGTAGATAGTCATGGCCTAATGGGAGACAGCCAACATGGCTTTAGACAAGGAAGATCTTGTCTTACTAATCTGATATGTTTTTTTGAAGGTGTGCATAAACAGGTAGACAAAGGTGAGTCGGTTGATATAGTGTATCTGGACTTTCAGAAAGCTTTTGACAAAGTCCCCCATCAGAGACTTTTGGCGAAGCTAAAAGTCATGGGATAGGAGGCAGTGTACTATTGTGGATCGGGAACTGGTTAAAAGATAGAAAGCAGAGGGTAGGACTAAATGGCCAATATTCCCAATGGAAAAAGGTGAATAGTGGAGTACCCCAGGGATCTGTACTGGGTCCGCTGCTTTTTGACATATTCATAAATGACCTGGAAAAGGGAATAACTAGTGAGGTTATCAAATTTGCAGATGACACAAAACTGTTTAAAGTTGTTAAAACCCAAGAGGATTGTGGAAAACTGCAGGAGGATCTGGGTAAATTGGAAGACTGGGCATCCAAATGGCAGATGAAATTTAATGTGGACAAGTGCAAAGTTATGCACCTAGGAAAGAACAACCCACACTATAGTTACACGATGCAAGGCTCCACATTAGAAACCACCACCCAGGAAAAAGATTTAGGAGTCATTGTGGATAACATGTTGAAACCCTCCGCCCAGTGTGTAGCGGCGGCCAAGAAAGCAAATAGAATGCTAGGTATCATAAGGAAAGGGATGGAGAACAAAACAAAGGATATTATAATGCCTCTGTATCGCTCCATGGTACGACCGCACCTTGAATATTGTGTGCAAGTCTGGTCACCGTATCTTAAAAAGGACATAGCGTTATTAGAAAAAGTACAGAGAAGAGCCACCAAATTGGTGAAGGGGATGGAAGGCTACTCCTATGAAGAGAGGCTAAGAAGGTTAGGGCTCTTTAGCCTGGAGAAGAGACGGCTGAGGGGAGATATGATAGAGGTCTATAAATTAATGAATGGAGTGGAATGGATAAACGTGGATCAATTGTTTACGGTATCAGAGTATAGAAAGACTAGGGGACATGTAATGAAGCTACAGGGTAAACTATTTAAGACAAATAAGAGAAACGTGTAATCAAACTCTGGAATCTGTTACCGGAGGATGTAGTAAGGGCTGTTAGTATAGCTGGGCAGGGCCGGATTTACCTTGAGTGAGGCCCTATGCCAACAAAAATTGTGGGCCCCAGCAGGGGCGGCCCAAGGGGGGTGTGGGCCTCATTTGCATAAGGGGCCTCATTTGCATAAATATTTGCATAATGTTACCATATACTAACTTTTAGTAAACGTGCCTCTTAATGAGTGTATGGATAAAGAAAGACTAAAAGATTTCTACATTACTATAATCCAGTGCCAACTGCCAGACACATTAGGAACTACTACAAACACTGCCCATTTAGAACCCATAGCAAACCCGCCGTATCCTAACAGCACTACCAGGACTCACAAAGCACCATACTCTACCAATCAAAAGGCAACACTGCAAATATTAAACCAATACATTTCAGAGAACAACAATACATGACCTACTGGGGAAAGAGAACAAGTGGCAATGTCAAATAGGAATTATATAAACAGAACACCTCAGCTCAGTTACACATGCAGAACATAGACCATCACCAAACAAGTAATCACATTTTAGAAACAGGAAGACAATAATTAAACTGGGAATCCCAAAAGCCAAACTTGGAATGTACAACACTGTAGAAATAAAACTATACATTAATTTGCTCTTGTACTAAACAAAGCGCAGACGTCAATGATGCACATTTACCAGAGCTGACATATTCCAATTAATAAATTCAAAATAAAGAGATATTTTTCTACCTTTTGTGCATTTTTTTCAGCTGCAATTGCTCCAGACACTTTCTTCTGGTTTCTTCATGTCTTCTGCTAACTCTCCATCGTCTGCTGTCCATTTGTCCTTTCTTCTCTCTTCTAGTTTTTTTCCATTCTCTCTCTACATCTGCTTTAACATACTAATCTTTCTCCTTTTGCTCTTTCCTCATTCCTATTTCATCCAGTCAAATTTTACCCCTCCATCCTCAATCCCCACTTACTCTCCCAATACCCGGCCAATTGTAGATTTTTTTATCCCTCCCACACAAAATATTTTTCCCTTCTCCATTTTACTCTTCCAGCCCCATCCCATTCTAATCCTCCCCCAACATCAGCTCCCTTCTAGTTCCAGCCTCACCCAGCATCCATTCCCTTCTAGTCCCTGCATCAGCCCATTTCCAGTCCTAGCCACCCATCAGCCCATTTCCAGTCCTAGCAACCCCCCAACCCAATACCAGTCCTAACCCCCCATCACCCCATTTTCAGTTTAAGCCCCCCCTATAACCCATTACCAGTCCTAACCCCCCATCAGCCCACTTCCAGTCCTAACCCCATCAACCCATTTCCAGTCAGCCCCCCATAGCCCATTGCCAGTCCTAACCCCCCCCATCAGCCCATCAGCCCACAGCCCATTACCAGTCCTAACCCCATCAGCCCACCTCCAGTCTTAACCCCCCCCAGCCCATTTCCAGTCCTAACCCCCCCTCATAGCCCATTACCAGACAGCCCCCATCAGCCCACAGCCCATTACCAGTCTAAACCCCCCCAAAACCCATTACCAGCTCTAAACCCCCCCAACAGCCCATTATCAGTCCTAACCCCATCAGCCCACCTCCAGTCTTAACCCCCCAGCCCATTTCCAGTCCTAGCCCCCCCATAGCCCATTACCAGACAGCCCCCATCAGCCCACAGCCCATTACCAGTCTAAACCCCCCAAAACCCATTACCAGTTCTAAACCCCCCCCCAACAGCCCATTACCAGTCCTAACCCCATCTGCCAACATCCAGTCTTAACCCCCCCCAGCCCATTTCCAGTCCTCGCCCCCCCCATAGCCCATTACCAGACAGCCCCCATCAGCCCACAGCCCATTACCAGTCTAAACCCCCCAAAACCCATTACCAGTTCTAAACCCCCCCCCAACAGCCCATTACCAGTCCTAACCCCATCAGCCCACCTCCAGTCTTAACCCCCCCCCAGCCCATTTCCAGTCCTAGCCCCCCCAATAGCCCAATACCACTCACCCCCCATCAGCCCACAGCCCATTACCCGTCTTAACCCCCCCAAAGCCCATTACCAGTTCTAACCCCCCCCCAACAGCCCACAGCCCATTACCAGTCCTCCTCATCAGCCCACCTCCAGCCTTAATCCCCCCAGCCCATTTCCAGTCCCAGTCCCAACCCATTTCCAGCCCCAGTCCCAGCCCCCCCAATTACCAGTCCTACCCCCTCCCCCTCCCCCGGCCTAAAGTAAAATTTATTTTTAAAAAAAAAACCTGCTGGCTGCTGCCGCGGGGCCCCCTCTGCTGCCGCGGCAGCATGGACTGACCCGCGGGGGCCCCCTCTGTAAGCTCGGTCCCTCCCTCCGTGCCTCCGTGTCTCCCTCCGTGCAGGCTGTTAGAGACGCGAAGGCAGACTGTCTCCTTCGCGTCTCTGTTAAGCCCGCAGGGGCTGATGGGAAATTTCCCATCAGCCCTGCGGGCTTAACAGAGGCGGGAAGGCAGAAGGAGACAGTCGGCCTCCGCGTCTCTACCCGCCTGCACGGCGGGAGCCACGGAGGCACGGAGGGAGGGACCGAGCTTACAGAGGGGGCCCCCGCGGGTCAGTCCATGCTGCCGCGGCAGCAGAGGGGGCCCCGCGGCGGCAGCCAGCAGGTTTTTTTTTATTTTATTAAAAAAAAAAGCCTAACTACGTCAATTTTTGTGGGCCCTTTGCAGCTGTGGGCCCTACGCCATGGCGTACATGGCGTATAGCTAAATCCGGCCCTGTAGCTGGGTTTAAAAAAGGTTTGGACAAGTTCCTGGAGGAAAGGTCCATAAACCACTATTAAAAAGGGACCCAGGATATCAATGCTTGACCCAGTACAAGCATTGTGGAACCTGTGACTTTTGGGGATATTGCTAGGTACGTATAACCTAGATTGGCCACTGTTGGAAACAGGATACTGGGTTTGATGGACCTCAGTCTGACCCAGTATGGCATGTCTTATGTTCTTATGTTCTTATAACAGCACACAAAAATGAAAAAATTAAACTATGTACAACTGAAACTCACAGGGGAGGAGGGAGGGTTGTGAGGACTGATTCCTGCTGCTCCTGGGGAACACCTGTTACAGGTGAGTAACTACTCATTCTCCAGGACCAAGCAGGAAGTCAGTCCTCACATATGGGTGACTCCCTAGCTCTGGGCTACCAGGAACCCAGGCTGAACAAGAGAACTCCCTCTAGTCACAGCAGCAAAGAAAGACTTTCCAAGAACACTACCTCCACCGGTAGCCCAACAGAGGGCAGGAGTTGCCTAAAGCTCAAAGAGATTCCGGAGTACTGCTTGGCCAAAAGCACTGTCCCTACGGGACTCCCTCTCCAGACAGTAATGGGCTGCAAACGTCTGGCTTGAAGACCAAGTTGCAGCCCTGCAGATGTCTACCAAGGGCACAGAGCGGAGATGAGCCACTGAGGCAGCTATTGCCCTGACACGATGGGCCGTGACCCTACCCTGCAAAAGAAGGTCAGCCGCCTTGTAAGCCCAGGTGATACAGTCAGCCGCCCAGATGGACAAGGTACGCTTGGACACAGCCAACCCCAACTTATTGGGGTCAAAGGAGACGAAGAGCTGAGTAGCCCTTCTATGCCCCTGCGTACAGTCAAGGTAGAAGGATAAGGCCCTCCTACAGTCCAGGGTATGCAGGACTGCTTCAGCCTGGCTAGCATGAGGCCTAGGGAAGAATGTTGGAAGAACCACCTCCTGATTGAGGTGGAAAGAGGAGACAACCTTACGAAGGAACTTGGGATGAGTCCTGAGGACTACCCTGTTCCTATAAATCCTGGTGTAAGGTCTATCACAGACCAGGGCCTGCAGCTCACGCACTCGCCTAGCCGAGGTGAGGGCTATCAGGAAGAGAGTCTTCCAGGAAAGGAAGCGTAGAGGGCAAGTAGCCATCGGCTCAAAGGGTGGGCGAGTCAGTTGCTGCAAGACCACATTCAGCTCCCACTCAGGAGCAGGACGACGGATGGGAGGCTTGAGCAAAAGCAAGCCCCTAAGAAAGTGGGACACCAAGGGGTGACCTGACAGAGAATGTCCCTCCACCAGTGAGTGGTGAGCTGCTACAGCTGAGAGGTGGACACGAACAGAATTGGACTTAAGTCCCTGATTTTATAAGTGCAGTAAGTACTGAAGCACTACTGGCACAGTACAGGAGAAAGGATCCTCTGTACGTAGCTGACACCACACAGAAAACCTCTTCCATTTGAGGGCATAGGTTTTCCTAGTGGACTGTTTCCTAGAGGCTAGGACAACCTCTTCAACTTCTTGAGGTAGGCCCCAGGGAGCCAAAACTACCCTTGCAGCCTCCAGGCCATCAAATTGAGAGCTTTGAGATTGGGGTGCAGAAGGGAACCCTGCTCCTGTGAGAGAAGGTCGGGTTGCAACCCCAGAGGTAGTGGGGAATCCACTGCCAGCTGAAGCAGAAGTGGAAACCAAGGCTGCCTCGGCCACCTGGGAGCTACCAGCAGAACCGAGGCCTTGTCCTGAAGAGTCTTGAAAAGAGTTCGGGCCACCAAGGGCGTGGGAGGAAACGCATACAGGAGGCCCTGAGATCAGGACATCAGAAAAGCATCTGGTGCTATCCTCAAAGGATGCGGTTGCCTGGAGCAGAACTTGGGCAGTTGCTTGTTCAGCGGACTGGCAAAGAGATCTATCCAAGGGAGACCCCACTTCAGGAAGATCTTCTGAACGACCAAGGGATGCAGCTGCCACTCGTGGGCACTGTTCCCTCTAAGCTGTGCGCGTGTGCACGCGCACACACCTCACCGAGCAAGCGCACATACTTTACAACAGAGTGCACAAAAATTACGGTTCTGATTCTGATAGAAAACAACACAGACATCTTAAAATTTAAAAGTTGTGATTGTAATTACTAGAAATTTTCCACTTCATTTAGTAATCGTTTATTTTCATTTAATTTGATTAAAATCAATGTGGTATACATACTGTATTCTGACGTGTAGTCAAATTTTAAAGTATATAACTCCGAGTGTCGTTATGTGGCGCACAAAAATTTAACCTTCCTTCAAAAGCTGCACAGCTGATATTTTATGCGCACACAGCCTACAGAAAATTAGAGGGAACATTGCTCGTGGGGCTGCAGAATTCTGCTCAACCGATCGGCCAGGCAGTTCTCCTGGCCGGGAAGGTACACCGCCTTGAGAAGCATGTTGTGCTTTAGGGCAAAGGAAAAAAGGTCTTGAGTCTCCCGACAAAGGAGCTTTGACCCAGTGCCGCCCTGTTTGTTCACATAAAACATGGCTACCTGGTTGTCTGTTTGAATCAAGACTGAGCGGTCAGCCAGGGCCGGAGAAAAAGCCTTGAGAGCTAAGCGGATAGCTCGAAGTTCCAGGAGATTGATCTGTTGGGCTGCCTCCCAGGGAGACCAGAGGCCTTGAGTGCACTTGTCCAGACAATGAGCACCCCAGCCCCGCAGAGAGGCGTCGGTGGTGAGGACCACCGAGTATTCTGGCATTTGGAAGGGCATCCCCTTCAGCAGATTGGGTGGATGTAGCCACCAGTTGAGGGAGGCCAAAAGGGGTCTGGACACCCTTATCCTGTCTCTTAGGCGGCCTGTGGCCTGAGACCACTGAGTCCGAAGGCACCACTGTGCAGGCCTCATATGGAGCCTGGCATTGGGAGTCACATGCACTGTCGAAGCCATGTGGCCCAGAAGTCTGAGGCAGAGTCTGGCGGAGACCAGGGGCTTGTTTAGAAACTGTTTGGCCACGTCCATCAGTCTTTAGGCCCTGTCTTCTGGCAAGAATGCCTTTGCCAGTTGAGAATCTAACCTTGCCCCTATGAACTCCAAGTTCTGGGAGGGGAGCAAAGTGGACTTTGCAAAGTTTATGACAAAGCCCACGTTTTGAAGCAGAGCAATGGTTCTGAGGGTGGCTTGTCTGGCCTCCAGGGACGTCTGACCCCTGATGAGCCAGTCGTCCAGATAGGGAAAGACAAAGATGCCTTGATTTCTCAGGTAGGCTGCAACAACTGCCAGGCACTTGGTAAAGGCTCTGGGAGCGGAGATCAGGCCAAAAGGCAGTACTCTGTACTGATAATGGTTTCCTCCCACAATGAACCTGAGGTACTTTCTGTGGTCCGGATGAATGAGGATGTGAGTGTATGCATCCTTTAGATCTAAGGAAAATAGCCAATCTCCCTGCTGGAGGTAGGGCAGAAGTGTTCCAAGAGTAAGCATCTTGAACTTCTCTTTCTCTAGGAACTTGTTGAGGTTCCTGAGGTCCAGAATGGGTCGAAGGCCACCGGTCCTTTTGGGTACCAGGAAATACCTGGAGTAGAATCCGTGACCTTGCAAATGGGGAGGCAGAGGCTCCACCGCCCTGTCCACCAACAGACCATGAAGCTCTTGAAGGAGGTGGTCTGTGTGCAGGGGAGGCCTCAAGGGCTCCCCTGGGAAGTAAGGAGGCGGCAGTTGATGAAAATGCAGGGCATAGCCCTTTTGGACTATGTCCAGCACCCAACTGTCGGTGGTAATGAGAGGCCACTGGTGGGCAAAGAGTACAAGGCGACCGCCTGTGCAGGGCTGGGAAAGCAGGGATGGAGTGGCTATGCTCAAGGAGTCAAAACCCCCCACCCTGCTGAGTGGAAGCAGGGGCAGAAGGCTTGGGGGTCCTCTGCCTACGGGGCCCATTACCCTGGCCCTTGGCTTGCTGACCCTGGGGGGCAGCTTGGGCAGCCTGATACTGAGGGTACTGTTTGTAGGCAGTGCCCTTCCTCGAGTAAAAGGACTTTTTACCCGAGCCCTTCTTTTTATGTGAAGGGGCAGAGGTCTTCCTCGACAGCCTTGTCCGGGTAAGGTGCTCTGTCTCGAGCTGAGCGGCCTTCTCGGTCACGGGTTTGCCAAAAAGGTTCTCACCTCGGCAGGGGACATCGACCAACTTGTCCTGAACCCATGGCTCGAGGTCCGATGACTGCAGCCACGCCTGGCGTCGAGCTGCGATGCCGGCAGCCGCAACTCGGGCTGAAGACTCGAAGCCATCGTAGGCAGCGCGGGAAATGAACTTTGAGCATTCCCGAATCCCCGAGGACAAGGTCTTAAATCTCTGCAAGGGTTCCCCGGAGAGACCAGCAGAGAATCCGGCCAATTCCTTGGCCAGGTCTCGCAAGTACATGCCCATGTACAGCTGGTAAGACTGGACATGGCAAGCAAGCATAGACCACTGGAAGCACTTTCTACTGACGCCATCGAGTTTGCGGGCCTCCCTGCCAGAGGGCACCGCGGAGTGCATCTTCTGGCTCTTCAGACGATGCATGGCCGATTCCACAACCATGGAATGGTGTGGTAGCTGTGCTTTCTGGAAACCAGGGCTTTTGCGGAGTCGATAGATGGAATCGACTCGCTTGCTCAGAACCGGCGCCGAGGCCGGTGCCTCCCATATCCGGAAGAGGAGCCGTTCCAGCATCGGAGGAACCGGGACAGTAAAGGCCTCCTTCGGAGGAGAGTCGTACTGTAGAGCATCGAGCTCCTCGGCTCGAGGCTCTTCCTCGGGATCGGCAGGGATAGCCAAGGCAGCGGCCATATCCCGGATGAACTCTGAGAACCTAGTGTCCTCTGGAGGGGATCTACTCCGGGGCTCACCCCGCGGGGCCCCGAGGCACCCGCCCCGACGCCGGGGGCACCGGCGTCGACACCCTCGGTCCCAAACGGGAGGTCGAGGGAGACCTCGACTGAGGACGACTTCGAGCCACGAGGATCTCGAGTATCGGCTCGGTCTCCGGGGTTGACTTCGAAGTCGACGTCCCGGTGGTCGGGGCAGATGCACCAGACAGGCTGGCCATCAGTGCCCGCTGCTGCTCCATGAAGGCAGACAATCTGCACTCCAAGGCTGTCATTCTGAGACTCAGCTCGGGAGACGCAGCAGCCACCGACTCGGGCCCCGGCGGTGCCGGGCCCGACGTCGGCTCTCTGGGAGGAGAGTGCACGAGGACTACGGGGCTTATGTGTCCAGCAGACTCCGGCTCCACGCGATGAACTCTGGCAGGCTTCTCTTGGTCCACGGGCCCGGGACGGCGGTTGGGGGTCTTAGACCTGGCCCTCGAGGGACCAGGGACCTCCTCCGATGCCGCCCTCACGAGCCGCTTCTTCCTCTTGCGTTCCCGGTCGGGGGACCCCCTGTCCGAGGAGCTTCGACGGTGCTCGGGATCGGAATCCCGAGATGTCGAGGCCTCAGACGAGGTCCGGGCCCAGCCGGAGGCTGAGTCCAAGAAAAACCTTTCCTTCTGATGCTGTCGACTTTTGAGTGCCTTGGAAGACATCTTCCCACATGGCACACACGACTTGGGGTCGTGGTCAGGGCCAAGGTACCGAAGGCAGCAGTCGTGTGTGTCGGTGAGAGACATATGTTTCTTACACCGATCACACTTTTTGAAACCACTGGAAGCCATCATGGAAAAAAGAGCCCCTGCGAGGTCAAAAGTCCGGCCTTCCAGGGAAAAATGAAAATAGGGGCGTGAACGCCAGCCACGAAGGGCAAAAACCAAAAAAAAAATCAGCGGGCTCGATACCGGTGTACCGAACCCTGCGGGAGGGGAACCGGCGTCGAACCGGAGAAAAATAGCGAAAAATCGCCAAAGAAAAAATCACTTTTATCTGGGAGAACAGGACACACGTCCGGTGGGCTTCTTGGAAAAAAAGAGACTGAGGTAAGATGGCACCTTTAGGCGGGAAGGGAACCGCGCATGCGTGCCAGCATTCCCAAAGGCTTTCATGGAAAGCTGGGGAAATGCTCCGCTGGGGCTTCATCGGTGCCGATGACACCCATATGTGAGGACTGACTTCCTGCTTGGTCCTGGAGAAAGAATAATTTGTTCTCTGAGACCAAGATTATGATTTTCTCACATGTTGCAGGGGTTACTCAGATGTAGAGGAAAGCTTTTTTGTTATTGAAGAATAAGGTTTTGGCTATTGGTGCAAGTTTCTTTTTTAGATTTCCATGTAAACACCTGTAACATTTCAGGGAAATCAATATGTTTTCCTGGATTTGTTACAGCTGGAGAATGTTCTAAAAGATAAAGATCGTTGTTTCAGCTCAGTAGGGGTAGTGGGTGGGCTGGAATTTCCTTTATCTTAATTTTACTGTTATGGTATCTTTATTTGCCTTTTTTCTTGAGATGGTGAAAATGGCTAGTTTTGTTTTTTTTCGCTCACTGGTCGATTGAGTAATTTCCTTTTCCGTGATGTAGGCTATGTAAATTTGTATTATGTTCTGAAGTGTATCTTGATATGTTTCTATTATTTTCTTTTGCATATAGGTAAAACAATATCAGGAACCACCTACCAGGAAAAAAGATTTAGGCATCATCGTGGATAACATGTTGAAACCCTCCGCCCAGTGTGCAGCGGTGGCCAAAAGAGCAAATAGAATGCTAGGTATCATAAGGAAAGGAATGGAGAATAAAATAAAGGACATGCTGGTCTTTATCTGCCATCATATTATAATGCCTCTGTATCGTTCCATGGGGCGACCGGACCTTGAATAGTGTGCAATTCTGGTCGCCGTATCTTAAAAAGGATATAGCGTTATTAGAAAAGGTACAGAGAAGAGCCACCAAAATGGTAAAAGGGATGAAAGGATACCCCTATGAAGAGAGGCTAAAAAGGTTAGGGCTCTTCAACCTGGAAAAGAGACGGCTGAGGGGAGATACGATAGAGGTCTATAAATTAATGAATGGGGTGGAACAGGTAAACATAGATCAATTGTTTACGCCATCAAAATATAGAAAGACTAGGGGACATGCAATGAAGGTACAGGGCAACCTATTTAAGACTAATAAGAGAAAATATTTTTTCATTCAACGTGTAATCAAACTCTGGAATTCATTACCGGAGGATGTAGTAAAAGCTGTTAGTGTAGCCAGGTTTAAAAAAGGTTTGGACAAATTCCTGGAGGAAAGGTCCATAAACCATTATTAAAGGGGACCTAGGATATCCACTGCTTGCCCCAATACAAGCATTGTGGAACCTGTGTCTTTTAGGGAAACTGCTAGGTACTTGTGACCTAGATTGGCCACTGCTGGAAACAGGACACTGGGCTTGATGGACCTTGGTCTGACTCAGTATGGCATATCTTATGTTCTTAATGTCAAGTATTTGGAAAATTCATGTTAGCTGCTTCTTTAAAATATCACAGGATTCTCTGCTCCCCCTCCTCTAACAGCAATAGTCTTTTCAAGGGGATCACAACATTAAACAGCAGTGGTATGACGGCATGAAACTCTCAGGCCAAGAGGTAATGACATGGTGTGAGAGTCAAAACCTTAAATAGCTGTGGAACAGCTGCATCAGACAAAGTTAGCATGACCTGCACACAGGCAGAGGCTAACTTTATAAAGAGGCGCCTTCTTTAAGTATCAAGATGCCTACCTACTGAGGTGCTTTTATATAAAGAAAAGTAGGTACCTACTTTTTCTTATAAAATACTAGCACAAAGCACGGGCATTTACACCAGCCCATGTGCACACCCAAAGTAATACGTATACTTTTACACGGGTCGATCAATAACACCATGCATGTTGCCACATACACGTTAATGATGAAAATTATGCCCAGTTAGGAACAGTACTTGGCACCTAAAAATACACACTCATTTATAAAACTACCCCCTGAATTTCTTTTTTTCAGACGATATATGAAACATTTTATGATTCAGAATCAAAGAAGTTTACATAAGCCTTCTGAAATTTAGGGACCTAGTTGCTAAGCCCTGTAAAATGCATATTTATGTATTACTATCGGATTCACTAACATGAAAAGATGGCAGATAAAGACCATACAGCCTATCCAGTCTGCCCATTCATACCAACTACTAAACTCTACAATTCCCTCCTCACCCTCTGAAATCTTCTGAGCTTGTCCCATGCTTTCCTTAATTCAGATATACTTCTAGTGTCCACCACTCCCACTGGGAGGCTGTTTTCTTCCACCATCCTTTCTATAAAGAAACATTCCCTTAGATTACTCCTGAGTCTAACTATCCTCTTTCACTATCATCCTATGACTCCTCATTCCAGAATTTCTTTAAACTGAAAGTGGTGCTATCTGCACTTTTATACCATGGAGGTATTTAAATGCCTTTTATCATATCTCCCCTCTCCTGCCTTTCCTCCAAAGTAAATATATCGAGATCTTTAAATCTATCTCCATATGCTTTATCATGAAGGCTACTGACCATTTTAGTAGCTGCCCTCTGTACTGACTCCATCTTGTTTATATCCTTTTCAAGATGCGATCTCCGGGAATTGTACACAGTCCTCCAAATGAGGTCTCACTAGAAAGTTAAAGGCGACCAAAATGAATTGGAGCCTGCGCCATAAGATGTATGAGAAAAAGCTTGAAGACCTAAATATGTATATGCTAGAGGAGAGGAGGGATAGGTGAGATATGATACAGACCTTTAAATACTTAGAGTATTAATGACCAAGCCGACCTTTTTCAAAGACGGGGAAGCTGTAAAACTACAGGGCATAACATGAAGCTGCAAGGGTGTAAACTGAAAGGCAACGTCAGGAAATACTTTTTCACTGAAAGGGTGGTGGATGCTTGGCATGCCCTGCCGATGGAAATGGTGGAGGCAAATCCAGTGACAGAATTCAAAATAGCATGGGAAAGACACGATGGATCCCTTTATAGCAACAGGATAAAATCAAAATAAACTTAACTATCTCTTATATCTCAATAAATAAGGATGGCCTGCATGGGGCAGTGGGTACACCACTAAACAGAGGCATGGGGAGGGGTGACCTGCATGGGGCAGCAGGTGCACCTACTCTTGCCACCTTGCTGGGCAGACTAGATGGACCATGCTGGTCTTTATCTGCCATCATATACTATGTTACCCCTTTTTTCCTACTGGTCATTCCTCTCTCTATGCTTCCAAGCATCCTTTGGCTTCTGCCATCGTCTTTTCTATACGTTTGGCCATTTTAAGATCATTTGATACAATCGTCTCCAGGTCCTGCTCTTCTTTTGTACACTGAAGTACTTCACTCCCTATACTGTATCATTCCCTTGTGTTTCTGCATGCAATTTTTAGCATTAAATCTTAGTTGCCAAATTCTCATCATTCAACCTTCGCTAAATCCCTCCTCATGTTATTTAGGGTGTCTACACTGTTACAGATTTTGATATCAACTGCAAAGAGGAAAACATTTCCCGACAGACCTACTGCAATATCACTTACAAAAATGCTGAACGCATGACCAAGAACAGATTTATTTATTTATTTATTTACATTCTCTTATATACCGCGCTATTCTGCATCAGTGCGGTTTACATTGAACAAACTGAAATTACATTAAACAGGGTATTATAACTTGGAGATAACTATTTTACAGGGAACATGGGCTATGGAGGGTTAAGTGGCTTGCCCAAGACCACAAGGAGCACCTGAGGGATTAGAAACCCCAGTCCTTCCGGCCCAAGGTTGCTGTCCTCTAGTGGGATTTGAACCCCCGACCTTCCGGCCTGAAGTACCTTGCCCCAACCACTAGGCTACTCCTCCACTCCAGATCCCTGCAGCACACCACTAGTAACACCCCTATCTTCAGAGTGAACTCCATTTACTACTACCTTCTGCCGCCTTCCACTCAAGTGATATCTAACCCAGTCAGTCACTTTTGGGTCAATCCCAAGGGTATTCAGTTTATTTATAAACTGCTGATGCAGAACGGTGTCAAAGGTCTTGCTGAAATCTAAGTATATCACATCTAGTCATCTGACAAGCACTACCCTCTCGTAAAGCTATACTTTCTCAGATCCTATAATCCCTTAGATTCCAGAAACTGTACCATCTTCTGCTTAAGCAGCATTTCCATTAATTTACACATCACAAAGGTCAGACTAACTGGTCTGTAGTTCCCAACCTTTTCCTTACTTCTACTTTTATGGATAGGAACCACATTCATCTATCTCCAATGCTACAGAATCACTCCTGACTAAAAAAAAAAAAAAAAAAAAAAAAAAAAAAACACACTGAAAGTCATAGTAGAGTCTCCAGAACTTCCGTAAGTTCCTTCAATGTACTGTCAGCTGAATCTTGTCTGCCCCACATTGTTTACTTTTAGTTTAGCTAGCTCCTCATGAACTCACTATTCAGAAAATCATTCAAAATCTACCTCACTTCCATACCTATTTGTGTTTGTTTTCGGAGGTCCCATTCCTTGCCCTTCATCCATGAACACAGAACAGATATTTTTAAGCAATTCCACTTTATCCTCATCAGCCTCTTCATATTCTTCCCCTTTTATTTATTTATTTTATTTATTTATTTACATTCTCTTATATACCGCGCTATTCTGCATCAGTGCGGTTTACATCGAACAAACTGAAATTACATTGAACAGGGCATTATAACTTGGAGATAACTATTTTACAGGGAACATGGGCTATGGAGGGTTAAGTGGCTTGCCCAAGACCACAAGGAGCACCTGTGGGACTAGAAACCCCAGACCTTCCGGCCCAAGGTTGCTGTCCTCTAGTGGGATTTGAACCCCCGACCTTCCGGCCTGAAGTACCTTGCCCCAGCCACTAGGCTACTCCTCCACTCCAGTTTACTCCTCCACTCCACTTTACCCTGAGTCTCACAATGTCACCTTTGCACTTCCTCCTGTCAGTAACATATCTAAAATAGTCTTGTCTCCATGTTTTAATGTATTGGCTATTTTAAATTTCATTTGCATATTTGTTTTCCTAACCACTTTACCAGCTTCCCTTAGCTTCCCCAGATGTAAGGATGAGCTGTAAAGGATGAGGTTGTGAACTACAGGCCAATTAGTCTGACCTTTGTGGTGAGTAAATGAATGGAAACACTGCTAAAACAGAGGATAGTGAGGTTTCTGGCGTCAAATGAATTGCAGGATCTGAGGCAGCATGGTTTTACTAGAGGCAGGTCTTGTCAGACAAATCTAAATAATTTCTTTGACTGGGCGACAAGAGAATTGGATCGAGGCAGTGCCCTAGATGTCATGTACATAGATTTCAGCAAAGCCTTTGACACTGTTCCACATAGGGCACTTATAAATAAATTGAGCACCCTAGGAACGGATCCTGAAATGACTGACTGGGTTAGAAATTGGTTGAGTAAGAGGCAACAAAGGGTACAGGTAAATGGAGCTCTCTTAGGAGAAGGATGTTAACCAATCGTTTGCTGCAGCAATCTGTCCTTGGTCCAATCCTTTTTAACAATTTTTGTTAGTGATGTTACAAATTGGCTGTCAGGTAAAGTTTGACTCTCTGCGAATTATACCAAAATCTGCAATAGACAGCCGTGAAGGCATAGATAACACGAGGAGGGATCTAGCGAAGCTTGAAAAATGGTTGAGAATTTGGCAGCTGAGATTTAACACCAAAAGATGCAGAGTCATGCATTTGGGCTGCAAAAATCCAAGGGAGCTGTACAGTATAGGGGGTGAAGTAGTTTTGTCCAGGAAAGAAGAGTGGGACCTGGGAGTGATCGTTTCTGATTATCTTAAGGTGGCTAAACAGGTAGAGAAGGCAAAGGCCAGAAGGATGCTTGAGTGCACAGGGAGAGGAATGACCAGCAGGCAGGAAGAGGTGATCGTGTCCCACATTTCGAGAACTGTGTGCCATTCTGGAGACCACACCTTCAAAAAAGATATAAACAGGATGGAGTCGATGCAGAGTAGCTACCAAATGGTCAATGGGCTTCCTCATAAGGCATATGGGGACAAAGATCTCAATATGTATACATTGCAGGAGAGGTGGGAAAGCGTAGTTACTCACCTGTAACTGGTGTTCTTCGGGGACAGCAGGAATCAGTACTCACATATGGGTGCCAACGGAGCCCACGCAGAAGCATCTCCCCAGCTTTCAAAGAAAGCCTTTGGGAGATGCATCATGCATGCGTGATCCACTTCCCATCCAAGGGTGCCATCCTGCCTCAGTCTAATGACATAGCTAAGATGGCAAAAATAAAAGAAGGTAAAGAAGCTACTCCAAGGGGAGGAGGGAGAGTTGTGAGGACTGATTCCTGCTATCTCCGGAGAACAACTGTTACAGGTATGTAACTATGCTTTTTCTGGGAAGAAACGGAAAGTCAGTCCTCATATATGGGACTCCCTAGCTACAGGCAACCGAGAATCTGTAGAAGCGCCACAGCGACCTGCAAGGGGTGAGCCGTGAGCAACAGCAGTTGAGTCCCTACTGAGAGACTCTCGCAAAACCCAAGGGTCCGGCAGAGAACCAGCACTCCGGTAGCCTGAACACAGAAGGGTTGGAGGGCAGGAGTTGCTTACATCCCAAAGAGATTACGGAGTACGGCCTGGCCGAAGGCGCTGTCCCATCGGGACTCTCTCTCCAGGCAGTAGTGAGCTGCAAAGGTACGGACCGAAGACCAGGTGACAGTCCGGCAGATTTCCATCATGGGGATGGAACACAGATTTGCAACAGAAGTAGCCATGGTCCAGTGAGATCCCTGCTTGCTCATAGGAAAGGGTAATGCAGTCCGCTACCCAAGTGGACAGAGTTTGCTTAGTCACTGGGGGCCCCAGATGGCTGGGGTCATAGGATACGAAAAGCTGTGGTGCTCTGTGGTGGCTCTAAGTCAGTTGCAGGTAAAAGGACAGGCCTCTCTTACAATCCAGATTGTGTAGAACGTCTCCGCCCTATCGGCGTGAGGCCTTGTAAAGAAGGTGGGGAGTACCATCTCTTGGCTGAGGTGGGGAGTACCATCTCTTGGCTGAGGTGGAATGGGAACACAACCTTCGGCAGAAACCTGGGGGGGGGGGGGGTGTGGAGCACCACCCTGTTCTTGTAGAACCTGGTGTACGGTGGTTCTGCCATCAGAGCCTGGAGCTTGCTGATTCTGCATGCTGTTGTGAATGCTACTAGGAAGGCGACCTTCCAGGACAGGTAGCCGGAGGCTTAGTGAGCTGTGAGAGCATAACATTGAGATCCCACTCTGCTGCTGGAGGGCGGACAAGGGGTTTGGATAACATGGAGGCCCTGCAGGAATCGGAACACAAGGGGCTGAGCCAAGAGGGGTTTTCCCTCAACAGAAGAGTGATGCGCTGCAATGGCACTCAAATGTACTCTAGCCAAAATGGACTTCAGTCCCACCTGCAATAGGTGAAGCAGGTATTGGAGTACCACTTGTACTGAGCATGAAAATGGGTTAGCCCGCCTTTCCGCACACCACACCAAGAATCGGCGCCACTTGAAGGCATATGCCTTTTTTGTGGAGGCCTGATGAGAGGCCAGAAGATTCTCTTCCATGTCTCAAGGGAGGTTGAAGGGGGCTAACGCTACTTTTTCAGCAGCCACGCCGTGAGTGAGAGGGACCCTTGTTCATCTGAGAGTAGCCCTGGAGCTCAGCCCAGGGGAATTGGCGCCACCGCCAATAGGGAGAGGAGTACTGGGAACGAGGGCTGCCTGGGTCACCGAGGGGCTATCAGCATTAGCGATGCTCTGTCGCGCTGGACCTTGAATAGTGTCTTGGCTACCAGTGTTGTCATGGGAAGGCGTACATGAGATCTTCCATCCACGGGATGAGGAACGCATCCGCTGCCACACAGGATGGGTGCAGCTGGTGAGAGCAGAATCGGGGAAACTGCATGTTGTCCAGACTAGCAAACAGGTTCATCAAGGGGACACCCCAGAGACAAAACAGCCGTGAGGCTACCGCTGGATCCAGGCACCACAAGTGCGGCTGGAGAAACCTGCTCAGTATGTCTGTCAGGGCATTGTCCTGGCCCGGAAAATACACTGCCCTTAGGAGCATCCCTCTGCATGCAGCATAGGAGCAGAGAGCTACTGCCTCCTGGCAGAAGTGGTATGACCCTGTTCCCCTCTGTTTGTTCACATAGGACACTGCAATCTGATTGTCAGTCTGGATCAGCACCAAGTGGTGTTGGAGCTGGTGGCGGAAGGTTTGGAGGGCTAGGTATATTACCCAGAGCTCTAGCAGGTTGATTTCCATCCGGGATTCAGTCTAGGACCAGCAGCCTTGCATCTGGAGGCTCCTGCAATGTGCTCTCAGCCCATTAGAGAGGCGTCCATGGTGAGGACCTTCTGGGGATTGGGTACCGGAGTGAATCTGCCACCATCTGAGGGAGCCCGCCAGCTGACAGGTCACTTTCACTCTGTCCCTGAACCTGCCTGTGGCTTTTGTTCACTGAAAGCAGAGGCATAACTGGGCTTCCCTCATGTGCAGGCAGACATATGGGGTCATGTGGACCGTGGATGCCATGTGTCCCAAACGGCAGAGCAGGAGCCAGGCAGGTAGCGTCAGGCATCGGTGTACCTCTGCGGCCAACTCCCTGAGGCATTCAGACCTCGCCTGAAGGAGGAAGGCACTTGCCTTGAAAGTATCTAGTTGCACCCCTATGCACTGGGCAGGAGTGAGGTGGGACTTGGGATAGTTTATGACTAATCCCAGGTTCTGCAGGGTGTTGATGGCACACCCAGTAGCGCATTGTGCTGCTGCAGCCGTGTCCCCCTTTATGAGCCAGTCGGCCAGATAAGGGATGGGATGAATCAGGATGTGAGTGTAAGCATCCTTTAGGAGCATAGCCAATATCTCTGCTGGTGGAATGGCAGTATGTCCCAAGAGAGAGCATCTGCAACCTCTCCCTGAACAGAAAGCATAGTTACTCACATGTAACAGGTGATCTCCGGGAACAGCAGGAATTTAGTCTTCACATATAGGTATCGTCGGTACCGACGGAGCCTGTGCGGGAACGCTCCCCAGCGTCCAATTAGGAAGCTTTTGGAAGCATCCCACAGCGCCTGTGTGCTGCCTTCCCGCCTTTCCCAACTGCCTGTCTCCAGTTGAGTTTAAAGCTGAGACAAAGAGAGAGAGAGGGAAAGAGAAAGAGATAGACAGAGAGATACAACTCCTAGGGGAGGTGGGTGGGTTGTGAAGACTAAATTCCTGCTGTTCCCGGAGATCATCGGTTACAGGTGAGTAACTATACTATCTCCAGGACCAAGCAGGAATGTAGTCTTCACATATGGGGAACTCCCTAGTTTTAGATGTCAGGGAGAGACCCAAGACGTTGTGTGTACCTGTGAAAGGGCTCCACTTCCCCCCATGGATCTCTGGCATCCAAGGTATGGAACAGGTGTTGGAGAACAGCCTGACCAAACAAGGCATCCTGGCGGGAGTCCTTGTCCAAGCAGTAATGGGCTGTGAAGGTATGAACCAAGGCCCTAGTGGCTGCTCGACAGATGTCGTCGATAGTGCAGATGAGCCATTGAAGCTGCCATGGCTCTCACATTGTGAGCTGTGACATGGCCCTCCAGAGGAAGATTCTTACTCTGATAGGCAAATGAAATACACTGTGAAATCCAGTTGGACAGTGTTCTCTTGGAGACTGGATGTCCCAAATGAGAAGGATCAAAAGCAACAAAGAGTTGAGAGGACTTTCTATATTGCTGTGTTCTTTGCAAGTAAAAGGCTAAAGCTCTTTTACAGTCCAAGGTGTGAAGATTCCTTAATGCATTAGATGCATGAGGCCTTGGAAAAAAACACAGGCAGGTAGACTGCTTGGTTTAAATGAAAAGGCAAGACCACCTTTGGCATAAAGTGTGGATGAGTCCTAAGGACTACCTTGTCATGATGGAACCTTGTATAAGGTGGATCAGCTACTAGTGCCTGCAACTCACTGATGTGGCGTGCTGATGTGATTGCAATGAGAAAGATAACCTTCCAAGAAAGGAATTTCAATGAGGTAGTAGCTAAGGTTTCGAAAGGTGGCTTCATGAGCTGACCAAGAACCAGGTTTAAGTCCCATGCCACCGGTGGTGGCCTAATCGGAGGCTTAGTTAGAAGAAGGCCTCTCATAAATCCTGCTATAAGAGGATGGGAGGAAATAGGTTGTCCATTTAGAGGCTTAAAAGAAGTTGCTATAGCACTCAAATGGACTCTTACTGAGTTAGTTTTAAGTCCTGCATTGGATAAATGAAGGAGATACTCCAGTAATGATTCCAGAGGTATCGCAAGGGGGTTAAGATCCTTCTGCGAACACCATATGGTAAACCTTTTCCACTTGAAAGCATAGGAGCATCTTGGGGAAGGCTTCCTGGAAGCATAAAGGATATCCTTTACTGGCTGAGGAAGGTTAAGATCATGGAGATCTAGGCCTTCAGCAACCAATCCGAGATGCAGAGAGTGGGGGATTGGGATGCCATAACATTCCATTCTCCTGAGACAGGAGATCTGGAGCAAACCCTAACTCCAGGGAGGGAGCTGGAGAGAGATGTAGAAGCAGAGGGTACCACACTTGCCATGGCCAATGTGGAGCTATGAGAATCATACGGCCTCTGTCTCTCTGAAGCTTGAATAGGGTTTTGGGAATTAGGGGAATGGGTGGAAAGGCATACAGGAAGTCTTGACCCCAGTAAAGGAGGAAAGCATCCCTGGCCTGAGAGCCCTGAACCGGAATTCTGGAACAGAACCGGGGAAGTTTGGCATTCCACGGACTTGTAAAGAGGTCTATGACCGGGGTTCCCCAAATTTGAAAAATCTTGGTCACCTGGTCTGCATGCAGAGACCACTCATGTGGAAGCAGAACTCGACTGAGTCTGTCTGTCCAAGAGTTTTGTATGCCTGGAAGATACACTGCCAGGAGATGAATCTGATGCTCTCTGGCGAGGGCCCATAGTCGCAAAGCTTCATTGCAAAGCGACAGAGAGCCTGTTCCCCCTGCTTGTTCACGTAGAACATGGCTACTTGATTGTCCGTATGAATAAGGACTGTCCTGTAGCTGAGCAGGGTGTGGAACACTCGAAGAGCAAGGAAGATTGCTTTGAGCTCCAAGAGATTGATATGTAGATGAGTCTCCTGTGGAGTCCTGGTGTCTTGGGTGGAGAGGTCTTGCAGTTGAGCTCCCCAACCCATTGGTGAAGCATCTGTTGTGAGAGTTGACTGGGGTAAGGGTTGTTGAAATGGGGACCCCAGCAACAGGTTCTGAGTAGACTGCCACCATTGGAGGGACAAAATAAGGCAATTTGTGTTTGCTATTTTGTCTGACAGGCACCCTGATGCCTGGGTCCACCGAGTGGATAAAGTCTACTGGGCTGCTCTCATATGTAGATGAGCATAAGGAACCATATGCACGGTAGATGCCATGTAGCCTAGTAGTTATAGCATTTCTCAGGCAGTGAGATGAGGCTTCAGCACTTCTTGAGAAGCTAACTGCACCATGCGAAGGCAACGGGCCTGGGGAAGATAGGCCCTTGCTTTTCTGGTATCCAGCAAAGCTCCTATGAACTCCAGAGACTGAGTAGGAGTTAGACTGGATTTTGGGATGTTTATGACCAGACCCAAATACTGAAGGACAAGCATTGTGCAAGATAGAGAAGTCATGGCCTCTGACTCTGATGGGGCTCGAATGAGCCAGTCGTCTAAGTAGGGGAAGACAAATATCCCTAGAGTGCGGAGAAATGCTGCTACCACAGCCATGCATTTCGTGAACATTCTTGGTGCTGAGGCCAGGCCAAAAGGAAGCACCCTGTATTGGTAGTGCTTTCCTTGAAAAAGGAACCGAAGGAACTTCCTGTGAGTTGGGTGGATGAGAACATGAGTGTACGCATCCTTGAGATCTAGAGAACAAAGTCAATCCTGACTCTGAAGGTATGGCAGCAGAGTTCCTAAAGAAACCATCTTGAATTTCTCTTTGAATAGGAATTTGTTCAATTCTCTGAGGTCCAAAATAGGTCTGTATCCCCCTGCTTTCTTTGGGATAAGGAAATAGGGGGAGCAAAACCCTGTACCATTGATGAATGGGTACTTCTTCTATTGCCCCTTGGGCAAGAAGCATAGTGACCTCTTGATCTAACAGATTGATGAGAGAGGTCTGAGAATTGAACTGTCTTACCATGGTGGAAGGGGGCATGCACAGGAAGTGCAGCTTGTACCCCTCTCTTATAATGGAGAGTGTACACTGCTCTGCTGTTATCAGCTCCCACCTGGGGGCAAAGTGACCTAACCTTCCTGGAATGGTGCAAGGCTCTGGTCAATTGAGGGCCAGGAAGGCTAAGTTCTCTAGATGAAAGTCAAAGGCCTTGTGGAGGCTGAGACTGCTGAGACGGTTGAGACTTAGCAGTCTTTGCTTTCCTTTGTTTAGGTGGTTGCTGAACCTTCCGGATAGGCTGACCTGTAGAACGTCCCTGCTGGGAATAAGAGGGATAAAACCTCTTCTTTTTTGAGAAGAAAGGCTTCTTGAAAGACTTCCTTCTCGCAGGATCAGCTGTGGCTTTGGATAGCCTATCCAAAGTGGAGTTGTCGGTATCCAACGTATTGGCCTTTTCTTGCCAATCTTTACCAAACAGGTTTTCACCAGTACAAGGAATATTGCCCAGTTTGTCTTGTACCCAGAGCTCCAAATCAGATGCCTGGAGCCAGGCAATTCTATGTGCACCTACCGCAATGGTAGAGGTTCTGCTTATGCACTCAAAACAGTCAAAAGCTGCACGGTTGACAAATTTAGAAACATCCTGGGCATGTTTGATCAATGCGAGAAAATCCTGTCTTTTATCCTCAGGAAAAAGAGGGCTCAAAACCTCTAAATTCACTGTAATCTCTTTCAGGAACATTCCCATATATAAAATATAGGAACTGATCTTGGCAGAAAGCATGGAAGCTTGGAAAGTACGACGTCCAAAAGCATCCAAAGTTCTACACTTGCGTCGTGGAAGATTAGAGGCATGTCTCTTTGCACTCCTGTTCCTTCTCATAGCTGATTCCACTACAATAGAGTGGTGAGGAAGCTGAGTCTTCTGGAAACCAGGACAAGAAGGGACTCGATACATAGTATCCAGTCTACGAGAGTGAGGAGAGGTGGTAAGAGGCGCCTCCCACATTCTTAGCATGAGATCATGCAAGATCTCATGGATGGGTAGAGTAGCTGCCTCTTTAGGAGCTTTGGGATATTGTAAAATTTTGAACTCCTTTGCTCTGGGCTCTGATTCAGGAACCACAGTAATGGACAGACCTCGAGCCACCTCCCTGATGAAGTTCTGAAAGGAAATATCCTCTGGAGGAGACATCCTGCGCTTAGGGGAGGAAGGCTCCTCGGGGAGAAGTATTCCTGCATCAACAGAACTGTCAGAATCCTCAGATTCTTCTGAGGACTCGAAGTACCGTCTGTCCGGATGCTCTTGAAGAGCCCGATACCCGTACCAACCGAAGTCGGTACCGGGAGTAATCGGTACCGGTGTATCAGTACCGGAGGGCATCGCATGACTGGGTGCCGGCAATGCAGACACCGATTTTGATGCCGATGCTGTTGGTGCCGGTACCGGTTGAACTGTCTGACGCGGTTCCGAGGGTGTCGATGTCGCAAGGAGAGCCGCCAGACTGTGTTCAATAGCCAGGAATCTCTGGTCTATTGACGCTGCCAATGCCTGGATGTCAGTAACAGAGAAAACAGCCGGTACCCCAGAGCATGGCACCAGTAGTTCTGCCGAGGTTGAGGCCTCAAGAACGTCCTGGAGCCCCGATAAAGCTTGGGAAGCCGAAGCCTCCCGCCGGGGCAATTTTACCGGTGCAGAATCCTCAAGGGCAACGCCAGAGGCATCTCGATGTTTAGAAGGAGATCTACCCTTTGAGGACCGGCTAGACTTGTGTTTAGTTACCTGAGATCCACGGGAGGAAGAGGAAGCCCTGGAAGACGTCGATGCCACCGAGGCTGCATCAGAGGGAAACAAGGTACTGAGCTTAGCAGCTCGGTTCTGCCGACCTCTTTCAGACATCATGGCGCAGGACATACAATCCGTGATGGAGTGGTCAGGACCTAAACATTTTAGACACCACTCATGGGTGTCGGTGACGGAGATGGTACCGCCACACTTGGTGCACTTTTTGAAACACGAAGAGGGTTTTTCCATTGTGGAGGAATTTTTGGGCCTAAGGCCCAAAAAGGTGCATGCACGTGGAAAAAAGTACTAAGTATTTTTATTTTTTTTTTAAAGAAAAGAAAGAAAGAAAGAAAAACCGGCGGTACCGGTAAAACATCGAGGAAGGCAGACGCGACCACAAAAAAGAAGGGCAATAAGGAGAATTTTCTGCGGTGACAGGAACAACTTCTTGCTGGCTCCGCGGAAAATGAAGAAATGGAGAGAGGCAGTTGGGAAAGGAGGGAAGGCAGCATGCAGGCGCTGTGGGATGCTCCCAAAAGCTTCCTAATTGGACGCTGGGGAGCGTTCCCGTGCAGGCTCCATCGGTACCGATACCCATATGTGAAGACTACATTCCTGCTTGTTCCTGGAGATACCCGTTGAGCTCTCGCAGGTCCAAGATGGGTCTGAGGCTCCTTGTCCTCTTGGGGACAAGGAAACACCTAGAATAGAAGCCTGTGCCCCAGAGATGTTTTGCCACTGGCTCCACTACTTTGTCAGTGATTAAGCCTGCTAGCTCGGTGTGGAGCAGGGTCTGGTGAAGGAGAGGCCTGGTGGGTTCTCTTGGGAAGTATGAGGGTGGCGCCCGTTGTAGGTAATGGAGGTAGCCTTCCTTGACCACTTGTAGCACCCAGGTATTGGAGGTCATGGCTCTGCACCTGTGGGAAAACAGGGCTAGGTTCCCCCCCTATGGGCAGCAGAGGACCCCCCCTGTGGGTAGGAAGGTCATGCCCGGGCAATCAAAAGCTCCTCCCAGCTTCGGCCAGAGCCTGGGACTTCAGGGCCTTTTGTTTTCTGGGACCATCTCCCTGGTCCTTTTGTTGCTGGCCCTGTTGAGGGGCTGGGAAGGCCTGGAAGTGTGGCGTACCACTAAAACCCCCTTTCTTTCTCAGGAAGAAGGGCATTTTCCCCGGGGCTTTCTTTCGGAGTTGCACAGAGGTCTTCTTTGAGAGCCTAGTTCTCGTCATGTACTTTGTCTCTATCTCTGCTGCCTTACCTGCCATGGGCTTCCCGAATAGGTTTTCTCCTATGACGGGGACATCAATCAATTTGTCTTGCACCCATTGTTCTAGGTCGGACGACTGCAGCCATGCCTGGCATTGTGCCCCGATGCCTGCGGTGGCAACTCTGGCCAATGATTCAAAGCCATCGTAGGCTGCCCGGGACAAAAACTTTGAGCATCTTTTTTACCGCTGAGGTCAGGATCTTGAACCTCTGTAGTGGTTCCCCATCGAGGCATACCGAGAATCCACCAAGCTCCTTCGACAGTTTCTTCAGGTACATGCCGATATAGAGCTAGGAGGACTGGATCCGGCACATTAGCGTTGAGCCCTAAAAGGTCTTCCGGCCAATGGTGTTGAAGGTTCGGGTCTCCCTCCTGGGTGGCACCGACAAATGAGAGGATTTTTTTTAAGCCGGTGCATGACCAACTCCACCAGCATGGAGTTGTGGGGAAGCAGGGTCTTTTGAAACACAGGGCTTCGGCATACCCGGTACATGACATTGAGGTGAATACTAATGATTGCTACAGACACCGGTATTTACCGCATCCAGAGGGAGGCGGTCGAGGATCGGGGGCACCGGGACAATAAGGGCTTCCTTCAGGGGTGCCTCGCATTGGAGTATCTCCCATTACTCGGTGCAGGGGTCCTCCTCGGCCTCAGTCTTTATAATGAGAGCCTTGGCCATGTCCCACACAAAATCAAGGAACACAATGTCCTCAGGTGGGGAATGGCATTGGGTCGTCTGGAGAGATGGGTCCGAGAGCACGTCTCTGTGTCGCCTCATCTCCGGGGACTCTTCGACCTCAGTCTCCAATTCGGACTTGAAATCAGACGGTGCAAGATCACCTCAATCAAAGGCCACTCCTGGCTGTCTGCAACCTCCAGAAGATCAGCAGTCCAAGCAGTGGGCACTCGCTGGAGAGGACCAGTGTCCCGAGGAACAGGACCGGGACCTCTTCTGGGACTGGGGGCTCTTTTGAGGCTGGTGGTGGCTCAAGGACCGGTTTGACATCCAGGGAAGCCCTCAATGTTGTGTCCAATGCTCTGCTGTTACCTGCCCCCACCTGGGGGCAAAGTAACACAACCTTCCTGGAATGGTGGAAGGCTCTGGTCCAACGAGAGCCAGGAAGGCTAAGTTCTCTAGCTGAAAGTCAAAGGCCTTGTGGAGGCTGAGACTGCTGAGGCTTAGCAGTCTCTGGTTTTCTTTGTTTGGATGGTTGCTGACCTTTCCTGACAAGCTGACCTGCAGAACGTCCCTGCTGAGAATAAGCAGGATAATATCTTTTCTTTTTAGAAAAGAATGGTTTCTTGAAAGATTTCTTTCTATTAGGATCAGCTGTGGACTTGGATAGCCTATCCAAGGTGGAGTTTATTTATTTTTTATTTATTTATTTAAGGTTTTTCTATACCGCACTATTCGGCATCAGCACGGTTTACAATAAACAAGTTTGTACAATGAGGAACATCCATACATTGAACTTACATAGAACAGGGAGTTTAAACATGGATAACAGGTGAACTTTATACATAGCAAACAAAGGGAGATTTAAACAAGGGTAACAGGTGAGCTTTATACATTATATACACAGGGATTGCATCACATCTAAGTTTATGATACAGGCCCTAAGGGGGATAGATGGGGGAGGTGAAGAGTTTTCATCGGAAATTGGTTAGACAGCGTTGGCTTGTTAGACTATAAGATCATGTGGTACTGTCTAGGTGATGCTGTCGGAGTTACCAAAATGTTGTATAAATAATTGCAGTTTGAGGGCTTTTCTGAACTGGGGGAGGTTATTTATGCTGCGGATTTCTGTTGGGAGGGAGTTCCAGCAAGAAGGGGCGAATAAGGCAAAGGCACGCTTTCTAGTGGATTTGTTGCATTTTGTGATGGCTTTTGGAAGGAGGATGGTATTGCAGGATGTGGTTCTTCTTAATCTGTTGTTTGGAGTAAGTTGGATCAGATCTGACAATATATTTGCGGTGATACAGTTGACTGCTTTGAAGGTCAAGGTGAGGATCTTAAATGTGATCCTGTACTGGACGGGGAGCCAGTGCAAGCTCTTCAGGATAGGGGTGATATGTTCTCTGCGAGATGCGCCATAGAGGGTTCTTGCTGCGGTATTCATCGCAAGCTGTAAGGGGTTTATCGAGCTCTTTGGGAGTCCGAGTAGGATGGGGTTGGCGTAATCGAAGTGGGGCATGATTATGGCTTGGAAGACTGTTCTGAAGTCGTTTGGTTCAAGGGTGTTCTTTATGAGGCGTAGTGTCCGTAATTTGTGGTATATTGTTCTGATTGTATTGTCTATATGAGCATGCATGTCCAGGTGCTGGTCCAGTGTTACGCCTAAGTATTTGATCGTTGTCTTGGAGAGGAGTTCTGCGTTGTTCACTTTGATTGAAGATGGGGGAGTGAATGACTGGTTTCTTCCGATGAATAGAACTTCTGTCTTTTTCAGATTTATTCTGAGCATTTGGTTGTGTAGCCAATCTGTGACGGCATTGAAGCAAGAGGAGAGCTGGTCGAGGTTTGGATGATCTGTGTCTATTGGGGTGAACATTAGGACATCATCAGCATATACTAGGCAGTTGATGTTAAAGGACCGGATAAGATTGCAGATGGGCTGCATATAGATATTGAATAAAAGTGCTGAGAGTGATGAGCCCTGGGGAACGCCTTTTTCTAGTGGGAAAGGGTCCGATAAAGAGGATCCGGAGCGGACATGTTGCCATCTGTTATTCAGATATGAGGCGCACCAAGCTAGAGCGTTGCCACGAAGACCCTTCTCAGTGAGGCGTGATAGGAGTATCTTGTGGTCCACCGAGTCAAAGGCGGCTGCGATGTCCAGAAAGATAAGGGCAAAACCCTTCCTGATGTTATCGAGCCCAATGGTAAGGGAGTTGAATAATGTAGTCAGAAGGGTATCGACTCCATGGGACTCTCTGAATCCATGCTGGCAGTAATCAAGAGGCGCGTTGTTTTCAATGTGATGGGTTAGTTGCTGTTGGACTGTTTTTTCGATGATTTTAGCTAGAAGCGGGATGCTCGATATGGGCCTGTAAGAGTCCATCTTTGTGGGGTCGAGCTTTTTGTTCTTCAGTAGGGGTCTTATTGAAGTTTGCTTCAGGTTCTGTGGGAAAATCCCCGAAGTGAAGGATGATCCTATTAGTTTGGCGAGGAAAGGGCTGAGGTCTGATTTTAGCGCTTTTATCCATTGTGCCGGGCATGGGTCGCTCGGAGCTGTGGTGGTATTGATGCATGTGATAGTATCTTGGATCTCCCTTGCTGTTGGGGGGGAGAAGGAGTTAAGAATGTGGTGGTTATCTGCTGTCTCATTTAGAGGGAGGGAGTCGGGAGGTAGCGGGCTTGTATGTTTCAGAGGGTGGTGATTTGCAGGAGCAATGTGTTGGCTTGTCTTTGAGCGAAGGTAGTCCGCATATTCCTGAGCGTCAGGTAGATTTGTTTGGTTGGAGGTGGGCTCCTTAGCCAGATTTTTGACCAGATTGAATAGCTCACGTGGTTTGTTTATGGCTCTCAGTAGGACGTCTGAATGGTATTGTTTCATTCTTGATGATACTGCTGTTCTATGGTCGTCAAGGTGGGTGTTATAGGCTTCATGGCTCTCGGTTGTCCTTGATCTGCGCCATCGTTTTTCGAGTTGACGTAACCGCCGGAGGGATGCTGTTAGTTCAGGTGAATACCAAGGTGCTTTTTTCTTACCTCTGAGGTTTTTCTTGGTAGTTGGGGCGTCTATTACTGCGTTGAGGGACTTGTTCCATAATGTTAACATGTCGTCAAGGTTGAGTTCAGGTGTTTCCAGGAGAGGGTGTATTCTCCCAATGATCTCCTGCTCATTGAATGGGAGATAACGTTTCCGAGTAGTGATGGCATTGTCAATTGTGGTGGGGAGGTAGTTAGATCCGCGAAGGGAAGGCAGTGAGAATCTCACAAGACTGTGGTCAGACCATGGTACTGGGCTCAGTGAGAGATTGAATTTGTGAAAGGGGTAGTTGTCTATTTGAGGTGCAAATACCAAGTCGAGGGTGTTTCCCTTAATATGAGTGGGGGAGTTAACTAGTTGGGTGTATCCTAATGCTTTGAGGGCATCAAGGAAGGCATTAGCTTGTGTGTCTTGCAGTACAGGGAGGTTAAAGTCTCCTAACACCCAGTTTGCTGTACGGGGATTGCTGGGGTTGCATGCAAGGTCAACAATCACTGAAAGGTCATCAGCTATTGGGGAGGGTGCTCTATATATCAGGTTGATGGTGTGGTTCTTATTTGCTATGGATAAATAATCAAGGTGGGTGGAACTGTTAGAGGAGATAGGCTGGAATTGTAGGCTTTCCTTAGAGAGGATGATTACTCCACCTCCAGTTCGGTCTGTCCTATGACAGGAGTGTATGGCAAAATAGGGAGGGACATGTTGGTGGAGGAGGACAGAGTCTGAGGTAGACATCCACGTCTCTGTGATGCATAGGATGTCGAGATCGTGGTCTGCTAGCATGGCGGTAATGGCAGGCCATTTCTTGCGGATGGAGCGGGCGTTAATGAGTGCGCACTTCAGGTTATGGGGGGGGGGACTCAGATTTGGGTGGGAGGGACTGTTGGATGGATATGTAGAGAAGGTGGGAGTGTAGGGGTTGCCCATGTCTTTGAGGTTGTATGTTTGGAGGTGTGTGATGTCTCTTCCATGCATTATGTAGAACAGGGATAGAGTTATAGGTGAGGGCTTGAGAGTGGTGAATGAGGGTGAAAATCATGCAGTAAGCTGCAATGATATGTAGTGAAGTTAATGCTATGGGTGAAATCATGGTGTGAGTGTGAGAACAGATACAGCTAGATAGAATAGAAACAAGTTGCAATGTAATTGTATTTAATGCCCTTAGTAAAAGTTACTGGTAACAGTATAGTAATTAAGTAGCAGTCTGGCAAGCGGCGATAATAAAATAACACTGGAAAGGCTGTTGGTAACAAAATAGTAGTTAGCTATAAAGCAGGCTACTGACCATAGTATTAAAGCAGCTGACGAAAGTATAACAGAAACAGTGTAGAAAATAAGTATCAGTTAGGCTATTGACAAAAATATACTTGCAATATAGGTACTGGTAGCAGGACAAAGGTGGTTATTAAAGCTACAGGCAGTAGTGTAATGACAATGTAGCAGTGCTGTTGCGGGGTTATACTTGCACGGAAAGCATCATCTGGGCAGCTCTATAGGTTCAGGTCTTTGCGGCGCGTTGAATAGTTGCTGGTGCTTTGTTTTCGTCTTTTTCTGATACAGACGGCTGGCTCTGTTCTGGGTGAGAGTTCTGCCTTTATTTGTAGAATTGCTGAGGTGCCACTGCCTAAGGGCCACGCCAAAGGGCCCTCTGGCGAGGCCCTCAGGCGCGGGCACGCCTGCCGGCGCGCTGAAATTTAAAACCCCTGCTGCACGTGGCTGCCCCGACTGGGCAGGGTTAGATGGCCGCAGCTCCTCCGGTGCAGGAGGCTCGATCCTCCGAAGAGGAGAGCTGATGATGGTGCCGGGGGAGTCTCTGAGATGAGCGCCTGCCGGCGCGCTGAAATTTAAAACCCCTGCTGCACGTGGCTGCCCCGACTGGGCAGGGTTAGATGGCCGCAGCTCCTCCGGTGCAGGAGGCTCGATCCTCCGAAGAGGAGAGCTGATGATGGTGCCGGGGGAGTCTCTGAGATGAGCGCCTGCCGGCGCGCTGAAATTTAAAACCCCTGCTGCACGTGGCTGCCCCGACTGGGCAGGGTTAGATGGCCGCAGCTCCTCCGGTGCAGGAGGCTCGATCCTTCGAAGAGGAGAGCTGATGATGGTGCCGGGGGAGTCTCTGAGATGAGCGCCTGCCGGCGCGCTGAAATTTAAAACCCCTGCTGCACGTGGCTGCCCCGACTGGGCAGGGTTAGATGGCCGCAGCTCCTCCGGTGCAGGAGGCTCGATCCTCCGAAGAGGAGAGCTGATGATGGTGCCGGGGGAGTCTCTGAGATGAGCGCCTGCCGGCGCGCTGAAATTTAAAACCCCTGCTGCACGTGGCTGCCCCGACTGGGCAGGGTTAGATGGCCGCAGCTCCTCCGGTGCAGGAGGCTCGATCCTCCGAAGAGGAGAGCTGATGATGGTGCCGGGGGAGTCTCTGAGATGAGCGCCTGCCGGCACGCTGAAATTTAAAACCCCTGCTGCACGTGGCTGCCCCGACTGGGCAGGGTTAGATGGCCGCAGCTCCTCCGGTGCAGGAGGCTCGATCCTCCGAAGAGGAGAGCTGATGATGGTGCCGGGGGAGTCTCTGAGATGAGCGCCTGCCGGCGCGCTGAAATTTAAAACCCCTGCTGCACGTGGCTGCCCCGACTGGGCAGGGTTAGATGGCCGCAGCTCCTCCGGTGCAGGAGCCTCGATCCTCCGAAGAGGAGAGCTGATGATGGTGCCGGGGGAGTCTCTGAGATGAGCGCCTGCCGGCGCGCTGAAATTTAAAACCCCTGCTGCACGTGGCTGCCCCGACTGGGCAGGGTTAGATGGCCGCAGCTCCTCCGGTGCAGGAGGCTCGATCCTCCAAAGAGGAGAGCTGATGTTGTCAGCATCCAACTCATTGGCCTTTCCTTCTCGTCTCTCCGGGCCAGTCCAGGAACAAGAGGGTTGTCAACCTTCTCCAGCAGCTGAGGACTGAATTCTGAAGTTTTGCTGATCTGGTAGCTGGCTCCCCCTGCTGGCAAACCTCAGTCTTTCAGTCCTCAGCAGCTGGAAGGGACAGAAACCTGGCTGGCTCCCGAATAAATATTTAAAGTTTGAATTTGGCAAGGTGTTTCTTTTTTTATTTTGAGTGCTGCAGTGGCAAAGAGGTTTGAGCCCTAGCAGGGTTTGCCTCAGCAGAATATTCAGCTGTTTAGCCTTATTACCGGAATCGGGAGTGTTTAGTTTTTACATTCGAGGAGCAGGGAGGCAGAGCCTGCCTCAGACAGCAGCTCCGTTTGCTGGGGGGAAAGCACAGCGAGGTACTGGGAGCCCCAGAGACCATCCTGAGACCCCCGGAGTTAAGTTTACTCTCCCGCTAGCAGCGGGGGTGAGTAACTTACAAGAAAGAAGCAGAATTTACAACGTTGTTCGTGACAGGTTTGTGGAAACATATTTTTGCTCTGCTGGTAGTTTTCGTTGGGTTCGCAACGGCTTTTTAGGCTCCGTTCCTGCTTTCTCGTTATAGCAGGTCCCCGGGTCGGTTTTTAGCCGCGGTTTAGCTATAGCGACGGTTTTCTTGACGTTGCTTGTCTCAAGGGTTTTTTTGTTGGCGATCTTGCTTATAGCGGTATGCAAGGCAAGGCAGACTCGTGCGTTTCTTTAGGAGGCCCTCATAACACCTCAGATTTGGCGGGAACGGCAGCCATGACAGCTTCAGCTCCGGTTTTGTTGTCTATCCAGGAAAAGTCCGCCAAAAAGAAAGCAAAATCTAAGAAACCAGTGCAGGTGGAAGAAGCTCTTCCGCAGTCCCTGCCTGAAGTACAAAAGAGCTTAGAATCTGTTTTTTCTGCGGATTTTATTTTAGCATTGCATCAGGCTTACTGTTTAAAGTGGCAGCAATCTCAGGACAAGGTGGCTGCTCCTTTGCCTGGGCAAAGCTCTGGAAATCAGCCTTCCTTGTTGGATCCCGGAGAGGGTCCTTCTAAGTTGGCCCATGGAGCAGAGTTGAGCGCCGATAGCGCCGGTCAGCACATCTCATGGCTCCAAGGAGTCGAGGAAGGAGAAATCCTGTCAGATTCCGGTATGGAGTGGTTTACGGATTTAGATGAGAGCGATCTTGGTTCCAGCGAGGATCCTAATATGTTCCGGGTTTTTAGAAAGGAGGAGTTGGGAGCGCTTATCGCTCAGACATTATCTGCCTTAAATATTGCTTTGCCAACGGCTCAGGCAGAGCCCTTAGAAGATCCCCTTCTTCAGGGGTTTAAGGTAGAGCAGCGGTGTTTTCCGGTGCATAGGGTCATGAAACAGATGGCAGAATCTGAATGGGAATGCCCAGAGGCTACTTTGCGTGGAGCAAGGGCTATCGGCCGCTTGTATCCCTTGCCTCAGGAGGAACAGGAGTTATTAAAGATGCCTAAGGTGGATGCCTTGGTTTCAGCGGTAACCAAGAAAATGACTATTCCTGTCGAGGGCGGTGCAGCCTTGAAAGATTTGCAAGATAAGAAATTGGAGACCCTGTTGAAACAGACCTTCGAGCCATGTGCACTATCGCTGCGAGCGGCTATCTGTGGAGCGTATGTCTCCCGAGCCTCTATTCGGTGGATCCAAGGAGGTGCTCACTCCCAAAGGGAGGAGGACGAAGGGGCAAAGCTAGAATCAGCGGCGGCTTATTTAGCGGATACATTTTATGATTTAGTTAGAATTTCAGCAAAGTCCATGGCGGCGGTGATTGCAGCCAGAAGATTTCTCTGGTTGAGGAATTGGGCGGCAGACGCCTCTTCCAAAGCTCGCCTAAGTAAGCTTCCATACAAGGGCACCCTGCTTTTTGTGGCGGCCTTGGAAAAGATTGTTAAAGATCTCAGGGATTCCAAGGGCGGTCAACTCCCTGAGGACCGCCCGAAAACTCAGAGGCCTAGCAATTTGCACAGGGGTCCCACTCGGGATTTTCGCAGATTTAGGGGGTCGCGCTTTACTCCATATCAGAGAGGTCATTTTGGGGCCAGAGCTCAGTCCTTTCGGGGAGCTCGAGGATTCGGTAGAGGTTATTTCGGGGCCCAGCAAAATACACCTAAGAAGTCACAATGAAACGAGGTTGGTCCAGGCGGAATTCCCGGTGGGAGGACAGCTTCAAAGCTTCCTTTCGTCCTGGACCACCATAACATCTGACCAATGGGTTATTCACGAGGGGTATTCCCTCGAATTCGCTCGTCCGCTATCAGAGGCTTTCGTGGTGTCTCCATGTGGTTCGGCAGAAAAACAAGCGGCTGTGACAGAGCCGCTTCGGTGGCTGGTACGTCTTCAGGCGGTTGTTCCGGCTCCTCTGGATCAATTAGGATTAGGTCGGTACTCGATTTATTTTGTAGTTCCCAAGAGAGAGGGGTCTTTTCGGCCTATTTTGGATCTCAAGCACGTAAACCGGTGCTTGAGGATTCCGCATTTCCGCATGGAGACACTTCGCTCGGTCATAAGCTCAGTTCAACCGGGGGAAGTGTTAACTTCCATAGACCTCACGGAGGCCTATCTTCACATTCCCATCAGACCAGAGCATCAAAAGATCCTGCGTTTTGTGGTGCACATGGGTCATTTTCAGTTCCGAGCCTTACCGTTTGGGTTAGCCACGGCGTCCCGAACCTTCACAAAGGTGATGGTAGTGGTGGCGGCGGCCTTGAGAAAACAGGGGATCCTTGTGCATCCGTACCTCGACGACTGGCTGATTCGGGCGCCGTCCGTCTTGGAATCTCAGGCGGCAAGGGCGCGAGTGGTGAGCCTTCTGGAGCAGCTTGGTTGGGTAATCAATCAATCCAAGAGTCAGCTGCAGCCGGTAACGCGCCTTCAGTACTTGGGGGCGATATTTGATACAGAGATAAGTGCGGTGTTTCTACCCGAGTGCAGGGTACAGAAGATTTTAAAACAGGTGACAGAGTTCTTGAGGTTAAAAGCGCCAACAGCGTGGCGATATTTGCAGCTCCTAGGCTCCATGGCGGCAGCCTTAGATCTGGTTCCGTGGGCAAGAGCCCATATGCGTCCGTTGCAACAAGCGTTGCTGTCAAGGTGGTCACCTCAGAATCATCCGTTGGATCGAAAATTGCCCAGGTTACAGAATGTCAGCGACAGTCTGCAGTGGTGGTTGGATCCCGGACATCTTCGAGCGGGAATGCCCTTACGTCAGCCGAACTGGGTACTAGTCACTACCGATGCCAGTCATTTGGGCTGGGGCGCCCATTGTCAGGCGTGCATAGCTCAAGGTTGTTGGCCATCAGAGATGAAAGACTGTTCCATAAACTTTTTAGAACTCAGAGCGGTCTCTCTAGCTCTTCGAGAATTTCTTCATTTAGTGGAGAAAGCGTAGTTACTCACCTGTAACAGGTGTTCTCCAGGAGCAGCAGGAATCAGTCCTCACTTATGGGTGACGTCGGCGCCGACGGAGCCCTCGCGGAGCAATTTTCCCCAGCTTTCAAAGAAAGCCTTTGGGAATTGCAGCGCGCATGCGCGGTCGTCTTCCCGCCCGAAGGTGCCATCTTAGCCAGTCAGATGACATAGCTAAAAAAGACAGCATAAAAATTTGCAAAAAGAACATAAGCAGACGATTGCAACTCCAAGGGGAGGAGGGAGGGTAGTGAGGACTGATTCCTGCTGCTCCTGGAGAACACCTGTTACAGGTGAGTAACTACGCTTTCTCCAGGACCAAGCAGGAAGTCAGTCCTCACTTATGGGACTCCCAAGCTCAAGGCTACCGGAGACCCTAAGCACAAAAATGAGCTCCCTCTAGCTCAGCAGCACAGAAGGATAGAATCTTCGCTGAATTATCACCCACCGGTAGCCCACATCCGGGATGGAGGGTAGGAGTTGCTCAGACCTCAAAGAGATTACGGAGGACTGCCTGTCCGAAAGCACTGTCCCTACGGGACTCCCTCTCGAGACAGTAATGGACCGCAAAAGTCTGGCTCGAAGACCAAGTAGCGGCCCGGCAGATGTCTGCCAGCGGAACAGAGCGGAGGTAAGCCACTGACGTGGCCTTTGCCCGAACGCAATGAGCCGTGACTCGACTTTCTAAGGCGAGTCCGGCTGCCCCATAAGCCCAAGAGATACAGTCCGCCACCCAGATGGACAGAGTACGCTTGGAGACCGGGAGCCCCAATTTATTGGGGTCAAAAGACACAAAAAGCTGAGCAGCTTTACAGTGCTCCCGCGTACGGTCAAGGTAGAAGTTCAATGCCCTTCTACAGTCCAGGGTATGGAGGACCGTCTCAGCTCGGCTGGAGTGTGGTCTGGGAAAGAAGGTTGGAAGTACCACCTCCTGATTCATGTGAAAAGGGGAGACCACTTTAGGCAAAAACTTTGGGTGAGTCCGTAGGACTACCCTATTCTTGTAGAATCGAGTGTAGGGGGGATCAGACACGAGGGCCTGCAATTCACTTACGCGCCTAGCGGAAGTGAGGGCTATCAAGAACAGTGTTTTCCAAGACAGAAAACGTAGAGAACAGGTAGCCATAGGTTCAAAAGGCGGACAGGTGATCCGCTGCAAAACCACATTCAGGTCCCAGTCAGGCGCTGGCGGGCGCAGAGGTGGTTTAAGTAGAAGGAGACCTCGGAGAAACCTCGCTACGAGAGGGTCATTGGAGAGAGGTCTGCCGTCCACTGGCACATGATGTGCTGAAAGAGCACTGAGGAGAACTTTGACGGAGTTGGACTTAAGTCCCAGATTAGAGAGGTGCAGCAAGTACTGCAAGATCACCGACACCGGGCAGGAGAAGGGATCCTGAGACTGTTGGGTACACCAGACTGCAAAGCGACGCCATTTAAGGGCGTAGCATTTGCGGGTAGAAGGCCGTCGCGAAGCTAAGACGACCTCCTCCACCTCCGCCGGCAGGAGAAGGGGAGCAAGGACTACCCTCTCAGCAGCCAGGCCATAAGGTTGAGAGACCTGAGGTTGGGGTGCAGAAGGGACCCCTGATCCTGAGTGAGGAGATCCGGTTGTATCCCCAGAGGGATTGGGCCCTCCACCGCCAGTTGCAGCAGGAGAGGAAACCACGGCTGCCTGGGCCAGCGAGGGGCCACCAGGATCATGAAGGCTTTGTCTCGGAGAACCTTGAAAAGAGTCCGAGAGACCAGCGGGATGGGAGGGAAAGCGTACAGAAGGCTCCCCGACCACGAGATCAGAAAGGCGTCCGCCGCAACCCGAAGGGGGTGTGGCTGACGAGAGCAGAAGCGAGGAAGCTGCCGGTTGTGAGGACTGGCAAAGAGATCCACCGTGGGGAGACCCCACTTGAGGAAGAGCTTCTGAACTACCAAGGGATCCAGACGCCACTCGTGCGGCTGGAGGACCCTGCTGAGTTTGTCTGCAAGGCAATTTTCTTGGCCCGGGAGATAAACTGCCCTGAGGAGAATGCCGTGACTGACGGCCCAAGAGCAGAGCTTCTGTGCCTCCCGGCAGAGGAGGAAGGAGCCCGTGCCCCCCTGCTTGTTCACGTAGAACATGGCAACTTGATTGTCCGTCTGGACAAGGACGGACTGTTGGGAAGTCAGGTGGGAGAAGGCCTTGAGAGCGAGGCGGATCGCCCTGAGCTCCAGGAAGTTGATCTGCTGAGCAGACTCCCACGTGGTCCAGAGGCCCTGAGTACGTGCCTCTTGGCAATGTGCTCCCCAGCCCAGGAGGGATGCATCGGTGGTCAGCACCCGGGTCGGCTGAGGTGACTGGAAAGGCATTCCGAATATCAGGTTCGGCTGCCGGAGCCACCACCGGAGAGACGAGAGCAGCGGCTCGGAGACGCGCACTAGGTCTGCCAGGCCGCCTGTGGCTTGTCGCCACTGCTGGCGGAGACACCATTGAGCAGACCGCATGTTCAGGCGGGCATTGGGGGTCACATGGACGGTGGAAGCCATATGGCCAAGCAGTCTCAGGAAGCGCCTGGCGGAGACCAGGGGCTGGCTGCGAAAGCGGTCGGCTAGGTCTATGAGCCGTTGAGCCCTGTCGAGCGGTAGGTACGCTCGTGCCCGAGGAGTGTGCAGCCTTGCGCCGATGAACTCGAGATCCTGTGAGGGGAGCAAAGTGGACTTTGCGAAGTTTATGACAAAGCCCAAGTGCTGCAGCAGAGTCACCGTGCGGCACGTGGCGTTGGTGACCTCCTGAGCGGACGCTGCTCTGATGAGCCAGTCGTCGAGGTACGGAAAGACATAGAGGCCGTGAAGCCGGAGATGGGCCGCCACGACCGCGAGACATTTTGTGAAGACTCGCGGTGCGGAGGATAGGCCAAAGGGCAGTACTCTGTACTGGTAATGATTTCCTGCCACCACAAACCTTAGGTATTGGCGGTGGCTTGGGTGGATGAGGATGTGCGTGTAGGCATCCTTTAGATCCAGGGAGCATAGCCAATCTCCCTGCTGGAGGTAGGGCAGAAGGATTCCAAGGGTAAGCATTTTGAACTTCTCCCGCACAAGGAACTTGTTGAGGTTGCGCAAGTCCAGGATGGGTCTGAGGCCCCCTGTTCTCTTTGGTATCAGAAAATACCTTGAATAAAAGCCTTGACCTCTCAGGTGGTGGGGCACCGGTTCCACCGCCTGTTCCTGCAGAAGACCTGCTAACTCCTGAAGGAGCAACTCCCTGTGCAGAGGGGGGCGCGAAGGTTCTCCCGGAAAATAGGAGGGAGGGACCTGATGGAAGTGGAGAAGGTAGCCCTCTCGCACGACCTGAAGCACCCAGGCATCTGCGGTGATGCTGGACCACCTGTGGGCGAAGTGAACCAGCCGGCCTCCGGTGCTGGGAGGGACCAGCGGGGGGGGAGAGGCTATGCTGAGCGAGTCAAAAACCCCCTCCCTGCTGAGCAGGGGCTGGTGGTGCAGGCTTGGGGGCTTGCTGCCTACGGGACCCGTTACCCCGTCCCTTGGCCTGCTGGCCCTGTTGGGGAGCTGCAGGGGCCTGATAATGGGGGTACTGTTTGTAGGCAGCCGCCTTCCTCGGGTAAAAGGACTTTTTTCCCGAGCCCTTCTTTTTCTGGGAAGGGGCGGAGGTCTTCCTAGAAAGCCTGGTCCTGGTGAGAGTCTCAGTCTCAATTTGTGCAGCCTTTTCCGCCATGGGCTTGCCAAAGAGGTTTTCGCCTCGGCAGGGGACATCGACCAACTTGTCCTGCACCCAGGGCTCAAGGTCCGACGACTGAAGCCAAGCCTGTCGGCGGGCACCGATGCCGGCTGCGGCCACTCTAGCCGAGGCCTCAAAGCCATCATAGGCTGCTCGGGACATGAACTTTGAGCATTCCCGAATGCCCGTGGACAAGGCTAGGAACCTCCGCAAGGGCTCCTCGGAGAGACCAGCGGAAAATCCGGCTAGCTCTTTAGCCAGATCCCGGAGATACATGCCCATGTAGAGCTGGTAAGTCTGGACACGACATGCGAGCATAGAGCCCTGGAAGCACTTCTTGCCAAGGCCATCCAGGTTACGGGCCTCCCTTCCAGGAGGCACCGAGGAGTGCATCTTCTGGCTCTTAAGACGATGCATGGCCGATTCCACTACCATGGAATGGTGTGGCAGCTGTGCCTTCTGAAAGCCAGGGCTTTTGCGGACCCGATAGATAGAATCGACCCGCTTGCTCAGGACCGGCGAGGAGGCCGGACTCTCCCACATGCGGAAGAGTAGTCGTTCCAGCATAGGAGGAACCGGCACAGTAAAGTGCTCCCTCGCGGGAGAGTCATACTGGAGGGCGTCGAGCTCTTCGGCTCGAGGCTCCTCCTCGGGATCCGCAGGGAAGGCCAAAGCCTTGGCCATATCCCTAACGAAGTCCGAGAACCGGGCATCCTCCGGGGGGGACTGCTTCCGAGGCTCGGACCCCGGTGAGTCCGATGGGACACACCGAGTCCGGAAAGAATCAGGTGACTCTTCCTCCTCAGACTCCCAGACCGACTCCGACGAGGACTCGGTGGGGTCGGCCCGGGCAGGGTGCGGCGCCAGCCGCCCCGACGTCGAGGGAGTCGGCGTCGGCGACCTCGGTCCCGAACGGGAGGCCGAGGGTGACCTCGACCGAGGATCGACTCGAGTTCTCATTGACTCGAGGATCGGCTCGGTCTCCGGGGTCGACTTGGACGTCGACGTCCCGGCGGTCGGGGCAGCGGCGCCAGCGAGGCCAGCGAGCAGTGCCCGCTGCTGGTCCATGAAGGCAGACAGTCTGCTCTCCAAGGCCGTCAACCTGAGTCCGAGCTCAGGTGACCCAGCAGCCCCCGACTCGGGCCCCGACGGCGTCGGGCCCGACGTCGGCTGTCGCGGAGGCGAGTCCAGAAGGACTACAGGACTTACCCGGGCAGGCATCTCCGACTCCAGGCGAGGTCGCTTCGGGAGATGTTCCTTCTCCAAGGACCCGGGGCGGCTGTCGGGGCTATGCGACCTGGCCCTCGCGGAGCCAGGAGCGTCCACCGACGCCGCCCTCGCGGGTTTTTCCTTCCGACGATGGTCCCCAGAGGGAGAACCCTGGTCGGAGGAGCTCCGGCGACGGTCCGAGCTGGAGCCCTTTGACACGGAGGCCTCCGACGAGGTCCGGGTACGGCTGGGGTCAGCGAAGATTCTCTCGCGCTGATGCCGCCGACTTCTCAACGCCTTCGAGGACAGTTTGCTGCAGGGCCCACAGATCAGTTCCTCATGATCCGGGCCCAAGCAGCGGAGGCAAAAGTCGTGTGTGTCGGTTAGTGACATATTTCGGTCACACCGACCACACCGCTTAAAGCCACTGGCAGCCATCGGGGGAAAAAGGGCCCCTGCGAGGTCAAAGGACCGGGCTGCCAGGGAAAACGAAAATGAAAGCTGACTAAGTCAGAAAAACCGAAAAAACGCTAGAGGACTCGAGACCGGCGTCGCGAGTCCGGGCGGGAAAACGATCGGCGTCGAACCGAAAGAAAAAAGTATAAAAGAAAGAGGAAAATCAACTTTTTCGCGGGGACAAGACGGGGACGTCTGCAGGGCTCCGCGGAAAAAAGAAGACTGGCTAAGATGGCACCTTCGGGCGGGAAGACGACCGCGCATGCGCGCTGCAATTCCCAAAGGCTTTCTTTGAAAGCTGGGGAAAATTGCTCCGCGAGGGCTCCGTCGGCGCCGACGTCACCCATAAGTGAGGACTGACTTCCTGCTTGGTCCTGGAGAACAAAGCAGTACGGGTGTTCTCCGACAACGCGGTGACAGTGTCTTATATCAATCAGCAGGGTGGAACAGGAAGCGCAATTTTGTTGGAGGAGAGTCAGCGGTTAATGTCCTGGGCGGAGTCACATCTGCAAGGCCTTTCGGCGGCGCATGTGGCAGGACGGGACAATATACAAGCAGATTATCTCAGCCGTCATGTGGTGGATCCCGGAGAGTGGGAATTGAACGCCACGGTGTTTCACGACCTGACCCGAAGGTGGGGTCAGCCGGTGATGGATCTGATGGCATCCTTCAGCAATGCCAAGGCACATCGGTTCTTCAGCAGACGCAGAGAACGTATGTCGGAAGGGCTCGACGGTCTAGCACGACGGTCTAGCACAGCCGTGGCCGGCCCGAGGGCTCCTTTATGTCTTTCCACCATGGCCAATGATAGGGAGAGTCATTCGGAGAGTGGTGAGTCACCACGGTCGCGTGATTCTCATTGCACCAGACTGGCCCTGGAGAGCATGGTATGCAGATTTAGTTCGTCTTCTCATAGACAATCCCTGGAAGCTTCCCTCTCGAGCAGACCTCTTGGTTCAGGGGACCCTGAGCATGCCAAATGTGGATCGCTTCTCGCTTACGGCTTTGGCTCTTGAAAGGGAAAAGTTGACACGTAGAGGGTATTCGACGGCTGTCGTTGCCACTCTGCTGAAGGCCAGGAGGCGGTCCACGTCCCTAGCTTACGTTCGCATTTGGCGTGTTTTTGAGAGCTGGTGCAAGGAGCGGAACATCCGTATGCGCGACACCTGGGTGCCACAAGTAATGTCTTTTCTCCAGGAGGGGCTGGATAAAGGGTTAGCCCTCAGCACCATCAGAGTTCGTTTGGCAGCGATTTCATGTTTTCGAAGGAGTTTGCAGGGAGCTCGTCTGTCTTCCCATCCAGATATTCTTCGGTTCCTGAGAGCGGTAAAGAACATTCGGCCCCCTGTTCGGTCTGTGGCTCCGCCTTGGGATTTGAATCTGGTCCTTGAGGCTTTGGGAAAGCCTCCCTTTGAGCTGGCCAAGGACATATCGCTCAAGGGAGTTTTCCTGGAAGGTGGCCTTCCTGGTGGCATTGTGTTCGGCAAGGAGGATTTTGGATCTCCAAGCTCTCTCGTGTAAAGCTTCGTATATTCAGTTTTCCAAGGAAAAGGTGATGTTGCGCACGGTTCCTTCTTTTCTCCCTAAGGTGGTGTCCAAATTTCATGTGAATCAAACTATTTCGCTTCCGACCTTTCGGAAACATGAAGGTCTTCCCATTGATGATGTATTGAAAAAATTTGATTTAGGTAGGCTGCTCAAGAGGTACCTTAGAAGGACCAAACTGTTTCATAAAACGGACAAACTGTTTGTGTTGTTTGGTGGGCCTCGGAAAGGGGAGGCAGCTTCCAAGGCCTCAATTGCTAGATGGGTAAAGCAAGCCATAGAGGCGGCATATCAGGCAAGTGGACAAGTGCTTCTAGTGGGGCTTCGTGCTCATTCTACTCGTAACCAGGCTACTTCCTGGGCCGAGTATGCTTTGATTCCGCTGGCGGACATTTGTCGGGCGGCTACTTGGTCTTCTCTTCACACATTTGCGAAACATTACAGATTGGATGTTCAGGCCAGGGGAGATGCAAATGTGGGGGCTTCGGCCATCACAGCGGGCCTGGCAGGTCCCTCCCGGAGTTAGGTACTGCTCTGGTACTTCCCTCTTGGTCCTGGACTGGCCCGGAGAGACGAGAAGGAAGAAGAAATTAGACCTTACCTGCTAATTGTCTTTCCTTGAGTTCTCTCCGGGCCAGTCCAGGACTCACCCGTGTCATTTGAGATATATCTCTGTTGGGCGATTGCCACTATTGTACTTTCATAGTGCATGTCTAAGAGTTCGAAGGCTATTCAGTTAGAAGGGCTCTTCAGAGATACTGGTCGGGGTGGTCTATGGGGCTTCCTCGATGGGAATCGGAGATTCCGATAGGTTTGGTTACAGCTATAAACCCCCCCCCTAATAAATACATAAATAAATAAAGGAGACCGGCATGAAGGAGTTGTTCTCTGGTTGGTACGTTCCCTATCTCCTTCAGTGTTGGACCATTAGGATTCTTTGTTTTTCAAGTTATGAGTATCTTCTTAGACTGCTTGGATAGGAAGAGACTGAGGTTTGCCAGCAGGGGGAGCCAGCTACCAGATCAGCAAAACTTCAGAATTCAGTCCTCAGCTGCTGGAGAAGGGTGACAACCCTCTTGTTCCTGGACTGGCCCGGAGAGAACTCAAGGAAAGACAATTAGCAGGTAAGGTCTAATTTCTTCTTTTCTTGCCAATCTTTACCAAACAGGTACAAGGGATATTTCCCAGTTTGTCTTGTACCCAGAGCTCCAGATCAGATGCCTGAAGCCAAGCAATTCTACGTGCACCTATGGCAATGGCAGAGGTTCTGCTTATGCACTCAAAACAGTCAAAAGCTGCACGGTTGACAAATTTAGAATCATCTTGGGCATGTTTGACCAATGTGAGAAAATCTTGCCTTCTATCCTCAGGAAGAAGACGACTCAAAGCCTCTAAATCACCTGTGACTTCCTTTAGGAACATTCCCATGTATAGACTATAGGAACTGATCCTGGCAGAAAGCATGGAAGCTTGGAAGACACAACGTCCAAAAGCATCCAAAGTTCTGCACTCACATCCTGGAGGATTAGAGACATGTCTTTTTGCACTCTTGATCCTTCTCATAGCTGATTCCACTACAATAGAGTGGTGAGGAAACTGAGTTTTTTGGAAACCAGGACAAGGAGGGACTCGATACAGAGAATCCAGCCTATGAGAATGAGGGGAGGTGGTAAGAGGTGTCTCCCACATTCTTAACATGAGATCTCCTTTGCTCTGGGTTCTGTTTCAGGGGCCACAGTAATGGAGAGACCCTGAGCCACCTCCCTGATAAAATCCTGAAAGGAAATATCTTCTGGAGGAGACATCCTGCGCTTAGGGGAGGAGGGCTCCTCTGGGAGAAGCATTCCTGCATTGACAGAACTATCAGAATCCTCAGATTCTTCTGAGGACTCGAAGTACCACCTGTCCGGGTGCTCTTGAAGAGCCCGATACCCGTACCGATCAAAGTCGGTACCGGGAATAATCGGTACCGGAAGGCATCGGATGACTGGGTGCCGGCAATGCGGATACCGATGTCAATGCTATCGGTACCGGTTGAAATATCTGATGCGGTTCCGAGGGCGTCGATGCTGCAAGGAGAGCCGCCTTACTGCGCTCAATAGCCAGGACTCTCTGGTCTATTGATGCTGCCGATGCCTGGATGTCGGTACCGGAGAAGATCGCCAGTACCCCAGAGCATGGAACCAGTAGTTCTGCCGAGGTTGAGGCCTCGAGAACGTCCTGGAGCCCTGATCATGCTTTGGAAGCCGAAGCCTCCCGCCGGGGCAATTTTGCCAGTGCAGAATCCTCAAGGGCAACGCCAGAGGCATCTCGATGCTTAGAAGGAGATCTACCCTTTGAGGACCGGCTAGACTTGTGTTTAGTTACCTGAGATCCACGGGAAGAAGACAAAGCCCTGGAAGACGTCGATGCCACTGAAGCTGCATCAGAGGGAAACAGGGTACTGAGCTTGGCAGCTCGGTTCTGTCAACCTCTCTTGGATATCATGGCACAGGCCATACATTCCGAGATGGAATGGTCAGGACCTAAACATTTCAGACACCACTCATAGGTGTCGGTGACGGAGATGGTACCACCACACTTGGTGCACTTTTTAAAACCTGAAGAGGGTTTTCCATTGTGGAAAAAATCTTGGGCCTAAGGCCCAAAATAGCGCGTGCACCTGGAAAAAAAATGGAAAAAAGTACTAAGAATTTTTTTTTTTTAAAAGAAAAGAAAGAAAGAAAAACCAGCGGTACCGGTATAGCGTCGAGGAAGGCAGACGCAACCACAAAAAAGAAGGACAATTTTCTGCGGTGACAGGAACACGACCTGCTGGCTCCGCGGAAAACAAAGAACTGGAAAGAGGCAGTTGGGAAAGGCGGGAAGGCAGCACGCAGGTGCTGTGGGATGCTCCCAAAAGCTTTCTAATTTGATGCTGGGGAGCGTTCCCGCACAGGCTCCGTCGATGCTGACGATACCCATATGTGATGACTACATTCTTGCTTGTTCCTGGAGATATACTTTTTCACTGAAAGGGTGGTGGATTCTTGGAATGCCCTTCTGATGGAAGTGGTGGGGGAAAGTTCAGTGACAGAATTCAAAATGGCATGGGACAGACACAGTGGATCTCTTTCAACAACAGGATAAAATTCAAAATAAACAATCTAATTTCTCAACAAACAGGGGTGTCCTACACGGAGCGGTGGTTTCACCCCTAAACAAAGACATGGGGAGGGGTGACCTGTACGGAGCGGCAGGTGCACCTACTCTTGCCATCTTACTGGACAGACCAGATGGACCTTACTGGTCATTATCTGCCGTCATTTACTATGTTTACTATGTTATGCTGGATCTGGTGGAGGGGCCCTACGAGACATGTTTGAGTCAGTAGTTAGGGAAAGCAAGCTTCGGCCAGAACAAAACAAAGTGCACACAGTAGTACTGCCAAAGCCAGGAATAGACCCTTTAGAGGTTAGCTCTTACAGGCCCATCTCACTGATAAATCAGGATATGAAAATCCTGACTAGTGTATTGGCTGGAAGACTCCAGAGGATTTTACCCAAACTGGTGCATGAGGAGCAGGTGAGATTTATCAAGGGATGAAGAGGGACTGTGAATATTCTTAAGGCCTTGGCAGCGATCCAGGCGAGTGGTACCGGCAGGGGTGGAGTGGCCATTGTGAGCTTGGATGCCGAAAAGGCCTTTGACAAGGTACTGTGGCCTTATCTGTTTTAGATTCTAGAGAAGTACAAAGTAAGGGAGGTCTTCTTACACTGAGTTCATCTTCTGTATTATGCTCCTACGGCTCAAATCATATCAATGGGAGCCGGTCCCCCAAATTCCCTATCATGAGGGGCACCAGGCAGGGGTGTCCTCTCTCGCCATTACTATTCATCTTGACTTTGGAACCCCTGGCAGCAAAGTTAAAGGGGGCATCTGACATCCAAAGGATCACAGTGGGACGTGTGGACCTGCGACTTAACATGTTTGCAGATGATATGCTGTTATTCCTAGGTAACATGCGCAGAGATGTGGGGAAGTCATTGAGGTGGCTCTTACACTGGGTCAGGCAGATGGGGTGAGGCCAAATGACCATTTCCCGACTAGGAAGATGACTTTCCAAGAAAGAAACTTCAGGGATGTAGTGTCTAAGGGCTCAAAAGGCGGCTTCATGAGCTGTTCAAGGACAAGATTGAGATCCCATGCCACAGGTGGAGGCCAAATAGGAGGCTTAGTTAAGAGTTTTTTTGGGGATTTTTTAGTGCCTTCAAGTCAGTGTTGACTCATAGCAACCCAGCTACCTCTGGGTTTTCTTGGAAATATATCACCGGAAGTAGATTGCCAGCCTTTTCTTCCGAGGCACTGGAGGGTAAAGTGACTTGCCCAAGGTCACAAGGAGTGCCAGTGGGAATCAAACCCTTGATCTTCTGGGTAGTAGGCAGTTGCTCTAACCACTAGGCTACTCCTCCACTCCAGTTAAGAGTAGACCTCTCATAAAACATTCTACAAGCAGCTGAAACAGGCTGTCAATCAAAGGGCATGTGGAAAGCCACAATGGCAGTGAGGTGAACTTTTAATGAATCAGTTGTAAGTCCAGGGGATGAAAGGTGGAGGAGATAAAGTAACGCCTCTACTGGAACGTAAAAAGGATTAAGATCCTTTTTTGAACCCCAAATTGAGAATCTTCTCCATTTAAAAGCGTAAGCATGCCTTGTGGAAGGTTTCCTGGAGGCCATAGTAATATAGTAAATGACGGCAGATAAAGACCAGCATGGTCCATCTAGTCTGCCCAGCAAGATGGCAAGAGTAGGTGCACCTGTCGCTCTGTGCATGTCACCCGTCCCCCCATGTCTTTGTTTAAGGGTGAACCCACCACTCCATGTAGGACACCCCTATTTGTTGAGACATTAGATGGTTCAGAAGTTAGATGGTACCGTTTATTTTGTTTTTATCCTGTTGCTGTAAAGGGATCCACTGTGTCTGTCCCATGTCATTTTGAATTCCATCACCATGTTTGCCCCCACCACTTCCATCAGAAGGACAATTCCAAGCATCCACCACCCTTTCAGTGAAAAAATATTTCCTGACATTGCCTTTCAATTTACCACCTTGCAGCTTCATGTTATGCCCTCTAGTTTTACAGCTTCCCCGTCTTTGGAAGAGGTTTGTTCATCATTTCTTTTTAAGTATTTAAAGGTCTGAATCATATCTCCCCTGTCCCTCCTCTCCTCCAAAGTGTACATATTTAGGTCTTCAAGTCTCTTCTCATAAGGCTTCTGACGCAGGCTCCAAATCATTTTGGTCACCTTCCTCTGAACAGTTTACAGTCTTTTTACATCTTTTGCAAGATATGGTCTCCAAAACTGAACACAGTATTCCAACTGAGGCCTCACCAGTGACTTGTACAGTGGCATAAGTACCTCTTCCTTTCTGCTGGTAATTCCTCTTTGTATGCAGTCCAATATCCTCCTGGCTTTTGCCACCGCCTTGTCGCACTGTTTTGCCACCTTGAGATCATTAGAGATAATCACACCAAGGTCTTTCTCCTGAACCGTGCACACCAACCTCTTGCCCCCTATCGCATACATTTCCCTTGGATTTCTGCTACCCAAGTGCATGATACTGTACTTTTTCACATTAAGTCATAGATGCCAAGCATTAAACCATTCTTCCAGCTTTTGTAGATCTTTCCTCATGTTAACCACTCCCTCGGGGGAGTCCACTCTGTTGCAAATTTTTGTGTCATCTGCAAAAAGACAGACTTTTCCATTCCATTCCATTCCAGGCCAGAAGGATATCTTTGACCTGTTCAGAGAGGTTGATATCCTGGAGTTCTAAGCTCTCAGCAGCCATGCCATCAGGTGCAAAGACTGAGGATTTGGGTGCAGAGGTGTCCCGTTCTCCTGGGATAGAAGATTTGGAGCACACCCCAAATCCAGAGGTTTGGCTTGAGAGAGACGTAGAAGCACTGGATACCACGTCTGTCGTGGCCAGCGTGGGGCTATGAGGATCATATGGCCCCTGTCTCTCTGAAGCTTGTACAGAGTCTTGGGAATGAGGGGAATGGGTGGGTAGGAATATAGGAAGTCCTGACCCCAGTGGAGGTGGAAAGCATCCATCACCTGACTGTTCTGAGCAGGAATTCTGGGCGGGGAAGTTTGGCATTCTGAGGACTTGCAAACAGATCTATATCTGGCGGTCCCCAAGTTTGAAAGATTCAAGCAATTTGCTCTGAATGGAGAGACCATTCGTGTGGCAGTAATACTCGAATGAGTTTATCTGCCAGGAGATTCAGCTTGCCAGGGAGATACACCGATAATAGGTGTATCTGAAGGCAAATGGCAAAGAACCATAGGTGTAGGACTTCGTTGCACAACGCCTGAGAACCTGTTCCACCCTGTTTGTTCATATTTGTTCACATAGAACATGGTGACCTGATTGTCCGTCTGGAATAGAACTGTCTTGGAGTGGAGGTCGTCCTGGAACGCTCTGAGAGCACTGAAGATGGCTCTGAGTTCTAGCAGGTTTATATGAACCGAGCCTCTTGCTGAGTCCAAAGACCCTGAGTGGAGAGATTGTCCAGATGAGCTCCCCAACCCAATTTGGATGTATCTGTCATCAGGGTGGACTGGTGTGATGGCTTCTGAAAAGGTAACCCTACGAATAGGTTTTTTGGTGACTGCCACCATTGGAGGGACGAAATGAGGCGTGCAGAGTTCCTGATTTTGTCCCCCAGATGACCTGATGCCTGAGTCCACTGCAAAGCTACATTTCCCTCCTTCCCTCCCCACACCCACCCACCCTGGGATAATCGTAGCTTTCTGGTACTTACACATTTTAAAAGACAGGAGGTGCTCTCAGGTGAAGCTCGTTACCCAAATCAGTCATACACTAAGGACCTGAGATTAATTAAGCTTCAGGTGAACAAGGTATATTAAACGTATTAGGTACAGTTATATTGGCAACCCTTAGTAAGTAAAGAACTTAAAGATCTAAACAAAAACTTAAAACTAAGATGCAGACAGCAGTCCAGCAGCGAGATAGGGGCTTTCCAGTCTTTTGCATTGAGTGTCACATGTATGATTTTCTCCCAGTTGGTGAGAGGTCTTACGTGTGCACTAGGTGCAAGGAGCTCTTTGCTCTCAGGGAACGAGTCCGTTCTCTAGAGGCTAGAGTAGCAGACTTGGAAAACATAAGACAGACAGAGAGGTACATAGACGAGACCTACAGGGATATAGTCCTGAAGTCCCACCTGCAGTCTGGCAGCATCCCTGTTGCCATGGAGGAGAGAGGTCACGTAACAGGAGAGCATCACCCTGGTGTGGCAGGAAGTGATCCTGTAACTAGGACCTGTCCTCCAGGTGATGTAAAACCCTCTCCCACCGAGGAAGTTTCTCCAGGGCCATGTGCCCATGAGGGAAGGGTTAGGACAGCCGTTCTAGTTGGTGATTCGATCATTAGGCATGTAGATAGCTGGGTGGCTGGTGGATGTGAGGATCGCCTGGTAACATGCCTGCATGGTGCGAAGGTAGTGGACCTCACGCGCCACCAAGATAAGGTCTTAGATAGTGCTGGGGAGGAGTCTGCTGTCTTGGTACATGTGGTAGGGAGGTTCTGGAGGCTAAATTTAGGCTTTTAGGTAGGAAGTCGAAATCCAGAACTTCCAGGGTAGAATTCTCCGAAATGCTTCCCGTTCCACGTGCAGGACCCAAAAGGCAGGCAGAGCTCCGGAGTCTCAATACGTGGATGAGACAATGGTGCAGAGATGAGGGTTTTGGATTTGTTAGGAACTGGGGAACATTCCGGGGAAAGGACGGGCTCTTCCGAAGGGATGGGCTTCACCTTAACCGGGATGGAACCAGGCTGCTGGCATTAACCTTTAAAAAGGAGATAGAGCAGCTTTTAAACTAGATAACAGGGGAAAGCCGACAGTCGCCCAAGAGCAGATGGTTCGGAAGAATGTATCCTTGAAGGATACTACCAAAAGCAGAGAGGTTCCAAAAAAGAGTAAAGTAGCCCAAATGCCCTCGAGTATGGAGCAGACAGAGCTTAAAGATCCCAAATTACCCATGTCTACCAATAGCCAAATTAATATGAATAAAATACAGTCTCTAAAATGCTTGTATGCAAACGCTAGAAGTCTAAAAAATAAGATCAGAGAGTTAGAATATATAGCACTAAATGAGAGGTTAGATATGATTGGAATATCAGAGACATGGTGGGAGGAGGACAACCAGTGGGACACTGTGATACCTGGGTACAAACTATATCGTAATGACAGAGCTGATCAAATTGGTGGAGGGGTTGTACTCTATGTTAGAGAGGGCATTGAGTCAGAAAGGATTAAAGTTTTGCATGAAACAAAATTTGCTGTAGAATCTCTAAGGATTGAAATTCCATGTAAAAAGGGGAAGGCGATGGCAGTGGGGGTGTACTATCGACCACCGGGCCAGAATGAACAAATGGATGATGAAATGCTCAAAGAAATCAAGGAAGCTAACAAAAGTTACAAAGCAGTAATAATAATGGGTGATTTCAATTACCCGGTATCGACTGGGTCAGTGTCACGGCAGGACATGCTAGGGAGATAAAGTTCCTAGATGACATAAATGACTGCTTCTTGGAGCAGCTGGTTCATGAACCGACCAGAGGGGAAGTCATATTAGACCTGGTCCTTAGTGGAACACCAGATCTAGTGCAAGAGATAAGGGTGTTGGGGCCACTTGGCAATAGTGATCATAGCATGATCGCCTTTGATTTAATTAGTGGAGGAGGGAGAGTACAGAAATCCACAGTACTACCTTTTAACTTCTGAAAGGGAGACTATGATAAAATGAGGAAAATAGTTAAGAAAAAACTAAAAGGAGCAGTTGCAAAGGTTAAAGACTTACATCAAGCTTGGGTGTTGTTGAAAAATACTATCTTGACAGCCCAGAACAGCTGTATTCCACGCTTTAAGAAAAGTGGAAGGAAGTCCAAAAAACTGCCAGCATGGTTTAAAGGTGAGGTCAGAGAGGCTGTTGTTGCCAAAAAAGCATTTTTCAGGAAATGGAAAAAAGAGCCAAACGACGAAACCTGGAAACAGCACAAGCACTGGCAAGTCAAATGCAAGGCATTGATAAAGCAGGCAAAGGGAGAATTTGAGAAGAAGCTTGCTGCGGAAGCAAAAACGCGTAATAAAGACATTTTCAAGTACATTCATAGCAAAAAACCTGTGAGAGAGTCAGTTGGTCCATTAGATGATAGAGGAGTTAAAGGCGCACTAAGAGGCGACAAGGCGATAGCGGAGAGAATGAATGAATTCTTTGCTTCGGTCTTTACTGAGGAAGATGTAGGGATGTTACCCATGACTGAAGTGGTATTTAAAGATGCGGAAGAATTGAAGGAAATATCGATACATCGAGAAGATGTATTACAACTATTAGGTAAACTGAAGAGTAGCAAATCACCTGGGTCGGATGGTATACATCCAAGGGTGTTGAAAGAACTGAAATATGAGATTGCAGACCTGCTATTAGTAATCTGTGAACTATCATTAAAATCATCTCTAATACCTGAAGATTGGAGGATTGCCAATGTAACACCAATTTTTAAAAAGGGTTCCAGGGGTGATCCGGGAAACTACAGACCGGTGAGCCTCACGTCAGTACCGGGAAAAATGGTAGAAACCATCATAAAGAATAAAATTACTCAGCATGTAGATAGTCATGGCCTAATGGGAGATAGTCAACATGGCTTTAGACAAGGAAGATCTTGTCTTACTAATCTCTTGTGTTTTTTTGAAAGTGTGAATAAACAGGTGGACAAAGGTGAGTCGGTTGATATAGTGTATTTGAACTTTTAGAAAGCCTTTGACAAGGTCCCTCATCAGAGACTTTTGGCAAAACTAAAAGTCATGGGATAGGAGGCAGTGTACTACTGTGGATCAAGAACTGGTTAAAAGATAGAAAGCAGAGGGTTGGGCTAAATGGCCAATTTTCCCAATGGAGAAAGGTGAATAGTGGTGTACCCCAGGGATCTGTGCTGGGTCCGCTGCTTTTTGACATATTCATAAATGACCTGGAAAGTGGAATAACGAGTGAGGTTATCAAATTTGCAGATGACACAAAACTATTTAAAGTTGTTAAAATCCAAAAGGATTGTGGAAAATTGCAAGAGGATCTTGATAAATTAGAAGACTGGGCATCAAAATAGCAGATAAAATTTAATGTGGATAAGTGCAAAGTTATGCAACTAGGGAAGAACCACCCAAACTATGGTTACACAATGCAAGGTTCAACATTAGGAACCACCACCCAGGAAAAAGATTTAGGCGTCATTGTGGATAACATGTTAAAACCCTCGGCCCAGTGTGCAGCGGCAGCCAAGAGAGCAAATAGAATGCTAGGTATCATAAGGAAAGGAATGGAAAATAAAACAAAAGATATTATAATGCCTCTATATCGTTCCATGGTGAGACCGCACCTTGAATATTGTGTGCAATTCTGGTCGCCGTATCTTAAAAAGGATAAAGAGTTATTAGAAAAGGTTCAGAGAAGAGCCATCAAAATGGTAAAGGGGATGGAAGGATACTCCTATGAAGAAAGGCTAAAAAGGTTAGGGCTCTTTAACCTGGAAAAGAGACGGCTGAGGGGAGATATGATAGAAGTCTATAAATTAATGAATGGATTGGAACGGGTAAACGTAGATCGATTGTTTACGTTATCAGAATATAGAAAGACTAGGGGATATGCAATGAAGCTACAGGGTAAACTAAGACTAAGAAAAGAAAATATTTTTTCACTCAACGTGCAATCAAACTCTGGAATTTGTTACCGGAGGATGTAGTAAAGGCTGTTAGTGTAGCTGGGTTTAAAAAAGGTTTGGACAAGTTCCTGGAGGAAAGGTCCATAAACGATTATTAAGAAGGGACCCAGGATATCAATGCTTGGCTCAGTACAAGCATTGCGGAACCTGTGTCTTTTGGGGAAACTGCTAGGTATGTATGACCTAGATTGGCCACTGTTGGAAACAGGATACTGGGCTTGATGGACCTTGGTCTGACCCAGTATGGCATATCTTATGTTCTTATGTCCACTGAGCTGCACGCATGTATAGATGAGCATAGGGAACCAGATGTACAGTGGAAGCCTTATGACAGAGCAACTGAAGCATTTCTCGAGCAGTTAGGGAGGTTTTAATAGCTGCTTGAGAAGCCAGTTGAACTATTCGAGCGCAGATTACCTGTAGCATAAAAGGCCTTGACTGTTGCGTGTCTAGAAGAGCCCCTATGAACTCTAAGGTTTGAGAAGGGGTGAGTTGCGATTTTGGAAAATTTATTACAAACCCCAAATGTTGAAGAACCTGCCTTGTGCAGTCGAGAGCAGAGCTGGCCTCTGGAGCGGACGATGTTCGGATGAGCCAGTCGTCTAAGTAGGGGAAGACAAATATCCCTAGAGTTCTTAGAAATGCTGCTACTACTGCCATGCATTTTGTGAATGCTCTTGGGGCAGAAGCCAGGCCGAAGAATAGAACCCTGTACTGGTAATGTCTTCCCGGAAAGAGGAACCGAAGAAACCTCCTGTGTTCTTTGTGGATAAGGATGTGTGTATATGCATACTTTAGGTTTAGAGAACATAGCCAATCCTGATTCTGGATGTGAGGGAGAAGTGATCCGAGAGAGATCATTTTGAATTTCTCTCGGAGCAGTTACTTGTTTAATTCTCAGAGGTCCAGAATGGGCCTGTTATCCTCCTGTTTTCTTAGGTATAAGGAAGTAGGGGGAGTAGAAGCCCAGGCCTTGTTGGGAAAGTGGCACTTCCACTATCGCACCCTGATTGAGAAGGGTGGTGAGGCACAAGAATGGTAAGAGGGGGCCGAGAGCTGAACTCTCTTGGAGTGGAGGGAGGGGGCATACTTTGAAAGTGAAGTTTGTACCCCTCTGTCACTATGGAGAGAGTCCAATGTTCTGCTGTTATCTGGTGCCATTATTTGGCAAAGTAACACAGTCTGCCTGGGATGTTGACTGGCTCTGGAATTTCCAGGGGTAGGATAGCTAAGTTCTCTAGCAGGAAGTCAAAGACCTTGTGGAGGCTGGGTCTGCTGAGCTGGATGAGCTCTGGGGGCCTGAGCCTTCCTTTGTGGCTTTGGTTATTGTTGTCCCTTCTGGGAAGCATGGACCGGACAGTGGACTGCAAGGGTGTAAGAAGGATAAAACTTCTTCTTGTTGAAAAAGGGCTTCTTTATCGTCTTTTTCTTAGCTGGGTTGGCAGTGGTCCTAGAGAGCCTGTTTAGGGTAGCATTCTCGGACTCAAGCTGAGAAGCTTTGACTTGCCAATCCTTGCCAAAGAGGTTTTCTTCCGTGCAAGGAATATTCCCCAGCTTATCTTGCACCCACTGTTCTAAATCAGATGCTTGTAACCAAGCAATCCGACATGCACCGATGGAAATAGCAGAAGTCCTGCTAATACACTCAAAACAATCAAAAGTTGCCCTGTTCATGAACATGGAAACCTTCTGGGCATGTTTAACAAGTGTCAGGAAATCAGCCCTCTTGTCGTCTGGGAGAAGAGGAGCCATTAGTTCCAAATCTTGAGTCACTTCCCGAAGAAACATACCCATGTAGAGTATGTATGAACTTATTCTGGCAGACAACATGGAGGCTTGAAAGCATCGACGGCCAAAGGCATCGAGAGTTCTCGCCTCACGGACCGGGGGATTAGATGAATGTGTCTTAGCACTTTTAATTTGATGCACAGACGATTCCACAACCATGGAATGGTGTGGTAACTGCATCTTCTGGAAACCAGGACACTGCGGTACCAAGTAAATGGTATTGAGTCTTCGAGAATATGGAGACACCGTTAAAGGTGTTTCCCACATCCTAAGCATGAAGTCATGCAATATCCGATGAATGGGTAAGGTCACGGTCTCCGTAGGGGCTGCCGGATGCTGAAGAATTTCAAGTTCTTCAGCTCTCAGTTCCTTCTTGGAGGTCATCGTAATCGAGAGGCCCCGAGCCACATCCCATATAAAGTCTTGAAAAGACATGTCTTCTGGCGGAGACATCCGGAGTTGTGGGGAAGAAGAAGGATCTTCCGGAAGAGCCTCTCCGGTACCGATTGATTCATCAGAAGAATCATAACACAGGTACACTAAAAAAAATTTTTTTTAAACTGCCTCTAATGTTTCGATTGATTTTTACGTTTTTTGGTGCGCTGAATCCAAATCTGGTAACCAATTTGCTCCATCACGTACAGATTTTTTGCTACATTGGGTTAGCAGTTTGAGGTGAACGTTTCAGATTGAGTGCAATCGAGATAAAAGTTTCTTGGATGAATTCTTTATACTAATTGTTTAGTAGTTATTCAAATAAGAATAAAGAAAATTGTAACAAGGCAGCACATAAGAATAGAGTAATGTCAACAAAACACACTGTGATGGTTGCAAAATTGTCTGCACTTAAAACAGCCACATACATGTGCACAAACATTGAGCATATAAGAGCGAGGTTAGACACAAAGCAAAGCAAAGAAATGTGCAAAAAATGTTGTACAGGTATGTATGTAAGAATAGAAAACGCAAACCGCACCATTGCAATACATAAAGACAAACACCCGATGGTGTGAAAATAAAATTCTAATAAATGAGATCCGACACTGTGGTAATAACTAGCAAATTTTTATTTCAAAGTTTAGTAAAAACACGATATTTGTCAACACAGTTTAGATTTTAAAGTCATTCTTGGGTCAATCAATCTCCTGGTGGGCCCGTTTCTTCTTCCCCCGAATGCTTCTCTTGGTGCGCTGCTTGGCATATTTTTCATCTGGGATTCCCGCAGCAGCAACCAGCAGAAATCAGCCATCATAGTGGTGTTCCATCTTCCTTGGTACCTTCTCTCTGCGTCCTTGATGTCCTGGTGAAACCTTTCACCTTGTTCTTCACTGTACGCCCCCAAGTTTTCGGGAAAGTAGTTCACATGGGAGTGCAAGAAATGGACTTTCAGGCTCATGTTACAGCCTTGTTCTTTGAAGGCATTGAGCATCCTGGCAACAATATCCTTATAGTTCTCATCCCGCCTGTTCCCCAAGAATTTGAGAGCAACATCCTTGAAGGAATCCCAGGCTTCTTTTTCCTTCTCAGACATCGTTTCGGCGAATGCTCCATCTGAAATGAGTTTCCTTATATCAGGGCCAACAAACACTCCTTCCTTTAGCTTTGCTTCAGAAAGTCGGGGGAACTTTGAGCAAAGGTACCGAAAGCACTCACCATCTTTTGGAAGGGACTTGATGAATTGCTTAATGAGACCCAACTTAATGTGGAGAGGTGGAAATAGAATTTTATCACGAGGTACCAAGCTCTCATGAAGAACATTTTTCTCACCGGGTCTCAAATACTCCCGAATTGGCCAGTCTTTTTTCCCCCAGTGTAGGTCGCGGGCCCGGCTATCCCACAAGCAAAGGAAGCAGGGATATTTGGTGAAACCGGATTGCTGCCCTAATAGCATGGATAGAATTTTAAAGTCTCCACAAATCATCCACTTATGCTCATCATAACGAATCTTCTGAAGAATCAGGGCCAAATTCTCGTATTTTTCTTGGAGAATAACAGAGTGAGCAATAGGAACTGAAGCGAATGTGTTGCCATTATGAAGAAGAACACCTTTTATGCTGTCTTTTGACGAATCAATGAACAGCCGCCATTCAGCAGGATCATACTTGAGTTTAAACTTTTCCATCACTCCGTATATATCGTTGCAAAATACCAAATCTTCCTCTTTGCTGAAATACTTCAAAAATTGTGTCTCGCGGTTGCGGTACCAATAAAAAGTTGTTCCTGATGACAATAGATTTTTCTGTTTAAGCCGAGAACCTAGCAGTTGGGCAGCATCTTTTGGGAGTCCTAAATCCCGGACTAAATCATTCAATTCAGCTTGAGAGAAAAGTTCAGGTTTCGGATCTGGTTCAGTTTCAAACTCGGAAGTACTGGACTCATCGGGAAAAGCCATCTGATGAGTCTCATCATGATCAGAACCGTCCACACAAATATGATCCAAAGATTTTGGTGGTTCAGGCACAGGTACTTCATTGCTATGAGGCATAGGCCTAATTGCTGAGGGAAGGTTGGGGTAACTTATTACGTTCTTATTTTTTAAGTTGTATCCCTTCACAATGCAAGAGCAAAAATAGCAGTCACTGCTGTGGTCTCTTTGTTCATGCCACATCATAGGTATTCCGAAACGAAATGCTTGTTTTTTACCTTTCATCCATAAGCGTAGATCTTCCTCACATGTCTTGCACACTTTGTGAGGAGCCCACGGTTTGTCTTGATGGCCTAACTTCAAACCGAAATAGGCGAAATATACTTTTTTAATAAATGCAGAAATGTTCCTCTGCTGCTTTTTCACGGTATATTCCCCACAAATAAAACAAAAACTGTCCGGAGAGCTGACGCTACTTCTGGCTCTGTGAGCCATCACAAATACACAGCACTGCAAACTACAACTTTTATTTTATTTATTTATTTATTTAACACTTATTTATATACCGCATCTTCCAGCGATCAGTTGCGGTGTACATTTAACAACAATTAACAATGCAGAGCTTGTTTTACATAGAACAGTTATAACTTTTTACAATGAACATCTTAACTTGAACAACAAAGTGTATGTAAAAACTTAACAATTTAAACTGTAGTACTGTTTCTAACTCAATTTTAACTATATACAAGTGGGGTATTGATGCATTGGAATGGAAAGATTATTCATTTAAGTTGTACGTATTATTGTAATAGGGAGTATAATCTTGATTTTAGACAGGTTCTTGTTTAGCCTTTATCTAAGTTGATTGGAAGGTTTTCTATGGTATTATAGTGTTTAGTGAATAGGTAGGTTTTCAATTTTTTTCTGAATTCTGTTATCTCTGTTAGTGATCGCAAGTCCTCTGGTAAAGAGTTCCAGACTGTTGGGGCTACGTGGGAAAAGGCTCTTTTATTTGTTAATTTGTGAGTTCTTATATATTCTTTTGGCATCTTAAGTTTATTTGATTGTCCTTTTCTATAAGTAGGCTTAGGTGGTTCTTTGCTTATTAGATTACAGAGTGTCTTCGGGGCCATATCTTTTAGGGCTTTGAATGTAGTTATAATTGTTTTGTATGTTATCCTGCTTTGTATTGGTAACCAGTGAAGGGATGCTAGTATCGGTGTAATGTGTTGGAGTGAATTTATCTTTAATATGATTCTGGCTGTAGCATTTTGCGCGAGTTGGATCCTTTTAATGTTTTGTTTTGAAATGCCTATAAGTACTAAGTTGGCGAAATCGAAGTGTGGAGTTATGGTAGCCTGTGTTATATTGATAAAATCTTGCATAAATACAAGGGGGCGTAATTGTTTGAGGATTTTAAGTTTGAAGTAGATTTTCTTCAAGGTATTTCTGATGTGCGTTTCCATGGTAAGTTGTGTGTCTAAAATGACACCTAGATATCTTATTTCATTTTTTATTTTAATTTCTTGGTTCTGTAGTATTATGTGAGTTGGCGGGGTGAACGTTTGGTTTTTTGTTACGATTAACTGTAGTGAACCACTTCGGAATAAAGCTGGATTACGACTGAGCAAACAAAAGGTAATAATGAACTTGCAAGAAACTGAAATTTGACAGGAACGTTCATGTCGCAACCACCGTGTTTGAGCGAGCGAACGAGGCGAGGCGAACAGGAAAGAACATGCGCCAGCGCGAGTACTGGATTTAGCCCCCCGACTCCCAATTGTCCTGTTAATGTATAAAATGAATACAAAACACTCTAAAAGGGAGTGTTTCTAGTTAGTTAACCATTACAACCTCTATTTTGGGCCAAGAAAATAAACTGCAGTCGGCTAAAAAGAAATTATGCGAACATTCCTTATATGGGTAAGAAATCTAATTTTGCAAGAAAACGTGACGTGATGGAACATTTTGGCTATTTTTCCTGGATTCAGCACCCCAAAATCTATAGGAATCAGTTGCAAAACTGGAGGCAGTTTTTTGGTAGTGTACCTGTGACGATGGTACCGATTGAAATCGGCATCGGAATGCCTCGGTACCTGACCCTCGATGCCAGACACTGACTCCAGGGCCAGCATGGGTGAAAAGTGGCGCAAAGGTCGATATTGATACCTCCAGTACCGGTACCGATGGCTGCAGAACCAATTGCAGAGGCTTTAGCGGTAACGAAGCCGCCAGCAATGCTGCAAGACTCCGCTGATCCTTGGAGACAGTCGATGCCTGGGTATCATTACCTGAAGAGCGGGCCACGGCCCCAGGACACAGCACGAAGAGCTCTCTAGAGGTGGACGCCTCGGGAACATCTTGGGACCCCAATAATGTTATGAAGGCAAGGACCTCCAGCCGGGGCTGTTTGGCCGGCGTATTCTCCTCTAGGGCAACGCTTAAAGCATCTCAATGCTTAGAAGAAGACCTACCCTTTGAGGACCGACCAGTCTTCAAAGAAGACCTGGGTTTCGTTAACTGAGATCCATGGAAGGAAGATGAAGCCCTGGACGACGATGATGCCATGGACATTGCGTCCAAGGCAAAGAGGGTGCCAAGTTTCGCAGCTATTCTGCAGGTCCCTCTTTGTCATCTTTCTGCAAAGGAGACATTCCGATGGTGAATGATCTGGTCCCAAACATTTAAGACACCAGTCATGGGTGTCAGTAGCAGAAATGGTACTGCCACATTTTGAACATTTTTTGAAAACACTGGTTGGTTTCTCCATTCTGAGGAACAAAGGAGCCTAAGGCCCAAAATGGTGCCTAAGCAGAGGGCAAAGACCCTCCAACCCCCCCCCCCTTTTTTTTTTTTTCATTTTAAATTTTCATTAGTGAATAACACACCAATATACAACATGTTTAATACAGCAAATTATCCCAAGGCCCCCTCCCCCCCCGTCATCGCTACTATAAGACAAGTTAAAAGAACTGGTTAAAAGATAGAAAGCAGAGGGTAGGGCTAAATGGCCAATTTTCCCAATGGAGAAAGGTGAATAGTGGTGTACCCCAGGGATCTGTGCTGGGTCCGCTGCTTTTTGACATATTCATAAATGACCTGGAAAGTGGAATAACGAGTGAGGTTATCAAATTTGCAGATGACACAAACTATTTAAAGTTGTTAAAACCCAAGAGGATTGTGGAAAATTGCAAGAGGCTCTTGATAAATTGGAAGACTGGGCATCAAAATGGCAGATAAAATTTAATGTGGACAAGTGCAAGGTTATGCACCTAGGGAAGAACAACCCAAACTATGGTTACACGATGCAAGGTTGCACATTAGGAACCACCACCCAGGAAAAAGATTTAGGCGTCATTGTGGATACCATGTTAAAACCCTCGGCCCAGTGTGCAGCAGCAGCCAAGAGAGCAAATAGAATGCTAGGTATGATAAGGAAAGGAATGGAAAATAAAACAAAAGATATTATAATGCCTCTATATCGTTCCATGGTGAGACCGCACCTTGAATATTGTGTGCAATTCTGGTCGCCGTATCTTAAAAAGGATATAGCGATTTTAGAAAAGGTTCAGAGAAGAGCCACCAAAATGGTAAAGGGGATGGAAGGATACTCCTATGAAGAAAGGCTAAAAAGGTTAGGGCTCTTTAACCTGGAAAAGAGACGGCTGAGGGGAGATATGATAGAAGTCTATAAATTAATGAACGGAGTGGAACGGGTAAACGTAGATCGATTGTTTACCTTATCAGAATATAGAAAGACTAGGGGACATGCAATGAAGCTACAGGGTAAACTATTTAAGACTAATAAAAGAAAATATTTTTTCACTCAATGTGTAATCAAACTCTGGAATTTGTTACCAGAGGATGTAGTAAAGGCTGTTAATGTAGCTGGGTTTAAAAAAGGTTTGGACAAGTTCCTGGAGGAAAGGTCCATAAACCATTATTAAGAAGGGACCCAGGATATCAATGCTTGAACCAATACCAGCATTGTGGAACCTGTGTCCCTTGGGGAAACTGCTAGGTACATATGACCTAGATTGGCCACTGTTGGAAACAGAATACTGAGCTTGATGGACCTTGGTCTGACCCAGTATGGCATATCTTATGTTCTTGTGTTCTTAAGTGATCCAAAGTAAACTGCTCCTAAAAAAAAACACTAACATGATCAAAACTGGTAATCAGATTCCCCAACGTTAAGTAGCGTTAAGCAGCAAAAGTTAAATCCCCCAACTTTAGTCACCCCACAAAGAATTTGACAAAACACGGGCAGCTCCCTCGTGCTGACTCCCCCCCCTCCCCTCCACCCCCCCCCCCCCCACCATATACAGACACTTAGGTCAATTCCTGCATTTCCGAACCCTACCTATGCCAGCGACACCCCCCCACCAGTTCCACCTCCCACACCTGCCCCCGCTCCTTACTTCCTCCCCCTGCTCCCCTCCTTCTTCCATTCCTCCACCCATTTCCACACCCTCTGCCATTGTGCTCCACACCTTTCCCCATCCCCCCCCCCCCCCGGCGCTGCTCTGTCAACCGGTGCATCAGCCCCACTTCACTCACTCTTCGGACAAAACCAGCCACCTGCGGGGCACTCTGTCCCCCCCAGTGCCGGGCTATTTCACAGCGGGCCGCTACTAGACAATGATGTAGGACCCCCGCCTCCCTCCGGGGTATCTCTTCTTCTAGAAAATGTAACAAGCATGTTTCAGGCTTTTGTGGCACTTTATATCCTGTCATCGCATGTATCACTTCTAAAACCCTCGTCCAGTATGCCCGCACCAGGGCACACTGCCACCACATATGCATCCAATCCCCCCTCTCAGAGGAACCCCGCCAGCATTGGTCGTCCTGTCCGAGTTTAGCTTTCATGCGACGAACTGGCGTCCAGTACCATCTGGACAGCACCTTATAGGCATTTTCCTTTAGGGATGCAGAGATAGAAACATGCGCTATGGTCCAGAGCACCTTGGTCCACACCTTCATCACTCCACACTACCCCAGATCTTCCTCCCATGTCAACATATATGGTAGTTTACCCTCCCCTATCTCCATCAAACCCCTATATATTCGTGATACTATCCCCTTTTGTCCCAAATGCCCTGAGCATAAAGCCTTAAACCAACTACGACGTCCCCACAGGTCCTTCCACACCTTTGGCTGCCGAAGACAATGGCAGAGTTGCAAATAGGCATAATAGTCATTCCCTGTCAACCCGTAGAGATCCTTAATACCCTCAAAGCCATATATCCCCTGGTTATGCAAGAGTTGGGATACTTGTGTCAACCCCCCCCCCCCTTAGCCCACCTCCGAAAGGTCCGCACATCCGGCCCCTGCCCCTTCTCAAAACATGCCTCTAATCCCATGCCCTGTGTGTATCCTTTTCCCGACACCAGCTGTTGTTTGTACCGTTTCCACACTTTCAAACTATGCACTATCATGGGGTTAAGAATGTTAGAAGCTGCGCCCGCTCCTCCCCTCCATATCACCCTCTCCAAGTCCGCCCCCCCCCCATCTGTTCCTGCTCCATCTGCACCCATTGTTTCCCCTCGTTTCGCTGCCACTCATAGACTGTTTTTAGTTGCGCGGCCTCATAGTATTTCCCCAAGTTAGGAACTCCCAGCCCCCCCCCTCTTCTTTCACTCTCTGCAGTGTGCTCATTGCCACTCTCGGGCTTCTCTGCTTCCATATAAATCTCTTCACCATCCCTTGCACCCGTTTCAATTGGTTCCGCGGAACCTCTATGGGGAGCGTCTGGAATAAGAACAGCAGGCGCGGCACAAGCATCATTTTAACTGTCGCTATACGCCCAAACCAGGATAAAAACCCCTTCCCCCAGCCCCCCAGCCAACTCTCAGTCTGCCCTAGTACCTTCCCATAATTCAATTTATATAGTTCCGCCATTTTGTTACTGAGAAATACTCCTAAGTACCTGATACTGTCCCTCGCCCACTTAAAAGGGTATTGCTTGGCCAACCGTGCTTGTCCTGCTCCAGAGACCGCTAAATTTAAGATCTCCGATTTAGCCCAATTGATTGTAAAACCCGACAGCTTACCATATTCCTCCAGTTCCCACATCACTATTGGAATGCTCACTCTGGGTCTACCCAAGCTTAAAATAATATCCTCTGCAAACAATGAAATCTTATAACCCCTCGTCCCCACCTATATTCCCAGGATATCCACCCTTTCTCGCACCCTCTGTGCAAACGGCTCTAACGCTATGGCGAAGAGCAACGGCGAAAGAGGGCACCCCTGTCGGGTACCCCTCCCCTGCACGAAAACCCCCGAATACGCTCCGTTCACCCAAACACAGGCTTGTGCTGATCATAAAGTGCCTTTATCCAAGCCAAAAATCCATTTCCCAGCCCAACTTTCTCTAACACCTGGAACAAGAAGGGCCATGCGACCTGGTCGAAGGCTTTTTCAGCGTCCAACGACAGGAGCAGGGCCTCTTCCCCGCTCTGCTCAATTGACCAGACTATATTCAGTATTTTCCTAATATTGTCTGCAACCTGTCTACCAGGTATAAAGCCCGCCTGATCCTGATGAATCAACTTTCCAATTACCTTGTTTAGTCGAGCTGTTAATACCTTTGCTAGCAACTTGGCATCGAGGTTAAGCAAAGAAACGGGCCGGTAAGATGCACAGTCCTACGGGTCTTTCCCCTCTTTATGGATAACCGTGATCCACGCCCAATCCATCGTGCCCGCAAGTCTCCCTCCCTCCCTTGGCAAGTTAAATAACTTCACCAACGGCTCAATCAAGAGATTCTCAAACCGCCTATAAAATGGCGCTGTTAACCCGTCTAGTCCTGGAGCTTTCCCGATTTTTAATTGTCGAATTTCCCTCTGCACTTCCTCCCCACTTATCGGCCTATTCATTTCCCCTTGCTCCTCCCTCCCCAGTTTAGGCAATCTCACTGATGCAAGGTATCTGCTCACTCTTTCCTCTGTTGCCAAGTCGCGAGCTCTATACAGCTCCTGGTAAAACTCTCTAAAGGCATAGAAACATAGAAACATGATGACAGAAAAAGACCACATGGCCTATCTAGTCTGTCCTTCCATAACAACAACTACAACAGTCCACTTTTTACCTTTAGAGATCCTCTGTGTTGGTCCCATGCTTTTTGAATTCAGTTACTGTCCTCATCTCTACCACCTCCACTGGGAGACTATTCCATGGATCCACTACTCTTTCTGTAAAGAAATATTTCCGCACATCACTCCTGAATCTATCTCCCTTCACCCTCATTCCATGTCCCCTCGTAGCAGAACTTGCTTTCAATTGAAAGAGGCTCTCTCCCTGAACATTTATGCCACGGAGGTATTTAAACATCTCAATCATATCACCTTTATCCTGTCTTTCCTCTAAGGTGTACATATTAAGATCCTTAAGTCTGTCCTCATATGCTTTATAATGAAGCCCATTAATCATTTTAGTAGCAACCCTCTGCACCGACTCCATCCTGTTCACATCCTTTTGAAGGTGCGGTCTCCAGAATTGCACACCATACTCCAAATGAGGTCGCACCAAAGACTTATACAGAGGCATTATCACCTCCTTTTTTCTGCTAGCCATTCCTCTCCGTATGCACCCAAGCATCCTTCTAGCTTTTGCCGTCGCCTTTTCTACCTGTTTAGCTACTTTAAGATCATCAGACACAACCACTCCTAGGTCCCGCTCTTCTTTAGTGGACATAAGAACTTCACCTCCTATACTGTATTGCTCCTTTGGATTGCTGCAGCCCAAATGCATGACCTTACATTTTTTAACATTAAATCCCAGCTGCCAAATTCTAGACCATTCTTCAAGCTTAGATAGATCCCTCCTCATGTTATCTACACCTTCCTGGGTGTCTACTCTATTGCAGATTTTGGTATCATTTGCAAAGAGGCATCCCTGATCTCTCCATCCTTAGTTACCAGGGCCCCTCCATTTGGACGGACTCGAATAATATGGGAGCGGAGCTTTCTCTGTCTTAGCCTCTGCGCCAAGTATTTCCCAGCTTTATTCCCCCCCCTTAAAGACCTCTTGCCGTAAAAGTTGCATCTGATACTGTATCCGTTCTGCCTGCAGCTCATTTAACTGTGCCCGCACCGCCATTACCTGTCCCCGATAAGATCTCGACCGCCCCTGTGCATCCATCTCTTCCAGTCCTAATAGGCGAATCCTCAGGGCCCCTTCCCTGCTCTCTCTTTCCCTCTTTATCCGTGCCCCCCACTTGATAAGCACCCCTCGAATCACTGCTTTGTAGCCTTCCCAGACCCCTCCCCATGCAACCTCCCCATTATCATTAGTTATGAAATACTCCCTTGTTTCCCTCCCTACCTCCTCCCGGACCCTCTCATCATTCAACGACGACTCGTTTAACCGCCAATATTGGAGCCCTTTCCCTTCGTCCGCCATTCGCAGAGAAACCATCACAGGGGCATGATCAGACCATGTAATGGCCTCCATTGCTGCTTCACTAATCCGACCCCCTACTTCTTTGGAAACCCAGATTGCATCTATCCGGGAGTATGACCCATGCATGGGCGAAAAATAAGAGAATTGTCTCCTCCCTGGGTATTGTAACCGCCAGGTATCAACCAGTCCATTCTGCACCACAAACTCTCGATATCTTTTCCTGTCCGCCCGCTTACCCTTTCGAACCCCAGTTGCATCCTTTGCTGGATTCCAGGTAAGATTGAAATCTCCCCCACATATAAGGGTACCTCTCCCATATTCCCCACTTCCTCAGTCAATTTCTTCCAAAATTCACCTTGTGACCCCGTGGGAGCATATAGGTTCACTATACAGTACCACTCGTTCCCCACCCGCACCCTCGCCAAAACATATCTCCCTCCCTTATCCCTAACAACGGAGTGCACTTGGGTCTTTAACCTGGAGGCTAATAAGATGGCCACCCCCCCTTTCTTTTTTTCAACTATGTTAGAGGCATGTATACATACCCCAAATCCCCTGGGCTTGACCAGAAACTCCGTTGTTTTGGTAAGGTGCATTTCCTGTATCAGCCCTATCCCCGCCTTTTGGCAAGCCTGCTCATCGTACAATTTCTGCCGCTTAAAAGGCGAGTTCAGGCCCTTAATATTTAATGATACAATTTTTAATTCACCCATTCTGATATACTTCGCTCCCCACTGTCAGCCCATCGATAATCCTACCCCCCTCCCTCCCTCTCCCTCTCCCCCCCGCCTCCACCCCCCAAACTCCTTCCCCCCCCCCCCCCCAGCTCTCTCCGAAGAGAGATTTGTCTTCCATTATGGTGACTACCTTCAGGCCTGCCTGTCCCACCCACTCCATTCCCCATCACCCCCTACTCTCACCCTTGTCCCCCCCCCCCGACTCAACCTCTACCTGCCCCCCTGCCTTCCCCCAACCCCTCACTCCGCTTCCCCTGTTCCTTTCCCCTACCTCTTCCCCCTCCCTGCCCCCCGACCTCCTACTCCTCTTACTACCTCCCCCTTTTACCCCCCACTTAATGCACCCCTACTACAGCAACCATAAAAATATACACAACATTACTGCAAAGCACATAGCTTTAAGTTTTCTGCTTCAGCCCGCTCCATTCTCAGCTGCTCGTGTCCTGGGGCTCTCTCCATACAGTCGTGCCAATCTTCAGCCCTCCGCTGGGACTCGGTGCCACCGCTGGGCTCTCTGGGATGGATGAGAGGACGTCGACGTATTAGCGATCTGTCTGACTGGAGTCACACTCCCTTCAGGGATGTTCGGCATCTCCAAATCTTTCAGTGCTCTCCAGGCTTCCTCTGTAGTTTGCACTCGTTTTGACCTACCCCTGGCAGTGATCAGCAGGCCAAACGGGAACAGCCATTTATATCTTATGTCCTCTTTTCTCAAATATTTCATAACTTCTTTGAAGTCCAGCCTACGCTGCAGTGTTCCCCTGGAGAGATCTTGAAAAAACTCCAATGAGTGTTCTTCCCACTGAAACTGTCGCACCTTCCTGGCTGCCATCAACAACCTTTCTTTAATCCTGAAGGAGCCCAGGCATACCACAATGTCTCTTGGTTTATTGTCTCTTTTGGGGCCAAGGCTCCTGTGGGCTCTCTCTATTTGTGACAGTGAGATCTTGGTGCCCCCCTCTGGATCCGCTGTCTCGAGCAGGGAGCTAAAAATTTTAACAATCACGTCTTCACAGTTTCGAAACCTAGCTTCTTCTGGGAGACCCCGGACGCGCAGATTGCATCATCGGGATCTGTCCTCCAGGTCCTCCACCTTCATCTGCTGCTCCTCCTGAGCACGCTTAAGGTCTGCCCAGTCTTTTTGTAGCTCGTCCATTTCTTCTCCCTGCTGCTGCATTTGGGTCTCCATTTCTTCCATTCGGTTGCCAATCTCCCCAATATCTTGTCTCAGGGAGTGTATGGACTCTCTGAGCTCACGCGACACCCCGCCGATGTCTGCTTTGATCTCATCCTTCAGCTCTGTGAGCCAGTCTTTCAATTTCTCAATCCCTCCAGAGCTACAGCTCCGCTCCAACTCTTCCACCAGCTCTTGAGACTCTGCTGGCTGCTTGCTATTCTCTTTGACCCCCTTCTTGCCACTCTTAGCTGCTCCGTAGGGGGATCGAAATTCCGCCAGCTTCTTACGTGCTGACATCCTTGCTTTAGTTTTATCCATCTTGGCTCAGGGTTATAATCGCTTTATGGCACAGCTGTATATATTTCTTTGGCTGTAAATGCTGCAGGGCGTTGCTCTCGCTATCTCTGATAAGGCACTGGGGCCGCTCCTCTCCCTGTCCCCCCCCCCCCTAGAGCGTCTGGGCCTTGAGGCCACTCAAGAGCAGCCTCTCTCCTCCACCCCTCCTGGGCTCTGGCCCGTCTATGGCCTCCGCTCTGCGGCTCTCCTTGATTGATGGCACTCTCACCTCACACCCTGCTGGTGTTCTGCCGTCTCCACCACTGGCTGCTCCTTCGGGGCTTCTCTGCACCCTCTGCACCACTTCGTTAACTTCCCCCGCAGCACTCCTTTGCCACAGCTCTCTTCACTCCCCCAGGCTCCGCTCGGCCCTCTCCCACGATCGCCGCTATCGGGGCGGGCCGTGCTACTCCGGCTGCTGCCACACGCTGGGCTCCTCAGCTCCGCACTTCCGTCAAGCGAGGGATTGCTGTGCGCTCCAGCCCCGCGTCGATTTATGGGCTCCCTCGCAGGACTGCTGCTATGTTGCGCTACCCGGTAACCAGGATCTCTGCTTGCTGGGCCATGCACTCAACACACCACTCTACTGCGGACTCTCCGCACGTCCTCGGCTCTTCCTGCGGGTGCCGGCCTGCCACGCGGTCGGCGCTTCAGGCCACTCGTGAGGCACCCCCTTCAAGTAAGTCGCCTGTGCTGGGCCGATCTGCCTCCTTTCGCCTCTCCCCGACTCTCGGGTCTAGTGGCACCGATTCTCCACCTTTGACCCTCTCGTTTGGCACAATTAGGGGTAGTTAGCCCCCTTTTCACAGGCTTGGATGGCGGAGCTCTACTTCTACCCCACCATCGGTCCCGATGACGTCCTTTTTTTTTTTTTAATGAATATAGAAGAAAGAAAAAGACACTGAAGATACCGGTGCTGGTGTCGACAGGAAGGGAGACGCACCACAAAAGAAAAAGATTTTCAGCGGTGACAGGAAATGCTCCCTGTCGGCTCCGCGAAAAACAAGGAGGGAGAGTTGGAAAGGCGGGAAGGCAGTAGTGCAGGCGCAGTGGGATGCTCCCAAAAGCTTTCCTATAGGACGCTGGGGAGCGTTCCCGCGTGGGCTCCGTCAGTGCCGACGTCACCCATAGGTGAAAACTACATTCCTGCTTGTTCCTGGAGATAAAGTACTCCAATACAGAATAATAACTGCATTTGTAAAGAAGGGATCACACCACCTATTAACAAAACTTCATTTTTTCTGAGCATTTAACCCTAAATTATTCCTCGAAAGCCGATGAAACACCCACTAAAATCATGATTAAAATTCAAGAAGACTTGCCCTTTATCCCCCACTACTGTGTATCAGTTGCATAAATGAAAAAGGAAAGCCCCAATGTTTGCAACAATTTACCCAAACCAACTGTACTATTTATTAATATTTGGAAGACATTTTAGAATTTGCTTGAATTTTATCTTTGAAATGTTCTTAAAAATTTAAAGCAGGGCTATCACTGTGGTTTCTCCGAGGGGGCAAACCACATCTGTTTTTCAGAGTAACCAAATTATGCAAATGATCTTCATTCCTAGACTTAACTCAAATGTTTTAAAATAAATAAATATCACGTAAACCAAACTGCGTTGTAACTCTTGAAGACAAAGTGAATAACTCCCTGGAGTACTATAGAATAACTTAATAAATGCTTCTTATCCAACCTTATTTTTAGGTAATAAGGCAACAGAAAAAAATCCCTTGATTTGCATATGAATCTGGCTGGCAGTAGATGATTACTCTGGGAGGGAAAAACATTTTACAGTACTTTAAGAGAAGCTTTAAAAATATTTGGAAAAGAAATAACTGTCAATTCTCAGTTAGCACATATTGTCTTCAGATAACCTTTTTGAGGTTCCTTTAACCGCTTCGCTGCTGCAGAAATACTATAACTATCACCACTAAGCTTCATCAAAATCATACTTGGCCCAAGTTTGTGAAATGGTTCCGGGTCCTCTTCCTTCACATCATCAGTTGTTCCTAAAGACTGGTCATAAGCATCTACAAGAAAAAAAACAGAAGCAACTCAGAGATAAGGGTCATATACAAAGTGAGCAAATGCCCTTTTTTTCAGCTTTTACAATAAAGGGATAATTTTATAACAGGGCGCTTAAGTTAAAGTTCAAAAAAGCACTTATTTTAGAAAGGCAACACAGGCAACTATGTGCCTTTATAAAATAGGCTCCCAGGACTATCCCCCCCCTCCCCCCCCCAATAGCTCACAAACTCTCACGCACATTTTTACCCCTGCTCCAAAGATGTAAATACGTATGTGTACTCATGTCTCTGCTCCATCCAAACTATGTTCCTAGGAACATTTATATATTTTGCATGTATAACTAAATGCTATCTAGGCAGGTGTACTTATCTTTTAAGCACTCTTTACATGTTTTACATTGAGAAACTGCTTTATAAATTACTCCTTGGATGCATAAGCCCTCATAATATTCCGAAGGGAAATTACCAAAACTCTCTCACATAATTTTGTCCAGAGTCTGTCAAGTACTGTGATACCCGAGTAGCAGAATAGGAACACTGTACATATCCTAGGACACAGACTACTACGAATTATACAAATTCTTAGGCCGAGGGAACCAAATACTGAAGTTCAACCATTCCAACAATCTAAAAATACTACTCTTATAGATCTTCATTCATCAAAATGCATTTTTGATTGCTGGAGAGCAAATAGTGTAAAAATATTATATAAAAAATTGGGCAATATTTCTCCCAATAAATATCTGGGCGATATGTTTCAACCTGCAAAAGAAAATTGCTGATGCACAAAAGAGGCCACTATAGATGTTCCAGTAAAATGTAGTTACTCACCTGTAACAGGTGATCTCCGGGAACAGCAGGAATTTAGTCCTCACATATGGGTATTGTCGGTACCGACAGAGCCTGCGCGGGAACGCTCCCCAGCGTCCAATAGGAACGCTTTTGGGAGCATCCCTCAGCATATGTGCGTTGCCTTCCCGCCTTTACAACTGTCCCTCTTCAGTTAAGTTTGTAGTTGAGTGAAAGAATAGAGGGAGAGAGGAAAGAGACAAAGAGAGAGAGAGAGAGACAACTCCTAGGGGAGGTGGGTGGGTTGTGAGGACTAAATTCCTGCTGTTCCTGGAGATCACCTGTTACAGGTGAGTAACTATGCTATTTCCAGGAACAAGCAGGAATGTAGTCCTCACATATGGGGACTCCCTAGCTGAAGATGCCAGGTAGATATCCACAGGAAGGTGCCACCGTCGAAGGTGAGAATCCTTCCACCCATGGATCTCTGGCATCCCACCAGGGTTGGTGGGTAGGAGTTGGTTTAGGTTTGAAAAAAGATTTTGAAGAACAGCTTGGCCAAAGAAGGCATCCCGATGGGAGGCTTTATCTAGGCAGTAGTGGGCTGTGAAGGTGTGTACCGAAGCCCAGGTGGCTGCTCGACAAATGTCATCGATAGACACAGAGTAGAGATCTGCCATAGCTCTCACATTGTGAACTGTAACATGGTCCTGAAGAGGAAGACCCTTACTCTCATAAGTAAAGGATATGCATTGGGCAATCCATTTAGATAAAGTTCTTTTGGAGACTGGAAGTCCCAAATGACTAGGGTCAAAAGCTACAAAAAGGTGCGAGGACTTTCTATGTTGCTGTGTTCTTTGAATGTAAAAGGCTAAGGCCCTTTTTCAATCCAAAGTATGAAGGTTTCTTTCTGCATTAGAGGTGTGAGGTTTCAGAAAAAATACAGGAAGATAAATTGATTGGTTTAAATGAAAAGGCGAAACCACCTTTGGCATAAAGTGTGGGTGAGTTCGAAGAACAACCTTATCATGATGAAATCTAGTATGAGGATCAGCCACTAAAGCTTGCAATTCACTAATGCGACGGGCAGAGGTGATTGCAATCAGGAAGATGACCTTCCAAGTCAAAACCTTAAGGGCTGTAGTGGCTAAAGGTTCAAAAGGCAGCTTCATGAGCTGCTCGAAAACTAGATTTAGATCCCATGCTACCAGTGGTGGCTTGATGGGAGGTTTAGTTAATAAAAGGCCTCTCATAAATCTTGACAGGAGTGGATGAGAGCAAATTGGTTGTCCATTTAGAGGCTTATAAGAAGCTGCAATTGCACTAAGATAGACTCTTACCGAATTGGTCTTTAACCCAGAATTCGATAAGTGAAGGAGATACTCTAGTATCGATTCTAAGGGTATGACCAGGGGGTTTAAGCCCTTCTTGGAGCACCATATAGTAAAACGTTTCCACTTGAAGGCATAAGATGATCTTTTGGAAAGTTTCCTAGAAGCCTGAAGGATATCTTTTACCTGCTGGGACAGGTTGAAATCCTGGAGGTCTAAGCCTTCAACAACCAGGCCGTGAGGTGCAGGGACTGGGGATTCGGGTGCCATAGCATCTCGTTCTCCTGGGAAAGGAGATCTGGAGCATGCCTTAACTCCAGAGGTGCCACTTGAGAGAGATGCAGAAGCAGGGAATACCACGTTTGGCGTGGCCATCGTAGTGCTATGAGAATCATGCGACCCCTGTCTCTCTGAAGTTTGAAGAGTGTCTTGGGGATGAGGGGAATGGGTGGGAAGGCATAAAGGAAATGCTGACCACAGTGAAGGAGGAAGGCATCCCTCGCCTGACAGTTGTGCGCCGGAATCCTGGAACAGAACCGGGGAAGTTTGGCATTCAGTGGACTTGCAAAGAGGTCTATATCTGGAGTGCCCCAGAGATGAAATATCTTTGCCACCTGGTCTACGTGGAGTGACCACTCGTGAGGTAGCAGTACTCGACTGAGTTTGTCTGCCCAAAGGTTTTGAATGCCTGGAAGATATACCACTAGAAGATGAATTTGATGCTCTCTGGCGAGGGCCCATAGTTGTAAAGCTTCGTTGCATAATGACAGAGAGCCTGTCCCGCCCTGCTTATTCACATAGAACATGGCTACCTGATTGTCTGTCTGGACTAGGACTGTCTTGTAGCTGAGTTGGGCGTGGAACACTCGAAGAGCTAAATAAATTGCTCTTAATTCCAGGAGGTTTATGTGTAAACCAACCTCCTGTGGCGTCCAGGAGCCCTGGGTAGAGAGATGATTCAGATGTGCTCCCAACCCACCTGTGATGCATCTGTTAGGGTGGCCTGAAAGAGGGGTTGATGGAAAGGAGACCCTACTGTCAGATTTTCTAATGATTGCCACCATTGGAGGGACAAAATTAGTCGTTGAGAGATTGTTATTTTGTCCGACAAATGACCCGTGGCCTGTGTCCACTGTGTGGAGAGGGTCCACTGAGCTGCTCGCATGTGGAGGCGAGCATATGGAACTACATGAACTGTGGATGCCATGTGTCCCAGTAACAAATAGCTCCCGAGCAGTGAGGGAGGATTTGCCTGCTGCTTGGGAAGCTAACTGCATTATGCGAAGACACCAGGTTTATGGAAGGAAAGCCCTTGCCTGCCTGGTATCCAGAGAGGCTCCTATGAATTCTAGGCATTGGGAAGGAACTAGTTGAGATTTCGGGAAGTTTATTACCAATCCCAAGAATTGGAGGATTCGCATAGTACGAGACAGTGCAGTGCTGGCCTCTGTCACTATGGAGGCTCGGATGAGCCAGTCGTCTAAGTAAGGGAAGACAAAAATCCCCAGGATTCGTAGAAATGCAGCTACTACTGCCATGCATTTCGTGAATACCCTTGGTGCTGAAGCCAGATCAAAAGGAAGAACCCTATACTGGAAATGTCTTCCCCTGAAAAGGAAACGTAAAAATTTCCTGTGATCTGGATGGATAAGAATGTGAGTGTATGCATCCTTTAAGTCTAGAGAGCAAAGCCAGTCCTGGCTTTGAAGGTATGGCAGAAGAGTTCCCAGAGAAATCATTTTGAATTTCTCTCGAAACACATATTTGTTCAGTTCTCTGAGGTCTAGAATGGGTCTGTGTCCTCCAGTTTTCTTTGGAATAAGAAAATAGGGGGAGTAGAACCATGCACCCTGTTGAAGAATGGGTACATCCTCTATTGCCCCTTGGGCAAGAAGTGTGGAGACCTTGTGGTCTAGCAGATTGTCTGCAGAGGTTTGTGAATTGAACTGCTTTAGAATTGTAGGAAGGGGTAAGCTGTGAAAATGAAGTTTGTGCCCCTCCCCTACAATGGACAAAGTCCAATCTTCTGCTGTTATCTGATGCCATCTGATGACAAAGTGGCATAACCTGCCGGGAATATTGGGAGGTTGAGGACCCCTCAGAGGCAGAAAGGCAAAGCTCTCTAGGAAGGCGTCAAAGCCCTTGAGGCGGCTGAACCTGGAGAGCTGGTTGGGCTCTCGGGACTTTTGGTTTCTTTTGTTGTCTAGTTTGTCCCTTTTGGGCAACCTGACCTGGAGTCTGAATCTGGTGGGTGTAGGAAGGATAAAACTTCCTCTTTTTGCTAAAAGAGGGTTTTTTTATAAGGCTTCCTTTTGGCTGGAGTGGCTGTAGACTTTGACAATCTATCTAAGGTAGAAATGTCAGCATCTAATTCGTTAGCTTTCTCCTGCCAGTTCTTGCCGAAGAGATTCTCTCCCGTGCAAGGAATGTTGCCTAACTTGTCCTGTACCCAAGTCTCCAAGTCTGATGCCTGTAGCCAAGCAATCCGTCGTGCGCCAATGGCAATGACAGAGGTTCTGCTGATGCATTAGAAGCAATCAAAGGCTGCATGATTGACAAACTTGGAGACATCCTGAGCATTCTTAACCAGAGTAAGAAAGTCTTGTCTCTTATCATCTAGGAGAAATGGGCTCATAAGTTCCAAGTCTCCTGTAATTTCTTTGAGGAACATTCCCATATATAGGATATATGAGCTGACCCGAGCTGAAAGCATGGAAACTTGAAAGGTTCTGCGTCCAAAAGCATCCAGAGTCCTGCATTCACGACCTGGAGGATTGGATGCATGTCTTTTAGCACTTTTCATCCTACGCATGGCTGACTCCACTACCATTGAATGGTGTGGCAACTGAGTTTTCTGAAATTCAGGACATGGTGTGACTCGATACATAGTATCAAGTCTCCTAGAGTGAGGAGAAGTAGTCAGAGGTGTCTCCCACATTCTGAGCATCAAGTTATGCAGAATTTCATGGATAGGCAGAGTAGCTGCCTCCTTAGGAGCTTTAGGATATTGGAGGATTTCCAATTCCTTTGCTCTGGGTTCCTCTTCAGGAGCTACTGTGATTGAAAGACCTTTAGCCATATCACGGATGAAATCCTGAAATGACATGTCCTCTGGAGGTGACATTCTGCGTTGGGGAGAAGAGGGATCTTCTAAGAGAAAACCTCTAGTGCCAGCAGAATTGTCAGAGTCTTCGGAATCAGAGGAATCAAAATATTCCTGACTCCGATGCTCCTGCAAAGCACGATCCCGAAACCGATCGAAGTTGGTACCGAGGTGACCCGGTACCACTTTATCCACTCCAGCCGGAGGTGGAATGGGAAGATTTACCGTCGGTACCGGCATCGTCGGTGTCGGTACAGGTGTCGGTACCGGCATCGGTGTCGATGTCGGCACCGGTGCCCTTGGGACCACTGTTACCGCAGCTGAGAGAAGAGCTGCGATGCTGCATTAGATAGCAAGAAATCTCTGGTCTATCGATGCTGCCAATGCCTGGGTGTCGGTACCGGTAAGAATGGCCAGAACCCCTAAGCATGGCACAGGTAGTTCTTGCAAGGTCGAGGCCTCAAGAACATCCTGAAGCCCCATCGATGCTTTGGAAGCCGAAGCCTCCCGCCGGGGCTGTTTTGCCGGTGTGGTTCCCTCAAGGGCAATGCCAATGGTCTCTCGATGCTTAGCAGGAGAGCGACCCTTTGAGGACCGGCTTTTGTGTTTAGTTACCTGAGATCCATGGGAGGAAGAAGAGGCCCTTGATGATGTCGATGCAATGGATCTGGTATCTGAAGAAAAGAGGGTACCGAGCTTTGCGGCCCGGTTCTGCCTTCCTCTTTTGGTCATCCCCATGCAGGAGAGATATTCAGTTGGAGAATAATCAGGTCCTAAACATTTTAGACACCAATCATGGGTGTCAGTGAAGGAAATGGTACCGCCACACTTAATACATTTTTTAAAACCACTAGTTGGCTTTTCCATGATTTTGGACAGATGGGGCCTAATGCCCAAAATGGCGCCTAACACCAAAACAGGAAAGTTTCTGAAAAGGAACAGTGAAAGTTTAGTTTAGTTTTTTTTTTTAGGAAAGAAAAGAAAAGAACCGGCGGTACCGGTAGGCGTCGTGCGGTAGACAAACACAACCACAAAAAAGAATTTTAAAGACGGAATTTTCTGCGGTGACAGGGAATAGGTCCTGTTGGCTCCGTGGAAAACGAAGAACTGAAGAGGGACAGTTGGAAAGGCGGGAAGGCAGTGTGCATGTGCTGAGGGATGCTCCCAAAAGCGTTTCTATTGGACGCTGGGGAGCGTTCCCGCGCAGGCTCTGTCGGTACCGACGATATCCATATGTGAGGACTACATACCTGCTTGTTCCTGGAGATTGCCCTATATTACATCCAGAGAAAGGCTACCAAAATAGTGAAGGATCTGCAACAAAAACATGTGACATGAGACATAAGGACTTAAATATGTGGACTCTAGTGCAGTGGTTCTCAACCCAGCCCTCCCTCAGGACACACCTAGCAGTCAGGGTTTCAAGACATACATAATGAACATGCACAGAGATGGTGCATGCAAATCTCCCTTATATATTCAATTGGATATCCAGAGAACCCAACAGGCCAGGTGTGTCCCAAGGACTGGATTAAGAACAACTGGCCTAGAGCAAATGCAGGACTGGTTGGTGTACGATATTATAAGAGATATTTGAATACCTTTTTCAGAGGGTCACCATTCAAGCCTCCCGAGGAAGGATGTCAGAACCAGGAGCAACATCCATAATATTCCTTCAAGGGGAGGTGGTGGATACATAGAATAAACTCCCAGAACAAATAAAGAAAAAAGTACAACAGAACTCAAAAAAGCATTAGAGGATCACTAATGACAAAGACAATGATAGTAATGAAGCATTGGGATAATCTGTACAGAGATGAGATTACAGGAGTATGACTGTCATACCTCCAAGAAAGCACTGGGGGTATTCTGCATGAAGCAGAATATCTGGTTTCACTTTTGCCTGTGGCCGAATTGGAATCTGGATATCCTTTGGCACAGAATGCAGCGCTGACTAGCGTGGCTTTCCCAACAATGGTGATATTCATCTGCTCTCTGGATAGCTAAACTGCATAAAGCTCGGACAGCTATTGAGATGACTTAACTTTAAGCAGGCACTTATCCGGTTGGCAGACTGAAAATTGCTATTGACTACCTGAGCTCAATATCAAGACCTTTGTATATAAGAAGATAACAAATGCCATATTAGTTCAAACCAAAAGTCCATCAAGCCCAGCATCCTGCTGCCAAGTGGCTACTCTAGATCAAAAGTACCCAGTAGGATCCCTAAGAATCAATCACTTCCTTGGCACTTACACCCAGATAAGGTCTTAGATAATGCTGGGGAGGAGTCTGCTGTCTTGGTACATTTCGGTACCAAGGACATAAGAAAATGTGGTAGGGAGGTTCTGGAGGCTAAATTTAGGCTTTTAGGTAGGAAGTTGAAATCCAGAACTTCCAGGTTAGCGTTCCCTGAAAAGCTTCCCGTTCCACGTGCAGGACCCAAAAGGCAGGCAGTTGAGACAATGGTGCAGAGATGAGGGTTTTGGATTTGTTAGGAACTGGGGAACATTCTGGGGAAAGGAGGGGCTCTTCCGAAAGGATGGGCTTCACCTTAACCGGGATGGAACCAGGCTGCTGGCATTAACCTTTAAAAAGGCGATAAAGCAGCTTTTAAACTAGATAATAGGGGAAAGCCGACAGTCGCCCAAGAGCGCATGGTTCGGAAGAATGTATCCTTGAAGGATACTATCAAAAGCAGAGAGGTTCCAAAAAAGAGTAAAGTAGCCCAAATGCCCTCGAGTATGGAGCAGACAGAGCTTAAAGATCCCAAATTACCCATGCCTACCAATAGCCAGATTAATATGAATAAAATACAGTCTCTAAGATGCTTGTATGCAAATGCTAGAAGTCTAAAAAATAAGATGGGAGAGTTAGAATATATATCACTTAATGAGAGGTTAGATATGATTGGAATATCAGAGACATGGTGGAAGGAGGACAACCAGTGGGGCACAGTGATACCTGGGTACAAACTATATCGTAATGATAGAGCTGATCAAATTGGTGGAGGGGTTGCACTCTATGTTAGAGAGGGCATTGAGTCAGAAAGGATTAAAGTTTTGCAGGAAACAAAATTTGCTGTAGAATCTCTATGGATTGAAATTCCATGTAAAAAGGGGAAGGCGATGGCAGTGGGGGTGTACTATTGACCGCCTGCCCAGAATGAACAAATGGAAGATGAAATGCTCAAAGAAATCAAGGAAGCTAACAAAAGTTACAGCACAGTAATAATAATGGGTGATTTCAATTACCCCGGTATCAACTGGGTCAGTATCACGGTAGGACATGCTAGGGAGATAAAGTTCCTAGATGAAATAAATGACTGCTTCTTGGAGCAGCTGGTTCATGAACCGATCAGAGGGGAAGCCATACTGGACCTGATCCTTAGTGGAACACCAGATCTGGTGCAAGATAAAGGTGTTGGGGCCACTTGGCAATAGTGATCATGGCATGATCACATTTGATTTAATTAGTGGAGGAGGGATGGTAAGGAAATCCACAGTACTACCTTTTAACTTTCGAAAGGGAGACTATGATAAAATGAGGAAAATAGTTAAGCAAAAACTAAAAGGAACAGTTGCAAAGGTTAAAGACTTACATCAAGCTTGGGTGTTGTTGAAAAATATTATCTTGGAAGCCCAGACCAGCTGTATTCCACGCTTTAAGAAAAGTGGAAGGAAGTCCAAAAAACTGCCAGCATGGTTTAAAGGTGAGGTCAGAGAGGCTGTTGCCGCCAAAAAAGCATCTTTCAGGAAGTGGAAAAAAGAGCCAAACGATGAAACCTGGAAACAGCACAAGCACTGGCAAGTTAAATGCAAGGCATTGATAAGGCAGGCAAAGGGAGAATTTGAGAAGAAGCTTGCTGCGGAAGCAAAAACGCGTAATAAAGACATTTTCAAGTACATTCATAGCAAAAAACCTGTGAGAGAGTCAGTTGGTCCATTAGATCATAGAGGGGTCGAAGGGGCACTAAGAGACGACAAGGCAACTTGGAAAAGCCACTGCTTATGCCTAAGAACATAAGATATGCCATACTGGGTCAGACCAAGGTCCATCAAGCCCAGTATCCTGTTTCCAAGAGTGGCCAATCTAGGTCATAAGTACCTAGCAGTTTCCCCAAAAGACACAGGTTCCACAATGTTTGCATTTAACTTGCCAGTGCTTGTGCCATGCTGGCAGTTTTTTGGACTTCCACTTTTCTTAAAGCGTGTTAACACCTATTGAAAACGTTTCACAGGTCTCTTGCCTCCTAGGTAGAAGGCCTCTAGAAGACTTTATTTGTTGCTCAAAGAGTACTGACCCTGTTTTGCCTTTTATGCTAAGTTATATTCTGATTTGATTTAAATTACAGCTCTTTGCTGCTGCTGCTGCTAGGCTCTGACTTATTATGAAATTTAAACTACAAGCTCTCTGCTGGGTTCTAAATTTAATCAGAAAGCTCTCTTCTGTGTTTTAAATTTAAACTAAAAGTACTTTGCTGATACTAGGCCCTGAGTGACTATTCAATTTAAACTACAAGCTCTCTGCTGGGTTCCAAATTTAACCAGAAAGCTCTCTTCTGTGTTTTAAATGTAAACTTAAACTGCTGCTACTAGGCCCTGACTGATTTAACAAAAAACACTGGATTCACAGGTTAATTAGCTTTAACACAAAGAAGTCCTTTCAGAAAATGCCCAGAAGTATATACTCACAATTGCAGCTCTCTCTCCTGAAGTAGCAGTCCCCTTTTCTAGTCCTTCAAGACTGAGGAGCACAGAGCTCCGGTTGAGCTATTTATGCCTGTGCTGCTGAGGTAAGCTGTGACCAACTTCCTGGGTGATTAACAGTCCTTGCTTGGATAGAAGGAGTCTTTCAAAATGACCTTTTGACCTGCCACCTGGTGTTAACACCTATTGAAAACATTTCACAGGTCTCTTGCACCCTAGGTAGAAGGCCTCTTTGTAAAGGTCTCTAGAAGACTATTTGTTGCTCAAAGAGTACTGACCCTGTTTTGCCTTTTATGCTAAGTTATATTCTGATTTGATTTAAATTACAGCTCTTTGCTGCTGCTGCTGCTAGGCTCTGACTTATTATGAAATTTAAACTACAAGCTCTCTGCTGGGTTCTAAATTTAATCAGAAAGCTCTCTTCTGTGTTTTAAATTTAAACTAAAAGTACTTTGCTGATACTAGGCCCTGAGTGACTATTCAATTTAAACTACAAGCTCTCTGCTGGGTTCCAAATTTAACCAGAAAGCTCTCTTCTGTGTTTTAAATGTAAACTTAAACTGCTGCTACTAGGCCCTGACTGATTTAACAAAAAACACTGGATTCACAGGTTAATTAGCTTTAACACAAAGAAGTCCTTTCAGAAAATGCCCAGAAGTATATACTCACAATTGCAGCTCTCTCTCCTGAAGTAGCAGTCCCCTTTTCTAGTCCTTCAAGACTGAGGAGCACAGAGCTCCGGTTGAGCTATTTATGCCTGTGCTGCTGAGGTAAGCTGTGACCAACTTCCTGGGTGATTAACAGTCCTTGCTTGGATAGAAGGAGTCTTTCAAAATGACCTTTTGACCTGCCACCTGGTGTTAACACCTATTGAAAACATTTCACAGGTCTCTTGCACCCTAGGTAGAAGGCCTCTTTGTAAAGGTCTCTAGAAGACTATTTGTTGCTCAAAGAGTACTGACCCTGTTTTGCCTTTTATGCTAAGTTATATTCTGATTTGAGTTAAATTACAGCTCTTTGCTGCTGCTAGGCTCTGATTTATTATGAAATTTAAACTACAAGCGCTCTGCTGGGTTCCAAATTTAACCAGAAAGCTCTCTTCTGTGTTTTAAATTGAAACTAAAAGTACTTTGCTGATACTAGGCCCTGAGTGACTATTAAATTTAAACTACAAGCTCTCTGCTGGGTTCCAAATTTAACCAGAAAGCTCTCTTCTGTGTTTTAAATGTAAACTTAAACTGCTGCTACTAGGCCCTGACTGATTTAACAAAAAACACTGGATTCACAGGTTAATTAGCTTTAACACAAAGAAGTCCTTTCAGAAAATGCCCAGAAGTATATACTCACAATTGCAGCTCTCTCTCCTGAAGTAGCAGTCCCCTTTTCTAGTCCTTCAAGACTGAGGAGCACAGAGCTCCGGTTGAGCTATTTATGCCTGTGCTGCTGAGGTAAGCTGTGACCAACTTCCTGGGTGATTAACAGTCCTTGCTTGGATAGAAGGAGTCTTTCAAAATGACCTTTTGACCTGCCACCTGGTGTTAACACCTATTGAAAACATTTCACAGGTCTCTTGCACCCTAGGTAGAAGGCCTCTTTGTAAAGGTCTCTAGAAGACTATTTGTTGCTCAAAGAGTACTGACCCTGTTTTGCCTTTTATGCTAAGTTATATTCTGATTTGAGTTAAATTACAGCTCTTTGCTGCTGCTAGGCTCTGATTTATTATGAAATTTAAACTACAAGCGCTCTGCTGGGTTCCAAATTTAACCAGAAAGCTCTCTTCTGTGTTTTAAATTGAAACTAAAAGTACTTTGCTGATACTAGGCCCTGAGTGACTATTAAATTTAAACTACAAGCTCTCTGCTGGGTATGAAATGTAACCAGAAAGTTATCTTCTGTGTTTTAAATTTAATCTTAAACTGCTGCTACTAGGCCCTGACTGATTTCACAAAAAACATTGGGTTCACAGGTTAATTAACTTTAACACAAAGAAGTCCTTTCAGAAAATTCCCAGAAGTATATATTCACAATTGCAGATCTCTCTCCAGAAGTAGCAGTCCCTTTTTCTAGTCCTTCAAGAATTTTTACATATAGTGCCATTCCTCCTCCCCTTCCTCCTACCCTATCCTTCTTGAATAGCCTGGTATAATTACATCCCAGTCATGGCTGCCCGTGAACCATGTCTCTGTAACCGCCACTAAGTCAGCCTGTTCCATGAAAGCCTCAACATCTGGGATCTTATTGTCCACGCTACAGGCATTTATACATACTGCTTTCCAGATGTTGCCCTTAATTAACCTTTTCTACCTGCTCTTCTCTAAACCTCTTCTGAATTCAGCTATGTTAACTGCTTTCACCATATCTTCCAAAAATAAATTCCATAGATTAACTGTACACTGGGTTAAAAAATACCTCCTCAAATTAGTTTTAAAAGCGCTACCTAATAGCTTCATAAAGTGTCCCTTAGTCTTAGAACTTTCTGAAAAGGTAAACAACTGTTCTCTATTATCCTGCTCCACTGAACCATCTAATTTCTCAACAAATAGGGGTGTCCTACATGGAGCGATGGAGGGAGGAGCGGTGGGTTCACCCCTAAACAAAGAAACAAAGAAATGGGGAGTGGTGAAGACATGGGGAGGGGTGCACCTGCTCCTGGTGGGTGCACCACTAAGCAAAGACATGGGAAGGGGTGCACCTACTCCATAAAAGACATGGGAAATGGTGCACCTACTCCTGCCATATTGCTGGGCACACTAGATGGACCACACTGGTCTTTATCTGCCGTCATTTACTATGTTATTATGTTAGATATCTATAAATCATGAGCTATGTATCATATTTCCCTTTCAGCCGCCTCTTCTCCAAACCGAAGAGCCCAATCCCCTTTAGTCTTTCTGCATAGGGGAGCTGTTTTATCCCCTCTATCATTTTTGTTGCCCTCCTTTGTACCTATATTAGTTCTACTGTGTTATTTTCTTTTAGATAAGGCTACCGGAACAGCACATAGTACTCAAAGTGTGATCAAACCATGAATCAACAGAGCAGCACTATTATATTTTATTCTCCTTTCCTTTTCTAATAATGTCTAGCAAAATATTTACTTTTTTGACAGCCGTGGTCCACTGAGCCAAGGATTTTGACGGTATTATTGATAATGATGCCAAGAAATTTTTCCTGGGTGGTGGCTTTCAGTACCCATGATCATGTATTTATAGTCTGGATGACATTTTTCTATGTGTATTACTTTGCACTTGTACACATTAAATTTTATCTGCTATTAAAGCATTTAGTCTGTTCCTCCACTCCAACCTTGTTAGATCTCCCTCCAATTCTTTCAAATTCACTTGTGATCTAACACCTTGAACAATTCTGTGCCATCTGCAAATTGTATCACTTCACTTGTTTTTTTTCCAGATCATTTATAAATATATTAAAAATCACTTGTCCCAGTATAGATCCTGGGAAACTCGATTATTTATGGTTTATCTCCACTGAGAAACAATCATTTAGCAAGATATCAATCCACAATTATACACTGCCTCCTATCCTATGACTTTTTAATTTCCTCAGGAGTCTTTCATGAAGGACTTTATCAAATGCCTTCTGAAAATCCAGATACAAAATATCAACTGGCTAACTCTTGTCTAAATGTTTGTTAACCCTTTCGAAAAATTCTAACAGACTGGCAAGGGAAGATTTCTTTCTGCTAAAATAATTTTGGCTGTGACCCATTAAGCCATGTTTCTCCATATGTTTAGGTAATTTTACTTTCAAAATGGCCTCTACCATTTTGCTTGGTACCAATGTTAACCTATCCAGGCCGGTCCCAAAACTCTCGGGATCCAAAGTTCTGACTAAATATTCCTATCAAATGGTATATAATACATGACCATAGCAGAAAGAAAATCACTGTTAGAACATTATTGAATAAGATGGGTACAATTTTCATAAAATATGCAAAAGTTAACCCGGCTGCAGAATGTGGATTAAAAATTTAAAGTAAGCCTTCAAAGGGTTAAGCTCACTCATCTGTAGTTTGGATCCTCCTGGATTCCTTCTTAAAAATTGGTGTTACACTGGCCACCCTCAAATCCTCAGAAAGTTACAGATTGCTACTATTAAGTATGCAATGTCGAGTTCCTTCAGAATTCTTGGGTGTATACCATCCAGTCCAGGTGCATTGCTACACATAGACTTATTTATTTAGACAGTTTTGTATACCGCCTTATCCTTCAATCAAAGCGGTCACAACACAATTGGGGGATACATTTAACACACAGGGATATGAGACACATACACTAATACTTACAGGGAACATGGGTAATGGAGGGTTAAGTGGCTTGCCCAAGACCACAAGGAGCATCTGTGGGACTAGAAACCCCAGTCCTTCCAGCCCAAGGTTGCTGTCCTCTAGTGGGATTTGAACCCCCGACCTTCCGGCCTGAAGTACCTTGCCCCAACCACTAGGCTACTCCTCCCTCAATTTATATCAATTTATAGTTCTAGTTTATTGTACTTGACCAGATGAAGAACAGCATGGTCCATCTAGTCAGCCCAGTAAGGTCGCTAGAGTTGTACCCACTGTTCCGTGCAGGTTTACCCCATCAGTTTTTTTAAGTGTTGAAGTTATTTAAGTTTGCTTTGCTTCTTATCCTCATGACATATAGAAATCCTCTTTGTCTATCCCATGCCTTTTTGAATTCTGTCACTGTTTTTATCCCCACTATGTCCACTGGGAGGGCATTCCAGGCATCTACAACCATTTCTGTGAAAAAGTACTTCCTGATGTTGCTTTGAGTTTACCTCCTTTGAGCTTCCTTTTATTTCCTCTAGCTTTCCAGCTTCCCCGTATTTGAAAAACGTTTGTTTGTTCATTAATGCCTCTTACATATTTAAACATCTGGATCATATACTGGTCTTTATCTGCCGTCATATACTATATGTTATGTCTTATATCCTATACTGATCTTTATCAGCCATCATATACATATGTTATATTATGTCTTATATCCCCCCTGGACCTCCTCTCCTCTGGGGTATACATATTTAGGGCATCAAGTCTCTTCTCATATGGTTTCTGGCTCAGGCCCCATATCATTTTCGTTGCCTTCCTCTGAACCATTTCAAGTCTTTTTATCCTTTGCAAAGTATGATCTCCAAAACTGAACACAATACTCCAAGTGAGGACTCATCAATGACTTCTACAGGGGTACTAATACCCTCTTCTGTCTGCTGGTTATTTCTCTCTTGTATGCTACTAGCATCCTTCTGGCTTTCGCTACCACCTTGTCAAACTGTTTCCCTACCTCAATGCCATCTGATATTATCACCCAAAGGACTCTCTTGTGTAATCAGCCTCTCGCCCGCTAAATCATAGCTCCTTTGGATTTTTGCATCCCAAGTGCATCACTCTGCATTTCTTTGCATTTAATCTTGACTGCTTATCAATAGACCATTCTTCTAATTTCTGTAGATCTTTTCTCATGTTGTGTGTTCCCTCCAAGGTTTCCACTCTGCTGAAAATTTTCATATCAACCACAAAAAAAGAAACTTTTCCTTTTAATCCTCTGGCAACATCACTCACGACAATAATGAACAGGACCAGTCCCAGGACCAATACCAGAGGCATTTCATTATTCATCTTCCTTTCTTCTGAGTGAATTCCATTTATAATCACCCTATGTTGCCTGTCAGTCAACCAATTTCTGATCCAGTTCAGCACCCTGTGGACCCATCCCCAGGCTATTCAATTTATTCATAAGCCTCCTATGAGGGACAGTATCAAAGGCTTTGCTGAAATTCAAGTAGATTAATCCACTGCTTGCCCTTGATTTAGTTCTCTGGTCACCCAGTCAAAGAAAATCAATCAGATTTGTTTGGCACAATCTTCCTTTAGAAAAACCATGTTGGCTTAGATCTTGCTAATTTCAATTGTGGTCTGCTTTGTTGAACGTGGAATATCGGCGTATATACTTGCAAAACGTTCAAAAGAACCAAAAACTGTAGTAAGCTTCCTTTTTATTTTATTTTTTCTTTGCTTTCAAGATACAAGATACAAAATCAGGATTCCTTCTTCTCTCATTTAATATATCCCAAAAAAATCTCTTAAAAATATTTGGAAGAGAAGAATCCCCAAGTGAACTCATTCAATACTGCTTTTAAAACACGGGTCTCGACGCTCTACTCCGGCGCCTATTGGCGTTTCAAATGTTTTCTTCAGGAGACCATATCCTATAAATAAATAAAATTTACAATATACTATTATCCTAAGATCTAATGCCATTAAAAACAATTATATTAGCAATATATTTCTAATATATTTCTACGCTACTTACAGATATGTTATGCTGCCCACGTTCTCTCTCATTGTTTCTAAAACGAAAAAACGCTGCGCATGCGTGATGGTGAAACCATTGCTATTTAAAGCCCTTTCCGATTATGTCATACGTTTTCCTTGCGTACTACCTGCGTACTACCTTGCGTACTACCTTCCTTGCTAAGCCTATGAGGTAAGGCTTACCGGCCTGTAGTTTGCCATCTTTTAGGTTATCACTTTTGTGAAGAGGGACCTAATCAGCCCTTTTCCAATCCTACAAAACCTCACCCGTCTCCAAGGACCTATTAAGCACATCCTTTAACGGTCCCACCAGAACTTCTCAGAGCTCTCTCAGTATCCTGGGATGTATCTCATCCAGGTCCAAGTCTTTGGCCATTTTCAGTTTCAAACTGCTCATAAACACTTTTCTGCATGAATGGTGTGGTATATACTCCATTCCCATTAATACCTTTGTTAACCGTAAGTGTTCATCCTCCAGGATTTTCTTTTGTGAACACGGAACATTAGTATTTGTTTAGCAATTGTATTTTTTCCATGTCAGTTTCCACAAATCAGTCTTCAGCACCTCTGTCTTTTTAAATTCTAGCTCTGGCCTTCGTCCTATCCCCAATATACCTGAAAAAACATGTTATCACCTCGCTTCACTACTTTAGCCATTTTTTCTTATGTGCATGCTTTTGACATCCTGATTTCTCTCTTTGCCTCTAAGCTTTATATAGTATTATTATCTGTGTTTCTCCTTTTGTGATCTTTTGAATTCTGTGAACCTGCCTTTTTTTGTCTTTATTGTTGCAGCCACTTCTTTGGAGAACCATATCATTTTCTTTTTTCTTTGGCCTTTAATTGCTTTTCTTACATAAAGTATCTATTGCCCTTTTATGGGGAAGGGGGAGCTTTTCCGAAAGTATGGACTCCACCATAACTGGGATGGAACCAGGCTGCTGGCATTAACCTTTAAAAAGGAGACAGAGCAGTTTTTAAATTAGATAACAGGGGAAAGCAGACAGTCGCCCAAAGGCACATAGTTTGGAATGATGTGTCCTTGAAGGATACTAGCAAAACAGGGAAGTTAGGGCATCCTGGTAGAGAGGTTTCAGTAAGGATAAAAGTAACATAGATGCCTTTTAAGTACAGAGAAGACAGAGCTGAAAGATTCTGAATTACCTCTGTCAACTGATAACCAGATTGTTAAATATGAATAAAATACAACCTCTAAAATGCTTGTATGAAAATGTTAGAAGTCTAAAAAATAAGATGGAAGAGCTGGAATATACAGCACTGAACGAAAAGTTAGATATAATTGGCATCTCAGAGGTTTGGTGGAAGGACGACAACCATTGGGACACCATGATACATGGGTACAAACTATATCACAATGAGAGTAGATCAAATTGGTGGAGGGTTTGCGCTCTATATTAGAGAGGGCATTGAGTCACATAGGTTTAAAGTTTTGCATTAAACAAAATACAGTGGAATCTATATGGATAGAAATTGCACGTAAAAAGGGGAAAACAATGGCAGTGAGGGGTTTTACTACCGTCCGCCTGGCCAGACTGAACCGATGGATGATGAAATACTAAAAAGAAACCAGGGAAGCTAACAAAAGTTACAACACAGTAAAAATGAGTGATTTCATTTATCCCAGTATCTACTGGGTCAATCTCACAGCAGGACATGCTAGAGAGATGAAGTTTCTAGATTAAATAAAGGGACTGCTTCTTGGAACAGCTAGTTCACAAACCGACAAGAGGGGAAGGATGTGGTACAAGAGATAAGGGTGTTGGGGCCCCTTCACAATAGTGATCATAGCATGATTGTGTTTGATTTAATAGAGGAAGGATAGCAAGAAAATCCACAGTACTACCTTTTATCTTTCAAAAGGGAGACTATGCTAAAATGAGGAAAACAGTTAAGAAAAAAATAAAAAGAGCAACTGCAAAGGTTAAAATCAATCATGAGCGTTGTTTAAAAATACTATCTTTAAAAATACTATCTTGGCAAGATCTTGATACTGATATTACTGGAGAGGAGATGGTGGAGACATTTGTCCATATACCACAGTCTAGTACCAATTCAGACTTTTGAGAGGTGCAATATAATATACTCGGGAGGAGCCACTTTCCTCTGCATTGGGCATATTTGGCAGGATGTGGAGAAACAGTGGCCTGTCCAAGGTGTGATCATGAGAAGGCCACATTGGGCCACATGTGGTGGACATGCAGAGTCGCAATGTGTTTTGGGGGGGAAGGTGTGGGGGTACTTGGCGACTCTTTTGAAATTGGCCATCCCTGTCAGGCCACAACTTGTCATTTTAGGCTTGACAGCCCACATTGAAGCAGCCAAGGGAAGACAGCGATTGTGTATAAACTGGGTCCTGTTAGTCGGAGGCTGTCTCCTTTTGAGGAGTTTGCTGACTACGCAAGCACCCACTTTTGGGGTGTGGCAAACAGAGATGCATGCACTTCTATTGCTAGAACACGTGGGGGCCCGACATGGGGGAAATATCCAGGACAAGCTTTTGGAGGAGTGGGACCCATATATCCAGACAATGACAACCCAGGATAGGAGCCACATCCTTAATGTACTTTAATGATCAAAGATGGTAAAGCATAACAGCACAATAGAGGGAGGAGTACCCTGATGTCCCTAGAGCCATGGTTACAAAGTAGAGGGGAAAGGAGGGGTTGGGGAGGGGGAGGAGGAGAGGTAAATGAAGGATGGGAATATGGATTAGTAACTATCACAATTTTGATAAAATATAATGCTGGACTTCTAAACTGAGAGAACTATTGGGCTGGGTAGGACTGGAAGTCCCCCCTATGGAGTAAGAGGAGCCTGCAGGGACATCTTTAGGTCAACTGTAATGAAGGTCTGAGGATTCCTCTTATGTTCATTAATCTGCTGTAGTGATGTTTATCAAAATTGTTGGACTGGAGTATGGGCTGAGGGGGGAGAAGATGGGGGGAAAGAAAAAGGAAAATTGTATTTTATGGCCATTTGATGTATATGCGGATTTGATAATTTGGTTTGTCCTGTGGTGTCATGTAAGAGCCCACATGGGCTTGGGATTATTGTTTGTAAGGTTTTGCTGTTTTGTGTTTTCAAATAAAAAATGATTTAAATTAAAAATACTATCTTGAAACCCAGATCACATGTATTCCAAGCTTTAAGAAAGGTGGAAGGAAGGCCAAAAAACTGCCAGCAGGATTTAAAGATGAGGTCAAAGGCTGTTGTAGCCAAAAAAGCATCTTTCAGGAAATGGAAAAAGGAGCCAAATGACAAAAACAGGAAACAACATAAGCACTAACAAGTTAGATGTAAGGCAGGCAAAAAGAGAATTTGAAAAAATGCCTGCTGTGGAAGCACAAACACATAATAAAACATTTTTCAAGTCCATACATACCAAAAACCTTCTATTTAATCCGGGGGGGCCTCCAATGGCGAAGATGCATCTGAAATGCCTTCTGGATTGATGCCCATTCCAGAGGATCAAGAGAGTGACAATGGAAGAAGACCACTTCCACACTCACCACCCTGATAATTCTTTGCTTCGGTCTTTACTGAGGAAGATGTAGGGATGTTACCATGACTGGTGGTATTTAAAGGTGCGGAAGAATTGAAGGAAATATTGATACATCGGGAAGATGTATTACAACTATTAGATAAACTGAAGAGTAGCAATCACCTGGGCCAGATGGTATACATCCAAGGGTGTTGAAAGAACTGAAATATGAGATTGCAGACCTGCTATTAGTAATCTGTGAACTATCATTAAAATCATCTCTAATACCTGAAGATTGGAGGATTGCCAATGTAACACCAATTTTTAAAAAGGGTTCCAGGGGTGATACGGGAAACTACAGACCGGTGAGCCTCACGTCAGTACCGGGAAAAATGGTAGAAACCATCATAAAGAATAAAATTACTCAGCATGTAGATAGTCATGGCCTAATGGGAGACAGCCAATATGGCTTTAGACAAGGAAGATCTTGTCTTACTAATCTGTTATGGTTTTTTGAAAATGTGAATAAACAGGTGGACAAAGGTGAGTCGGTTGATATAGTGTATCTGGACTTTCAGAAAGCCTTTGACAAGATCCCTCATCAGAGACTTTTGGCAAAGCTAGAGTCATGGGATAGGAGGCAGTGTACTACTGTGGATCAGGAACTGGTTAAAAGATAGAAAGCAGAGGGTTGGCTAAAAGGCCAATTTCCCCAATGGAGAAAGGTGAATAGTGGTGTACCCCAGGGATCTGTGCTGGGTCCGCTGCTTTTTGACATATTCATAAATGACCTGGAAAGTGGAATAACGAGTGAGGTTATCAAATTTGCAGATGACACAAAACTATTTAAAGTTGTTAAAACCCAAGAGGATTGTGGAAAATTGCAAGAGGATCTTGATAAATTGGAAGACTAGGCATCAAAATGGCAGATGAAATTTAATGTGGGCAAGTGCAAAGTTATGCACCTAGGGAAGAACAACCCAAACTATGGTTACACAATGCAAGGTTCCACATTAGGAACCACCACCCAGGAAAAAGATTTAGGCGTCATTGTGGATAACATGTTAAAACCCTCGGCCCAGTGTGCAGCAGCAACCAAGAGAGCAAATAGAATGCTAGGTATCATAAGGAAAGGAATGGAAAATAAAACAAAAGATATTATAATGCCTCTATACCGTTCCATGGTGAGACCGCACCTTGAATATCGTGTGCAATTCTGTGTGCCAGGCGTAGCAGGAGGGCAAACCACATCTGTCGTGGCCAGTGAGGAACCACTAGGTTGCCATGGGCTTTGTCCTGCACAATCCTTTGCAGTGTTGCTGTGATCAGGGGGGTTGGTGGGAAGGCATACACCAGAGACCACTCCCCCCAGCACAAGTCAAATGCATCTGCTGCCAATCTTTTGGCTGATGGGTGTCTGGAGCAGAATAGGGGGCACTTGGCATTCTGTTCGGTGGCAAATAGGTCAATGCTCGGTGTTCCCCAGTGGCAGAAGAGTCGGTCGGAGACCTCTGGGAGGAGTGACCATTCGTGCGGTAGCAACTGTCTGCTCAGCTTGTCCGCAAGGGAGTTCAGATCTCCTGGGAGATAGGAGGCCCGTAGTTTGCACCCATTTTTCAAGGCCAGTGACCATATCCTGAGCGCCTCCTTGCAGAGGGGATGTGATCCTGTCCCTCCTTGCTGGTTGACGTAGAACATGGCCACTTGGCTGTCCATCTGGATGAGGACTTACTTGCCGCATAGGTGATGTAGGAAAACTTTGAGGGCGTACCTGATGGCCCGCAGTTCGAGGAGGTTGATGTGAAAAAGTCTCTCGTGCGGGGACCATGCTCCCTGGGTGCTGAATTTTAGGGTGTGAGCGCCCCAACCTGTGTTAGACGCGTCCGTAGTGAGAATAATTTGGTGTTCGTGGGTGTGGATGTCCTTGCCCACGGAGAGGTTCACTGAGACTGTCCACCAGTGTAGTTGAGACTTGATTCGCTGAGTCATCGGGATACGGGTGGATAGGGGCTGAGAGTGTTCGTTCCAATGTGTGCACAGATGCCACTGGAGAGGGCGCATCTGTGCACATATGATGCTTGTAAATAGCTACCTTTCTCATTGAACCCAACATCCGTTGACTGTATATAGTTGATTGTACATAGTTCTCTAAAGTTTAATTGTTAAAGTTAAGATGTACATAACTCAAGCAATGTTTAATGTAAAAACAGATGTTATACTGTTTCTTTACCTGTTATATGTAAACCGCACCTGATCATTGGAAGGTAGCGGTATATAAGCGACTGTTAAATAAATAAATAAATAAATCTGCAGCCTCGCCATGGGTAGAACAGCTGTTGTGGCAGCCATGTGACCCAGAAGGCGCAGTATGGACCTGGCCGAGGAGGCCACAGTTGCTGAGGATCTGGATGCCAGGGAGGTGATTGCGAGTAGCCTGCGGTCTGGAAGGTAGGCTTTTGAAAGCCGTGTATCGATCACTGCCCCTATGAATTCGAGCCTCTGTGATGGCATGAGGTTTGACTTGGCAAAGTTGACGACAAAGCCCAAGGAGTTAGCCAGGGTTGTGGTTTTCTGTATGGATTCCAACAGCGCTAGGGTCGAGGAGGCCGTGAGAAGCCAATCGTCCAGGTAGGGGAATATGGAGACGTTTTGCTTGCGGAGGTGCACTGCTGCAACGGCTACGCATTTTGTGAAGACCCGTGGAGCGGGTGGTAGGCTGAAGGGAAGGACTCGGTACTGGTAGTGCTGTCCCAGCACTTGGAAGCGGAGGTACTGCCTGTGCGCTTTGTGAATACGAATGTGCGTGTAGGCTTCGTGTAGGTCCAGAGACGCCATCCAGTCGCCGGTCTGAATTAGAGGGAGGATGGAGTTGAGTGAGTACATTCTGAACTTCTCTCTGATGACGAATTTGTTCAGCTTGCGCAGGTCTAAGATGGGGCGAAATCCGCCCACCTTCTTGGGAATGAGGAAGTATCTTGAGTAGAATCTGGAATTCCTCTCCGCAGAAGGTACCTCCTCTATCGCATGAGTGTCTAGCAGATGCACTAGCTCTGCGGCCATTGCTACTTGTAGGTGTGGGGGGTGTTGCTGATCGGTTGACTGCGCTGGCAGGGTAATGCAGCAAAACGTATGCGGTATCTCTCTCGGATGACCTGTAGTACCCAGGTGTCCGAGGAGATCCGTTCCCATTCCTGGAGAAAGAAGGTCAGGCGACACCCAATACAGGTAGGAGCCTTGAAGTAGTTGTCAAAAGGATGGTCCGCTCTTATTCATGGGCGTATTGTTCTTTTTCGATTTGCGGTCCCTCTGGGAGTTGCGCTGCTGTGAGGGTCCGTTGTATGCGCTGGTTTTGCATCTGGGAGTCTGCCACTTATGGTTGGACGAAGAGTATCTCTTGTTGGATGAGTAGTAAGGTTTTCTTTTAAATTTTGTTTTCTGGGCACTGCTCTGACGCTCAAACCCCTCCTCCGCCAGGGTCTGGAGTGTGTTGCAGTGCTCTTTCATCACATTTACAGTGTCAGTGACTTTTTCGCCAAAAAGAGACTCGCCCGTGCAAGGTGCGTCGGCGATTTTGTCATGAGTATCATCGTGCAGGTCAGAAGCTCGTAGCCATGCCCATCGCCTGGCGGATATGGCCGTGCCGGCGGTTCTCGCCGACGTGTCGAAGGAGTCAAATGCGGTGCTAGCCAGGTGTTTGTTGCCCTCTGACATGTCTGTAAGGGTGCTAGAAATCAATGTCTGAGACTCCTTGGGGAGGGATGGAATGGCGGCTTTGATGTTTGCCATGTATGCATCTTGGAATAACACGTGCTGGAACTGATGCGCCGCGATTCTAGCACTGAGCATGGCTCCCTGGAAGACCTTTTTGCCAATATCGTCGAGTAATTTGTGATCTCGGCCCGGTGGGTTATTGGCATGTGTGCGCGAGGATTTAATTCGCTTGAGGGCGGAGGAGACGATAGATTGGTGTGGTAGTTGGGGTTTTGAGAACCCAGGTATAGGCTGTACTTGGTACTTTGACTCGAGTCTTCTGGAGAACGGGCGGCCAGACGCCGGGGTTTGCCAGAGTCTCAAAAGGTTGTCTTGTAATGTCTGATGTACGGGCAGTGCGAAAACAGGTTTTGGCATAGCGAGGTACTTAAAAACCTCAGGCATGGGTTCCCCCGTCTCGTCGGATGTTTTCAGGGCCAGAGAAGCGGCTACTTTCCACAGGAACTTGGGGTACGTGAGGTCCTCTGGGGGGGGGGAGGCGGGGGGTCCTCAGGTTCTGGGGAGCGTCTGCCAGAAGTGGTGCGTTCGGCAGACACCGATCCGACAGTGGCAGCATCAATGGCATTTTCCTCTGCGGTGCTGTCCGGGGACAGTTGATCCGGGGATGGCGGGGCCCGCAAGGAGAGTTGTGTATGCTCAAGGGACAATGGAGCTGTTGGTGGAGGCAAAGGAGCAAGGCTGGTGTATTCTGGTTGTTCCTGTGCAGACAATTTAGTTAGTGGAGCCGTGGGGGCTACGGTGGCAGTCTGCTGTATGAGCTGTGTCAGAAGCCTCAGAATTGCCGGGGAACTGCTTGTTTCAGCATGGCTGTGGGATCTGGTGAAGGTGTGGGATCTGTGCCGCCTTTCCCTTGGGCTGGGGGAACTGGAGCTATGGCATGTGTCTCAGTGGCTGCTGCGGCGACTACATTTTGCCCCGTGTCCTCTGCTCCATGATCCGGGGCTTGAAGAGATGCTCCTGTGACTTCTGCGTCTTTTATGCCTTCTGTTGTGACTGTGGGAGCTGTGCTGGCAGCTGTGGGTACGGCGCCCATGTTGATCTCTGCGATCGGTGCCGGAGCGGCACTGGTATAGATCCCTCTGATCAGCTGTGATGGATCTCGTCGGGGTAGAGTTGCGAGGAGGTAGGGACTGTCAGCGCCGAGGGCTGTTTGCTGTGATGCTGACACTGCGCCGGAAGTGAAGAGGACTCCTCCGGAGGTGGGCGGAACTGGAGGACCGGTGGGCGGCACCATTGTCGAGAGCCGCATGGTCGCCACCATTGCTGGAAGCAGCTTGTCTGTTGAAGGGAGAGGCCGTGGGCCCGGCACTAACCGCATCGGTGAAGGCAGGAGTGTGGTAGCCACCGGAGATCTTAGCAGCAGGGTCCAGCGAGCCACGTGGAGGGTTGGAGCCCAAAACAGGGACGCAGGACGAGGCTTCAGCAGCGCGGCTGGGGATAGGGGGGCCCTGAGGGGCATATCCTGAGCCGGGGCTACGGAGGCAGCAGAGGTAGGAGCCACAGCATTATAGTTTCCTTTAGAACTTGCCTTGGAAGCTAGGTATTCAGTCAGCACATGTCCCCTGGCTTTCTGGGCTCTCGAGAATATCCTGCCGCAGCGAGAGCAGTCCTCGGGTTTGTGTCCGTAATGCTCATTTTTCTTTTGCAGCGCGAGCATTTCTTAAATCCTGACTTAGGCATTGGAGATGATCTTGTAGATGTAATTGTAATTGTAGGAGAGCAAAATCTGTCTTGCTGGCAAGGCGGAAGGAAGAAGACTGGCCGGACTAGGGGGCGGGCCGGTAAGGTGGGCTACCTGGGCATGCTCAGAAAGGTTCACCTTTCTGAGCTCTGGAGAGCACTTCCGTACCTACGGCGCCGCCCAGAGGACGTCACCAGGTGTGGCTGACGCAATCCTGCTAGTCCATGGAGAACTGTGTTTATACCAATACTAAAGAAAGGTGATTCAACTGACTATGGAAATTATTGCACAATCACTCTGATCCCACAATGCCAGCAAGATTCTACACAAGATTAGTCAGCAGAGTCTACAACCATACTTGGAACAAGAACTGCCTGAAATGCAAGCAGAGTTCAGGAAAGGGTGAGAAACTCTGGTCCACATTAAGAAGTATGGGTATACCAGAACACCCGATAGTTCTCTTGCACAACCTTTACATTGATCAAGAAGCAACAGTTTGAACGGGACTAGGAGAAACAGAATGGCTTAAAATCAAAGGTGTATGACAAGCATGCATACTTTCCTCCTACCTGGTTAATTTCTAAGCAGAACAAATCATCAGAGAAGCAGGACTGTATGAAGACAACTAAGAGTGAAGATTGGTGGAAGACTCATCAACAACCTTCGCTATGCTGATGATACCACATTAATGGCTGAAAGTGAAGATGATCTGAAACATTTGGCTCTCAAGATCAAGGAACAGTCTTAAAATGGGCCTGCACCTTAATGTTAAGATGCAAAGATCCTGACAACTGGCAAAATCCATAAGGTCATCATTGATGGAGAAGTAATTAAAATAGTGGACAACTTTAACCTACTTGGATCAACTATCAATAAAGAAATAAGCGGTCTAGAAATTAGGTGACGCATTGCACTTGGAAGAATGGCTATGAAGGACCTAGACAAGATTCTCAAGAGCAGAAATGTCTCTCTCCATATAAAGATTTGACTTGTTCAAGCCATGGTATTTTCAATAACGTCATAGGGATGCGAAAGTTGAACAGTAAAAAAGACAGACAGGAAGAAAATCGATGTCTTTGAATTATTGTGCTGGCGATGAACAATGTGTATACCAGGCATGTCCAACAGGTAGATCGCGGAGGGGTCAGAAGTAGATTGCCAGCCCCACTTGGCTCCATCTCTCCAGCAGCTCGCCCCGTTGCTAGGGGAGAGCTCGTGCCGGCAGGTCGTCTGCCGAGGGCTTGCCGCCGCTGCTGATCCTTTGCCTGTCTTTTTTCCCTGGATGCGGGAATTTTGCCTGCGGGTGTATTGGGGGTGCTTGTTGTTTTCGTGCCAATAGTTTGTGGGTACCCTAGAGGACCACCGCCGGCACCCTGCGACGAGACACCACAGGCCCGGCATCATACCTGGTCTCCTGCCTCTCAGAATCACCCATTCCTGCCCCTGCCCCAACACCCCTTAGAAGTGTGTTATATACTGGGCGATATCCATTCGCCCGGGCTTTACCTTTACCATATTAGTTGTGTCGTGTGCTGGTCATTGGTCGCTTTATAGTTCACTTTCATTAAACTTTATCAGGCAGACACAACAAAGTATCAAGAATTTGGTGATTTTGGCGGGCTTTTTCAATTTTGTTCTAACTTGCTATGCCTTGCCTTCGAATTGGTTCAAACCACTGTAACGTTTGCTTGCCTCTGCAATTTTATTTTGCCTAGCCTTTGCGTTGATTCTACACTGCAATTTTATTTCGCCTTGCCTTTGCGTTGATTCTACACTGTGTGCAGAATTTATTAAATCGCGTGTGGTGGTATTTGAACTTATTTGGCGGTATTTGATTTTATCTGGTTTGCTGGACAGGTGTTTGAGTTTTTTTGATGATTGTTTGGTGCTATTTGATTATTGGTGCCAGTATGATGAATTCTTATTTTAACTTTTAGAACTGCATGTGTGGTTTTGGCATCTCCAGTCCTTGTATTGCACATCATCCAGAGGTCTTCAGTTCCTGTTGATCTTTAATACTTTGGGACAGTGACAGTTTTGGACCAGATTCAGCAAGTGTTTATACTAACTTAGCAGATTTGGCCTTCTTACATCCAGCCACCCCAGTATAACGAAGATGAGTGTTCCAAAGAAGAGCAAAACCTACCACTTTCATGATGAATTGGAAATAGACTTCATCATGGTGAAAGAAAGTGTTGTTGTCTAACTTATAACGCCCCAGTATCCTTGCCCAAAAAGGGTAATCTGGAACGTCACTATAAGGCTCTGCATAGCAATAAGTTTGATGCTGATTTTCCACCCAAAAGTGAAATTCGTAAACTGAAGCTCAAAGAACTTAAATCGAAATTGGCTACTCAGCAACCGTTGATGGCAAAGCCAAGGTCACATTCAGTCAATGCAACCATAGCATCCTTCAAGGTCAGCAACCTGATCGCAAAGAAATGCAAACTTTTCACTGAAGGGGAATTTGTAAAAGATTATTTTCTTGAAGCAGCTGACAATCTTTTTGAAGGATTTAAAAATAAGAAAGAGATCATAGCTGCTATTCAAGATGTACAATTGTCAAGAAATACTGTCATGAGGCGAATAGAAAAGATGTGAGGTGACACAACTGAAGATGTTTCAAATTGTGTTGCTTTCTCACTCCAACTGAATGAATCTACAGACATAAGAGAAATAGCCCAGTTACCAGTCTTTTTCCAGATGGTTTTTGAAGACTTCAGTGTTAAAGAAAAACTACTTGACATGATTTCTTTAAAAGGGAGAACTGCCAGTCAGGAAATATTCAGTTCTTTCCATTCTTTTGTGAAACAGTATAATCTTCCATTGCATAGACTTGTTTCCATCACTACTGATGGAGCAACAGCAATGACAGGTGAGGTTAACAGTTTCATAGCCCTCTGTAGACAGCATGACGACTTCCCAGATTTCCTTTCTTACCACTGCATCATTCACCAGCAAGTTTTGGCAAGCAAGAGATTCAATACAAAGACTGTCATGGACATCACTTTCAAAATTGTAAATTCAGTTAGTGGAAGATCACTTCAAAGACGGCTTTTCAATCTTACTCCTGATGAAGGGGCAGCGGAAATCATTTTGCACACAGATGTAAGGTGGCTAAGTAGGCACAAATTTCTGCAAAGATTTTGTGATTTGCTGAATGAAATAAGAAGTTTTTTGAAGGAGAGGGGAGATGACCAAGCAGAGTTGAAAGATGAGGAGTGGTTATGTGATCTGGCATTTCTCGCCGACTTTACAGGCGAACTAAGTGATATGAACCTTGAACTACAAGGTAAAAACAAATACATTGGTGAGATGAGTACAGTTTCATCCTACAAGAGCAAATTTGAGCTAATGATGACTGACCTTGCAAACAACACTTTTGATCATTTTCCTAATACGCAGGACCATCTGGGACAATATCCAAATTTTGTTTTTCAGAACGAGAAGTATGTGACAGAAATCTGTTCTGTTATCCAGGAATTCGAAAATAGATTCTGTGACTTCCAAAAAACTTGAACAGTTGTGGATTACTTGGCATACCCATTCAAAGTAGATGTGGACATTAAAGAAACTGCAGCTGCTATCAGTAAAAATTACCCATTGAACAAGCCATCTCTTGAAAACGAAATATTAACCCTTAAAAATGACATTTTTCTCAAGACCCGTGCTGAGTAAGAATCGTTTTGGAAGCTAGTGCCTAGAGACAAATTTCCCAACTTGAGAAGATGCAGTGAAGCTGTACACTCCTGTTTCGGTTCAACTTATTTGTGTGAATATGCGTTTTCCCATCTGAAAATGGAAAGAGAACACAACGTTCCAATATGACAGATGAACATCTCCAGGATTCCCTGAGACTGGCCATCATGCAATACTCACCCAATTTCAAAAAGCTGGTGGATGAAATGCAGGCCCAGACTTCTCACTAATGAGCAAGAGCGAAATATTAAAGATTGTGCAAGATCAGCCTGGATCAATACTCAACCCAAATTTAACAAAATTACTCAATAAAAGTTAAAGAGGAGGGAGGAGTAGCCTAGTGGTTGGGGCAAGGTACTTCAGGCCGGAAGGTCGGGGGTTCAAATCCCACTAGAGGACAGCAACCTTGGGCCGGAAGGACTGGGGTTTCTAGTCCCACAGATGCTCCTTGTGGTCTTGGGCAAGCCACTTAACCCTCCATTGCCCATGTTCCCAGTAAGTATTAGTGTATGTGTCTCATATCCCTGCGTGTTAAATGTATCCCCCAATTGTGTTGTGACCGCTTTGATTGAAGGATAAGGCGGTATACAAAACTGTCAAAATAAATAAAATAAAGAAAGTTAAGACAGTTAAAGAAAGTTATTACTCAATAAAACTAAGAAAAAAATGTACTTTCCATTTCCCCTCGCAGTTCTTACTGAATCTTCGTCTCTCTGTTTTGTTTTTGCTTAATTTGCTTAACAGCTGATCACATCCAAGTAAATGACAGAAGGTTCATTAAAAATAGGGGGGGGGGAGGATCCTCCAACTTTCTTGGGTTAAAATTTAAATTTGAAACTAATTTGAAAGTTAATTTTCATGGTGGTAGATCACCGGCACTTTTGGCCAGAAAAAGTAGATCACGACCTGTTCGAAGTTGGACATGCCCGGTGTATACCATGGACTGCCCGAAAAACAAACCAGTCAGTAATAAAGGAAATCAAGCCTAAGCTTTTTTTTTTAGAAGCTCAGATGACAGTACTTCGAATTTCATACTTTGGACACATCATGCAAAGAGAGAAATCGTTAGAGAAAGACAAAATGCTTGGCAAGGTAGAAGGTCAATGCAAAAGAGGAAGGCCAGCAATGAGCAGTTATGAGTGTCACTCCATCAGCATAGAGCTGCCTGAAAAACAAAGAAACCTGATGACAGAAAAAGACCACATGGCCTACCTAGTCTGCCCTTCCATATCAACTACAATAGTCCCCTTTTTACCTTGAGGTGCTTTTTTGAATTCAGATACTGTCCTCATGTCCACCACCTCCACACTGGGAGATTATTTCACACATCTACCACTCTTTCCATAAAGAAATATTTCCATATATTACTCCTGAGTCTATCCCCTTTCACTCTCATGCTATGTCCCCTCGTAGCAGAGCTTGCCTTCAATTGAAAGAGATCCTCCTGTGCATTTATGTCATGGAAGTATTAAATGTCTCTATCATATTGCCCATTCCCACCTTTCCTCTAAAGCAGAGGTTCCCAACTCCAGTCCTGGAGGGCCGAACACCATTCAGGTTTTCAGGCTGTGCCTAATGAATATGCATGAGATACATTTGAATACAATGGGGGGCAGTGCATGCAAATGCATCTCATGCATATTTATTAGGGACAGCCTGAAAACCTGAATGGTGTTTGGCCCTCCAGGAAATGGAGTTGGGAACCTCTGCTCTAAAGTATACATATTAAGATCTTTAAGTCTGTCCTCGTATGCTTTATAACAAACACCATTAACCATTTTATTAGCTGCCCTCTGCACCAACTACAGAGGGTCGTCATGAGTCGACACTGACTCGACGACACTTAATATCAACAACATGAAGATATGGGTATGTATGAAGGACAATGTGGTTTAACTGGATAGTAAAGAATTCACTTTGCAATGCATTACTCAAGACGCCCTCTAGGTTTTTTCATATACGTGATTTAACAAGTAATTTCCCAGCATTATTTAGTAACTAGATCTCACCATCTTATTTATTATTTATTTATTATTTAACAAACATTTACATACCGCACTTTCCCATGGATCAGGTGCTGTTTACAAAGAACAATGGTATGAACCGGCGAAACAATAATAAGTGCCTGTTCATCTTACATATAACATCTGTGAATTTTATACAAAGAACTTAAGTTTTAATACAGAGAACAAGAACTTGTTACCAATGGTCTAACAGCTGTGTGCATAACAACCTTTGCAACTATGTACAATACAACTGTTACATTGTAATTAAACTATATACATTACAGGATAATTAGCAGTCTGTCCTTATGTTATTATATTACAGTGAAAGAAATATGTGACGATGTACCAGTGAAAAACTTGGTTTAAATCAGTTCACCCTGATGTGCAGTGCTGCTTATAAGCAAGGACGACAAAGTGCAGAAATGGGAAGTAGCATCTTATTAGCTTTTGTTCTATATGCATGTGAAAACCCAAAATAGCAGCAGGGCTTGAAAATGAATGACAAATAAAATAAAATATTTGAGTACAAAATCTAAAATAAATGAACCAGGAAGCAGTATAAATGTATAAAAGAACAAACAATTATTTAGAAATATCATTTACAACAAGCAAATAAAGCGTAGTTACTCACCTGTAACAGGTGTTCCCCAGGAGCAGCAGGAATCAGTCCTCACATATGGGTGACGTCGGCGCCGACGGAGCCCTCGCGGAGCAATTTTCCCCAGCTTTCAAAGAAAGCCTTTGGGAATTGCAGCGCGCATGCGCGGTGCTCTTCCCGCCCAAGGGTGCCATCTTGCTCAGTCAGATGACATAGCTAAAAGACAGCAAAAATTAGCAAAAACGAAAGCATAGAACTGCAACTCCAAGGGGAGGAGGGAGGGTTGTGAGGACTGATTCCTGCTGCTCCTGGAGAACACCTGTTACAGGTGAGTAACTACGCTTTCTCCAGGACCAAGCAGGAAGTCAGTCCTCACATATGGGACTCCCAAGCTTAAGGCTACCGGAGACCCTAAGCACAAAAATGAGCTCCCTCTAGCTCAGTAGCACAGAAGGAAGGAATCTTCTCTGAATATGTCTCCAACCGGTAGCCCAACATCCGGGATGGAGGGTAGGAGTTGCCTATACCTCAAAGAGGTTACGGAGGACTGCCTGTCCGAAAGCACTGTCCCTGCGGGACTCCCTCTCTAGGCAGTAATGGGCTGCAAAAGTCTGGCTTGAAGACCAAGTAGCGGCCCGGCAGATGTCTGCCAATGGAACAGAGCGGAGATAAGCCACCGACGTAGCCTTCGCCCGAACACGATGAGCTGTGACTCTACCTTCCAACACGAGGCCGGCTGCCTCGTAAGCCCAAGCGATACAGTCAGCAATCCAGATGGACAGAGTACGCTTGGAGACAGGGAGCCCCAACTTGTTGGGGTCATAAGACACGAAGAGCTGAACAGTCCTTCGGTGCTCCCGCGTACGGTCAAGGTAGAAGGTCAACGCCCTTCTACAGTCCAGGGTATGCAGGACCATTTCAGCTCGGCTGGAGTGTGGCCTGGGAAAGTAGGTCGGAAGTACCACCTCCTGGTTGATGTGAAAAGGGGATACCACTTTGGGAAGAAACTTAGGGTGAGTCCGTAGGACTACCCGGTTCTTGTAGAACCTAGTGTAAGGAGGATCAGATACGAGGGCCTGCAACTCACTAACACGTCTAGCAGAAGTGAGGGCTACCAAGAACAAGGTTTTCCACGAAAGAAAACGAAGTGGACAGGTAGCCATAGGCTCAAAAGGCGGACAGGTAATCCGCTGCAAAACCACATTGAGATCCAAGTCCGGGGATGGCGGGCGCAAAGGTGGCTTAAGGAGAAGGAGGCCTCTGAGAAAACGAGCCACCAGAGGGTGGCTGGAAAGAGGTCTACCATCCACCGGCATGTGATGCGCAGAAAGAGCACTGAGGTGGACCTTGACCGAGTTGGACTTAAGTCCAAGGTTAGAGAGAGAGCAAGTACTGCAAGACCACTGATGCTGAACAGGAGAAGGGATCTTGAGACTGCTGAGTACACCAGACGGAGAACCGACGCCACTTAAGAGCGTAGGACTTCCGGGTGGAGGGCCTCCGGGAGGCCAAGACGACCTCCTCCACATCTGAAGGTAGCTGCAGAGGAGCAAGGACTACCCTTTCAGCAGCCAGGCCATCAGATGAAGGGACCGGAGGTTGGGGTGTAGGAGAGTCCCCTGATCCTGCGACAGGAGGTCGGGCTGAAACCCCAGAGGAAGAGGAGTATCCACCGCCAGCTGCATTAGAAGCGGGAACCAAGGTTGTCTCGGCCACCGGGGAGCCACTAGGATCATCGATGCTTTGTCTCTGAGAACCTTGAAGAGTGTCCGAGACACCAGTGGCATGGGAGGAAAGGCATACAAGAGGCCGGTGGACCATGGAATCAAAAAAGCATCCGCCGCTACTCTGAGAGGATGCGGCTGTCGAGAGCAGAATCTGGGTAGCTGCCGGTTCAGAGGACTGGCAAACAGATCCATGGTGGGGAGACCCCACTTGAGAAAGATTTGCTGAACCACCATCGGATCCAGCCTCCACTCGTGACGCTGGAGGATCCTGCTGAGCTTGTCGGCCAGGTAATTTTCTTGACCTGGGAGATAGACAGCCCTGAGGAGGATGCCGTGGCGGACTGCCCAAGAGCATAGCTGTTGCGCCTCCTGACAGAGGAGGAAGGAGCCTGTTCCGCCTTGTTTGTTTACGTAGTACATGGCCAACCTGGTTGTCCGTCTGTATCAGCAGTGACTGGTGGGACACCAGGTGAGAGAAGGCTCTGAGCGCTAGGCGGATGGCTCTGAGCTCCAGGAAGTTTATCTGTTGAGCAGACTCCCAAGGATTCCAGAGGCCTTGAGTACATGACCCTTGGCAATGTGCTCCCCAACCCAGGAGGGAAGCATCGGTCGTCAGGACCTGAGAATGCGGAGTGGGCTGAAAAGCCACCCCTAGCACTAGGTTTGGTAGATGAAGCCACCATCGCAGAGATGAGACCAGCTGGTCGGAGATCTGTACTGAGTCCGCAAGGCTCCCCGTGGCCTGATGCCATTGAGTGCGAAGGCACCACTGAGCAGGACGCATATTCAGTCGGGCAGTGGGGGTCACATGGACCGTGGAAGCCATATGGCCGAGCAGTCGCAGAAAGTGCCTGGCGGAGACCAGCGCATTGCTGTGAAAGTGGCTGGCGAGATCCATGAGCCGCTTGGCCCTGTCCAGAGGGAGGAAGGCCCGCGCCTGAAGTGTGTCCAACCTGGCGCCTATGAACTCGAGATTTTGAGAGGGGAGCAAAGTGGACTTTGCGAAGTTTATGACAAAAGCCAAGTGCTGGAGCAGAGCCACAGTGCGATGAGTGGCCTGAGCGGCCTCTGGTGAAGATGGGGCTCTGATGAGCCAGTCGTCCAGGTATGGGAACACAAAAATACCTTGAAGTCTTAGATAGGCCGCCACCACTGCTAGGCATTTGGTGAACACCCTGGGGGCGGAGGATAGGCCAAAGGGCAGTACTCTGTACTGGTAATGATTTCCTCCCACAACAAATCTGAGATATTGTCTGTGGTCTGGATGAATGAGGATATGAGTATACGCATCCTTTAGATCCAAGGAGCATAGCCAGTCTCCCTGCTGGAGGTAGGGCAGCAGGATTCCAAGGGTAAGCATCTTGAACTTCTCCTTTGCAAGGAACTTGTTGAGGTTTTGCAAGTCCAGGATGGGTCTGAGGCCTCCTGTCCTTTTCGGAATCAGGAAGTACCTGGAGTAAAACCCTTGACCCTTCAGGTGGTGGGGCACCGGTTCCACGGCTTGTTCCTGAACGAGACTTGCTAACTTCCTGAAGGAGTAAGTCCCTGTGCAAAGGGAGTCTGGGAGGCTCCCCTGGAAAGGAGGAGGGAGGTACCTGGTGAAAGTGAAGAAGATAGCCCTTCTGAACTATGTGAAGTACCCAGGTATCTGTGGTGATGTTGGACCACCTGTGGGCAAAGTGGACCAGCCGGGCTCCTGTGCTGAGAGAAACCAGCTGAGGGGGAGAGGCTATGCTGATGAAGTCAAAAAACCCCACCCTGCTGAGCAGGGGCCGGTGGTGCAGGCTTGGGGGCTTGCTGCCTACGGGACCCATTACCCCGTCCCTTGGCCTGCTTTCCCTGTGGGGGAGCTGCTGAGGCCTGATACTGAGGGTAGTATTTATAGGCAGCCGCCTTCCTCGGGTAAAAGGGCTTTTTCCCCGAGCCCTTCTTCTTTTGAGAAGGGGCAGAGGTCTTCCTTGAGAGACGAGTCCTGGTGAGAGTCTCCGTCTCGATTTGTGCAGCCTTCTCATCCATGGGCTTGCCAAAGAGGTTATCACCTCGGCAGGGGACATCGACCAACTTGTCCTGCCCCCAGGGCTCGAGGTCGGACGTCTGAAGCCAAGCCTGGCAGCGTCCACCCATGCCGGCCGCAGCTACTCGAGCCGATGCCTCAAAACCATCATAGGCTGCTCGAGATATAAACTTGGAGCACTCTCAAATACCAGTTGACAAGGTTTGGAACCTCTGCAAAGGTTCGTCGGAGAGACCAGCAGAGAACCCGGCTATTTCTTTAGCCAGGTCTCAGAGATACATGCCCATGTAGAGCTGGTAGGTCTGGACTCGACAAGCAAGCATAGAGCCCTGGAAGCACTTCCTACCGAGGGCATCCAGGCTTCAGGCCTCCCTACCAGGGGGCACCGAGGAGTGCATTTTTTGACTCTTAAGTCTATGCATGGCCGATTCCACCACCATGGAATGGTGCGGTAGTTGTGCCTTTTGGAAGCCGGGGCTCTTGCGGACTCGATAAATGGAATCGACCCGCTTGCTTAACACCGGCGACGACGCCGGGCTCTCCCACATGCGGAAGAGAAGCCGTTCCTGCATCGGAGGAACCGGTACAATAAAGGCCTCCTTCGGGGGAGAGTCATATTGGAGGGCATCGAGTTCTTCGACTCAAGGTTCCTCCTCGGGATCCGCGGGGAAGGCCAAAGCCTTGGCCATATCCCTCACGAAGTCCGAGAACCGGGTATCCTCCGGGGGGGACCGTCTCCGAGGTTCGGACTCGGGGGAGTCCGAAGGGACACACTGAGTCCGAAAGGAACCAGGTGACTCTTCGTCCTCGGATTCCCAGGCCGACTCCTCGGAGGAGGAGTCAAGCGGCTCCGGTCGGGTGGGCACCGATGCTATCCGCTCCGACGCCGAGGGAGTCGGCGTCGACGACCTCGGTCCCGAACGGGAGGCCAAAGGAGACCTCGACCGAGGATCGACTCGAGCCCTCATGGACTCGAGGATCGGCTCGGTCTCCGGGGTCGACTTGGAGGTCGACGTCCCGGCGGTCAGGGCAGAAACACCGGCGAGGCCAGCGATCAATACCCGCTGCTGGTCCATGAAGGCAGTCAGACTGCTCTCCAAGGCCGTCAACCTGAGTCCGAGCTCAGGAGACCCAGCAGCCCCCGACTCGGGCCCCGAAAGCGTCGGGCCCGACGTCAGATCCTTCGGAGGCGAGTCAACGAGGACAACAGTACTCACGTGAGCGGGCAAGTCCACCTCGAGTCGAGGATGTTTTGACGGTCTCTCCACCTCCGAGGACCCGGGACGGGAATCGGGGCTATGCGACCTGGCCCTCGAGGGACCAGGAGCGTCCACCGATCCCACCCTCGCGGGTTTCTTCTTCCGATGATGTTCCCAGGTAGGAGACCCCCTTTCAGAGGAACTTCGACGATGCTCAGGACCAGAGTCCCGAGACGTCAAAGCCTCTGACGAGGTCCGAGCCCGGCCAGAGTCAGAGAAGATACGCTCCCGCTGATGCTGCCGACTCCTCAATGCTTTTGAGGACATTTTGCCACACGGACCACAGATCATGGAGTCATGATCGGGTCCGAGGCAGCGGAGGCAGAAGTCATGAGTGTCTGTAAGAGACATGAGTTTCTTACAGAGGTCACACTTTTTAAAGCCGCTGGCAGCCATCGGGGGAAAAAGGGCCCCTGCGAGGTCGAAAGACCGGGCTGCCAGGGAAAAAGGAAAAAGGTGCGAAATCTGTCACGAAGGTCAAAAAACCAAAAAATAAGGAACGGACTCACAACCGGCGTCGCGAGTCCGGGCGGGAAAAGAACCAGCGTCGAACCGAAGAAAAAAGAGAAATAAAGAGAAAAAAATCAACTTTTCGGCGGGGATTCACAGACAACGTCTGCAGGGCTCCGCGGAAAAAAGAAGACTGAGCAAGATGGCACCCTTGAGCGGGAAGAGCACCACGCATGCGCGCTGCAATTCCCAAAGGCTTTCTTTGAAAGCTGGGGAAAATTGCTCCGCGAGGGCTCCGTCGGCGCCGACGTCACCCATATGAGAGGACTGACTTCCTGCTTGGTCCTGGAGAAGCAGAATTCCTAAAGGTTTCATACACAGCTACTTTGTGTGTACACTCAAAGATTTTGGAACATCGACAGCTGGTTTGATGATATTCCTGGAGAGTATTGTGAACAAGAGTAAAACCTCCCTCTTGGGAAGGCTTTTTTCCTTGGCCCCTCCCCAGAAGACATAATGCACATTTGGCTGCTGGGTGGACATAATTGACTGCCTCGTCTTTATTTACTCAATTAAAACAAAAAGCGTAGTTACTCACCTGTAACAGGCGTTCTTCAGGGGCAGCAGGAATCAGTCCACACTTATGGGGTGACATCGGCACCAACGGAGCCCGTGCGGAGCAATTCCCCAGCTTTCAAAGAAAGCCTTTGGGATTGCTGCCACACATGCATGATCCTCTTCCTGCCCAAAGGTGCCATCTTGCTCAGACAGGTCCCCTAGCTAGAGCCCTACCAAGCAGATGGCAAGGGAAGGACAAAAATAGCAACTCTTCAGGGGAAGTGGGAGGGTAGGAGGACTGATTCCTGCTGTCCCTGGAGAACACCTATTACAGGTGAGTAACTACGCTTTCTCCAGGAACAAGCAGGAAGTCAGTCCTCACTTATGGGACTTCACAGCTACAGGCTACCGAGCCTGTAACCCAAAACACCTCCGCGAGGCCGTGAGCATAAGTCGATGCCCAAGTCTTCGGGCCCCTGGGGCGAAGCTCTCGGTAGCCGTCGAAGAAGGGTCGGAGGGCAGGAGTTGCTTATACCTGGAACAGATTACGGAGTACAGCATGGCCGAAGGCGCTGTCCCAGCGGGACTCACTCTCCAAGCAGTAGTGTACAGCGAAAGTGTTCGCTGACAAACAGGTCACAACCTGGCAGATGTCCGTTAGAGGCACTGAGCGCAGTGAAGCCACCGAAGCCGCCTTGGCTCGGACGCCATGTGCAATGACAAGCCGATCCAGTGGGGCACCCGCCTTTGCTTGGGTGAAGGCAATGCAGTCCGCTACCCCGACACAGATGGTGCGTTTGGTGACTGCCTGCCCCAGGTGATTGGGGTCGTAGGCGACAAAGAGCCGGTCGGACTTGCGATGAACCTGGGTACGCTGCAAGTAGAAGGCAAAAGTCCTCTTGCAGTCGAGTGTATGCAAAACAGCCGATGCCTGGTCGGCATGCAGTCTCGGGAAGAAGGTTGGCAAGACTATCTCCTGATTGAGATGAAAGTCCGAGACCACCTTCAGTAGGAACTTGGGATGGGTGCGGAGGACCACCCTGTTCCCGAAGAACCTGGTGTATGGAGCATCAGCCATGAGGGCCTGAAGTTCGCTGACTCGGCGAGTCGAAGTCAAAGCCACCCAGAAAGACCACCTTCCAGGAGAGATGCCGAAGCAAGCACGTCGCCATTGGCTCAAAGGGTGCTCGCGTAAGCTGCATCAGCACCATGCTGAGGTCCCACTTCGCAGGTGGAGGCCAGATGGGAGGCTTGGAAAGCAAGAGACCTCGCATGAAGCGGGAAACCAAGGGCTGCCCCGAGGGGGTTTTCCCTCGACAGGGAGGTGGTTCGCTGAAATGGTGCTCAGGTGTACCCTGACCGAATTGGATTTCAATCCTGCCTTCTAGAAGTGGAGGAGATACTGGAGGATCCACCGGGTAGAGCAGAAGAACAGCTTGATCTGGAGCTCGGAGGACTAGGTCGAGAAGCATCGCCACTTAAAGGTGTACACCTGTCTCATTGAGTCCTTCATTGACATGAGGAGAACCTCCTCGACCTCCTCCGGGAGGTGCACTGGAGCTAAGGTGACCCGTTCAGCAGCCAGGCTATAAGGGACAACGAGGCCAGGTTCGGATGGAATACCCAACCCTTCTCCTGTGTCAACAGGCCTGGGGCACAGCCCAGGGGGACTGGGGGCTCAGACAAGAGCTGGGGCATTAGTGGGAACCAAAGCTGTCAAGGCCACGAGGGACTATGAGGATTATCAAGGCTCGATCCCGCTGAACCTTGTGGAGGGTCCTCACAATGAGAGGAGAGGGAGGGAATGCGTTAAGAAGGCTGGAGGTCCAGCTCAAGAGGAACGCATCTGGGGCCAGCTTGCTTGGATGTGGAACCGGGCTGCAGAAGCAGGGAAGCTGTATGTTCACCGGACAGACAAACAGGCACATGGATGGGGTCCCCCACCGATGGAACAAGACGTCGGAGACTTCCGGATACAGGCGCCACTCGTGTTGGCAGAGAATACTGCTGAGTTTGTCCGTGAGGATATTCTCCTGGCCTGGGAGGTAGAACACTCGCAGGGTCATCCCTGGTGAAATACAAAGGAACAAAAGAGGAATGCCTCTCGGCAGAGGCGGCATGATCCTGTTCCTCCCTCCTTGTTTATGTAAAACATGGCTACCCTATTGTCAGTCTGCACAAGCACCGACTTCCCCCTCAGATAGCCCTCGAAGGCCCTGAGGCCTATCGGACCGCCTGAGGTTCGAGCAGGTTGATCTGCTGTTGAGACTCCTCGGGTGACCACTGCCCCTGGGTGCTCAACGCGCCACAGTGAGCTCCTCACCCCAGCAGGAGAGCGTCCGTCATTAGGACGAGCTCGTGCTGTGGGATCTGGAAGGGCATTCCCCGAAGGAGACTTCAGGGGTTCCGCCACCAACCCAGGGAGTTGTGGAGACTGAGGGAGACCCAGATAGAGTCTCTGAGGTTGGCCGAAGGCCTGGCTCTATTGTGCCCTAAGGCACCACTGGGCTATCCGCATGTGCATGCGGGCGTGGAGGACCACATGGACGGTGGAGGCCATGTGTCCTAGGAGGTGCAGCATGGCCCCTGCCATAACCCAAGCCCTGCTCTGGACCTGGGCTGCCACGGCCCGGAGGCTGTCCGCCCGGTCCCCGGACAGGAAGGCGGTCGCTTGCTCCGTGTCGAGGCACGCGCCGATGAACTCTAGGGTCTGCACCGGCTCGAGGTAGGACTTGGAGTAGTTCACCAAGAAGCCGAGACGTTCGAGGAGAAGGATCATGCGCGATGCAGCCAGGTGGGCTTCGTTGATCAAGGTCCCCGTGACAAGCCAGTTGCCGAGATAGGGGAAGACAGGTATGCCCTGCCACCTGAGGGAGGTGGTGGCCACAGAGACACACTTTGTGAAAACTCACGGTGCAGACGCGAGCCCGAATGGGAGCACCCTGTATTGGTAGTGTTCCCCCTGCATTCTAAAGTGCGGGTATTGCCTGTGTTGGGGGTGGACTAGGATGTGGGCGTAAGCGTCCTTGAGATCCAAGGAGCATAGCCAATCGCCCTGCTGAAGGAAGGGCAGCAGGATGCCAAGCGATATTATTTTGAACTTCTCCCACACCAGGAACTTGTTGAGGTTCCGGAGATCGAGGATGGGGCATAGGTCTTTTTCGGAACAAGAAAGTAGCGGGAGTAGAACCCACGGCCTCGAAGGTGCAGCAGTACCTTCTTGACCACCCATTGGGTGAGGAGGCTGGACAGCTCCCGCTGCAAGAAGGTCTGGTGCAAAAGGAGCCGAGTAGGCTCCGCTAGTGAGAAGGGAGGAGGGCGCCTCTCCAGGCAGAGATGATATCTGTCCCGGACCACTCGAAGAACCCAAGTGATCAATGCCCACTGTGGGGCAAATAGGGACAGGCGTCCCTCCACTGGCGGAAGTGCTGCCGAGGGGGCAAGAGGCTATGCCATCGGTGTCAAAAACCTTGCGCGGGTTGGGGTGGCGCCCGTTGCTGGGCCTTAGGCCCTTTAGACTTGAGGTGGCTATGCGCACCTCCTTTCCCCTGCGTGCCGGTATCTGGGGCGAGGGTGGGTGGCAAAGGTGGGTAACCTCGAACAAGCAGGAAATCAGTCTTCACTTATGGGACTCCCCAGCTACAGGCTACCGAACCTGTAAGCCAAAAAGAGCCTCTGCGAGGCCATGAGCAGAAGCCGATGTCCGAAGGAAGTCCGAGTCCTCGGGCACAGCTCTCAGGAGCCGCAGAAAAAGGGTCAGAGGATGAAATAAGGGGTGAATCCAAGATGGCGGACTGAAGGGGGTGTTATGCGGCAGCGCTATACTTTATGGGGAGAAGGAAAGCTAAAGGGGCTAAGAAGCCCTCCTCTACCCCGGCAACCTCGACCCCTTTACCTCCTCAGGCGGTTGGTCCGCTAGACTGTTATTTAGCGCCGCGGCAGCAGTCGGGGCAACCGGCGAGTAGTGGCCCTAGGGACCTCTCGGCTGAGTTGAGTTTGTCGGCGGGAGGTTCCGGGCCCGACATCTCGTCGCCGGAGCAGTGGCGGCCCCCTAAAGAGCCTTTGTTGGTGAGGAGCTTGGTGCTGTCGACGATACCTCCCCTTACATCTAGAAAGGGAGTGGAAAGCGGAGGGGCGCCGGCATCGGGAAACGGCAGAGTTGCCACGGTAACTTCTCCCACTGCCATAGAGTCTTCTCTGTTGGCGTTGGGGTCTCCTGCTGCTTTGGAGGTGGAGCGACGGTCTATGGAGGCTGGAGCAGACGGTATACATACTTCGATGCCTTTCTCTTTTGAGAAGCCCAAGGAATTTACTCTGGAGACAATTTGGTCAGCGATAGTGAAGTTGGGAGAATTTCTGGCTCCTCAGGTTTCAATTTTGTCTTCTCAGTTACAGTCCCATATGGGTCTTCTTCAGCAACATACTGTGGAGATTTCTGCGATACAGAGTTCAGTTTCTGAGCTCCTGCAAAGTAACTCAGATTGATAATTTGTGTGCTAGTTATCAGAAAGATGTTATGGCGATACAGTCAAGAATTGAAATGTTGGAAAATATGTCTCGATACTCTAATCTTCGTTTGATTAATTTTCCTAAGGTCCAGTCTGTGGGTTCGAAAGAAATGTTTAAAAAATATATGACTGATGTATTTGGGGTTCTGGTGGAGTTGCATCCACCTCTAGTTAAGGCATATTACCTGTCTACTAGGAAAAAAATGGAGGGTGGTGGGACTATCCCTGGAGTAGATGTGGCTGATTCTTTGAATGTATCTGCTATGCTAGAAGTTTCTCTAACTGATACAGCCACTCCTGCTACGTTAATTGTAACTTTTGCATTGAATTCTGACAGGGATTGGTTTCTTAAAATGTTTTTTCCCAAACGTGATGTGTTATTTCTTGGTTTAACTGTTCGGGTTTTCCCTGATTTTTCTAGGGATACCCAGAAACATAGGCGAGAGTTTTTACTCCTACGTCCAGGCATATTGTTATTGGGGGGTCAGTTTTTTCTCAAATTTCCTTCTTAATGTATGGTCAAATTGAATTCAGTAACATATGTTTTTTATGATCCATCTCAGCTGCTTGCTTTCATAAATGCTCGCCGCTCCTCTGAGGCAGTATAGGTTCTACTGCATAGTTTATTTCCTGACTGTCTCCTTCCAGTTTGATTTCCTTCAATTATTGGTTTATTTATATCTTATCGGATGTCCCCCCTGTATTTGTGGGCTGTGGAAGGAACAGAAATGTTATATTGCCTGTTTAGTTTTTTCCCATATTAGGGTAGATGTAATTTCTAACCTTGTTTACTTTCTGTATCCTTATTTCCATTCAAGTTTTTTTGCTTGGATTTATTGTAAAAATTTATAAATAGATAATAAAAAAAAAAAAAAGGGTCAGGGGACAGGAGTTGCTTATACCCCAAACAGACTATGGAGTACAGCCTGGCCGAAGGCGCTGTAGCAGCAGGACTCCCACTCCAGGCAGTAGTGCGAAGCGAAGGTATTCGCTGAAGACCAGGTCGCTGCCTGGAAGATGTCCGTCAGAGGCACGGAGCGCAGTGCGTGACCCGATGATCCAACGGGGCGCCCACCTTTGTCTGGGCGAAGGCGTTGAAGACCGCCACCCATATGGAAAGGGTGCGCTTGGTGACTGCCAACCCCAGGTGGTTGGGATCGTAGGCAATGAAAAGCCGGGCAGACCTGTGATGCCCTTGGGTGCGTTGCAGGTAGAAGGCAAGAGCCCTCTTGCAATCAAGCATATGCAGGACCTCCGATACCCAGTCGGCATGAGGTCTCAGGAAGAAAGTCGGCAAGGCCACCTCCTGATTGAGGTGGAAATCAGATACAGCCTTTGGTAGGAACTTGGAATGGGTGCGAAGGACCACTCTGTTCGTGTAAAACTTGATGTAGGGGGCCTCGGCCATGAGAAGGTTGATCTGCTGTCGAGATTCCTCGGGTGACCACCGCCCCTGAGAACAGAGGTGGCCACAGTGGGCTCCCCAATCCAACAGTGAGGCGTCCATCGTCAAGATGAGTTCATGCGGACGAGTCTGGAAAGGCATGCCCTGAAGGAGTCTCTGGGGGTCCTGCCACTAGACTAGGGACTCAACTAGGCTGCGAGACACCCAGACGGAGTCCCGGAGGTGGCCTGGGCCCATTGTGCCCGGAGGCACCATTGTACCACATGCATGTGCATGAGAGCATGGGGAACGTCGAGGCCACGTGTACCAGGAGGTGTAGCATGGCCCGCACCGAGACTCTGGGCCGGCCCTGGACCTCGGCATCCAGAGCGCAGAGACGATCCGCACATGCTCGAGGGAGAAAAGTGGTCGCACATTCTGTGTCGAGAAGAGCACCACTGAGCTCCAGGGTCTGCAACGGTATGAGGTGGGATTTGGAGCAGTTGATCAGAAAACCAAGACACTCGAGGAGAACTGTGCGTGACGTCATGAGATGAGCCTCATCTGCCGAGGTGCTTGAGACGAGCCAATCGTCTAGGTAAGGGTAGATGGATATGCCCTGCAGCCGGAGGTGGGCCGTGGCCACCGTCAGGCACCTGATGAAGACTCACAGGGCAGACGCAAGCCCGAAGGAGAGTACTCTATATTGGAAATGCTCTCCCTGCACCCTGAAACGCAGGTATTTTATGTGCTTGGGATGGACAGGAATGTGAGCGTAAGCATCTCTGCGATCTAAGGAGCCCTACCAGAGGTAGGGCAGCAGGACGCCAAGGGATAGCATTTTTAATTTTTCCCACACCAGAAATTTGTTCAGGTTCCTGGGGTCGAGGATGGGGTGCAGGCCCCCCATCTTCTTCGGAGTGAGAAAGTACCAAGAATAAAATCCCTGATCCCAGAGGTGCAGCGGAACCCTTTGGACCGCCTGTTGATCGAGGAGATTGTTCAACTCTTGCTGCAAGCAAGCCTGGTGTGAGGGAAGGCGGGTAGGCTCCGCCAGAGAGAAGGGAGGAGGGGATATGTCTAGGTCAAGACGATACCCATCCTGGATCACCTGTAGAACCCAGGTGTCCGAAGTGATAGCTGCCCATTCAGGGGCGAAAAGAGACAGGCGTCCTCCCACGGGCGAAAGCGACCCTGGGGGGTGAGAGACTATGCTTTTGGTGTCAAAACTGAGGATGTTTTGCGAGAGAGACGGGTGCGAGTCATGACCTTTGTCTCGATCTTGGCTGCCTTGTCCTCCATGGGCTTGCCGAACAGTTTTTCACCAAGGCAGGGGACATCCAGGAGCTTCTCCTGGACCCACTGCTCTAGGTCTGAAGACTGAAGCCATGCCTGGTGTCCGGCTCTGATGCCAGCCACTGCTACACAGGCAGAAAACTCGAACCAGTCATACGTGGTGCAGGAAAGGTATTTCAAGCAGTCTGCAACCGACCTCAGGAGGGTCTGGAACGTGAGGAGGTGCTCCCCACCCAGATCCACGGAAAAACTGCCAAGCTCCTTGGTGAGGTCGTGAAGAAACATGCCCATATACAATTGGTACACCTGGATGCAGCATGGATCCCTGGTAAGCCTTGAGCCTGAGGGCATCAAGGGCACGGGATTCCCTGCCAGGTGGGACCGAAGAGTGCGACTTCAGACTCTTCTGCTTCCGCATTGGAGATTCGACTACCATGGAGGGGTGAAGAAGTTGGGTCTTTCGAAACCCTGGGCCACACTGGACCCTATACATGGCATCGAGTCTCCTGTCTTTCCATCTCAGTGGCCTCTGAGACAGAGCCTAGAGCAAAAAAATTAGATATTTTACAATATCCTAAGGCTCCTAAAGAGGCAGCCACTTTACCAATACATGAGATTCTTTATGATCACATGTTGGGCATATGGGAGACTCCTCTCACCACTTCTCCTCATTCTCGCAGGTTGGACACCATGTATCGTGTTCCTCCTTGTCCTGGCTTTCATAAGACTCAGCTCCCTCACCACTCCATTGTGGTGGAGTCTGCTATGAAGAAGATAAAAAGTACAAAAAGGCACTCTTCTGCTCCTCCAGGTAGAGAATGCAGAACCTTAGATGCCTTTGGAAGGAGAATTTTCCAGGCCAGTATGCTTGTTGCCAGAATCAACTCCTATAGTCTCTATATGGGGATGTTTCTGAAAGAAGTTACAGATCACCTGCAAACTTTATCTCCTTTTATTGCAGAAGATAAAAGGGAAGAGTTCCTCACCTGGCTCAAACATGCCCAGGATATTTCCAAGTTTTCCAACCGTGCAGCCTTTGACTCTTTTGAAGGTGCCAGCAGAGCCTCGGCCATTGCCATAGGTGCACGCAGAGTTGCTTGGTTACAAGCTTCTGATTTGGAACCTTGGGTTCAAGATGGACTAGGAAACCTTCCTTGTACAGGTGAAAACCTTTTTGGCAAAGATTGGCAAGCAAAGGCCACCCAAATGGATGCTGAACATTCTGCTTTAGATAGACTTTCAAAGTCTACTTCTGCTCCTTTTAAGAAAAGGTTATTCAAAAAAGGATTTTTTCCCAAAAAAGGGAAATACTATTCTGCTTATGGTCAGCAGTCCTCTACTGCAGGTCGTTTTCCTACAAAGAGACAGCAACAACCGAAACAGGCCAAGCCTAAGGCTGCTAGGACTGCTACGGCCCAACAGCCTCAGCCTCCTCAGGGCCTTTGACTTACAACTAGAGAGCTTAGCCTTTCTGGCTCTAGAACATCCAGAGCCTCTCACCATTCCAGGAAGGTTGGTTTACTTTGCTCCCAGATGGGAACAAATCACAGCAGAGCAATGGACCCTCTCCATCATAAGGGAAGGGTACAAGCTTCATTTCTTAAACCTTCCTCCTCACACCATGGTGAGACAGTTCAATTCTCAGACATCTCTCCTCGACCTTCTGGGTCAAGAGATTACTACCCTTCTTGCCCAAGGGGCAATAGAAGAAGTACCCCTTCTTCAACAGGGCTCAGGGTTCTACTCCCCCTACTTTCTTATCCCAAAGAAAACAGGGGGCTACAGACCCATATTAGATCTCAGAGAATTGAACAAGTTTCTATGCAAGGAGAAATTCAAGATGATTTCTCTCGGTACTCTCCTTCCATACCTTCAGAGTCAGGATTGGCTTTGCTCTCTAGACCTCAAGGATGCGTACACCCATGTCCTCATCCATCCAACACACAGAAGGTTCCTTCGGTTCCTTTATCAGGGAAAGCACTACCAATACAGAGTGCTTCCTTTTGGTCTGGCCTCTGCACCAAGGGTGTTCACAAAATGCATGGCAGTAGTAGCAGCATTTCTACGCACTCTAGGGATATTCGTATTCCAATATCTGGACGACTGGCTCATCCGAGCTCCATCCCAGTCAGAGGCCCAGACTTCTCTAACCTGCACAAGGTATATCCTTCAGTATCTCACCCCTACTCAGTCTCTAGAGTTCATAGGGGCCTTGCTGGATACAACTGCAAGGGCCTATCTTCCCCAGGCCCGTTGCCTATGCTCGGTGCAGTTAGCCTCACAAATTCAGTTAAAATCCCATTTAACTGCTCGAGAGATGTTACAACTGTTAGGCCACATGGCATCTACTGTGCATGTGGTTCCTTACGCTCGCCTTCACATGAGGGCAGCTCAGTGGACTCTGTCCACCCAATGGACCCAGGCATCAGGTTGCCTGTCAGACAAAATAGCAACCTCCAGTCGCCTCTTTTGGTCCCTCCAGTGGTGGAAGTCCACTCAAAATCTGTTGCTGGGGTTCCCCCTTTCAACAGGTGTTACCCCAAGCAACCCTTACAACAGATGCCTCTCCAAGAGGTTGGGAGGGATCATCTTCAAGATCTCTCCACTCAAGGCATCTGGTCTTTACAGGAGACATCTCTACATATCAACCTCTTAGAGCTCAGAGCAATTCTTCTAGCTCTCAGAGTCTTCCACACCCTGCTCAGCTACAAGACAGTCCTCATCCACACGGACAACCAGGTAGCCATGTTCTACGTGAACAAGCAGGGCGGGACTGGCTCTCTGTCGCTTTGCAACGAAGCTCTGAGAGTGTGGGCCTTCGCCAGAGAGAATCAAATTCATCTCATGGCAGTGTATCTTCCAGGGGTTCAAAACTCTTGGGCAGACAGACTCAGTCGAGGAAAGGTCCATAAAACCATTATTAAAAGCGACCCAGGATATCACTGCTTGACCCAATACAAGCATTGAGGAACCTGTGTCTTCTTTTAGGGAAACTGCTTGGTACTTATGACCTAGATTGGCCACTGTTGGAAACAGGATACTGGGCTTGATAGACCTCGGTCTGACCCAGTATGGCATGTTCTTATGAGTTCCAAATTGTTGGAGCAAGCAGGGAAAGGCTCTATTGTTTCTTTGCTCTGTGATCCTGTTCTTGAAGGGGGGGATGACTAGAAGGTTCCGATTTCCTGATCTTCTAGACCTTGTTGAAGGTGCTCTATTGATTATGTCTTCCAGGCAGGGGAGCTGATGCGTTATGGATGATTTTATAGATAGTGGTTATGACCTTGAATTTTGTTCTTTGGGATATCGGTAGCCAGTGAAGGCTTTTTAGATTTGGTGGTATGTGTTGCCTTCTTGAAGTTCCTGTCAATATTCTGGCAGCTGCATTCCATACTAGTTGAAGTAAGTAAAGTGCTTGTTTTGGCAGCTCTTGGTATAGTATGTTGCCTCAGTTGAGATGGGGCATTATGATGGTCTGAAAAACTGTTCTGAAGTCATTGTATTGGAGTAATGATCGTAAATGCTGGAGGGATTTGAGTTTCATGTAGGCTGTATTGGCTGATTTCTTGATGTAGAAAGCATGTTGAGGTTATGGTCCAGTGTTATGCAGAGGTATTTGACTTTGCTTTTTATCGTGATCCCTGTGTTTTGGAGCATGAGTTTCTCTGGCGGTTTGAAGGAGGGGGGTCTCTTGTGACCAGAACTGCCTTCTTTTGCTATTATTTACTGCTAGGTTAAGTTCTGCGAGGCGGTCTGTGGTGGCTGAAAGGCAATCAGAGATGTTCGAGAAGTCTTGGGTAAGAGTTTGTTAGAGCATGTAGATGAAAATGCTTTTTGAATTTCCTCAGTATATTGCAAATAGGCTGAAAGTAGATGTTGAATAGCAGGGCTGATAAATTCTGAGTTGATTACGAACCCCAGAATCTGCAGTTCCTTGATGGTGCGGCATGCCGCAGCGCTTGCCTCTGCTGGCGAGCTTGCCTTTAAGCGCCAGTCATCCGGGTAGGGGAAGACAAACACTCCCAGCAAACAGAGGTGGGCAGCAACCACCGCCAGGCAGTTGGTGAACACCCTGGGGGCCGAGGAGAGACCAAAAGGGAAGTACCCTGTATTGGTCGTGGCACCCTCTGATAAAGAGTAGTTACTCACCTGTAACAGGTGTTCTCCAGGAGCAGCAGGAATCAGTCCTCACATATGGGTGTCATCAACGCCGATGAAGCGCCAGCGGAGCATTTCCCCAGCTTTCTATGAAAGCCTTTGGGAATGCATGCACGCATGCGCGGTTCCCTTCCTGCCTAAAGGTGCCATCTTACCTCAGTCAAATGACATAGCTAAGAACAGCACACAAAAAAGAAAAAACAAACTAGGTACAACTGCAACTCCCAGGGGAGGAAGGAGGGTTGTGAGGACTGATTCCTGCTGCTCCTGGAGAACACCTGTTACAGGTGAGTAACCACTCTTTCTCCAGGACCAAGCAGGAAGTCAGTCCTCACATATGGGTGACTCCCTAGCTCTGGGCTACCGAGGAACCCAGGCTGAACAAGAGAACTCCCCCTCTAGTCCCAGCATCAAAGAAAGGCTATCCACTGACACAACCTCCACCGGTAGCCCAACAGAGAGCAGGAGGGCAGGAGTTGCCTAAACCTCAAAGAGATTCTGGAGTACTGCCTGGCCAAAAGCACTGTCCCTACGGGACTCCCTCTCCAGACAGTAATGGGCCGCAAAAGTCTGGCTTGAAGACCAAGTTGCAGCCCTGCAGATGTCTACCGGTACAGAGCGGAGATGAGCCACTGAGGCAGCCATTGCCCTGACACGATGGGCCGTGCCCTGACACGGTAGGCCGTGACCTGACCCTGCAAAGGAAGGTCAGCCGCCTTGTAAGCCCAGGTGATACAGTCAGCCACGCAGATGGACAAGGTACGCTTGGACACAGCCAACCCCGGTCAAGGTAGAAGGATAAGGCCCTCCTACAGTCCAGGGTATGCAGAACTGCTTCAGCCTGGCTTGCATGAGGCCTAGGGAAGAATGATGAAAGAACCACCTCTTGGTTAAGGTAGAAGGAGGAGACAACCTTTGGAAGGAACTTTGGATGAGTCCTAAGGACTACCCTATTCCTATAGAAGCGAGTGTAAGGCCTGTCACAGACCAGGGCCTGAAGCTCACTTACTCACCTGGCCGAGGTTAGGGCTACCAAGAAGGGGGTCTTCCAGGACAGGAAGCGTAGAGGACAAGTAGCCATCGGCTCAAAAGGTGGGCGAGTCAGTTGCTGCAAGACCACATTCAACTCCCACTCAGGAGCAGGACGACGGAATGGAGGCTTGAGCAAGAACAAGCATCTGAGAAACCGGGACACCAAGGGGTGAACCGAGAGAGAATGTCTTTCCACCAGTGAGTGGTGAGCTGCTAGAGTTGAGAGGTGGACCCGAACAGAATTGGACTTAAGTCCCTGATTGGATAAGTGCAGTAAGTACTGAAGCACTACTGGTACAGTACAGGAGAAGGGATCCTCTGTACGTAGCTGACACCACACAGAAAACCTTTTCTATTTGAGAGCATAGGTTTTCCTAGTGGACTATTTCCTAGAGGCTAGGACAACCTCCTCAACTTCCTGAGGTAGGCCCCAGGGAGCCAAAACTACCCTTGCAGCCTCCATGCCATAAAATTGAGAGCTTTGAGATTGGGGTGCAGAAGGGAACCCTGATCCTGGGAGAGAAGGTCGGGTTGCAACCCCAGAGGCAGGGGGGGGATCCACTGCCAGTTAAAGGAGATGTGGAAACAAAGGCTGTCTCGTCCACCTGGGAGCCACCAGCAGGACTGAGGCCTTGTCCTGAAGAATTTTGAACAGAGTTCGGGCCACCAAAGGCGTGGGAGGAAACGCATACAGGAGGCCCTGAGACCATGGTATCAGAAAAGCATTTGCTGCTACCCGCAGAGGATGCGGCTGTCTGGAGCAGAACCGAGGCAGCTGTTTGTTCAGTGGACTGGCAAACAGATCTATCAAAGGAAGACCCCATTTCAGGAAGATCTTCTGAACTACCAAAGGATGCAGCTGCCACTCGTGGGGCTGCAGAATTCTGCTCAACCTGTCGGTCAGGTAGTTTTCCTGGCCTGGAAGGTACACAGCCTTGAGGAGCATGTTGTGCTTGAGGGCAAATGAGCAAAGGTCCTGTGCCTCCTGACAAAGGAGCCTGGACCCAGTCCCGCCTTGCTTGCTCACATAAAACATGGCTACCTGGTTGTCTGTCTGAACCAGGACAGATTGATGAGCCAGGGCGGGAGAGAAAGCTTTGAGTGCTAATCGAATAGCCCTGAGTTCTAGGAGATTGATCTGCTGTGCGGCTTCCCAGGGAGACCACAGGCCCTGGGTGCACTTGTTCAGACAATGAGCCCCTTAACCCTGCAGGGAGGCGTCTGTGGTCAGTACCACTGTGTACCCAGGAATTTGAAAAGGCACCCCTTTCAGTAGTTTGGGTGGGTGCAGCCACCAGTTGAGGGAGTCCAGAAAAGGTCTGGACACCCTTATCCTGTCTCTGAGGCTGCCTGTGGCCTATGACCACTGACTCCGAAGGCACCACTGTGCAGGCCGCATAAGGAGCCTGGCATTGGGGGTTACATGAACTGTCGAAGCCATGTGTTCAAGCAGCCTCAGGCAGAGTCTGGTGGAGACCACTGACCCGCTGAGAAACTGTTTTGCTAAGTCCATCAGTCTTTGGGCTCTGTCTTCTGGAAAGAATGCCTTTGCCAGGATAGAGTCCAACCTTGCCCTTATGAACTACAAGTTCTGGGAGGGGAGCAAAGTGGAGTTTGCGAAGTTTATTACAAACCCCAAGCTTTGAAGAAGAGCAATAGTTCTGAGGGTGGCCTGTTGGGCTTCTTGGCACGTCTGACCTCTTATGAGCCAGTCGTCCAGATAGGGAAAGACAAAGATGCCTTGATTTCTCAGGTAGGCCGCCACCACTGCCAGGCATTTGGTAAAGACTCTGGGGGCGGAGGTTAGGCCAAAAGGCAGTACTCTGTATTGATAATGGTTTCCTCCCACAACGAACCTGAGGTACTCTCTGTGGTCTGGATAAATGAGGATGTGAGTGTACGCATCCTTTAGATCTAAGGAGCATAGCCAATCTCCCTGCTGAAGGTAGGGCAGAAGTGTTCCAAGAGTAAGCATCTTGAACTTTTCTTTCTCTAGGAACTTGTTGAGATTCCTGAGGTCCAGGATAGGTCGAAGGCCACTGGTTCTTTTGGGTACCAGGAAATATCTGGAATAGAACCCTCGACCGTGCATTTGAAGGGGCACAGGCTACACCGCCTTGTCCACCAACAGACCTTGGAGCTCCTGGAGGAGAAGATCTGTGTGCAGGGGAGGCCTTGGAGGCTCCCCTGGAAAATATGGAGGAGGCAGTTGGTGAAAGTGTAGTGCATAGCCCCCGTGGACTATGTTTAACACCCAACTGTCCCCAGTGATGCGGGGCCACTGGTGGGCAAAGAGGGCGAGGCGACCTCCTGTGCAGGGTTGGGAGAGCAGGGACTGAGAGGCTATGCTCAAGGAGTCAAAAAATCCCACCCTGCTGAGTGGGAGCAGGGGCCGGAGGCTTGGGGGTCCTCTGCCTACGGGGTCCATTACCCTGCCCCTTGGCTTGCTGACCCTGGGGTGCAGCTTGGGCAGCCCGATACTGAGGGTACTGTTCGTAGGCAGTGCCCTTCCTCGGGTTAAAGGGCTTTTTACCCGAGGCATTCTTCTTGTGAGAAGGGGCAGAGGTCTTTCTAGACAGCCTTGTCCTTGTAAGGTGCTCGGTCTCGAGCTGTGCGGCCTTCTCGGCCATGGGCTTGCCAAAAAGGTTCTCACCTCGGCAAGGGACATCGACCAACTTGTCCTGAACCCATGGCTCGAGGTCCGATGACTGCAGCCATGCCTGGCGTCGAGCCGCGATGCCGGCTGGCGCAACTCGAGCCGAAGCCTCGAAGCCATCGTAGGCGGCGCGGGACATAAACTTGGAGCAGTCCCGAATCCCCGAGGACAAGGACTTGAATCTCTGCAAGGGCTCCCTGGAGAGACCAGCAGAGAACCCGGCCAACACCTTGGCCAGGTCTCGCAAGTACATGCCCATGTACAGCTGGTAAGACTGGACACGGCAAGCAAGCATCGAGCCCTGGAAGCACTTTCTACCAAAACCATCGAGGTTCCGGGCCTCCCTGCCAGGGGGCACTGCGGAGTGCATCTTCTGACTTTTCAGGCAATGCATGGCCGATTCCACCACCATGGAATGGTGTGGTAGCTGCGCCTTCTGAAAGCCAGGGCTCTTCCGGAGTCGATAAATCGAATTGACCCGCTTGCTTAGAACCGGCGCCGAGGCCGGTGCTTCCCACATCTGGAAGAGGAGCCGTTCCATCATCGGAAGAATCGGGACAGTAAAGGCCTTCTTCGGAGGAGAGTCGTACTGCAGGACCTCGAGCTCCTCGGCTCGAGGCTCTTCCTCTGGGTCCGCCGGGATAGCCAACGCGGTGGCCATATCCCAGACAAACTCCGAGAACCGGGTATCCTCCGGAGGGGATCTACTCCGGGGTTCAGACTGCGGTGAGTCCGATGGGACGCACAGAGTCTTGAATGTGTCGGGGGACTCCTCATCCTCCGTCTCCCAGGCGGACTCCTCCGACGAGGAGTCAGGATCCGACCCCACGGGGCCTGGGAGCACCCGCCCCAACACCGGAGGCACCGGTGTTGACGCCCTCGGTCCCGAACGGGAGGTCGAGGGAGACCGCGACTGAGGTCGACCTTGAGCCATCATGGTCTCGAGTATCGGCTCGGTCTCTGGGGTCGACTTCGATGTCGATGTCCCGGTGGTCGGGGCAGATGCGCCAGACAGGCTGGCCATCAGTGCCCGCTGCTGCTCCAGACAGACAGTCTGCACGCCAAGGCTGTCATCCTGAGACTCAGCTCGGGTGACGCAGCAGCCACCGACTCGGGCCCTGGCGGCGCCGGGCCCGACGTCGGCTCTCTGGGAGGAGAGTCCTCGAGGACTACAGGACTTACGTGTCCAGCAGACTCCGGCTCCACGCGAGGAACTTTGGCAGGCTTCTCTTGTTCCACGGGCCCGGGGCGACGGTCGGGGGTCTTAGTCCTGGCCCTCAAGGAGCCAGGGACCTCTTCTGACGACGCCCTCACGAGCCGCTTCTTCCTCTTGCTTTCCCGCTCGGGGGACCCCCTGTCCGAGGAGCCACGACGGCACTCGGGATCCGAATCCCAAGATGTCGAGGCCTCAGACGAGGTCCGGGCCCGGCCGGAGGCTGAGTCAGAAAAAAGCCTTTCTTTCTGCTGCTGGCGACTTCGCAGTGCCTTGGAAGACATCTTCCCACATGGTCCACATGTCTTAGGGTCGTGATCAGGGCCAAGGCACCGAAGGCAGCAGTCGTGTGTGTCGGTGAGAGACATCAACTTCTTACACCGATCACACTTTTTAAAACCGCTGGAAGCGGTCGGGGAAAAAAGAGTCCCCGCGAGGTCAAAGGACCGGCCTTCCAGGGAAAAAGCAATAAAAGGGCGGGAACGCCAGCCACGAAGGGCAAAAACCGAAAAAGAAGAAACGGGCTCGATACCGGTGTACCGAACCCGGCGGGAGGGGAACCGGCGTCGAAACGGAGAAGAAAAATAGCGAGAATCGCCGAAAAAATCAAACTTTTATCCGGGATGACAGGACACACGTCCAGTGGGCTTCTCGGAAAAAGAGAGACTGAGGTAAGATGGTACCTTTAGGCGGGAAGGGAACCACGCATGTGTGCCTGCATTCCAAAAGGCTTTCATAGAAAGCTGGGGATAGGCTCCGCTGGGGCTTCATTGGCATCGATGACACCCATATGTGAGGGCTGACTTCCTGCTTGGTCCTGGAGAATGAAGTGGAGGTACTGATGGTGCCGGGGGTTGATCAGGATGTGGGTGTAGGCTTCTTTGAGATCCAAGGAGCATAGCCAGTCTTCCCGGAGGAGGTAGAGCAACAATGTTCAAAAGGATTGCATTTTGAACTTCTCCCTGATCAGAAAACAGATGAGGTCCCGCAGGTCCAGGATGTGCCGATAGCCGCCTGTCCTTCTTGGGATGAGGAAGTACCTGGAGTAGAAACCCTTGCCCCAGAGGGGCAGAGATACTGGCTTCACAGCCCAGTACTTGAGTAGGGACTTGAGTTCACATCGCAGGATCTCTCTGTGCAGAGAGGTCATGGGAAGCTCCCCTGGGAAGTAGGGAGGCGGCAGCCCTCCTGAGCCACTTGCAGCACCCCGGCATTGGAGATGATGCCCGGCCAGAGATGAGCGAAATGGACCAGACATCCTCCCATGTGCTTTGGACCCTCGGATGGAAGAAAGTTATGCCCAAGGAGTCAAATCCACCCCCCCCACACACCCAGGCTGCAGCTGGGGCACTGTTTGGGGCTTGGGGGCCTTTGGTTTATGGGGGCCGTGCCCCTGGCCCTTAACCTGCTGACCCTGTTGGGGAGCTTGGTAGGTCAGAAATGGGGGTGTCTCTCCCATAGGCCTTCTTCCCCTTTGGATGAAAGGTCTTTTTACCCAAAGCCTTCTGCCGGGAAGGGTCAGCAGTCTTCCTGGATAGCCTAGTCCTGGTCAGGAATACTTTCTCCAGCTTGGCTGCCTTGTCCGTCATGGGCTTGCCGAAGGGGTTTTCTCCCTAGCATGGGACATGAGCCAGCTTGATGTGTACCCACTGCTCCAAGTCCGAGGACTGTAGACAGGCCAGGCGGCGGGCACTACTGCCCACCATAGCCACATGGACCATGGACTAGAAGCCGTCAAAGGCTGCCTGAGTCTGAAACTTGTGGTATTCCTTGATCATGGAGACAAGGGTCCGGAAGCGCTCAAGGGGTTCTCCTATCAGACCAGCCGAGAACCCAGCAAGCTCCTTTGCCAGGTCCCAGAGGTACATGCCCCTGTACAGCTGGTATGCCTGGATCCAGGAAGTGAGCATCGAGCCCTGGAAGCATCACCTGCCAAAGCCATCCATGGTGCGGACCTTCCTGCCAGGGGTCACCGAGGAATGCGTCTTTTTGCTCTTGATTCGACGCATGGCTGACTGCACCTCATAGAGTTGTAAGGCAGCTGTGCCTTCTGGAATCCTGGGCTCTTGCTGACTGAATACTGGGAATCAAATCAGAGGCTCACCAAAGACGCCGTCACTAGGCTCTCCCATATCCTGAACCTATAAGCATTTGAAAATGGAGGGGATCGGCAGTCAGTGCCTCCTTTGGAGGGGCCTCGTACTGGAGAATCCCCAGGTCCTCAGCACAAGGCTCGTCCTTCAGCTCCGCCATGAAGGCCAGGGCCTGCGCCATCCCTCAGATGAAATTGAGGAACACCAGGTCATCAGGCGGGACCACCGGTGCTCCTGTGGGGGAGACGGTTCCAAGGACACATCTCTGTGGAGCACAGGGGGACTCCTTCTCAGTCTCCCACCCCGACTCTAAGAAGACATCGAGCCCCGCGTGGTCGAGTCGATGAGCCAGTGGAGTCGAGGAACACAGTGCTCGATGCACCATTCCTGATGCACTCAGGGACGAGTCGCACCTCAGATGTGAGGCCGATGGCCTCGGGTGCGAGCCAGAGAACCACTCCAAATCAAGCTGTACTTCCTCTGGAGAGGTTTGAGCAGTGGAAGGTCCCTAGGTTGACGCCAACAACCCAGAGGTACCTGGTGCAGGCCATGCTGAGCCTCAAGGAGGGCAGCCAGGCTGCGCTCCAGGGCGGCCATCCTGCCCTCGAGGCCAGTTGGCTCTGCAGCCAGGCTCGGGTCTTGACGTCATCGAGCCTGGAGCTGGGACCCTCAGAGGGGAATCATAGTGATCAGGCTGGGGGACCGAGAGCAGTGACTCCATGCTCGAGGACAGTCCTGCAGTCAAGGTCTTCGAGGCAAACATGTCCTTTTGCTGCTGATCTCGCTTCTTCCGGCTTTTGACAGACATCTGCAGGCAGAGTGGGCAAAGTCATCATTGTGGTCAGGCTCCAAACAACAGAGGCAGCAACTGTGGCAGGCAGTGATAGACATAGTGCGGGATCACCTGCCACAGTGCTTGAATCCACTCACCACAGACATAGCTGGGAACACAGCACCCGCGAGGTCAAACTCACACATCTTGGTCAGGGAGGGTGTGAGGAAACTCCCGCTCCCACAAAAGAAAAAGTACCCGAAAAATCATGATGCCGAGGCGAGGGTACAATTGGGTGACGGGAAGGTGATCGAAGAACCAACTGACAAAAAGGTGCGAAAAAAACACACAAAGAATAGAAGAAAAATCAACTTCTACTGGGGAAACAGAACGCTTGCAAGACTCCGCAGAAAAAAGAAGACTGAGGTAAGATGGCACCCTTGGGTGGGAAGGTGACCGCACATGTGAGGCCTAACTTCCAAACGTTTTCTTTGAAAGCTGGGGAGTGAATCCGCGCGGGCTCAGTCTGTGCCAACGTCACCCTTATATGAAGATCGACTTCTTGCTTGTTCCCAGAGGAGTTTCTTAGAAAAAGATGATGTTCCGAAGCCCGTCTGGGCTTCGAGGGTGCATCAAACTCTGAGATGCTGGAGAGGGATTGGGCTGGAACCGGCGTCCAATCCCTTTGATGTCCCAACATCAATGCCTCTGGCAGAGACAGGGCACGCGTCTCCAGAATTGGTTATACGATGCTTGGTGCTGATTCAAAGGCCTCAGTGCACTGCATTGCAAACAGGGTTGCCATGCAATTCTCAAGTGCCTTTAGGAGTCGTCTCTCCATGGCTGCCGATTTCAAAAGCTCAGAGGCTGAATAACTTCAATCGATGTACTCAGCACCTGTGTGGGGGTATCTGCAGCTTGGGCTCGGTGATCGGGAGGCTGTCAGTGTCCCTCCAAAACCTTAGAGGTTCAGCAGTCCTCCCTACCTGGCACCTTCAAGGGGCAATCATGCAGCCTGCCATCACCCTCGATGCCATGTCAAAGGATTCCAATGCCAATGCATTCGGGCCTTTTCCCGGGGCTTGGTCCGAACACTCTTTGACATCACCGGGAGGCCAAACAATAGTCTGGGGCAGTGCAGGTGCTCAGCTCAGGCTGAGCTTGAGAGGCCCTTGATGTTGATGCCCCTCCAATGTCCTGAACCTTCTTCGAACGCATAGAGGCCGATGACATTGAGGTCAAAGACAATTTATCAGGCTGTGGAGTACCGAACAGTTTCCCACTGTTTTTCACGACCCTTGAGGCCTCTCCTTGTCATTTGCAGGCACAAGTTACAAGAAGAGGGCTGATGATCAGGTCCTAGGCACTGGAGACACCAATTGTGCTTGTCCATGATGAAAGTGATCCAGACAAACTTGCTGCACTTTTTAAACTCACTGGTTAGTTTTTGAGACACGTTTGGAAAAATAGCCATGGCAAAATCAAACGGTTCAATGGTGGAGAGCCCAACCAGGGCACCGACAGTGGCTCTGAGGAGTAGTTGAAAAATATAAAAGGGGAAAAGATCAATCGAAAAAGAATTGCAACAGCAGGCAGGAAAATTCAAGGCAAGAAAAATCAAAGCAATTAAGCACCCCTGAAGGGGAGAAAGCGATTACCAACAGTGTGTGTACTGGAACACGTCCATGGGGCTCAGCTAAAAAAACCCGAAAGACTGAAGGTGATGACGCTGCTGCAGCAGCAGGCGTGAAGGTGGCACACAAGTGCAATGGAGACTCCCAAAAGCTTCCAATAGAAGTTAGGGTGCGTTCCCACGCAGAGCTCTGTTAGGGATGTCACCTATGCATGAGGACTTGCTGCCTGCTTGTCTATGGAGAATCAATCTATTGGACTACCCATTGAAGCATTATCCTCGTCTCAGTTAATGTTATTTTTGAAACTCTATATGATTAAGCTATTATTATGGCAATAAACCTATCCGTTCCCAATGTATACTATAAAGTTGTAATGCATATCTAATCTTGTCCTGATATAAATCTGTTATTAAAGCTAATGCAAAAGTTGCAATACAAGCACATCTAATCCGTTACTGTATTTCCACCTGTTTACCAGTTAAATGTAATATGTTTAATGTTGTAACATTCCATGTAAACCACTTTGACTATCAAAAGGCGGTATAGAAAAATAGCCAAATAGTGTAGTTACTCACCTGTAACAGGTGTTCTCCAGTGACAGCAGGAATCAGTCCTCACATATGGGTGACATCGGCGCCGATGGAGCCCTCACGTGGAGCAAATCCCCAGCTTTCTAAGAAAGCCTTTGGGAATTGCATCACGCATGTGCGGTCCCCTTCCTGCCCAAGGGTGCCATCTTGCTCAGTCAAATGACATAGCTAAAAAAACGGCAAAATGAACAAATATAATAGGACTGCAACTCCAGGGGAGGAGGGAGGGTCATGAGGACTGATTCCTGCTGTCCCTGGAGAACACCTGTTACAGGTGAGTAACTACGCTTTCTCCAGGAACAAGCAGGAAGTCAGTCCTCACACATGGGACTCCCTAGCTATAGGCTACCGAGACCCTCTAGAAGAGCCGCAGCAGCCATAATAGGAGTTGAACTGAGAACGTAACACTACGGTAGCCTGACACCAAAGGGTTGGAGGGTAGGAGTTGCCTAGACCTCAAACAGGTTACGGAGTACCGCCTGGCCAAAGGCACTGTCCCATCGGGACTCCCTATCCAGGCAGTAATGGGCTGCAAAAGTCGGAACCGAAGACCAGGTGGCGGCCCAGCAGATGTCTGCCAGCAGAACAGAGCGGAAGTGAGCCACTGATGCCGCCTTAGCCCTGACCCGGTGGGCCGTGGACTCGACCTGGCAACGGAAGATCGGCCGCCCTGTATGCCCAGGCAATACAGTCCGCCACCCAGGTGAATAACGTACACTTGGAGACAGGCATCCCCAGCTTACTGGGGTCTTAAGAGACGAAGAGCTGAGAAGCCCTTCGATGTCCCCACTTACGCTCCATGTAGAGGGCCAAAGCCCTCTTACAGTCCAGGGTATGCAGAACTGCTTCTTCCCAACTGGCATGCGGCCTGGGAAAGAAGGTCGGAAGTACCACCTCCTGGTTGAGGTGGAACAAAGAGACCACTTTCGGAAGGAACTTGGGATGAGTGCGAAACACCACCCTGTTCCTATAGAACCGTGTGTACGGTCTATCCGAAACCAGAGCCTGCAGCTCACTCACTTGTCTGGCCGATGTGAGTGCCACCAAGAAAAGCACTTTCCAAGATACGAAGCAGAGATGGCAGGTAGCCATCGGCTCAAAAGGTGGGTGAGTAAGCTGCTCTAAGACCACATTCAAATTCAAATCCCACTCGGTTGCCGGAGGGCAAACCGGGGGCTTCAGCAGAAGTAAACCTCTCAGGAACCTGGACACCAAAGGATGTGCAGAAAGAGGTTGTCCTTCCACTGGAGAGTGGTGTGCTGACAAGGTACTAAGGTGGACTCGGACAGAGTTTGACTTGAGGCCTAAATCTGAGAGGTGAAGCAGGTACTGCAACACCACTGACACTTGGCAGGAGAAAGGATTTTTGCTGTGCTTATCACACCACACCTCAAACCTATGCCACTTAAATGCATAGGTTTCCCTAGTTGATTGCCTTCTTGAGGCTAGCAGTACATCATCTACATTTTTAGGGAGGAGAAGTGGTGCAAGGACTACCCTTTCAGCAGCCATGCCATGCCATCAGGTTGAGAGACCTGAGGTTGGGATGCAGGATAGTGCCCCCCTCCTGGGACAGGAAACAACTGGGTAGGGAAAGAGGTCAGACAAAAGGAGAGGGGAGGTCAAAAGCTAGTACAAATAAGTGAGTCTTGAGATTGCGTTTAAAGGTGGGATGATGGGTCTCTAGGCGTAGGGAGGAAGGGAGAGCATTCCAAAGAGCGGGTACGGACTCAGTAAAAATCCTATCATGTTGCTGCTGCCTGTTCCTCAAGGCCTTGGAAGACATTTTCCTACACGGGCCACAGACCTTTGGGTCGTGGTCGGGCCTGAGGCAACGGAGGAAGCAGTGGTATGCGTCGGTGAGGGACATTAACTTCGTACACCGACCACACTTCTTAAACCCGCTGGCAGCCATCGGGGGGGGGGGGGGCGGGAAGGGCCCCTGCGAGGTCAAACGACTGGGTTGCCAGTGAAAAAGAAAAAGAGCGTGAACGCTAGTCACAAAGGATAAAAACTGAAAATTTGGACCAGACTCGATACCGGTGTACCGAGCCGAGGCGGGAAGGGGAACCGGCGTCGAACCGGTCAGGCAGAAAAGAATTTTTACTGACTTTTAACACTTTTAAACACTTTTTTCGCTAGGGAACTTCGGCGATGTCTGTTGGGCTCCGCGGAAAAAAGGAGACTGAGCAAGATGGCACCCTTGGGCGGGAAGGGGACTGCGCATGCGTGATGCAATTCCCAAAGGCTTTCTTAGAAAGCTGGGGGGGGATTTGCTCCGCATGAGGGCTCCGTCGGCGCCAACGTCACCCATATGTGAGGACTGACTTTCTCCTTGTTCCTGGAGAAAAATCAATAAACAGGAAATAAAGAGTCAAGATCCAATAGCAGACTTGAAGAGGTGAGTTTTTAGCCTGGAATTGAATAGGACCAGAAATGGAGCCTCAAACACCAATTCAGGTAGTCTGTTCCAGGCATGTAGCTAAGACAACTTCCCTGTACGCAGTTTAAGCCGGAACCAGAGGAATTTGAGATTGAACTGGAATCGCTTCCTCCGATTTTAACGCCGCTCAACCAAGAAAGTGGGTGTGAAGTTGTTGGACAGTTACAACCCACGTCGGACTTGTCCTCACAGCATTGGCTGATATGTGCGCTTTCAGTGGCATTGGCACTGTGTTTGTGTTTTTTAATCTGGTGTGTGGGATTTCTCTCCCCAGAGTAGGGGGTGTGGAGGCTTTGGTGAAAAGGATATTAGAGATGAGTACACCAACGATAGGGCCTATTCCACAGGCAATAGTAGATGAATTGCTTCGAGCCCTGGTCCCAGCCCCTACGCCCTTAGTGGTTCATGATCATACATATGATCCGCATGCTCCTTGGGCAAAACATGGTGTTTTTTTATAATGTGTTTCATTCTCACATTTATTCCTTAATTCAGCGTTTTAACATTTTCAATTGCGCTGTGTGCTTACCTCACCCGGCAGCTACGCAGTTTGGGTTTTTGCCTAGACCTCGACCTATTTCTCTGCAAGAATTAAAGGAGTTGTCTGTGAATGAAACTTTATTCAACCTTACTGTAACATGGCCAGACGTGGCAACCTCTGCTCCAAGAATTATCAGCCCTCAACCAGTTACCAACCCTCCTATTTGTTTCCAGCGAAAGGGGGTTTATCCTGTGGAGGAAACCCCTTTATCTAGTTGTCAGACCATTATGACTAACAATCATGTGCATTTGGTAATGGACAATCCTACAGTGAGTTCTATACGAGCCCATTCTAATCTGAAGGTTGTTAATGTTCTCACTGATCCTAAAACTCGTCTTGACCAGTATGAATTACAGTATTATGACCAGGGTGGGCTACCAATATATGGAAAGTATAGATTGGAGAAAAGCAAAGATGGTTCAGGATATGGCTATGTTAATAACTATATATATCTCTATTTAGGATATTATCACCCGTGGTTAAGGGATATTTGGCCTGGGACTGAAGTTCTGCTTACAGAACCTAAAGATTACAAAATTTGGCCTGATGGACTCCTTGCCCTGATAGGTCATTATTTTGTGTGTAGAACCTTAGCTTATGTTCGGTTGCCTGCTGATTGGTCTGGCAATTGTTACATAGCTACCCTTGACCTGCCATGGAAATTGGTCCCTTATGAATCTTTACTTGGAGTGTCCTTTAGCCATCATCGCAGAGCTGCAGATGACCACAGTGCAGATATAAGTGCAGCACGTAAATTGCTAGATGATACTACTATGCTTACCCAACAAGAAGTAAGCACCTTCACTGGAACAGTTTGGCTTAGTACTTTTGGTGCCATACGTCCTACAGCACATTATGGTGAACAATTATTGCGAATATATGCCCTGATAGAAGTAACAGTTCAGGATTTGACTGATGCCCTCACAGTCATGCAAGGTACTGTAGAGAAACTAACTGCTTACTCCGCCCAAAATCGTATGGCCTTGGATTATTTATTAGCCAAGGAAGGCGGAATTTGTGGGGTCGTACACGAGCACTGCTGTATGCTTGTTGACTCCCAGAGCAAGGTGGTAACTGGTATTTTAGATCAGGTAAGAAAAGATTCTCCAGGACCAAGCAGGAAGTCAGTCCTCACATATGGGTGACGTCGGCGCCGACGGAGCCCCCGTGTGGAGCATTTCCCCAGCTTTCACAGAAAGCCTTTGGGAATGCAGCACACATGCGCGGTCCCCTTCCCGCCCAAGGGTGCCATCTTGCTCAGTCTTCTTTTTTCCGCGGAACCCGACGGATGTGTTTCGTTTTCACCTGAGAAAAAAATTGATTTTTTGCGTGGATCCGTGTTTTTCTTCGGTTCGACGCCGGTTTCCCTTTCCTGCCTGGGCCCGGTACACCGGTATCGAGCCCGGACTTAATTCTTTTGTTTTTGTCCTTTGTGACTAGCGTTCGCGCCATTTTTCTATTTTTCCCTGGCAGCCCTGTCTTTTGACCTTGCAAGGGCCCTTTTTACCCCGATGGCTGCCAGCGGGTTTAAAAAGTGTGATCGGTGTAAGAAACTGATGTCTCTCACCGACACACATGACTGATGCCTCCACTGCCTTGGACCCGATCATGACCCACTGATCTGTGGACCGTGTGGGAAAATGCCCTCGAAGGCGTTGAGGAGCCGTCAGCATCAGAAGGAAAGAATCTTCTCTGACTCCGCGTCCGGATGGGCCCGGACTTCGTCAGAGGCCTCGACGTCTCGGGACTCCGGTCCCGACCATCGCCGGGGTTCCTCTGAGAGGGTGTCTCCCTCGCGGGAGCAGCGCAAGAACAAGAAACCCGCGAGGGCGGCGTCGGTGGACGCACTTGGTTCCTCGAGGGCCAAGTCGCATAGCCCCGACCGCCGTCCCGGGTCTTCGGAGTCGGAGAGGCCTGGTAAACAACCTAGTGTAGAGACAGAGTCCACGAGTCACGTGAGTACTGTAGTCCTCGTGGACCCTCCTCCGGGGGAGCCGCCGTCGGGGCCCGAGTCGGGGGGCTGCTGAGTCTCCTGAGCTCGGACTCAGCTTGACGGCCTTGGAGAGCAGCTTGGCTGCCTTCATGGAACAGCAGCGGGCACTGATCACCGGTCTCACCGGTGCATCTGCCCCGACCACCGGGACATCGACGTCCAAGTCGACCCCGGAGGCCGAGCCTATCCTCGAGACCATGCGCTCTCGAGTCGATCCTCGGCCAAGGTCTCCCTCGGCCTCCCATTCGGGACCAAGGTCATCGACGCCGGTACCCTCGGCATCGGGGCTGATGGCATCGGTGCCTGCCCGACAGGAGCCACTCGATTCCTCCTCCGAGGGGTCGGGCTGGGAAACGGAGGACGAGGAGTACCCGGACACTTTTCGGACCCGGTGTGTTCCTTCGGACTCTGTGGTGAAGAGCGCCCTCCTGAGGAAATGGAGACTGAAGGAAATCCTGAAATGCAGCAGGATTTACACAGGATTTACAATCCTAAAAGGAAAAAAAAGCCCTCTTCTGGTGAGCTGAGAATGAAGACCAGCCCAGGGGAGGAGTTGAGCAGTGCTGATTGGGCACACCCAGGGGTTGGACGGGGTGTGTCTGAGAAAGAATCCCTTTATGAAGTGGTGAAGGACGCTTCTAAACAGATTAAGGGGATCAAGAAGAACAAGAAGAGAGAGAATAGCTTGAAGCAGAATTCCCAGGAGCAGAGGACCTGTGAGCAGAGGGCCTGGAAGCAGAAGCAGAATAGCTGTGAGAAACAGGAAAGCCATGAGCAGTTGACCAGGAAGCAGTTTGGCTGCACGTCTGAGCCTGGTAGCAGCAGAGGACCTGCAAGGATCTTAACAGGTGCTTGGAAAGGAAGTCCTGCGAGAAGTGGACGAAGCCCTGGTTTAGAGTCTTGGGAAAAGGCAGAGCCCTCGTGGATACAGTTTTGACCGGAGAGACCCAGAAGCACTCACAGCTGCAAAGCTTTTGAGCTACCTAAAAGGAGAGGAGCCTGGCAGAAAGACAGCAGTTTCTATAGGAACCTGGATAGAGAAGGTAAAGTTTCAGCTCCTATATTTAAGGCTGTTTTAAAAGATCCCAATTGTTACCCTGAGTCATTCAAGCCAAGAGCTGAAGGGGGAAACATTATTGACTGGGAGAAAAACTCAGTGTGGGCTGACAACGGTTTGTCAGGAACTGAACAGGCTGAATTGCTCCTTCAGGACTTTAAAGAGTTCTTAGAATTGAAAGCAGGCAGACAGTCAAAGCTGAATGAGGACAATAGCTCTGTGCAGTCAGAAGATTTTATGCAAGTGGAAAATGCCTTACCTTTGATAAACTCTGACGATAATAGCATGGACTGTTCAATATGCTGTAAGGAAATAGCAGTATAACAAAGCTTGCCTGTACCTTGTGTGAAAAGAATACAACGTGGCAGTTTCTGCTGCCGTGCTCTGAAAACCTAATTGTTTGCACCTGAGTTTGAGTTCACACTGTGAAGGGAACAGTGATTGCATGAGGCCGCAATATATGTAAGTCACCTCTTGAGGCAGAGCTGAGTTAAGCTCCATAGAAGAAAAGCTGATCTCACTTTACGTTGTCTTATATTCCTGAGTTTCTTCTGTTACCATTTAAAGCACCATTTATGTTCATGTATCTGAATTTTGATACGCTGGAGGAATCTCCCCAACACGAATAAAATATTCTTGCAAAGCCTTACCGTCTCTGGCGCAACTACATTTATCAGTGAGAGAAAGGAGAACAAAACTACATCTCCCATCATTCCAAGGGAATAGTTTTAATCCATTCCTCACGGGACAATAGGCCACTCCTGTCCTTTAGCCCTAGGGCGGGGGCAGGAGCATCGCAACTCACCGGAGTCTGAGCCTCGGAGACGTTCCCCCCCGCCCCCTCCCAGAGGACACCCAGTTCTCGGACTTCGTGCGGGACATGGCTCGAGGCCCTGCAGTATGACTCTCCTCCCAAGGAGGCCTTTACTGTACCGGTTCCTCCGATGCTGGAACGGTTGCTCTTCCGCATGTGGGAGGCGCCGGCCTCGACACCGGTTTTGAGCAAGCGGGTCGATTCCATCTATCGAGTCCGCAAGAGCCCCGGGTTCCAGAAGGCACAGCTACCGCACCATTCCATGGTTGTGGAATCGGCCATGCATCGGCTGAAGAGTCAGAAGATGCACTCCTTGGTACCTCCCGGCTGGGAGGCCTGGAACCTGGATGCCCTTGGTAGAAAGTGCTTCAAGGGCTCTATGCTTGCTTGCCGTGTCCAGACCTACCAGCTGTACATGGGCATGTACCTTCGAGACCTGGCAAAGGAGATTTCCGGGTTCTCTGCTGGTCTCTCTGAGGAACCTTTGCAGAGGTTCACAGCCTTGTCAACTGGGATCTGAGAATGTTCAAAGTTTATGTCTCGAGCAGCTTATGATGGCTTCGAGGCTTCGGCCCGAGTAGCCGCGGCCGGCATTGGTGCATGCCGTCAGGCCTGGCTATAGTCATCGGACCTTGAGCCATGGGTGCAGGACAAGTTGGTCGATGTCCCCTGCCAAGGTGAAAACCTCTTTGGCAAGCCAATGGCTGAAAAAGCTGCAGAACTCGTGTCCGACATTCTCACCAGGACAAGGTTGTCCAGGAAGACCTCTGCCCCTTCTCAAAAGAAGAAGGGCTCGGGGAAAAAGTCCTTTTACCCGAGAAAGTCATCTGCCTACAAATCTTACCCTCAGTACCAGGCCTCCACAGCTCCCCAACAGGGTCAGCAGGCCAAGGGGCAGGGACATGGGCCCCGTAGGCAGAAAACCCCCAAGCCACCAGCTCCGGCTCCTGCACAGCAAGGAGCAGGGTTTTGACTCCAGTGGCATAGACTCTCCTCCTCAGCTGGCCCCTCTCAGCACAGGAGGCCAGTTGACCCTGTATGCCCACAGGTGGTCAGCTGTAACAAGGGATACCTGAGTGCTAAGCATAGTCCAGAGGGGCTATCTGCTCCATTTCTACCAGGTACCCCCCTCCTACTTTCCAGGGGAGCCTCCAATACTCCCTCTGCACAGGAAGCTACTCCTGCAGGAGTTAGCAAGTCTTCTAAAGGAGCAGGCGGTGGAACCGGTGCCCCAACACCTGAGAGGTCAAGGCTTCTATTCCAGGTACTTCCTGATACCAAAAAGGACAGGAGGCCTCCGGCCCATCCTAGACTTGCGAAATCTAAACAAGTTCTTGGAGAGGGAAAAGTTCAAGATGCTTACCCTTGGAATACTGCTGCCCTACCTCCAGCAGGGAGATTGGCTATGCTCCTGATATATATATATATATATATATATATATATATATATATATATATATATATATAAAGAGAGACTCACTTAATAACAAGAAGGGGTAAGACCTGCTTGAAAATATGGATAGAGAACCCCTTACTGGTTACACGTGGGAGAACCACATAGGTGGTTACATGGAAACCAGTGGAATGTTCCTAGTCAGAAGGATAGGTCTAGATGTCTTTAAATTCTAGACTTTGAATAACCAGATATGGAGATCTACGTGAAGGGGTGCAGAGAAATCCTTAGTCTTAAGACCAGAAGTCTGGATCCTTCTATAACTTCAGTGTGGAGAAAGAGACTCAATATAAGGGCATACCATATTTGCCCATCTATGAGGGCAATATGAGTATAATGCGTTCTTTGTTCAGCGTAAGCTCCAATGAAGTACTGGAGATTAGAAGGAATACACTAGACAAGGACCAACTGCAGTGAAAAGAAATACATCCCTGTTGGAAGAGTTCCACTGGAGATGTGGAACAACTCAAGGAATTAAACAATTCTTTATGCTTTTACGTAATCTAAGCCCTGGTATATTTTCCCTAAAATGAAATTTTAAGGAAGATGGTAGAGTGGGAAAAAAACGGTCATGTGGGAGCATGACTGGGGAAAACCCTTTAACCATCTGGAAGTTACCCACCAGGAATGGCTCTGACGCTCTCTAGCAAAGGCCCATAGTTGCAGAGCTTTTTGTAGAATTGCAGAGAGCATGTTGTAGGTTGCTTAGGTGAGATCTGGCTGTTTAATTGCCAGTATGCAACCTAATCTATTCTGTGGGAGCCAAAGAATTGAAGATGGCTAAGAATAGTAGACAGGCCGGTTGCCTGCAACGATAAATTGTCCAAGTAGGTTTTGGAACCTCTCTTGGAATTATCTGTTATTAAGGCAGCAGAAGAGGTTAGGTCCTATAGATTGGAAAAGGACCGACAGACATAATTAGAAGTGATAAAACTCAATTATGGTCTGATAAGCTGTCTTAAAAAAATATATTTGAAAAGATTGCAGAGGGAGGAAACTCTGTATGGAAATCATTTACTGGAGTAGGTATTGAAGACAATCCTATGGCTTAAAGGGTAAGCCCTCCAGTCAAATAGTATCACCCTTGGAGTGAAGTCTCGAGTAAGAGGGATAGAAAGTAATACAGAGCTGTGAAGACTTACAATTAGGTAAGTCTGTGAAAAGTGTAAAGCTCCCCTGCAGTCAAAAATATGAGAAATCCTCGTACAGGACAACTGTCAAGGTAAAGGGCATAGCATACCTTGAAATTAGTTGTTACTCTTCTATTTGCTTTAAAAGGAGAGGAGAAACCTGTTACCTGTAGGGCATGACTATCCTTAATAGCTCTAAGAGCTAAAAGAATCGATTCCTCTTGGCAAAGGATTCATGCCTAAAGTGGAGTATTGAGACAGTGTATCACTGACCTCTCAGTAAGGATGAGAAGAACTGTAAACGCTTCTGTTGTTAAGAAGTTGCGGTTCTGAAACTCAACAGGAAAAAGAGATTTAATGAATAAAAGATCAGAAACCCTGCGATTGTTGGGTTTGCTGAGCCTGTTGAGGCTTTGGTTTTCTTAGCCTGGTATGATGTTGCCCTTTTTTGGAAACATCTGCATGATGGGTAGAAGATGAATAAAACTTTTTCTCCTTAGGGGGATAAAGTTTGTTAGGAGATTTTTTATTAGCTGGGATAGAGGAAAGTTTTGACAAGCCTCTGCAAGCAATAATATCAGTGTTTAACTGATTAGCTTGGAATAAAGCATCCTTGTTAAAGAGATTTTCACCAGTACAAGGAGTATTTCCCAGCCTTTCTTGTACCCATTTGTCCAAGTCTGAAGCTTGGAGCCAGGCCATACGTCGTGCTCCTATGGCTATTGCAGAAGCTCTGCTAATAGACTCAAAACAGTCCAGGGAAGCACGATGAAGGAATTTAGAGACATTTTGAGCATGACTGACTAATAAGAGAAAGTCTGCTCTTTTATGTTCTTGAAGAAAAGGGATCAAAAGCTTTAAGTTCTTTGTGATCTCTTCAAGAGATAATCCCATATAGAAAATATATGAGATAATTCTTGCTGAAAGCATGGATGCCTGGAAGCATTGACGTCCAAAGGCATCTGAAGTCCTAGACTCACGACCTGGCGGATAAGAAGAGTGCTTCTTTGCACTCTTAATCCGCCCCATTGCTGATTCTACAATACAATGAGGAGGAAGTTGAGTCTTTTGAAAACCTGGAGAAGTTGGCACCTTGTACATAGTGTCAAGTGTCTTAGAATGTGGGGATACAGTTAAAGGAGTTTCCCACATTCTTAATAGTAGATCCTATAAGGTCTGATGCAAAGGAAGTATGATAACCTCCTTTGGAATCCAGGGGAATTGCAGGGCCTCTGAATCCCCTGGTAGGGATTCTTTACCAGGTATAGAAATGGCAGTAACTTTGCCATATCAAGCAGAAAAGCTTGAAAAGAAATCTCCCTTGAGGAGGACCCTCTAAAATGAGGGGAAAAGGCTAGACTTGTTGAAAAATTAGCCTCGGTACCGATGGATTCATCCCAGTCATTGGGATCGGAAGACTTGAAAGGATGAAGCATCGGGTTTTCGCTAAAGCGATGTCTTCGGTACTGCCCCAGGCCGGTACCGAGACGAGTCGGTACCGAATCCTCCATGCTAGAGATCTATTCCAGGCTCGGCATCGAAGGAAGCGAGCCTGTCGAAGCAAGCATGGATGGTACTGACACCGATGCTGATGTCGATACCGGTATCGAAGCCAATACCGATACTCGAGGAAAGGTCTGCAGCAACTCCAGCGGTACCGAAGTAACCGAGAGCGCTAGACTACGTTCATCGGTGAGGAGTGTTTCATCCATCACCATAGCCGATGCCGTGGTGTCGGTACCGCTCGAAGCGGCCACAACCCCCGAGCATGGCCCAGGTATGTTCATCGAGGTAAGAACCCCGGGAACAACCTGGAGCCCCGTTAATGCTTTGGAGCCCGAAGACTCCCGCCGGGGCTTTATTGCCAAATTGTCCTCGAGGGCAAGGCCAGAGCCATCTCGATGCTTGGAAGGAGATCTACCACTCGAGGACTGGCTAGTCTTTACAGACTTTTGTTTGGTTACCTGATCCTGTGAAAAAGAAGATATTCTAGCTGGTAACATCGCGTGCGATGTGAACCGGGTATCGAGTTGTGCTCGATCCTGAAGACTTCTTCTGTTTGAGCTCCAGCAGGAAAGACACTCCAGTGGGTAATGGTCAGGACCTAAACATTTTAGACACCAAGTATGAGTGTCTGAAAATATATCTGTACCGCCACACTTTGAGCATTTCTTAAGGATAGTGGCTGACTTTTCCATAATGGAAGAATAGAGGCCTAGTGGCTTAGAAACAGTCAGGCACTAAGTAGGAAAATTTTCTAAAGAAAAGAAGAAATTCTTTAGTAAAAAGAAAGTAAAGCACCGGCGGTACCGGTGGAGTCGGGGGAAGGCAGACGCGACCACAAAAAAGTAAAAATAAAAAGAAGAATTTTCTGCGGTGACAGGAATACGTCCTGCTGGCTCCGCAGAAAACAGAAAACTGATGAGAGGGAAGTGAATGGGCGGGAAGGCAGCGCGCAAGCGTGTGGGATGCTCCCTAAAGCTTTCTTTTTGGATGCTGGGGAGCGTTACCGCGCAGGCTCCGTCGGTACCAACGTACCCATATGTGAAAACTCATTCCTGCTTGTTCCTGGAGATTAAAAGCCCCGACCTCGAAGGTGGGGAGGGACCTTCTCGACTGCCTGTTGGGCAAGGAGGGAGTGCAATTCCCGCTGCAGCAAAACCTGGTGCGTGGGAAGTCGAGGAGGCTCTGCCGGGGAGAAAGGGGGGTAGAAGCCTGTCGAAGTGGAGGCGATATCCCTCCAGGATGACCTGGAGGACCCAGGTGTCCGAGGTGATCAGCGCCCACGATGGGGAGAAGTAGGACAGGCATCCCCCCATGGGCTGCCGTATCGCCAGAGGGCGAGGGGCTATGCCACTGGCATCAAAACCCAAGGGGTTGGGGGGGGGCCGGCATCCGGGCCCTTCGGTTTACAATGACTTTGGCCGGGCTTTCCCTGCGCAGGAGTGGTCGGTGTGGGATTAGCAGGGTATGGCGGGTAGCCGCGATACTGGAGACCTTTCCTGGCAAAGAAGGGCTTCTTGGTGGACTGCTTCTTCCGAGGCAGGGTAGAGGTCTTGCGGGAAAGATGGGTCCTCGTGACATACTCCGTCTCTATCTCTGCTGCCTTCTCCTCCATCGGCTTACCAAAAAGTTGTTCGCCAAGGCAGGGCACGTCCAGGAGCTTCTCCTGCACCCACTGCTCCAAATCCTAAGATTGGAGTCAAGCCTGGCGGCGGGCTCTGATGCCCGCGGCCGCCACCCGAGCCGATGTCTCGAAGCCATCATAGGAGGCTCGAGAGATATACTTAGAGCAATCGGCCACTGATTTCAACAGGGTGCGGAACCTGTCGAGGGGCTCACCCTCGAGGCCCGCAGAGAAACCTCCCAGTTCTTTTGCCAAGTCGCAGAGGAACATACTGATATATAGTTGGTATGCCTGGATGCGTCAAGAGAGCATGGAACCTTGATAGGCCTTGCAGCCAAGGGCATCAAGGGCTCTCGATTCTTGGCCCAGCGGGACCGATGAATGGGACTTCAGGCTCTTCTGCTTCCTCATGGCCGATTCCATCACCATCGAAGTGTGTGGAAGTTGGGTCTTTTGGAAGCCTAGCACTTGCTGCACCTTGTACATTGTGTCAAGGTGCTTGCTCACAACGGGAACCGAGGCCAGGGCCTCCCACATGTGGAGCAATAATCAGGAGAGGATCGGCGGCACCGGGACGGTGAGGGATTCCCTGGGCAGAGCCTCATACTGAAGAATATCAAGTTCTTCAGCACGAGGGTCCTCGGCCTGGGTGACCAGGTTAAGAGCCCGAGCCATGTCCCGAACAAACACCAAAAAGGAGGGTCCGACGGAAGATCCCGGTGGGTGTGGGTCTCCGGGGATGTGTCCCCATCGGATTCCCAATCTGAGAAATCGGTCGAGGGATCCGAGCCGGGCGGTTCACCCTGTCCGATGGGTGGTGGCCTAGAGCCGGAGGCCCTGGATGATCTCGCCCCTAAAGAATGGGAGTGCGAGTGAGACTGACGTTGAGGACCCTCATGAGGCCCGTGGCTCTCGGGGGTTTCCTGGACGGATTTCGGTGTCCTAGGTGAGGGACCTGTGGTCTCTGGGCGCAGGTCAGCGAAGCTGGCCGTGACCGCCTGCTGGGAAGCAATGAACGCAGAGTTCTGAGTGTCGTCTGGAATGCGATACTACAGGGGGAAAACCTACCGGAGGGAGACGGCCGAGGGCGCCACCGGAGACTCTGAGGCGGCCTTTCAAAAAAATTTTTATTTTTTATTTTTTATTATTATTATTTTTTATTTAGCTGTATTTATATCCCGCTTTTCACCGGGTCAAAGTGGTCAATTGGGAGATACATTTAACACGAGGGGATATGACACACATACGCTAATACTTACAGGGAACATGGGCAATGGAGGGTTAAGTGGCTTGCCCAAGACCACAAGGAGTGCCTATAGGACTAGAAATCCCAGTCCCTCCGGCCTGAGATTGCTGTCCCCAGGTGGGACTTGAACCCCCGGCCCTCCAGCCTGAAGTACCTTGACCTAACCACTAGGCAACTCCTCCCTGTCTTCGGACTTCTGCTTACGGCTGAGCAGGGCCTTAGAGGACATTGTCCTGCAGAGTGAACAGAGCTCTGGGTCACGGTCGGCTCCCAGACACCTTAGACAACAGTCATGAGTGTCCGTAAGCAACATGTTCCTACAGCATCTATCGCATTTTTTAAAACCGGTGGCCATGGGGGCAAAAACGGCCCCTGCGAGGTCGAAGACTCACGCGGTCAGCGGTTGGGAAGAAAAAAGGGTGCGAATCCCGGGAGAAGTATTTGTACGAAAGGTATCCTCGTAAGCTCCAAAAGAGAGCAAGGGGAGGACGGGTAGAGGACCGGTGCAACCAGAAAAAAGAACTAAGAGCCTGTTAAAGCAAGGAAAATCAAACTTTTTCTGAGGGACGAGGATGTGCATCCGAAGGGCTCTGCGGAAAAATGGAGACCGAGCAAGATGGCACCCTTGAGCGGGAAGAGGACCACTCATGCGTGGTAGCATTCCCAAAGGCTTTCTTTGAAAGACAAGGAATTGCTTCACACGGGTTCCGTCGGTGCCGACGTCACCCATAAGTGAGAACTGACTTCCTGCTTGTTCCTGAAGAATCAGACCTTTAAATACTTAAAGGGAAATAATGAACAAACGTACGTCTTCCAAAGACAGGGAAGCTGTAAAACTAGAGGGCATAAAGCACAGTTACCTGTAACAGGTGATCTCGGGGAACAGCAGGAATAAGTCTTCACATATGGGTATCGTCGGTACCGACGGAGCCTGCGCGGGAACGCTCCCCAGCATCCAAAAGGAAAGCTTTTGGGAGCATCCCACAGCGCCTGCGTGCTGCCTTCCCGCCTTTCCTAACCGCCTCTCTCCAGTTCAAGTTTTAAAGCTGAGAAAGAGAGAGTGAGGAAAGGAAAGAAAGATAGAGAGATACAACTCCTAGGGGAGGTGGGTGGATTGTGAAGACTTATTCCTGCTGTTCCCAGAGATCACCTGTTACAGGTAAGTAACTGTGCTATCTCCAGGAACAAGCAGGAATGAGTCTTCACATATGGGGACTCCCCAGCTAGAGATGCCTGGGAGATCATCCAGGTTGTGAGTCCCTGGAAAGGGCTCTACCTCCCCCCATGAATCTCAGGCATCCAGCCAGGGATGGAGGGTAGGAGTTGATTAGGTATGGAACAGGTGTTTGAGAACAGCCTGACCAAACAAGGCATCCCGGCGAGAGTCCTTGTCCAAGCAGTAGTGGGCTGTGAAGGTATGAACCGAGGCCCAGGTGGCCGCTCGACAGATTTGGTCAATGGACACAGAATTTAGATGAGCCATAGAGGCTGCCATGGCCCTCACATTGTGAGCTGTGACATGGCCTTCCAGAGAAAGGTTCTTACTCTGGTAGGCGAAAGAAATACACTGAGCAATCCAATTGGACAGAGTTCTCTTAGAGACTGGAAGTCCTAAATGAGAGGGATAAAAAGCAACAAAGAGTTGAGAGGACTTTCTATGTTGCTGTGTCCTTTTGTAAGTAAAAAGCAAGAGCTCTCTTACAATCCAGGGTATGAAGATTCCTCTCCGCACTTGATGCATGAGGTCCTGGAAAAAAGACAGGTAAATAAACCTCCTGGTTCAGATGAAAAGGAGAGACCACTTTAGGCATAAAGTGTGGATTAGTCCTAAGGACTACCTTGTCATGATGGAACCTTGTGTAAGGAGGATTAGCCACCAAGGCTTGCAGCTCACTGATGCGGCGAGCTGAAGTGACTGCAATGAGAAAAATAACCTTCCAGGAAAGAAATTTCAAGGAGGTAGTGGCTAAGGGTTCAAAGGGTGGCTTCATAAGCTGGCCAAGAACCAGATTAAAGTCCCATGCCACTGGAGGTGGTCTGATGGGAGGTTTAGTCAAAAGAAGGCCTCTCATGAATCTTGATATAAGAGGATGAGAGGAGATAGGCTGTCCATTGAGAGGCTTAAGGGATGCTGCAATAGCACTCAAATGGACTCTTACTGAATTCGTTTTAAGGCCTGCATGGGATAAATGCAGCAAATACTCTAGTAAAGAATGCAGAGGTATTGCAAGAGGGTTAAGACCCTTCTCTGCACACCAAATGGTAAACCTTTTCCATTTAAAAGCATAGGAACGTCTAGTGGAAGGCTTTCTGGAAGCATGAAATATATCCTTCACTTGCTGAGAAAGATGCAAATCTTGAAGGTCTAGGCCTTCAGCAACCAGGCTCTGAGGTGAAGAGACTGGGGATATGGGTGCCACAATGTTCCCTCCTCCTGGGATAGGAGGTCTGGAGCAGAACCCAAGTCCAGGGAGGGAGCTTGGGAGAGATGTAGAAGTAGAGGGTACCACACCTGGCATGGCCAATGTGGTGCTATGAGAATCATAGACCCCTTGTCTCTCTGAAGTTTGAAGAGTGTCTTGGGAATTAGGGGAATGGCTGGAAAGGCATAAAGGAAGTCTTGCCTCCAGTGAAGGAGGAAGGCATCCCTGGCCTGAACTCCCTAACACGGAATTTTGGAACAGAATCGGGGAAGACTGGCATTCCAAGGACTTGCAAACAAGTCTATGTCTGGGGTTCCCCAAATTCGAAAGATCCTGGCTATTTGGTCCCCATAGAGGGACCATTCGTGTGGAAGCAGAACTCGACTGAGTCTGACTGCCCAAGAGTTTTGAACCCCTGGAAGATACACTGCCATCAGATGAATCTGATGCTCTCTGGCGAAGGCCCACAATCTCAGAGCTTCGTTGCAAAGCGACAGAGAGCCAGTCCCGCCCTGCTTGTTCACGTAGAACATGGCTACCTGGTTGTCCGTGTGGATGAGGACTGTCTTGTAGCTGAGCAGGGTGTGGAAGACTCTGAGAGCTAGAAAAATTGCTCTGAGCTCTAAGAGGTTGATATGTAGAGATGTCTCCTGTAAAGACCAGATGCCTTGAGTGGAGAGATCTTGAAGATGAGCTCCCCAACCTCTTGGAGAGGCATCTGTTGTAAGTGTTGCTTGGGGTAACACCTGTTGAAAGGGGGACCCCAGCAACAGATATTGAGGGGACTTCCACCACTGAAGGGACCAAAAGAGGCGACTGGAGGTTGCTATTTTGTCTGACAGGCACCCTGATGCCTGGGTCCATTGGGTGGAGAGAGTCCACTGAGCTGCCCTCATGTGAAGGCGAGCGTAAGGAACCACATGCACAGTGGATGCCATGTGGCCTAACAGTTTTAACATCTCTCGAGCAGTTAAATGGGATTTTAACTGAATTTGTGAGGCTAACTGCACCAAGCATAGGCAACGGGCCTGGGGAAGATAGGCCCTTGCAGTTGTGGTATCCAGCAAGACCCCTATGAACTCTAGAGACTGAGTAAGGGTGAGATGGGATTTTGGAATGTTTACTACAAGTCCCAGATACTGAAGGATACGCCTTGTGCAGGTTAGAGAAGTCTGGGCCTCTGACTGGGATGGAGCTCGAATGAGCCAGTCGTCCAGATATGGGAATACGAATATTCCTAGAGTGCGTAGAAATGCTGCTACTACTGCCATGCATTTTGTGAACACCCTCGGTGCAGAAGCCAGACCAAAAGGAAGCACTCTGTATTGATAGTGCTTTCCTTGATAAAGGAACCGAAGGAACCTTCTGTGTGTTGGATGGATGAGGACATGGGTGTACGCATCCTTGAGGTCTAGAGAGCAAAGCCAATCCTGACTCTGAAGGTATGGAAGGAGAGTACCGAGAGAAATCATCTTGAATTTCTCCTTGCATAGAAACTTGTTCAATTCTCTGAGATCTAATATGGGTCTGTAGCCCCCTGTTTTCTTTGGGATAAGAAAGTAGGGGGAGTAGAACCCTGAGCCCTGTTGAAGAAGGGGTATTTCTTCTATTGCCCCTTGGGCAAGAAGGGTAGTAATCTCTTGAACCAGAAGGTCGAGGAGAGATGTCTGAGAATTGAACTGTCTCACCATGGTGTGAGGAGGAAGGTTTAAGAAATGAAGCTTGTACCCCTCCCTTATGATGGAGAGGGTCCATTGCTCTGCTGTGATTTGTTCCCATCTGGGAGCAAAATAAACCAACCTTCTTGGAATGGTGAGAGGCTCTGGATGTTCTAGAGCCAGAAAGGTTAAGCTCTCTAGTTGTAAGTCAAAGGCCCTGAGGAGGCTGAGGCTGTTGGGCCGTAGCAGTCCTAGCAGCCTTAGGCTTGGCCTGTTTCGGTTGTTGCTGTCTCTTTGTAGCAAAACGACCTGCAGTAGATGACTGCTGACCATAAGCAGAATAATATTTCCCTTTTTTGGGAAAAAATCCTTTTTTGAACAACCTTTTCTTAAAAGGAGCAGAAGTAGACTTTGAAAGTCTATCTAAAGCAGAATTCTCAGCATCCATTTGGGTGGCCTTTGCTTGCCAATCTTTGCCAAACAGGTTTTCACCTGTACAAGGAAGGTTTCCTAGTCCATCTTGAACCCAAGGTTCCAAATCAGAAGCTTGTAACCAAGCAACTCTGCGTGCACCTATGGCAATGGCCGAGGCTCTGCTGGCACATTCAAAAGAGTCAAAGGCTGCACGGTTGGAAAACTTGGAAATATCCTGGGCATGTTTGAGCCAGGTGAGGAACTCTTCCCTTTTATCTTCTGCAATAAAAGGAGATAAAGTTTGCAGGTGATCTGTAACCTCTTTTAGAAACATCCCCATATAGAGACAATAGGAGTTGATTCTGGCAACAAGCATACTGGCCTGGAAAATTCTCCTTCCAAAGGCATCTAAGGTTCTGCATTCTCTACCTGGAGGAGCAGAAGAGTGCCTTTTTGTACTCTTTATCTTCTTCATAGCAGACTCCACCACAATGGAGTGGTGAGGGAGCTGAGTCTTATGAAAGCCAGGACAAGGAGGAACACGATACATGGTGTCCAACCTGCGAGAATGGGGGAGAAGTGGTGAGAGGAGTCTCCCATATGCCCAACATGTGATCATAAAGAATCTCATGTATTGGTAAAGTGGCTGCCTCTTTAGGAGCCCTAGGATATTGTAAAATATCTAATTTATTTGCTCTAGGCTCTGTCTCAGAGGCCACTGAGATGGAAAGACCCCTGGCCACTTCCCTAATGAAGTCTTGAAAAGACAAGTCCTCTGGAGGAGACATTCTCCTTTTTGGAGAAGAGGGCTCCTGAGGATGAATTACCGATGCTTCGACAGAAACCTCTGATTCATCAGAGTCTTCAGAGGAATCGAAGTATCGCCTGTCTGGATACTCCTGCAGGGCCCGATACGCATACCGGGTGGTATCGACATCAGGAGTGATCGGTACCAGATCGGTACCGATGGGCATCACCTAACAGTGTACCGCTGCAGTCGACCCCAAAGTGGATGTCGATGCAATCGGTACCGGCACCGGAACCGATGTCGGTACCGGCAACGGAGTTTGTTGCAGTACCGAAGGCGTCGCAGCTTGTATGAATGCCATTATGGCACGCTGCATGGTCAGGATATTCTGATCCATTGACGCAACCAATGTCTGGATGTCGGTACCAGTGGGAACCACCGGTACCCCAGAACATTGCAACAGGTGATCGGCCGAGGCCGAGCCATCGATGTCAACCTGTGACCCCATAGATAAAGCTTTGGAAGCCGGAGCCTCCCACCGGGGTAATTTTGCCGGTGCGGATTCCTCGAGGGCAAGCCCAGAGGCATCTCGATACTTGGAGGGAGATCTACCCTTCGAGGACCAGCTGGATTTAAGTTTGGTTACCTGAGATCCATGTGAGGAAGAAGCAGCCCTGGAAGACGTCGATGCAACCGAAGCCGCATCCGAGGGAAACAGGGTACTGAGCTTAGCTGCTCGATTCTGTAGACCTCTTTTAGACATCATGGAGCAGGACTCACAATCCGCAATGGAGTGGTCAGGATCTAAACATTTTAGACACCATTCATGGGTGTCAGTGACAGAAATAGTGCCGCTGCACTTCGTGCATTTTTTAAACCCAGAAGCGGGCTTTCCATGAGGAAAAATGTTCTAGGCCTAAGGCCAAGAAGAAAATGCACTGAAGTGAGGAAAAACAGTATTTTTTTTTTAGAATAAAGAAAGAAAAGACCGGCAGTACCGGTCCAGCGCTGAGAAGGCAGACGCGCGACCAAAGAAATAAAATAAAATAAAGAAATTCTTCAGCGGTGACAGGAACATGACCTGCTGGCTCCGCGGAAAAGAAGAACTGGAGAGAGGCGGTTAGGAAAGGCGGGAAGGCAGTGCGCAGGCACTGTGGGATGCTCCCAAAAGCTTTCCTTTTGGACGCTGGGGAGCGTTCCCGCGCAGGCTCCGTCGGTACCGACGATACCCATATGTGAAGACTCATTCCTGCTTGTTCCTGGAGATCATGAAGCTGCAAGGGGGTAAATTGAAAGGCAATGACAGGAAATACTTTTTCACTGAAAGAGCGGTGGATGCTTGGAATGCCCTCCCGATGGAAGTGGTGGGGGCAAATACAGTGACAGAATTCAAAATGACTGGGACAAACACAGTGGATCCCTTTACAGTAACAGGATAAAATCAAAATAAACTTAACTATCTAATTTCTCAACAAACACGGTGTCCTACATGGTGCGGTGGGTTCACCCCTAAAACAAAGACATGGGGAGGGATGGCCTGCACGGAGTAGCAGGTGTACCTACTCTTGCCATCTTACTGGGCAGACTAGATGGACCATACTGGTCTTTATCTGCCATCATTTACTATGTTACTATGCCCTTTGGGAGCACCAGAGGGCAAACCTATGCCACTTGACGGCATACGATCACCTAGTGGAATCCTTGCATGATGCAAGGGTATCCTTGACCTCCTGTGGCATGTCAAGGTCAGCGAGCACTAGCCTTTCAGCAGCCGTACTGTCAGGTGTAGAGTGTGTAGATTTGGATGGAAGAGGGTCCCATGATCCTGAGAGAGGAGGTTGGGAACACATCCAAGGTTGAGTGGCTGAGTCTGCGCAAGACGAAACAGCAGTGGAAATCACGACTGACAGGGTCAATGGGGGGCTATGAGAATCAGTGCCCCTGTTGGCCTGTAGCTTGAACAGGGTTTTGGCTAGCAAGGGGATTGGAGGGAATGCGTAGAGCAGACTCTGTCCCCAATGGAGAAGGAAGGCATCCGGGTCTTGTCGGTGCTGCAATGGAAGCCTGGACCAGAAGAATGGGAGCAGTTTGTTCTGCAGAGTGATGAAAAGATCAATGAGTGGGGTTCCCCATGTTCTGAAGAGCCAAGCAGCCATCTCCTGATGCAAGGTCCATTCATGTGGACAAAGGATACGACTTACCTTGTCCGCCAGGACATGGAGTTCGTCCGGGAGGTACACCACTCTGAGGTGAATGTGGTGCGTGATGCCAAAGCACCATAGGCAAAGCGCTTCCTCACAGAGGGAATAGGTTCCCGTCCCCCCTGCTCGTTCACGTAGAACATGGCATCCTGGTTGTCTGTCTTGACTAAAACATGTTGCCCTGTAAGATGGGGTTGAAAAACCCAAAGAGCATTTGTCAGTGCTTGTCGTTCTAGGAGGTTGATCTGCAGGGCAGATCCTGTTGTGTCCACAGCCCTTGTGTGGATAGGTAATTCAGATGTGCTGAGCAACTCAACTTGGAGACATCCATTGTCAGGGTAGATCAAGGTGGAGGCATCTGAAAAGGTGAACCGCCAAACAGGTTCTGTGGAGAACACCATTACTGAAGAGACTTGATCATTTGAGGGGTGATGTTTCTGTATCTGAGATGCCCCTTTGCTTGTGTCCATTGAGAAGACAGTCCATTGCGCTAGTTGCATGTCTAAGTGAGCATTGGGGATGACATAGACTTTGGAGGTCTTGTATCCCAACAGGCGTAGCATCTCTTGAGCTGTTACGTAGCTTCGTTGTTGCATTCCTTGTGCCAGCTCGATGAGGTGGGCACAGAGATCTAGTGGAAGGAAAACTCGGGCCTGTTGACTGTCTAAAAGCGCTCCGATGAACTCTAGATGTTTGAATGGAGCAAGATGGGATTTTTGGAAGTTTAAGACAAATCCCAGATATTGGAGCACCGTGATGGTGGGCTGAAGGAAGAGTATTACCTCCTGCAGTAAGTTTCCCTTGATTAGCTAATCATCTAAGTAAGTGAAGACGAAGACGCTCATGCTCAAAGTGCGAACATAGGCAGAGACTACTGCCATGCATTTTATGAAGCCTCACGGTACAGAAGTAAAGCCAAAAGGCAGCACCCGGTATTGATAATGGTTTTCTTGAAACATGAAACAGATACTCTCTGTGCAGGGGATGGATCAGTAAATGTGTGTATGCCTTTTTTAGGTCTGCAGAACATAACCAATTTATTTATTTATTTTATTTATTTATTTACATTCTCTTATATACCGCGCTATTCTGCATCAGTGCGGTTTACATTGAACAAACTGAAATTACATTGAACAGGGCATTATAACTTGGGAGATAACTATTTTACAGGGAACATGGGCTATGGAGGGTTAAGTGGCTTGTGTCTCTGAAGGCATGGAAGAAGAGTTTCCAGGGAAATCATAGTAATATAGTAAATGACGGCAGATAAATACCAGTATGGCCCATCTAGTCTGCCCAGTAAGATAGCAAGAGTAGGTGCACCTGCCGCATGTTAAATTTTTCTTGGATCAGGAACTTGTTTAGATCTCTGAGATCCAAGATGGGCCTGAATCCTCCTGTTTTCTTTGGGATGAGAAAATATGGAGAGTAGAAACCCATCCTTTCGTGAGGAGGAGGAACTCTTTCTATGGCACCTTGGGACAAGAGAATGCTTTGAACGGGATAGTCCTCTGTGAAGCTGGTGGGGGATAAGGTTTAGAAGCAGACATCCGCTTTGGACAATACTGAGTGTCCTCTGTTCCGAAATTATGAGATGCCATCAGTGGGAATAGGAACAGAATCTGCCTTCTATGTGGAGGGGCTGGGGACCCTCCAGAGGCAGATTGGTAATGCTCTCTAGGAAGAAGTCAAAACCAGGTGCAGGTTGTGCCTGTGCAGCTGGTTGAGGCTTAAGAGCCTTGGGCGTTTTGAGTTGGTGAGGGCCCTGCTGCAGCTGTTGAGGATGATGAGGCTGGTAGGCAGCTGTAGGTGGGTAGGAAAGAATATGACTTTGCTGCACTTATGCCCCCAACACTAAAACATGCCTTAATCTGCCCTACCCTGAAAAACAACTCTCTGGATAAAAAACAACCCCACATCATAATGATCAATTTCAAGCCTTCTATTCATGGCTAAAGTAATTGAAAAAAAAAGTCCAAATTCAACTGCAGGACCATAGTGATACCAATGCTCCCCTAGATGAACACCAATATGGCTTCAGGCCACACCACAGCATCAAAACTCTCCTACATGTTCTACTGGACAAACTGATGCGTGGCATAGATAACACCAGATAAGCATTCATCCTGATATTCTTGGACGTAACTGCTGCATTCGACATCATTAGTCACACCATAATGCTCACCAGATTACAACACATAGCGATAAAAAGAACATTACTCCAATGGTTCCAGTAATTCCTGTCTGACAGAACCCAACTGGTTAAAACTGGACAACACATATTCAAACTTTATACAAAGAACAAGGATCCGCCCTATTGGCCCTTCTATTCAACATATACTTTGCAGCCCATCTGCACCATCTTTAAAAAATTCTGTGGATGATATAATGTTATATCTACCATATAACATCACAAACTCCATCCCGCATCAAATTACAGAATGTTTCAATGAAACATCAAAATGTCTCAACAATCATAATCTCTGGATCAATTTTAGCAAAAGAGAAGTATTATTCATAACTAGGAACCAAGGTTTCACCCCACCTCCAAATGTCAGAGTTAGTGGGACTGACATCTTGGTTAAAAATGAAGTAAAATAGCTTTGGGTCACTTTAGTTCAGACCCTCAGTATGTCCACACACATAAAACTCACAACCAAATAATCTACTATAAACTCAAAATGCTACAACAGCTCCGACCACTACTCCCCAACCATGACTTCAGATCAGTCCTCCAAGTGTTAATCATGCCGCACTTCAACTTTTGTAACAGTGCCCTCCAAGCCCTAAAAGAACGCTAGATGGCACAGCATGTTGCTGCATGAATAGCATGGAGAGCCAACATATTAGAACACATTGCACCTGTATTATATAATGTACACTGACTCCCAGTCCAAAGTCAAATACATTACAAAACATTAAAGACTACATCTAAATTCATAAGGGAAATAGCCTCATCCCACCTCACCTCCCTCATCAACAAACAAGTAGAGACACGAGTAAAGTGAGGATGCAACCAGAACTAGCAGTTCCCCAGATTACCAAAACTCCATAAGAGCCATTAACAGAGCATTCTCACACTTCGCCCCCATACTCTGGAAAGCATTACCAGACAAATTAAGAACAGTTAAAGACCTCTCTGCTTTCTGTAAAGAACTGAAAACCCACCTCTTCAGAAAGCATTTTGGAAACCCATTAGAATCCCCCAACCCTGACATCCCCCCCCCCCCAGTACATCATCTAATGCACCTACCATATACCGATGACTAGCACATGACCAGGTAATACAACATACCTTGACAACAAAAACAAAACACACATTACACATAGAAGTTACACACACCATCATGGTATTTGACTCAAAATTGAATTATAAGTCTAGACCTAAGTTCTTTGTTCAATGTACATAGTTCACAATTGGACTAGGTTAAGTCCCAAGTTATTGTTCACTGTACATAGTTAATGGAACTGTTTCATGTAACTGACTTTGTCATTACATAAGAACATAAGATATGCCATACTGGGTCAGACCAAGGTCCATCAAGCCCAGTATCCTGTTTCCAACAGTGGCCAATCTAGGTCATACGTAACTAGCAGTTTCCCCAAAAGACACAGGTTCCGTAATCCTTGTACTGGGTCAAGCATTGATATCCTGGGTCCCTTCTTAATAATGGTTTATGGACCTTTCCTCCAGGAACTTGTCCAAACCTTTTTTAAACCCAGCTACACTAACAGCCTTTACTACATCCTCCGGTAACAAATTCCAGAGTTTGATTACACGTTGAGTGAAAAAATATTTTCTTTTATTAGTCTTAAATAGTTTACCCTGTAGCTTAAATGCATGTCCCCTAGTCTTTCTATATTCTGATAACATAAACAATCGATCTACGTTTACCCGTTCCACTCCATTCACTAATTTATAGACTTCTATCATATCTCCCCCTCAGCCGTCTCTTCTCCAGGTTAAAGAGCCCTAACCTTCTTAGCCTTTCTTCATAGGAGTATCCTTCCATCCCCTTTACCATTTTGGTGGCTCTTCTCTGAACCTTTTCTAATAACGCTATATCCTTTTTAAGATACGGCGACCAGAATTGCACACAATATGCAAGGTGCAGTCTCACCATGGAACGATATAGAGGCATTATAATATCTTTTGTTTTATTTTCCATTCCTTTCCTTATGATACCTAGCATTCTATTTGCTCTCTTGGCTGCCGCTGCTGCACTGGGCCGAGGGTTTTAACATGCTATCCACAATGACGCCTAAATTTTTTTTCCTGGGTGGTGGTTCCTAATGTGGAACCTTGTATCGTGTAACCATAGTTTGGGTTGTTCTTCCCTAGATGCATAACTTTGCACTTGTCCACATTAATTTCATCTGCCATTTTGATGCCCAGTCTTACAATTTATCAAGATCCTCTTGCAATTTTCCACAATCCACTTGGGTTTTAACAACTTTAAAAAGTTTTGTGTCATCTGCAAATTTGATAACCTCACTCGTTATTCCACTTTCCAGGTCATTTATGAATATGACAAAAAGCAGCGGACCCAGCACAGATCCCTGGGGTACACCACTATTCACCTTTCTCCATTGGGAAAATTGGCCATTTAGCCCAAACCTCTGCTTTCTATCTTTTAACCAGTTCTTGATCCACAGTAGTACACTGCCTCCTATCCCATGACACTCTAGTTTTTCCAAAAGTCTCTGATGAGGGACCTTGTCAAAGGCTTTCTGAAAGTCCAGATACACTATATCAACCGACTCACCTTTGTCCACCTGTTTATTCACACTTTCAAAAAAACATAACAGATTAGTAAGACAAGATCTTCCTTGTCTAAAGCCATGTTGGCTGTCTCCCATTAGGCCATGACTATCTATATGCTGAGTAATTTTATTCTTTATGATGGTTTCTACCATTTTTCCCGGTACTGATGTGAGGCTCACCGGTCTGTAGTTTCCTGGATCACCCCTGGAACCCTTTTTAAAAATTGGTGTTACATTGGCGATCCTCCAATCTTCAGGTATTAGAGATGATTTTAATGATAGTTCACAGATTACTAATAGCAGGTCTGCAATCTCATATTTCAGTTCTTTCAACACCCTTGGATGTATACCATCCGGCCCAGGTGATTTGCTACTCTTCAGTTTATCTAATAGTTGTAAGACATCTTCCCGATGTATCGATATTTCCTTCAATTCTTCCCCACCTTTAAATACCACTTCAGTCGTGGGTAACATCCCTAACTCTTCCTCAGTAAAGACCGAAGCAAAGAATTCATTCAGTCTCTCCGCTAACGCCTTGTCGCCTCTTAGTGCCCCTTTAACTCCTCTATCATCTAATGGACCAACTGACTCTCTCACAGGTTTTTTGCTACGAATGTACTTGAAAAAATCTTTATTTCGCGTTTTTGCTTCCGCAACAAGCTTCTTCTCAAATTCTCCCTTTGCCTGCTTTATCAATGCCTTGCATTTGACTTGCCAGTGCTTGTGCTGTTTCCAGGTTTCGTCGTTTGGCTCTTTTTTCCATTTCCTGTAAGATGCCTTTTTGGCAACAGCCTCGCTGACCTCACCTTTAAACCATGCTGGCAGTTTTTTGGACTTCCTTCCACTTTTCTTAAAGCGTGGAATACAGCTGGTCTGGGCTTCCAAGATAGTATTTTTCAACAACACCCAAGCTTGATGTAAGTCTTTAACCTTTGCAACTGCTCCTTTTAGTTTTTTCTTATCTATTTTCCTCATTTTATCATAGTCTCCCTTTCGAAAGTTAAAAGGTAGTACTGTGAATTTCCTTACTATCCCTCCTCCACTAATTAAATCAAAGGCAATCATGCTATGATCACTATTGCCAAGTGGCCCCAACACCCTTATCTCTTGCACTAGATCTGGTGTTCCACTAAGGACTAGGTCTAATATGGCTTCCCCTAGGTCTAATATGGCTTCATTCATTAATTTATAGACCTCTATCATACCTCTCCTCAGCTGTCTCTTTTCCAAGTTGAAGAGCCTTAAACTTTTAAGCCGCTCCTCATAGGGGTATCCTTCCATCCCCTTTACCATTTTGGTGGCTCTTCTCTATATCTTTTCTAATTCCGCTATATCCTTTTTAAGATAAGGTGACCAGAACTGCACACATTATTCAAGGTGCAGTTGCACCATGGAACGCTACAGAGGTATTGTACTTCTCATTTACCTTTATCCCCGTTACCAGCCCTTCATAAAATTTCCTAACCTAACAGCTAAAACTGCTCACCAGCCCATTGTCTGAATCACTGCCATTAAAAATCCCCAATTAACCTTATCAAATACTGCTTTGGTGTCAATAGCCAACATTATTAATGCCTCCTTCCCCTTTGAGCGGAGGTGTTGTGGAGTTCTCATTTTAACCCTTTCATGGCTGTTGTTGCCATATGGCAACCTTCAAATTTTCCCCCAAATTTTTCACCGAATTCTATATTTCTAAAACATTCGCACACTGTGTGCGAAATGTGATGTGTATCTGTGCTTGACATCTGAAAAAAACTGTTATTTAAACTATCGCACCCAGCAGTAAATGAAACTGATGCCACGACTGTTTTTAATTTTCAGCCATTCAGGACCGTAGTTGCCATATGGCAACAGTAAATATTGTTTCTTAGAAATAAAATGTTTTCAAAAAAACTTTATATTCTACATCATTTAGCTCAAATCTTAATTTAAAAAAAAAAAAAATTCAGTTACAAAACAATTATGTGGACGTGAAAGAGTTAAAGTATGCTGTCTTAGTAACTTGTTTAATGTGGTGTTGGAAGCTGAGGTGATAGTCCAGTATGACGTCTAGGTGTTTTATGAATTGTTTGACCTGTAGGGTGAGGTTGGCCAACTTGATGGTAGATGGTGGGGTGAAGGATGGATGTTTGGAGATGATGAGACTTCCATTTTGCTTGGGTTGATATGCATGTTTTGGTCGTTGAGCCACTGAATGGATTCTTCTAGGCAATTGCTGATTGTGGAATAGTCTGGATTGGTGGTGGAGACTGGGACATATATCAGGATGTCATCTGCGTACAGATGATAGTGGGTTTTATGTTTTATGAGCGTGCATAAGGGTTGAATGAAAATATTAAATAGCAGTGAAGGTAAGGCTGAGCCTTGAGGTAAGCCTTGTAGCAGCTGAAAGGATATGGAAGCGTCAGATCAGATTCTTACTTGTTATGATCGGTTGGAGAGGTATGATGTGAACCATTGCAGAGCTGTATCTGTAATTCTGAATGAGTATAGGCGGGAGCATAGTTGGGCATGGGTGACTGAGTCAAAAGCTGCTGAGACATCAAGAAAGATGAGAACGAATCCTTGATATACTTTCTGTGTACCTTTAATTAAGTTGTCGAGGAGGGAGGTCAGAAAGGTTTTAGTGCTGTGGTGTGATCTGAAGCCATGTTTGTGTTCGTTAAGTGGCGCTTGAATGTCTATGAAATTTTCTAGCTGAAGCTGCACTGCCTTTCCTATTATTTTGGCCAGGGACAGGATGCTTAATATAGGTCTGTATGAGCCAAGGGGTCCGCTGCGTGATTCTTGAGCAGGGGTCTGAATGTGGTGTGCTTGAGGGGAGTTGGTACATGTGACAGGCAGGTGGTGCAGGTGGTTGATTGGTTGTGTGGTATGATGGAAATGTGCCATGGTGTCAGATTCTAAGTTGGAGTTGGATTTCATGTCAGTTGGAGCTTTGAGTAGGTTCAGAGCTATTTGGAATAGCTCTCTGGGGTGGTTAAGAGAGGCATTTAGAAGCTTGGCATATTCTTTTTTTGAGTGGAGCATGAGTACACAGTAGTCTGCCTGAGCGCTTAAGTAGGCCGAGAGGGAGGTAGGGCATTTTAGTTTTTTTCCATCTCTGCTCAAGTTTTCTTATTTTTAGATTATTTTTTAGTTTTCTAAGTTGAGGCATGAATCATGGCTCTTTGTGAAGTCGCTTTGTCTTGGATGTGTTGTTGGGTATAGTTGCGTATGTGGAAATGTTACTGTTTCATTCAGATACGAAGGAATCAATACCAGATTTGTTGATCTGGGGGAGTGATGGGATGATGCTAATGAAACTGTTTTTATGGAAAGTCTTGATTCTTCAATGGTTTGGTGAGGGTGAATTGTAGGAGGTAGCTGTAGGTTTGTGTGGTAGAGAGATTATTAAATGGTGATCTGACCAGGGTACAAGTATGACTCTGGTCTTGTGGGAGAGGTCATGATGTGGCCAGGCAGAGGGTGTGAAAATTAAGTTGAGGGTTCCTCCTTTGTTGCGTGTTGGTTCTGTGATTATCTAGTAGAGTTGGAGTGCTTTGAGGGCCTGTAGGAAGGGGGTTGTTAGGTTGGATGGTAAGGATGATAGGTTGAGGTTGCCCAAGAGGATGAGCCATTTGTTACTGTGGTGCTCAGAGTATCTTTCTTCAAAGAGTGGTGAGGGGTCATTGGGGCCTGCTGAGGGAGATCTATATGCAAGGTATATTGATAAGTATGAGTGGGTAATGGAGATGATATTTTATTTATTTAATTATTTAATGCTTTTATATACTACGCTCTTTAAAATCAGTATGGTTTACAGATAACATTTTGCACAAAGCAGGGAGAGCCTGCTTTGCACTTACATTGAACAGGTAATGCAACTTGGATTTAGAACTGGGGTAACTATATAAAGTATAAGCAGGATGTCACTGCTCAGTTGTAGCGACATGGCTTACCCTAAGAACTATGTACAGGGATGTAATTTTATTTATAGGGTTGTCTGTTATTTACAATTAGCTGGTTGGGGGAATGGCGGGTGAGGAATCAATACCGGATGATATCTAGTAGGCCTTGTGAAATGGATATTACGACTTTGAATTGCAGAAACTGTTTTTTTCTTGATGTGTCTGCTGCCTGTCTCCCAGGAATAAAGCCCACCCAATCCCAAGAAATTAGAAACAATATTTCCCTACCTAGGCACAAAGTTAGAACCTTGGCCAGGATTTTCACATCTTTATTTAGCAAAGATATGGGCCTATATGACCCACATAGGGCCAGATGCTTTGCTGTCTTTTGGCAAAATAAGAAAACATACCCCAGGCATAGATTCAGGCTGGGACACCCCACTGCATTAAAGAGTTAAACTGACCCACCACTTCCTCTTTAAATTTCTTATAAAATCCCCGAGAGCCCCTCTAACCCAGGGGCTTTTTCATTAGGTAGATTCTTAATAACCCACTCTACTTTTAACTTAACACGTGCCTTCTCAGACAAGGTTATGTTTAATGTTACTGCTGGACAAGTATTCTCAGGCCTCTTCTGAGCTAGTATTATTTGCCTTGGATTGACAAATTCTTTCCTAATCTTTTTATACTATTACACGCCCTTTCTTTTTTTACGCTCCTAGCGAGCCAACTGCAAGGCTTATTCCCATGTTCAAAAAATTTATTCTTAAGCTTATTGAGCTAAAAGTCAATCTCTTCTAATTTCATTTCCTTTACTTTCATACTTGCTTTATTCAGCTCTGCACTAAGCTCCCTTGTAGACTACTCCATATGTTGCCTTTCTAACTTCACCACCTCCTCCTACCATTTTATTCTTTCCCGCTCTCTTATACTTTTTTTCATGGTCCTCCATTTAAGAAATATCTCCCTCACCAACGCTTTCATGCGTCTCACAAGATGCCTTCCCCCACTGTCCCCAATATTCCATAACCCACTTTCATAATCCCGTATCACCTTTTTCATCCCTCAGAAGGGACTTAGTGTGCCTCAAAGATGCTGATGCAGAAAGACCAACACGCCCTTTGGGCAAAGATTACGCAAGTTACAAGCGCAAGTTCCAATAGGTCAAATGCAGAAAAGAGAATGATGGTGAGTAAATAGCAAAGGAAAAGCAAGCGCATACAGTAATGACAAATGTATTTAAATTATAGGCAAATGAGCTGTGCATATTAAAATGTCATGCTAATATTGCTTGCACCTGATGAAGAAACACAGAGGATTTCATGACAATCTGAAGTGCCAATTCTCTACACCTGAGTCTGAGGTGGCTTAAGCATGTTGCATGTACCCCCAACAGTATTTTGATGGCATCGGGGACTTTCCCCGATGCCTGGATAATCTGAGCTGAAGTGTCAAACTTCCCTTAAGTTAATCCAGGCATTGGGGAAAGTACCTGATTCCATCAAAGTATTGTCGGTGGGGCCAGTGCCCCTGACAGAAGGTAAATCCCTAGTGGCCTAGCAACCCCAATCCCCCCACCCTCTCACCAAACTAAAAATTATCCTGGTAGCTCAGCAACCCCTCACTCCCTCCCAATACCTTTGCAAAGGAGCGGGAGGGTTGCCCATGCGCTCCTGAGCCGCCATCTTGAAAAATGATGGCACCTGACCCCACGCGGTGCATCCTGAGATGCACCAGGCAGGGTTAGACTGTCATATAAGACATGTTTGACCTTATATGGCAGTCTGAGCTCACATGATGCATCCCCTATTAACTCACGGCTCTCAGTCTCTTTCCCCCTCCCCCCAGCCCCTCTCTCCCCCACACCAGTACCCAATACCACTTGCTGCCTTGATTCATCAGGAAGTGACTCCATCTCGAAGCATGCTACCCACTTAATGAATCTCCTGGTTATCCTCTTTCTTTTCTGCTCCATTTACCCCATCCATATTTTTCATCCCCCCTTTTCCGTCCCTTTCAACCCTATGAGTATTACTCCATCTGCCTTCTCAAGTATCCTCCCTATCCCTTCACACTCCCCCTCCCACTAATGACCTCCCTATTCACACCTACTACTCCGTATCCCCCATTCAGCACCTTCTCTCAAGTGCCTTCATTGCCACACACCCATTTATAGAGTCCTATATCAGTCTTTTAAATTATAGTCCATGTCTCTCCAATCTTGACCCTGCTGCTCCCAGGACACCCTCTTAACCTCTCTCATGAACCACCTCGTAGAAGGAATTCAAAACATCCACCAAGGATTCATATTAATATTCCTTGACATCTCAGCAGCTTTCAGCACCATCAACCACAACATCCTCTTACAATGCCAAAAGGCAATAGGAATCCAAGGTGCCATACTAAAATGATTCCAAGCCTACCTGCACAAAAGGCTCCAACGAATAAAAATTGGTGCAATCTCATCAACCCCCTACCCCAGACTCAAGGTGTCCCTCAAGGATCCACCCTCTCAGCACTACTCTTCTACAAGTAACCACTCTGCTCAATCATCCAGTCACACAACATCCACTACCACATCTATGCCGACATCATGCTGTATGCACCATTCAACCTAAGCAAAGCTTCCTACAATGAGCTACAACAATGTTTCACAGATGTCTCCCAATGGCTAGCCACAAACCACCTATCCATAAACCTCAAGAAAACCGAATCATTATTCATCACTAAGAACTACACAGAAACATGACAGCAGAAAAAGACCTCATGGCCTATCTAGTCTGCCCTTTCATATTTATTTAATTTTGTTTTACTTATGTGGTCTTATATGCCGCTATTCCGAAAGCGAAGCAGTTTACATCGAACTAAGACACAAAATTGAAAACTATTACATGTAAAAACGAAACTAAGACAAGTGAGGAAAAATTATTTATAATTCTTCACTGCCACTTTTGAATCTTGACTCACCTGATCTCCTTTGTGTTTCCTTACCATTCCGCCTAGATGTATCCCTGTTTACACCTACTGTGTTGTCTGTCTTGACTAGATTGTAAGCTCTGATGAACAGGGACTGTCTCTTACATGTTTGTGCAGTGCTGCGTACGTCTTGTAGAGCTATACAAATGCTCAGTAGTAGTAGTACAATTAATCACATTAATTTACATCCCATTTACTGAACTTATTTATATGTGACATCAACTATGTCAGTTTATTGTTCTAGCCATTATTTGTGGGCTGCATAACTGGATTTTTGCCCGTAATGGAGCTTAATCAAGTTATCACTTCTTCAAAATGCTCTTTAAAGAGCAGAGTTTTTAGAAGTTTGCAGAATGTGTGAGGGTCCGTGGAGGTTATTATATTTGCAGGAAGCGCGTTCCAGAGACCCGGTGTGCAGAGAGAGAATGCTCTTTTGGAAGTAGCTGCATTGCTTCTGGTATAGTCCAGTGGTACCGACAGAGTATTTTTTCCATTTCTTCTGCTTATTCTTGTTTCTGGGCCAGTTTGGATAAGGAATCCTAGATACATAATAGATTCATTCTGTAGGACTCTGAATGTTGTGTGCTTGAACTTTATTCTGCTTTCTATTGGTAAGCAGTGTAATTGTTTTAATACTGGGGTGATATGGTCTCTAATTGGCTCTTGAGAAATGATTCGTGCAACCTCGTTTTGTGCCACTTGCAGGCGGTACATGTATTGTTTTTTAGCAGTCCTTTCAGATTCCTAACACAAAAATCCAAGTGCAGGTAAATCATTGCTTGTAGAGTTGTTCTGAAGACGATCTTGGATAGAAGGAGTCTCAGATGTAGAGTTTTTAGCTGTTGTATCAACTAGAAAAGTCCTCTTTTTACCTTTAGAGATCCTCTGTATTTGCCCCATGCTGTTTTGAATTCAGATACTGTCGTCATCTCTACCACTTCCACTGGGAGACTATTCCACGCATCTACCACTTTTTCCGTAATGAAATATTTCTGCATATTACTCATGAGTCTCTCCTGTTTCACTCTCATGTTATGTCGCCATATAGCAGAGCTTGCCTTCAATTGAAAGAGTTCCACCTGTGCATTTATGCCACAGAGGTATTTAAATGCTTCTATCATATCGCCCCTCTCCTGCCTTTCTTCTAAAATATACATAGAAAGATCTTTAAGTCTATCCTCATAAGCTTCATAATGAAGACCATTAACCATTTTAGTAGCCACCCTCTGCACAGACTCCAACCTGCTTATATCCTTTTGAAGGTACGGTCTCCAGAACTGTACACAAGGCGTAGTTACTCACCTGTAACAGGTGATCTCTGGGAACAAAATGAATTTAGTCTTCACATATCGGTATCGTGGGTACCAACGAAGCCAGCGCGGGAACGCTCCCCAGCGTCCAATAGGAACGCTTTTGGGAGCATCCCTCAGCACATGCGCGGTGCCTTCCCCCGTTTCCAACTGTCCCTCTTCAGTTAAGTTTGTAGCTGAGCGAAAGGATAGAGGGAGAGAGGAAAGAGAGAGAGAGAGAACTCCTAGGGGAGGTGGGTGGGTTGTGAAGACTAAATTCCTGCTGTTCCCGGAGATAACCTTTTACAGGTGAGTAACTATGCTATCTCCAGGAACAAGCAGGCATGTAGTCTTCACATATGGGGGACTCCCTAGCTGAAGATGCCAGGGAGATAGCCCCAGGAAGGTGCCACCCTAGAAAGGTAGGCATCCTTCCTCCCATGGATCTCTGGCATTCCACCATGGTTGGTAAGTAGGAGTTGAATTAGGTCTGAAAGAGATTTTGAAGAACAGCTTGGCCAAAGAAGGCATCCCGACGGGAGGCTTTCTCCAGGACGTAGTGGGCTGTGAAGGTGTGTACAGAGGCCCAGGTGGCTGCTCGACAAATGTCATCGATAGACACAGAGTGGAGATTAGCCACAGAAGCTGCCATGGCTCTCACATTATGAGCTGTGACATGGTCCTGAAGAGGAAGACCCTTACTCTCATAAGTAAAGGATATGCATTGGGCAATCCATTTAGATAAAGTTCTTTTGGAGACTGGAAGTCCCAAATGACTAGGGTCAAAAGCTATAAAAAGTTGAGAGGACTTTCTATGTTGTTCTGTTCTTTGTACGTAAAAGGCTAAGGCCCTTTTACAATCCAAAGTATGAAGGCTTCTTTCTGCATTAGAGGCATGAGGCTTCGGAAAAAATACAGGAAGATAAATCGATTGTTTTAAATGAAAAGGCGAAACCACCTTTGGCATAAAGTGTGGGTGAGTCCGATGAACAACCTTATCATGATGAAACCTAGTATAAGGAGGATCAGCCACTAAAGCTTGCAATTCACTAATGCGACGGGTAGAGGTGATTGCATTTAGGAAGATGACCTTCCAGGTCAAAAACCTAAGGGCTGTAGTGGCCAAAGGTTCAAAAGGCGGCTTCATGAGCTGCCCGAGAACTAGATTTAGATCCCATGCACCGGTGGTGGCTTGATGGGAGGTTTAGTTAATAAAAGGTCTCTCATAAATCTTGATAGGAGTGGATGAGAGGAAATTGGTTGTCTACTTAGAGTCTTATAAGAAGCTGCAATTGCACTAAGATGGAATCTTACCGAATTGGTCTTTTAACCAGAATTCTATAAGTGAAGGAGATACTCTAGTATCGATTCTAAGGGTATGACCAGGGGGTTTAATCCCTTCTTGGAGCACCATATAGTAAAACGTTTCCACTTGAAGGCATAAGATATTCTTGTGGAAAGTTTTCTAGAAGCCTGAAGGATATCCTTTACCTGCTGGGACAGGTTGAAATCTTGGAGGTCAAAGCCTTCAACAGCCAGGACATGAGGTACAGGGACTGGGGATCCGGGTGCCATAGTGTCCCGTTCTCCTGGGAAAGGAGATCTGGAGCATGACCTAACTCCAGAGATGCCGCTTGAGAGAGATGTAGAAGCAGGGAATACCACGTTTGGCGTGGCCATCGTGGCGCTATGAGAATCATGCGACCGCTGTCTCTCTGAAGCTTGAAGAGTGTTTTGGGGATGAGGGGAATGGGTGGGAAGAAATAAAGGAAGTCCTGAACCCAGTGAAGGAGGAAAGCATCCCTTGCCTGACAGCTGTGAGCCGGAATCCTGGAACAGAACCGGGGAAGTTTGGCATTCAGTGGACTTGCAAAGAGGTCTATGTCTGGAGTGCCCCAGAGATGAAATATCTTTGCCACCTGGCCTAGGTGGAGGGACCACTCGTGAGGCAGCAGTACTCGACTGAGTTTGTCTGCCCAAAGATTTTGAATGCCTGGAAGATATACCACTAGAAGGTGAATTTGATGCTCTTTGGCGAGGGGCAACAGTCGTAAAGCTTCGTTGCATAATGACAGAGCCTGTTCCGCCCTGCTTGTTCACATAGAACATGGCTACTTGATTGTCCGTCTGGACTAGGACTGTCTTGTAGCTGAGCTGGGCGTGGAACACTCGAAGAGCTAAATAGATTACTCTTAATTCTAGGAGGTTTATGTGTAAACCAACCTCCTGTGGAGTCCAGGTGCCCTGGGTAGAGAGATGATTCAGGTGTGCTCCCCAACCCAACTGTGATGCATCTGTCGTTAGGGAGGCCTGAAAGAGGGGTTTATGGAAAGGAGATACCACTGTCAGATTTTTTAGTGATTGCCACCATTGGAGGGACAAAACTAGTCGTTGAGATATTGTTATTTTGTCCGACAAATGACCCGTGGCCTGTGTCCACTGTGTGGAAAGGGTCCACTGAGCTGCTCGCATGTGGAGGCAAGCATATGGAACTACATGAACTGTGGATGCCATATGTCCCAGTAACTGCAGTAGCTCTTGAGCAGTGAGGTAGGATTTGCCTGCTGCTTGAGAAGCTAGTTGCATTATGCGAAGACACCGGGCTTGTGGAAGGAAAGCCCTTGCCTGTCTGGTATCCAGACAGGCTCCTATGAATTCTAGGCATTGGGAAGGAACGAGTTGAGATTTCGGGAAGTTTATTACCAATCCCAAGTATTGTAGGATTCACATTGTATGGGACAGTGCAGTGCTGGCCTCTGCAACTGTAGGGGCTCGAATGAGCCAGTCGTCTAAGTAGGGGAAGACGAAAATCCCCAGGGTTCGTAGAAATGCAGCTACTACTGCCATGCATTTCGTGAATACCCTTGTTGCTGAAGCCAGACCAAAAGGAAGAACTCTGTAATGGAAATGTTTTCCACTGAAAAGGAAACGTAAACATTTTCTATGATCCTAATGGATGAGAATGTGAGTGTATGCATCCTTTTAAATCTAGAGAGCAAAGCCAATCCTGTCTTTGAAGGTATGGCAGAAGAGTTCCTAGAGAAATCATTTTGAATTTCTCTCGAAACAGATATTTGTTCAATTCTCTGAGGTCTAGAATGGGTCTGTGTCCTCCTGTTTTCTTTGGAATAAGAAAATAGGGGGAGTATAACCCTGCACCCTGTTGAAGAATGGGTACTTCCTCTATTGCCCCTTGGGCAAGCAGAGTGGAGACCTTGTGCTCTAGCAGATTGTCTGCAGAGGTTTGTGAATTGAATTGCTTTAGAATTGTAGGAGGGGGCATGCTGTGAAAATGAAGCTTGAACCCCTCTCCTACAATGGACAAAGTCCAATCTTCTGCTGTTATTTGATTCCATCTGTTGACAAAGTGGCATAACCTGCCCGGAATATTGTGGGGTTGGGGACCCCTCAGAGGCAGGGAGGCAAAGCTCTCTAGGAAGAAGTCAAAACCCTTGAGGGGGCTTAACCTGGAGAGCTGGTTGGGCTCTCGGGCCTTTCAGCTTCTTTTGCTGTCTAGATTGTCCCTTTTGGGCAACCTGACCCTGAGTTTGACTCTGCTGGGCATAGGAAGGATAAAACTTCCTCTTTTTGCTAAAAGAGGGTTTTTATAAGGCTTCCTTTTGGCTGGAATAGCTGTAGACTTTGACAATCTATCTAAGGTAGAATTATCAGCATCTAATTCGTTAGCTGTTTCCTGCCAGTTCTTGCCGAAGAGATTTTCTCCCTTGCAAGGAATGTTGCCTAACTTGTCCTATATCCAAGTCTGATGCCTGTAGCCAGGCAATCCGTTGTACGCCAATGGCAATAGCAGAGGTTCTGCTGATGCATTCGAAGCAGTCAAAGGCTGCACGACTGACAAACTTGGAGACATCTTGAGCATGCTTAACTAGAGCAAAAAAATCTTGTCTCTTATCATCTGGGAGAAAAGTGCTCATACGTTCCAAGTCTCCTGTGACTTCCTTGAGGAACATTCCCATATTTAAGATATATGAACTGATCCTAGCTGAAGCATAGAAGCTTGAAAAGTCCTGCATCCAAAAGCATCCAGAGTCCTGCATTCACGACCTGGAGGATTGGATGCATGCCTCTTTGCACTCTTCATCCTACGCATGGCTGATTCCACTACCATTGAATAGTGTGGCAGCTGAGTTTTCTGAAATCCAGGACATGGCGGAACTCGATACATAGTATCAAGTCTCCTAGAGTGAGGAGAAGCAGTCAGAGGTGTCTCCCACATTCTGAGCATCAAGTTATGCAGAATTTCATGGATAGGCAGAGTGGCTGCCTCCTTAGGAGCTTTAGGATATTGGAGAATTTCCAATTCCTTTGCTCTGGGTTCGTCTTCAGGAGCTACTATGATTGAGACACCTTTGGCCATATCACGGATGAAATCCTGAAATAACATGTCCTCTGGAGGTGACATTCTGCGTTGGGGAGAAGAGGGGTCTTCTAGGAGAAACCCTCTAGTGCCAGCATAATTGTCAGAGTCTTCGGAATTGGAGGAATCAAAGTATTCCTGACCTCGATGCTCTTGCAAAGCACGATCCCGGTACCGATCGAAGTCGGTACCGAACTGAGCCGGTACCACTTTGTCAATTCCCACCAGAGATGGCATGGGAGGAGTTCCCACCGGGACCAGTACCGTCGGTACCGGAATCGTCGGTGTCGGTACCGGTGCCCGTTGGACCACCGGTACCACAGCTGAAAGGAGAGCTGCGATGCTGCGCTCGATAGCGAGGAACCTCTGGTCTATCGATGCTGCTGATGCCTGGGTGTTGGTACCGGTAAGGACGGCCGGAACCCCTGAGCATGGCACAGGTAGCTCTTGCAAGATCTTCTAAGAATTAAATTTAGTGACTGGATTCAGGTCCCATGATACCAAGTTCTGGAAGGAGTTCTAGTTCGTGACTCCTGGAAATAGGGCAGCACTCGAACAGTGGTGATCATTCCATATTGTTCACACCGCTCCTTGTTGTCCTCTCAATCAAATCTCTTGACATTCCCTTTGGATCCCAATTTAAACTTGAATTGGCACATACAGTGGCCTTTAGTTTTCTGGCTCCCTCATTATGGAACGTTCTCTTCCTTGAACGCCTGGAGAGCTCCACCAAGAAATTTAAATTAGGTATTAAAAACTGACTACTTGGAAAGCATTTGTTGATGATTAGATGACTTTGCATTTGGGCTGCTCTCCTTGTTCCCTTCTGTATCTCTGCTAAAATGTTTTGTCCTTGGAAATTAATCATTATATTACTCACTCCCCAGACCCGTGTTATCCTGTGAGTGTTACTGTCAATTTTGCTTTTCTGTTTCTACTCATTTTTTGTAAACCACTTTGATGACTTTTTTTTAGCTGAATGACAGCATATCAAATACTACTAAATAAATAAATTGGCTCATGGAGTCAATCCAGATACCTGTATTGGTTTTGATTGAGCAAAAGAAAACGAATAAAGGAGGAACTAGCAGATTAAAAAACCCATGATCCACTGATACAGCATTCTCTTGTCTCAAAACTGTGTGATTTAAACAGTAGAACTTACTGATTGGGTTCCACACAAGCTATCCCCAATGCCATGCTTACGTGCCACTTATATATCTGCAGTGCTGGGGCAGGGAGGGCATAGAGGAAAGGCAAGGTTAAGAGAAAGAGATAAGGAAAGCTAGTAAAATTCGAAGGAGAGAAAAAGGGAGGGGATGGGGGGTTGGGAGGGGGAAATCAGAGGAGGCATTATTCTTCATCAATATCGAAATGCATAAAATCCAGTCTCTACAGTGTACACAATGCCAAACAGGTTCCCTTCAATAGTTTATGGTTTCAGTTTGTACACAATTCCATCAGCTGTAGCTGAACTCAAAAGTCAGAAATATTTCTTCAAAAACCTAACAAAAGCAACACCTTTTTCTATTAGAACCAAGTACTGAATTGGATTGAAAAGAAAAGCTCAGTGAGTTTGATTTATATCTGCTTATTACTTTACATGTCAAAATTTTATTAAACAAACCAAATACTTTTCTGCTTACCTGAGCGATTCTCTGGGGCCCCCTCCATACTAAAAACTAATACAGAATATAAGGAGGGAAAAAGAACAGAAATACAAATTAACTTCTTTTAAAGTGTGCCTTCCTCTTCCTTATATCATTACTGGTAGGATTAATATAGTCTATTAATACTTAATGCACCAATTCTACGCTATTTGATGGCAATTCAAAAGTAGTGCTAGTTGCTAGAGAAGGGTATGTAAAATATAAAAATACTGAAGGCATTTAACATTTCTCACTTTCAGCTGCTCAAATAACCACTTGAGGCATGCAAAAAGAGCTGATATATTTTTCCCGAAAGCACTCTAGTTCCATAGAATGTGCTACTAAAGTAAAACAAAAGAAGTAGTAACATTGAGTGCTAGGCCCCTAAAACAGTGGGCAATCTACAGCAATCCTTCAACAAAGCGCTAATTTGCAGATTTTTCAACTAAAATGAACAGCAAATTTGAACAAAGCAGCAGCAGGACTACCAATTGCTAGCATTTCACAGACCACCTTCTACAGACGCTGCCCCTGTATGCAATGAAATTTGGAATGTATGCATAATGCATCTTGAAAATCTCCCGTGGCCTCAACCTCTTGCATTGCTCCAGTATGGATGGCTTCTGTAAATATAACAGCTGGCTATTATTTTTAGAAGGTTCAGGATTGTGAGAGCAGTAAGTTCTTCTGCTATGTGTTTGCAAATTCGATTATAAATCATATCAAATTGGTTTAGAATGTTGAGAGGAACCTTGTCTTCTAATGGTTCAAATTTGGTGCATGATTTCAGTGATAAGCACCTCAAAAATAAAGTGTTTGCTGTGGCAGTTTATAAAAATTATTAACAAGGAAGCGAAAACCATGCTTATGCATGGATTTGCTAGTGCCCTTTGATGACTACTACTAATCATTTGTGTAGCGCTACACAGTGTACACAGTGGTGTACAGACACAGTTAAGAGATGGTTCCTGCACATCAAAGCTTACAGTCTAATCAAGACAGACAACTAGGAACTAGGATATGTCGAGGGAATGGTAAGGAAACTCATAGAAAGTGAAAAGGAGGCTGAGGGGATCAAGATCCGAAAGCAGTAAGGTGAGTTTTTAGCCTGAATTTGAACAGGGCCAGAGATGGAATTTAGTGCACTGACTTGGACAGTTGTTCCAGGCATAAGGAGCAGCATGGTGAAAAGATCAAAGTCCAGCATTGGCAGTGGAAAAGAAGGTCACAGATAGAAGGGATCTCCAGAAGAGCGGAGTTCCCGAGGAGGGATGTAGGGAGAGAAGAGAGGAAAGGTAGTAAGGAGCAGCTGAATGAAGTAATTTACAGGTCAGTAGTAGAAGTTTTAAGTGTATGTGTAAATTGATAGGGAGCCAATGAATTGACTTCAGAAGTGGAGTGGCATGAGCATGAGCATGGTGGAAAATTAGCCATGCAACTGAGTTTTGAACAGAATGTGACGAGGGGAGAGATGATTGAGAAGACCAGCAACAAGGAGGTTGCAATAATCTGGATGGGAGAAGTAGTACGTTCAGAAAGGAAGGGATGAATTTTACTGATGTTATGAATCGATTTAATAACAGCAGCCATGTCTGCCACTCTATCAACAGTGAGCTGCCTGACTGAAGACCGAACCCAGTTTAGGGCAACTACTGTTTATAGATTGAAATGTTGCCTGTAACCAAGTTTTTGGAATTCAGTTCAATGTAAACCGCCCCCGATCGATGGAAGGGGTGGTATATAAGAAATGTTAAAATAAAATAAATAAATAAATCCAGAGGGTTGCCATGAGTCGACACGGACTCGACCATATTTAACAACATAGAAAAAGAAACTACATGTTTTAGCTCTCTGTTGAATAGTAACATAGTAACATAGCAAATGACGGCAGATTAAGACCAGTATGTTCCATCTAGTCTGCCCAGTAAGATAGCAAGAGTAGGCGCACCTGCCACTCCGTGCAGGCCACCCCTCCTATAACATGTCTTTGTTATAGGGGTGAACCCACCGCTCTGTGTAGGACACCACTGTATGTTGAGAAATTAGTTAAGTTTCTTTTGATTTTATCCTGTTGCTGTAAAGCGTAGTTACTCACCTGTAACAGGTGATCTCCGGGAACAGCAGGAATTTAGTCTTCACATTTGGGTATCGTCGGTACCGACGGAGCCTGCGCGGGAACGCTCCCCAGCTTCCAATAGGAACGCTTTTGGGAGCATCCCTCAGCACATGCGCGCTGCCTTCCCCCCTTTCCAACTATCCCTCTTCAGTTAAGTTTGTAGCTGAGTGAAAGGATAGAGGGAGAGAGGAAAGAGACAAAGAGATAAAGAGACAACTCCTAGGGGAGGTGGGTGGGTTGTGAAGACTAAATTCCTGCTGTTCCCAGAGATCACCTGTTACAGGTGAGTAACTATGCTATCTCCAGGAACAAGCAGGAATGTAGTCTTCATATATGGGGCCTCCCTAGCTGAAGATGTCAGGGAGATGGCCCCAGGAAGGTGCCACCCTAGAAAGGTAGGCATCCTTCCTCCCATGGATCTCTGGCATTCCTCCAGGGTTGGTGGGTAGGAGTTGAATTAGGTCTGAAAGAGATTTTGAAGAACAGCTTGGCCAAAGAAGGCATCCCGACGGGAGGCTTTCTCCAGGACGTAGTGGGCTGTGAAGGTGTGTACAGAGGCCCAGGTGGCTGCTCGACAAATGTCATCGATAGACACAGAGTGGAGATTAGCCACAGAAGCTGCCATGGCTCTCACATTATGAGCTGTGACATGGTCCTGAAGAGGAAGACCCTTACTCTCATAAGTAAAGGATATGCATTGGGCAATCCATTTAGATAAAGTTCTTTTGGAGACTGGAAGTCCCAAATGACTAGGGTCAAAAGCTATAAAAAGTTGAGAGAACTTTCTATGTTGCTGTGTTCTCTGTAGGTAAAAGGCTAAGGCTCTTTTACAATCCAAAGTAGGAAGGTTTCTTTCTGCATTAGAGGCGTGAGGCCTCGGAAAAAATACAGGAAGATAAATTGATTGATTCAAATGAAAAGGCGAAACCACCTCTGGCATAAAGTGTGGATGAGTTCTAAGAACAACCTTATCATGATGAAACCTAGTATAAGGAGGATCAGCCACTAAAGCTTGCAGTTCACTAATGCGACATGCAGAAGTGATTGCAATTAGGAAAATGACTTTCCAGGTCAAAACCTTAAGGGCTGTAGTGGCAAAAGGTTCAAAAGGCGGCTTCATGAGCTGCCAGAGAACTAGATTGAGATCCCATGCCTTTGATGGGAGGTTTGGTCAACAGAAGACCTCTCATAAATCTGGATATGAGTGGATGAGAGGAAATTGGTTGTCCATTCAGAGGCTTATAAGAAGCTGCAATTGCACTAAGATGGACTCTTACCGAATTGGTCTTTAGACCAGAATTTGATAAGTGAAGGAGATACTCTAGTATCGATTCTAAAGGTATGACAAGGGGGTTTAATCCCTTCTTGGAGCACCATATAGTAAAACATTTCCACTTGAAGGCATAAGATCTTCTTGTGGAAAGTTTTCTAGAAGCCTGAAGGATATCCTTTACCTGATGGGACAGGTTGAAATCCTGGAGGTCTAAGCCTTCAGCAAACAGGCCGTGAGATGCAGGGACTGGTGACTCGGGTGCCATAGCGTCCCGTCCTCTTGGGAAAGGAGATCTGCAGCATGCCCTAACTCCAGAGGGGCAGCTTGAGAGAGATGTAGAAGCAGGGGATACCATGCTTGGCGTGGCCATCGTGGCGCTATGAGAATCATGCGACCCCTGTCTCTCTGAAGCTTGAAGAGAGTTTTGGGGATGAGGGGATTGGGTGGGAAGGCATAAAGGAAGTCCTGACCCCAGTGAACGAGGAAGGCATCTCTTGCCTGACAATTGTCAGCCGGAATCCTGGAACAGAACCGGGGAAGTTTGGCATACAGTGGACTTTCAAAGAGGTCTATGTCTGGAGTGCCCCAGAGATGAAAAATCTTTGCCATCTGGTCTAGGTAGAAAGACCACTCGTGAGGCAGAAGTACTCGACTGAGTTTGTCTGCCCTAAGGTTTTGAATACCTGGCAGATATACCACTAGAAGGTGAATTTGATACTCTCTGGCAAGGGCCCACAGTCGTAAAGCTTTGTTGCATAATGACAGAGAGCCTGCCCGCCCTGCTTTTTCACATAGAACATGGCTACTTGATTGTCCATCTGGACTAGGACTGTCTTGTAGCTGAGCTGGGCATGGAACACTTGAAGAGCTAAATAGATTGCTCTTAATTCCAGGAGGTTTATGTGTAGACTAGCCTCCTGTGAAGTCCAGGTGCCCTGGATAGAGAGATGATTCAGGTGTGCTCCCCAACCCACCTGTGATGCATCTGTTGTTAGGGTGGCCTGAAAAAGGAGTTGATGGAAAGGAGACCCACTGTCAGATTTTCTAGTGATTGCCACCATTGGAGGGACAAAATTAGTCGTTGAGAGTTTACTATTTTGTCTGATAAATGTCCTGTGGCCTGTGTCCACTGTGTGGAAAGGGTCCACTGAGCTGCTCGCATGTGGAGGCGAGCATATGGGACTACATGAACTGTGGATGCCATATGTCCCAGCAACTGTAGTAGCTCCCGAGCAGTTAGGGAAGATTTCCCTGCTACTTGAGAAGCTAGTTGCATTATGGGAAGACACCAGGCCCGTGGAAAGAAAGCCTTTGCCTGTCTGGTATCTAGACAGGCCCCTATGAATTCCAGGCATTGGGAAGGAACAAGTTGGGATTTTGGGAAGTTTATTACCAACCCCAAGTATTGGAGGATTCGCATCGTGCGAGACAGTGCAGGGCTGGCCTCTGCAACTGTAGAGGCTCAAATGAGCCAGTCATCTAAGTAAAGGAAGACAAATATCCCCAGGGTCCGCAGAAATGCAGCTACTACTGCCATGCATTTCGTGAAAACTCCTGGTGCTGAAGCCAGACCAAAGGGAAGAACCCTGTACTGGAAATGTTTTCCCTTGAAAAGGAATCGTAAGAATTTCCTGTGATCTGGATGGATCAGAATGTGAGTGTATGCATCCTTTAAGTCTAGAGAGCAAAGCCAATCCTGGCTTTGAAGGTATGGCAGAAGAGTTCCTAGAGAAATAATTTTGAACTGCTCTCGGAAGAAGTATTTGTTCAATTCTCTGAGGTCTAGAATGGGTCTGTGTCCTCCTTTTTTCTTTGGAATAAGAAAATAGGGGGAGTAGAACCCTGCACCCCGTTGAAGAATAGGTACCTCTTCTATTGCCCCTTGGGCAAGAAGTGTTGAGACCTGAGATAAGGAAGCTTATCATAGCTCAGGAAGGAGCTATAGAAAAGGTGAAGTGACTCTGAACAAGCAACCTGTCAGTTCTGGTAGAAATAAGAAAACAGAATATTTCCATAAAAGACTACCAGTCCCAGAATGCACCAAGTTTCCAACAGCCATTAGAGGAGCTGAAGTGGGGAAATGTGTGTTCAATCAAGAGGGCTATGAGGTAATCCCCAAGCACTCATCTCAAAGGGCAGGGCCTGATTCAGCACAGCTGTGCTGTGCTACGGTGGAGCACTCATCAAAGCAGAATAAAGGTAGAGTTTATTCTACAGAGAATTATCCTCAGAATCATCCTCAGTTTCATCTGGGAGATCCTCAGAATCATCCTCATCCTCAGATTCAGCTTGGAGATCCTCAGCTTGGACATCTTCATCATCTGGAGGATCATCAGAAGCAGAAGCCAGTGCGGACGGACAGAGAGGGCAAGAAACCCTTTGGAAGAAAGAAGAGAAAAGCATTTGGGAGGCCTAAGGGAGTCCAGAGCAGTACGTGTACTGGGAGACATTCAAGGGGCCAGCATACACCATTGGACTGGGGAAAGCCAGAGGAATGGTGCTGCAGAGCTAGGAATCTCCGGACGGTACCTGTGAGGGAGACGGCTGCACGTGGAAGGGACCCTAGGACCCGTGCCAGAAGGTATGTGAAGAGAGATCCAGTGTCCAGGGATCTGGATTGGAAGGCTGGACATAAAAACTGGACTACATACTGGCCAGGCTATTTAGAGAGGAACTCTAACAGCAATGGAAGCTCAGGTATGAACACTGATCTATGCCCTAGCTATAACCTTGAAAGACAGCAGGGAAACAAGTGTTCTCCTGAAAGTGCTCCATTGAGAAATTCCTCTGTGCCAATCCATGATATTGAACCGATGATTGTTGAGGAAGGGGAAGAAGTCTTAGACACAGGCTGTGAATATATGGATTGCTCTCTGTCTAAACTCCTTTGGTAATTTACTGTTACAAAGTACAACGACCATCACAAAGAAATACAAACTTGTTCTTTAATCTACTCAGAAAAGCTCCTGCGTAGGATTTTGAGCCAAGCAGTAGAAAGTAAGCCAGCTAAGGGGTTTCAGCTGGGTAACTGCTAGCAATTGAGCCTTACCTAATTGCTTGTGAGCTCTGAAGAAATCACTTCTGAGTCTGTATGTGAGGATATAAGAAGTTAACATGAAAAGAACAGCTTTTCCCTTCTTTGTGGGTTTTGCTTGTTGTTTGATACACTGCTAAGAAAATATTAGCTAAAGCCTACAGAAAAGACCAGTTTGTTACCAACCAGGTCTTTATTCTTTTGCTTTGATTGCCTGACAAGTTCAACTGTTGTTTTCCTGATTTTGTTTTTCCAAGTTTAACACTGAAAGCAAGAATCCTGTTTTATGTGTTACCAAGCATATCTGTGTTGGGAGAAATAACCCCATAAATAAATATCTTATTGGCTTTACACTCAAGCACAACTAATTATTGTGAGCAGCTGTGTCTGGTGTGAATGGACTGCATTTCCCACAATCCCTTCCAAATCATATTGATATTTATTTATTTATTTTATTTAACATCTTTTATATACCGCACTATTTATAATCAGCGCGGTTTACATATAACAAGAAAACATCAGATAAGATACATATTATCTGTTTTTTTACATGGAACAGGAACAAAAAACTTGGGTAACCAGGATAATTATTTACAATGAATAATAGTCATTGAACTATTTACATATGGACGGCATATTACATGAGAAGATATATGCACTTGCCAAGACTGTGAACATTCTCACCCAGGCAGCCGTCTGACAGACCTCGTGATCTAGCAGATTGTCTGCGCAGGTTTGAGAATTGAATTGCCTTAGAATTGTAGGAGGGGGCATGCTGTGAAAATGGAGCTTGTACCCCTCTCCTACAATGGACAAAGTCCAATCTTCTGCTGTTATCTGATGCCATCTGTTGGCAAAGTGGCATAACCTGCCTGGGATATTGGGGGGTTGAGGACCCTTCAGAGGCAGGAAGGCTAGGCTCTCTAGGAAGGAGTCAAAGCCCTTGAGGGGGCTGAACCTGAAGAGCTGGTTGGGCTCTTGGGCCTTTTGGCTTCTTTTGCTGTCTAGTTTGTCCCTTTTGAGGAACCTGACCCTGAGTTTGACTCTGCTGGGTATAGGATGGATAAAATTTCCTCTTTTTGCTGAAAGAGGGTTTTTTATAAGGCTTCTTTTTGGCTGGAGTGGCTGTAGATTTTGTCAATCTATCTAGAGTGGTATTGTCAGCATCTAATTCGTTAGCCTTTTTCTGCCAGTTCTTGTCAAGCAGATTCTCTCCGGTGCAAGGAATGTTGACATAGGAAAATGTGGTAGGGAGGTTCTGGAGGCTAAATTTAGGCTTTTAGGTAGGAAGTTGAAATCCAGAACTTCCAGGGTAGCATTCTCCGAAATGCTTCCCGTTCCACGTGCAGGACCCAAAAGGCAGGCAGAGCTCCGGAGTCTCAATGAGTGGATGAGACAATGGTGCAGAGATGAGGGTTTTGGATTTGTTAGGAACTGGGGAACATTCTGGGGAAAGGAGAGGCTCTTCCGAAGGGATGGGCTTCACCTTAACCGGGATGGAACCAGGCTGCTGGCATTAACCTTTAAAAAGGAGATAGAGCAGCTTTTAAACTAGATAATAGGGGAAAGCCGACAGTCGCCCAAGAGCGCATGGTTCAGAAGAATGTATCCTTGAAGGATACTACCAAAAGCAGAGAGGTTCCAAAAAAGAGTAAAGTAGCCCAAATGCCCTCGGGTATGGAGCAGACAGAGCTTAAAGATCCCAAATTACCCATGTCTACCAACAGCCAAACTAATATGAATAAAATACAGTCTCTAAAATGCTTGTATGCAAATGCTAGAAGTCTAAAAAATAAGATGGGAGAGTTAGAATATATAGCACTAAATGAGAGGTTAGATATGATTGGAATATCAGAGACATGGTGGAAGGAGGACAACCAGTGGGACACTGTGATACCTGGGTACAAACTATATCGTAATGATAGAGCTGATCAAATTGGTGGAGGAGTTGCGCTCTATGTTAGAGAGGGCATTGAGTCAGAAAGGATTAAAGTTTTGCAGGAAACAAAATTTGCTGTAGAATCTCTATGGATTGAAATTCCATGTAAAAAGGGGAAGGCGATGGCAGTGGGGGTGTACTATCGACCGCATGGCCAGAATGAACAAATGGCTGATGAAATGCTCAAAGAAATCAAGGAAGCTAACAAATGTTATAGCGCAGTAATTATAATGGGTGATTTCAATTACCCTGGTATCGACTGGGTCAGTGTCACGGCAGGACATGCTAGGGAAATAAAGTTCCTAGATGACATAAATGACTTCTTCTTGGAGCAGCTGGTTCATGAACGAACCAGAGGGGAAGCCATATTAGACCTAGTCCTTAGTGGAACACCAGATCTAGTGCAAGAGATAAGGGTGTTGGGGCCACTTGGCAATAGTGATCATAGCATGATCACCTTTCATTTAAATAGTGGAGAAGGGATAGTAAGGAAATCCACAGTACTACCTTTTAACTTTCGAAAGGGAGACTAAAAGACTAAAAGGAGCAGTTGCAAAGGTTAAAGACTTACATCAAGCTTGGGTGTTGTTGAAAAATACTATCTTCCTGATTTAGTTAAAGAAACTCAAAGGCGGAGGAAGCAGTTTCTGCTTTATAAACCTGGGGTATTAAAAATAGGGGGTACCTTTTTCCTGAGGTTTCCCTGTAGATGCCTGGTGCTTATAGAGGGAAATAAGTATATTTTTTCTGATCCCATAGATTTGGGTAAATTTATTAATGCTAGACTTCCCGCTGTGTCCTCTACTGAGTAAACTGTGGATTTTTTACATCTGTATCCTCCATAAGTGTATCTCAGGGGTCTGTGGTCTATTGGGTTTTTCTTGTTAAATACTTTCTGTTTAAAATCTTTTCCAATTCTCTGTATTGGATGGGTGATGTCTCTCCTCCTCCCCAAATATTGTGGACTACAACAGTGCATGCTTACTTACTTGTATTACTATATTTGTTTATGGGTTGAATGTTATTACCTGCGTACACTGTATTCGCTGTAAGGAATTATTTTTTTGCTGTTTTTTTGAAATTCTATAAATAAATAATTTAAAAAAAAAAAAAACTATCTTGGAAGCCCAGACCAGCTGTATTCCATGCTTGAAGAAAAGTGGAAGGAAGTCCAAAAAACTGCCAGCATGGTTTAAAGGGGAGGTCAGAGAGGCTGTTGTTGCCAAAAAAGCATCTTTCAGGAAATGGAAAAAAGAGCCACATGACGAAACCTGGAAACAGCACAAGCACTGGCAAGTCAAATGCAAGGCATTGATAAAGCAGGCAAAGGGAGAATTTGAGAAGAAGCTTGCTGCGGAAGCAAAAACGCGAAATAAAGATTTTTTCAAGTACATTCGTAGCAAAAACCTGTGAGAGAGTCAGTTGGTCCATTAGATGATAGAGGAGTTAAAGGGGCACTAAGAGGCGACAAGGCGATAGCGGAGAGACTGAATGAATTCTTTGCTTCGGTCTTTACTGAGGAAGATGTAGGGATGTTACCCACGACTGAAGTGGTATTTAAAGGTGCGAAAGAATGGGGGGGCGGAGCTAGCCACTGAACAGAATGGACGCCTGAATTTTTGCTCCCGTTGCTGCCCAAGAATCCTGAACATATCCCGGTATTAAATTGAAGTTTGTACCCCCTACCTACATCAATAACACCGAAATATAGCTGGATGGCATCCCTGAAGCCTGCCCGGCTGGAATTTCCGCAGGGATCCGGCTCAGCAGCGAAACGATCCAAACCCGAAGTGGGTTCCCCGCAGAAAATGGCCGCGGGAGAGAAGGAGGGAGTGACTGCCGGTGGCCTACGTGAAGTGCTACAGGAATTGAAATGCGTTAAAGAAATGATCGCAGCCAATTCTAGTTCACTGAACATGATTCAAGAAGACTTACTGGAGGTAAAAGAGAAACTCCTCACCATCACCACTCGACTTAGTGCAGTTGAATTACAAACCCAGAAGCATGGCGTTGCATTAGAACAGCTGGGCCCTTTGGTCAAACGAGTCCGGCACATAGAAAGTCAGATTGAAGATCAAAACAACCATGCCCGTAGAAATAATATCCGCCTTGTTGGAGTCCCTGAAGGCGCTGAAGGCACCGATCCGATTGGATTTCTGGAAAAAACCATACCGGAGATGCTGCAGCTTGTCTTTGCAAGGCCTTTTGAACTAGAACGGGCCCATCGAATCCCAACACACACAGCTGAAAACACACGATACCCGCGCCCACTCATAATGAAGGTACTGAGATACCCACAGGTCCTGCAGATCTTTCAAGCTGCACGGAAAGCCGGATCACTGCAAATCCAGGGACACAAAGTGGCACTCTATCCAGATTTGAGCAAGCAAACGGTAGATCGGAGAAAAGCGTTGCTGGCCTGTAGACCCATGCTACTAAGTGCACAGGCAAGATACGGGCTATACTACCCAGGAACCATGCGGGTCACGCTGCATAATGAAACGAGGAATTTTGTTGAAGCTGAAAAACTGAAAACTTTCCTACAAGAAAAATGCGGTATGGAAACCTGAGGTCAATATTCTGATCTCTCACGCAGTATAGAGACCTCTGCATATACTCAGGGCGTGCGGCCGTGCGTTCTCACAAATTTTAGAACGCCTTAAGCCTTGTTAAACACCTCATTGACTGTATTTCTGTTGTTCTAAATAGTTTTAATTAACCAGATATTTCTGCTTGAAATGTAGGGGTGGCAACGGGAGGTCGGGGTTGGTTACTGTTTCAGTGGATTGTGTTCACCTTAGCGATACAATGTTTGCCAGTTATGCAGTTATTTGTGTCAGTCCAGTCCAGTGCAAAACCCTCCACATACACGCAAAATGCAAGTACGCGGCAGACCTATCCATAGGATAGCTTTCACCTATAAGACAGCTTATTCCAACATTGATGTCTAGTGATCTCCTAATGCTTTCGTTAAATGTAAAAGGTATTACTGGCCCTGTCAAGCGAAAGAAGATTTTAGCGTACTGCCAACAAAAAAAAGCAGATATTGACCTCTTACAAGAGACACATTTAACAGATACTGAATCGCAGAAAGTAACCTCTAAATATTTCCAGGTGGCGGCCTCGGCCTCTGCCACTCAACGCAAAGGGGGGGTAATAATATTACTGCGCAAATTCCTGCAATCCGCCATTACCGGCACACAGATTGATCCGCTAGGTCGATGGGCCAGAGTGACGATGAAAATAAATCAACAGCTTTACACATTCTTCAATATTTACGCACCCAACCTCGATGACCCTAACTTTTTCAAACTGATAGCTAAAGAAGTTACAGCCGCAGCTCACACCAATATCATCTTAGGGGGCGATTTCAATGTCATCTTGGATCCACTGTTAGATCGCACGCCTTATCGGGCTGTAGACAAAGTCAAATCGCAGGCGATTCTTAAAGGAATCATAACAGAGCTACACTTGGTAGACCCATGGCGCCTACTTCATCCCCAAGAAAGAGACTACACATTTTATTCCATCCCACATAATACCCAAACAAGGATCGATTTCTTCCTACTGTCCACAGAGCTGATGCCTCAAGTGTTGTCCGCAGAGATATATGCTACAACGGTATCGGATCACGCCGCTGTCTCCCTAGTGCTGGATACCAACGTTACACAACATGTTCCGCCAAGATGGACATTTGATAAATCCCTACTAGCAGATGACTCCTTTGTACAGCTACTGTCAGGGGAAATTGAGACTTATTTTAAATATAATACACCTACTGATACCTCCATCTGGAGCTGGTGGGAAGGTTTTAAAGCGACAATACGAGCTCATATTGCCACCTACACCATTAGACGGCGTAAAGCCAGGAAAAAAGAAAAAGATGAACTGGAACTCCAAATAAAAGCTGGGGAAAGGTTACTAGCCAAAAGAGCTGACTCAATGATATTGATTAGACTCCAAAAATTGCGATACCAATATAATGCTCTCCTCCACAAAGAAGCACTGAGTAGTATCCAGCTACAACGTAGTACATACTACTATGAAAGCAACCGCTCTGGATCCCTCTTAGCTCGGCAGCTCAAACCAAAGACCAGCAAGACCGCTATAGCGGCGTTGCAAGACAATTCCGGGGGCCTTCTCCTGAGATCTGACAAAATACTAGACCGCTGCAAAGAATTCTATGAGGAACTATATCGCTCGGATACCCAATGTAGTGACAAAGCCTTTGAAGATTTTGTCTCCAATATAGTAGGACCCACATTAACCAGTCATCAAAGTCGAACGCTGGAACAAGAGATCTCTGTAACTGAAATACAAGATGCGATCAAACAGATGGCTCGTGGCAAAGCCGCCGGTCCAGATGGTATCCCACTGGAATTCTATAATAAATACTGCATTCAATTGGCTCCCATGCTACAGATCTACTACAGTGGCCTACAAGATGAATCTCCAGAGATTGGAGCCCTGGCAGAGGCTGTGGTGGTAATTCACCCGAAACCGGGCAGGGATACACAAAAGATAGAGAATTACAGACCCATCTCTCTCCTAAACTCTGATTATAAAATCTATGCTAAAGTGCTTGCTAACCGATTAGGACGGATCTTAAAAGATTTGATACATGAGGATCAATGTGGATTTATACAAAACAGATCCACTACAGATAATGGAAGATTATTGGCACATGTACTGGCATCTGCCAAGACTAAGGCCGAGCCCCTGATAGGGCTAGCATTGGATGCCGAAAAAGCCTTCGATCGACTGGAATGGTCCTTTCTATTTCGATCCCTACGGTGGTTTGGGATAGGAGAAAAGTTCCTAAAACGCGTTGAATTGTTATATACCAAACCCACAGCTCGAATAGCGGTCAACTCACACCTCTCAGCCCCTTTTCAGTTGCAAAGAGGGACCAGACAGGGTTGCCCCCTGTCACCGATGCTTTTTAATTTAGCCCTGGAACCCTTATTAATAGCGATCCGACAGAAGGAAAACATAAAAGGAATTGAGTTAGCTGATGGTCCCTGTAAATTGTCAGCATATGCAGATGACCTGCTCATTTTTCTACAACCATCAGACCTTCCTGAAACCCTGCAACTCATAGATGCATATTCAGCGATATCCGGATATAAAGTAAATCTGAATAAAACAACAATTATTCCTCTGAATGAACAGGTCAGCGAAGAAATGATGCGTGGATACCCCTTTCAATATGAGAAGTCATCCTTTAGATACCTGGGCGTGACCTATGGCACCACCTTGGAAGTGACTGTCGCAATCAACATTAAGATGTGTCAAGAAATTGTACATGATAACGTCTGCAGGTGGACCCCCCTTCATTTGAGTTGGTGGGGCAGGCTAGAAACGATAAAAATGATGTTGGTACCAAAACTCAGCTATATCTTAAGTATGATTCCCTTACGCTTCCCGTCAGCCTTCTATAAGAAAATGAATAGTCAACTGATAGCCTTTTTATGGAACAACCGAGTACCTAGAATAGCTGCCTGGAAACTGAAGTTACCTAATGCACAAGGAGGTGTCCATTTCCCAGATCTCGGCTGGCTGCACACTGCCTCTCTTTTAAAGCAGGGTGCTCAATGGGTCGACTCTGACGACACGGATAAAGGACCTAGATGGTTGAGTGTGGAGCGGGCCATACATTCCCCCCTACCTACATGGCTAATGGTTGGCACAGTAGTAGACCAGACTGTACCACATAATGCTATTATCCGAGAAACACAGCATGCCTGTCGATTATTGGCATCATGTATCGATGGAGGGGATGACTTCGCCGCAGATATGCCCTTATGGCTGAACCCGCGCCTTATCATCGGAGGGAAGCCTGTCTTATGGAAAAAATGGGTGGAACATGATCTTATAACCATTGGACAACTGATCAATGGAAGTGCATTTAAAACCTTTCACAGATTAAGAACGGAATTCCGATTGCCTAATACATGCTATTTTCAATGGTGTCAGCTCCGACACTGCATGAGCAAAGCGGGTGTGTCACCTGTCTTGATACGTACTGGATGGCCACTGCGACAGAAACTTCAAGAATTACAAACAGATGCCAAAGCTGTTTCGAGATGTGTTGCGATTCTCCGATCCAAAAGTGACAAGACATGTTTTAAGATACAGTCGGTGTGGGCTACTGAAACCGGTCAAGATATACCTCCGGAAAATTGGGACACTTTTTGGGGAACTCAAATACGTGCCACGAGAGCAGCGTCTCTCACACAATCTATGTACTTTATAGCACATCGAGCGCATATTACACCGGCTAAGAAAATGAAATGGACACTACAGGAGGGAAATCGATGTTGGTCCTGTAACATGGAAATTGGGACACTGGCACATATGTTGTTCCATTGTAAATCCCTGGAAATATATTGGAACAGAGTATGGGAACGCATATCACAAATCCTCAACTTACAAACTCCTATCACTTATCGGATAGTAATATATAAATCCATAGCTCTGGAACTTACTCTGATGAAATGGGATAGTAAACTGCTGGACTTAATGCTCGGGATAGCGCTTAAAATAGTTCTAATACACTGGAAGAATCTCGACAAAGCTTGTTTCGAGCATTGGTGGAGTCTCTTAATCCTACACAAGACCTACGAAGAGATCTATATATAGCCAAGAACCCATGGTCTGGTAAACTAAGTAAGAAATGGTCAGCTTTACAAAATTATGTTTGATGAAAGTGATTGATGGAGGCTGCCTTGTGGAATGGTCTCTGCTGTAACCACATTGAACGGAGAGAGGGAGGGTGGCGTGCTGGCATGGACTGATACTAGTTCTTGTTAAAGTTATTGTACTGTCTTGTTCAAGTTATTATATTCTTTTGCTATTTTGATCAATAGCATCTGCTTGTATCCTTTTATATCATGATCGTTTGTACTGTTATTTTATATGTTTAAACTGAATAAAAACTACCATTAAAAAAAAAAAAAAAAAAGGTGCGAAAGAATTGAAGGAAATATCGATACATAGGGAAGATGTATTACAACTATTAGATAAACTGAAGAGTAGCAAATCACCTGGGCCGGATGGTATACATCCAAGGGTGTTGAAAGAACTGAAATATGAGATTGCAGACCTGCTATTAGTAATCTGTGAATTTTCATTAAAATCATCAGTAATACCTGAAGATTGGAGGATCGCCAATGTAACGCCAATTTTTTAAAAGGGTTCCAGGGGTGATCCGGAAAACTACAGACTGGTGAGTCTCACGTCAGTACCGGGAAAAATGGTAGAAACCATCATAAAGAATAATATTACTCAGCATGTAGATAGTCATGGCCTAATGGGAGACAGCCAACATGGCTTTAGACAAGGAAGATCTTGTCTTGCTAATCTGTTATGTTTTTTGAAAGTGTGAATAAACAGGTGGACAAAGGTGAGTCAGTTGATATAGTGTATCTGGACTTTCAGAAAGCCTTTGACAAAGTCCCTCATCAGAGACTTTTGGCAAAACTAAAGAGTCATGGGATAGGAGGCAGTGTACTACTGTGGATCAAGAACTGGTTAAAAGATAGAAAGCAGAGGGTTGGGCTAAATGGCCAATTTTCCCAATGGAGAAAAGTGAATAGTGGTGTACCCCAGGGATCTGTGCTGGGTCCGCTGCTTTTTGACATATTCATAAATGACCTGGAAAGTGGAATAATAACGAGTGAGGTTATCAAATTTGCAGATGACACAAAACTATTTAAAGTTGTTAAAACCCAAGAAGATTGTGGAAAATTGCAAGAGGATCTTGATAAATTGGAAAACTGGGCATCAAAATGGCAGATGAAATTTAATGTGGAGAAGTGCAAAGTTATGCACCTAGGGAAGAAGAACCCAAACTATGGTTACACGATGCAAGGTTCCACATTAGGAACCACCACCCAGGAAAAAGATTTAGGCGTCATTGTGGATAGCATGTTAAAACCCTCGGCCCAGTGTGCAGCGGCAACCAAGAGAGCAAATAGAATGCTAGGTATCATAAGGAAAGGAATGGAAAATAAAACAAAAGATATTATAATGCCTCTATATCGTTCCATGGTGAGACCGCACCTTGAATATTGTGTGCAATTCTGGTCGCCGTATCTTAAAAAGGATATAGCGTTATTAGAAAAGGTTCAGAGAATAGCCACCAAAATGGTAAAGGGGATGGAAGGATACTCCTATAAAGAAAGGCTAAAAAGGTTAGGGCTCTTTAACCTGGAAAAGAGACGGCTGAGGGGAGATATGATAGAAGTCTATAAATGAATGAACGGCGTGGAACGTGTAAACGTAGATCGATTGTTTACGTTATCAGAATATAGAAAGACTAGGGGACATGCAATGAAGCTACAGGGTAAACTATTTAAAAGTAATAAAAGAAAATATTTCTTCACTCAACGTGTAATCAAACTCTGGAATTTGTTACCGGAGGATGTAGTAAAAGCTGTTAGTGTAGCTGGGTTTAAAAAAGGTTTGGACAAGTTCCTGGAGGAATGGTCCATAAACCATTATTAAGAAGGGACCCAGGATATCAATGCTTGACCCAGTACAAGCACTGCGGAACCTGTGTCTTTTGGGGAAACTGCTAGGTACGTAAGACCTAGATTGGCCACTGTTGGAAACAGGATACTGGGCTTGATGGACCTTGGTCTGACCCAGTATGGCATATCTTATGTTCTTATATGTTCTTATGTTGCCTAACTTGTCCTGTACCCAAGTCTCCAAGTCTGATGCCTGAAGCCAGGCAATCCGTCGTGCCACAATGGCAATAGCAGAGGTTCTGCTGATGCATTCAAAGCAGTCAAAGGCTGCAAGATTCACAAACTTGGAGACATCTTGAGCATGTTTAACTAGAGCAAGAAAGTCTTGCCTCTTGTCATCTGGGAGAAGTGGGAACCTTCTGTGTGTTGGATGGATGAGGACATGGGTGTACGCATCCTTGAGATCTAGAGAACAAAGCCAGTCCTGACTCTGAAGGAATGGCAGCACAGTACCGAGAGAAATTTATTTATTTATTTTTTATTTATTTGCAGTCTCTTTTATACCGCGCTATTCGACATCAGTGCGGTTTACAATGAACATAAGAGTTGCACATCTCAATTTCGTGATTTGTGCTTACAGTGAAACAGGTATAATAACTTGGGTATACATTAAACAGGAAAATTAAACTAAATTAAATTAAATCATCTTGAATTTCTCTTTGAATAGAAACTTGTTCAATTCTCTGAGATCTAATATGTGTCTGTAGCCCCCTGTTTTCTTTGGAATAAGAAAATAAGGGGAGTAGAACCCTGAGCCCTGTTGAAGAAGAGGTACTTCTTCTATTGCCCCGTGGGCAAGAAGGGTAGCAATCTCCTGACCCAGAAGGTTGAGGAGAGATGTTGGAGAATTGAACTGTTTCACCATGGTGTGGGGAGGAAGGTTTAAGAAATGAAGTTTGTACCCTTCCCTTATAATGGAGAGGGTCCATTGCTCTGCTGTGATTTGCTCCCATCTGGGAGCAAAGTAAGCTAACCTTCTTGGAATGGTGAGGGGCTCTGGTTCTTCCAGAGCTAGAAAGGCTAAGATCTCTAGTTGCAAGTCAAAAGCCCTGAGGAGGCTGAGGCTGCTGGGCCGTGGGAGGCCTGGCAGCCTTTGACTTGGCCTGTTTAGGTGGTTGCTGACGCTTTGCAGCAAAACGACCTGCAGAAGATGCCTGCTGACCTTAAGCAGGATAATATCTTCCCTTTTTAGAAAAAGGTGTCTTTTTGAACAATCTTTTCTTAACAGGAGGAGAGGTAGACTTTGAAAGTCGATCCAAAGCAGAGTTCTCAGCATCCATCTGAGTGGCCTTTGCTTGCCAATCCCTGCCAAAAAGGTTTTCACCTGTACAGGGAAGATTTCCCAGTTCATCTTATTTATTTACATTCTCTTATATACCGCGCTATTCTGCATCAGTGCGGTTTACATTGAACAAACTGAAATTACATTGAACAGGGCATTATAACTTGGAGATAACTATTTTACAGGGAACATGGGCTATGGAGGGTTAAGTGGCTTGCCCAAGACCACAAGGAGCACCTGTGGGACTAGAAACCCCAGTCCTTCCGGCCCAAGGTTGCTGTCCTCTAGTGGGATTTGAACCACCGACCTTCCGGCCTGAAGTACCTTGCCCCAACCACTAGGCTACTCCTCCACTCCAGAGTTCCAAATCAGAGGCTTGTAACCAAGCAATTCTGCGTGCACCTATGGCAATAGCCGAGGCTCTGCTGACACACTCAAAAGAGTCAAAGGCTGCACGGTTGGAAAATTTGGAAACATCTTGGGCATGTTTAAGCCAAGTGAGAAATTCCTGCCTTTTATCTTCTGAAATAAAAGGGGCTAAAGTCTGAAGATGATCTGTGACTTCTTTTAGAAACATCCCCATATAGAGACTATAGGAGTTGATTCTGGCAGCAAGCATATTAGCTTGGAAGACCCTTCGGCCAAAAGCATCAAGGGTCCTGCATTCACGTCCTGGAGGATTAGATGAGTGTCTCTTTGCACTCTTTATTTTCCTCATGGCAGACTCCACCACAATAGAGTGGTGAGGAAGCTGAGACTTATGAAAGCCAGGACAAGGAGGGACACGGTACATGGTGTCTAACCTACGAGAATGAGGAGAGGTGGTAAGAGGAGTCTCCCACATGCTCAACATGAGATCATAAAGAATCTCATGAATAGGTAAGGTAGCTGCTTCTTTAGGGGCCTTAGGATATTGCAAAATATCTAATTGCTTGGCTCTAGGCTCTGACTCAGGGGCCACTGTAATGGAGAGGCCCCTAGCCACCTCCCTAATGAAGTCTTGGAAAGACAAGTCTTCTGGAGGAGACATTCTTCGTTTTGGAGATGCAGACTCCTGAGGAAGAAGTACCGGTGCCTCGACAGAAGCCTCCGACTCATCAGAGTCTTCGGAGGAATCGAAGTATCGCCTGTCTGGATGCTCCTGTGAAGCCCGATACGTGTACCGAGTGGGATCGACATCGGGAGTAAGTGGTACCGATGGGCATCATAGGACAGGGTACCGTTGCAGTCGACACCGAAGCCGATGTCGATGCAATCGGTACCGGCAGCGGGAACGATGCCGGTGCCGAAGTCGGTACAGGCAACGGAGATTGTTGCGGTACCGGAGGCGTCGAAGCCTGCATAAACGCTGTTAGGGTGCGTTGCATGGACAGAATCTTCTGATCCATCGACGCCACCAGAGTCTGGATGTCGGTACCAGTGGAGGCCACCGGTACCCCAGAACACGGCAACAGGTGATCGGTCGAGGCCGAGCCATCGATGTCAACCTGTGACCCCATAGATAATGCTTTGGAAGCCGAAACTTCCAGCCGGGGTAATTTTACCGGTGCGGAATCCTCGAGGACAAGCCCGGAGGCATCTAGATGCTTAGAGGGAGATTTGCCCTTCGAGGACCGGCTAGATTTATGTTTGGTTACCTGAGATCCATGAGAGGAAGAAGCAGCCCTGGAAGACGTCGATGCCACCGAGGCTGCATCAGAGGGAAACAGGGTACTGAGCTTGGCTGCTTGGTTCTGCCGACCTCTTTTAGACATCATGGTACAGGATACACAATCCGTGATGGAATGGTCAGGACCCAAACATTTTAGACACCAATCATGGGTGTCGGTGACAGAAATAGTACCGTCACATTTCGTGCACTTTTTGAACCCGGAAGCAGGCTTCTCCATGAGGAGAAAATGTTCAGGCCTAAGGCCCAAAGTGAAATGCACAGTTGAAGAAAGAAAAGTTTTTTGTTTTGTTTTTTTAAGAAAGAAAAGAAAAAGACCGGCGGTACCGGTCTGACATCGAAGAAGGCAGACGCGACACAGAAAAATAAAGAAAAAAATAAAGAAATTCTTCTGCGGTGACAGGGACATGACCTGCTGGCTCCGCGGAAAAGAAGAACTGGAGAGAGGCGGTTGGAAAAGGCGGGAAAGCAGCGCGCATGCGCTGTGGGATGCTCACAAAAGCTTTCTTACTGGACGCTCGGGAGCGTTCCCACGCAGGCTCCGTCGGTACCAACGATACCCATATGTGAAGACTCATTCCTGCTTGTTCCTGGAGATTTTGTTCAATTCTCTGAGGTCTAAAATGGGTTTGTGTCCCCCTGTTTTCTTTGGGATAAGGAAATAGGGGGATTAAAACCCTGTAGCCTGTAGATGAATGGGTACTTCTTCTATTGCCCCTTGGGCAAGAAGCATAGTGACCTCTTGACCTAACAGGTTGATGAGAGAGGTCCGAGAATTGAACTGTCTTACCATATGATAAAAATCAAGTGGACCAACAGCCGTTTCAACCTGTACCTTATGATCGGGAACCATTGGTGATGAAAGAAGAAGCTGAAGCAGCATTGAAAGCCTTATCAAAGAACAAAGCACCAGGCACTGATAGCATTCCCATAGAGGTATTGCAGCAATCTGATGCAGCTGTTACCATACTTACAAGGCTCTGCCAAGAAATATGGAAGACAACATCATGGCCAACTGACTGGAAAAGATCTGTGTTTATACCAATACTAAAGAAAGGTGATCCAACTGATTGTGGAAATTATCGAACAATCGCTCTGATCCCACATGCCAGCAAGATTCTACTGAAGATTATTCAAAAGAGACTACAACCATACCTGGAACAAGAACTACTTGAAGTGCAAGCAGGGTTCAGGAAAGGGCGAGGAACGACAGACATCATTGCGGATGTGAGATGGATCCTTGAAAAGACTAAAGAATACCAAAAGGATATCTATTTGTGCTTTATCGACTATAGCAAGGCTTTTGACTGTGTAAACCATGAGAAACTCTGGGCCACATTAAGAAGCATGGGTATACCAGAACACCTGATCGTTCTCTTGCGCAACTTGTACATTGATCAAGAAGCAACAGTTTGAACGGAACAAGGAGAAACAGAATGGTTTAAAATAAGCAAAGGTGTAAGACAAGGTTGCATACTTTCCCCCTACCTGTTTAATTTATATGCAGAACAAATCATCAGAGAAGCAGGATTGTATGAAGTGGAGGAGTGGCCTAGTGGTTGGGGCAAGGTACTTCAGGCCGGAAGGTCGGGGGTTCAAATCCCACTAGAGGACAGCAACCTTGGGCCGGAAGGACTGGGGTTTCTAGTCCCACAGGTACTCCTTGTGGTCTTGGGCAAGCCACTTAACCCTCCATAGCCCATGTTCCCTGTAAAATAGTTATCTCCAAGTTATAATGCCCTGTTCAATGTAATATCAGTTTGTTCAATGTAAACCGCACTGATGCAGAATAGCGCGGTATATAAGAGAATGTAAATAAATAAATAATAAATAAGACAATAGAGGTGTGAAGATTGGTGGAAGACTCATCAACAACCTTCGTTATGCTGATGATACCACATTACTGGCTGAAAGTGAAGATGATCTGAAACATTTGCTTCTCACAATCAAAGAACATAGTCTCAAAATGGGCCTGCATCTTAATGTAAAGAAGACAAAGATCATGACAAATGGCATAATCAACAGGTTCATCGTTGAAGGAGAAGAAATTGAAATTGTGAACAACTTTAACCTACTTGGATCAACTATCAATAAAGAAGCAACAAGCAGTCAAGAAATCAAACGATGCATTGCTCTTGGCAGAATGGCTATGAAAGACCTAGATAAGATTCTCAAGAGCAGAGATGTCTCTCTCCATACAAAGATTCGACCTGTTCAAGCCATGGTATTTTCAATAACATCGTATGGATGTGAGAGCTGGACAGTGAAAAAGACAGACAGGAAGAAAATTGATGCCTTTGAATTATGGTGCTGGCGGCGAATACTGTGTATACCATGGACTGCCCGAAGAACAAACCAGTCGGTACTAGAGGAGATCAAACCTAAGCTTTCTTTAGAAGCTCAGATGACAAGACTTCGACTTTCATACTTTGGACACATCATGCGAAGAGAGATCATTAGAGAAAGACATCATGCTTGGCAAGATAGAAGGTCAACGCAAAAGAGGAAGGCCAGCAATGAGATGGATCAAGACAATAACAGCAGCTATGGGTACCAGTCTGTCAACAATGAGCCGCCTGACTGAAGACCGAACACAATTTAGGATAGCTATCCAGAGGGTCGCCATGAGTCGACTCCGACTCAACGGCACTTAACAACCACCACCATTGTGGGAGGGGGCATGCACAAAAAATAAAGCTTGTACCCCTCTTTTATAATGGAGAGTGTCCAATGATCTGCTGTTATCTGCCCCCATCTGGGGGCAAAGTGACACAACCTTCCTGGAATGGTGGAAGGCTCTGGTCCATTGAGGGCCAGGAAGGCTAAGTTCTCCAGATGAAAGTCAAATGCTTTGAGGAGGCTGAGACTGCTGAGATGGTTGAGGATTAGCAGTCTTTGCTTTCCTTTGTTTAGGTGGTTGCTGACTCTTTCGGGCAGGTTGACCTGCAGAATGTCCCTGCTGGGAATAAGAGGGATAAAACCTCTTCTTTTTTGAGAAGAATGGTTTTTTGAAAGATTTCTTTCTTGCAGGATCAGCTGTGGCTTTGGATAACCTATCCAAAGTGGAGTAGTCAGCATCCAACTCATTGGCTTTCTCTTGCCAATTTTTGCCAAATAGATTCTCACCTGTACAAGGGATATTGCCCAGTTTGTCCTGCACCCAGAGCTCCAAATCGGATGCCTGGAGCCAGGCAATTCTACGTGCCCCTATGGCAATGGCAGAGGTTCTGCTTATGCACTCAAAACAGTCAAAAGCTGCACGATTGACAAACTTAGAAACATCCTGGGCATGTTTAACCAGTGTGAGAAAATCCTGCCTCTTGTCATCAGGAAGGAGAGGGCTTAAAATCTCCAAGTCTCCTGTGAATTCTTTAAGGAACATTCCCATATATAAAATATAGGAACTGATCCTGGCAGAAAGCATGGAAGCCTGGAAAGTACGACGTCCAAAGGCATCCAAAGTTCTACACTCACGTCCTGGAGGATTATAGGCATGCCTCTTTGCACTTCTGATCCTTCTCATAGCTGATTCCACTACAATAGAGTGGTGAGGGAGCTGCGTTTTCTGGAAACCAGGACAAGGAGGGACTCGATACATGGTATCCAGTCTGCGAGAGTGAGGAGAGGTGGTAAGAGGTGTCTCCCACATTCTCAACATAAGATCATATAAGATCTCATGGATAGGCAGAGTAGCTGCCTCCTTAGGAGCTTTGGGATATTGCAAAATTTCCAACTCCTTAGCTCTGGGCTCTGTTTCAGGAGCCACAGTAATGGACAGACCTCGAGCCACCTCCCTGATAAAATCCTGAAAGGAGATATCTTCTGGAGGAGACATCCTATGTTTAGGGGAGGAAGGCTCCTCCGGGAGAAATATCCCGGTACCGGCAGAGCAGTCAGAATCCTCGGAGTCCTCCGAGGATTCGAAGTATCTCCTGTCCGGATGCTCTTGAAGAGCCCGATACCCGTACCAGCTGAAGTCGCTACCAGGGGGCATCGGTACCGGTGTATCGGCACCGGAAAGCATCGCATGACTGGGTGCCGGCAAAGCAGACACCGATGTCGATGCTATCAGTGTCGGTACCGGTAGAACTGTCTGACGCGGTTCCGAGGGTGTCGATGCCGCAAGGAGAGCCGCCAGACTGCGTTCAATAGCCAGGAACCTCTGGTCTATTGACGCTGCCGATGCCTGGGTGTCAGTACTGGAGAAAACAGCCGGTACCCCAGAGCATGGCACCAGTAGTTCTGCCGAGGTCGAGGCCTCGAGAACATCCTGGAGCCCCGATTATGCTTTGGAAGCCGAAGCCTCCCGCCGGGGCAATTTTGCTGGTACAGAACCCTCAAGGGCAACGCCAGAGGCATCTCAATGCTTGGAAGGAGATCTACCTTTTGAGGACCGGCTCGACTTATGTTTGGTTACCTGAGATCCATGGGAGGAAGACGAAGCCCGGGAAGACGTCGATGCCACGGAAGCTACATCGGAGGGAAAAAGGGCGCTGAGCTTAGCAGCTCAGTTTTGTCGACCCCTCTTGGACATCATGGCACAAGCCATACACTCGGAGATGAAGTGGTCAGGACAAACATTTGAGACACCACTCATGGGTGTCAGTGACGGAGATGGCACCGCCACACTTGGTGCACTTTTTGAAACCCGAAGTGGGTTTTTCCATACTGGAGGAAATTTTGGGCCTAAGGCCCAAAATGGCGCATGCACCTGGAAAGAGAAGTTTGGAAAAAAATAGAATATATATATATATATATATATATTTTTTTTTTTTTTAACAAAAGAAGAAAAGAAAAGAGAACCGGCGGTACCGGTATAGCGTCGAGGAAGGCAGACACGACCACAAAAAAGAAGAAATAAGGACAAAAGTTTCTGCGGTGACAGGAACAACGACCTGCTGGCTCCGCGGAAAACGAAGAACTGGAGAGAGGCAGTTGGGAAAGGCGGGAAGGCAGCACGCAGGCGCTGTGGGATGCTCCCAAAAGCTTTCTAATTGGACGCTGGGGAGCGTTCCCGCGCAAGCTCCGTCGGTACCGAAGATACCCATATGTGAAGACTACATTCCTGCTTGTTCCTGGAGATACAGCATGCACCACATTATTAGGCAAATCGCATATCATCCTTGGAGACTTCAACCTACCAAAACTCCATAGCGCACAAGCATCCCACTTCATAAATGCCATGTCAAACATTGGCTTCCAACAAGGGTTCAGACTCCAACACACAGAAGAGGTAACATATTAAATCTCATTTTCCTTCAAAGCAATATCACTCAAAACATACACTATTACAGTCCAACAGCACTCCCGTTACCATGGACAGACCATTTCCTGTTAGAACGTACACTACCTACTTCACTCTCGCTACATACACATGATTACACCCCATCATTCCACAACAAATTCAAATCCTTTGACAAAGAATCCTTCTTGAATAATTCTCTTCCACACATAGATTCTTCATTCACTGACCTGGATTATATCATACAGAATTGGAAGTCCACTATAGCTAAGGCTGCCCTAGCTCCACTCACTCAAAAAACAAAACAGCAAACCTCTAAAGTTTGATACACAATCGAACTTAGGAAACTAAAGCAAAAACTGTGCATAATACAATACAAATGGAGATGCACGAGATCAGAAAATGACAACAAACTATACACGCTTACACTAAAATCATACAGAGATGCCATAAATGATAGAAAAAAAAAAAAAGAGTACCACATTACCCTATTCACAAAAATCCTCAACAGACCGCGTGAACTATTTTCCATTGTTAAATCTTTAACAAAGGCACCCACGCCCGATGAAGATAAAGTAATCATACACCCACAATTACTAGCAAATTTCTATATGGAGAAACGTAGCCCATCAATCCTTGATGATTATCTCCATCCAAGATGATATCTCCCTGAAGCCCCAGACTTACAACCTAACAGCTCTGCCCCCCCCCCCCCAACATGACACATGACAAACGTTACACCTTATTGACCAAAAACATCTTAAAAATATAACAACTGCCATCATAAGAACATAATATATGCCATACTGGATCAGACCAAGGTCCATCAAGCCCAGTATCCTGTTTCCCACCGTGGCCAATCTAGGTCATAAGTACCTGGCAGTCTCCCCAAAAGACACAGGTTCCTCAATGCTTGTATTGGGTCAAGCAGTGATATCCTGGGTCCCTTTTTTATAATGGTTTATGGATATTTCCTCCAGGAAATCATCCAAACTTTTTTTAAACCCAGCTACACTAACAGCTTTCACTACATCCTCCAGTAACAAATTCCAGAGTTTGATTACATGTTGAGTGAAAACATATTTTCTCTTATTAGTTTTAAATAGGTTACCCTGTAGCTTCATTGCATGTCCCCTAGACTTTTTATATTCTGATGACGTAAATAATCGATCTACGTTTACATGTGCCACTCCATTCATTAATTTATAGACCTCTATCATATCTCCCCTCAGCCGTCTCTTTTCCAGGTTGAAGAGCCTAACCTTTTTAGCCTCTCTTCATAGGAGCATCCTTCCATCCCCTTTACCATTTTGGTGGCTCTTTTCTGTACCTTTTCTAATAATACTATATCCTTTTTAAGATACGGCGACCAGAATTGCACACAACATTCAAGGTGCGGTCGCACCATAGAATGATACAGAGGCATTATAATATCCTGTTTTATTTTTGTTTTATTTATTTAACAACTTTTATATACCGCGCTATTTGTTATCAGTGCGGTTCACATATAACAAGGGTGCACAGTCAGAAGACTGTTCTGTGATTACATTGTAACAGGAGTTTAAACTTGGAGCTTACATTGTAACAGGAGTTTAAACTTGGAGCAACAGGGTAACTATAAACATATGTACAAAATACAATTAGATTAGGTTTGTATATGCAAGAAGGGCTAAGGCAAGCTCAAAATACTTGTGACAGGGTAAGGTTTGTGGACATTGGTGAGTGGGTGAGCAGAGGCGGGGTGGATGCTTGAGCAAAGTGAAGTAGGAAAATGTGGTGTTTGATTGCCTTACGGAACTGAATAAGGTCTTTGATGGATCTAATTTCTGGTGGAAGTTCGTTCCAGCATTTTGGGGCGTAGAAGGCGAAGGTTCTTTTCCTGGTCGTCTGGGTACACTTGATGGACTCTTTGGGGATAGTCAATCCATTCCTTTCCTTATGATACCTAGCATTCTATTTGCGCTCTTGGCTGCTGCTGCACACTAGGTGGAGGGTTTTAACATGTTATCCAGGATGACGCCTAAAATCTTTTTCCTGGGTGGTGGTTCCCATGTGGAACCTTGCATTGTGTAACCAAAGTTTGGGTTGTTCTTTCCTAGGTGCATAACTTTGCACTTGTCCACATTAAATTTCATCTGCCATTTGGATGCCCAGTCTTCCAATTTATCAAGATCCTCTTGCAATTTTCCACAATCCTCATGGGTTTTAACATTTTTGAATAGTTTCGTGCCATCTGCAAATTTGATAACCTCACTCGTTATTCCCTTTTCCAGGTCATTTATGAATATGTCAAAAAGCAGTGGACCCAGCACAGATCTCTGGGGTACTCCACTATTCAACTTTTTCCATTGGGAAAATTGACCATTTAGCCCTACCCTCTGCTTTCTATCTTTTAACCAGTTCCTGATCCACAATAGTACACTGCCTCCTATCCCATGACTTTTTAGTTTTGCCACAAGTCTCTGATGAGGGATCTTGTCAAAGGCTTTCTGAAAGTCCTGATACATTATATCAACCGACTCAGCTTTGTCTACCTTTTTATTCACACCTTCAAAAAAAACATACAGATTAGTAAGACAAGATCTTCCTTGTCTAAAGCTATGTTGGCTGTCTCCCATTAAGCCATGACTATCTACATGTTCAGTAATTTTGTTCTTTATGATGGTTTCTACCGTTTTTCCCGGTACTGACGTCAGGCTCACCGGTCTGTAGTTTCTCGAATCTCCCCTGGAACCCTTTTTAAAAATTGGAGCTACATTGGCGATCCTCCAATCTTCAGGTATTACATATGATTTTAATGATAGTTCACAGATTACTAACAACAGGTCTGCATTCTCATATCTCAGTTCTTTCAACACCCTTGGATGTATACCATCTGGTCCAGGTGATTTGCTACTCTTCAGTTTATCAAATAGTTGCAATACATCTTCCCAGTGTACCAATACAACCACATTGCCTGGCTGAAAGCAACTAAAGATGAGTTCTCCACAATCTTTCTGGAGATGGTGAACCACTCACTATGACAAGAGTACATGACAACTGCCTTAAAACAGGCATTAATCAGACCAATATTAAAATCAGCAAATGCTGACAAAAGCCATCCGAATTCATATAGACGTATCTTGAGCATGCCGTTCCTGGCAAAAGTGATAGAAAAAGTTTTGCAAATCCAGCTGCAAGATTTCATTGACCTAAACACACCTCTAGATAAACATGGGTTCAGACCCCATCATTGTGTCGAGACCCTGATGTTAACACTTCTAGACAGACTTATATATACCCAAGTTTTTTGTTCCTGTTCTATGTAAAAATAATACGGATAATATGTATCTTATCTGATGTTTCATTGTTCTATGTAAACCGCGCTGACTGTAAATAGTGCGGTATATAAAAGTTGTTAAATAAATAAATAAATAAATAAAATGTGGCCTAAATTCCAGCAAACAAGCATTTATCCTAATTTTTCTAGACATTACCTCTGCATTCGATAGTATTGACTATAAAATACTTAATAGAATATACTAAAACAAATTGGCTTGCAGGGAGAGCATAGTTACGGGTGTTCTACAAGGACAGCAGGAAGCAGTCCTCACATATGAAAACTGGAAACAGCACAAGCACTGGCAAGTTAAATGCAAAGCATTGATAAGGCAGGCAAAACGGGAATTTGAGAAGAAACTTGCTACGGAAGCAAAAACACTAAATAAAGACATTTTCAAGTACATTCGTAGCAAAAGGCCTGTGAGAGAGTCGATTGGACCACTAGATGATAGAGGGGTAAAAGGGGCAGTAAGAGAAAACAAGGCTATAGCAGAGAGACTGAATGAATTCTTTGCTTCGGTCTTTACTGAGGAAGATGTAGGGATGTTACCCAAGACTGAAGTGGTATTTAAAGATGATACTGCAGAGGAATTGAGAGAAATATCGCTACACCGGGAAGATATATTACAACTATTTGATAAAATGAATAGTAGCAAATCACCTGGACCAGATGGTATACATCCCAGAGTGTTAAAAGAACTGAAATATGAGATTGCAGACCTGCTATTGGTAATCTGTGAACTTTCATTAAAATCATCTGTAATACCTGAAGATTGGAGGGTCGCCAACGTAACACCAATTTTTAAAAAGGGTTCCAGGGGTGAACCGGGAAATTACAGACCGGTGAGTCTGACGTCAGTACCAGGGAAAATGGTAGAAACCATCATAAAGAACAAAATTACGCAGCATGTAGATAGTCATGGCCTAATGGGAGACAGCCAACATGGCTTTAGACAAGGAAGATCTTGTCTTACTAATCTGATATGTTTTTTTGAAGGTGTGCATAAACAGGTAGACAAAGGTGAGTCGGTTGATATAGTGTATCTGGACTTTCAGAAAGCTTTTGACAAAGTCCCCCATCAGAGACTTTTGGCGAAGCTAAAAAGTCATGGGATAGGAGGCAGTGTACTATTGTGGATCGGGAACTGGTTAAAAGATAGAAAGCAGAGGGTAGGGCTAAATGGCCAATATTCCCAATGGAAAAAGGTGAATAGTGGAGTACCCCAGGGATCTGTACTGGGTCCGCTGCTTTTTGACATATTCATAAATGACCTGGAAAAGGGAATAACTAGTGAGGTTATCAAATTTGCAGATGACACAAAACTGTTTAAAGTTGTTAAAACCCAAGAGGATTGTGGAAAACTGCAGGAGGATCTGGATAAATTGGAAGACTGGGCATCCAAATGGCAGATGAAATTTAATGTGGACAAGTGCAAAGTTATGCACCTAGGAAAGAACAACCCACAATATAGTTACACGATGCAAGGCTCCACATTAGAAGCCACCACCCAGGAAAAAGATTTAGGAGTCATTGTGGATAACATGTTAAAACCCTCCGCCCAGTGTGCAGCGGCGGCCAAGAAAGCAAATAGAATGCTAGGTATCATAAGGAAAGGGATGGAGAACAAACAAAGGATATTATAATGCCTCTGTATCGCTCCATGGTACGACCGCACCTTGAATATTGTGTGCAATTCTGGTCACCGTATCTTAAAAAGGACATAGCGTTATTAGAAAAAGTACAGAGAAGAGCCACCAAATTGGTGAAGGGGATGGAAGGCTACTCCTATGAAGAGAGGCTAAGAAGGTTAGGGCTCTTTAGCCTAGAGAAGAGACGGCTGAGGGGAGATATGATAGAGGTCTATAAATTAATGAATGGAGTGGAACGGATAAACGTGGATCAATGGTTTACGCTATCAGAGTATAGAAATACTAGGGGACATGTAATGAAGCTACAGGGTAAACTATTTAAGACAAATAAGAGAAAATATTTTTTCACACAACGTGTAATCAAACTCTGGAATCTGTTACCGGAGGATGTAGTAAGGGCTGTTAGTATAGCTGGGTTTAAAAAAGGTTTGGACAAGTTCCTGGAGGAAAGGTCCATAAACCACTATTAAAAAGGGACCCAGGATATCAATGCTTGACCCAGTACAAGCATTGTGGAACCTGTCTTTTGGGGATATTGCTAGGTACGTATAACCTAGATTGGCCACTGTTGGAAACAGGATACTGGGCTTGATGGACCTTGGTCTGACCCAGTATGGCATGTCTTATGTTCTTATATGGGTGACATCAGCACCGACAGAGCTCACGCAGAGCTTTTCCTCAGCTTTGAAAGAAAGCCTTTGGGAATGCCACCACGCATGCATGGTCCCCTTCCTGCCTAAGGGTGCCATCTTACTCAGTCAGGTGCCAAAGCTATAGCCACTCCAAGAAGATGGCAAAAAAATATACAGCAACTCCAAAGGGGAGGAGGGAGGGTTGTGAGGACTGATTCCTGCTGTCCTTGGAGAACATCTGTTACAGGTGAGTAAATATGCTTTCTTCAGGAACAAGCAGGCAGTCACTCTTCACTTATTCTTCCTAGCTTCAGGCTATCGAGGACCTGTAGAAAAAAGCATGGAAGCGCCATGAGCAGTCACCAGTGAAAGCCGAAGGCAGCCCGAGGACCCTGGGTCCAAGGATGGCCATGCTCCCGGTATCCGGAACAAGAAGGGTCGGAGGGCAGGCGTTGCATAAACTCCGAACAGATTACGGAGTACAGCCTGGCCAAAGGCGGCATCCCGACGGGACCCTGTCCATGCAGTAATGAACTGCAAAGGTGTGAGTGGAGGACCAGGTGGCAGCTCGGTAGATGTCTGCCAGTGGCACCGAGCGCAGGCTAGCGACCAACATCGCCATTGCTTGGACATTGTGAGACGTGACTCGGCAGTCCAGGAGAAACCCAGCCTGGGCCTAGGCCAAGGAGATGCAGTCCACCACCCAGATGGACAAGGTATGCTTGGTGACCGCCAGCCCCAGACGGCTGGGATCAAAGCAAACAAAGAGCTACCCGGATCTGCAGTGGTCCTGAGTCCGCTGAAGGTATTAAGAGAACCCTCTTGCCGTCTAGGGTGTGGAGAATTGCCAATGCCCGGTCGGCGTGGGGCTTTGGGAAGAAGATGGGTAGCACTATGTCTTGAATGAGATGAAAATCCAAGGCAACCTTTGGGAGGAACTTGGGGCGGGTTCACAGGACCACCCTGTTCCTATAAAACCTCGTGAGCAGTGCCTCAGCCATCAGCGCCTGAAGTTCACTGACCCTCCGGGCGGAGGTGAGAGTTATCAGAAAGGCCACCATCCACGACAGATGCCACAGCGGGCAGGTAGCCATGGGTTCAAAGAGCAGCTTTGTCAGCTGCGTGAGGACCACATTGAGGTCCCACTACACCGGAAGAGGGCAGGTAGGGGTCCTGGAAAGAAGCAGGCCTCACATGAAACAAGAGACAAGCGGTTGCCCCGAGAAAAGTTTGCCCTCGATGAGGTGGTGGTTCGCTGAGATGGCACTCAGGTGAACCCTTACCGAGTTAGACTTCAGTCCAGACTGCTAGAGGTGGAGTAGGTACTGCAAGACCAAACTGGTAGAGCATGAAAATGGGTTCACTCGGAGCTCCGAGCACCACACCGAGAACCAATGCCACTTGAAGGCATAAGCCTGTCAGGTCAAGTCCTTTTGTGAGACCAAAAGAATGTCCTCGACATCCATGGGGAGGCGGTAGGAGGCTAGTGCGATCTGCTCAGCCGCCAAGCTGTGAGAGATAGGGATCTCAGATTGGGGTGAAGCGGCAGACCCTCCTCCTGCATCAGCAGCTCCAGAGAGAACCAGAGTAGGACCGGGGGCTCAGTCAAGAGACGAAGCAGCAGGGGAAACCAAGGCTGCCTGGGCCTCCTCAGGGCTATGAGAATCATTGATGCCCTGTCCCGCTGGACCTTGAGAAGGATCATGGCAATGAGGGGTGTGGGAGGAAAGGCATATAGCAGGCTCTTTTCCCACGAGATGAGGAAAGCATCGGAGGCCACCCTGCCCTGTTCAGGAGGGGACCACAGAACCAGGGGAGCTGCGAGTTCGCAGGGCTGGCAGAGAGGTTCAGGTCTGGAGTCCCCCAATGCTGGAAGAAACGCTGCACCATTTGCGGACACAGGTGCCACTCGTGTGGCCGGAGGACTCTGCTGAGCCGGTCCACCAATGCATTATCCTGACCCGGGAGGTAAGTGGCCTGGATGGTCATGCCCTGGTTCACCGCAAAGGAGCACAGGGCTTTGCCTCTGAACAGAGGCTGTAGGTGCTGGTACCTCCCTGTTTGTTCACATAGAAACTGGTTGTCCATCTGGACCAGCACCGCTCGGTGTTGCAGGCGGTTCCTGAAAACGTAGAGGAGCATTGGGGTAGAATTCTGTCATATAAGGCGGCTGCTGGCTGTATAGAAGATAACCAAGTAGACATCTGAGCATACGTTAAATGAAAGCATTATATTAATAGCTGGAGCCTAAATGAACGGCACTATTTAGCTGTTGAAGTTACGTTTGTTTATGGTAAAGTGAATTTCATAAAAAGGAGTTTTTTTCAGGTCACTGATGTGTTGGGGAGAGGTGGCCAGTATATTTCTCTTAGACCACATGGAACGCCGTTGTTCTGAGACCTGTTTTTCTCCTTTTTATGTCCTTGAGATCTATACTATAAAATTGGTAAGATAGTGGAGTGATATTGTATATAGTTGATTAATCATCTGACACTCGGGAAGCGACCATTCTTTGAAAAGAAACATTAGAACTGCTGAAATGCAGGGGATGTAGGGAAACGAAAAGAAGAGCTGTGGATTGTGTTGGAAAGAGGAGATGATACTGTCATCCATACTGGTGTAGTTCACAGGCCTCCAACCCTAACTGAAGAAATTGATAAGAGACTTGATTATTGATATTGAAAAGGTAGCTATGAAGGGGGAAGTGATCATATTGGGTGACTTTAAGCTTCCCGATGTGAACTGGAGTATTCCTTCTGCAAATCTGGAAACTAAAAAAAAATTGTGGATGCCTTCCAAGATTCATTACTTAGATAAATGGTGATGGAACCAACCAGGGAAAGCTCAATGCTGGATTTAGTACTCACCAACGGAGAAGCATGTTGAATATCTGGGTGGGTGTCCATGTGAGCAGCAGTGATCACCATACAAAAACACTGACTTACTGACTTCAGTAAAATGGCAAAGTGCGTAAGAAGGAGTTGACAGGGTGGGAGGGGATAAGGGAAGTGGAATTACAGTGGGCTAAACTAAAGAAGGCAATAAAAGGGGCAACAGATACATATGTAAGGAAAGCAAATAAAAACAAGAGGAAAAGGAAACTATTTGGTTCTCCAAAGAAGTGGCTGCACAAATAAGAGCAAAAAACACAGCTTTCACAAAATTCTGAAGTTCACAAAATGAGCAACACAGAAAAGAATACAGGATAAAGTTAAAAAAGACAAAAAGCGAAGAGATAGCAAAATCAAAGGCAGAAGAAAAGATGGCTAAAGATATGAAATGTAGTGACAAAACGCTTTTCAGGTATATTCGGGAGAAGTGGAAGATCAGAGGTGGAATTGCAGGACTCAAAAGTGCCGGCAACAGATTGTAGCTATCTGTTAGGGCGGATGAAACCCTTTTGGGTGGAAAGTTCTTCATTCCGCTTGGTAGAAAGCTCCTTCATCCGTTTGGGTTCACCTGGCTTCTTTTGCTTGCATAAGGGTTCCAACTGCCAGCTAAGTTTGAAAATATACTATTTTATTATTATAATTCTTAGCACTGTGGCTTTATGGTACCTCTTCTGAAAAAGAAAATAATGAAAAAAATGAAAAAAAAACCCATAGAAAGAATTTGCACTAATACACTTTTCACTTTAAGAATAAAATGGAATGATTCATTTTTCGAAGGGGTTTTAAACAAATCTTTTCCCCTTGCGCAACAAATTTTCCAACATTTATATGTGATATGTCTTGTCCTCAATTTTTTGTGATCGTATTTATTATATTGATTAACTTTAGTACTGATTCACTTTTTTTGGACTTTCTTGTTCTTTGATAAGGCTTTCATTGCTGCTTCAATGACTTCTTTCATCACCAATGGTTCTGGATCATAAGGTATAGGTTGAAATGGCTGTTGGTCCACTTGATCTTTATGGAATAATTACTCTGTATATTCTTTCCACCTTTTCTTGATCTTCTCAACATCATTCAACATGGATCATTGAGCATCTTGTAACATTCCAAATCAAGGCTGGATTTTTTTTTTTTTAACTCTCGTAGCTTTAGGAAAGCCAATCTTGTTCTTCCTTCAAAAGCTTCTGATTCTATTTCCTTGCATGCGTCATTGTAGAACTTCTCCTTGTCTTGTCTTGCTGCACGTTGGAAATCTCTGTTGAGTTTTGCGATTGCCTCTTTCTCCTCTGGCTTTAGCTTCTCTGTGTTTCTGGACAATTTTCAGAGTTTCTTCAAACATCCATTTTGGCCATTTTTGCTTTTTCACCTTATGTAGAGACTTATCGCTTTCTTCCAAAACAACCTTCTTGATGTCATCCCATAACACTTCTGGAACTCTGTCATTTGTATCTAAAGCAGCAAATCGATTTTACAGACAGTCTTTAAATTCCAGTGGTATATTCTCAAGGTCATATTTTGCTACATTCATGACTGACTTGCTCTTTTTTCAACTTTAGTTTGCGTTTGCATACTAGTAGTTGGTGATCTGTACCACAGTCAGCTCCAGGTTTTGTCTCTGTTTATGTTATAGAGCTTTTCCATCGTTGTCTTCCACAGATATAGTCAATTTGATTTCTGTACAATCCATTGGGTGAAGTCCACGTGTACAGTCGGCGCCTGTGTTGCTGGAAGAAGGTGTTTGAGATGAATAGATCGTTGGTCTTGCAGAATTCTATCAGTCTTTATCCAGCTTTGTTTCTGTTGCCAAGTCCATATTTTCCAACCACTTCGCCTTCTTCTTCGTTGCCAACTTTTGTGTTCCAGTCACCCATGACTATCAGGATATCCTGTTTGCATGTTCTGTCAATTTCAGCTTGTACTTGTTCATAGAACTCATTGTCTTCCTCTTCTGCAGCTGTTGTTGGGGCAGATACCCGAATTATAGTTGTGTTGATGGGCTTTCCTTGTAGGCAACTAGAAATTAAGCATTCACTGACTGCATTGTATTTCATTTCTCTTCAATACTACCTTTGATTTACCAGTTCCATGACCCCCTCCCTCTGCTTTCTCCTCTCCTTCTTCCCCACTCCTTTTAGTATGATTGGTTTTAAACTGTCCTTTAATTTTATAGCATTCCTTTCTGTCTTATTTTATCTTTGTTTCTTAAAATTTTGTACACCGCCCTGCTGCTTATGTGAAGGATGGTCAAGCAAATCCAATAAACAAACAGTAAGTAAATCCTTACACCCTCTTTCTGATCAACCCACTGAAAGTTATTTTTTCTGAAAATGAATATGCCACCCGTGTCTCATCTATTTGTATAACAAGTACAGATTAGGATAGCTAAGAATATACCTGGTTAATGAGACAGATTTTCATACCCTTCCGGAATCTCAAATAACCATTTCAAGACCTAGTTCTTCTGGGAGACCATTCTACAGCCCAAACGCTATAACCGAAAAAGCCTCATCTCTAGCTGATTTCAGCTGTGGTCTCTTTTCAAAAGCACTTTTCTTTAATAAATGTAACTCTACGGTATATACTTTGAGAGCCTAAGGAACCCTGACCCACACATTCAGATTACATTGCTTCCTAGACACTGCTTTCTATCAGGTCATAGGTTATAACTGTCCATCGCCCTCCATAGTCTTTAGAGGATTAGAGCCCATCTCTCTGCATATTAGGGCCCATTTTTAAGGTTTTGTATTGTCTTTCAATGTACTTTGAGAAAAAAAAAGAATTTCCCCAAACAGAGGTGTGTTTCTCACTCGTAAAGACTTCTAGTCTTTACCAGAAAGCTGTGGAAATTTTGTTCGCTGTAACATGACCTACCATTACAGATATAAGCAATTGTTTTCTTCTGCTGATCATAAAATAAAATTCCTATAAGTACCCTCTTGCCCAGCTCAATACATCATGTATATTGCCTTGAATAATACAGTATCCAATGCCACTAAAATGGTAGGTAGCAAACCGCAGCTGCCTCGGGCCTAATATGGCATCAGAGCAAATAGCTTTCCTGTTGCTTGTGAAAAGATACTACTCATTCAGGCTTTGTGACCATTGCTCTTGCCATAATAATAGACTGCAAGCAAACTGAGATACGTAAGTACATCTTGACAGTGAAAAAAATCCATGTTCTACAGCATATTTCCAGAACTTTCTCCACAGATTACAAAGCATCTGAAGTTTGAACTAAAACATGTGCTTTGTTGAGTAATGCAGAGTTTTGTTTTGTTTTTTTTACAGTCAGGACACTGAATATCTACTAAGCTGAGAAGAGAACACTTACATTAACAGATGCTGCTACTTTAGTTCCTCCAAAAATTAACATGTCTGAGAAACAGAGATTAATAGCACATAAGCAATCGAGAGATACAGGTCCAGGAAGAGAGTGAAGATGGGAAATCCAAATAAGGCAAAGATGCTGATTTGAAGGTTAATTATCAGTAATTGCTCTCTATATTTAGCATTTGAAAAGATTTATACTGATGTTTCATGCCACCCACAAGAGTTTCCCAAGTTTAAAGTGTTAGGACTCAGAATCTATTTCATCACGGAGTAAGCGTAGTTACTCACCTGTAACAGGTGTTCTCCGGGGACAGCAGAAATCAGTCCTCACATATGGGTGACGGCGCCAACAGAACCCTGCACAGAAGCATCTCTCCAGCTTTCAAAGAAAGCCTTGGGAGATGCACCACGCATGAGTGGGCCCCTTCCCACCCAAAGGTGCCATCTTGCTCAGTCAATGACATAGCTAAGAAAGCAAAAAAAGGTACAACTAAGGCAACTATATGAGGAGGAGGGAGGGTGGTTGTGAGGACCGATTCCTACTGTTCCTGGAGAACAACTGTTACAGGTAAGTAACTACGCATTCTCCGGAAATAAGCAGGAAGTCAGTCCTCACATATGGGGCTCCCTAGCTACAGGCCACTGAGAACCTCTAGAAAACCACAGCAGCCATGAGCAGCAGCAAGTGAGACTGAAGGACAGACTCTGGAAGGACCCCAGTGTCCAGGGAGAACCCTCAACTCCAGTAGCCTGAACACAGAAGAGTTCGGAGGGTAGGGTTTCCTACTGAAGAGATTATGGAGTATGGCCTGGCCAAAGGCGCTGTCCCATCAGGATTCCCTCTCCCAGGCAGTAGTTAGCTGCAAAGGTGTGGACTGAAGACCAGGTGGCAGTCTGGCAGATGGCTGCAATCGGAACAGAGTGCAAGTTCACCACCAAGAGCACCATGGTCTGGACCAAGTGCACCGTGATGCATTGCTCCAGGTGGAGCCCAGCCGATTTGTAGGCGAGGGCGATGCAGTCCACCACCCACGTAGGCAGGGTCCACTTGGTCACTGCCTCCCCCAGCCGACAGGCATCATAGGAGATGAAAAACTGGAAGCTTTGTGGTGGCCTTGGGTATGTTGTAGGTAAAAGAACAGGGCCTCTTACAGTCCCAGAGCATAAAGGATGGTTTCTGCCCTGTTGACGTGAGGCCGTGGAAAGAAGGTGGGGAGCACCACCTTCTGACTGAGGTGAAACGAAGACATCACCTTCAAAGGAATTTGGGGTGCGTGCATAGCACGACCCTGTTTTTGTAGAACCTGGTATAGGGTGGCTCCGCCACTAGGGCCTGAAGCTTGCTGACTCTGCGGGCAGAGTTGAGTACCACCTGGAAGATGAAATTCCAGGAGAGGTACTGCAGATGGCAGGTAGCCAAGGGCTTGAATGGTGGCCGAGTGAGTCACGCTAGCACCACATTGAGATCTCACTCTGCCAGGTTGGGGTGGACCGGAGGCTTGGAGAGTAGCAGGCCCCATAGCAAGCGGGTGAAGAGGGGCTGCGCCAAAAGAGGCTTGGCCTCGGATAGGGTCATGGTGCACTGAGAGAGCACTCAAGTGCACCCTGATGGAGTTCGACTTTAGTCCACCCTTTGAAAGACAAAGCAGGTATTGCAGCACTGTCTGCACTGTGCAAGAGCGAAACAGGTTTGCTCATCTCTCCGAGCACCACACAGAGAATCTGCACCATTTCAAGGCATAGGCAAGCCTCCAGGGGGCCTTGCAGGAGGCAAGGAGGACCTCCTCTACTTCCCCCGAAAGTCTGAAGGGGACCAAGGCTACCCGTTCTACAGCCAAGCTATTAGTGCCAGAGACCCTAGATTGATGTGGAGGAAAGAGCCGTCCTCCTGAGTCAATAGCCCCAGAGATTTCCCAAGAGGGACTGTGGGCTCCATCGCTAAGCGGAGCAGCAGTGGGAACAACAGCTGCTTGGGCCACTAGGGAGACCACTAGAATTAATGACACTTTGTCCTGGATGAGCCTAAAAGTGTAGTTACTCACCTGTAAAGCATAGTTACTCACCTGTAACAGGTGATCTCTGGGAACAGCAGGCATATAGTCTTCACATATGGGTAACAATGGAGCACGTGCAGGAACACTCCACAGAGTCCAATAGGAAAGCTTTTGGGAGCATCCCCCTGCTCCTGTGTAGCTGCCTTCCCGCCTTTCCAGCTCTCCCTTCTCAGTTGAGTATGTAGCTGAGATAAAAGGAGAGAAGAAAAAGAGAAAAAGGAGGAGACCTACAACTCCTAGGGGAGGAGGGCGGGTTGTGAAGACTAAATTCCTGCTATTCCCGGAGATCACCTGTTACAGGTGAGTAACTATGCTATCTCCAGGAACAAGCAGGAATGTATTCTTCACATATGAGACTCCCTAGCTCGAAGATGCCAGAGAGATGACCTGCGGTGAGCTGTGGATTACAGGCACCCATAAGTAGGTCATGTATCCTCCAAGGATATCTGGTATCGAAACCCGGGACGGAGGGCAGGAGTTGATCTAAGTCTGAAAGAGATGCTAGAGAACAGCTTGGTCAAACAAGGCATCCCGGTGGGAGTCCTTGTCCAGGCAATAGTGGGCAGCAAAAGTGTGGACAGAAGACCAAGTTGCTGCTTTGCATATCTCATCAATCGCTACAGAGTGTAGATTTGCAATGGAGGTAGCCATGGCTCGAACATTATGTGCAGTGACGTGACCCTCAAAAGAGAGACCCGCACTTTCATAAGCAAAGGAGATGCAATCCACAATCCATCTGGACAGAGTTTGTTTAGATACTGGCAAACCCAGGTGACTCGTCAAAAGCAATGAAAACTTGGGAAGCTTTTCTGTGCTCTCGAGTTCTCTAGAGATAAAAAGCCAAGGCACATTTGCAATCCAGAGTGTGAAGGGTTGCCTCTGCCCTTAAGGAATGAGGTCTAGGGAAAAAAACAGGAAGGTAGACTGAATGGTTTAAACGGAAGGGCGAAACCACCTTTGGCATAAAGTGAGGATGAGTCCTAAGGACTACCATATCATGGTGGAATCGTGTATAAGGAGGGTCAGCCACCAAGGCCTAGAGCTCACTAATGCGTCTCGCTGAAGTGAGAGCAATAAGGAAGGTGACCTTCCATGTGAGAAACTTCAGAGAGGTGGTGGCTAAAGGTTTGAAGGGCGGCTTGAGAAGCTGTCCTAAGAACAACACTGAGATCCCATGCTACTGGAGGGGGCTTTATGGGAGCTTTGGTCAATAGAAGACCCCTCATGAAGCGTGCTACAAGCAGCTGAGATGGGTTGACCATCGAAAGGCATGTGGGAGGCTGCAATTGCACTTAGGTGTACTCTTACCGAGTTGGTTTTAAGTCCAGAGGAAGACAGGCGAAGAAGATACTCAAGCAATGCATCCACCGGAGCTGAGAAGGGGTTAAGTGCCCTTTGTGAACACAACAGAGAAAATGTACACCGTTTGAAGGTGTAGGAACGCCTGGCGGAAGGCTTTCTCGACGCTAAAAGGATATCTTTAACCTGCTGAGAGAGGTTAATGTCCTGGAAGGCTATGCCTTCACCCGCCATGCTGTAAGACGGAGGGACTGTGGATTGGGATGGAGCAGTGTCCCCTCCTCCTGAGAGAGAAGATTTGGAGCAGATCTCAGATCTATGGGTTGAGCCCGAGACAGACGAAGAAGGAGAGGATGCCATGGTTGTCGTGGCCAGCGTGGGGCTATGAGTATCATGGAGCCCGTGTCTCTCTGGAGTTTGAAAAGTGTCTTGGGAATGAGAGGAATGGGAAGGAAGGCATAGAGGAAGCTTTGACCCCAGTGGAGGTGAAAAGCATCCACCTGCTGGCTGTCCAGTGCAGGAGTCCTGGAGCAGAAGTGAAGGAGCTTGGCATTCTGAGGACTTGCGAACAGGTCTATCTCTGGGGTTCCCCAAATCTGAAAAATGTGAGCAACCCTATCTGCATGGAGAGACCACTCGTGGGGGAGAAGGACTCGACTGAGTCTGTCCGCCAAGACATTGTGTTTGCCCGGAAGATACACCGCGAGTAGGTGAATGTGATGCTGTATGGCAAAAAGCCCACAGATGCAGGGCCCTCGCTGCAGAGGGTCCAAGAGCCTGTTCCACCCTGCTTTTTCAAGTAGAACATGGCTACTTGATTGTCTGTCTGGACTAGAACTGAGCAGTATCAAAGATGATCCTGGAAGACTTTGAGGGCATTGTGAATTGCTCTGAGCTCCAGCAGGTTTATGTGCAGCTGTGATTCCTGATGAACCAAAGTCCCTGAGTGAAGAGATAGTCCAGATGAGCTCCCCAGCCTAATTTGGACGCATCTGTTGTCAGGGTACATTGATATGCTGGGCATCTGGAAAGGTGACCCTACCAGGTGGTTTCCTGGGGATTGCCACCACTGGAGAGATGAGATTAGGCAGTGTCAAACGCCAGAGCCACTCGCCTCTAGTTTTAGAGGGGCGTGGTTATTGAAGGCACCTTCTCCTATCAGCCTTAGCAGCCTATTTCCTTGTGGTGTCTTCTGGGAAGTGTAGTACTGCTAAGATGTGTTTGTGCTTCAGGTAGAAGGTTGTAGTTAAGGCCACCGAGGTAAGGCATATAACAGAAAATTTATTTCACACAAAAAGATTCAAAGTACCATGTACAGGATTATTTCTGTAGGATTTGCTTAAGGTACAGCAGATGGTTGGCAAAGTAAACAAAGGAACCACAAAAATGGCTTGTTTAAAGTCTTCTTACTTTCAGAAGCACAGCCTTTGATAGCAAGGCTGCCACCTTGCTTTTAGTCCTTGCTAATTACAGCACAAAGTCCAAACAAGTTTGGCTTCTATCAGCCTTAATTCCTTCTAGGCTGCATTTCAGGTACAACAGAACTCAAAACATTCAGACTGCCATCAAAAACTCTCAACAGGCTTGTCACATTTATTTATTTTATTTATTTATTTATTTTCTCTTATATACCGCGCTATTCTGCATCAGTGCGGTTTATATTGAACAAACTGAAATTACATTGAACAGGGCATTATAACTTGGAGATAACTATTTTACAGGGAACATGGGCTATGGAGGGTTAAGTGGCTTGCCCAAGACCACAAGGAGCACCTGTGGGACTAGAAACCCCAGTCCTTCCGGCCCAAGGTTGCTGTCCTCTAGTGGGATTTGAACCCCGACCTTCCAGCCTGAAGTACCTTGCCCCAACCACTAGGCCACTCCTCCACTCCACATAACAGAAGAGGAAAGAAAAACTCTTCTAGCAGATAAATTGGCTTCTTGCCGTTTCACAGTTCAAACCACAAGTGGATAACAAGCATGAATCACAGCTTCCTGCTTATCCTGGCATTTCAGTAAACTTCCCTTTTAAAACACATGTGGGAATTTACCACCACACTGCCTGTTTCTTATGGTTACCTTTTCAAGGAGGATAATTCTTTCAAGGCTGGCTTTTCCTCAGGACTCCATGTCTAAAGCTTGGCACCGAGAGCAATCCATAAGGATGTCTTATTCCCCCAACTCTGACACTGGCTCTCCTAGCTGCATGGGCTCTGACTCACCCACCCTGTCAGACTGCTCAACTGACAACCTCTCCAGTACTCTGAGAGCTTCTCCACTTCCTGGCTCCAACCTGTACTGCCAACCTGTTGCAGGGAATTCAGCCCTCTCAGCCCTTGGTAGCTCGGCTCTTCTGTATGAGTCAGCACCTTCTCTGCCTTCTCCTTTCTTCCTTCCTTGCTCCTTCTGCTTCTTCTGCCTTCCTTTCTCCTTCTGCCTGTCTGTATACTCTAGCATAGGCTTATACCTCCAGGGTTCTAGCCCCACCTCCTTCCTTCCCAGGTGTTGGCGATCACCCTGCCTTCTGGTATTTGAGTAATCAGGGAACTTATTGAAGTAAGGGTTTTGGACCTCGTGTCCGTAATTTCTCTCTCTTACTCTATTAGGCACTGCATGAAACCTGTTCCAGCTGGGGTTTAAGTGTGGCTGTGGCCTTCTCACCCTGCACTCCCAAAAGGGGACCCTTTACTAGGGTGAATTCTTTACGTTTCTCACCTCCCCCATACTCAGGATAGATGACCTTGCCACAGCGGGTAGAGACCATTATCTTGTCTCCCAGGAGACCTGATGCCTGAGACCACTGGGAAGCCAGTGTCCACTGAGCTGTGCGCAAATGTAGATGAGCATATGAGACAACATGCACTGTTGATGCCATATGACCCAGCAGTTGTAGAAGAGCAGTGAGGAACCTCTTGAGGCTTGCTTGAGATGCTAACTGATTGAGTCGTGCAGAAATGCCTTTGATTGCTGAGTGTCTAGAAAAGCCCCTATGAACTCTAGAGTTTGAGAGGGAACAAGTTGAAACTTTGGAAGATTTATTACAAATCTCAAGTGTTGCAGCATCTGCATGGTGCACAAGCGGAAAGACTGGCCTCTAAAGAGGTGTATGTTCGAATGAGCCAGTCGTCTAAGGAAGGGAAGACAAATAACCCGAGAGTTCTTAGGAATGCGGCTACTACCACCATGCACTTTGTGAAAACTCTTGGGGCAGAGGCGAAGCTGAAAGGCAGGACTCTGTATTGATAATGTCTCCCTTGAAACATGAAGCACAGGAACGTTCTGTGCTGTAAATGAATCAGAATATGAGTATACACCTCTTTGAGGTCCAGAGAACAGAGCCAGTCCTGACTATGGAGATAGGGAAGAAGGGTTCCTAGGGAGATCATTTTGAATTTCTACCGTACCAGGTGCTTGTTCAGTTCTCGGAGGTACAGAATGGGCCTGTATCCCCATGTTTTCTTTGGAATGAAGAAGTAGGCAGAATAAAAGCCCATTCCCTGCTGGGATAGTGGAACCTCATCTATTACTCCTTGAAAGAGGAGGGAGATGATCCCTCACATAAAAACATCAGAAAGGAACTTATCTCTGACCTGAATCTTCACCATCTTCTGTGATTATAGAAAAATCATCAGCAATATTCCTCCGATGAAGCAGCTTCAGCTCTTAACAAATCAACAGCAGTTGTAAAAGACACAGCACTGTGTTTTGGGCAAATATACATTCTATGCCCTGTTTCAACGCTCAAAAAACTGCAACACAGTCTTATGGCTTCTCCATCTTGGAAGACGCCAGCGCATGCTCATTAACAGCCTGAACCAACGTCACAAAAACCTCAATTTAAATAGCACAAGACAGCCAATCTCCCAGTCGTCACAATTGATGACAATCTGATGACAAAAAAGTAATGACCCAAAACTTGTCAAAGAATGCTAATCCAATGCTAATTTTTCTATAATCACAGAAGACGGTGAAGATTCAAGTCAGAGATAAGTTCCTTTCTGATGTTTTTATGTGGGTAGCACTAATTCATGGTGTTTTTACCTATGTTTTGTAGCTCTGTTATGGGCTCAGTCAGAATTAAAATTGAGTAAAATGGAAGTATAGCTTCGAGAGGTTGGTTCAACCTCATGGCTTATCTTCCAACAAAAATCTGCGCAGGTTCACACATTTAGATTTATGGGTTTTTGTATGGAGTGGTAGTTATTTTGTTTGTTTTGGTGATACAGGTGGTGGCAGAAGACTCACAGGGCTAAGTATATGGCCCGCAGCTCCAGGAGGGTGATCTGCTGGGTGCTCTTGTCTGGTGACCAGTTGCCCTGGATGCGGAGCTCCCCACAGTGGACTCTCCAGCAGAGCAGGGAGGCGTCAGTGGTGAGGACCCTTGAGGTGCTCGGGGCCTGAAAAGGCATGCCCGCCTAGAGATGCTGGAGATATTGCCACCAGACCAGGAAGTCTACCAGTAGGTAGGTTACAGAGACTGTCTTGGAGGCGTCCTGTGGCCTGAGACCACTGGTCCCAGAGACACCACTGCGCCGGCCTCATTTGAAGGCATCTGGAGTGACATGGACCATGCATGCCATGTGCACGAGGAGGCACAGAAAAAGCAGGGCGGGCACCGAAGGACGGTACTGTATGTCCCATGCCAGAGTCCTGAGATGGTCAGCTCGGTCCCTGGGCAAGGCGGCCTTCAAATGGAGAGTATTGAGAGTGCCCCAATGAACTCTAGACACTGTGGCATGAGGAGGTCAGACTTAGGGTAATTTATGACAAACTTCAAGTGCTGTAGAACCTGGATGGTGCATGCGGTGGCTTGCTGCACCTCTGAGGCTGTACCTCCCTTTATGAGCCAGTCATCCAGGTAGGGGAAGACAAAGACCCCCTGGAGACGGAGAAAGGTGGCCATGACTGCCAGGCATTTTGTAAAGACTCTTGGGTCAGAGGCCAAGCCAAAAGGGAGTACCCTGTACCAAAAATGCCTGCCTCCCACTATGAACCGCAGGTACTGCCTGTGGTTGGGGTGAATGAGGATGTGGGTATAAGCATCCTTGAGGTCTAAGGAGCATAGCCAATCTCCCTGCTGGAGGTATGGCAGCAATGTTCAAAGGAAAACCATCTTGAAATTCTCCCTCACCAGGAATTTGTTGAGGTTGCGCAGGTCGAGGATGGGCCTTAGGCCCCCTTTCTTTTTGGCATGAGGAAGTACTTGGAGTAGAACACCTTGCTCTTGAGATCATGGGGCACCGGTTCCAACACTTTGTCCTCAAGAAGATCTGCCAACTCCTTCAAAGGTCTCGGTGAAGGGGAGATCTGAGGGGCTCTCCCGAGAAATAAGGGGGAAGTGTCTGAGGTAAGCCTCCCTGACAACCTGAAGTGCCCAGGAGTTGGTGGTGATGGTCAGCCACCTCTGGGTATAGTGGGATGATGTCCCCCTGTGGGCTGCTGATCTACTTGGGGTAGACAGGCTATGCTCAGGGAGTCAAAAACTCCCCCTTACCCCCCGGCTGGGCCGGAGCCGGTGCCTAGAATTTTGAAGCCTTCTACTTATGAGGTCCATGCCCATGTCCCTTGCCCTGCTGACCCTGTTGGGGAGCTGGAGAGGCCTGAAAAGGTGGGTAGTTTCTGTAAGCAGCCCCTTTCCTCGGGTAGAAGAACCTTTTATCCAAGCCCTTCCGATGGGCAGGGGCAGCCGTCTTTTTAGAGAGCGTGGTCCTCATCATGAACTCTGTCTCCAGATCGGCAGCCTTGTCAGTCATGGGTTTGCCAAAGAGGTTGTCTCCTTGGCATGGGACATTGACCAATTTGTCCAGAACCCACTGCTTGAGTTCAGACGACTGTGGCCAAGCTTGACACCGTGCACCAATGCCAACCACCGCTACTCGAGCAGCCAACTCAAACCCATCATAGGCCTCTCAAGACATGAATTTGGAGCATTCATGGACTGCCTTGGCCAGGTTCTTGAACTGCTGCAAGGGTTACTCAGAGAGACTAGCTGAGAACCCGGTAAGTTCCTTCACCAGGTCTCTCAGGTACATGCCCATGTACAGCTGGTAGGCCTGGATGCAGCCAATGAGCATTGAGCCCTGGTAACACTTTCTGCCAAGAGTGTCTAGGGTGCGGGCCTCCCTGCCGAGGGGCACAGAGGAGTGCGTCTTCTGGCTTTTCAGCCGAAGCATGGCTGACTCCACTACCATAGAGTTATGTGGCAGCAGTAACTTTTGGAAGCCCGGGCTCCAGCAGACTCGATACATCGAGTCGAGCTGTTTGCTCACCACTGGTACCGACACTAGTATCTCTCACATCTGGAGCATCAGCTGTTCCAGGATGGGAAGAATGAGCACTGTGAACAATTCCCGCGGAGGAGCCTCATATTGGAGGATTTCCAACTCATCTGCCCAAGGGTCCCTCCTCCAACCTGGTAGCGAATGACAGGGCCTTTCACATATCCTTGACGAAATCAAGGAAGCCCGTATCCTCCAGCGGGGTCCGCCTACGGGGCTCAGAGAGGAGAGAGTCTGATGGGACTTTGCGGTTGCAATGGGTGTCGGGGGACTCCTCATCCTCTGACTCCCACTTGGAGTAGTCTATCGAGGACTCGTAGGAGGGATGCTCCGCGGGCATCGGGGCCCTCGATGCTCCACGACCGGTGCCGGGTATACTTGCCGGGGATGATTGTGGTCCCATTGAGCAGGACTCTTATCGCGACCTCGCCGAAGATCGACTCGAGGCCAAAGGACCTCGAGGATCGGCTCAGCCTCCAGGTACGTCTTGGTCGTCAAGAGCCCAGTCATCGGGGTGGATGAACCGGTCATGCCAGACAACAGCTCCCGCTGCTGGTCCATGAAGGCAGACAAACTGCACTCCAGGGCCGCCATTCTGGACTCCAGGCACCGAGGGGCCTGACACTGGCTCCCCTAAGGGGAATCCTTGGCGAGGATGGTGTCTGGGGACCGAGGACGGTCTGAGGTCGAGTCCTTTCTGGGGACCTTTGCAGCCGCTCCTTCTCCAAAGCCTCGGACGAGCGTCTCGGACTGCCAGACCGGGCCCAGGGGGCACCCTGCTGGTCGGAACTGTCCAAAGACACCGCCTTTGAGGGTTTCTTCTTCTTCATGGGTTCCTTCGAGGGAGACCCCTTTCTGAGGACCCATGATGGGGCTCAGGTTCAGAGGGTTCCGCCCGAGGCATCGCGGCCTCAGATGAGGCCCTGACCTTTGGAGGCACCAGGGACTCGGGGAAAAACTTATGCTGCTGCTGGTGGCTCTTGAGGTCCTTGCTGGACATCCTTTTGCAGAGACTGCAGGCTGCCGGGTCATGGTCTGGCTTGAGGCAGCGGAGACAGCAACTGTGTGTGTCGGTCAAAGACTTAATTTTAGAGTACCGATCACACTTCTTAAAGCCACTGGTAGCCATGGAGGAAAAAGTTCCCCGTCGAGGTCGAAGACTCTCTGGGCTGCCAGATGGAAAAAAGGCACGAAGACGCCAGAAAAGAAAGAATGAAAACTAGAAAAATAGACCTGAACTCGACACCAAGGCAACAAGGTTTGGTGGCGGGAAGACTACCGATGCGATACCGGAGGTGAGTATGAAAACTCTGAGAGAAAAATAAACTTGTTCCGGGGTCAAGCCAGACAGGCATCTGAAGGGCTCTGCGGAAAAGAGGAGACTGAGCAAGATGGCACCCTTGGCCGAGAAGGGGACTAGTGACCGAGGTGGGGCCCCTGGAGCTGTTTCTTTGGGGGGTGGGGATCTAACGGGGTTTCTGGAAAACACCTTGGAGATAATCACAGATAGATCCACCCTTCTTGTTACCATAGCACTGAAGTCAGATAAAGCTTTAATTTTCCACTCTTATTTCAGGAATTTGAATGTTTTGTTCCTGGGGTCTCAGGTTAGAATTTTTCCAGATTTATTTCGTAGTTCCCAGATGAGGAGGGGAGAATTCCTGGGTCTTCGGCCCAGGGTTCTGGTCATAGGGGCTACGTTTCAACTTAAATTTCCTGTTAAATGTTGTGTTTCTTATAAAGATAAACTATATTTGTTTTTTGAGCCTAGGCAACCCAGAGTTCTTGTGTGTTAGAGAAGAAATTTCTGTTCAAGTTACTGTTCCTTCCCATATGGCTGATGCTTAAGTCACCTGCTTTGTAATTTTCTTTTTGGTAGTATGTGGTGAGTTTTTTGCTATTACTAATGTATTTCTTGGTACCCCCCTTGTATTTCCTTTTATTTGTGGGCTAATTTGAAATGGTTTTTTTATTTTCTTATTTGTACTGGTTTATTGACTTTATTATATAATCCATTATCTTTTCATTCATGCGAATACTTGGATGTGTAAGGTGAAAATCTTAATAAATATTTAAAATAAAAAAATGATCACCTGCTCTGTCTCTGTCTCGGCCACCCTTTCCAGCAAAGGCTTGCCAAAAAGGTTCTCACCAGTGCATGGCATGTCCAGCAACTTGTCCTAGACCCACTGCTACAAGTCAAAGGACTGAAGCCAGGCCAGCCGGCGCGCCCCGATGCCCACTGCCACCACTCTGCCCACCAACTCAAAGGCATCGCAGTGGCTAGCACCATGTATTTGGACACGTTCTTCCCATGGCCCATCAGGGCACGGAAGGTATCCAAGTGCTCTGGTGGGATAACTCAATCTGGTCCCCCATGATAGCCTTTAAGAACATCCCTATGTAAAACTGGTAGGACAGAACTCTGGCAACCAGAATGGAGCTCTGGAAGCAGTGCCACCCAAAGCCATTGAGGGTTCTCTGCTTCCTGCTCGGAAGCACCGACGATAGGTCTTGGAGCTCTTAACGTCACCGCACAGCAGATTCCACCACCAGGAGTGATATGGCAGTTGGGGCTTCTCGAACTCAGGGACCTTTTGCACTCAGTACAACGAGTAGAGTTGGCGGCTGATGGCCGGCACCGACATGGGAGCCTCCCACATCCAGAAGAGGAGCCGAGGGGTATCGTTTATCGTTTATTCCATTTTTGATAAACCACACTTAGTGGAGCATACAGAGCAGTTGACATAGTTAAAAAACAAACAAACAAGTAAACATGTAGGTAAAGGAAGAAATGAAACTCCAATATGTGATAAGAAAGAGAACAAAGACAGCAGAGCATATAATCTAAAAGACTGTCACAAATGTACAATCACTCCAAATGTTGAAGAGCACCTAGAATGCATCTGCACCAAAGAGTAGTTACTCACCTGTAGCAGATGTTCTCCGGGGACAGCAGGAATCAGTCCTTCCATATGGGTGACATTGGCGCCGGAGCCAGCGCGTAATCCCTCCCCAGCTTCAAGAGAAAGCCATATGTGCTTCGGTTCCTGCCTAAGGTGCCATCCTGCCTCAGTATGATAACATAGATCAAAACGGCAAAAAGGAAAAGCAACTCTTCCATCGCTCTTTCAGTGTTTGTTCTGGTGGATCCTCCTCTACTGCTATCCAACTCTCAGTTGGTGTACCCCAAGGATCTATCCAGGGTTCGCTCCTTTTCTCTCTCTATACCCAGTCCCTTGGTGCACTCATCTCTTTCCATGGCTTTCAGTACCATCTTTACGCTGATGACCCCCAGATCTACCTCTCTACACCTGAAATCTCTTTGGCAATCCAGGCCCAGATCTCTGCCTGTCTTTCCGACATTGCTGTTTGAGTGTCTCACCACTGCTTGAAATTAAACATGGCCAAAACTGAGCTGCTTATTTTTCCTCCTAAAACCTCTTCTCCCCTTCCACCTTTCTCAGTCTCTATGGATAACTAACTCTCTACTCCTCCCAGTCTCCTCAGCTCACGACCTTGGAGTCATCTGGCTCCTCACTCTCCTTCTCCACACACATCCATCTGATAGCAAAAACCTGCTGTTTCTTTCTCTACCACAACAAAAAAATTCGTCCATTCCTTTCTAAACACATTACTAAGACACTTATTCACTCCTTAGTAAACTACCATCTAAAGTATTGTAACCTGCTCCTTGCTGAATCATCTATTCCCCCTTCAGTCTGATCAACACTGCTGCATGGCTAATCTTCCACCAGCCTTGTCATGCTCATATTACCCCTCTTCTCAAGTCACTTCATTGGCTCCCTATCCTTTTCTGCATCCAGTTCAAACTTCTCCTGCTGACATATAAGTGCATTCACTCTGCAACTCCTCACTATCTTTCCTCTCTTATCTCTCCCTATACCCCTCCTCGGGAACTCCACTCTTGTGGTAAATCGCTTCTATCTGTGCCCTGCTCTTCTACTGCCAAATCCAGACTTTGCTCCTTTCACCTTTTTGCTCCTTATGCCTGGAACAAAGTACTTGAGTCTGTACGTCAGGTGCCTTCTCTGACCCTTTTCAAATCCAAGCTGAACACACTTCTTCGCTGCCGCTTTCGGATCTTTACTCACCTGATCACCTTTGAGTTTCCTTACTATTCCCCCTAGTTGTAGCTACTGTGTTGTCTATCTTGACTAGATTGTATGCTCTGATGAGCAGGGACCATCTTTTATATGTGTGCTGCGTATATCTTGTAGCACTATACAAATTTTCAGTAGTAATAGTAGTAGTAGAGGAGGGAGGGTTGTGAGGACTGATTCCTGCTGTCCCCAGAGAACACCCATTACAGGTGAGTAACTACGCTTTCTCTGGGAACAAGCAGGAAGTCAGTCCTCAAATAAGGGACTCCTCAACTACAGGCTACTGAAAAGGGAGGAGTGGTCTAGTGGTTAGGACAATGTACTTCAGGCCGGAGGGCTGGGGGGTTCAAGTCCCACCTGGGAACAGCAATCTCAGGCCGGAGGGACTGGGATTTCTAGTCCTATAGGCACTCCTTGTGGTCTTGGGCAAGCCACTTAACCCTCCATTGCCCATGTTCCCTGTAAGTATTATCGTATGTGTCTCATATCCCCTCGTGTTAAATGTAGCCCCCAATTGACCGCTTTGACCCAGTGAAAAGCGGGATATAAATACAGCTAAATAAATAAAATAAATAAATAAACCTGTAAAAGCCACGGATGACTAGAAAAAAGTGAACCATGAGAAGCAGCAACAGCAGACCCACGAGCAACCCCAAATGTCAAGCGAGGAAACCAGTTCTCCAATAGCCTCTACACACCGAAAGACCAGAAGGAAGGAGTTGCCTTACACCCCAAACAAATGATGGAATACTTCCTGACTGAAGGTGTTGTCCAGGCAGGACTCCCTCTCCAGACAGTAATGAGCTGTGAAGGTATGGACTGAGAACCAGGTGGCAGCCTGGCAGATCTCCACCAAAGGAATAGAGTGCAGGTTCGCCACTGACGCCATCATGGCCCAGACACAAAGCCATGACAGGGCACTCCAGCGAGAGTGAAGGCAAAACAGTCCACCACCCAAATGGACAGGGTACGTTTAGAGACCGCTGTCCCCAGCACATTAGGAGATGAAAAGTTGTGAGGAGCAACGATAACCCTGGGTATTCTTCAGGTAGAAGGCCAGGGCCCGCTTACAGTCCAGAGTGTGGTGAGCCACCTCCACCCTGTTAGCATGGAGCCGCGGGAAGAATGTGGGAAGCATCACCTACTGGTTGAGGTGGAAGACAACATCTTTGGGAGAAACTTGGGGTGCATGCGGAGCACAACCCTGATTTTGTAGAACCTCGTATAAGGTTGGTGAACCACCAGAGCCTGGAGCTCGCTGACCCGGTGAGTGCCACGAGGAAGCCCATTTTCCAGGAGAAAGATATCTGAGCTGTCATGAGCTTAGAGGATCGAATGGTGGTACAATAAATTTTGAACTAACTAGATTGAGGTGCCACTCCACCGCCAGGGGACAAATGGATGGCCTTGAGTAGCAGTAGGCCCCTCAGGAAATGAGTCACGAGGGGCTGAGCGGAGAGGGGCTTGCCCTAGACAAGATTATGGTGCACCAAAAGTGTGCTAAGTTGTACTCTGAAGGAACTGGAATTCAGCCATTCCTGGGATAGGTGAAGCAGGTACTGCAGGACCAGCTGGACCACACAGAAAGATACAGAAATTTATAATTATATACAAAATGTAATATATATACAAAATGTAAATAGTTACAACAATTAATGCACAGTTATCTGTATAAAGTTAGAAAGTTATAAAGTTACTAAATATTATCTGTATAAAGTTACTAAATATTATCTGTATAAAGTTAAAAAACTATGTTCCATGTAATGTATACATTAGTGTACAAATTTGTTTACTTTGTTCCATGTAAACCGCCCCTGATCTCTGGAAGGGGCGGTATAGAAGAATTAGATAAATAAAAATAAATAAAATAAAAAGTTACTCACCTGTAACAGGTGTTCTCAAGGAGCAGCAGGAATCAGTCCTCACATATGGGTGATGTCGGCGTCGACAAGGCCCCCATGCGGAGCATTTCCCCAGCTTTCAAAGAAAGCCTTTGGGAATGAAGGCACGCATGCGTGGTCCCCTTCCCGCCCAAAGGTGCCATCTTGCTCAGTCAAATGACATAGCTAAAAGACAGCACAAAAAAAGAAAATGAACTATATACAACTGCAACTCCAAGGGGAGGAGGGAGGGTCGTGAGGACTGATTCCTGCTGCTCCTGGAGAACACCTGTTACAGGTGAGTAACTACTCTTTCAACTAACTGGGCTTTATGTGGTACCCCCCTCCCCCCTGATGAGGGTTCAGGACAGGGTACCTTGTAACTGCCCTCTTTAATAGGACTTATCTCCCTCCCTCCCTCCCCAGCACCCACCCACCCCTGGGGTAATTGTAGTTTTATAGGTACTTGCACATCTTAGAGGAAAGGGGCTGCTCTCAGGTGCAGCTCTTTATCCAAATCAGTCATACACGGAGGACCTGAGATTAATTAATTAAGCTTCAGGTACACAGGGTGTATTAGGGGTATTAGATACACTTTTAATAGTATAAGCATCTACACCAATCCTTATTATTATATACAGAATTTAAAAGACCTAAACACAAGCTTTAAACTAAGATGCAGACAGAAGTCCAGCAACGAGATGGGGGTTCTCCGGTCTTTTGCATTGAGTGTCACATGTATGATTTTCTCCCAGTTGGTGAGAGGTCTTACATATGTACTAAGTGCAAGGAGCTCTTTTCTCTCAGGGAACGAGTCCGTTCTCTAGAGGCTAGAGTAGCAGACCTGGAAGACATAAGAAAGACAGAGAAGTACATGGACGAGACCTACAGGGATATAGTCCTCAAGTCCCACCTCCAGTCTGGCAGCATCCCTGTTGCCATGGAGGAGAGAGGTCACGTGACAGGAGAGCATCACCCTGGTGTGGCAGGAAGTGATCCTGTAACTAGGACCTGTCCTCCAGGTGATGTAAAACCCTCTCGCACTGAGGACATTTCTCCAGGGCCATGTCCCCATGAGGGGAGGGTCAGGACAGCTGTTATAGTTGGTGATTCAATCATTAGGAATGTAGATAGCTGGGTGGCTGGTGGACATGAGGATCGCCTGGTAACATGCCTGCCTGGTGCGAAGGTAGCAGACCTCACGCACCGCCTAGATAGGATCATAGATAGTGCTGGGGAGGAGTCTGCTGTCTTGGTACATGTTGGTACCAATGACATAGGAAAATGTGGTAGGGAAGTTCTGGAGGCTAAATTTAAGCTTTTAGGTAGGAAGTTGAAATCCAGAACTTCCAGGATAGCATTCTCCGAAATGCTTCCCGTTCCACGTGCAGGACCCAAAAGACAGGCAGAGCTCCGGAGTCTCAATGCGTGGATGAGACAATGGTGCAAGGATGAGGGTTTTGGATTTGTTAGGAACTGGGGAACATTCTGGGGAAAGGGGGGGCTCTTCCGAAGGGATGGGCTTCACCTTAATCAGGATGGGACCAGACTGCTGGCATTAACCTTTAAAAAAGAGATAGAGAAGCTTTTAAACTAGAAAATAGGGGAAAGCCGACAATCACCCAGGAGCGCATGGTTCGGACGAAGGTATCCTTGAAGGGTACTACCAAAAGCAGTGAGGTTCCAAAAGGGAGTATAGTAGCCCAAATGCCCTTGAGTAAGGAGCAGACAGAGCATAAAGATTCCAAATTACCCATGCCTACCAATAGCCAGATTAATATTAATAAAATACAGTCTCTAAAATGCTTGTATGCCAATGCTAGAAGTCTAAACAATAAGATGGGAGAGTTAGAATATATAGCACTAAATGAGAAGTTAGATATGATTGCACTCTCAGAGACATGGTGGAAGGAGGATAACCAGTGGGAGACTGTGATACCTGGATACAAACTATATCGTAATGATAGAGCTGATCAAATTGGTGGAGGGGTTGCGCTCTATGTTAGAGAGGGCATTGAATCAGAAAGGATTAAAGTTTTGCAGGGAACAAAATTTGCTGTAGAATCTCTATGGATTGAAATTCCATTTATGAAGGGGAAGGTGATGGCAGTGGGAGTATACTATCGACCGCCTGGCCAGAATGAACAAATGGATGATGAAATGCTCAAAGAAATCAAGGAAGCTAACAAAAGTCACAACAGAGTAGTAATAATGGGTGATTTCAATTACCCCGGTATCGACTGGGTCAGTGTCACGGCAGGACAAGCTAAAGAGAAAAAGATTCTAGATGAAATAAATGACTGCTTCTTGGAGCAGCTGGTTCATGAACCGACCAGAGGCGAAGCCATACTGGACCTAGTCCTTAGTGGAACGCCAGATCTGGTGCAAGAAATAAGGGTGTTGGGACCACTTGGCAATAGTGATCATAGTATGATCATGTTTGATTTAATTAGGGGAGGACAGATAGTAAAGGAATCCACAGTACTACCTTTTAACTTTCAAAAGGGAGACTATGATAGAATGAGGAATATAGTTAGGAAAAAACTATAAGGAGCGGTTCCAAAGGTTAAAGACTTACAGCAAGCTTGGGTGTTATTTAAAAATACTATCCTCGAAGCCCAGACCAGCTGTATTCCACGCATTAAGAAAAGTGGAAGAAAGTCCAAAAAACTGCCAGCATGGTTTAAAGGTGAGGTCAGAGAGGCTGTTGCTGCCAAAAAAGCAACCTTCAGGAAATGGAAAAAAGAGCCAAATGATGAAAACTGGAAACAGCACAAGCACTGGCAAGTTAAATGCAAAGCATTGATAAGGCAGGCAAAGCGGGAATTTGAGAAGAAACTTGCTACGGAAGCAAAAACATGAAATAAAGACTTTTTCAAGTACATTCGTAGCAAAAGGCCTGTGAGAGAGTCAATTGGACCATTAGATGATAGAGGGGTAAAAGGGGCAGTAAGAGGAGACAAGGCTATAGCAGAGAGACTGAATGAATTCTTTGCTTCGGTCTTTACTGAGGAAGATGTAGGGATGTTACCCAAGACTGAAGTGGTATTTAAAGGTGATACTGCAGAGGAATTGAGAGAAATATCGCTACACCGGGAAGATATATTACAACTATTTGATAAAATGAATAGTAGCAAATCACCTGGACCGGATGGCATACATCCCAGAGTGTTGAAAGAACTGAAATATGAGTTGCAGACCTGCTATTGGTAATCTGTGAACTTTCATTAAAATCATCTGTAATACCTGAAGATTGGAGGGTCGCCAACGTAACACCAATTTTTAAAAAGGGTTCCAGGTGTGACCCGGGAAATTACAGACCGGTGAGCCTGACGTCAGTAACATGGAAAATGGTAGAAACCATCATAAAGAACAAAATTACACAGCATGTAGATAGTCATGGCCTAATGGGAGACAGCCAACATGGCTTTAGACAAGGAAGATCTTGTCTTACTAATCTGATATGTTTTTTTGAAGGTGTGCATAAACAGGTAGACAAAGGTGAGTCGGTTGATATAGTGTATCTGGACTTTCAGAAAGCTTTTGACAAGGTCCCCCATCAGAGACTTTTGGCGAAGCTAAAAAGTCATGGGATAGGAGGCAGTGTACTATTGTAGATCGGGAACTGGTTAAAAGATAGAAAGCAGAGGGTAGGGCTAAATGGCCAATATTCCCAATGGAAAAAGGTGAATAGTGGAGTACCCCAGGGATCTGTACTGGGTCCGTTACGTTTTGACATATTCATAAATGACCTGGAAAAGGGAATAACTAGTGAGTTTATCAAATTTGCAGATGACACAAAACTGTTTAAAGTTGTTAAAACCCAAGAGGATTGTGGAAAACTGCAGGAGGATCTGGATAAATTGGAAGACTGGGCATCCAAATGGCAGATGAAATTTAATGTGGACAAGTGCAAAGTTATGCACCTAGGAAAGAACAACCCACACTATGGTTACACGATGCAAGATTCCACATTGGGAACCACCACCCAGGAAAAAGATTTAGGAGTCATCGTGGATAACATGTTAAAACCCTCCGCCCAGTGTGCAGCGGCGGCCAAGAAAGCAAATAGAATGCTAGGTATCATAAGGAAAGGGATGGAGAATAAAACAAAGGATATTATAATGCCTCTGTATCGCTCCATGGTACGACCGCACCTTGAATATTGCGTGCAATTCTGGTCACTGTATCTTAAAAAGGACATAGCGTTATTAGAAAAAGTACAGAGAAGAGCCACCAAATTGGTGAAGGGGATGGAAGGCTACTCCTATGAAGAGAGGCTAAAAAGGTTAGGGCTCTTTAACCTGGAAAAGAGACGGCTGAGGGGAGATATGATAGAGGTCTATAAATTAATGAAGGGAGTGGAACGGATAAACGTGGATCAATTGTTTACGCTATCAGAATATAGAAAGACTAGGGGACATGTAATGAAACTACAGGGTAAACTATTTAAGACAAATAAGAGAAAATATTTTTTCACTCAACGTGTAATCAAACTCTGGAATCTGTTACCAGAGGATGTAGTAAGGGCTGTTAGTATAGCTGGGTTTAAAAAAGGTTTGGACAAGTTCCTGGAGGAAAGGTCCATAAACCACTATTAAAAAGTGACCCAGGATATCAATGCTTGACCCAGTACAAGCATTGTGGAACCTGTCTCTTTTGGGGATATTGCTAGGTACGTATGACCTAGATTGGCCACTGTTGGAAACAGGATACTGGGCTTGATGGACCTCGGTCTGACCCAGTATGGCATGTCTTATGTTCTTATACTCTTTCTCCAGGACCAAGCAGGAAGTCAGTCCTCACAAATGGGTGACTCCCTAGTTCTGGACTACCAGGAACCCAGGCAGAAAAATAGAGCTCCCTCTAGAGCCCCAGCAACAGTGAGAGAATCTTCTCTGAGACCACACCTGAATGGTAGCCCAACACCAGGGCGGGAGGGTAGGAGTTGCCTAAACCTCAAAGAGATTACGGAGTACCGCTTGCCCGAAAGCACTGTCCCTACGGGATTCCCTCTCGAGGCAGTAGTGGTCCGCAAAAGTCTGGCTTGAAGACCAAATAGCAGCCCGGCAGATGTCTGCCAATGGAACAGAGCGGAAGTGAGCTACTGATGCGGCCTTCGCCCTAACTTGGTGGGCCGTGACTCGACCCTCCAGGGAGAGGCCGGCTGACCTGTACGACCAGGTGATACAGTCTGCCACCCAGATGGACAACGTACGCTTAGTGACAGGCAACCCCAATTTATTAGGGTCAAAGGAAATGAAGAGCTGAGAAGCCCTTCTATGTCCCTGCGTACGTTTAAGGTAAAAGGACAGCACCCTTCTACAATCCAGACAGTACCTGCCCTACTAGCGTGCGGCCTAAGAAAGAACGTTGGAAGTACCACCTCCTGGTTGAGGTGGAAGGAGGACACCACCTTTGGAAGGAACTTAGGATGAATCCGCAAGACTACCCTGTTCCTATAGAACCTGATATACGGCCTATCCGAGACCAGGGCCTGAAGCTCACTCACCCGCCTAGCCGAGGTGAGTGCCACAAGGAACAATACCTTCCAGGAGAGGAAACGTAAATGGCAGGTTGCCATCGGCTCAAAAGGTGGGCGAGTCAGTTGCTGCAAGACCACAATGAGATCCCACTCAGGGGCAGGTGGACGAATAGGAGGCTTAAGCAGAAGCATGCCTCTTAGAAAACGGGACACCACAGGGTGGCCTGAGAGAGACTGCCCATCCACCTGCAAGTGGTGAGCTCAAAGGGCACCGAGGTGAACCCGGACAGAGTTGGACCGAAGTCCTAGGTTGGAAAGGTGGAGCAGGTATTGAAGCACCACCTGGACAGAGCAGGAGAAAGGGTCCTCTTGCTGTTGAAAACACCAAGTAGAGAACCTACGCCACTTTAGAGCATAGGCCTTCCTAGTGGAATGCTTCCTGGAGACCAACACCACCTCTTCAACTTCCCTAGATAGGAGCAAGGGAGCAAGAACTAGCCTTTCAGCAGCCAGGCCACCAAATTGAGGGATTTGAGGTTGGGATGCAAGAGGGACCCCTGGTCCTGAGTCAGAAGGTCGGGTTGCAACCCCAGAGGAAGTGGAGTATCCACCGCCAACTGCAGAAGAAGAGGGAACCACGGCTGCCTGGGCCACCAGGGGGCTATCAGGATCACCGTGGCTCAGTCCTGCTGAATTTTGAATAGAGCCCGGGCCACCAGAGGTGTGGGAGGAAAGGCATACAGCAGGCCCCCTGACCAAGGGATCTGGAATGCATCTGGTGCTGTTCTCAAGGGATGCGGTTGCCTGGAACACAACCGGGGTAGTTGCCTGTTGAGCGGACTGGCAAAAAGATCCATGGTCGGAAGACCCCACTTCAGAAAGATCTTTTGAACTACCAGAGGACCCAACTGCCACTCGTGAGGCTGCAGGAGTCTGCTGAGTCTGTCCGCCAGGTAGTTTTCCTGGCCTGGGAGGTAGACTGCCTTGAGGGTCATGCCTTGGGTGACAACCCAAGAGCAGAGAGCTTGTGCTTCCAGGCATAGAAGTCTGGATCCCGTGCCTCCCTGCTTGTTGATGTAGAACTTAGCCACCTGGTTGTCTGTCTGAACTAGGACAGACTGGTGAGACAGGATCTGAGAGAAAGTCCGCAAGGCCAGCCGGATGGCCCTCAATTCCAACAGGTTGATCTGCTGAACGGCCTCCCATGGAGACCATAGACCTTGGGTGCAGGCTCCCTGGCAGTGAGCCCCCCCATCCCTGCAGGGAAGCATCGGTTGTCAGTACCTGAGTGTGTGGGGAGGCCTGAAAAGGAACACCCCTGACCAGATTTGGGAGATGCCTCCACCAGTGTAAGGAGTCCACCAAGGGTTTGAACACCTTTATTCTGTCTGACAACTTCCCTGTGGCCTGCAGCCACTTCATTTGGAGGTGCCACTGAGCCGGCCTCATGTGTAGCCGGGCATGTGGGGTGACATGCACTGTGGAAGCCATGTGACCTAAGAGCCGGAGGAAGTTTCTGGCCGAGACCAGAGAGTTCGCCCGAAACTAGCCGGCCAACTTTATCAGCCTGTGAGCTCTGTCCACAGGCAAAAAGGCCTTTGTTTGGATGGTATCCAACCTTGCCCCTATGAATTCCACGTCCTGTGAGGGGACCAAAGTGGACTTTGGGAAGTTTATAATGAACCCCAGTTGCTGAAGCAGGGATATGGTTCTGCAGGTGGCATGCCTGGCCTCTGGTGGAGACTGGCCTCTGATTAGCCAGTCGTCCAGGTAAGAACATAAGAACATAAGATATGCTATACTGGGTCAGACCAAGGTCCATCAAGCCCAGTATCCTGTTTCCAACAGTGGCCAATCTAGGTCATACATACCTAGCAGTATCCCCAAAAGACAAAGGTTCCACAATGCTTGTATTGGGTCAAGCATTGATATCCTGGGTCCCTTCTTAATAATGGTTTATGGACCTTTCCTCCAGGAACTTGTCCAAACCTTTTTTAAACCCAGCTACACTAACAGCCCTTACTACATCCTCCAGTAACAAATTCCAGAGTTTGATTACACGTTGAGTGAAAAAATATTTTCTCTTATTTCTCTTAAATAGTTTACCCTGTAGCTTAAATGCATGTCCCCTAGTCTTTCTATATTCTGATAACATAAACAATTGATCTATGTTTACCCGTTCCACTCCATTCATTAATTTATAGACCTCTATCATATCTCCCCTCAGCCGTCTCTTTTCCAGGTTGAAGAGCTCTAACCTTTGTAGCCTCTCTTCATAGGAGTAGCCCTCCATCCCCTTTACCATTTTGGTGGCTCTTCTCTGTACCTTTTCTAATAACACTATATCCTTTTTAAGATACAGTGACCAGAATTGCACACAATATTCAAGGTGCGGTCGTACAATGGAACGATACAGAGGCATTATAATATCCTTTGTTTTATTTTCCATTCCTTTCCTTATGATACCTAGCATTCTATTTGCTTTCTTGGCCGCCGCTGCACACTGGGCGGAGGGTTTTAACATGTTATCCACGATGACTCCTAAATCTTTTTCCTGGGTGGTGGTTCCCAATGTGGAATCTTGCATCGTGTAACCATAGTGTGGGTTGTTCTTTCCTAGGTGCATAACTTTGCACTTGTCCACATTAAATTTCATCAGCCATTTGGATGACCAGTCTTCCAATTTATCCAGATCCTCCTGCAGTTTTCCACAGTCCTCTTGGGTTTTAACAACTTTAAACAGTTTTGTGTCGTCTGCAAATTTGATAACCTCGCTCGTTATTCCCTTTTCCAGGTCATTTATTAATATGTCAAAAAGTAGCGGACCCAGTACAGATCCCTACCCTAAGGTAAGGGAACACAAAGATCCCCTGGTTCCTGAGGTAGGCCGCAACTAGCGCCAGGCATTTTGTAAAAACCCTGGGGGCGGAGGTGAGGCCAAAAGGAATGTACAGGAAGTGCTTTCCTCCCACCACAAATCTGAGGAATTGTCTATGGCTTGGATGGATTAGGATGTGAGTATAAGCATCCTTCAGGTCTAAGGAGCATAGCCAATCTCCCTGCTGGAGGTAGGCAGTAAGATTCCAAAGATAAGCATCTTGAACTTTTCCCTCTCCAGAAACGTGTTCAGATTTCTTAGGTCGAGGATGGGTCTGAGGCCTCCTGTTCTTTTTGGTACCAGGAAGTACCTGGAGTAGAAGCCTTGCCCTTCCAGGTGATGAGGCACCGGTTCCACCGCCTGCTCCCTTAGTAGACCTTCCAACTCCTGAAGGAGTAAGTTTCTGTGCAGAGGGTGTCTTGGAGGCTCCCCTGGAAAGTAGGAGGGGGGTATCTGGGTGAAGTGGAGCAGATAGCCCCTTTCGATGATACTTAACACCCAAGTATCCCCTTTGATGGCTGGCCACCTGTCTACGTACAGGGTCAGCCAACCTCCTGTGCCCTGGAGAGGAGGAGAGGCTATGCTGGCATAGTCAAAAAACCCCTCCCTGCTGAGCAGGAGCCGGAGTAGAAGGCTTGGGGGCCTTCTGTCTACGGGGCCCATGACCCTGCCCCTTGGCCTGCTGGCCCTGTTGGAGAGCTGCAGAGCCCTGGTAGTGAGGGTAGGTTTTATAGGCAGTGGTCTTCCTCGGGTAAAAGGTCTTTTTCCCCGCGCCCTTCTTTTTCTGAGAAGGGGCAGAGGTTTTCCTGGACAGCCTTGTCCGGGTAAGAGTCTCGGTCTCGAGTTCTGCAGCCTTTTCGGCCATGGGCTTGCCAAAGAGGTTTTCACCTCGGCAAGGGACATCGACCAACTTGTCCTATACCCACGGCTTGAGGTCCGAGGATTGTAGCCAGGCCTGACGGCGTGCACCAATGCCAGCCCCTGCTACTCAGGCCGAAGCCTCAAATCCATCGTAGGCTGCTCGAGAGATAAACTTCGAGCACTCTCGAATACCAGAAGACAAGGCCTTGAACCTCTGCAAAGGTTCCTCGGAGAGACCAGCAGAGAACCCGGCAATCTCCTTTGCCAGGTCTCGAAGGTATATGCCCATGTACAGCTGGTAGATCTGGACGTGGCAAGCAAGCATAGAGCTCAGGAAGCATTTTCTACCGAGGGTATCCAGGTTCCGGGCTTCCCTGCCGGGAGGCACCAAGGAGTGCACCTTCTGACTCTTCAGGCGATGCATGGCCGATTCCATCACCATGGAATGGTGTGGTAGCTGTGCCTTCTGAAACCCAGGTCTCTTGCGGACTCAATAGATGGAATCGACCCGCTTGCTTAGAACCGGCATCGAGGCCGGCGCCTCCCACATGCAGAAGAGCAACTGCTTCAGCATCAGAGGAACCGGGACAGTAAAGTCCTCCTTGGGAGGAGAGTCATACTGCAGAGCCTCGAGCTCTTCGGCTCGAGGCTCTTCCTCGGGGTCTGCAGGGAATGCCAGTGCCTTGGCCATGTCCTGTACGAAATCCGAGAACCTAGTATCCTCCATGGGGTCCCTGTCCGAGGCTCGGAGCCTGGTGAGTCCAAAGGGACGCACCAAGTCCGGAAGGTGTCAGGGGACTCCTCCTCCTCCTCCGTCTCCCATGCCGGGGCTCCGAGTGGGCGGGCACCGACGCCATCCGCCCCGACGCCAAGGGAACTGGCGTTGATGACCTCGGTCCTGAACGGGAGGCCGAGGGTGACCGTGGCCGAGGATCAACGAGTTCGCATGGCCTTGAGGATCAGCTCGGCCTCCGGGGTCGACTTGGACGTCGATGTCCCGGTGGTCGGGGCAGATGCACTGGTGAGACCGGCAATCAGCACCCGCTGCTGTTCCATGAAGGCAGACAATCTGCTCTCCAAGCCCGTCAACCTGAGTCCGAGCTCAGGAGACCCAGCAGCCTCTGACTCGGGCCCCGACAGCGTCGGGCCCGATGTCGGCTCCCCCGGAGGAGAATCCACGAGGACTACAGTACTCACGTGACTCGGGGCCTCCGACTCTACACGAGGATGCTTGGCAGGCCTCTCCGACTCCGAAGACCCGGACGGCGATCTGGGCTACGCGACCTGGCCCTCGAGGAGCCAAGAGCATCCACCGATGCCGCCCTCGCAGGTTTCTTCTTCCTTCGGTGCTCCCTCGAGGGGGACTCCCTTTTAAAGGAGCCCCGACGATGCTCGGGGTCAGACTCCCGAGACGTTGCGGCCTCTGACGAAGTCCGGACCTGTCCCGAGGCAGACTCGGAGAAGATCCTCTCACGCTGGTGCTGACGGCTCCGCAATGCCTTGGAAGACATTTTGCCACAGGGACTACAGACCGTAGAATTGTGGTCTGGACCCAGGCACCGGAGGCAGCAGTCGTGTGTGTCGATGAGAGACATCAGTTTCTTACACCGATCACACTTCTTAAAGCCACTGGCAGCCATCGGGGGAAAAAGGGCCCCTGCAAGATCAAAAAATTGGGCTGCCAGGGAAAAGAAAAAAGGTGCGAACGCAGTCTCTAAGGACAAAAACCGAAAAAGAGAGATCCGGGCTCGGCACTGGTGTACCGAGTCCAGGTGGGAAAGGAACCAATGTCAAACCAATGAAAAACTCGACCCAACGCAGGAAAAATCAACTTTTTTCACAGGTGACAAAGGACAGGCGTCCATAGGACGCCGCGGAAAAAAGAAGACTGAGCAAGATGGCACACCATTGGGCGGGAAGGGGACCGCGCATGCGTGCCTGCATTCCCAAAGGCTTTCTTTGAAAGCTGGGGAAATGCTCCGCATGGGGACTCTGTCGACGCCGACGTCACCCATATGTGAGGACTGACTTCCTGCTTGGTCCTAGAGAAGGGGCTGATCTGTTTCTCTGCGCATGAAACCAAGAATCTCTGCCACTTGAAGGTGTAGGACCAGCGGGTGGAAGGTTTGCGGAAAGCCAGAAGAACTGCTTCCATCTCGCTGGAGAGACTGAAGTGGGCCATGGTTACCCTTTCAGCAGCCAAGCTGTTAGAGATAGAGACCCCTCCTGCACCCCAATCTGGGAGCAGTGTTCTTGCTAGAGCAGGCCTGAGTCGCACCCCAGAGGGACCAGGATCACCTGGGACAGCCAGAGCAGCTAGGGAAATCATGGCTGCCGGGCCTACTAAGGAGTCATCAGTATCAGTGTGGCTCTGTCGTACTGGACCTTGAACAGGGTATTGGCGATCAGCGGCATGGGCGGGAAGGCATATAAGAGCTCCTCCATCCATGGAATGAGGAACTCATCCACCGTCACCCACAAAGGATATGGCTGCCTGAACCAGAAGCGGGGAGGCTGAGCATTGGCCGGGCTGGCAAAGAGGAGCCCCCAGAGGTGGAAAAGTCAGCTGGCCACTCGTGGGTTCAGTCTCTCTTGTGATTGGAGGACTCAGCTGAGCTGGTCCGCCGGAGCATTGTCCTGGCCCGCGAGGCAGACTGCCCACAGGAGCATCCCACTGCTGCTGGCAAAGCAGCAGAGGCTCACTGCTGCCTGACACAGGAGGGACAAACCCATCCCTCCCTGCTTGTTGATGCAGAACATCGTCACTTGGTTGTCGGTCTGGATTAGGATCACTTGCTGCTGAAAGTGCTGTTGAAAAGGCCGGAGGGCAAGCGCTATCACATGGAGCTCCAGGTGCTTGATCTTCTAGAGGCTCTCCGACTGCAACCATCTGCACTGAGTGTGGAGGTTGTCGCAATGGGCTCCCCAGCCAAGTTTGGAGGTATCCATGGTAAGGATCCTCTGGGGGGTGGGGGCCTAAAAGGGGATTCCAGCCTGCAGGTGAGAGTTGTTGCCACCAGCTGAGGGAGACAGCCAGAGGACGGGTCATGACCTCACTGTCCCATAGGCATCCCGTTGCCTGGGACCACTGGGGGCTAAGAGCCCACTGGTCCACAGCATGTGTAGGTGGGCGTACAGGATGATGTGCATCGTGGATGCCACGTGGCCCAAAAGATTAAGAAGGCGGGCAGAGGCTGGACATACACTGAGAGCGTCCTGAGACGCTGGGCCCTGTCCAGAGGGAGGAAGGCCTTGGCATGGACGGTGCCTAGCAGAGCCCCTATGAATTCCAGGCATTGGGTGGTTGAAGATGGGACTTTGGGTAGTTTATGACAAACCCCAAGTGTTTCAGAATGAGGATGAGTCAGTTGTCCAGGTAGGAGAAGATGAACACAGACTGGAGACATAGGAAGGCGGTGACCAGTGCTAGGAACTTGGTGAAGACCCTAGAGGAAGAGGCCAGACCAAAGGGTAGAACTCTGTACTGATAATGGCAGCCTCCTACCATGAAGCGGAGGTACTACCTGTGAAGGGGATGGATAAGGATGAGAGTATATGCATCCTTTAGATCCAAGGAGCATAGCCAGTCTCCCTGAAAGAGGTTGGGCAGCAATGTTAAGAAGATAAGATATGCCATACTAGGTCAGACCAAGAGACAGCATCTTGAACTCTTCCCTCACCAGGAACCGGTTGAAGTCTCGCAGGTCTAGGATGGGCCGAAACTCCATGGTCCTTTTGGGCACCAGCAAGTAGCGGGAATAGAGCCCTTTGCCCCTGAGGTGGAGGGGGACAGGTTCCACTACTCTATCTGCAACAAGATTTGCGAATTCCTGCTGAAGCAGGCCCCAGTAAAGGAGATGTATCGGGAGCTCTCTTGGAAAGAATGGTGGGGACGCCTGCTCAAGGTGGAGGAGGTACCCCTCCACCTCCTGCAAGGCCCATGCGTCAAAGGTGATGGCGAGCCAGAAGTTAGCGAATACCACCAGACCCTCCCCCCCCCCATGTGCTGCGAGTCAGGCACTTCAGGGGGGGAGAGGGGCTATGCCCAAGGAGTCAAACACTCTCACCCAGGTTGTAAATGAGGGGCAGTCTGGGGCTTGAGGGCCTTGGGCTTATAAGGGACGTGCCCCTGTCCCCGTTGGGGAAATGGGAAGGCCGAAGGCTGAGGGTAGTTTCCATAAGCCTTCCTCTTTATCAGGTAAAGGGGCTTTTCACCCGAAGCCTTCCTTCGGAAAGGGTCAACAGTCCTTCTTAGAGAATCTGGTCCAGGTAATGAACTCGGACTCCAACTCAGTGGCCTTGTCTATTATGGGCTTGCTGAAGAGGTTCTCTCCCCAGCAAGGGACATCGATCAACTTGCCCTGCACCCACTGCTCCAAGTTAGAAGACTATAGCCAGGAATGGCAGCAGGCACCAATGTCCACTGTGGGGTAGGTTTAAAACTCTGGTTTAGTAACTTTCTCAGCTCTTTGAAGCCACTGACACCTAATCAGGTGTTAGTTCCCTCCCTACAACCCCCCCCCCCAACCCCAAGTGAGCGGTCTTAATTTATAGGGCACCTCCCCAATTAACACAACATAGGGACTTGGAACAGCACATTCTCAATATAATTAGAGATGTAACGCTTTTTCTCTGAAATGACAGCTGGGAAACCAGCTGGTACTTTGGTAGATCTCTCTCTTTTGCTTTAACAGATACCTAAACTCCACGAACAGAACATTGTATCGCTAAAGCTATTGTCCCCGTTACAGCTTCTGCCTCTGTCCAGACAGAGGTCCCAATGCCAGCTGAAGGACCGGTTCCATGTGCAGGGTGCCTGCATGCTGAAGCTCTCACGAAACAAGTGGAGGAACTCAGAGAGGAGGTGGCGAGGCTGAGGAGCATTCAAGACAGTAAGAAGTACATTGATGAGATGTTTCTTGCAACAACCAAGCTCTCCGGCAGAAGAGAACATGGGTGCCTACAGAATGACGAAGATTGGACACAAGTCACCAGGGCCTGCAGAATCACCAATCCAACTTCTCCAGCCCTTGAACTAAAGAACCATTATGCAGCCCTGGAAGTGGAGGTGGTGAAAGCATCACTGGAAAGGGAAGAACCAGAGCTCAAGTACCACAAATTTGCAGAATCAGTGACCACAAGAAAGCGAAAGGTAGTGGTGGATGACGACTCTTTTCTGAGGGGTACTGAGGTGTCCACTGGCCAACCAGACTTGATGTCCAGAGAGGTATGCTGTCCGCCAGGTGCAAAAATCCAAGATGTTACAGAGAATTTGCCGAGACTCATCAAGCTCACTGACTATTACCCAATGTTGCTAATCCATATCGGAACAAATGATACTGCATAAAAGGCAAAATAGGGTCAGTACTCTTTGAGCAATAAATAAAGTCTTCCAGAGACCTTTACAAAGAGCCCTTCTACCTAGGGGGCAAGAGACCTGTGAAACATTTTCAAAAGGTGTTAACGCCAGGTGGCAGGTCAAAAGGCCATTTTGAAAGACTCCTATTAAAGCCAGGACTGTTAATCACCCAGGACGTTGGTCAAAGCTTACCTCAGCAGCACAGGCACTGTGTAGCAGCCCTCTTTTAATGTGTTATTTCCCTCCCTTCCTCCCCAACACCCACCCACCCAGGGATAATCGCAGCTTTATAGGTACTTACACATCTTAAAGGAAAGGAGGTGCTCTCAGGTGAAGCTAGTTATCCAAATCAGTCGTACACTAAGGAACTGAGATTAATTAAGCTTCAGGTGAACAAGGTATATTAAACGTATTAGGTACAGTTTTATTAGTATAAATATCCATAGCAACCCTTAGTAAATAAAAAACTTAAAAATCTAAAGAAGAACTTAAAACTAAGATGCAGACAGCAGTCCAGCAGCGAGATGGGGGCTTTCCAGTCTTTTGCATTGAGTGTCACATGTATGATTTTCTCCCAGTTGGTGAGAGGTCTTACGTGTGCACTAGGTGCAAGGAGCTCTTTGCTCTCAGGGAACGAGCCCGTTCTCTAGACGCTAGAGTAGCAGACTTGGAAAACATAAGACAGACAGAGAGGTACATAGACGAGACCTACAGGGATATAGTCCTGAAGTCCCACCTCCAGTCTGGCAGCATCCCTGTTGCCATGGAGGAGAGAGGTCACGTGACAGGAGAGCATCACACTGGTGTGGCAGGAAGTGATCCTGTAACTAGGACCTGTCCTCCAGGTGATGTAAAACCCTCTCCCACCGAGGAAGTTTCTCCAGGGCCATGTGCCCATGAGGGAAGGGTTAGGACATCCGTTATAGTTGGTGATTAGATCATTAGGCATGTAGATAGCTGGGTGGCTGGTGGACGTGAGGATCGCCTGGTAACATGCCTGCCTGGTGCGAAGGTAGCGGACCTCACGCGCCACCTAGATAAGGTCTTAGATAGTGCTGGGGAGGAGTCTGCTGTCTTGGTACATGTGGTAGGGAGGTTCTGGAGGCTAAATTTAGGCTTTTAGGTAGGAAGTTGAAATCCAGGGCAGTATTCTCCAAAATGCTTTCCGTTCCACGCGCAGGACCCAAAAGGCAGGCAGAGCTCCGAAGTCTCAATGCGTGGATGAGACAATGGTGCAGAGATGAGGGTTTTGGATTTGTTAGGAACTGGGGAACATTCTGTGGAAAGGAGGGGCTCTTCCGAAGGGATGGGCTTCATCTTAACCGGGATGGAACCAGGATGCTGGCATTAACCTTTAAAAAGGAGATAGAGCAGCTTTTAAACTAGATAATAGGGGAAAGCTGACAGCCGCCCAAGAGCACATGGTTCGGAAGAATGTATCCTTGAAGGATACTACCAAAAGCAGAGAGGTTCCAAAAAAGAGTAAAGTAGCCCAAATGCCCTCGAGTATGGAACAGACAGAGCTTAAAGATATCAAATTACCCATGCCTACAATACCCAGATTAATATGAATAAAATACAATCTCTAAAAATGCTTGTATGCAAATGCTAGAAGTCTAAAAAATAAGATGGGAGAGATAGAATATAAAGCACTAAATGAGACGTTAGATATGAATGGTATATCAGAGACATGGTGGAAGGAGGACAACCATTGGGACACTGTGATACCTGGGTACAAACTATATCGTAATGATAGAGCTGATCAAATTGGTGGAGGAGTTGCGCTCTATGTTAGAGAGGGCACTGAGTCAGAAAGGATTAAAGTTTTGCAGGAAACAAAATTTGCTGTAGAATCTCTATGGATTGAAATTCTATGTAAAAAGGGGAAGGCGATGGCAGTGCGGGTGTACTATCGACCGCCTGGCCAGAATGAACAAATGGAAGATGAAATCCTCAAAGACATCAAGGAAGCTATCAAAAGTTACAGCGCAGTAATAATAATGGGTGATTTCAATTACCCCGGTATCGACTGGGTCAATGTCACAGCAGGACATGCTAGGGAGATAAAGTTCCTAGATGAAATAAATTACTGCTTCTTGGAACAGCTGGTTCATGAACCGACCAGAGGGGAAGCCATATTAGACCTAGTCCTTAGTGGAACATCAGATCTAGTGCAAGAGATAAGGGTGTTGGGGCCACTTGGCAATAATGATCATAGCATGATTGCGTTTGATTTAATTAGTGGAGGAGGGACAATAAGGAAATCCACAGTACTACCTTTTAACTTTCGAAAGGGAGACTATGATAAAATGAGGAAAACAGTTAAGAAAATACTAAAACTAAAATAATTAAGAAAATAGTTAAGAAAAAACGAGCAGCTGCAAAGGATGCGTGTTGTTGAAAAATACTATCTTGGAAGCCCAGACCAGCTGTATTCCATGCTTTAAGAAAAGTGGAAGGAAGTCCAAAAACCTGCCAGCATGGTTTAAAGGTGAGGTCAGAGAGGCTGTTGTTGCCAAAAAAGCATCTTTCAGGAAATGGAAAAAAGAGCCAAACGACGAAACCTGGAAACAGCACAAGCACTGGCAAGTCAAATGCAAGGCATTGATAAGGCAGGCAAAGGGAGAATTTGAGAAGAAGCTTGCTGTGGAAGCAAAAACACGTAATAAAGACTTTTTCAAGAACATTTGTAGCAAAATACCTGTGAGAGAGTCAGCTGGTCCATTAGATAATAGATGAGTTAAATGGGCACTCTCTCACTTGGTTTGCAGCTTGTCGTGCTGTGAGGGCTTGCGTGCATCAGTGATGCTGAGAGCTAAACTATCGGTAGTTTAACTACTGGCAGGGTCTCCCAAGATGGACAGGTCTCAGCTGAGGTGCCAGACGAAGACAAACCACCCATCTGGGCAGCAGCAGAATGGGATAGTGTTGACGGCGGAGGATCACATTTCTGTGACAACGGCAACAACACCAAACTTAAACTGCGCGGAAGGAAGGCCCGGCAATCTACTTCTGTATCTTGCCATGAAAACCCAATGGATAGTTACAACAAAACAAATTGTGCTATGGTGCTGGAAGATGAGACTCCCAGGTCGGAAGGCACTCAACTAGCTACTGGGGAAGAGCTGAAGACTTTTCAGAGTAAAGCCAGCATTTATGATGTGGTTGGATCAAAGCCCTCGGGAAGTCTGATTGCTGATGTAGCTGCGCATGAAATGAGAGTCAGAAGCTGTAAAGATGTCTTACACATTGGAACATGGAACGTACGAAGCATGAACCAAGGGAAGTTGGAGGTGGTCAAGAATGAAATGGAACGTGTACAACTTGATCTGTTGGGTGTCAGCGAACTGAAATGGACTGGCATCGGGCACTTTGCATCAGATGATCACATGGTCTACTATGCTGGAAATGAAAGACAAAGAAGAAATGGTGTTGCATTTATAATAAAGAAGAAACTTGCAAGAACTGTAATGAAATACAATGCAGTCAGCGAACGCTTAATCTCTATTCGTCTACGAGGATTGCCTATCAACACAACTATAATTCAAGTATATGCCCCAACAACAGCTGCAGAAGAGAATGAAATTGAAGAGTTCTATGAACAAGTACAAGCTGAAATTGACAGAACATGCAAACAGGATATCCTGATAGTCATGGGTGACTGGAACGCAAAAGTTGGCAACAAAGAAGAAGGCAAAGTAGTTGGAAAATATGGACTTGGCAACAGAAATGAAGCTGGAGAAAGATTGATAGAATTCTGCAAGACCAATGATCTATTCATCTCAAACACCTTCTTCCAGCAACACAAGCGACGACTGTACACATGGACTTCACCCAATGGATTGTATAAAAATCAAATTGACTACATCTGTGGAAGTCAACGATGGAAAAGCTCTGTAACATCAACAAAGACAAAACCTGGAGCTGACTGTGGTACAGATCATCAACTACTAGTATGCAAACTCAAACTAAAGTTGAAAAAGAGCAAACCACTCATGAATGCACCAAAATATGACCTTGAGAATATACCACTGGAATTTAAAGACTGCCTGCAAAATCGATTTGCTGCTTTAGATACAAATGACAGAGCTCCGGAAGAGTTATGGAATGACATCAAGAAGGTTATGCTGGAAGAAAGCGAGAAGTCTCTACAAAAGGTGAAAAAGCAAAAACGGCCAAAATGGATGACGGAAGAAGAAACTCTGAAAATTGCCCAGAAACGCAGAGAAGCTAAAGCCAAAGGAAAAAGAAAGACAATCGCAGAACTCAACAGAGATTTCCAACGTGCAGCAAGACAGGACAAGGAAAAGTACTACAATGACACTTGCAAGGAAATAGAAGCAGAAACTATTAGAGGAAGAACAAGATCGGCTTTCCTAAAGCTGCGAGAGTTAAAGAAAAAGTTCCAGCCTCGAATTGGAATGTTACAAGATGCTCAAGGTTCTATGTTGAATGATGCTGAGAAGATCAAGAAAAGGTGGAAGGAATATACAGAGTTTTTATATGATAAGGATCAAGTGGACCAACAGCCGTTTCAACCTATACCTTATGATCAGGAACCATTGGTGATGAAAGAAGAAGTTGAAGCAGCATTGAAAGCCTTATCAAAGAACAAAGCACCAGGCATTGATAGCATTCCCATAGAAGTATTGCAGCAATCTGATGCAGCTGTTACCGTACTTACAAGGCTCTGCCAAGAAATATGGAAGACAACATCATGGCCAACTGACTGGAAAAGATCTGTGCTTATACCAATACTAAAGAAAGGTGATCCAACTGACTGTGGAAATTATCGCACAATCGCTCTGATCCCACATGCCAGCAAGATTCTACTGAAGATTATTCAAAAGAGACTACAGCCATACCTAGAACAAGAACTACCTGAAGTGCAAGCAGGGTTCAGGAAAGGGCGAGGAACGAGAGACATCATTGCGGATGTGAGATGGATCCTTGAAAAGACTAAAGAATACCAAAAGGATATCTATTTGTGCTTTATCGACTATAGCAAGGCTTTTGACTGTGTAAACCATGAGAAACTCTGGGCCACATTAAGAAGCATGGGTATACCAGAACACCTGATCGTTCTCTTGCGTAATCTGTACATTGATCAAGAAGCAACAGTTCGAACGGAACAAGGAGAAACAGAATGGTTTAAAATAAGCAAAGGTGTAAGACAAGGCTGCATACTTTCCCCCTACCTGTTTAATTTATATGCAGAACAAATCATCAGAGAAGCAGGACTGTATGAAGACAACAGAGGTGTGAAGATTGGTGGAAGACTCATCAACAACCTTCGCTATGCTGATGATACCACATTACTGGCTGAAAGCGAAGATGATCTGAAACATTTGCTTCTCACAATCAAAGAACATAGTCTCAAAATGGGCCTGCACCTTAATGTAAAGAAGACAAAGATCATGACAACTGGCATAATCAACAGGTTCATCGTTGAAGGAGAAGAAATTGAAATTGTGAACAACTTTAACCTACTTGGATCAACTATCAATAAAGAAGCAACAAGCAGTCAAGAAATCAGACGACGCATTGCTCTTGGCAGAATGGCTATGAAAGACCTAGATAAGATTCTCAAGAGCAGAGATGTGTCTCTCCATACAAAGATTCGACTTGTTCAAGCCATGGTATTTTCAATAACATCATATGGATGTGAAAGCTGGACAGTGAAAAAGACAGACAGACACATCTTTGGTAGTAGACTGGCTAATCTACTGAAGAGGGCTTTAAACTAGATTCGTTGGGGATGGGTGAAGAAAGCCCCCAGGTAAGTGAAAGCCCCCAGGTAAGTGATACATTAAATACCTTTATGGAAATGGGTAACAGGGGTAACATATGGAAAGCAGTGTGTATTAATGCCCGTAGCATGGGAAATAAGATCTCTGAAGTTGAAGCTTTGGTGGGAGTGGCTGACTTAGATTTAGTGGCAGTTACAGAAACATGGTTCACAGAAAACCATGACTGGGATGTAACTATACCTGGCTATACTTTATTCAGAAAGGACAGGGTAGGAAGAAGGGGAGGAGGAGTAGCACTATATGTAAAAACTACTATTAAAGCTTTGGAATTACAGAGCTTAAAAGGGAGAGAGGAGGCATTGTGGGTTAAACTAGAAAGAGGGAAAGAGAAATCTATTTGCATTGGTGTGATATACAGACCTCCCTCACAAGAGGAAGAGGTGGACAGAGAGTTAATTGAAGACATACGCAGCATTGCTAGGAAAGGGGAAGTGCTACTGCTAGGAGATTTCAATATGCCAGATGTTGATTGGCACTTTCCTGCTGCAGTATCATCTAGGAGTAAGGAGATCCTGGATTCTCTACAGGGAGAACTATTCAGGCAATTGGTAACAGACCCCACACGTGAAGGGGCCATACTGGACTTGGTGCTTACCAATGGTGAAAGTGTTTCTGATGTTGTAGTGGGAGATCATTTTGCATCCAGTGATCACCAGATGGTGTGGTTCAGTATTAGGACTAGGGCTGTTAGAATCAATTCCAAGGTGAAGATCTTAGACTTTAGGAAGACTAACTTTGCGAAGATGGGCCAATACCTCAGGGAGTCGTTAGTGGGATGGGAACAGCTGGGGGATGTAGAACAACAGTGGGCAAAACTGAAAGGGGGTATTTTAAAGGCAACCAACCTTTTTGTTAAAATGGTAAATAAAGGCAAAAGGAACAGGAGACCGCTATGGTTTTCGAAGGAAGTAGCTGAAAAAGTGAAGAAAAAGAGGGAGGCCTTCATGAAATACAAGAGATCACAGAGAAAGGAAGACAGGCATCTGTATTTGGAACAACTTAGAGAAGCTAGCAAAGTAGTCAAGAAGGCAAAGATTCAAAAGGAGGAGGAAATAGCCAATACAATAAAATGGGGAGATAAGACATTTTTCAGATATATTAGTGAGAAGAGGAAGGGCAAAAGTGGGATTGTCAGACTCAAGGGTACAGGGGGGGAATATGTAGAAGCTGATAAGGATAAAGCGGAATTGCTTAACAAATATTTTTGTTCTGTGTTCACAGATGAAGAACCAGGAGCAGGACCTCAGAAAATACCCACAAATAAGAACAGAAGCGAGGGACATCTTGAACAATTTTCAGAAGACTGTGTTCGTGAGAAACTAACTCAACTTAAAGTAGACAAAGCGATGGGACCGGATGGGATACACCCTAGAATACTGAGGGAACTTGGGGACGTTCTAGCAACTCCACTGACTGACCTTTTCAATGCCTCGTTGGAGTCGGGAGTGGTGCCAAAGGACTGGAGAGAGGCTCATGTGGTGCCTTTACACAAAAGCGGAAGTAAGGATGTGGTTGAAAACTACAGGCCGGTTAGTTTAACTTCGGTGGTGAGTAAATTAATGGAAACGCTGTTGTAAGAGAAAATAGTGAGGTTTCTGGAGTCCAGCGGATTACAGGATCCGAGGCAGCATGGATTCACCAGAGGCAGGTCTTGTCAGACAAATCTGATTGATTTCTTTGACTGGGTGACCAGGGAGTTGGACCGAGGGAGAGCTCTAGATGTGGTGTATTTAGATTTCAGTAAAGCCTTTGACACTGTTCCTCACAGGCGACTTATAAACAAACTGAGCACCCTAGGGATGGACCCTAAAGTTACTGCTTGGGTTAGAATTTGGTTGGGTGGGAGGCGACAAAGAGTACAAGTAAATGGAGCTCACTCTGAGGAGAAGGATGTTACCAGTGGTGTGCCCCAGGGATCTGTCCTTGGTCCGATTCTTTTTAACATCTTTGTTAGTGATATAGCGGAAGGGCTGTCTGGTAAGGTTTGCCTCTTTGCGGATGATACCAAAATCTGCAATAAAGTAGACACCCAGGAAGGTGTAGATAACATGAGGAGGGATCTAGCTAAGCTTGAAGAATGGTCTAGAATTTGGCAGCTGGGATTTAATGTTAAAAAATGTAAGGTCATGCATTTGGGCTGCAGCAATCCAAGGGAGCAATACAGCATAGGAGGTGAAGTACTTTTGTCCACTAAAGAAGAGCGGGACCTAGGCGTAGTTGTGTCCGATGATCTTAAAGTAGCTAAACAGGTAGAAAAGGCGACGGCAAAAGCTAGAAGGATGCTTGGGTGCATACGGAGAGGAATGGCTAGCAGAAAAAAGGAGGTGATAATGCCTCTGTATAAGTCTTTGGTGCGACCTCATTTGGAGTATGGTGTGCAATTCTGGAGACCGCACCTTCAAAAGGATGTGAACAGGATGGAGTCGGTGCAGAGGGTTGCTACTAAGATGATTAGTAGTCTTCATTATAAAGCATATGAGGACAGACTTAAGGATCTTAATATGTACACCTTAGAGGAAAGGCGGGATAGAGGTGATATGATTGAGATGTTTAAATACTTCCGTGGCATAAATGTTCAGGGAGAGAGCCTCTTTCAATTGAAAGCAAGTTCTGCGACGAGGGGACATGGGATGAGGGTGAAGGGAGATAGATTCAGGAGTGATATGCGGAAATATTTCTTTACGGAAAGAGTAGTGGATCCGTGGAATAGTCTCCCAGTGGAGGTGGTAGAGATGAGGACAGTAACTGAATTCAAAAAAGCATGGGACCAACACAGAGGATCTCTAAAGGTAAAAAGTGGACTGTTGTAGTTGTTGTTATGGAAGGACAGACTAGATGGGCCTTGTGGTCTTTTTCTGTCATCATGTTTCTATGTTTCTATGTTTCTAGGAAGAAAATTGATGCCTTTGAATTATGGTGCTGGCGGCGAATATTGTGTATACCATGGACTGCCCGAAGAACAAACCAGTCTGTACTAGAGGAGATCAAACCTAAGCTTTCTTTAGAAGCTCAGATGACAAGACTTCGACTTTCATACTTCGGACACATCATGCGAAGAGAGAGATCATTAGAGAAAGACATCATGCTTGGCAAGATAGAAGGTCAACGCAAAAGAGGAAGGCCAGCAATGAGATGGATCGCTACAATAACAGCAGCTACGGGTACCAGTCTGTCGTCAATGAGCCGCCTGACTGAAGACCGAACACAATTTAGGATAGCTATCCAGAGGGTCGCCATGAGTCGACTCCGACTCGACGGCACTTAACAACAACAAATGGGCACTAAGAGGCGACAAGGCGATAGCGGAGAGACTGAATGAATCCTTTGCTTCAGTTTTTACTGAGGAAGATGTAGGGATGTCACCCATGACTGAAGGGGTATTTAAAGGTGCGGAAGAATTGAAGGAAATATCAATACATCGGGAAGATGTATTACAACTATTAGATAAACTGAAGAGTAGCAAATCACCTGGGCCGGATGGTATACATCCAAGGGTGTTGAAAGAACTGAAATATGAGATTGCAGACCTGCTATTAGTAATCTGTGAATTTTCATTACAATCATCTGTAATACCTGAAGACTGGAGGATTGCCAATATAACGCCAATTTTTAAAAAGGGTTCCAGGGGTGATCCAGGAAACTACAGACCGGTGAGCCTGACGTCAGTACCGGGAAAAATGGTAGAAACCATCATAAAGAACAAATTTACTCAGCATGTAGATAGTCATAGCCTAATTAGAGACAGCCAACATGGCTTTAGACAAGGAAGATCTTGTCTTACTAATCTGTTATGTTTTTTTTGAAGGTGTGAATAAACAAATAGACAAAGGTGAGTCGGTTGATATAGTGTATCTGGACTTTCAGAAAGCCTTTGACAAGGTCCCTCATCAGAGACTTATGGCAAAACTAAAGAGTCATGAGATAGGAGGCAGTGTACTATTGTGGATCAGGAACTGGTTAAAAGATAGAAAGCAGAGGGTAGGGCTAAATGGCCAATTTTCCCAATGGAGAAAGGTGAATAGTGGTGTACCCCAGGGATCTGTGCTGGATCCACTGTTTTTTGACATATTCATAAATGACTTGGAAAAGGGAATAACGAGTGAGGTTATCAAATTTGCAGATGACACAAAACTATTTAAAGTTGTTAAAACCCAAGAGGATTGTGGAAAATTGCAAGAGGATCTTGATAAATTGGAAGACTGGGCATCAAAATGGCAGATGAAATTTAATGTGGACAAGTGCAAAGTTATACACCTAGGGAAGAACAAACCAAACTATGGTAACACGATGCAAGGTTCCACATTAGGAACCACCACCCAGGAAAAAGATTTAGGTGTCATTGTGGATAACATCTTAAAACCCTTAGCCCAGTGTGCAGCGGCGGCCAAGAGAGCAAACAGAATGCTAGGTATCATAAGGAAAGGAATGGAAAATAAAACAAAAGATATTATAATGCCTCTATATCGTTCCATGGTGAGACCGCACCTTGAATATTGTGTGCAATTCTGGTCGCAAACCTGAAAGGGGATATTTTAAGGGCAACCAATCTTTTTGTTAAAATGGTAAATAAAGGTAAAAGGAAAAGACCGCTATGGCTTTCGAAAGTAGTAGCTGAAAAGGTGAAGAAAAAGAGGGAGGCCTTCATGAAATACAAGAGATCACAGAGAGAGGAAGACAGGCATCTGTATTTGGAAAAACTTAGAGAAGCTAGCAAAGTAGTCAAGAAGGCAAAGATTCAAAAAGAGGAAGAAATAGCCAATGCAATAAAATGGGGGGATAAGACATTTTTCAGATATGTTAGTGAGAAGAGGAAGGGCAAAAGTGGGATTGTCAGACTCAAGGGTGAAGGGGAGGAATATGTAGAAGCTGATGAGGATAAAGCGGAATTGCTTAACAAATATTTCTGTTCTGTGTTCACAGTTGAAGAACCAGGAGCAGGACTTCAGAAAACACCCACAAACAGGAACAGGAGCGAGGGGCATCTTGAAGAATTTTCAGAAGACTGTGTTCGTGAGGAACTAGCTGAACTTAAAGTAGACAAAGCGATGGGACCGGATGGGATACATCCTAGAATACTGAGGGAACTTAGGGACGTTCTAGCAGCTCCACTGACTTACCTTTTCAATGCCTCGTTGGAGTCAGGAGTGGTGCCAAAGGACTGGAGAGAGGCTCATGTGGTGCCTTTACACAAAAGCGGAAGTAAGGATGTGGTTGAAAACTACAGGCCGGTTAGTTTAACTTCAGTGGTGAATAAATTATTGGAAACGCTGCTGAAAGAGAAAATAGTGAGGTTTCTGGAGTCCAGCAGATTACAGGATCCGAGGCGGCATGGATTCACCAGGCAGGTCTTGTCAGACAAATCTGATTGATTTCTTTGACTGGGTGACCAGGGAGTTGGACCGAGGGAGAGCCCCTTGATGTGGTGTATTTAGGTTTCAGTAAAGCCTTTGACACTGTTCCTCACAGACGCCTTATAAACAAACTGAGCACCCTAGGGATGGACCCTAAAGTTACTGCTTTGATTAGAAATTGGTTGAGTGGGAGGCGACAAAGGGTACAGGTTAAGCGTAGTTATTTACCTGTAACAGGTGATCTCTGGGAACAGAAGGAATTTAGTCTTCACATATGGGTATCGTCGGTACCGACGGAGCCCGTGCGGGAACGCTCCCCAGCATCCAATGGAAAAGCTTTTGGGAGCATCCCACAGCGCCTGCGTGCTGCCTTCCCGCCCCTGTACCTCTCTCACTTCAGTTGAGTTTATAGCTGAGACCAAAGGAGAGAAGTAGAGAAAGAGAGATAGAGACAATTAGTAGGGGAGGTGAGTGGGTTGTGAAGACTAAATTCCTGCTGTTCCCGGAGATCACCTGTTACAGGTGAGTAACTACGCTATCTCCAGGAACAAGCAGGAATGTAGTCTTCACACATGGGGACTCCCCAGCTGAAAGATGCCAGGGGAATGACCCCAGCAAGCTGCGAACCCAGGTGAGATGGGTCATGCTTCCTCCCATGGACGTCTGGCATCTAACCCGTGGATGGTGGGTAGGAGTTGTATTAAGTATGGAAGAGATGCTGGAGAACAGCCTGGCCAAACGAGGCATCCTGGGAGTCCTTGTCTAAGCAGTAGTGGTCTGTGAAGGTGTACCGAAGCCCAAGTGGCTTCTCTGCAGATGTCATCAATAGACACAGAACGAAGATTAGCCGTTGAGGCTGCCATTGCTCACACATAGTGAGCTGACATGGCCCTCGAGAGAAAGTCCTTTACTATCATATGTAAAGATTATACAATATGCAATCCATTTTGATAGAGTTCTTTTGGAAACTGAAGTCCCAAATGACTAGAGTCAAAAGTCACAAATAGCTGAGAAGATTTTCTATCTGGTTTAGTTCTTTGAAGATAAAAGGCTAAGGCTCTTTTGCAATCCAAAGTATGAAGATTCCTTTCAGCACTGGAGGCATGAGGCCCAGGGAAGAATATAGGAAGATAAACCAACTGGTTTAAATGAAAAGGCGAAACCACCTTTGGCATAAAGCGAGGATGAGACCTGAGGACTACTTTATCATGGTGGAACCTTGTATAGGGAGGGTCAGCCACTAAAACCTGTAGTTCACTAATGCGTCTTGCAGAAGTGATAGCAATTAGGAAAATGACTTTCCATGAAAGAATCTTTAGATCTGAAGTGGCTAAAGGTTCAAAGGGCGGTTTCATGAGCTGGCCGAGAACAAGATTCAGATCCCATGCCACCGGCGGTGGTTTATTGGGAGGTTTTCTTAAGAGTAGGCCTCTCATGAATCTTGATACAAGTGGATGCGAGGAAATAGGTTGTCCATCGAAAGGTTTGTGAAAAGCAGCAATAGCACTAAGATGGACTCTCACTGAATTTGTTTTAAGACCAGAAGTTGATAATTGGAGAAGGTACTCTAGTAGCGACTCTACAGGTACCAAAAGGGGGTTAAGTCCTTTTTGCAAACGCAAGACAGAGAACCTCTTCCACTTAAAAGCATAGGAACAGCTTGTGGAAGGTTTTCTAGAAGCCAAAAGGAAATCTTTTACCTGTTGAGAAAGGTTGGTATCCTGAAACTCTAGGCTTTCAGTAACCAGGCCCTGAGATGCAGGGACTGGGGATTTGGGTACAATAACGATCCGTTCTCCTGGGACAGAAGATCTGGAGCATTCCCCAACTCCAAAGGAGTGGTTTGAGAGAGACGTAGAAGAAGAGGATACCACGTTTGCCATGGCCAACGTGGAGCTATGAGTATCATACGACCTCTGTCTCTCTGAAGCTTGAACACAGTTTTGGGAATGAGGGGAATGGGTGGGAAGGCTTAGAGGAAGTCCTGACCCCAGTGGAGTAGGAAAGCATCTCTTGCCTGGCAGTTGTGAACTGGGATTCTGGAACAGAATCGGGGAAGTTTGGCATTCTGTGGACTTGCAAAGAGGTCTATATATGGTGTTCCCCAGATTTGAAACACTCGAGCGATGTGGTGTGAGTAAAGAGACCACTCGTGTGGCAGCAGTATTCGACCGAGTTTGTCTGCCCGTAAGTTTTGAATGCCTGGAAGGTATACCGCAAACAGGTGAATTTGAAGCTCTCTGGCGAGGGACCATAGTCGCAAAGCTTCGTTGCATAGCGACAGAGCCTGTTCCGTCTTGCTGGTTGACATAGAACATGGCTACCTGATTGTCGGTTTGGACCAGAACTGTCTTGTTGCTGAGATGGGCCTGAAATACTTGAATAGCACTGAAAATGGCCCTGAGCTCTGGGAGGTTTATGTGAAGAGAAACCTCCTGTGGGGTCCAGAGACCCTGAGTCGAGAGATCGGGCAAGTGGGCACCCCATCCCAACTTGGATGCATCTGTCATTAGGGTGGCTTGATATAGAGGCTGCTGGAAAGGAGCACCTACGAGGAGGTTTTCCAGAGATTGCCACCATTGTAGGGACGAAATCAGATGTGTGGTATTTCTGATTTTGTCTGATAGGCGACCCGAGGCTTATGATCACTGCAAGGATAGGGTCCATTGGGCTGCTCGCATGTGAAGGCGAGCATAGGGAACCACATGGACAGTGGATGCCATATGCCCCATTAGTTGAAGCATCTCTCGAGCTGTGAGGAAAACCCTCATAGCTGCTTGGGAAGCAAGTTGCATTATTCGTAGACAGTGTGGCTGTGGCAGGAAAGTCTTTGACTGCAATGTGTCTAGAAGAGCTCCTATGAACTCGAGAGACAGAGGGGGTGAGATGAGATTTTGGGAGGTTGGCTTCTGGAGCTGTTGGTGCTCGAATGAGCCAATCGTCTAAGTAAGGGAAGACGAATATTCCTAGAGTCCTCATAAATGCTGCTACTACTGCCATGCATTTTGTGAAGACTCTTGGAGCAGAAGCTAGTCTGAAAGGTAGAACTCTGTATTGGAAGTGTCTTCCCTGGACCAGGAATCAAAGGAATTTCCTGTGACCTGCATGAATGAGAATATGCATATACGCATCTCTTACATCTAGAGAACATAGCCAGTCTTGACTCTGAAGGTATGGTAGGCGTGTTCCAAGGGAGATCATTTTGAACTTCTCTTGGAACAAATATTTATTTAATTCTCTGAGGTCTAGTATAGGCCTATGTCCCCCTGTTTTCTTTGGAATGAGGAAATGGGGGGAGTAGAACCCCATACCCTGTTGGGATATGGGTACTACTTCTATTGCTCCTTGATCGAGAAGTTTTGTGACCTCCTGCCACAACAGGTTGGTGGCAGGGACCTGAGAACTGAACTGTCTGATCATTGTAGGTGGGGGCAAGTTGAGAAAATGAAGCGTGTACCCCAGCTGTACAATGGACAGGTTCCAGTTTTCTGATGTTATTTGTTGCCATCTTTTGGCAAAATGGCATAATCTGCCTGGAATGGTTAAGGGTTCTGAAACCTTTAGGGGCAGAATGACTAAGTTCTCTATGTAAAAGTCAAAGACCCTGAGAAGGCTGGGTCTGTTGAGCCGGTTGAGCTCTTTGAGTTTGTGTCTTTCTTTGCTTTCTACTCTGCTGTTATCCCTTTTGGGAAACATGGAGTGAACAGTGGCTTTGATGGATGTAAGATGGGTAAAACTTATTTTCTTGTTGAAAAAGAGCTTTTTGAATGACTTTTTCTTTGCTGGATTGGTTGTACACTTTGACAATCTGTTCAAAGTAGTATTCTCAGACTCAAGTTGATTAGCTTTGTCTTGCCAGTCCTTGCCAAAGAGATTTTCTCCTGTACAAGGAATGTTTCCCAGCTTATCTTGCACCCATTGTTCTAAGTCTGATGCCTGCAGCCAGGCAATCCGACGTGCACCTATAGATATAGCAGAGGTTCTGCTAATGCATTCAAAGCAATCACCTTATTACTGTGTGCCGTGCTTTCCTTTCAAATCAATGTAATGCTACTCCGAAATTTCTGTCTTGATTTGGCAATTTCCAATCTGTAATCAAACCGCTGCTGATCGCTGGAAGCTGCGGTATACAAATGTATTCTAAATAAAATAAAATAAATAAATAAATAAATAAAGGTAGCACGGTTCATGAATTTAGAGACATTCTGGGCATGCTTGACCAGGGTAAGGAAATCTCCCCTTTTTTCCTCAAGGAGACTAGGGCTCATGAGCTCTAAGTCTCGTGCAACTTCTTCCAGGAACATTCCCCTGTAAAGAATGTAGGAAGTGATCCTGGCTGATAACATGGAGGATTGGAAGCATCGACGTCCAAAGGCATCGAGTGTCCTGGATTCACGGCCTGGAGGATTGGAAGAGTGTGTTCTAGCACTCTTGATTCTTTGTATGGCCGATTCAACTACCATAGAATGGTGTGGTAACTGAGTTCTTTGAAAACCAGGACAACTTGGCACGCGGTACATGGTATCGAGGCGTCTATAATGGGAAGACACCGTTAAAGGAGTTTCCCACATCCTCAACATAAGATCATGCAAGATCTTCTGAATAGGAAGCATAGCTGCTTCCTTAGGTGCCAAAGGGTATTGCAGAATTCTTAATTCTTCTGCCCTATGTTCTCTTTCTGGAATCACCGTGATTGAAAGTCCTTTGGCTAAATCACGTATGAAATCCTGAAAGGACATGTCCTCTGGAGGAGACATCCTGCGTTGAGGAGAAGGAGTTGGATCCTCTGGTAGGATCGCTCTAGTACCGGTAGAGTCATCAGAATCGGAAGACTCAAAGTCACTCTGTATCGGTTGCTCCCGTAACGCATGGTACCGGTATCGCCCTAAGTCGGTACCAGAGTGTCTCGGTTCCTGTACCCCGATACCCGAGATAGACTCAAGACTCGGCATGGGGGGAAGCATACCTGCCGAAGCAGGTGCTGTTGGTATCGGTGCCGGTGCCAGTACCGACACCTGTGGAACTGTCTGTAGCGGTCTTAGCGGTACCGAAGCTGCTAAGAGGGATGCTAGACTGCGTTCGATAGCGAGGATTCTTTGATCCAACGCTCCTGCCGATGCTTGGGTGTCGGTACCGGTGGAAGTGGCCACGACCCCAGAACATGGCACCAGTAGTTCTGGAGCCCCGTTAATGCTTTGGAGCCTGAAGACTTCCGCCAGGGCTGTTTTGCCGGTGAACTATCCTCGAGGGCAACGCCAGTGGTATCTCGATACTTAGAAGGAGATCTACACTTTGAGGTCCGGCCAGTCTTGGAAGACACAAGTTTAGTTACCTGAAATCCATGGGAGGAAGATGAGGCCCTGGAAGACGTCGATGCAACTGACAACGTGTCCGCGGCAAAGAGTTTTGCAGCTCTATTCTGCAGGCCCTTCTTGGTCATCTTTCTGCAGAGACACTCCGTTGGCCAATGTTCAGGACCTAAACATTTTAGACACCAGTCATGGGTGTCGGTGATGGATATGGTACCGCCACAGTTAGAGCATTTTTTGAAACCACTAGCTGGTTTCTACATGAGTTCAGCATGGGTTCCGAGAACCTCATGGTGTAGAGACTCTACTCACCTTACTTATCAACACCTTATCCAGAGGTATCGACAAAATTGAAAACGGGTTTGTACTCATCTTCCTCGATACTGCTGCTGCATTCGATTCTGTTAACCCTGTGCAACTCCTCCCTCGCCTTCAGGAAAAGGGAATTCAGGGCCTGGCCTGGAAATGGTGTAAATCCTATCTAGCTAACCGTTGGCAACATGTACAGATAGGATCCTCAACATCTGAACTATTCCATCAACAACAGGGAGTACCCCAAAGATCCTCCCTATCTGCCCTACTTTTCAACATATATATGCAACCTATTTGTGATATCATCCACTCCTTCAATATTTCTAGCCTTATCTATGCAGATGATGTATTGATATTCGCCCCAATCAAAACCATGCACCCCGATCTCTCCCCAATAATAGAGTGCTTCAACGCAATCACTGATTGGCTCTTGTCTCAGAATCTACGCATAAACTTTAAGAAAACCGAGGTCCTATTCATAACCAAGAACAAGAACTTCTCTCCCCCCACCTCACTGAAAGTACGAGATGCAGAGCTTCCATGTAAATCAGTGATACGCTACCTGGGTGTCACAACAGATCAACAGCTCAACTTCAAAAAACACAAAGAATACCACCAAGTCCATCTATAATAAAATACGGACACTAAGACACCTAAGACCACTACTAGCCCCAGACAACTTTAGAACAATATTCCAGACACTTGTTATGCCACACTTCGACTATGCCAACATCATCCTACACGGCCTCCCTAAGAGTACTCTCAATCCACTGCAGATGGCGATGAATGCAGCTGCCCGCATTCTCTGTGGCATTTCCAGAATGGATCATATCACACCCATACTTATGGAACTACACTGGCTACCGCTACAATGTAGGATCACCTACAAGGCACTACTTCTATCGTTTAAAGCAATTAACTGGCTATCCCCTTCATCCCTCTCTGCACTCCTGACCATCACCCCTACAAACAGGCTAAGGTGGTCAATAGCTGCCAATACGCTGAATATACCACCTGAGTCTACTAAATGTACTCAAACAACCAGAAACAGAGCCTTTACATTCTATGCTCCTAGGTGCTGGAACAATCTCCCACCTCATATCCGATCAATTGGTGACCTCTCACAGTTCAGAAAAGCCCTTAAACACCACCTATTCTGCCTCCACTTCGTCCACCCTAACCTAACACAATCACTTCCGGCACCTCAACTACCCCACACAGCCTCCGACATTCCAACAACATAACTCTTGACGATGTACAAAACAGACCCGCAACGAGCACAGATTACAAGTCTCTTGCATTATGATTCCAACGTATAATATATACTGTAAATAGTTTTGACAACAACCACTGTTGCTGATTTGTATATAGTTACCCTTGTTACAATCCCAAGTTGCAAATCCTGTTACAATGTATGCAAAAGAGCTTTTGTTCCGATGCAAATTTTGTTATTTGTAAACCACACTGATACTGAAGAGCGCGGTATATAAGAAAGATAAATAAATAAATAAATAAATAAATGACTGATGAAAAAATGGGCCTAGTGCCCAAAATGGCGCCTAGCACCGAAATATAAAAGTAGCTTTTCTTTTTTTTTTTTAAAGAAAAAAGAGAAAAGAAGAACAGGTGGTACCAGTAGGCGTCAAAGGAAGGCAGAAGCAACCACAAAAAACAAAGAATAAAATGAAATTTTCTGCATGACAGGCTCCACGGAAAACGAAGAACTGAAGTGAGAGAGGTACAGAGGCGGGAAGGCAGCACGCAGGTGCTGTGGGATGCTCCCAAAAGCTTTCCTATTGGACGCTGGGGAGCGTTCCCGCACGGGCTCCATCGGTACCGATACCCATATGTGAAGACTACATTCCTGCTTGTTCCTGGAGATATGGAGACTGAAATTACCAGTGGTGTGCCCCAGGGATCTGTCCTTGGTCCGATTCTTTTCAACATCCTTGTTAGTGATATAGCAGAAGGGCTGTCGGGTAAAGTTTGCCTCTTTGCGGATAATACCAATTTGCAGATAATACCAATTTGCAGATAATACCAAAATCTGCAATATAGACACCCAGGAAGGTGTAGATAACTTGAGGAGGGATCTAGCTAAGCTTGAAGAAAGATCTAGAATTTGGCAGCTGGGATTTAATGTTAAAAAATGCAAGGTCATGCATTTGGGCTGCAGCAATCCAAGAGAGCAATATAGTATAGGGGGTGAAGTACTTTTGTCCACTAAAGAAGAGCGGGACCTAGGCATGGTCGTGTCAGATGATCTTAAAGTAGCTAAACAGGTAGAAAAGGCAACAGCAAAAGCTAGAAGGATGCTTGGGTGCATATGGAGAGGAATGGCTAGCAGAAAAAGAGGAGGTGATAGTGCCTCTGTATAAGTCTTTGGTATAACCTCATTTTGAGTATTGTGTGCAATTCTGGAGACCGCACCTTCAAAAGGATAGGATGGAGTCAGTAGAGAGGGTGGCTACCAAAATGGTTGGTGGTCTTCATTATAAAGCATATGAGGACAGACTTAAAAGGATCTTAATATGTACACCTTAGAGGAAAGGCGGGATAGAGGTGATATGATTGAGATGTTCAAATACCTCCGTGGCATAAATGCATAGGGGGAGAAGAGCCCCTTTCGATTGAAAGCAAGTTCTGCTACGAGGGGACATGGGATGAGGGTGAAAGGGGATAGATTCAGGAGTGATATGCGGAAATATTTCTTTACGGAAAGAGTGGTGGATCCGTGGAATAGTCTCCCATTGGAGGTGGTAGAGGTGAGGACGGTATCTGATTTCAAAAACGCATGGAACACAGAGGATCTCTAAAGAAAAAAAGGGGACTGTTGTAGTGGTTTATATGGAAGGACAGACTAGATAGGCCATGTGGTCTTTTTCTGTCGTCATTTTTCTATGTTTCTACTGTAGCTGCGGACTCAAAGTAATCATAGGCCGCTCGAGTCATAAATTTGGAGCCATTCCTGACCCTGGAGACAAGGATCCGGAACCGCTTTAGAGCTTCCTCGGAGAGACCAGCTGAGAACCTGGTGAGTTCCCTCGCCGTGTTCTGCAGGTACATGCCCATATAGAGCTGGTAGGCCCGGATCTGGCTGATGAGCATTGAGCACTGGAAGCACTTCCTGCCCAGGGTGTTCATTTTGCGTGCCTACCTACCCAGGGCACCAAGGAGTGCATATTCTGGCTCTTGAACTTATGCATGGCTGACTCCACCACCATAGAGCGGTGAGGCAGTTGAGCTTTTTGGAAGCCAGGGCTCCAGCGGTACATCAAGTCCAGCTGCCTGCTCACAATGGGGACCAAGGCCGGGGTCTCTCACATACAGAAAAGCAGCCATTCCAAGATAGGGGGGACGGGCATTGTAAGGGCCTCCTTGGGGGGGAGCCTCGTTCTGGAGAATCTCGAGGTCCTCCGCCCAAGTATCCTCCTCGTACTCAATGGTGAAGGCAAGTGCCTTCGCCATATCCCTCAGAAAGTCTAAGAAGGCCAAATCCTCTGGTGGGGACTGGTGCAGGGCCTCTGGAGGACCCCCGGTAAGAGGGTAGAGGTCTCATAGATATTTCAGGCCTCAAGCTGGTGCCCCAGCCCTGATGCCCTGTGCTCTGAGTTGTGTGCGCTGCGTGGGAAGGTCCTCAGCCCCTTGCAGGAGCAGGAGCAGGACCAGGACGGGTCTAAAGGCCAATCGAGGATCGGCTCCACCTCTCGGGGAAGCCCTAGCAGTGGAGTGTCTGTTGGTTGGTAGTGATAACCCAGAGGAATTGGGCATCAGAGCCCGCTGTTGGGCCAAAAAGGCAAACTGTGCTCTAAGGCCACCATCCTGGCCTCAATGCTAGATGGCTCCGCAGCCACCAGCATGGGCACTGAGGATCTTGGGCTCAACGCCAGCACTGTTGAGGAGGTGTCCTTGATGAGGAAGGCCTCGGAGGACAGAGATCAATCCCTGGAAGCCTATGACATTTTCTCCTGCCAGGGCAGCTGAGGCGGCCGCTCTCAGTCATCACCCTTGGCCTCGCATCAAGAGTTCCGAGGCCGGGAGCCATGGGATTTTCCCATCACCGAGGGAGCACTGACTCAATGCCCCATGACCTCAAGGCTTCAAGGCAGCACGGTTGCCACGCAAGGCTGAGGCCTCTGCGGTGGCCCTCAAGGGTGCTGGTACCACAGACTGCTCCGGGGCAGAGTCAGTTTTGTGGAAAATCGACTCGTGCTGCTTGTTACAGCCTCGAGTCTTGGGGGTCATCTGCTGGCAGAGTCCACACGCCAAGTCATCATGATCTGGCCCAAGGCACCAAAGGCAACAATCATGCGGATCCGTGTGCGACATCTTGTGCTCACAACGGTTGCAAAGCTTGAAGCCACTGACTGAGGCCATGGCAGGGAGGATGGTCCCCGTGAGGTCAAAAAATCTTGGCTTGGCCAGAAAGGGCACGAAAACCTATGTACCAGAGAAAAACCCCTGAGGGGGGAGGAGAAAGGAAAAGGAACATGAAGAAAAATGCGACACCGAAGGTAAGCAGACTTGGGAGGCAGGAGGGCACCGGAAAGCGACTGGAGAAAGAATCAAAGAAGAAACAAGAAAAAAAATCAACTTTTTCAGTGGGAACAGACACACGTCCAATAAGCTCCATGGAAAAAAGGAGATTGAGGTAAGATGGCACCCATATGCAGGAAGGGGATCATGCATGCGTGGCACATCTCCAAAAGGCTTTCTTTGAAAGCTGGGGAGAGATTACCACGTGGGCTCCATCAGCACCAATGTCACCCAGATGTGAGGACTAACTTCCTGCTTCTTCCTGGAGAAAAGCCTGCTCAAATAAGTAGGTCTTCAAAAGGGATTTGAAATTTGGAAAGGATAATTCTAGGCAGATGTAGGCTGGCAGACAGTAAGAAAGGGATGTGGCTAAAAAGAAGGAAGCTAAACATCTTATAGATTCGTATCTGGCCCAAGCTGGGGAAGGAAGGACCGGTCTGTTGTCGTGGAGGGAGAGTAAGCAGCGGCGGGTATGTAGTGGACAGTAAGAGAGTATTGGGAAGCCTTATCAGTCAGGGCTTTGTGAGTCAAGGTAAGGAAGTGGAAGCCAGTGGTAATGGATGAAAAGGGGGATCACATGGTCAAATTTCCGGGCATGTGCAAGGGTGCGAATAGCAGTATTTTTGATGGACTGAAGTTTTTTCATTGGTTGTTGGGTGATGCCAGCAAAGACGAGGCATGCAATGACCATGCTGCTGCTGCTTTCGGATCTTGATTCACCTGATCTCTTTTGTGTTTCCTTACCATTCCCCCTAGACGTATCCCGTGTCTACAGCTACTGTGTTGTCTGTCTTGACTAGATTGTAAGCTTTGATGAGCAGGGACTGTCTCTTACATGTGTCTGTGCAGCGCTGCGTATGTCTTGTAGCGTTATAGAAATGCTCAGTAGTAGTAAGGACGACAGTCGTTTGGACTGCATGGTCAAGGAGTTGGCACAGGGCTCTGAGCCAGTGTAAGGTGGTGAAAGTGGATCTGGTGAGGCAATTGATATGGGGGGAGAAGGATAGAGTAGTGTCTGTGTAAATGCCTAGGTTTCTAAATGAGGAGTGTAATGAAATTGGAAAGGAGCCAAGAGAAGGGGCCACAGATGAGGCCGTGTCAGATCCGGTAATCCAAGTGGCCATGGTTTTGAATGGGCTGAGTTTCAGGGAGTTGTCATTCAGCCAGGAAGCGATGGTATCTAGGTCAGCATTAACTGGAGAAAGATCAGGGGTTAAACTGTTGATGCAAGATATCAGGAGAATGTCATCAGCATACATATAAAAAAGCATGACAAGGGACTGAATAAGATTAGCCAGGGAGTTTAGGAAAATGGTAAACAATAGGGGCAAGAGAGCTAATCCCTCTGGCACACCACAGGGTAGAGAATAAGGAATGGAAGAGGTATTGTGCATGAGGAGCGAGGAAAACCAGGAGAGGATAGTGCCGCGAAGGCCAATGTCAGAGTCATGAGAGGAGAAGATTGTGGTCCACCAGATTAAATGCAGCAGTGAGGTTGAGAGAGATGGTGAATGCAAAGGATCCCTGGTCGAGAATACAATGCAGATCATTGAGGACATAGGTTAGAATGGTTTCAGTACTATGGCAGGAATAAAATCCCAACTGATGGGGGTGCACAGCAATGGCATGTTCAAGGTGGTCTGCGAGTTGTGCTCTGTGAGTTTAGTAATGAATTGCAAGTTAAAGATAAGTCTGTAATGACTTAAATCCAAAGGATCCACCTTAGGATCCTTCAAGAGAGGACGCATCAGGGCTTTTTTCCAAGTCAGGAGACATATCCAGAAGACAGGCTAGAGTTGATCATGGAATGGATAAAGGGAATAAGACTAACGAGGAATGGGTAAGCCAGACTAAGGGGATGGGGATGGGGTATTTGAGGATGTCCAGCTCCTCCACTCTCAGCTCATCCTCCATCTCCAGGGAAAAGAGGATCACTTTCACCATGTCCCGGACAAAGTCCTGGAAGGACATGTCCTCCAGGGGTGACTTCTGCTTCTCATATGGCGGGGACAACTCTGAGAGGATGTCCTGGGGATTCCCTCTCAGTGACCAGTGATTCCTCCTTTGTCTCCCAGACACTGGAGTTGAGTAAATCCGGGTCTCCTCTTATGTCTCCTCCTGGTGTCGACTTCACTCTGGCAGAGACTTTAGGCGCCAGCGGGGCCAATGGCGGCCCTTCCCTGGGTGCCCGCATGCAGAGGCATCAGAGCCAGAGACACTGGAGAGCGCCATGTCTCCGGCTCAGCAGAGAAGGCATGGGTCTTGAGGATAGGCAGTACGGCTGGCAGTGGGGCTACAGGGGCTCGTGCAGCCAGGAGAGCCACCATGTGCGCCTCGAGGGCCCTGAGGTGCTCAATCAGCACTGAGGTCTACAAGGGATTTGGAGCCGGTACAGTAACCTTGGCCACTAACTGGCACTCACTCTGGGGACTCCATGATAGTGAGGTCATTGGGAGATTGCCAGTGGCTGTCCGGAGCTTTGGGAGCAGACACCTCCCACTGGAGCACTTTTGCAGGGTGATCCCAGCCATCCTCTTGACATCGCACCGAGAAGGGCTCCAGTGTCCATGTCCGTGCTTGGTATGGTCTCTGGCCACCCTCTTTGAAGTAGACAAGGCAGACGACAAGTCCTTCCGAGGCTCCAATGGAACGTTTATGGAGAGCTTCCGATCCATGCTGCCGAGGCCCCTCAGCTCCAACTGAGCATGGGTTCCATTCAGATGTCTCGGCAGAACTCCTTGAGGGCATCAATGCCAATGCAGTGGATGCAGAGTCTGATGGCCCGAAGAGAGATTCACATTGCTTCTCCCAGCCCTTGAGGCCCTTCTTGGTCATCTGTAGACACAGACCTTAAGTGGAGGATTCATGGTCAGGGTCAAGGCACTGGATGGTCCATCTTTAAAGTTGTATTTATTTATTTATTTATTTTTTATTTATTTAGCTGTATTTATATCCCGCTTTTCACCGGGTCAAAGTTGTGTCGTTTTGACATGACTGGAAAAATGACCTCCACAAGATCAAATAGCTCAATACCGACCAGCAAAAAAAGCCCAGGAAAAAAGTGAAAAACTTTGAGGTGAAAAAGGAAGAAAAGATAGAAAAAAAGGGAAACCCCCCGAATGATGTCCAGTGCCAGAAGAAACCAGAGCCCCAACGACAGGCAGTTAACACTGGCAGAGAAAACAATAAAACAAAACCCCAAAGGGCCCACAAGAAAAACTTTTCCCGGAAGCGCTGAGGAACATGTCCATGGGGCTCCACTGAAAAAGTGAATTGAGGATAAGATGATGGGGCAGCAGGCAGGAAGGCAAGCACACATGCGTGATGGAGGCTCCCAGAAGCTTCCAATGGAAGCTGGGGCGCGTTCCCACATGGGACTCCATCAGGAGATGTCACTCATACTTGAGGACTTCTTCCTGCTTGTTCACAGAGAAAACTTGTTAGATATACCCTTCATTGTTATATGCATGGACGAAAGACCTGGCAATCTACTTCCGTATCTTGCCATGAAAACCTAATGAATAGTCACAACAAAGGACAACTATGCACATGTATTGATATCGAGTCAACAGCACTTAATTTTTTTGTCATTTCCCTTACTAAGAAGTGCGAGCATATCATTTAAATCTCCTTGTTTTCATACTTAGCAATCCTTTGCCTTATGAATAATAGTTATCTCAATTTTACTTTAATTTCTGGATACTTTGAAATACAGTACATTTAACCATTTATAGAACGCTATATTTACAGCTAACTATTCATTGCATGAAAAGATGCAAAACTTCACAGTATGGCTGTGATAAGAAATGCAAAGTGTCAATGAGAACAAATGCTAGAAATTAACACGCCAATAAAAATGCTTCTCTAATAACCACTTTTAATCCCTCTAACATCTATGACAGATACTCCAATACAATGATTACAGAACAGTTTTCCTGGCCATCATTACACCCCACATCGATTAAGGAAACCTACTTTATTGGGTCCTGCCAAAGCAGACACTAACTATATCCACTCCAATTAGTGCAAAACACTGCTGCCAGAATCTTAACAGGGACATCAAGACATCAACACATCACACCAACTCTCAGGAGCTTACACTGGCTACCAATTGCACAAAAAAATACAAGGTTGCAACCACCATCTATATCCTCTATAACCTATCTGCGCCCTGTCTTGAGGATGTAATCACAAGAACATCTACAGCAAGGCCTAGAAGATCAGCAAACCAGAACTTTCTAGTCATCATCCCTTTCAAGACCAGATGTATAAAGCAAACAAACAATAGAGCCTTCACCTTATACACCCCAATAATTTGGAACTCATTTCCAGAAGCTATCAGATCTGCACAGTCCAAGCATGACCTGAAGAAACTTTTAAAAACACATCTTTTCACTGATCACTTTGGTCCTAATGATATCACTTAACTATACACACATCATAACTTCATTCACTTACTGCTGATTTCTGTAAATCCCCATATTTAATTCCAAGTTCGTATATCCCATGTTCTATGTAACTTAACTCACCTGAGTTTGTTAATGTTGTTCTTTGTAAACCGCCTTGGCTTAAAGGCGGAATAAAAAAAACCTGTTAAATAAATAAATATAGTTATGGAGTTCACTAACTTGATCAGGAGCAACTCAGAATATCATCTTAGTAAGAAAAAACAAGTTTTCACTATGGGGCATGTTTACTAAAGTTTGCTATAAGAACATAAGAACATAAGATATGCCATACTGGGTCAGACCAAGGTCCATCAAGCCCAGTATTCTGTTTCCAACCGTGGCCAATCTAGGTCATATTTACCTAGGAGTTTTTCCCAAGAGACACAAGTTCCACAATGCTTGTACTGGGTCAAGCATTGATATCTTCGGTCACTTCTTAATAATGGTTTATGGACCTTTCCTCCAGGAACTTGTCCAAACCTTTTTTAACCTTTTTATGGTTCGGCACTTAAGAGGCAAAAATGAGTGTGGGAGGTGAAAAAGATAAAGATAAAGATACCTGTTGGAGAAGTGCCTGCCCTGTCTCCCTGCAGTTATCACAGTGAGAAGTACCTCACCATGCTGAAACTGCAATCACTTACAGCGTAGGTGCACTTAATGCCTACCATTGAAGTGTACGTGCACATGCACCCATGCTAACTGCATCAGTGAAACACGCTATTCAACCCCATGCTAACCATAAAGGGCAGTCCATGCCCACTCTCCACTCCTAACTTGCCCAGTCCCCGCTAAGCACTTAGTGTGGGATTTTTATTGCACTTCCTGCTTTAGCATGATAGCAGTTGCCGTGATTGCCTGAAAATTCTAGTGTTGTAGATCACAAGTCACTCTATCGGTCTATTTCTCACAGAGTATAAATACAAATAGCTATCAAAAAGTCTCTGTATTACAACTAGAAAGTACTGTGTTCTAAATCAATACTGTAAATACTTATAAAATAAACTTTTTTATCGGCAGCTATGTGGTCTCAGTATCTCAGGGTTAAAGTCAGAAACTCTGACTCATTACCCTACGCTTTCACATCAACGACCACCAAGTTATAGCCACCTTATTTTTAAATATTTTCAAGATAATGTGTTTAAAAATATCTCATTCAATAGCAGACAATAATCAAAATTGCTTAGCTTTGTGATGTTGAATTGTATAATTCTTTCGCAGCAAAAATTGCTTAATTCTGTTTAATATGGAATGGTAAGTTCGTATGGAGCTTCATAGATTGTCATTGATTGAATATTTGCAACGGCGCCATATACCACGAGGGTTGAGAATATATAAGGAGCCGAGGATGTTTGTGTCTGATACAGGATTTGTCACCAAATGGAATCTTATTCTCAACAAATGTTCTATGGATTTAATGGTGCACATAGTGGAGACTACCCAGCAACATCTTCTTACTCTTACTACAGAAATAGAAACATTACTTGCTTCACTTAAATCAGATGAAAAAGTTGAAATCTATGAGGAAAAGACTACAATGATACAAGCTCAACTGTCTACATTACATAAGGAAGTCAAACAAATAAAGGAAAAGAAATTACGGCGTGATTTCATGGATTATACTCAGGGATATGTATATCCCTGGATGAACATCAAACGTAAATCTCTAGCAAAGAAGAAACAGGTTACGTTTGAGAATACCTCTGAAGAGACGGCCTCTACGGATTCAGAAGAAGCATCTCGGCAAAAGGATTTTCGAGAGGACTCCAACAAAGAAAAAAAGAAAAAAACCAACGACACTCGAAACAAGACCTCAGTGACCGATCGTGCTCGATGCAAAATATAACGTCCTTGGTGATTAACATTTCGGGATCGGAGGTTTCTGAAGAGATGCATGCAATACTAGAAAAGGGTTTATCTTTTGTTCCATCTATTAAATTTGATTTTTTTAGATTCAGAGTCGATTTGGAGAAGTTCATCAGAAAGCTGCATTTGAAGTTATTTTTTGCTCAAACTGCTCCATCTTACATCGATTCAGAGACAATATTAGCCAGTTCATCGTGTGGAAGAGTGGCTCTACCTCTTAAATCTAAATGGACCCCTCCAGGTCCATTACATCCTTCGCTAATTCTTTACCGTGATCTAATTATACAAGATATACAACGCGCAGCGGGTTCTCAAAAAATGTTTTACACTGCCCTTTCATCAAGAGAGCGGAGTGCACTACGAGAGCTGCAATCTCGTTCAGATCTAGTAATAAAGAGGGCTGACAAGGGGGGTGCCATAGTTATTTGGAGCAGACAACAATATCTTGAGGAAGCCTCCCGTCAATTGGGGGACATACAGGTGTATGCTAAATTAATAATTGATCCCACCGATTCGCTTCAGGCCCGAATTCAGCAAGTAACCAAGGCAGCTTTACAAGACAAATTGATCTCTAAAAAAGAATGCGCTTTTTTGAATCCAAAAGATCCGACGGTCTCAAAATTCTATCTAGTTCCCAAGGTACATAAAGATCTAATGAAACCTCCGGGTCGCCCGATAGTGTCCACGGGAGGATCGGTATTAGAACCTTTGTCAATGTATTTGGATTCATATTTAAGACCGTTAATGACCTCAATTTCATCTTATATAAAAGATTCTACTCATTTTCTTACCATTTTACACGAATCAGAACATTTGGCGACGATGGCTGGAATAGTCTTAGTAACTTTTGATATAACGTCTCTATATACCGTGATTCCTCAAGCACAAGCACATTCGGTAGTGATGGAAGCACTTAGAGCTCGGGGGGATCTATCGGCCCCTTCATTGACTTTTTTATCTACAGTAGCGGAAATAACGCTGTTTAATAATTTTTTCAGTTTTGAGGAACAATTATATCAGCAAATTTCTGGAGTGGCCATGGGGGCCACTTGTGCCCCTTCGGTGGCCAATCTATACATGCAGCGTTTTGAGAGTCAATGGATTCAAAATTGTCCTTATCAAGATTCATTGAAAATATGGAAGCACTATATAGACGATATTTTTGTGATTTGGCAGGGCGATAGACCCTCCCTACACAGATTTCTGGATTGGTTAAATGCATGTGAACATAATCTTAATTTCACTATGACGTGTCATGAGACTCAGATCTCGTTTCTGGACGTGTTAGTGACGAAGACACAGATAGGCTGGCAAACCTCGATCTATCGAAAGGCTACAGATAAAAATACCCTGTTACATTATTCAAGTGCCCATCCGAGACAACTACGTAACAGTTTGCCTTTTTCTCAGTTCATCCGCTATCGACGAAATTGTAGTACAGTAAAAGAATTTCAACAACAAACAATTCAATTACGCCAGAATTTCTCTCAACGGGGCTATCCGAGAAAAATAATTAGGGAAGCGTATACTAGAGCACGTTTTATTAATCGTGATCTACTTCTACATCCTCCACATCAGGAACTGCCTGAGATGGATAATGTTAATTTGATAACAACATATTCTCCTTTAAGCAAGCAGTTGCAGTCTAGTTTAAACAGACATAATAATATTTTGACCACCATACCAGGCTTAAAAAATTATCATACACGCTGTGTATGGCAAAGACAAAAAAATTTCAAAGATATCCTCAGCCCAACAATGTTGCGACCATCTGGAACATTAAGTATTGAAGTTCATGGCCACAAGTCTTGTGGTGAATGCTCAATTTGCCCTGTTACTCAAGAATGTGACAGTTTTTATCATAATGGGCAAGTTTATAAATTACGAACTAATACTTCTTGTGCATCTACACATGTAGTGTACTGCATAATATGTCCCTGTTCTTTGCTGTATATCGGCAAAACTAATCGTGCGTTTCGAACTCACATGAGTGAACATCGAAGCAAATTGAAGTGCAAACGCTTAGAGGCTCCCATAGTAGAAACATTGCTTGTCTCTGCATCATGTTTTTGAAGATCTACGTTGCTTTTGTGTGACACAAGTGCAACAACCACAACAGGGCCGCACTAGAGATGAAACACTACTATATGTCGAGCAACGTTGGATACATTTATTGCAGACTGTTACGCCATTGGGTTTAAATACCCGCATAGAGTGGGAATCTTGTATATGATGTCGTCATTATGACGCTTCATCAATGATTGGTTTTCCTGATTTAAGAGGCGCAGGCGCGGCGTCTTTTTACAATCGCTTAGCAGTTCAGCATGTTCATGCGGATAGGACGCCAGCGCATAACATTGAAAAGTGAGTAAGACATTTCCTTTCACGAGAATATGAAGTTTGGAGAATATCAATGAAGAAAGTAAAGTTCATATGTGCTGTTCTTTATTTTCAGAGCTTAGCAATTTCCCCTGAAGAACCCTGAATTGGAGAAACGCTTAGCGCTTGATAGCATTGGGAAAGAAGTTACCATTCAATATTAAACAGAATTAAGCAATTTTTGCTGCGAAAGAATTATACAATTCAACATCACAAAGCTAAGCAATTTTGATTATTGTCTGCTATTGAATGAGATATTTTTAAACACATTATCTTGAAAATATTTAAAAATAAGGTGGCTATAACTTGGTGGTCGTTGATGTGAAAGCGTAGGGTAATGAGTCAGAGTTTCTGACTTTAACCCTGAGATACTGAGACCACATAGCTGCCGATAAAAAAGTTTATTTTATAAGTCTCATACTTATAAGTATTTACAGTCTTGATTTAGAACACAGTACTTTCTAGTTGTAATACAGAGACTTTTTGATAGCTATTTGTAAATTCTAGTGTACTTTAAACATGCACCTATATTTTCCAATAAAGAATATAAAAGAAAAAAAGGTACTTGTACTTGGCATAACATGCTTAATCTCAAAGTTGATGTAAAACCATTAGCCAATTTGTTTTCTTCATTTTTTCAAACTGCATCTGTTCTTCAGTGGATTGCTTGTACAGCTCAGCACTGTGCTATCTTATTAATGCAAGCATACACTGCCACAAGGTGGCCAGGAGGTGAAGGATGGAAGATGAATGAATCTACTTTGCTGGTTTAAGTGCTAGTTATTAAAATGAGATAGGTTTTGCAATCACCACATATTAATTGCCCAAATTAAAACGTGGGAGCCCTGATACATATATATTAGCATCTACTTTAACTGCTGGAAGCATTCTCGGCATCTAACCATACAGTTAATGCAGAGATGTCGTCTTATATGTTAACTGCAATGAAGATACAGCGATGTAGTTAGCTATGTGTTTTTACTGTGCCGCATTAACTGTAATGCACGGCCCCAGTCTCCACCCCATTCCATTTTAGCTCTTCACACACACTAACTCCTCCATTAAGACCTAACACAGCTTGTTAAATTATAGGCCTCCAAGTCTTTTAAACCAGTTCCTATAAGCAAAGAAAGCATAGCCTTTGTTCATTGAATTTAGGGCAGCATAAAGTCACAAAATTGCTGCAATGCCCCAGCTCTTGCATCAGGGCTCTAGCAATCCTAGTCTGCTGTGGTTCTTTAGCACAAATGTGCCTCAGAGCAAATAAAATTATTCCTTACTAGTGCTTTGCACTTTTCCTAACTCACAGAAACAATCTTTGGGCTTCTTTCAGTTATCTATTTCTATAGCTCACTCACTTGGTTTGCAGCTTGTCGTGCTGTGAGGGCTTGTGTGCATCAGTGATGCTGAGAGCTAAGCTATCAGTAGCTTAGCTACTGACAGGGTCTCCTAAGATAGGCAGGTTTCAGCTGACATGCCAGACTAAGATAGACCACCCAGGGCCGCACCGGTGTAAATCGCGCCCTGTGCAACTTGCACATCGGGCGTGCCTCCCCCTCCCCCCACAGTGGGAGAGAAGAGGCATGCCAAGAGAAGGGAGGGACAGATCTGCTTAGTATGCAGGCAAGAAGGCTTAAGGGGCGCATTTTAGCTGTCTGTCGCTGCCTGCCGCCGCTGAGAGAAGAAAAAGTGGCGGTGGAAGGCAACGGCAGACAGCTAAAATGCGCCCCTTAAACCTTTGCACCCTGTGCGGCCGCATCGCTCACACAGGGCTAGGTACGGTCCTGAAACCACCCATCTGGGCAGCAGCAGAACGGGACGGTGTTGTAAGCAGAGGATCATATTTCTGTGACAAATACAACAACACTGGAATTAACTGCGCGGAAGAAAGGCTTGGCAAATCTACTTCTGTATCTTGCCTCAAAAACCCAAGATAGTCACAAAATAAATTGCACTATAGTGCTGAAAGATGAAACCCCCAGGTTGGAAGGCACTCAAATGATTACTGAGGATGAGCTGAAGACTTCTCAGAGTAAAGCCAGCATTTATGATGTGGTTGGATCTGCTGATGTAGTTGCGCATGAAAAGAGAGTCAGAAGTTGCAAAGATCTCTTATATATTGGGACATGGAATGTGTGAAGCATGAACCAAGGGAAGATGGAGGTGGTCAACTTGATCTGTTGGGTGTCAATGAACTGAAATGGACTACCTTTGGGCACTTTACATCTGATGATCATATGTTTTACTATGCTGGAAATGAAAGACAAAGAAGAAATGGTGTTGTATTTATAGTTAAGAAAAATCTTGCAAGAACTGTAATGAAATACAGTACAGTCAGTGAACACTTAATTTCTATTCTACGAGGAAAACCCATCAACACAACTATAATTTAGGTATATGCTCCAACAACAGCTGCAGAAGAGGAAGACATTGATGAGTTCTATAAACAAGTACAAGCTGAAACTGACAGAACATGCAAACAGGATATCCTGACAGTCATGGGTGACTGGAATGCAAAAGCTGGCAACAAAGAAGGCGGCAAAGTGGTTGGAAAATATGGACTTGGCAACAGAAAATGGAAATTACACTTACCTGGTAATTGTTGTTCCTTGAGGAACTCCAGTTCAGTCCTCCACCTCTGGGTTGTGTACCTCCTCCTGCAGCTTGGAGACTGAGCATGTCAAAAACATGACATCACTGGATGTAGCCTGCTGGTCTCTCCCATCAGCCCCAGTGAACTATTGACAAAGTTCTTGCAGGACCGTTAAAGGATGTCTTCAACAGATCCTTGGAAACAGGAGTGGTTCCTCAGGACTGGAGAATGGCTAATGTTGTACCTCTACACAAAAGTGGTGAGAGGGAGGAAGTGTCAAATTACAGGCCCGTGAGCCTTACCTCGGTGGCAGGAAAAGTAATGGAGGCGCTCCTGAAAGAGCGAATAGTGAACTTTCTCAAAACCAACAGGTTGCAAGATCCCAGGCAACATGGTTTTACCGAAGGACGGTCTTGCCAAACAAATCTGATTGAGTTCTTTGATTGGGTGACCAAAGAACTAGATCTGGGGCATGCAATGGATGTCATCTATCTGGATTTCAGCAAAGCCTTTGATACTGTTCCTCATAGGAGGCTTGTCAATAAACTCAGTAGCTTGGGGATGGGTCCCAAGATAGTAAACTGGATTAGAAATTGGTTGACTGACAGACAACAGAGGGTGATGGTACATGGAGCTCACTCGGATGAGAGGAAGGTGATTAGCGGGGTGCCTCAGGGTTCGGTCCTGGGCCCGGCACTGTTCAATATATTTGTGAGTGATATTGCTGAAGGACTGAATGGAAAGGTCTGTCTTTTTGCAGATGACACAAAAATTTGCAACAGAGTGGACTCCCCAGAGGGAGTGGATAACATGAGGAAAGATCTACAAAAACTGGAAGACTGGTCTAATGCTTGGCAACTACGATTTAATGTGAAAAAGTGCAGTGTCATGCACTTGGGTAGCAGAAATCCAAGGGAAAAGTACACAATAGGGGGTGAGAGGTTGGTATGCACGGTTCAGGAGAAAGACCTTGGTGTGATTATCTCTGATGATCTCAAGGTGGCAAAACAGTGCGACAAGGCGGTGGCAAAAGCCAGGAGGATGTTGGGCTGCATTCAAAGAGGGATTACCAGCAGAAAGGAAGAGGTACTTATGCCACTGTACAAGTCACTGGTGAGGCCTCACTTGGAATACTGTGTTCAGTTTTGGAGGCCATATCTTGCAAAAGATGTAAAAAGACTGGAAACTGTTCAGAGAAAGGCGACCAAAATGATTTGGAGCCTGCGTCAGAAGCCTTATGAGGAGAGACTTGAAGACCTAAATATGTACACTTTGGAGGAGAGGAGGGACAGGGGAGATATGATTCAGACCTTTAAATACTTAAAGAGAAATGATGAACAAACAAACCTCTTCCAAAGACGGGGAAGCTGTAAAACTAGAGGGCATAACATGAAGCTGCAAGGTGGTAAATTGAAAGGCAATGTCAGGAAATATTTCTTCACTGAAAGGGTGGTGGATGCTTGGAATGCCCTCCCGATGGAAGTGGTGAGGGCAAACACGGTGATGGAATTCAAAACGGCATGGGACAAACACAGTGGATCCCTTTACAGCAACAGGATAAAAGCAAAATAAACAGTACCATCTAACTTCTGAACTATCTAGCATCTGAACAAATAAGGGTGTCCTACATGGAGTGGTGGGTTCACCCCTAAACAGAAACAAAAACATGGGGAGGGGTGGCCTGCACAGAGCGACAGGTGCACCTACCCTTGCCATCTTGCTGGGCAGACTAGATGGACCATGCTGGTCTTTATCTGCCGTCACTTACTATGTTACTACACTCAAAGGAGCAACAAAAAAGTAGCTATCATATGAACTTTAACTTTATACTCAAATTGAACGTATAACTGCTATGTAATATGAAATTTCCCCCCTAGTAAGGAGGAAACTATCTTGTACCTCTCCCTTCCACCATAATCAGAATTAGCAAGAAGAAAGAGTAAGAATAGACAGAAATAATAAGAAAAACAATCAAGCACAATCTTACTCAGAAAATGAGATTATACACAGGAGCATAAGTATAATAAACAGATATTATAACATAAGGGAAATAAACCTATGATTCCCATACAGGCCAACATCAGTGAGGGGAGGAGAGGATTCTAAAGACCAAACAAGAGTAGAAAGGTCTAAACCCATAAGAATATGTGACAAAAGAAACTCAATATGACTGCAAGGTACTCCAGACATCTTCAATGAGCAGAAAACAACTTATCCCTTAGCATCAACAGTAGAAATCCTAGCATTAATAAATGTTACAAGATCCGTAGGATTAGAAAAATAATACCGAATAGATTTATAAACAACTAGGCATCTACTGATGTTGGCCTGTATGGGAATCATAGGTTTATTTCCCTTATGTTATAATATCTGTTTATTATACTTATGCTCCTGTGTATAATCTCATTTTCTGAGCAAGATTGTGCTTGATTGTTTTTCTTGCTGTTTAATTTGAAATCTATAAATAAATTATTAAAAAAAAAAAGAATAGACAGAAATAGAAAAGATCAGAGCCATCAAAATCCCATTAATAATCTTACCTACCGGTAGTCTTACACTTCTCCCAACTAACCATTTACTGTCAACGATACCACCCTGGGCAGGATTGAGGACTGAACTGGAGTTCCTCAAGGAACAATTACCAGGTAAGTGTAATTTCCATTTCCTTATCGTCCCTCCTGTTCAGTCCTCCACCTCTGGGATGTAACAGAGCAGTAATCATTGGGAGGGACCTTTCCAGCCGGCTTGCAACACCACCGAACCAGACATCATTCGCCGCCGACACATCTAGACGACCAGGTGGCCGCCCTACATATTTCCCCTGGCGGAACCAAACTATGTTCCGCCCAGGAAGTCGCTTGTGGTCTGGTAGAATGAGCTCATAAGCCCGTTGGAACTGAACGACCTTGCAACAGATATGCTGATGCAATCACCTCTCTAATCCATCTAGAAATGGAAGCCTTTGCCGCTGCTTCCCCTTTGCGGGGGGCGGGGGGGGCCTCCGAACAACACGAATAGACGGTCCGATTTGCGAAAAGTTTCTGAAACTTTTAAATATTGCCGCAACACTCGTTTTATCTCCAAACAGCATAAACTACGATCCAAGGCGTTCCCCTCCAGCACCCCTAGAACTGGAAGAGAAACCGTTTGATTCAGGTGGAAAGGAGACACCACCTTTGGCAAAAATGATGGAATTGGTCGCAACACCACCTTCTCTCTGAAAAAGGACAAGAATGGTTTCCTACATGACAACGCCTGTAACTCCGAAATTCACCTCGCCGAACAGATGGCTACCAAAAACACGGTCTTTAAAGTCAAATCCTTAACCGACGCCTGGTGCAATGGCTCAAAAGGTTCTTTAGTTAACTCCCTTAAGACCAAATTGAGATCCCACGGCGGAACCATAACTCTATGCGAGGGCCTCAGTCTGGTTACTGCTTTCAGGAAACGCACCCCATCAGTATGAGCACCTAGAGCAATTCCATATCCTTTGCCTCTATAGCACGAAAGAGCTGCTAACTGGACTCTCAAGGAGCTGGCTGCCAGACCTTTATCAAACCTGTCTTGCAGAAAACCCAAGACCAAGGGAACGGATACCGTAGCCGCCCGAACTTGCCGCCATGAGCACCAGTCCTCAAAAATACACCATATACGGACATATGCAAGAGACGTGGACTGTTTCTTCGCTCTCAGTAAAGTCGCTATGACTGCTCCAGAATAACCTTTTTTCTTTAGCCTCGCCCTTTCAATGGCCAAACCGTAAGTGAGAACCGATCCACCTGAGGTATTTGAAGCAGACCTTATAGCAACAGATCTTTCGATACCGGTAACCTCCAGGGATGCCCGTCGAGTAGGCGAATGAGATCAGCGTACCACGGGCGCCTTGGCCAGTCCGGTGCCACCAAAAGCACTCTCCCCTGATGAGCTTCGATACGCTGAACCACTCGGTCTAGGAGTGCCCACGGAGGGAAGACATAAAGGAGACCTGCCGATGGCCAATGTTGCATCAGGGTGTCGATCCCTTCCGGCATTCTTTCTCACCGCCTGCTGAAGGAACGACTGCCTTTTGCGGACTGAAAGGTCGCCATGAGGTCCATGATAGGTGGTCCCCATCTGTGAACTATTTGTGCAAACACGTCCTGATGCAATTCCCACTCCCCGGTGACCCTGCTGAGAAAGTCCGCCATCACATTGTCCTTCCCTGCAATATGTGCTGCCGAGATCGCTGGCAGTCTCTGTTCCACCCAAGAAAATAGTGCCTCTGCTTCCTCTTCCATGGCCGCACTTCCTGTACCGCCCTGTCAATTGATGTAGGCCACCGTCGCGGAGCTGTCCGACAGCACTTGCATCGCTCGACCTGTCACCGTAGCTTCAAACATTTGAAGCGCTAGATATACTGCTCTCAGCTCTAGCCGGCTGATCGACCACTTGCTTTCTTGAACGAACCAAGTGCCTTGTGCAAACAGATCTCCGCAATGTGCTCCCCATCCCGCGAGACTCGCGTCCGTCAATAATGGGAGCCACTCTGGCTGCTCCAGAGGCATTCCTGCTTTCAAAGATCCCGGAAGCAGCCACCACCGAAGAGTCTGCCTGATCTTGAGAGGGCAGGGAAGCCGCTTGTTCAACGAAGCAGACTGATATACGACCAACGGCGAAGCAGTGCTCTCTGCAAAGGTCGCATATGAAATCTGGCCCAAGGCACCGCTTCCAGGGTCGCCGCCATTGTCTCCAGCACACGAAGATAAGTCCATGCTGAGGGAGCCGCAGCGGATATGAACTCGCGCACCAGTTGTTGAAGGGCCTGAACTCGCCGTTCCGGCAGAAACATCACTCCTTTCTGAGTGTTGAACCATACCCCCAGATACTCGAGATCCTGGGAAGGTATTAAGCGGCTTTTGGTCAGATTGACCACCCAGCCTAGACTCTGCAAAAACTTCACTACTTTGTCCATCACCTGAATGCTCTCGGCCTTGGACTTTGCCCGAACACACCGCTTGAAACCACTGGCAGCCATCGGGGGAAAAAGGGCCCCTGCGAGGTCAAAGGACCGGGCTGCCAGGGAAAAACCGAAAATGAAACTGACTAAGTCAGAAAAACCGAAAAAGAAGAAGAGGACTCGTGACCGGCGTCGTGAGTCCGGGCGGGAAAAAGACCGGCGTCGAACCGAAGAAAAAAAAAGAGAAAATTACGAATAAAATCAACTTTTTCGCGGGGACACGACGGGTACGTCTGTAGGGCTCCGCGGAAAAAAGAAGACTGGCTAAGATGGCACCCTTGGGCGGGAAGGCGACCGCGCATGCGCGCTGCAATTCCCAAAGGCTTTCTTTGAAAGCTGGGGAAAATTGCTCCGCGAGGGCTCCGTCGGCGCCGACGTCACCCATATGTGAGGACTGACTTCCTGCTTGGTCCTGGAGAATTCCTTCCTTTCATAATACCGCCGCTACGACTACCATAATCTTGGTGAAAGTCTGCGGTGCTGTCGCCAGACCGAACGGCAATGCTTGGAATTGATAATGTCTCCAAGGAAGAACAAACCACAGAAACCTTTGATGCGCCGCTCTGATTGGGATGTGTAAATACGCCTCCGTAAGTTCGAGGGAAGTTAAGTACTCCCCCTATCGCACTGCCACAATGACCGACCTCAATGTTTCCATCCTGAAATGCGGTACCCGAAGATACCGATTCACCCCTTTTAGGTCTAATATAGGACGAAGAGCCCCGTCTTTCTTTTGTACCACAAAATAAATGGAGTATTGTCCCACGCCGAAATCTGCACTCGGGACCGGCGCTAGTGCTCCCAGTTGTAAGAGTCGATCTAATGTACAGCGGACCGCCAAGGTTTTCCGAACGAATCCCGCACCGGTCTTGCCAATTCCAGCGCATAACCATCGCGAATTATCTCTAACACCCACTGGTCGGACGTTATTTGGGTCCAGGCAGGAAAAAATCCCCGAAGTCGCCCGCCTATCTGTTGACTTCCTACCGGAACCCGCCTCCAGTCATTGCAGTTTTGGAGTTGCCGCTGCGGAAGCTGCTGCAAAACCTCTACTTGCTCCAGGAAACCCACGAAACCCCTGGCCCTGGAAGCAAATCTTCCCCTTTGGAAACCCCCCAAACAAGAAGTACGAAATCTCCTGAAATCCCTAAACTGACCCTGAAAAGCCGGTAGGGACTTCCCTTGCTTTGGCTTATCCTCCGGGAGTCTCCCACCCTTGGTATCCCCGAGGTCCTTCACCAACTTGTCAAGGTCTTCTCCAAACAACAACTTCCCTTTAAATGGAAGCTTATTGAGACGCGACTTGGACGATCCATCAGCCGCCCAATTCCTCAACCACAGAGATCTCCGGGCAGCCACTAAGGAAGCCATACTATTCGCTAGCGCTCGAATCAAGTCGTAATGCACATCCGCTAAATATGCACACACACACTCTAGATGATCCAGCTCTCTTACCTCGTCCTGCTCTAGGCGAGTAGACTGCCGCAAACGCTGAGACCATCTGAGACTTGCTCTCGCCACCCAAGCTCCACAAATGGAAGCCTGCAAGGACAAAGTGTTAGCCTCAAATGATTGTTTCAATAAACCATCTACTTTCCTGTCCTATGCATCTTTTAAGGCCGCACTATCTTCCACCAGTATAGTGGTTTTCTTTGTAACCGCTGACACTGCAGCATCAATTCACGGAGACCGGAACTTCTCTTTGTCCTTCTCCGCTAAGGGATAGAGCCTGTTCATCGTCCTAATCCCTCTTAGGCCCGCTTCCAGCTGATCCCACTCTTCCTGGATCATGCGGTCGACCACTCGGTGAACGGGGAACACAACCTGCGCTTGTCTCACCGCTTGAATGATAGGGTCTTCCACATCTTCTTCTTCCGTCGCCTGAACCATAGAGAGATTTAGCGTCTGAAGGGATTCCGTGATAAGTGCCGTCAATTCGTCCCTCCGGAATACCCGAATGATCTTTGCCTGATCCTCAGGCTCTTGTATCTCTCCTTCTTCCAAGTCCTCCATACCTGCTTCGAGCTGCACCTCGGCTTCATCAGTCTCTAGCCACTCGCAATCAGCAGGCGAAAGCTCACGAGGCCTTGATCTCTTTGGGGGCTTCGGGGAAATGCTACCCGTGTCACCTACCCCGGACTGCTGCATCTGAGTAGGCAGAGGCAATGGCTCCGGTACTTTCCCTTGACAGAGTAAACAAAACGCCTAATGCATAATTAACACAAAGTCCGGGCAAAAATCCCCGAGTTGTGGTCCCGATCTCAAGACTGGTAGTGCCCCTGACGGACCCGTTGGGACCTCCTGGCAGGACCCTTGTAACGTGGTCCTCACTGCTTCTCCTTCAACTCCAGCCGATGAATCCTGAGACTCCTGAGCCACCTTGACCTCCATCTGCTGCTCCATACTGGTAGACACTGCAGCGCAGCCCCGGCAGATGCCAGAGTCAGCCGCTGCACCTCTGCGGGTGCTGCAGACCACACACTGCGGGCACAATGCCATAAGCCAGACACCCCAACCACTCGAATGTGGCTAACTAAGTACAAAATACCAAGTTTTGCTTTTTTTAAATAAAAAGAGGAAAGGAGATAAGCTAAAACCTCCCAAGGGGAAGGAAAACTCCTCCAGAGGGAATGATACAGGGATCCTCTGCCTTAAAGAACAAAGGTAAATGCACCAACAAAATAAATTAAACTACCTAACTTAGACCCAAGAAAATTATCAAAACAAAGAAAATAACCTGTTCAAACGCAGAGAAAGAGCCTCCTGAAGCTCCGAGCTCAGAATCGCGTATGCCACGCAGCAAACATGCGTTTTCAAAATGGCCACCGGCGAAACAGATCGCAAAATGGCACCGAAATCCAATTGCTGGGCTCTTTTTCCTAAAGTTTCCCTGCAAGTATCTGATTAAGTATCAATCAGATTCTATTTTTTTTTGAGCCATTCCAATTGCTTGCCTTTATTAATGCCCGTCATAACCAGGTGTTGGATATACCCCCACCTCTCCAGTCCGAGATCTAGGCTTGGCTGTTTTTCACGCCTCTGATTTCTTGCTGATTTTTGTTAGTTTGGATTTCCTTTCTTTGGTATTCCCCCCCTATCTATATTGTGGGCTAGTGTGGGTCGGGTTGTTTGATTAATCTTGCCTATGTTTTTGAGATTGTTTTAATTTGTTTTGCCTATACCCTTCTCACTTTCTGTTTCAAGATGTATTCTTGATTGTAATTTGAAATTCATAAATAAAAAATAAAAAATAAAAAAATCCAATTGCTTTCACTCTCCGAATCCTGACCGCAACTCCATTTGCCAGTCTGATTCCCCTGATAACTTCTTTTAACACTCTCTTACCGCATTCAGGAGAAACACTGTGTTGCTGACGCCGACACGGGACTCTCCAGCCCGTGCGGCGCCGCTCGGTTCAGAAGCAAGCAGGGAACCACCGGCGCGTCTATCTCCTTCTGCACTCCCCTCAGCGATAACGCTGCATCTGCGGGTTTCTGTGTAGTGATGGTACCTGCTGCAGAGTTCTCCTCCGTACAGGCAAGGAGGAGAGATGTAGCAGCTAACTCGTCCCAGAAATGCACACAATAAAGGAAGGCAGGCAGGGACCGGTGCAAGTAAGAGACACCGTTTCTTTTTTTTTTCTTTTCTTTTTTTAAGCTACAGCAACCAAAAGTATGAAATTTATACAATTGAATCCAATCAACCTACAAACTACTCTAAGCTACCCTAACAGCTCCTTATGTGTTCCTCAAGTGAGCCCAGACCTAGACTCACCACGTCCTCCTGCTGCATGGAGACTGGACACACTGGGGCTGATGGGAGAGACCAGCAGGCTACTTACAGTGATGTCACGTTTTTGACATGCCCAGTCTCCAAGCTGCAGGAGGAGGTACACAACCCAGAGGTGGAGGACTGAACTGGAGGAACAATAAGGAATGAAGCTGGATAAAGTCTGACAGAATTCTGCAAGACTAATGATCTATTCATCTCAAACACCTTCTTCCAGCAACACAAGCGTCGACTGTACACGTGGACATCAATCACCCAACAGATTGTACAGAAATCAAATTGACAACAACTGTGGAAGACAATGATGGAAAAGCTCTATAACATCAACAAAGACAAAACCTGGAGGCGACTGTGGTACAGATCACCAACTACTAGTATGTAAACTCAAGCTAAAGTTAAAAAAGAGCAGGCCAATCATGAATGTAGCAAAATCTGACCTTGAGAATATACCACTGGAATTTAAAGACTGCCTGAGAAATCTATTAGCTGCTTTAGATACAAATGACAGAGTTCTAGAAGAGTTATGGGATGACATCAAGAAGGTTGTATTGGAAGAAAGCGATAAGTCTCTACATAAGGTGAAAAAGCAAAAACAGTCAAAATGGATGACTGAAGAAACTCTGAAAATTATCCAGAAACGCAGAGAAGCTAAAGCCAGAGGAAAAAGAGAGGCAATAGCAGAACTCAACAGAGATTTCCAACATGCAGCAAGATAAGACAAGGAGAAGTACTACAATGATGCATGCAATGAAATAGAATCAGAAGCTATTGGGGGAAGAACAAGATCAGCTTTTCTAAAGCTACAAGAGTTAAAGAAAAAATTCCAGTCTCGAACTGGAATGCTACAAAATACTCATGGATCCATGTTGAATGATGAGAAAAGGTGATAAAAATATACAGAGTCATTATACCATAAAGATCAAGAGGACCAACAGTCATTTCAACCTATACTTTATGATCAGGAACCGTGGGTGATGAAAGAAAAAGTCAAACCAGCATTAGAAACATGATGACAGAAAAAGACCACATGACCTATCTAGGCTGTCTTTCCGTATCAACCACTACAAAAGTCCCCTTTTTTCCTTTAGAGATCCTCTGTGTTTGTCCCATGCTTTTTTGAATTCAGATACTGTCCTCTTCTCTACCACCTCCACTGGGAGACTATTCCACGGATCCACCACTCTTTCCATAAAGAAATCTTTCCACATATCACTCCTGAATCTATCCCCTTTCACCCTCATCCCATATCCCCTCATAGCAGAGCTTGCTTTCAATTAAAGTCTTATCAAAGAACAAAGCACCGGGCATTGAAGACATTCCAACTGAGTTAATACAGCAATCAGATGAAGCTGTTACCATACTTACAAGGCTCTGCCAGGAAATTTGGAAGACAAACTCATGGCCAACCGACTGGAAAAGCTCTGTGTTAAAACCAATACTGAAGAAAGATGACGCGACTGACTGTGGAAATGATCGCACAGTCGCTCTGATCCCACATATCGGCAAGATTCTACTCAAGATCACTCAGCAGAGCCTAAAACCATACCTGAAATGAGAACTGCCTGAAGTGCAAGCAGGGTTCAGGAATGGGAGAGAAACGAGACATTATCGCAGATGTGAGATAGATCCTTGAAAAGACAAAAAATACCAAAAGGATATCTATATGTGTTTTATTGACTACAGCAAGGCTTTTGACTGTGTAAACCATGGGAAACTCTGGGCCAAATTAAGAAGCATGGGTATACCAGAACACCTGATTAACCTTTAAAAAGGAGATAGAGCAGCTTTTAAACTAGATATTAGGGGAAAGCCGACAGTCGCCCAAGAGCGGATGGTTCGGAAGAATGTATCCTTGAAGGATACTACAAAAAGCAGAGAGGTTCCACAAAAGAGTAAAGTAGCCCAAATGCCTTCAAATATGGAGCAGACACAGCTTAAAGATCCCAAATTACCCATGTCTAACAATAGCCAAATTAATATGAATAAAATACAATCTCTAAAATGCTTGTATGCAAATGCTAGAAGTCTAAAAAATAAGATGGGAGAGTTAGAATATATAGCACTAAATGAAAGGTTAGATATGATTGGAATATCAGAGACATGGTGGAAGGAGGACAACCATTGGGTACAAACTATATCGTAATGATAGAGCTGATCAAATTGGTGGAGGGGTTGCTCTCTATGTTAGAGAGGGCATTGAGTCAGAAAGGATTAAAGTTTTGCAGGAAACAAAATTTGCTGTAGAATCTACATGGATTGAAATTCCATGTAAAAGGGGGAAGGCGATGGCAGTGGGGGTGTACTATCGAGCGACTGGCCAGAATGAACAAATGGATGATGAAATGCTCAAAGAAATCAAGGAAGCTAACAAAAGTTACAGCTCAGTAATAATAATGGGTGATTTCAATTACCCCGGAATCGACTGGGTTAGTGTCACGTCAGGACATGCTAGGGAGATAAAGTTCCTAGATGAAATAAATGACGGCTTCTTGGAGCAGCTGGTTCATGAACCGACCAGAGGGGAAGCCATATTAGACCTAGTCCTTAGTGGAACACCAGATCTAGTGCAAGAGATAAGGGTGTTGGGGCTACTTGGCAATAGTGATCATAGCATGATCGCCTTTGATTTAATTAGTGGAGGAGGGATAATAAGGAACACAACAGTACTACCTTTTAACTTTCGAAAGGGAGACTATGATAAAATGAGGAAAACAGTTAAGAAAAAACTAAAAGGAGCAGCTGCAAAGGTTAAAGACGTACATCAAGCTTGGGTGTTGTTGAAAAATACTATCTTGGAAGCCCAGACCAGCTGTATTCCACGCTTTAAGAAAAGTGGAAGGAAGTCCAAAAAACTGCCAGCATGGTTTAAAGGTGAGGTCAGAGAGGCTGTTGCCAAAAAAGCATCTTTCAGGAAATGGAAAAAAGAGCCAAACGACAAAACCTGGAAACAGCACAAGCACTGGCAAGTCAAATACAAGGCATTGATAAGGCAAAGGGAGAATTTGAGAGGAAGCTTGCTGCAGAAGCAAAAACACAAAATGAAGACCTTTTCAAGTACATTCGTAGCAAAAAACCTGTGAGAGAGTCAGTTGGTCCATTAGATGATAAAGGGGTTAAAGGAGCACTGAGAGGCGACAAGGCGATAGCGGAGAAACTGAATGAATTCTTGGCTTCGGTCTTTACTGAGGAAGATGTAGGGATGTTACCCATGACTGAAGGGGTATTTAAAGGTGCGGAAGAATTGAAGGAAATATCGATACATCGGGAAGATGTCTTACAACTATTAGATAAACTGAAGAGTAGCAAATCACCTGGGCCGGATGGTATACATCCAAGGGTGTTGAAAGAACTGAAATATGAGATTGCAGACCTGCTATTAGTAATCTGTGAACTATCATTAAAATCATCTCTAATACCTGAAGATTGGAGGATCGCCAATGTAACACCAATTTTTAAAAAGGGTTCCAGGGGTGATCCGGGAAACTACAGACCGGTGAGCCTGACATCAGTACCGGGAAAAATGGTAGAAACCATTATAAAGAATAAAATTACTCAGCATGTAGATAGTCATGACCTAATGGGAGACAGCCAACATGGCTTTAGACAAGGAAGATCTTGTCTTACTAATCTGTTATGTTTTTTTGAAGAAATGAATAAACAGGTGGACAAAGGTGAGTCGCTTGATATTGTGTATCTGGACTTTCAGAAAGCCTTTGACAAGGTCCCTCATGAGAGACCTTTGGCAAAACTAAAGAGTCATGGGATAGAAGGCAGAGTACTATTGTGGATCAGGAAATGGTTAAAAGATAGAAAGCAGAGGGTAGGGCTAAATGGACAATTTTCCCAATGGAGAAAGGTGAATAGTGGTGTACCTCAGGGATCTGTGCTGGGTCCGCTGCTTTTTGACATATTCATAAATAACCTGGAAAGTGGAATAACGAGTGAGGTTATCAAATTTGCAGATGACACAAAACTATTTAAAGTTGTTAAAACCCAAGAGGATTGTGGAAACTTGCAAGAGGATCTTGATAAATTAGAAGACTGGGCATCAAAATGGCAGATGAAATTTAATGTGGACAAGTGCAAGGTTATGCACCTAGGGAAGAACAACCCAAACTATGGTTACACGATGCAAGGTTCCACATTAGGAACCACCACCCAGGAAAGCACAGTTACTTACCTGTAACAGGTGATCTCTGGGAACAGCAAGAATAAGTCTTCACATATGGGTACGTCGGTACCGACGGAGCCTGCGCGGGAATGCTCCCCAGCATCCAATCAGAAAGCTTCTGGGAGCATCCCTCAGCACCTGCGTGCTGCCTTCCCGCCTTTCCAACTGTCTCTCCTCAGTTGAGTTTTATAGCTGAGACAGAAAGAGAGAAAGAGGAAAGGAAGAGAGATAGAGAGATACAACTCCTAGGGGAGGTGGGTGGGTTGTGAAGACTTATTCCTGCTGTTCCCAGAGATCACCTGTTACAGGTAAGTAACTGTGCTGTCTCCAGGAACAAGCAGGAATGAGTCTTCACATATGGGGACTCTCAAGCTAAGATGCCTGGAGCCCTAGCATGTTGGTGATTGAAACATGCTCCACCTCATATGCCCAGGCATCCCGAGGATGGAGGGTAGGAGTTGAAGAAGAGAGGAGCTGTAGGAGACAGCTGACCTAAAATAGGACTACAGACAAGGAGTCCCAGTATATATGATAAGCATCATGAAATGTATTGAAATGAACAATCACCATATGGACCTCACCTACTGGATTGCAGGAAGTAGAGAGGCTGACGGAATCTACTGGGGATCCAGTAGAGGAATCTTCAAGATGACCTCACTGAAGTGAGTTGAAGGTCAAAATCTGGAACTGATAGGTGACCCCAGGATTCAACTGGGATAGTACAAAAACAGTAGGTCTTTAGTAGAAAGCGTTATGGAAAAAGCTGAAAACTCTTTTGGCTACAGAGTTAATTATAGTTAGGAGCAAAAGAGGAAGACTGACCGAGTTGGACAAATTTGGCTTAGTCCTTGAGGGAAAAAGGGGTATGGAGAAAAACCCCATAATCCCAAGGAAGGACAGATGTCTGAGGAATTGGAAACCTCAGATCTACTGAAGATCCCCCATGTCTGTCCTAACTGACGAGAGGTAGGAAGATAAACTTTTAACTTTTCCTGCCCTAGCCTGCTTGAGTGAATCCTCCCCTCCCCCCCCCCTTTGCTGAGGTACTGTGTAGCCTTCTTCATGTTTTCTCCACGTGTGCATAGTCTGTTTTAGTTTGCTTCTTCTGATCAGAGAGGAGCAGTGCTTTTTACAGTGCTCTGCTAGAAAAGTGGATTTTGCCTCTTGAGAAACTTTGCTGTGAGTCCTAGCTGTTTATTTAACTATTTATTGTTTGTCTAACTGTTTATTTAATTATTTATTGTTTGTCTTAGTGCTAGTTCAGCTGTTTTCACCTGTAATTTACCTTACCTCTCTCAACTAACTGGGCTTTGTGTGGTAGCCAGGTTAACTGTTCATTTTAAATTAAATCTCTCTCCCCAGACCCTGCTGTGTGTTTAAACTTTTCCTGCCCTAGCCTGCTTGAGTGAATCCTCCCCTCCCCCCCCTTTGCTGAGGTACTGTGTAGCCTTCTTCCTGTTTTCTCCACGTGTGCATAGTCTGTTTTAGTTTGCTTCTTCTGATCAGAGAGGAGCAGTGCTTTTTACAGTGCTCTGCTAGAAAAGTGGATTTTGCCTCCTGAGAAACTTTGCTGTGAGTTCTAGCTGTTTATTTAACTATTTATTGTTTGTCTTAGTGCTAGTTCAGCTGTTTTCAGCTGTAATTTACCTTGCCTCTCTCAACTAACTGGGCTTTGTGTGGTAGCCCCCTGCCCCCTCCCCCCCTGCTGAGGGTCCAGGACAGGGTACCTTGTAACTGCCCTCTTTAATAGGACTTATCTCCCTCCCTCCCCAGCACCCATCCACCCCTGGGGTAATTGTAGTTTTATAGGTACTTGCACATCTTAGAGGAAAGGGGCTGCTCTCAGGTGCAGCTCATTATCCAAATCAGTCACACACAGAGGACCTGAGATTAATTAATTAAGCTTTAGGTACACAAGGTGTATTAGGGGTATTAGATACACTTTTATTGGTATAAGCATCTACACAAATCCTTATTATATACAGAATTTAAAAGATCTAAACACAAGCTTTAAACTAAGATGCAGACAGAAGTCCAGCAACGAGATGGGGGTTCTCCGGTCTTTTGCATGAGTGTCACATGTATGATTTTCTCCCAGTTGGTGAGAGATCTTACGTATGCACTAAGTGCAAAGAACTCTTTGCTCTCAGGGAACGAGTCCGTTCTCTAGAGGCTAGAGTAGCAGACCTGGAAGACATAAGAAAGACAGAGAAGTACATGGACGTGACCTTCAGGGATATAGTCCTGAAGTCCCACCTCCAGTCTGGCAGCATCCCTGTTGCCATGGAGGAGAGAGGTCACGTGACAGGAGAGCATCACCCTGGTGTGGCAGGAAGTGATCCTGTAACTAGGACCTGTCCTCCAGGTGATGTAAAACCCTCTCGCACCGAGGGCGTTTCTCCAGGGCCATGTGCCCATGAGGGGAGGGTCAGGACAGCTGTTATAGTCGGTGATTCAATCATTAGGAATGTAGATAGTTGGGTGGCTGGTGGACGTGAGGATCGCCTGGTAACATGCCTGCCTGGTGCAAAGGTAGCAGACCTCACGCACCGCCTAGATAGGATCGTAGATAGTGCTGGGGAGGAGTCTGCTGTCTTGGTACATGTTGGTACCAATGACATAGGAAAATGTGGTAGGGAAGTTCTGGAGGCTAAATTTAAGCTTTTAGGTAGGAAGTTGAAATCCAGAACTCCCAGGATAGCGTTCTCCGAAATGCTTCCTGTTCCACGTGCAGGACCCAAAAGACAGGCAGAGCTCCGGAGTCTCAATGCGTGGATGAGACAATGGTGCAAGGATGAGGGTTTTGGATTTGTTAGGAACTGGGGAACATTCTGGGGAAAGGGGGGGCTCTTCCGAAGGGATGGGCTTCACCTTAATCAGGATGGGACCAGACTGCTGGCATTAACCTTTAAAAAAGAGATAGAGAAGCTTTTAAACTAGAAAATAGGGGAAAGCCGACAGTCACCCAGGAGCGCATGGTTCGGACAAAGGTATCCTTGAAGGATACTACCAAAAGCAGTGAGGTTCCAAAAGGGGGTATAGTAGCCCAAATGCCCTTGAGTAAGGAGCAGACAGAGCATAAAGATTCCAAATTACCCCTGCCTACCAATAGCCAGATTAATATGAATAAAATACAGTCTCTAAAATGCTTGTATGCCAATGCTAGAAGTCTAAACACTAAGATGGGAGAGTTAAAATATATAGCACTAAATGAGAGGTTAGATATGATTGCACTCTCAGAGACATGGTGGAAGGAGGATAACCAGTGGGACACTGTGATACCTGGATACAAACTATATCGTAATGATAGAGCTGATCAAATTGGTGGAGGGGTTGCGCTCTATGTTAGAGAGGGCATTGAGTCAGAAAGGATTAAAGTTTTGCAGGGAACAAAATTTGCTGTAGAGTCTCTATGGATTGAAATCCCATTTATGAAGGGGAAGGCGATGGCAGTGGGAGTATACTATCGACCGCCTTGCCAGAATGAACAAATGGATGATGAAATGCTCAAAGAATTCAAGGAAGCTAACAAAAGTCACAACAGAGTAGTAATAATGGGTGATTTCAATTACCCCGGTATCGACTGGGTCAGTGTCACGGCAGGACAAGCTAAAGAGATAAAGTTTCTAGATGGAATAAATGACTGCTTCTTGGAGCAGCTGGTTCATGAACCGACCAGCGGGGAAGCCATACTGGACCTAATCCTTAGTGGAACGCCAGATCTGGTGCAAGAAATAAGGGTGTTGGGACCACTTGGCAATAGTGATCATAGTATGATCATGTTTGATTTAATTAGTGGAGGACAGATAGTAAAGGAATCCACAGTATTACCTTTTAACTTTCAAAAGGGAGACTACGATAGAATGAGGAATATAGTTAGGAAAAAACTAAAAGGAGCGGTTCCAAAGGTTAAAGACTTACAGCAAGCTTGGGTGTTATTTAAAAATACTATCCTCGAAGCCCAGACCAGCTGTATTCCACGCATTAAGAAGAGTGGAAGAAAGTCCAAAAAACTGCCAGCATGGTTTAAAGGTGAGGTCAGAGAGGCTGTTGCTGCCAAAAAAGCAACCTTCAGGAAATGGAAAAAAGAGCCAAATGATGAAAACTGGAAACAACACAAGCACTGGCAAGTTAAATGCAAAGCATTGATAAGGCAGGCAAAGCGGGAATTTGAGAAGAAACTTGCTACGGAAGCAAAAACACGAAATAAAGACTTTTTCAAGTACATTCGTAGCAAAAGGCCTGTGAGAGAGTCAATTGGACCGTTAGATGATAGAGGGGTAAAAGGGGCAGTAAGAGGAGACAAGGCTATAGCAGAGAGACTGAATGAATTCTTTGCTTCGGTCTTTACTGAGGAATATGTAGGGATGTTACCCATGACTGAAGTGGTATTTAAAGGTGATACTGCAGAGGAATTGAGAGAAATATCACTACACCGGGAAGATATATTACAACTATTTATTAAACTGAATAGTAGCAAATCACCTGGACCGGATGGTATACATCCCAGAGTGTTGAAAGAACTGAAATATGAGATTGCAGACCTGCTGTTGGTAATCTGTGAACTTTCATTAAAATCATCTGTAATACCTGAAGATTGGAGGGTCGCCAACGTAACACCAATTTTTAAAAAAGGTTCCAGGGGTGACCCGGGAAATTACAGACCGGTGAGCCTGACGTCAGTACCAGGGAAAATGGTAGAAACCATCATAAAGAACAAAATTACACAACATGTAGATAGTCATGGCCTAATGGGAGACAGCCAACATGGCTTTAGACAAGGAAGATCTTGTCTTACTAATCTGATATGTTTCTTTGAAGGTGTGCATAAACAGGTAGACAAAGGTGAGTCGGTTGATAGAGTGTATCTGGACTTCCAGAAAGCTTTTGACAAGGTCCCCCATCAGAGACTTTTGGCAAAGCTAAAAAGTCATGGGATAGGAGGCAGTGTACTATTGTGGATCGGGAACTGGTTAAAAGATAGAAAGCAGAGGGTAGGGCTAAATGGCCAATATTCCCAATGGAAAAAAGTGAATAGTGGAGTACCCCAGGGATCTGTACTGGGTCCACTACTTTTTGACATATTCATAAATGACCTGGAAAAGGGAATAACTAGTCAGGTTATCAAATTTGCAGATGACACAAAACTGTTTAAAGTTGTTAAAACCCAAGAGGATTGTGGAAAACTGCAGGAGGATCTGGATAAATTGAAAGACTGGGCATCCAAATGGCAGATGAAATTTAATGTGGACAAATGCAAAGTTATGCACCTAGGAAAGAACAACCCACACTATAGTTACACGATGCAAGGCTCCACATTAGAAACCACCACCCAGGAAAAGGACTTAGGAATCATCGTGGATAACATGTTAAAACCCTCCGCCCAGTGTGCAGCGGCGGCCAAGAAAGCAAATAGAATGCTAGGTATCATAAAGAAAGGGATGGAGAATAAAACAAAGGGTATTATAATGCCTCTGTATCGCTCCATGGTACGACCGCACCTTGAATATTGTGTGCAATTCTGGTCGCCGTCTCTTAAAAAGGACATAGCGTTATTAGAAAAGGTACAGAGAAGAGCCACCAAATTGGTGAAGGGGATGGAAGGCTACTCCTATGAAGAGAGGCTAAAAAGGTTAGGGCTCTTTAACCTGGAAAAGAGACGGCTGAGGGGAGATATGATAGAGGTCTATAAATTAATGAATGGAGTGGAACGGATAAACGTGGATCAATTGTTTACGCTATCAGAATATAGAAAGACTAGGTGACATGTAATGAAGCTACAGGGTAAACTATTTAAGACAAATAAGAGAAAATATTTTTTCACTCAACGTGTAATCAAACTCTGGAATCTGTTACCGGAGGATGTAGTAACGGCTGTTAGTATAGCTGGGTTTAAAAAAGGTTTGGACAAGTTCCTGGAGGAAAGGTCCATAAACCACTATTAAAAAGGGACCCAGGATATCAATGCTTGACCCAGTACAAGCATTGTGGAACCTGTGTCTTTTGGGGATATTGCTAGGTACGTAGGACCTAGATTGGCCACTGTTGGAAACAGGATACTGGGCTTGATGGACCTCGGTCTGACCCAGTATGGCATGTCTTATGTTCTTATGATAAAGGAATAGGGAGCTTCAGGGATACCTGAACCTAAGGTTATGGTAAAAGCTGTCAGTACCACAGCAGTGGTTGTGTGCATAAAACCGAAACATACTGTGAAATAGTATGAACATGTGAAAACCCACTGTATGGAACAGATAGGAAGGAAAAAAACCCTTTATGAACACAGACAGTTAGAGAGAGAAGTATGTGAATACATATCTACCTAAAAGAAGTATCTCGACAGATAAACAGACATATATATATATATATATATGTGTAGATATATATAGATATATATATAGGGGCATATAGATAGATAGATAGATAGATAGATAGATAGATAGATAGATAGATATAGATATAGATATGTTTATGGCGAGATCCAGGGGGTATAGTCTATGCACACATGGCTGACAGACATATGCATCTAAAGAAAGCATATAGACTGACATGGTGGGTCCCTCCAGCCCTTTAGAAAGAGCTAAAAAGAAAGAACTAGAAGCAGTGCTGGGTGGTAAACAAAAGCACATGGCTTGTAGTCGCCACGGAAACCAGACACAAGGGGGAGAAACACGCCCTTGCTGCCAGTTAACTCAAGAGTCACGAGCTGAATTAGAGCACCTGCTAGGAGGAGGAGTCAGGCACTGCCCTAGAAGTCAGACACATAAAGAGGCCTCAGTAGAGAGGAAGGGGTGGTCATTAGGAGCTCCACAAAAAGCTCCATCACAAGCTCAGCTGGGAGTTCAGCTACAAGGCCAGCCAAGGGTTCCGGTAAGAGGCCAGCCAAGTGAGCAGTTAGCAGATCAGCTAACAGACCAAGAGGAGGACCGGGGAGGAGTCCGAGTTCCAGGCCAAGGCAGAGCTACAGACAGAGTCCCAGTCCAGAACCGGGGGAGAGAAACCGTGGCACACCTAACGGAACGCTCAGTAAGGCAGAGAAAAAGCCCAGAACCAGAGCCAAGTTTAAGGGCAGAGAGAGCCATTTATAAAGCTTTATTCCAGAGAAGAAGATAGCAGAAGCAGGCCCGACTGTCTGCAGTATTGTAAGAATAACCAGGAGAAAAGAAAGCCAGGAAGGCAATTCCAACACTCATTTTACAAACCAGGTTTTGAACCCACAGCTGTTTCAAAAGTTCAAAGAAAACAGTCTGCAAGCAGGCAAAGAGGTAAGCCCAAAGAATGGGTTTTAAATAGGGCTGTTAATAACCGGTGTGATATTAGTTATCCAGAAGGTTGGGACTGTGTTTATAATACCTGTACTGATAATGACCATTTGCAGCAATACCTGATTCAGGAATATGATATAAAGCCCAAGAGAGAGAGGAGGGGCGTGGCCCCAGAAACAACGTTACAAACATTCTTACCTAACTCCCATGAGGAGCTAATGGAAACGGAGCCAGGGCTAGGAAATATATCCGAGGAATTGATGGATTGTACGATTACATGGTCAGATGAAATATATTCCCTGCGCTGAATTTAAGCATTGCAGAAAACTGCAGAAGTTTAAGATAAAAAGCACAGAGCTGTGAGGAACAGAACTGTTTTACTCTAATTGTGGGGAAGCAAATGTTTGTTGCTGAAGTTAAGCTATTTCTGTTGGAGACTTTTATTTTGTCCTTTGCCAGAAGTATATGGTTTTGTTACCTTTGTTTTCCACGCTGAAATCCGCCCGGAAGGGAAATAAATCCTGTTTGCCGAAAACCACTTTGAGTTCACACTACTCTTCATTGGACAGTGAAAAACTACATTTCCCAGGGGGCTTTGCCTCATGAAAAAGTCAAGTAGCTGTTCAGGAAGGATAACAGGTCGCTTAAGCCCTACACGCTTTTGCTGGAGGCACTATAGGCGCAGTTACAAGTTACAAGACATATGTACATATATGAATATATATAGGTCTAAAGAGAAATGTCTGCAATTAAGCAGAAAGAGATATGTCTACAGGAATCTTCACATGGAAGATGTGAAGAGGAATGATTCATCTCATAACAAGAAGGTGGAACCTACTTGAGAAGATATAGAGAATCTATTCCCTCTGGTTAAGATGGAGTAGAATGCTACCCAGTAAAATAACCAGGCTGGTTGCAAGAAAACAGAGGATAATATTAGTCTGTAAACAGCAAGTCCTGAGTCCAGTAGAACTCTAACATGGTGAAGGGACAGAATACGCATAGGAAGAGACATCAGGTAGACCCACTTGAGGGACAAGGGGTGGGGTATCATGCGTTATTTAGTTAAATAGGTGCTGTCCATGAAGGATTAGGACACCATGAGGACAAGCTGCAAGGAAAAAGAGCATATTTCCTGTAGGAATTTGGTAACTCTTTAGACTGTCACGTAGGAAAGGCTTATGTCCTTTATTAAAAGGATATAGAAGGGTGTAAAGAACCCTCACAGTCATAGGAGATGACAGAGGAAGCCTTTTTCAACCATATAGGATAGTCATTAGAGAAAAAACCCTCATGCTCTCTAGCAAGGACCCATAGTGGAAAGCTTCTCTGTAGGATTATGCAGGAGAGTTGGGAAAGAAAACTGGCTGTTGGAGACAACCAGCTGCCAGCTCAACTATGCTGCCAACTCCAAGGATTTGGAGATGGCAGAAAAGAAGTTATAAGGATTATCCAAGATAGATGAACACTATCTTGGAAGCACTACTAAGGTTAGACAAAAAGTAGTGGAAGACAATACTGGAACTTATAGAAAAGTACCAGTAGACCAATTACTGAAGCTCCTGCATGGGCAGCTGCTGAATGGCAGAGCAGAGAGATCTTTCTGTTTTTAACAGAGAGAACAGACAGAACAAGAGGAGAATATCCTGTCCCTGTCTGACGAGCTGCCCAGATGAGGAAAAAAAAGGGGGTTTACTCAAGAGAAAGAACTCTACACTGGAATGGAAAGGAAGACTGGAAAGGCTAAGAAAGCCTTCCATTGGTATGATACCACTCTTACAGGGGAACCCTGGAAAAGAAGGTAAAGAAAAAATAGGAGCTGAGGGGAGACTTGCCATATCGTAAGTCTGTAGAAGGAAAAATTCATGGTGGTACAGAAAAACTATCATGAGATAGCTGGCAAACCTCTCTTCATTGTAGGAAGAGGAGGAAAATCCTGTGACCCATAGACATGAATATCCTGACAGCTCAGCATACCTAAGAACTTAAAGATCTAGACACAAACTTAAAACTAAGATGCAGACAGCAGTCCAGCAGCGGGATGGGGGCTTTCCAGTCTTTTGCATTGAGTGTCACATGTATGATTTTCTCCCAGTTGGTGAGAGGTCTTACGTGTGCACTAGGTGCAAGGAGCTCTTTTCTCTCAGGGAACAAGTCCGTTCTCTAGAGGCTAAAGTAGCAGACTTGGAAAACATAAGACAGACAGAGAGGTACATAGACGAGACCTACAGGGATATAGTCCTGAAGTCCCACCTCCAGTCTGGCAGCACCCCTGTTGCCATGAAGGAGAGAGGTCACGTGACAGGAGAGCATCACCCTGGTGTGGCAGAAAGTGATCCTGTAACTAGGACCTGTCCTCCAGGTGATGTAAAACCCTCTCGCACCGAGGAAGTTTCTCCAGGGCCATGAGCCCATGAGGGAAGGGTTAGGACAGCCATTATAGTTGGTGATTCGATCATTAGGCATGTAGATAGCTGGGTGGCTGGTGGACGTGAGGATCGCCTGGTAACATGACTGCCTGGTGCGAAGGTAGCGGACCTCACGCGCCACCTAGATAAGGTCTTAGATAGTGCTGGGAAGGAGTCTGCTGTCTTGGTACATGTCGGTACCAATGACATAGGAAAATGTGGTAGGGAGGTTCTGGAGGCTAAATTTAGGCTTTTAAGTAGAAAGTTGAAATCCAGAACTTCCAGGGTAGCATTCTCCGAAATGCTTCCTGTTCCACGCGCAGGACCCAAAAGGCAGGCAGAACTCCGGAGTCTCAATGCGTGGATGAGACAATGGTGCAGAGATGAGGGTTTTGGATTTGTTAGGAACTGGGGAACATTCTGGGGAAAGGAGGGGCTCTTCCGAAGGGATGGACTTCACCTTAACTGGGATGGAACCAGGCTGCTGGCATTAACCTTTAAAAAGGAGATAGAGCAGCTTTTAAACTAGATATTAGGGGAAAGCCGACAGTCGCCCAAGAGCAGATGGTTCGGAAGAATGTATCCTTGAAGGATACTACCAAAAGCAGAGAGGTTCCACAAAAGAGTAAAGTAGCCCAAATGCCCTCAAGTATGGAGCAGACAGAGCTTAAAGATCCCAATTTACCCATGTCTAACAATAGCCAAATTAACATGAATAAAATACATTCTCTAAAATGCTTGTATGCAAATGCTAGAAGTCTAAAGAATAAGATGGGAGAGTTAGAATATATAGCACTAAATGAAAGGTTAGATATGATTGGAATATCAGAGACATGGTGGAAGGAGGACAACCAGTGGGACAATGTGATACCTGGGTACAAACTATATCGTAATGATAGAGCTGATCAAATTGGTGGAGGGGTTGCGCTCTATGTTAGAGAGGGCATTGACTCAGAAAGGATTAAAGTTTTGCAGGAAACAAAATCTGCTGTAGAATCTATATGGATTGAAATTCCATATAAAAGGGGGAAGGCAATGGCAGTGGGGGTGTACTATAGAGCACCTGACCAGAATGACCAAATGGATGATGAAATGCTCAAAGAAATCAAGGAAGCTAACAAACGTTACAGCGCAGTAATTATAATGGGTGATTTCAATTACCCCGGTATCGACTGGGTCAGTGTCACGTCAGGACATGCTAGGGAGATAAAGTTCCTAGATGAAATAAATGACTGCTTCTTGGAGCAGCTGGTTCATGAACCGACGAGAGGGGAAGCCATATTAGACCTAGTCCTTAGTGGAACGCCAGATCTAGTGCAAGAGATAAGGGTGTTGGGGCTACTTGGCAATAGTGATCATAGCATGATCGCCTTTGATTTAATTAGTGGAGGAGGGATAGTAAGGAAATCCACAGTACTACCTTTTAACTTTCGAAAGGGAGACTATGATAAAATGAGGAAAACAGTTAAGAAAAAACTAAAAGGAGCAGTTGCAAAGGTTAAAGACGTACATCAAGCTTGGGTGTTGTTGAAAAATACTATCTTGGAAGCCCAGACCAGCTGTATTCCACGCTTTAAGAAAAGTGGAAGGAAGTCCAAAAAACTGCCAGCATCGTTTAAAGGTGAGGTCAGAGAGGCTGTTGTTGCCAAAAAAGCATCTTTCAGGAAATGGAAAAAAGAGCCAAACGACAAAACCTGGAATCAGCACAAGCACCGGCAAGTCAAATGCAAGGCATTGATAAGGCAGGCAAAGAGAGAATTTGAGAAGAAGCTTGCTGCGGAAGCAAAAACGCGAAATAAAGACCTTTTCAAGTACATTCGTAGCAAAAAACCTGTGAGAGAGTCAGTTGGTCTATTAGATGATAAAGGGGTTAAAGGAGCACTAAGAGGCGACAAGGCGATAGCGGAGAGACTGAATGAATTCTTTGCTTCGGTCTTTACTGAGGAAGATGTAGGGATGTTACCCATGACTGAAGTGGTATTTAAAGGTGCGGAAGAATTGAAGGAAATATCGATACATCGGGAAGATGTCTTACAACTATTAGATAAACTGAAGAGTAGCAAATCACCTGGGCTGGATGGTATAAATCCAAGGGTGTTGAAAGAACTGAAATATGAGATTGCAGAACTGCTATCAGTAATCTGTGAACTATCATTAAAATCATCTCTAATACCTGAAGATTGGAGGATCGCCAATGTAACACCAATTTTTAAAAAGGGTTCCAGGGGTGATCCGGGAAACTACAGACCGGTGAGCCTGACGTCAGTACCGGGAAAAATGGTAGAAACCATCATAAAGAATAAAATTACTCAGCATGTAGATAGTCACAACCTAATGGGAGACAACCAACATGGCTCTAGACAAGGAAGATCTTGTCTTACTAATCTGTTATGTTTTTTTTGAAGGAGTGAATAAACACGTGGACAAAGGTGAGTCGGTTGATATTGTGTATCTGGACTTTCAGAAAGCCTTTGACAAGGTCCCTCATCAGAGACTTTTGGCAAAACTAAAGAGTCATGGGATAGGAGGCAGTGTACTATTGTGGATCAGGAACTGGTTAAAAGATAGAAAGCAGAGGGTAGGGCTAAATGGCCAATTTTCCCAATGGAGAAAGGTGAATAGTGGTGTACCCCAGGGATCTGTGCTGGGTCCGCTGCTTTTTGACATATTCATAAATGACCTGGAAAGTGGAATAACGAGTGAGGTTATCAAATTTGCAGATGACACAAAACTATTTAAAGTTGTTAAAACCCAAGAGGATTGTGAAAAATTGCAAGAGGATCTTGATAAATTGGAAGACTGGGCATCAAAATGGCAGATGAAATTTAATGTGGACAAGTGCAAGGTTATGCACCTAGGGAAGAACAACCCAAACTATGGTTACACGATGCAAGGTTCCACATTAGGAACCACCACCCAGGCAAAAGATTTAGGCATCATTGTGGATACCATGTTAAAACCCTCGGCCCAGTGTCCAGCGGCGGCCAAGAGAGCAAATAGAATGCTAGATATGATAAGGAAAGGAACGGAAAATAAAACAAAAGATATTATAATGCCTCTATATCGTTCCATGGTGAAACCGCACCTTGAATACTGTGTGCAATTCTGGTCGCCATATCTTAAAAAGAATATAGCGATTTTAGAAAAGGTACAGAGAAGAGCCACCAAAATGGTAAAGGGGATGGAAGGATACTCCTATGAAGAAAGGCTAAAAAGGTTAGGGCTCTTTAACCTGGAAAAGAGACGGCTGAGGGGAGATATGATAGAAGTCTATAAATTAATGAACGGAGTGGAACGGGTAAACGTAGATCGATTGTTTACCTTATCAGAATATAGAAAGACTAGGGGACATGCAATGAAGCTACAGGGTAAACTATTTAAGACTAATAAAAGAAAATATTTTTTTACTCAACGTGTAATCAAACTCTGGAATTTGTTACCGGAGGATGTAGTAAAGGCTGTTAGTGTAGCTGGGTTTAAAAAAGGTTTGGACAAGTTCCTGGAAGAAAGGTCCATAAACCATTATTAAGAAGTGACCGAAGATATCAATGCTTGACCCAGTACAAGCATTATGGAACTTGTGTCTCTTGGGGAAACTGCTAGGTACATATGACCTAGATTGGCCACTGTTGGAAACAGAATACTGGGTTGATGGACCTTGGTCTGACCCAGTATGGCATATCTTATGTTCTTAGAAAGCCTTCCATTGGTATGATACCACTCTTACAGGGGAACCCTGGAAAGAAGGTAAAGAAAAAATAGGAGCTGAGGTGAGACTTGCCATATGGTAAGTCTGTAGAAGGAAAAATTCATGGTGGTACAGAAAAACTATCATGAGATAGTTGGCAAACCTCTCTTCAGTGTATGAAGAGGAGGAAAATCCTGTGACCCATAGACATGAATATCCTGACAGCTCAGCATACCTAAAAACAAGTAGATGTCCTGGAAACAGGAATCCAAGTGTAAATGAAAAAACAGTGAAAAAACTTCTAATGAGAAGAAGTGAACTGTATGTTATAACAGATTAATTGGAACCCTATTGAGGGTTAATTTTCCTGGCTTGAGTTTGGATTCTTCAGACCAGGGCGAGGTTTCCCCTATTTGGGAACATCGGCATGATGGGCAGGAGAAGAATAAAACCTTCTTCTTTTAGGAAAAGGAGGTTTGATAGGGCATTTCTTACCTGCTGGGGAAGGAGAAGGTTTAGGATGGCCCTCAGAAGCAGGGTAGTCAGTGGAGCAATGAGCAACCTGACGCAAAGACTCCTTGTTGAAGAGATTTTCTCCAGTACAAGGAGTGTTAGCCAGTCTTTGTTGTGCCCATCTGCTCAAGTCTGAAGCTTGGAGCCAGGCTCTACGTCGTGCTCCTATGGCTATAGCAGAGGTTCTGCTAACAGACTCAAAGGAGTCTAGGGAAGCACGAGAAAGAAACCTAGAGATATTCTGGCTATGACTAAGAAGCAAGGAATAGTCTGCAGCCTTGGGCTCTGAAAGAAAAGGAGTCAAAAGAGATAATTTCCCTGTGACCTCCTGAAGGGATAAACTCATATAAAAAATATATGAGAGAATCTTTGTTGCCAGCATAGATGTTTGGAAGGTTTGACGTCCAAAGGCATCTAGTGTTCTAGATGCACGACCTGGCGGGAAAGAAGAATGCTTCTTCTTGCTTTTTACCTTCCTCATTGCTGATTCCACTACAATGGAATGATGGGGAAGTTGAGTCTTTTGAAACCCTGGAGAGGGGGGCACCTGATACAGAAGAGCAGTTGCTGTAGAAGGTGAGGAAGCCCTTAAAGGTGTTTCCCATATTTTCAGAAGAAGATCCTGTAAAGAATGATGTAAAGGAAGCATTATATTTTCCTTTTCCCCAGAAAAGTCTTGTGTAGGATCATAGCCAGGGATAGGAATAGCTAGGAATGTTGCCATGTCAAGGAGAAATTTCTGAAAAGAAGGATCTCCAATGGGAACAATTCCTGGACAGGCTAAACTCGAAGAACTAGTCTGGGCACCAGAGGATGTACTTGTCCGGTGCAAAACAGGATCTCTAATGAATGGATACTGGGACTGGCGGGAATGACCTGAAACCGTCAGTACTGTATCATCCATGCTAGGTATCGACTCCAAACTAGGTATAGAAAGGAGCGAACCTGGTGAAAAAAGCATGGATGGAGCTGGTCCCGACGTTACTGCAGGTACCAGCATCGACACCGATACCGGTAGCTGAGCCGGAATCGAAGGCGATACTGACATCGAAACAGTCATCGGAGGCTGCTCAAACGGTACCGAGGAAACTCGAAAGTCTCGGTGAATATCCTCGGTACCGCGCATCCGGAATCGGTGCGTGTCGGTTCCGAGACGCGTCGGTACCCAGTCTTCCAGACTAGATATCGATTCTAGACTCGGCATCAAAGGAAGCGAATCTATCGATGCATGTCTAGATGGTACCGACGTCAGGGGTCGTATCGACGCAGCTGCCGATACTGGAAAGTCAATCTGGGTATCGATCGGTCCCGAAGGCACCCAGTACACCAGATGACGATCCCTGGTGAGGAGTGGATCGCTCAACACCAGTGCCGATGCCGGGTTATCGGTACCGCTCGAAGCGGATGCCACCCCCGAGCATGGCTCAGGTATGTTCTGTGAGGGGTGAGCCCCAGGAACAACCTGAAACCCCTGAAAGGCTTTGGAGACCGAAGACTCCTGCCGGGGTTTTGAAGCCAATGATGTCTTGAGGGCAAGGCCGGAGCCGTCATCATGCTTGGCATGAGACCTACCACCCAAGGATTGGCTAGTCTTAACAGACTGTTTGTGGGTTACCTGATCCTGTAGAGAAGAAATGGTCGATGCCCTTACACTGGAAGGGAAAACTGCATCGAGGGAAACTCGAAATGGAGAATTTCTTCTCATAAAATTGTAGCCTGATGGCTCTGGAGGAAAGGGGTCAGGACCCAAACAGGTTAGACACCAGTTATTGGAGTCTAAAAAGAAAACTGTATTTCCACAGTTAAGGCACTTCTTAGGAGAAGAAGGCTCCATAATGGAGAGGCCTTACAGGCCCAAAAATTCAAGACAGAAACAGAGGGGAAAAAACTCCCTGAGTTTTAGGAAAAAGAAAAGAAAAAAACCACCGGCGGTACCAGTGGAGTCGGGGAAACAGCCGCGACCACAAGAAAACAAAAAGTAAAAGATTTAAAGAAAAAATTTTCTGCGGTGACAGGAAGACATCCTGCCGGCTCCGCGGAAAAACGAAAACTGAGGAGAGACAGTTGGAAAGGCGGGAAGGCAGCACGCAGGCGCTGAGGGATGCTCCCAAAAGCTTTCTGATTGGACGCTGGGGAGCTTTCCCGCGCAGGCTCCGTCGGTACCGACGTACCCAAATGTGAAGACTCATTCCTTCTTGTTCCTGGAGATAACCTTTTAACCCTGCAATTCAGTTTTTGCATCTGTTTGTAACCTTCCATGACGTATATGGTACATCTTTTTATCCTATATAAGCAAAGCTATACTCTGAATAAACTGAGCAGCTTATATCATACCGATAGTGTGTGATTATTTGCTGTTCCCAAGCGCTTGTACTGAGAAGCAGAATCCAGGGAGACGGAACCAAATTCGTAGCATAAGCATCAGTTGTGGTAACTGAGAGAAAATAATATCAGTTGGGGTAACGGATACATAGAATAAAGAACTCAATCTGCTCTAGTAGCAACAATGAGTAGGGACTGTCTTTTATATGTCTCTGTACAGCACTGCGTAAGCCTTATAGCGCTATACAAATGATTATTAGTAGTAGTTATCTCTGATGGGAAAAGTTTTCTTGCCTAAAGGTAAGAGATAGCATCTTTAACATCATAAACAGAATTTGCCATTCGATAAACAATCACATGAGTTTTTGCAACGTTCACAGACTTACCATCCACTGCATGTAAGTCCCTGTGCTCCTGGAAACAACTGTAGTATTTGTATTTCTTCCCACAGATGTCACATGTGTACCTAAAATTGTCTGTCAAAACAAAAAGATAACATCAAGCATGAGAAACTATGATGGAAAAAGCAATCAAACAAAACCTAGTATCTGTTACAACAAACCCATAGCAGTGCATCTCTTGAATATGGTAAATCCAACAATTGAGCAGTTATGTACCTTTACCACAACTAGAGGAACAAGGGGGAGCACCTCCCCTGCAAAACCACAGAAGCAAAAGAGAGCAGGAGGAAAACACCATTAGAGGACAAGAGCTTTATTGTCGTGTCACCAGGTCTGCCCTACATGTGTTTCGGCCTTATGGACTTCAGGGGACTTAGACTTTTTGGTTTTGAGTTTTGCAACATGCCTGGTGAGTTTCCTGATGATCAAAACTCTGACTCTTTTTACATCTTTCCTCAGCTTCACAACCTCCATATTAAGATTCACAACTTGTTAATATGAAGGTTGTGAAGCTGAGGAAAGATATAAAGAGAGTCAGAGTTTTGATCATCCAGAAACTCACCAGGCATATTGCAAAACTCAAAACAAAAAAGTCAAAGTCCCCTGAAGAAGGCCACAAGGCCGAAACACGTGTAAGGCAAACCTGGTGACACGACAATAAAGCTCTTGTCCTCCAGTGGCGTTTTACACCTGCTCTCTTTTGTTTCTTTACCCCAACTATCCAAAATGATACCCCACCACAGTCTAATGTTTCTTTAAAGATACACTTTCCCCCACCCCACATTCCTACACAACCCCCATTATTCTTATTCATTCATACATGTGCACAGCAACATCTATTTGATTTAGCCTATCCCAATTTTTTTTCACCCGACTAAGGACACGTATCTCCCAAAAGCTAATATAAAATGTCCAAAAAATTACAGCAAAAGCATATTTAAAATAGCTAGTTGAGAACTGTATTAAGGCATTGGTTCACAATTCATTCCTTGGGATGCACCCAGCAAGTCTGGTTTTCAGGTATCTACAATGCATGAGAATGGAAGCAGTGTATACAAATCTCTAATGCTTATTCATTGGGGATATCCTTAAAATCTGAATGGCTGGGTGTGTCCTGAAGAATGGGTTAAGAACCACTGTATTAAATTAGTCCAAGTAAAAGGTATCACCTTTTCTATTTTTTACTTTTGCTTTTTTTCTAATTAATAGAAGCAAAAGCTTGCAAGAATTTCTTTAGTATTTTAGCCTGCACTGGAAAGGTTATGGTTATGATACCCTCTTTCTCACAGAGATATCAAGTTCGGAAAAGTGATCCCCTGAGGAAGCAGTGACAAAAAACCTTGTATGGCGTCACCTGTGGTGTTGGGGAATGTGTCTTTTTCAGATAAAGCATAGTTACTCACCTGTAACAGGTGATCTCCAGGAACAGCAGGAATTGAGTCTTCACATATGGGTATCGTCGGCACCGACGGAGACGACGCGGGAATGCTCCCTGGCATCCTATAGGAAAGCTTTTGGGAGCATCCCACTGCACCTGCGCTGCCGCCTTCCTGCCTTTGCAACTCTCCCTCTTCAGTTGGGTTTGTAGCTGAGACAATAGGAGAGAAAGAAAGAAAGAGAGAGATAGAGATACAACTCCTAGGGGAGGTGGGTGGGTTGTGAAGACTCAATTCCTGCTGTTCCCCGAGATCACCTGCTAAGTTGAGTAACTACGCTATCTCCAGGAACAAGCAGGAATGTAGTCTTCACATTTTTAATTATTTTATTTATTTAACAGGTTTTATATACCACTTTACCATTTCAATCAAAGCAGTTTACATTGAAACTTAAACTTGGTAATGTACATTAAACAGGGACATTGATAACTTGGAATTTTCTGAAGCAATGGAGGGTTAAGTGACTTGCCCAAGGCCACAAGGAGTGCTAGTGGGAATCGAACCCTGGTCTCTGGGTTCCCAAGCCAGTGTTCTCAACCATTAGGCTACTCCTCCACTCCACATATGGGGACTCCCAAGCTTAGAGATGCCAGGGAGATGGCCCATAGAGTAGCTGAACCCAGGCTGAGGTGGGTCTTGCTTCCTCCCAAGGATCTCTGGTATCAAAACCCGGGACGGGGGTAGGAGTTGTCCTAAGTCTGAAAGAGATGCTGGAGAACAGCCTGGACAAAGGAGGCATCCCGACGGGAGTCCTTGTCTAAGCAGTAATGGTTTGCAAAGGTGCGAACTGAGGACTAAGTGGCTGCTTTGCAGATGTCATCAATCGACACCGAGCGAAGGTTGGCCATAGAGGCAGCCATTGCTCTAACATTGTGAGCTGTGAGATGACCTTCGAGAGAAAGTCCTTTATTCTCATAGGTAAAGGATATGCAGTCTGCAATCCACCTGGAGAGTGTTCTCTTGGAAACTGGTAACCCCAAGTGGCTGGGATTAAAAGCAACAAAAAGCTGTGAAGCCTTTCTATGTTGCCTAGTTCTCTGAAGGTAAAAGGCTAAAGCTCTTTTACAATCTAGAGTGTGAAGATTCCTTTCTGCACTAGAGGCATGAGGCCTAGGGAAAAAGACAGGAAGATAAACCGATTGGTTTAGGTGAAAAGATGAAACCACCTTTGGCATAAAGTGAAGATGAGTCCTAAGGACTACTTTATCATGCTGGAACCTTGTGTAAGGAGGATCAGCCACTAAAGCTTGTAGCTCACTGATGCGTCTTGCAGAAGTGAGGGCAATTAGGAAGATTACCTTCCAAGAAAGAAACTTCAGGGATGTAGCTGTCCGAGGACAAGATTTAAATCCCATGCCAGGGGTGGTGGCTTAATGGGAGGCTTAGTTAAGAGTAGACCCCTCATAAACCACGCTATAAGCAGCTGAGAGGAGACAGGTTGTCCATTAAAGGGCTTGTGGAAAGCCGCAATGGCACTAAGGTGGACTCTTACCGAGTTAGTCTTGGGACCAGAAGATGAAAGATGGAGGAGATATTCCAGTAACGCCTCTACAGGGACTGAAAAAGGATTGAGTTCCTTTTTTGAACAGCAGATAGAGAACCTTTTCCACTTAAAGGCATAAGCCCGCCTTGTGGAAGGTTTCCTTGAGGCTAAAAGGATATCTTTAACCTGTTGAGAGAGGTTGACATCCTGGAATTCTAAGCTCTCAACAACCATGCCATCAGGTCTAAAGACTGAGGATTCAGGAGCAAAAGCGTCCCGTTCTCCTGGGATAGAAGATCTGGAGCACATCCAAAGTCCAGAGGCCTGGCTTGAAAGAGACGTAGAAGCAGTGGATACCACGTCTCTCATGGCCAGCGTTGGGCTATGAGGATCATATGCCCCCTGTCTCTCTGGAGTTTGAACAGCGTCTTGGGAATGAGGGGAATGGGTGGGTACGCATACAGGAAGTCCCGACCCCAGTGGAGGTGGAAAGCATCCCTTGTCTGACTGTTCCGAGCTGGAATTCTGGAACAGAATCAGGGACGTTTGGCATTCTGAGGACTTGCAAATAGGTCTATATCTGGGATTCTCCAGATTTGAAAGATTCGAGCAATCTGTTCTGAATGAAGAGACCACTCGTGTGGCAGCAGCACTCAACTGAGTTTGTCTGCCAGGAGATCCTGTGTGCCTGTGAGATACACCACCAGTAGGTGAATCTGGAAGTGTAGAGCTTCATTGCACAATGCTTGAGAGCCTATTCCACTCTGTTTGTTCAGGTAGAACATGGCTACCTGATTGTCCGTCTGGACAAGGACTGTCTTGTAGTGCAGATGGTCCTGAAACACTCAAAGAGCGTAGAAAATGCCTCTGAGTTCCAGTAGATTTATGTGAAGATAAGCTTCCTGTTGGGTTCAGAGACCTTGAGTGGAGAGATTGTCCATATGAGCTCCCCAACCTGACTTGGATGCATAAGTCGTCAAGGTAGCTTGGTGCAGTGCCTGCTGAAAAGGTGACCCTAAGATAAGGTTTTCTAGTATTTGCCACCACTGAAGGGACGAGATAAGACGTGCAGAGTTTCTGATTTTGTCCCTCAGATGACCTGACGCCTGTGTCCACTGAGAGGATAGATAACATACGCTGCATTACCCCTCTCTGTTCCCCTTCCATGGCTCCACATCACATTGTCTTCCTTTTCTTTATACTCCGTTTCCCCTCCTACCAGCACCTTCACTTCTTCCCTCCTCATCCCACCTTTACCTTTACCATCTTCACTTCCCCCTCCATTCTGTCTTCTACCCTATCATCAGCTCTTGAGCTTCAATGCTTTCTCCCTCTCATTCAACCATCCCTTTTCTCTCTAAGGCAACCTCACCCTCGTTTCCGCCGTACTGTCCCCTCTCTACCCCATAGTCTGCTACTCTTTCTCCTTCTCTCATCCGGAGATATCAACCCAAATCCTGGCCCTCCTAGACTTCTGTCTCACTCTGAGAAGAGATCCTCATGCAACATGTCCAATCTTATCGATATACCACTTCTTTCCCCCTCCACTCTCCCTTTCTCATGTGCCTTGTGGAACGCACACTCTGTCTCTAATAAACTTACTTTTACTCATAACCTCTTTATCTCTAATGCGCTACATCTTCTTGCTCTGAGACCTGGCTCCTCCCTGATGATACCGTATCTACTGCTGCTCTCTGTCATGGGGGCTATCAGTTCTCCCACACGCCTCGCCCCACTGGCCGTGGTGGTGGTGTGGGGCTTCTACTTTCTCCCTCTTGCCAATTCCAACCCCTCCTGCAACCTCAGTCTCACTCCTTTCTCTCTTTTGAAGTCCGCTCCATCCGCCTTTTCACTCCACTTCCTCTCCGGGTAGCTGTTATCTATAGACCTCCTGACAAGTCTGCCTCTACCTTTCTCACTGACTTTGACTCTTGGCTTTCCTTCTTTCTGGACCCCTCTCCCCCCACTCTTATTCTTGGAGATTTTAACATTCATGTCGACAACCCCTCTGATCCTTATGCTTTAAAGCTCCTCTCCCTTACCTCCTCATTTGACCTCCAACTTTGTTCCATTGCTTCCACTCACCAACATGCCCACTGCCTTGACCAGATATTTTTCGCGAGTTGCTTACCCTCAAACTTCTGTAGCTCAGTTCTTCCCTTATCTGATCATCACCTTTTAAGCTTTAATCTTCATCACCCACTGCTTCAGCCTCGTCCTGTCTCCTCCAACCTATTTAGAAATCTTCATGCTTTTGATCCCTTGGCTCTCTCTTCCACCATTTCTTCATCTCTTTCTTCCATTATGTCATCTAAGTCTGTTGACGAGGCAGTAACTTCCTATAATGCTGCACTCTCCTCGGCTCTGGATGCTCTCACTACGCCCATCCCACGTCCTGTGAGACGTTCTGTACCCCAGCCCTGGCTTTCATCCACTACCCGCTATCTACGTTCCTGTGCCCGTTCTGCTGAGCGTGCTTGGCTCAAGTCCCGCTCCCCTGAAGACTTTCTACACTGCAAATTCATGCTTGTCTCCTTCCAGTCAGCCATAGCTCTTGCCAAACAAGACTACTATGCCCACCTGACTAACTCTCTTGCCTCTGATCCTCGCCGTCTCTTTACTACTCTCAGCTCTCTCCTCAAAGTACCCCCGCCCCCTCCCTCTCTTTCTGCCCAAACCCTGGCTGACTATTTCCATGACAAAATCCACAAGATCACTCTCCAATTCCCCACAAAGTCAGCTACTTCCCCTCCTCCCCCTCTCCACTCCCAACTCTCCCCCCTACCTCTGCTAACCTCTCTTCCTTTCCTGTGATCTTTGAAGAGGAAACTGCACACCTTCTTTCTTCCTCCAAACTCACCACCTGCTCCTCTGATCCTATCCCCACCCATCTCCTAAGCCCCATCTCCTCCACCGTTGTCCCTTCCATCTCTCATATTCTCAACCTATCGCTCTCCACTGCAGCAGTCCCTGCAGACTTCAAGCATGCTGTGGTCACACCTCTCCTCAAGAAACCCTCACTTGATCCCACCTGTCCTAACTATCGACCCATCTCTCTCCTTCCCTACATTTCGAAACTACTCGAATGTGCGGTTCACCGCCGCTGCCTCAACTTCCTCTCCTCTCATGCCCTCCTGGATCCTCTACAATCTGGCTTTCGTCCTCTATACTCTACTGAAACAGCTCTTGACAAAGTCTCCAGTGACTTGTTCCTGGCAAAATCCAAGGGACTCTACTCTGTCCTCATCCTTCTTAACCTCTCTGCTGCTCTTGACACTGTTGACCACAACCTTCTCCTCGATACCCTGTACTCGCTTGGCTTTAGTGGCTCTGTACTATCCTGGTTCTCCTCCTATCTCTCCTATCGCTCTTTCAGTGTGTGTTCTGGTGGCTCCTCCTCCTCTGCTACCCCGCTCTCAGTTGGTGTACCCCAAGGATCTGTCTTGGGTCTGCTTCTTTTCTCTCTCTATACCCAGTACCTTGGTGCACTTATCTCTTCCCATGGCTTTCAGTACCATCTGTATGCTGATGACTCCCAGATCTACCTCTCTATGCCTGAAATCTCTCCGGCAATCCAGACCCGGATCTCGGCCTGCCTTTCTGGTATTGACGCCTGGATGTCTCACTGCCGCTTGAAATTGAACATGGCCAAGACTGAACTTCTTATCTTTCCCCCTAAAACCTCCCCCCTCCTCTTCCTCCTTTCTCAGTCTCTGTGGATATCTCTGTACTCCTTCCTGTTTCCTCGGCCCGCAATCTGGGGGTTGTCTGACTCCTCTCTATCTTTTTTCACACACATATCCATCTCGTAGCTAAGATCTGCCGTTTCTTTCTCTAACACATTAGCAAAATCCACCCTTACCTTTCTGAACACACTACTAAAACGCTTATCCACTCCTTAATCACCTCCCGTCTTGACTACTGTAACCTACTCCTTGCTGGTCTCCGCTCTTACTAAAAGCATCAGAGTGGTTTACAAAACAAAACTGAGACTGCTTTAGTGAGAAAAGAACACCAATTCAGGACAGGAAAGAGGTAGAAACAGGCAAGATAGAACACTCAATATAACATTAAATGACACAGAATAGTTAACGGGGAGGTGGTGATAAAATGGTGGAGGGGGGTGGAAGGTCAAACGCGGTGCAGAATAAATGTGTTTTTAACCTAGTTTTAAATGTTTTATATGAAAGTTCAAGACGAAGGTCTGGAGGGAGCGAGTTCCATAATCGGGGACCCAGGAAGAAGGCGGCAGAGGAAAGGGTTAATTCAAGATGGGCTTGAGAAGGGGAAGGTAGAAACATACGGTTAGAGTGAATTGATCTAAGTGAGCGGTAATGTGTATGAAGACGGATTAGGTCTGCGAGATACTGGGGAGCGCCGGTGTGGATGGTCTTATGGACAAAGATAAGCATTTTATATTGTATGCGATAAGGAACTGGGAGCCAATGTAACTGTATTAAGATGGGGGTGATATGGTCAAACCGGGATGCGTGAGTCAGAATACGAGCTGCATTGTGATGGACCAGTTGTAATCTACGAAGTTGTGACTGTGGAAGGCCTGCCAGGGAAACGTTGCAATAATACAGCCAAGATATTACCAGAGACAGGAGCAAGGTGGTCATAGAGGGAGCAGATAAAAAGGGATGAATTGTGCGAAGTTGTCTTAAAGTATGAAAAGATCTACGTACTATCAGAGAGATGTGCTCCTTAAAAGATAGGGCAGAGTCTAAGGTTACCCCGAGATAGCGTAGTGAAGAAACAACAGGAACTGGGGAGTTGGAGAGAGAAGGTGCAAGCAAGATGTTCCTGACCAGTAAAGGGAGGCTGAGGTCAAAGATCATGCCTTCAGCAGCCATGCTGTGAGATGGAGGGCTTGTGGATTGGAGTGGAGGAGTTGGCCCTGATCCTGAGAGAGGAGATCGGGGGCATGACCCAAATTGAGGAATGGAGTCTGTGCTAGACCAAGCAGCAGAGGAAACCACAGCTGACGGGGCCAATAAGAGGATATTAGAATCATGGAGCCCCTGTTGGCCTGCAGTTTAAACAGTTTGTGGTATCAGGGGGGTTTGACAGGAATGCATAAAGCAGGCTCATGCCTCAATGAAGGAGAATGGCATCCTCTACCAGACTTATCAAGAGGGAATCCTCGAGCAAAAAAAAGAGGAAGATGTGCATTCCCTTGAGTGGCACGCAGATCTATTTTGGGTGTCCCCCACATGTTGAAGATCCAAGAAGCCATTTCCTGATGCAGAGTCCACTTGTGCGGATGTAGGATATGGCCATGTCTGCCCACCAGGATATTAACATAGTATATGACGGCAGATAAAGACCAGTATGGTCCATCTAGTCTGCCCAGCAAGGCGGTAAGAGTAGGTGCATCTGCTGCTCCGTGCAGGTCACCCCTCTCCATGCCTTTGTTTAGGGGTGTACCCACTGATCCGTGTAGGACATCCCTATTTGTTGATATTGAGTTCACCTGAGAGATACACCATTTGGAGGTGGAGGTGGTATGCAATGACAAAAGCCCAAAGGTGAAGGACTTCTTGACAGAGGGGATAATAACCCGTTCCTCCCTGCTTGTTCACACAGAACATGGCCACTTGGCTCTGTATGAAGTAACATGTGATTGTCCGAAAGTTGCGGTTGAAAAACTCAAAGGGCATTCATGAGAGCACGAAGCTCTAGGAGATTTATCTGCATCTGAGATTCCTGCTGTCAACTACCCCTGTATAGTGAGAATCTCCAGATGTGCTCCCCATCCTAGTTTGGAAGCATCTATCATTAAGGTGCATTAAGATGGAGGCATCTGAAAAGGTGATCCTCCGAGAAGATTTGAAGGGGGGGGGGGGGGAGCACCTCCAGTGAAGGGAGTTCAAAAGAGGAGGCGTGATGCAAATCTTGTCCGAGTGACTCCCGGTCACCTGAGTCCATTGGCACAAAAGGGTCAATTGGGCTTGTCCAATGTGCAGATGGGCATATGGAACGTGGAGGCCATGTGTCCCAGAAGATGCAGCTGGTCTCAAGATTTTACAGGACTTTGACTGGAGCAGAGTGATCCTGAGGAAGTGTCTAAAAATGATCCTATGAACTCAAGTTGCTGGGATGGAACCAGGTGAAACTTTGGAAAGTTTAACACAAACCCTACTTTGGAGCACCATGATGGTGCGAGAAAACAACTGTTTTAACGACTTCTGGGGATTCTCCCCTTATCAGCCAGTCGTCTAAATTGGGGAAGACAAAGACCCCCCAAAGTATATAGGTATGCTGCGACCAATGCCATGCATTTTGTGAATACTCTGGGTGCAGAAGCTAGCCCAAAAGGGAGCACCCGATACTGGTAGTGGATTTGCTGAACTTGAACGCACAGATACTGTCTGTGGTGAGGGTGGATCAACAAATGGATGTAAGCCTCCTTGAGGTCTAGAGAACATAGCCAGTCGTACCTTTGAAGGTATGGCAGAAGAGTGCTAGGAGGAATTTGTTGAGATTCCTCAGATCAATAATTGGTCTGAACCCTGCTGTTTTCTTGGGCGAGGGGAATTCATTTGATTGCCCCTTGGGCTAACAGGTAGCCAACTCTGAGGACAGAAGATTGGCCTGCAAAAGATTTGCAGGATAATCTCTTGTGGAGGTGGTTGGGGTAAGCTGTGAAAATGAAGCAGATGACCCCCGTGGAAAATGTTGAGAGCCTACTTCTCCGAGGTAGTGAGATGCCACAAAGCCTGTCTGCTATGTGCAGGGGTTTGAGTCCTCGCAGAGGAAGAGTAGCTATGCTCTCTAGGAAGGAGTCAAAAAACAGATGCTGGCTGGGGCTGAGCAGCCGGTAGGCATTTGGGGCTCTTGGTCTTCTTAGGCTGACATGGACCCTGGGACATTTACCGTTACTGCTGCTGAGATTGATAAGTAGCAGAGGGTTGGTAAGAAGAGTAATATCTCTTCTTCTTGGTATAGAAAGACTTCTTGGAAGTCCTCCTAAAAGGGTCTGAAGTCTTTCTTGGGAGAAGTTTGAGGGTGAGATGAGGCTGCCTGAGCAAGCTTATTCCAAGAGATTCTACAAAGCTAAGCTTTCAAACTTAACTAGTTGGCTGGTGTTTGATATAAATTTTCATAATTTTTTCTTGCTTGTTACCTGTTTTCTTCTCTTATAAGATTACTTAGGGGAATTGCACCAAGGAAAAGGGACAAACTCAGAAAAAAAAAAAAAGCCCTTGCTCTTCCTACCTTTCTGTCTGTATCCCTTTTCTATCTGTTCACAGCCACCTTGATCTAGTGGTAAACAACCTTACTTTGCTTATAAGTTTAGGAATACTTTAGCTTGCCTACATTCCTTGCATAGCCTTTTTAAATCAGACATCTGTGAGTGTGCCCTTAGTCATATAAGGTCTACTGGCCAGGAGCACTTAAATTCCTGCCCACCCCACCCCTCACCACACCCACCCTGGGCTTGCATTGCCTATATAGTCGTCATACAGATTGACATCTGCCCTCCATTTAGGTGTAACACCCACCTTTTCCCTTTTTCGCCTTGTCATATCACATTTGGAGCCTAAGAACTTGCTCTATATGTCTCAAGTTATCTGCTATGCAGAAAGAATTGATTCTATTAAGGGAAGAATTAGCTGCAATTAAACACACCATCTACAGGGTTCAACTTGAAAAAAATTCACCACCACTCCCACAAAGAATCAAACAGTCCAGGAACAAATAGATCACAGTGGGCTCTGGTAGGTTGCGACCTGTAACAAGGAGACACCCTCTTCATCAAGAGATATCCCTGCAAAATGACTTCTCTGACTTGGAAAATGAGAGTGCCCAATTAGTGGAAACAGAAGCATCCATAAATGAGAAGGTTAATACCCAACCTACTGATAATGCACCAAATATGAATAAAAAGTCAGAAAACAGGAAACTACTACTACTTGGAGTTTCCATCCATCAGAGGCACCAACTTGGGAACACAGTTCAAAGGAGAGATGATGGTCAAATGCCTCCCAGGCTCTTCACCCAGCATGAATATGAACCAAATTGTTGGCATAGTTAATGCAGAAAGCAAGCACTCCAAAATTGACATCATCCACTTGGGTACAAATGACCTGTTAGAAACATTGCCTCTACAGTTCAAAGGAACTTCCAGATTCTGGGAGAAAACCTCAAACTCACTAGTAACACTATAACATTCTCAGACGTTCTACCTGTTCTTGGTAAGGGGGCAGAAAGGCTGCATAACAATCAACTTTAATACATGGCTCCAAACCTGGTGCAAACAAGAAGGCTTTAGATATATAGGCAACTGGGGAAATAGATGGAACAACAAGAGGGTTAAGTACCCTCATGTTAAATGCAACCCTCCAATTGTGAAGTGACCACTTTGATTGTAGGATAAATTGGTATACAAATCTGTCTAAATAAATAAATCGTGGTGGACTACATCTCTCTGTCGCAGGGAAAAGCATCCTAAGCAAACAATTCAGGCATTATGTGGACAGGCATAGGGAAAGGGGGTGACGGATGGAGAACAGCAAGTCCAGGACGTCACACCCAGTAAAAAAACAACATTATTATGTTTTTACTGGGTGTCCATAGCTCTCCCGGCCGGGATCGAGCCAGCCGGGGATACAGGGCCGCACCTCCATCTTCTGCTGCCCAATCGGGGCAGCCAACGCACCTTTTAAAAGAAAGGCGCCGTCGGGCGCGCCCGTGCCTGGCAGGCCCGCACCTGAGGGCCTCGCCAGAGGGCCCTTTGGCATGGCCCTTAGGCAGTTGGCCCAGGCAGCTTAATGGTCGGTTAATCCTGGACTCTCTAACAACGACCTAACAGCGTGAGCTCCCCCGAGGTTGAGCTTTCTCACCAACGACACAGCCATAGCTTCAGCCTTACTCCTACGAACTGACTGACGCCAGCAAACAGACTCCACGCAACAGGATCCTGAGCTAACATCTCCCTTCGGACAATTGTTTTATCCCCTGATGTCTATCGCAAGTATAGTCTCACAAGTATAGCCACTGCATCTCATTGCTACTTAATTTATATATTGTTGCCAGTAGTCTTAATAGTGCTAGTAACTATTACTGTTGCCAGTAACTTATCACTGCTTGTATATCTTGATACTGTTGCCAGTAGACTCATTAGTGCTAGTCTCCATTGTACTGTTGCCAGTAACTTATCACTGTGATTGAATTAATATACTATTGCTTCTAGCCTATCACCCTAACATGGCTATATCCTTATTTGCTATATTTAGCTTTTACCTCTTAGCAGACATCATCCAAAACACTTCTGCCTTATCACCCACACATAGCTACATCCCTATCCTACATAGCCTGGGAAGGAGAAACAGTAGCAGCTCCCACCATACACAATCACATGCACATCATATCAGGCATTCGCACTTACTATATATTTCCATTAACAATTTCTTTAATCCGTAGTCTAAAAACATTCCTCTTCAAGACCACTTAAAATGTGCTCTCATCAATGCACGATCTATTCGAAAAAAATGGCCAGCCATCACAGATCTTATCACCACTCAGAACCTTGATATCCTCATGGTCACAGAAACCTGGTTATCAGATACAGATACCGTCATCATAAATCAACTCATCCCCCACGGCTATGTGATACACGCTTGTCATAGAAGCAACCGGAAAGGAGGAGTCGCCCTCATTCTTTCAAAAAGTAATCTCCAGCTCCAATCACTAGCCTCAATGAGTATCCTGCACATGGACACAATATCTATCACTAACAAATATATTAACATAAATCTTATTTTCAGAGCTCTTTCTTCACCTCCAGAAGATTTATCCAACATTATAGACCTTGCATGTAACCCTGGAAGCCCAAGTAAACCTTATTGGCTGACTGGAGATTTTAACCTAGCCTCATTGCAGCCTAGTTATTCCGATACATTCCTCGATACAATGAAGGACCTTGGCTATACCCAGCTGGTGAACTCTCCAACACATCTTAAGGGAAACGCCCTTGATCTCATCTTTGCCCCTCAATCTGAATTAATCGAGAATATTTGCCTATCATCCACACCAGTTCCATGGTCAAACCACAATGTGATCTCCTTCCAAATCCCATGCCAGCATACCCAAACTCCAAACAACCAAGCAAACTCAATCTCCTCAGGAGAAAAATCTCGTTTCAAATCCTTGGATAGAGATAATGTCCTCAACAACACTCTTCCAACACTCCGTCAACCAGCGCAGAACCTCGATGAAATGATCCATAGATGGAACTCCACCCTTACCTCTTGTTCACATCTACCTTCCTCCAAAAAATCATCAGCATCCAACAAACAACCACGAAACAGAAAACCAGCCCCTTGGTTCTCTGCTGAACTACGTACATCGCTTCAGCTTCTAAGAAGGCAAGAAAGAAAATGGTGCAAATCTCGATCCACATCTGACAAATCAGAGTATGAGAACTCCCTGAAACAACACCGTGAAAAAGTCTACAAAAAAATTAGAGAGCACCACACAGATACCCTCCTTAGATCATTAAATAAACCACGAGACCTCTTTAGCATTGCTAAAGCACTAACCAAGACACCTTCCTCCAGTCAGAGACACAAGGAGCAGGAGACGTCGGATGAACAATTTCTTCTTTATTGTATAAAACCCCAACGCGTTTCGGCAACGCCTTCTTCAGGGGGAAGGGCTACAAATCTAATTTAATAAACACAATAAATACAAAAATATATTAAATATTAAATAAGAATAAAAATGTTAAAATAAAAATATTAATGACACACCTGGCATGTTACATACTAAAAAGACAAAATATTCCTATAACATAAAAAGTGGAAACACCTTAGGACATGTACACTTGATGATAAACATATAGTTAAACAATCATTTAAAATTGGTTAAAACTCACATCGAAACAAAACAAACAAACGCAGGGCTGAGCAGAGAATAATTAAAACCATCATTAAGGGTAAACTAGATGAAGAGATAGGGGAATTAACGTTGCAATAAATAGAACACTTTGGAGAACATATATTATAATAAATAATGTGCATTAAATTGACATCAGAATGACATAAATAATATAAAGGAATGTGAATACTAACTTAAAAGATATTAAAAAGCATAACATGATGCATAGTAGATAATAAGGGGCAATTGATAATATTAAAAATGTTGATAACAATAAAATGCATAAATAAATAATATTAATAGATTAAAACATAAATAAAAAATATAAAAAATAATAAATAATAAATAATATAAGATATCACATGGTGAATAACTTAGCTAAATCATATAGATGTGTGATATACGCAGGATACCTTGAGGACGGCTTCTCCTGAGGTTAAATACCCAAGTACTGCATGAAAAAAAAAAAAATATATATATATATGTGATATTGACTATTAAAAAAGTTGTTACTGGAGACTTCTTTTTTGAAAAAACACAAGCTGTATTATAAAAGTACAATTGTAAGCATATGATACTAAACAACTCCAAAAAAAGTATCCGTAGGGGAGAGGAATGATAGAGACGCACTGAAATGTGTTTAGGAGAGAGTGCTTCTATAGCCTGTCAGACATAATACGCTTGTGCCACCAGCACCTGAAACAATAGATAAAAATATTGATAGAAATTGAGAAATGAAGGCGAAATGAGAAATAATCCTTGATCAGGCCATATACAGTAATCAAAGTAAATCAGTGTCCAAAAAGAATAGAAATTTTAAGAAACGGCATTTACCGTGCCACATGCGGGTGCGCGCCGCATGCATGAGATATAACCCTTCAGAAAGAGCCTGTGAATGGGACCTACGGACAGTTTTCAAATGATGTAGCAGTATACAAAGCCAAATATGAAAGTGTTATAATGTTATAAGGAGGTTTTGAACATGTCATTTAAAGATATGGAATCCGACGGAGCATATGACAAGTATTAAACACGATGATATCTCCGATCAGGTAATGTGTGTTATACCTCGTAAAGGAAGTGAAACCTCACACTTAAGTTTAGGTAAACTGAACCGGGACATGGATACACCCTAAAGTGTACATAAACATACATATTAAAAACGTAGCACTTACCAAAAGGTTGTTTTGATTATACATATGTAATAATCAGGTAATTTAAAAACCAGTAAAATTGTCGGCACTGCAACGACAGAGTAAAAAGTTCAACACAGGAACTGCATTAATAGTCTAAGACAGCCGAATTCAATATATGTACAAATAAATAACAAAGATCCTTTGAAAAGAATTGCATATCTAGCAGAGATCAAACCTGTGAAGGGAGTTCCGTCGGTAAGACTAATCCACAGCAAAGATTGCACGCAAATGAAAGAAGGGGACAAGTGAGAACAGATTCTTTTAAAAACGCCGATTTTCCCGCCAAAAGGAGAGTGACTCGATACTGTGGGAGGAGTTTCAGATAAAAAAGTTGTAACTACTCAATATGATATTTCTACAAAAATGTGTGTAAGAACTAACTTACAAATATTATATATAACTAAAGGTGTGACGTCACATACTTTGAATTGATGTAAAGGGAAAAAATAATAAATAAAATAGTTGCATTGAGGAACCATTACTTGTATGTGTACATAGAATACAGTGTATTAATTAAGTCTACTCCAAAAAAACTGCGAGATCAACTTCCTGATTTAGTCCATGTGGTTCTAAGGTGTTCAACTCATAAATAAAGCGTTGCTCAAATTTCAACAAAGTTTGATCAAGATTCCCACCTCTCCAATGTGGAATAACTGTTTTAAGAACCGCAAATTTTATATCACTAATGGTATGTTTATATTCTAACCAGTGTGAAACTAATGGTTTGTCGGCCTGACTCCTCTGTATATTGCTTCTGTGTTCTATTATACGTATGCGGATCTGTCTAAGAGTTTTGCCTATATATAATTTATTACATGGGCATCGAATGAGGTAAACAACATTAGTGGTTCTACAATTGGAATAATTTTGTAAATACAGTTTCCGTCCAGAGGGAGCATGTATGAAAAATTTTTTTACTGTGATAACATGTGTACAAACTGAGCACTTGCCACAGCTATAATGTCCCTTAACTATGGGGATGTTCAATTTGATCTTGAAAAACGGAAATTTGACCAGAATACAGTAGAATATAGAAAAGGTGTTAGAGAAAAAAAGATTAAAAAATTGAAAAGGGATGAAGAAGATTATAAGTCGAACACGGTCTATTATTGGACCTATAATAAGTCGGATTTTAGAGATAGGAAGCGCAGTGTTTCATATAAGAGAGCCTACTCACCGAAACAAAGACAAAAAGATCGCTTTAGAGATAAGGCGAAACATAGATCCCTATCCACAACTCCAGAAATAGAAAGGAACAATAAAAGAACACGGCGTCATTCCCGTGAAGAGATCAATCCATCAGCTTCTTTATTCTCGAATGAACGACGCTCTCCTAGGGTTAATAACCAAGTTCCTAGACGGGATTTTCAAATGGACAAGTTATGGGAAAAAGGAAAACGAGATTTGTCCCCAAGGTCACCGCAACATCGACAAAACCAACCACGATATTCACCAAGCAAACAGTATCCAAAAAGATATTATACAGATTCTTCAGCATTTTCAAGGTTTCCATAATCAGATGGTTTTAGTTACATTTGATATTAGATCTCTGTACACAAATATTCCTCAACGTGCTGCGCTAGAGGTATTAGCAAACACTCTAATTAAGAGACCAAAACCGGTACGTACACCAACTTATTTTCTCACCCAACTTGCATCTCTGGCAATGACAGAAAATTATTTTTGTTTCAAAGGGGTTTTTTTATAAACAGATAAAAGGGGTGGCCATGGGGTCCCCTATGGCACCGGACGTGGCAAATTTATACGTCACTGATTTTGAAGCCAGATTTTTGAATTTTCATCCATATCTATCCAATGTTTGTCTTTGGAAGCGTTACATCGATGATGTTCTTGTAGTATGGGATGGTACGGTAGAAACACTTCACTCTTTTCACATCTGGCTCAATTCATTAGATCCACACTTACAGTTTGAGGGTACATACAGTACGGAAGAAATTTCATATCTAGACATATTGATCAGAAAATCCTCCACAGGTTTCTTAACCACCTTATATCGTAAGCCAACAGACCGTAATACACTACTCAAGTATGATAGTCACCATAATCCATCTCTCAAGAAGAATTTGCCCATTAGCCAATTCTTAAGGATTAAACGTCTATGCACAAACAATGAGGATTTTGAATTTCATGCCAGTGATATGAAAAACAGGTTCCAACAACGAGGTTACCCCCAATCCTGTATACAGAATGCCTACCAGAGAGCACGCATGACTGATCGTTCTACACTCTTGACCAAGACAACACAATTACACACAGAAAAAATTGTCTGTGCTTTAACCTTTTCAGGACAATCCAAGGCTATTGTGGATATCCTCAAACAAGAGTGGCACCTCCTTACCACTATACCTTCCTTTGCTACCAAGCGACTAATGGTTGCCTATAAACGTTCCTCTAACTTAACTAATCTTTTGGTTCCCTCTGCGCTTCCAGCTCCCAAACCGTCGCCCATAGTTAAGGGACATTATAGCTGTGGCAAGTGCTCAGTTTGTACACATGTTATCACAGTAAAAAAATTTTTCATACATGCTCCCTCTGGACGGAAACTGTATTTACAAAATTATTCCAATTGTAGAACCACTAATGTTGTTTACCTCATTCGATGCCCATGTAATAAATTATATATAGGCAAAACTCTTAGACAGATCCGCATACGTATAATAGAACACAGAAGCAATATACAGAGGAGTCAGGCCGACAAACCATTAGTTTCACACTGGTTAGAATATAAACATACCATTAGTGATATAAAATTTGCGGTTCTTAAAACAGTTATTCCACATTGGAGAGGTGGGAATCTTGATCAAACTTTGTTGAAATTTGAGCAACGCTTTATTTATGAGTTGAACACCTTAGAACCACATGGACTAAATCAGGAAGTTGATCTCGCAGTTTTTTTGGAGTAGACTTAATTAATACACTGTATTCTATGTACACATACAAGTAATGGTTCCTCAATGCAACTATTTTATTTATTATTTTTTCCCTTTACATCAATTCAAAGTATGTGACGTCACACCTTTAGTTATATATAATATTTGTAAGTTAGTTCTTACACACATTTTTGTAGAAATATCATATTGAGTAGTTACAACTTTTTTATCTGAAACTCCTCCCACAGTATCGAGTCACTCTCCTTTTGGCGGGAAAATCGGCGTTTTTAAAAGAATCTGTTCTCACTTGTCCCCTTCTTTCATTTGCGTGCAATCTTTGCTGTGGATTAGTCTTACCGACGGAACTCCCTTCACAGGTTTGATCTCTGCTAGATATGCAATTCTTTTCAAAGGATCTTTGTTATTTATTTGTACATATATTGAATTCGGCTGTCTTAGACTATTAATGCAGTTCCTGTGTTGAACTTTTTACTCTGTCGTTGCAGTGCCGACAATTTTACTGGTTTTTAAATTACCTGATTATTACATATGTATAATCAAAACAACCTTTTGGTAAGTGCTACGTTTTTAATATGTATGTTTATGTACACTTTAGGGTGTATCCATGTCCCGGTTCAGTTTACCTAAACTTAAGTGTGAGGTTTCACTTCCTTTACGAGGTATAACACACATTACCTGATCGGAGATATCATCGTGTTTAATACTTGTCATATGCTCCGTCGGATTCCATATCTTTAAATGACATGTTCAAAACCTCCTTATAACATTATAACACTTTCATATTTGGCTTTGTATACTGCTACATCATTTGAAAACTGTCCGTAGGTCCCATTCACAGGCTCTTTCTGAAGGGTTATATCTCATGCATGCGGCGCGCACCCGCATGTGGCACGGTAAATGCCGTTTCTTAAAATTTCTATTCTTTTTGGACACTGATTTACTTTGATTACTGTATATGGCCTGATCAAGGATTATTTCTCATTTCGCCTTCATTTCTCAATTTCTATCAATATTTTTATCTATTGTTTCAGGTGCTGGTGGCACAAGCGTATTATGTCTGACAGGCTATAGAAGCACTCTCTCCTAAACACATTTCAGTGCGTCTCTATCATTCCTCTCCCCTACGGATACTTTTTTTGGAGTTGTTTAGTATCATATGCTTACAATTGTACTTTTATAATACAGCTTGTGTTTTTTCAAAAAAGAAGTCTCCAGTAACAACTTTTTTAATAGTCAATATCACATATATATATTTTTTTTTTTCATGCAGTACTTGGGTATTTAACCTCAGGAGAAGCCGTCCTCAAGGTATCCTGCGTATATCACACATCTATATGATTTAGCTAAGTTATTCACCATGTGATATCTTATATTATTTATTATTTATTATTTTTTATATTTTTTATTTATGTTTTAATCTATTAATATTATTTATTTATGCATTTTATTGTTATCAGCATTTTTAATATTATCAATTGCCCCTTATTATCTACTATGCATCATGTTATGCTTTTTAATATTTTTTAAGTTAGTATTCACATTCCTTTATATTATTTATATGTCATTCTGATGTCAATTTAATGCACATTATTTATTATAATATATGTTCTCCAAAGTGTTCTATTTATTGCAACGTTAATTCCCCTATCTCTTCATCTAGTTTATCCTTAATGATGGTTTTAATTATTCTCTGCTCAGCCCTGCGTTTGTTTGTTTTGTTTCGATGTGAGTTTTAACCAATTTTAAATGATTGTTTAACTATATGTTTATCATCAAGTGTACATGTCCTAAGGTGTTTCCACTTTTTATGTTATAGGAATATTTTGTCTTTTTAGTATGTAACATGCCAGGTGTGTCATTAATATTTTTATTTTAACATTATTTTTATTCTTATTTAATATTTAATATATTTTTGCATTTATTGTGTTTATTAAATTAGATTTGTAGCCCTTCCCCCTGAAGAAGGCGTTGCCGAAATGCGTTGGGGTTTTATACAATAAAGAAGAAATTGTTCATCCGACGTCTCCTGCTCCTTGTGTCTCTGTGATCCCCTGCAGGAGCCCCTGCTCCCTTTGTGTGCCACCTTCCTCCAGTCAAACAGTGTCTATCCAACCCCAGTCAGTCGCTGAGTACTTACAATCTAAAATTATAAAAACAAATTTTACGCAAAGCTCCACACCGTGCCTCCTCCCCCAGATACTTCAGCCATTGACAAAATTCACCTCTCCGACAGAGAAGTACATTGCTGACCTTATTACCAATCTCAACACCACTACGGCGCCAAATGATCCTTGTCCTGCCCATTGGATCAGATCGATGCATATAGAACTTAGCTCAACTCTAGTCTACATCATGGAACTCTCCTTCTCAACAGGAACATTCCCAGAAATACTGAAACAAACCTCCATACGACCTCTCTTGAAAAGCAACAAACTTGACCCAGAAAAAACAGACTCATACCGCCCGATTTCAAGTATACCCTATCTAGCCAAACTCATAGAGAAGGTGGTTCAAATGCAACTACAACAACATATTGACATATCAGCCCCTCTTGACCCTTCTCAGCATGGATTCTGTGAGTCACATGGTGTAGAGACTCTACTCACTATACTCATCAATACATTATCCAGAGGGATTGACAAAATTGAGAATGGGTTCGCGCTCATATTTCTTGATATAGCGGCTGCATTCGATTCTGTTAACCATGACAACTCCTCTCCCGCCTCCAGGAAAAGGGAATTCACGGCCTTGCCTGGGAATGGTGCAAATCCTATCTCATGAACCGCTGGCAACAAGTACGGATAGGTCCCTCAACATCGGAACCATTCCATCAGCAACAAGGAGTACCCCAAGGATCATCCCTGTCGGCTCTACTCTAACATTTATATGCAACCCATTTGTGATATCATCCGCTCTTTTAACATCTCCAGTCTTATATATGCGGATGATGTACTGATTTTCGCCCCAATTAAAATTAAGCAGCCAAACCTTGCTCCACTTATTGAATGCTTCAATACAATTACTGCTTGGCTCCTGTCCCAAAATCTTCGCATAAATTTAAAAAAAAACGGAAGTCCTTTTCATAACCAGGAACAAAGACTTCTCTCCCCCCGCTTCATTGAAAGTCCGTGACGCTGAGCTCCCATGCAAGTCCGTAATACGATATCTGGGGATTACAATAGACCAGCAGCTTAACTTTAAAGAGCATATAAAGAATACCACTAAGTCCATTTACAACAAAATACGGACACTAAGACATCTAAGACCTCTACTAGCACCGGACGACTTCAGAACAGTATTCCAGACACTAGTAATGCCACACTTTGATTATGCCAACATCATCCTACATGGACTCCCTAAGAGCTCTCTCAATCCTCTTCAAATGGCAATGAACACAGCAGCCCGCGTTCTCTCCGGCATCTCTAGAAAAGAACACATAACTCCCATACTTATGGACCTACACTGGCTACCAGTACAATGCAGAGTCACCTACAAGGCATTAATCCTGTCATTTAAAGCAATTAATTGGATATCTTCCACATCCCTCTCATCACTCCTGATAAGTATCCCCACTAACAGACTAAGAAGATCAACAACCAACTATACGCTATCTATACCACCTGAGTCCATCAAATGTACCCAAACAACTAGAAACAGAGCATTTACATGCTCCTAAGTGCTGGAACAATCTCCCACCTCATATAAGATCAATTACTGACCTCTCGCAATTCAGAAAAACTATTAAACATCACCTTTTCTGCCTTTATTTTACCCACACTAACCTAGTACACTCACATCCAACACCTTTTCTCACCCACACAGCATCTGACATACCAACATAACCCTCAGTGACTTACAAAGAATCCACCATCAAGAACATTACGATAACTACATTACGATTCTATTACATAATATAACTTAAATAATCTATAAGCTCCTTTGTTTGAACTGTATATAGTTAACCTGTTACCTCCAAGTTACAATCCCTGTTATAATGTGAGCAAAAGATCTTGTTCTAATGCAAATGTTGTTACAATGTAAACCGCACTGATTCTAAATAGCGCGGTATATAAGAATTTGTAATAAATAATAATAAATAAATAAATAAATAAATTATTGGAAACAGCCACACTATTATCCCACACATCAATGGCAAGAGGGAAAAGGCATGTAGAACAAAATCCATGCAAAATAGAAGCAAGCCAGACACCAAATGCTGGAAAGCAATGAGCACAAATGCTCGAAGCCTAGCCAAGAAAGTTCCTGACCTGGAACCCTAATGGTGGTAAAGGACTTGGACATTGTAGCCATTACAGAACATGGTTTCATGAGTCACATCAATGGGATATAGCCATAGCTGGCTATAATTTATTTAGGAGAGAAAGAGAAGGCAGAAAAGGAGGAGTAGCAGCCCTATATGTCAAAAGCAATATTAAAGCTGATGAAATGGAGGGAACGTGGGGAAAATAAGTGCTGTGGATTGTGTTGAAAGAGGAGATGGCACTGTCATCCATGCTGTTGTAGACTACAAGCCTCCAACTGAAACTGAAGAAAATGATAAGAGACTTGATTACTGATAATACAAAGGTAGCCTTGAAGAGGAAAGTGATCATATTGGGGACTTTAATCTACCCAATGTGATCTGCAAATCTGGAAAGAAGTAAAAAAAAAAAGAATTGTGGATGCCTTCCAAGATGCATTGCTTAGACAAATGGTGATGGAACCGACCAGGGAAAGTTTGATGCTGGATTTAGTACTCACTAATGGAGACAGGATGTTAAATGTCCGAGCGGGTGCCCATGTGAGCAGCAGCGATAAACGCCAAGGCAGAGTCCAATCAGAGCAAGCTCACAGTCCTAGACTTCAAAAAAGTGTAGTTACCACCTGTAACAGGTGTTCTCCAGCAACAGCAGGAATCAGTCCACACATATGGGTGATGTCAGCGCCAACAGAGTCCACGCAGAGCATTTCCCCAGCTTTCAAAGAAAGCCTTTGGGAATGCTACCATGTATGCGTGATCCCCTTCCCGCCCAACGATGCCATCTTGCTCAGTCAGATCACATAGCTAAGAAGGCAGTCAAACATAAAACAGAAGGACGGCAACTTCAGAACACTGATGCAAGGAATGATCACCCCACATATCGACTATTGTAATAGTCTACTCCATCGCCTACCAAAACAAACACTCCACCCCCTGCAAATAGCACAACACATGGCAGCACGTATCATCTGTAACACACACTATTTAGATCATACTACACCCGTACTACATGCACTTCATTGGCTCCCAGTACAGAGCAGAATTAAATATAAACTGATCATGACAATGTTTAAAATCATTAAGGAACTGGCTCCATCTACTCTGTGCCAGTTAATAAAGCACAGTTACTTACCTGTAACAGGTGATCTCTGGGAACAGCAGGAATAAGTCTTCACATATGGGTACGTCGGTACCGACGGAGTCTGCGCGGGAACGCTTCCCAGCGTCCAATCAAAGAGCTTTTGGAAGCATCCAACCATGCCTGCGTGCTGCCTTCCCGCCTTTCCCAACTGCCTCTCCTCAGTTAAGTTTTAAAGCTGAGACAAAGAGAGAGAGAGAGGAAAGGAAAGATAGACAGAGATACAACTCCTAGGGAGGTGGGTGGGTTGTGAAGACTTATTCCTGCTGTTCCCAGAGATCACCTGTTACAGGTAAGTAGCTGTGCTATCTCCAGGAACAAGCAGGAATGAGTCTTCACATATGGGGACTCCCAAGCTGAGATGCCTGGAGTCCCAGCATGTTATAGGTTGGAACATGCTATCCTGCACAACACCAGGCATCCTGAGGATGGAGGGTAGGAGTTGAAGAAAGAAAGGTGCTGTGGAACAGCTAACCTAGCATAGGACTGCAGAAAAGGAGTCCATGTGTGGATGATAAATGTCATCAATGATATTGCAAAGAAATAAATTGCAATAGGGACCTCCCCTAACAGGACTTTAGAGAAGTCTGGAGGTTCATGGGATCTACTGGGGAACCCAGTAGAGGAACCTCAAGAAGGACCTCACTATAGTGGAGGTAGGAAACCTGTAGGAAGAATAATGGAGGTCAGAATCCTGAAAGGGAACAGGGAACCCCAGTAGGAAAAACCTGGGGTAGTACAAAAAATGGTGGGCCTTCAGCAGAAGGCTTTATGATAAAAAAACTGAACTCTTTTGGCAAAAGAGTGGCTCACTCTTAGGAGCAAAAGAGAAAAGCTAACCGATTTGGACAAACAGGCTCAGTCCTTGTGGGGAGAAAGGGTATGGGAATCTCTTGTATCCCAAAGAAAGGACAACGCCGGAGGTGTTAGCCTGGGAGTAACTGAAGATCCGCAATATCTCTCCTAACTAAGTCAGCTGAGAGAGATATTGGACATGGAGAGCTTCAGAGGTAGCTAAACCTTAGGGTTATGGTAGGTGTTAACTATCATCAAGTGGTTGTGAGTGTAGGATCCCAAAACATGCTGGATAGCATAGTATGGGTAAAACCCTTCTGTCAGAATTATATGGCTATATGAGCCTGGACAGTCAGGTAGATAAAGCAGAATACATATCTACCGATAGTAGAATATCTCAACATATACATATATATATACACATATACATATATATATATATATATACACATATACATATATATATATATATATATACACATATACATATATATATATACACATATACACATATACATATATATATATACACATATACACATATACATATATATATATACACATATACATATATATATATACACATATACATATAACATATAGATATATGGGAATATATCTATAGTGAGAAATAAAGGGTATAAATACTCACACATGATAGATATAGACATCTGTAAAATGTGTGGTATAGGTATGAATATATATATATATATATATATACCTGTATATGGAAGTCTGCAAGAGGCGGACAGAAATATGTCCACAAGGCATTCACATAGGAAAAATGTGGAGAGGAAAGATTCATCTAAGAACAAGAAGGTGGAACCTACTTGAGAAGACATCTAGAGAATCAATTCCAACTGGTTATGGCTACAGGGATGCTAGGTAGTAGAATAACCAGGATGGTTACATGAAAAGCAGAGGATGATATCAGTCAGCAGCCTGCAAGTCCTGAGTATTTTAGAACTCTAGCATGGTAAGTGAAGAGAAGACGCATAGGACTGAGATACCATGGTGACCTGCTTAAGGGCAAAAGGGTATCATGCGTTCTTACCATGAGGACGAGCTGGAAGGAGGAATCCATATTCCCTATTGGAAATACTATGAACCAAAGAAGGGAATTAGCAACTCCTTAAGCTTTCACGTAAGAGTAGGCCTATGTGCGTTATAGTAAAAAAGGAGAACTTTTCCAGTCATGGCAGATATGACTGAAAAAAGCCTTTTTCAACCATCTAGTATAGCTGTTGGAGAAAAAACCCCCATGCTCTCTAGCAAGGGCCCATAGTGGAGAGCTCCTCTGTAGAACTGCAGAGAGCATTATGCAGTAGAATGAGGAGATAGAACTGGCTACAGAAAAGCCAGTAGCTATGTCAACTATGCTGCCAAACCCATGGGAATGGAGATGGTAGAAAGAGAAGACAATCCAACAAGTTTGTAGTGAAAAGGTTTCCAAGACAGATGACAGCACTGACTTGGAGTCACTACTAAAACTAGACAGATTATTATTGGAGGACAAATCTGGTTACTGGTGGACAAGAACCAGTGGTAGAAACAAAGGCTCCTGCATTGGTAGCTGCTTGCCAGACAGCAGAAGAATGGTACTGTTGAAAAACAGACAGGACAGACAAAACAAGAGTAGAAACTCTGGAGGTGTCTGATGAACTGCTGCAAAGCAAGATTGAAAAATAGGAGTGACTCAGAAAGAGAACTCCGCACTAGAAAAGAAAGAAAATTAGAGAGGCTGAAGAAAAGCCCTCCAGTGAGCAATACCACTCTTACAGAGGAAAAAAAAACCCTGGTAAGAGGGTAAAGAAAATGGAGCTGAAGAAAACTTACAATATAGTAAGTTAATAGAAAGGAAAGGAGACATGCTGGCACAGGAAACTATCATTTGATAGTGGATGGACCTCTTTCCCTAGAAGGAAAAGAGGAGAAACCTGTGACCTAGAAGCATGAACATCCTGACAGCTCATAGAGAAAAGATGGATGTCTTTCGGGAAGAGATCCATGGTTAAGATTTAGAATGACAGCAGTGGATTGTCTCTATGGAGAAGAAACAACTGCAGATTGTAATTCCCAGAGTCACAAGCATCTGATGGGTTGATTAGAAACCCTGTGGTTGCTGGGTTTGCTGAGCCTGGTGAGAGGTTGAACCCTGCAGACCAGGACGATGCTTCCCCTGTTTGGGAACATCTGTAGGATGGGCAGATGATGCATAAAACCTTCTTCTCCTATGGGAAGAAAGTTTGGCAGGACATTTCCTACCTACTGGGACAGAAGAAGGTGCAGAACAGCTCCTAGGAACAGGTAAGTCAGTGGAGAACTGAGTAACCTGACATAAAGACTCCTTGTTGAAAAGATTATCTCCAGTGCAAGGAGTATGTCCCAGTCTGTGTTGTGCCCATTTATCCAAGCCTGAAGCTTGGAGCCAGGCTCTACGTCGTGCCCCTATAGTTATAGCAGAAGTCCTGCTAACAGACTCAGAAAAGTCTAGGGAAGCACGAGTAAGAAACCAAGAGATATTCTGGAGATGCTTGAGTAGTGAAGAGTAGTCTGCACTCCTGGACTCTGGAAGGGAAGGAGTAAAAAGATGTAATTGCTTTGTGACCTCCTTAAGAGATAGACTCATATAGAAAATATATGAGAGAATTCTTGCAGAAAGCATAGATGTTTGGAAGGCTTGACGTCCAAAGTCATCAAGTATCCTAGATTCACGACCTGGCGGATAAGAAGAGTGTTTTTTCTTGCTCTTTACCCGCCTCAATGCTGATTCCACAACTATGGAATGATGAGGAAGTTGAGTCTTCTGAAACCCTGGAGAGGGGGGCACCTGATATAAGAGATCAGTTGCTCTGGAAGGTGGGGGTACCCTTAAAGGTGTTTCCCACATTCCTAGAAGAATATCCTGCAAGGAGTGATGCAAAGGAAGCATTATGTTCTCCTTTGCTTTGGTAGAAAGAGAGGCCTGTGCAGGATCATGTCCTGGGATAGGAATGGCAAGAGATCTTGCTATATCCCGGAGGAAACTCTGAAAAGAGGGTTCCCAAATAGGAATTTCCTTTGGACAGGTTAGATCCGAAGAACTAGCCTGAGCACCGACAGAGCTATCCAGATATATAGGAATAGAAGATCCCGCACAGTGCAATGTGGAATGCTTAAAGGATGGACGCCGGTACTGACTGTCAGGAGCAGCGACCGACATTACCACATTGTCCATGCCAGGTATCGACTCCAAGCTTGGCATAGAAGGGAGCGATCCTGTTGAAAAAAGCATGACAGGAGTTGGCCACGATGGTACTGTGGATACCGGTACCGATGTCAGAGTCGAGCCTGACAAAGATATCGGAGCAGTCATCGCAGACCGTTCAATCGGTACTGAGGCAACCGAAAACGTCCGGGTGCTATCCTCAGTACCAAGCCACCGGTATCGGTATGATATTGGTACCGAGTCTTCCAGACTAGAGAGCGATTCTAAACTGGGCATCGAAGACACCGACCGTAAGGGTAATGAGGACATCGGCACCGATTTCGGTAAAGTGCCTGATACCGGTGAATGAAGGTCAACCAATGGCAACTCAGTGGGCCTCGAGGGAACCGAGAGTTGCGGATCTGAATCATCGGAACCGAGCCTTCGGTACCGAGAGCCGGTACCAAGGCGAGTCGGTACCCAGTCCTCCAGACTGGAGATTAATTCCAGACTCAGCATCGAAGGAAGCGAGGCTATCGATGCACGTCTGGAGGGTACCGACGCCGGTGATAGTATTCGGTGTTGGTACCGATATTGGAAGGTCAGTCTGGAGCGTATCCACCGGTCCTGAAGGCACCGAGGACGCCAGATGACCATCCCTGGTGAGGAGTGTTTCATCCAACACCAGTGCCGATGTCGGGGTATCGGTACCGCTCGAAGCGGATGCCACCACCAGACACGGCTCAGGTATGTTCTGTGAGGGGTGAACCCCAGGAACAACCTGAAACTCCTCAAACGCTTTGGAGACCGAAGACTCCCGCTGGGGTTTTGAAGCCAGTGAGCCCTCGAGGGCAAGGCCGGAGCAGTCTACATGCTGTGCATGAGACCTACCACTCGAGGGCTGGCTAGTCTTAACAGACTGTTTGTGGGTTACCTGATGCTGTGTAGAAGAAGACAGGGACGGTGCCCCGAAGCTGGAGGGAAACCGTGTATCGAGGGAACCTCGATATTGAAAACTTCTTCTCACCAAACTGTTGTCAAGACCCAAACAGGTTAGACACCGATTTCGAGTGTCTAAAAATAAAGTTGTACCGCCACAGTGTGAACATTTCTTGAAGAAAGTGGCTGGCGGTTCCATGAAGGAAAAAGAAGAGGCCTAAAAGGCCTAAGATACCGTGAGACACTATGAAGAAATATATTCCTTGAAGAAGGAAGATTTTACAAGAAAGAAAAGAAAACACCGGCGGTACCGGTGTCGTCGGGAAGACAGCTGCGACCACACCACAAGAAAAATAAAGAAATAAAACAAGAATTTTCTGCGGTGACAGGAGGACGTCCTGCCGTCTCCGCGGATAACGAAAACTGAGGAGAGGCAGTTGGGAAAGGCGGGAAGGCAGTACGCAGGCGTGGTGGGATGCTTCCAAAAGCTCTTTGATTGGACACTGGGAAGCGTTCCCGCGCAGACTCCGTCAGTACCGACGTACCCATATGTGAAGACTCATTCCTGCTTGTTCCTGGAGATAAAAAAACACCCAACAACTGCCACAGATGAGGCGCTATGAATAACACACTACTACTCCCTACCGAATACCGAAACACACAAGCAACAGAGTTTTCGAGTACCTCTCCCCGATGCTCTGGAACTCCTTACCAGAGAGACTTAGAAACATTTCTGACCTCTCCTCCTGTTGCACACAAGTGAAAACCACCTTATTCATAGAATACTTCAGACAAAATGAGGTAAACCCAACTGCTGACCCGGCCTAATCCGGCTGACCATTATGTAGCCCCACACTATTCACTCTCAATCCCTACATACACTCCCTTACCTTTACCCTGTTACCTTACCACACTGAAAAAATCCCTGTAAAGTAAACATACAATTGAAAACATATGATTTCTCATGTCTGGATAAGCTTTAAACAGTTAACTGTTATACAATCATGTACATACGTTTGATTGCTTCATGGTCACATGTGACTTTCGCATTGTTCAATTTAATTCTGTTGTTCTATGTAAACCTCTGATTGCTCGATATGGCGGTATAAAAACCGCATAAATAAACTCCAAAGGGAGGAGGGAGGGTTGTGAGGACTGATTCCTGCAGTTCCCAGAAAACACCCGTTACAGATGAGTAACTACGCTTTCTCCAGGAACAAGCAGGAAGTAAATCCTCAGATAAGGGGCTCCCTAGCTCCAGGCTGCCAAGGACCGAACGACGACAGCAGCAATGGCAACCGTGAGTTGAAGAGTTGAATTCCCGCTGAGAGACTCTGCAAGACCATAATGTCCAGCAACACTATCACTACGGTAGCCTGAACACAGAGGGTCGGATGGCAGGAGTTGCCTATACTCCAAGAATATTACGCGGCACTGCCTGACCAAAGGCACCGTCCCTGGGGGACTCACTTTCCAGGCAGTAGTGTGCTGCAAATGTGTGAATGAATGACCAAGTGGCGGCTCTGCAAATATTTGTCATAGGCATAGAATGGAGATGGGCCACTGAAGTGGCCATCACCCTGACACGATGCGCTGTGATCCAGTGTTCCAGGGAGAGGCCCGCCTGCTCATAGGCAAGGGCAATGCAATCCACCACCCAAGAGGATAAGGTACGCTTGGTTACAGGGAGCCCCAGTCTGCTGGGGTCATAGGACACAAAAAGCTGAGGTGCTTTGCGGTGGCCCTGGGTCCGATGCCAATAGAAGGACAGGGTCTGTTTACAGTCCAGTGTATGGAGAATGAGCTCCTCCCCGCTGGCATGAGGCCGTAGGTAGAAGGTGGGGAGTACCACCTCCTGGTTGAGGTAAAAAGGGGATACCACCTTTGGGAGGAACTTAGGGTGAGTGCAGAGCACCACCCTGTTCTTGAAGAACCTGGTGTAGGGGGGGGTCCACCACTAACGCTTGGAGTTCGCTCACTCTGCGAGTTGAAGTCAGGGCCTCCAAGAAGGCCAAATTCCAGGATAGGTATCTGAGGTTGAGAGGAGCCAAGGCTATCCTCTCAGCAGCCAGGCCGTTAGAGTCAATGACCCTACATTGGGGTGCAGAAGGGAACCCTCCTCCTGAGTCAGGAGGTCTGGGATTCGACCCAGGGGTACTGGGAGTATCGCTGCCAGCGAGAGCAGTAGTGGGAACCAGGGTTGCCTGGACCATCTGGGAGGGATCAGTATCACCAATTCCCTCTTGTTCTGAATTTTGAACAGTCTTGGCGACCAGGAGAGTCAGTGGAAATGCATACAGCAGTCCCTTGAACCATGAGATTAGGAATGTGTCTGCTGCTATCCTCTGTGGGTGCGGCTTCCTGGAGCAGAAGCGAGCCAGCTGTGCGTTGTCTGGAGAGGCGAAAAGATCCATCTTGGGCCAGCCCCAAAGGCGGAAGAGCTTCTTTACCACTGCAGGGTCGAGATGCCACTCATGAGGGCGCAGGACTGTTCTGAGTCTGTCTGCCAGGTAGTTGTCCTGGCCCGGGAGGAAGACTGCTCGCAGAAGCATTGCAAAGCAGAGGAGGGCTACAGCCTCCTGGCAGAGGGAGTATGAACCCTTGCCTACCTGCTTGTTTACATAGAACATTGCAACCTAGTTTTTTATTTATTTACATTCTCTTATATACCGCGCTATTCTGCATCAGTGCGGTTTACATTGAACAAACTGAAATTACATTGAACAGGGCACTATAACTTGGAGATAACTATTTTACAGGGAACATGGGCTATGGAGGGTTAAGTGGCTTGCCCAAGACCACAAGGAGCACCTGTGGGACTAGAAACCCCAGTCCTTCCAGCCCAAGGTTGCTGTCCTCTAGTGGGATTTGAAACCCCGACCTTCCGGCCTGAAGTACCTTGCCCCAACCACTAGGCCACTCCTCCACTCCTAGTTGTCAATCTGGGCTAGTACAGGTCTGTTTCGCAAAAGGGAACAGAATGCACATAGGGTGAGGGCTACCGCATGGTGCTCCAGGAAGTTGATCTGTAACAGAGACGCCACCCTGGACCAGCAACCCTGAGTGCAGTGAAATCTGCAGAGAGCTCCCCGGCCCTGAAGAGAAGCATCTGTGGTCAGGGTCCTCTGCGGTGGGGGCGCCTGGAAGGGCATCACTGCCTGAAGGAGGCCCAGGTTCTGCCACCAGTCAAGGGATCTCACCAGCTGGCGGGAAACACTGAGCCTGTCCCAGTGTCGGCCCGTTGCCTGAGTCAACTGAGAAAATAGTCACTACTGGACTCTCTGCATCTGCAGGCAGGCTAGGGGTGTGACATGGACTGTGGAGGACATGTGTCCCAGCAGGCAAAGGAGAAGGCGAACTGGCACCGTTTTGCGGTGTTGGATCTCCCCTGCCAGCGGTTTGAGGCATTCTGCCTTGTCCTGAGGGAGGAGGGCTCTGGCCCGCACTATGTCCAGCTGAGCACCGATAAACTCTAGGCCTTGAACTGGAGACAGATGTGATTTTGGGTAGTTGATGACGAACCCCAGGTGCTGCAGGAGGAAGATAGTACATTCTGTGCCCTGACTGGCCTCTGTGGCTGTGCCGCCTTTGATGAGCCAGTCGTCCAAGTAGGGGAAGACGAACACCCCTTGTAGGTGCAGATGGGCTGCTACCACTCCTAGACACTTTGTGAACACTATTGGTGAGGAGGCCAGGCCAAAGAGAAGTACCCTGTATTGGTAGTGACCTCCTCCTACCATGAATCTCAAGTATTGCTGGTGAGATGGGTGGACCACGATGTATGTGTAGGCATCCTTTAGCTCCAAGGAGCAAAGCCAGTCTCCCTGGTAGAAGTAGGGCAGCAGTATCCAAAGGGATAGCATTTTGAACTTCTCCATCACCAGGAACTTGTTCAGGACTTGGAGGTCCAGGATGGGCCTGAGACCGCCAGTTCTTTTGGGGACAAGAAAGTACCTTAAGTAGAAGCTCTTGCCCCAGAAGTGCTGGGGAACAGGCTCTACTGCCCTGTCCATTAGTAGACCTGTTAGTTCTGAGAGCAAGAGGGCCTGGTGAAGGAGAGGTCATGTTGCTTCTCATGGAAAATGCCCCATGTGGGCTGGTGAGGGTCTCCAAGGGGGAAGGAGGCAGGCCCCGCCCTGGGAGTCTAAAGCTCCCACTAGGTTGAGCTGGAGTCTACGGTTGGGGGCCTTTAGCTACCTGAGTCCCTCATTAAATTATTTAGCTCTACCTTCTAACCTTGCCGTAGTATTATTTACTCAGCAAACTATGATCTTCCATTGTAATCAAACAAATAACTTGGTCACCACCAGAGCCTAACTATGATACTTCATTAAGTTTGATTACAATGGAAGGTCATAGTTTGCTGAGTAAATAATACTACGGCAAGGTTAGAAGGTAGAGCTAAATAGTTAATTTAATGAAGTATCATAGTTAGGCTCTGGTGGTGACCAAGTTATTTGTTGTTTGGTTACCTGAGTCCCTGGCCTCTGGGCTAGGGTCCCTGCTGCTGCTGGCTTGGAAAGGCTTGGTAGCGGTGACTCTGATGGAAAGGGCTCTTCTTCCTCGAGAAAGTTGGTCTTTTCTCCGAGGTTTTCTTACAGTGAAGAGTAGAGATATTCTTTGAGAGCCTCTGCCTGGTCACCACCTCGGCCTCATCTTGGCCGCCTTGTCTGCCATAAGTTTCCCAAATAGATTCTCCCCAGTGCAGGGGACATCCAGCAGCTTTTCCTGGACCACTGCTCGAGGTCCAAGGTCTGCAGTCAGGCCTGGCGCCATGCACCGATGCCTGCGGCTGCTGCCCGGGCAGCAGCCTCAAACTCATTGCAGGTGGCATGGGACAGGAACTTGGAGCAGTCCCAGATGGTGGCCACCAAGATCTGGAACTGTTGCAGAGGTTCCCCAGCGAGCCCTGCTTAGAAGCCAGCAAGTTCTGGATGAGGCTCTTAAGATACATCCCTATGTAGAGCTCATAGGTTTGTATCAGACAACCCAGCAAGGACCCTTGGAAACACTTACGCCCCAGGACGTCAAGGGCTCTGATTGATCTACCTAGGAATACAGAAGAATAAGTCTTCTGGCTCTTGACTTCTCTATCGAGGACTACACCACCATGGAATTGTGGGAAAGGTGGGCCTTCTGGAAGCCTGGACTCCTCTTCACGCAGTAGATGGTGTTAAGGCATCAGCTGACCACCAGCACCAAGGCTGGGGTCTCCCACATCCGTAGGAGCAGTCATTCGAGGATGGGTTTCACTGTCACCAATAGCGACTCCTTTGGTGGAGACTCATACTGGAGGATCTCCATCTCTTCAGTGTACTGCTCCTCCTCGGACTCAGTGGGGAACGAGAGGACTCGGGCCATGTCCTAGACGAACTTGTGGAATGTCACATCCTCGGGTGGGGAATGGTGTCAGGGAGGCAGCTCCAAGGGGATATCTCGGTGTCAAGAGGTCTCGAGGGAGGCCTCAACATCGGTCTCCCAGTCTGACTCCAAGGCGTCGAATCCGAGGCTCAGAGCTCCCATGCCTCAAGGCCTGCGTCGGGGAATCGAGATCACCTAACCAGTTTCTGGTCAGACTCCCATAAACTAGGCGGGGTGGACAAGATACCTGAGGACTGGGAACGGGACCTCAATCAGTGCCAAGGGCTAGCACCAGGCCGATAGTGCTTGGAGCCTGGCTCGACACTCTGAGACGCCACTGCAATCAGGGGCCCAGTTGTCTGGGCAGATGATGCGGACGAACCTGACATCATCACCTGCTGCATGGTCAGGATGGCAGAGTTACTCTGTTCCAGGGACAGTCATTATGCCTCGATGCCAGAAGGCTCTGCAGCTTTCAGCGCAGATTCCGAGGTTTTCGGGGCGAGCACGTCCTCAACAAGGACTGTGGCCTTGGGGAGCCTCACGCAGTCACCATCGGCAGAGGACTTCTTCATAGGGGGGGGGCGTTGCTCGGAGTCGCCCAAGTCCCACCATGGGATCTTACCGAGTTTCCCCGATGGAACCTCGACTGAATGAGCATTTTTTCTTTTTCTTGCCAGGGTCCAGCATCTTTCCAGAGGAAATGCCGCCATGGGTGTGGCTGGAGGAGTCACAGATGCCGAGCCAGTGAGAGAGGAGACAGCTGAACCAGAGAGTGCTGGAACAGCCAGTGCAGGAGTCTCCCAAGCCAGAGGGGGCATCGACCCGAGAAGAGTGACCAAGCAGGTAGAGGGCAGACGTCACAAACAGGAGAGCTTGCTGGATCCAGGAAGCATTGGGTATACCCCGATAGCAAGGAGCAGAAGGAGTAAAACCTTTCCAGGAAGTGGCTACAGCCCAGCTCAAACTACTGGTGTTTGGAACTCTTGGGGAAAGGCACGCTACAGCCCAGACAGAAAGGCCTGGTTAACAGAGGAAGGAGTGGAAGCTATATACCCCAGAGGAAAAGCTAAGTATACCATTTTCTCTAAAGGGCAAGAGGTGGGCCCGGCCGGGAGAACTAAAGCTAACAGTGGGGAAGAGAATCCTTATTTGAGAGAAAGAGGGAACCTAAGAGAAGCCCCAAACACAGGTCCCCACGACCCTGTTTATGCAGAGCCGCTTCTTGCTATAGGAACTGTTGCCTCCCAAAGAAAGAGTTGTGTCAATAGCAGCCCTGAAGAGTGTTATCCATTTACAGGTCTGGACTGTGAACAAATGCAGTGGGAAAGCACTAGCCAGGAGGTAGAATCCAGTCCCATGGATTGCGCGATATGTCTCTCGGATGAGATAGAATCTCTCTGTTAAAGAAGCAAGCAGAAGCAGTGTTATAATTGCTTGGAAAAGGTTCATCTTTATTTTTGCTGTGAAGAAACAGTTTATTTATGTTATTCTTTATTGCTGTATAAAGAAAAAGGAAATCCATAAGGGAAGGGGAATAAAGCCCAGTTATTGTTTTGGCTGACCACACGGCTACATTCTTTTAGAAGGCAAATCTGCATCGCATGCCCTAGGCGGGCGCCTAATAGGGGCGGTGTAGAGTCACACTTTGTATACATTGTTATACATTATTCTTTTTGTACACATTGTTGCAATTCTAAGACCAGTTAGCTATAGAGATTCATTAAGTTATTCCACAATTCGGCACTCATACTATTTTTATCCCAATTCCATTATTATTTTTTAATTTCAAGTTGTGCATTGCCATGTTGCTCTTTTTAGGATCAAAGTTTTTATGTTCACTATATGTTTCCTTATTTTTTATTTTTTTGGGTGTTCTTAGTTTTTATACCACGCAATTCTGCCGACTTTTAATCACAATATCACCACTTTTTTAATTTCACATTCTTTCCCCTGGGGCTCTCCCTCATACATTATTATTATTCATTTAATAAATTATTGAATTTTATTATACATTATACATGTTTGTTTATATAATTTGTTATCCTGGTCTGGTTCTTTTTCTTTTTTGGTTCTGGGTTTCCTGTTATTTACAAAGTACATTGCAGTTATGATATCATTTTTAGTATTATTTCTGTAAGTATTTATTCTCATGTGCTAATTGTGATATTATAATATCTTTTAGCCTATTAAATCATAGGATCAACTTAATACTACGGGTTTTGTACTCTACTGTGCGTGCCATTGTGTTTTGTGATATCCACAAATGTAAGTATTTTAATAACCTAATATGCTTGGAACATAAGTTTTCCTTCACTTTGTCAATCAAGTCATTGTCTGTCCTTCACTATTATCATTCATATTTTGCATTCTACATATTTTTATTCATTTTTATAATTTATTCTATCCGGTTTTGATAGTTTTTAATATGTTTTAGTTATTTATTTAACTGTAATGTTTTTACATTTTACATGCTGCAAATGTGTTTATGTTTTTGTTATTTATTGTTTATTTGCAGTTCTCAGCCCCAGTGGAGAACCTGGTAAGCTCCTTCACCAAGTCCCAAAGGTACATGCCGATACAGAGCTGTTATGCTTGGATCCGGCAGGGAAGCATCGAGCGCTAGTAACACTTCCTACAGAGGGCGTTGATGATACGGGCCTCCCTGCCTGGAGAAAAAACATAGTTACTCATCTGTAACAGATGTTCTCCGAGGACAGCAGGAATCTGTCCTCCCATATGGGTGACGTCAGCACCGACAGAGCCCTCGCAGAAGCATCCCTCCAGCTTTCAAAGAAAGCCTTTGGGAGATGCCACCACGCATGTGTTGTCCCCTTCCCGCCCAAAGGTGATATCTTGCTCAGTCAGATGACATAGCTGAAAGACAGCAAACATAACTGTGGAAAAGCAGCAACTCCAAGGGGAGGAGGGAGGGTTGTAAGGACTGATTCCTGCTTTCCCCAGAGAATACCTCTTACAGGTCAGTATCTACGTTTTCTCCAGGAACAAGCAGGAAGTCAGTCCTCACATATGGGACTCCCCAGATACAGGCTACCGAAAGACATTGCTTAAAAAAAAAAAAAGAAATCCCTCACAGGGAGCCGCAAGCAGCAGAAATTTAGTCCATCTGCACAGATCACAGTAGGACCCCTCTGTCCGCTGAAACCACTCCAGTAGCCTGAACACAGAAGGGTCGGAGGGTAGGAGTTGCCTAGACACCGAAAAGGTTACGGAGCACAACCTGGCCGAAGGCACTGTACTATCGGGACTCTCTTTCCAGGCAGTAATGGGCTGCGAAGGTATGGACTGAAGACCAGGTGGCAGCCTGCAAGATGTCCACCATTGGGACAGAGCGTAAAATCACCACCAAGGCCGCCATAGCCCTGACACGGTGTGCCGTGATGCGGCCTTCCAGCGGGAGCCTCGCCTGCTCATAAGCAAGGGCAATACAGTCCACCACCACTATGGACAGCGTACGCTTGGTCACCGCATCCCACATCCTACAGGGGTCACAGAAGATGAAAAGCTGAGAAGCTTTGCGATGGCCCTGAGTGCGTTGGATATAAAAGGACAAAGCCCTTTTACAGTCCAAGGTGTGAAGGACCGTCTCCGCCCAACTGGAGTAAGGTCTTGGAAAGAAGTTGAGACCACCACTTCCTGGTTGAGGTGGAAGGGCAATATTACCTTCAGCAGGAATATGGGGTGCGTGCGAAGTACCATACTGCTCTTGCAGAACCTGGTTTAAGGCGCCTCCGCCACAAGGGCTTGAGGCTCGCTAACTCTGCAAGTGGAGGTGAGCGCAACCAGGAAAGTCATCTTCCAAGAGAGGTAGCGCAGGTGGCAGGTAGCCAGAGAATCGAAGAGTGGATAAGTGAGCTGCCCCAACACTATGTTAAGGTCCCATTGGGTTGCCGGAGGGAGAACTGGAGGCTTCAATAAAAGCAGGACCCGAAGAAAACAGGTCACTAATGGCTGGGCCGAGGGGAGCTTGCCATCCACCGGATGGTGGTGCGCCACCAGGGCACTAAGGTGCATTTGGACGGAGTTAGACTGGAACCCAGTTTGAGAGAGGTTGAGAAGGTACTGTAACACCAGTGCCACCGGGCAGTAGAAAGGATCAGCCCCATGCTCGGTGCACCAAACCGAGAACCTGCACCATTTGAGGGCGTAAGTCTTAATAGTAGAGGCCTTGCGAGAGGCCAGCAGAATGTTTTCCACTTCAACTGGAAGGTTCAAAGGGGCCAGAGTCACCCTCTCAGCAGCCACGCTGTCAGCAACAGAGATCCCAGGTTGGGGTGCAGGAGACAGCCTCCCTCCTGAGATAGGAGTCCCGGGGCGGTCCCCAAGGGGATGGGGGTCTCCACTGAACTGTGGAAGCAATGGGAGCCATGGTTGCCCTGGGCCACTGAGGAGCTATAAGGATGAGTGAGACCCTGCAACCGAGGGTCCTAAATAAGGTCTTGGTGATCAGCAGCATAGGAGGGAAGGCATATATGAGGTCTTCTGACCATGAGACCAGGAACGCATCCACTGCCAGCCTGGAGAGGTGGGCCTGCCAGGAACAGAAGCGGGGAAACAAAGTTGTCCGGGCTGGCGAACAGGTCCCTCACGGGTTCCCTCTAGAGATGGAAAAGTCAACTGGCTATCCTGGGGTCCAGCTGCCACTCGTGCAGCAGGAGAACTCTGCTGAGTCTGTCGGCCAGCAGGTTGTCCTGAACTTGGCAGGTAAACTGCCTGCAGGAGGATACCCTGTTGGATTCCGTACGAGCAGAGGACCAGTGCCTCCTGACAAAGGGTTCGAGGCCCCGTGCCCCCTTGTTTGTTAATGCAGAACATCGCCACCTAGTTGTCCATCTGGACCAGCACCGGCTGGTGATGCAGGTGGTGACAGAAGACCCTCAGGGCTAGGTGTATGGCCCAGAGCTCCAGAAGACTGATCTGTTGGGCGCTGTCACTTGGAGACCAGTTGCCCTGAGATCTCCGCAGTAGGCTCCCCAGCCGAGCAGGGAGGCGTCCGTGTCAGGACCCTTCAGGGGCTTGGGGCCTGAAAGGGCATACCCACCTCGAGATGCTAGGCAGACTGACACCAGACCAGAGAATCTGCCAACTGGTAGGTCACAGAAACTCTGTCTCGGAGGCGGCCCATGGCCTGGGACCTCTGGTCCCGGAGACACCACTGCACCGCCCTCATGTGGAGGCGAGCATCGGGGGTGATGTGGACCATGGAGGCCATGTGCCTGAGGAGGCGCAGGAGAAGCCAAGTGGGCACTGAGGGATGGTGCTGTACATCCCGAGCAAGAGTCCTGAGACGAGAGGTCCAGTCCCTGGGCAAGAAAACCTTCGACTGGAGAGTGTCGGTGTTTGCCCCAATAAACTCCAGACACTGTGTCGGGAGAAGGTGAGACTTGGGGAAGTGCTACAGAACTTATATGGTACATGCAGTGGCCTGCTGCACCTCTGAGGCTGTGCCTCCCTCTATGAGCCAGTCATCCAGGTAGGGAAAGACAAAGTCCCCTGGAGCTGGAGAAAGGCGGCCATGATTGCCAAGCATTTCGTGAAAACTCTTGGGGCAGAGACGAGGCTGAAGTGGAGCACCCTGTACTGAAAATTCCTGCGCCCCACGACGAACCGTGGGAACTGCCTGTGATTGGGGTGGATGAGGATGTGGGTATAAGCATCCTTGAGGTCTAAGGATCATAACCAGTCTCCCTGCTGGAAATATGGCAGCAATGTTCCAAGGGAGAGCATCTTGAACGTCTCCCTCACCAGGAATTTGTTGAAGTTGCACAGGTCGAGGGTGGGCCTTAGGCCCCCTGTTCTTTTTGGCCTGAGGAAGTACCTGGAGTAGAACACCTTGCCCTTGAGATGGTGGGGCACTCGTTCCACCGCTTTTTCCTCGAGAAGACCTGCCATCTCCTTCAGAAGGTGGTTCCAGTGGAGGGGAGACGTGGGAAATAAGGGGGAGGTGTCTGAGTCAGGTGGACATGGTAACCCTCCATGACTACCCAAAGTGCCCAGGAATCGGTGGTGATGGACACCCACCTCTGGCATTGAAGGCTAGACGTCCCCCTGTGGGCCTCTCCCCACCATGGGGTAGATAGGCTATGCTTAAGGAGTCAAAAACTCCCCCCTGGCTGGGCCGGGGCCAGAGCCAGTGCCTGGGGTTTTGGAGCCTTCTGCTTGCACGGGCCATACCCATATCCTTTGGTCTGCTGATCCTGTTGGGGAGCCGGGGAAGCCTGATAAGGTGGGTAGTGTCGGTAAGCAGCTTCTTTCCATGGGTAAAAGGACTTTTTACCCAAGCCCTACCGTCAGGGAGGGGCAGCAGTCTTTTTGGAGAGCTTGGTCCTTGTCATGAACTCTATCTCCAGCTTGGCATCCTTACTGGTGATGGGTTTGTCAAAGAGATTCTCTCCTTGGCAAGCAATATTGACCAATTTATCCTGAACCCACTGCTCGAGGTCGGATGACTGTAGCAAACCTTGGCGGTGTGCACCGATTTATTTATTTATTTATTTATGCATGCTTATATCCCGCACTTTTACAATCAGTACAGTTTACATGATAACAACATAATACAGAGAACAGGTATAACGTTACATATAACAGTTATATTATAATAAGTTAATAACTTAACCAGTATATCTCACATAGGAAATTTCAAACGGGTTACAGTTAACGTGGGACCTGGGTATGTAACTATCTACAGGCTTATAGTATGGTTAAAAGTAGGCTACTCGAGCCGCCAACTCAAATAAGTCATAGGCCGCTCTAGACATAAATTTGGAGCATTCACGGCTACTTTGGCCAGGTTCTTGAACCGCTGCAAGGGTTCCTTAGAGAGACCAGCTGAGAACCCGGCGAGTTCCTTCACCAGGTCTCTCAGGTACATGCCCATGTACAGCTGGTAGGCCTGGGTGTGATTGATGAGCATTGAGCCCTGGTAGCACTTTCTGCCAAGAGCATCCAGAGTGCAGGCCTCCCTGCCGGGGGGCACCGAGGAGTGCGTCTTCTGGCTTTTCAGCCAACGTATGACCGATTCACCACCCATGAAGTTATGTGGTAGCTGTGACTTTTGGAAGCCTGGGCTCCGGCGGTCTCAATACATCGAGTCGAGCCGAGCCGTTTGCTCACCACCAGCACCGAGGCCGGTTTCTCCCACATTTGGAGCATCAGCCGTTCCAGGATGAGAGGGATGGGCACCATGAGCAATTCCCACGGAGGAGCCGCGTATTGGAGGATTTCCAACTCATCCGCACAAGGATCCTCCTCTGACTCGGTCAGGAATGCCAGGGCCTTAGACATGTCCTTGACAAAATCAAGGAAGCCCATATCATCGGGTCACATTCGAGGCACAGAGATGGGAGAGTCAGATGGGACATCGTAGTGGCGACGGGTATCAGGGGACTCCTTGTCCTCTGTCTCCCACTTGGAGTAGTCCGTCAAGGACTCGTAGGAGGGCTGTTCCGCGGGCCTCAGGGCCCCCAATGCCTGGCAGCTGGTGCCCAGCAAACTTGCCGGGAATGACTGCGGTCCCGTCGAGCGGGACTCTGACTGCAACCTCGGCCGAAAATCGACTCAAGGCTGAAGGACCTCGAGGATTGGCTCAGCCTCCAGGGACGTCTTGGATGTCGAGGGCACGGACAACAGCGCCCGCTGCTTGTCTATGAAGGCAAACGGCGCTCCAGGGCCGCCATTCTGGATTCCAGACCAGAAGGCTCCGCAACCTTTGGCGTGAGCACTGAGGGACTCGGGCCTGATGCCGGCTCCCCGAATGGGGAATCCTTGATGAGGATAGTGTCTGGGGACCGAGGCCGGTCCGCGGTCAGATCCTTCCAGGGGACCTTCGCAGGCAGCTCCATCTCCGATGGCTCGGACGAACGTCTCGGAAAGCAGACCCGCGCCTGGGGAGCACCCGGCCAGTCAGAGCCGTCCAAGGCCACCGCCTTCGAAGGTTTCTTCTTCTTACTGGGTTCCCTCGAGGGAGACCCCCTTTCTGAAGGCCCATCACAAAGCTCGGGGTCAGAGGGTTCCGCCCAAGATGTCGGGGCCTCAGATGAGGCTCAGGCCTTCGGAGGCACCGGGGACTCGGGGAAAAACTTATTGTGCTGCTGCTGGTAGCTCTTGAGGGCCTTACTGGACATCCTCTTGCAGAGACCGCAGGCTGCTGGGTTGTGATCTGGCCCAAGGCATCGGAGACAGCAGTCGTGTGTGTTAGTCAAAGACATGATTTTAGAGCACCTTTCACACTTCTTATAGCCACTGGTAGCCATGGGGGGAAAAAAGTACCCCTGCGAGGTCGAAGACTCTCCGGGCTGCCAGTGGGAGAAAAAAGGCACGAAGACGCCAGAAAAGAAAAGACTACCAAAACAGGCCGAACTCGATGCTGAGGCAATGAAGTCGGCTGACCAGAAGAGTACCGATGCAATACCGGAGGTGAATATGAAACTCGAGAGAAACAAGTCCCATTCCACCAGCAGGGGAGCGGTGGGTGGCTTCGATAACAGAATGCCCCGCATGAAGCGGGAGACTACTGGCTGCTCCGAGAGAGGCTTTCCCTCGATAGGGAGATGATTAGCCAATATGGCGCTCAAATGAACTCTAAGAGTTCAATTTCAGCCCTTCCCTCGATAGGCGGAGGTGGTACTGGAGAACCCACCAAATGGGGCAGAAGGGGTCAATCTGGTGATCTGAGCACCAGAGAAGCATTTCCATGTAAAGGCGTAAACCCGCCTAGTGGAGTCCTTCCTCGAGGCAAGGAGAATTTCCTCGATCTCCTCCGGAAGGGCCAGAGAAGCTAGAGAGACCCGTTCAGCTGCCAGGCCGTGAGGGATAGGGAGGGTAGGTTTGGGTGCAGTACCCGACCCTCCTCCTGCGTCAGCAAGTCCCTGGCAGAGCCCAGGGTAATCGGAGGCTCCAACGACAGCAGGAGCGGGAACCAAGGCTGCCGAGGCCATGAGGGGGCCACGAGAATCAGCGATGCCCCATCCCGTTGGGCCTTGAACACAGTCCTTGCAATGAGGGGGAAAGGAGGGAATGCATATAGGAGACTGGAGGACCAGTCCAGGAGAAATGCATCGGGGCCCTTCCTGCCCGGGTGCAGCACCGGGCCACAGAAGCGAGGGAGCTGCGTGTTCTGGGGGCTGGCGAAAAGGTCCATCACTGGAGTGCCCCAGTACAGAATCAGCCAGCCGGCCACTCTGAGATCCAGGTGTCACTCGTGGGGGCGAAGGATTCTGCTGAGTCTGTCCGCCAGGCCATTCTCCTGATCCGGGAGGTATGTCGCCTTGAGGGACATCCTCCGTCAGGCGGCAAAGGAGCAGATGAGGACTGCCTCCCTGCAGAGGGAGCGCGACCCCGTGCCCTGCTATTTGTTGATGTAGAACATCGCTACACGGTTGTCGGTCTGCACCAGAACAGACTTCCCACTGAGGACACGGGGCCCTGGGACGGCGATACCGGGGTCACTGGATCGGGCGTTGAGGAGGAGAGGGGGGTCCTCACCAGGACAACCCTCAGGAGATGTGGGGCCTTTGCTGGAGGCCTCCACTTCTCTGCGAGGTACCTTGCGGGACTGCTCCTTGTCTGACTTTTGGGAACGCCAAAGGGGGCTAAGCGACCGGGCGCGGGAGCGCTCACACTTGTCGGGGGTGCCAGACAGCGAATTCGAGGCCACCTTCTTTTTGCGTTGTTCTACCTCAGGGGACCCCTGGTCAGAGTGCCACCTGGAACGCAGTGCTGTAGGGGGAGAAACCACCGGAGGGGAGACGACCGAGGGTGCCATCGGAGATTCTGAGGCAGCCTTTTGGAAAATGTCTTCAGACTTCTGCTTATGGCTGAGCAGGGCCTTAAAGGACATTTTCCTACACAGCGAACAGAGCTCTGGTCATGGTCGGCTCCCAGACACCTTAGACAACAGTCATGAGTGTCCGTAAGCGATATGTTCCTAGAGCATCTATCGCATTTTTTAAACCCGGTGGCCATAGGGGCAAAAACGGCCCCTGCGAGGTCGAAGACCCACACGGCCAGCGGTTAAGAAGGAAAAAAGGGCGCAAAACCCGTAAAGAAAATTTTTTGAAAGTTATCCCAGTAAGCTCCGAAAAAGAGAGCAAGGGGAGGATGGGTAGAGGACCGGTGCAACCGGAAAAAAGTAAAAGAGCCTGTTAAGGCGAGGAAAACGAAACGTTTTCCGAGAGACGAGGACGTACGTCCAAAGGGCTCTGCGGAAAAAAGGGAGACTGAGCAAGATGGCATGCTTGGGCGGAAAGAGGACCCCACATGCGTGGCAGCAATCCCAAAAGCTTTTCTTGAAAGCTGGGGAATTTCTCTGCGCGGGCTCCGTCGGTGCCAAAGTCACCCATAAGTGAGGACTGACTTCCTGCTTGTTTCTGGAGAAACAGTGTGACAAGATGGTGGCCAAAGCCAGAAGGATGCTAGGTTTCATACAGAGAGGGATTACCAGCAGAAAGGAGGCGGTATTAATGCCACTGTGTACAGGTCGCTGTTGAGGGCTCACTTGGAATATTGTGTTCAGTTTTGGAGACTATATCTCGCAAAGGATATAAAAGGACTGGAAATGGTTCAGAGGAAGGCGACCAAAATGATTTGGTGCCTGTGCCAGAAGACACATGAGAAGAGACTTGAAGACCTAAATATATACAGTATACTCTACAGGAAAGGAGGGACAGGGGAGATATGATACAGACTTTTAATTACTTAAATAGTATTAATGAAGCAAAAAACCTCTTACAAAGATGGGGAAGCTACAAAACTAGAGGACATAACATGAAGCTTCAAGGGTGTAAACTGAAAGGCAATGTCAGGAAATACTTTTTCACTGAAAGGGTGGTGGATGCTTGGAATGCCCTCCTGATGGAAGTGGTGGGGGAAAATATAGTGACAGAATTCAAAATGGCATGGGACAGACACAGTGGATCCCTTTATAGCAACAGGGTAAAATCAAAATAACCTTAATTGTCTCAGCTATCTCAACAAATAGGGATGATTTGTACGGAGTACTGGGTATACTCCTATACAAAGGTACAGGGGAGGGGTGAGCTGCACGAAGCAGCAAGGGAACCTACCCTTGCCACAATGCTGGGCAGACTAGATGGACCATGATGGTCTTTATCTGCTGTCATATACTATGTTATTATGAGATCATCTGCCTCAAGTTCTCCTGTCTTTTCTCTCCAACCCATACCAAACAGGTTTTCTCCAGAACAAAGAATATTGGCTAATTTATGTTGAACCCACTGCTCAAGGTCCAATGTCTGGAGCCAGGCCATTCTACGAGCTCCTATGCAGACTGCAGTAGTTCTGCTTGTCGATTCAAAGGTATCAAAGGCTGATCTGGTCAGGAACTTTGAAGTATTTTGAGCTTGCTTGACTATAGTCATGTAAGCATCACGTTTGTCATCTGAGTAAATAGGAGCAAAGTTTCCTAAATCCCTTGAGACATCCTTGAGGTGCATGCCCATGTAGAGGGTATAGGATGTAATCCTATTAGCAAGCATACATGCCTGGAAGTGGCGACATCCAAAAGCATCGAGAGCTCTGGCATCTTTGCCAGATGGCATAGATGAATGAGATTTAGAACTCTTGATGCATTGCATTGCCGATTCCACTACCATTGAGTGGTGCAGTAATTGAGGATTTTGAAACCCCGGGCATGGTGGGACTTAGTATATGGTATCAAGGTGTTTACTAATAGGTGGAACCGTTAGCGGGGTCTCTCACATACATAATACTAAATCCTGTAGGATCCGATGCACCAATAACATTGCCACCTCTTTGGCGTCAAAGGGTATTGGAGGATTTCTAACTCCTCAGCCCTTGGTTCCGTTTCCAATGGTACGGTGATCTGGAGACCCGCTGCCATGTCCCTGATAAAGTCCTGAAAGGACATGTCCTCTGGCGAGGAGGAGAGTGATTGGAGGGAATATCCCAGGAAGCTCTGGAATCCTCCGATGTCTCTTCAGAGTCAGAAGAAAAAGACTCCGATTCAGAAAGGAAATTAAGTATCGATGATCTCGAGCCGATGTTCAGGTCGTGTGATACAGGATTCGGTTGGGTATCGACGGCAGTCACTGGTTCCAATGGAGTAATCAGAGGTAGGGGCCCCACCAACACTGATTCCAACAGAGGAATCAGAAGGAGTGGACCTGCTGATACCTGTTCCAGGGCTGATATTAGAGGCAGAGGCACTGGTGCCGATTTGGAAGCCAGTGCCTGACTGGTTGTGGCTGTCGATGACTTTGGTACCACAGCAGCCAGGAGTACTGCCAAAGTCCTCTTGATAGCTAAGAAATGCCGATCAATGGAGGACACCAATGCCTGGATGGATCTGAGTATGGGGCTGCGTGCCACTGTCCCAGAGCATGGTACCAGTAGCTCTTCAGAGGTTGATGCCTTGGGAGCATCCAGGAGCCCCTTTGTGGCTTTGGAAGGTTTCTCCTCCCACTGAACTGTTTGACCAGCCGGTCAGCATCGGATGCCTCTTTGGGTGCATCTCATGACGGAAGGGTCTTACCTCAATGCTTGGTATCTTATTTCAATGCCCAGGACTTAGTCTTTAGTTTATGTTTGGACTTTTTGGAGACCTGGGAACCAGCTGAAGATGCTTCGACGATGCTGAAACCACTGAAATCAAGTCCGGGGCAAACAGTGAGTCATACTGTTTGGCCTTGCTTGGCCATTTGTTTACACAAAGAACAATTGTGTGGGATATGTCTGGGCCCAAACATTTTGGACACCAGTCATGAGAATCAGTGACTGACAATGTGCCAGAGCATTTAGAACATTTTTTTAAAGCCACTGATATGTTTGTCCATGGTGACAAATGGAAAAAATTTAGGCCAAGGCCTAAGTTGTTGGTGGTGAACTGCATGAAGAGAAAGGAAAAAAGAAAAACCTGAAAGAAAAGTAAAGAAAAGGAAAAATTAATTTCGAGTCCGTTATCAGGAAGGTACCAGCATCGACAGAAAGGCAGAGCACAGATTGAAAAATAAATGGTTTTCGGCAGTGACAAGAATGATGCTTCCTGGTGACTCTGTGGAAAACAAAGAACCGAGGAGAAGAGTTGGGAAGGCAGACACAAGGCAGACACACATGCACACCGGAGGGCTCCCAAAACTTTCCTAATGGACGCTGGGGAGCGTCTCGCACAGGCTCCATCGGTACCGACGAAACCCATATGTGAAGACTGCATTCCTGTTTGTTCCTGGAGATGTGTTATTTTGTGATGCACTTCTTTGATGAATTTCTTTGCTGAATCCTTGAAATTTGAAGTGGAAGGTTTTGAATTAAGTGAATTTGAATTAGCAATTCTGCGGGACTGAAGGCACAGGGTGAAAATGTTTCTATATAAAGTTGAATAAATATAATGAATTTTTGAATAATTTTTGAATAATTAAATATAAAGAACTTTAAGGAGTTTTTGAGGATCACTGATGCATTAATAATTAACCAATTGACCAAAGTATTAATTGCAAAATGGTCTATTGTTGATGATCTGAGATCCTTTTCTCCTTTTTTATATCTAATACGAATTTAACTCTTTGTTTTCAATGTGGAATACTGTTTGCACTGGAAAGGTGGCAAGAGATCACTTATAGGTCAGACTATGGTGAGCCTAGAACAGGGCTCGACAAATCCCGAGACGCCAGGTTGCCATGATGCCTAGAAACTGCACCATGGCATCAGGGATTTCATGCCCCTGAAAGTTCCTGCACCGCAATTGGCGCTGTGCATGTAGCTTGAGGAAGTTCGAGCTGATCTTGCTGTTTCAAGTCTCACAAGACTTGGCACCACAAGATCAGCAAACTTTCGCTACTGCTTGCTCATGCAACATGCAGAGAGCTGCATACATCACTCTCCCCTCTAGAAAGCAGAGTCAAGCTTGGAGCAAGCCTGATCTCCCTTCCACGGCCCTGAAGATATTTGCTTCAGCCATGGCTCACAACATGTGAGGCAGTCAGCAACACTCTTCTCCCTGGCTCCAACCCAAAACGGGCCAAGAGAGCAGCCGTGATGCCAAGCTGATTTGATTTTTTCCTTTTTTTTTTTATAGCCCCGACCACTCCAACAGCTGGCCAATTGCAGGCCAATACCAGACCAGCCCCCAAACCCTTTGGGGCAGTTTCTCCAAATGGGTTAGTTTTACGCATATTGTGACAGTTGCAAACCTCACTTCTAAGCCAGGGTATATGGAGTATCATCTCAGTCTCTCAAATTTACTTTGAATGCTCGGCATAGTACTTGCATCATGCCAAAGACAGCCTCCCTCTGGAATTCATAAGATGTTACGTGTATGGGTAGTTTATCAAGGTGTGCTGGGAAAGCCTTCTTAATCAAGCCTGTGGCAGCCAACATCATGGGAAATAACTTGGTATTTTTCTGTCACATTTTCTTGGTCTCCGACTGCATTTCTTAGTACTTGAAGATTTTCTCCCTCTCAACGCAATTCAGAGAATAGTCACTTGGAACTGACACCTCTATAATAATGACATTCTAGTAATCTTCTCCTTTACCACTATATCCAGCTTCCTCACAACCAGCTTCTCATCAGTTGGAATGAGAGTATCCCAGGTGATAACCTCCTTTTCATTCTCTGTAATTCTCTTAAGGTCATGAACCCAGTGCTTTTCAGGCACAGTGATGTTGCAGTGTTTATAAAGTTTCCAATGGATGAGGAGTGCTACTTTATCGTGCTTTTCTGGATAGAAATTTTGTGCCTTCAGAACTTCATAGCCAGCTGTAAGGTGAGTCACTGTTTCCAGCTCTTTCTTACAGAATCTATGCATGTCTGTTTTGCCATTTTTTTCAATGCTTGCTGCAAACCATTTCATCTGTAATCCACTGTCCTGGGTTGCAACTATCAACCTCTCATATTCTTCAGATTCAGTTCATCCCTCCTTAACCATTCATGAGTCCGCACTTCATCAACCAAGGGTTCCCGAGTAACACACTGTATTTCCCACCGTATTTTTGCATTTGCCACTTGCTTTTCCTCCTTTGCTGATCTAATTCTTTGAAGAGTTTTTTCTCTTTTTTGCAAAGTCTGTTACTTCCTTCCACATGCTTGTGGATTCTCACTCTTTCCTTCTAGTCACCAGAATGCCTATCCAAGAGTTTGATGATGGAGACAGATTCTGGACCGCTCCAGCTACTGGTCCATTGCAGGCCGTGATCAGTACAGCCCCCAACCCTTCCTCTGCAGCTGGCAGTATGCTTATTCAGGCCCCAGGCCACGAAGATAGCAGGCATCTTCCATTGCTCTTCTCTTCCCATGGCCCAAGGCTTCCTCTTAAAACCAATGCTGCATTTTTTCCCTTTTTTAAAGGCATGGTTTCTGATGTACTTTTTTTTCTTTCCAGTCATGATCCCTGAAGCTTTTTTCTCCCCCCCCCCCCCCTCAAGGAAAACAACTCATGCCCACAGCCAGCAGACTCCCCCTTTCAGTGGAAGCCCTGGTTTCCAGATTTTAAAAAATGTTTAAAAATCAATTTCTGTTTTTATTTATTTTATTACCCTTGTTTACAGAGACATTGGATCATGGTTGCAGAGGGGGGCAATGAAAGAGACAGAGAGAGACTGGGGTGATGACTGGGGAGAAATATGAGAGAGAGACACACACTGGGTGATGGCAGGGGAGACTATGAGAGAGACAATGGGTGATGGCAGGGGGGCTATGAAAGAGAACGAGTGTGAAAGGAAGAGGAACAGGATGATGGCGGGGAGGGGCTGTGAGAGAAAGAGTGGGTAAAGGAGGGATATGGGGACTAAGAGAGGGGTTTTTTTGCTTCACATTATTACCAGGCCATGGTGATGTGAAGCAAAGAAGGAAGTTGTCCCTTTATAGCCGCACCCGAGGCACTATTATGCTGCTGACAATGTACTTATTGGGACTGGAGGAAGGGGAAGACAGAGAAGAGTCACTGCTTTCTGTTGGCACCACGTAATGGTACGTTAAGGGCCTGATTTATTAAGCTTTCTTTTTCCATAGAAAATAGAAAAACCTTAAATTAGGCTGTTAAATAGGAGCAGTGATATACCTTTTGGATGGGGGGGGGGGGGGCACACTGTGACAGAGGTCTCAGTGGCCAGCCCCTAAATGTTTAAGCTGGCTCCTAGATTCAAAAAACTTTGTCAAGGCCTGGCAAGATAAAGATGATATAACGATAACCAACTAGTTTAAATGTGGAGAAATCCTGTTATGTAAAAGCAGCAAACACCGTACAAGCTGGATCAGTCACTAGGACATGGAGCTGAAGGGAACTGCACAGGGAAATAATAGCTACCCTGCAGGCTCAGGTATTTGAGCTTGTAAGAGCTGAAAACCTCTTCCCTTGAGAAATATATTGATGTTCCATGATAGAGTATGATGTCTGCTAGACGATTTGAAATTGTAAGACCATGCTTGCCCTGACAAATGTTTGGAAAAACTGGTTTCCCTTCTAGGAGCTTATGAAAAGCACTAATTAAACACAACTAAACTTTAGAGGACTGAATAATAAAGCAAGACTCCAACTGACCTGGAAGATATTTAAGCAGTTTGTGTGTGGGGGTGGGGATCGGGATTGGGGGAAGACAGCAAGATAGCTAAGAAGAAGAAGCAGGATTCACACAATTTGAAATTCTACGACTTCTCCATTTACTCTCACATATTTCCTTCTTCCTTCTCTTCTACCACCTCTGACTCTATTCTTCTTCCATAATACGGGGCTGTGAGAGACCAGGAAGGCACATTTAAAAGGAAGCCGCCGGCAGGACAGAAGATCTGAGAGCCCTACACACGCTGCCATCATCAAAGCTCCCCGATCGGCGTCGAGTGCCTGAGCGGGAACTTTAAACCCTCCCGCTTGGAGGCTCCAGCCCAATTGGGGCTGTGGAAGACCAGGAAAGCACATTTAAAAGGAAGCTGCTGGCAGGCGCACCTGCGCCAGACGGGCCTTGCCACAGGGCCCTTTGGCGTGGCCCTTCAGCAGGAACAAACCAGTTCCAGTGGGGACTCGCGGGCTCTAAGGAATAACACAGCAAAAGAAAGGAAATCCACAACGGGGAGTGCATAACGCAGCAACAGAAAGGAAATCCACATCGGGGAGTCGACAGCTCCTGCACCTATACATTGCTGGTAGATGTAGCACGATCTGCATGGTGTACTGTAGTGATGAAAGCTCCCAGGAAGACATGGAAGTGGAAGAAAATCATAGTTTCCCCTTTGAAATGAATGACAGTTCACTTGTGCATAAGACTTGCAAGCCAGATCAGGAAAAAAACCCAGTTCCCTGCTAAGGTCAGGCCACGCCCTAGCTCAGGGGTGGAGACAAGCTTGCCTGATGATTGGTCACACAGGTGCAGAGAACAGGGAGTGCCTAGCAGCCAACGGTTCTTAAAACCACGAGCAGAGCAGAAAGGGGGAGGAAGGAGGAAGGCAAAGGACAACAGAGAGAGCAAGGCTGAGCATAGCTGGAGGAGAAAGAAAGAAGAAAACTTCCAGGAAAGCAGCTACCTAAGAGGGACTGGAGAAGGACATAAGGAGGCTGAATTTCAGAGCCTGGAGGATCCCAGGAAGAAAGAAATCAGCGCTTGTCTGAGGAACCCTTCCCCAGGTAAAGCTAGCAGTTTCAGAGCTGAGAAATCAACAGAGAAACAGTTTGCTGTTGCTAAGGTCCAGGAAGCAGAGCCCTCACCATCTACTGCTAAGAGGTGGGTGGAAAGTTTTACGTATGGGAAAAGTCATAGCCCTGATAAAAGCAGAACAGCTGAGTCTTCAAAGCTAGAAGCACTGAGAGAGTTGTTTGCTGAGGGAAAAGTTCACTCCCCTAATACAACTGTGCCTTTACAAGCTGAATTGCTGTGGAATCAGTTCCAGGAATTTTTAAAGGAGAGAAAGTGTGGGAGAGTTTGTAACTTTGATAGAGATACCATATATCCTGTTGCCATAGAAGGAATGCAAATAGATTCCTGTTTGCCAAGCTCTGAGTGTGAACCTGTACCAATGGATTGCTCATTGTGTTTAAAAGAAGAGTCTGCATTATTGAACTGAGCTGAGAGACTGAGAAACAATATAGAGAATAAGTGCAGTACCTGCTTAGAATTGAGGAAAGCTAATAGTGTGTTTTACTAAGCTTAATTGCCTTCTGAAGCTAAGAAGTCGTGCTTAGAAGAAGTTTGCTTTGAGAAAAGAAAATCACAGCTGTTGCAAGTTTATCTGTATTTCTGTTGAATGACCACACGAGGCAGTCCTCGGTGTAAGCTTGTGGGAATAAGAACAGCTGAACAGTGAAAAGGGGTTTTTGTTACGTCATTCTCTGTTACCTGATTTATCCTTTTTGCCTTGTTTGTGTATTGAGCTTAAATGCCCTGGAAATCCCCACAAAATAAATTTTCTTGCTGCCTTAAACCACCGACTCACAACTACAATTTGTCCTTAAAGAATAAACTACAAGTCCCAGAATACATCTGGTGACAACAAGGGAAGCTTTATTCAAAAGTGGACAACATAAGGCTGTTTCCTGCTTGTAAGCTCTTGGGCCCAAGCGGAAGCATCGCAGTACCCATGTGGATCCCGCTTCAACCGCATTACCACCTCCTCTGCTACATCACTGCTTGCAAATCTGCATCTCCTACCTAGCCTACGGACTACACTGCTGCCTCATTGCTTGCAAATACATCTGCTACACAGCTTATAGACTGTAGACTCACTAATACCTAATACCTCATTGCTATAAAGATAAAATATGCTGCATAACCTGCTATATATGTATGTACATGTATTGTAAACAACATATACTGCTTAACCTGCTGTAGATAACATGTGCTGTAAATAACATATGCTGTAGTTAACAAATACTGCTTAGCCGCTTTAGATAACATATGCTGCTCAGCCTGCGTAGTCCAATGCAACCTATTTGCTGCCCCACTAATAATCCAGGGCTGGCTTTAGAGACCCCTGCCTTACACCTCTGTCATTTAAGATTGTGGGCAAGGTGCAGATGTCCTAGACATCAAAAGGGTAGATTGAATGTGTCACATTCCTCCTCGATTCTCACCACCACCAAAAAGTTGTCTAATAGACAATATTTTGGTGGTGGTGAGAAGCGAGGAGGAATGTGACAAATTCTATCTAACCTTTTTGATGTCTTGGACATCTGCACCTTGCCCACTCACAATCTTAAATGACAGAGGTGTAAGGCAGTGGTCTCCAAATCCAGCCCTGGAGGGCCACAAACCAGTCAGGTTGGCAGGATATCTCTAATGCATATATATCTCATGCAGATTCACTAGGTATATCCCGAAAACCTGCAGGGTTTCGGACCTCCAGGACTGGATTTGAGTAGCTCTGACATAGAAGATGAGAGTAAAACCAGACGATATAGAGCCTTTAATAAAGACTCATTCATAGATGAAATCATCCCACAACTACAGCAAGAATGCAACACCCTTGACCTAAGCATAGAGAAATGGAACTCCATAACTAATGCAGCATCAGCCCCTACGAGTATAAAACCACAAGCACGAAGGAGACTCAATCCCCCATGGTACTCAAATGATATCAGAGATGCAAAGCGCACTCTCCGAAGACTGGAGAGAAAATGGAGGCAAAACAAATCGCATAACCTTCTGACTCTATATAGAGCCAAGCTACTGGAATATAACAATCTGATAAATGAGCGCAAACAGCAGCACCACACCAACCTAATCATGAAATCTGTCAATAAACCGAGAGAACTCTTTAGCATTGTCCAAAAGCTCATTAGGGACACCATGCAACATTGTACCCACCATCTTGACCCACAGGAATTTGCAGACTACATGAGAGCGAAAAACACTACCCAGACATGCTCCATCACACTACAAACAGATGACCATGAAATGAGAGAGCAACATCATACTTGGGAGGATTTCAGCATACCATCAAGACATCAAGTAGAGGACATAATACATGGGCTCAACACAACAACCTCACCGTCAGACCCCTGCCCAGTGGCTTGGATAAAAGTCACAAGAAACCAGCTCTCCCAGCACATTCACAAAATTGCCAAAGATTCACTCCAACAAGGACACATGCCGCAAGAACCAAAATCATACCGTCCCAACTCCAGCCTACCATTCCTTGAAAAAATCGTTGAAAACACAGTGCAAAAACAACTTCAGGACCACATTGACATGAATGCCCCACTGGACATCCATCAGCATGGCTTTAAACCCCAGCACAGTATGAAAACGCTACTCACTTCACTCTTTGACAACCTCATAAGAGGTATAGATAATATAAAAAATGGATTCCTGCTAGTTTTCATAGACATCTCGACAGCCTTTGACACAGTGTCCCACGCCAGACTACTGCAGCGCCTGCAACAGATAGAACTACACAAGAACACTCTGAAATGGTTCACCTCATACCTGGAAGATCGAATACAACAAGTCAAATGTGCCCAAAAGAAATCATTGCAGTTCCCCATCATGCAGGGAATACCTCAGGGATCAGCCCTGTCATCAATGTTCTTCAATATTTACATCCAACCCATATGAAACATCAAACGACACAAACTCCACTATCACATCTATGCTGACGACATCATGGTGTATGCTCCAATCAACCTACTAGCACCTAACACCACAACAATAACCAAATGCCTTGAAGACATGAATGTCTGGCTCACAGCCAATAACCTGACGGTCAACTACGATAAAACTGAGGCAATGTTCGTCACCAGGAACCCTACCTTCATTCCACCACAGAATAACAGCATTCTAAACAAACTCATAGTAGTCAAAGATGAAGTTAAGTATCTGGGCATCACAATGGACAGAGCCCTGAACCTAAAATCTCATATCGCCAAAACCACAAACAAGGCCTATCAACGTTTGAGGACCATAAAAAAAGATCAAACTACTACTCCGCCAGGACCACTTCCGCACAGTGTGCCAAGCACTCATCATACCTCTGCTTGATTACGGAAATTTGTTATATCAAGGCCTCCCTCAGCAGACCCTACACCCACTCCAAATGGTGCAAAACACTACAGCACGCAAGATCTGAACACATCACCCCCATCTTACAGCAACTACACTGGCTCCCAATGATGGTCAGAGCAAAATTTAAAATAATCTTGATCATCTTCAAAATCATCCACCATCTCTCAGCAGATGCACTACAAGAAATCATAACAAGGAACATCAGTAATAGACCAAGAAGGAACAATAATGACAACATGATCAGCACACCTGCAGGATACCACAAGGCTAAACAAAATACGTCAAGAAGAGCTCCATCACTACTGGCATCCACACTATGGAACTCCCTCCCAACGAGCCTAAGGGCATTAGAAGACATCACAGACTTCCGCAAGGCCCTTAAAACCCTGCTCTTTACAAAAACCTATGAGCAGATAATAACAGTCCCCACCCGAGCGGTATTGCAACTACCCCCACCAACTCAAGAGCAGATATACAACAGTCCCCACCCGAGTGGTATTGCAACGTAACTATCCACGCAACTAGACTCACGAAAGCACCCTCATGCTAAATGTAACCCTCCAATTGTGCTGTCTTAATGTTGTTAAATACCCTCATGTTAAATGTTGTAAAGCACCCACATCTTAAATGTAACCCCAATTGTGATGTGATGTAACCACTTTGATTGTAGGATAAGGTAGCATACAAATCTGTCTAAATTAATACCTGCTAGCCTTTTATTCTTTCACATGCCATTTGTTTTTCTTCATTCACAACTCTGTTCTCAGGGCTAGTGCTAAGTAAATCACCTTTATGCCTGCCTCTGGCTCCTACCAATCCCTGTGAGAGAAAGAGTGGATAAAGGCAGGATGTGGGGGCTTACTGATCCAGACTTACTTGCTGCTCCCCACAACTCTTCCTCCTCCTCAAGTATGTTAAAAAACATGTAATAATCTCATGATACACAATATCAGCATTAGGAAGTACTGATCCTACCCAGCTGACAAGATCTGAGGATCCTCAATGGTCATGCTGCTCAGCCCCACTGACTCTACTTGCTCTTCTGCTCTGCCCAAACTGTGGAATCCTAGAAGAATGATTAGTTGACCTAGTGGTAGGACTGGCTCTGCCCGAATTTTTTTTTTTTTTTTACTTTTTATTTAACAGGTATGTAGTACGTAACAGGTGCAAATCACACCTCTCCAAATATATCAAAATGCAAACTGGTTAGCCCCACTAACTGGAATTTCAGGAAAGACTCAAAACATGGCCCATCATGCAAGTTCCAGTTCCCTTTTGCTTCTTCTAGGGTTAATTTCTCCAAACGGATTAGTTTTGCATATACCATGACCATTATGAACCTCGCTTCTAAGTCAGGGTACGTGGAATATCATTTCAGTCTCTTAAATTTACTGCTAACGCTTGCCGCAGTATTTGCATTGTGACAAAGAGAACATCCTTCTGGAATTCACAAGATGTAACATGTATGGGAATTTATCAAGGTATGATTGGAAATTCCACTTAATCAGGCCTGTGGGAAACATTTCTGTATCTTTCTGCCACTTTTTCTTGGTACACTGTCCTGGGCCACAACTATCAATCTTTCCTCCTTAGATTTCACTTTGCCTCTCCTTAACCACTTGTGTGTCCCTGTTTGACCACCAAATGGCTCCAGGAGTAATGTTTTGTATTTTTCACTGTATTTGCCACTTCTTGTTCCTCATTTGCTGATCTAATTTTCTTAAGAGTTTTTTTTATTTTGTTCTGCAAATTCTGTTTCTTCTTTCCCTGTATATACTAGTAGTGTCTCATCTATTCCTTCTGCTCGTCGGAATGTCTGTCCTAGTTTGATAATGGAGATGGATTCTGGCCGTTTACTTTCATACTGCAACAGTTTTCATGCATTCAAATCTGTTAATGCTGTTAAGTAGGCCCGTAGGCCTACGAGGATCACTCTATACGTATAATCAATTTCTATGAGGCCCATTCCTCCTTCAGCTCTAGGGATGTACAGTCTCAGTATACACAGATTCTTATAAACCACCTCCTAGACATGGAAGAGGTTTTTTTGTTCGAACATCTAGTTTCTCAAGATATTTCAAAGGCCAGTCTACAATTGCAAAACTGATTGATGCCTTCTATCTTATTTTTTTAGGTTAGTGTACTTTTTCAGAATCAACTTCGGTCTCTTGCAAAATTCTTTGCTGGTCTTTTCTCTCATTTCTTTATGTTGAATTGTTGTTCCTTCCTCTACTCCTAGGTTCCTTTATGCTATAATCAGCTAGAGAGATGTTTTCCTCCAAGGAAGGTTGTCTTAGCACTTTTATCCAGACCAAAACTCATCCTAATGTCATCTATAAAGCTTTTTCTTAGATGGAGATGTTCTGGTAGATGTTTAATCACTGAAATGATAGAGCTTCGCATTGTCTACAAACAGTAGATGCGATGTCACATCTGGATCTTTGCCAGATTTAGGGTTAAGGATAAACCCATACCTCAAAGAGTTAAGAAGTGCACTCAAAGGATTAAGTGCTATACAAAACAAGAGTGGTGACAGAGTCCCCCTGAAATATTCCTCACTGGATGTTAGTATTAGGAATGGTGAACTGTCCATCTACATACTGTAGGTAGAGTGTGGTTTGCCACATTTTCATAATAAATTTGATGACAAAAACAGATCTACTTCCACATGGACAGCACATAGATATTCCCATGGGGCATGGGGGGCCTAGGTTAGAATACAGACAATTATTTTCCAGCTATCTCAGAGCAGATGTAAATTTGTGTGAGACCATCTACGCACAATGGGGGATAGTTCTTTCTAAAAAAAGGGCAGATAAGCCATCATGTTGCCTTTAAGGAAGGCCTACTTTAAATTTTTAATCCACATTCTGCAGCCGGGTTAATTTTTGCATATTTCAGGAAAATTGTACCCGTCTTATTCAATATGTTCTAATAGTGATTTTCCTTCTGCTATGGTCATGTATTCTATCCCATTTGATAGGAATATTTAGTCTGAATTTTGGATCCCGAGAGTTTTGGGCTTTGCCTGGAAAGGGTTAAAAAGTAAACCTGAAGTAGGACTAGGGCTGTTAGAATCCATTCAAAAGCGAGGGTCTTAAACTTTAGGAAAACTAACTTTGCCAAGATGGCCATTACCTCAGGGAGTCATTAGCAGGATGGGAACAGCTGGGGGATGTAGAAAAACAGTGGGCAAAACTGAAAGGGGATATTTTAAGGGCAACCAACCTTTTTGTTAAAATGGTAAATAAAGGTAAAAGGAAAAAAAGACCGCTATAGCTTTCAAAAGAAGTAGTCAGATGATCTTAAAGTAGCTAAACAGGTAGAAAAGGCGACGGCAAAAGCTAGAAGGATGCTTGGGTGCATATGGAGAGGAATGACTAGCAGAAAAAGGGAGGTGATAGTGCCTCTGTATAAGTCTTTGGTGCGACCTCATTTGGAGTATAGTGTGCAATTCTGGAGACCGCACCATCAAAAGGATATAAACAGGATGGAGTCAGTACAGAGGGTGGCTACCAAAATGGTGGTGGTTGTTGTTGTTAAGTGCCGTCGAGTCAGAGTCGACTCATGGCGACCCTCTGAATAGCTATCCTAAATTCTGTTTGGTCTTCAGTCAGGTGGCTCATTGTTGACAGACTGGTAACCGTAGCTGCTGTTATTGTATCGATCCATCTCATTGCTGGCCTTCCTCTTTTGCGTTGACCTTCTATCTTGCCAAGCATGATGTCTTTCTCCAATGATCTCTCTCTTCGCATGATGTGTCCAAAGTATGAAAGTCGAAGTCTTGTCATCTGAGCTTCTAAAGAAAGCTTAGGTTTGATCTCCTCTGGTACCGATTGGTTTGTTCTTCGGGCAGTCCATGGTATGCACAGTATTCGCCGCCAGCACCATAATTCAAAGGCATCAATTTTCTTCCTGTCTGTCTTTTTCACTGTCCAGCTTTCACATCCATATGATGTTATTGAAAATACCATGACTTGAACACGTCAAATCTTTGTATGGAGAGAGACATCTCTGCTCTTGAGAATCTTATCTAGGTCTTTCATAGCCATTCTGCCAAGAGCAATGCGTCGTTTGATTGCTTGACTGCTTGTTGCTTCTTTATTGATAGTTGATCCAAGTAGGTTAAAGTTGTTCACAATTTCAATTTCTTCTCCTTCAACGATGAACCTGTTGATTATGCCCGTTGTCATGATCTTTGTCTTCTTTACATTAAGGTGCAGGCCCATTTTGAGACTATGTTCTTTGATTGTGAGAAGCAAATGTTTCAGATCATCTTCACTTTCAGCCAGTAATGTAGTATCATCAGCATAGCGAAGGTTGTTGATGAGTCTTCCACCAATCTTCACACCTCTATTGTCTTCATACAATCCTGCTTCTCTGATGATTTGTTCTGCATATAAATTAAACAGGTAGGGGGAAAGTATGCAGCCTTATCTTACACCTTTGCTTATTTTAAACCATTCTGTTTCTCCTTGTTCCGTTCGAACTGTTGCTTCTTGATCAATGTACAGATTGCGCAAGAGAACGATCAGGTGTTCTGGTATACCCATGTTTCTTAATGTGGCCCAGCGTTTCTCATGGTTTACACAGTCAAAAGCCTTGCTATAGTCGATAAAGCACAAATAGATATCCTTTTGGTATTCTTTAGTCTTTTCAAGGATCCATCTCACATCCGCAATGTCGTCTCTCGCTCCTCACCCTTTCCTGAACCCTGCTTGCACTTCAGGTAGTTCTTGTTCCAGGTATGGTTGTAGTCTCTTTTGAATAATCTTCAGTAGAATCTTGCTGGCATGTGGGATCCGAGCGATTGTTTGATAATTTCCAGAGTCAGTTTATCACATTTCTTTAGTATTGGTATAATTTCCAGTCAGTTGGCCATGATGTTGTCTTCCATATTTCTTGGCAGAGCCTTGTAAGTATGGTAACAGCTGCATCAGATTGCTGCAATACTTCTATAGGAATGCTATCAATGCCTGGTGCTTTGTTCTTTGATAAGGCTTCCAATGCTGCTTCAACTTCTTCTTTCATCACCAATGGTTCCCGATCATAAGGTACAGGTTGAAACGGCTGTTGGTCCACTTGGATCTTTAGCATATGAAAACTCTGTATATTCCTTCCACCTTTTCTTGATTTTCTCAGCATCATTCAACATAGAACCTTGAGCATCTTGTAACATTCCAATTCGAGGCTGGAACTTTTTCTTTAACTCTCGTAGCTTTAGGAAAGCCGATCTTGTTCTTCTTCTAATAGTTTCTGCTTCTATTTCCTTGCAAGTGTCATTGTAGTACTTTTCCTTGTCCTGTCTTGCTGCACGTTGGAAATCTCTGAGTTCTGCGATTGTCTTTCTTTCTCCTCTGGCTTTAGCTTCTCTGCGTTTCTGGGCAATTTTCAGAGTTTCTTCTGTCATCCATTTTGGACAGACTTAAGGATCTTAATATGTACATATTAGAGGAAAGGCGGGATAGAGGTGATATGATTGAGACGTTTAAATACCTCTATGGCATAAATTCACAGGGGGAGAGCCTCTTTTGATTGAAAGCAAGTTCTGCTACGAGGGGACATGGGATGAGGGTGAAAGGGGATAGATTCAGGAGTGATATGCGGAAATATTTCTTTATGGAAAGAGTGGTAGATCCCTGGAATAGTCTCCCAATGGAGGTGGTAGAGATGAGGACAGTATCTGATTTCAAAAAAAGCATGGGACCAACACAGAGGATCTCTAAAGGAAAAAAGGGGACTGCTGTAGTTGTTGATATGCAAGGACAGACTAGATAGGCCATGTGGTCTTTTTCTGTCGTCATTTTTCTATTTCTATGTCCCACTATTAAATTCTGCTCTAAAGGGGTGAATTTAGAACAGGCTGATTAGGCTATGCAGACATACAGGTGCATAAAGACAACATTTGTCTATGTGGGATGTGGGACGTCCCTCCCTAAAAGCTGTCTCAAAGTTTCATCTGCTTTATAGTTGTAGCTTTTCTACGTTTGCATGGATATGCAGGTATTTTGGAACATATATGCACGTTTCTGCCCTTCGTTTGCTCAACCTCTGACCCTGGAATGTGTACACGGTTTACCATTCATGCATCAGCAGCACATACTTTTATACGTATATACCTCCAGGGCAATTTTATATGTGCAAATATCTGCACGCAAACTGGATTTATGTAGAAAAAGGCTTATAAAAACATCCCCAGAAGAGCAAAGGGGGTTGAGGATTACTACTTATAGAGGAAAGACACTAATATGCTTACACGCATTACACAAACATTTTATATTTAGGCACCTGCTAGCTCCAGGAAAAATGTCTTCTGCGTTCAAACATGGTGATTTCTAAAGAACTTACGTATCTCAAGGCATGCAGCTTTGTATTCAGCTAAAGTTGTGAGTAATTATTACTATTATCATACTCAAAGTTTCTCTCCTTTACTATTTGGAAGCTATTTCAAAACTCTACTGCAGGAAACTTATTTAATCACCCTTGAAGGACTGGAAAGGGGGGCTGTTACTTCTGGAGAGAAATCTGAAATTGTGAGTATATACTTCTGGGAATTTTTCTGAAAGGAATTTTTTTTTTCTTTTAAAGCTAATTAATCTGTGAACCCACTATTTGTTTTGTTAAATCAGTCAGGGCCTAGTAGCAACAGTTTAAGATTCAATTTAAAAACACAGAAGAGAACTTTCTGGTTACCTTTCATACCCAGTAGACAGCTGTAGTTTAAATTTCATAGTCACTCAGGGCCTAGCATCAGCAAAGTACTTTTAGTTTCAAATTAAAACACAGAAGAGAGCTTTCTGGTTAAATTTAGAATCCAGCAGAGAGCTTGTAGTTTAAATTTCATAATAGGTTAGAGCCTAGTAGCAGCAAAGAGCTATAATTTAAATCAAATCAGAATATAGTTTTCCTCAGCAGCACAGGACAAGGTACTGTGTAGCAGCCCTTTTTTAATAAGTGTTATATCCCTCCCTCCCTCCCCACACCCACCCTCCCCTGGGAAAATCACAGCTTTATAGGTACTTGCACAACTTAAAAGACAGGAGGTGCTCTCAGGTGAAGCTCATTACCCAAATCAGTCATACACCAAGGACCTGAGATTAATTAAGCTTCAGGTGAACAAGGTATATTAAACTTCTTAGGTACAGTTTTAGTGGTATAAATATCCATTGCACCCTTTAGTACATATAGAACTTAAAGATCTAAACACAAACTTAAAACTAAGATGCAGACAGCAGTCCAGCAGCGGGATGTGGGCTTTCCAGTCTTTTGCATTGAGTGTCACATGTATGATTTTCTCCCAGCTGGTGAGAGGTCTTACGTGTGCACTAGGTGCAAGGAGCTCTCTGCTCTCAGGGAACGAGTCCGTTCTCTAGAGGCTAGAGTAGCAGACTTGGAAAACATAAGACAGACAGAGAGGTACATAGACGAGACCTACAGGGATATAGTCCTGAAGTCCCACCTCCAGTCTGGCAGCATCCCTGTTGCCATGGAGGAGAGAGGTCACGTGACAGGAAAGCATCACCCTGGTGTGGCAGGAAGTGATCCTGTAACTAGGACCTGTCCTCCAGGTGATGTAAACCCCTCTCGCACCGAGGAGGTTTCTCCAGGGCCAAGTGCCCATGCGGGAAGGGTTAGGACAGCAGTTATAGTTGGTGATTCGATCATTAGGCATGTAGATAGCTGGGTGGCTGGTGGACGTGAGGATCGCCTGGTAACATGCCTGCCTGGTGCGAAGGTAGCGGACCTCACACGCCACCTAGATAAGGTCTTAGATAGTGCTGGGGAGGAGTCTGCTGTCTTGGTACATGTTGGTACCAATGACATAGGAAAATGTGGTAGGGAGGTTCTGGAAGCTAAATTTAGGCTTTTAGGTAGGAAGTTGAAATCCAGAACTTCCAGGGTAGCGTTCTCCGAAATGCTTCCCATTCCACACGCAGGACCCAATAGGCAGGCAGAGCTCCGGAGTCTCAATGCGTGGATGAGACAATGGTGCAGAGATGAGGGGTTCGGATTTGTTAGGAACTGGGGAACATTCTGGGGAAAGGAGGGGCTCTTCCGAAGGGATGGGCTTCACCTTAACCGGGATGGAACCAGGCTGCTGGCATTAACCTTTAAAAAGGAGATAGAGCAGCTTTTAAACTAGATAATAGGGGAAAGCCGACAGTCGCCCAAGAGCGCATGGTTCGGAAGAATGTATCCTTGAAGGATACTACAAAAAGCAGAGAGGTTCCAAAAAAGAGTAAAGTAGCCCAAATACCCTCGAGTATGGAGCAGACAGAACTTAAAGATCCCAAATTACCCATGTCTACCAATAGCCAAATTAATATGAATAAAATACAGTCTCTAAAATGCTTGTATGCAAATGCTAGAAGTCTACAAAACAAGATGGGAGAGTTAGAATATATAGCACTAAACGAGAGGTTAGATATGATTGGAATATCAGAGACATGGTGGAAGGAGGACAACCAGTGGGACACTGTGATACCTGGGTACAAACTATATCGAAATGATAGAGCTGATCAAATTGGTGGAGGGGTTGCGCTCTATGTTAGAGAGGGCATTGAGTCAGAAAGGATTAAAGTTTTGCAAGAAACAAAATTTGCTGTAGAATCTCTATGGATTGAAATTCCATGTAAAAAGGGGAAGGCGATGGCAGTGGGGGTGTACTATCGTCCGCCTGGCCAGAATGAACAAATGGATGATGAAATGCTCAAAGAAATCAAGGAAGCTAGCAAAAGTTACAGTGCAGTAATAATAATGGGTGATTTCAATTACCCCGGCATCGACTGGGTCAGTGTCACAACAGGACATGCTAGGGAGATAAAGTTCCTAGATGAAATAAATGACTGCTTCTTGGAGCAGCTGGTTCATGAACCGACCAGAGGGGAAGCAATATTAGACCAAGTCCTTAGTGGAACACCAGATGTAGTGCAAGAGATAAGGGTGTTGGGGCCACTTGGCAATAGTGATCATAGCATGATCGCCTTTGATTTAATTAGTGGAGGAGGGATAGTAAGGAAATCCACAGTACTACCCTTTAACTTTCGAAAGGGAGACTATGATAGAATGAGGAAAACAGTTAAGAAAAAACTAAAAGGAGCAGTTGCAAAGGTTAAAGACGTACATCAAGCTTGGGTGTTGTTGAAAAATACTATCTTGGAAGCCCAGACCAGCTGTATTCCACGCTTTAAGAAAAGTGGAAGGAAGTCCAAAAAATTGCCAGCATGGTTTAAAGCTGAGGTCAGAGAGGCTGTTGTTGCCAAAAAAGCATCTTTCAAGAAATGGAAAAAAGAGCCAAATGATGAAACCTGGAAACAGCACAAGCACTGGCAAGTCAAATGCAAGGCATTGATAAGGCAGGCAAAGAGAGAATTTGAGAAGAAGCTTGCTGCGGAAGCAAAAACGCGAAATAAAGACCTTTTCAAGTACATTCGTAGCAAAAAACCCGTGAGAGAGTCAGTTGGTCCATTAGATGATAAAGGGGTTAAAGGAGCACTAAGAGGCGACAAGGCGATAGCGGAGAGACTGAATGAATTCTTTGCTTCGGTCTTTACTGAGGAAGATGTAGGGATGTTACCCACGACTGAAGTGGTATTTAAAGGTGTGGAAGAATTGAAGGAAATATCGATACATCGGGAAGATGTCTTACAACTATTAGATAAACTGAAGAGTAGCAAATCACCTGGGCCGGATGGTATACATCCAAGGGTGTTGAAAGAACTGAAATTTGAGATTGCAGACCTGCTATCAGTAATCTGTGAACTATCATTAAAATCATCTCTAATACCTGAGGATTGGAGGATCGCCAATGTAACACCAATTTTTAAAAAGGGTTCGAGGGGTGATCCGGGAAACTACAGACCGGTGAGCCTGACATCAGTACCGGGAAAAATGGTAGAAACCATCATAAAGAATAAAATTACTCAGCATATAGATAGTCATGACCTAATGGGAGACAGCCAACATGGCTTTAGACAAGGAAGATCTTGTCTTACTAATCTGTTATGTTTTTTTGAAGGAGTGAATAAACAGGTGCACAAAGGTGATTCGGTTGATATTGTGTATCTGGACTTTCAGAAAGCCTTTGACAAGGTCCCTCATGAGAGACTTTTGGCAAAACTAAAGAGTCATGGGATAGGAGGCAGTGTACTACTGTGGATCAGGAACTGGTTAAAAGATAGAAAGCAGAGGGTAGGGCTAAATGGCCAATTTTCCCAATGGAGAAAGGTGAATAGTGGTGTACCCCAGGGATCTGTGCTGGGTCCACTGCTTTTTGACATATTCATAAATGACCTGGAAAGTGGAATAACGAGTGAGGTTATCAAATTTGCTGATGACACAAAACTATTTAAAGTTGTTAAAACCCAGGAGGATTGTGGAAAATTGCAAGAGGATCTTGATAAATTGGAAGACTGGGCATCAAAATGGCAGATGAAATTTAATGTGGACAAGTGCAAGGTTATGCACCTAGGGAAGAACAACCCAAACTATGGTTACACGATGCAAGGTTCCACATTAGGAACCACCACCCAAGAAAAAGATTTAGGCGTCCTTGTGGATACCATGTTAAAACCCTCGGCCCAGTGTGCAGCGGCGGCCAAGAGAGCAAATAGAATGCTAGGTATGATAAGGAAAGGAATGGAAAATAAAACAAAAGATATTATAATGCCTCTATATCGTTCCATGGTGAGACCGCACCTTGAAAATTGTGTGCAATTCTGGTCGCCGTATCTTAAAAAGGATATAGCGATTTTAGAAAAGGTTCAGAGAAGAGCCACCAAAATGGTAAAGGGGATGGAAGGCTACTCCTATGAAGAAAGGCTAAAAAGGTTGGGGCTCTTTAACCTGGAAAAGAGACGGCTGAGGGGAGATATGATAGAAGTCTATAAATTAATGAACGGAGTGGAACGGGTAAACGTAGATCGATTGTTTACCTTATCAGAATATAGAAAGACTAGGGGACATGCAATGAAGCTACAAGGTAAACTATTTAAGACTAATAAAAGAAAATATTTTTTCACTCAACGTGTAATCAAACTCTGGAATTTGTTACCGGAGGATGTAGTAAAGGCTGTTAGTGTAGCTGGGTTTAAAAAAGGTTTGGACAAGTTCCTGGAGTAAAGGTCCATAAACCATTATTAAGAAGGGACCCAGGATATCAATGCTTGAACCAATACAAGCATTGTGGAACCTGTGTCCCTTGGGGAAACTGCTAGGTACGTATGACCTAGATTGGCCACTGTTGGAAACAGAATACTGGGCTTGATGGACCTTGGTCTGACCCAGTATGGCATATCTTATGTTCTTATGTTCACCCTGACTTTTGAATAAAAGTATCAAATTAAGAACAACTGTGAAGCTTGTTGGGGTCATTTGATGTTCCTTCAAGTAATATAGGTTTTGACAGCCACATGGATCTAACAAAAACATGAACAAAACTGCATGTAGTACATAAGCTTTATGGTCTTGAAAGCTCCTATATTGCTACATATTTTTTGTTTGTCCTTTAAAATTTCATTTAGAAGAACAGCTATATAAATGCAAACAACTTAATTACTACTATTGCTATTACTAAAAGGAACAAAGACTTAAGATCCAGTGGGCCACCTAATAATGCCCTACTTAAAAATAAAATCTTAAACTGCAGAAAAATCACAGGGGGCATATTCAAAACAATTAATAGCAGATCTGCTAACCATGTTAATCCTGGTGAGCAAGATATTCAGCAGCGCATAAATCTGTGCCTCCTAATCCCCAGTGCTAAGTGGGCAGCACCAGAGCGTTCCGAGGGCGGCGCTCAAGGTAACCAACCAGCAGCGATATTCTTGCTGAAGTTAGGAACGTTGAGGGCTGGCCTAACTTGAGTCAGTTTAGCTAACTGAGCAGCGGCTTAATATCACTGCCTGGTTAACTAAAACACTAACCTGGCACACCGCATATTCCAGGCCAGTAGCTGCAACATGACCCCAGTATTGAACATCCGGTCTTAAAGCATCAATGGCCAGCTGCCACCACTGAATCTTGGCCCCCATATGTTTATTAAGTTGTTTACTATACCATCTTTCAGTATGAGTACCAAGGCAGTTATATTAACAAGAAAAGCAAAGGTGCTCCATTTGTTAACAGGATAGTAAGCATAGGAAAGAGAAGATTTACTTATTTATTTATGTATCTGGTTTTATACCGCACTATTCGTAATCAGCACGGTTTACAATAGAACAACTTATAACATGGAACAGTTTATATTGAACATGTGAACAAGGTATAATACAATTAACAAATTTACATTAATAAATCATACAACAGTAGCATGTAAGAATGGTGAACTATTTACAGCCTGACAGAATCTTGAGTATGATACTGACAAAGCTTTAAGTTAAGTGGTCAAAAGCAAGATGGAATAGGTGTGTTTTGATTGCTTTGCGAAAGGTGACCAAATCTGAAAAGAGATGAATAGGAGCAGGTAGGGAGTTCCATAGTAGAGGGACGAAGAGTGAGAAGGCTCTGTTCATGGCGAATTGGGAGCTTTTTCTAGCTATGGTTGGGATGGTAAGAGTGTTTGCCATATTGGTACTCCTTGGGTTTGCTGGTACATATCTGATGTTATTGTCCATACAAACTTGTTGTTGCCGATCTGTAAGATATGATCGACACCAATCTAGTGCTGAGCTCTGAATGCCCTTAAGCTTAAGCAGATTAATCAAATGGCTGGGACAGACTGTATTGAAGGCTGAAGCAATATCCATGAATATCAAGATAAAGCCCTGTTTTGAATTATTTAAGCCTAAGATCAGGTTATCAAACAAGGATGTGAGCCAAGTCTCGACACCATGATGTTGTCAAAAACCATGCTGTTGCGAATCAAGTGGTGCATGGTAATCAATGTGGTCTTGGATTTGTTGCTGTACTATCTTCTCCATTATCTTAGCCAAGAAAGGAAGACTAGATATGTGACAATAGGAGTTTGGGTCCTGCGGGTTTAGCTTGGAGTTCTTTTTAGGAGAGGTTTGATTGTGGCAGTTTTCAGTGATACTGGGACCAGACCCTTGAAGGAGAGGTGGATAATCTTGGAGATGTGGGAACTTAATTCAGGGCAAGTAGACTTGATCCAATGAGGGCATGGATCAGTGGGCGAGGTGGTAGAATCAAGACCCTTTATTACATTTTCAATTTGTTTGGGGGAGTATGGGTTGAAGTGACTTAGAGTGGGGCTATTGGTGCTTTCTGGCAATGGCGTGTCTGTGCAGATGTCTTCCAAATTGTTGAGGGTTGCTTTGGTTTTATTGTGAAAGTGAATAGCAATGTCTTAAGGGTGGATTAAATTATTAGCTTGATGCAGTGATGAGTCATTTGTAAGGGACTGAATTAATCTAAAGAGCTCACGGGGCTTGAGAGAGCGCATAGAAGATTTGTATGGTATTCCTTCTTCCTTTGCATGATGGTAAGGTGGTGTTCTTGCAAGGTCTTCATGTATAATTCTCGGTCATGGGGGAGCCTGGAGTGGCGCCCATTTTCGCTCGAGCTTCCCGAGATTCTATAAGGATTTGCACAGATCTGCTGTAAACCAGATAGCAATATGCATCCTATTATTAGGGCATTTAAACTGGATTAGTAGTGCAGCTTTTCTTAGGGTAGCATTCCAAGAGTGTATTACTTCAGCTAAGTCAGAGGAGTCAGAGTCGGAGTTAAGGTTAGGTACAGTTTCTGCAAGGAATAACACTCTGTTGAATGGTTTAAAATGACGAGCAGGTGGTAATTCAGTATTAACAGGAACCTTTGAGTCCAGTACGTCAAATGGCATATGAAATAAGATAGCTTTGTGGTCTGACCAAGGTACTGGAAAGACTTGTGGTTGTACAAAGTTGTTTGTACCATAAGTGTAGGGGGTGCAAAGATAAGGTCTAATGTGCTACTTTTAGTGTGGATAGGGGCATGTATTAGTTGCTGATAATTTAGAGAAGACATTGCATCCAGAAAAGCTGTGGAGTTGTTCTTTGATAGAACATGGACTACTACTGCTACTTATTTATATAGTGCTATTAGGCTGCAGAGCTGTACAAGTACACAAAAGAGACAGACTAAGAAATTAATCTGTAGTATACTGGAGGGCAGAAATAAGAAAAGGTTGTAGCATGCTGATGGAACCAATAGTCATCCTAACTCCCAGAGGACCAAGTCCAGGTTCACAGTCCATGAAAAGCTAGGGAAAAAAGGTGGGTCTTCAATCCCACTTTGAATTTCTTGTAGGAAGGTTCTGTACATAAAGAGGGAGCATGGGCATCCAAAGCTAATGTCACAGAAAGAGCTCCCAACGTGTCTCCCAGTAGTATTTCTTTATGGTATAGACTGGCAGAACACATCCTTTCTATATGAATGGAACTATCTTGTACAGAATCTGATCATGAGTTTCTTGACACAACGAGTACTGTCCAATATCTTAAGTCTCTTTCATTGCATTTCAACCAAGTAAATACTTGTTTTGGTGCAAATCTCTTAGATTATTTGTCATCTTTGGTAATCCAAATTGTCTTACTGCAAAAGTCATGTCAAATCAGACCTTTCCTGAGGTTTAGTTCTTGGAATGTGTTCTTGGTCAGATATAGGTTATGCTAAAGTGCATCCCTCTGTACATAAATCTTTAGATGCAAAAAACAGGTTTGCTGCTCCTCTAAACTGAGCTGTTGTCATCTGAGATTTAAGTTTACCCCTGATGGAGTCTTTTTTAAGGAGAAATGAAGATCTTTGTTGGGTTAATGGTTAGCTTCAGACGGCAATGTGTTCAGGGGAGAAGCTGTTGGGGTTAAAGGATTGATGCTGAAGTTTAGAGGAGCAGCATTAAACGCTGAAGTTCAGGAGAGCAGCGCTGAAGCCTGACACCTTAAAGATAAGTAGAATCTCTTTATCTATGGCTGTAAGGGAAAAGTGATTTGACTTTGAAACCTTGTGTTCTTTTCAGAATATGATGTTGTGTTTCCTTCTGATGTGGTATGTAATAGAATGGAATATGAGCTTCTTGTGAAGACAGATAGAATTATGTGGTATATATGTGAATTAATTTAAGAAAAAATGTTAAATAAGTACTTTTTTTGTACGTTTATTAAATATTATATAGGGGAGTCTTTGGGACCGATGATGCATGAAGCTCTAACCCCCTATGGTGATTTGTTTCGCTACATAGTGTGAGGTAATGCATTAGTCTGAGGTCTTTTCTCCCATATAAGAGACTTAGTTTCATGTTTGTAATGCGTTTGGGAGTGAGGCAATTTATATGTAGTTAATATCTTTATGAGGCTACGGGTGTGGTTGTGATTTGAAGGTCAATAACTGGCCAGTTAAACACCTTTATCCCAATTGCCCATAGAGATATAGAGCAACCCTCTACCTTTTATTTATTTAAAGATATACACTCTCCCACACTCCACATTGCAAATCATGCATGCACACATCCAACCCCTCATTCAGATCTGTATTTCCTTGTTGTAAATTCTACGGTGAAACCTACTGACTGAACTTTATGCCATTCTTAAATGTTGTGATGTGTACTGAAACACTAATACCTGTTGCTGTGGAACACTCAGTGCAAGAAGACTGAAATGCATCTTCGTATTTGATAGGCCTGCGATCCTGTATAGTGATTTTTTGTGGTGACATGCAGGTTGAGATTATGACTACTATTGCTTGCTTGGCGTCTCGTCTCACATACGGTTGTTTGGCTTACTGCAAATCTTAAGTGGTAGTTGTCCCTATTCAGTGCGAAAAAAAAAGCTGCTCAACTAATACATGCAATGTTTTACGCCATTACTGTCATTAGAAAAATCACCCCTTGCATTGAGCAATGGTGTAGAAAGTTCATGAGACTTCCTTTAGGAACATTATCCTTCTAGCCATCTGAATGATCAGACTTCCTTCAAGAGCTCATATCTTTCTGAATTTGACTTGGACTGTGCATGGACAATGCTTTTGACTGCAATATTTATATGGCTGATATTAAACCCGTTTCCTCACATGTACAAGTTCTCTCATTAAAAGAGAAATTAGACTTACCTGCTAATTGTTGTTCCTTGAGGAACTCCAGACCAGTCCCGCACCTCTGGGTAGTATACCTCCTCTAGCAGCTTGGAGACTGAGCACGTCATCCTTTGATGACACCAGTGTACTTATGCAGTTGGCACCACCCACCAGCCCCAGCACCTATTGACAAAGCAGACTCACAGGAACAAGTCAGTAGATAAACATGCCACGAACACCTCTATGCCAAAATAAACTAGTACCCCACCATCCCCTGGGAAGGATACACCTTCCCCCACTCCAGGATGAGAAATCCTACCTGTTGAGCGGCCGAGCGACTGCAACTGGCGGGGAACACGCAACCGATAGTTCTTACAGCCTTCCCCCCAAACGCCGAGTAAATCCCCTTCTTGGCTCCTCCTGGGCACCTCCTCCTTTGAAGGAACCAGATTCAGGACCAGGATGTGCACAGATTATCACAGAAAGCACTCAGGGAGGGTTCCGGGACTGGACTGAAGTTCCTCAAGGAACAACAATTAGCAGGTAATTTCTCTTTCCTTTTCGTCCCTCCAGTCCATTCCCACACCTCTGGGATGTATCAGAGTAGTTAACCTAACGAGAGGGACTCGCACAACCAGCCTGAAGCCCCGCCGATCTGAAACCAGCGTCCCCCACCACCTGGGCATCCAGGCTATAAAGCTTAGAGCAAATACGCAGCGACGAGCACGTCGCCGCCCTACCAATCTTCCCTGGTGGAATCAAACTATACTCTGCCCACGAGGGTGCCTGAGCCCTCGTGAAATGTGCCCACAACGCTACCGGCACTGCTTTACCTTTCCAGATGTATGACAACATCATTAGCTCCCTGATCCATCTGTAAAAGGAGATCTTAGCTGCCGCATCACTTCTGCTCGGCCCGCCAAACAGAACAAACAGATGGTCCGACCTCGTAAAAGATGATGCCTAACTCACCTACCTTCGCAAGGCTCTCATAACATCCAGGCAGCGCAGCTGCGGAGAGGCAGGGCCCTCATCTGCACTCGCTAAAACCAGCAAGGAAACAGCCTGAAGCACATGAAATGTTGCCACCAACTTGAGCTAAAAATGAAGGTACCAGGCGCCAGACCACTTCCTGCTTGGAGAAGGAAAGAAATGGTTCCTGACACAACAGGGCCTGAAACTCTGAAAACCTGCTTGCCAAGCAAAAACGGCACCAGGAACACCGTTTTCAGAGCTCCATCCTTCCAGGAAGCTCAACTCAAAGGCTCCAAGAATACCCCAGACAGTGCCATCAGCTGCAGATTGAGATCAAGGCGGTACCATCGCCCTCCCTGCCGGACAGTAGTGGGACACCGCCCTTAGAAATCTCAGCATATCCAGGTGTGCATCCAACGCCACCCGTGGCCTTCCTGGTGATAACAGGAAAATGCTGCCAGTTGCACCCTCCAGGAAATGGCGAGTAGGCCCTTATCAAAACTGGATTGCTCGCCATTGTCCCTGGACTTTGCCTGGATCAGCCAATCATCTAGGTACGGGAGGGCAAAAACCCTTTCCTTGCGGAGGGCTGCCACCCCCACCCCCACCAAGACCTTAGGGAAGGTACGGGGGATGGTCGCCAAACCAAAGGACAACGTTTGAAAGTGAAAATTGAAATGGAAAAGGCCCTTTGGTACCGCCAAAACGGAGAAACTGCTGATGTTCTGGATGGATGGAAATGTGCAAATACACCCCCCCATGATGGTCGAGAGACGACAAGAACTCTCCGCTCCTTACCACCACTATTACTGATGTCAGCATTTCCATGTGCAAAATGCGGTAAGAATCGGGTGAAAGGAACCTTCCCTTTTTGGGCATCACCAACAAATGGAGTACCGATCGAAGTCATACCATTCTCGTGGAACCAGAACCACAGCTCTTAGCTGCATGATACGAGACAGGTCCCCCTCTACTGCCGCCAACACTGCCATGTCCACTCCGGGCGATCGAAGGAGCTCTCATTCTCATTCCGGTAGCAGGTACAGGCACATCCTGGATCGCACTCTTAAGACAGGCCTTATCCTGGATCACCAGCCATATACTCCATGTACCAGACGAGATTCCGTGATTTCCGCACCACCTGGAGCGGCGGATCCCTTCAAGCCAATTCTTCTGCCAGGAGATTAGCGGGCGTATTCAGAGCCTTGAAGGACGCTACAATGAATGCCGGCAGCTCCTTCTGGCGGAGCACCCGAACAATCTCGGCCTGATCTAAAACTCTGCTGGCTTATTTACTTATTTATTTTTTCTAGACAGATGCTGGTCACCCTTGCAGATGAGCCACCCTTCAACTTAAATAATGCAGGCAGCCTTGATCTCCCTTCCGGGAAAGAAAAACCTCAGCAGGGAACGCTGACTAAGCTGCAGCCTCAGAGGGGCATTCGAGAGAAGAAAATGTGCGCCTCTACCTTTCCTGTGATGTTACTGCAGGCACTGCCATGCGGCTGCAGGCAGCACTCCAAATCAAGATGTTCTTCCTGCTCCCGCTGCAAGATTCTGATGTCCGGCCCCCTATTCCGTTGCTCTAGACTGCAGACCAGCGCAGCTATCTTCCCCCTCGCGTTCAGCCACTAGTCGCCGGCTTCAGCGCTGAGGGAGGGGCCTGTCCGGGAAGCTGTTGCAATGTGCCATTCTCTGGCTGCTTGGCAGCTACTCACCCGGTGAGGGGTTCAGGAGCCGCCTCAAGACCGCCACCAAACATCACCCTCCCCCACCATGCTGCAAGGGGGGGAGGGGGATTTTCGTCATTGCTGCATCTCTCGCAGCCTCAAGGCTCTCTTTCTGTTTTGTTTTGTTTTTTTTAACTAAAGGTCTAAATTCTAAACCTATGTCTCCTCAGTGAGTCCAGCACCTTGGCTCACTACCTCTTCCAGTTGCTTAGAGACTGAGCATACTGAGGCTAGTGGGCAGTGCCAGCTGCATAAGTACACTGGTGTCATCAAAAGGATGACGTGCTCAGTCTCCAAGCTGCTGGAGGAGGTACACTACCCAGAAGTGCGGGACTGTACTGGAGGGATGATAAGGAATACTTCTTTCATGATATTATTTGCATTACTGTATGATGCATTACAAATTTGAGTCAGCTCAAATAAAACAAGGTGCCCCCCCAAAAAAGTGAACCACTTCTAACCTTATTACAAAACACAACTAAAATCACAGATCATAAAACACAAGACAGAAGTGATATAAATACATGTATCTTCCCCATAGCATGTAGCGATGTTTTTCATGTTTCACATAAATAAGGAAATGTATCGCTCTGATGTAAGGAATTCTAATTTAATAAACTGTAGAAATTACACTATACTGACATTTATACACATTCCAGTTTGTGCTCTCTCCACAAACACTTTAAAAATAGAAAACTGCTTTAACTGCCACCTGGGACAGCAACCCCAGATATCTCTATTTATCTTTGCAATGTAAAGGAACAGAAATGTAGCAAAACTATTTAGAGTGTGCCAAGTCAAACGTAACAAAGTTATACATATAGAATCTAGTATAAGCCCATATGATATAGATTTTTTTAAAAAAGACCATCAAAATATATACAAAAAAATGTTGAGACTTTCCAACCCAATAGATGTTAGAAAGAAATTTATTTATTTGTGTTTATATACCGCCTTTCAGCAGAAACAATGGTGCATCTATTAGTATTTAACAGCTGGTTTTGGTTAGGTACATTAACATGGAAGAAGTCGGGGGATGGAAGAAGGGGGTGAAGAGGGAGGGGGGATCCTGTATGTGTTGGAGTCTGTGTGTTATGTGGGGAAGAGGTCTTGCGTTTGTTCATCTGTGTCAAAATGCTTTATAAACAGCTGCGTCTTAAGAGTTTCCTGAATGAGATCAGGTCCGAGGTGGCTTTAAGCTTATCTGGGAGTTCCATATCACTGGTGCAGTGAAGCAAAAGACTCCGTTGGTTGTTGCCCTGATGTACGTTCTGTATGTGGACAGTGTGAGAAGCATACATATTCCGACTATATTCCCTTCTTACTCTGTCATTTGGGGGGTTCTTTATGAGGTTAGTTAGAGTTTAGAAGAGGGGGGAGTGGCCTAGTGGTTGGGGCAAGTAACCTCAGGCCAGAGGGCAGAAGTTCAAATCCCACTTGAAGACAGCAGCTGAGGTTTCTAGTCCCACAGTTGCTCTTTGTGGCCTTGGGGAAGCCACTTAACCCTCCATTGCCTCAGGTACAAAAACAGATTGTGAGCCCTTCAGGGACAAGCTAAATGTATACATACAGTACCTGAATGTATACTGCTTTGACTGGTAGAAAAGCGGTATATAAGCCTAGTTAATTAAATAGTTAAATAAAATGGTGATAAGTCCTTTATTAGTTTGAATGTAGTAATTATTTTTTTATATTTGATCCGGCTATGGACTGGGAGCCAGTGCAGGTTATATAGAATGGGTGTAATGTGTTCTGATGGGTTAGCCTTGACAACTATCCTGGCAGCAACATGTTGAGCTATCATAAGGTGTTTTAGAGCTTGCCTGGGCAGTTTTTGGAGGATGCTATTACAGAAATCAATATGGGGAAATACCATAGCTTGGAGCACGGTTCTGAAGTCATGGTAAAGTGCTTAATAAGCCTTAGTTTGTTGTAGATTAGACCAGCTGGTGTTTTAAGATGGCCTGTTAAGGTTAAAGACCCATCAAGGGTCAAGAATGTCCACCCATCCATTAGGAGACAAAATAACTTAAAAATTTAATGGAATGGTAAAGACACAGAGCTCATAAATGGACCAGATCTGACGGGGGCTTCTAAAAAAAAAAAAAAAGGTTTTCACCCAAAAAAGTCACAGTGCATTTATGTACAAAAAGCAGTTTCAGCTTATGGAGCATAGCAACTCTGATATAGTGAAACATAACAGTTAGGGAATTGCTCTTTTCAAACTGCCTCTCCTCTTTTCATTATTCATAAGTACAAAAAACACACATACTTGCACACAAAGGGCATGGAAATAAATGCATGAATACGTACCACATGCTTTCCCTGCCATAGTCCTGTTGGGCTATTATTCAAATCTGTGGATCAAGGTGGTTTGAAGGCTTAAGCAAGAGATAAGAAAGAGCAAGGCTGAGGATGCAGAGAATGGGGTCTTGCCCCCGTGCTAATGCCCACTGAGTGAAACGAGTCCATTTCCATCAATAGGAATGGGGAATTGATGGCTTCCTTGAAGCTAAGAGGATATTTCGAACCTCTGTAGGGATTGAGATGTCCAGTGCTAGGCAACGCTCAAATTCCAAGCTGCGAGGGAGAGGCTGCTGAGATTGGGGTGCAGCAGGCAACCACTGTTCTGAATGAAAAGAAATGTGTTCAGTTCCAGAGTCACTGGTGGCTCCGTTGCCATGGTGAAGAGCTGTGGAAACCAGGCTTGTTGCACCTACTTGGGGGGGGGGGGAGTGGGATAATAATGATCATCTGAATGTTATCAAGATATGGGAGGAGAAGGACTCGGAAAAGTAGGGGAAAGTGAGGAAATGCAAGAGGAAGTGGTGACTCCAGGAGATGGAAAAGGCAACGTGTGCCAGTCATAGACTGCTGGGTCGAATGGAGCAGAAAAGAGGACATTGCATTCTCCTCTGAGGCAAAGAGGTCTATCTCCCGTTTGCCCCAAGTATTGAAGATGCATTGCATGATCGAGAAGACAAGGAACCATTCGTGTGGGTTCAGATGTTGGCTAAGAGAGTCTGTCAAGTCGTTCTGCTGTCTCAGTAGACAGGTGGCCCTGAGTGTGGAGTTCAGAGAAATAGCAAAATGCCAACGGCGCACCGCTTCCCTGCACAGTCAGAGGGATTCCGACCCACCTTGTATGTTGATATAAAACATGCTGACTTGGTTGTCGATTTGCACCAGTACAATCTTGTGAGCTACAAAGTCTAGAAGACGGTGAGGGCATAGACCACCAGGACTGAGTACATTTATGTGCAGTTTGTGTTCCAGAGGAGACTACATCCCCTGCATTGGTGCATAAGATGTGACCCCCCAGCAATAGGAAGAGGTGTCAGTTGTGAGAATGAGCTTGTGTGGGGGAACCTGGAAGGCTCTTCCTTGTTTGAGGTTGGCTGATGTGGCCCACCACTGGCGTGACCAATATAGGTGTCCTACCGGATTTCAAACCACAAAGATCTGAGGATAGAGCGTTTGCAAGTATTGATGCCAATGGAGTTTGAGATGTCACTGCAGGGGCACATGAAGAATCATGCAAGTGAGATGGCATGGACCGCTACTGCCGTGCGATCCAGTAGCTGAAAAATAATCCTGGCAGTAGCTCGGGACAAATGGATCAGACGAAGGCAGAGCCTTTTGAGGGTGACGACCTTGTCCTGTGGTAGGAACATCACAGCTGCCAGGTTATCTATGTGGAGTCCAATGAAGATGAAAGATTGATGGGAGATGGGCTCAGACTTTTAAAAATTTAGGGTGAACCACAGGGTCTGTAGAACGTGGATCATGGTGGGCCAGCATGCAATGGTATCATCTCTGGAGGAAGCAGAGAAGAGCCAGTCGTTGAGATAAGGATAAACACAGTGTCCTTGGTAATGCAGGTGGGTGGTGACGACTGCCACAAACTTGGTAAAAACCTGTGGTGCGAACAAGAGGCTGAAGTGAAGTACAGGTACAGGTAGTGGTGATGTTGGAAGGTGAAGCAAAGGAACTTCCAAAAATGAGGGTAGATGGGTATGTGGGTATAGGCATATTTTAATTCCAGGGAGGTCATCCAGTCATCAGGGTGCAGCAAAGGCAGGATGGTGTTGAGGGATATTTTGAATTTTTCTCATTTTCTGTAGACAATCATGTCGCGAAGATAGAGGATCGGACGGAGCCCTATGCTTTTTTTTGGGATGAGGAAGTACCTTGAGTAGAACCCTTGGCTCAATTGCTCCGCTGCAGAGGAAGTTGTTGATTTCTTACGAGAGAATAAGTAATTGCTGCTGAGGCTTCCTTGGGAGGTTGGTTGATTGGTGGGTGACGGGTCTGCACACAATGAAGTTGATGCGATATCCTTCGAATATGATGTTGAGAATCCAGTGGTCCATTGTTATGGACTGCCAAGTCTCCCTGAAGTGGCGGATCCTGCCCCTGACCGGCAAGTAGTCAAAAAATGAGGGACTGCTTAGAAGCAGGTCCCGATGCCAAGGGCTGATGCTTCCTCTCACATGGTCACCACTGCCCATAGGTCGGGCCTTGGGACCATTGCTGCGACAGTCTGTTGAAGAGCTGATATCTACAGCATGGGCAAAATTTCTGTAAGTACTGGTAATGGTAGGCTCACTTGTATTGCAAATACTGAAGCCTCCAATGCTGCAATTTTGCAGGTTGAACTGAAAGCTCCCTGACTGTAGAGGAATGGTCCTTGATCTCAAAAACTGCCTACTCAACCTTTGGTCCAAAGAGGTTCTTCCCCAGACAAAGTGCATCAAGCAATCTGTCATGAAGATCATCTCACAAGGCAGAAGCTCTAAGCCAGGTGGAGTGCCTGGTGGCGATGGCTGTCGCTGCAACCCGGACGACCACATCAAAAGCATCAGAGGTGGTTCGGATGCTGTGGTATAGGGAATCTTGCAGGTTTGCTGAGAGTTGTGGGGGATAGTCATGGGTAAAAAGGGTCAAAACAGCTGCAGGAGGTGGTCATGGTGGTAGAATAGAATCTGGAGCTGGTGGGCAAGGATCCATATCGCTAAGAGAGTACAATGATAGGATTTCTTGCTCATGGCATCCAGAGCTTGGTTCTCCTTATCTGGAGAAGTATAGAGCTAAGTTTTGGAGAACTTGACTTTTTTCACTGCCACTTCGGAGAACACATAGATTGATACGGCAGCTGTTGAAGGTCAAACCTGGGAGCTGAAAAGACTTTGTACTTCAGATCAAGACCTCATGAGACGGCGTGTACCAAGGATGGTGTCTTCCAGATGGAAGCCAGCAGGTCTTGAAGGATCTGGTGAACTGGTAGGGCGAGAATCTATTTAGGTGCACTGTAGAAGTTTAAGATGGACTGAAAGTCTTGTTTATTGGATATCATCTGGGAGTCGCTAAGTACTAGAGCTCGGGAAAGCTTGTGCAAGTATCTGGAGTAGGAGTAGCCTTCCTAAGAGTCAGGCTGTCTGCCTCTGGTGGCAGCAGTGAGCGGTCACCCCGAGACGCAGTGGATGCCTCATCCCAATGTTGGGAAGCACTGGGCAGAGAGCACAAGTTGTGCTCCACAAGTGAAGATACGTGCTAATCCACCAAGAGAGGAGAGGCAGGAGACACAGCCTGTGCACTGTCAGGGGGAACTGCTGGAGTGGGTGCCGCTGTTGTGGGGAAGGGACCGCCACTCAAGTGGGTTTGGAGTAGGCTAGCACTGCCCGGAATGAACCTCCTGAGGAGGAAGAGAAGGAGAGCAGAGTCTGGGGTGGGAAACACAGGTTCAAGCACTACTGGTGACAGAGATGGCATATCAGAGTCTGGGGGCCTTGTTTGGGGGTCCCAGCTCTGAAAGTAGTGGCTTGAGCGTTAGCATAACTGGCAAACAGTGGATTCTCAGAGGATAAAGGAAGTCTACTGCCTCTGGCTCCAGAGGGAGGTTTTCTCTTGTTTGTCTCTCTGGAGGTTTTGTGCTTGATTTTGGCGTTCTTTGTTTCCCTCTGTAGAAAAAATGGCTGCCACTTGGGAATCTTGAGGCAATGTGATGAAGAAGGTGGGGTCCAGGGGAGGAGAAGTAGATGCTCTGGCCATAAGAACATGCTATACTGGGTCAGGCCAAGGTCCATCAAGCCCAGTAACTTGTTTCCAAGAGTGGCCAATCCAGGTCACAAGTACCTGGCAGGTTATAAGTTCCACAATACTTGTTCTGGGGCAAGCCACTTAACCCTCCATTGCCCATGTTCCCTGTAAAATAGTTATCACCAAGTTATAATGCCCTGTTCAATGTAATTTCAGTTTGTTCAATGCAAACAGCCTTGATATCATGAATATATATTCACCTCATTACCCACACACTCACCCAGTTATGTCACTTGATAACACGTTTTACTTAGCTGCAACCCGACTGCTGATCAGTATTATAATACAATTCATTAACGCATCATCACCTTGTTGAATACAAACATGCTGTAAACTAACTCTGACAGTAAAACATGTTATATGTATGTATATAGTTTCCCCAGTTAACCCAAGTTTAAAACTCCTGTTTTATGTAACGTAGGACGAATGTTGTCCAGATATTCTGTTCATTGTAAACAGCACTGATGAGAAATAGCGCGGTATATAAGAAATGTTAAATAAATAAATTAAATAAATAAATAAATATAAGAAATGTTAAATAAAAAATAAAAATAAGTGGATTTCCCAAGACTTCTTTAATAATAGTTTATGGATCTCTCCTATAGGAACTTCTCCAAAACGTTTTTAAACCCAGCTACACTAACAGCTTTTACCGTATCCTCTGGTAAAGAATTCCAGAGTTTGATTACGTGTAAAGTGAAAAAATATTTTCTCTTATTAGTCTTCAATAGGTTCTACTGTAGCTTAACTGCCAGTCCTCTAGTCTTTCTACTTTCTGATGGCATCTATGTTTAAACATTCCATTTATTAATTTATAGAGCTCTATCATATCCCCATCTCAGCTGTCTCTTTTCCAAGTTGAAGAGTAATAATCTTTTAAGCCTCTCCTCATAGGGGTATCCTTCCATCCCTTTTCCCATTTTTGTTGCTCTTCTCTGTTCCTTTTCCAATTCCACTAAATCTGTTTTAAGATATGGCAACCAGAATTGCACTTAATATTCAAAGTGTGGTCACACAATGGAACAACACAGAGGACTTATAATATCCTTGGTTTGATTCTCCATTCCTTTCTTATGATTCCCAGCATTCCATTTGCTTTCCTGGCTGCCGCTGTACATTGGGCAGAGGGTTTCAACCTATTAACTTAACTGTCACTAAGCGCACCACTGTCTCGGTGGAGTGGGGGTGCAGTTCTCGGGGATTTGTCCTAGGTTTCCCCATTGTGAAAGAACATCTGAGCCATCCCCAAGTTCAGAAAACACTCTGTTGGAGTATCCATCTCAGTTTATCCACCAAGACATTCTTTTCCTGCCAGATAAGTGGGTCTGAGGACGATCTCTCATGGAATGGCTCTTCCACATTCTGACATTTTCCCAACACTGGAGGTATGATCCTCTTTGACCCTGCTTATTGATGTAATGCATGGCATCTTGATTGTATGTCTGGACTAGAATAATTTTGTTGCTCAACTGATCTCTGAAAGCCTTTAGGGCATTCCATATTGCTCTTAACTCCTAGAAATTTATTTGGTGACATTTTTCCTGGAGAGACCATAAGCCCCATCTGCATGGGACAGCTAAGTTTGGATACATCTGTAGTGAGGATAGTTTGTACAGGAGGACTTTGGAAGGGGATTCCATAAGACCATATGGCCTATCCAGACTGCCCTCCATAACAGCTACTAAGTTCTACAGTCCCTTTTTCTCCTTTAGAGATCTTCGGTGTTTATCCCATGCTTTCTTGAATTCAGGCCCAGTCTTTGTTTCTACTACCTCCACTGGGAGACTATTCTGTGCATCTGCCATATTTTCACAGATTACTCCTTTTACCTTCATTCTATGCCCCCTTGTTTCAGAGCTTTCTTTCAGTTGAAAGAGGCTCTCCTCCTGTGCATTTATGCCATGGAGGTATTTAAACATCTCTTGGTTTGCGGCTTGTCGTGCTGTGAGGGCTTGTGTGCATCAGTGATGCTGAGGGCTAAGCTATCAGTAGTTTAACTACTGGCAGGGTCTCCCAAGATGGACAGGTCTCAGCTGAGGTGCCAGACCAAGACAAACCACTAATCTGGGCAGCAGCAGAATGGGACAGTGTTGACGACGGAGGATCACATTTCTGTGATAACGACAATACCATTAAACTTAAACTGCGCGGAGGAAAGGCCCAGCAATCTACTTCTGTATCTTGCCATGAAAACCCAACAAAACAAATTACACTATAGTGCTGGAAGATGAGACAACCAGGTCGGAAAGCGCTCAACTAGCTACGGTGGGTCAGCAAGTATGAGTTGTATGCAGTGTGTGCTTCAGAGGTGTGGGTTCGACGCCATTGTCTTTCGAGTTTGCGTAGATGGTGAAGCGATGTTCGTAGGTCCGTGGAGAACCAGGGTGCATGTTCTCGTCGTTTTGTAGTTTTTTCGGCGAAAGATGGACAGGATGCAGCTCTGAGGTTATCGTCCCATTTAGATATGAGGTCATCAAGGCTGAGGGATGCGTTGGTCATGAGAGGTTGGAGGTTCTCTAGGACTTCGCTCTTGTTGAGTGGGCGGAAGCGGGCTGCAGTAGTTCTGGAATTATTTGTATTTGTTGTTGTCTGGTTGTCACTGGTTGTATTTGTTGTTGTCTGGTTGTCACTGGGAGTGCTTATGGGTATGTGGAAGCTAAGGAGGTGGTGGTCGGACCATGGCACTGGTGTCACGGATAGTGCGATGTCTTGGGATGATGAGGCATTAGAAAGAGGTGCGAATATTAGGTCGAGCTTGCCCCCCTTAGTGTGGGTGGCAGAGTTGACACATTGTATGTATCCTAGATCCTCTAGGGCTTCAAGGAATGTTGTTGAGTGGCTGTTTTGAAGAGATGGGAGGTTAAAGTCGCCAATTAACCAGTTTGGAGAGTTCGGGGTGGAATTCTGACATGTTAACTCAATTATTGTTGATAGGTCATCTTGTGATGGAGTGGGCGCCCGGTATATGAGGTTGATGGTGCAGAGTTCACTTGATATGGTGAGGGTGTCAAGGTGAGTAGAGCTGGAGGTGTTACGCAACTTGAATTGGAGGTCAGCTTTGGCCAGGATGAGTGTCCCGCCTCCTTTCTGAGTGGACCTGTGGCAAGTATATAGGGAAAATCCTGGGGGTAGCATCTGGTTTAAGAGAACATTGTCGCATGCTGACAACCAAGTTTCGGTGATCATCAGGATGTCGAGATTGTGTAGTGATATCAGATCAATGGCTGCAGGCCATGGCTGCAGGCCATGGCGGCTCACATGTTGATTTCGCGAATATTATTCTTCATGGCCTTCCACAGTCGACCTTAAACCCGCTCCGCTTAGCCTTGAATGCAGCCGCAAGAGTCCTCTCCGGATCATCAAGATCCGACCACATAACACCCATCATGAAGGATTTACATTGGCTACCTCTTCACGCCAGGATCCAATACAAATCACTGGTTCTTACCTTCAAAGCCCTAAATAACTACCCCCCTACGCCAATCAGCACGCTAATCCATGGCACCCTAGAAAATAGAAGCAGAAGATCTACTGCACGGAACACGTTAACAGTCCCCAACCTAATGACTAAATGCACAAAAGCTACCTCCAACAGAGCCTTCTCCTTATTTGCCCCTTTAAACTGGAATGCACTCCCCCATGAAATCCGTGGAATAAAAAGCATCATACTATTCAGAAAAGCTTTAAAACTCCACCTATTCACAAAATATTACTCAGAAACCTCCAGTAATAGAAGCACATCCAACAACCTGCAAACTTCCCCCATATACCTGCCGCCCCTGCACATCATCTCCTCAGATAATGGTTAGCTTCACAAAACTAATGCAACACCCATTTAAATTAAAGTATTGTACATAGTTTGAGTTAATATGTATTTAGTTCCCCTGGTTTCCTTCCCATGTTCAATTTCCTGTTCTCTGTAAAACTCAATGTTGTTTGTATACATTGTAGTATGCTTGTTTGATGTACACCGCGCTGATTTTAATAGCGCGGTATAGAAGCAAATGTTAAATAAATAAAATAAAATAAAATCAGTGATGCTGAGGGCTAAGCTATCAGTAGTTTAACTACTGGCAGGGTCTCCCAAGATGGACAGGTCTCAGCTGAGGTGCCAGACCAAGACAAACCACTAATCTGGGCAGCAGCAGAATGGGACAGTGTTGACGACGGAGGATCACATTTCTGTGATAACGACAATACCATTAAACTTAAACTGCGCGGAGGAAAGGCCCAGCAATCTACTTCTGTATCTTGCCATGAAAACCCAACAAAACAAATTACACTATAGTGCTGGAAGATGAGACAACCAGGTCGGAAAGCGCTCAACTAGCTACTGGGGAAGAGATGAAGACTTTTCAGAGTAAAGACAGCATTTATGATGTGGTTGGATCAAAGCCCTCGGGACGTCTGACTGCTGATGTAGCTGCGCATGAAATGAGAGTCAGAAGCTGTAAAGATGTCTTAAATATTGGAACATGGAATGTGCGAAGCATGAACCAAGGAAAGCTAGAGGTGGTCAAGAATGAAATGGAACATGTACAACTTGGATCTGTTGGGTGTCAGCGAATTGAAATGGACTGGCATCAGGTACTTCACATCAGATGATCACATGGTCTACTATGCTGGAAATGAAAGACAAAGAAGAAATGGTTTTGCATTTATAATAAAGAAGAAATTTGCAAGAACTGTAATGAAATACAATGCAGTTAGTGAACGCTTAATCTCTATTCGTCTACGAGGAATGCCTATCAACACAACTATAATTCAAGTACATGCTCCAACAACAGCTGCAGAAGAGGATGAAATTGAAGAGTTCCATGAACAAGTTCAAGCTGAAATTGACAGAACATGCAAACAGGATATCATGATAGTCATGGGTGACTGGAATGCAAAAGTTGGCAACAAAGAAAAAGGCAAAATGGTTGGAAAATATGGACTTGGTAACAGAAATGAAGCTGGAGAAAGACTGATAGAATTCTGCAAGACCAACGATCTATTCATTTCAAACACCTTCTTCCAGCAACACAAGCGGTGACTGTACACACGGACTTCACCCAATGGATTGTACAAAAATCAAAGTGACCACATCTGTGGAAGTCAACGATGGAAAAGCTCTATAACATCAACAAAGTCAAAACCTGTAGCTGACTATGGTACAGATCACCAACTACTAGTATGCAAACTCAAGCTAAAGTTGAAAAAGAGGAAACCACTCATGAATGCAGCAAAATATGACCTTGAGAATATACCACTGGCATTTAAAGATTGCCTGCAAAATCAATTTGCTACTTTAGATACAAATTACAGAACTCCAGAAGAGTTATGGAGTGACATCAAGAAGGTTGTGTTGGAAGAAAGCTAGAAGTCTCTACAAAAGGCAAAAAAGCAAAAACGTCCAAAATGGATGACGGAAGAAACTCTGAAAATTGCCCAGAAACGCAGAGAAGCTAAAGCCAAATGAGAAAGAAAGAATCGCAGAACTCAGATTTCCAACGTACAGCAAGACAGGACAAGGAAAAGTACTACAATGACACATGCAAGGAAATAGAAGCAGAAACTATTAGAGGAAGAAAAAGATCAGCTTTCCTAAAGCTATGAGAGTTAAAGAAAACATTCCAGCCTCGAATTGGAATGTTACAAGATGCTCAAGGTTCTATGTTGAATGATGCTGAGAAGATCAAGAAAAGGTGGAAAGAATATAGAGTTTTTATATATGATAAAAATCAAGTGGACCAATAGCCATTTCAACCTGTACCTTATGATCCGGAACCATTGGTGATGAAAGAAGTTGAAGCAGCATTGAAAGCCTTATCAAAGAACAAAGCACCAGGCATTGATGGCATTCCCATAGAAGTATTACAGCAATCTGATGCAGCTGTTACCATGCTTACAAGGCTCTGCCAAGAAATATGGAAGACAACATCATGGCCAACTGACTGGAAAAGATCTGTGTTTATACCAATACTAAAGAAATCTGATCCAACTGACTGTGGAAATTATCGCACAATTGCTCTGATCCCACATGCCAGCAAGATTCTACTGAAGATTATTCAACAGAGACTACAACCATACCTGGAACAAGAACTACCTGAAGTGCAAGCAGGGTTCAGGAAAGGGCGAGGAACGAGAGACATCATCGCGGATGTGAGATGGATCCCTGAAAAGAATAAAGAATACCAAAAGGATATCTATTTGTGCTTTATCGACTAGAGCAAGGCATTTGACTGTGTAAACCATGAGAAACTCTGGACCACATTACGAAGCATGGATATACCAGAAAACCTGATTGTTCTCTTGCACAATCTGTACATGGAAAATAAGATCCCTGAAGTTGAAGCTTTGGTGGGAGTGGCTGACTTGGATTTAGTAGCAGTTACAGAAACATGGTTCACAGAAAACCATGACTGGGATGTAACTATACCTGGCTATACTTTATTCAGAAAAGACAGGGTAAGAAGAAGGGGAGGAGGAGTGGCACTATATGTAAAAACTACTATTAAAGCTTTGGAATTACAGAGCTTAAAAGGGAGAGAGGAGGCATTGTGGGTTAAACTAGAAAGAGGAAAAGAGAAATCTATTTGCATTGGTGTGATATACAGACCTCCCTCACAAGAGGATGAGGTGGACAGAGTTAATTGAAGACATACGCAGCATTGCTAGGAAAGGGAAAGTGCTACTGATAGGCAATTTCAATATGCCAGATGTTGTTTGGCACATTCCTGCTGCAGTATCATCTAGAAGTAAGGAGATCCTGGATTCTCTACAGGGAGAACTATTCAGGCAATTGGTAACAGACCCCACACGTGAAGGGGCCATACTGGACTTGGTGCTTACCAATGGTGAAAGTGTTTCTGATGTTGCAGTGGGAGATCATTTTGCATCCAGTGATCACCAGATGGTGTGGTTCAGTATTAGGACTAGGGCTGTTAGAATAAATTCCAAGGTGAGGATCTTAGACTTTAGGAAGACTAACTTTGCAAAGATGGGCCAATACCTCAGGGAGTCGTTAGTGGGATGGGAACAGCTGGGGGATGTAGAAAAACAGTGGGCAAAACTGAAAAGGGGTATTTTAAGGGCAACCAACCTTTTTGTTAAAATGGTAAATAAAGGCAAAAGGAACAGGAGACCGCTATGGTTTTCGAAGGAAGTAGCTGAAAAAGTGAAGAAAAAGAGGGAGGCCTTCATGAAATACAAGAGATCACAGAGAGAGGAAGACAGGCATCTGTATTTAAAAAAACTTAGAGAAGCTAGCAAAGTAGTCAAGAAGGCAAAGATTCAAAAGGAGGAGGAAATAGCCAATGCAATAAAATGGGGGGGAAGACATTTTTCAGATATATTAGTGAGAAGAGGAAGGGCAAAAGTGATATTGTCAGACTCAAGGGTGCAGGGGGGGGGGGATATGTAGAAGCTGATAAGGATAAAGCGGAATTGCTTAACAAATATTTTTGTTCTGTGTTCACAGATGAAGAACCAGGAGCAGGACCTCAGAAAACACCCACAAATAAGAACAGAAGCGAGGGACATCTTGAACAATTTTCAGAAGACTGTGTTCATGAAAATCTAGCTCAACTTAAAGTAGACAAAGCGATGGGACCGGATGGGATACACCCTAGAATACTGAGGGAACTTGGGGACGTTCTAGCAACTCCACTGACTGACCTTTTCAATGCCTCGTTGGAGTCGGGAGTGGTGCCAAAGGACTGGAGAGAGGCTCATGTGGTGCCTTTACACAAAAGCGGAATTAAGGATGTGGTTGAAAACTACAGGCTGGTTAGCTTAACTTCGGTGGTGAGTAAATTATTGGAAATGCTGATGAAAGAGAAAATAGTGAGGTTTCTGGAGTCCAGCGGATTACAGGATCCGAGGCAGCATGGATTCACCAGAGGCAGGTCTTGTCAGACAAATCTGATTGATTTCTTTGACTGGGTGACCAGGGAGTTGGACCGAGGGAGAGCTCTAGATGTGGTGTATTTAGATTTCAGTAAAGCCTTTGACACTGTTCCTCACAGGCGACTTATAAACAAACTGAGCACCCTAGGGATGGACCCTAAAGTTACTGCTTGGGTTAGAAATTGGTTGGGTGGGAGGCAACAAAGAGTACAAGTAAATGGAGCTCACTCTGAGGAGAAGGATGTTACCAGTGGTGTGCCCCAGGGATCTGTCCTTGGTCCGATTCTTTTTAACATCTTTGTTAGTGATATAGCGGAAGGGCTGTCGGGTAAGGTTTGCCTCTTTGCGGATGATACCAAAATCTGCAATAGAGTAGACACCCAGGAAGGTGTAGATAACATGAGGAGGGATCTAGCTAAGCTTGAAGAATGGTCTAGAATTTGGCAGCTGGGATTTAATGTTAAAAAAATGTAAGGTCATGCATTTGGGCTGCAGCAATCCAAGGGAGCAATACAGTATAGGAGGTGAAGTACTTTTGTCCACTAAAGAAGAGCGGGACCTAGGCGTGGTTGTGTCTGATGATCTTAAAGTAGCTAAACAGGTAGAAAAGGCGACGGCAAAAGCTAGAAGGATGCTTGAGTGCATACGGAGAGGAATGGCTAGCAGAAAAAAGGAGGTGATAATGCCTCTGTATAAGTCTTTGGTGCGACCTCATTTGGAGTATGGACTAACTGAATTCAAAAAAGCATGGGACCAACACAGAGGATCTCTAAAGGTAAAAAGTGGACTGTTGTAGTTGTTGTTATGGAAGGACAGACTAGATAGGCCATGTGGTCTTTTTCTGTCATCATGTTTCTATGTTTCTATATTTCTACATTGATCAAGAAGCAACAGTTTGAACGGAACAAGGAAAAACAGAATGGTTTAAAATAAGCAAAGGTGTAAGACAAGGCTGCATACTTTCCCCCTACCTGTTTAATTTATATGCAGAACAAATCATCAGAGAAGCAGGATTGTATGAAGACAACAGGGGTGTGAAGACTGGTGGAAGACTCAACAACCTTCGCTATGCTGATGATACCACATTACTGGCTGAAAGAGAAGAGGATCTGAAACATTTGCTTCTCACGATGAAAAAACAGTCTCAAAATCGGCCTGCACCTTAATGTAAAGAAGACAAAGATCATGACAACTGGCAAAAACAATAAGTTCATCGTTGAAGGAGAAGAAATTGAAACCATGGACAACTTTAACCTACTTGGATCAACTATCAATAAGGAAGCAACAAGCAGTCAAGAAATCCGATGACGCATTGCTCTTGGCAGAATGGCTATGAAAGACCTAGACAAGATTCTCAAGAGCAGAGATGTCTCTCTCCATACAAAGATTCAACTTGTTCAAGCCATGGTATTTTCGATAACATCATAGGGATGTGAAATCTGGACAGTGAAAAAGATAGACAGGAAGAAAATTGATGCCTTTGAAATATGGTGCTGGCGGCGAATACTGTGTATACCATGGACTGCCCGAAGAACAAACCAGTCAGTACTAGAGGTGATCAAACCTAAGCTTTCTTTAGAAGCTCAGATGACAAAACTTCGACTTTCATACTTTGGACTGTGATAAGGAAGCTTATCAAAGCTCAGGGAGTAATGACAATAGAGGAGAATTTACTCTGATCAAGGGACCTGTGCTGGCAGGTTATAGAAATAAGACAGCTTGTTTCCCTAAAAGACTACATGTTCCAGAAAGCACCTGGCAGGTTATAGAAATAAGACAGCTTGTTTCCCTAAAAGACTACATGTTCCAGAATGCACCTGTATGCAGAAAGTCCCTAGCGGAGCTAGAGTGGAAAAGCATGAGACTAATCAGAGAAAGCATTATGTCATCCCTAATCAAACAGCCTCTAGAAGAATGCTTAATTCACAACACCTGAAGAATGCAAGGGTGGAGTTGCAATCTAAGCCCTTTAAAGCTAGAGGGGAATCTTCAGGAAGACAGAAGGAGAAGGGGAATCGGACGGAGAACGAGAACCAGAACATAAGGAAGAACAACCGGAACCCGAAGGAACAAGGACAAGGAAGCAGATGGTCCAAGAGAGGAGCTCAGAAAAGTACCTATGCCTGGAGAGATACCTGGGGGAAAGGATCAGAGGACTGGAGAAAGCCAAAGGTCTGTAGATCCACAGCCAGGGACCCTCAAGCAACACCTAGGAAGAGGTCTGTTGCATCTAAGGAGGAAAGAAGTCCAAATACCTCTTGGAGGACATCTGGAGAAAAGATCCCGAGGTCCAGAGATAACAACTGGAGGACAGGACACAAAAGCTCTATTGCATACTGGCCAGAATACCAGAAGAAGCAGCCTGACGCTTGCCTGGATTCAGGTAGGAACTGTGAACGTTTCTCTAGCTTTGAGCAGTGCAAACAGCAGGGAAACAGTTTCTCTCCGTGTAGAGGTCAGTTCCTAAAACCCTCTGAGTCAGACAGAGAAACTGAGTCAATGCAATATCAGGAGCAAGGTTTAATATCTGATGCAGAGGATAATTATATGGACTGTTCTTTGAGTCGGTTGTTATTTTAGGAAAATCCTAAATATCAGAGCAAACATCAAAAGGAAACATTCTAAATATTGGCTTCCCATAAAGTTTTGCCCAAAAGAAAAAGCTTTTGGGAAAGTTTTGCATGTGTGCTGAAATCAAGCTACTGATTGCAGTTAATTGTCACCTGTTGGTAGAGGAGAGCCCAGCACAAGCCGTGCACAAGTGGGTTTTAAAAGTTCTTTTCTGTATGGAGAAAGTGAGCTATGTTTTAGTATAAAGAAGTTTTCCTTTTTGATTTGTTTTTCCCCAGCACTGCTAAGGAGTTTATTAGCAGTGGCTGAAAGAAGCCTTTCTGTTCCATAAAGAATTTTGATTCTTAATTTGCATAAGATTTTTCAGTTGCCTTATTTTGTGTTGAATAAACCCTGGAGAAGTTATCTGGACGGTGTTACCAAGCATATCTGTGTGTGGGATAATCACCCCATAAATAAACTCTAATTTTGTCTACACTCGACCAACTACAGGAGTTTCATTATTTTAAAAAGGCAAGCTTTGTGTGAATGGACTTCAATAACCACAATCCTTTGCAAGACAGTTAATTTGCATATTTGCCAGGATGGTGGTACCTTCATAACAAGCACCCCCTTTTACAGGACACATCATGTGAAGAAAGAGATCATTAGAGAAAGACATCATGCTTGGTAAGATAGAAGGTCAACGCAAAAGAGGAAAGTCAGCAATGAGATGGATCGATACAATAACAGCAACTATGGGTACCAGTCTGTCAACAATGAGCCGCCTGACTGAAGACCGAACAGAATTTAGGACAACTATCCGGAGGGTCGCCATGAGTCGACAACGACTCGACGGCACTTAACAACCACCACCACGATGACGCCTACATTTTTTTCCTGGGGGGAGGTTTCTAAAGCGGTACCTTGCATTGTGTAACCACAGTTCGGGTAGTACCTTCCTAGGTGCATAACGTTGCACTTGTCTACATTAAATTTAATCTGCAATTTAGATGTCCTGTCTTCCAATTTATCAAGGTCCTCTTGCAATTTTCACAATCGTCTTGTGTTTTAACAACTTTGAATAATTTTGTACCACCTGCAAAATTGATCACTGCACCCGTCATTCCTATTTCCAGGTCATTTGGGTTCGACTCCCACTAGCACACCTTGTGGCCTCGGGCAAGTCACTTAACTTTCCAATGCCTCGGAAGAAAGGCCTGGCAATCTACTTCCGGTGACACTGCCAAGAAAACCCAGGAGCTTCTGGGTTGCCAGGAGTCAGGACTGACTCGAAGGCACACACAGGTGACAGGTATGAATGTTAAAAAGCAGAGGAACCAGCACAGATCCATGGGGGATTCCACTATTCACCCTTCTTCATTGAGAAAATTGGCCATTTAGCCCTACTCTCTGCTTTCTATCATTTAACCAGCTCCTCATCCACAATACTATACTGCATCCAATCCTATGACTTTTTAATTTTGACAAGTGTTTCTCATGGGGGACCTTGTCAAAGGCTTTCTAAAAATCCAATTAGTCAAAAGAGAGCCAAATGATATAGCTTACCTGTTTATTCACACCTTCAAAAAGAGCATAGTTACTCACCTGTAACAGGTGTTCTCCAGGGATAGCAGGAATCAGTCCTCACATATGGGTGATATCGGCACCAATGGAGCACGCACAGAGCATTTTCCGAGCTTTCAAAGAAAGCCTTTGGGAATGCCACCATGCATAAGTGGTCCCCTACCCGCCCAAGGGTGCCATCTTACTCAGTCACATGCTATAGATATAGCCCCTCCAAGAAGATGGCAAAAAATATACAGCATTTCCAAGAGGATGAAGGAGGACTGTGAAAACTGATTCCTGCTGTCCCTGGAGAACACCTTTTACAAGTGAGTAACTACGCTTTCTCCAGGAACAAGCAAGAAGTCAGTCCTCACATATGGAACTCCCTAGCTACAAGCTACAGAGACCCTGTAGGAAAAAAAGCACGGCAGCGCCATGAGCAGTCGCCAGTGATAGACGAAGGAAGCCCGAGGACCCCGGGTATATGGATGGCCACGCTCCCAGTAGCCAGAACAAGAAGGGTCAGAGGGCATGAGTTGCTTAAACACTAAACACATTGGAGAGTACAGCCTAGTCGAAGGCGGCATCCCGACGGGGCTCCCTCTCCAGGCAGTAATGCACTGTGAAGGTGTGAGTGGAGGACCAGCTGAAGGCTCGGCAGATGTCTGCCCATGGCTCTGAGCGCAGGCTAGCAATTGACGTCGCCATCACAAGGACATTGTGAGCTGTGACTCAGCGGTCCAGGGGAAACCCGGCCTGGACATAGGCAAAGGCGATGCAGTCCGCCGCCCAGATAGACAAGGAATGCTTGGTGGCCGCCAGCCCCAGATGGCTGGGATTGAAGTAGACGAAGAGATGCCTGGATCTGTAGTGGTCCCAAGTCCAACTCAGGAAGAGAGAGAGAGCCCTCTTACAATCCAGGATGTGGGGAATCGCCGAAGTCCGGTCGGCATGGGACTTCGGGAAGAAGGTGGGCAGCACTATCTCTTGATTGAGATGAAAATCTGAGACAACCTTCGGGAGGAACTTGGGGTGAGTCCACAGGACCATCCTGTTCCTATAAAACCTCGTGTACGGTGCCTCAGCCATCAGCGCCTGAAGTTCGCTGAACCTCTGGGCGTATGTGAGAGCCACCAGGAAGGCCACCTTCCACAACAGATGCCGCAGCGAGCAGGTAGCAGGGGTTCAAAGGGTGATTTGGTCAGCTGTGTGAGGTCAACATTGAGGTGCCACTCCACCGAAGGAGGGCGGGTAGAGGTCCTGGAAAGGAGGTCTCACATGAAACGAGAGACAAGCGGTTGCCCCGAGACAAGTTTGCCTTCAATGGGTGGTGGTTCGCTGAGATGGCACTCAGGTGAACCCTGACCGTGTTAGACTTCAGTCCAGACTACAAGGGTTGGAGTAGGTACTGCAAGACCAAACTGGTAGGGTATGAAAATAGGTTCGCTCGAAGCTCCGATCACCACATCGAGAACCAATGCCACTTGAAGGCGTAAGCCCGTCTGGTTGAGTCCTTTTGTGAGGCCAAAAGAATGTCCTCGATATCCATGAAGAGATGGTAGGAGGCTAGAGCAACCCGCTCAGCCGCCAAGCTGTGAGGGAGAGGGACCTCAGATTGAGGTGAAGAAGCAGACCCTCCTCCTGCATCAGCAAATCCAGAGAGAACCCGAGCGGGACCGGGTGCTCCGTTGATAGATGGAGTAGCAGGGGAAGCCAAGGCTGTCAGAATCATTCATACTCTGTCCCGCTGGACCTTGAGAAGGGTCTGGGCAATGAGGGGTAAAGCATAGTTACTCATTTGTAAAGCATAGTTACTCACCTGTAAAGCACAGTTACTTACATGTAACAGGTGATCTCTGGGAACAGCAGGAATAAGTCTTCACATATGGGTATGTCGGTACCGACGGAGCCTGCGCGGGAACGCTCCCCAGCTTCCCAAAAAGAAAAGCTTTTGGGAGCATCCCACAGCGCCTGCGCGCTGCCTTCCCGCCTTTCCTAACCAGCTCTCCTCAGTTCGAGTTTAAAGCTGAGACAATAGAGAGAGAGGAAAGGAAAGATAGAAAAAGAGATACAACTCCTAGGGGAGGTGGGTGGGTTGTGAAGACTTATTCCTGCTGTTCCCAGAGATCACCTGTTACAGGTAAGTAACTGTGCTATCTCCAGGAACAAGCAGGAATGAGTCTTCACATATGGGGACTCCCTAGCTAAGATGCCTGGGAGATCCCCAAGGATATGAGACCCTGGGAAGGGGTCTACTTCCTCCTATGGATCTCAGGCATCCATCCAGGGAAGGAGGGTAGGAGTTGTTTAAGAATGGAACAGGTGTTTGAGGACAGCCTGACCAAACAAGGCATCCCGGCGGGAGTCCTTGTCCAAGCAGTAATGGGCTGTGAAGGTATGAACCGAGGCCCAGGTGGCTGTTCGACAGATCTGGTCGATGGACACAGAATTTAGATGAGCCATAGAGGTGGCCATGGCCCTCACATTATGAGCTGTGACATGGCTCTCCAGAGAAAGGTTCTTACTCTGGTAGGCGAAAAAATACACTGAGCAATCCAATTGGACAATGTTCTCTTGGAGACTGGAAGTCCCAAATGAGAAGGATCAAAAGCAACAAAAAGCTGGGAAGACTTTCTATGTTGCTGTGTCCTGTGTAAGTAAAAAGCAAGAGCTCTTTTACAATCCAGAGTATGAAGATTCCTCTCTGCATTGGATGCATGAGGAGCTGGAAAAAAGACAGGTAAATATACCTCTTGATTAAGATGAAAAGGTGAGACCACTTTAGACAAAGTGTGGATTTGTCCTAAGGACTACCTTATCATGATGGAACCTTGTATAAGGTGGATTAGCCACTAATACCTGCAGTTCACTGATGCGGCGAGCTGAAGTGACTGCAATGAGGAAAATAACCTTCCAGGAAAGAAACTTCAAGGAGGTAGTGGCTAAGGGTTCAAAAGGTGGCTTCATAAGCTGACCAAGAACCAAATTTAAGTCCCATGCCACCGGAGGAGGCCTAATGGGAGGTTTAGTTAAAGTTAGGCCTCTCATGAATCTTGCAATGAGAGGATGAGAGGAAATAGGTTGTCCATTGATGGGCTTAAGGGATGTTGCAATAGCACTCAAATGGACTCTTACTGAATTCGTTTTAAGGCCTGCATTGGAAAGATGCAGGAGATAGTCTAATAGAGAATTCAAAGGTAGTGCTAGAGGGTTAAGACCCTTTTCAGCACACCAAATGGAAAACCTCTTCCATTTAAAAGCATAAGAACGCCTGGTGGAAGGTTTTCTGGAAGCATGGAGGATATCCTTCACTTGTTGAGAAAGATTCCAGTCTTGAAGGTCTAGGCCTTCAGTAACCAAGCTCTGAGGTGAAGGGACTTGGGGTTTGGGTGCCACAAAGTCCCTTCCTCCTGGGACAGGTGGTCTGGAGCAGCTCCCAAGTCCAGGGAGGGGGCTTGGGAGAGATGTAGAAGTAGAGGGTACCACACTTGGCGTGGCCAGCGTGGAGCTATGAGGATCATAGATCCTTGATCCCTCTGGCGTTTGAACAGAGTCTTGGGAATCAAGGGAATGGGTGGAAATGCATACAGGAGGCCCTGACCCCAATGAAGGAGGAAGGCATCCTTGGCCTGAACTCCCTGACACGGAATTCTGGAACAGAACCGGGGAAGTTTGGCATTCCACGGACTTGCAAAGAGGTCTATGTCCGGGGTTCCCCATTCCTGGAAGATTCTGAGTACCTGATCCATGTGCAGGGACCATTCATGTGGAAGCAGAACTCGACTGAGTCTGTCTGCCCAAGAGTTTTGGACTCCTGGGAGGTATACTGCCAGGAGATGGATTTGATGCTCTCTGGCGAAGGCCCACAATCTTAAAGCTTCGTTGCAAAGCGACAGAGAGCCAGTTCCTCCTTGCTTGTTTATGTAAAACATGGCTACTTGATTGTCCGTATGAATGAGGACTGTCTTGTAGCTGAGCAGGGTATGAAAGACCTTGAGAGCTAGAAAAACTGCTCGAAGCTCCAAGTGGTTGATATGAAGAGAGGTCTCCTGTGGGGACCAAGTGCCTTGAGTGGAGAGGTCCTGTAGATGGGCTCCCCAACCTGTTTGGGAGGCATCTGTTGTGAGGGTTGCTTGGGGCAACAACTGTTGGAAGGGGGACCCCAGCAACAAATTTTGAGTGGACATCCACCATTGGAGAGACCAAAAGAGACGTTTGGTGGTTGCTATTTGGTCTGAGAGAGCTCCTGAAGCTTGAGTTCACTGGGTGGACAAAGTCCATTGAGCTGCTCTTATGTGTAGGCGAGCATAGGGTACCACATGCACTATGGAAGCCATGTGGCCTAGCAGTTGTAACATCTCCCTGGCAGTTAAGTGGCTCTTTGACTGAATCTGGGAGGCTAACTGCACTAGACGTTGGCAACGGGCCTGGGGAAGGTAGGCCCTTGCATTAGTGGTATCCAACCAGGCCCCTATGAATTCTAGGGACTGAGTAGGGGTGAGCTGAGACTTTGGGAGGTTTACCACACGTCCCAGATACTGCAGAATGCGCCTTGTGCGGTCCAAGGAAATCTGGGCCTCTGACTGAGATGGAGCTCGAATGAGCCAGTCGTCCAGGTATGGGAAGACAAATATTCCCAGAGTGCGTAGAAATGCAGCAACTATTGCCATGCATTTGGTGAACACTCTTGGAGCAGAGGCCAGACCGAAAGGAAGGACTCTGTATTGGTAATGTTTTCCTTGGAAAAGAGACCGCAGGAATCTTCTGTGAGAGGGATGGATGAGGACATGTGTGTACGCATCCTTGAGATCTAGAGAACAAAGCCAATCCTGACTTTGAAGGTATGGAAGGAGAGTGCCCAGAGAAAGCATCTTGAACTTCTCCTTGCATAGAAACTTGTTCAATTCTCTGAGATCTAAGATGGGCCTGTATCCCCCTGTCTTCCTTGGGATGAGAAAATAGGGGGAGTAGAACCCTGACCCTTGATGAAGAAGAGGAACTTCTTCTATCGCCCCTTGGGCAAGAAGGGTAGCTACCTCTTGACCTAGAAGGTCGAGAAGAGATGTGGGAGAATTGAAGTGTCTCACCATAGTATGGGGAGGAAGGTCTGAGAAATGGAGCTTGTAACCCTCCTCTTATGATGAGAGGGTCCACTGCTCTGATGTTATCTGCTCCCAACTGGGAGCAAAATGAGCCAACCTTCCTGGAATGGCGAGAGGCTCTGGCTGCTTTAGAGCCAGAAAGGCTAAGTTCTCTAGTATAAAGTCAAAAACCCTGAGGAGGTTGGGCTTGCTGAGTTGCAGCAGCACCTGTAGGCTTAGGTCTGGCCTGTTTAGGTTGCTGACGCTTAGTGGAAAAGCGACCTGTAGAAGATTGTTGGCCAGAAGTAGAAGGAAATCTACCCTTTTTAAAGAAAGACTTTTTAAAAGGCTTTTTCTTGGCAGGAATGGAGGTTGACTTTGAAAGTCTATCCAGAGCAGAGTTTTCTGCATCCATTTGAGTGGCTTTTATTTGCCACTCTTTGCCAAATAGGTTTTCACCTGTACAGGGAAGATTTTCCTAAGACATCTTGAACCCAGGGTTCTAAATCAGAAGCCTGGAGCCAAGCAATTCTGCAAGCAGCTATGGCAATGCCTGAGGCTCTGCTGGCACCTTCAAAGGAGTCAAAAGCTGCCCTGTTGGAAAACTTTGAAATGTCTTGAGTATGCTTAAGCCAAATGAGGAATTCCTCCCTTTTATCCTCTGGAAAAAAAGGGAGGAAAGTCTGCAGTTTTTGTGCAACTTCTTTTAGAAACATACCCATGTAAAGGCTATATGAGTTGATTCTGGCAATAAGCATACTGGCTTGGAAGATTTTCCTACCAAAAGCATCCAAGGTCCTGCATTCTCTTCCTGGAGGAGCAGAAGAGTGTCTCTTTGTACTCTTTATCCTCTTCATAGCTGACTGCACCACAATGGAATGGTGAGGACGCTGAGTTTTTTGAAATCCAGGACAAGGAGGGACACGATACATAGTGTCCAATCTGCGAGAATGAGGAGAGCGAGTGAGAGGAGTCTCCCATAGATCAATCATGTGTTCATAAAGAATCTCATGAATTGGTAAGGTGACTGCCTCTTTAGGAGCTCTAGAATAGCCTAAAATATCCAATTTTTTAGCTCTAGGCTCTGATTCAGAAGTTACTGAGATAGAAAGTCCTTTAGCTACTTCTCTTATGAAGTCTTCAAAGGACAAGTCCTCTGGAGGAGACATTCTTCTTTTTGGAGAAGGCGGCTCTTCAGGAAGGGCTATGGATACTTCAGGAGACTCGTCTGATGTATCAGAATCATCAGAGGAATCGAAGTATCGCCTGTCAGGGTGCTCTTCCAACGCTCGATACGCGTATCGAGCAGTATCGACATCGGGCGTCCCCGGTACCGGATTGGTACTGGTAAGCCCTGGACAAGGAACCGCTGTAGCCGGTATCCTAGTCGATGTCGATGCAGTCGGTACCGGTATCGGCGCTGGTGCCGGTACCGGAGCCGATACCGACAACAGAGCTTGTTTCGGTACCAGCGGCATCGCAGCTTGAATGAAGGCCGTAATAGCCTGCTGCATGGACAAAACATTGTGATCCATCGACGCCATGAATGCCTGAAGTCGGTACCGGGAGATTGTGCCGGTACCCCAGAGCATTCTAACAGGTGATCGGTCGAGGCCGTGCCATCGATGTCAACCTGTAACCCCATAGGAGGAGCTTTGGAAGCCGGAGCTTCCCGCAGGGGTTGTTTTGCTGGTGCAGGATCCTCAAGGGCAAGCCCGGAGGCATCTCGATGCTTAGAGGGAGATCTACCCTTCGAGGACCTGCTAGGTACATGTTTGGTTACCTGATATCCATCAGGAGAAGAAGACCTGGAAGATGTCGATGCTACCGACGCTGCATCAGCGGGAAACAGCACATGGAGCTTAGCTGCTCGGTTCTGTAAACCCCGTTTAGACATTAGAGAGCAGGACGGACAATCCGGAATGGAGTGTACAGGACCCAAACATTTAAGACACCATTCATGGGTATCTGTAACAGAAATAGTACCGCTACACTTAGTGCATTTTTTGAACCCGGAGGCTGGTTTTTCCATGAGGAAAATTTTCTTGTAAGCCCTGAGGCCCAAGAGGAAAAATACACTAAGTGAAGAAAAATAGATATATATATTTTTTTTTTTTTGAAGAAAGAAGAGAAAAAGACCGGCGGTACCGGTCCAGAGTCGGGGAAGGCAGACACGCGACCAAAAAAATAAAATAAAATAAAGAACTTCTTCAGAGGTGACAGGGCTCGACCTGTTGGCTCCGCGGCAAAGAAGAACTGAGGAGAGCTGGTTAGGAAAGGCGGGAAGGCAGCGCGCAGGCGCTGTGGGATGCTCCAAAAAGCTTTCCTTTTTGGGAAGCTGGGGAGCATTCCCGCGCAGGCTCCATCGGTACAGACGTACCCATATGTGAAGACTCATTCCTGCTTGTTCCTGGAGATCAGGTGATCTCCGGGAACAGTAGGAATTTAGTCTTCACATATGGGTATCGTCAGTACCTACGCAGCCTGTGCGGGAACGGTCCCCAGCGTCCACTTAGAAAGCTTTTGGCAGCATCCTGCATCACCTGCGTGCTGCCTTCTCGCCTTTCCCAACTGCCTCTCTCCAGTTGAGTTTTAAAGCTGAGACAAAGAGAGAGAGAGGGAAAGAGAAAGAGATAGAGAGAAACAACTCCTGGGGGATGTGGGTGGGTTGTGAAGACTAAATTCCTGCTGTTTCCGGAGATCACCTGTTACAGGTGAATAACTATGCTATCTCCAGGAACAAGCAGGAATGTAGTTTTCACATATGGGGACTCCCTAGCTTTAGATGCCTGGGGAAATCCCAGAAGTTGTGTGCCCCTGAGAAAGGGCTCCACTTCCCCCCATGGATCTCTGGCATCCAAACAGGGATGGCGGGTAAGAGTTGATTAGGTATGGAACAGGTGTTGGAGAACAGCCTGACCAAACAAGGCATCCCGGCGGGAGTCCTTGTCCAAGCAGTAAAGGGCTGTGAAGGTATGAACCGAGGCCCAGGTAGCTGCTCGACAGATGTCGTCGATAGACACAGACTGCACATGAGCCATTGAAGCTGCCATGGCTCTCACATTGTGCGCTATGACATGGCCTTCCAGAGGAAGGTTCTTACTCTGATAGGCAAAGGAAATACACTGAGCAATCCAGTTAGACAGTGTTCTCTTGGAGACGAAGTCCCAAATGAGAAGGATCAAAAGCAACAAAGAGTTGAGAGGACTTTCCATGTTGCTGTGTTCTTTGTAAGTAAAAGGCTAAAGCTCTTTTACAGTCCAAAGTATGAAGATTCCTTTCTGCATTTGATGCATGAGGTCTTGGAAAGAACACAGGTAGGTAGACCGCTTGGTTTAGATGAAAAGGCGAGACCACCTTTGGCATAAAGTGTGGATGAGTCCTAAGGACTACCTTGTCATGATGGAACCTTGTATAAGGTGGATCAGCCACTAGTACCTGCAACTCACTGATGCGACATGCTGATGTGATTGCTATGAGAAAGAGCCTTCCAAGAAAGGAATTTCAAGGAGGTAGTAGCTAAGGGTTCGAAAGGTGGCTTCATGAGCTGACCAAGAACCAAGTTTAAGTCCCATGCCACAGGTGGTGGCCTAATGGGAGGCTTAGTTAGAAGAAGGCCTCTCATAAATCTTGCTATAAGAGGATGGGAGGAAATAGGTTGCCCATTTAGAGGCTTCAAAGAAGCTGCAATAGCACTCAAATGGATTCTCACTGAGTTAGTCTTAAGTCCTGCATTGGATAAATGAAGGAGATACTCCAGTAATGATTCCAGAGGCACAGGAAGGGGGTTAAGACCCTTCTGCAAAAACCATATGGTAAACCTTTTCCACTTGAAAGCATAAGAGCGTCTTGTGGAAGGCTTCCTGGAAGCATAAAGGATATCCTTTACTTGCTGAGGGAGGTTAAGATCATGGAGATCTAGGCCTTCAGCAACCAAGCCATGAGATGCAGAGACTGGGGATTGGGATGCCATAACATCCCATTCTCCTGAGATAGGAGATCTGGAGCAGATCCTAACACCAGGGAGGGAGCATGAAAGAGATGTAGAAGCAGAGGGTACCACACTTGCCATGGCCAATGTGGAGCTATGAGAATCATACGTCCTCTGTCTCTCTGAAGCTTGAATAGGGTCTTGGGAATTAGGGGAATGGATGGAAAGGTATAAAGGAAGTCTTGGCCTCAGTGAAGGAGGAAAGCATCCTTGGCCTGAGAACCTTGAGCCGGGATTCTGGAACAGAACCGGGGAAGTTTGGCATTCAACGGACTTGCAAAGAGGTCTATGTCCGGGGTTCCCCAAATTTGAAAAATCTTGGTCACCTGGTCTACAAGTAGAGACCATTCATATGGAAGCAGAACTCGACTGAGTTTGTATGCCCAAGAGTTTTGTATGCCTCGAAGATACACTGCCAGGAGATGAATCTGATGCTCTCTGGCGAGGGCCCATACTCGCAAAGCTTCGTTACAAAGCGACAGAGAGCCTGTTCCCCCCTTCTTTGTTCACGCAGAGCATGGCTAATTGATTGTCCGTATGAATAAGGACTGTCTTGTAGCTGAGCAGGGTGTGGAACATTCAAAGAGCAAGGAAGATTGCTCTGAGCTCCAAGAGATTGATATGTAGATGAGTCTCCTGTGGAGTCCAAGTGCCTTGGGTGGAGAGGTCTTGCAGATGAGCTCCCCAACCCATTGGTGAAGCATCTGTTGTGAGAGTTGCCTGGGGTAAGGGTTGTTTTAAAGGGGACCCCAGCAACAGGTTCTGAGTGGACTGCCACCATTGGAGCGACAAAATAAGACGATTTGTGTTTGCTATTTTGTCTGACAGGCACCCTGATGCCTGGGTCCACTGAGTGGATGAAGTCCACTGGGCTGCTCTCATATGGAGGCAAGCATAAGGGACAACATGCACAGTAGATGCCATGTGGCCTAGTAGTTGTAGCATTTCTCGGGCAGTTAGATGAGGTTTTAGCACTGCTTGAGAAGCTAATTGCACCATGCGAAGGCAACGGGCCTGGGGAAGATAGGCCCTTGCCTTTTTGGTATCCAGCAAAGCTCCTATGAATTCTAGAGACTGAGTGGGAGATAGACTGGATTTTGGGACGTTTATGACAAGACCCAAATACTGAAGGACACGCATTGTGCAAGTTAGGGAGGTCCTGGCCTCTGCTTCTGATGGGGCTCGAATGAGCCAGTCGTCTAAGTAGGGGAAGACAAATATCCCTAGAGTGCGGAGAAATGCTGCCACCACAGCCATGCATTTCGTGAACATTCTTGGTGCTGAGGCCAGGCCAAAAGGAAGCACCCTGTATTGGTAGTGCTTTCCTTGGAAAAGGAACCGAAGGAACTTCCTGTGAGTTGGGTGGATGAGAACATGAGTGTACGCATCCTTGAGATCTAGAGAACAAAGCCAATCCTGACTCTGAAGGTATGGCAGCAGAGTTCCCAGAGAAACCATTTTGAATTTCTCTTTGAACAGGAATTTGTTCAATTCTCTGAGGTCCAAAATAGGTCTGTATCCCCCTGTTTTCTTTGGAATAAGGAAATAGGGGGAATAAAACCCTGTACCCTGTTGCTGAATGGGTACTTCTTCTATTGCCCCTTGGGCAAGAAGCATAGTGACCTCTTGATCTAACAGGTTGATGAGAGAGGTCTGATAATTGAACTGTCTTACCATGGTGGAAGGGGGCATGCACAGGAAGTGCAGCTTGTACCCCTCTCTTATAATGGAGAGTGTCCACTGCTCTGCTGTTATCTGCTCCCACCTGGGGGCAAAGTGACATAACCTTCCTGGAATGGTGGAAGGCTCTGGTCCATTCAGGGCCAGGAAGACTGTTCTCTAGATGAAAGGCAAAGGCCTTGTGGAGGCTGAGACTGCTGAGACGGTTGAGGCTTTCTCACAGGATCAGTTGAGACTTTGGATAACCTATCCAAAGTGGAGTTGTCAGCATCCAACTCATTGGCCTTTTCTTGCTAATCTTTACCAAACAGGTTCTCACCAGTACAAGGAATATTGCCCAGATGCTTGGAGCCAGGCAATTCTACGTGCACCTATGGCAATGGCAGAGATTCTGCTTATGCACTCAAAGCAGTCAAAAGCTGCACAGTTGACAAATTTAGAAACATCCTGGGCATGTTTGACCAATGTGAGAAAATCTTGTCTTTTATCCTCAGGAAGAAGAGGGCTCAAAACCTCTAAATCTCCAGTAATTTCCTTCAGAAACATTCCCATATATAAAATATAGGAACTGATCCTGGCAGAAAGCATGGAAGCTTGGAAAGTACGATGTCCAAAAGCGTCCAAAGTTCTGCACTCGCGTCCTGGAGACATGTCTCTTTGCACTCCTGATCCTTCTCATAGCTGATTCCACTACAATAGAGTGGTGAGGAAGCTGAGTCTTCTGGAAACCAGGACAAGGAGGGACTCGGTACATAGTATCCAGTGTACGAGAATGGTTAGAGGTGGTAAGAGGCGTCTCCCACATTCTTAGCATGAGATCATGCAAGATCTCATGGATGGGTAGAGTAGCTGCCTCTTTAGGAGCTTTAGGATATTCTAAAATTTCCAACTCCTTTGCTCTGGGCTCTGATTCAGGAGCCACAGTAATGGACAGACCTCGAGCCACCTCCCTGATGAAGTCCTGAAAAGAAATATCCTCTGGAGGAGACATCCTGTGCTTAGGGGAGGAAGGCTCCTCTGGGAAAAGTATTCCTGCATCAACAGAACTGTCAGAATCCTCAGATTCCTCTGAGGACTCGAAGTACCGTCTGTCTGGATGCTCTTGAAGAGCCTGATACCCGTACCGACCGAAGTCGGTACCGGGGGGAATCGGTACTGGTGTATCGGTACTGGAGGGCATCGCATGACTGGGTGCCGGCAATGCAGACACCTTTGTCGATGCCGATGCTATCGGTACCGGTACCGGTTGAACTGTCTGACGCAGTTCTGAGGGTGTCGATGCCGCAAGGAGAGCCGCCAGACTGCGTTCAATAGCCAGGAATCTCTGGTCTATCGACACTGCCGATGCCTGGATGTCGGTACCGGAGAAGACAGCCGGTACCCCAGAGCATGGCACCAGTAGTTCTGCCGAGGTTGAGGCCTCGAGAACGTCCTGGAGCCCCGATAATGCTTTGGAAGCCGAAGCCTCCCGCCGGGGCAATTTTGCCGGTGCAGAATCCTCAAGGGCAACGCCGGAGGCATCTCGATGCTTCGAAGGAGATCTACCCTTTGAGGACCGGCTAGACTTGTGTTTAGTTACCTGAGATCCACGGGAGGAAGAGGAAGCCCTGGAAGACGTCGATGCCACCGAGGCTGCATCAGAGGGAAACAGGGTACTGAGCTTGGCAGCTCGGTTCTGCCGACCTCTTTTGGACATCATGGCATAGGACATACATTCCGTGATGGAGTGGTCAGGACCTAAACATTTAAGACACCACTCATGGGTGTCGGTGACGGAGATGGTACCGCCACACTTGGTGCACTTTTTAAAACCTGAAGAGGGTTTTTCCATTCTGGAAAAAATCTTGAGCCTAAGGCTCAAAATGGTGCGTGCACCTGGAAAAAATGGGAAAAAAGTACTAAGAATTTTTTTTTTTAAAGAAAGAAAGAAAGAAAAACCGGCGGTTACAGTAAAGCGTCGAGGAAGGCAGACGCGATCACAAAAAAGAAGGAAAATTTTCTGTGGTGACAGGAATACGACCTGCTGGCTCCGCGGAAAACGAAGAACTGGAGAGAGGCAGTTGGGAAAGGCGGGAAGGCAGCACGCAGGCGCTGTGGGATGCTCCCAAAAGCTTTCTAATTGGACGCTAGGGAGCGTTCCCGCGCAGGCTCCGTCGGTACCGACAATACCCATATGTGATGACTACATTCCTGCTTGTTCCTGGAGATATCCATTATACCTCATTCTGTAATCTGTTAGATTTGAGATATACCATAAATGTCCCTTTAGTATTGATTTATTAATTTTATCATCACTGAGGTCAGATTAAATGGCCTGCAGTTGTTGGTCACATCTTTGCTTCCACTTTTGCAAAGAGTGAATGTATCTGTCCTTCCCCAGTCTATGGAACCACTCTTTTCACCAGCAGGTGAATGAAATAGATTGCCAGCAGTGCAGTCAGTACTTTTCTGAACATTAACATCCCAGAGTGTAGCACATCTGTCCCTGTTGCCTTATCGATGTTTCATCCAGATTCTTACGTCAGCTCTTCTGACTGTAGTCCTGTCGCTATCTATATTCTTTACCAACCCCTTTTTCTGTATGCAATCAAATGTATATATGTAAGATTCCTCTCAAACAAATCAAATGTAAACTTGTAACCGTTTGCTATGCTTATTACCCATCCCTGCAATCATACTTTTGACTTAGTTGATCACTCCCTTCTTCTTCTTCGTCTTCGGGAAGCGGGTCTTTGCAGTACTGTTTATCGTTGGTTTCACTCCTTTCTCTCCTCCCGCTCTTGTGCAGTCCTGTCACCTCCCTCTTCTTCTGCCCCCCCCCCTCTGATTCCTTCCCTCTTTCCTGTGGGGTTCCTCAGGGCTCTGTCTTGGCTCCCCTCCTCTTTAATCTTTTCTTAGCTCCCTTAGCCCTTTTAATTCAACAGTCTGGTATATCTGCTTTTCTTTACGCTGACGACATTCTATTACTTCACCACACCTCTCCATCCTGTCCCGATCTCTCTCCGCTCAATTCATGTCTTTCCACTGTGGCTGATTGGTTGACTCGTAACTGCCTTCACCTTAATCTCACCAAGACTGTTGCTATCTGGTTCTCTCACAATAACCCACCCCCCACACTGGCCCCCTCTTTTTCTGGTTCCTTGGTTCCCCTGGTCTCTTCCTTTCGTTATCTAGGGGTTCACTTCGAGTCTGACCTTTCCTTCCATGCTCATGTTTCTCATGTCACCAAGTTGTCCTTCTTCTTTCTCCGACAAATCCGTGCAGTTCGTCCCTTTCTATCCCCATCTGCTCTCACTACTCTGTTGCTTTCCCTGGTCATGTCTCGGGTGGATTTTGCAAACTCACTTTTTGTCGGCCTTTCCAAGAAACAACAGTCCCGGTTACAACGTATTCAGAATACTGCCGCTCGTTTGGTCACCCATTCCTCCCCCCGTGATCACATCACACCCTTGCTGTTCCGTCTTCACTGGTTGCCCTTCCCCCACCGCGTTCATTTCAAGTTGCTCATTTTGGTTCATAAAGCTCTCCATACAGGTACCCCCCAATATCTAACGGACCTCCTTTCCTTCCATTCCCCTAGGTACACCCCTCGCTCCTTTCACCTTAACCGCCTCACTCTTCCCTCCCCTTCCCGTGCCCATTTGCAGTCTACCCGTTCCTCCGCCTTCTTTTTTGCTGGCCCCGCCCTCTGGAACTCCCTCCCCTCCTCACTCCGATTGGACCCTCACCACCCCACATTTAAACAAAACCTCAAAACCCACCTCTTTTCCCTTGCGTTTGATGTCCCCTCTCCTCTTGTGTGATTCCCATTTGTATTATCCTCTGCTTTCTTTGTGACTTGTTTTTGTTATGGTTTAGCTTTGTCTTTTCTGCTTTTATTGCTTTTCTGTCCAGAAAGTGTATTTCTTTTCTTTTTCACTGGCCTCAGCCTTTTTAAAAAAAGTTTTATTGGTTTTATTGTACACCGCTTTGCTTGCCAATGAAAGGCGGTTTTTATCAAGTGAAATAAAACATAAACATACTGTATGTTCTAATTCTGGCCTGTACAGCCTCTCCCTTATGTATAGAAAACCGCTGCTGATCGCTGGAAGTAGCGGGATACAAGTGTACGCTAAATAAATAAAATAAATAAATAAATAAATACAGCACTAACATATTTGTTTTGTATACTATACTTTCTTTTCCACCTGGTCACTCTTACATACAATCTTTGTACATTTTTTTTCAAGAATTTACCGAAAATTAATGTTTCCTTGCTTTATAAGTTTAGTTATTTTCTCCATTGCGTTGCTTTCTTCTGCTTTTACAGATAAGGGGTGAAAAAAACAACATAGATATCTATGTGCCTTTATGAAAGAGGCACTCAGAACCAGCTCCTGGATTGCCAGTTGTAAATTGCATGCACTCTATGCGGTATGCTCATGTAGTTTATAAAAGACACATATATCATGTTCATTATACGCATCTCATATAGAAGTGGGTACACTCTTCCTATTCACCTGCTTCTTACACATCTGTACCTGCGTGAAATTCTCTTAGAGCCCTTTTCCACATGTAAATATATTTTCCATGCAGAAAATGCTTCATAAAATTACCTCCAATGATAATGTTGTGCAGACTGATAATTAAAGAAAGCTGAGCTCTTGACAGACATTTCGATTTTCGATTCCTAAAGTTTGGCAAAGTTTCAACTGTTAGGAGCTTAAGATTTTAGGTTGAAAATTTGCCTGAGCTACCTAAACTTAACCCTATTGATTCACTTAACTTTAAGTGCCTTTTAATGGAAATAAGTACTAATCTCCTAGACATACCGGTAGGTACCTAGTAAAATAAAATAAAATAAAATAAAATACAGGAATCTAAGGTCAGGGATTATTCAGCCTTACTGAATTTTCAAAAGGTGCCAATGTAGCAGTTTAACTCTTAAAAGTTAAACACCCAAACTCTTTAAGAAAGAGTAGTTACTCACCTGTAACAGGTGTTCTCCAGGAGCAGCAGGAATCAGTCCTCACTTATGGGTGACGTCAGCCGACGGAGCCCTCGCGGAGCAATTTTCCCCAGCTTTCGCAGAAAGCCTTTGGGAATTGCAGCGCGCATGCGCGGTCCCCTTCCCGCCCAGGGATGCCATCTTGCTCAGTCTGATGACATAGCGGAAAGACAGCAAAAGTTAGCAACTCCAGGGGAGGAGGGAGGGTAGTGAGGACTGATTCCTGCTGCTCCTGGAGAACACCTGTTACAGGTGAGTAACTACTCTTTCTCCAGGACCAAGCAGGAAGTCAGTCCTCACTTATGGGACTCCCAAGCTTAAGGCTACCGGAGACCTCAAGTCTAAAAGAGCTCCCTCAAGCTCAACAGTACAGAGGGAAGAGTCTTCTCTGAATACGAATCCGGCCGGTAGCCCAACACTAGGGCCGGAGGGAGGAGTTGCCTAAACCTCAAAGAGATTGTGGAGAACTGCCTGGCCGAAAGCGCTGTCCCTGCGGGACTCCCTTTCAAGGCAGTAATGAGCCGCAAAGGTCTGGCCTGAAGACCAAGTAGCGGCCCGGCAGATGTCTGCCAATGGAACAGAGCGGAGATGAGCCACCGACGCGGCCTTCGCCCTGACCCGATGAGCCGTGACACGACTCTCCAAGGAGAGACCGGCTGCCCCGTAAGACCAGGCGATACAGTCGGCTATCCAGGAGGACAGAGTACGCTTAGAGACAGGTACCCCCAACTGATTGGGGTCAAAAGATACGAAAAGCTGGACAGCTTTCCTATGCTCTCGCGTACGGACAAGGTAGAAGGATAAGGCTCTTCTACAGTCCAGGGTGTGCAGCACAGTTTCCGCTCGGCTGGCATGCGGCCTGGGAAAAAAGGTCGGAAGAACCACCTCCTGGTTGATGTGGAAGTGGGAGACCACCTTCGGAAGGAACTTAGGGTGGGTCCGCAGTACAACCCTATTCTTGTAGAACCTAGTGTACGGAGGCTCCGACACTAGGGCTTGCAGCTCACTCACGCGCCTCGCGGAAGTGAGGGCCACCAAGAAGAGAGTTTTCCAGGAGAGAAAACGGGGAGGGCAGGTAGCCATGGGCTCAAAAGGCGGACAGGTAAGCCTTTGCAGAACCATGTTGAGGTCCCAGTCAGGGGCTGGGGGGCGCAACGGAGGTTTAAGCAGAAGGAGGCCTCTGAGAAAGCGCGCCACCAAAGGGTGCGAGGAGAGAGGCCTGCTCTCATCCGGTGAATGATGCGCAGAGAGAGCACTGAGGTAGACTCTGACAGAGTTGGATTTGAGACCTAGGTCGGAGAGGTGAAGCAAGTATTGCAGCACCACCGATACTAAACAGGTGAAGGGGGTCCTCAGACCGCTGAGAACACCAGACCGAGAAGCGACGCCATTTGAGGGCGTACGACTTCCGGGTGGAAGGGCGCCGAGAAGCTAGGACGATGGCTTCCACCTCCGGGGCTAGCCGTAGCGGAGCTAGGATTACCCTTTCAGCAGCCAGGCCGTCAGGTGTAGGGCCCGGAGGTTGGGGTGCAGAAGAGTGCCCCGATACTGGGTTAGGAGGTCGGGGTGGAACCCCAGAGGAAGAGGGGTGTCCAACGCTAGATGTAGTAGTAGGGGGAACCATGGCTGTCTCGGCCACCGAGGTGCCACCAGGATCACGGAGGCCCTGTCCTGGACAACTTTGAACAATGTCCAGGCCACCAGTGGCGTAGGAGGGAATGCATACAGCAGACCCGTGGACCACGGGATGAGGAAAGCATCCGGCGCCTCCCGAGAAGGATGGGGGTGCCGGGAGCAGAATCTGGGGAGCTGCCTGTTCAGGGGACTGGCAAAAATATCCACAGTGGGAGAGCCCCACCGGCAGAAGATCTGCTGGACCACCTCGGGGTTCAGTTTCCACTCGTGCGGTAGCAGCATCCGGCTCAGCTTGTCTGCCAGGCAGTTGTCCTGCCCTGGCAGGTAAACCGCTTTGAGGAGGATGTCGTGATCGACAGCCCAAGAGCACAGCCTCCAGGCTTCCCGACATAGAAGGAGGGAGCCCGTGCCCCCCTGTTTGTTCACGTAGAACACTGCAACCTGATTGTCCGTCTGCACCAGTATGGACTGGCCGAACGTCAGGTGAGAGAAGGCCCGCAGAGCTAGGCGGATCGCCCGGAGCTCCAGGAAGTTTATCTGCTGGGCAGCCTCCCAAGGCGTCCAAAGGCCCTGAGTGCATGTCCCTCGACAATGCGCCCCCCATCCCAGGAGAGAGGCATCTGTCGTGAGCACCTGGGACGGTGGGTGAGACTGAAATGGCATGCCGAGCACTAGGTTGGGCAGGTGAAGCCACCATTGCAGGGAGGAGACCAGGCGGTCGGAAATTTGTATCAGGTCCGACAGCCTCCCTGTGGCCTGACGCCACTGAGTGCGAAGGCTCCATTGCGCAGGCTGCATATGTAGACGGGCGTTCGGAGTGACATGGACCGTGGAGGCCATGTGTCCGAGTAGCTGCAGGAACTGTCTGGCCGAGGTCGGCGACCTGCCGCTGAACCTGCCGGCTAGAGCCGTGAGCCGGTTGGCCCTTTCCGGAGGCAAGAAGGCACGCGCCTGCCGAGTGTCCAACCGCGCCCCTATGAACTCGAGGTCCTGAGAAGGGAGCAAAGCGGACTTTTCGAAGTTTATGACGAAGCCCAAGTGCTGAAGCAGGGCCATCGTACGTTGGGTGGCCTGGGCGACCTCCGGAGCAGACGATGCCCGGATGAGCCAGTCGTCCAGGTACGGGAAGACGAAGAGGCCTTGAAGCCTTAGGAAGGCGGCCACCACTGCCAGGCACTTCGTGAACACCCTGGGGGCGGAGGACAGGCCAAAGGGCAGTACTCGGTACTGATAATGCTTCCCCGCCACCACAAACCTTAGGCACTGCCGGTGGTTCGGATGAATAAGGATGTGGGTATAAGCATCCTTTAGATCCAAGGAGCATAGCCAATCTCCCTGCTGGAGGTAAGGCAGCGGGGTTCCAAGGGTAAGCATCTTGAACCTTTCCCGCTGCAGGAACTTGTTGAGGTTGCGTAGGTCTAGAATGGGCCTGAGGCCTCCTGTTCTCTTTGGAACCAGGAAGTACCTCGAGTAAAACCCGTGACCCCAGCAGTGTTGGGGCACGGGCTCCACCGCCCGTTCTTGAAGCAGACTTCACAGCTCCCGAAGGAGCAAGTCCCTGTGCAGAGGGGGTCTGGGAGGCTCCCCTGGGAAGTAGGGGGGAGGCACCTGGTGAAAATGGAGGAGGTAGCCTTCTTGAACCACCTGCAATACCCAGGCCTCGGATGTTATGGCGGACCACCTGTGAGCGAAGTGGGTCAGCCGACCCCCCGTGCCGGCCGAAAGCCCCTGAGGGGGAGGGGCTATGCTGGCATAGTCAAAAATCCCCGCCCTGCTGGGCCGGGGCCTGCGTGGCGGGTTTGGGGGCTTTCTGCTTCCGGGATCCATTACCCTGTCCCCTAGGCCGCTGCCCTTGAAGGGGGGTTGTGGCCGGGTATTGTGTTTGGTGATGCGTATAAGCAAACACTTTCCTCGGGTAAAAAGGCCTTTTCCCCGAGCCCTTCTTCTTCTGTGAAGGGGCAGAGAACTTTCTAGAAAGGCGAGTCCTGGTGAGAGTCTCCGACTCGAGCTCCGCCGCCTTTTCGGCCATGGGTTTGTCGAAGAGGTTTTCCCCTCTGCAAGGGACATCGACCAACTTGTCCTGCACCCAGGGCTCGAGGTCGGATGACTGAAGCCAAGCCTGGCGGCGAGCCCCGATGCCGGCTCCAGCTACTCGGGCCGAGGCCTCGAAGCCATCATAGGCCGCTCGAGAAATGAACTTCGAACACTCTCGAATCCCGGAGGACAAGGCTTGGAACCGCTGCAAGGGTTCCTCGGAGAGACCGGCCGAGAAACCCTGAAGTTCTTTCGCCAGGTCTCGGAGGTACATACCCATGTACAGCTGATATGTCTGGACCCGACAAGCAAGCATAGAGCCTTGGAAGCACTTCCTACCGAGGGCATCCAGGCTCCGGGCCTTCTTCCCCGGGGGCACCGAGGAGTGCATCTTTTGACTCTTAAGTCGATGCATGGCCGACTCCACCACCATGGAGTGGTGCGGAAGTTGCACCTTCTGGAACCCGGGGCTCTTGCGGACTCGATATATGGAATCGATCCGCTTGCTCAACACTGGCGTCGAGGCGGGGCTCTCCCACATGTGGAGGAGAAGCCGCTCCAGCATCGGGGGAACCGGTACAGTGAAGGCCTCCCTCGGGGGGGAGTCGTATTGAAGGGCCTCGAGCTCTTCGGCTCGGGGTTCCTCCTCCGGATCCGCGGGGAAGGCCAACGCTTTGGCCATATCCCTCACGAAATCGGAGAACCGGGTATCCTCCGGAGGGGACCGCCTCCGAGGCTCCGACTCGGGCGAATCGGAGGGGACGCACCGAGTCTGAACAGAACCGGGTGACTCGTCCTCCTCCGTGTCCCAGCCTGACTCCTCCGAGGAGGAATCGAGAGGTTCCGCGGGGGCGGGACCCGGGGACCTCCGCCCCGACGCCGAGGCCGGCGTCGAGGACCTCGGTCCCGAATGGGAAGCCGAGGGAGACCTAGGCCGAGGATCGAATCGAGCACGTATGGACTCGAGGATCGGCTCGGCCTCCGAGGTCGACTTGAGCGTCGACGTCCCGGTGGTCGGGGCAGATGCACTGGCGAGGCCGGTGATCCATGCCCGCTGCTGGTCCATGAAAGCAGATATACTGCACTCCAAGGTCGTCAATCTGAGATCAAGCTCAGAAGACCCAGCAGCCGTCGACTCGGGCCCCGCATCCGTGGGGGAGTCCAGGAGGACTATATCACTCACGTGCCTAGGCGACTCCACTTCGAGACGAGGGATCTTCGAAGGCTTCTTCTCCTTTGAGGGCCCGGGGAGCTGGACCGGGCTAAGCGACCTGGCCCTCGAAGGACCAGTTTCGCCGCCCGGATCCACCCTTGCGGGCCGCTTCTCCCGCCGGCGTTCCCAGCTGGGGGAGCCCCGTTCAGAAGAACTCCTACGATGCTCCGAACTGGAGCCGCGAGGCGTAGAGGCCTCTGACGAGGTCCGCGTGGAGTCAGAGAAGATCCGGTCCCTTTGCGACTGCCGACTCCTCAGCGCCTTCGAGGACATCTTGCTGCACGGGCCGCACCTTATAGGGTCATGCTCGGCCCCAAGGCAGCGGATGCAGCAGTCATGCGTGTCAGTAAGAGACATGAGCCTGACACAGCGATCACACTTTTTAAAACCGCTGGCAGCCATCGGGGGAAAAAGGGCCCCTGCAAGGTCGAACGACCGCGCTGCCAGGGATGAAGAAAAAAGTGGCGGGACCGCCAGTTGGAAAAAAATTAAAACGTAAACGGGCCCGATAGGGGATATCGAGACCCAGCGGGAAGAGGAACACATGAACCGAGAAAATTTTTTTTTTTTTAACGAAAAGAAATCAGAGAAATCAACTTTTCAGCGGCGTTAACAGACACGTCTGTAGGGCTCCGCGGAAAAAAAGAAGACTGAGCAAGATGGCATCCCTGGGCAGGAAGGGGACCGCGCATGCGCGCTGCAATTCCCAAAGGCTTTCTGCGAAAGCTGGGGAAAATTGCTCTGCGAGGGCTCCGTCGGCTGACGTCACCCATAAGTGAGGACTGACTTCCTGCTTGGTCCTGGAGAACTAGTCTATTTGCCACTACCTTTGCAGTCATCGGTTCTGAAAAATCACCTCCTTTGCTTTAGTTTTCCCAATATAAAAGACCTGTTGTTACTTTTAATGTCACCTAGGCTTACGCACTAGGGCAATTCCTATATTGTTATGTTCTCCCTCTACCTTCACTTCCTTTAAGCTCATCCCTTAACAATCACAGACAGTCCCAGAACCTTTGACCCTTTGTGTGATGCACAATGGTCATATGATAATTGAATTCACAAGTGTTTACTTACAAAAGTTTGATCACAGCCAGCCATACAAACGTTCAATGTGAGTAATGATGGAATATTCTTATCCATCCTCTCCCCAAATTATCTACAGTCATCTCTTATTAGATAGATAGATATAGCCCTCCAATTTACCCAGCCTTTCCTTTTCCTGTGCATTTATACAGCACCAGAATTTTAAAATCTAGCAGGCAATAGACTAGTATTTCAACTTTAACTGCCATTCAGAAAAGCCAGGATTTTACCTTGTTGCTGAATGACAGATATTGCCCTTTATGTTTCAGTGCCAGAGTTTAAGGGCAATATAAGCAAAAACTGTTTGTCTTGTTATTGTGGCTTAATCAGCTGCAAACTAGGTCTCTCTTAGAAAGAGCTTTCTGCGATGAGTGAAGTTCCCTGCAAGATATATAAAAAATCAGTAGGTCTGCCAAATAGTCAGATGCTTCTCCTATTTATGAAAAGTTGAATATTATCCCTGCTTGAGAAACCCCTTGCATGGAAGTTTATATTACCAGTTCCCTAAGAAATGTTCTTAAAGAATGCAGAAGTGTCCTGTTCCTAACTGTAACCAGCCTGCATCATTAACTAGCAGAATGACATCTTTCGCCAGCTTCCGTGAAGTCTAAATCTAACTCTTCCAGCCCACTAGATTAATAGAAAAGAGAATGGCAGTTTCATTTCCTGTTTAAAGAGTAGCTTTTTTTCTCCCTATATGACATTTCTGTGACTTTTTTCAGCACACTCATTTCTATTTGGTATGAATATGCTATCAAAAAATCTTATTTACAAAAGTATGGCTTTATCACAATTGATTTCAAAGCTCAGAACATGTTCTTCTGTAACATAAAAAAGGAAACGCTTCCCTCCACCAGTAATACATGCACACATACACAAACCTTTGAGGAAAAATGCCAAAACACAATACTTACTGCCCTGCGATGTTCCTTCACCTGATGTAGCTTCAGTGTCTGCAGAGAGAGACAACGGAGATAGACTTTTACACTCCGTACTATATCTGTGCACCCTCAGCACAGCTTACTAGGAAGGATACGCCGTTCCCTCACTCCCTTCAATCAAGAGGCAGCAATATGTCCAAATGGTCCGATAAAGAGGTCTCGATTTACAGACTATTTACTAAAACTAGCCCAACTTCAAAACACTTTCTCTAAAGAGGTTTCCTTCAGCTGGACATTCTAGCCATATCCTTGCAAAGATTAAAGTACTATATAGAAAAATACTATTTATTATAAAGCAGATTGTCACAGAAATCATATAATCAGTTCCTGAATTGACTGTATACTACTAGTTTACAACTTCTGCCTCCCGCAATTGTCTACACGTAATCCTTTTCAGAAACTCTATCAAAAGAAAAAACTAAATAATTGGGCAATACTTTCCTCAGGAGTACTTACTTGTAATTGTTCTCCAAAAGTATTTTCAAGAATTCATACTGCTCATTCACACCCAAATCACTTGTATGTCACCCCAAAGAGCTATCCAATTTCAATATTCTACAATCTGAATCCAGCTTATCTACCAACAAAACGTTTACTCCCCAACTAGGAGTTCCCTTTGGACCCAAGGGCCTGATTTACTAAGTGCTCTCCCATTCAGTGTCTATGAGGCGGGGGGGGGAACGTAGCTGATCTGGCCTTAAATGCAGATCTAGAGAAAGCTGATCTGTTAGGAAATGAAAACTGAAGACCAGAGATCAATAAAGATCTGTAACAGCACCCAGTGGAGTACCAAGGGTGGGGATGTGGCCTGCCTCAGGTGGCAGCCAAGAGGGGGGGGTGCATCCTTGCTGGCCACAGAGGCAGCGCAGCAAACTTACCATTAAACTGGCTTGCTGTGGTGCCTCGTGCTCCAGCGGCTGGCCGCTCTTCTATCCTGGCACTGCAGCAAGCCAGCTTAATCCAAAGTTTGCTGAGCTGCCTCCAAGGGGTTGGCTGGAGTTGAGGGGGGTGCCCGCCCCAGGTGACAAGGGGTTAGGGAACACCACTGGCAGAACAGCAGACAGGCATTTTGGGCAGATAGTGTGGACCAAGTAGCTCCTATCTGTCAATATCCACTAGGTATGTGCTCATTTAAAACACAATTTCCCCAATTTTTGGTCATTTTTTCATATTCCTTTCACATATTCATTCTTTAGGTGCACAATGTATAACACGTGCAGTCGATTTGCATGCCTAATTCATAGGTATACACGCATACAAGTGATTTGTGCACACTTTACATTTTGAGACGTGCAGCTGTGCAGCCAATGTAATAAAGAGCTTAGCATGGATTTGGTGCCACCTCATGCACAAAAATTTGACGCACAAGAAACCTGTGCACAAAAGATTGTGTAGTTTAGTTTATTTAAAATAGTATTTATATACCATAGACATCTGTGCAGTGCTCATTTAAATCCAGTATTAATGAAGACATTAACTACTTAACCTGGATGCAAAGAAGTGCACAAATGACAGGAAGGCTTAGCGCCTGATTTTGTAATGCTGGGATTTAGTGCATAGACTGAGGAAGAGCAAAAGATTAGCTTGTTTTTTTGCAGCTAGTGTTAGTGAGTATTTTTTGCCAGTTTCTTTTCTTTTGCCAGTATGAACCACCCATAATTGCTTCTGGTTTTCTTGAAGGGGATAAGTGGATTAATTAAAAAAAAAACAAGCAGGGAGTAGAAGAGCCAATGTGACTGCATCACCAAATGCAAGATTAAAAGGGAGTTCCTTGGCTGTGAAACAGTGGGTAATGGGCTCAATTACCAATAATATTTATGTACACAGCATACATTTGGCATTCCCAGGCACACACATCATAATGTATGTGCATATATTTGGCATTCCAGATAGACACACATCTAAGGCGCATAATTAACATGCATGCAATGCTCCTCTGGGTGCCACTACAATCTGTGTGCAAAATATGGCTTCTGCTGCTAATGCTCACCCATGTGCGCACGTTTCCTTGGAACTTGGGTGCTCTTCTGTATTTGCATACTCCTTTTCTGCATACATTATCTGCATGATCACCATCTTACCCAGCATATATCAGGCCCAACACATGTGGCCAGTAATTCAATACATCTACTGATTACCCAACTCAGACACATTGTCCCTACCTAAGGATAGGAAGAGAAGGAGCTGGTACAAGGACTGGCAGATTTCAGGTTTTCAGATTTTTATTGAAAAACTGAAATCCGCCAGTCCTTGTACCAGCTCCTTCTGTTCCTTGTAGTACACTGCAGGTATTTGGTTGCTCTCCTTTGGTTGTTCCTCTACCTAAGGATATCCATATTTCTACCCTACCCTAGTCTGATCATTTTTTGGTTCAGTTCACGCTTGCAGCTTCACGGTCTCAAAACTTGTCTAGTTTGCCAGAACAGATCCCTCCTCATCCCCAATGGATTATCACTACTGAAGCTAGATCATGCTTCCCAGTTGCCTCCACAATCTTCCTCCCAGAGTTTTCATCTCTATCACTGGATCAGACAACTTTGGAATGCAACTTGGCCCATCAATTCGAACTTGTTGCTCCTTTATGTTCCTCCTCACGTCTTCCTCGCTAGTCACATGCTTGGTATCACACCAGTCTGCATCTTTTACATAAGACAGTTTTGAACAGCAGAATGCGCCTGGAGGAAATCAAGGGATCAATCACAACTTGTCTTATTTCATTATCAGCATCGCTATTACAGATCACAGGTTTTGGCTGCCAAAAAGAAATACTATTCCTCCTTGATTCAGGCATCCTCACATAATCCAAAAACTATATTCGCTATCACAACCCATTTATCTTTGCTGCAGCCCCAAACAGCTGCGCTTTGGAACCTCACTTTTGCTCCCAACGCTTTTACCTCAGCTTTTATGCTAAAACTTAATAAGGCAAGGAGTGGTTTACCTATTGTGGATCCCTTCATTCCTCCCACACCTTCCTCCCCTTTTATATCCCTTTCGACTCAGACTTGGTCTTTCTTTACCATTCCTGACCTCGCAAACCCTACAAGTCTTATTACTACCTAAAAGCAAAGTCATTGCCCTCTAGATCTGATCCCATCAGCATAGGTGGCTGATCCAGCACAAGATTTTATGCCTTTGGCTCATTCAATACTTACAGCTAGCCTTTCAACAGGCTCTCTTCCATCCTCCTGGAAGGCGCCCATTATCCACCATTCATTAAGTCTCCAAAACTTGATTCACAAGACCCATTACAGTACTGTCCTATTGCCAAACTTCCATTTATAAATGGACCCCCTCAAATGGTGCAAGGAATTTTTTTTTGAATGTTGGAGATACTTAATAAAGGGTGAAACTTATCCAACTACGCTGGAGAGTGATTGATTTTGTACCCTTGGACACACGGGGAGGGGACCGGCTGGCTAAGTTGCACTGGAGAAAACAGCATGCTGTTGTGTGCAGCGAAGGAGAGGAGGGCCACCGTCTTTTGGCAAAGGAAGTATGAGTCCATGCCAGAACACTTGTAGCACCTAGCAGATTGCCCTGAGCTCCAGGAGATTGATCTGTAGGAGTGATTCCTCCTGAGACCAGCTGCCTGTGTGCAGCAGTCTCTGCAATGAGCCCCCCAGCCCAGGAGGGAGGAGTCTGTGATCAGGATCCCCTGTGGCACAGGTGCCTGGAAGGGGAATCCTGCCTGGAGGTGGTGCAAGTTTCACTACCAGTTGAAGGACTCCACCAGCTGGCGGGTACCCTTGACCCTGTCCCTTATCCTGCCCGTGGCCCGAGTCCACTGTGAGTGTAGGCACCACTGTGCTGTCCACATGTGTAAGGGGGCTGAGGGAATGACATGGACCGTCGAAGCCATATGGCCCAGTAGGCTGAGTCGGAGACAAACCGGCATTAACTGGAGGCACTGTGCCTCTCCTGCCAGTTGCCTGAAGCATTCTGCCCTCTCTCTTGGGAGGACAGCCTTGACCTGTAAAGTGTCCAACTGAGCACCTATGAATTCCAGGCTTTGGACTGGAGAAAGATGGGATTTGGAATAGTTGATGGCAAACCCCAGGTGCTGCAGAAGGAGGGTTGCACACTCTGTGGCCTGACTGACCTCTGAGGCTGTACTGCCCTTGATGAGCCAGTCATCCATGTAGGGAAAGATGAAAGCCCATTGTAGGCGCAGGTAGGCGACTACCACCAGGCATTTGGTAAAGATCCTTGGCGAGGAGGCCAGGCCAGGCCAAAGGGTAGCACACTGTACTGGTAGTGCCCTCCTCCCACCACGAACCATAGGTACTGCCTGTGGGAGGGGTGAATCAGGATGCGAGTATACGCATCCTTTATATCCAAGGAACACAGCAAATTTCCCTGGTGGAGGTAAGGCAGCAATGTTCCAAGGGAGAGCATCTTGAACTTCTCCCTCACCAGAAACTTGATTAAGTTTCTCAGGTATAGAATGGGCCTGTGGCCCCCAGTTCTCCTTGGGACAAGGAAGTATCTGGAGTAGAAGCCTTTTCCCTATAGATATTTGGGTACAGACTCTACTGCGTTATCTCTGAGCAGACTTGCGAGCTCTGAGAGCAGAATGATATGGTGAAGGAGAGGTTGCACTGACTCTCCTGGAAAGAACCTGGGTGGTATCTGTTGTAGGTGTAGGAGGTATCCTTCCCTTACCACCTGCAGTACCCACTGGTCAGAGGTGACACTGGCCCACTTGTAGGTGAAGAGTGCCAGGCAGACCCCTGTGAGCTGATGAAATTCCCACGGGGAGGGGAGCCCTGCCCTGGAAGTCAAAAGCACTCCCCAGACTGGGCAGGAGCTGGGGCCTGGGGCTTCTGTGCCTTCGGTTTCTGAGCCTTATAGCTTTGTCTTTTAAGGTGAGAACCCTGTTGCTGGCCCGAGAAGGGCTGATAGTGGTGATTCTGATCAAAGGGTCTCTTTTTCTCTCGGGAACAGGGGTATTTTCCCTGATGGTTTCTTATGGGGAAAGGATGAGATCTTGTCTTCTTAGAGAGCTTCTGTCGAGTCACCACATTGGCCTTGATCTCGGCCGCCTTGTCAGCCATAGGTTTGCCGAGTGCAGGGGACGTCAAGCAGCTTGTCTTGGACCCATTGCTCAAGGTCCAAAGACTGCAGACAGGCTTGGCATCGGGCACCGATGCTGGCCACTGCTACCTGAGCCGCTGACTCAAAGCAGTAATAGGCCGCCTGTGAAAGGAACTTAGAACAGTCCTTGATCCCAGAAGTCAGGGAATGGAACAGCTGGAGGGGTTCCCCGGTAAGTCAAGCTGAAAACCTGGATAATTCTTGGGTTAGGGCCTTTAGGTACATGCCTAAGTACAATTCATAGGCTTGAATCAGGCAACCCAACATACAGCCCTGGTAACACTTGCACCCGAGGACATCGAGGGCTCTAGCATCCCTCCTGGGAGGGACCGAAGAGTGGGTCTTCTGGTTCTTAAGTTTCTGCATGGTCGACTCTATGACCATAGAGTTATGTGGAAGTTGGGGCTTGTGGAACCCGGGGCCTTTCCAGACACGGTAGATGGTGTTGAGGCGCCAGCTCATCACTAGCACAGAGGCCGACATCTCCCACATTCTGAGTAGCAGCCGCTTGAGGATTGGCTGCACAGGCACCGTGAGAGTCTCCTTGGGTGGAGACAAATACTAGAGAATCTCCAGTTCCTTGGTGTGCAGATCTTCCTCCGCCTCAGCTTGCACAGAGGGGGCTCTGGCCATATCGTTGACAAAGTTGTGGAAGGCCACATCTTCTGAAGGAGAAATGGCACCAGGTTCAAGGGAATCTCTCTGTGCTGCTTGGTTTCTGGGGATGTCTCGTTGTCTGTCTCCCACTCGGCATCGAGCGGTGACGATGAGTTTGAGGCCCTGCGACTCATAATGTCAAGGCTGGGGCCAAGTGGCTGACAGCCTCCAGAGGACGTGGAGTCCGAGTCACGGACCACATGCCCGAGGAACGGGACAGAGACCTCGACAGGCGCCGAGGGCTTACCTGAGGCCAATGGTGCTCAGAGCTCAGCTCAACGACCGGGGACTCTCCTGCAGTCGGGGGTCCAGTCATCAGGGCAGATGATGCAGACAAACCAGCCATCATTACCTGCTGCAGGGCCAGGGTAGCAGTGATGTTCTGCTCCAAGGCCACCATTCTGGTTTCCAAGCCAGAAAGCAAACGAGAAAACTATTTTGAAGATAATTAGCAAGGAATTTTCCGGAGAAACAGGACACGTCTGTTGGGCTCTGCAGAAAAAAAGGAGACTGAGAAAGATGGCACCCATGGGTGGGAAGGGGACCATGCATGCATGGTAGCATGTCCCGAAGACTTTCTTTGAAAGTTGGGGAAATGTTCCGCGCAAGCTTCGTTGGTGCAGACATCACCCATATGTGAGGACTGACTTCCTGCTTGTTCCTGGAGAATACCTATTATAGGTGAGTAATTACACCATCTCCAGGAACAAGCAGGAATGCAGTCTTCACATATGGGACTCACTACCTCCCAGGTACCAGATACCAGACTGGCATGGGGGGAGAGCAGTGTGATCTTCTAGGCTAAATCTTAGAGCTGAAGAATAAGGACACAATGTGGCCGGTTCCAGGAGTCTGGTCAATTTTATAGTCCAGGATTGAGGGTAGGAGTTGAGTTTAAGTCCAAAAGAAGTGCTGGAGTCCCTGTCCAGACAATAATGTGCAGCAAAATCATGAATGGAGGACCATGTAGCAGTCCAACAAATCTCCTCAATGCATACTGAATAGAGATTGACTATGGAGGTTGTCATAGCCTGTACATTGAGCGGTAACGTCACTCTCAAGAGAGTCCTGCTTGTGCATTAGCAAATGAAATGCAATCTGCTTTCCATCAGGATAGTTTGTTTTGTCACCGGTAGCCCAAGGTGACTGGGATCAAAGGAAATGAATAATTGAGAGTATTGTCTGTGAACACTAGTTCTTTACAAGTAGTACACTAGAGCACGCTTACAGACTTAGGCTTGAAGCGCTGCTTCAACCCAAGACACATGTGGTCTTGGAAAGAAAATTGGTAGAATTACAGACTGGTTTAGATGGAAGGAGACGACTACCTTTGGAAGGAAATGCAGATGGGTATGCAAACCACCTAGTCATGGTGGAACTGGGTATAGGGCAGATCTATCACTACAGCCTGTTGCTCACTGATGTGGCAAGCTGTGACGGCGATGAGGAAGATTACCTTGCAAGATAGAAACTTCAGTGAAGTTGTGGCTGAAGGCTCAAAAGGAGACTTCAGAAGTTGAGCCACTTTGAGATCCCAGGCCACCGGGCGGCTTAATGGGTGGCTTGGACAGTAGATGATCCCACATGAAGCATGCTACTAAGGTAAGACAAGAGGCTGACTATCCAGTGGTTTGTGAGAAGCCGCAATGGCAAGGAGGTGAACTCTCACTGAGTTAGTCATAAGATCCGCCAAGGTCAAGTGGAGGAGATATTATAGAAGGACTCCACTGGGCAAGCAAAGAAGTCAATGCCCTTTGGGGAGCACCAGAGGGCAAACCTACGCCACTTGAAGGCATAAGATCACCTGGTGGAATCCTTGCGTGATGCAAGGAGGATATCTTTGACCTCCTGTGGCAGGTCGAGGTCAGTGAGCACTATCCATTCAGCAACCATGCTGTGAGACGTAGGGAGGGAAGATATGGATGGAGGAGTGTTCCTTGGTCCAGGGAGAGGAGTTCGGGCGCATATCCGAGTCTTAGGGGTTGAGTCTGCGCAAGGTGAAGAAGCAGAGGAAACCACAGTTGATGAGGCCAAAAGAGGGTATAAGGATCATGGAGCCCTTGTCAGCCTGTAACTTACAGCTTTTTGGTTATCAAGGGGGTAGAGGGTGGCAGGAAATGAATACAGCAGACCGTATCCCCAATGGAAAAGGAAGGCGTTCGAGGCCTGTCGGTGTAGGGACGGAAGCCTGGAGCAGAAAAATAGAGGTGTGTGCTCTGCGGAGTGGCAAAGAGATCTATTAGTGGAGTCCCCCATGTTCAGAAGATCCAAACAGCCGTCTCCCGAAGTAAGATCCACCCGCAAGGACATTGAGCTCACCCGAGAGGTACTCTGCTCTGAGGTGAATTTATTTATTTATTTATTTATTTATTTATTTACATTCTCTTATATACCGCGCTATTCTGCATCAGTGCGGTTTACATTGAACAAACTGAAATTACATTGAACAGGGCATTATAACTTGGAGATAACTATTTTACAGGGAACATGGGCTATGGAGGGTTAAGTGGCTTGCCCAAGACCACAAGGAGCACCTGTGGGACTAGAAACCCCAGTCCTTCCGGCCCAAGGTTGCTGTCCTCTAGTGGGATTTGAACTCCCGACCTTCCGGCCTGAAGTACCTTGCCCCAACCACTAGGCCACTCCTCCACTCTAATGCGGTGTGTGATGGCAAAGAACCACAGGCAAAGAGCTTTCTCGCATAGGGGAAAGGATTCTGCCCCGCCCCCCTCCGGTTTGTTCACATAGAACATGGCAACCTAGTTGTCTGCATTGACTAAGACATGTTGCTCCAAAAGCTGGTGTTGAAAAATCCTAAGGCATTTGTTTGTGCCCGTAGTTCTAGGTGGTTAATCTGCAGAGCAGATTCCTGTTGTGTCCACAGCCCCTGTGTGGTTAGGTCGTTCAGGTGTGCTCAATCCAGTTTGGAGGTATCTGTTGTCAGGGTGCATCGAGGTGGAGGCATCTAAAAAGGTGACCACCACCACTGAAAAGACTTGGTCAGTTGAGGGGTGACGTGGATCTGGTCTCTGAGATGTCCCTTTGCTTGTGTCCATTGAGAAGACAGAGTCCATTGCGCTTCTCGTATGTGTAATTGAGCACAGGGGACGAAATGGACCATGCAGGCCATGTGTCCTACAGAAGTAGCATCTCTCGAGCTGTTACGTGGCTTTGTTTTTGCATTCCTTTTGCCAGCTCAATGAGACGAGCACAGCGATCTTGAGGAAGAAAAGCTCGGGCCTGTTGAGTGTCTAACAATGCTCTAATGAACTCCAGATGTTCAGTTGGAGGGAGGTGAGACTTTGGGAAGTTTAAGACAAATATGAGATGTTGGAACACCATGAAGGTTTGATGAAGGGAGTGTTTTACCTTCTGAGGGGAGTCTCCGCTGATTAGCCAGTCGTGTAAGTAAGGGAAGATGAAGATCCCCAAAGTGAGGAGAAAAGCAGCAACTACTACCATGCATTTTGTGAATACTCGCAGTGCAAAGGCTAAGCTGAAGGGCAACACCCAGTATTTATAGTGGCTTCCTTGAAACATGAAGCACAGATACTGTCTGTGCAGAGGTTGGATCAGTAAATGCGTGTACGCCTCTTTTAAGTCTAGAGAACAAAACCAATCATTCCTCTGGAGCTATGGAAGAAGAGTTCCCAGGGAAAGCATTTCGAATTTTTCTCAGACCAGGAACTTGTTTAGGTCTCAGAGATCCAAGATGGGCCAGAAAATACGGGGACTAGAAACCCATCCTTTCTTGAGGAGGAGGAACTCTTTCTATGGCGCCCTGCGACAACAGGGTAAACACCTCTTCCCTTAAGAGAGTGCTTTGAAGGGGATGGGTGGGATAATCCCCCTGTGAAGCTGGTGGGGGTAAAGATTCAAAGTGAAGCAGATACCCCCATTTGGACAATGTTGAGAGTCCACTGTTCTGAAGTTATGAGGTGCCACCTGTGAGCAAACGAACAGTTTGCGAGCTATGTGGAGGGGATGGGGACCCTCCAGAGGCAGAGTGGCAATGCTCTCTAGGAAGGAGTCAAAAAACAGGCGCAGGTTGTGCCTGAGCTGCTAGTTGAGGCTTAGGAGCCTTGGCCTTTTTGCTTTGGCAAGGGTCCTGCTGCCGCTGTTGAGGATGATGAGGTGCTGAAGATGGGTAATATCTCTTCTTATTTATTTATTTATTACAATTTCTTATATACCGCACTATTCGGCATCAGCACGGTTCACATTATAACACAACGACCATAACAACAAGCTGTTTGGTTTTACATCGAACAGGGGTACAATAGAATAGAATTTGAGAGGAGGAGTGGCCTAGTGGTTGGGGCAAGGTACTTCAGGCCGGAAGGTCGGGGGTTCAAATCCCACTAGAGGACAGCAACCTTGGGCCGGAAGGACTGGGGTTTTCTAGTCCCACAGGTGCTCCTTGTGGTCTTGGGCAAGCCACTTAACCCTCCATAGCCCATGTTCCCTGTAAAATAGTTATCTCCAAGTTATAATGCCCTGTTCAATGTAATTTCAGTTTGTTCAATGTAAACCACACTGATGCAGAATAGCGCGGTATATAAGAGAATGTAAATAAATAAATAAATAAATAAATAGAAAGGTTTCTTGGGAAGAGCTTTCCTTTTGGTGGGGTCAGCCATCTTTCCAGAAAGGCGTTTGAGAGTGAGATCATCTGTCTTAATCTCCCTGGCATTTTCTCTTAAACATTTTCCAAAAAAGGTTTTCTCGCGTACATGGGATATTGACCAGCTTGTCCTGGATCCACTGTTCGAGATCTGATGCCTGTGACCAGGCCATCCTCCGAGCCCCAATGCAAACAGCTGAAGCTCTGCTTGTTGACTCAAAGGCATCAAAAGAGGTCCTGATAATAAATTTTGAAGTATTTTGGCATTGCTTGATAAGCGTCTGGAATGCACTATGCTTATCAGAAAGCATGGGAGCAAATGTCTTCAGATCCCTGGTGACATCCTTTAGAAACATGCCCATGAAGAGCATGTAGGGGTTTATGCATGCAATGCCTGAAAGCAGACACCCAAAGGCATTGAGTGTCTGAGTGTCTACCTGGAGTCATGGATGAGTGATTTTTTTAAAACTCTTTATTTGGCGCATCACCGATTCCACCACAATTGACTGGTGGGGGAAACGAGGCTTTCAGAAGCGTGGGCACTCTGGAACTTGGTACATGGTATTAAGCCTCTTGCTGACAAGCAGAACCGTGAGAGGAGCTTCTCACATGCAAAGCATACGATCTTGTAAGATGCAATGCACCAGTAAAGTAGCACTTCCTTGTGCATGGGAGGCTATTGGAGTATTTCCAATTCCTCTGTTCCTTTTCAGAGGGTACTGTGATGGCCAGTCCTGCTGCTGTGTCCCGTATGAAGTCCTGGAAAAACATTTTTTCTGGTAGGGACCTGCACTGCTCCTGTGGAGCGGAAGGGTCTGAAGAAATGTCTGAAAGTTCCTGGGAATCCAGTGATCCCTCATCAGAATCGGAAAAACTGGAATCAGAGTCTGGCAAAAAGTAGAAGTATTAACGGTCTTGTGTTTGACCTCGAGGCTTCATTGATGTCAAAGGTCGATGCAGATACCGATGCTCAGATATATCAGAATGGGGAGCCATGGCAGTTTTAGCCTATTTAGTACCCAGGGTATCAGTCTGTTCCAACGGAGGCATCGGCCTCGGAAGCTCCAACAATGTCAGTTTGAGGGTCGGCATCAGGACTGATACATTTGGCTGTAGGCAGGGTGCCAAAGCCTGCACTGCTGGAGCAGTTGATGCTCTTGATACTGAGGCTGCTAGGAGTGCGGCCAAACTCCTCTCGAGAGCCAGCATGTGCTAGTCCTGGGAGATGGCCGATGTCTGGGAGGTCAATTCCTCAGGAGGGTCCCAGAGCCGCTCCTGTGCTTTGGAGGACATGTCCTCCGGCCAGGGCTGCATGGCTGGCCAGTCTGCATAAAAAGCACCCCTAAGGAAGTCTCAATGCTTATGCAGGGATTTTCCTTTAGTATCGGTATTGGTCTTTGATGCCGATGACTTAGTAGAAATCAGAGACATACTTTTATGTTTATTTATTTATTTATTTACATTCTCTTATATACCGCGCTATTCTGCATCAGTGCGGTTTACATTGAAAAAACTGAAATTACATTGAACAGGGCATTATAACTTGGAGATAACTATTTTACAGGGAACATGGGCTATGGAGGGTTAAGTGGCTTGCCCAGGACCACAAGGAGCACCTGTGGGACTAGAAACCCCAGTCCTTCCGGCCCAAGGTTGCTGTCCTCTAGTGGGATTTGAACCCCCAACCTTCCGGCCTGAAGTACCTTGCCCCAACCACTAGGCCACTCCTCCACTCCTTGGACTTGGACAAAACCTAAGACCCATGAGAGGAGGCCAATGTACTCAAAATAATGTGGAAGACACTGAAAAAGAGTCCAGGGTGAACAGTGATGCATACTGTCTAGCTCTGTTCTTTCTTTATTTATTTATACATTTCTTCTATACCCCCCTTCCAGAGATCAAGGGCGGTTTACAGTTAACAATTGAACAACCTTTACATGGAACAGTGGTATTAACTATATACAGGGAACATATTTAGGCCTCTCTTTGTTATTTGTAGACACAAAGGACAAGAATTAGGTAAATGGTCAGGGCCAAAACATTTTAGATCCCATTCATGTTTACCCGTGACTGATATGGTACCGGACATTTGGTACACTTCTTAAAACCACCAGTTGGTTTTTCCATTTTTAAAAGTGTTCTTCAATACTGAAGAGAATATGGAGACCTAAAGGCCTAGTTACTGCTGAAACCCGCAAAAAAAGAACAAAAAATGAGAAATAAAAAATGTATAACTAAAAATGTAAAATTTATTGGGACCAGTGTCAAATTTTATGGAACTGGCATTGTTGGAAAAGCAGAACATGGTATTTTACCAAAACAGAAGTTTTTCAGTGGTGACAGGATTGCACAACCTGCTGGCTCCGCAAAAAAACGAAGAACTGAGGAGAGCAGCTGGGAAGGCAGGCACAGTGGAATGCTCCCAAAGGCTTTATTATTGGATGCTGGGGCGCGTTCCGCGTGGGCTCCGTTGGTGCAGACGTCACCCATATGTAAAGAGTGCATTCCTGCAATTCCCTATCTTTAACCTGGCACAGGGCCAAATTCATTCCTGTCATGGTATGTGGAAAATGAACCCATTTGGAGGCATTATCTCATGAATAAAAACTCTAGCATTAACTTGCTAGAAAAATGGCTAACCGCAGGTAACCAGAAAAAAATTATACAGCACAAAAAAGTAGCATACAATTACGCTTATAAAATGTTTTGAATATTAACTACTTTACAAGGTTTACAAGGAAGCCTTGTTCCTTGTGAACCACCCCTAATTTCCTGATGGGGCAGTATAGAAAAATGTTTAAAATAAATAAAAATAAATAAATAAATAAATTTAGGGGCCTATTTAATAAACCATGTTAGGTATTTAACACGTTTTAATACACAATAATGAGGAGCTCAAATTAGTTAACGTACCACAATTGTTAACTATCATGTTAAATATCTAAAATGGATTATTACTTTAGAGGCAATTTATGCCATTAACAAGGCGGATGAGACAGAACAGTTCATTATCCTGCAGAAGAGTAGCTGATTGCATTCTGTAATAGAGCAGCGCCGTTAATGCATGCTAGCAACCAATGCCCCACATTAGCAGGAACATTCCCCACAATTATCACAAGGTTCTGTATCTACTGCGTGTGAACTTATGTAGCTAATGTTTGCACTAAATAAAGACCTAAATATAAACAGTTAAAATCTTTATAAACTTAATGGCATTCTATATTTTTTGTGCTGATGTGCAAAACTAACCCATGGTGGAAACCTCCCCAAATCAAAACCAAGAAAATTCTACCTATTAGATTCAACAATCTGAATAGCTCTTCATCAATGTTATGGTGACAGAGTAAATCTGAAAACTCCCTTTTTCTCTTTGTCCTTCAATTTCAACATGATATTTTTGCAACCATTCCACTGAAGACAGGTATAACTGTAAATGAAATTGATTTCCTACAAATCCCCCCATCCTCCCACCATTTATCTAAGTGTAGCCAATGGTGACATAAGCAAGTGGAGCCAGCAGAGCTAACAGATCACCCCCGATTTCAGAATCCATGTTTCCATAATACAGAGAACATCTGTATTTGAAAAATGAAGATGGTCAGTACATCATTCCCAACATTAAGGTCCAGCGAGGAATATTTCACAGAGATTCCCTGTCACCAGTACACTCATCAACTCTTTCGGATATGGATTTTGCCTGAATCCTAAAGAAACAATATCCCATTTACTATTTGTAGATGATATGAAGCTCTACAGTTTCAACAATCAACAATTAGCAAAGCAACTCCGTGTGGTGGAAAGCTTTCTGATGACATCAGGGTGACTTTTGGCTTTGACAAATGTGCTAAGGCAACTTTTTTTTTGAGGAAAATAAAACACATCTCCCTGGCTGAAGGCTATGACATCAAGCACCTTGAACCAGAAGGCATATATAAGTATCTCGGAGTAGAGGAAGGAATGACAGTCAAGCAGAAATTACTGACAGTAAAGATCAGCAAAGAATACTACAAGAGATTAAAATCATTATAAGAACATATGATATGCCATACTGGGTCAGACTAAAATCCATCAAACCCAGTATCCTGTTTCCAACAATGACCAATCTAGGTCATAAGTACCTAGCAGTTTCCCCAAAAGATACAGGTTCCACAATGCTTGTACTGGGTCAAACAGTGATATCCTGGGTCCCTTTTAATAATAGTTTATGGACCATTCCTCCAGGAACTTGTCCAAAGCTTTTTTTAAACCCAGCTACACTAACAGCTTTTACTACATCCTCTAGTAATAAATTCCAGAGTTTGATTACACATTGAGTGAAAAAATATTTTCTCTTATTAGTCTTAAATAGGTTACCCTGTAGCTTCATTGCATGTCCCGTAGTCTTTCTATATTCTGATGACGTAAACGATCAATCTACTTTTACCGGTTCCACTGCATTCATTAATTAACCTCTACATATCTCCCCCTCAGCCGTCTCTTTTCCAGGTTTAGGAGCCCTAACCTTTTTAGCCTTTCTTCACAGGGGTATCCTTCCATCCCCTTTACCAATTTGGTGGCTCTTCTCTGAACCTTTTCTAATAACGCAATATCCTTTTTAAGATACGGTGACCAGAACTGCACACAATATTCAAGTTGCGGTCAATCCATGGAACGATAGAAGTATTATAATATCCTTTATTTTCCATTCCTTTACTTATGATACCAAGCATTCTATTTGTTCTCTTGGCCGCAGCTGCACACTAGGCGGAGGGTTTTAACATGTTATCCATGATGATGCTTAAATCTTTTTCTTTGGTGGTGGTTCCTAATGTGGAACCTTGCAATGAGTAACCATAGTTTGGGTTATTCTTTCCTAGGTGCATAACTTTGCACTTCTCCACATTAAATTTCATCTGCCATTTTGATGTCCAGTCTTCCAATTTATCAAGATCCTCTTGCAATTTTCGACAATCCTCTTGGGTTTTAACAACTTTAAATAGTTTTGTGTCATCTGCAAATTTGACAACCTCACTCAATATTCCACTTTCCAGCTCATTTATGAATATGTCAAAAAGCAGCGGACCCAGCAAAGATCCCTGGGGTACACCACCATTCACCTTTCTCCATTGGGAAAATTGGCCATTTAGCCCAACCCTCTGCTTTCTATCTTTTAACCAGTTCCTGATCCACAGTAGTACACTGCGCCTCCTATCCCATGACTCTTTAGTTTTGCCAAAAGTCTCTGATGAGGGACCTTGTCAAAGGCTTTCTGAAAGTCCAGATACACTATATCAACCGACTCACCTTTGTCCACCTGTTTATTCACACTTTCAAAAAAACATAACAGATTAGTAAGACAAGATCTTCCTTGTCTAAAGCCATGTTGGCTGTCTCCCATTAGGCCATGACTATCTACATGCTGAGTAATTTTATTCTTTATGATGGTTTCTACCATTTTTCCTGGTACTGACGTGAGGCTCACCGGTCTGTAGTTTCCCGGATCACCCCTTGAACCCTTTTTAAAAATTGGTGTTACATTGGCGATCCGCCAATTTTCAGGTATTAGAGATGATTTTAATGATAGTTCACAGATTACTAATAGCAGGTCTGCAATCTCATATTTCAGTTCTTTCAACACCCCTGGATGTATACCATCCGGCCCAGGTGATTTGCTACTCTTCAGTTTATCTAATAGTTGTAATACATCTTCCCGATGTATCGATATTTCCTGCAATTCTTCCGCACCTTTAAATACCACTTCAGTCATGGGTAACATCCCTACATCTTCCTCAGTAAAGACCGAAGCAAAGAATTCATTCAGTCTCTCCGCTATCGCCTTGTCGCCTCTTAGTGCCCCTTTAACTCCTCTATCATCTAATGGTCCAACTGACTCTCTCACAGTTTTTTTGCTACGAATGTACTTGAAAAAATCTTTATTTCTCGTTTTTGCTTCCGCAGCAAGCTTCTTCTCAAATTCTCTCTTTGCCTTCTTTATCAATGCCTTGCATTTGACCTGCCAGTGCTTGTGCTGTTTCCAGGTTTCATCGTTTGGCTCTTTTTTCCATTTCCTGAAAGATGCTTTCTTGGCAACAGCCTCTCTGACCTCACCTTTAAACTATGCTGGCAGTTTTTTGGACTTCCTTCCACTTTTCTTAAAGCGTGGAATACAGCTGGTCTGGGCTTTCAAGATAGTATTTTTCAACAACACCCAAGCTTGATGTAAGTCTTTAACCTTTGCAACTGCTCCTTTTAGTTTTTTCTTAACTATTTTCCGCATTTTATCATAGTCTCCCTTTCGAAAGTTAAAAGGTAGTACTGTGGATTTCCTTACTATCCCTCCTCCACTAATTAATTCAAAGGCGATCATGCTATGATCACTATTGCCAAGTGGCCCCCAACACCCTTATCTCTTGCACTAGATCTGGTGTTCCACTAAGAACTAGGTCTAATATGGCTTCCCCTCTCGTCGGTTCATGGACCAGCTGCTCCAAGAAGCAGTCATTTATGTCATCTAGGAACTTTATTTCCCTAGCATGTCCTGACATGACACTGACCCAGTCAATACCGGGGTAATTGAAATCGCCCATTATTATTACCGCGCTGTAACTTTTGTTAGCTTCCTTGATTTCTTTGAGCATTTCATCATCCATTTGTTCATTCTGGCCAGGCGGTCAATAGTACACCCCCACCGCCATCGCCTTCCCCTTTTTACATGGAATTTCAATCCATAGAGATTCTACAGCAAATTTTGTTTCCTGCAAAACTTTAATCCTTTCTGACTCAATGCCCTCTCTAACATAGAGCGCAACCCCTCCACCAATTTGATCAGCTCTATCATTACGATATAGATATCATCGGATCCAAATACACAAAAAGTGCTGAACTATGAAAGTAAACGTCCCGAATCTGTCTCCATCAACAAACCTGGACAAGCGTTCCAACTACAAGGAATGAGTGAGAATCCACAAGCATACACAGCGAAGGAAGTAAAAGAATTTGCAAAACAAGAGAAAAAAAAACTCTTCAAAGAATTAGATCAACAAACAAGGAAAAACAAGTGGCAAAAGTACAAATACAGTGTGGAAATACAGTGTTACTACAGGAACCCTTTGTCAATCAACAGACACATGAATGGTTAAGGAGAGATGAACTAAAACCAAAGGATGAGCCGGGGTGATTCTACCATTAGGCAGAGTGAGGCAGCCGCCTCAGACAGCAAAGTTTTGGGAGCGGCAAAAATGACCCCAAAACAACTATGGCCGCCTCACTCTGCCTTTTCTTAAAAAAAAAAAAAGTCATTTAAAAAGATCTGCGACAGCGGCAGCATCACCCTCCTCCCCCTCTACTGCTGCAGCTTACAGATCAGGTGAGAAGCAGCGGCAGCAACAGGCTGAGAACTCTTGTAAAAAATAAAAAAATAAAAAAATAATCAAATGTGCAGTTCCGCTCCTTTCTGAGGCAAACTCACATCAGAAGGCGGCGAGACAGGCAGGGACTTCCACATGTGCTGGAGGTCAGAAAGACTCCATGCTTTTGATTTGTACTTGCCGCTGCAGAAGTTGAGAGAGGGAATGGGTCACAACAATAGTAGAATGGGGGCGGGGAAGGATGACAGTGTGGGGAAAGGCAGGATCCAGATGCTGGAGACTGCGGGAGATCATGGAGGGCATCTATCCTCCCCCTTTCCTCCCTTGCCAGTCCCTTGTCTTCCCTCAAACCCTATGCTGCCAGCAATTACAATTACAAAAAAAAAAAAAGAACCGATAAAGCAAAGCTGTGACGATTACGTAGTCTCCCATTCTACGCAATCTCGAAACGCCTTCTGGGTCCAGCCCAGGTTTTAAGATTACTTAGGCTGGGAGGCTCTGTGATCATCGCAGTTATACTTTGTCAGTCCTTTTTTTTGTTTGCTTGTTTGTAATTGTAGACGCCACAGGCAGAATAAGTTTTGAGGGGAGAAGAGGGGCTAGCAAGGGAGGAAATGGGGAGGGGAATGTTGGATGGGGGCTGGAGGAACAGAGAAAGTAGAGGGATATGGGGAAGAAAAAGGCATGTGGGACCTACAGCTGGGAGGAAGAGATAGATGTTAAGAGGCAGAGATGCTATCTGAGGGCTAGTGCTAATGCAGGGGCTAGAGCTTGGGGACAATGTGGAGGATGGCAGCTAACATAGGAGCTGCGCATAGGGGGCTGGGGGCTAATCAGAGTTTTAGAGAAAGGGGGTGGGGCTAACATAGGGACTGGGGACAAGGAGGTTGAGAGTTGACATGGGGGTTAGAGATGGGAGAAGAGGGAAGATGCTAAGGATGATGATAGGAGGAGGAGTCCGATGCTAGGACTGGGAAAAGGGAGCCAGGGGTTAAGTCACATGTTGGGACTGTGGTCTGATGCAAGGGCTGGGGGGCTGATGAGGGGGCTTAAGATGGCAGAAGTGGGATGCTTTGGGAGAGAACTAAGGGAGGGAGAAGCAAAGGCATATGCAGAGAAAGGGGTGGATGGAGGGGCAAAGGAATGGATGCTGATGTTAGGGTGGAGGAAAGGCAGGGTAAATGGATATTAGAGGATGGGGTAGGTGGATATATACTGGGGAGGTGAGAATGAAGTATGGGAGAAGAGGCAGAAGAATGGATGCTAGGGATAGATAAGGAGATAAATAGGGAATGGGAGGTTAAATAAGGGACTAAAACATAAAGGGACAGAAGCACAGATGCCAGTCCTGTGGGTGCTCAGCACCCCCAATACTGATCAGGTTCCTTTATTAGGTATAGGGAGGGATAATTTATGTTGTGTTTAGTACCCCAAATCGTTTTGAGACGTTAGCCCTTATGACTGGAGGTGAAGAGGGGATGAGTCACAGGGAAGGAGCTGGGGGGGGTGAGGTGATGAGAGGCAAAGACAGATGAGGCTGGGGAAGCAAAGAGTACAAAGGGTGGAAATGAGTGTCTAAAAAGTGGCTGAAAGATGTGGAATAGCAGGCTGAGAAAGAAATATGAGACATATGGGAATAGGAGGACTAATAAGAGAAAATATTTTTTCACTCAAAGTGTAATCAAACTCTGGAATTCGTTACATAAGAACATAAGATATGCCATACTGGGTCAGACCAAGGTCCATCAAGCCCAGTATCCTTTTTCCAACAGTGGCCAATCTAGGTCATATGTACCTAGCAGTTTCCCCACAAGACACAGGTTCCGCAATGCTTGTACTGGGTCAAGCATTGATATCCTGGGTCCCTTCTTAATGGTTTATGGACCTTTCCTCCAGGAACTTGTCCAAACCTTTTTTTAACCCAGCTACACTAACAGCCTTTACTACATCCTCCGGTAACAAATTCCAGAGCTTGATTACACGTTGAGTGAAAAAATATTTTCTTTTATTAGTCTTAAATAGTTTACCCTGTAGCTTCATTGCATGTCCCCTAGTCTTTCTATATTCTGATAACGTAAACAATCGATCTACGTTTACCCGTTCCACTCCGTTCATTAATTTATAGACTTCTAACATATATCCCCTCAGACGTCTCTTTTCCAGGTTAAAGAGCCCAAACCTTTTGAACTCCCTCTGAAGCACATTCATCTCTAATCACCTTTCCTCTAGGCAAATAATATAAACTGGAAACTAAAATATCTGCCACATCTTTAAGTAATAATACTTCCTTAAAGTATTTCTGTAACAACAATAAGGGAGAAAGATAATGAGTCCTAGGAAAATTTATAAAACGTAGATTTTTTGAACGCAAAATATTCTCCCTAAACTCAGTTTGACGACGCAAAAATCCCAAATGCTGAGTAAACTTTGTAGTAACAGTCTGTTGAGAGGAGATCAACTTTTCATACAACAGATCTCTCCACAGTTGTTAATCGAGCTTCATGATCACATAATTTACCGACCGTCTCCTTTGAGAATGCCGAGACCTTCTGCAAAGACGCAGATAAAGCCAGTTCCATCCGAGAGACTACAAGCCAAACATCCTTCAAGGAAACATTCTCAGGAGGTGACGGTCGTTCACCAATATCAGAAAAGGAAATTACCGAAGGAAGAGGAGGTGGCAAAGGTGCGATAGGAAAATCAATTTGCAAGAAAGAGTCCGGAAGTAAAGCTTCAGAACAGTCCACACATTTCACTTCCGACAGAGGAAACAACAGAACTTACAGAGTCTAACTCTTGAATGGGTTGAGCTACACCCTTAGCGGTAGCAGAGGTGAGTGGAGAAGCAGTACTCACAGTTGACAAATCCGTCGAGTCAGACGGTAAGGGTCCTAACAAGGCCAGAGGGTTCTCCACTCGTACGTGGGCATCCATCGGGCCTGTTACTTTAACCGCTTTTGACTGCGCAGGTTGTGGAAGGTATTTCCTCTGCTTCCCCATAACAAAATAACACCAATGCTTCAGTGCTTCAGAGGGAGTTCAATATGATCAGTTGGTGTCTTCTACACTAGATCTCTCAGGGTTTCTTGAGTCTTCCTCTGATATCATCCCCACCAGGGGTACTTTGTTAGTCTCCTTTGTTCGGGGGATGGACAAGGATAGGATTCTATGGGTTTATTTTCAGAGGAAGACTGAAAAGTTCTGTGGTCAGTGTATCCAGATATTTCCAGATATTGCCAAGGCTACTCAGGAACGTCGTAAGGCATTTTTAGATATGCGTCCACACGTGTAAGCCATTGGTGCATTGTTTTACCTTAAATTTCCCTGCAAATTATAGATTTCTTTTCAAGGTAAACGTTATTTGTTCTTTGAAGTAGACCAATTGGTGAACTTTTTGAATGAGAGGGAACATGCATAACTAATATATATAAATTTTTTCTTTTGATATTATATATTGTTCTCTTGATTTTGTATAATTGAGCTTAAGATCTTTTTTTTTTCCTCGGGGTTTATTTCATTGTATCTATGAAGATCCTCCTTGATGTGGACTTGTAATTATGTTTATGTAATTTTTCTTTGTATCACTGTTCATTAAAATTTAAAAAAAAATAAAGAGCCCTAACCTTTTTAGCCATTCTTCATAGGAGTATCCTTCCATCCCCTTTACCATTCTGGTGGCTCTTCTCTGAACCTTTTCTAATAACGCTATATCCTTTTTAAGATACAGCAACCAGAATTGCACACAATATTCAAGGTGCGGTCTCACCATGGAACAATATAGAGGCATTATAATATCTTTTGTTTTATTTTCCATTCCTTTCCTTATGATACCTAGCATTCTATTTGCTCTCTTGGCTGTCGCTGCACACTGGGGCGAGAGCTTTAACATGCTATCCACAATGACGCCTAAATCTTTTTCCTGGGTGGTGGTTCCTAATGTGGAACCTTGCATTGTGTAACCATAGTTTGGGTTGTTCTTCCCTAGGTGCATAACTTTGCACTTGTCCAAATAAAATTTCATCTGCCATTTTGATACCCAGTCTTCCAATTTATCAAGATCCTCTTGCAATGTTCCACAATCCTCTTGGGTTTTAACAACTTTAAATAGTTTTGTGTCATCTGCAAATTTGATAACCTCACTTGTTATTCCACTTTCCAGGTCATTTATGAATATGTCAAAAAGCAGCGGACCCAGCACAGATCCCTGGGGTACACCACTATTCACCTTTCTCCATTGGGAAAATTGTCCATTTAGCCCAACCCTCTGCTTTCTATCTTTTAACCAGTTCTTGATCCACAGTAGTACACTGCCTCCTATCCCATGACTCTTTAGTTTTGCCAAAAGTCTCTGATGAGGGAACTTGTCAAAGGCTTTCTGAAAGTCCAGATACACTATATCAACCGACTCACCTTTGTCCACCTGTTTATTCACACTTTCAAAAAAAACATAACAGATTAGTAAGACAAGATCTTCCTTGTCTAAAGCCATGTTGGCTGTCTCCCATTAGGCCATGACTATCTACATGCTGAGAAATTTTATTCTTTATGATGTTTTCTAACATTTTTCGCGGTACTAACATGAGGCTCACCGGTCTGTAGTTTCCCGGATCACCCCTGGAACCCTTTTTAAAAATTGGTGTTACATTGGTGATCCTCCAGTCTTCAGATATTAGAGATGATTTTAATGATAGTTTACAGATTACTAATAGCAGGTCTGCAATCTCATATTTCAGTTCTTTCAACACCCTTGGATGTATACCATCCGGCCCAGGTGATTTGCTACTCTTCAGTTTATCTAATAGTTGTAATACATCTTCCCGATGTATCGATATTTCCTTCAATTCTTCCGCACCTTTAAATACAACTTCAGTCATGGGTAACACATCCCTACATCTTCCTCAGTAAAGACCAAAGCAAAGAATTCATTCAGTCTCTCCGCTATTGCCTTGTCGCCTCTTAGTGCCCCTTTAACTCTTCTATCATCTAATGGACCAACTGACTCTCACAGGTTTTTTGCTACGAATGTACTTGAAAAAAATCTTTATTTCGCGTTTTGGCTTCCGCAGCAAGCTTCTTCTCAAATTCCCCCTTTGCCTGCCTTATCAATGCCTTGCATTTGACTTGCCATTGCTTGTGCTGTTTCCAGGTTTCGTCGTTTGGCTCTTTTTCCATTTCCTGAAAGATGCTTTTTGGCAACAGCCTCTCTGACCTCACCTTTAAACCATGCTGGCAGTTTTTTGGACTTCCTTCCACTTTTCTTAAAGCGTGGAATACAGCTGGTCTGGACTTCCAAGACAGTATTTTTCAACAACACCCAAGCTTGATGTAAGTCTTTAACCTTTGCAACTGCTCCTTTTAGTTTTTTCTTAACTATTCTCCTCATTTTATCATAGTCTCCCTTTCGAAAGTTAAAAGGTAGTACTGTGGATTTCCTTACTATCCCTCCTCCACTAATTAACTCAAAGGCAATCATGCTATGATCACTATTGCCAAGTGGCCCCAACACCCTTATCTCTTGCACTATATCCGGAGAATGTAGTAAAAGCTGTTAATGTAGCTGGGTTTAAAAAAGGTTTGGACAAGTTCCTGCAGGAAAGGTCCTTAAACCATTATTAAAGGGAACCTGGGAAATCCACTGCTTGCCCCAATACAAACATTGTGGAACCTGTGTCCTTTGGGGAAACTGCTAGGTACTTGTGACTTAGATTGGCCACTGTTGGAAATACGATACTAGGCTTGATGGACCTTGGTCTGACCCAGTATCACATGTCTTATGTTCTTAGGGAGGTAAATATAGGAAGTGGATAAGTAGATAAAAGGTGGAAAGAGGAAGACGGAGGGGGATGAAGAATAAAATCTAGCTACAGGCAGATAAAAAAGCAGATAGGAAAAATGGACAAAAAAGATGAAACAGAAGGATCAATATCAGAGATAGATATAAGGGAGGAAAGGGAGAAGACAGGGAGACTGAAGAATCAGAAAACAAATGAGATCCTGAAAAAAAGAATAGAGAAAACCAACAAGAGAAAGATGTAAAGAAAGGCCAGGACCAACCCAATCGGAGAAAGCATAGTTATTCACCTGTAACAGGTGATCTCCGGAAACAGCAGGAATTTAGTCTTCACATATGGGTAGCGTCGGTACCGACGGAGCCTGCACGGGATCGCTCCCCAGCATCCAATAGGAACGATTTTTGTAGCATCCCACAGCGCCTGCATGCTGCCTTCCCTCCTTTCCCTCTCCAGTTGAGCTTAAAGCTGAAACAGAGAGAGAGAGAGAGAGAGAGAGGGAAAGAGAAAGAGATAGAGAGATACAACTCCTAGGGGAGGTGGGTGGGTTGTGAAGACTAAATTCCTGCTGTTCCTGGAGATCACCTGTTACAGGTGAGTAACTATGCTATCTCCAGGAAAAAGCAGGAACGTAGTCTTCACATATGGGGATTCCCTAGCTGCAGATGCCAGGGAGAAGGCCCCAAAATTTGTGTGCCCCTGTAAAAGGGCTCCACTTCCCCCCATGGATCTCTGGCATCCTATCAGGGATGGTGGGTAGGAGTTGATTAGGTATGGAATAGGTGTTGGAGAAAAGCCTGACCAAACAAGACATCCCGGCGGGAGTCCTTGTCTAAGCAGTAATGGGCTGTGAAGGTATGAACCGAAGCCCAAGTAACTGCTCGACAGATGTCGTCGATAGACACAGAGTGAAGATGAGCCACAGAGGCTGCCATGGCTCTCACATTGTGAGCTGTGACATGGCCTTCAAGAGGAAGGTTCTTACTCTCATAGGCAAAAGATATACACTGTGCAATCCAGCTGGACAGTGTTCTTTTGGAGACTGGAAGTCCCAAATGTCTAGGATCAAAAGCAACAAAGAGTTGAGGGGACTTTCTATGTTGCTGTGTCCTTTGCAAGTAAAAGGCCAAAGCCCTTTTACAGTCCAAAGTATGAAGATTCCTATCTGCATTTGAAGCGTGAGGCCTTGGGAAAAATACAGGAAGGTAAACCGCTTGGTTTAAATGAAAAGGTGATAACACCTTTGGCATAAAGTGTGGATGAGTCCTAAGACTACCTTATCATGATGGAACCTTGTATAAGGAGGATCAGCCACCAACGCTTGCAATTCACTGATGCGACGTGCTGATGTGATTGCAATAAGAAAGATGACCTTCCAGGAAAGGAATTTCAAAGAGGTAGTAGCTAATGGTTCAAAAGGCGGCTTCATGAGCTGCCCAAGAACCAGATTTAAGCCCCATGCAACCGGTGGTGGCTTAATGGGAGGCTTAATTAAAGAAGGCCTCTCATAAATCTCGCTATGAGAGGATGACAGGAAATAGGTTGTCCATTTAGAGGCTTGAAAGAAGCTGCAATAGCACTCAAATGAACTCTCACTGAATTGGTCTTAAGCCCTGTATTAGACCAGTAATGATTCCAGAGGTATTGCAAGAGGGTCAAGACCCTTCTGCAAGCACCATATGGTAAACCTTTTCCACTTGAAAGCATAAGAGCGTCTTGTGGAAGACGTCCTGGAAGCATAAAGGATATCCTTTACCTGCTGAGAAAGGTTAAGACCGTGAAGTTCTAGGCTTTCAGCAACCAGGCCCTGAGATGCAGAGACTGGGGATTGGGATGCCACAGCATCCCATCCTCCTGAGAAAGATGATCTGGAGAAGATCCTAACTCCAGAGGCGGAGCTTGAGAGAGATGTAGGAGCAGAGGGTACTACATTTGCCGTGGCCAATATGGAGCTATGAGAATCATATGACCTCTGTCTCTCTGAAGCTTGAACAGGGTTTTGGGAATTAGGGGAATGGGTGGAAAGGCATACAGGAAGTCCTGGCCCCAATGGAGGAGGAAAGCATCCCTGGTCTGACAACCCTGAGCCGGAATTCTGGAACAGAACCGGGGAAGATTGGCATTCGACGGACTTGCAAAGAGGTCTAAGTCCGGGGTTCCCCAAATTTGAAAAATTCTGGCCACCTGGTCTGCATGGAGACCATACATGTGGAAGCAGAACACAACTGAGTCTGTCTACCCAAGAGTTCTGAATGCCTGGAAGATACACCGTAAGGAGATGAATCTGATGCTCTCTGACGAGGGCCCATAGTCGGAAAGCTTCGCTGTATAGTGACAGAGAGCCTGTTCCACCCTGCTTGTTCACACAGAACATGGCTACTTGATTGTCCGTTTGAACAAGGACTGTCTTGTAGCTGAGCTGGGTGTGGGAAAACTCAAAGAGCAAGGAAGATTGCTCTGAGTTCCAGGAGATTGATGTGTAGATAGGTCTTCTGTGGAATCCAGGTAACCTGGGTAGAGAGGCCTTGCAGGTGGGCTCCCCAACCCATCTGTGAGGCATCTGGTATCTATGCAGTAATGTTTTCCTTGTAAATAGTTTGTAGATAGTTACCCTTGTTATCCAAGTTCCTTCCCTTGTTATCTGTAAACTCATGCATGTTGACTGTACTGAGATGTTTTGTTCTATGTGAACCGCGCTGATGCTGAATAGTGCGGTATATAAGAGAATTTAAATAAATAAATAAATAAATAAATCTGTTGTTAGAGTGGCTTGGGGTGGGAGTTGCTGAAAAGGAGGCCCCCACCAAAAGGTTTTGGGGTGCCTGTCACCATTGGAGGGACAAAATAAGGCGATCTGAGTTTGCTATTTTGTCTGACAGGCAACCTGACGCCTGAGTCCACTGAGTGGATAAAGTCCACTGGGCTGCCCTCATATGAAAGCGAGCATAAGGAACCACATGCACGGTGGATGCCATGTGGCCTAGCAACTAACATTTCTCGAGCAGTAAGGTGAGATTTTAACACTGCTTGGGAAGCTAACTGCACAATGCGAAGGCAGTGGGCCTGTGGAAGGCAGAGCTCCTATAAACTCTAGGGACTGAGTGGGAGCAAGGTTGGATTTTGGGAAGTTTATGACAAGTCCCAAATACTGAAGGATGCGCATTGTGCGAGAGAGAGCAACCCTGGCCTCTGGCTCTGAAGGGGCTCGGATGAGCCAGTCGTCTAAGTAAGGAAAGACTAATATTCCTAGGGTGCGAAGAAATGCTGCCACCACAGCCATGCATTTTGTGAACACCCTTGGTGCCGAGGCCAGGCCAAAAGGAAGAACGCTGTATTGGTAGTGCTTCCCTTGAAATAGAAAGCGAAGGAACTTTCGATGAGTTGGATGGATGAGAACATGATTGTACACATCCTTGAGATCTAGAGAACAAAGCCAATCCTGACTCTGAAGGTATGGCAGCGGAGTTCCAAGAGAAATCATTGTGAGCTTCTCTTTGAACAGGAATTTGTTCAATTCTCTGAGGTCTAAAATGGGTCTGTCCCCTCCTGTTTTCTTTGGAATAAGGAAATAGGGGGAGTAAAACCCTTTACCCTTTTGGAGAATGGGTACCTCTTCTATTGCCCCTTGGGCAAGAAGCATAGTGACCTCTTGACCTAACTGTTCATTGAGAGAGGTCTGAGAATTGAACTGTCTTACCATTGTAGTAGGGGGCATGCTGAGGAAGTGAAGCGTGTACCCCTCTCTTACAATAGACAGAGTCCAATTTTCTGCTGTTATCTGACCCCATCTGGGTGGAAGGCTCTGGGCCATTCAGGGCCAGGAAGGCAAAGTCCTCTAGATAGGAGTCAAAGCCCCTGTGGAGGCTGAGTCTGCTGAGCCGGTTGAGGATTAGCAGCTTTTGTTTTCCTTTGCCTAGGTTGTTGCTGCTGTCCCTTTTGAGCAGACTGACCTAAACGATGCCCCTGCTGGGTATAGTAGGGATAAAACCTCTTCTAATTACTGAAGAATGGTTTCTTGTAGGATTTTTTCCTTGCAGGATCAGCTGTAGATTTAGACAATCTATCCAAAGTGATATTGTCAGCATCTATTTCATTAGCTTTTTCCTGCCAATTCTTGCCAAAGAGATTCTCTCCTGTGCAAGGAATATTCCCTAGTTTATCCTGTACCCAAAGTTCCAAGTCAGATGCCTGAAGCCAGGCAATCCTACGTGCACCTATGGCAATAGCAGAGGTTATGCACGATTCACGAACTCGGAAACATCCTGAGCATGTTTGACAAGGGCGAGGAAATCCTGCCTCTTTTCATCAGGAAGGAGAGGGCTCATAAGCTCTAAATCTCCTGTGACTTCCTTAAGGAACATTCCCATATATAATATATAGGAACTGATCCTAGCAGAAAGCATGGAAGCCTGGAAGGTTCGACGTCCAAAGGCGTCAAGAGTCCTATACTCAAGTCCTGGAGGATTAGATGCATGCCTTTTTGCACTCTTGATCCTTCTCATAGCTGATTCCACCACCATGGAATGGTGTGGTGGCTGAGTCTTCTGACACCTAGGACAAGGAGGAACTCGATACATGGTGTCGAGTCTTCGAAAGTGAGAAGACGTGGTTAGAGGTGTTTCCCACATCCTTAACATGAGATCATGCAAGATCTCATGAATAGGTAAGGTAGCTGCCTCCTTGGGAGCCTTAGGGTATTGTAGGATTTCTAATTCCTTTGCCCTAGGCTCTTTTTCAGGAGCCACTGTGATGGAAAGACTTCGAGCCACATCTCGGATAAAATCCTAAAAGGACATATCCTCTGGTGGAGACATCCTACGCTGAGGAGAAGAATCATCCTCAGGAAGAAGTACTCTGGTATCGGCAGAGCTTACAGAGTCTTCAGACACATCCGAGGATTCAAAGTATCTCCGATCCGGGTGATCGTGCAAGGCATGGTACCGGTAACGATCGAAGTCGGCATCGGAGGGGTCCGGTACGGACTTGTCGATACCGGATGGATAAGCATGACTCGGTCCTGGTAGAATACCTGCCAATTTCGATGCAGTCATTACCGGTACCAGAGTCGGTGCCGGTACCGACTGAATTTTCTGAAGTGGTTTCAGGGGCATCGAGGTCGTGAGAAGAGCCACCAGACTGCCTTCAATAGCCAAGAATCTCTGATCTATCGACGCTGCCGATGCTTGGGTATTGGTACCGTATGGAGCAGCCGGTACCCCAGCGCATGGTACCAGTATTTCTGCCGAGGTTGAGGCCTCGAGAACATCCTGGAGCCACGTTAGTGCTTTGGAAGCCGTAACTTCCCACCGGGGTAATTTTGCCGGTGAAAGTCCCTCAAGGGCAACGCCAGAGGCATCTCGATGCTTAGAGGGAGATCTACCCTTTGAGGACCGGCTTGATTTCTGTTTAGTTACCTGAGATCCATGGGTGGAAGACGAAGCCCTGGAAGACGTTGATGCCACAGAGGCTGCATCGGAGGGAAAAAGGGTGCTAAGTTTAGCAGCTCGGTTCTGCCGGCCCCTCTTTGACGTCATCCCACAGGCAACACACTCCAAAATAGATTGGTCAGGACCTAAACATTTGAGGCACCACTCATGGGTGTCGGTGACGGAGATGGTACTGCCACACTTGGAACACACTTTAAAACCCGAAGCGGGTTTTTCCATTTTAAAGAAAAAGTTGGGCTTAGTGCCCAAAATGGCACGTGGCACCTGTGGAGAAAATACCTGGAAGAGACTCCAGAAGTAAGGGGGGGGGGGTTTGGAATAAAAGAAAGAACCACTGGCGGTACCGGTGTAACGTCGAAGGAAGGCAGACGCGACCACAAAAAAGAAGAATAAAAGGGAATTATTTTCTGCAGTGACAGGATGTGCGACCTGTCGGCTCCGCGGAAAACGAAGAACTGGAGAGGGACAGTTGGGAAAGGTGGGAAGGCAGCATGCAGGTGCTGTGGGATGCTCCCAAAAGCTTTCCTATTGGACGCTGGGGAGCGTTCCCGCTCAGGCTCCGTCGGTACCAACGATACCCATATGTGAAGACTACATTCCTGCTTGTTCCTGGAGATACAAAATGGTCGGAAACAAAGGTACAATAATTTTATTATCGAGAATAAAATGTGTCAGATTTGAACATTTGGATTTCTTGTATTTTGTTCTCTACAGGAGAAAATTAATTTTTTCCCTCCTTGGCTGCTCATAGTCTGGTTTCATGGGTTTCCATTTTATTTTTCTTTAGATGTTCTAATCTGTAGTCCCTTGTTTTTTACTACGTGACGATCTGTTTTCCTTGTGTAACCACAGTGAGATTCTTTTAACATGTAGGTTCTATAGGCATCCAAACTAGCTAGTTGTCTTTTCTCAAATGGAGGTGTACTGGTGTTCTAGAATATTTGCAGCGCTGACCTTTTACAGATAGAGCTGGTGCAGTTTGAGTTCTTGGACTTTGTGCTGGTATGATATGGTAAGCATGTTGTTTTGCTACCAGAAATTTTTTTCTCATTTTATCTCTTCCCTCTAACATTAATTTGGTCATTGCATTGACCAAATATATGCAGTATGCAAATATTTATGCAAATGAAGCCCATAATGAGTCTTCACCCATGGGCCACCCCCCCCCCCCCCCGGGCTACCCCTGGTTGTTGGACAGGGGATAGGGTGGGGGACAGCTCTATAGAGCAGTTGTCCCCGATTTCAAAATAAAGCACTTCATATGTGTGTTTTTCTTCTTTGAGCATGTGTAGCAGGCAGGCAGCAATCTGGCGCAAAAAAGCTGCCTGCCTGCTTAAAAGGGGGGTGGAGAGAGAGAGAGGGAACATAACATTCTGGTGCTCATCTGGCTTGCTGCTTTTTTTTTTTTTTTTTTTTTTTAATTTATAGAATTTTAGTCAAAATACAATCACCAAATGTACTGCAAGACACTCTCCCGAAACAATGGTAAACAAAGTATATAAAGAATTCAGAGAATAAAGAAAACGGGAGTACAGTCCACGTTAAGAGAGTACAACTGCAATATTAAAGAAAAAAAAAACTGTTTAACAATCAATCAGAAAACAGGGCTAGAAGCCCACATCTTCGGAGGTAATTATAGTCAGACATTACCCTCCCTAACTAACCCTGCCTGTGAATCAAAAATTTTTCCAAGTGTGTCATATCTACAAAAACATATTTAGACAGATTTGTATACCACCTTATCCTACAATCAAAGTGATTACATCACATTGGAGGGTACATTTTACAACATTTAGACAGCACATGGTGGGTTACAATTAGCATGAGGGTACTTAACAATGCTGTCTAGTTGGGATGATTGGCTGTTGGGTTGGCTGGGGTAGTTGGAATACCGTTGAGGTGGGAACTGTTGTCTGTCTGCTCATATGTTTCTTTAAAGAGCAGTGTTTTAAGGGCCTTGCGGAAGTCTGTGATGTCTTCCAATGCCCTCAGGCTCGTTGGGAGGGAGTTCTATAGTGTGGATGACAGTAGTGAAGGAGATCTTCTTGAAGTATTTTGTTTAGTCTTGTGGTATCCTGCAGGTGTGCCGATCATGTTGTCATTATTAGTTGTTCTTGGTCTATTACTGTTATCCCTTTTTATGATATCTTGGAGTGCATCTGCCAAGAGAAAGTGAATGATTTATGAAGCACCATCAAAATTAATGATGCACTTACAAGGAAATCATAAGAAAGAAGTGGCACCGAAGGCTAAAACTCGGGGCAGCATAGTATGGCCCGACTCGACTGAAGCAGCCCAGGGCCAAAAAAGAACCGCCTGATCCCATCAAGCCACAAGTCAGGCTGCATGCAAGACATCACTCCAGCAGGCAGTAGCTGCCAGTGGAGAACTCTGGCAGCCATTTTAGGCAGTTCTGTACTACTGTTGCAGCCTGGAACCACCAGTGGTGCCTGCCCTGTAAGTGGTCCACGAAGAAGAAAGCAAAATTTTCTTTTGAGAAGTTGAGGTAAGAAGATTGATGGAGGCTACCTGGAGGAAGCGGGGTGGGTGGGAATAATTCTGCCTTTTTTGTTGTGCTGCCACTGAAGCAAGGCAAGTAGACACGCTGGATTGGGGTGAGTGACCCCCCCCCAATCCAGCTTGTCTCCTTGCTTCACAGGCAGCACAACTCTCCCCCCACCCCAAAGAAAAGCAGTGCTGCATGTCCCCCCCCCATCTCCTTCCCAATTCAGTATGTCCTCTTTCTTCAATGAGCAGCACCAAAAGAAAAAAATATTTTTTGTGGGGTTTTTGCACTGCTTTTTGAAGCAAAGGGGCATACTGGATTGGGGGGGGGGGGGGGCGTGCAGAGTTGCTTTTTTTATGTGCTACCCTCGGAAGGAAAAGGCATTCTTGATTGAGGGGAGCAAGGGGGAGATGCTAGAAGGTAGGGGTGGCAAGGGGGGGGGGGTGGATGCTGGAAGTCAGTGTTGCCAAGATGCTTGGCAGTCCATTAGCATGCCATTTCTTCCTTTGGGAATGATGCAGCAATAAGAATTTCAATTGCAAAGGGCAACCAAGTTCTGCAGGATTTCAAATGTATCTGCTGATTGAAACTGTGATATTCTTGCATTATGTCCAGTGGTAGGACTGTAGGTGGTGAGCTCCTGTGGACCTTTGAGGGAATGTTGCTGGATGAGAAGGGGTGGGGAGAGAGATATTGAGATGCTGGGGACATGGAGGGGGTAGAGAAGGGAGTTGCAGGACAATCCTCTGCTCGCCCCATCTTAAAGAACATGAACCTCGACCCATGCACCCCAGCCTCATACAGACGAATATCCAGTATCCTGTTACTAGCAAAGTCATAGAAACTCTGTAAATACTACAACACCACTGTGCCTGAAAAGCACTGGGATCATGACCTTAAAAGAATTACAGAGAATGATGACCTGGGATACTCCAATTCCAACCAATAAAAAGCTGGATATAGTGGTAAGGGAGAAAAACACCAGAACGGCATAGAGGTGTCAGTTCCAAGCGAGTGTCTGCCCAAAACAAAGATGGCTACCATCTGCCGGTAATGCAGCAAAAGGAAGGTGATGTTTACCTGAAAGAGCACGCATTAGTCTACTTCTTGCGTGGGTATTCCCTGCCTTTGCTGATACAGCTGTACTCATCCCCCTGGTGCACGCAGTCTCCGGACACCAGAAGTGACGCAGCCGCGTTCCCTCAGGCATTCTGCATTATAAAAGCACCTCTACTGTGGCGTCCAAGTTACTGTCCTGTTCTCTGCTGTACTGTTGCTGGTTACTCCTGTCTGGCTGACCTCTGTGTTCTATCTCCCCAGGTATTCCCCACCATTGCTGATACAGCTGTACTCACCCCCCTGGTGCACGCAGACACTTACAGCGTTCCCTCAGGCACTCTGCATTATAAAAGCACCTCTACTGCAGCATTGCGTTATAATTGTCCTATAATTTAAAGATGTAAATAGTTTACTTTACAATCCAAGTTTACCTTCCTGTGATTCATAATTACCTTGTTAGCCAAGTTTATTGACCCTGTTTAATGTAACTCAGACACTTGTTTTTGTGCTGAATTTTTTGTGTTCGATGTAAACCGCGCTGATGTCAAATAGTGCGGTATATAAGAAATGTAAAATAAATAAAATAAATTGCGTGCTCAAGAAGCAGGACCTGCTTCTTGGGCGAGCTCCTTGGGATGACTCCGGGGGCGCCAGAAACGTGGTTCTGTATACCACTGGTCCACTGTTGCTGCACTCCCTTGTGACTGCTGTGCTCTGCCTGCCTCGGTGGTCTCCCATACGGTAAGCCCTCTGCTAGCCCCATCATCACCCACATCTGCTGCACCGCTTTTCTCTTTCTCCTGCTGGCAGCCCCCTTCCTCTTGCTCACCCCCGAGATCATGTCCCCATTCCTGTCCTCTGGTCATGGCACTCCGATGCTGTTCCATCTCCCTCGCTGTCTCACTCCCATGTCATGACTAATCTTGTTGCTTGTCTGCCTCCATCCACCCTCCCGACAGTCCCCCCCCCCCTTGTCTCGCAGTGGCCTATCTTACATTCAACCTTGCCCTGGTTAACAGACGCTCTCTTCGTTCCAAGCCTTAACTCATTCAGGACCTTCTTCTACAACACTCGCTTGATGGCCTACTGAGACCTGGTTGCGCCCCGGCGAGGACACCATTCTCCACTGTTGCTTCCCTTCTGGCTACGCAATGCAATGTGTGCCTTCGAGTCAGTCCTGACTCCTGGCGACCCAGAAGCTCCTGGGTTTTCTTGGCAGTGTCACCGGAAGTAGATTGCCAGGCCTTTCTTCCGAGGCAATGGAGGGTTAAGTGACTTGCCCAAGGCCACAAGGAGTGCTAGCGGGAATCGAACCCTGGTTGCTTGGTTACCAAGCCAGTGCTCTAACCACTAGGCTACTCCTCCACTCAGCCTTGGCCATTTCCCACTTTGGCTGGTCAGGGGGGGGGGGGGTTGCCTTCCTACATCGTTCCTCCCTTCCTTTTCAAGACATCTCCTCCCCGGTACTCAGTTACCCTGAGGACTACTGCTATGACTGGGCCTCCCCTCACCAAGTCATTTTCTCCTCCATTACATTCCCCCCCCCCCCTCAGTGCCAGCTCCTAGGTGAGACATCTGCCTGCTCTCCCTCTCAGAACTCACATCAAACTACACTGACTTTACCATCTTGGGCGATTTCAATAATCATATTGACTCACCCTCCCAGCTCAAGGACATGGCCTTCATTTTCCTAATCTCTGACCTCTCCCTTACCAACATATTTCCCTCCTCACCCATACTGCTGGTCATAGGCTCGATCTTCTCCTCACTTCCTCCACAGTACCTTCTCTAATTTCAACAATGCTTTTGCCCTGGACTGACCACTACTGTTTTTTCTTCTCTCTGTCCTACCCAACGGACTCTTCTAGGCTGCCTCCCCCTCCCCAGCCTGTCTCTTTGGCACACCATATCACTCCAAACACTCTCCTGTAAATCCCCCTGGAGATATCTTATTCCCTTCCGACTTTACCACCCTCTCCACCAACTCTCAAGTGCAGACCTGACACTCAACCCTTTCCAGCCACTTTGACCCTTAAACCCCATCGCTCTCGTTGTTCCCACCATCTGGTTTACATCAGATCTCCTCCTTCTCCGGAACCAACTGTGCCTCACGCCTCTGGCATGCTCGGCTCACCACTGCCAGTCTGTCACATTACCATCGCTGCTATAGGGATCCAGATCTGCGTGGCCAGGAAGTCCTATTATACTTCCTTGATCTCGTCTGCCGCTAGCTCCACTAGTCAGCTATACTCCATTTTCCATTCCCTATCCCTGCCCCATGTTGGTCCCTCCTCCCTTTCCTCCCCCCACACTGCCTGACCCACGTCTTCTCGCTGAACATTTTGCTGAGAAGATTGCCACTCTATGCTCTACATTTCCATCTCACTGCCCTGTCACCACCAAGCCTTTACCTCCCGCCAGTCCTGCCTCTGATACCTTGCCTCTTTTCCTTTGTTCCCCCCCCCCCCCTGCTCTTTCCCTGTCCCACTCATGGCATGCCTTCTCCCCCATTACTGCGACTGCTTTGATTAAGGCCCTGAAGTCCTCTCATAAGACTACTTGCCCATCTGACCCCATACCCTCCGATTGGATTTTGGAGCCCTCCATATGTCTTCTCCCCTTCGTTCTCACCATTTTCAACTCCAGCCTCACTTCTGGTGTTTTTCAGTGGAAACATGCCTTCATCTGCCCTGTCCTCAAGAAACTTTCTCTCACTTCAGATGTTCTGGCCAACTGGCGCCCTATCTCCAACCTTCTGCTCCTTTCTAAAGTCCTTGAAAAACTAGTCTTCACACAGCTGTCCTCTCACCTTGATGCAATCCATTTCTTGCATCCTCGTCAATCTGGATTTCGCCCTGGCCACAGCACAGAGACCATTATACTTTCACTGCTCAATGAGGGTCGCACAGCACATGACCGCAGTAGCATCACCCTTGCAGTCTCCCTGGATCTCTCTTCAGCTTTTGACCTGGTAGATCACACCTTGCTGCTCTCTCATCTCTCTGACTGTGGGATTCGGGGCACTGTACTTCAATGGTTTCAGTCTTTCCTCTCCTCCTGCTACTTTTCTGTCATATGTGACCAATCCTCCCTCACTGCCCCTGACATATGGTGTTCCCCAGGGTTCAGTTCTGACACCCCTTTCATTCATTTTCTTGGCCTCCCTGGCATTTCCGCATACTTCTATGCTGACGATATCTGTCTTCTCTGTCACGCCAACCCTCACCACCCTGATCTGACCTCCTTGAATACCTGTCAACTGTGTCCAACTGGCTTTCTACTAATCACCTACATCTTAATCCCTCCAAATATGCCACCATCTGGTTTGCCCTCTCTACACCACGGCCGACACTGGCTCCACTTCTCCTGGACTCTTTGGTCCCCTTGGTCATATCCCTCCGCTATCTGGATGTTGTCCTGGACTCCTCTCTGTCGTTCCATCCTCATCTGTCTTCCCTTGTCCAATGATCCTTTTTCTGTCTGCACCAGATTCGTGTTCTTCGTTCTTCTCTTGATACACACTCTCTCAGTACACTCCTGCTATCACTGGTAATCTCTAGGTTGGACTACTGTAAAAGTGCACTCTCAGGTCTTCCACATTATCAACTCCACCGTCTTCATCTTGTTCAAAACATAGCAGCCAGGATACTCACCTACTCTTCCCACCATGACCATATCACGCCCACCCTCATCCGTCTTCACTGGCTTCCCATTAAATTTTGCCTCAACTATAAATTACTTACTCTGGTACACCGAGCAATTCACTCCGGCAGCCCGCAATATTTAGCTGATCTCCTTCACTTCCACACACCTCACCGCCTTCTCCCGGTCCCTTCACACTCACCGCCTGGCTCTCCCATCAGTTACCCAAGCGCACCTGGAGCAGACACATCGCCTTTTTCTTTCTTGCCCCAGCATTATGGAACTCACTGCCTGTTGCCCTGCATGCCAAGCTCTCATTTCCTCGGTTCAAGTCCCTCCTCAAAACCCACCTCTTTCAACTGGCCTATGACCTGCCCCCCTCTTCTCCCTAGCCTTTTCTGTCTCTCTTTCCCTATGTCACTACCCTCTGCTCCTTCCTTACCTGGTATGCTCCCTTGCCTTCTTCAGCCTTCCACTGCCTACTCATCTTTCCTGTCAATTTAATGGCGTTCCTCTCCTTTCCTATCTATGCTGTATTTTATTGTAATTGTGCACCGCTCTGATGCCTCGCTGCCACAGGCAGTATATCAAGAAATAATAAAGATAAAGATACTCTGTAAAGCATGTTGAGAGGGAGAAAATCTTCAAGTAGCAAGAAATGCAGTCTGAGACCAAGAAAATGTGGCAGAAAGATATAGAGTTATTTCCTATTGTGTTGGGTGCCACAGGCTTAATTGAGGAATTTCCAAGCACACCTTGATAAATTACCCATACACATAACATCTTACGAACTCCAGAAGGAAGTTCTCTTTCGCACAATGCAAGTACTGTGCCGAGCATTAGCAGTAAATTTGAGGGACTGAGATCATACTCCACATACCTCACATACCCTGGGCTTAGAAGTGAGGTTCATGACTGTCATGGTATGCACAAAACTCACCCTTTTGAAGAAATTGCCTCCAGATAACATCTACTGTGAATTCCTCCATAATCATTCAAAAGATATTATTTTTAAGAAGAGACTGTACTTATCAAAAGAACTACAAATGAGGCATTACCATCCTGTACCTTTGCAGTCTCACACTGAACACTAATATTACATGGAGTACCCCCTCCACCCACTATTTCTCACATATGAGTATGGCCCATACCTACCCCTCTCCCAAATACAAGGCACTACAATTTCATGTATCAGTGTAAACACTGATAAGCACATGATAGAAACCACTTATATAAATAATGCAAGAACATAATCCTACTAATTGACAAAAGAAAACCTACTAAATAATAAAACCAAATACAGGCCAGGTATTCCTAGGAAGCCATCATACAAGGGCAAGAGATTGTAGCCAGACTTAGGGCCTCATTAGGAGCATAATGTGTAGTACCCATCCAAGGACTGTCACAGAAATTTACATAGGGCAATTAAAAAATGCCAGATCTCTCCATAGAAAGACCAGTCAACCTACAGAAAAAGTGTGTATTTCTTTCAGAATACAAAAAGAATGGCATCCAACAATATACTAGAAATGCAGCAAAACACTAGGAAGTCAATGGTTTCCCTTGTGCATCACATAATTAAAAGATTTGAGACTGTACTGGGATGGAGTACCACCAAAATGATCGTAAATTCATCTAATGATATATCAGCTTGACAACCATTTCTCTTCTATATGGAATTTTTACCTGCATTATGAGTTTATAAGTAACTTGTAATACTACTGTAATCTTTTTACTATTAAATAAATTCTGCATGAATCTTGGAAGATCTCTCACTAGCCAATTTACTTAATACGCAGAAATCCAGAGGAGATTATGGCAATGCAATGGGGCACTGGGACGGGATAAAGATTTCTTGGATCAAAAAAGAAAATGCCAAACAAATTAAATGTGGTAAGCTATTATACTTCATATCTGTGCTACCCCAATACATATTTCATTTATACTAGAATAAATGAAATAAAGCAATGGGTGAACCAATCTGTTAATCAATAAATCAAAAGAACTTTTATTTTTATACATGCTGGTGCAGGCAATTATACTTTAACAAAAATGCCACAGACTCAAAGAGAAGTCCTCTCCTTCCTTCAACAAAAATCTATGTAATGATGTCTTCCACAAGTCACCTGTTATCTTTATAGATTGCATTTGATATCTAGCCATTTCTCCTTGTATGTACTGTAGACTTTTAGCATGGTAAACAAACTTAAATACCTCATTTGTCATACCTCAAACTTAAAGCCTTTTAGCTTGATTCTGATTTTTTGCACAAAGAATGTCATAATACCTAGCTATTGTCACACAGCTATTAAACAACATTTGCTTATTACCTTCACGTATCATGTTAGGCACCATGCATCCTAATGTTTACATGACATTAGCAGTATATGCCACACTATACAAGGTAAACTTACAGTAAGTGTGAATATCCCAAGTTCCTGTACCACACCTGTAAATGAAACCCATGCTAAAGACTAGACATAAATACCACGGTGTAACTAGGACTTGTTTGAGTGTATAAGAGTCTAAAAATGACTTTACTGATATTAATGTACAGTAGTAGAGCAAAAAATACTCTAGAAGATGAGATCATGGTATGAGGCATCAATACAGCAGGCTCAGGAGTGTGGAAAAAGTCATGGATGCAAAGAATGGACTCCAAGTGGAGGTAGTGACAAAAAACAGCAATAACTACAGAGAATTCCTTGTAGCTGGAAGGTGGGAGAACAGTTACAGATGGGCTGAAGTCTATGACAATACACAATAGAGAGCATTAGAAAACTGGATGGATGGGAGCTGATGATACTGCAAGCCCTGGGTTCTCTGGTTTACTACCAGCAGGCTTTAACTACCCAAGGACCAAATGGGCTGGTGTTGGCAAGTTGTTGGTGGTGGACGACTGTCTGATAAGCCCATATGGAATCCAGCAGGCTAGATGTTTGAGCAACTGCTTCAGTGATTTTTTAAGCCAATTTAGCTTCTGGGCAAAACAGCAGGGGCAGGGATGGGGCAGGGCGTTAGTTTAAATGCAGGATCTTGTAAGGTCTTCTACCTGCATTGACAAAAAAAAAAAAAAAAAAAAGTAAAATCAAAACTGCCTTGGCTAAAAAGATTGATATAGGTAGTCAAGCTGGGACATTCCTGCAGTGTACACAAGAGTAACTGGGCCAAATGAGCCAAACATGAGCTCTAAAACATAAGGCCCTAACAAGCTCATCTCCTGATTCTTTGTCTATACCCCTCTAACCAGCCGGCAGATATTTCAGTGCACGACTCTGTCCCTTTACTGCCACATTTTCTCCCCAGTATACTCACAAATACATCCCCTGGACCACTGCATCTAACCTATCTTATTAAGTTACTATACATTTTAAGTTAATCGTTCTCCACTATGCACCTTACCAGTATACATTATTTTATCTCCGTTTAAGATATTCCCTACTATACACCCTTTTCTTCCTTTAAGGCTACATATTGTTAACTGCCACTGTCTGCTTACTTTTAACTTTAGCAGAGTTAATTATTATTTACTAAGTTATTTGAGTTGATTGTTATTTAATAAGTTAATTATAATAAATACATAAAATAAACAAAATGTTACTATGTTAAGTAATACATTAGTGAATTCAATGAATGAGGAAGAGACTAGTCCTTAGCACAGGGAAGTCAGGGTTCAAATCCTTCGGTCAGCTGCCATGCATAAAGAATTGACTCTACTAAGGGAAGACCTAGCTGCCATGCACGAAGAATTGACTCTACTGAGGGAGGAACTGGCTGCAATGAAGTGCACCTCTTCTAGGATACAAACTGAACAAAAGCCACCATTGCTCCCACAAAGAATCAAACACCACAGGAATAAATGGATCACAGTGGGCTTTGGTAGATTGCGTCTTGTAATGCAGAAACACCCGGTACATCATGAGATATCACTGCAAAATGCCTTCTCTGCTTTGATTAATGAGGATGCCCAATCCAGGAAAGCTGAAGGGCCCTTAAATGAAACAGTCAATGCCCAATCTCCTGATAAATATTAATATTTAGAATTCACTGCAACAAGTCCCCATAATTTACTTTTTTTGTCAGTGTGCCGAGGGAGGAAAGGAAAGAGTAGTTACTCACCTGTAACAGGTGTTCTCTAGGAGCAGCAGGAATCAGTCCTCACATATGGGTGACGTCGGCACCGACAGAGCCACCATGCAGAGCATTTCCCCAACTTTCAAAGAAAGCCTTTGGGAATGCAGCGCGCATGCGCGGTCCCCTTCCCGCCCAAGGGTGCCATCTTGCTCAGTCTGATGACATAGCTAAAAGACAGCAAAAAATAGCAAAAATAAAGCATAGGACTGCAACTAAGAGGCGACAAGGCGATAGCGGAGAGACTGAATGAATTCTTTGCTTCAGTCTTTACTGAGGAAGATGTAGGGATGTTACCCATGACTGAAGTGGTATTTAAAGGTGCGGAAGAATTGAAGGAAATATCGATACATCAGGAAGACGTCTTACAACTATTAGATAAACTGAAGAGTAGCAAATCACCTGGGCCGGATGGTATACATCCAAGGGTGTTGAAAGAACTGAAATATGAGATTGCAGAACTGCTATCAGTAATCTGTGAACTATCATTAAAATCATCTCTAATACCTGAAGATTGGAGGATCGCCAATGTAACACCAATTTTTAAAAAGGGTTCCAGGGGTGATCCGGGAAACTACAGACCGGTGAGCCTAACGTCAGTACCGGGAAAAATGGTAGAAACCATCATAAAGAATAAAATTACTCATCATGTAGATAGTCACAACCTAATGGGAGACAGCCAACATGGCTTTAGACAAGGAAGATCTTGTCTTACTAATCTGTTATGTTTTTTTGAAGGAGTGAATAAACAGGAGGACAAAGGTGAGTCGGTTGATATTGTGTATCTGGACTTTCAGAAAGCCTTTGACAAGGTCCCTCATCAGAGACTTTTGGCAAATCTAAAGAGTCATGGGATAGGAGGCAGTGTACTATTGTGGATCAGGAACTGGTTAAAAGATAGAAAGCAGAGGGTAGGGCTAAATGGCCAATTTTCCCAATGGAGAAAGGTGAATAGTGGTGTACCCCAGGGATCTGTGCTGGGTCCGCTGCTTTTTGACATATTCATAAATGACCTGGAAAGTGGAATAACGAGTGAGGCTATCAAATTTGCAGATGACATAAAACTATTTAAAGTTGTTAAAATCCAAGAGGATTGTGAAAAATTGCAAGAGGATCTTGATAAATTGGAAGACTGGGCATCAAAATGGCAGATGAAATTTAATGTGGACAAGTGCAAAGTTATGCACCTAGGGAAGAACAACCCAAACTATGGTTACACGATTCAAGGTTCCAATTAGGAACCACCACCCAGGAAAAAGATTTAGGCGTCATTGTGGATACCATGTTAAAACCCTCGGCCCAGTGTGCAGCGGCGGCCAAGAGAGCAAATAGAATGCTAGGTATGATAAGGAAAGGAATGGAAAATAAAACAAAAGATATTATAATGCCTCTATATCGTTCCATGGTGAGACCGCACCTTGAATATTGTGTGCAATTCTGGTCACCGTATCTTAAAAAGGATATAGCGATTTTAGAAAAAGGTACAGAGAAGAGCCACCAAAATGGTAAAGGGGAGGGAAGGATACTCCTATGAAGAAAGGCTAAAAAGTTTAGGGCTCTTTAACCTGGAAAAGAGACGGCTGAGGGGAGATATGATAGAAGTCTATAAATTAATGAACGGAGTGGAACGTGTAAACCTAGATCGATTGTTTACCTTATCAGATTATAGAAAGACTACGGGACATGCAATGAAGCTACAGGGTAAACTATTTAAGACTAATAAAAGAAAATATTTTTTCACTCAACGTGTAATCAAACTCTGGAATTTGTTACCGGAGGATGTAGTAAAGGCTGTTAGTGTAGCTGGGTTTAAAAAAGGTTTGGACAAGTTCCTGGAGGAAAGGTCCATAAACCATTATTAAGAAGTGACCGAAGATATCAATGCTTGACCCAGTACAAGCATTGTGGAACTTGTGTCTCTTGGGGAAACTGCTAGGTACATATGACCTAGATTGGCCACTGTTGGAAACAGAATACTGGGCTTGATGGACTTTGGTCTGACCCAGTATGGCATATTTTATGTTCTTATGTTCTTAACTCCAAGTGGAGGAGGGAGGTTTGTGAGGACTGATTCCTGCTGCTCCTGGAGAACACCTGTTACAGGTGAGTAACTACTCTTTCTCCATGACCAAGCAGGAAGTCAGTCCTCACATATGGGACTCCCCAGCTTCAGGCTACCGGAGACCCAAAGCTGAAAAAATGAGCTCCCTCTAGAGCCTCAGCATGCAAGAACAGAATCTTCTCTGATAACGCCCCCGAACGGTAGCCCAATACCAGGGCCGGAGGGTAGGAGTTGCCTAAACCCCAAAGAGATTATGGAGTACCGCTTGCCCGAAAGCACTGTCCCTCTCAAGGCAGTAGTGGGCCGCAAAAGTCTGGCTTGAAGACCAAGTAGCGACCCGGCTAATGTCTGCCAACGGAACAGAGCGTAGATGAGCCACTGACGCAGCCTTTGCCCTGACACGATGAGCCGTAACTCGACCCTGCAACGAGAGGCCGGCTGCCCTGTAAGCCCAGGTGATGCAGTCAGCTACCCATATGGACAAAGTACGCTTGGAGACAGCCAACCCAACTTATTGGGGTCGAAAGAGATGAAGAGCTGAACCGCCCTCTGGTGCTCTCGCATACAGTCAAGGTAGAAGGACAACGCCCTCCTACAGTCCAGGGTATGCAAGACCATCTCAGCCCGGCTGGCATGAGGCCTGGGAAAGAAAGTTGGAAGAACCACCTCCTGATTGAGGTGGAAGGAGGAGACAACCTTAGGAAGGAACTTAGGGTGAGTCCGTAAGACTACTCTGTTCCTATAGAACCTAGTATATGGTGCTTCTGATACTAGGGCCTGAAGCTCACTCACTTGCCTTGCTGAGGTAAGGGCTACCAGAAATAGCGCTTTCCAGGATAGAAAACGCAGAGGACAAGTAGCCATAGGTTCAAATGGTGGGCAAGTAAGCCGTTGCAAGACCACATTTAAATCCCAGTCAGGGGCAGGTGGACGCACTGGAGGCTTAAGCAAAAGCAGGCCTCTGAGGAAGCGAGCCAACAAAGGATGGCTGGATAGAGACTGACCCTCCACCTGTGAGTGATGTGCTGAAAGAGCACTAAGATGAACTCTAACAGAATTGGACTTATGGCCTAGGTTGGACAGGTGAAGCAAATATTGCAGCACCACTGGTACGAGGCATGAGAAAGGATTCTCATTGTGTTGAGTACACCAGGTAGAGAATCTACGCCACTTAAGGGAATAAGACTTTCGGGTGGACTGCCTCCTAGAGGCCAAGACCACGTCCTCCACTTCCTTAGGCAATAGTAAGTGTGTTAGAACTACCCTTTCAGCAGCCAGGCCATCAAATTGAGGGACTGGAGATTGGGATGTAAGAGAGATCCCTGCTCCTGAGACAGGAGATCGGGTTGCGTCCCCAAAGGAAGAGGAGTGTCCACCGCTAGTTGCAAAAGCAGTGGGAACCAGGGTTGCCTGGGTCACCTGGGGGCCACTAGGATCAGCGAGGCCTTGTCCCTGAGCACCTTGAATAGCGTCTGGGACACCAGAGGCGTGGGAGGAAACGCATATAGAAGGCCTGTAGACCATGGAATGAGAAACGCATCCGCTGCAACTCTGAGAGGATGCGGTTGCCTGGAACAGAACCTGGGAAGTTGACGGTTCAGAGGACTGGCAAAGAGATCCATGGTTGTAAGACCCCATCTCAGGAAGATCTGTTGAACCACTAGAGGATTCAACTGCCACTTGTGCGGCTGCAGGATGCTGCGCAATCTGTCCACCAGGTAATTTTCCTGACCTGGGAGATAGACCGCCTTGAGAAGAATGTCGTGATTGACTGCCCAGGAGCACAGTTTCTGCACTTCCTGACATAGAAGTCGGGACCCTGTGCCCCCTTGTTTGTTCACATAGAACATAGCAACTTGATTGTCCGTCTGAACCAAGACGGACTGGCGAGAGATGAGATGGGAGAAAGTTCTCAGGGTTAAGCGGATAGCTCTCAGTTCTAACTTTAACTTTAACTTTATTTCACACTTGATAGACCGCTTACGTCAGAAACATTAAAGCGGTGTACAAACAAAATAAAACGCGGCACTGCAAACTACGGAAAAAGGAACGCCAAAAATGATAGGAAAGAAAGGAAAGCACAACAACAAAACAGACAGCAATAAACAACAAATAGATATGGGCACAAGTTAAAAACAATAGACAATATTAAAAACATAAGTTTAAAACAATAAGAATTTATACAATAAAACAATAAAAACAGTTTAACAATATGCAACAGCAAATAGTAATTTAACAACAATAAATAAACCAAAGGACATGGACAGCATTTCATAACTAAAGACAGACGTCAAGCAATGGTTAACAACAATAAAATAAACAAAAGCCAAAACCAAGACCACTTAAACAAAGACAGACAGAGGGGAAAGACAAAAACCAAACAGACTAGGACAAAACCACAACCAGGGATGGTATCAGGGGAGGAAAAGTCAGGGGAAAAAATCAGGGAGGGAGATCAAACACTTTTTGAAACAAGTGAGTTTTGAGAGCGGATTTAAACTGTGGGTAGGAGGACTCTAAGCGGAGGGATGAGGGCAGGACGTTCCATAACCAGGGACCAAGAAAAAAGAAAGCAGCGTGACGGGTCTTCTCCAAATGGGCATGAGATGGGGACGGTAGAACCAAACGATTAGCGTGAAGAGAGCGAAGCTGACGGTAGGGTGTATGAAGGGAAATTAGATCGGCCAAGTATAAAGGGTTATTAGTATGGAGTGCACGGTGAATAAGAATCAGAAATTTGTAGTGAAACCTAACACAGAGAGGCAACCAGTGAAGCCGAATGAGAATGGGAGTAATATGATCAGAACGGCGGGCGAAGGTGATAATACGGGCGGCGGTGTTTTGAATGAGCTGTAAACGTTGAAGTTGATACTTAGGGAGGTTGGCTAGAAAAACATTACAATAGTCAAGGCGGCTGATAACAAGAGAAAGAGCAAGAGTGGCCAGGGATCCAAGAGGAAGAAGCGAGCGCACAGCACGGAGACGACGGAGAGTGGCGAAAGAGCGTCGAACCAGAGAAGAAATGTGATCATGGAAAGAGAGAGAAGAATCAAGAATCACCCCAAGATACCGAAAAGAGGACACCAAAGGAACAGGAACAGAATCAATCATAGGTGCAACTGACGGACATGACCCAGAAAGTGAAACCCACATAGCAGTGGACTTAGAAGGGTTGAGACGAAGAAAGTGCTGCAAGAGCCAGGAAGCCACGTGAGAAAGGCAAACGTTGAAAGGAGAAAGATCTAAGAGAAGAGGAGAAGTGTGAAAGAGCAAGATAATATCATCTGCATAGACATAGCAGGATACAGGATATTGTTGTAGTACCAGGAGGAGAGGAGCCAGGAAAATATTAAACAAAGGGGACAGAACAGAACCTTGGGGGACACCACAAGTTGAGAGGGAAGGAGCTAGAGGACTTGCCATTTAAAGTAACAGAAAAAGAGCGAGAAGTGAGAAAAGAACGAAACCAAAGAAGAACAGCACCACGTAACCCCACCTCAGCAAGACGAGTGAGAAGAAGAGTGTGATCGATTAAATCAAAAGCCGCAGATAAATCGAGAGAAACTAGAAGAGTGAGATCACCACGATCATGTGCAACGTGTATTTCATTTAGAACAGCAAGAAGGACAGTCTCAGTGCTATGGCCGTGGCGAAAGCCAGCCTGACGGGGGTGAAGTGTGTTTGTGGATTCAACATGAGAGGACAACTGATGAAATGCAAAACGTTCAAGGAGCTTAGCCAAAAAGGGAAGGTTCGAAACAGGGCGCCAATTTGCAAGAACAGAAGGGTCGAGGGAAGGTTGCTTTAGAAGAGGACGAACAACAGCCGATTTCCAGGGAGAGGGGAACAAACCAGAGGAAAAACTTGTGTTGATGATAGTGGTGATAGTGGGGACCAGTTGGAGGGAGGGAACAGACAACCAACGAGAAGGAATAGGGTCAAGGGAACATGTGGTCTTACGAGAGGTAGACAACATTAAGAAGATTTCAGCAGGAAGGATCGTATGAAAAGAGGACCAAGTATGGGTAAGAGCCAGATTGGGCATAGCATGATCAATGGCAACTGGGTTATAAGGGGAAGTGGGTGACAAAAGTGGGGGTGGGGGGGGAAAGGGAAAGGAAGCACGAAGGTCAAGAACTTTCTGAGAAAAGAAGGTAGCCAATGAATGGGGGTCGGGCGACTGAATGAGCATGGTGTGTGAAGAACTAATGGATGATAGTTTGTGTAAAATCTGAAAAAGTTGGCGAGAAGAATTCGCCGCATCCTTGATTTCAGCTTCATAATAGAGATTGATCTGCTGTGCGGCCTCCCAAGGAGACCACAGGCCTTGATACATGCTCCTTGGCAATGTGCACCCCAACCTTGAAGAGAAGCATCAGTTGTCAGCACCTGAGTGCGCGGAGGTGTTTGAAAAGGCACCCCTTGCACCAGATTCGGAAGATGAAACCACCACTGCAGAGAAGACTGTAGGTATGCTGGACACCCTCACTTTGTCCATGAGGCTTCCTGTGGCTTAGTGCCACTGAGTCCCCATTGAGCTGGCCTCATGTGTAGACGGGCATTTGAAGTTACATGGACCGTGGATGCCATGTGGCCTAAGAGCCTCAGGAATTGTCTGGCGGAGACCAGAGAATTGCTGTGGAATAGCCTGGCTAGATCCATCAATCTGTGTGCCCTGTCCACTGGTAGAAAGGCCTTCACCAGAAAGGTGTCTAGTCGAGCTCCTATGAACTCCATGTTCTGGGAGGGATGCAAACTGGACTTTGCGAAGTTTATAACAAACCCCAGGTGCTGAAGCAGAGCAACAGTGCGAAGGGTGGCTTGATTGGCTCATCAGGGGTCAATCCCCACAAGAGGCCAATCGTCCAGGTATGGAAAGACAAAGAGGCCTTGAACCCTGAGGTAGGCCACTACCACCGCCAGGCACTTGGTGAATACCCTGGGGGCGGATGTAAGGCCAAAAGGCAGTACCCTGTACTGATAGTGGTTTCCTCCCACTACAAATCTGAGATATTGTCTGTGGTCTGGATGAATGAGGATGTGAGTATAAGCATCCTTTAGGTCTAAGGAGCATAGCCAATCTCCTTGCTGGAAGTAGGGCAGCAGAATTCCAAGGGTAAGCATCTTGAACTTTTCCCTCTCCAGGAACTTGTTCAGATTTCGCAAGTCTAGGATGGGCCTGAGGCCTCCTGTTCTTTTTGGTACCAGGAAGTACCTGGAATAGAAGCCTTGACCTCTCAGGTGGTGGGGCACCAGTTCCACTGCCTGTTCCTTTAGAAGACTTGCCAACTCCTGCAGGAGTAAGCCCCTGTGCAGAGGAAGTCTGGGAGGCTCCGCTGGAAAATAGGAGGGGGGTACCTGGTGGAAGTGGAGAAGATAGCCCTTCTGGCTATCCCTTGTGACGGCTGACCACCTGTGGGCCAGCTGAGGAGGAGAGGCTATGCCACTGGAGTCAAAACCCCACTCCCTGCTGTGCAGGAGCTGGAGCTGGTGGCTTGGGGGTTTTCTGCCTACAGGGCCCATGTCCCTGCCCCTTGGCCTGCTGACCCTGTTGGGGAGCTACAGAGGCCTGAAAATGAGGGTACTGTTTATAGGCAGATGACATCTCGGGTAAAAGGTATTTTTCCCCGAGCCCTTCTTCTTCTGAGAAGGGGCAGAGGTTTTCCTGGACATCTTGTCTGGGTAAGAGTTTCGGTCTCGGGTTCTGCAGCCTTGTCTGCCATGGGCTTGCCAAAGAGGTTTTCACCTCGGCAGGGGACATTGACCAACTTGTCCTGCACCCATGGCTCGAGGTCCGATGACTGTAGCCAGGCCTGATGGCATGCACCGATGCCAGCCGTGGCTACCCGGGCCGAAGCCTCAAAGCCATCATAGGCTGCTCGAGAGATAAACTTCAAGCACTCACGGATACCCGAGGACAGAGCATTGAACTCTGCAAAGGTTCCTCGGAGAGACCAGCAGAGAACCCGGCAATCTCCTTTGCCAGGTCACGAAGGTACATGCCCATGTACAGCTGGTAGGTCTGGACACGGCAAGCAAGCATAGAGCCCTGGAAGCACTTTTTACTGAGGGCATCCAGGTTCTGGGCCTCCCGGCCGGGAGGCACCAAGGAGTACATCTTCCGACTCTTCAAACGATGCATGGCCGATTCCACAACCATGGAGTGGTGCGGTAATTGTGCCTTCTGGAACCCGGGGCTCTTGCGGACACGATAGATGGAATCGACCCGCTTGCTTAAAACCGGCATCAAAGCCGGCGCCTCCCACATGCGGAAGAGCAACCGTTCCAGCATCGGAGGAACCGGAACAGTAAAGGCCTCCTTCAGGGGAGAGTCATATAGGAGGGCCTCGAGCTCCTTGGCTCGAGGCTCTTCCTCGGGATCCGCGGGGAATGCCAAAGCCTTGGCCATATCCCGCACGAAGTCCGAGAACCGCGTATCCTCCGGTAGGGACCTTCTCTAAGGCTCGGACTCGGGTGAGTCCGAAGGGACGCACTGAGTCCGAAAGGTGTCGGGTGACTCATCATCCTCCGTCTCCCGCCGGACTCCTCAGAAGAATCAAGCGGCTCCGGTCGGGCAGGCATCGATGCCATCCGCCCCGATGCCGAGGGTACCGGCGTCGACGACCTAGGTCCCGAATGGGAGGCCGAGGGAGACCTCGGCCGAGGATCGACTCGGCCTCCAAGGTCGACTTGGACGTCGATGTCCCAGTGGCCGGGGCAGATGCACCGGTGAGACCAGCGATCAGTGCCCGCTGCTGTTCCATGAAGGCAGCCAAGCTGCTCTCCAAGGCCGTCAACCTGAGTCCGAGCTCAGGAGACTCAGCAGTCCCTGACTTGGGCCCCGGCAGTGCCGGGCCCGACGTCGGCTGCCCTGGAGGAGAGTCCACGAGGACTACAGTACTCACGTGACCCAGGGACTCCATCTCCACACGAGGTTGTTTTGCAGGCCTCTCCGACTCCGAAAGCCCGGGATGGCGCTCGGGACTATGCGACTTGGCCCTCGAGGAGCCAACTGCGTCCACCGACGCCACCCTCGCAGGTTTTTTCTTCTTGCGATGCTCCCGCGAGGGAGACCCCCTCTCAGAGGAGCCTCGACGCTGCTCGGGGCCAGAGTCCCGAGATGTCGAGGCCTCTGGCGAGGTCCGGGTCCGACCAGTCGCGGAGTCAGAGAAGATTCTTTCCTTTTGGTGCTGCCGACTCCTTAACGCCTTAGAGGACATTTTCCCACACGGACCACAGATCATCGGGTCATGATCGGGTCCGAGGCACCGGAGGCAGCAGTCATGTGTGTCGGTGAGAGACATGAGTTTCTTACACCGATCACAGTTTTTAAACCCACTGCCAGCCATCGGGGAAAAAGGGCCCTTGCGAGGTCAAAAGACAGGGCTGCCAGTGAAAACAGAAAAAATGGCGCGTACGCTAGTCACTAAGGACAAACCAAAAAAAGAGGTCCGGGCTCGATACCGATGTATCGGGCCCAGGTGGGAAAGGGAAACCGGCGTCGAACCGAAGGAAAACAGGTTCACGCAGAATAAAATAGACTTTTTCCTCGGGTGAAACGAAAATACATCCGTCGGGCACCGCGGAAAAAAGAAGACTGAGCAAGATGGCACCCTTGGGCGGGAAGGGGACCACGCATGTGCGCTGCATGCCCGAAGGCTTTCTTTGAAAGCTGGGGAAAAGCTCCGCACGGGGGCTCCATCGGCGCCGACGTCACCCATATGTGAGGACTGACTTCCTGCTTGGTCCTGGAGAATTAAATATCCTTCCACACCAGACAACAAACTTCTTTTATTCAAAATATAGGTTCACCATCTTAATATCATAAGAAATCACGCCACCTATCTAAAAATACCCCAATCGTAATGCTGAATCATCCACACCATTGCCATTAAAGGTAAGCTTTTCACACGACGTGCACGTTTCGGGAGAAATCCCTGTTTCAAGTGTTTCCCCAACCAAATTTTTTCAGCAACTGTGTCAAAACATCGTCCTGCAGCTCAGGACTATTCTACTAACTACTAACGCTGCGGGACGGCATTTTGACAGTTGCTGAAAAAATTTGGTTGGGGAAACACTTGAAACAGGAATTTCTCCCGAAACGTGCACGTCGTGTGAAAAGCTTATCTTTAATGGCAATGGGGTGGATCATTCAGCATTACGATTGGGACATTTTTAGATAAGTGGCGTGATTTCTTATGATATTAAGGTGGTGAACCTATATTTTGAATAAAAGAAGTTTGTCTGGTGTGGAAGGATATTTAATTCCTTTCCTCCCTCGGCACACTCCGACAAAAAAAAGTAAATTCTGGGGACTTGTTGCAGTGAATTCTAAATTTTTATATTCTAATTGCATTCACTGGGTGGGTTTGCTTGATTGCAATCTCCTGATAAAGCACCAAATATGAAGAAAAACTCAAGGAACAGAAAACTACTACTACCTTGGTGATTCCATCATCGGAGGCACCAACTTGGGAACACAGTTCAAAGGAGACAAGTTAGTCAAATGCCTCCCAGGCTCTTCAGCTAGCAAGAATACAAACCACATTGTTGATGTCCTTAAAACTGAAAGCGAACACTCCAAAACTGATGTTATCATTCACTTGGGTTACAAATGACCAGGCTAGAAACAGTACCACTACAGTTAAAAGGGACTTTCAAACTCTGGGGGAGAAACTAAAGCCCATTGTTAACACTGTAGCATTCTCAGAAGTTCTACATGTTCTTGGTAAGGTGGCAGATAGGCTAAATCGCATAAACAGCTTTAATGCATGGCTCCAGATCTGGTGCAAAGAAGAATGATTCAGATTTATAGGCGACTGGGGAAACAGATGGACCAACAAGAGACTGTACTGTGCTGATGGACTACATCTCTCTGTCGCAGGGAAAAGAATCCTAAGTGAAAATTTCAGGTAGTATGTGGATATGCATTTAAACTAGAAAAAGGGGGTGACAAATGGGGAAGGTCAAGTTCTGGACGTCACTCCCTGTAAAAGCAGAAAATCATCAGAAACAGCCACACTTTTATGAAACTAATTTTTATTATTATTATTATCAGCAGTGACAATACCATATACAAACTTCAGCAGTATCAACTTCAATAGTACAATGCTTCAGCAAGACAACGTTCATAGCATACAACACGGTACTCACACTTTCCACACTTTTCTTCCCATCCCCCAACATAACAGTAGTTCCATCCTGGCACTTCAATAGTCATCCGTTAGATAAAGCAGCAACCGCAATAATCCAAGTAAGTGTTGGAGGATAAGGAAGAACAAAAACTTCAGGGACGAGGGACATCCAATAAAGAAAAACAGAGAACTGTAATGTACAATCTTCAATGAAAGTGCCTCACTCCTTGTGTGTAAGAAGAGCGAACCTCTCCATTTCCACTTTGTCACTCCTGACCCACATACACGCTCCTTCGCCTCTTACCCCACTCCCATATCCTCCCTCCCAAGCCACCCAACCCCCCCATTCTCAAATTCCCCACCCGCCCTGTTGCCAGTGTAAACGTCTGCTACCCCTCATCTCTGTCTCAACTCCCACGAATCCCTCTATAGGTTGATCCCATCTTACAGCCACACTTTTAAACCACACATCAAAAACAAGTGGGAAAAAGTAGGCAGAACAAAATCAATGCAAAATACAAGCAAGCCAGTTAAATGCTGGAAAGCAATGAGCACAAAAGCTCGAAGCTTAGCCAACGAAGTTCCAGACCTGGAAGCCCTAATGGTGGAAATGGACTTGGACATTGTGGCCATTACACAAACATGATTTAATGAATCGCATGATTGGGATATAGCCATAGCTGGCTATAATCTATTCAGGAGAGAGAGAGTAAATGGAAGAGGAGGAGGAGAAGCCTTATATGTCAAAAGCAATATTAAAGCTACTGAAATGCAGGGGGCATGGGGAAATGAAGAAGCGCTCTGGATTGTGTTGGAAAGAGGAGATGGCACTGTCATCCATACTGCTATAGTCTACAGACCTCCAACTCAAATTGAAGAGCTAGATAACAAATTGATTATAGATATTGCCAAGATAGGCACAAAGGGGGAAGCGATCATATTGCGTGACTTTAATCTACACGATGCGGACTGAATAACTCCTTCTGCAAATCTAGAAAGAAGCAAAACAATTGTGGATGCTCTCCAAGATGCGTTACTTAGACAAATGGTAATGGAACCAACCAGGGAAAGCACAACGCTGGATTTAGTGCTCACCAACGGTGATAGCATGTCGAATGTCTGGGTGGGTGCCCCTGTGAGCAACAGCGATCATCACACGGTGTGGTTTGAGATAAAAGCCAAGGTGCAGTCCAATCATAGCAAGCTCAAAGTCCTAAACTTCAAAAACACTGACTGCAATAAAATGGCCGAGTACCTAAAGGAGGCGTTGATAGGGTGGAAGGAGATAAGGGAAGTGGAATTGCAATGGGCTAAACTAAAGGAGGCAATAAAAGTGCAACAGATAAATACGTAAGAAAAGTAAATAAAAACAAGAGGAGAAGGAAACCTATTTAGTTTTCCAAAGAAGTGGCTGCTCAAATAAAGGCAAAAAACAAAGCTTTCGCAAAATTCAAAAGCTTGCAAACAGAGGAACACAGAAATGAATACAGGATCAAACTCAAAGAGACAAAAAGAGAAATAAGGATAGCAAAATCAAAGGCAGAGGAAAAGATGGCTAAAGATGTTAATTGTGGCAACAAAACTTTCTTCAGGTATATTCGGGAAAGGAAGAAGATCAGAGGTAGAAATGTAGGACTCAGAAGTGCTGGAAACGGACTCATGGAAAGTGACACTGAAAAAGCGAAATTGCTAAACAAATACTTCTGCTCCGTTTTTACTAAAGAAAATCCTGGAGAAGGACCACCTGTGACTCTCAAATATAAAAATGGGAATGAAATAGATACCACACCATTCACAGAAGATGAGGTGTTAGAACAACTTGCAAAACTGAAAGTGGACAAGGCCATGGGACCAGATGGGATACATCCCAGGATACTGAAAGAGCTCACAGAGTTTCTTGTAAGGCCGTTAAAGGATGTTTTCAACAGATCCTTGGAAACAGGAGCGGTTCCTCAGGACTGGAGAATGGCTGATGTCGTACCTCTACACAAAAGTGGTGACAGGGAAGAAGTGTCAAACTACAGGCCCGTGAGCCTCACCTCGGTGGCAGGAAAAATAATGGAGGCGCTCCTGAAAGAGCGAATAGTGAACTTTCTCAAAACCAACAGGTTGCAAGATCCGAGGCATCATGGTTTTAGCAAAAGACGATCTTGCCAACCAAATCTGATTCAGTTCTTTGACTGGGTGACCAGAGAACTAGATCAGGGGCATGCGATGAATGTCATCTACCTGGATTTCAGCAAAGCCTTTGATACTGTCCCTCATAGGAGGCTTATCAAACTCAGTAGTTTGGGGATCGGTCCCAAGGTGGTAAAATGGATCAGAAATTGGTTGACTGACAGAAAACAGAAGGTGATGGTAAATGGAGCTTACTCAGATGAAAGGAAAGTGATTAGCGGGGTGCCCCAGGGTTCGGTCCTGGGCCCGGCACTATTCAATGTATTTGTGGGTGATATAGCTGTAAGACTGAATAGAAAGGTCTGTCTTTTTGCAGATGACATGAAAATTTGCAAAAGAGTGGACTCCCCCGAGGGAGTGATTAACATGAGGAAAGATCTACAAAAACTGGAAGAATGGTCTAATGCTTGGCAATTAAGATTTAATGCAAAGAAATGCAGTGTCATGCACTTGGGTAGCAGAAAGCCAAGGAAAATGTACGCGATAGGGGGCGAGAGGGTGGTGTGCACGGATCAGGAGAAAGACCTTGGTGTGATTATTTCTGTAGATCTCAAGGTGGCAAAACAGTGCAACAAGGCAGTGGCAAAAGCCAGGAGGATGTTGGGCTGCATACAAAGAGGAATTACCAGCAGAAAGGAAGAGGTACTAATGCCACTGTATAAGTCACTGGTGAGGACTCACTTGGAATACTGTATTCAGTTTTGGAGACCTTATCTTGCAAAGGATGTAAAAAGAATGGAAACTGTTCAGAGGAAAGTGACCAAAATGATTTGGAACCTGCGTCAGAAGCCTTATGAGAAGAGTCTTAAAGACCTAAATATGTACACTTTGGAGGAGAGGAGGGATAGGGGAGATATGACTCAGACCTTTAAATACTTAGAGACATGATGAACAAACCAACCTCTTCCAAAGACGGGGAAGTTGTAAAACTAGATGGCATAACATGAAGCTGCAAGGGGGGAAATTGAAAGGCAATGTCAGGAAAGAGTAGTTACTCACTTGTAACAGGTGTTCTCCAGGAGCAGCAGGAATCAGTCCTCACATATGGGTGACATCGACGTCGATGGAGCCCCTGCGGAGCATTTCCCCAGCTTTCTATGAAAGCCTTTGGGAATGCAGGCACGCATGCACGGTTCCCTTCCCGCCTAAAGGTGCCATCTTGCTCAGTCAAATGACATAGCTAAGAAACAGCACACAAAAATGTAAAAATTAAACTATGTACAACTGCAACACCCAGGGGAAGAGGGAGGGTTGTGAGGACTGATTCCTGCTGCTCCTGGAGAACACCTGTTACAGGTGAGTAACTACTCTTTCTCCAGGACCAAGCAGGAAGTCAGTCCTCACGTATGGGTGACTCCCTAGCTCTGGGCTTCCAGGAACCCAGGCTGAACAAGAGAACTTCCTCTCGTCCCAGCATCAAAGAAAGGCTTTTTACTGAAAGAATCTCCACCGGTAGCCCAACGGAGGGCTGGAGGGCAGGAGTTGCCTAAACCTCAAAGAGATTCCGGAGTACTGCCTGGCCAAAAGCACTGTCCCTACGGGACTCCCTCTCCAGACAGTAATGGGCTGCAAAAGTCTGGCTTGCGACCAAGTTGCAGCCCTGCAGATGTCTACCAACGGTACAGAGCGGAGATGAGCCACTGAGGCAGCCATTGCCCTGACACGATGGGCCGTGACCCGACCCTGCAAGGGAAGGTCAGCCGCCCTGTAAGCCCAGGTGATGCAGTCAGCCACCCAGATGGACAAGGTACGCTTGGACACAGCTAACCCCAAATTATGGTCAAAAGAAATGAAGAGCTGAGTAGCCCTTCTATGACCCTGCGTACGGTCAAGGTAGAAGGATAAGGCCCTCCTACAGTCCAGGGTATGCAGAACTGCTTCAGCCTGGCTTGCATGAGGCCTAGGGAAGAATGTCAGAAGAACCACCTTCTGGTTGAGGTGGAAAGAGGAGACAACCTTAGTGAGGAACTTTGGATGAGTCTTAAGGACTACCCTGTTCCTATAGAAGCGGGTGTAAGGCCTGTCACAGACCAGGGTCTGAAGCTCGTTCACTCGCCTTGCCGAGGTTAGGGCTACCAAGAAGAGTGTCTTCCAGGACAGGAAGCGTAGAGGACAAGTAGCTATCAGCTCAAAAGGTGGGGGAGTCAGTTGCTGCAAGACCACATTCAATTCCCACTCAGGAGCTGGAGGACAGATTGGAGGCTTTAGCAAGAGCAAGCCTCTAAGAAACCGGGACACCAAAGGGTGAACCAACAGAGAATGTCCTTCCACCAGTGAGTGGTGAGCTGCTAGAGATGAGAGGTGGACCCGAACAGAATTGAACTTAAGTCCTTGATTGGATAAGTGCAGCAGGTACTGAAGCACTACTGGTACAGCACAGGAGAAAGGATCTTCTGTACGTAGCTGACACCACACAGAAAACCTTTTCCATTTCAGGGCATATGTTTTCCTAGTGGACTGCTTTCTGGAGGCTAGGACAACCTCCTCCACTTCTTGAGGTAGGCCCCAGGGAGCCAAAACTACCCTTGCAGCCTCCATGCCATCAAATTGAGAGCTCTGAGATTTGGGTGCAGAAGGGAACCCTGATCTTGAGAGAGAAGGTCGGACTGCAACCCCAGAGGCAGTGGGGGATCCACTGCCAGTTGAAGCAGAAGTGGGAACCAAGGCTGTCTCGGCCATCTGGGAGCTACCAGCAGGACTGAGGCCTTGTCCTGAAGAATTCTGAATAGGGTTCGGGCCACCAGGGGCGTGGGAGGAAACGCATACAGGAGGCCCTGGGACCAGGAAATCAGAAAAGCATCTGCTGCTATCCGCAGAGGATGCGGTTTCCTGGAGCAGAACCTTGGCAGCTGTTTGTTCAATGGACTGGCAAACAGATCTATGGATGGAAGTCCCCATTTCAGGAAAATCTTCTGAACCACTAAGGGATGGAGCTGCCATTCGTGAGGCTGCAGAATCCTGCTCAACCTGTCGGCCAGGTAGTTATCCTGGCCAGGGAGATACACAGCCTTGAGGAACATGTTGTACCTGAGAGCAAACAAGCAAAGGTCCTGAGCCTCCTGACAAAGGAGTCTGGATCCCGTGCCGCCCTGCTTGTTCACATAAAACATGGCTAATTGGTTGTCTGTTTGAACTAAGACAGACTGATGAGCCAGGGTTTGAGAGAAAGTCTTGAGGGCTAAACGAATAGCCCTGAGTTCCAGTAGATTGATCTGCTGCGTGGCCTCCCAGGGAGACCACAGGCCCTGGGTGCACTTGCCCAGACAATGAGCCCCTCAGCCTTGCAGGGAGGCATCTGTGGTCAACACCACTGTGAACCCAGGAATCTGAAAAGTCACCCCTCGCAATAGATTGGGTGGGTGCAGCCACCAGCGGAGGGAGTTCAGGAATGGTCTGGACACCCTTACTCTGTCTCTGAGGCTCCCTGTGGCCTCTGACCACTGAGTTATGAGGTACCACTGTGCAGGCCTCATATGGAGCCGGGCATTGGGGGTCACATGTACTGTCAAAGCCATGTGGCCAAGAAGTCTCAGGCAGAGTCTGGCGGGAGACCAGTGACCTGCTGAGAAACTGATTTGCCAAGTTTATCAGTCTTTGGGCTCTGTCTGCTGGCAAGAAAGCCTTCGCCAGCAGAGAGTCCAGCCTTGCTCCTATGAACTCCAAGTTCTGGGAGGGGAGCAAAGTGGACTTTGCGAAGTTTATGACAAAACCCAGGTTTTGAAGAAGAGCAATAGTCCGGAGGATGGCTTGTCTGGCATCCTGGCACGTCTGACCCCTGATGAGCCAATCGTCCAGATAGGGGAAGACAAAGATACCCTGATTTCTCAGGTAGGCCGCCTCCACCACTGCCAGACATTTGGTAAAGACCCCGGGGGCGGAGGTGAGGCCAAAAGGTAGTACTGTGTACTGATAATGGTTTCCTCCCACAATGAACCTGAGGTACTTTCTGTGGTCTGGATGAATGAGGATGTGAGTGTACGCATCCTTTAAATCTAAGGAGCATAGCCAATCTCCCTGCAGGAGGTAGGGCAGAAGTGTTCCAAGAGTAAGCATCTTGAATTTTTCTTTCTCTAGGAACTTGTTGAGATTTCTGAGGTCGAGAATAGGCTGGAGGCCACCGGTTCTTTTTGGTACGAGAAAGTACCTGGAATAGAACCCTTGACCTTGGAGGTGGGGAGGCACAGGCTCCACTGCCTTGTCTCGCAACAGACCTTGGAGCTCCTGAAGGAGAAGATCTGTGTGTAGGGGAGGCCTTGGAAGCTCCCCTGGGAAGTATGGAGAAGGCAGCTGCTGGAAGTGTAGCATATAGCCCTTGTGGACGATGCTTAACACCCAACTGTCCCCAGTGATGAGTGGCCACCTGTGGGCAAACAGGGTAAGTCAACCTCCTGTGCAGGGTTGGGAGAGCAGGGACGGAGAGGCTATGCTTAAGGAGTCAAAAAAACCCACCGTGCTGAGTGGGAGCAGGGGCCGGAGGCTTGGGGTCCTCTGCCTACGGGGCCCATTTCCCTGCCCCTTGGCCTGCTGACCCTGTGGGGGAGCTTGAGAGGCCTGATACTGTGGGTACCGTTTGTAGGTAGTGCCCTTCCTCGGGTAAAAGGGCTTTCTACCCGAGCCCTTCTTTTTCTGAGAAGGGGCAGAAATCTTTCTAGACAGCCTTGTCCTCGTGAGGTGCTCGGTTTCGAGCTGTGCGGCCTTCTCGGTCATGGGCTTGCCAAAAAGGTTCTCACCTCGGCAAGGGACATCGACCAACTTGTCCTGAACCCAAGGCTTGAGGTCCGATGACTGCAACCACGTCTGGTGTCGGGCCACGATGCCGGCTGCCGCAACACGGGCCGAAGCCTCGAAGCCATCGTAGGCAGCGCGGGATATAAACTTAGAGCATTCCCGTATACCCGAGGACAAGGACTTGAATCTCTGCAAGGGTTCCCCAGAGAGACCAGCAGAGAACCCGGCCAGCTCTCGCAAGTACATGCCCATGTACAGCTGGTAAGACTGGACACGGCAAGCAAGCATCGAGCCCTGGAAGCACTTTCTACCAAAATCATTCAGGTTCCGGGCCTCCCTGCCAGGGGCACCGCGGAGTGCATCTTCTGACTTTTTAGACGATGCATGGTCGATTCCACACCATGGAATAATACCACCTTGATTATTAAGATAAGGCGGTTTAGAAATACTGTTAAATAAATAAATAAATAAAATAAATGGAATGGTGTGGTAGCTGCGCCTTTTGAAACCCAGGGCTCTTCCGGAGTCGATAAATGGAATCGACCTGCTTGCTTAGAACTGGTGCCGAGGCCAGTGCCTCCCACATCCGGAAGAGGAGCCGTTCCAGCATCGGAGGAACCGGAACAGTAAAGGCCTCCTTCGGAGGAGAGTCATACTGGAGGGCCTCGAGCTCTTCGGCTCAAGGCTCCTCCTTGGGGTCTGCAGGGATAGCCAACGCAGTGGCCATATCCCAAACAAACTCCGAGAACCGGGTATCCTCCGGAGGGGATCTAATCCGGGGCTCGGACTGCAGTGAGTCCGACGGGACGCACTGAGTCTGGAAGGTGTTGGAGGACTCCTTGTCCTCCGTCTCCCTGGCGGACTCGTCCGATGAGGAATCGGGGTCCGACTTGGCGGGGCCTGTGAGCACCCGCCCCAACGCCGAAGGCACCGGCGTCGACACCCTCGGTCCCGAACGGGAGGTCGAGGGTGACCGCGACCGAGGTCGACCTCGAGCCTTCATGGTCTCGAGTATCGGCTCGGTCTCCGGGGTCGACTTCGACGTCGATGTCCCAGTGGTCGGGGCAGATGCGCCAGACAGGCTGGTCATCAGCGCCCGCTGCTGCTCCATGAAGGCAGACAATCTGTACTCCAAGGCTGTCAAGCCTGAGTCCCAGTTCAGGAGACTCAGCAGCCACCAACTCGGGCCCGACTTCGGCTCTCTGGAAGAGAGTCCACGAGGACTACAGGACTTACGTGTCCAGCAGACTCCGGCTCCACACGAGGTACTTTTGGCGGCTTCTCCTGTTCCATGGGCCCGGGACAGCGATCGGGGGTCCGAGACCTAGCTCTCGAGGAGCCAGGGACCTCCTCCGACGCCGCCCTCACGAGCCGCTTCTTCCTCTTTCATTCCCGGTCGGGGGACCCCCTGTCCGAGGAGCCCCGACAGTGCTCGGGATCACATTCCCAAGATGTCGAGGCCTCAGACGAGGTTTGGGCCCGGCCGGAGGCCGAGTCGGAGAAAATCCTTTCCTTTTGGTGCTGACGACTTCGAAGCGCCTTGGTGGACATTTTTCCACATGGTCCACAGGTCTTAGGATCGTGGTCCGGACCCAGCCACTGAAGACAGCAGTCGTGTGTGTCGGTGAGAGACATTAGTTTCTTGCACCGATCACACTTCTTGAAACCACTGGAAGCCATCGGGGAAAAAAAAAAAGAGTCCCCGCGAGGTCAAAGGACCGGCCTTCCAGGTAAAAAGAAAAAAAGGGTGCGAACGTCAGCCATGAAGGGCAAAACACGATAAAAGAAGATCGAGCTCGATACCGGCGTACCGAACCCAGCGGGAGGGGAACCGGCGTCGAACCGGAGAAAAAACAGCGAAGGAATCGCAAAAAAATCCAACTATTTTCCGGGAGGACTAAGACACACGTCCGACGGGCTTCACGGAAAAAGAGAGACTGAGCAAGATGGCACCTTTAGGCGGGAAGGGAACCGCGCATGCGTGCCTGCATTCCCAAAGGCTTTCATAGAAAGCTGGGGAAATGCTCCACAGGTGCTCCATCGACATCGATGTCACCCATATGTGAGGACTGATTTCCTGCTTGGTCCTGGAGAAATACTTTTTCACTGAAAGGGTGGTGGATGCTTGGAATGCCCTCCCGATGGAAGTGGTGGAGGCAAACACAGTGACGGAATTCAAAATGGCATGGAACAGACACAGTGGATCCCTTTACAGCAACAGGATAAAATCAAAATAAACTGAATACTGGGCAGACTGGATGGACCATGTTGATCTTTATCTGCCGTCATTTACTATGTTACTATATGTTACTATGACAAACTCAGACTGTTAAGTCCTTGGGGGACAAGCAATTTGACTTGAGCTAGTACTGAAGAGATGCTTGTCTGAAGTGGAATAAAGCTCAGAAAAATGACACTGTATACGAATGTAAGAGGAGTCAGTCTATGAAGAAGAAAACAGAACTTTGTTAGGTCTAAAGCAAGAAAAGGTAGCTGGCAGGAAAAAAGTTAACTGAAATGGTTAAGTTTTCACATCATGTTGAAATAAATGCTAGCAAGCTGCAATTCAAAACTTAATAATGCATTTTTACATATATTTTGTGTAAGTACTTCTGTTTTTAGCACTAATTATATTATTTGTTTTGCACAATAGAGAACCTTGGTTTTAATATGCAAGCATATGCTATCTGCTAGTTGTGATAATTCTGGAGACTCGGTATGTGCAGGTTTTTTTGTTTTGTTTTTTTTACTTATAAAAACCACTATCAACACTGTCATTGTAAGTCAACAATGGTGAAATTAGACTTACCTGCTAATGTAAACCGCACTGATGCAGAATAGCGCGGTATATAAGAGAATGTAAATAAATAAAATAAATAAATAAAAATTGTAGTTCCTGGAGTGTAGCCGGTCTAGTCCAGGACCTCTGGGTTCCCTATCTCATCCAGCAGCTTTGGAGACTGAGAAACTCCTCCTTTTTATGATGTCACAGGAATATCTTCCCGGGATCCGCCTCTTGCCACCAGTAATCTATTTGACATAAAACCTAATCAGAATTACCAAAAGATCCAAAACCTAAAAATCCCGATAATATAAAATTCCCCGTGTTAGAAAAATATTTTTGTCGGAGACAATTTCATCCCAGCGCTATGTATAGTAACAAGGCACCACTGTGATATCTCCTTTTAATAATATACTTAAAAAGTTACTTAGCTTCAGTAACAGATACCATCCATATTGCCAAAGAGCCGTTGAGGACTATCAACGTAGCGCTCGTTTCGGGTATATAATGATTGAGAAACCCTGCTTCAGGTACGTCCATGTACAAACAATGGCAACGATGTGTTTAGCTAACAAATCGGAAATGTAGTCAGCCATTTAAATCTTCAACGTCTGACGTCATCATCACGTATGGGAACTGAACCACCAATGATACTAGACCCTTCATTTAAGAGGGAATACCCACCATCAGGGAATCCCTCAACGGGTACACTCATTAAATTATAGTATGCCAGTCAATCTGTTGATTCAACAGATTGACTGGCATACTATAATTTAATGAGTGTACCCGTTGAGGGATTCCCTGATGGTGGGTATTCCCTCTTAAATGAAGGGTCTAGTATCATTGGTGGTTCAGTTCCCATACGTGATGATGACGTCAGACGTTGAAGATTTAAATGGCTGACTACATTTCCGATTTGTTAGCTAAACACATCGTTGCCATTGTTTGTACATGGACGTACCTGAAGCAGGGTTTCTCAATCATTATATACCCGAAACGAGCGCTACGTCGATAGTCCTCAACGGCTCTTTGGCAATATGGATGGTATCTGTTACTGAAGCTAAGTAACTTTTTAAGTATATTATTAAAAGGAGATATCACAGTGGTGCCTTGTTACTATACATAGTGCTGGGATGAAATTGTCTCCGACAAAAATATTTTTCTAACACGGGGAATTTTATATTATCGGGATTTTTAGGTTTTGGACCAGTAATCTATTGACAAAGCAGCCTCACCGGAGACATCAGCAAAAATACAACGAAATGCAACTAAAATCCAACCCCCGCACATATGCTAGAGGAACACCCCCTTGAACTAAATTGTCTGATCACAACTGTGACTTAAACTTACGCAGGCTGGTCCTTTCCCCAATGAACAGAACATCCTGCCATCGAAAAACAGGAAAAGAGACCCTTACCTGTAAAGATCTGGAGTACTGCAAGCCCATGCAGAATTGCAACCCTAGGGGAGGGATACGGGACTAGACCGGCTACACTCCAGGAATTACAATTAGCAGGTAAGTCTAATTTCACCTTCCTGATCGTGTAACCGGTCTAGTCCCGGACCTCTGGGTAAGTACCAGAGCAGTGAGAAATTCAAATCCGGGAGGGCCTCGGAAGACCAGCCTGAAGTACTGCTGATCCAAAAGCGGTCTCCTCCGCCCTCTGCACATCAAGACGGTAATGCTTTGCAAAAGAATTCAGAGACGACCAAGTTGCCGCTCTACAAATCTCCACCGGCGACACGAGACGCACCTCGGCCCAGGAGGAAGCTTGCGCCCTAGTGGAATGAGCCCGCAGCCCTTCCGGAACCGGGCGACCTCTCAAGATATAGGCCGAGGCAACCGCCTCCTTGATCCACCGAGCGATGGACCTTTGGACGCCGCCTCCCCTTTCCTGGGCCCCGCGAAAAGGACAAAAAGCCTGTCGGACTTGCGAAAATCGGCCGTGCGCCGAAGATACCGTTTAAGCGCTCTCCGAGCATCCAATAAATGCAATCTCCGCTGACCCGAAGAATCCGCAGACTGCGAAAAAACCGGTAAAGTAATTTCCTGCTTCACATGGAAAGGCGAGACCACCTTAGGAAGGAAGGCCGGCACCGTTCGCAACACCACCTTTGACGGATAAAACAAGAGATAAGGCTCCCTACAGGAGAGGGCCTGCAACTCGGAGACCCTCCGCGCCGAGCAGATGGCCACCAGAAACACAACCTTCAAAGTGAGGTCCTTGAGCGACGCTCGGGACAGAGGCTCAAAAGGCTCGCACTCCAGCGCGTTTAAAACTGACGGGAGATGCCATTTCGGGACGTACAGCCGCACCAGCGGGCGCAGCAAAGATCCTGCCCGCAAGAAAGCGTAGTTACTCACCTGTAACAGGTGTTCTCCAGGAGCAGCAGGAATCAGTCCTCACTTATGGGTGACGTCGGCGCCGACGGAGCCCTCGCGGAGCAATTTTCCCCAGCTTTCAAAGAAAGCCTTTGGGAATTGCAGCGCGCATGCGCGGTCGTCTTCCCGCCCGAGGGTGCCATCTTAGCCAGTCAGATGACATAGCTAAAAAAGACAGCATAAAAATTTGCAAAAGAACATAAGCAGACGATTGCAACTCCAAGGGGAGGAGGGAGGGTAGTGAGGACTGATTCCTGCTGCTCCTGGAGAACACCTGTTACAGGTGAGTAACTACGCTTTCTCCAGGACCAAGCAGGAAGTCAGTCCTCACTTATGGGACTCCCAAGCTCAAGGCTACCGGAGACCCTAAGCACAAAAATGAGCTCCCTCTAGCTCAGCAGCACAGAAGGATAGAATCTTCGCTGAATTATCACCCACCGGTAGCCCACATCCGGGATGGAGGGTAGGAGTTGCTCAGACCTCAAAGAGATTACGGAGGACTGCCTGTCCGAAAGCACTGTCCCTACGGGACTCCCTCTCGAGACAGTAATGGACCGCAAAAGTCTGGCTCGAAGACCAAGTAGCGGCCCGGCAGATGTCTGCCAGCGGAACAGAGCGGAGGTAAGCCACTGACGTGGCCTTTGCCCGAACGCAATGAGCCGTGACTCGACTTTCTAAGGAGAGTCCGGCTGCCCCATAAGCCCAAGTGATACAGTCCGCAACCCAGATGGACAGAGTACGCTTGGAGACCGGGAGCCCCAATTTATTGGGGTCAAAAGACACAAAAAGCTGAGCAGCTTTACGGTGCTCCCGCGTACGGTCAAGGTAGAAGTTCAGAGCCCTTCTACAGTCCAGGGTATGGAGGACCGTCTCAGCTCGGCTGGAGTGTGGTCTGGGAAAGAAGGTTGGAAGTACCACCTCCTGATTGATGTGAAAAGGGGAGACCACTTTAGGCAGAAATTTCGGATGAGTCCGTAGGACCACCCTATTCTTGTAGAACCTAGTGTAAGGGGGATCAGACACGAGGGCCTGCAATTCACTTACGCGTCTAGCGGAAGTGAGGGCTATCAAGAACAGTGTTTTCCAAGACAGAAAACGGAGAGAACAGGTAGCCATAGGTTCAAAAGGCGGACAGGTGATCCGCTGCAAAACCACATTCAGGTCCCAGTCAGGCGCTGGCGGGCGCAGAGGTGGTTTAAGTAGAAGGAGACCTCGGAGAAACCTCGCTACGAGAGGGTCATTGGAGAGAGGTCTGCCGTCCACCGGCACATGATGTGCTGAAAGAGCACTGAGGTGAACTTTGACGGAGTTGGACTTAAGTCCCAGATTAGAGAGGTGCAGCAAGTACTGCAAGATCACCGACACCGGGCAGGAGAAGGGATCCTGAGACTGTTGGGTACACCAGACTGCAAAGCGACGCCATTTAAGGGCGTAGCATTTGCGGGTAGAAGGCCGTCGCGAAGCCAAGACGACCTCCTCCACCTCCGCCGGCAGGAGAAGGGGAGCAAGGACTACCCTCTCAGCAGCCAGGCCATGAGGTTGAGAGACCTGAGGTTGGGGTGCAGGAGGGACCCCTGATCCTGAGTGAGGAGATCCGGTTGTACCCCCAGAGGGATTGGATCCTCCACCGCCAGTTGCAGCAGGAGCGGAAACCACGGCTGTCTGGGCCAGCGAGGGGCCACCAGGATCATGAAGGCTTTTTCTCGGAGAACCTTGAAAAGAGTCCGAGAGACTAGCGGGATGGGAGGGAAAGCGTACAGAAGGCTCCCCGACCACGAGATCAGAAAGGCGTCCGCCGCAACCCGAAGGGGGTGTGGCTGACGAGAGCAGAAGCGAGGAAGCTGCCGGTTGTGAGGACTGGCAAAGAGATCCACCGTGGGGAGACCCCACTTGAGGAAGAGCTTCTGAACTACCAAGGGATCCAGACGCCACTCGTGCGGCTGGAGGACCCTGCTGAGTTTGTCGGCAAGGCAATTTTCTTGGCCCGGGAGATAAACTGCCTTGAGGAGAATGCCGTGACTGACGGCCCAAGAGCAGAGCTTCTGTGCCTCCCGGCAGAGGAGGAAGGAGCCCGTGCCCCCCTGCTTGTTCACGTAGAACATGGCAACTTGATTGTCCGTCTGGACAAGGACGGACTGTTGGGAAGTCAGGTGGGAGAAGGCCTTGAGAGCTAGGCGGATCGCCCTGAGCTCCAGGAAGTTGATCTGCTGAGCAGACTCCCACGTGGACCAGAGGCCCTGAGTACATGCCTCTTGGCAATGTGCTCCCCAGCCCAGGAGGGATGCATCGGTGGTTAGCACCCGGGTCGGCTGAGGTGACTGGAAAGGCATTCCGAAGACCAGGTTCGGCTGCCGGAGCCACCACCGGAGGGACGAGACCAGCGGCTCGGAGACGCGCACTAGGTCTGCTAGGCCGCCCGTGGCTTGTCGCCACTGTTGGCGGAGACACCATTGAGCAGACCGCATATTCAGGCGGGCATTGGGGGTCACATGGACGGTGGAAGCCATATGGCCGAGCAGTCTCAGGAAGCGCCTGGCGGAGACCAGGGGCTGGCTGCGAAAGCGGTCGGCTAGGTCCATGAGCCGTTGAGCCCTGTCGAGCGGTAGGTACGCTCGCGCCTGAGGAGTGTGCAGCCTTGCGCCGATGAACTCGAGATCCTGTGAGGGGAGCAAAGTGGACTTTGCGAAGTTTATAACAAAGCCCAAGTGCTGCAGCAGAGTCACCGTGCGGCACGTGGCGTTGGTGACCTCCTGAGCGGACGCTGCTCTGATGAGCCAGTCGTCGAGGTACGGAAAGACATAGAGGCCGTGAAGCCGGAGATGGGCCGCCACGACCGCGAGACATTTTGTGAAGACTCGCGGTGCGGAGGACAGGCCAAAGGGCAGTACTCTGTACTGGTAATGATTTCCTGCCACCACAAACCTTAGGTATTGGCGGTGGCTTGGGTGGATGAGGATGTGCGTGTAGGCATTCTTTAGATCCAAGGAGCATAGCCAATCTCCCTGCTGGAGGTAGGGCAGAAGGATTCCAAGGGTAAGCATTTTGAACTTCTCCCGCACAAGGAACGTGTTGAGGTTGCGCAAGTCCAGGATGGGTCTGAGGCCCCCTGTTCTCTTTGGTATCAGAAAATACCTTGAATAAAAGCCGTGACCTCTCAGGTGGTGTGGCACCGGTTCCACCGCCTGTTCCTGCAGAAGACCTGCTAACTCCTGAAGGAGCAACTCCCTGTGCAGAGGGGGGCGCGGAGGTTCTCCCGGAAAATAGGAGGGAGGGACCTGATGGAAGTGGAGAAGGTAGCCTTCTCGCACGACCTGAAGCACCCAGGCATCTGCGGTGATGCTGGACCACCTGTGGGCGAAGTGAACCAGCTGGCCTCCGGTGCTGGGAGGAACCAGCGGGGGGGGAGAGGCTATGCTGAGCGAGTCAAAAGCCCCCACCCTGCTGAGCAGGGGCTGGTGGTGCAGGCTTGGGGGCTTGCTGCCTACGGGACCCGTTACCCCGTCCCTTGGCCTGCTGGCCCTGTTGGGGAGCTGCAGGGGCCTGATAATGGGGGTATTGTTTGTAGGCAGCCGCCTTCCTCGGGTAAAAGGACTTTTTCCCCGAGCCCTTCTTTTTCTGGGAAGGGGCGGAGGTCTTCCTAGAAAGCCTGGTCCTGGTGAGAGTCTCAGTCTCAATTTGTGCAGCCTTTTCCGCCATGGGCTTGCCAAAGAGGTTTTCGCCTCGGCAGGGGACATCGACCAACTTGTCCTGTACCCAGGGCTCAAGGTCTGACGACTGAAGCCAAGCCTGTCGGCGGGCACCGATGCCGGCTGCGGCCACTCGAGCCGAGGCTTCAAAGCCATCATAGGCTGCTCGGGACATGAACTTTGAGCATTCCCGAATGCCCGTGGACAAGGCTAGGAACCTCCGCAAGGGCTCCTCGGAGAGACCAGCGGAGAATCCGGCTAGCTCTTTAGCCAGATCCCGGAGATACATGCCCATGTATAGCTGGTAAGTCTGGACACGACATGCGAGCATAGAGCCCTGGAAGCACTTCTTGCCAAGGCCATCCAGGTTACGGGCCTCCCTTCCAGGAGGCACCGAGGAGTGCATCTTCTGGCTCTTAAGACGATGCATGGCCGATTCCACTACCATGGAATGGTGTGGCAGCTGTGCCTTTTGAAAGCCAGGGCTCTTGCGGACCCGATAGATAGAATCGACCCGCTTGCTCAGGACCGGCGAGGAGGCCGGACTCTCCCACATGCGGAAGAGTAATCGTTCCAGCATAGGAGGAACCGGCACAGTAAAGTGTTCCCTCGCGGGAGAGTCATACTGGAGGGCGTCGAGCTCTTCGGCTCGAGGCTCCTCCTCGGGATCCGCAGGGAAGGCCAAAGCCTTGGCCATATCCCTAACGAAGTCCGAGAACCGGGCATCCTCCGGGGGGGACTGCTTCCGAGGCTCGGACTCCGGTGAGTCCGATGGGACACACCGAGTCCGGAAAGAATCAGGTGACTCTTCCTCCTCAGACTCCCAGACCGACTCCGACGAGGACTCGGTGGGGTCGGCCCGGGCAGGGTGCGGCGCCAGCCGCCCCGATGCCGAGGGAGTCGGCGTCGGCGACCTCGGTCCCGAACGGGAGGCCGAGGGTGACCTCGACCGAGGATCGACTCGAGTTCTCATCGACTCGAGGATCGGCTCGGTCTCCGGGGTCGACTTGGACGTCGACGTCCCGGCGGTCGGGGCAGCGGCGCCAGCGAACAGTGCCCTCTGCTGGTCCATGAAGGCAGACAGTCTGCTCTCCAAGGCCGTCAACCTGAGTCCGAGCTCAGGTGACCCAGCAGCCCCCGACTCGGGCCCCGACGGCGTCGGGCCCGACGTCGGCTGTCGCGGAGGCGAGTCCAGAAGGACCACAGGACTTACCCGGGCAGGCATCTCCGACTCCAGGCGAGGTCGCTTCGGGATGTGTTCCTTCTCCAAGGACCCGGGGCGGCTGTCGGGGCTATGCGACCTGGCCCTCGCGGAACCAGGAGCGTCCACCGACGCCACCCTCGCGGGTTTTTCCTTCCGACGATGGTCCCCGGAGGGAGAACCCCGGTCGGAGGAGCTCCGGCGACGGTCCGAGCTGGAGCCTTTCGACGCGGAGGCCTCCGACGAGGTCCGGGTACGGCTGGGGTCAGCGAAGATTCTCTCACGCTGATGCCGCCGACTTCTCAACGCCTTTGAGGACAGTTTGCTGCAGGGCCCACAGATCAGTTCCTCATGATCCGGGCCCAGGCAGCGGAGGCAAAAGTCGTGTGTGTCGGTTAGTGACATATTTCGGTCACACCGACCACACCGCTTAAACCCACTGGCAGCCATCGGGGGAAAAAGGGCCCCTGCGAGGTCAAAGGACCGGGCTGCCAGGGAAACCGAAAACGAAAGCTGACTAAGTCAGAAAAACCGAAAAAAGTAAGAGGACTCGAGACCGGCGTCGCGAGTCCGGGCGGGAAAACGATCGGCGTCGAACCGAAAGAAAAAAGGTTAAAATAAAGAAGAAAATCAACTTTTTCGCGGGGACAAGACGGGGACGTCTGTAGGGCTCCGCGGAAAAAAGAAGACTGGCTAAGATGGCACCCTCGGGCGGGAAGACGACCGCGCATGCGCGCTGCAATTCCCAAAGGCTTTCTTTGAAAGCTGGGGAAAATTGCTCCGCGAGGGCTCCGTCGGCGCCGACGTCACCCATAAGTGAGGACTGACTTCCTGCTTGGTCCTGGAGAAACGTTTAATATCTGCATGGCAGCCGAGCGTCTGGCCCCCTATCTTGCCTCGGTAACATGACAAGGCCGCAACCTGGACTCGCAACGACGCCGCTGCGAGACCCTTAGCAAAACCATCCTGCAAAAAATCTAAGATCTGCGGAACGGAGGATCTCAAAGCCTCGAGCTTCCGGTCTAGGCACCAGGCTTCGAAAACCCTCCAGACCCGGACATATGCTAGCAAGGTGGAGCTCTTCCGAGCCTTCAAAAGGGTAGAGATAACCGCCGATGAATAGCCCCGCGCCTTCATCCCAGCCCTTTCAAGAGCCAGGCCGTAAGCGAGAATCGATCCACGTGCGGCATGAACAGAGGACCCTGCGACAGAAGATCCGGGCGAGACGGGAGCCGCCAGGGCTTCGCCACCACCAATCGAATCAGATCCCCGTACCACGGCCGCCGAGGCCTGTCCGGAGCGATCAGGATGACCAGACCCCTGAACCGTTCGATCCACTGCAGAACTCTGCTGATGAGAACCCACGGGGGAAACACATACAGCAACTGTCCTACGGGCCACCGCTGGACGAGCGCATCCAAGCCTTCTGACATCCTTTCTCTGCGCCTGCTGAAAAAACGGCTTGCCTTCGCCGAGGCAAAGGTCGTCATGAGGTCCATGACCGGCGCTCCCCAACAGCGCACTATCATCTGGAAGACTTCGGGATGGAGGACCCACTCCCCCGGATCCACCCGAACCCGACTGAGAAAATCCGCCTGCACGTTGTCCACTCCGGCGACATGCGCTGCTGACAGGTCCAGGAGGTGCGCCTCGGCCCATTCGCACAAGACTCCTGCCTCGAGTTCCAGCGTCGTACTGCTGGTGCCTCCCTGTCGGTTGACATACGACACCGCCGTGGCATTGTCGGAAAACACGCGGACCGCCTTGCCCTGAATCAGCTATTGAAACTCCCGCAGCGCTAGCGTTACCGCCCGCAACTCCAGCCGGTTGATGGACCACGCCGACTCCGGCGTCGTCCATTGGCCCTGCGCAAACACCCCGAGACAGTGAGCGCCCCAGCCGAAGAGACTGGCGTCGGTCACTAGGGGCACCCAGGTCGGAGTAGTCAGCTCCTGGCCCCTCGCCAAGGACTCGGGAAGCAACCACCACTGCAGGGACTGACGAGCATCCTCCGGACAGGGCAACTTCCTGGACAGGGAATCCTGCTGGTGCGACCAGCGGCGCAGTAACACTCTCTGCAGAGGCCTCATGTGAGCTCTCGCCCAGGGGATGGTCTCTATCGCCGCAGCCATCGTGCCCAGCAATTGAAGATAATGCCACGCCGAAGGCGCCTTGAACCGAAGAAAACGGGCAACCAGCTTCCGAAGACCCATTGCCCTTTCCTCCGTCAGAAACACCTTGCCCACCTTGGTGTCGAAACGAGCACAGAGATACTCTAGAATCTGAGAGGGAACCAAGTGACTCTTCGCCAGATTGACAACCCAACCGAGCTCCTCCAAAAGGCCACTACGCGAGCCGTGGCCGAGAGACTCGCCGACCTGGACTTCGCACAGATCAGCCAGTCGTCCAGGTACGGATGCACCAAGATCCCCTCCTTTCGGAGAGCCGCCGCCACCACTACCATAACCTTGGTGAAGGTGCGAGGAGCTGTCGCCAGGCCAAAGGGCAACGCTCGAAACTGGAAGTGACCGAAGGGGACAGCAAAACGGAGAAATTGGTGATGATCCTGTCGTACGGGGATGTGAAAATAGGCCTCCGACAAGTCCAGCGAGGTGAGGAACTCACCGCTCTGCACCGCTACAATGACCGACCGAAGGGTCTCCATGTGGAACCGGGAAACGCGGAGGCAACCATTCACTCCTTTGAGATCCAGGATCGGACGGACGACCCCGCCCTTCTTGGGGACGACAAAGTAAATAGAGTAGCGACCGGCGCCGCATTGGTCGGGAGGAACGGGCACTATCGCCCTGAGGTCGAGAAGCCTCCGGACCGTCACCCGCAAAGCCTCGCGCTTGGCGGGAGACTTTCCGGGGGACATCACGAAGGACTCGCGCACCGGCCGCAAGAATTCGAGAGCGTACCCTTCTCGCACAACTTCCAGCACCCACTGATCCGATGTTACTCGGGTCCAGGCAGCATAAAACTCCTGCAACCACCCCCCTACCGGGAGTAAGGGCGCCTGGGCCCCCCGTATCTCATTGTTGCTTTTTGGCGGTGAAGGAGGAGGAAGAGGCTGACGGACCAAAACCTCGTCCCGCACCGCGAAACCCCCGAAAGGGCTGACTTCTATTAAAGAAACGTCCCCTCTGGGCAGCACTGAATCTGGGGGATCGAAAGCGGCGAAAATCGCGCTGCTGCCCCCTGCCAGACGAGAACTGCCGGGCAGACCGCGGCTTGTCCTCCGGCAACTTGCCCCCTTTAGATTCACCTAAGTCCTTAACTAGCTTCTCCAAATCTTCCCCAAATAAGAGACGACCCTTAAACGGGAGCTTGCTTAACCTGGCCTTAGAGGCACTATCCGCTGCCCAGTTACGAAGCCACAGGTACCGCCGAGCCGCCACTGCGGACGCCATGCTCTTGGCCAAACCCCGCATAAGATCATATTGAATGTCTGCTAAGTAGGCCGCGCCAGACTCCAACCTGGCCGCTTCACCCGATTCGGCTTCCTCAGGGCCCCCCTGAACCCGCTGCGACCAGCGAAGACAGGCTCTAGCGACCCAAGCACCGCAGATAGCCGCTTGAAGCGACAGCGCATTGACATCAAACACCTGTCTGAGGAGCATATCTAGCTTCCTATCCTGAGCATCCTTAAGAGCCGTACTACCTTCCACCGGAATGGTAGTCTTCTTGGTGACTGCCGAGACTGCCTCATCCACCTTGGGTGACTTAAACACTTCCTTATCCTGATCTTATAAAGGATAAAGGCGGTTCATGACCCTGGCCCCCTTCAAAGGCGATTCCGGCAGGTTCCATTCCTCTTGTATCATCTCACTGAAGACCCTATGAACAGGGAACACTCTGAGTCTTCCGAAAAACTTGAAGCAAGGGATCCTCCAAAGAGTCATCCTCTGCGGCACTGGGAACCGGCATATTCAAAACTTTGAGGGCCTCCAAGATCAACGCAGGAAGCTCTTCCCTGCGGAAGACACGCACTACACGCGCCTGGTCTTCCCGCTCAGCCAGCTCACCGTCTTCCAGCTCCTCCTCAGCGTCCAAATCAGGGACCTCGCCATCCGACAGCGGCCCCTCGGAAGCCACCGAACAGTCCGTCAGCAGCCCCTCCAAGCGCGGTCTCTTGGCTGCACCGGGGAGGGCCTCGGACGGGCCCAGGGGTGCGGACCTCTTAACTCCCACCGAGACCTCCGGGCCCTTGCCCTGCGGAGGGGTAGCTAGGAAAGACTGCTGAAGGAGCGCCATAAAGGATGCAGAAAAAATGGCAGACAAGTCCGCAGGGAACGCCGAAGGAGGAGGGGACATGACTGGAGCTGACGAGGGTCCTGCCACCGGGTCCCCTAGGGCCAACTCCTGGAGTTGGGCGCCAGAGGCCTCTGACGCCCCGCCCGGACCGTCCCCTGAAGTAGCACCGGGAGGTTTCAGGGCGTCCGTGTCCCTGGCACAGGACTTGCACACACCCGAAGAAGACCCCTTCTTCATGCCACAGACTAGGCACAGGGACTTAGAAGGCATGTCCAAGGGAAGGGAAGGGAAGGTAACGGGAGGCAAAACTGTCCAGGGCCAAAGCCCTCCACCAGAAGCACTGCACCCACTCCAGGGGAGGCAGAAAAAAAAAACAGGCCCCGTTTCCCTCGATGTTTTTTTTTTTTTGCTTGGCTTTTAGTATCTCACCAAACTAGCAGGAAGACCCAGCCAGGAAAGAAAATAGGAGTCCCAAGAGGGCAGGGCAGGAACAAGCCACTCTAAAGCATCGCAGAGAATCAGTCCCGCAAAATGTCTGCTCCCTGCAGAAACGGCGCTTTCACGCTGAGCCGCCACGTGGTCAGGCCCGCTTGCCTCACTTTGGCACCAAAAACTGACTGTTAGCACTCCCGCGCCCAGAAACAACAGCCCTCTTACCTACGGGCCGTGAAGGCCAGAAGTGCAGCACACTCACCGGGATCGCACTGCTCTGCTCGCCGAGCGCGGTCAAAACGCCGGAGATAGCACACTCTCACACAGCTCAATTCGGCTGGCAAACGGGAGGGCCTGCCAGCGCACTGACAGGCAATCTTCTGTGTGGCGCTGGCTAGGCAGACCTCCGGGTCTCTCCCATTAAGGCAGCTGTCCGAGCCAGGGGGACCCCAGAGAGTGAGAAAAGGATAAGGCCCACTGAACCCCCGAAAGAGAGGAGGGGGGGGGGAAAGGGGGGGGGGTAAAGAGGGAGACAGAAAGAGAGAGAACAGCCTGCTGCAACTTAAAGGCACAGTCCAGCAAAGGACCAACTCTCCTCCAAAGAAGTAATACCCAACAAAAATAAGTAAGTAAATGGAAGAAATAAAGAAAATAAGTAAAACAGTTTCTCCAGTGAGCCCGGCTGTCCGGGCTCCTATCTATCCAGCTGCTTGGAGACTGAGGTAACTGGTGGCAAGAGGCGGATCCCGGGAAGATATACCTGTAACATCATAAAAAGGAGGAGTTTCTCAGTCTCCAAAGCTGCTGGATGAGATAGGGAACCCAGAGGTCCGGGACTAGACCGGTTACACGATCAGGAATTGGTTTTGGATGTATTGTAATGGTATATTATCATTGTTTTTCAAATTATTTGTGTGATTTTAACCCTGATGCAAGTACTGCCACAACACAGCAGGTTTTATGCTGATTTTATAATTTTAGTTTTTGTATATATTTATTAAAGAAATATTTGACTGTTTAATTTATTGACTATTCATAGACATATCTATATTGTATTTATTATCAATCTATTAACTTTTTGTGGGCATGTGTGGGACCATTTTCTGCTGCTTCTTTTGCAAATGTATCTTATGCATAAAATTAATACTGGATACCTCTGCTTCTATTCTGCTAAATTTAAGATTACATGATCATATTACACAAGTCTTGAGCTCTGTTCATTGGCTGCCAATAAAACATTTATTTATTTACATTCTCTTATATATAACATCACGATCAATTTTATATGTTCTCACTAATATTTATATATCTACAAATTCACGGCCTCTCCATACATTAGGAATTGTCTTTAAGAAATATTTTCCTAAATAAAATCTATACTCTTCTTGGGGCCCCCATGCCAAGCCAGATCATTTAAAACTGGAAAGATGACTTGTTCTCAATTGGTTCCTGCTATTTACCTACTAATAGGCATATCATGAGGACAATGAGATTTCACAAAGCCTCTAAAAACTGGCAATTTACAATTAACTATCTGGCTTTTTATATTTTATTAATAGTGGGTTTGGGGCCATCGTGTTTATATTTTTGTCTTTCTATTTATGTTGCCTGCCGATAGCCCTTTGTCGGAAGGATGGCTTGCAAAAGTAATAAACAACATTTATGATGAATATTCAGAAAACCAGACTAGCTGTGGGGTCACCAGCACAAGTCCTGACTTATAACCTTTTTCTTAACCTTTATTTAAATACATCTTATTTATTTATTTTATTTAACTGGTTTTATATACTGTTTTACTACTAGGCAAAAAGGTTACATGGAACAGAACAAAAAACGGTTTACATGGAACAATTGAAAAACTTTGTAGGCAACATTAAACAAATTAAACTAAAATAGATTAGAACTTGAAACAACATTTAGATGGGGAGGGAGGTATCCCTGATGGTAGGGGTAGGGGGAAGAGGGTAGGTGGGGGTTAGAGGGTGGTTGAGGGGTAGGAAAGGGTGGAAGGGGAGGAGAGTCTGAGATGTGAGTGACGGGTACGAGCAGCCTAAGATCATTGGGGGAGTAGGGTAACGGGGATGGTGTGAGGGGGGGATGATCTTGCCGGGGGGGGGGGGGGGTCTGTTGTAGTGCATGCGCCATAGTGTTCTTCAAAAAGGAGCGTCTTGAGGTGTTTTTTTGAATAGAGTATGGGGCCAGAGGCATCGTAGTGTGGGGGGTAGTTGGTTCCAGATGTTGGGAGCGTAGAATTCGAAGGCTCTTGTGCATGTGCGCTGTGATCTTTTGTGAAACTGTGCTGGTGGGAAAAGATTTCATGTGCTTTGTCAACAGAGCCTGTTATTAGGACGTCTGATTGATGATTGGAGTTGCTCGGCGGAGGTGTTGCAGAGAGCTATGGGTGGTGGCGAGTACCTTGAACTTGATTCGGGATGCAACAGGGAACCAGTGAAGGGATTTTAGGATGGGTGTGATGTGGGAGTATCTGAAGGTTCCAGTGATGAACCACATTTAGAGGAACCAACAATTATTATTACATAATGTTGTTGTTGCTAAGTGCCATCAAGTCGGTATCGACTCATGGCGACCCTCTGGATAGCTGTCCTAAATTGTGTTCAGTCTTCAGTCAGGCGGTTCATTGTTGACAGACTGGTACCCGTAGCTGCTATTGCACTGATCCATCTCATTGTTGGCAGACTGGTACCCGTAGCTGCTATTGCACTGATCCATCTCATTGCTGGCCTTCCTCTTTTGCGCTGACCTTCTACCTTGCCAAGCATGATATTTTTCTGTAATGATTTTTTCTCTTTGCATGATGTGTCCAAAGTATTATATAATCATATACATATTTATTACATAATACATAATTAATAGGACTGGAGGAGTAGCCTAGTGATTACAACAACTGCCTACTATCCAAAAGATCAAGGGTTTGATTCCCACTGGTGCTCCTTGTGACCTTGGGCAAGTCACTTAACCTTCCACTGCCTCGGAAGCAAAAGCCTGACAATCTACTTCCGGTTATACATTGCCAAGAAAACCCAGAGGTTGCTGGGTCACTAGGAGTCAGCACCGACTTGAGTTAAAAAAAAAATTCAAGTTTTCAGATTATAAAACATGGCTCAAAACAAAACTAAATTATGAGAAAAAAATAAGCGATCTGTGCCTAGTTTTACAATAAAGGAGAAACTTTAGGCAACAAGTGAGAGGAGTGGCTCAGTGGTTGGGACAGGTTACCTGAGGCTGGAAGGCCGGGGGTTCAATTCCCGCATGGGGACAAGCAACTTCAGGCTGGAGGAACTGGGGTCTCTAGTCCCATGGCCACTCCTTGTGGCCTTGGGCAAGCCACTTAACCCTCCATTGCCTCAGGTACACTTAGATTGTGAGCCCTTCGGGGACAAGGGAATAAAAAGTACCTGTTAGTATAAATGTAAAACCGCACTGATTCTAAAGAGCGCAGTATAAAAAAAAAATAAATAAATAATAAGTGTGTAGAAAAGCATTTAACATTTCCAAGCAGGGTTTATAAAATTGCCTGGGGGTAAAAGCAGGCACTCAGAAAAGACAGCGCCTACTTTTATGCATAAACATTCAACAGTGACAGAGAAAGGGCAAAGCAGGTAAGGTATTCAGCACTTATGTATATATCTGGAAAAAAAGCTACTCCTGCCTTGTGCAGGGAGTTGCTGGTTAGGATATTTTAGACAGGCACATAGGTAACATCCATGCCTACATACATACCTTTCATGCTTAAGCGTGCTGTTATAAAATTACCCTTTATATATTGTAATACAAGCTACCTCTCATGGGCCAGTGAATTGTTAGTTTCATGGTGATGAAATGAAAAAATGTCACAGAAAAGACTCGGCCGCGAATTAACGCGGCCGGACACAGACGCACGGTGGCTGGCCGAAGGTTTTGGGGGAGGGGCGGGAGGGGCGGGGGGACGGCGAAGGCGGGCAGCGAGCCAAGTATAAGAAGCGTGTCCGGCGCCGGCTCGGCCTCTTTCGCCGCTTCCCCCCCCATCCGTTGGTGAGTGGAGGACGGACAGACAGTCCCGGAGGAGCGGACAGAGGTCCACAAAAGGAATCGCCGGACAGCATCGGAATCGCAGGAGGTCGCAGCAAGTACCAATACAAAAAAAAAAAAAAAAAAGAAAAAGAGGGATTATTTTATTTATATTCTTATATACCGCACTATTCAGCATCAGCTCGGTTCACAAATAAAAAAAATCTCAGTACAGTCAACATGCATGAGTTTACAGATAACAAGGGAAGGAACTTGGATAACAAGGGAAACTATTTACAATCTATATACAGGGGTAATACTACTGTATAGGTACATGTTACTAGGAACAGTTGGTAAGAATATATTAATAGTTATAGAGAGTCAGCCTTGGCGTGTTATTAAGACACCGAGGAACTGAATAACTGGGTGGAAACACTGAGGTCAGTGAGTGTCGTTGGTTCTATAAGGTGCTTGTTGAAGAGATGGAATTTGAGGGCTTTTCTAAATTGCGTTAAGCTGTTTATAGCCCGGATGCCAGGGGGTAGTGCATTCCAGCACCTAGGGGCACAGAGGATAAAGGCCCTGTTGGCTGTCGACGAAGAACAGCTTGTAAGAGCCTTTGGGAGCTTTAGGGAGTTGATGGTCGTGGATCTTCTTGCTCTGTTTGGTGTAGTAGAGTGAATAAGGGCAGATAAGGATGCAGCGGAGAGCTTATTGAGAGCTCTGAAAGTGAGAAGTAGCGTTTTGAAGATAATTCTGGCCTGGATGGGTAGCCAATGTAATTGAATTAGCAGAGGTGTAACATGGTCAGTCCTGGCGGCTCCCTGAAGGACCCTTGCTGCGGCATTCATTGTCAGCTGTAATGGGTTTAAGGTGGATTGAGGAAGACCTAGAAGAATGACATTAGCATAATCGAAGTGGAGCATGATCAGTGCTTGATAGATTGTCCTGAAATCTTTTGGTTCCAACATAGAGCATAGGTGTCTCAGAGAGCGGATCTTGTAATATATTGTTCTGACCGTGTTTCCTATGTGGGCCTTCATATCCAGGCGTTGGTCCAGAGTGACTCCCAGGTAGCGTATTGAGGGTTTGGATTGCAATTCGGCTTCCTTAGTTTTGAGATATTGAGGTGGATTGAAGTTGGGGTTCCTCGTGATAAAGAGGACTTCCGTTTTCTTATGTTGTATACGGAGGTTTTGGGAGAGAAGCCAGTCAGATACTGCATTGAAACATTTTATTAGAGGGGAGAGGTCTAAATGGTCAGTGGAGATAGGGGTGTATAGTAGAACATCATCTGCATAAAGCATGCAGTCGACATTAAATGAGCGTATGATCTTACAGATTGGTTGCATGTAAATGTTAAACAGAAGGGCAGAAAGTGAGGAACCTTGAGGGACTCCCTGATCTAGGTGAAAGGGTTCTGAAGTTCTGCCTCCTGAGCAGACATGCTGCCATCTTCCAGATAAGTAGGACCTGCACCATTCAAGCGCAGTTCCACTGATGCCCTTCTCAATTAGCCTTGCTAAAAGGAGTTCATGGTTCACTGAATCAAACGCTGCGGCGATGTCCAGAAATATGAGGGCGAAACCTTGGCGGATGTTATCTAAGCCAGTGATAATATTGCTGAAGAGTGTGGTGAGGAGAGTTTCGACTGCATGATATTCCCTGAAGCCATGTTGGCAGGGGTCTAGCGGTGCAGCGGTGTCAATATGGTCCTGTAACTGTCGTTGGACCTCCTTTTCGATGATCTTAGCAAGTAGAGGTATGCTAGAAATGGGTCTGTAGGACTCTACCCTTAGGGGGTCGAGCTTGCAGTTTTTCAGCAGGGGTCTAATTGAGGTATGCTTAAGGGCTGAAGGGAATGAAGGGATAAATTAAAAGAGGAGAGAGGGGAGTAGCTACGAATGCAGCGGCGCTTCCAGCTGCTGCTGGGGGTCCCGTTGCTCGAGGCGTCCTCTTGGTCCCGTGCGGGGGGGGGGGGGGGGGACGGAAGAAAAATTATAGCAGCGGCCTGATGGCATCCAACAACCCCCTACCTTTATCAACCCCCGAGGAGGGCAGCATGGGGCGCCGAGCCCGGCGGAACAAAGGGTATTGCTGGGGCTGGGCGGCCACGTGTGCCCGCGTTGAGCTTAAAGCCTTACACACGTGGCTGAATAGCCCCAGCACGGCAAGGGAGCAGGCCTTGCAGGGATACAAAGGATAAGGACATAAGAATAGCAAAAACAATAGGAATAAATAAGTAAACAAAGAAAGAGAATGGTACTCGGGTGGGGGAGTGCAGACATGGGGGATCTCTTGAATATATATATAAAAAAAAAAGCATTGCAATGTTTCAAAAGAATGCGGTACAATGTAATGAGGTAGTAAACAATAGAGTAGGTTGCCATCTCATGGACGAATGCGGTAGTGCAGACTGTTAAAAATAATTTGTTTTTTGGGACGATATTGAAGAGGACCAGGGAATAAAGGAAATGTGGATTGTATTAATGTGCATGGGAGACTGAAGCGGTGACGCAGCCATGTAGATAGGAGATCATTTGCCGGGATTATTATGTATATGGAGTTTTAGATAGTGCTGTATAGATATGTATGGAGATAGTTAGGTAGATATAAATAAATATTGATAGCTATAGACATGTAGAGGCTATAGGAAACGGATGGCACGGGGTTGAAGCAAGCATCCACACGACTGTTAGTAATGTAGATTTTTCCATTGCCTCTGCGTAGTAATCTCATCCTAGGTAGCGATGCCGAGAAAGGAGACACAAATGGCTTCCAAGACACGAGGCGCCAGGGCTACAACGAAGGCAGCGCCAGCACCAAAGGCGCGGGCGGCTGCTAATCCGAAGAGGAAAGTACAGAGGGCCAGCCAGGAAGCACAAAAACGTCACAGAAATGTATTCCCTGCATTTTGTAGCTAATAAAAAAATAAACGTAACTCCAGCTCTACTGAAAAAAAAAAATTTAAATTGCTATCAAATTGTAAACAAAAATATGAATAAAACATGGCATTTTTCATATTTTTCAAGTTTCTAGAGCTGTGAACACAAGAGGAAGGTGCTGTAATTACAGATGATTCTGTTGAGAAAGAACATATTGATAATGTTCTTATTGTACCTACTAAATATAAATGAGGAAGATATTCAAAGCATTAACGTGGCTAGCAAACCTGCTAAGAGCGTTAATCGCGCTGACTGGGATAACGCAGTTAGTGCCACTGAATAGCACTGATGGCACCACTGCCAGCTAGCATCGGGGTGATCCGGGGGTCGTTCCAGGGGCAGTACCAGCAATATTGGGCTGTTGCCTGCTTATCACAAAGTGGCAAAATTAAAGGCTGGTCTAACTTTCACTGTAGAAGGTAACCGAGCACCGTCCAGTTAGCTTCTTACCCAGATATTCAATGCCGGTGGCCGGATATCACTGCGGCATCGAATATCCGGCTTTAAGCTTCAGCGGCGATGGCGAGATACTGAAAATGTGTTAGCCACCACTGAACATCTCTTCCCTCTTCCAATATTTGTCTCAGAATTCATGGAAGTACATAAAAATTATAACATTATGGTAGGCAACAGAAGTAGATAGGATAAAACAAAGAAATTTTAGTTACTGGAGCACTAAAGGCAATTCAAAACCATTCAAACTATAATTATATTCAGTTTATATAGCACAATTCGGGATCTCAATTACAAAAAAAGCCAGGGGACAAGGAAATAAGAACTTAAACTAGAATACTGGGTCAGATCAATGGTCTATAAAGTCCGGTATCCTCTTTACAGTACTAGCCAATCCAGGTCACAAGTGACTGATGGTATTCCAAAAATGATAAAGACTCCATGCTGCTTACCTCCAGGATTAAGCAGTGACTTTCCACCAAGTCTATCTTTATTATTTATGGACTTTTCCTTCAGATCTTTTGAAAACCCAGTTGCACTAACTGCTTTTACCACATCCTTTGGCAACAAATTATAAAGTTTATGCACTGAGTGAAAAACATTGAGACCTTCAAAATTACTGGGTTTTAGAAACCGTAACAAATGTTTACATTAAGTAATCTGAAGGCACTCCAGAGCTGTAGCTTTCTCACATAGGTGGGCTAACAGGTCTCAAAAGGATGATTGTCAAAACATGGCTGCTCTCAGTTCCCAAAAATAGAGAATGCAGTTCATTCTCTAAAAATATGTTAAGGGACAAAAGTTTCAGTTCAGTTCACATCAGTTTAAGAACTGGGTGCAAGATTCATAGACCCTTCATGGCCTCCATAATTTCTAAGCACAGATTTAAAGTGAAATCAGTCAAAGCATAGAAAGAATATCTGGTCAAAAATCACAAAGCATGAAAAGGGATCACTGTGCATACTTATCCTCACAAATCTACAGCATTCTGCACATTTTTGGCTACATAAACAGTACTGAAAAGGGGTGTTAACTCACAAATAAGAATATATGGTAATTAAAGCTAAACTGAACTCAAATATTATTAGACAGTTTCAATTTAAGCAGAAAATAGATGAATTAGTGCAAGTCTGAAATTTGCAAGCTATAGTGCCAACTCAATGTTTCAGTCTTCATGTATCTTTCACAGCCATTTGTAATTCCACTTTTACAAAGAAAGTGACTATATTCACACTCATCTCGTGCTTATAAATGGGGCTTGGGCTAGCAAAAAACAGTCCGAATTCCTGGACTAGTCCATTCCAAACAATTTTTGGACGATATCTTTCTTGTTTGGAATGAGCCAGTTCAAGGAAATGTAAACGTTTTTGACATGGCTGAATACACAAAATGTGAACTTAAAATTTTCTCTGAAGTCATCGTTTACTCGGATTGAATTTTTGGACATATTATTTACTTCGCCCTATACTGGTATGAAAACTTTATTTCGTAAGGAAGTTGATCGCAACACATAGTTGCATTTTCAGAGTGACCATCCTTGTCGCCTAAAAGAAAGTTTACCAGTTAAGCAATTTCTGCAGTTATGCCACATTTGCTCATTTATTTATTTAGTGGTGGTAAGAGCTATTGAATTAACGGCTTGTTTATTGGAACATGGTTATCCTTTGTATGCAGTCAATAGAGCTTTTAAACAGGTGCGGTTTGCACATCATGATTGGTTGTTGCAGCCTGCAGTAAAAGAAACAGATGGTTTGTATGTTGCCCTATTCAGGAATGATATCCCATGTGGTGTCAATGGTTAAGAAGCACTGGGGCACCCTTCCGGTTTCAGGAGGTGTGTGCAGTAAGCTTCCCATGTTTCGCATGTCAAAGTGGCTTAGGACAGACACAGTGGATCCCTTTATAGCAACAGGATAAAATCAAAATAATCATAACTCATATCTCAACAAATAGGGGCGGTGGGTGCACCCCTAAACAAGGCATGGAGAAGGGTGACCTGCACAGAACGGCAGGGGCACCTGCTCTTGCCGCCTGGCTGGGCAGACTGGATGGACCATACTGGTCTTTATCTGCTGTCATATACTATGTTACTATATTTGGGAAGTGGGGTAGCAAGTCCTGCTGAGGGTGCTCATCGAGCCTGTGGTAATGGTGTAGATGACACCATTGTGGGCATGACTTGGGTCCATCCAGTAACACAGAAAATCTACAAGGCAAAACAGCTCATGATGTGCAACTCGCAACAGGTGGTCTATTTAATTACATGCCCTTGTTTAAAATTGTATATGGAGTGCACTAAAAGACCTGTGAGGGTGTGGCTTAATAGGCATTTTAGCAGAATTGCCACTGCTAACCTTTCAGCTCTTTTGGTTGCTCTTTTTTTTTCTTCTTTTTTTTTTTGAGAGAAAAAACATGCTGCGAATGAGTTTACTTGGAGAATTATCAATCAAGTATTTTTGGATTGGCGAGGTGGGGATCCAACACAGGTCTTGAATTTTAAGGAACAGCAATGGATCTTCTGTCTTAATGCATTAGAGCCTGCAGGACTTAAAATAGTGAAATTGAATGGACAACATTGCTGTAATTGAGTTGATTAAAGAGCTCTTTAAATTCTGACATTTCCTTTTTTGTATAACAGCTGTTTCTTTGGTTTGAATGGAAGTATCAGCAAGAAGTTACGCTGTTAGCATGTTCCCCTGATGCAAGGTTTTTGATATACCTGAAACATGAATTCATATCTGGTCTTAGCTAAGTGAAGCTTTTTTCTATGTGGATATTTTATTCCTTTTGATAAGAAATTGTTTGTACTGTTTTGACACTGAATGTTTTATATGCATGGTAAAATGGATGAAACCGAAGAATGATATGGTAAGGGACCTAAGGGTTATTACCCATTCAATAGTCCCCACAAGTGTTTGAGGGTTTCTCCATTTTATTAGAAAAGCTGTGAATGGTTAAGGATTTTGTAATTCTGTTTTATGGGAGTGTTATTGCAACAAAGATTATAAAGGTAATTACCAAAGGTTAAGAATATATGCTGGATCAGACCCAAAGATCCATAAAGCCCAGCATCCTTTCTTTAACAGCAGCTAATTCAGACCACTAGGAAAGTACCTTGCAAAGCTCTGAAAGAATAGACCAATATCTTGCAGTTCTCTCCCAGGAATGAGCAATAGCTTTCTGGGGTCTACTTGGCTAGTTTTTATAACCTTCTCTCCTAGGAAACTGTCCACACTCCTTTTAAACCAGTGGTTTCCAAACTGTGGGTCAGGCCCCCAAATGGAGTTATATCATCAGTAGATGGGGTCATAGATACAGGGCTGCTCCTCATCTCTTTGGGCCTCCACTGTGACCTATACCCAGTAGTACCCGTCGGCACAGGGCCTATGACTCAGTGAATGTTCATAGGCCCTGCCCCTTTCTCTTGTGTGGGCTTCCTGTTAAACTGTAACCCCATAGAGCAGGGGCCTCCAACTCCAGGCCTAGAGAGCCACAAACCAGTCAACTTTTCAAGATATCCCTAATGAATATGGAACTGCCCACATTGTATTCATATTTATCTCATGCATATTCATTAGGGATATTCTGAAAATCTGACTGGTTTGCAGCCCTCCAGGACTGGAGTTGGAGATCCCTGCCATAGAGCGTAGTGGGATCTGTGAGCACTGCCACTATTCTTTCCCCTGTTGCTCTGGATAGGTAGGTGGGAGAAGGAAGACGTGGGACAAGGGAACGGAAGGGAGTAGAAGTCTGCTATCTGTTTTCACATCATCTGGGTGTCACATGAACTTATAAGTGTTAAAGTAGGGTCATATTGGGTATAATTTTGGGAAGCACTATTTTAAACCTAGCTATGGTAGATGCCTTGACTACATCCCCTGGCAACAAATTCCACAGTTATTTAAGTAAAAAAATACTTTCAACAATGTTTTAAATCTGCTATCTGTTTGTTTCATGAAGTATCCCTTAGTTCTGGTACAAATGGAAGGCACAAGTAACTATTCCTATTTACCTGTTCAACCCTGTTCATGATTTTGTAAACTTCTACAACATCTCTTCTCAGAACCCTAATCTTTTCTATTCCCTTTATCATTTTTGTTTACTTTTTTTGTACTTTTTCCCAATTCCACTATGTATTTTTTAAGAAAGGGTGACCAGAACTGCATACAATATTCACGTTACTGCTGCACCATGATCTACAGCGGCACAATATTCTCTATTTTATTATCCATTCCTTTCTGAATAATTCCTAACATTCTAATTGCTTTTTTGATTGCTGCAGCCACTGATCTGAGCAGGACTTCAAGATCCTTTTCTTGAGTGATGTTTCCTAATACAGAACCCTGCACTGTAAAATAGTTTTGATTCTTTTTCCCTTTGTGCATCATTTTGCACTTGTCCACATTAGACTTCATCTGCCATTTTGATGCTCATTTTTCCAGTCTGGAAAGGCCCTTCTGCAGTTAATTCCTCACAGTCTTCTTGTATTTCTCTCTCTCTCTATTATTTTTTTTCCATTTGATCATTTTATTAATTATTTAGTATCATTACAAACATCACTTAACAAGTATCAAACTACACATAACATTTATGTATCAAACGTCCCACAACATTTGTATTTATTAACAATTATATATTCTATTTATTAATTCGTATATTACTCATTCCCTTTCTAACCACCCTCCCCCGCTCATCCATCCTCATCCATTATTGAATTAATATCCTCTCTCCTTTCACCCAATCACCATTTATCCTTCCAGTAAAATTTTATTTAAATTTTGTATAAAATCCCTCTCATATTTTCTCTAGTACTCCCACTCATTCTTCCTTCCATTTTTCCAACCACTTACACACACTCTTCCATTGTTCCACAACTTTCTCACCTGTCCCTCGCCTCATCTCCGTCAGTCTATGCATCAAAAACATCTCTGTCACTCTTTTCACAAATCCTGCCTTATGTGGCATGGATTTCCCCTGCCAATGTTGGGCTATTTCATTTTAGCAGCTACTATACAGTGATGTATCACTCCACTAACTCTCTTTGGAATGTCCACATCTAATTGATGTAGTAAACAAATCTCTGGCTTTCTTTGTATTCGATATCCTGTCATGCTATATATCAACTCCAAAATCTCAATCCAAAAGGCTTGTATCCACTTACAATTCCACCACATATGCAACCAGTTCCCTTTCTCATTACATCCCCTCTAACATTGATCATTAATCCCCCTTCCAGCTCTTTTTTTTACATACTGGAGTCCAATACTATCTGAACAACAATTTATAAGCATTCTCTTTTACCCTAGTGGCTATGGATATACTTGTCACTGTTCACATTATCTTATCCCATTCCTCCTCAGACCATCTATCTCCAAATCTTCTTCCCATTTTATTATGTATCTCAATTTGTTATTCCCCCCCTCTATTATGCCTTTATAAATTTTGGACAAAACTCCTTTCTGCCCCAAATTTCCTAAACACAATGCTTCAAACCACCCCCTATTTTCCCAGAAATCATGCCACACCTTCGATTGTTTCAAAAAGTGACTCACTTGTAGATAAGCATAATAATCTCTATCTCCTAATCTATATAGATCTTAAATATTTTCAAATTCAAAAATGCTCTCTTTACTCACTATTTGTGAGATATATTTTAAACCCGCCTTATCCCATCTATTCAAAATGCCCATCTCTGGTCCTTGTCCGCTTTCGAAACAGGCTTCTAGAGTCATACACTGTGAGTACCTCTTATTTTGTATTAATCGTTTTCTATTTTGTTTCCAAACTTGTGAACTATGCACTATTACAGGATTTTGATTTTTATTTTCTAAATTAAGTCTACCTCTCCAAACTACTTTGATTAGACTTTCTCCCCTTAAAAAAACTTCCTCCATTTGGACCCAATGTTTCTGTGTTCCTCGATGCCACTCAAATCGTTTTTAATTGTGCTGCCTCGTAATATTTCCTAAAGTTAGGCACACCTAACCCTCCCTCTCCTTTAGTTCTTTGCATTATATCCATTGCTATCTCCCCCTTCTATTTTTCCATATAAAACGATTAACAATTCTTTGTAACCTTTTTAAGTGATTAGGTGGTATTTTAATTGGTAACGTCTGGAAAAGAAATAGAAATCTTGGTAAGAGCACCATCTTTATAGTAGCAATTCGTCCAAACCATGACAAATATCCCTGCCCCCATCCATCCAGCCAGCTCTCCACCTTTCCAAATAGTCTATGATAATTCAGTTTATATAATGCTTCTATCTTATTACTAATGAAAATGCCAAGATATCTAATACTCTCTTTTGCCCATTTGAACAGATATTTCTTTTGTAACTTTATCCTGTGTGTCTCTATGTTTAGTTAAATTTAAAATAACTGAATAATTTTCTCGCATCTACAAATTTGATCAGTTCATTCACTGCTCTCTTTTCCAGATCAATAATGGCTATGATTAAACCACACTGGTCCAAGCAGAGATTCCTGAGGCACGCCGCTATTTACCCCCTTTGCAATGAGAAGCTGACTGTTTAGTATTAACTTTTAAACAGTTGGCAATCCACAATGAGACATCACCTCTTATGACTTTTTAATTTGGTGAGGATGCCATCAAGGGAAACTACATCAAATGCCGTCAGAAAATCGAAACACACTACACCAACTGGTTCTCCTTTATTCACATATTTATTTAAACTTTCAAAGAACACTAATAGATTAGTAAAACATGGCCTTTCCTTTCTATATCCAGGATGGCTCCTCCCAATGAAGTCATATTATAATATATATGTGACTAGTACTTTTGTGCTGAACAATTGCTTCCAGTATTTTACCCTACATAGTCTGATTCACTTGTCTATCATTAAATGAATCATCCCCAGAGTCCTTTTTGAAAATCAGTGTTACATTGGCTATCCTCCAATCCTCAAGTACAGAGGCAGATTTGAGTGATAAGTTACACATTGACAATAGCCCATACAAAATTTCTAATTTGATTTACTTTAGAATTCTGTGATTAATACCATCAAGTCCCAATTATTTGTTGTACTTAATTTGCCAATTTGCTGTAGCACCTCTTCAAATTTTACACCGATTTGCTTCTGTTCCTTTAATCCATCACTTATAAAGAGTGGTTTTAGCATGGGCATCTTCCAAGCATTCACCAATATAAAAACAGAAGTTGTCATTTCGTTTTTCAGGACGTATGGGGTCATGTGTACCATGGAGGTCGTGTGGCTGAGCAGATACCGACCGGAGGTGCTGCAGCTTAGTGGCTAGCACTCTGAGACGTTCTGAACTTTCCAGAGGGAGGAAAGCGTTGGCCTAGAGGGTGTCTAGCTGAGCCCCAATGAACTCCAGCCACTGGATGAGGGAGAAGTGGGACTTAGGGTAGTTGATGATGAACCCCAGGTGCTGCAGGGTGTGAATGGTGCACTCAGTGGTACCTCTGCTTCCCTTATAAGCCAGTCATCCTGGTAGCGAAACAAAAAGGCCCCTTGAAGACGAAGGTGGACTGTGACCAACATTAGGCATTTAGTAAAGTCCCTTGGTGAAGAGGTCAGCCCGAAGGGCAGCACACTGTATTCTTAGTGACCTCCTCCCACCAGGAACTGGAGGTATTTTCAGTGACTAGGATGGATCAGGAAGAGCGTATAAGCATCCTTCGGGTTTAAGGAGCATAGCCAGTCTCCCTGCTGGAGGTGTGGCAGCAGTGTTCCAAGGGAGAGCATCTTCAACTTCTCCCTCACCAAGAATCTGTTCAGGTCCCGCAGGTCTAGGATGGGCCTGATGCCCTCTGTCCGTTTGAGAATAAGGAAATATCTGGAGTAGAAGGCTTCGTCCAAAAGGTGTTTGGAACTGGCTCTACTGCCTTGTACTTAAGGAGGCCTATGAGAGGAGCAGAGCCTGGAGAAGGAGAGCCCTGACAGGCTCCAAAGGAAAGTAAGAGGGTGGCATCTGTTGCAGGTGGAGGAGTTAAACCTCACTGACAACTTGCAGTACGCATGAGTCAGTGGTGATGGAGGCTCAACTGTGAGCAAACAGAGCCAGATGCCTACCTGTGAGCTGTAAGGGACCTCCTGGGGGAGCTCGTTCCCAGAGAGTCAAAAACTCAATCCAGGCTGAATGATCTCTAGGACCCACAAGATTGGAGGGTCACCAATGTAACACCAATTTTCAAAAAGGGTTCCAGGGGTGACCCAGGAAATTACAGATCGGTGAGCCTGACGTCAGTACCAGGGAAAATGGTAGAAACCATCATAAAGAACAAAATTACACAGCATGTAGATAGTCATGGCCTAATGGGAGACAGCCAACATGGCTTTAGACAAGGAAGATCTTGTCTTACTAATCTGATATGTTTTTTTGAAGGTGTGCATAAACAGGTAGACAAAGGTGAGTCGGTTGATATAGTGTATCTGGACTTTCAGAAAGCTTTTGACAAAGTCCCCCATCAGAGACTTTTGGCGAAGCTAAAAAGTCATGGGATAGGAGGCAGTGTGCTATTGTGGATCGGGAACTGGTTAAAAGATAGAAAGCAGAGGGTAGGGCTAAATGGCCAATATTCCCAATGGAAAAAGGTGAATAGTGGAGTACCCCAGGGATCTGTACTGGGTCTGCTGCTTTTTGACATATTCATAAATGACCTGGAAAAGGGAATAACTAGTGAGATTATCAAATTTGCAGATGACACAAAACTGTTTAAAGTTGTTAAAACCCAAGAGGATTGTGGAAAACTACAGGAGGATCTGGATAAATTGGAAGACTGGGCATCCAAATGGCAGATGAAATTTAATGTGGACAAGTGCAAAGTTATGCAACTAGGAAAGAACAACCCACACTGTAGTTACACGATGCAAGGCTCCACACATTAGAAACCACCACCCAGGAAAAAGATTTAGGAGTCATTGTGGATAACATGTTAAAACCCTCCGCCCAGTGTGCAGCAGCGGCCAAGAAAGCAAATAGAATGCTAGGTATCATAAGGAAAGGGATGGAGAACAAAACAAAGGATATTATAATGCCTCTGTATCGCTCCATGGTACGACCGCACCTTGAATATTGTGTGCAATTCTGGTCACCGTATCTTAAAAAGGACATAGCGTTATTAGAAAAAGTACAGAGAAGAGCCACCAAATTGGTGAAGGGGATGGAAGGCTACTCCTATGAAGAGAGGCTAAGAAGGTTAGGGCTTTTAGCCTGGAGAAGAGACGGCTGAGGAGAGATATGATAGAGGTCTATAAATTAATGAATGGAGTGGAACGGATAAACGTGGACCAATTGTTTACGCTATCAGAGTATAGAATGACTAGGGGACATGTAATGAAGCTACAGGGTAAACTATTTAAGACAAATAAGAGAAAATATTTTTTCACTCAACGTGTAATCAAACTCTGGAATCTGTTACCGGAGGATGTAGTAAGGGCTGTTAGTATAGCTGGGTTTAAAAAAGGTTTGGACAAGTTCCTGGAGGAAAGGTCCATAAACCACTATTAAAAAGGGACCCAGGATATCAATGCTTGACCCAGTACAAGCATTGTGGAACCTGTGTCTTTGGGGATATTGCTAGGTACGTATAACCTAGATTGGCCACTGTTGGAAACAGGATACTGGGCTTGATGGACCTCGGTCTGACCCAGTATGGCATGTCTTATGTTCTTATGTTCTTATGCTCGGAGGTGATGAGGGTCCAAGCAGACAGAAACTCCCGAAGTCTCCCGCCGATGGGAGCGTCCTCCGCCGGGACCCGCCTCATCTCATTGCGACTTACGAACTGCTGACACGGAGCCCGAGGCGAAACCCCTAGTCGTCCCTCGAAACCCCCGGAATCCTTGACCGCGGGAAGAAAATCGGCCCCTCTGAAAGACGCCATATCGCGACGCCCGAAATCTCCTAAAGTCACAAAACTGACCTCTAAAACTTTGACCAACCTTTCCCTGTTTCGGCTTATCCTCAGGCAGCCTACCCGCCTTGGATTCCCCCAGGTCCTTCACTAACTTATCCAAGTCTTCTCCGAAGAGCAACTGTCCCTTAAACGGCAGCTTACCCAGCCGGGATTTAGATGAACCATCCGCCGCCCAATTACGCAGCCACACTGATCTGCGGGCGGCCACCACGGAAGCCGTGCTATTAGCTAGGGCTCTGAACAAATCATAATGCACATCCACCAAATAAGCTACACCGGACTCCAGACGCCCCTGCTCCTGGAGTTCGCTGAGATCCAACTGAGGCGAGCGACGCAACCACTGAACCCAGCGCAAGCACGCCCTCGCCACGAAGGCTCCGCATATGGACGCCTGCAGCGCGAGAGAGTCCGCCTCGAACGTTTGCTTCAAAAGGCCATCCACCCTACGGTCCTGCGCATCCTTCAATGCTGCGCTGCCCTCTACCGGGATGGTAGTTTTTTTGGTAACCGCTGATACCACCGCGTCAACCCACGGTGTCTTGAACCTTTCCTTATCCTTATCCGCTAACGGATAAAGCCTAGCCATGGTGCGGACTCCTCTAAGTCCCGCCTCAGGCTGGTTCCAGTCCTCCTGGATCATTTTATCGACCACTTTATGCAGCGGAAACACCACCTGCGTTTGCCGCACCGCTTGAATGACGGGGTCCTCCACCTCGTCCTCCGCGGACGCCTGTGCTGTCAAATTGAGCATATGCAGGGACTCCGTGATGAGCGCTGGAAGCTCTTCTCTCCGAAAAAGCCGAATGATCTTAGACTGCTCCTCAGGTTCCAGGATCTCACCCTCTTCTAGATCCTGCGCCCCTTCTTCATTCTCCCAGTCAAGCTCTTCAGGCTCCGCCCATTCACTGTCCATCGCCGAGGGTTCCCTGGCCCTAGCTTTCTTTGGGGCCGAGAGACCCTCTAGCACCTCGCCCGCAGCCGCCAACTGCGTAGCGGACAGCGAACTCGGTCCAGCCTCCGCAAAGCGACCCTGGTGCCGCAAGCAAAAGACTTTAACATTAAGACAAACTCCGGGCAAAACTCCGCCAAAGCCTCTTGCTGCCGCTCCAGGGACGGAGCCGAGGGACCAGCCTGTTCCTCCACAGGAGCTTCCTGCCTTGGGTCTGGAGGAGGCGCCGCCAGCCTCGCAGACGGCACCCCCGGCGACTCTGACTCCTCCCTGACGTCCATTAGCTGCTTCACCGTGGATGACAGGGAAGCAAAACCACGGCACACTCCAGACTCTGCCGCCGTGCCTCTACGGGTGCCACAGACCACGCCGCCCCGCCATAAACCTCCTGGCATTTACCCCTGGACCCAGAACTCACTCAAAACGAAAGTTCTGCCAGTCCGGGGGACCCTAAAACCACACAGACCTTTGTCTGCCGGGGGATAAGCTTGCCACCAGCCCCAGGCAATTGCAACCGCGATAAGGGCCACCGTTCTCCCCCCACCCCCCGCGGTATCCTACAATCGCGGGAGAAACGAAAGGAAAACAAAAGGAAAATGCAAGCTAAAGCCCCCTTGCTACCCCGGAAGGTGCTACCCCCGAAATACCAAAGCTTTCTTACCAGCTTAGAGGCCCGACCGCAGCTCAGCCACACAGTCCTCCGTGAAAGCTAAAATGGCCGCCGGGGAGCCAGGAAGAAAAAAAGGCGCCAAACTGCCTCTTCCCCAGCACTGCGGGAACAAACTGGACTGCCTGCCCTTCCACAGCAGCCTGCCACCGGTTCTGAGCTTACCGGGCAAGTCTGCAATATCCCCGAACCGGACAGGAATCACCGGCACCGGATCGGGGCAGTCTGTGCTCACCAATGCTTCTGCAGCTCCCCTGCTCTCCGGAGCCACGATCAGCGCATACTGCGGCCCAGCAGAGTACAAGGATAGAAACTGGAGCTCTCCCCCATAGAGTCCGGGGGGGAGAGATCCTCCGAGCACCGCACCACACACTCTTCACTGCCAGGCTTTTGGAGAAGTGGCTGACAGGCAGGGAGCCATAACGCCAGAGATTCCTCAGCTTAAAATATTTGTTCTTTTTTTTTTTTTCTTTTTAAAGACACACTACCCCCAGCAAAGATTACTTTTATCAATGAATCCAAACTAAACTAAACTAAACTAATCCTACACTCTCCTTATCCGTTACTCCAGTGAGCCCTCTCCCGGGCTCACAACTTCCTCCTGCTGCATGGAGACTGGTAACACTGGAGGGAGAGAGAGCGAGCAGCAGGCTATATCCAGTGATGTCATGAGTTTGACATACCAGTCTCCAAGCTGCAGGAGGAGGTTGACAACCCAGAAGTAGAGGACTGAACCGGAGGGAACGATAAGGAACCACCCTTTTCTTGTAGAATCTGGTATACAGCGCCTCTGCCACTAATGCCTGAAGCTTGCTAACCCTGCAAGTGGAGGTGAGCGCAACCAGGAACGCCACCTTCCATGAGAGGTATCGCAGGTGGAAGGTAGCCAAAGGCTGAAAGGGCGGGTGAGTGAGCTGCTCCAATACCACATTGAGGTCCCACTTAGTCGCCAAAGGTGAACCGGAGGCTTCAATAAGAGCAGACCCCTTAAGAAGCGGGTCACCGAGTGGCTGGACAGAGGGGTTTGCCATCAATCAGGTGGTGGTGCGCCGCCAGGGCACCGAGGTGCACTCTGACAGAGCTTGATTTAAGCACGGATTGCAAGAGGTGGAGAAAGTACTGTAGTGCCAGTCTCACCAGGCAGGAGAATGGGTCGGTCCCGTGCTCTGCACACCAAGCTGAAAACCTGCACATTTGAGGGTGTACGCTTTCCTTGTGGAAGCCTTATGAGAGGTCAGCAGGATCTCTTCTACCTCACCCGAGAGGTTGAAAGGGACTAGGGTCACCCTTTCAGCAGCCATGCTGTCAGTGACAGGGACCCCAAGTTGGGGTGCAGAAAAGAGCCCCCTTCCTGGGACAGGAGCCCTGAAGAGTTAACCAATGGGATGGGAGTCTCCACTGATAGCCAGAGGAGTAGCGGGAACCATGGTTGCCTGGGCCATCGAGGGGCTATCAGGATGAGCGAGATCTTGTTGCGGAGGGTCCTGAACAATGTCTTGGCAATTAGAGGTGGGTGGAAAGGCATACATTAAGCCTTCAAACCACAAGATGAGGAATGCGACCACTGCCACCCTGGAGAGGTGGGCCTGCTGGGAGCAGAAGCGAGGCAACAGGTAGTTATCTGGACTGGCGAACAGGTCTATCATGGGTTCCCCCCAGAGATGAAAGAGCTGGACAGCCACACTAGGGTCCAGCTGTAACTCGTGTGGCTGGAGGATCCTGCACAATCTTTTGGCTAGTGAGTCGTTCTGCCTGGCAGGTATACTGCCCACAGGAGTATACCCTGCTGGACTGCGTAGGAGCAGAGGACCACTGCCTCTCGGCAGAGAGCACGAAACCACATGCCTCTCACTGTTTGTTCTCATAGAACACTGCCACCTGGTTGTCCGTCTGGACCAACACCGGCTGGTGACATGGCAACAGTTGGTAGTAGGAGTTGTTGTGGTTGGCCCAAGGCAATGGAGGTAGCAGCCATGTGGATCAGTAAGAGACATCTTACTGCACCAATCACATTTTTGAAACTGCTGGATGCCATCGGGAAAAAGGGACGCTGCCACCTGGGCACAGGTCCAAAGTCTGTGGTCAAAAAACGTCATGAAGGCAAGTCGAGGAACACCTCGAGAAAACAATAAAAAAGGACAAACCTGAGGAGTGACGCCTAGGCGAGCTGGTTCGGGAGAGGAAAAGGAACCGGTATGCATAACGGATAAAACAGGATACAAAAGCATAGTTACTCACCTGTAACAGGTGTTCTCCAGGGACATCAGGAATCAGTCCTCAGATATGGATGATATTGGTCCCAGAGCCACTGCGGAGGCATCTCCCCAGCCTTTAGGAAATGCCACCACGCATATGTGGTTCCCTTCCTGCCTAAGGATGCCATCTTACTCAGTCAGATGACATAGCTAGAGTAGACAAAAAAAGATTGCAAAACAATTACAGCAACTCCAAGGGGAGGAGCGAGGATTGTGAGGAATGATTCATGCTGTCCCTGGAGAACACCTGTTACAGGTGAGTAACTATGCTTTCTCCAGGAACAAACAGGAAGTCAGTCCTCCTCACATATGGGACTCCCTAGCTACAGTCTACCGAGAATCTGTATAAAAACACGGCCCAGCCGTGGCAGCCACAAGAGAGTTTGAGGAAAAACTCTAAAGACCCCAGGGAGAACCATCGCTCCAGTAACGTGAACAAGAAGGGTCAGAGGGTAGGGGTTGCCTAAACCCCGAACAGATTACATTGCACGGCCTGGCCAAAGGCACTGTCTTATCAGGACTCCCTCTCTAGCCAGTAGTGAGCTGCAAAGGTGTGAAATGAGGATCATGTGGCGGCCCAGCCGATGTCTGCCACAGGGACAGAGTGTAGGCTTGCAACCAAGGTCACAATATCCCTGACATTGTGCACCATGACCCGGCACTCCAACGAGAGCCCAGCCTGAACGTGGGCAAAGGCGATTCAGTCCGCCACCCAGGTGGACAGGGTCCGCTTGGTAACAGCCTCCCCCAGTCGACTGGGTCCGTATGAAACAAAAAGCTGTGAAACTTTGCGGTGGCCGTGGGTACATTGCAAGGAGGACAGGGCCCTCTTACAATCCAGAGTATGAATAATGGCCACCGCCTTGTCGGCGTGGGGCCGTGGAAAGAAGGTGGGGAGCACCACCTCTAGGTAGAAATGGAAGGCAGATACCACCTTCAGAAGAAATTTAGGGTTGGTGCGAAGCATGACCCTATTCTTGTAGAACCTGATGTAAGGTGGCTCAGCCACCAAGGCCTAAAACTTTCTGACTCTGCAGACAGATGTGAGTGTCACCAGGAAGATGAACTTCCAAGATAGATAACAAAAATGGCGGGTAGCCACAGGTTCGAAAGGTGGCTTGGTGAGCTGCCTCAGAACCACGGTGAGATCCCATTCCGCCAAGGGAGGGCGGATGGGAGGCTCAGAGAGCAGGAGGTACCACATAAAGAGGGTAATGAAGGACTGCGCAGTAAGCAGTTTACCCTCTATGGAGCGATGGTGCACCAAGAGCGCGCTCAGATGCACTCTGATGGAATTGAATTTGAGTCTGGTCTGTGAAAGGTGGAGCAAATACTGCAGCACCATGTGCACCTGGCAAGAGAACAGGTCTACCCCTTGTTCCACACACCATACTGAGAATCTGTGCCATTTGAAGGTGTAGGCTCGTCTCTCATAGAGTTCTTATGAGAGGCCAAGACAATTTCCTCCATCTGCTTTGGGAGGATGAAGGGTGCTAAGGCGACCCGTTCAGCAGCCCTGCTGTTAATGACAGGAAAACCAGGCTGGGATCAAGAAGAGAGCCCTCCTCTTGGGTCATTAGCCACTAGGCATTCCCTAGAGAGACCGGGAGCTCTGTCAAGAAGTATTACTGCCTTGTCCCGTAGGACCTTGAAGAAGGTCCGGGCGATTAGTGGCGTGGGAGGGAAGGCATACAGAAGGACCTCCAATCACGAGATGAGAAAGGCGTCCGCCGCTATCCAGAACAGATGCAGTTGGAGACAGCAGAAGCAAGGCCAGCTGCGCATTGGCTGGGCTGGCAAAGAGGTCCAGACTTGAGGTTCCCCAGAGTCGGAATAGCCGTTGCGCCACTCTGGGGTCTAGTCGCCATTTGTGCAGTTGGAGGACCTCTTCAACCTGTCTGCTGTGGCATTATCTTAGCCCGGAAGGTATACCATCCTGAGGAGCATTCTCTGACCAATCGTGTATAAGCAGAGGGCTACTGCCTCCTGGCAGAGACGCTGGGACCCTGTGCCACCCTCCCCTGCTTGTTCAGGTGGAACTTCGCGACCTGATTGTCCATTTGGGCTAGCACCGACGGGTTCCGCAGAAGGCCTTGATCACCAGAAAAACAGCTTTGAGCTCCAGCAGGTTGATCTGCTGTTGGCTCTCCACTAGGGACCAGTAGCCTTCGCATGCATAGTTCAGCACAGTGGGCACCCCAACCCAGTAGGGACGCGTCTGTGGTGAGGACCCTCTGGGGGTATGGGTGATGGAAGGGCATGTCTTTCTGCAGGTGCTATGTGCCCTGCCACAAGTTGAGCGACTCTGCTGGTTGACGAGACACTGAGACCCTGTCCTAGAGCCTGCCCATAGCTTGAGTCCACTGTGAGCGGAGACACCACTGAGCTGCCCGCTGCCCGCATGTGGAGGTAGATGTTGGGAACCACATGGACTGTAGATGCCATGTGTCCTAGTAGGCGTAGCATGGACAACGTCGACACTGCGTGATGGCATTGCAACTTGGTGGCCAGGGTCCTGAGGTGGTCTGCCCTGCCCAGGGGCAGGGAGGCCCTGGCCTGGAGAGTATCCAGATGAGCTCCTATGAACTCCAGATCCTGCGTTGGAGCGAAGTAAGATTTAGGGTGGTTTATCACAAACCCCAAATGCTGCAGGTCCTTGATAGTGTGGGCAGTGGCCTGTTGCCCCTCGGTGGCCGTATCCCCTTTCACAAGCCAGTTGTCAAGGTATGGGAAGACAAAGGCCCCTTGGAGACAGAGACCACTGCCAGGCATTTGGTGAAAACTCTTGGTGCGGAGGCTAGGCTGAAGGGTAGTACCCTGTACCAGTAGTGGTCGTCCCCGACCATGAAACAAGTACTGCGTGTGACTGATATGAATAAGGATGTGGGTATAGGCATCCTTTAGGTCATAAGAACATAAGATATGCCATACTGGGTCAGACCAAGGTCCATCAAGCCCAGTATCCTGTTTCCAACAGTGGCCAATCTAGGTCATACGTACCTAGCAGTTTCCCCAAAAGACACAGGTTCCGCAATGCTTGTACTAGGTCAAGCATTGATATCCTGGGTCCCTTCTTAATAATGGTTTATGGACCTTTCCTCCAGGAACTTGTCCAAACCTTTTTTAAACCCAGCTACGTTAATAGCCTTTACTACATCCTCCCGTAACAAATTCCAGAGTTTGATTACACGTTGAGTGAAAAAATATTTTCTTTTATTAGTCTTAAATAGTTTACCCTGTAGCTTCATTGCATGTCCCCTAGTCTTTCTATATTCTGATAACGTAAACAATCGATCTATGTTTACCCGTTCCACTCCGTTCATTAATTTATAGACTTCTATCATATCTCCCCTCAGCCGTCTCTTTTCCAGGTTAAAGAGCCCTAACCTTTTTAGCCTTTCTTCATAGGAGTATCCCTCCATTCCCTTTACCATTTTGGTGGCTCTTCTCTCAACCTTTTCTAATAATGCTATATCCTTTTTAAGATAAGGCAACCAGAATTGCACACAATATTCAAGGTGCGGTCTCACCATGGAACGATATAGAGGCATTATAATATCTTTTGTTTTATTTTCCATTCCTTTCCTTTTGATACCTAGCATTCTATTTGCTCTCTTGGCCGCCGCTGCACACTGGGCCGAGGGTTTTAACATGTTATCCACAATGACACCTAAATCCTTTTCCTGGGTGGTGGTTCCTAATGTGGAACCTTGCACTGTGTAACCATAGTTTGGGTTGTTCTTCCCTAGGTTCATAACTTTGCACTTGTCCACATTAAATTTCATCTGTCATTTTGATGCCCAGTCTTCCAATTTATCAAGATCTTCTTGCAATTTTCCACAATCCTCTTGGGTTTTAACAACTTTAAATAGTTTTGTGTCATCTGCAAATTTGATAACCTCACTCGTTATTTCACTTTCCAGGTCATTTATGAATATGTCAAAAAGCAGTGGACCCAGCACAGATCCCTGGGGTACACCACTATTCACCTTTCTCCATTGGGAAAATTGGCTATTTAGCCCTACCCTCTGCTTTCTATCTTTTAACCAGTTCCTGATCCACAGTAGTACACTGCCTCCTATCCCATGACTCTTTAGTTTTGCCAAAAGTCTCTGATGAGGGACCTTGTCAAAGGCTTTCTGAAAGTCCAGATACACTATATCAACTGACTCACCTTTGTCCATCTGTTTATTCACACTTTCAAAAAAAACATAACAGATTAGTAAGACAAGATCTTCCTTGTCTAAAGCCATGTTGGCTGTCTCCCATTAGGCCATGACTATCTAAATGCTGAGTAATTTTATTCTTTATGATGGTTTCTACCATTTTTCCCGGTACTGACGTGAGGCTTACCGGTCTGTAGTTTCCCGGATCACCCCTGGAACCCTTTTTAAAAATTGGTGTTACATTGGCGATCCTCCAATCTTCAGGTATTGGAGATGATTTTAATGATAGTTCACAGATTACTAATAGCAGGTCTGCAATCTCATATTTCAGTTCTTTCAACACCCTTGGATGTATACCATCTGGCCCTGGTGATTTGCTACTCTTCAGTTTATCTAATAGTTGTAATACATCTTCCCGATGTATCAATATTTCCTTCAATTCTTCTGCACCTTTAAATATCACTTCAGTCATGGGTAACCATCCCTACATCTTCCTCAGTAAACACTGAAGCAAAGAATTCATTCAGTCTCTCCGCTATCGCCTTGTCGCCTCTTAATGCCCCTTTATCTCCTCTATCATCTAATGGACCAACTGACTCTCTCACAGGTTTTTTGCTACGAATGTACTTGAAAAAATCTTTATTTCGCGTTTTTGCTTCCGCAGCAAGCTTCTTCTCAAATTCTCCCTTTGCCTGCTTTATCAATGCCTTGCATTCGACCTGCCAGTGCTTGTGCTGTTTCCAGGTTTCGTCGTTTGGCTCTTTTTTCCATTTCCTGAAAGATGCTTTTTTGGCAACAACAGCCTCTTTGACCTCACCTTTAAACCATGTTGGCAGTTTTTTGGACTTCCTTCCACTTTTCTTAAAGCATGGAATACAGCTAGTCCAAGGAGCATAGCCAATCTCACTGCTGGAGGTATGGCAACAATGTTCCAAGGGAGAGCATTTTGAACTTCTCCCGCACCAGAAACTTGTTCAGGTTTTGAAAGTCCAAAATGGGCCTTAGGCCTCCTGTTCTTCTTGGGACCAGAAAGTATTGGGAGTAGAACCCCTTGCCTCTGAGATGGTGGGTTACTGGCGCCACGATCCTGTCTCTGAGGAGGCCTGCGAGTTCCTGCAGTAGCAGGGCCTGGTGATATGGAAGAAAAGACTAGTTAGGCCATGTGGTCTTTTTCTGTTGTCATTTTTTTATGTTTCTACATTTCTATGGTGCAGGGGAGTCCGAGGGGGCTCTCCTGGAAAGAAAGGAGGTGGCTTCTGGTCCATGTGAAGGAGTTAGCCTTTTCTGACCATTTGGCATGCCCAGGTGTCTGTGGTGATGGCAGGCCACCGACAAGCAAAATGAATCAGACACTCCTTTGTTGGCAGCTTTCCCCCACGGGTGGGAGAGGCTATGCTCAGGGAGTCAAAACCCCGACCCAGCCTTGGCAGGAGCCGGTGCTTGTGGCCTGGAGCCCTTAGACTTGAGTTGGCCTTGGCCGGCTCCTTTGCCCTGGTGACCCTGCTGCAGGGTCTGGAGGCCTGGAATTGGGGATAGCCTCGGTAAGGCTGGCCTTTCCCTGTGGCAAGACGACCTATTCCCTGACATTTTTTTCTTGGGAAGGGTGGAGGTCTTCCTGAAGAGCAGAGTCCTTGTGATGAACTCTGTCTCCATCTCCGCTGCCTTATCCTTCATCAGTTTGCCCAAGAGGTTTTCACCAAGGAAAGGAATGTCGAGAAGTTTCTCCTGGACCCACTGCTTGAGATCTGATGCCTGGAACCAAGCCTGGCATCGGGCACAGATGTCTGTGGCGGCCACCCTCGCGTTAGACTCAAAGCTGTCATAGGCGGCTCAAGACATGTACTTCAAGCAGTCCCCAACGCACTTCATGAGGGTTTGGAAGCACTGGAGGCGATCTCCGCTGAGACTTGCCGAGAAACCTGCGAGTTCTTTAGCTAGGTTTCAGAAATACATGCTGATATACAGCTGATAGGCTTGTACTCGGCAATCCAACATTGAGCCCTGGTAGCATTTGCATCTAAGGGTGCGGGACTCCCTGCCTGGGGGCACGGAAGAGCGAGTCTTTGGGCTTTTTGGCCGACACATGGTCGACTCCACCACCATAGAGGTGTGAGGGAGTTGTGCCTTCTGAAAGCCAGGGCTCCGCTGGACCCGGTACATGGTGTTGAGGCATCGGCTAACTATTGGCACAGATGCCGGTATCTCCCACATCCGAAGAAGTCGTCACCCGATGACCGTCAAGGCCTCCTTAAGTGGAGCCTCATACTGGAGAATTTTGAGCTTCTCCGTGCAAGGGTCTTCCTCCGACTCCGTCTTGAGAGATAAGGCCTTTGCCATGTCCCGGACAAACTCAAGGAACGATGTGTCCTTAGGAGGAGACCAGTGTCACGATGCCGGGGGAGACGGATCAGAGGGAAAATCGTGGTGCTTACGCATCTCTGGGGAAGCCTCGTCCTTGGACTCCCGGTCCGAGCAGTCGGTCGAGGACTCAAAGCCTGACTGCTCCTGAGGCGTTGGGCTCGGATTGGGTCTTCAGTGACCTGTAGCAGTTGCTTGGCTGGAGTCACAAGCTCTTGCTGGGGAGGGTCTCGCTCCCGAGGACCGGGATCGAGACCCTCCCCGATGATTGGCTCAAGGCTCTCGAGGATCGTATCAGCAGCCTGGGGAGTCCTCGATATCAAGGTCCCTGCATGAGCATCGGCAGGGCCAGGCATCGACGCTTGCTGCAGGCAAGGAAGGCAGTAACACTGCGTTTCAATGCCATCATCCTGGCTTCCCACTCAGGAGTTGCAGCCTTCAACGTGGACAGCAGGGTGACCAGGTCCTGCTTCAGTGAGGAGAGAAAGTCTTCGAAGGGACAGGCCTCGGGGATCCGTGATCCATCAACGGAGGCTTCGGCATCTATTCTGGGCACCTCTGCCAGCAGTTCCTGCTCAGACTCCTCGGATAGCCTCCGGGGACTGTGGGACCTGGCACAAGATTTGCAATGTGTGTCTGATTCCCAGGATGAGGTCCTCAAGGATTTCTTCTTCTTCTTGCACTCCCACTCCAGAGAATCCTTGCCAGAGTGATCACCTCTGACAATGATTCAGGCGGGGCCTTAGAGCGCTTAGTTACCGGGGCAGAATCTGACCTGTGGAAGATGTCTTGCTTCTGCTGACGACTTTGGATGACTTTGCAGGACGCAAACCTCTGGGTCATGGTCGGCACCTAGACATCAGAGGCAGCAGTCGTGTGCTTTGGTTAGGGACATGTCCTTTGCACACTGATCACACTTTTTGAAACCAATGACCCCTAGGGAAAAAAGTACCCCGAGAGGTCAAATATCCTCGACATGGCCAGCAGTAGGAAAAAGGCGCAAAACTGTGTTGGAAGAAAAAAAATATCTAAAAAATTCCGAGATTTGAAACCAAGGCGACGGGGCTCGGAGGTGAGAAAGGGATCGGTACTAACCGGAGAAGGAAAGGTACTTTAATACTATAAGCCCCGAAGTGTGTCAATTGACGCAAATGCATCTTCGAAGTTGTATACCAGCGCCACTGCTAGAACCATGTCAGTCATGTTCCATGACTGTTAGCAAGGCCACACAACCACACACCACCACCACACAACAGTCCTATCGCAAAGCCACCAATAAAACCCTCCCATCACTCTAAACATAATGGCAGGCCTAAAAACAAAAACATTGCAAACATCTTTCCTACTAATAACCCTCCTACTCCAAAAATATCTACACATACAGATTAAACAATCCCCCTTGCAACAGCATCCCCATCATTTATAACCCAAACCGCAATTTAGCACACCCCCCAATACACAATAACACATTCAACCTGCCACCACACAACAATACCCACAAACATTCCCCTAGACTAATACAGATAAACTGCAAAACTACACAAACAATAAACCTCCCCCAATGAAGACAATAAACTAAAACTGATCCTAATAAACATTCGCTCAATTCGAAATAAAATACCAATTGTAAATGACATAATAAAAGATGAACAGCCTGACATCTTTTTCATCACGGAAACATGGCTAACATCTACAGACACAATATTATTAAACCAACTCAACATATCACAATATGATATTTTCAACTGCCACCGTGACATAAAAAGAGGTGGCAGCACACTCATACTCACCAAGAAAGACTTACAATACACCCTAACAAACACAAACAATGTTGAAGGCATGGACATAATAAACATTGAAAACAGAACACTAGCACTCTCCCTAATCTATAGACCACCATCAGATCACAAAAATCTTTCTCCTATCCTTGAACTAGCATGCACAGCACCCCAGAGAAAACCCCTTATAATCCTAGGTGACCTTAACCTCCCATCCTTAAACCAATCCCAAAAAAACAATTTCATAGACTCAATGACCCATATGGGATATAACCAGATAATCAATACCCCCACACATAATAAAGGAAACTCGCTAGACCTCATTTTCCTCCCTACCCCCTTCAACCAACATCAACTACTCTCTCCCCCAACAACTACAGAGGTACCTTGGTCTGACCACCACCTGATAACCTTTCACCTACTAACACAAGTATCATCACAGTCCCCAAACGTAACAGCTCACCGCTCACGTTTTACCCGATTCGACAATGATGCATTCCTCGACAAGGTATTACCTAAGCTCACTACAAGCCTATCTGACATCGACCTAACTATAGAGAACTGGAACCAAACAATCCAAGAAGCAGCTACTTCCACCCAAACATTCCAGAAGAAAAAGAAAGAATCACAAAAATGGTTCACAAAAAACATTGCCCTACTAAAAAGACAACTACGTAAACAAGAAAAAACCTGGAGAAACACCAAATCACATGATAACAAAACCAAATATATAAACTTACTTAATAAATACAAAGAAGCAATCAACAACACAAAAAGAGATTACTATTCCAATCTAATAAATCTTGCTCTCAACCGACCAAGAGAACACTAACAAAAACACATAACCCAGAACCAAACCAGGACACTATAAACGTCCAAACCTTAGCATCACATTTTGCTGAAAAACTAAAGGTAAAATCTTGCTCCAAGACCATCATGATAGAACACACACGGACCAGTAACTATGAATGGACAACATTCCACAAGGTTGATCGTAAACACATCCTCAACATCATAACAATGATCAACACTACAACTTCCCCGCTTGACCCATGCCCGGTGTCATGGATCAAGCATACTAAGGAATCCCTTGCAGAAAACATACAATACATAGTAAACCAATCTCTCACACAAGGAACCATGCCCAACACCCTAAAGCTCTCCTCGATCCGTCCCATAATAAAAAACAATAAACTTGACCCAAAGGACCCCAACTCCTACAGACCAATTGCCAGCATACTTTTAATCGCTAAAATAATAGAAAAAAACCATACAACTCCAACTACAGGAATACATAGATGAGCAAAAACTCCTTGATGCAAATCAATTCGGATTCCGCCCCTTCCATGGAGTGGAAACCCTCCTAATCGCCTTGACAGACCTCCTCATCAGTGGTACTAATGAAAATAACAAAGGTTTCCTCCTCCTCTTCATAGACCTATCTGCTGCATTTGACAGCATTAATCACAAAACACTCATCAACAGACTTGAAAACCTAAAAATAGGTGGAAATGTCCTTCAATGGTTCAAATCATACATTTCAAACAGACTCATACAGATACAATTAGGCAAAGAAACATCAGAAACCTTCCCTCAAGGCCAGGGCATCCCTCAGGGATCGGCACTATCTGCCCTCCTCTTCAATTTATACCTCCAACCAATTACAGACATATTCAAGAAGTATGAAATCAACCATTTCATATACGCGGATGACATCATGCTCGCCATCCCCATAAACACCAACAACCCCAAATACGATAGACTACTCCAATGCATGAATGAGACCACCATATGGCTTGAGAACAACCACCTAAGCATCAATCTCAAAAAAACCGAAGCAATGTTCATAACGAGAAAACCTGACGTGGACCACAACTACCCTTCTACAATCACAATAAATAACACACCAATACCTATTAAAAAAGAGGTAAAATACCTTGGAATAATTCTGGACCATTCACTCACCATGATCCCACATATAAAACATACAGTAAAAACTATATTCTATAAACTCAAGACAATACAACACCTGAGACCCCTACTCAACACACATGACTTTAGATCAGTGGTCAACTCCCTCATCACCCCCCACTTTGACTACTGCAATAGCATTCTAAATGGCCTACCACTAAAAAGCATATACCTCCTCCAAAGAGCACAAAACATATGTGCCAAGATGGTCACTAAAGCTAAACTAACAGACCACGTGACCCCAATACTACTAGATCTTCATTGGCTCCCCATAAGCAGCCGAATAAAATATAAAATCCTCCTGACTACCTTTAAACTCATCAATAACATCTCTCCCTCCCAACTATCTACCCTATTACAACCCCCATCAGAAACTAGAACACGAAGACAAAACGCAACCCACTCCCTCAACATAAAAACTAATTTCAGAAGGACCAAAGCAACGACAAGTGATAGAGCCTTCTCCTTTGCTGCCCCGACCCTCTGGAACGAAACCCCATTAACCCTCCGCACAATAAAGGACCTTCACCAATTCAAAAAAGAACTAAAAACATACCTTTTAACAAAACATTTTGAGATCCCCTACCAACAAAAAACCTCTCCAATACAATCACAGAAACACATACACAGTTCTCAAGACAGAACAAATGATTAAACATAAGAAAGACACTTACTATACTCTACCTTACCCTACAGACAAAGACCTGTACATAGTTTGAAAAGTGTTATTCTAGTTAATGTTCATAACGTGTTCAATGTAACAAAACGTGTATATAGTTAACACAAGTTCCATGTAAAATATACAGATGTATATTGATTTTTGTTCAATGTGAACCGCCCCTGATCTCTGGAAGGGGCGGTATATAAAAAACTGTTAAATAAATAAATAAAATAGCAAGGGTCAAGAAGGAACAAGCCGTAAATACATGGCCTCTTCTTAAAATGAGAGATTAGGGATCTCGTCACAACAAGGCCTGCAAGTCATAGATACATCTTACCAAGCAGACTGTGACCAAAAAAACAGTCTTAAGGGACAAATCCTTGAGCATAGCCCTCCTCATGATTAACACTAGAAGCCCCAAAGTGTGTCAATTAACGCAGATGCATCTTTGAAGTTGTATACCAGCGCCACTGCTAGAACCATGTCAGTCATGTTCCATGACTTTGTTAGCAAGGTCAAGATGTTCAAATATGTGCATCGAAAATTAATGACAGTTGCACCACCTAGTGGGAAAATAAATTTATACCTAGAAGCCCCAAAGTACGTCAATTGACGCACTCAATTGTCTTGGATGCGTCAATTGACGTACTTTGGAGCTTCTAGGTATAAATTCATGTTCCCGCTAGGTGGCGCATCTCAATCACTGTTTACAGTTTTACTCCTACATTAAAAACAATACACACACAATGATGTCATATAATGACATCACATACTGCACGTATTTAACAAATAAGTAACTTCACATTAAGTCACATCTGCATTTCATGCTAAACGCAGTCGCCATGATAATGCGTCAATTGACGCACTTTGGGGCTTCTAGTGTTAATGCACAAGAAAATCAACTTTTTTCTGGGGAAAGACGACGGACGTTTGTAAGTCTCCATGTAAAAAGGGAGACTGAGTAAGATGGCACCCTTGGGTGGGAAGGGGACCATGCATGCATGGTGCATCTCCCAAAGGCTTTCTTTGAAAGCTGGGGAGATGCTTTCTCAAGGGCGCCATCGGCGCAGATGTCACCCATATGTGAGGACTGACTTCCTGTGTGTTCACGGAGAATATACTCTTCCCCACCACACCCAGAATTTCAATCCATTGGTATTAAAAAATGCAATCTGTTCCCATAAAATTTGTATCCTACTTGACTATTAAATCCTTAATATATAGAGCCACACCACCACTACGTCTGTCTACTCTGTCATTCTAATAAATTTTTTGCCCTGGTTTCACATTTAGAACATAAGAGCATAAGATATGCCTCTTTCAATGCCCTGCTCCAAAACCATGCATTCCCAAGCCTCTGTCGGTTGCCCCATATGATCTAGTTTAAAAGCTGCTCTCTTTCCTTTTTGACCATTAATGTCAATAGTCAAGATTTTTTTTTTTTTTTTTAGTTAAAGTGGAGCCCATCCTGCCAGAAAAGGCTCATTTCCCCAGTTTCTCAGTACTTAATGAATTTGAAGCTTTCCTTCCTGTCCTCCCATTTTATCCATGCACTGAGACTCCAGAGCTCAGCCTACTTTTATGGTCCTGGACAGATTTCAGAGAATGCCACACTGGAGGTTTTGGATTCCAGTTTCCTACTTAGCAGTCTATATTTGGCCTCTAGCAGTTCCTTCCTATATCTTCCAGTGCTATTAAAAGAGCCAGTTTCTCCCTAGCACTCTCTAAAACCAAAACAGTGTGTAAGGTCCACTTTCTTTGCATCAGGCAAGTCCCAGCTACCATATTCTTTGGGGCCGATTTTTGAAGGCATTTACACGGTTAACAGCCCATGTTAACCATGTAAATGCCTTAATCAGGGATTTTCAAAGGTATCTGCATGGCTAGTGCCTTTGAAAATCCCCAAGTCCCCTACACGCCTGATTTTATCCGGTTAGCATCGGGGCAAGTTGGGGGCATTCCAGGGTGGGGCAGAGGAGGGGAATGGTGTTAACTGGGTGGCAGTGATTTTGGATGCTGCCCGGTTAGTGCTCTGTGCCTTAAAGATAGGTGAGGAAAACCCTTGCCTGTCTTTAAGGCGCTGGGGCTAACCAAGCAGCATCCAAAATCGCTGCTGTCTGGTTAGGTATGGCAGCTTTCCATCCGTCGCCACAGAAGTGAAAATCCAGGGTTAAGGGGTTGGTGGGCAGGCTACGTGGCTATGGCACTTAGCCCTGCCCAATACAATATTGGACCCCTAATGACTAAATCACCAATAACTGCAGCTCTTGTTCTACTATTCTAGAAACCCAGATCTGATAGTGCATCTTCAGTAGATGTTGATAAGACATCACTCAGTGAGCATTTCGTGCCACTAAGCGAAGATTCCTCTTGGTGATTTTGTTCTTCCAAGGCAGTATCTGATTTGCCAGAGTGGAGGTTAGACAGCTCTACTAGTCCTGAAGATCTCCTCTACATCTCTCTCCATCTGCCTCACTTCTTCCAGATCAGTCACTTGTACTTCCAGAGATCATTTTCTTTCTCTGCCAGGAGCTCTTTACAAAACGTCTTTCCAGCAGGAAGACAGTCATACACATGGCACTCAGAGCAAAAGCAGGCTGGACTACCAGACTGAATTTTTTTATTTTAAACTCAGAAAGGATTGAAATTATCTAATTAACTTAAAATCCAATATAAATTGAAGCAATCTAGTATTCAGCAAACAAGTGCTACCACATTTTGACCACAGTAAGGAATAATGCTGTGTTGGTTTTCTAACAGGACTTTACTAATGACTATGCTAATTGCCTTATAGCACAGAAAAGCCCACCCATCACTAATTAAAGTCCATTCACCACAAATTAAAAAAAACACCTACATATAAGAACAAAACTTGGAGTGGGTGGGAGGGAAGTTAAAAAACAAAAAAACCAAACATCCCTAGTGTTTAAATTCCAGTAGCAAATTTTATCTAGCCACAACAGAACATGGTAGTCAGCTTGAGCAATTGGAACAGCAAGTTGGGAGAGATAAAAGATGCTCAGATTAAAGAAAGTTCAGTGTTATGGACGAAGCTGGCGTATTTAGAGAATCAAAAGAAAAGGAATAACCTGAGATTCCCACGTTCACCCCTGCTGAGTCCAGTGGAAATGGTGAAGTAGTATATTACCCGTACATATTATTTGTCATCAGTGAGCTGTACAACTGCTGCAAAAGGCCCCAAAGAGCAACAAGATCAGCTAGACTTGTCTAGGTTTCTGGAAAGTTCTTTGAAACTGGTGACTACTCGCTGTACTATGGTGATGACTTTCACCTTTGAAGTGACAGAAACTCTGTTTTGCATCTTTACTTCAAGCATTTAAATGACTTTTCTTTGGTGCTTCTATTTGTATTTTTCCTGATATTTCTAAGGCCACCCAAGCAAAGCATAGGGAATTCCTGGCTCTTCGGCCAAGAGTTCTTGCCTTGGGTGGTTCTTGGGCTTTAATATGTTATAGAAGTATTGAAGTAAAAAATTATTTCTTTGTTGGGCCAAGGCAGCTCTTGGACTTTTTAATTTCATGTGAAGGGAAGGTGAGGACTTCTCCTAGGGTCTCACAGTTGTGCATTCTGGTTGTTATGGGACATTCTTCTGTCTCTGATGTAATATTTTCTTTTTATCCAAGATTGTTATTTCTCTTCTTGCCTCCAAATTTATTGTGGTGGAAATGGCAATTTATAAATTTTCCTTTTATTATTTCCTGTTTATGATTACTTAATGTCCTTTTTGTCCTTGTTTATGACAAAAATTGCTACTTTTTTCTGTTTTGTAAAACCCTCAAATTGCTAATAAAAAAATATATTGATAAAGCTGTTTACTCATCTGAAAAAGCATAGTTACACACCTGTAACAGGTGTTCTCTGGGGACATCAGGAATCAGTCCTCACATATGGGTGACGTTGGCACCGACGGAGCCCTTGCGGAAGCATCCCCCAGCTTTCACCTATATGTAAGGACTGACTTCTTGCTTGTTCCCGGAGAAAATATATCTGTCAGGTACAAAAAGGATAAAGAGAATTCATGTTGCTGAAGTTTCTAAGGCTCAAAACCACCAGTTACTGTGAGCACTGATGGTTTTGCTGCACAGCCTTCATAAGCGGATCGCCACTATGCCTCAGGCTAATGACAATGATTCACTACCCAATAGTAAAGAAGCTGCAAAACTTTCAAGTAGGCAATTTCCATGCTTCATGTTGAATAAACACTGAGTTTGGAGTCTCAAGCTCTTTGGCAGGAGAGTCAGCAAGTTAACTGGCATTGAATATTGTGATAAAGCTGTGACTGGTAGTTACTATCTGAATAGTAGTGTTATTCAGCCCCTTATCTAAACAGAATTATGACAGCTGTCTTGCTTTACCCATATAGCTATCCAGATAGTGGACTGAATATTGCCATTATCAGGATACTTTATCACTCTGACCTTTCTCTGTCTACAGACTGCCCCAGCACTATCCAGATAGTATCCAAGATGGTCTATAACAGTGATGGCTAACCTTTTTGAGCCCGAGTGCCCAAACTGCCGCACAAAACCAAAGAATTTCCTCAAAGTGCCAGCACGTCAATTAAACCTTAACAACAATATTTTAGAGCCTTATAATGATGTTCCAGATCACCCATTTTGGGCAAGGATACTGGGGCGTTACAAATTACACACTTGTCTTTAACCATGATGAAGAAGTAGTCCATTTCCCATTCATCATGAAAGTGGTAGGTTTTGCTCTTCTTTGGAACCCAGCTCCCGCGCGGGTCCTATAATCTCGCGAGAGGACGGCGCACGAGCCCTAGCGTGCAGCTTCTCGGCGAGAGGCGCGCAGAAGCTCCGACCGGAAGGGGAAGCGCGGGGCCGGGCTGGGGCCTTTCTCCTAGCACAGGGGTCTGCAACCTTTAAGACATAAAGAGCCATTTGGACCCGTTTCCGAAGGGAAAAAAAAAAACTGGGAGCCGCAAAACCATTGCGACATTTAAAACAAATCTAACACTGCATATATTGTTTCTTACAGTGTACCATCATAATCACAATCACAATCATAGCCTGAGGTAAATATGAGGGCCCAAATGTAATCCACATTATAAATATATTATTATATTATTGTCACTTTTCTTTTAATATTTTTTTGATCCCCCTCAGAACTACTTTTCATAGAAAACGTTAAATTTACTTACCGTATTTTCCGGCGTATAAGACGACTGGGCGTATAAGACGACCCCCTACTTTTCCTGTTAAAATATAGGTGTTTGGCCTATACTCGCCATATAAGACTACCCCTCTTCCAGCGCACACCAAAAAAAATACGCCGGAAAATACGGTTAATTAATCACAACAAGTAACAATATTTGATTTCAAAATTATGATGATTTTGTAGTCAAATCACTAATATGAAATAAAATTATTTTTTCTACCTTTGTTGTCTGACCAATTTATTCTCTGATCATGCTGGTCCCGATCTGAGGCTTCTGCTTTCCTGTCTTCTCTTAGCTCTGTTTCTGTGGTCTATGGTCCATCTGCCATTTCTTATCTCTTCTTTCGTTTTCTTCACTTCTTTCCATCAGCCTATTTCCAGTCCCAGTAACCCTCCCCAGTATCAGCCCCTTTCCAGTCCTCACTCCCAGTACCTTCCAATGTCAACTTGCATTCCCATGATTGCCACTGGTGTCCATTCCCTTCCAGTCCCCCTCCTTCCCCACTGACCAGTCCCTTCTAGTACAAATACCATGGCAGCCCCTCTCAGATCCACTCCCTTCCAGTTCCATTCTCCCATCCCCTCGCATCAGCCCATTTGTAGCCTTAGCCCCCAGTTTTCTTCCAGGGCCAGCAGCTCTATCCTCCCCTCCCCACAATCAGCCCATTCTCAGTCAAAGCCCCCCAATCAGCTCACTTCCAGTGCTAATCCCCCCTCAACCCCATTACCAGTGCTAGCCTCCCCTAATCAGCCCAATACCACCAGTCCTACCCCCCCCCATCACCAGTCCTATCCCCCCATCAGCCCATTTCCAGTCCTAACCTCACCGATCAGCTCATTTCCAATGCTAGCCCCCCATCAGTCCATTATCAGTCATACCCCCCTATCAGCCCATTACCAGTCCCAACCCCCCCCCTTGATCAGTCCATTCCCAGTCCTAGCCTTCAACCCATTACCAGTCCTAGTCCCCTCCCATCTGCCCATTACCAGTGCTAGCTCCCCCATCAGCCCATTATAATCCTAAGCCGCAATGTCTCTCGCCTCTCTCCAGCATTTATCCCGTCTGTCCAGTATGTCCCTGTCTCTCCCCTTTGTGCATGCCAGCCCCCCTCCCTCCATGTCAGCCCCCGTCCTTCCATCTGTCCATGTCAGCTCCCTCCCTCCCTCCCTCCCTGTCAGCCCCACTGTCCATGTCAGCCTCCCTCCATGTCAGTCCCCCCTCCCTCCATGTAAGCCCCCCTCCTTCCATCCATCCATATCAGCTCCCTCCCTCCATGTAAGCCCCCCTCCTTCCATCCATCCATATCAGCTCCCTCCCTCCATGTAAGCCCCCCTCCCCCCCCATGTCGATGGTAGCCCCCCCTCTCCCCATGTCGATGGTAGCCCCCCCCTCTCCCCATGTCGACCCCCCCTCTCCCCATGTCGATGGTAGCCCCCCCCTCTCCCCATGTCGATGGTAGCCCCCCCCCTCTCCCCATGTCTTCCTCACTTCGTCTGCAGCCGCGGCTCCCTGCCTGTTAGGGAACCGCGGCTGTACTTGTAAAATCGTTGCGGAGCCCTTCCTGTCTTGACGGGCTCCGTGCAGCATTGTCCCGCCTCTAAAGGAAGTTCCTTTAGAGGCGGGACAATGCTGCACGGAGCCCGTCAAGACAGGAAGGGCTCCGCAACGATTTTACAAGCACAGCCGCGGTTCCCTAACAGGCAGGGAGCCGCGGCTGCAGACGAAGGGAGGCAGACACCTGTCCTAGCGGACCTTCCCGCGTGCCAGCTGCAAGGCCTTCGCGTGCCACAGCTGGCACGCGTGCCATAGGTTCGCCATCGCTGGTCTATAAGATATCCAGCAAGTTTTATTTGGATAGCAGGTGCTCCTATGCAGATAAGCGCCATTAGATTTCACCCCTTAATTCTTTTCTCTGGCTTTCGATTCACAATAACTGTTTAGTCCATTTTTGGGCTAGGCCAGGTTTTGGGATCAGTAACAGGTTGGTACTCTGATGTAATTTTATGTTTTGCATATATTTTATCTTGTTTTATTTAATTTATCATCGCATTGTATTTTATTATGAGCTATTCTTTATCTGTATGTTATGACTGTCTGTATGTTATGACTGTAATAATGTATGTAGTTACCATGATTTTGTGAGGGAAGGTTGTTTTCTATAAGGAGGGAGGGAGTGGCCTAGTGGTTGGGGCAAGTTACCTCAGGCCAGAAGGCCAGGGGTTCAAATCCTGCTAAAGAACAGCAACCTTGGGTCAGAAGGACTGGGGTTTCTAGTCCTATAGCTATGTCTTGGACAAGCCCTTAATCCTCCATTGCCTCAGGTACAGAAACATAGCTTGTGAGCCCTTTGGGGACACTGCTTTGACTCACAGTAAGCAGTATATAAATAAATAAAATCTTTTTATTGTGTGTTGAAGGATTCTAGTGGGGGTGAATCCCACTTTACTCCACATTTCCCCAAGGCCTTACACATGCCTAGGAGTAGTATGTCAGCGGACCTGTAGTGGAACTCCACGTAAATATATGGCATAGAGAACGGAGTCAGGGAACATAAAACATACTAGGAATAATCAAAGATGCTGTGGATCATAGACATAACTAAGCACATAGGCAATGAGACTGAATAGGCCATGTTACCCTAAGCTTGTAGTTTGCAGGTGTGTGAAAGCAGAGAACTGTTAGGGGATTTCTGCAGGGGGATTTCCAGGGCATTCTGAAACTAAAGTAGATCTAGAATAGAACATGCAAATGCCCAAGTAGTCAAGTAAATCATAAGAAAATAGTTGCAAAAACTTATTAACTTCATTCAGGTTGGCAAGGGATTTAAGGGAAGATAGGAAAGATGATTAAACACACAGACTCTGGCTGACACTCACCTTTCAGAGAGCAAAGCCAGACTCTGTTTCCGGGACCCAACTACTTATGTCAGGTGCTTAGCTAATAATAATTTTTGCATATAATAATTTTCGCATATTCATGTATATTTTTGATGTGTTTGTAGATACTCTGACTTTTCAGTGTGAAGTTTGTGCTTTTACAGACCTGACAATAAAACTGAGTACTTTACTATGGGGCTTTGGGGGCATGTGAATTTTATAAATACTGGGGTCCTGTATTTTTTTTATATATGTTGGGGTGTACCCTGAGCCCTGTGTGACCAGATATAAAGTGGTCCAAAAAGCCCCAACAGTGTATGTTATTTGTTGTTAATTGAGGGTACACCATTTTGTTGTTTTTTTTCAAAAGGCAGTCAACAAATGAATAAGCAAATAGATCTTGTGATGAGCTAATACAGATATTGGAAGATTGCTAGTTTTAGACCATAATCAATCACGTTTTCCAAAAGTATTTAGTATGGAAACCTCTTCATTCTCCCTGGCTCAATAAGAACATAAGATATGCCATACTGGGTCAGACCAAGGTCCATCAAGCCCAGTATTCTGTTTCCAACAGTGGCCAATCTAGGTCATATGTACCTAGCAGTTTCCCCAAGAGACACACGTTCCAAAATGCTTGTACTGGGTCAAGCATTGATATCTTTGGTCACTTCTTAATAATGGTTTATGGACCTTTCCTCCAGGAACTTGTCCAAACCTTTTTTAAACCCAGCTACACTAACAGCCTTTACTACATCCTCCGGTAACAAATTCCAGAGTTTGATTACACGTTGAGTGAAAAAATATTTTCTTTTATTAGTCTTAAATAGTTTACCCTGTAGCTTCATTGCATGTCCCCTAGGTCTTTCTATATTCTGATAACGTAAACAATCGATCTACGTTTACCCGTTCCACTCCGTTCATTAATTTATAGACTTCTATCATATCTCCCCTCAGACGTCTCTTTTCCAGGTTAAAGAGCCCTAACCTTTTTAGCCTTTCCTCATAGGAGTATCCTTCCATCCCCTTTACCATTTTGGTGGCTCTTCTCTGAACCTTTTCTAAAATCGCTATATCCTTTTTAAGATACGGCGACCAGAATTGCACACAATATTCAAGGTGCGGTCTCACCATGGAACGATAAAGAGGCATTATAATATCTTTTGTTTTATTTTCCATTCCTTTCCTTATCATACCTAGCATTCTATTTGCTCTCTTGGCCGCCGCTGCACACTGGGCCGAGGGTTTTAACATGGTATCCACAATGACGCCTAAATCTTTTTCCTGGGTGGTGGTTCCTAATGTGGAACCTTGCATCGTGTAACCATAGTTTGGGTTGTTCTTCCCTAGGTGCATAACCTTGCACTTGTCCACATTAAGGGGCATGTTTACTAAACGGCGCACCTGTGCGGGGCGCACCTGAGCGCCCTAAAATGATGCATTTAAGTGCTCTTAAACGCCCCGTACACGTGCGGGTCACATTAACGGGCCCCACACACGTGCGCCGAAAACGCGCACGTTTGCGGGGCGGTAATGTGCGAAAGAGGCGTGCCAAGGCGAAATGAGGGCGGAGGAAGGCCCCCTAGGGGCGGAGAGACGGGGTCAGTGGGCGGAATGTGGGAGGGGAGAGACTCGCCGCACAGGAGCGTGCCCGAATCTGCAAAGAAATTTACCGCCAGTGAAACACTCGCGTTAGAGGTGCTGTGCAGGGAAAAGAAACCGTTTCCGTCAGCAATGTGCAGCACAATAGTGGAAGCCCAAAAACCGTGAGCAGTGTGATCTATGTGCACAGATCAAACGCCGTAATGTCACAGGGCACTAACCACACGGGCGCCGCGCACCTTAGCGCATCTGTCAATCACAGCTTCTGTTCTTCACGACGGAACGCCCACTCCTTATACGGCACCCGCTCGGTACCGCGGACCGCACAACACCGGCCTTTAGTAAACAGACCCCTAAATTTCATCTGCCATTTTGATGCCCAGTCTTCCAATTTATCAAGATCCTCTTGCAATTTTTCACAATCCTCTTGGGTTTTAACAACTTTAAATAGTTCTGTGTCATCTGCAAATTTGATAACCTCTCTCGTTATTCCACTTTCCAGGTCATTTATGAATATGTCAAAAAGCAGCGGACCCAGCACAGATCCCTGGGGTACACCACTATTCACCTTTCTCCATTGGGAAAATTGGCCATTTAGTCAAAAAGGTTGGGGCTCTTTAACCTGGAAAAGAGACGGCTGAGGGGAGATATGATAGAAGTCTATAAATTAATGAACGGAGTGGAACGGGTAAACGTAGATCGATTGTTTACCTTATCAGAATATAGAAAGACTAGGGGACATGCAATGAAGCTACAGGGTAAACTATTTAAGACTAATAAAAGAAAATATTTTTTCACTCAACGTGTAATCAAACTCTGGAATTTGTTACCGGAGGATGTAGTAAAGGCTGTTAGTGTAGCTGGGTTTAAAAAAAGGTTTGGACAAGTTCCTGGAGGAAAGGTCCATAAACCATTATTAAGAAGGGACACAGGATATCAATGCTTGAACCAATACAAGCATTGTGGAACCTGTGTCCCTTGGGGAAACTGCTAGGTACGTATGACCTAGATTGGCCACTGTTGGAAACAGAATACTGGGTTTGATGGACCTTGGTCTGACCCAGTATGGCATATCTTATGTTCTTATGTTACCCTCTGCTTTCTATCTTTTAACCAGTTCCTGATCCACAATAGTAATAGTTCGTTCATTTTGCTGAATTTATGAGTCATCTGTGGTGCTATGGGTCCATAGGTCTGTAGTGGACTAGCTGCCAACTGAGTTGCAGCTACAATGGTGTGAAAAAGTCTTGCATAGGTAGTGCTGAATTAGCAGTTTTTAGTTGTTTGGATCACAGGGACAAAATGCATTACAATTTACAACCCCTTCTGCATGCCATTTTCTTCCCTTTTGTCTTTTAAACAAATCTGAGAAATTTGCCATGACTTGAGCATTCTTTTATGATTGTTTAATACCCATGTTTGTTTGGTTGCGAACACCTGTGTACAAAGATGCAATGTGTGCCCAAAAAGTTGTGTTTTCTGTTCCGTGTATGCTGGCAGTGTGCATGATTTCTTAATTTCATTAAGTAGCCCTGGAAAGGGCTGTTTTTTTGTTGTTGATGGCATTAGTACTTGATGGACCAGCCCTTGCTCTTTCTTACCAGACATCTGTCTGGCATGAAGTGGACTAGTTTGACGAGGTGTTCTCGCATTATGATGCGATTCCAGGCTGCAATCAGTGACTCAATCAGCTCTCGCTTGGTCTGCGGCTGCTTCTTGGCGATCTCAACTGATAACTTGTACCAAAGATTGACAATATGGTTGAGATCGGGTGATTGAGTTGGCCAGTCAATGGTCAGAACTCAGTTTATTTTCTTCCAGTTGGCGACAGTTTTCACTCGGTGGCAAGGTGCATTGTCAGCCTGGAAGAAATATCTGCCAAGAAACAGTTGCTCGGCTGATGGCAGCATGCACTTCTGCAGAATTCCTATATGTTTTGCTACATTTACCATCCCATCAACAATATGGAATTTCCCACATTACCACCGGCTGCCATGCATCCCCAGATCATGACCTTGGTTGGATGCTTCTCGGAGATATTCAAGCACTCTGGTTTGTACTCTTCATGAGGAAACCTCCTCACATGAGTTTTGCCCTAGTCACCCAGAATGCAGAACATGCTTTCGTCGCTGAACAGAACTTTCTCCCAGTAGCCTTGCTCCATTTTGAGTACTTGGATACCCACTCAATGCATCTCTTCCTTTGTTCCACCACTAGTAGCGGCTTCCTCCGCATCTCAGTCCCTCAACCCATACTCCAAGCATCAACTCTTCACAGTGGAAGTGCAAACTGCAACAGAACACTTCTCCTTCCATTCCAGCAGAAGTTCCGGGGAGGTTAGATTGTAGTTGCCAAGAGATGTCCTTATCAAGGCCCTGTCGTCCCTCTTGGTTGACTTTTTAGGCCAACCGCTATGTCGTCAGTCCTGCGTATTTCCCGTCTCCTTATGCACGAATGTGGACCACCATGCTCTGATTACAGCTGACCTTTGCTGCAATCTGCGGGCTGGAATACCCCTCCTCGTGCAAAACCACCACCCGGACCCGGTCCTCCATTGATAGAAATTGAGACCTCTTCACTATGCCAGGACATTCAGCATCAGATGCGATACACACACTAGTTGATCCTTATTAAATTCAAATCCTGTGTGACGCCAAACTACCATGCATTGATTGGCTGACAAATATGATTTCCTATTGGCTGAGGAAATGCAGTATTCTACTAGTTCAATTCGATCCTGCTTTGACACAGAATCTGATTGTTTATACTGGGGCATCGTTTCCTTATGACAGCCATAAAAAAGTTCATACAAGTAATTTTGCATGACAAATGGCTGCCAAATTAAATATGCAACAAAACAGTATATAAGCAGCCAGAATTCTGCCACAGAATTTGGAAAGATTGTCAAAATAAAGCTGAGAATAGTTTGACCATGCAGCCTATGCAAGACTTTTGCACACCACTATAGATGAGGTATTACTCCCTATTAGCTCTAAATACAAATTTTGAGGGTAGCATTGGATAACAAATTTACTATGCCGAAGCATATTTCAAATGTTGCTCCGTCTTCCCTTTTTAGGTTATATATTATTAGAAACTTCAGGTCATATTTATTAAAGAAAGATCTATTAACTGTGATCCATGTGTTAGTAACTTTGATATTACATTACAGTAAGTCATTGTACATACACCAGCATAAGAGACAGCTGGACAGATAACTTGTCCAAAATACCATGGCCCATTTACTGCAAGGTATGAAGATTTGGTATCACATTATGCCAGTTTTGGAAGCAGCTCCATGCCAGCGGCATTTCAAATCCAGTTTAAACTCTGTTTTTCAAATTTATAAAAGTCTGCAATCCTGGTATGTGCTGGCTAGGAATCTCCACTCAGCTTAGGATGCTTTTCTCTACACCCCTCCATTGAGAATTGTAAAGTGGGCACAGAACTGTGGAATGCATGTCTCAAAAAGCTGCGGCAGATTGATTCCTACTTGACTTTCCACAGCCAATGCAAATCTTGGCTTTTTACTCAAGCTTTTAGTTAAGTATTCAGAAATGTGGTATTTATATTTTATTTGTAAGCAACATTGAGTCAACTGGAATGGGCAGATATAAATCAAAATGATAACCTACAGAGGTTTAAACACAAGAATCAGATTTAAAAGCAGCAAAAAGCACAAGAAAGATCAGAAAGACTTCAGAGTCCCCTCATCTTTCCTTCCCAGAGGCAGGATCTGTCCTCTAAATTTCATTATAGTTCTATGATCCTAAACATTCCCACGAACAGGTTTACAGCTCAATGGAATTCTCATTTGCATGCACAGTCCTTGGCCCCCCCATGGATATTAATGGTTCACATGTAAATCTTTTTAATGGACTATGTTAATAAATTTATGAGCAGCTTTTGGATTCCTTGCAGGATGTAATACTCTTCATTGGTGCGACAAACCACCAAACACAATCGACATTATCAACCACCATGTTGAAGGTGATTAGATGCAGTTTTGTTTTTATTAATAATGTATTTAACAACTTATTTAACCGCTTTTCTTAGAGTCAAAGCGGTTTGCAGATAAGAACACATTACATTCAACTTCTGGAATATATGTTGTAACTGAGGTGAGGGAGAGCTTTCAACAGGGTGGAGGGAAGGAATTAAAAAGGAGAACATAATTACTTTGTTATGAGTGTTACTGTATGTGTTATGTTTCGCTTCCAAAGTGATCAGTGAATAAGTGCGTTTTGAATCTCCTGTGAAAATCAGTTATTTCTGTGGTGGATCAAGTCCTGTGGGAGTGCGTAACATACCATAATTTAATATGGTTACTTACCAAAGGAAGTTGTGATTTTGGAAATCTCATGGTTTTACGAATCAGGCCTTTGTGCTTCTCCTGTTACTGAAGAAAAGTAATTCCTGCACGAATACTGGGGTGATACTACTACAGGAATTTCCATGCCTGTCCTAATATCAGAAACCAGTTTCCCTGTACTACAATATCATATTAAAAATATAAGCTAAACAGATTTTTTAAAAGAGCCTCCTATGTGATGAACATTAATTCCAGTAACATTCTTAATGATCACAGGTCAGTTGTCGAACTCAGAAGTCTGTGCATGATAGCGATAACCATCTTTATCTCCACTCTGTTCAAGTTAATTTCTCTCTACCACAGACTAAGGACAATATTGTAGATAATTCTATCACTTCAGGACACTAAGCCAGGGCTAAAGTACTGTAGAATATCACAGCTAATTTCACTATAACACACAACCGAGGGAGTGTCTGTCAATTATGTTCTGTATCAGTCAGCTGATATATTCTATAGATGCAAAACTACCATGACGACTACCATGACAACTATTTATATGTGGCGACTGGTTAATTGTTGTACCTCAGAAAATCTCAGGAATGAGGCTCTCTGTTGGTACTTGTTATATCATAAGCGGAATAAAGTTTGTGAATACAACTTTTATTTTCAAGTCAGACATGAAAAGTAGAGGCCTAACAAGCAGAAAGTGAATGGCCCATTCTAATCTGCAAGAAAAACAGCCCAGTGGGGAAGATAAGCAGAAACGCAAGCATTAAGGCAGATATAAATCATCTTTCCTCATTATTAAAACATCAATTACCACGGAATGTCCATATCATAATTGTCTTATTAAAATTAATTTTTAAAAATTACAATAATCAATGGAAATCAAGTTTCAAAAACATCAAGAACATTGAGTACAGACTGGATACAGCTAATGTTACAGCATTTACATCCATTTAAATGTCTAGTATTTTAATAATGCACATCTCCATTCAAGAAATATGTAAGTGAACAGAATAAAATTTTTGGAAAATAAAAATGGTTGGGGAATAAAGTTTTAATGCGTAGACCCCTGTATCTAGCACTGCCACTATAAAACCAAGGAAAGCAGCACAAAGTCTGTAATGTGAGACTCCAGGTACAGCAGTGTTATAAAGACCTTGAATATTGGTACCTCTGTGTGCTCTCACGTGGGTCTGAAAGCAGTTGTAATATTTGTATTTCTTCCCACAAATTCCACACTCATACGACCCTGTAAAACAAGACAGGAACGATCATGATGATCAAGTTAAGATCAGCACAAGGATATGTGTGACCAGTTGGCAAGAGAGAAGGGGAAAGTTTAACGCAAGAACAATTCAGAGTATAAGCAAGGGAGTAGCAGGAGCTCAGTGGAGAAAATCAGAAGATGATGCAGCCTCATCCTGCCCATTAGTGCTCATTTACTACTTGAAGTAGCTGATGTTATATACAGCATGGTCAGAAACAACTCATATGAGAATCAACTATGCATGCGACACTATCGCAGAGCACTATACAAACAGGAAAGGAACACATGCCCCACGAAAGTAAGATTTGGCAAATACATGTGTATTTTATAAAATATGTGCATAAGTGTCCCATCTATTCTCCATCCCGAGGAATGCATATACATATCTCTTGTAAAATAGGTAATATATACGTGTATGCCTATTTTTTTAGGCACATATGTCCCTGGGAAATCTTATAAAAAGTCTACCCGAGTGTAAAAATAGCTGATCTACACACTCAAAGTCCCTTGATCAATTACTGTGCATGGGAGCAATTTTATAAAGCTGCTAGAAACATGCATGCTGCACACAGGCATGAGCACAGCAGTGGCGGAGTTAAGATGTATGCACATTTTTATTACATACGCATGCACGCACACAGAAAACACAGTTCTACATGAGAGTTTGCCTGCTGTTGGAGACAGTTCTCAAAGCACATCGGCACTTGCTTTATACTATAGATGTCTTTTTGGACATCCCTATTGGGACTCTGCTATTTTTGTACCTATGTGCAGACTGTCTCTTTCTACAGGGTCTTCCAATGGCCTCTACTACATTAAAGGAAGGAACAGAATGCAGACTAAATATGTTGAAGGTTTTTAAAATCCTGTTTCCTTTAAGCACTTTTAAGTTTATGACACAAAGAAACAAAGCCTGGTTAGTTAAACCTTTTGATAAGTATTCTTTCCAGCAAAACTTTTCTTCATTATTAACGTTTTGTTTCTGGTTTCTTCCACACCACAATTTTACTTATTTTTTAAAAAAATGTAAATTATAAACTATCCTTAAAACTAAGTGGATCACAACCAAACATACATAATGAAAATGTTAGCGCCAATCTTTTCATTTCAAAAATGTTTCTTAATAATTTCCATTACTACTTGCAGTACTGTCTGTGGTTTGCTAGAGAACAGAAAGCACTGAAAAATATTCTGCATCATGCTACAAGTTTCATATTAAGGGTTTCGCTAGTTCCACATGCATACATTAGAACAAACTTGTACCTACCTTGTGCAACAATTCAAAAGAATGCAAGGATAGTCATATCCTCTTATCCAGTATAAACTTTAATTTTGAAGCCAAAGGGGCTGCCAATCTTCCAGATGTTTTCCTTACAATTCATTAGACGTCCTGGGAGCAGTCATACCTTAAACATATGACTATCTTTTGAAAAAACATTTTTGGGGGGGGGCAGGTGGTAGGAATCCTTATTTTTCTAAACTATATGTATTTTAAAGCATGTAGTGTGACGCTGTAGTGCTAAGCCATTCAGAAAAATGGCACATAGTTGTTGAACACTTGCTGCTGTTTCAACATATAGCTGGAGACAGTCAAAAATAGAAAACCTTTTGGATTTAAAGCACATCTGCAAAAATTGCTGATTTTCACACTGACTGTATTTTAAGGAGAGAAGTGAATTTAAAAATGTTCAACATCTAACATAAAATTGGGCTTGAGACATTTTGGTACATTCTCATATATGATATGATATATCTCTACCTATTTTGTCTTCTAACCTACCTGGAGATGGTGTAGACACGTAACTGGCAACCCACTGCCGGATGCTGCCGTTCCGCGGTGGCTCTCTGCTCAGCACTGCTGTAGGTCTCTCCGATGACTCGCCCCCTAGTGTGGTGCACTGATATCATTAGGAATGCAAGAACTTGACTTTATTTCCAAACTGGCATAGTGCAGCTTTTGTCTCTTAACATTATCCCTATATCAGATTAAGATTTTATATCATATTTAACAATACTTAGCAGTTCAAGGTTGTCTTTTAATAAGGTATATTATCCTGCATTGAGAACTCTTAATTCTATGGGATTTCACCTATCCAAACACTGTGAACTTGTAAAATGCTAAAATCTGACCTGCAGTTTTGTTAATAGCATTTGATTAATGGCTGAGGTATTAATTTTTGTTCCAATGAATCAGTGTGCAAGATTTCATGCTTTAGCTACTCAGCATTATAGCATACCTTTCTGAATGACGCTGTGGTCTAATCAACACATATTACAGCAGCAGTACTATCTACAGCCTTGCTTGCTTCCCCTATTAACCCTTTCTTTTTGAAAGCTAGCTGCCATATTGGACCAATTAGTTAAGCAAAATGAACATTAAAACAAGTTGCAGGTGAGGCCCTTCTTACTGAACTTAATCCATTTTTTATTGGCTTTCAAAAATTATGTTCCCTTCATCAGGTCAATAGAAAACGTGTGTGGCTTTTAAGGTTGCATTTCTTTAAGGCAGGGGTCCACAAACGTTTTGGATTGAGGGCCATACCTTACAGATAAACGAAAAGGCCGAGAAATCTGCTCAGTGGGGAGTGGTGTTACAGGTGTGCCTCCTCCCCCCCCCCCAAAAAAAAACCCCTCTCCTTAGACCTCTTGTCCTGTGGCCTGATACAATGGATGCTACTGAATCTCCAGAACCATAGTTTGGAGATCCCTAACACAAAGGGTAACAAATCCAGTGTCTCTCCCTCACCCCTTAGTCCATCATCTCTCCCTCTCTTATCATCAAAAGAACTGTAATGATGGATCAGACCAAAGGTCCATCAAGTCCAACAGTGGCTAATTCAGGTCACAGGTACTTGGCAACATCCCAAAAGGTAGACAGAGACCATGTTTATATGCCCACAGATAAGCAGTGGATTCAAGTCCATCCTAATAATGGTTTATGAACTTTTCCTCCGGGAACATGTTCAAACATTTTTTTAAGCCCAGCTACACTAACAGCTTTTACCACATCCTCCTGCAAAGGATTCCAGAGCTTAATTATGCACTGAGTGAAAAAATACTCTCTCGGATGCGTTTAAATGTGGTCCTTAGAACCTTCATTGTGTCTCCCCTGCTCTAATCTTTGTGCATTTTGAAAAGGTAAACAATCAATTTACTTCTCTCTCTTCCACTCCACTCAGGATTTTATAGACCTCTATCATATCTCCCCCTCAGTCTTCTCTACTCCAAGTTAAACAGCCCTAACTTATTTTGCCATTCCTCAAAGGGAAGTCATTCCATTTCCTGTATCTTTTCTAAAAATATAAAAAAATGCCATACTGGCTCAGACCAATTGTTCATCAACCCAGCATCCCTCTCCCTCCTGCCAGGCCACAGAAGCCTTAAAGAAATATTACTTTGCACTAGCCATGCGGTCCTCCTACCAGACACAGGATGTTGAGTCAGAAGGAAGGCTACAGGGACAGTGCGTTGTGGCATTTAAGTGCAAGTTACATAAAAGTTTCAACTCAGTCAGGAGAGTAGTCTAGCAGAAAATTAACTTCCCAAATAAGGCCAAGCACACTCCAGCACTAAGAAACAACTGTAAATTCTTGTGATTTCCCCTACCCGTACAGTGAATGTTATGGAATAAAACACAGGCTAACATTTTGTTCCCTATAAAATAGTTATTTCCAAGTTATAATGCCCTGTTCAATGTAATTTCAGTTTGTTCAATGTAAACCGCACTGATGCAGAATAGCACGGTATATAAGAGAATGTAAATAAATAAAATAAAATAAAAAACATGCCACTCTCAGCTGGTGTGCCCCAAGGATCTGTCTTGGGTCCACTCCTTTTCTCTCTCTATACCCACTCCCTTGGTGCACTCATCTCCTCCCCTGGCTTTCAGTACCATCTTTACGCTGATGACTCCCAGATCTACCTCTCTACACCCGAAATCTCTCCAGCAATCTAGGCCAGGATCTCTGACTGCTTTTCTGACATTACTGCTTGGATGTCTCACCACTGCTTGAAATTGAACATGGCCAAAACTGAGTTTCTTATTTTTCCCCCCTAAACTCTCCTCTCTATAGATAACTCTCTACTCCGTCTCCTCAGCTCGCAACCTTGGTGTCGTCTGACTCCCCTCTCTCCTTCTCCACATACATCCAGCTGATAGCTAAAACCTGCCATTTCTTTATAACATCAACAAAATAGGCCCATTCCTTTCTGAACACACTACTAAGACACTTATCCACTCTTTAGTCACCTACCGTCTTTACTGTAACCAACTACATGCTGGTCACCCTCTGAATCATCTCTCTTCCCTTCAATCTGTTCAACACTCTGCTGTGCAGCTAATCTTATGCCAGTCTCGTTATGCTCATATTACTCCTCAAGTCACTTCATTGGCTTCCTATCCATTTTCTCATCCAGTTCAAACTTCTCCTACTGACCTATAAATGCATTCACTCTGCAGCTCCTCACTACCTTTCCTCTCTTATCTCTCCCTACACCCCTCCTTGGGAACTCTGCTCTTTGGCAAATCGCTTCTATCGGTGCCCTTCTCTTCTATTGCTAATTCCAGATTTTGCTCCTTTCATCTTGCTGCTCCTTATGCCTGGAACAAACTACGTGAGTCTGTATGCCAGGCACCTTCTCTGACCCTTTTCAAATCCAAGCTGAAAACTCACCTCTTCGATGCCGCTTTCAGATCTTGACTCACCTGATCTCGTTTGATTTTTCTTACCATTCCCCCTAGATGTATCCCATGTCTACAGCTACTGTGTTGTCTGTCTTGACTAGGCTGTAAGCTCTGATGAACAGGGACAGTCTTTTACATGTGTCTGTGCAGCGCTGCGTACGTCTTGTAGCCCGATACAAATGTTCAGAAGTAGCAGTATGTTTTGTGTTATTCATACACTTGTAAACTGAAGAAAAATACACAGAGCATGTGAGTACAAAATAAATAGCTGAAAAATGCAACTTTGTCTTAAGATAAGAAAATCACCAACTTTGTGAAAATTCCTTTTCTGTAATAAATAAATACAATGTAGCATTTTCACAGTTATTTAAAATATTCATATACCACACCAACTTGAACGGTTTACAAGACACATATATAATAACAAAGAAATTATTATATGTTACAAAAAAACAGAACATAAAACAAAGAAGTCACAACACAAATCAAATTAACCATTAAAACCATCAGCCCCCTAAGTATGCCTGCTTAAAGAGATAAGTCTTCAATCTCTTCTTAAAAGTCACCAAATCTGGCATTGTGTGCAGCTCACCAGCTAAACAGCTCTAGTACTCTGGGACACTTACGGAGAACATGTAGACACGAAGCACTAGAAGGTGCATTCTACGATGAGACAGAACTTTCAATAAGCACGCAGATTGGGACAGTAATACATGAGACAGCCTATAAGGCTTCAACATAGACGCCACAGTAACTAGTATAAAATGATGTAGAGCTTTAAATACCAGCATGACCAGGTTATAGGTAACACGTCATTTAACAGGAAGCCACAGTAATTCACGCAAAACTGGCAATATGAGTTTGTATCTGCCCTCTCCCTTAATCACCCTAGCCATCGCATTCTGAAGAGTTTGTAACATTCAACTGACATAGTCAGGCAAACCACAAAATAGCTTAGTTACTCGCCTGTAGGAGGTGTTCTCCGGAAAAAAAATATCAGTCCTCACATATGGGTGACGTCACCGATGGAGCCCGTGCAGGAAACACTCCCTAGCTTTCAGAGAAAGCCTTTGGGAGGACAACCATACATATAACACCAGTATGATGGCATAGCTTAATAAAGCTTAAAAAAGGAAACAACTCCACCAAAAAGGAGGGAGAGTAGTGAGGACGGATTCTTGCTGTTCCCAGAGAACACCTGTTACAGTTGAATAGTTACATTTTCTCCAGAACCAAGCAGGAAGTCATTCCTCAATATGGAATATAGTATTATTTTTGTAAGTTGAAGATTGAACGCATCCTTGTTATATAATAATTTATCACGTTCAAGAAGAAGACCATTTTTGTCATTCCTCAATATGGGACTACCAAGCTAAAGCCTACTGAAAATGCCTGTAAAGAACCCAAAGGGGCAACCAGAAAAAAATGAACTGGGAGAATGGCAGAAAAACGCTGAACAGTTCCGAGCAGAGGCATTAACATCAATTTGACTCTACAGTAGCCTGGAAGGTCAGAAGGACCGGTGGGGAGGAGCTCCATCAATTCCAAGAGGTGCCGGAGTATGGCTTGGCCGAGGTGCTGACACGCCAGGAATCCACATCCAGACAGTAGTGAGCTGTGAAAATGTGAACAGATGACCATGTAGGAGCCCTACAAATCTCTACTGCAGAGAGAGAGCAGAGGTTAGTTACAGAAGCTGCCATAGTTCAGACATTGTGCACAGTGACATGGTGTTCCAAATTGAGCCCAGCCTGAGCATAAGCAAAGGAATTGCAGTCCGCTACCCAAATGAAGAGGACGTGTTTTGAGACAGTGACAACCAGTTGGTTGGGGTCAAAAGAGACGAAGAGCTTGGGGGAGTGGAAGTGGGCTTTAGTGTATTCCAGATAGAAAGTCAGCACTCTCCTGCAATCCAAAGAGTGTAAGGAGGACTCAGCCCTGTTGGCGTGAAGCTTAGGAAAAAAGGTGGGCAAGACCACAGACTGGTTGAGGTGAAAAGAGGAAACCATCTTAGTAAGAAACTTGGGATGAATGTGGAGGACCACTCCATTCTTGTGAAACCTAATATATGGATGCGCTATGAGCACTTGTAACTCATTGCACTCTGCATATAGAAGTGAGAGCTACCAAAATGACAACCTTCCAAGTAATAAATCTGAGAGGGCAGAAGGTGAGCGGCTCAAAGGGTGGAGTGAGCAGCTGGCCATAGACAACACTCAGGACCTATGCCGGCAGCCGGATCAGGGGATGGGACAATAAAAGACCCCTCATGAACCATTCGATGAGTGGATGGGTGGAAAGAGGCTTACCAGCTATTGGATGGTGGTAAGTTGCCAGGGCACTGAGGGGCACTCTGACCAAGTTAGATTTCAATCTAGAGCTAGAGAGATGGAGCAAGGAAGTACCTCTAAAAAGAGCAAGAGAAGGGATCTATAGCCCTGTCCACACACCAGAGTGAAAATCTGCACCACCTAAAAGCATAAGCGCATCTGGTGGAGTCCTTGTGGGAGGAAAGAAGAATATCTTCGACATCTGTTGGCAAGCTGAAGTTTGCAAAAGCTATCCACTCAGCATCCAAGTCATGAGTGATAGAGATTTCAGGTTGGGATGGAAGGGAGTCCCCTCCTCCTCAGTTAGAAGATCAGGGGTATAGCCAAGAGGAATCAGCAGCCTCCGAGAGAGTTGAAGCAGCAGGAGAAACCATGGCTGTCTGGGCCAACGCAGCGCTAAGAGTATCATGGTGGCTCTGTCCGCCTGCAGTTTGAAGAGGGTCTTGGCCACTAATGGAGTCGGTGGGTAAGCACAGAGAAGGCAGTTGTTCCAATCCGGAAGGCATTGGAAGCTATTCGATTGCTGCAGAGGAACCTGGAGAAAAACTGTGTCAGCTTGGCGTTGTGAAGAGTAGCAAAAAGGTCCATGGACAGGGTGTCCCATATCTGCAAGATGTGGTCAGCTATCCGGGTGTTGAGAGATCACTCATGTAGTTTGAGAACTCTGCTGAGTCAATCCACCAATGCATTGAGCTCCCCTGGTAGATAAATTTCCCTGAGTAGCATTTTGTGCATGGATGCAAACTTCCAGAGACAGACTGCTTCCCAGAAAAGGAGACAGAAGCCTGTGCTGCTTTGTTTGATGATTTACAGCATGGCAACCTGGTTCTCCATTTGTATAAGGATGAAATGATTGGACAGTTGTTGCCGGAACACTCGTAGGGAATTGGAAATGGCCTGGAGCTCAAGGAAATTGATTTGATGGAGGTTTCCCACTGTCATCCACAGCCCCTGTGTGCGCAGGCCATTCAAGTGTGAACCTAGCCTAGCTTGGAAGCATCCATGCAGCAGGGCCTGGAAGGGAAGGCCCGCAAGCAGGTGCTCTTGGTCCTGCCACCAGGAGAGGGATTCCTTGAATGGCGGAGTTACCATGATGCTGTCAGAGAGACGTCAGTCGCCTGACGCCACTACGTGCAGAGCGTCCAGAGTGCTTCACACATGTGAAGGTGGGCCAAGGGGATGACATGGACTGAGGAGGCTATGTGACCCAGGAGGCACAGAACTTGTCGGGCTGCGACCAACGAGCAATGTTAGACCTCTTGCGCCAGGGCGGCCGAGAGAAAGGCTTGAGCCAGAGAAGTGTTGAGGAGACTTCCAATGAACTCAAGGCGCTGAGAGGGCTGTAGGTGGGACTTTGGGTAGTTGATGACAAACCCCAGATGCTCCAGCACTTGAATGGTGAGGGTCGCGGATTATCGGACCTCTTCCACCGATGTGCCCTGATGAATCAATCATCCAGGTAGGGGAAGACAAAGATGCCCTGGGTCAGAAGGAAAGCAACAAATGCTTGGCGATAATCGCTAAAACCTAAGGAGCAGAGGGAAAGTCAAAGGGTAGCACCCTGTATTGCTAATGCTGCCAATTGAGCATGAAACAGAGGTACTGATGGTGCTTGGGATGTGTGTGGGCATCTTTGAGATCCAAGGAGCACAGCCAATTTCCCCGGTGGAGATAGGGCAGCAATGTTCCAATGAGGGCAGCAATGTTCCAAAGGAGACCATCCAAAACTTCTCCAGAAGTGACTGAGATTGCGGAGAACCAGAATGGGTCTGTAACCACCGGTCTTCTTGGAAACCAAGAAGATTCACTGAGGATGGGTGACAAAAGTCCCCAGGTAAGTGAAACATTAAATAACTTTACAGCAATAGGTAAAAGGGACAACATTTGGAAAATGGTGTGTATACATGTCCATAGCATGGGAAATAAGATCCCAGATGTTAAGGCTTTAATGGAGGAGGCTGACTTGAAATTAGTGGCTGTTACAGAGACATGGCTCACTGACATCCATGATTGGGATATAATTATACCAGTCTATACTTTACTCAGGAAGGATAGGGTACGAAGAAGGGGAGCAGGAGTAGCACTATATGTAGAAAATAATATTAAAGCTATAGAATTATAGGGCTTAAAAAGGGAGAGAGGAGGCAATGTGGGTTAAACTAGAAAGAGGGAAAGAGAAATTGATTTGCATTGGCGAGATATACAGACCCCCCCCCCTCACAGGGAGAAGTGATGGATGGAGATGAAGACATACACAGCATTGCCAGGAAAGGGGACGTGTTAGTGATAAATGATTTCAATAGGCCAGATGTTGATTGGAACATCCCTGCTGTGGTGTCATCTAGAAGTAAGGAGGCTGCTATGGTTCTCAAAAGAAGTAGCTGAAAAGGTGAAGAAAAAGGGGGAGGCCTTTATGAAATACAAGACATCACATAGAGAGGAAGACAGGCATCTATATTTGGAAAAAACTTAGAGAAGCTAATAAAGTAGTCAGGAAAGCAAAGATACAAAAAGAAGAAATAGCCAATGCAACAAAATGGGGTGATAAGACATTTTTCAGATATGTTAGTGAGAGGAAGAAGGGCAAAAGTGGTATTGTGAGACTCAAGGGTGAAGAGGAGGAATATGTAGAAGCTGATGAGGATAAAGTGGAATTGCTTAACAAGTATTTCTGTTTGTGTTCACAGATGAAGGACCAGGAACAAGACTTCAGAAAACACCCATAAATAGGAACAAAATTGACAGGGATCTCAAACGATTTTCAGAAGACTGTTTGTGAGGAACTAGCTAATCTAAAAGTAGACAAAGCGATGGGATTGGATGGGATAAATCTGAGAATACTGAAGGAACTTGGGGATGTTCTGGCAGCTCCACTGACTGACCTTTTCAATGCCTTTCTGGAGTGGTGCCACAGGATTGCAGAGAGGCACATGAGGTCCTTTTACACAAAAGTGAAGTAAGGATGTTGTTGAACACTAATGGCATGTCTAACCTCTGTGGAGACGAAATTATTGGAAATGCTGCTGAAAAAGAAAATAGTGAGTTTTCTGGAGTCCAATGGATTACAGGATCCAAGGAAGTATGGATTCACCAGGGGAAGGTCTTGTCAGACAAATCTGATTGATTTCTTTGACTGGGTAACCGGGAGGTTAGACTGAAGGAGAGCCCTAGATGTGGTGTACTTGGATTTCAGTAAAGCCTTTGATACCGTTCCACACAGGCGACAAACAAACCGAGCACCCTAGGAATGTACACTAAAGTTACTGATTAAGTTAGAAATTGGTTGAGTGGGAGGCGACAAAGGGTACAGGTAAATGAAACTCACTCTGAGGAGAAAGCGTAGTTACTCACCTGTAACAGGTGTTCTCCAGGGACAGCAGGAAAGCACAGTTACTTACCTGTAACAGGTGATCTCTGGGAACAGCAGGAATAAGTCTTCACATATGGGGTACGTCGGTACCGACGGAGTCTGCGCGGGAACGCTCCCCAGCATCCAATCAGAACGCTTTTGGAAGCATCCCAACACGCCTGCGTGCTGCCTTCCCGCCTTTCCCAACTGCCTCTCCTCAGTTAAGTTTTAAAGCTGAGACAAAAAGAGAGAGCGAGAAAGGGAAAGATAAAAATAGAGAAATGCAACTCCTAGGGGAGGTGGGTGGGCTGTGAAGACTTATTCCTGCTGTTCCCAGAGATCACCTGTTACAGGTAAGTAACTGTGCTATCTCCAGGAACAAGCAGGAATGAGTCTTCACATATGGGGACTCCCAAGCTAAGATGCCTGGAGGAGTCCCAGCATGTTGCGAATCTGAGAGCCATGCTATTTTACCAAAACCCCAGGCATCCTAAGGATGGAGGGTAGGAGTTGAACCAGAAAGATGTGCAGTGGAACAGCTGCACCAAACAGGATGCCTAGATAGGAGTCTCTGTGCAGGTGATATTTAGTGGTAATATTGAGAGCAATAAACCACTATGGACCTCACCTGGTGGTATTGTAAAGGAGTATATGTAGGATCATGTGGATTTGTGAATATGAACTAACAGAATAACCCCAGGGAGTACCTCAATGTAAGGAGAGGTAAATAACTGTGCAATAAACAGGCTGAGGTTAGATCCCTTAGGGTGAGAAGAAACAATCCCAGTGGAACTGGGGTAGCTCAATGAGGTAGGACTTTGCGGAAAACGCGGAAGTCCCTATTAGATAAAAAACTGAAGCTCTTTTGACTTTAAAGAGACATAGTTCTTATAGGAGTAATGAGACATTGTAGCCTCTCATTTTCTGAAGATTCAGAAAGTCCCTCCTAATTGAAAAGGAAAATATATGGAGGGCTTCAGGTGTACCTAAACTGAAGGTCATGGTACAAAAACTCCTCAACTACCACAGGAGTGGTTGATTATGGAGAACCCTAAGTATGCTGGAACTGAAATGGAAAGAGTATCTGTCGGGTCCATAGGGGAATATATATATATGTATGAGTATATATATATATATAGGCAGACAGATCGAAATAGTATATAGACATATCTACCCACTATCATATATTGCAATACATATATATAGATAGGTAAATACAGATGTATCCATCATATATTGCAATATATATATATATGGGCACAGACATGCAGATGTCCATATACATGTACTATATATATATATATGTATATATATATATATATATATATATATATATATATATATTTATATATATATATATATATGTATACATACCCATGTCCGGACATAGGGTATGTGGAGAAGGAAAGATTTATCTAACAACAAGAAGGGAGGTACCTGCTTGAGAAGATATTTAGAGAATCTCTACTTCCTGGTTATGGGTAGGAAGCCCAATGAGTTTTCTCACTGGCAAGAGAAGTCTAGAGTCCTCTAAGAACTCTAGTCCATGAATAACCAGGAATGGAGACCTACCTGGAAAATGCAGAGGATATTTTAAATCTGCAGACAGTAAGTCCAAATCCTTCCATAACTCCAGCAGGTAGCTGGAGAAAAAGATGCAATAAAAATACCATATTTACCCCTAAAGAGGGTAAAAGGGTATGGTGCATTCTTATGCTCAACATGGATTACACCATGAAGAGTTGAGGATGGAAGGAAAAGACAAGACAAGGATTGTCTATACTGAAAGAAAAAGCCATCCCTGGTGAAGGGGTCCCCTGGAGATGTGAAGCAATCCAGGGAATTGGATACTTCTTTAGGTCATCCCTTAATTAAAGGTCTGTGTCCTTTATTTAAGAAGCCTTTAATGGGCAGGGAGAACCCAGTAGGCATGACTTGGTAAAGCCCTTCCTAACCATCTGACATTATGTGCTCTCTAACAAGGCCCCATAGTGCAGAGCTGCTCCGTAGAGATGCAGAGAGCATGTTGCAGGTTAATTAGAAGAAAAATTGTTGTTTAAGAGCCAGTAGGTATCATCAACTACTCCGCCAAGCCCAAGGAATGTGGAAGGCTGAGGATAGAAGGTAAGGTGATGTGTCTGCAACAATAGCCAGAAAAGGTTTTTAAACCGTCTGGGACTTAGTGGTAAGGCCAGAAACCATTGAAACTGGAGAACAAGCCCTGGTAGCTTGGTCAGCAAGTCAGTGGTATAACCAGTAAGAGCCCCTGCAGTTCTAACTATTGATAGGGCAGCAGTAGAATCTTAGGTCCCAAGATTGGGAAAGTAGTACAGACATAAGTAGGAGTGGTAAGACTCCGCTATTGTCTGAGCAGCTGCCAGGAAAACGAAGAATGCAAGGGGGAGACAACTCTGAAGAAAACTTAGGGGCTTAAGGAAAAATCCCCAGTAAGTGGTATCACTCTTACAGAGCAAATGTCTTAGTAAGAGTAGCAGAGTTGAAAAGAAGACTTACGGTGGAGTAAATCTTTGAAGTAATATGAGAGATGCCGATACAGGAGAAAAAGTCAAAGGTAAAGGCATGGCAACCTTATTGACAGCTGTTACTCCTCTGTGTAGGTAGAGGACGAGGAGTAACTATACTACCTGTAAAGCATAATCATCTTAAGAAGCTCTTTGAGCTAATAGTCAGGATGTCTCTTTAAGAGGGACATATGTAAAGTTTAGGATGGAACCGATGTAGATGCTTGCAGTGGTAGGAAGCAAACTACAGGATCTAAACCTCAAACAGGGAAAAAAGGATTCAGGGAAGAGTATCAGCAACCCTGCGGCTGCTGGGTCTGCTGAACCCATTGAGGTTGTGGTTTCCTGAGCCTGGTTGGTTGTTTCCCCTGCCTGGGAGCATCTGTATGATGGGTAGAAGATGGATAAAACCTTCTCCCATTAAGGGAACAAAGCTTACTGGTAGATTTTCTACAAGCTGGGATAGAGGAAGGCATAGACAATCCTCTGAAAGCAATAGTGTCAGTGGTTAACTGAGCAGCCTGGAGTAAAGTCTCTTTATTAAAGAGATTCTCTCCAGTGCAGGGAGCATTTCCCAGTCTATCTTGTAAGCATTTGTCCAAGTCTGAAGCTTGGAGCCAGGCTCTACGTCGTGCCCCTATGGCTATAGCAGAAGTTCTGCTAACAGACTCGAAAGAGTCCAGGGAAGCACGAGTAAGGAACTTAGAAATATTTTGAGCATGATTGACTAGCATAGAAAAATCTGCTCTTTTAGGCTCTTGGAGGAAAGGGGTCAAAAGTAGTAGATCTTTTGTGACTTCCTCAAGAGATAATCCCATATAGAAAATATATGACAGGATTCTTGCTGAAAACATGAATGCCTGGAAAGTTTGACGTCCAAAGGCATCTAAGGTTTTAGCCTCACGACCTGGCAGATAAGAAGAGTGCTTCTTAGTACTCTTAACATGCCTCATTGCTGATTCTACAACAAGAGAATGATGAGGGAGCTGAGGCTTTTGAAAACCTGGAGAAGGGGGCACCTTGTATAGAAGATCCGTTGCCCTAGAAGGTGGGGACAACATTAAAGGAGTTTCCCACATCCTAAATAAGAGATCCTGCAAGGTTTGATGCAAAGGAAACATAACGATCTCCTTTGGATTGCAGGGGATCTGTATAGGTTGTGGATCCCCTGGTGCAGGGTCCTGACCAGGTAGAGAAATGGCAAGTAACTTGGCCATATCAAGCAGGAAAGCTTGAAAAGAAATCTCCCCAGAGGGGAGTCCTCGAAGAAGAGGAGGAAGAACTAGATCTGTTGAAGAACTAGCTCTAGCATCCACCGGTTCATTCAGATTCTGCAGAATAGGAGAGCTGGAGGGGTGGAGGATCGGATTATCTTTGAGAGATAGTTGACGGTACCGCTGAAAACCGGTACCGCAACTCGTCGGTAGCAAATCGTCCATGCTAGGGATCGATTCCAAACTCGGTATGGAAGGAAGAGAGCCAGCTGAAAGGAGCATGGGAGGTACCGACACCGATGATGTCGTCGATACCGGTATCGGGACCGGTACCGACGGTGACACCAATATATGAAGATTAGTCTGTGGCAGCACTATCGGTAAGGAGGTAACCGAGTGTGGCAGACCTTGATCATCGGTAGAATGTCTTCGGTACCGTCTGAAGTCGGTACCGAGACGAGTCGGTACCCAGTCATCCAGACTAGAAATCGATTCTAGACTCGGCATCGAAAGAAGCGAGTCTATCGATGCAGATCTGGAGGGCACTGACACGGATACCAGCATCGGTACCGAGGCCGATGTGGGAAGATCGGTCAGTAGCGGCTCTAGCGGCACCGAAGATACCGAGAGCGCTTGACTATGATCATCGGTGTGGAATGTTTCATCCAGCACCATTGCCGATGGCGGGGTACCAGCACAACTCAAAGCGGGTACCACTACCGGGCATGGCTCAGGTATGTTCACCGAGGTGAAAACCCCGGGAACAACCTGAAACCCCGTTAATGCTTTTGAGGCCGAAGCCTCCCGCCGGGGTTTTGCCAATATGTCCTCGGGGGCAAGCCGAAAGGCATCTCTATGATGTACATGAGATCTACCACCTGAGGACTGGCTAGTCTTTACAGACTTTTGTTTGGTTACCTGATCCTGCGAAAAAGAAGATGTAGCTGGTACCCTCAGGTCTGAGGGGAACGGCGTATCGAGTTGAGCTCGATGCTGAAAACTTCTTACAGAAATAGTAGTGCAGGAGGGACACTCCAGCGGATGGTGTTCAGGTCCCAAACATGGAAGGCACCAATTATGGGTGTCTAAAACTAATTTGGTAGCGCCACAGTTGAAACAGGTTCTAGTGGCTAGTATTTCCATGAGGGAAAGTGGAGAGGCCTAGCAGGCCGAAATCTGTCAGGCACTAAAGAGGAAAAAATTTCCCACAAAAGGAAATGTTTGAAGAGAAAAGAAAAAAGAAAACACCGGCGGTACCGGTGCGTCGAGGGAAGGTAGATGCGACCACAAGAAAAAACAAAAATAAAAGAAGAATTTTCTGCGGTGACAGGACGACATCCTGCCGGCTCCGTGGAAAAACAAAAACTGAGGAGAGGCAGTTGGGAAAGGCGGGAAGACAGCACGCAGGCGTGTTGGGATGCTTCCAAAAGTGTTCTGATTGGACGCTGGGGAGCGTTCCCGCGCAGACTCCGTCGGTACCGACATACCCCATATGTGAAGACTCATTCCTGCTTGTTCCTGGAGATTCAATATTCACATTAAGAGTGACATGTCGACTGATCCTGCGCAGAAGCTTCTCCTCAGCTTTCAAAGAAAGCCTTTGAAAGATGCCAACATGCATGCGTGGTTGCCTTCCCACCCAAGGGTGCCATTTTAATAAGTCATATGACACAGCAAAGACAGCAAAAAACAAATTGGTATGGACAACTCTATGGGAAAGAGGGATGGTTGTAAGGACCGATTCCTGCTGTCTCCGGAGAACACCTGTTACAGGTGAGTAACTATGCTTTCTCCATGAACAAGCAGGAAATCAGTCCTCATATATGGGACTCCCTAGCTACAGTCTAACAACAAGCTGTAGAAAAGACAGAGTCAGTGAGTAGCAGCCGGTGTGTCTGAAGGACAGACTCTGAAAGGACCCCAGTGTCCAGGGACAACCATTACTCCGGTAGCCTGAACACAGATGGGTCAGAGTTGCCTAAATCCCAAAAAGATTATGGAGTATGACCTGGTCGAAAGCACTGTCCCGTTGGGACTCCCTCTCCAGGCAGTAGTGAGTTGCAAAGGTATGGACTGAAGACCAGGTGGCGGCCCGGTAGATGTCTGTCATCGGGACAGAGTGCAAGTTTGCAACCCAGGTCACCATAGCCCTGATGCTGTGAGCCATGAATCGGTGCTCCAGCGGGAGCTTAGCCTTTTCGTAGGCGAGGGCAATGTAGTCCACAACCCAGGTGGACAGGGTCCGTTTGGTCACCACCTCCCCCAGCTGGCTGGGGTCATAGGCGATGAAAAGCTGGGAGAATTTGGGGTGGCCCTTGGTACGCTGCACATAGGAGGACAGGGCACTCTTACAGTCCAGAATATTAAGTATAGCCTCCATGTTGCTGGCTTGAGGCGATGGGATGAAGGTGGGGAGCACCACCTCCTGATTGAGGTGAAAGGAGGAAACCACCTTTGGCAGAATTTTGGGGTGTGTGCGAAGCATGACTCTGTTCTTATAGAACCTTGTATATGGTGGCTCCAACACCAAAGCCTGGAGCTCACTGACCCTATAAGTGGAACTGAGTGCCACCAGGAAGGTGACCTTCCAGGAAAGGTACCACAAGTGGCTAGGGGCTCAAACAGCGGCTGGCTGAGCCGTGTAACCACTACATAAGGTCCCATTCTGCCGGAGGCGGGCAGAATGGGGGCTTGGAGAGCAGTAGGCCCCGCAGAAAGTGGATGACGAAGGGCTGGAGCCAAGAGAGGCTTGCCCTCGATAGGGTAGTGGTGTGCTGAAGGGGCACACAGTTGCAACCTGACTGAGTTGGACAAGTCTGGTATGGGAGAGGTGCAGCAGGAATTGCAAAACTAGCTGCACCATGCAGGAGAAGGGGTCTGCCTGTTTCTCCAATCACCACACGGAGACTCTGCACCACTTGAAGGCATGAGCATGTCTTGTGTAAGACTTTTGGGAGATCAGCAGGACCTCCTCCACTTCCTCCGAGAGATTAAAGGGAGTTAAGGTTACCTGTTCAGCAGCCATGCTGTTAACACCAGAGACCAGTTGGGGTGAAGGAGGGAGCCCTCCCTCCTCAGTCAGCAGCCCCGGGGAGTTCCTGAGAGGGACTGGGGGCTCTGTCACTAGGCAGAGCAGCCGTGGGAACCACAGCTGCCTGGGCCAGCAGGGGGCTACCAGAATTAGCGATGCCCCGAAGAACCTTGAATAGGGTATTGGCGACCAGCGGCATGGGTAGAAAGGCGTACAGAAGATCATCTGACCATGAAATGAGAAAAGCGTCTGCCGCTACCCGGGATGGGTGAGGTTGACGGGAGCAGAAGCAGGTCAGCTGTGCATTGGCCGAGCTGGCGACGAGGTTCATCTGTGGGGTCTCCCAGAGCTGGAATAGCCTGTGGCTACTCTGCAGTTTAGCTGCCATTCATGCTATTGCAGGACTCTGCTTAGCCTGTCCGTGAGAACATTGTCTTAGCCCGGCAGGTAGACCGCTCTCAGAAGCATCCCCTGGCTGGCATATGAGCAGAGGGCTACTGTCTCCTGGCAGAGGGCATAAGAGCCCCTGCATCCGTGTTTGTTCATATAGAACATTGCCACTTGGTTGTCCATCTGGATAAGCACCAGCCGGTGTTGGAGATGGTGGCGGAAGGCCTTGAGCGCCAGGAATATGACCCTGAGCTCCAAAACGTTGATCTGTTGTTGGGCTTTGGGCTAGGACCAGGCACCCTGTGTGCGGAGGATCCCGCATTGGGCTCCCCAATCCAGTAATGAGGCGTTCGTGGTGAAGACCTGCTGAGGAGTGGGGGATTGGAAAGGCATGCCTGTCCTCAGGAGCTGCGTGATCTGCCATCAGCAGAGCGACTCCACCAGAGGGAGGGTCACGTAGACCTTGTCCCGGAGGTGGCCGTGGCCTGCATCCACTGAGACCTGAGGCACCACTGAGCCAACCTCATGTAAGGACGGGTGTTCGGTGTGACGTATACCGTCGAGGCCATGTGACCGAACAGGGGACCAAGCTCCATGCAGGCACAGAGTGTCTGTCCTGAACTTTTTGTAACCAAGGCCATGAGCCGTCCAGCCCTGTCACTGGGCAGGAAGGCCTTCGCCTGCAGGGTATCCAGGTGCGCCCCAATGAACTTCAAGCTCTGTGTTGGGGTGAGGTGGGACTCGGGGTGGTTTATCACAGACCCCAGGTATTGCAGGACACCGATGGTGCGGCCTGTGGCCTGTTGCACCTTGATGGCTGTGTCCCCTCTGATGAGTCAGTCATCTAGGTAGGGGAAGATGAAGGCTCCTTAGAGGTGTAGATAGGCCGCCATGACTGCCAGGCACTTTGCGATCTAGGTGCGGAGGAGAGCCCGAAGGGTAGTACCCTATATTGGTAGTGGTCACCCCCAACTATGAACCTGAGGTACTGTCTATGCCTGGGATGGATGAGGATGTGGGCATACGTATCCTTTAGGTCCAAGGAGCATAGCCAGTTTCCCTGCTGGAAGTATGACAGCAAGGTTACAAGGGACAGCATCTTGAACTTCTCCTTGGGGGGGGGGGGACGACAAGGAACTACCTTGAGTAGAACCTTCTGCCCTGTTGTTGTTGGGGCACTGGTTCAACCATCATGTCTTTGAGCAGACCTGTGAGTTCCTGCAGTAGCAGGGCCTGATGCAGGGGAGTCCTGGGAGGCTCTCCTGGGAAGAAAGGAGGGGGGCATCTGGTCCAGGTGGAGAAGGTGATCCTCTATGACAATCTGAAGGACCCAGGTGTCGGTGGCGAGGTCAACCACCAGTGGGTAAAGTGGGCCAGGCTTCCCCCCCCCCCCCCATTCCCACGGGCTGCTGATTTCCTGGAGGGGAGAGGCTATGCCCAGCAAGTCAAAGTCTCAGCCCGGGATGGGCCTGGGGCCTTTTTGCTTGTGAGGTCGTTGCCCTGATCCTCAGGGACCCTGCTGGGGTCTGAGGTGCCTGCAATTGTTGGTAGCTCAGAGATTCCGGGCCCATCCTGGAGATGGGGGGGGGGGGGGGGGAGTTTCTTCCCTGGGCCTTATGCTTAAGGCCCGAGAAAGGTTTCTTCGAGAGCCAAGTCCTTGTCAAGGTATTTGGCCTCGAGCTCTGCCATGATGTTGCCAAAGAGGTTCTCTCCCAGGCAGGGGACCTCCAGAAGCTTTTGCTAGACCCAGTGCTCATTGTCAGAGGATTGGAGCCAAGCCTGTTTCCTGGTGCCAATACAGGCACTGGCGACCCGGGCCATGGCCTCGAAGTCATCACAGGTGGCATGAGTTATAAACTTTGAGAAATCTGACAGTTTTGCCCAGCGTCTGGAACTTCTGGAGGGGTTCCCCGGAGAGGGCGGCGGAGTAGCCCTTTAGCTCCTTTATGGTGTCTCGAGGAATCTTCCCATGTTGAGGAGGTATGCCTGGACCCAGCAGCCCAGCATAGAGCCCTGATAGCATTTTCTGCCGAAAGCATCAAGACTCTGGGCCTCCCAACCAGGAGTCGTCGAGGAGTGCATCTTTTGGCTTTGAAGCAGATGCATGGCTGACTTGACCACTATGGAGTTATGTGGTAATTGGCTCCTGCAGAAGCCAGGGCTCAGGCGGACCTTATACATGAGGTCGAGCCAGGAACCAACTATGGGTACCGCAGCCGGTGTCTCCCATATATGGAGGAATGAGGATCACTGGGGGGGTAAGTCGAATTGGAGGATTTTGAGATCCTCCGACTGAGGGTCGGCTACCGACTCGGTGGTGAAGGCCAGAGCTTAGGCTATGTCCTGCACGAAATCAAGGAAGGCCTTGTCCTCAGGCGGGGACTGACACTGGGCTCCTGATGATGACGGGAATGATGGAAGGTCTCGATGCCTCTAGATGTCCAAGGAAGTGTCATCCTCGGATTCCCAGTTGGAGTTGTCGGAGGTAGAATTGACGATTGAACAGAGGCTCGTGGCCGGAGCCACGGTTCCTGTCCAAGGAGGATCAGGATGACCTCCATTGGTGATCGGCCAGGCAAGGGAGCTCTGGAGGATCAACTTGATGCTGCGGTTAATCCTCGAGGTCAAGTTCCCAGTGTTTTTTGCAAATGAACCAGCGGAGCCGGACAGTGCTGCATGCTGAGTGGCCAAGGAAGCAGACAACCTGCGCTCCAGCACCTCGATCCTGGTCTCCAGCCTGGATGGGGTCACAGCAGTTGGCACAGCGCCAGCGGAGGAGGAGAATCCCTGGTGGGGATGTCCGTGGGGATCTGGGGACAATCAGCAGAGTTCATCAAGTCCTTTCGGGGAAGTTTTGGCAGCGGCTCCTGCTCCGACACCTCAGTCCTCCTCCAGGGGTTCAGGGATTTGGCGGAGGACTTATCCGCCTTCCCCCAGTCTCATTTGGAGTCCTGCGAGGCTCTCTTCATCTTCAGGATCTGCATCAGGGACACCTGATCAGAGAACTCAAGGCCCCAACTGGTGGCCGTGGAGTCACTGCGCAATCCCAGGGTCTTGGACTGGGTCCTAGAAGGGGTTTCTGAGAAAGAGTCTGACCTGAACATCCGGTCGTGCTTCTCCTGCCTGCTTTTGACTGCTCTGGGGGTCAGCCTCTTGCAAGACTCGTAAGTCTCCAGGTCGTGGTTGGACCGAGGCAATAGAGACAGCAGTCATGTGTGTCAATAGAAAAATTACTGGAACACCGATCACACTTTTTAATGCCGCTGGCCATCGGGGGAAAAAGGGACCCGGTAAGGTTGAAGACCTGAGGAACTGCCAGTGGGAAAAGGGCACGAATCATGCTGGAAAGAAAAATTCATGGGCCCGAGAACACAGTGCCGAGGCAAGCAAACCCGGCGCGGAAAAAGGACCAGAAACGGCCGGAGAGAGAGAATTAACTCGAAGAGAAAAAAATTCAACTTTTTCCGGGGAATCAGACACATGTCAGCTGGGTTCCATGGAAAAAAAAGAGACTGAGCAAGATGGCACCCTTGGGCAGGAAGGGGACGATGCCTCTGTGGTGGCATCTCCCAAAGGCTTTTTTTGAAAGCTGAGGAGATGCTGCCGCACAGGCTCTGTTGGCGCCAACGTCACCCTTATGTGAGGACTGGCTTCCTGCTTGCTGCTGGAGAAGGTGGTTACCAGTGGTGTGCGCCGCAGGGATCTGCCTTTGATCTGATTCTTTTTAACATATTTGTAAGAGATATTGCTGAAGGGCTGTCGGGTAAGGTTTACGTTTTCGCAGATGATACTAGAATCTGCAATAGAATAGACACCCAGGAAGGAGTAGATAACATGAGGAAGGATCTAGCTGAGCTTGAAGAATGGTCGAGAATTTGGCAGCTGAGATTTAATGCTAAAAAATGTAGGGCCATGCATGTGGACTGCAATAATCCAAGGGAGCGGTACAATGTAGGGGGTGAAGTACTTCTGTCCACAAAAGAGTGGGACCTGGGCATGACTGTGTCTGACAATCTTAAGGTAGTCCACGATCTTAAGGTAGCTAAACAGGTAGAAAAGGCGACAGCGAAAGCTAGGAGGATGATTAGGTGCATAGGCAGAGGAATGGCCAAAAGAAAAAAAGGAGGCGATAATGTTTCTATATAAGTCTTTGGTGCAACCTCATTTGGAGTATTGTGTGCAATTCTGGAGACCACACCTTCAAAGGGATATAAACAAGTTGGAGTTGATGCAGAGGGTGGCTACTAAAATGGTTAGTGGTCTTCTTTATAAAGTATATGAGGATATACTTAAGGATCTTAATATGTATATGTTAGAGGAAAGGCGGGATAGAGGATATATAATAGAGACATTTAAATACCTCCGTGGCATAAATGCACAGATGGAGCACCTTTTTCGATTGAAAGCAAGCTCTGCTACGAGGGGACATAGAATGAGAGTGAAAGGAAATAGACTCAGGAGTTATAGGCAGAAATATTTCTTTATGGAAATAGTGGTAGATGCATGTAATAGTCTCCCAGTAGAGGTGAGGACAGTATCTGAATTCAAAAAATCATGGGACAAACACAGGGTATCTCAAAAGGAAAAAAGGGAACTATTGAAGTAATATATATGAAAGGGCAGACTAGGCAGGCCATGTGGTCGTCTTCTGCTGTCATATTTCTATGTTTCTAAGAGGAGAACCCTCTTCCTACTTGAGATGGTGGAATGAGTTCCACAGTCCAATTTGTTAAGAGAGTCTGGATCTCCTGCTGGAGAAGCACGTGGTGGTGCTGCTGGATAAGGTACACTGTTGGAAAGAAGGTGGGAGGAAGCTGTTGGAAATGCAGCCGGTATCCCTTGCGGACCACCTGGAGGGCCCAGGTGTTGGAGGTTACGATGGGCCACCTGTGGGCAAAGTATACCAGCCACCCCCCACCTGAGGTGGAACAGAGTCTGGAACAAGAAGACAAGCCATGCTCCTCATGCAGGAGTCAAAACCCCCCACCAGGATGTGGCTTAGGGGCCTTAAGCTGGTGGTACTGCTTCTGGCCCTGAGGCTTAAGCTGTTGCCCCTGTTGGGGTTGTTAGTACGAATGGTATGGGGTGTACGTACCATAGTACCTTTTCTTCTTTGGGTAAAAAGGCTTTTTACCCAAGGCCTTCTTTTACGTGGGGTCAGCAGCCTCTCTCGAAAGGCAGGTCATGGTGAGTTGCTCAATCTCCAACTCAGCAGCCTTCTCCGTCATAGATTTGCTGAAGAGATTCTCACCTTAGCAAGGGACATCGGCCAACCTGTCCTGAACCTATGACTCCTGGTCCAAGGACTGTAGCCATGCCAAGCGGCAGGCACCGATGCCCACTGCAGCCACCCTGGCCATGAACTCTTAGCTGTCGTAGGCAACCCTGGTGACGTTTTGGAACACTTTAGTTTTTCCCACCAGGCTCCTAAAGTGCTTGAGATGTTCTCTGGAAAGACCTGTGGAGAGCCCAGCCAGCTCATCTACTAAGTCTTGCAGGTACATACTGATGTACAGTTGGGTATGACTGGATTCTGGGCACAAGCATTGAGCCATGATGGCACTTTCTGCCAAACCTGTCCATGGTGCATGCCTCCCAACCCGGAGCACCGAGGACTGCTTCTTGTAACTTTATTCCAGGGCATGGCTGATTTCACCACCATGGAGCTGTGAGGCAGATGTGCCTTTTCAAATCTAGGGCTCTTGTGCACCCGATAGAAGGAGCCAAGATGCCTGCTGACCATCAGCACCATAAGTCGTGTCTCCCACATTCGAAAAAGAAGCCTTTCAAGAATGGGGTGCACTGGCACCATGATGTCTCCTTTGGGGGAACCAGGTACTGGAGAATCTCTAGTTCCTCCACTCGAGGGTCCTCCTCTGCCTCTATGGTGAAGGGAAGAGCCTTTTCCATGTCCTGAATGAACTCAAAGAAGGAGAGCTCTTTGGGGGAGTCCTCCTGCGCTCTAGTGGGGGTGAGGGATCGGAGGGAAGATCATGGTGCTGTACAGTCTCCAGAGATTCTTCCTCAGTATCACATTCTGTGTTGGTATCTAAGAATAACTCGAAGTACCTCCCCGACTGATGCCCCAGCGATTGTGCTCGGACAGGGATAAGGGAATCCGACACCGATGGGCTCGGTGGCAATACACGGTGTCGAGTGGGAGCGAGAGCATACACAGGAAGTGCTTGAGATGGTAAATGTCTTCAAAAAGGGTTTTAGATCAGCAGGTGCCATCACCGTTATCGAAGAACCGCAGATGACTGGCTCCTTGGGAGTCTGCTGAGCCATGAAGGCCACGAGGCTATGCTCCAATACCTGTGCCCCTCTATGTGAGAAACGAGGTATCTGATGCCAGCGGAAATGGCGCCACAGCCATCGGCACCAATGCTGGCTCCCTCAGTAGGGACTCCTCGATGGAAACAGCCTCGGGAGTCCCATGCCGGCCCTCCCAGGCCTCAGGAAGCAACTCCTCCCACCGAGGCAGCTTGGAGGGCTGCTTCCAGCTCTCGCCCTCGGAATCGCATTGAAGGCTGCGATACCGATGTCCGTAGGGTTTAGCTGAAGACCGTTCCTTCTGGAGGCGCTCCTCTTCAAGGGGACAGCCGCCGTTCTGGTGCCCCGGACACCTAAAATGAGCCCAACCCCCGCGTGAAGCTGAAGTCTCGGTGGGGGCCTTAGAGGGCCGTCAAAGCCAGAGTTGATGCCTTGGAACCAAACAGCGATTCATGCTGTCATTCCCAGTTCTTAAGCCCTTTGTGTGTCACCTGTAAACAGAGAGGGCAGGCAAAGGACCTATGGTCGGGCCAGAGGCATTGAAGACACCAGATGTGGCGGTCCATTATGGAGATGGTCCAACCACACAAGGCGCACTTCTTAAAACCACTGGGCAACTTTGATATGTTCGGTAAGATGGCCTAGGCAACCAGGGGGGGGTGCAAGAGAAAAAACCCATGTACCAGAAAACAAAACCCTCAAATAACACCGAGGCACAGATGCTTCCAGAGTCAGACAGGAAGCCACCGAAAAAACACGCAACTTGAAAAACAGAAAAAAAGACTGGACCAGGCAAGAAAAGTCAGCTAAATTCTGGGACACAGACAGACGTCTGGAGGGCTCCATGAGAAAAGAAGGAGGACTGAGGTAAGATGGCTCCTTCAGGTGGGAGGACAGGCATGCATGTGTGGTCAACCTCCCAAAGACTTCCTCCAAAAGCTGCAGAGCACTTCCCGCACAGGCTCCATTGGTGACATTACCCTTATGTGAAGACTGATTTCCTGCTTGATCCCGGAGAAAAACGATTACTATAGTCAACTGGATTAAGAACCAGCACCTGAAACACTGCTTGTAAATTGTATTCTGATATGTAAAGTTCCAGCCACCTAATCATACTCAACAGCTTGAACTCAGGGCTGCATATCCAAGCGAGAAAGCGTAGTTACTCACTTGTAACAGGTGTTCTCCAGGGACAGCAGGAATCAGTCTTCACTTATGGGTGAATTCGGCACCGACAGAGCCCGTGCGGAGCAAATCCCTAGTTTTCAAAGAAAGCCTTTGGGATTGCTGCTACTTATGCGTGGTCCTCTTCCCGTCCAAGGGTGCTATTTTGCTCGGTCAGTTCCCTTAGCTCGAGCCCTACCAAGCAGATGGCAAGGGAAGGACAAAAATCCAGCAAATCATCAGGGAGGTGGAAGGGTAGTGAGGACCGATTCATGCTGTCCCTGGAGAACACCTGTTACAGGTGAGTAACTACTCTTTCTCCAGGAATGAGAAGGAAGTCAGTGCTCACTTATGGGACTCCCCAGCTACAGGCTACAGAACCTGTAACCAAAAAATGCCTCCGCGAGGCCGTGAGCAGAAGCCGATGCCCAAAGGAGCCTGAGTCCTCGGGGCAAAGCCCTCGGTAGCCGTGAAGAAGGGTCGGAGGGCAGGAGCTGCTTATACCCCGAACAGATTATGGAGTACAGCCTGGCCGAAGGCGCTGACCCAGCGGGATTCATCTCCAGGCAGTAGTGAGCAGCAAAGGTATTGGTGGAAGACCAGGTAGCTGCCCAGCTGATGTTCATCAGGGGCGAAGGATCCTGCTGAGTCTGTTCGCCAGGACATTCTCCAGCCCCAGAAGGTAGGTTGCCTTGAGGGATATCCTCCGTTGGATAGCGAAGGAACAGATGAGGACCTCTTCCCGGCAGAGGGAGCATGAACCCATGCATCTCTCCTTGTTGACGTAGAATATCGCCACGCGGTTGTCGGTCTGCAAGAGAATTTATTTATTTATTTATTTTTATTTAACAGTATTTCTAAACCGCCTTATCTTAATAATCAAGGTGGTATCACAGCAAGCAATCAGGTAAAGTGTGTGTGTTGTACATGCAGTGAGGATAAAACTTAGTTGTGTGAGGGATGTGTTGGGTGCTTGATTTGTTTGAGCTATATACAGGGTGGGCTATTTACAGTGGTGCTAGAATCATATTTTATATATATTCAGTTGTTTGGGAGGATTGGAGTGCTGTTATCCATTCTCTTAGGTTATGTGATGTGACCATAGTGCTCCTCAAAAGCCCTCAGGGCCCACCGAATCGGCCAGAGCTCAAGCAAATTTATCTACTGATGAGACTCCTCGGGCAATCACTGCCCCAGCATGCACAGCAGGTAAGCATCTGTTGTCAACACCGAATCATGCTGTGGGGCCTAGAAGGCCAGCCCCCAAAGGAGGTTGCAGGACTTTTGCCACCAGCTCAGGGACAGGCGGAGGTCGGGAAGGACCCTGACGGGGTCCCTGAAGTGACCGAGGGACGGGCTCCTTTGGGCACTGAGGCATCACAGAGCTGTCCACATGTGAGGCAGGCATGGGAAACCACATGCACGATAGAGGCCATGTGGCCCAGGAGGCGTAGCGTGGTCTGTGCTTTGGATCCGGGCAGCCAGAGCTTGGAGGTGGTTGGAGCGATCCACTAGTAAGAAGGCAGTCGCCCACTGAGTATAGAGGCGCGCCCCGATGAACTCGAATGCCTGCACCGGCTCGAGGTGAGACTTTGGGTAGTTGACCAAGAACCCCAAGCCCTCTAACAGAAGGATTGTGTGCAACACTGCTCGCCGGGTTTCCTCAACTGAGGAGCCCGAGACGAGCCAGTCATCAAGGTAGGGAAAGACCGGCACGCCCTGACGCCTGAGATGGGCCGCGACCACAACAAGGCATTTCGTAAAGACTCATGGGGTGGACGCAAGGCAGAAGGGGAACACCCTGTACTGGAAGTGCTCTCCCTGCACCCTGAAGTGCAGATACTGCCTGTGCTGGGGGTGGATTAAGATATGGGCGTAACCGTTCTTAAGATCCAAGGAGCATAGCCAGTCGCCCTGCCAGAGGAAAGGCAGCAGAACACCAAGGAATAACATCTTCTCCCGCAACAAGAACTTGTTTAGCTTCCGGAGGTCGAGGATGGGCTACAGACACCCCCCCCCCCCCCCGGTCTTCTTCGGGACAAGGAAGTACCGGGAATAGAAGCCCCGACCTCGAAGGTGCGGGGGAATCTTCTCAACTGCCCGTTGAGCAAGGAGAGAGAGAAGTTCCCACTGCAGTAAAACCTGGTGCGCGAGGAGTCGAGGAGGCTCCGCCAGGGAGAAGGGAGGTGGGAGCCTGTCGAAGTGAAGGAGATAGCTGTCCCGGATAACCTGGAAAACCCAGGTGTCTGAGGAGATGGAAGCCCACAACGGGGCAAAATAAGACAGGCATCCCCCCACTGGCTGCTGCGTAACCAGAGGGTGAGGGGCTATGCCGATGGCGTCAAAACCCCTACGTGGGACTTCCGGTGACGTCACCACCACGATGGCTGCATAAGCCGTAAGCTCCGACGGGGATAGCGCAAAAAGAGCCCTGAAATAAGGTGTAAGCCCTGCTGAGCAACCCGACTTGAACCGCAAGAGCGACGTGAGGGGTCGAAAGCAAAAATTGTGTGACTTGATGGCAGGAAAGAAGTCTGGAATGGACTTAAAAACCTTCTCCTTCAAAGGGGGAGTAGGAGTGAAACCACAGGTCAGCAAGATGGCGGCAAGTAGCGGTGAGGCCGGAGAGGCGGGAGACGGAGGAGCCGCGAAAAGTACCGCCGGTGAGATACAGAGCCTGCGCGAAGACCTGCAAAGCTGGTTTGAATCAAAATCTGAACTAACTACCTTTAAGATGGAGGTTCAGAGCTGGTTTAAGGAGTTAAAGGGGGATATGCTAACGCTCTGAGCCCATCTGGAGGAGCTGGAAAATAGAGTCGATGAGCATGAGGAACAGCTCGGCGCTACTGCACAACGTACCAACGCGATGGAGGAGGTGCATGGTGACATTTTAAGACCTTGAGAATAGGTCCCGCCGTTCGAATATTCGGATACGTGGCCTCCCGGAGGGGGAAGGAGCAGTCAACTATGTCGCTCTAGCGGAAGAGTTTTGTGGTGCTGTATTGAAGGTGGCCGATATGGAAGTAGAGGGGGTGTGCCTCAGAGTGGACAGGGCCTGCGGAGGGAAAACAGAGCAAGAGACATTGTTTGTTGCCTGCATGAATATCGGTCAAAAGAACTGGTGACCAAGGCGGCTCGGAAGCTGGGAAAAATTAACTGGCATGGGACCGATGTGGAAGTGTTCGCTGACATATCCAGCATAACCATGAAAAAACGTAGGGAGTATCAGCTGGTGACGCGACGCCTCCGGGAGGAAAATGTGCGATACTGGTGGTTGTTTCCCGTGGGGTTACAGTTCACCATTAACACTAAATCCTATGTGGCTCATACGGTGGAGGCGGCGATGTCAGGCCTAAAACAAGCGGGATGGTCAAATCTCCCGACGACCCCACCAAGAGAGCAGGGAGCGAGAGAGGAGGGAGACCTCCCTAAGAGTTCGCAGACGAGATGGAGCAGAGTGTCGGGCGGAGGCTGCGGAAGCCGAGACCAGCACTGCCGACTGGAGAGTCGGCCACCTGAATTCCTGACTATTGGCTTGGCAGTCTGGCTATTCGTTATGGGCAAATCTGTCGGGTCTGTAAGGAGGGTGTGGGGAGGGTTTGCTGCAGAGGGCACCTGGAGGGTGGTATATGTGTGTTAATATGCTGCCAATATGATATGTTTGGTTAAAGGATTTGTTGCTGTTGCAGGTTTGTTTTTGGACTGAGAGTGGGTTTTGGGGCGGTGGAGCCGGGTGAGGGGTTGGAGTTTTTTGAGTGGACAAGCGGGGAACTGAGTAGCTTTATCTTGTGGGGAATTTATATGAGGTGTGTAGGGGAGCTGTCCTGGTCTGACGTGACCTGGAAACGATCTACTTGATGGATCGGGGGAAAGGGGAAGGGGGTTGGAGGGGAGTGGGGGGAAGGGGAGGGGAAGGAAGGGTTGGGGGGAGGGGGATGGCTGGGAGGAGGGATGGGTGGGGGGGCGGAGGTGGTTCTGGCATCTGGAGTAGTGGGGAAAAGATTATGGCTGCGCTTAGGCTAGTGACTATAAATGTTCGGGGTCTGAACTCCTTCTATAAGAGGCAAATGCTCTTTAAAGAATGTAATAGATTGGAGGGGGATGTAGTTTTTGTTCAGGAGACACATTTGCTCACCAAAGATGAAGGTCGCATGAGGCACCCCCGGTTCCCCCAACAGTATTTTGCCTCCAATAAGTTGGAGAAGAAAAAGGGGGGAGTGGGGTTATTGTTGTCCAGTAAGATACTGGGGAAGGTCGAAGAGGTGTTTAGGGATAGGGGAGGGCGTTATGTGATTGTAAAATTAAGATGGGGAAGACAGATGTATACTTTGGTTAGCTTCTATGCTCCCAATACTGATCAGGCGGCTTTCTTTGGGGATCTACAGGATGTTCTAGTACGCAAGGGGGAGGGGCAGTTAATATTGGGGGGTGGATTTTAATGTGGCTCTCAATCCCTTAGTGGATACCTCTAGGGGGGCATCGTCCGTGACCAGAAAGCATAGGCTCCGTTTGAAGCGCATGATGGAAAACTTGGAGGTGGTGGATGTATGGCGAGAGGCGCATCATGGCTGGCGGGACTATTCCTTTTTCTCCTCCGTGCATGGGGTTTACTCCAGGATTGACATGTTTCTTATTGATAAATCCGTGATGGCCGGAGTGGAGAATTGTGACATACAAGAGAGAACATGGTCGGACCATGCTCCCGTTACCTGTACTTTACAAATAGGGAATTCGAGTCCAGCAAAGCGGTGGTGGAAGTTGAATGAATCCTTGTTAGAGGATGTGGAAGTAGTGAAACAGGTACGGAGAGAGGTGGAGGATTATCTGCTATTGAATGATAATGGGGAGTGTTCCCCGGGAGTTGTATGGGACTGTTTGAAGGCGGTGGTGCGAGGGAAGCTGATAGCTATAGGGGCTCATAAAAAGAAATTGAGATTGCAAAAGCAGTCGGAACTGTTGGCCTTGATTGGTGAGTTGGAACTTCGGCTGAAGCGTGGGTCCCAAGATGTGTCAGTGAAAGGGCAGTTGAAGACGGCACAGTTGGAATTGAGTGAGTTGCATATGCAGGAGATCCGGCATAAATTGAATTTATTGCAGCAGAGGTTTTTCTTATTTGGCTTCCTTTTTGTCAAATATCTTACTGACGGCTCTGAACCCCAGTCACACTCGAATAGCTCGTCCTCAAATATGTAAAACACCAAACAGGTTTCTCCCCCATTTAACTTCCTATGTATATAGATACCCTCTCTCTCCAAGTTTCATTCCCTGTTCAATGTAATGACCAGACATTTGTATATTGTCGGATGTTGTTGTTCTTTGTAAACCGCGCTGATCATAAATAGTGCGGTACAGTATATAAGAATTGTAAATAAATAAATAAGGCGGGTAGGTTGTTGGCACGTCGGGTCAAAAAATTGGCAGCTAGGAACGCTATAGTGAAAGTGAAGGGGAAGGACGGCAAATTGATGTGGCTGGGGAAGGAGATAGAAGATAGGTTTGTTCAATACTACCGAGAGCTATATACACCGGAGACCATAGTGTTGGAGGAGGCGATAAGGGTTTTTTTGGATACAGTCCGGCTGCCTTGTTTGACTAGGGTGGAGTCGGATGGTTTATCAATTCCTACTGGGGAGAACGAGGTTCTGACAGTGATTAAAGGCCTGCGGGCCCACAAGACCCCGGGGATGGATGGGTTTTCTAACCGATTTTATAAAGTTTTTGCAGGGTGCTTGGTCGGGCCTCTAGTGAGAATGTACAATTCTTTTAAGGGTGACAGTATCATACCAGCCTCCATGCGGTTGGCGGGGATCAGTATTTTGCATAAGGAGGGGAAGGATCCCTTAGAATGTGGCTCCTATAGGCCTATTTCTCTTTTGGGCAGCGATTTCAAAATTTTTACCAGAGTATTAGCCAACAGGTTGCTCCCGTATTTGGGGAAGTTGGTACACCCTAATCAGTCCAGGTTTGTGCCCGGGAGATACACCTCGGACAACATTAGGAGAATGTTGAATTTAGTATAGCATGGTGGTAGAACAGGGGCAGAGATGGCCTTGTTAGCGGTAGATGCTGAGAAAGCATTTGATAGGGTGAGCTGGCCTTTTCTTTTTATGACATTAGAGCGGGTGGGGATAGTCGGGCCCTTTCTAGATTGGGTGCAAGTTTTGTACCGAATGCCACTAGCCTGCCCAAAAATTAATGGTTCTACCACCCAATCTTTTGAATTGCAAAGGGGGACGAGGCAGGGGTGCCCACTTTCCCCCCTGCTATTTATACTTGCCATGCAACCGTTGGCCCAGAGGATAAGGGAGTGTGCGGAGGTAAGGGGGATAGTAGTGGGTGAGACTCATCATAAGATCTCCTTATTTGCAGACGATGTTTTGTTTTTTGTTTCCGAACCCTTACGATCCTTTCCGGCGATTCTGGAGGAATTGACCAAATATGGAGATCTGTCAGGGTTTCGTATGAACCCCATGAAGTCCGAAGTGCTGAATCTCACCATCTGCAGGGAGAAAGTGGACGGGTTGAGGCAGGATTTTCCATTTCGGTGGGCCAAAACTAGTATTCGGTATCTTGGGGTGCAACTCACTGGCCAGAGCCAGAATCTGTTTATGGAGAATTATTTACCAGCTCAGGGTAAGGTGTTCCGAGAGCTGGAGAGATGGGGAACATATGAGATCTCTTGGCTAGGTAGAATAGATTTAATTAAGATGATTTTGGTTCCTAGGCTCTTATACTTATTTATGAACTTGCCAGTGGAGGTTCCGGCAGCATATTTGAGAAGGTTACAGGACAAGCTTATGCTATTTGTCTGGCAGGGAAGGATACCTAGGGTAGTCAGGAGCATATTGTATACGCATCGCCGCTTGGGAGGTATGGGGATGCCTCAGTTGGGAAGATATTACGAGGCGGCTAGGGTGCGAGCGGTTTTTGAATGGATACTGCGGGATACGGCTGAATGGGTGGACCTGGAGCAGCAAGGGGTAGGGTCGGAGAGACGTTTATCTAATATTGTATGGGTGAATGAGATGGGTGATGTGGGGAAAGGGGAGGGGAACCCTTTTGTAGCGCTCACACTACGTTGCTGGTTGAAATGGCGTACTCGGTGGTATGGTCACCGGGGTTGCTCTAAGTTTACGCCCTTGCTGGATAATCCGGATTTCCCTCCGGGGATGTATGATCCTACGTTTAAACGGTGGGCACGTCAGGGGTTAGGCCATGTAGGGCAATTTAAAGAAGGGGAGGTCTGGGTGGGCTTTGAAGATCTGCAGAGGGAATTTCAGGTGATGGAGGGAGATAGGTATCAATATGTGCAAGCACGTCACTTTTGTAAGAGTTTAGGGGGCAGGGGAGGGGGAGTGCAAGGTGATGTTATTGATGGGTTGGTTGAGGGTGGGGTGATCAAGGGGTTGATATCGAGGCTGTATGGGCTAATGGAATCAGTGAATAGTGGGGAGTGGGCCCATAAAAAAGCATAGGAGCGGGACTTACATGTGTGTTGGGATGATGAACAATGGGAAGTAGTTTGTAAAGGGATGATTAGAGGGGTACTCTCTAGTTCTATTTTGGAGCATAATTATAAGGTGCTCTATAGGTGGCATTTGATGCCCCAGAGGTTGCAAAAATGGCAAGGTGGGTTGGGTTTATGTTGGAGAGAATGTGGGGAGACGGGATCCTTTATGCATATTTGGTGGGATTGTTCTAAACTCCGGCCCAGGTGGGGTGAGGTGGCGGAGTGGATTGGTGCGGTTTTGGGGGAATGCATAGCCTTTGGTCCCTGTTTGGCCTTGCTGAATGTGGGAGAGGGACGGAAATGGTGTAAGGTGGTGTGTGGGGCAATGAGACAGTTGATTGCGAGGAAATGGAGGGTAGCACACCCACCCACTTTAGAGGAAGTCCAGCAGAGAGTTGCGCATCTTTCCTTGATGTACCGCCTCACAGCCCTTCGGCAACAGAGGTTGGTGAGTTTTCAGAGAATATGGAGCCCTTATTTTCGGTGGATTGAAAGGGGGGTGACATCCCTGGACCCGGGAAGGCAGGGGGGAGGGGAGACCTCAACATTGTAGTGGTCAAAATTCTAGTATTTTAGTCGCTGGGTGATTTAGGTTTGGTGTTTAGAAATAGAAGGGTGGCTGTTGGAGATTAGTGTGATGCCGGGATGGAATGTTTTACATTTTTATTCTGCTTATTGTTATTATTCTCATTGTTAATCTTATTACTATTATTCTTATTCCTATTATTCTATTACTGCTACTAGCCTCTGGGGGAGATGTGGGGGGGCTGGGGGGGAAGGGGGGAGTGGGGGGTGGGGATGTTTAACCATGTACAAGAGTTATTGTGCCTTTGAGCTTTGTTAGCATGCGCTAGTGATGTATAAGAAGCTGTGTGCTATTGTTGTGTTGTTTGATGTGTTGAGTCTTCAATAAACATTTAATGGAAAAAAAAAACCCTACGTGGGTTGTGGAGGGGCCAGAGCTTTTGCTTTCAACCCCTTGGGCTTGCGATGCCCTTGACCGGATTTACCGTATGCCAGGGTGCTCGGCATGGGGATAGCCGGGTATGGCGGGTAGCCCCGGTACTGGAGGCCCTTCCTAGGGAAGAAGGGCTTTTTGGCAGGTGCTTTTTCCAGGGCAGAGTGGCGGTCTTGCATGAGAGAAGGGTTTTGGTGACGAACTCAGTCTCTATCTCTGCGGCTTTATCCTCCATCGGCTTGCCGAAGAGTTGCTCGCTGAAGCAGGGAACGTCCAGGAGCTTTTCCTGCACCCACTGCTCCAAATCTAAGGATTGGAGCCATGCCTGGCGGCGGGCCCCGATGCCTGCGGCCGCCACCCGAGCCGATGTCTCGAATCCATCGCAGGCGGCTCAGGAGAGGTATTTTGTGCCAAATCTATTGAGGGGCTCGCCCTCGAGGCCCGTGGAGAACCCTCCGAGCTCCTTGGCCAAATTGCTTAAGAACATACCCTGTATAGTTGGTATGCTTGAATGTGACAAATGAGTATGGAGCCTTGGTAGGCCTTGCGGCCCAGGGCATCAAGGGCTCTCGATTCTCGGCCAGGCAGTACCGACGAGTGCAATTTTGGGCTCTTCTGCTTTCTCACAGAAGACTCCACCCTCATAGAGGTGTGGGGAAGTTGTGTCTTCCTGAACCCCGGCCCACGTTGCACCTTGTACATAGTATCAAGGCGTTTGCTCACAATGGGGACCAAGATGGGGTCCTCCCACATGCAGAGCAGCAGCCGCGACAGAATAGGAGGAACCAGCACAGTGACAGATTCCCTAAGCAGGGACTCATATTGACGAATATCAAGCTCTTCAGCACGAGGGTCCTACTGGGCCTGAGTGGACAGGTTGAGAGCCCATGCCATGTCCCAAATGAACACCAGAAAGGAGGTGTACTCGGGTGGCAAGCGCCGCTGGAACTAGGGTGGGGAGGGGCCGAAGGAAGATCCCGGTGGGTACGGGTTTCTGGGAAGGTGCCCCATTGGACTCCCACTCTGAGAAATCGAGGAGTCAGAGCCGGGCAGATCGCCCTGTCCAACAGCTGGCGCCCGTTTGGAGCCGGAGGCCCTGGAAGATCTCACCTCCAAGGAACGGGAGGGCAAGCGAGACCGACGTCGAGGACCCTCATGAGGCCCGCGGCTCTAGGGGTTTCCTGGACGGATTTCGGTGTCCCACAAGAGGGACCCACGGTCTCTGGGCGTGAGTCAGAGAAGCTGGCTGTGAGCACTTGCTGGGAAGCTATGAATTCAGAAACGCTGCGTTCTAGTGCAAGCAGGCGAGACTCCCACGTGGGTGTGGGACCCTGCTACGCTGTCACCAGGTCGGGCATCAAGGGGGAGAGCGGTCATCACTGGGATGGCCCTCAGGACACCGAGCGCCTTCGCCAGAGGCCTCTGCATCCGTACGGGGTACCTTCTGGGGCCGCTCCCTGTCTGACTCTCGGGAACGCCAAAAGGGGCTGACCGACCGAGCACAGGAGCGCTCCGTTTATCAGGAGCCACCAACAGCGACTTTGAGGCCACCTTCTTTTTGCACCACTCCACCCCAGGGGATCCCTGGTCAGAGTGCCACCGAGAGCGCGGGGCTGAAGGGGAGGACCCCACCGGGGGAGAGACGACCAAAGGTACCACCGGGGATTCTGAGGCAGCCTTTCAAAAAATGTCTTTGGACTTCTGCTTACGACTGAGCAGGACCTTAGAGGACATTTTCTTGCAGAGCGAAGAGAGCTCCAGATCATGGTCAGCTCCGAGGCACCGCAGACAACAGTCATGAGTGTCCATAAGCGACATGTTCCTACAGCATCTATCACATTTTTTGAAGCCGGTGACCACGGGTGCAAAAATGGCCCCCGCGAGGTCGAAGACCCATGCGGCCAGCGGTTAGGGAAAGAAAAAGGGCGCGAAGCCCATGACAAAAAATGAAGAAAAGAAAAGCTATCCCCAACAGCTCTAAGAAGGCAGAGCAGGGGAAGGACGGGTAGAGGACCGGTGCAACCGGAAAACAAAAGGCCTGTAGGCAAAAAACGAGAACTTTCTTCCGAGGGACGAGGACGTGCATCCGAAGGGCTCTGCGGAAAAAGGGAGACTAATCAAGATGGCACCCTTGGGCGGGACGAGGACCACGTATGCGTGGCAGCAATCCCAAAGGCTTTCTTTGAAAGCTGGGGAATTGCTCCGCGCGGGCTCAGTTGGTGCCGACGTCACCCATAAGTGAGGACTGACTTCCTGCTTGTTCCTGGAGAATCTAAAATTAACCCAAGATTTCTAGCCTGAAAACGAATTGGTAAAACAATCATCAATTTTCAATTGCAAAGATAAGGAAAGCGACAATGTCCTACTCATATAAAGAATCTCAGTTTTAGAGATATTTGGAGCTAATCTATCATCATACATCCATTTCCGAACTGCTTCAACACATCCAACAGCATGCTCCAGGACATCAGAAAAGTAAGACAATGCCGTGATAGCAAACTGAACATCATCGACATATAAAATCCAATCCAGCCAATAAATGGCAAAGCAGAGCCTTGTAAACATTAAAAAGTATAGTGGACAGCACCGACCCTTGCGAAAAACCCATAGAAATTGAGATGACAACCTACCTGTAACATGCACCTAAGCTGATCAATAAGAAACGACTCAAACCATCGCAACACAATTCCAACAATACCAACTGAACTAAGTCTCTGGAAGTACAAACTATAATTCAAAGTGTCAAAGGCTGCAGGCATATCTAAAAATGTCAGAAAAAAAAATGATGTACCCTGATGAAACCCCTGCAAATAATATTCCAGAGATGACAATAGAAAAATTTCCAAGGAGTCAAGCACAGAATGTAAATTCACATATTGTTGAAGTTGAAGAAACACAAGTTTCTCCAAAACTTTGGCCAAAAAAGAACATTTATTTATCCAGATTTGTATACCACTTTCTCCTTCAATCAAATTGGTTGTTTACACAGGTTGGGACAACATTAAACAGGGGACAACACGACGTACATATAGACTATAGTGGATGGGATTATCGTACATTCAGGTGTGTGTAAGGAGTCTTCAGGATGTTTGGTTATAAAATTCCATGAATAAAAAGGTTTTAAGGGATTTGCAGAAGTATTTGAGGTCATTTATCGCCCGCAGTTCATCTGGGAGGGAATTCTAGAGGGCCAGTGCTGAGAGGGATATGGCTCTGTTGGAGGTCACTTCTTTTGTTTTATTGTATCCAGCAGGTAGGCAAAGTCTACTGCTGTTGTTGGTTCGTCTGGGTCGGTTGATTGTGTCCCTGGTTATAAAACTGTGGAGGACATCTGCTGTGCAGGAAACTGGTCAATAACTCAATGGATCACAATTTCAGTAGGTGAAATAAAATGAGAAACGCTGAATTCTCATCTGGGCCCCATTTCCCTGAGTTGAATCTGCAGTTCCTAGAGTCAAATTTCATTTAATCAATGAAACTGTATACAAAAAGCTAGGACTTTTTCTATTGCACTACTGGCTGTTAGAAACAGGTTCCAGGAAATATTTATTTTGCATAATCAGCAACACACCACCACCATGTAATCAGTTTCAGTAATGCTATATTCTTCCAACCTACAAACAGCCAACAGCGTTATAGATATCTCATCCTTTAAATAGGCCTTACCAATCAACTTGATAAACTAACAATTGCCAAAACAATAGTAACCAAATGTTATCACCATAAATAATATAGTCATTGATTAGATCAGTTGATTGATGGTTCAGTTCAAAATCACCAAAACGTTTTTCACTAAACAAGCAATACTTTACAATTTCCCAGTAGCAGAAATCCTGTAGGTGTTAAATGCAAATTTTGTGTTTCTGTATACATTTTATACTTTCAAAGAGCCATACATTTATGTAAACAGGTTTTATTGGGTGTTAAGTCATATGTGGTATCTAAGCCTATTTGAATAACACTCTCACTCCTACACAATCTTCAGAATAACATATCATCCCCAGTGGAGAAAATTTGGCTTGACAATTTCCTTTTCTTGAATCCCGCTAGATCAGTCCAGACACGTGGGTTATGCTCCTTTGCTAGCAGGTGGAGGCAGACTTGAGCAAGTTTCAGTGATGTCATGACTCAGTATAACCAGTGGTGCAGCACAGAGAAGCCAGTATGACACTTCCCAAACAGAAAGAAAAATTAAAGAACTCATAAAACCCCAGAAATGCATATCATTATCAACCAACAAAACCACTTCGCAAAAAATATCTCGAGCTAGTACCAGGGCTGTCGAGTCGCTACACAAAACCTTCGACTCAGACTCCTTTAATTAGACTATAGATTTCCTATACTGATTGAAAGCACGTAACATACCAGGCATTTCATCACTGCCAATGTGAATCATCAGGCTACTTTGTAACACACTAACTCAAAGTTTCGGTTTAAAGGCTATAGCTGTGCCGTTGTGGCTTTTTTATATTATCTATTAAAGAAGTTACAAACATGACTGAGTAAAATTAAACATATGACAAACATACAAAAATTAAAAGAGAGGCTAAAAATTCTTACAGGAAGGTCAAAAAAATGTCCAATTTAAGAAAAATAAACTCGATTAGGTACATAATCCTTCCTTTTCGAGATTAAAGCACTGTTTGAATATAAAATTTAAATGAAAGGAACATGAAAGATTACATTAAATGAAATAAAAATTATATAGTTGAAGACAGAAAAAGGTTACCCTACAAAATGTATTAAAGAAACATTGGATCTATAGAATTGGAATCTGAATCGGTACATTTTTTTTCCCAAATGCGATTCAGACTCTAGTAACCCCATAACTGCTTCCAACTCCACAGCCCTGGCCAGTTAGTAACAGGCTCTCTCATCACAAGGAAATCTGCATGAGACCTTGGTACTGACTAGACGTTTTACAGCAGCGGGATTCAATCCTCCAAAAATGTCTTTTAGGGCAGGTCTAGTAGGATAGTGTAGTTACTCACCTGTAACAGGTGTACTCCGGGGACAGCAGGAATCAGTCTTCACATATGGGTGATGTTGGCACTGACGGAGCCCTTGAAAAGCATCCCCCCAGCTTTCAAAGAAAGCCTTTGGGAGATGCCACCACGCATGCGTGGTTCCTTTCCAGCCCAAGGGTGCCATCTTGCTCAGTCAGATGACATAGCTAAAAGACAGCAAAGATAAAAGATGGTACAGAAGCAACTCCAAGGGGAGGAGGAGGGAGGGTTGTGAGGACTGATTCCTGCTGTCCCTGGAGAATACCTGATATACCCCTCTTACCCCTCTTCTTTCTATCTATGCCCCATTCTTCCTGTCTTGATTTTGTGACATATCCCAAAGACTTAAATCAAACCGCTTCTGATCGCTGGAAGTAGCGGTATACAAGTGTTTGCTAAATAAATAAATAAATAAATATAGGTGAGTAACTACGCTTTCTCCAGGAACAAGCAGGAAGTCAGTCCTCACATATGGGACTCCCCAGCTACAGGCTACCGAAAGCCCATAGCAAAAACAGGGCTCCCTTAAGGGGAGCAGCAAGCAGCAGCAATTGAGTCTATGTACACAGACCACAGAAGGAACCCTGTGTCCAATGAAACCAGCACTCCGGTAGCCTGAACACAGAAGGGTCAGAAGGTAGGTGTTGCCTAGACCCCGAAAAGGTTACGGAGCACAGCCTGGCTAAAAGCACTGTCCCGTCGGGACTCCAGGCTGTAATGGTCTGTGAAGGTATGGACTGAAGACCAGGTGGCAGCTCGGCAGATATCCACCATTGGGACAGAGCGCAAGTTTGCCACCGAAGCCACCATGGCCCTGACACAGTGCACCGTGATGTGGCCTTCCAATGGGAGCCTCGCCTGCTCATAAACGAGGGCGATACAGTCCACCACCAATTTGGACAGCGTATGCTTGGTCACCGCCTCCCCCAGCATACTGGGGTCACAGGAGATGAAAAGCCGAGAAGCTTTGCGGTGGCCCTGAGTGCGCTGGATATAGAAGGACAAAGCCCTCTTACAGTCCAAGGTGTGAAGGACCATCTCCGCCCGACTGGAATGAGGTCGTGGAAAGAAGATAGGAAGTACCACTTCCTGGTTAAGATGGAAGGGTGACACTATCTTCGGCAGGAATTTGGGGTGTGTGTGAAGCACAAGTCCTTTCTTATAGAACCTGGTATAAGGCGCCTCCGCCACAAGGGCTTGGAGCTCGCTAATTCTGCAAGCAGAGGTGAGCGTAACCAGGAAAACCACCTTCAATAAAAGGTAGTAAAGGTGGCAGGTAGCCAGAGGCTTGAAGGGTGGGCGAGTGAGCTGCCCCAATACCACTGTGAGGACCCATCAGCTGCCGGAGGGCAAACCAGGGGTTTCATTAAGAGCAGGTCACGGAGGAAACGGATTACCAATGGGTGGACCGAGAGGGGCTTATCAACCGGATGGTGGTGCGCCACCAGGGCACCGAGCCACCAAGCAGGAGAAAGGATCAGCCCCATGTTGGGCGCACCAAGCAAAGAACCTGCGCCATTTGAGGGCGTAAGCCTTCCTGGTATAGGCCTTGCGAGAGGCCAGTAGAATGTCCTCCACCTCAACAGGAAGGTTGAGAGGGGCCAGAGTCACCATCTCAGCAGCCACGCTGTCAACGAGAGGGACTTGAGGTTGGGGTGCAGGAAAGAGCCCCCCCCCCCCCTCCTGAGATAGGAGTCCCGGGGCAGTCCACAGTGGGATGGGGGCCTCCACCACTAACTGCAGAAGCAGCAGGAACCACGGCTGCCTGGGCCACAGAGGAGCTATCAGGATGAGCGAGGCCATGTCGCAGAGGGTCCTGAACAAGGTCTTGGTGATCAGCAGTGTTGGAGGGAAGGCCTTCAAACCATGAAACCAGGAACGCGTCTGCTGCCACTCTGGAGGGGTGGGCCTGCCGGGAACAGAAGCGGGGCAACTGGAAGTTGTCCTGACAGGCGAACAGGTCCATCACAAGTTTCCCCACAGAGCGGCTGGAGAACTCTGCTGAGTCTGTCGGCCACCAGGTTGTCCTGGCCTGGCAGGTACACCCTCCGCAGGAGGATACCCTGTTGGATTGCGTATGAGCAGAGGACCAGTGGCTTCTGACAAAGGACACTAGACCCCGTGCCCCCGTTTGTACACGTAGATCACCACCACCTGGTTGTTCATCTGGACCAGCACCAGCTGGTGATGCAGGTGGTGACAGAAGACCCTTAGTGCAAGGTGTATGGCTCGGAGCTCCAGGAGGTTGATCTCCAGAGTGCTCTCGTCTGGCGACCAGTTGCCCTGAGTGTGGGGATCTCCACAGTGGGCTCTCCAGCTGAGCAGGGAAGTGTCCATGGTGAGGACCCTCAAGTGGCTGGGGGCCTGAAAGGGCATGCCCGCTTTCAGATGCTGGGGCTACTGCCGCCAGACCAGGGAGTCTGCCAACTGGCAGATCACTGAAACTCGTTCTTAAAGGCAGCCTGTGGCCTGAGACCACTGCTTCCGGAGACACCACTGTGCCATCTTCATATGGAGACAAGCATCTGGGGTGACGTGCCCAAGGAGACTCAGACAACGACGGGCGGGTACCAAGAGACTGTGCAGTACGTCCCAAGCTAGAAATCGGAGACGATCGGCTCGGTCCTTGGGAAAGAAGGCCCTTGACTGGAGAGTGTCTATCCTTGACCCAATGAACTCCAAGCACAGTGTCGGGAGGTGGTGAGACTTGCGGTAGTTTATGACGAAGCCCATGTGCTGCAGAACCTGGATGGTGCGTGCGGTGGCCTGCTGCACCTCTGAGGCTGTGCCTCCCCTTATGAGCCAGTCGTCCAGGTAGAGAAAAACAAAAATCCCCTGGAGCCGGAGGAAGGTGGCCACGACTGCCAGGCATTTTGTGAAGACCCTTGGGGCGGAGGCTAGGCCGAAGGGGAGTACCCTGTATTGAAAGTGCCTGCCCCCTACTATGAACCGCAGGTACTGCCTGTGGTTGAGGTGGATGAGGATGTGAGTATAAGCATCCTTGAGATCTAAGGATGAGGATGTGAGTATAAGCATCCTTGAGATCTAAGGAGCATAGCCAATCTCCCTGCTGGAGTAAGGGCAGCAATGTTCCAAAGGAGAGCATCTTGAACTACTCCCTCACCAGGAATTTGTTGAGGTAGCGCAAGTCGAGGAGGGGCCGTAGGCTCCCCATCCTCTTTGGGATGAGGAAGTATATGGAGTAGAACCCCTTGCTCTTGAGGTGGTGGGGCACCAATTCCACCGCCTTGTCCTCGAGAAGACCTGCCATCTCCTTCAAAAGAAGGTCCCAGTGGAAGGGAGACCTGAGGGGCTCTCCCGGGAAATAAGGGAGAGGTGTCTGAGTCAGGCAGAGGAGATAACCCTCCCTGACGACCCTTAGTGCCCAGGAATCTGTGGTGATGGCCACCCACCTGTGGGCATAGAGTGCCAGACGCCCCCATGTGGGCTGCTGATCTCCTTGGAGTAGAAAGGCTATGCTCAAGGAGTCCAAAGCTGGCTGGGCCGGGGTTGGTGCCTAGAGTTTGGGGACCTTTGGTTTACGAGGGCATGCCATGTCCCTTGGCCTGCTGACACTGTTGGGAAGTCGGGGAGTCCTGATAGGGTGGGTAGTTCCAGTAAGTAGTTCCCTTCCTTGGGTAAAAGGACTTTTTCCCCCAAGTCCTTTATTTATTTATTTATTTAACAGTTTTTATATACCGACTTTCTACAAATCAAGACGGTTTACAGGGAACATAACAGTATTTTTCAACTGAATACATTGTAACATTAGAACACAGTGTAACTGATAAACAAGGAACTTACTCATTACGGGGGCTTAAGAACTATTTACATGGCTGCTTAGGGACTATTTACATGGATAATTATAGAGGAGGTTAGGGGGAGCTTATGTAAGTAGGGAGAAGTGTTCCTGGAAGAGATGAGTTTTCAATTTCTTCCGGAATTCAGAGTGATTGGGACAGTTCCTTAGTTCATGTGGTAAGGTATTCCAGATAGATGGGGCGTAAAGGGAGAATGCCCGATTGCATGTAGTTTGGCTGTATTTTCTCTTAGATGATGGGATGGATAGAAGGTTTTTGGTAGAGGTGCGGCGTGCTCTGTTGTTGTTGGAATTGGATAGGAGCGAGGACAGGCAGGGAGCAGATTCATTTGAAATGATTTTGTGAATGAGGGTGATTGCTTTGAATTTAGTTCTGGACTGAATGGGGAGCCAGTGTAAATCAAGGAGGATTGGGGTTATGTGTGAGCGCCTGGGGTTATTCGTGATGAGCCGGGCTACTGTGTTCTGTGCCATTTGGATAGGATGTAGGCTGCTTTTAGGAAGGCCATGATAGATGAGATTGCAGTAATCAAGGGTTGGGATGGTGAGAGCCTGGCAGACAGTGCGGAAGGAGTCTGGGTTTAGATGCGGTTGGAGGTTTCGAAGAGTACGTAGTTTCATGTATATTGTGTTAGTAGTTTTTTTAATCTGTTCATGGAATGTAAGGTTCTGATCAAGGATAAGACCAAGATATTTCACTTCGCTTTTTATGGTAAGGGTGATATCTCCAAGTGTATGGGTAGGAGGTGGGGTATAAGAAGCGTTGGTGTATACTTGAAGTGCTTCAGTTTTTGATTGATTGATTGATTATGAGGTTATGATTTGAAAGCCAAGTCTTCCGGTTTGTGATGAATTCAGTTAGGTTTGAAAAGTTAGGGTTTATTAAATTGAAAGGGGTATAACACATAATGTCATCTGCATATAATTGGTAATAGATTCCATTGTTTTGAAAAATTTTAGACTGTTTGAAGGAATATGTTAAATAAAAGCGCAGATAAGCTGGAGCCTTGGGGAACTCCCTGTTTTAGGATGAATGGGAGGGATATGTCATTGCCTATACGGACCTGTTGAGTTCTATTTTCTAGTTCATGTTCCTGGACCTGTTGAGTTCTATTTTATAGTTCATGTTCATGGACCTGTTGAGTTCTATTTTCTAGTTCCCCGAGTCCTTCCATTGGGGAGGGGCAGAGATCTTCTTAGAGAGCCTGGGCCTCATCATGAACTCAGTCTCCAGCTCGGCAGCCTTGTCAGTCATGCGTTTGCCAAAGAGGTTCTCTCCTTGGCATGGGACATCGACCAATTTGTCCTGAACCCACTGCTCGAGGTCGGATGACTGAAGCCAAGCTTGGCAGCGTGCACCAATGCCTGCCGCGGCTACCCGGGCCACCAACACTAACCCGTCATAGGCCGCTCGAGACATGTTTATTTATTTATTTATCATTTGGAGCACTCATGGACAGCCTTGGCCAGGCTCTTGAACTGCTGCAAAAGTTCCTCGGAGAAACCAGCTGAGAACCCGGCGAGTTCCTTCGCCAGATCTCTCAAATACATGCCCCATGTACAGCTGGTGGGGTCTGGATGCGACAGAGGAGCATTTAGCCCTAGAAGCACTTTCTGCCGAGAGCGTCCAAGGTGCGGGCCTCCCTGCTGGGGGGGCACTGAGGAGTGCGTCTTCTGGCTTTTCAGCTGACACATGGCCGACTCCACCACCATGGAGTTATGCGGCAATTGTGACTTCTGGAGGCCTGGACTCTGGCAGACCCGATACATTGAGTCGAGCTGTCTGCTCATCACCGGCACAGATGCCGGTGTCTCCCACATGCAGAGCATGAACCATTCCAGAATGGGAGGAATGGGCACCGTGAGCAATTCCCAAGAAGGGGCCTCATAATGGAGGATCTCTAACTCATCCTCCCGAGGGTCCTCCTCAGACTCGGTCAGGAATGCCAGGGTCTTAGACATGTCCTTGACAAAGTCCACAAAGCCCATTTCCTTGGGCGAGGACTGATGCCGAAGTTCTGAGATGGGAGAATCCGAAGGGACATCGCGGTGGCGACGGGTATCGGGGGACTACTCGTCCTCCATCTCCCACCGGAGTAGTCCGTGGAAGACTCGTAGGAGGGCTGCTTCATTGGTCTCAAGGGCCTCGATGTCCTACAGCCGGCACCCAGTAAACTTGCCGGTGACGACCCCGGTCCTGAGCAGGACTCAGAGCGTGACCTCGGTTGAGGATCGACTCGAGGCCAAAGGACCTTAAAGATCGGCTCGGCCTCCGGTGATATCTTGAATGTCAAGGGCCCAGTGGTCGGGGCAGATGAACCGGTCATGCCAGACAGCAGTGCCCGCTGCTGGCCAATGAAGGCAGACAAACTGTGCTCCAAGGCTCTGCAGCCTTCGGCGTGGGCACCAAGGGACTCAGATCTGATGCCTTCTTCCCCGAAGGGGAATCCATGATGAGGATGGTGTCTGGGGATAGACTGGTCCGCGGCTGGATCTTTCCAGGGGATCTTCGCAGGTCGCTCCTTCTCCGATGCCTCGGACGAGCGTCTTGGACTCCGGGACCGGACCCGGGGAGCTTCCAGCAGGTCGTAACCATCCAAGGATGCCGCCCTTCTAGGGTTTCTTCTTCTTCCTGGATTCCGAGACCACCTTTCTGAGGACCTGCCAACGAGGCTCGGGTTCGGAGAGTTCTGCCCGAGACGTCAGGGCCTCAGATGAGGCCCTGGCTTTCGGAGGCACCAGGGACTCTGGGAAAAACTTATCGTGCTGCTGCTGGCGGCTCTTGAGGGCCTTGTTGGACATCCTCTTACAGAGACCACAGGCTGCCTGGTCATGGTCTGGCCCGAGGCAACGAAGACAGCAGTCATGTGTGTTGGTCAAAGACATGATTTTAGAGCACCGATCACACTTCTTAAAGCCACTGGTAGCCATGGGGGAAAAAAGTACCCCTGCGAGGTCGAAGATTCTTCGGGTTGCCGGCGTAGAAAAAAGGGCATGAAGGCGGCAGAAAATAACGAAGACTACAAATAATTAAACCGAGTCTGACGCCGAGGCACCAAGGTCGGTAGGCGGGAAGAGTACCAGTGTAAGACCGGAGGCGAGCTGGAAATTCAAGGAACAAAATAATCAACTTTTTCCGGGGAAAAGCCAGACGACGTCTTAAGGACTCCGTGGAAAAAAGGAGACTGAGCAAGATGGCACTCTTGGGCGAGAAGGGGACCATGCAAGTATGGTGGCATCTCCCAAAGGCTTTCTTTGAAAGCTGGGGGGATGCTTCCATGAGGGTTCCGTTGGTGCTGACGTCACCCATATGTGAGGACTGACTTCCTGCCTGTTCCCAGAGAATCAAGGAAAGAAAATTATCAAAGTAAAATTTCTCCTTCCTTATTATCCCACTAGACCAATCCAGATGTATAGTATGTACCCAAATAGCCAGGATCCAGGATGAGAGAAAGACACACAGAACAGAACTATTCTACCAAAAGCACCATCTGTACCAACTCCCACACACAGCCTGCGGTGTTTCACAAAGGTGCTGAGCGAAAATCAGCCACCTTTCCAATGTCCTCTGGAGACATCAAGGCGGACTCCACTCAGGTGGCAGCCGACACCCTAATAGAGTGAGCTCGGACTTACTTCTGCACATGCCTACCGGTCAGAGTGTATGCTAACCCAATGCCTCCTTAATACTGCAGACAACAGCAGGTTTGTCTGCTGCCTGTCCTCTCCTTGGCCCACCGAGAACAAAGGAGGAGATAAGCAGCAGAAGGAATATTACAGTTGCCATGTATCTGATTAACACCTTCCACATGTCCACTCAGGACACAGCAAGGGATCCTTCTGAAGATCCTCCTTTGAGAAGGAATGTAGAACAATAGTCTGGTTAAGAAGAAAGGAGGACAGCACCTTTGGGTAAAAGGAGACAGAAGCCATCGAGATGACCAAGAAAGGTCCCTGCAAAGGTGGCCTCCAGCTTGGATACCCATCTGGCAGATGCCACAGCCCCCAAGAAAACAACTTTAAGGGCGGCCTTAATCATAGGCTGAAAGGGAGGCCTTTTCAGTGCTTTCTGCACCAAAAAGAGAAATCACAGAGGCAAAAACTGGGCACACAGGCAGTTTGGATCACTTCACTCTCCTGAGAAAGCCAGAGGTATTGGGGAGCACCACCGATAAAATCCACTGGATGCAACCCCTGCAGCCCAACAGGACTGTCAACCAAATCTTGAGAGTTCAGGGCCAAGCCCTAGCCCAGATAGGACTGCATGGACTCTCACCTAAGCTAAGGAAGCAGAGGTGCTCTGTCACAAACAGGGTGTCCACCACTACTCCAGAAAGCTCTTCTTGCAGTGGCAATAACCTCTCAAGGACCAGATGGTAAGTGAGACAAGTCCAGGACCCTAAGCCACAGGAGGCCTCTCTTTTGACATAGCACGAGAAGAGAACCATGCCAACCAGTTTAAGAGATCCTGTATTACAGCCTGCAAAACAACAATGCTGTGACATTTCTGGACTTCTCCTAAGAGTCCGACCAGATCAACCAGTCATCCAAGAATGGCCAATCCCAGATTCCATGCCTGTTCAGAAGCACCACTAGTGGCAACATGACCTTCGAAGAGAAGCATGGCTAGGTCAAAGGGAACGGCCTAGAAACAAAGATGGCAGCCCAGAACACAAAAGCAAAAAGTCACAAATACCATTTTCACATAGGTCTAGGGAAGTGAGCAACTCCCCCTGCCTGACCGCTGCAAAGATAGATGGACTTCATACAGAAAAGAGGGGCTCAGAGTTGACATCGACTGCCTTTAGGTTCAGGATAGGCCAGATATAACGTCCCTTCTTGGGCACCATGATATAAATGGCATAACTTCCTAGGTCCTGCTCTGCGGAGGGCAAAATAGCCTGCAATTGCAGGAGACACTGAAAAGGATTAACATCACCTATATGAGTGGGGAGCCTCTATCAGGGTGTCCCCCACAGAAGCACTGATCTAATCAAATAAAAATAATATCTATATATATTTCATCTAAGACTGGCCTGAGGCAGTGACCTTAAGATTAGAAGGAAGGCTTCTTGCCGGGAGCTTCACTCTTGACTGAAAAACCCAAGGACCCACTGGTCTGAATTGGTATAGGTTCCTTCAGAGAAATCATGGGAGCCACAACCCAACTGGTTATCCCTCAGGAGGGACCACTGTGAGGAATTACTGGTTCCAAAGGAGTCAAGGTAGTGACTCGAACTTGCAGAAAGCTCCAAAAGAACTGTTCTTTTTTTGGACTGAAACCCAAAGAATAAACAGTCCCTACCTGAACTTTTACAAGTTAGATGACTCTATGCACAGCAGTATAAGAGAGGCACTCTTGTCACCTCTAGGCCAATTTTCCCTCTGTGGGTGGGCCTCCCCAAGCACTTCACCATTTCACCAGGCTCACCCTGAAGAGCAATGGGCTCATAAAATGGGAATCTGCTCAGCCGCAGATTGGAGGCATCATCCACTGAACAAGCAAAGAGCCAGAGCTTTCATCTGGCTACTATCCTCACTGCCTTAGTAACATAGTATATGATGGCAGATAAAGACCAGTATGGTCCATCTAGTCTACCCAGCAAGGTGGCAAGAGTAGGTGCACCTGCCGCTCTATGCAGGTCACCCCTCTCCATGCCTTTGTTTAGGGGTGTACCCACCACTCCTTGTATATCACCCCTATTTGTTGAAATGTAAGAGATAGTTATGTTTATTTTGATTTTATTCTGTTGCTATAAAGGGATCCACTGTGTCTGTCCCATGCCATTTTGAATTCTGTCACTGCATTTGCCCCCGCATCCATCGGGAGAGCATTCCAAGCATCAACCACCCTTTCAGTGAAAAGGTATTTCCCGACATTGCCTTTCAGTTTACCCCCTTGCAGCTTCATGTTATATCTTCTAGTTTTACAGTTTCCCTGTCTTTGGAAGAAGTTTGTTTGTACATTAATACTCTAAGTATTTAAAGGTTTGAATCATATTTCCCCTATCCCTCCTCTCCTCCATCTGCCACAGTGGTTTTATCAAAAAAAGGAATAGTGGAAAGAATATGCCATTCCTCCTTTAATATTTTAGTAATGGCATAAGAAAAAGTGAGGGGGCAAACCAATTTATCCATTTGATGTACTTTGGAATCTGTCCTCACATATGGGTGACATCGGTGTTGACAGAGCCCCTGCAGTAGCCTCTCCCCAACTTTCAAAGAAAGCCTTTGGGAGATGCATCACGCATTCATGGTCTCCTTCCCGCTTAAGGGTGCCATCTTGCTTCAGTATGATGACATAGCTCAAGATGGCATAAAGAAAAGCAACTCCACAAGGAGGAAGGAGGGCTGTGAGGACAGATTCCTGCTGTCCCCAGAGAACACCTGTTTCAGTTGAGTAACTACACATTCTCGGGGAACAAGCAGGCAGTCAGCCTTCACATATGAGACTCCCTAGCTACAGGCTATCGAAAAAAAACCTGTAAATGCCACGGGTGACCAAAAAAAGATGAACTGTGAGAAGCAGCAACGGAGTCAAGGAACAGCAGACCCACGAGCAAGTGCCACGCAAGGAATCAGTTCTTCGGTAGTCTGAATACTCTGAAGGGCAGGAGTTGCCTTAAACCCCAAACAAATGGAATACTGCCTGGCCAAAGGCACTGTCCTGGCAGGACTCCCTTTCCAGGCAGTAGTCAGCTGCAAATGCATGGACTGAGGACAAGGTGGTAGCTCAGCAGATCTCAAGAGCATGACCATGTTCTTGTGGAACCTCGCATAATGTGGCTGAGCCACCAGAGCCTCGAGCTTGCTAACCATGCAAGTGGAGGTGAGTGCCTTGAGGATGATCACCTTCCAGGAGAGATATCTGAGGTGGCAAGAGCTGAGGGGCTCAAAAAGGTGGTGCTGTGTGCTTTGAGAGAACCACGTTGAGATCCCACTCCACTGCCAGGGAGCAGACGGGTGGCCTCAAGAATAGTAGGCCCGTCAGGAAGCGAGTCCCGAGGGGCTGAGTGGAGAGGGGCTTGCCCTCGACAGGATGGTGCTGTGCCGAGAGTGCATTGAGGTGTACTCTGACGGAGTTGGAATTCAGCCCAGCATGGGACAGGTGGAGCAGGTACTGCAGCACCAGCTGTACCAAACAGAAGAGGTTGATCTGCTTCTCCATGCAGCACACAGAGAATCTCTGTCACTTGAAGGGAGCAGGGCTTATGAGAGCAGGCCCTGTGCTCACCACAGCAGAACCGGGGGGTGCCTGGGAAAGGCAGAGGAGCAGGAGCAGCCACCAGTATCAAGGTGGCTTTCTCAAACTGGACCCTGAATAGGGTCTTGGCAATCAGCAGCCTGGGTGGGAATGCATAAGAGGCATCCTCCCGTCCACAAAATGAGGAATGAATCCGCCACCACCCACAAGGGATGTGGCTGCCTGGAGCAGAAGTGGGGCAGATGAGCATTGGCTGACTAATGAAGAGATCCATTTGCATGAGCCTCCAAAGACGGAAGAGCTGGCTAGCCAACTAGGGGTCCGCCAGGACACTGTCCTGGGCCCTGGAGATAGACTACCTGCAGGAGTATCCCGTAGTCACTGGCAAAACAGCAGAGGCTCACTGCCTCCTGCACCGGAGGGACGATCCTGTACCTCCCTGTTTACTGATGTAGAACATCGCCACCTGGTTGTCAGTCTGGATCAGTCCTGCTCGATGCTGTAGTTGGTGGTGAAAGGCCTATATTTATATATTTATCTATTTATTTATTTATTACAATTTCTTATATACCGCACTATTCTACATCAGCGCGGTTTACATGAAACAAAAAGACCAGAACAACAGGCTGTTCGGTTTTACAGAGAACAGGTGCACAAACTTGGATAACATAGGGGAACTATTTACATGTAATATGTACATATATGCGTTATGCTAAAGCTCTAGTAAGGATAGTGCAGTTACTTTCTTTGGTGGTGTTAGCTAGACGTCTTGCTGACTGGGTAGTACTTGAGGAACAAGTGATATTTGAGTGCCTTCCTGAACTGGGCTAGGTCAACGATAGCACGAATGTTCGATGGTAGAGCATTCCAGCATCTTGGGGCGCAACATTTGAATGCCCTGTTTGCAGTTGTCAGGGTGCATTTTGTTAAGGCCTTCGGAATTATTAGAGAGTTTATTGCTGTAGATCTTCTGGATCTGTTAGATGGAACGGCGTGAATGAGCTCTGTTAGTGAAGAGGATGTAAGACCATTGATGGCCTTGAAGGTCAGTAGTAAGGTCTTGAAAACAAGCCTTCCATGTATGGGGAGCCAGTGAAGCTGCTTCAGGATAGGCGTCACATGGTTGTTCCTAGAAGCCCCATGAAGGACCCTTGCTGCGGCATTCATGGCGAGTTGTAGCGGGTTCAAGGTAGACTGTGGGAGGCCTTGTAAGATGGTTAGTCGAAGTGAGGTAAGATTAGTGTTTGGTATATAGTCCGGAAGTCATCTGGATCTAATAAGGAACGCAGATGCCTGAGTGTTCGGATCTTGAAGTAAATTGCTCTTACTATGTTACCTATGTGTACCTTCATATCAAGACGTTGGTCCAAAGTGACCCCAAGGTATCGTATTGTGGATTTTGTTTGCAGATCTGCTTCCTTAACTTTTACATGGGGTGGCAGAGTGAAACTGTGGTCCCTCGTGATGAAGAGCACCTCCGTTTTCTTGTGTTGAATATGGAGGTTTTGAGATAGGAGCCATTTGGAAACTGCGTCAAAGCATTCTATCAGAGGGGAAAGGTCCATTTGATCTGTAGAGAATGGCATGTAGAGTAGTATATCATCTGCATATATCAAACAGTTCACATTGAAAGATCTGATGATATTGCAGATGGGCTGCATGTATATGTTGAACATGAGTGATAATAGAGAGGAACCTTGTGGTACACCCTGCCTTTGGTGGAAAGGTTTTGATTCTACTGCTCCGGATTTTACACGTTGCCATCTTCCAGCCAGATATGACTTACACCATTCGAGTGCAGTGCCGCAGATGCTCTTCGCTTTTAGTCGCCCCAGGAGAAGTTTGTGTCTTACTGAGTCGAATGCTGCAGCGATGTCTAAGAAGACGAGCACAAAACCTTGACGGATGTTATCGATACCTGTGATTATATTATTGAAGAGGGTGGTAAGGAGGGTTTCAATGCCATGAGACTCTCTGAAACCATGTTGGCAAAGGTCTAGAGGGGCAGCGGAGTCTATGTGATCTTGGATTTGTCTTTGAACCTCTTTCTCAATTATCTTAGCTAGGAGAGGTATACTAGCTATAGGTCTGTATGAGTCAACCTTCTGGGGGTCTAGCTTGGAGTTTTTTTAAGAGGTCTAATGGATGTATGTTTGAGAGCTGTGGGGAAAGATCCAGTTGTGAATGATAGGTTCATAAGTCTTGAAATGATAGGACTGAACTCACTGCATAGCTCCTTTATCCAAAAGGCTGGGCAAGGGTCAGTTTGAGCCGTGGTGGTATTGAGAGACGTAATGGTGTCCTCAATGTATTTTGTGGATGGTGTGGAGAACATAGATAGGGACATTAGGGAGGTTGGTTCTTGTGCGGTGGCCGCTGAGACCTTATCTGACTGGAGTAGTTTAGACTGTAGGTAGTCGGCAAATTTTTGTGGGTGAATCTCATCATGCTGCTCTGGAGATGGTTCCTTCGATAGAGTTTTGACTAAGTTGAACAGATCACGTGGTTTGTTCAGTGATCTTCTGAGAGTGTCGGTGTGAAACTGCTTCATTATGGCCGTGATTGTTTCTCGGTGAATTGATAAGTGGAGTTTGTATGCTGTCTGGTCCTCTATGGAGAATGATCGGCGCCATCGTCTCTCAAGTCTTCGCAAATGTGTAAGAGAAGAGCACAGCTCCGGGGAGTACCATGGAGCAGAGTTTCTTTTCCTTGGGGTGTTATTAGAGTGTGGTCGTTGTGCAATGGCGCTAAGGTTGCTGTTCCAGGAGGAGATCAAATTTTCGAGGTTGAGAGTTGTGTCGTTGAGGAGTGGGCGGGTCTCTGACAGGATGAGCTCTCTATTGAATGGTCGAAAACTTCTAGTTGATGTTCTTGAGGTGCTGCTCAATCTTCTGTTAACCTGTGGTTGCTTGTTGTTAATGGGTATCTGGAAGTTGATTACTTGTGGTCCGACCAAGGTACAGCGGTAACAGACATCACAAGGTCGTGGCTTGGATCAAGGGCTGTCAGTGGAGCGAACACCATGTCAAGAATTTGTCCCTTTAAATGCGTGGGTTCCTTGATTATTTACTTGTATCCCAGCTCCTCGATAGCATCCAGGAGGGCGGAAGCCTGATTGTGTTGCAGAGATGGGAGATTGAAATCTCCCAGTATCCAGTTTGGTATGCTGGGATTGTGGATGTTGGCAGCTAGGTCTAAAATAGTAAGAGATCGTCCGGGGAGGATGAGGGGGCTCTGTATAGCAGGTTGATAAGAGCACTGTTTGTTTGCAATGGATACAATATCCAAGTTGTTTGTGCTAGTGGAGTCAGATGTATGGAAATGAAGGTCTGTCTTGGTGAGTAAGAGCGCTCCTCCTCCTTTCTTATTTTCCCTATATCGTGTGTGTATAGAGAAGTTGGAGGGTAGGAGTTGGTTGAGGAAGATATTGTCCTCATGTGATAGCCAGGTTTCAGTGATCATGAGTGTATCCAGATTATGGAGGGATATTATGTCTGGGATGACCGGCCATTTCTTACAAATTGAACGTGCATTTATGAGGGCACATTTTAGGCTTAGTGAGTGAGGGGATTCATCTTGTTTAGTTTTCCTAGATTGTTGGAGTGCGATGTGTAGCAAGTGAGAGTGACGTGTGTGAGCTTCACCTTTTGTGTAATGATAGGGGGCCCCTGACCATCTTCTCCTGTGACTATGAAGAATTGGAATTTGATTGGATGAGGGGGATAGGGCAAGGGAGTTCCCGAGCCAACCTGCGAGGAGGTAAAAACTGACAAAGAAAGTGAAGTGGAAGGCCATTTGGAATCTTCAATTGTGCATGTTTGAACGGAAACGTGTGGGTGGGTCAGATTGTTTAAAAAATGCTATTATAGTGAGTTGATAGGTGCATCAATTTGACTGGTAGAAAAACACCGTAGATAATTAGCTATTTCACATGCAGTCGGGAAGCGTCATAGGTATATAGTTATAAACTGGTAACAGTCTTGTAGTAAATGTGTTTGTTCTGATAAGCATACAAACATATGGCATGGATACAGATCAGAGGACATGTATAATTAACAGGCAATAATGTAAATAGCAAAAAACAGGTATATACACGGGCAGTTCAATTAAGCAGTCAATTGTCAACCATTAGTTATTAGCAAAATGATATTTGGTGTGGTTATGCAAATTATCCGCCAGGCACGGGGCCACCTGACGGCGGCTTCTTTTGTGTGTGGTTCCTCCTCCTCCCACTTTTATGTGTGGTTCCTCCTCCTCCCACTATATGGCTAGTACTAAGGCTCAGAGTTCCAGAAGGCTGATCTGCCAAAGGCTCTCTGCCTGCAACAAGCTACCCTGAGTGTGGAGGTTGTTATAGTGGGCTCCCCAACCCACTTTGTAGGAGTCCATGGTGAGAATCCTCTGGGGGGTGGGGGCCTGGAAAGGCATCCCAGCATGTAGGTGCTGGAACTGTTGCCACCAATCAAGGGAGTTGGTCAGAAGATGTGTCACGACCACTCTGTCCTGCAGGCACCCTGTCACTTGAGATTACTGGGAGCGTAGGGCCCTCTGGGCCAGCTGCATATGCAGGCAGGCATCTGGGGTGACATGCATCATGGACGCCAACAGGTGAAGCAGAAGGCGGGCAGAGGCTGAGGGGAGGCCCTGGATGTTCCCTGCAATCGCCTTGTGGCGCTGGGCCCTATCAGGAGGAAGGCAGGCCCTGGCCTGGACAGTGTCCAGCTGTGTCCCTATGAATTCCAGGTACTGTGTCAGATGGAGATGGGACTTGGGGTAGTTTATAACGAACCACAAGTGTTCCAGTATGAGGATGGTGTGGGCCATCGTTTGATGAACTCCAGTGGCAGTGCTGACCTTGATGAGCCAGTCATCCACATAGGGGAAGATGACCACCCCCTGGTGACGCAAGAAGATGGTGACCACCGCTAGGCACTTGGTGAATACCCTTGGGGTGGAGGTCAGATGGAAGGGTAGGACCCTGTACTGGTGGTGGCAGCTTCCTACCATGAAGCAGAGCTACTACCTGTGAAGGGGATGGATAAGGATGTGTGTATACGCATCCTTTAGATCCAAGGAGCATAGCCAGTTTACCTACCATAGGTATGGCAGCAATGTCCAAAGGAAGAACATTTTGAGCTTCTCCCTCACCAGGAACTGGTTGAGGTCTCGCAGGTCTAGAATGGGCCGAAACCCTCCGGGTCTTTTAGGAACCAGAAAGCAGCAAGGGTAGAACCTCTGGCCCCTGAAGTGGAGGTGGAGAGGTTCCACCGCCCTATCTGATCCCCGGAAGCCGCGGTATATAAGTGCTTGTTAAATAAATAAATAAAATAAAAATCTGCTGGAAGACTTGTGAGTTCTTGCTGAAGCAGACCCCGGTGAAGGGGAGTAATAGGGGACTCTCCCAGAAAAAATGACAGGGGATCTGTTCAAGGTGGAAGAGGTAACCCTCCTTCACCACCTGCAGGGCCATTATGTCGGTGGTGATGGTGGACCACCAGTCTGTGTAAAATACCAGATGCTCCCCCCATACGCTTCAGGGCAGGACCTCCTGGGGGAAGAGAGGTTATACCCAAGGAGTCAAAAGCCCCTTCCATGTTGCACCGGAGGCGAGGTCTGGGGCTTGGTGGTCTTAGTCTTACAAGGGCAGTGCCCTGGTCCCTTGGCCTGCTGGCCCTGTTGGAGAGCTGGAAAGGCCGACTACTGAGGATAACATCCATAGGCCTTCCTTTTCTTTGGGCATTGGGGATTTTTACCTAAAGCCTTCCTTCAGAAAGGATCAGCGGTCTTCTTGGAGAGCCTGGACCTCATCAAACTCGGACCAGCTCAGTGGCCTTCTCCATTATGGGCTTGCTGGAGGATCTTTCCCTAGCAAGGGATATCGATCAACTTGTCTTGCACCCATTACTCCAAGTTGGAAGACTGTAGCCAGAGCTAGCAGCAGGCAATAATGCCTACCACAGCTACTCTAGCTGCCGACTCAAAGTCATCATAGGACGCCCGAGTCATAAATTTGGAGCTCTCTTGGAAGGTGGAGGTAAGGATCCAGAACAGTTTAAGATGTTCCTCTGAGAGACCAGCTGAGAACCCGGTGAGTTCCCTTGCCAGGTCCCGCAAGTACATGCCCATGTACAGCTGGTAAGCCTAAATCTGGCTGATGAGCATTGAGCTCTATAAGCACTTCCTGCCCATGGAAACCATGGCGTGGGTCTCCCTGCCCGAAGGCACTGAGGTGTTTTTCTGGCTCTTGAGCCTACACATGGCCCACTCCACCACCATGGAGTTTGGAGACAGTTGAGCTTTCTGGAAGCCAGGACTCCAGAACATAAGATATGCCATACTGGATCAGACCAAGGTTCATCAAGCCCAGTATTCTGTTTCCAACAGTGGCCAATCTAGGTCATAAGTACCTAGCAGTTTCCCCAAAAGACACAGGTTCCTCAATGCTTGTATTGGGTCAAGCAGTGATATCCCGTGTCCCTTTTAATAATGGTTTATGGACCTTTCCTCCGGGAACTTGTCCAAACCTTTTTTAAACCCAGCTACACTAACAGCTTTTACTACATCCTCTGGTAACAAATTCCAGAGTTCGATTACACGTTGAGTACATTGAGTCCAGCCGCCTGCTCATAATAGGCACCAAGGCTGGAGTCTCCTACATACGGAGGAGTGACCGTTCCAGGATGGGGGAAAATGGGCACCGTCAGAGCCTCCTTAGGGGGAGCCTTGTACTTGACGATCTCAAGGTCCTCCACCCGAGGCTCTTCCTCTGACTCGGTAGTGAAGGCAAGAGCCTTTGCAATATCCTGGACAAAGTCCAGAAAGGCCAGGTACTTAGATGGGGACTGGCGTTGGGGCTCAGGAGGGGCAGGCTCCAAGGGCACATCCCTGTGGAGTCAAGTGTCCGGGGACTCGTCATCCTCGGTCTCCCAGTCTGATCCGGAGTCTGAGGAGATCTCAAGGGTCCTATGGGCCTTGGACTGACGCCCCAGCCCAGATGGCCGGGGGCCCCAAATGCCCCTGCTCTCCAATTCTGGACTGGGCTGGGAAAAACTTGGCCACAAGTGGGACCATGACCAGGACCAAAGCCGAGGTGTCTCGAGGCCAGTGGCGCTCAAGGATCGGCTCCACCTCTGGGGACTCCCTCACTGTGGAGGGGCTGGAGATTGGGAGTGATGAGCCAAAGGAAACAGGCAGCAGAGCCCGCTACTGGGCCATGAAGGCAGACAAGCTGCATTCCAAGGCCACTTTCCTGGCTTTGAGGCTCCACAGTTACCAGCGCGGACACCGAGGAACTCGGACCCGGCACCATCGAGAGGGTGTCCTTGATGAGGATAGCCTCAGGGGACCGAGACCAATCCCCAGACGCCGATGGCATTTGCTCCTGCCAGGGCAGCTTCGAAGGCCGCTTACGGCCTTCGCCCTCATGTCGGGGACTCTGAGGCCAGGGGTCATGGGATTTCCCCATTACCACAGACTCGTCACCTGACAAGACCACCACCGACATCCCTCCCTGAGGGAGCCCTGGCTCAATGCCCTGTGACCTCAAGGCCCCGAGGAAGAGTGGCTGCCACACAAGGCCAAGGCTTCCGCATGGCACTCAAGGGTGCTAGTCCCATGGGAGACTCCAAGGCCGAGTCGGATTTATGAAGAATCGACTCGTGCTGCTTCTTACGGCCTCAGAGAGTCTTGGGAGTCATCTGCTGGCAGAGACCACACACCAAGGCATCATGATCCAGCCCGAGGCAACGAAGGCAACAACCATACAGATCCATGAGCGACATATGTGCACAGCGGTCACAAGGCTTGAAACCACTGACCAAACAATGGCAGGGAATACGGCCCCTGCAAGGTCAAATTCTCTTGGCCCACCCAGAAAGGGCATGTAAACCTGCACACTAATTTAAAAAATGCAAGGGAAAAAAGGAACCCGAGAAAATACCATGACGCTGAGGTGAGCAGACCAGGGAGGCGAAAAGGGCACTGGTATGCAACCGGAGAAGGCAGGGAACAGACACATGTCTGATGTGCTCTGCGGGAAAAAAGGAGACTGAGGCAAGATAGCACCTTTAGGTGTAAAGGGGACCACACATGCGTGGTGCATCTCCCAAAGGCTTTCTTTGAAAGCTAGGGAGAGGTTATCACACGGGCTATGTCAGCGCCAACATCACCCATATGGGGGGACTGACTTCCTGCTTGTTCCTGGAGAACAGACATTTTAAAATCTCATTCAGCTGCTCAATGAAAGATCTCCATTAGAAGTAACCACCAACACAGCTGAGAGAGCTAGACAAGTCGGGAATTGAGGCTTTCAGCAGCTTCCCAGATAAGTTCATATTGGATTTTATATGTATATTTAAATATGTTAAAAATAATGAACATTAGGTTGGATGACTGAATTGTGGAGGGTTTTTGCAGAGCCTACATACTGCTTTTCCCTCCTGCTGAAGTCTTAATTTTGCCAAAAGCATTTTGTGGTTAAAGTTATATCACTATGAGATTTTAAAGTGTATATTTCTGTTTGTGCTTAATTATATGGGGCAGTGATGGACAAGCTGGCCCCCTGGCTAGTCACAATGAATGAGATTGACAATCACTGAAACCAAAAGCTTCACATTATCCCTTGAAGTATCAACCTTCCCCAACACAAAGAGCTGTGTTATATTCTGAGAACACTCAAATAACTGATTCACTTAACCATGATCCCTGGATGACTTAATTGCCTTTTCGTAACTTTATTTTCCTTAGCAACAGATAGTCTTCACAATTTCACAGATCTAGAAATACACACATTCAATATGAGAAACACTTTCAGGCTAACATACATCAACCAGAACCACATGTCAGGCCTATACATTCACCCCAAAAAAGGAGTAGAAAGCTTTTTAAAATATAAAGACAATACTCTAGAAAGATCAGTATCAAATACAAAAGATACCAATAATGTAGAGCGAGCCTGCACTGAAAGAGAAGAGCATTCAAGGAAGTCTGTAAGATTATCAGGAACAGTTAAAGAAGGAATATCTTGCCCAACTTTCTTTACACCATCAAAACCAACCCGAAACTGTGAAGAAATAGTAAACATTCAAAATAAACTTCACAAACATGGTCCACAAAACTGAGTCAATTTTTTGTCAGAGCGTACCGAAGGAGGAATGAACAAAGTATCATCCACGCCAGACGGTGCACTTCTTTTATTCATATAAGGTTCACCACCCGTTACTTGACTTTAAATAAATTCACTTATCTGAAAGTATGTCCTCTAAAAATTGCAGTTAAGGTAGTAGATATCTACTACTTTAACTGCAACTTTTATTTCTTTTTTATTTCTTTAACTTCTATTATATACCGCGCTATTAGGTATCAGTGCGGTGTACATTGAACAAAACAATATACTATATGGCCGGGCCATATAGTGTTTACATTGAACAGGGAATGAAACTTGGATTTAACTGGGGTAACATATCTACAGTTTATTTACATTTTAGTCCATGTTTTCAGGCTATAGTCTATTAAGGACAGGTCGTCTTGGGTTGGCTATCTCTTGTCTTGCTGGGTATGCTGATGGGGGGCTCTGAGTGTTTGATGTAAGTGCTCGTAGGTTGGATTCTATAGCTGGTTTCTGGGTAGTGTCTTATGAAGAGATGATGCTTAAGAGCCTTCCTGAATTGAGTAAGGCTTGTGATGACTCGCATGTCTGTAGGGAGGGCATTCCAGGCTCTGGGTGCGTATATCATGAAGGCTCTATTGGATGTTGCCTTTTTTAGAGGCCATACTTTCAGATAAGTGAATTTATTTAAAGTCAAGTAACAGATGGTGAAACTTATATGAATAAAAGAAGTGCACTGTCTGGTGTGGATGATACTTTGTTCATTCCTCCTTCGGCACGCTCCGACAAAAAATTGACTCAGCTTTAGGGACTATATTTGTCAACTTTCTTTACAGGCAGGAAATAAGCTCTAGTTATAGGAGGAAATCCAGAATCAGGAATAGTAAGAACTTCTAACATATACTTCTTAAAGGTATCCGAGAGTGACATATTTGTTACCTGAGGAAAATTTAAAATTCTTAAATTTAAACCCCTAATTTTATTTTCAAATTGTTCTAGCTTCTGATGAACAACTACTTTATCCTTCACCAGTTGATCAATCACAGATTTAGTCACTAACGTCTTTAGTAATAGCAACAAATGTCTCGTGTGAGTCCGTCTCAAAACTCGAAAGTTGCGTCGAGTTCTGAGCAACTACCTGCACCAGAGCGCAGGGGCGGCTCAAGGCAATCTGCTGCCTCAGGTGAAGGATGAGATGGCGCCCCCCCCCACCCCCATAGAGGGGGGGAGGGGCTTTTTCAGACCTCCAAACTGGGACTGAACCAAACCAAAAAGCTGATTAGATTATATGGAGGAAATGCAAGATGTTTGCACTCCAAGGAACTAAAAGAGAGCGAGAACCAACAGCACGGTTTATAAAACTAAATTATAACTCATTTTAATTTTATTTTTATAAACTGCGTTATGGTTCTTGCTTTTTCTTTTTAAACATATATTTTGCATCCACAGTGGGTGCAGAGCAGAACCAGGACATTCACCCACAGAACTCAACTTAAAAAAAATTTGATTTTGATCATTTCACTAAGAACAAAAACAACAAGAACAAACATTCTCCAGTACCAAACATATTGTGAACTAATACAAAACCCTACAACAAAGAGCACATCTACCATACCATACCAGCACCAACTTCCAAAACTCACATAAGGAACCCATCTAAAAAAAGGTCACTGTAAATACCACAGTGGGCCCTGGAACATCCATATACCTATTTGAAAAGCTTAACAAGTCAAATTATTACAGTACAGTATAGATCTTTATGTACAAACGCCATGTTAACAGAACACCTGGCATCAGTCACACACTCAGAACAGAGACCCTCACCAAGTACAGAATAAGTATCCACAATCTATAGTAAAAATAAAAATATGTAGACAAAATTTAAACTGAAACACCAAGAAGCCAGTTTCCCCAAATGATACAGGTTCCACAATGCGTTTATTAGGTGAAGCAGTGATATCCTGGGTCCTTTTTAATAATGGTTTATGAACCCTTCCTCCAGGAACTTGTCCAAACCTTTGAGCCCAGCTACATTAACAGCTTTTACTACATCCTCTGGTAACAAATTCCAGAGTTTGATTACACGTTGAATGAAAAAATATTTTCTCTTATTAGTCTTAAATAGGTTATATTGTAGCTTCATTGCATATCCCCTAGTCTTTCTATATTCTGATGTCATAAACAATCAATCTACGTTTACCCGCTCCACTCCGTTCATTAATTTATAGACCACCATTATATCTCCCCTCAGCCATCTCTTTTCCAGGTTAAAGAGCCCTAACCTTTTTAGCCTCTCTTCATAGGAGTATCCTTCCATCCCCTTTACCATTTTTGGTGGCTCTGACAGGTAGTTTTGTTCCAAGCAAATGGAATGAACAAAGACTGCAGATGACAGTGGCAAAGAAGGATTCAGATAAGTGATCTGCCAGAGGTGTGAAGTGAGATGAGGAGAGGTAGTGAAGCTTCAGAATGAATAAACTTGTAGGTCAGTAGAAGTTTGAACTTACCATAGAAGCTGATAGGGAGCCAGTGAAGTGACATAACAGGGATTGCATTAGCATAGAGACACTGGCAGAAGATAAGCCCTTTGAGTAGGGTGCATTTTTGCTAGGAAAAAATGCACTATGTTAATACATGAGAGCATAGTTACTCACCTGTAACAGGTGATCTCCGGGAACAGCAGGAATTTAGCCTTCACATATGGGTATCGTCGGTACGACAGAGCCCGCTGTGGGAACGCTCCCCAGCGTCCAATTGGAAAGCCTTTGGGAGCATCCCACAGCACCTGCGTGCTGACTTCCTGCCTTACCCAACTGCGCCTCTCCAGTTGAGTTTAAAGCTGAGACAGGTGATTTGCTACTATTCAGTTTATCAAATAGTTGTAATACATCTTCCTGGTGTAGCGATATTTCTCTCAATTCCTCTGCAGTATCACCTTTAAATACCACTTCAGTCTTGGGTAACATCCCTACATCTTCCTCAATAAAGACCGAAACAAAGAATTCATTCAGTCTCTCCGCTATAACCTTGTCTCCTTTTACTGTCCCTTTTACCCCCCTATCATCTAATGGTCCAATTGACTATCTCACAGCCCTTGCTTGCTTGCAACTCACTGATGCGACGTGCTGATGTGATTGCAAAGAGTAAGATAACTTTCCAAGAAATCAATTTCAATGAGGTAGTAGCAAAGGGTTCGAAAGGTGGCTTCATGAGCTGACCAAGAACCAGGTTTAAGTCCCATGGCACCGGTGGTGGCCTAATGGGAGGCTTAGCTAGAAGAAGGCCTCTCATAAATCTTGCTATAAGAGGATTGGAGGAAATAGGTTGTCCATTTAGAGGCTTGAAAGAAGCTGCAATAGCACTCAAATGGACTCTTACTGAGTTAGTCTCAAGTCCTGCATTGAATAAATGAAGGAGATACTCCAGAAAAGATTCCAGAGGTATCGTAAGGGGGTTAAGACCCTTCTGCGAACACCATATGGTAAACCTCTTCCACTTAAAAGCATAAGAGCGTCTTGTGGAAGGCTTCCTGGAAGCATAAAGGACATCCTTTATTTGCTAAGGGAGGTTAAAATCATGAAGATCTAAGCCTTCAGCAACCAAGCTCTGAGATGCAGAGATTGGGGATTGGGATGCCATAACATTCCGTCCTTCTGAGACAGGAGATCTGGAGCAGATCCTAACTCTAGGGAGGGAGCTTGAGAGAGATGTAGAAGCAGAGGGAACCACACTTGCCATGGCCAATGTGGAGCTATGAGAATCATACGCCCTCTGTCTCTCTTAAACTGGAACAGGGTTTTGGGAATTAGGGGAATGGGTGGAAAAGCATAAAGGAAGTCTCGACCCCAGTGAAGGAGAAAAGCATCCCTGGCCTGAGAGCCCTGAGCCGGAATTCTGGAACAGATCCGGGGAAGTTTGGCATTCAGCGGACTTGCAAAGAGATCTATGTCCAGGGTTCCCCAAATTTGAAAATTCTTGGCCACCTGGTCTGCTTGTAGAGACCATTCGTGTAGAAGCAAAACTCGACTGAGTCTCTCTGCCCAAGAGTTTTGTATGCCTGGAAGATACACTGCCACGAGATGAATTTGATGCTCTCTAGCGAGGGCAGATAGTCGCAAAGCTTCGTTGTAAAGCGAAAGAGAGCCTGTTCCCCCCTGTCTGTTCACGTAGAACATGGCTACTTGACTGTCCGTCTGAATGAGGACTTTCTTGTAGCTGAGCAGGGTGTGGAACACTCAAAGAGCAAGGAAGATTGCTCTGAGCTCCAAGAGATTGATATGAATATGAGTCTCCTGTGGAGTCTAAGTGCCTTGGGTGGAGAGGTCTTGTAGATGAGCTCCCCAACCCATTGGTGAAGCATCTGTTGTGAGAGTTGCTTGGGGTAAAGGCTGTTGAAATGGGGACCACAGTAACAGGTTGTGAGTGGACTGCCACCATTGGAAAGACAAAATAAGACGATATGTGCTTATTATTTTGTCTGACAGGCACCCTGATGCCTGCTGATGCCTGCGTCCATTGAGTGGATAAAGTCCACTGGGCCGCTCTCATATGGAGGCGAGCATAAGGAACCACATGCACTGTAGATGCCATGTGGCCTAGTAGTTGTAGCATTTCTCGGGCAGTGAGATGAGGTTTTAGCATTGCTTGAGAAGCTAACTGCACCATGCGAAGGCAAGGGGCCTGGGGAAGATAGGCCCTTGCTTTTTTGGTATCCAGCAAAGCTCCTATGAATTCTAGAGCCTGAGTGGGAGCTAGACTGGATTTTGGGATGTTTATGACTAGACCCAAATACTGAAGGATACACACTATGCAAGATAGGTAGGTCCTGACCTCTGACTCTGAAGGGGCTCGAATGAGCAAGTCGTCTAAGTAGGGGAAGACAAATATTCCTAGAGTGCGGAGAAATGCTGCTACCACAGCCATGCATTTCGTGAACACTCTTGGTGCTGAGGCCAGGCCAAAAGGAAGCACCCTGTATTGGTAGTGCTTTCCCTGAAAAAGGAACCGAAGGAACTTTCTGTGAGTTGGGTGGATGAGAACATGAGTGTACGTATCCTTGAGATCTAGAGAACAAAGCCAATCCTGACTCTGAAGGCATGGCAGCAGAGTACCCAGAGAAATCTTGAATTTCTCTTTGAACAGGAATTTGTTCAATTCTCTGAGGTCTAAAATAGGCCTGTGTCCCCCTGTTTTCTTTGGGATAAGGAAATAGGGGGAGAATAAAACCCGGTACCCTGTTGATGAATGGGTACTTCTATTGCCCCTTGTGCAAGAAGCATAGTGACCTCTTGATCTAACAGGTTGATGAGAGAGGTCTGAGAATTGAAATGTCTTATCACTGTGGGAGGGGGTATGCACAGAAAGTGAAGCTTGTACCCCTCTTTTATAATGGAGAGTGTCCAATGTTCTGCTGTTATTTGCCCCCCATCTGGGGGCAAAGTGACACAACCTTCCTGGAATGGTGGAAGGATCTGGTCCATTAAGGGCCAGGAAGGCTAGGTTCTCTAGTTGAAAGTCAAAAGCCTTGTGGAGGCTGAGACTGCTGAGACGGTTGAGGTTTAGCAGTCTTTGCTTTCCTTTGTTTAGGTGGTTGCTGACTCTTCCGGGAAGGCTGACCTGCAGAACGTCCCTGCTGGGAATAAGCGGGATAAAACCTCTTCTTTTTTTGAGAAGAATGGTTTCTTAAAAGATTTCTTTCTTGCAGGATCAGCTGTGGATTTGGATAACCTATCCAAAGTGGAGTTGTCAGCATCCAACTCATTGGCTTTTTCTTGCCAATTCTTGCCAAATAGGTTCTCACCTGTACAAGGGATATTGCCCAGTTTGTCCTGCACCCAGAGCTCCAAATCGGATGCCTGGAGCCAGGCAATTCTACGTGCACCTATGGCAATGGCAGAGGTTCTGCTTATGCACTCAAAACAGTCAAAAGCTGCACGATTGACAAACTTAGAAACATCCTGGGCATGTTTAACCAGTGTGAGAAAATCCTGCCTCTTGTCATCAGGAAGGAGAGGGCTTAAAATCTCCAAGTCTCCTGTGACTTCTTTAAGGAACATTCCCATATATAAAATATAGGAACTGATCTTGGCAGAAAGCATGGAATCCTGGAAAGTACGACGTCCAAAGGCATCCAAGGTTCTACACTCACGTCCTGGAGGATGAGAGGCATGCCTCTTTGCACTCCTGATCCTTCTCATAGCTGATTCCACTAAAATAGAGTAGTGAGGAAGCTGAGTTTTCTGGAAACCAGGACAAGGAGGGACTCAATACATGGTATCCAGTCTGCGAGAGTGAGGAGAGGTGGAAAGGGGTGTCTCCCACATTTTCAACATGAGATCGTGTAAGATCTCATGGATAGGCAGGGTAGCTGCCTCCTTAGGAGCTCTGGGATATTGTAAAATCTCCAACTCCTTAGCCCTGGGCTCTGTTTCAGGAGCCACAGTAATGGACAGACCTCGAGCCACCTCTCTGATAAAGTCCTGAAAGGAGATATCTTCTGGAGGAGACATCCTACATTTAGGAGAGGAAGGCTCCTCTGGGAGAAGTATCCTGGTACCGGCAGAGCTGTAAGAATCCTCGGAGTCCTCCGAGGATTCAAAGTATCTTCTGTCCGGATGCTCTTGAAGAGCCCGATACCCGTACCGACCGAAGTTGGTACCGGGGGGAATCGGTACCGGTGTATCGGCACCGGAAGGCATTGCATGACTGGGTGCCGGCAAAGCAGACACCGATGTCGATGCTGTCGGTACCGGTTGAACTGTCTGACACGGTAACGAGGGTGTCGATGCCGCAAGGAGAGCTGCCAGACTGCGTTCAATAGCCAGGAACCTCTGGTCTATAGACGCTGTCGATGCCTGGATATCGGTACGGGAGGCAGCCGGTACCCCAGAGCATGGCACCAGTAGTTCTGCCAAGGTCGAGGCCTCGAGAACATCCTGGAGCGCCGATAATGCTTTGGAAGCCGAAGCCTCCCGCCGGTGCAATTTTGCCGGTACAGAACCCTCAAGGGCAACGCCAGAGGCATCTCGATGCTTGGAAGGAGATCTAACCTTTGAGGACCAGCTAGACTTATGTTTAGTTACCTGAGATCCATGGGAGGAAGACGAAGCCCTGGAAGACGTCGATGCCACAGAAGCTGCATCTGAGGGAAAAAGGGCACTGAGTTTAGCAGCTCGGTTTTGTCGACCCCTCTTGGGCATCATGGCACAAGCCATACACTCGGCGATGGAGTGGTCAGGACCTAAACATTTAAGACACCACTCATGGGTGTCGGTGACGGAGGTCGTACCGCCACACTTGGGTGCACTTTTTGAAACCCGAAGCGGGTTTTTCCATAGTGGTGGAAATTTTGGGTCTAAGGCCCAAAATGGCGTGTGCACCTGGGAAGAAAAGTTTGGAAAAATATATTATATATATATTTTTTTTTAAAAGAGAACCAGCGGTACCGGTATAGCTTCGAGGAAGGCAGACGTGACCACAAAAAAGAAAGAATAAGTAGAAACCTTTCTGTGGTAACAGGAAAGAGTAGTTACTCACCTGTAACAGGTGTTCCCCAGGAGCAGCAGGAATCAGTCCTCACCTATGGGTGTCATCGGCGCCGATGAAGCCCAGCACAGCTTTCCATGAAAGCCTTTGGGAATGCTGGCAAGCATGCGCAGTTCCCTTCCCGCCTAAAAGTGCCATCTTACCTCAGTCAAATGACATAGCTAAGAACAGCACACAAAAATGAAAAATAAACTATGTACAACTGCAACTCCAAGGGGAGGAGGCAGGGTTGTGAGGACTGATTCCTGCTGCTCCTGGAGAACACCTGTTACAGGTGAGTAACTACTCTTTCTCCAGGACCAAGCAGGAAGTCAGTCCTCACCTATGGGTGACTCCCCAGCTCTGGGCTACCAGGAACCCTGGCTGAACAAGAGAACTCCCTCTAGTCTCAGCAGCAAAGAAAAGGCTTTTCAAGGACACAACCTCCACTGGTAGCCCAACAGAGGGCAGGAGTTGCCTAAACCTCAAAGAGATTCCGGAGTACTGCTTGGCAAAAAGCACTGTCCCTACGGGACTCCCTCTCCAGACAGTAATGGGTCGCAAACGTCTGGCTTGAAGACCTAGTTGCAGCCCTGCAGATGTCTAGCAAGGGCACAGAGCGGAGATGAGCCACTGAGGAAGCCATTGCCCTGACACGATGGGCCGTGACCCGACCCTGCAAAGGAAGGTCAGCTGCCTTGTAAGCCCAGGTGATACAGTCAGCCACCCAGATGGACAAGGTACGCTTGGACACAGCCAACCCCAATTTATTGGGGTCAAAGGAGACAAAGAGCTGAGTAGCCCTTCGATGCCCTTGCGTACGGTCAAGGCAGAAGGATAAGGCCCTCCTACAATCCAAGGTATGCAGAACTGCTTCAGCCTGGCTTGCATGAGGCCTAGGGAAGAATGTAGGAAGAACCACCTCCTGATTGAGGTGAAAAGAGGAGACAACCTTTGGGAGGAACTTTGGATGAGTCCTGAGGACTACCCTGCTCCTATAAATCCTGGTGTAAGGCCTATCACAGACCAGGGCCTGAAGCTCACTCACTTGCCTAGCCGAGGTGAGGGCTATCAGGAAGAGAGTCTTCCAGGAAAGGAAACGTAGAGGGTAAGTAGCCATCGGCTCAAAAGGTGGGCGAGTCAGTTGCTGTAAGACCACATTCAGCTCCCACTCAGGAGCAGGAGGACGGATGGGAGGTTTGAGCAAGAGCAAGCCTCTGAGAAACCTGGACACCAAGGGGTGTCCCGACAGGGAATGTCCTTCCACCAGTGAGTGGTGAGCTGCTAGAGCTGAGAGGTGGACCCGAACAGAATTGGACTTAAGTCCCTGATTGGATAAGTGCAGTAAATACTGAAGCACTACTGGTACCGTACAGGAGAAAGGATCCTCTGTACGCAGCTGACACCACACAGAAAACATCTTCCACTTTAGAGCATAGGTTTTCCTAGTGAACTGTTTCCGAGAGGCTAGGACAACCTCCTCAACCTCCTGAGGTAGGCCCCAGGGAGCCAAAAGTACCCTTGCAGCCTCCAGGCCATCAAATTGAGAGCTTTGAGATTGGGGTGCAGAAGGGAACCCTGCTCCTGTGAGAGAAGGTCGGGTTGCAACCCCAGAGGTAGTGGGGAATCCACTGCCAGCTGAAGCAGAAGTGGAAACCAAGGCTGTCTCGGCCACCTGGGAGCTACCAGCAGGACCGAGGCCTTATCATGAAGAGTCTTGAGAAGAGTTCGGGCCACCAAGGGCGTGGGAGGAAACGCATATAGGAGGCCCTGAGACCAGGACATCAGAAAAGCATCCGGTGCTATCCTCAAAGGATGCGGCTGCCTGGAGCAGAACTTGGGCAGTTGCTTGTTCAGCGGACTGGCGAACAGATCTATCCAAGGGAGACCCCACTTCAGGAAGATCTTCTGAACCACCAAGGGATGCAGCTGCCACTTGTGGGGCTGCAGAATTCTGCTCAACCGGTCGGCCAGGCAATTCTCCTGGCCTGGAAGGTACACCGCCTTGAGAAGCATGTTGTGCTTTAGGGCAAAGGAACAAAGGTCTTGAGTCTCCCGACAAAGGAGCTGGGACCTAGTCCCGCCCTGTTTGTTCACATAAAACATGGCTACCTGGTTGTCTGTTTGAATCAAGACTGAGTGTTGAGCCAGGGCAGGAGAAAAAGCCTTGAGAGCTAAGCGGATAGCACGACGCTCCAGGAGATTGATCTGTTGGGCTGCTTCCCAAGGAGACCAGAGGCCTTGGGTGCACTTGTCCAGACAATGAGCACCCCAGCCCCGCAGAGAGGCGTCGGTGGTGAGGACCACCGAGTACTCTGGCATTTGGAAGGGTATCCCCTTCAGCAGATTGTATGGCTGTAGCCACCAGCTGAGGGAGGTCAAAAGGGGTTTGGACACCCTTATCCTGTCTCTTAGGCGGCTTGAGGCCTGTGACCACGGAGTCTGAAGGCACCACTGTGCAGGCCTCATATGGAGCCTGGCATTGGGAGTCACATGTACTGTCGAAGCCATGTGGCCCAGAAGCCTGAGGCAGAGTCTGGCGGAGACCAGGGGCTTGTTTAGGAACTGTTTGGCCACGTCCTTCAGTCTTTGGGCCCTGTCTTCTGGCAAGAATGCCTTTGCCAGTTGAGAATCTAACCTTGTCCCTATGAACTCCAAGTTCTGGGAGGGGAGCAAAGTGGACTTTGCGAAGTTTATGACAAAGTCCACGTTTTGAAGCAGAGCAATGGTTCTGAGGGTGGCTCGTCTGGCCTCCAGGCACGTCTGACCCCTGATGAGCCAGTCGTCCAGATAGGGAAAGACAAAGATGCCTTGATTTCTCAGGTAGGCCGCAACCACTGCCAGGCACTTGGTAAAGACCCTGGGAGCGGAGGTCAGGCCAAAAGGTAGTACTCTGTACTGATAATGGTTTCCTCCTCCCACAATGAACCTGAGGTACTTTCTGTGGTCTGGATGAATGAGGATGTGAGTGTACGCATCCTTTAGATCTAAGGAGCATAGCCAATCTCCCTGCTGGAGGTAGGGCAGAAGTGTCCCAAGAGTAAGCATCTTGAACTTTTCTTTCTGTCTCTAGGAACTTGTTGAGGTTCCTGAGATCCAGAATGGGCCAAAGGCCAGCGGTCCTTTTGGGTACCAGGAAATACCTGGAGTAGAAACCGTGACCTTGGAGGGGAGGAGGCACAGGCTCCACAGCCCTGTCTTTCAACAGACCCTGAAGTTCCTGAAGGAGAATGGCTGTGTGCAGGGGAGGCCTCAAGGGCTCTCCTGGGAAGTAAGGAGGAGGCAGTTGATGAAAATGCAGGGCATAGCCCTTTTGGATTATGTCCAGCACCCAACTGTCGGTGGTAATGAGAGGCCACTGGTGGGCAAAGAGTACAAGGCGACTGCCTGTGCAGGGCTTTGAGAGCAGGGACGGCGTGGCTATGCTCAATGAGTCAAAAACCCCTACCCTGCTAAGTGGAAGCAGGGGCAGAAGGCTTGGGTGTCCTCTGCCTACGGGGCCCATTACCCTGGCCCTTGGCTTGCTGACCCTGGGGGGCAGCTTGGGCAGCCGGATACTGAGGGTACTGTTTGTAGGCAGTGCCCTTCCTCGGGTAAAAGGACTTTTTACCCGAGCCCTTCTTTTTATGTGAAGGGGGCAGAGGTCTTCCTCGACAGCCTTGTCCGGGTAAGGTGCTCTGTCTCGAGCTGAGCGGCCTTCTCGGTCACGGGTTTGCCAAAAAGGTTCTCACCTCGGCAGGTGACATCGGCCAACTTGTCCTGAACCCATGGCTTGAGGTCTGATGACTGCAGCCACGCCTGGCGTCGAGCCGCGATGCTGGCAGCCGCAACTCGGGCCGAAGCCTCGAAGCCATCGTGGGCGGCGCGGGAAATGAACTTTGAGCATTCCCGAATCCCCGAGGACAAGGTCTTAAATCTCTGCAAGGGTTCCCCGGAGAGACCAGCAGAGAAGCCGGCCAATTCCTTGGCCAGGTCTCGCAAGTACATGCCCATGTACAGCTGGTAAGACTGGACACGGCAAGTAAGCATAGACCCCTGGAAGCACTTTCTACCGACACCATCGAGGTTGCGGGCCTCCCGGCCGGGGGGCACCGCGGAGTGCATCTTCTGGCTCTTCAGACGATGCATGGCCGATTCCACAACCATGGAATGGTGTGGTAGCTGTGCTTTCTGGAAACCAGGGCTTTTGCGGAGTCGATAGATGGTATCGACTCGCTTGCTCAGAATTGGCGCCGAGGCCGGTGCCTCCCACATCCGGAAGAGGAGCCGTTCCAGCATCGGAGGAATCGGGACAGTAAAGGCCTCCTTCGAAGGAGTCGTACTGTAGAGCATCGAGATCCTCGGCTCGAGGCTCTTCCTCGGGGTCGGCAGGGATAGCCAAGGCAGCGACCATATCCCGGACGAACTCCGAGAACCTAGTGTCCTCCAGAGGGGATCTACTCCGGGGCTCAGACTGCGGTGAGTCCGACGGGACACACCGAGTGTTAAAAGTATCGGGAGACTCCTCGTCCTCCGTCTCCCAGGTCGACTCTTCCGAGGAGGACTCAGGGTCCGACCCTGCGGGGCCCCAAGGCACCCACCCTGACGCCGGGGGCATCGGCATCGACACCCTCGGTCCCGAACGGGAGGTCGAAGGAGACCTCGACCGAGGACGACTTCGAGCCACGAGGGTCTCGAGTATCGGCTCGGTCTCCGGGGTTGACTTAGAAGTCGACGTCCCGGTGGTCTGGGCAAATGCACCAGACAGGCTGGCCATCAGTGCCCGCTGTTGCTCCATGAAGGCAGACAATCTGCTCTCCAAGGCTGTCATCCTGAGACTCAGCTCGGGAGACGCAGCAGCCACCAATGTCGGCTCTCTGGGAGGAGAGTCCACGAGGACTACGGGGCTTACGTGTCCAGCAGACTCCGGCTCCATGCGAGGAACTTTGGCAGGCTTCTCTTGGTCCACGGGCCCGGGATGGCGGTCGGGGGTCTTAGACCTGGCCCTCGAGGGACCAGGGACCTCTTCCAACACCGCCCTCACGAGCCGCTTCTTCCTCTTGCATTCCCGGTCGGGGGACCCCCTGTCCGAGGAGCTTCGACGGCGCTCGGGATCGGAATCCCAAGATGTCGAGGCCTCAGACGAGGTCCAGGCCCAGCCGAAGGCTGAGTCCGAGAAAAGCCTTTCCTTCTGATGCTGTCGACTTCTGAGTGCCTTGGAAGACATCTTCCCACATGGCGCACACGACTTGGGGTTGTGGTCAGGGCCGAGGCAACGAAGGCAGCAGTCGTGTATGTCGGTGAGAGACATAAGTTTCTTACACCGATCACACTTTTTGAAACCACTGGAAGCCATCGGGGAAAAAAGAGCCCTGCGAGGTCAAAAGACCGGCCTTCCAGGGAAAAACAAAAAAAGGGCGCGAACGCCAGCCACGAAGGGCAAAAACCGAAAAAGAAGATAAACGGGCTCAATACCGGTGTACCGAACCCAGCGGGAGGGGAACCGGCGTCAAACCGGAGAAAAATAGCGAAAAATCGCCGAAGAAAAAATCACTTTTATCCGGGAGAACAGGACACACGTCCGGTGGGCTTCTCGGAAAAAAAGAGACTGAGGTAAGATGGCACCTTTAGGCGGGAAGGGAACCGCGCATGCGTGCCAGCATTCCCTAAGGCTTTCATGGAAAGCTGGGGAAATGCTCCGCTGGGACTTCATCGGCGCCGATGACACCCATAGGTGAGGACTGACTTCCTGCTTGGTCCTGGAGAACAACGACCTGCTGGCTCCGCGGAAAACGAAGAACTGGAGAGAGGCAGTTGGGAAAGGCGGGAAGGCAGGACACAGGTGCTGTGGGATGCTCCCAAAGGCTTTCTAATTGGACGCTGGGGAGCGTTCCCATGCGGGCTCCGTCGGTACCGACAATACCCATATGTGAAGACTACATTCCTGCTTGTTCCTGGAGATTACAATTTCCCATGTGTCAGAACTTTCCAAAAAAAAGAATGTCATGTTGCTGAAAAGTATTTCCTGCCATAGAGTCTGCTCTGAGCAGAATGCTGGAGCTGGTGTCTGAATAGCCAAAGCAAAAAATTGAACAGTTTAAGGAACCTTTGCATTCCAGCTAAGCCTGAAAGTGGCACTACTGGCCCACAGATCGATTTCAAATTATAGAAGTTTGAAATTCAAGAAACTTTCAAGTGTGACAGCTGAAAGCTATCATCCACCCCTTCCCGTTTGTTTTGAAAAGCTGGGGTATGAAGCCACAGCACAGTTTATTCTAATAAAGACATTTCAAAACCAACTTTTACAGCTATTCTGATTAGAGCACTCTCATCTATGAGCGTTAGCAACTACTTTTTATGAAATTCTAGCTGCAAGCATGACCCCTGTCAAGACCTTTAGTAGTAGATCTTTTAGTAGCCAGCATCTACCCCCTGTAGTGTCTAGCTTAGTCCACAAAAGCAGGGTATGCACCTACCAGGCCAGAGGCACAGAAGGCTGCTAGGTGAGAGAAGAAAGAAGTTAAACAGGTTTATATGTTTACACTAAACAATAGCCAGATGATAAGGGCAGGAATGATCTGTGTCAAGCATAAAATAAAGTTAGTTTCTCCTTTGGAGGAGGAGGGGGAGAGAAAGTAAGTCTAGTATTTTATTTTTATTAGCTATGCTTATAGGCTTAAAGAAAGCAAGGATAGCTACTTTAACATCTTTTGCTTCCTGCCTATCATGATTTAAACCTAAAGTCACAGTCCCTCTCCTCCTAGGTCCCTCGCAGGCCCGGCACCCGCACACGCCCCCTCCCAACCGGCTGCGGGCCTGACCCGAGCAGCAAGAGCCGAGAAACCCATGAACTACAGACTAGAATCACAGAGTGAAAGCAGCTCCGTAAGCGCATCGTACGTCTCCGGCTCAGGCACAAGTTAACCCCCCTCCTACTTAGCCTCCGATCAGAGCTCAGCCAAGAGGGAAGGAGGGATCGCAAAGCACCACCTCGTGATCAGCCGCACCCAGCACTTACCTCCACAGCAGCTGTAGAAACGGAAACGAGGATGATTCTAGTGCTAGTTTATCAGTCTCAGCCACGCTCGTTCCATTCCCTAACGCTGGCTTCAGGAAGGGTGGATGGAGGGAAACGAAAGGCTGCAGGTGAAAGGGGCATGTGTGCCAAGCCCTGCGTGCATCACTCCCCGCTCCCTCACTCTCCCCGGCTCCCATGCCTGACAGCTAGTCCAGCCACGGTTCCAACAGGCAGGAGCCGCGGCTGCTATAGCAAGAAGAGGTCCAGTATGCCGCTGCCAAGCGGACTCAGCAGTGACAGCAATTTATGTGCTTGGGGGGGGGGGGGTTTGTTTGTTTGTTTTTAATTTTTGAAGGTGAAGTGAGGTGGCTGTTTTGGGGGCATTTTTTGCCGCCTTCAAAACTTTGCCGCCTGAGGCAGCCACCTCACTTCACCTCATTATAGAGCCGCCCCTGCCAGAGCGGAGACATCTGCTGCACACTTGGAAACAGTCACATCCAACTTTACCAACACCTTCCAAATAGAATCCAAGGAGATTTCAGCCTAACGCTGCTGCTGAGAACTTGCGGGTGAGTTCAGGCGAGCATTATCCACCACTGCCAAAGGAGCACCAGAAACCAGCCCACCGGTCGACTCAGGACCTTCCTCGAATCTCACCGCTTGGACAGAAGGGGCAAGAAGTGGCACTGAGCAGGACGCAGGCAGGCCGAATGCTCCACCTTCCTCTCCCGAGGTGAGTGAAGCGCTGACAACGGAGCCTGATTCCACAGGCTCTGACTCCAATGGAACCGCCAAACGCAGCTGTGGGAAAGTTGAAATCTGCTCAGCCGAGGCTGGCTCCCCAATCGACGACCTCAGCAACGAGCCCTCTGCAGCCTTCTCTAGCGCCAGGGCTTTAAGGAGAATCGCCTCTATCTGTTGTTGACCAGCCGTGGAGGAAACACCCTTCACCGGCTTGGCTCTGGGGTTCCCGCACCGCTTAGGAGGCATAGGAAAATAAAAGACCAACTCTCCTCAAAAGGAAAAGCAGAGACGCCGCTCTCCTATCGTGCCATCTTGACTCCGCCCCAAATCAGCCCAGATTCAATTCTTGCCACCTCCCCCGGCGACTCTGCCGGCAGGCTAAAAGCCAGCTGAAGTTGTTGAGACCACCTCAAACAAGCCCGGGCTACCCATACCCCACAGACAGACGCCTGGAGGGCAAACGCACTAATGTCAAACGCCTGCTTTAGCAGCACGTCCAGCTTCCTATCTTGGGTATCTCTGAGGGCAGCACTGCCCTCCACAGGAATCGTGGTCTTCTTCGTGACTGCCGACACTGCCACATCTACTTTGTGAGACCGGAGCAATTCCTTCTTCCCTTCCAGTAACGGATACAGCCGAGCCATAGACAGTACCCCCTTAGCCCTGATTCCAGCTGATCCCATTCTTCTTGAATCATCTGTTTAACTACCCGGTATACCGGGAAAACCCCCTGGGATTTCCTGACCGCCTGAATCAGCGGGTCTTCCAGCAACTCCTCTGCCGCTGGGACCCCTGTCGCCATATTCAGAACCTTCAGAGATTCACCGATCAAAGCCGGTAATTCTTCTCGGCGGAAAACTAACAATCCTAGGTTGCTCCTCTTCTGGTAGCTCACCTTCCTCTAGCTCTTCCTCCTCCTCCCCCAAATCCCAGTCCAAAGTCTCGTCTTCCGGAGACTTGGCGAATGGGGAACGGAGAACCTCCTCGTGAGAGAGCCTAGCCCTCTTCGGTGGAACCCCCGTCTCCTCCAGACTGCTAGGATCAGAGTGCCGCCCTATAGCGCTCCCCTGCTCATGTGTTCCCTGCTTACGCAAATAGAAAGCTTTGTAAATAAGCAAGACAAATTCAGGGGGAAAATTCCCTCTGCTACCAACCTCCAGACATCCCTAAGATGTAGAGGGACTGGGTTGTGGTAGGGGAATAGCTGACTGCGCCGTAGGAGACTGATGGCTGCACGCAGCCTGAAAGGTAATATCTAGAGGGCCTACAGGTTCTTGAGAGGAAGGAGGGGGTGGATCCTGCGAACCACCCACCTGAATCCCCTCTTCCACTGAGACCGCCTCCGCAGCGCAGCCTCTACATATTCCGGCATCTGAAATACCCCTGCATGTGCCGCACACCAAGCACTGGGGTCTACCCGGAATAGTGGCATCTTCCTGCTTACCAAACTTTACAGCAGACAAGAAAAAGATTCCCCTCTTTTTTTTTTTTTTTTTAAACTAGCATAAAACTAATGCGCCTAGGAACTTCTCTTACAAGAAAATTCTAACTGCCAGGCGCCCCAGGCTTGCCTCTGAAACAGAAATGTAGCAAGAGGGCACCAAAAAAAGAACGCAAACTTAATGAGGCCTACCGTATCCAGCTGACTCTCTTGCTGCAGACAACCGCCAGACTCCTCTGATGCACGTCGGTTGCGACCATGTGGTCGGGCCTACACACCACGCGGCTCGCCGCCGCTCTCCCGGCACCCTTGTTAGTGTCACAGGACCCCCGCTGCTTCTTTGCTCTTCTCACTTCTCCCGTTCCAATCCCAAGTCACAGAACTATTGTTGTCGGTGTCAGCGTCATCCCGCTCATGCTCAGCCGCCAGGAGAGCTTCGGCAGTGAGGCGGGAAGACGGCAAGAGTCCTGTAGACTGAAGGCAGACAATGGCAAACCTCCTACTTTTCCACTGCCAAATAAAGATCGGGTGGCAGCCGAAGAGCAAAAGAGAAGACAGGGACCCCTTCCAGCCCTGCCGCACTGCTCAAAGCCAGTGCCCGAAGTCTCCTCCTCCCCCACTCAGAGAGGGACAACGAGGCAGACGGAAGGGGAAATCTTTATTTTATTTAATCCCTGTAGAAGCTCTTCTTAAAGTTATAGGGATCCCAAGAAAACAAAAAACTCAAAGAAATTCCAAACCAAACAACCCCACAAAGCTAAGTCTCTCCAGTAAACCTATGCTCTGGGTTACTGACTCCTTACAGCTGCTTGGAGACTGAGCAAAACTGAATCTGGTGGGAGGTGACAGTACTATATATACCCTAGGGCAGTGATGGCTAACCTTTTTGAGCCCGAGTGCCCAAACTGCCGCACAAAACCAAAGAATTTCCTCAAAGTGCCAGCACGTCATTTGCATAAGTGGTCTTATTTGCATAAATATTTGCATAATGTTACCATACACTAACTTTTAGTAAACATGTCTCTTAATGAGTGTATGGATAAAGAAAGACTAAAAGATTTCTACATTACTATAATCCAGTGCCAACCGCCAGGCACATTAGGAACTACTACAAACGCTGCCCATTTAGAACCCATAGCAAACCCGCCGTATCCTGACAGCATTACCAGGACTCACAAAGCACCATACCCTACCTATCAAAAGGCAACACTGCAAATATTAAACCAATACATTTCAGTGAATACTGGGGAAAGAGAACAAGTGGCAACGTCAAATAGGAATTTCCTCTTGTACCAAACAAAGCGCAGATGTTAATGATGCACATTTCCCAGAGCTGACATATTCCAGTTAATAAATTCAAAATAAAGAGATATCTTTCTACCTTTTGTGCATTTTTTTTCAGTTGCAATTGGTCCAGCCATTTTCTTCTGGTTTCTTCATGTTTTCTGCTAACTCTCCATCGTCTGCTGTCCATTTGTCCTTTCTTCTCTCTTCTAGTTTTTTTTCCATTCTCTCTCTCTCTACATCTGCTTTAACATACTAATCTTTCTCCTTTTGCTCTTTCCTCATTCCTATTTCATCCACACAAATTTTACCCCTCCATCCTCAATCCCCAATTACTCTCCCAATACCTGGCCAATTGTAGATTTTTCATCCCTCCTACACAAAATATTTTTCCCCTCTCCATTTTACTCTCCCAGTCCCATCCCATTCTAATCCTCCCCCAACATCAGCTCCCTTCTAGTTCCAGTCTCACCCAGCATCCATTCCCTTCTTCAAGCCCCCCACTTCCCCTCAGCCCATTTCCATTCCAAGCCCCGTCCCCATCAGCTATTTGCAGTTCAAGCCCCCCACTTCCCCTCAGCCCATTTCCATTCCAAGCCCCATCCCCAACAGCTATTTGCAGTTCAAGCCCCCTTCCACTCAGCCCATTTCCAGTCCTAGCAACCCCCCCCAACCCCTTACCAGTCCTAGCCCCCCATAGCCCACTCCCAGTCCTAATCCCACCAGCCCATTTCCAGTCCTAACCTCCCCATCAGCCCACTCCCAGTCCTAATCCCCCATCACTCAATTTTTAGTTTAAGCCCCCCCAGCGCCCATCACCACTCCTAACCCCCCCAGCCCAGCGCCCATCACCACTCCTAACCCCCCCAGCCCAGCGCCCATCACCACTCCTAACCCCCCCAGCCAGCCCAGTGCCCATCACCACTCCTAACCCCCCCCAGCCAGCCCAGTGTCCATCACCACTCCTAACCCCCCAGCCCAGTGCCCATCACCACTCCTAAATCCCCCCACCCCAGCCCATCACTACTCCTAACACCCCCCAGCCCAGCCAGCCCAGCCCAGCCCAGCCCATCACCACTCCTAACCCCCCCCAGCCCAGCCCATCACCACTCCTAACCCCCCCCCAGCCCAGCCCAGCCCATCACCACTCCTAACCCCCCCCAGCCCAGCCCAGCCCAGCCCATCACCACTCCTAACCCCCCCTCCAGCCCATAACAATTCCTAACCCCCCCCAGCCCAGCCCAGCCCATCACCACTCCTAACCCCCTCCCCCAGCCCAGCCCAGCCCAGCCCATCACCACTCCTAACCCCCACCCCCCCCAGCCCAGCCCAGCCCAGCCCAGGGAAAATTAAAAAAAAAAAGAAAACCTGTCTGCTGCCGCTGTCGGGGCCGCCGCGGCAGAATCGAGCGTGCCGCGGGGCCCCCCGGTACCCACCTGGCAGAGCCTGCCCTCCCCGTAGCAGCTCTCTCGTTGGAGCTGCAGTCAGACGCGCCGGCTTGCAGAGCGTGAGGGAAGAGTTCCCTCGCGGCTCTGTTAAGCCCGCGGGGGCTGATGGGAAGTTCCCATCAGCCCCCGCGGGCTTAACGGAGTCGCGAAAGGGAAACTCTTCCCTTCGCGCTCTGCAAGCCGGCGCGTCTGACTGTAGCTCCTAAGAGAGAGCTGCTACGGGGAGGGCAGGATCTGCCGGGTACAGGGGGGCCCCGCGGCACGCTCGATTCTGCCGCGGCGGCCCCGACAGCGGCAGCAGACAGGGTTTTTTTTTTTTTTCGATTGCGGACCTTCCCGCGTGCCAGCTGCAAGGCCTTCGCGTGCCACAGCTGGCACGCGTGCCATAGGTTCGCCATCGCTGCCCTAGGGTCATAAGAAAAAGATGACGTGCTCAGTCTCCAAGTTGCTGGAAGAGGGCACAACCCAGAGGAAAGGGACTGGACTGGAGGGACGCTAAGGAACAGCCTTTACTACATCCTCCGATAACAAATTCCAGAGTTTGATTACACGTTGAGTGAAAAAAATATTTTCTCTTATTTGTCTTAAATAGTTTACTCTGTAGCTTCATTGCATGTCCCCTAGTCTTTCTATATTCTGATAACATAAACAATCGATCTACGTTTACCCATTCCACTCCGTTCATTAATTTATAGACTTCTATCATATCTCCCGTCAGCCCTAACCTTTTTAGTCTTTCTTCATAGGAGTATCCTTCCATATCCTTCACCATTTTAGTGGCTCTTCTCTGAACCTTTTCTAATAACGCTATATCCTTTTTAAGATACGGCAACCAGAATTGCACACAATATTCAAGGTTCATGCATTTCGTGAACATCCTTGGTGCAGAGGCCAGACCAAAAGGGAGCACTCTGTATTGATAGTGCTTCTCTTGAAAAAGGAACCAAAGGAACCTTCTGTGAGTTGGATGGATGAGAACATGAGTGTACGCATCCTTGAGATCTAGAGAACAAAGCCAATCCTGACTCTGAAGGTATAGCAGCAGAGTTCCCAGAGAAACCATCTTGAATTTTTCTTTGACTAGGAATCTGTTCAACTCTCTGAGATCTAAGATGGGTCTGAAGCCCCCTGTTTTCTTTGGAATAAGAAAATAGGGGGAGTAGAAACCTGTGCCCTGTAGTTGAAAAGGCACTTCCTCTATTGCGCCCTGGGCGAGAAGAGTGGCAACCTCCTGCCCCAACAGGTTGAGGAGGGAGGTTGGAGAATTGAACTCGTGCACTCTCGTGAGAGGGGGCAAGCTTGAAAAATGAAGTTTGTACCCCTCTCTTATGATGGAGAGTGTCCAATGCTTTGCTGTAATTTGCCCCCACCTGGGAGCAAAGTGACATAACCTTCCTGGAATGGTGGAGGGCTCTGGTCCTTCTAGAGCCAGGAAGGCTAAGTTCTCTAGCGGAAAGTCAAAGGCCCTGAGGGGGCTGAGGTTGCTGGGCTGGAGCATGCCTAGCAGCCTTTGCTTTGCTCTGCTTGGATGATTGCTGACGTTTGGTAGGGAACTGAGCTGCAGAAGATGCCCGCTGACCAGAAGATGCCCGCTGACCATAAGCAGGATAGAATCTTCCCTTTTTAGAAAAAGGTGTTTTCTTGAATAACCTTTTCTTAGCAGGAGCAGCTGTGGATTTGGATAGTCTATCCAAAGCAGAATTTTCAGCATCCATCTGATTGGCTTTTGCTTGCCAATCCTTACCAAACAGGTTCTCACCTGTACAAGGGATATTTCCCAATTCATCTTGAACCCAGATCTCCAAATCAGATGCTTGAAGCCAAGCAATCCTACGTGCACCTATGGCAATAGCTGAGGCTCTGCTTACGCATTCAAAGGAGTCGAAAGCTGCACGGTTGGAGAATTTGGAGATATCTTGGGCATGTTTGAGCCCAGTGAGAAAGTCCTGCCTTTTATCTTCAGACATAAAAGGACTTAAAGTCTGCAAAGGGTCAGTGACTTCTTTTAAGAACATTCCCATGTAGAGACTATAAGAATTAATTCTCGCAGCAAGCATGGAAGCTTGGAAGACTCTTCTTCCAAAAGCATCCAGGGTTCTACATTCACGTCCTGGAGGATTAGAGGCATGTCTTTTGGCACTTCTAATCTTTCTCATTGCAGACTCAACCACAATAGAGTGGTGAGGCAGTTGAGTTTTATGGAAACCAGGACAAGGAGGGACACGATACAGGGTATCCAACCTGCAAGCATGAGCAGAGGTGGTTAGAGGTGCTTCCCACATCCTCAACATGAGATCATACAGAATCTCATGAATAGGCAAGGTAGCTGCCTCCTTAGGAGTTTTAGGATATTGTAAAATATCTAACTCCTTGGCTCTGGGCTCTGTCTCAGGGGCCACTATGATAGAGAGGCCCCGAGCCACCTCCCTGATAAATTCTTGAAAAGACAAGTCCTCTGGAGGAGACATCCTTCATTTAGGAGAGGACTCCTCCTGTGGAAGAAGCATCACTGCATCGACCGACTCTTCAGAATCCTCAGAGGAATCGAAGTATCGTCTGTCCGGATGCTCTTGCAAAGCCCAATACCCATACCGACCGGGATCGGTATCGGGAATAACCGGTACCAGGGTATCGGTACCGGAGGGCTTCAGAGGACAGAGTACCGGCATAGCGGACACCGATGCCGATGCCCCCGGTACCGGGATCGGTACCGATGGCGATGCTAGAGCCAGTACCGGCGGAGTAGTCTGTTGCGGTACCACGGGCATCGATGCCACAAGGAAAGCCGCCAGACTGCGTTCTATGGACAGAATCCTCTGCTCCATCGACGCCGCCAATGCTTGGAAGTCGGTACCGGTGGAAGCCACTGGTACCCCAGAGCATGGCACCAGGAGATCTGTCGAGCCCACGCCATCGAGATCATCCTGGAATCCCGATGATGATGCTTTAGAGGCCAAAGCCTCCCGCCGGGGTAATTTTGCCGGTGCAGAATCCTCGAGGGCAACGCCAGAGGCATCTCGATTCTTAGAAGGATATCTACCCTTTGAGGACCGGCTGGATTTATGTTTAGTTACCTGAGATCCATGTGAAGAAGAAGCAGCCCTGGAAGACGTCGATGCCACCGAAGCCGCATCGGAGGGAAACAGGGTACTGAGCTTGGCAGCTCGGTTCTGCCACCTCTTTTAGACATCACCAGTCATGGGTGTCGGTGACGGAAATGGTACCGCCACATTTTGTGCACTTCTTAAATCCTGAGGCAGGCTTTTCCATATTAAGGAAAAAACGTTTTGGGCCTAAGGCCCAAAACGCAAGTGCACCTGAAGAAAAAGAACGAAAAAAAGTTTTTGTTTTGTTTTTTTTAACAAGAAGAAAAGAACAAAGACCGGCGGTACCGGTAGAGAGTCGAAGAAAGCAGACGCGACACAAAAGAAATAAAGAAAAAATAAGGAAATTCTTCTGCGGTGACAGGAACACGACCTGCTGGCTCCGCGGAAAAAGAAGAACTGAGGAGAGACAGTTGGGAAAGGTGGGAAGGCAGCACGCAGGCGCTGTGGGATGCTCCCAAAGGCTTTCTGATTGGAAGCTGGGGAGCGTTCCCACGCAGGCTCTGTCGGTACCGACGAAACCCATATGTGAAGACTCATTCCTGCTTGTTCCTGGAGATGGAGATCTACCCTTTGAGGACCGGCTGGACTTATGTTTAGTTACCTGAGATCCACGGGAGGAAGAGGAAGCCCTGGAAGACGTCAATGCCACCGAAGCTGCATCAGAGGGAAACAGAGTACTGAGCTTAGCAGCTCGGTTCTGCCGACCTCTTTTAGACATCATGGCGCAGGACATACAATCCGTGATGGAGTGGTCAGGACCTAAACATTTTAGACACCATTCATGGGTGTCGGTGACGGAAATGGTACCGCCACACTTGGTGCACTTTTTGAAACCTGAAGCAGGTTTCTCTATTGCAGGAAAAATTTTGTAGGCCCAAAAAGGCGCGTGCACCTGGGAAAAAATAGGAAAAAGTCCTAGGGGTTTTTTTTTTTTTTTTTTTAAAGACAGAAAATAAGAAGAAAAAAACGGCGGTACTGGTAAAGCGTCGAGGAAGGCAGACACGACCACAAAAAAAGAAATAAAGAAGAATTCTTCTGCGGTGATAGGAACGACCTGCTGGCTCCACAGAAAAAGAAGAACTGGAGAGAGGCAGTTGGGAAAGGTGGGAAGGCAGCACACAGGCGCTGTGGGATGCTCCCAAAAGCTTTCTAATTGGACGCTGGGGAGCGTTCCCATGCAGGCTCCGTCGGTACCGACGATACCCATATGTGATGACGACTGCTTGTTCCTGGAGATAGGGGGTCATCACCTCCCGGTGGGGGTCCGAGGCCTTCGGCTGAAAAAAGGTGAAAATGCCGGTCGAGGAAGCCTTCGAAAAACTAGGAAAAAAAGAAGAATAGACAAACCTGAGGAGCGATGCTGAGGCAAGCTGGTTCGGGGATGGAAAGGAACCGGTATGCAAACCAGACAAAAACTTGAGAATAAAATCTGACTTTTTCCATGGAAAATTGGACTGCGTCCAAAGGGCTCTGCAGAAAAAAGGAGACTGAGGCAAGATGGCACCCTTGGGCAGGACGTGGACCATGCATGGTGCATCTCCCAAAGGATTTTTTTTTTAAAGCAGGGGAGATGCTTTCGCGTGGGTTCTGTTGGCGCAGACGTCACCTATATGTGAGGACCAACTTCCTGCTTGTTCCCGGAGAACGCCATGCTGTCATTCGCTGAGAAATGGTCAAAGATTCAGCACTATGGGCTTTATCAGGGTATTACCATCTGTCGCGTAACTATGCTTCCAATTCACAACCCAAGAATAAATCTTTGGTAAAATCAAAAAAATTATCCGATAACCCCTCTGAATAATACCCATAACCCACATATCTGAGGAGCAGCTCTGAAGATTTTCCCTAACTGGCTACGAAAGTATGTGTGACCTTCATCTGGACTAACAACCAGGGTGGGTTTGGAGTAATAGCATTTCTGATCACTTTTTACATACGCCCTGTCAGGAAAGTGAAAGGGAGACTAATAATCCCAAGAAGAAAGGGCTCTTCTGCCTTAGGCAACACCCTGAGCCAGCTTTATCAGTTCAGAATCTACTGTATAGTTCATTTAAGTTCATATATGTTGTATATATCTCGATGTTTAATTCCCTGTTTAATGTAAAGTTGTTGATGTTATAATGTAAACCGCCCTGAATGGAAGATGGGGTAGTATACAGTAGAAGACCTGTTAAATAAATAAAATAATCAGTTTAGCTCCTCCAAAAGTGAAACAAAACAAGTGGCTCTTTGAGAATGAAGCCACAGAACAATATAAATCAGAATTTTCTCCTAGCGCCATGATACAGATTTCTCATATCTCTACATATTTTTAATCCACTGATTGCCAGAAACATAAGCAAAATGCACAGCAGACTGCTGCATAAAGTCATTGCCTCAAAAGTTCTTCATTTCATCTCCATTTCTTTCTTAACCCTTTCCAGGCCGGTCCCGAAATATTCGTGACCCAAAATTCTGACCAAATGGCCGAGCCCGAAATATTCGGGATCGGCGCAATGACGCAGATACTAAAGATTAATGAGCAAAATACCGGAAGCTAATGACAACACTCATTTGGGCTGATGAAAAGAGAGTTGTGCTAGTGTTTCTATTTATACACCAGGCCAAAACAGCCAGAAAACAACCTGCAAATAGGTCATTTGCAATAGGTCATTTAGAATTAAAAGCAAAGTAAACAAGATGGAGTCAGCTGGTAAAAGAATGCGAAAAGAACGATATAAAGCTGCTGAAGTCATTAGGTTTCTCACAGAAAGTGATGGTAAGAGTAATAGCAGTGGCAAAGATGTCATTGATAATGAAACTGAAGAAGTTTTCACAAAAAATGTGGACTTTGAAGGCTCCGATGACAGTGACCCAGATTCAGTAGCAGCCGCAGCTCAACCTCCAGGTTAGTAATTATTTGCAGACATTATTTATGTCACCTATATATCAGCTATGTCTTTAGGTATAAGAAAACACTAAATGTCACATTTATATTGATAAATTGTTCAGTTTGAAAAATGTCAACAATATAATAAAACATTTTCATTTACAGTTGTGGCCGCGGCTGAACCATCTGTAAATATAAATCTTCTTGGCAGAGGGAAGCTTTGCCGTCATACTGCAGACCGTGGCGATAATGCAACTACATCACAAATACGGACAAGAAGAAGCAGTCTTCCATGGAAAACAACTCCAAAAGACGTCCGTCAGTTTCCTTTCACTGCACAACCAGGCATAGCCAAACGTATGGGTGTCAATGCAACTAAATTGGACTTCTACAAGCTCTTTGTTACAGATGAACTAATTTCAATGATTGTTGAGACAAATTGCTATGCAGCAGAACTGTGTGCTAAAATACCAGCTGACAAGCCTCATGCCCGAATGAGAAAATGGCAAGACGTTGACTATAATGCTATATGGAGAATGTTGGCGTTGACGATGGCTATGGGAATAATCAAGAAGCCTATGATCGACTTGTACTGGTCAGGTCAACTACTGTTAGAAACTCCATTCTTTCCATCAGTAATGAGCCGAAATACATATAAGCAAATATTACAGGCCCTTCACTTTCAAAACAATGCAACACAGAAACCCAAGGGTGATCGCATTTGGAAGCTTCGTCCATTCTATGACATTATCACAAAGCGATTCCAAATTGTTTATATCCCGGAACAAGACATTTCAATTGATGAATCTCTACTGCTTTTCAAAGGAAGGTTATATTTCAAACAATACATACCTACAAAACGCTCAAGATTTGGTATCAAATCATATGAGCTGTGTGAGTCACGTAGTGGATACACCTGGAAGTATATGCTATACTCAGGTCAAGATGCAGTTCTAAGTGATGGTTTACATGGAAGTAGCTACTGTATTGTGCTGAATCTGATGGACGGACTGCTTGATCAAGGCTATCGATTGGCTCTGGATAACTACTACAACAGTCCAGAACTCTGTATGGATCTGTATGACCGAGCAACATCCTGCTTTGGAACGGTACAATCCAGTCGAGTTGGTATGCCTACTGACCTGTGTCTAAATGTAGATGGAAGCAAATTGAAACGAGGAGATGTCACATATCGTACAACAGATAAATTGCTAGCACTTTGCTGGTATGATAAGAATTATGTAACAATGTTGTCCAACTGTCATGATGGCTCTGTAGTTGACACTGGAAAAAGAGATCGTAATGATCAGCCAATTCGAAAGGCACAAGTTATCGTTGAATACATCATCATAATAGGCGGTGTAGACAGAACAGATCAGTTATTGGAGTATTATGCTTTTCTGCGCAAAACTGTAAAGTGGTACAAGAAAGTTGCCTTTCATCTGTTGGACATAGCAGTACTCAATGCTCAGATACTCTGGAGCAAGTCCAGAGGAGAAAGTGACAGGACTTGACTTCCGTATGAAGCTTATCTTGGCTATCATTGAAGCAGTTGGTCCTGATGCTAGTGCATGTGATGCTGGTGGCCGACCAAGTACTGGTGTTTCCCCATTTCGCTTGACTGCTAGACATTTCCCTAGTCTCATTCCACCAACTGAGAAGAAAACTACCGTATTTCGACAGTGTCACGTGTGCAATGAGAGTCTCGGACATCGACATGTTGCTGGTGACAATCGTAAACGTGTTGAAACTAAATATCACTGTGCTGACTGTGGAAATGTACCTCTCTGTGCTGCACCATGTTTTGCATATTTTCATAATAATGAAGATCTTAAATAAAGCGTAGTTACTCACCTGTAACAGGTGTTTTCCAGGAGCAGCAGGAATCAGTCCTCACATATGGGTGACGTCGGCGCCGACGGAGCCCTCGCGGAGCAATTTTCCCCAGCTTTCAAAGAAAGCCTTTGGGAATTGCAGCGCGCATGCGCGGTCGCCTTCCCGCCCAAGGGTGCCATCTTAGCCAGTCTGATGACATAGCTAAAAGACAGCATAAAAATTTGCAAAAAAAACTTAAGCAGATGATTGCAACTCCACGGGGAGGAGGGAGGGTTGTGAGGACTGATTCCTGCTGCTCCTGGAGAACACCTGTTACAGGTGAGTAACTACGCTTTCTCCAGGACCAAGCAGGAAGTCAGTCCTCACATATGGGACTCCCAAGCTTAAGGCTACCGGAGACCCTAAGCACAAAAATGAGCTCCCTCTAGCTCAGCGGCACAGAAGGAAGGAATCTTCACTGAATTATCACCCACCGGTAGCCCCCATCCGGGATGGAGGGTAGGAGTTGCTCAAACCTCAAAGAGATTTCGTAGGACTGCCTGTCCGAAAGCACTGTCCCTACGGGACTCCCTCTCGAGACAGTAATGGACCGCAAAAGTCTGGCTCGAAGACCAAGTAGCGGCCCGGCAGATGTCTGCCAGCGGAACAGAGCGGAGGTAAGCCACTGACGTAGCCTTTGCCCGAACACAGTGAGCCGTGACTCGACTTTCTAAGGAGAGTCCGGCTGCCCCATAAGCCCAAGCGATACAGTCAGCAACCCAGATGGACAGAGTACGCTTGGAGACCGGGAGCCCCAATTTATTGGGGTCAAAAGACACAAACAGCTGAGCAGCTTTACGGTGCTCCCGCGTACGGTCAAGGTAGAAGTTCAATGCCCTTCTACAGTCCAGGGTATGCAGGACTCGCTCAGCGCGGCTGGAGTGAGGCCTGGGAAAGAAGGTTGGAAGTACCACCTCCTGATTGATGTGAAAAGGGGAGACAACTTTTGGAAGAAATTTTGGGTGAGTCCGTAGGACTACCCTATTTTTGTAGACACGAGGGCCTGCAATTCACTTACGCGTCTAGCGGAAGTGAGGGCTATCAGGAATAAGGTTTTCCACGAGAGAAAACGCAGAGAACAGGTAGCCATCGGCTCAAAAGGCGGACAGGTGATCCGCTGTAAAACCACATTCAGATCCCAGTCAGGTGCTGGCGGGCGCAGAGGTGGTTTAAGTAGAAGGAGACCTCGGAGAAACCGTGCTACGAGAGGGTCTCTGGAAAGAGGTCTGCCGTCCACCGGGACATGGTGTGCTGACAGAGCACTGAGGTGGACCTTGACGGAGTTGGACTTAAGTCCCAGATTAGAGAGGTAGAGCAGGTACTGCAAGATCACCGACACCGAGCAGGAGAAGGGATCATGAGACTGCTGTACACACCAAACGGAAAAGCGACGCCATTTGAGGGCGTAGCATTTGCGGGTAGAAGGTCGCCGAGAAGCTAGGACGACCTCTTCCACCTCTGCCGGCAGTAGAAGGGGAGCGAGGACTACCCTCTCAGCCGCCAGGCCATGAGGTTGAGAGACCTGAGGTTGGGGTGTAGCAGAGACCCCTGATCCTGTGTTAAAAGATCCGGTTGAAACCCCAGAGGGAACGGATCCTCCACTGCTAACTGCAACAGGAGTGGAAACCACGGCTGTCTGGGCCAGCGAGGAGCCACCAGGATCATGGACGCCTTGTCCCGGAGAACCTTGAATAGGGTTCGAGAGACTAGCGGGATGGGAGGAAAAGCATAGAGAAGGCTTTCCGACCATGAGAGCAGAAAAGCATCCGCCGCTACCCGAAGGGGATGCGGCTGACGAGAGCAGAAACGAGGAAGTTGCCGGTTGAGAGGACTGGCAAAGAGGTCCATCGTGGGGAGGCCCCACTTCAGAAAAAGTTTCTGGACTATCAAGGGATCCAGACGCCACTCGTGCGGCTGGAGTATCCTGCTGAGTTTGTCCGCCAGGCAATTTTCTTGGCCTGGGAGATAAACTGCCTTGAGAAGAATGCCGTGACTGACGGCCCAAGAGCAGAGCTTCTGAGCTTCCCGGCAGAGAAGGAGGGAGCCCGTGCCCCCCTGCTTGTTCACGTAGAACATGGCAACTTGATTGTCCGTCTGGACTAGGACGGCCTGGTGAGAAGTCAGGTGGGAGAAAGCCTTGAGCGCCAGACGGATTGCTCTGAGCTCCAGGAAGTTGATCTGCTGAGCAGACTCCCACGCGGTCCAGAGACCCTGAGTACATGCCCCTTGGCAATGCGCTCCCCAACCCAGGAGGAAAGCATCGGTCGTCAGCACTCGAGCCGGCTGAGGCGACTGAAACGGCATTCCGAGCACCAGGTTCGGCCGATGAAGCCACCACTGTAGGGAAGAGGCCAGCGGCCCGGAGATGCGCACTAAGTCGGCCAGACTGCCTGTGGCTTGTTGCCACTGCTTGCGAAGGCACCATTGAGCAGGTCTCATATTCAGGCGAGCATTGGGGGTCACGTGGACTGTGGAAGCCATATGGCCGAGTAGTTTCAGGAAGCGCCTGGCGGATACCAGGGGCTGGCTGCGAAAATGGCCGGCTAGGTCCATGAGCCGTTGAGCCCTGTCCAAGGGCAGGAAAGCCCGTGCCTGAGGAGTGTGCAGTCTTGCGCCGATGAACTCGAGATCCTGTGAGGGGAGCAAAGTGGACTTTGCGAAGTTTATGACAAAGCCCAGGTACTGCAGAAGAGTCACCGTGCATTGTGTGGCATAGGTGACTGCCTGAGAGGACGATGCTCTGACGAGCCAGTCGTCGAGGTATGGAAAGACATAGAGGCCGTGAAGCCGTAGATAGGCCGCCACCACCGCGAGGCATTTTGTAAAGACTCGCGGTGCGGAGGACAGGCCAAAGGGCAGTACTCTGTACTGGTAGTGATTTCCGGCCACCACAAACCTTAGGTATTGGCGGTGGCTTGGGTGGATGAGGATGTGCGTGTAGGCATCCTTTAGATCTAAGGAGCATAGCCAATCTCCCTGCTGGAGGTAGGGCAGAAGGATTCCAAGGGTAAGCATCTTGAACTTTTCCCGCACGAGGAACTTGTTGAGGTTGCGCAAGTCCAGGATGGGTCTGAGGCCTCCTGTTCTTTTTGGTATCAGAAAATACCGGGAATAAAAGCCTTGACCTCTCAGGTGGTGGGGCACCGGTTCCACAGCCTGTTCCTGAAGAAGACTTGCTAACTCCTGAAGGAGTAAGTCCCTGTGCAGAGGGGGTCGTGGAGGTTCCCCCGGAAATTAAGAGGGAGGGACCTGATGGAAGTGGAGAAGATATCCTTCTCGCACGACTTGAAGCACCCAGGCATCTGAAGTGATGTTGGACCACCTGTGGGCGAAGTGAACCAGCCGGCCTCCGGTGCTGGGGGGAGCCAGATGAGGGGGAGAGGCTATGCAGAGGAAGTCAAAAACCCCCACCCTGCTGAGCAGGGGCTGGTGGTGCAGGCTTGGGGGCTTGCTGCCTACGGGACCCGTTACCCCGTCCCTTGGCCTGCTGGCCCTGTTGGGGAGCTGCGGAGGCCTGATATTGTGGGTAGTGTTTATAGGCAGCCGCCTTTCTCGGGTAAAAGGACTTCTTTCCCGAGCCCTTCTTTTTCTGGGAAGGGGCGGAGGTCTTCCTAGAAAGCCTAGTCCTGGTGAGAGTCTCCGTCTCGAGTTGTGCAGCCTTTTCGGCCATGGGCTTGGCAAAGAGGTTCTCACCTCTGCAGGGGACATCGACCAACTTGTCCTGCACCCAAGGCTCAAGGTCAGATGACTGAAGCCAAGCCTGTCGGCGGGCACCAATGCCAGCTGCGGCTACTCGAGCCGATGCTTCAAAGCCATCATAGGCTGCTCGGGACATGAATTTGGAGCATTCCCGAATACCAGTTGTCAAGGCCAGGAACCTCCGCAAAGGTTCCTCAGACAGACCAGCGGAGAATCCGGCTATCTCTTTAGCCAGGTCTCGGAGATACATGCCCATGTATAGCTGGTAGGTCTGGACACGACAAGCAAGCATAGAGCCCTGGAAACACTTCTTACCAAGGCCATCCAGGGTACGGGCCTCCCTGCCAGGAGGCACCGAGGAGTGCATCTTTTGGCTCTTAAGCCTATGCATGGCCGATTCCACTACCATGGAATGGTGTGGCAGCTGTGCTTTTTGGAAGCCAGGACTCTTGCGGACTCGATAGATGGAATCGACCCGCTTGCTCAATACCGGCGACGAGGCCGGACTCTCCCACATGCGGAAGAGTAGTCGTTCCAGCATGGGAGGAACCGGTACAGTAAAGTGCTCCCGGGCGGGAGAGTCGTACTGAAGGGCGTCGAGCTCTTCGGCTCGAGGCTCCTCCTCGGGATCCGCCGGAAAGGCCAAAGCCTTGTCCATATCCTTGACGAAGTCCGAGAACCGGGCATCCTCCGGAGGGGACTGTTTCCGAGGTTCGGACTCAGGTGAGTCCGAGGGGACACACCGAGTCCGAAAGGAATCAGGTGACTCCTCCTCTTCAGACTCCCAGGCCGACTCCGAGGAGGAATCGGTGGGGTCGGCTCGGGCAGGCGGAGGCGTCGGCGGCGACGACCTCGGTCCCGAACGGGAGGCCGAGGGTGACCTCGACCGAGGATCGACTCGAGTTCGCATGGACTCGAGGATCGGCTCGGTCTCCGGGGTCGACTTAGACGTCGACGTCCCGGCGGTTGGGGCAGCGGCGCCAGCGAGGCTAGCGATCAGTGCCCGCTGCTGGTCCATGAAGGCAGATAGTCTGCTCTCCAAGGCCGTCAACCTGAGTCCGACCTCAGGTGACCCAGCAGCCCCCGACTCGGGCCCCGACGGCGTCGGGCCCGACGTCGGACCTCTCGGAGGCGAGTCCAGAAGGACTACAGGACTTACCCGAGCAGGCAACTCCGACTCCAGGCGAGGTCGCTTCGAGAGGTGCTCCTTCTCCACAGACCCGGGACGGCTATCGGGGCTATGCGACCTGGTCCTCGCGGAGCCAGGAGCATCCACCGACGCCGCCCTCGCGGGTTTTGTCTTCCATCGATGGTCTCCGGAGGGAGAACCCCTGTCGGAGGAGCTTCGGCGATGGTCAGAGCTGGAGCCTCTGGATGCCGAGGCCTCCGACGAGGTCCGGGTACGGCTGGGGTCAGCGAAGATTCTATCCCGCTGATGCCGCCGACTCCTCAACGCTTTGGAGGACATTTTGCCACAGGCTCCACAGATCATTTCATCATGATCTGGGCCTAGGCAGCGGAGGCAATTATCGTGTGTGTCAGTGAGTGACATATTTTTGTCATACTGACCACACCGCTTGAAACCACTGGCAGCCATCGGGGGAAAAAGGGCCCCTGCAAGGTCAAAGGACCGGGCTGCCAGCGAAAAACCGAAAACGAAACTGACCAAAAATCAGAAAAACCGAAAAATAAGAGAAGGACTCGCAACGGCGTTGCGAGTCCGGGCAGGAAAACGACCGGCGTCGAAACGAAGTGAAAAAAGAGAAAAACTCACGAAAATCAACTTTTTTAGCGGGGACACGACGGGTACGTCTGTAGGGCTCCGCGGAAAAAAGAAGACTGGCTAAGATGGCACCCTTGGGCGGGAAGGCGACCGCGCATGCGCGCTGCAATTCCCAAAGGCTTTCTTTGAAAGCTGGGGAAAATTGCTCCGCGAGGGCTCCGTCGGCACCGACGTCACCCATATGTGAGGACTGACTTCCTGCTTGGTCCTGGAGAACTTGTAATTGTTATGATCAGTTAAAATTAAATCAAATGTATGCAACTACCGTGTTTCCCCGAAAATAAGACCTACCCCGAAAATAAGCCCTAGCAAGTTTTTCAGTGATTTCTGTAATATAAGCCCTACCCTGAAACTAAGACCTAGTGCAGATCATCGACGGACAGACAGATTCGGTACCTGGGGGAGGGGGGGGGTCCCCCCGCCAGGGAGGAGCTTTCCTCCTGCTCCACTCCCCGACGCGATCATCTCTGCCGGTGCGGTGCTGTGCTGCGCTGCGGGCCTCTTCATTCCAAGGGGCTGTATTTCCTTTTTTGCTGCTGATTGGCTTTGGTGGGAGGACCGGGGAGGAGCTTTCCTCCTGCTCCACTCCCCGACGCGATTAGCTCTGCCAGTGCTGTACTGCGCTGCGGGCCTCTTCATTCCAAGGGGCTGTATTTCCTTTTTTGCTGCTGATTGCGTCGGGGAGTGGAACAGGAGGAAAGCTCCTCCCCGGTCCTCCCACCAAAGCCAATCAGCAGCAAAAAAGGAAATACAGCCCCTTGGAATGAAGAGGCCCGCAGCGCAGCACAGCACCGGCAGAGCTGATCGCGTCGGGGAGTGGAGCAGGAGGAAAGCTCCTCCCCGGTCCTCCCACCAAAGCCAATCAGCTGCCAGTGCTGTCTCTGCGCTGCGGGCCTCTTCCTTCTCTCCAAGGGGCTGTCGCTGCCCGCATCCACTGCTTCCCTGTGCGCTCTGTGGTAACACTTCACTGATTGGCTGACTGTCAGGAGATGGCAGCCAATCAGCAAGTGCTACCGGAATCAGTAAAAAAATAAGCCCTACCCCGAAAATAAGCCCTAGTGCTATTTTTGGAGAAAAAATAAATATAAGACCCGGTCTTATTTTCGGGGAAATACGGTAATAACGATTGCTTTTATAAATAAAGTGCACCTATTTTCATGTTTTTGAGCCTTCAGTTATACATATTTGTGTTGCTGTCTCATTTTTCTATCAAATGGTATATAATACATGACCATAGCAGAAAGAAAATCACTGTTATAACATATTGAATAAGACCGGCACAATTTTCCTGAGAGATGGAAAAATTAACCCGGCTGCAGAATGTGGATTAGAAATTTAAAGGGAGCCTTGATAGGGTTAATGGCATCCTTAAGAGTAGCAGTGTCTACTGCAGGAATGGCAGTCTTATGTAGGTGGACCCCCAATGGAGAAAAAGATAATTGGGAATGGCCTCGATTACAGCATCTCGCACATCTGAATAGGCCCAACCTTTGTGACCCAGGGCTGGCCACTGTCAGACACCATATGGAAAGCATAAGACAGACAGAGAGGTACATAGACGAGACCTACAGGGATATAGCCCTGAAGTCCCACCTCCAGTCTGGCAGCATCCCTGTTGCCATGGAGGAGAGAGGTCACGTTACAGGAGAGCATCACCCTGGTGTGGCAGGAAGTGATCCTGTAACTAGAACCTGTCCTCCAGGTGATGTAAACCCCTCTCGCACCGAGGAGGTTTCTCCAGGGCCAAGTGCCCATGAGGGAAGGGTTAGGACAGCAGTTATAGTTGGTGATTCGATCATTAGGCATGTAGATAGCTGGGTGGCTGGTGGACGTGAGGATCGCCTGGTAACATGCCTGCCTGGTGCGAAGGTAGCGGACCTCACGCGCCACCTAGATAAGGTCTTAGATAGTGCTGGGGAGGAGTCTGCTGTCTTGGTACATGTCGGTACCAATGACATAGGAAAATGTGGTAGGGAGGTTCTGGAAGCTAAATTTAGGCTTTTAGGTAGGAAGTTGAAATCCAGAACTTCCAGGGTAGCATTCTCCGAAATGCTTCCCGTTCCACGTGCAGGACCCAAAAGGCAGGCAGAGCTCCGGAGTCTCAATGCGTGGATGAGATAATGGTGCAGAGATGAGGGGTTTGGATTTGTTAGGAACTGGGGAACATTCTGGGGAAAGGAGGGGCTCTTCCGAAGGGATGGGCTTCACCTTAACCGGGATGGAACCAGGCTGCTGGCATTAACCTTTAAAAAGGAGATAGAGCAGCTTTTAAACTAGATAATAGGGGAAAGCCGACAGTCGCCCAAGAGCGCATGGTTCGGAAGAATGTATCCTTGAAGGATACTACAAAAAGCAGAGAGTTTCCAAAAAAGAGTAAAGTAGCCCAAATGCCCTCGAGTATGGAACAGACAGAGCTTAAAGATCCCAAATTACCCATGTCTACCAATAGCCAAATTAATATGAATAAAATACAGTCTCTAAAATGCTTGTATGCCAATGCTAGAAGTCTAAAAAACAAGATGGGAGAGTTAGAATATATAGCACTAAACGAGAGGTTAGATATGATTGGAATATCAGAGACATGGTGGAAGGAGGACAACCAGTGGGACACTGTGATACCTGGGTACAAACTATATCGTAATGATAGAGCTGATCAAATTGGTGGAGGGGTTGCGCTCTATGTTAGAGAGGGCATTGAGTCAGAAAGGATTAAAGTTTTGCAAGAAACAAAATTTGCTGTAAAATCTCTATGGATTGAAATTCCATGTAAAAAGAGGAAGGCGATGGCAGTGGGGGTGTACTATCGTCCGCCTGGCCAGAATGAACAAATGGATGATGAAATGCTCAAAGAAATCAAGGAAGCTAGCAAAAGTTACAGTGCAGTAATAATAATGGGTGATTTCAATTACCCCGGCATCGACTGGGTCAGTGTCACAGCAGGACATGCTAGGGAGATAAAGTTCCTAGATGAAATAAATGACTGCTTCTTGGAGCAGCTGGTTCATGAACCGACCAGAGGGGAAGCCATATTAGATCTAGTCCTTAGTGGAACACCAGATCTAGTCCAAGAGATAAGGGTGTTGGGGCCACTTGGCAATAGTGATCATAGCATGATTGCCTTTGATTTAATTAGTGGAGGAGGGATAGTAAGGAAATCCACAGTACTACCCTTTAACTTTCGAAAGGGAGACTATGATAAAATGAGGAAAACAGTTAAGAAAAAACTAAAAGGAGCAGTTGCAAAGGTTAAAGACGTACATCAAGCTTGGATGTTGTTGAAAAATACTATCTTGGAAGCCCAGACCAGCTGTATTCCACGCTTTAAGAAAAGTGGAAGGAAGTCCAAAAAACTGCCAGCATGGTTTAAAGGTGAGGTCAGAGAGGCTGTTGTTGCCAAAAAAGCATCTTTCAGGAAATGGAAAAAAGAGCCAATGACGAAACCTAGAAACAGCACAAGCACTGACAAGTCAAATGCAAGGCATTGATAAGGCAGGCAAAGAGAGAATTTGAGAAGAAGCTTGCTGCGGAAGCAAAAACACGAAATAAAGACCTTTTCAAGTACATTCGTAGCAAAAAACCTGTGAGAGAGTCAGTTGGTCCATTAGATGATAAAGGGGTTAAAGGAGCACTAAGAGGCGACAAGGCGATAGCAGAGAGACTGAATGAATTCTTTGCTTCGGTCTTTACTGAGGAAGATGTAGGGATGTTACCCATGACTGAAGTGGTATTTAAAGGTGCGGAAGAATTGAAGGAAATATCGATACATCGGGAAGATGTATTACAACTATTAGATAAACTGAAGAGTAGCAAATCACCTGGGCCGGATGGTATACATCCAAGGGTGTTGAAAGAACTGAAATATGAGATTGCAGACCTGCTATTAGTAATCTGTGAACTATCATTAAAATCATCTCTAATACCTGAAGATTGGAAGATCGCCAATGTAACACCAATTTTTAAAAAGGGTTCCAGGGGTGATCCGGGAAACTACAGACCGGTGAGCCTGACGTCAGTACCGGGAAAAATGGTAGAAACCATCATAAAGAATAAAATTACTCAGCATGAAGATAGTCACGACCTAATGGGAGACAGCCAACATGGCTTTAGACAAGGAAGATCTTGTCTTACTAATCTGTTATGTTTTTTTGAAGGAGTGAATAAACAGGTGGACAAAGGTGAGTCGGTTGATATTGTGTATCTGGACTTTCAGAAAGCCTTTGACAAGATCCCTCATCAGAGACTTTTGGCAAAACTAAAGAGTCATGGGATAGGAGGCAGTGTACTATTGTGGATCAGAAACTGGTTAAAAGATAGAAAGCAGAGGGTAGGGCTAAATGGCCAATTTTCCCAATGGAGAAAGGTGAATAGTGGTGTACCCCAGGGATCTGTGCTGGGTCCGCTGCTTTTTGACATATTCATAAATGACCTGGAAAGTGGAATAACGAGTGAGGTTATCAAATTTGCAGATGACACAAAACTATTTAAAGTTGTTAAAACCCAAGAGGATTGTGAAAAATTGCAAGAGGATCTTGTTAAATTGGAAGACTGGGCATCAAAATGGCAGATGAAATTTAATGTGGACAAGTGCAAGGTTATGCACCTAGGGAAGAACAACCCAAACTATGGTTACACGATGCAAGGTTCCACATTAGGAACCACCACCCAGGAAAAAGATTTAGGCGTCATTGTGGATACCATGTTAAAACCCTCGGCCCAGTGTGCAGCGGCAGCCAAGAGAGCAAATAGAATGCTAGGTATGATAAGGAAAGGAATGGAAAATAAAAAAAAGATATTATAATGCCTCTATATCGTTCCATGGTGAGACCGCACCTTGAATATTGTGTGCAATTCTGGTCGCCGTATCTTAAAAAGGATATAGCGATTTTAGAAAAGGTTCAGAGAAGAGCCACCAAAATGGTAAAGGGGATGGAAGGATACTCCTATGAGGAAAGGCTAAAAAGGTTAGGGCTCTTTAACCTGGAAAAGAGACGGCTGAGGGGAGATATGATAGAAGTCTATAAATTAATGAACGGAGTGGAACGGGTAAACGTAGATCGATTGTTTACGTTATCAGAATATAGAAAGACTAGGGGACATGCAATGAAGCTACAGGGTAAACTATTTAAGACTAATAAAAGAAAATATTTTTTCACTCAACGTGTAATCAAACTCTGGAATTTGTTACCGGAGGATGTAGTAAAGGCTGTTAGTGTAGCTGGGTTTAAAAAAGGTTTGGACAAGTTCCTGGAGGAAAGGTCCATAAACCATTATTAAGAAGTGACCGAAGATATCAGTGCTTGACCCAGTACAAGCATTGTGGAACTTTTGTCTCTTGGGGAAACTGCTAGGTACATATGACCTAGATTGGCCATTGTTGGAAACAGAATACTGGGCTTGATGGACCTTGGTCTGACCCAGTATGGCATATCTTATGTTCTTATGACATGCACCAAGACAGCAGATTCCTCCCCAGTACTATCTAAGACCTTATCTAGGTGGCGCATGAGGTCCACTACCTTCGCACCATGCAGGCATGTTACCAGGCGATCCTCACATCCACCAGCCACCCAGCTATCTACATGCCTAATGATCGAATCACCAACTATAACGGCTGTCCTAACCATTCCCTCATGGGCACATGGCCCTGGAGAAACTTCCTCGTTGCGAGAGGGTTTCACATCACCTGGAGGAGAGGTCCTAGTTACAGGATAACTTCCTGCCACACCAGGGTGATGCTCTCCTGTCACGTGACCTCTCTCCTCCATGGCAACAGGGATGCTGCCAGATTGGAGGTGGGACTTCAGGACTATATCCTTGTAGGTCTCGTCTAGGTACCTCTCTGTCTTTCTTATGTCTTCCAAGTCTGCTACTCTAGCCTCTAGAGAACGGACTCGTTCCCTGTGAGCAAAGAGCTCCTTGCACCTAGTGAACACATAAGACCTCTCACCAACTGGGAGAAAATCATACATGTGACACTCAATGCAATAGACTGGAAAGCCCCCCATCTTGCTGCTGGACTGCTGCCTGCATCTTAGTTTTAAGCTTGTGTTTAGGTCTTTAAGTTCTTTACTTACTAAGGTTTGCTATGGATACTTATATTAATAAAATTGTACCTAATACGTTTAATATACCTTGTTCACTTGAAGCTTAATTAATCTCAGGTCCTTAGTGTATGCCTGATTTGGATACCGAGCTGCACCTGAGAGAACCTCCTTTCTTTTAAGATGTGTAAGTACCTATAAAGCTAGATTATCCCAGGGGTGAGTGGCTGTTGGGAAGAGAGGGAGGGAAATAACACTTATTAAAAGAGGGCTGCTACACAGTACCCTGTCCTGTGCTTCTGAGGTAAGCTGTGACGAACTTCCTGGGTGATTAACTGTCCTTGCTTGGATAGGAGTCTTTCAAAATGGCCTTTTGACCTGCCACTTGGCGTTAACACCTATTGAAAAAGTTTCACAGGTCTCTTGCCCCCTAGGTAGAAGGCCTCTTTGTAAAGGTATCTAGAAGACTTTATTGCTCAAAGAATACTGACCCTGTTTTGCCTTTTATGCTAAGTTACATTCTGATTTGATTTAAATTAAAGCTCTTTGCTGCTGCTAGGCTCTGACTTATTATGAAATTTAAACTAGAAGCTCTCTGCTGGGTTCTAAATTTAACCAGAAAGCTCTCTTCTGTGTTTTTAATTTAAACTAATAGTACTTTGCTGATACTAGGCCCTGACTGATTTAACAAATATACTGTGTTCAGCTTTAATCCAAATAAGTCCCTTCAGAAAAATTCCCAGAAGTATATACTCACAATTGCAGATCTCTCTCCAGAAGTAGCAGTCCCCTTTTCCAATGGCCCTGGGCCATACGGTCTTGGCAATTGGCCTCCCAGCTTGAGAGACTGACATCCATCACTTCAGCAAGATCCAGGAGAAGTCGTCCAGTGCTACGTCCTTCCTTGGATGTCAGGACTGCTGCCACCACCATAGGCTGGCTTTCACCATTAAGAGGAACTGCACTCGAAATCCTGAGAACTCAGGGACCATCGAGTCAACAAGGACCGCTGAAGAGGCTGCATGTCAGCATGTGCCCATTGCACAATCTCTAAAGTCATCACCATTAATCCGAGGAGCTGAAGATAATCTCAAACTCTGGGGGCCTGCTGTGCACAGAACAGTGTCAGGCAATCCAACAATTTTCTGACTTTCTCCTCCTTCCCACTCGAGTGTCGAAGCATGTTTTCAGAATCTCCAAGGACTGAGAAGGTAAAAGCTTGCTCTTTTCCTGATTGAACACCCAGCTGAGGCTTTCAAAAAAGGACACTTCTCGGTATCTCACCCAAGACACTTCTGAAAGGGAAATGGCTCAAATGAGCCAGTCATCCAGATAGGAATGGACATGCATTCCTTAGTGCCGCAGATGTCACCACTATGACCATGGAGAACGTCCATAGGACAGTGGAGACCCCAAAAGGCAGGGCTTTGAACTGATAGTGTGGTAGCCAGGTAGCCTACACCTATAGCCAGGTAGCCAAGAACTATAGACTAGACCATAAGCCTGAACCTGGAAAATGACAGGCCTCAGAATTCAGTAGTGCTGAGACATAAAATTATAAGACAGAATTAAATGCTGTTTTAGAATGAAATACTGCTATTGCAAAGTTTGCACAAAGTGAATACAATGCTTGTATGTTAAATCATTACTTCAGAATTGTTACTTACATGTTTAGGAGCTAGATATGACCTTGATGAAGGAAAGTAACCAGGTTTGAACCAAGCCATTGTTCAGCTAGCTAGAGAAAGCAGAGCAAAGGGCATAGACCCTGATTGGTCAAATTCAGGGAAATGTCAAACCAATAGAAAGTTTGTAGAAATTAGCATAAGACCAATAGAATGTTTTCATGTATCAAAATGTTTAAGTGGTATAAAAAGTTATGTCTTTATGGAGAACTCCGCTCAGTTCCTTGAAAGCTTTGACTGACTGGGCCTGTGCACAAATAAACTGGTTTGGACCCTGTAAATTGACTCCTGGACTTGTTCATTGACTGCAGTTTGCTGCTACATTTCTTGGTGCATTGGCCGGGAAATGCGAGTGGTAAATGGTATTCAAGTGAATAAATCCACGTAATTCGCCTTGAGGTTTGGTCTGGTTGGAACCATGTCTGTCCGACTGCAGGGGAACTTCTCAGGCGCCGCCGATCACTTTGAATCGGAGAGGGTTTTGCCTGCCTCGGCAGGCCATTGGGTCCAGCTGGCCAACATCTCCGACCCGGGGGAGTCCAGGGTCCAACTCAGAAGCTGGTGTGGTATCGGGGACCGGATCCGGTGAGTAACTGTTTTTGTATTATTAGTCAGACAGTACTAGAACCTGGAACCATATGGTAATGGAAAAATAGTAAAAGGACACTGATCACGTCCGGAGCGGTCCGAGTACTCTTGCTAGGGCTATTAAGAGGCAAGAGGAAACCACTGACTCCTTCTGGTAATAAAATCATGATTAACGGTAATGGTAAAATGTTTTGGTAAGCCTAGGTAGTCAGGTCGCGTAACGGAGGAAGCGTTTGGTGTATTGTCCGTCTTTACTGTGTGTCTGATTTCTGTTATCTGTTAAAACCGCGCGTTTCCCTTCTGGTATGATGTAAGATTATTCTGTTAGGTAATTTGTTTACCGATTAAGAAATAGTATTAAGCAGAAAAGAAGACAGAAGGAAATAAACTTAGTTGTCACTTTTTCAGTAAAGAAGCTGTCTCTCATGCATTCTTGCAGCACAGCGTGAAATAAAACAAGCCAGGGGAATGAGAAGGCGTGTCTGGAGAATGGAATGTATAGTAGCTATTAACCCTGTGAGGGCTTGTTTTCAGCGTTCTGAAGCTGAGCTGATCTGTGATTATTTTAGAAAAATTGTACCTGTTTTATTCAATGTGTTTAATAGTGATGTTCCTTCTGCTATGGTCATGTATTAAATATCATGTAATAGGAATGTTTAGTCAGAATTTTGAATCCTGATAGTTTTGGGCTTAAACCTAGGAAAGGGTTAAGTTCTTTTTAACCCCTTTCCAGCTTTAGTTGTTCTCGTTAATATTTCAAGCCCTGCTTTGTGATCACGGACCAAGTGAGGATGATTTTGTAAAGCTAGTATTACATGTTACGGCATATAACTTTAAAATAAATACTTTATTCCGATCAGATAGGCAGATCTTATGGTCCAGACAGAAATGATAGAGAAATTAAGAAAACTGCTTTTGTTTTCCCTTTTGTCCTACAAAGTAGAGGTTAAGAGCCATCGCGACTTGAAAGTGATTTAAATCTTGAGTGAATAAGGAAGTTTATCGTGCTTGAATTCTAGTTCCTGATATACTACGGCAAGCACCTCATAGAAGACATGCTTATTGTTAATAAAAATAAAATGAGGGAAAAAAGTGTATATGTTCGGTTCTTTCTATTGGAATTGTTGTTATCACATGATGCAAAATAATAGTTTTATATTTTAAGGACTTTATCTAAATTGTTCCTGTTTAGAATGAGCACACACATCTATTATGCTTATTACAATCAATCTACGCTCATGTTGTCTGCCTACCCTTTGTTTACAGCGATAATATGGGTTTTTTTTTCCTAATAAGTGCACCCAGAGGAACATTATTGTATAGTTCTGAGTCATAGTCCATAGGAAAATGCAGCCTGACTAGCCGCCCCCTCTGTCTGTTGTTAACTACGTCACCATGGGGGGAGAAAGGGGGGTCTGAGGGATTTAGCAAGGGCTCTGCTGGAGACTACAGATTTAAAAAATAAATAAATAAATCTCCCACCCTATTAGAAATGCTCTGTGAAAGGGGGGTGGCCAGTGTTAGTTACTTCATGTTTCCCGTGTTTATCAGATTGTACAGAGAATATTCCCTGATCAGTTCCCCTACATAGGATTCTTGGGTAAATGTTTGAGAAAAAAAAATCCTGCCCGTTTATTATCTTTATAGGCCAGTTCCCTCAGCTCTGCCATCATCCCGGGCAGAACCTGGAGCAAGGAGGGGTGGGGGGATACCTCCCTGCAAATGTCACAAGCCACCTCCGCAGCAGGAGAAGAGAAGCCCCGGCACAAGTAGGGATTTATTTGCTAGTTCAGCCTGATTGCTGTATGCCTTCAAATGTATAACTACCAGTAAGAGAGAGGGTCACGTAATCCTAATCCCATTGCACTAGGTCCAGCTTTGCACTAGCCAGCTGACCAACTTTGTTTCTGGCATTATACCTTCCTCGCTGAGAAACCATAGGATTTGATTGCAGACCCAATCCAAATAGCGCAGGCAGCCTTCACTATATACCCCATGCAATCTAGCAGCCCAGGAGAATTTGCGTTTTTGTCAGTCAGTCCCAGAAAGATATAAAAACAGAAATTGCAGAAACTGGATGGATTTGTAGGCATGATAGTTAATGAATGTAACGGAGAAAGTGAATGATACTTTAATTGAATAATGTGGAGGAGGTTTTCCTAACCAAAGGACCAGAGGATGTGGAAGAGGCCGCGGAAGTGAAAGGCCTAAATTGGATGTGAATCAGCCCATTGCAGAGAAGAAGGATATTAAAAAAGTGATGCCCGTATCTTAACTCCACCCCAAGAGGGGAGGAGGGAGTACTTGATTTAAAAAAATAATAATAAACCGAGCACAGTGTTCCAGCAAGAAAGGGAAGCAGCCATAGAGGGGAGTGGCAGCCAAAGAGGGCTATAGCATGAATGAAGACTAGGCCAGACCGGACTCCAAGTTTCCCTGGGTCCCCAGGAGTCAGTCTGAAAATAGGGGACCAATATATGGACTTTATGGGCAATACAGGAGCAGAATACTAAAGCCAGTAGCCCCTTTGTTTTCTTGATGCATCACCATTGTCAGAGCTACTGAGGCTAAGGCCACAAAGCCTATCCTGCAGAACCACATGTGTGAACTAGGGGGACAGAAAATAACGCACCAGTTCTTGTATATGCCTGAGTGTCCAAATTCCACTTTTGGGCCGAGAAATGCTTGTTCAGCTCCAGGCCCAAATATCTTTTGCAGATGGGGGAGAAATGCAAATGATTGTAAACCCAAAGCCTGCTGGGTTAATGGTGCTTACTGTTCCCTGAGAAGAAGAGCAGCGGTTCTATAGTGCATCTCCAATCAAGCCAGCTAGTTCCTGTATACCCACCAACCTCATAGCCTGAAGTATGGGCAGAAGATAATCCACCTGGCCTAGTGAAGAACATAGCCCCTGTCATTGTCACCCTCAAGCTAGGAGTGGAACCAGTGCATGTGACCAGCCATTGAAGGAATTCACCACCATCTGATGAAATTGCTGAAGTATGGACTTCTCAAGGAATGTCAGTCACCTCAGAACACCCCCTCTTCTCCCAGTAAAGAAGCCTGGGACAGGGTATTATCACCCAGTACAGGACCTAAGGCGAGTGAATGATGCAGTTGAAACTATACACCCTATAGTACCAAATCCTTATATTCTCTTGGGACTGATCCCCGCTGAGGCTGCTTACTTTACCGTTTAGGACCTGAAAGATGCCTTTTTCTGTGTGCGCCTAGCCCCCACCAGTCAACTTTTGTTTGTTTTTGAATGGCAAGACCCCACAACAGGAAGGCGGGGCCAACTCATCTGGACTAGATTACTTCAAGGATTCAAGAATTCACCTACTCTCTTCAGTACTATTTTAAAACCAAGATCTTTCCAGCTACTATGTGAACCCAGGAGAAAGGGTTCTTCTCCAGTATGTGGACAACTTGCTTATAGCCACTGACTCAGAAAATGAATGTCCTCAAGCCACCAGTGAACTCTTGCACCTTTTTAATGAGGCTGGATACAAAGTCTCAAGAGCAAGGCATAATTATGTCAAACAAGTTAAATACCTAGGATTCCAGTTGTCCAGCAGAATTAGACGCCTGAGACCAGAATGCAAAGAAGCTGTATGCAGTATTCCTGCTCCAACCACCAGGAGGCAAGTGAGAGACTTCTTGGGTGCCACAGAGTACTGTTGTATATGGATCCTCAATTTTGCGCTGCTAGTAAAACCATTGTATCAAGCCATCAAAGGATTGGAAACAATCTCCATTAGAATGGGGACCTGAACAAGAAACAACATACAAGACTCTGAAGACAGCCCTGATGACATCACCAACCCTTGGACTACCAGATGTACAGAAGCCATTTCGTCTATATGTTCATGAGTCACAAGGAAATGCCTTAGGAGTGTTGACTCAGCCACTTGGATCTTGGCAGCGACCTGTAGCGTATCTATCTAAGCAATTGGACATTGTTGCAAAAGGATGGCCACCCTGTCTGAGAGCCATCGCAGCTACAGCACTTCCAGTAACTGAAGCAGACAAGTTCACTCTAGGACAAAATCTCTGTATAATAGTGCCACATACTGTTCAAACCCTCATGGACCACAAAGGAAATTACCGGTTCACCAACTCATGAATGCTAAAGTACCAGAGCATGTTGTGTGAAAATCCTTGATTGAAATTGATGGTCAGTCAAGCCTTGAATCCAGCTACACTATTACCAATTGGAACTGACCCTCCTGATCATGACTGCATAGAAGTCATGGATACTGTATTCTCAAGTCGAACAGACCTGACAGATGTACCTTTTGAAGATTCAGAACAAACTTTCTTCGTGGATGGAAGCAGTCTTGTAGTCAATGGACATCGTTGTGCTGGATATGCAGTAGTAACCCTGGATCTTGTAATTGAATCATCAGCCCTAGCCTTAGGAACATCAGCAGCACTAATACTGGGAAAAGGACTCTATATAAATGTAAACTCAGATTCTGAATATGCATTCACAACATTGCATGCTCATGAAGCCTTGTACAGAGAACGGGAATTGATAACTTCAGGAGGAAAATCTATCAAATATGGCCCAGAGATATTGACATTGTTAGATGCTGTATGGGCCCCTGAGGAAGTTGCAGTTATGCACTGTCAAGGACATCAAGCAGGAAAAGGAGAAATCGCACAAGGGAACAGATTTGCAGATGCTTCTGCAGTTCTATTTCCTGTACCTCTTAATTCATGGGATCCCTGATATACTACAAAAGAATTGGACTATTATTGTGAACAAGAAGGGGGAGTACTCAGAAATGGATGGATAGAACTTCCACCACAGGAGGGGAATCAACCTCCTGGACAAATAGTGATTCCTGAAGCATTAAGTTTAGCCTTTGTTCAAGCATTTCATCAAGCAACACATTATGGAAAAACTGCAATGACAAAAGTTTTGAAACCTCATTTTTATATTTCTTTGTTGGGACCTTTGACAGCTTCAGAAGCTTGTCAATGTAAAACATGTGCCAAGAACAATGCCAAGCAAGGTCCTAATCTACCAATAAGAATTCAATCAACAGGAGTTACTCCCATGAGTAATTTTCAAATGGACTTTACTGAAATGCCAATAGCAAATGGATACCGTTACTTGCTTGAGAAAGCCAGAGAGGTCACTAAAGTCTTACTTCATGAAATTGTTCCAAGATTTGGAATACCATTAGTCATAGGCTCAGATAATGGGCCCTCATTTATATCCCAAGTAACTCAACAGTTAGCTAAAGCTCTACAGATACAATGGAAGTTACACACAGCATACAGACCTCAGAGTTCAGGGAAAGTAGAGCGTATGAATAGAACTCTGAAATCTCAAATTGTACAAATGTTGTCAGGAAATACATTTAAAATGGCCACAGGTACTTCCAATAGCTCTTTTAAGAATACGCTCAGCACCTACTAAGTCATTAGGACTTTCTCCCTATGAGATTTTGTATGATAGACCTTCACTTATTGTCAAAGGGATCAAAAAGAGATATGAAGCAGATAGTATCTGAAATTATTAGACAAAAACTATTGGTTTTAAGTTCTGTTTTGCAGAGTCTTCCTATGTGGATATGAGATCAGCTACCCATCAACTTGACTGAACCGCTGCATCCTCTCATGCCTGGAGTCTCGGTGTGAATCAAAGAGTGGAGAAAGACACCGTTGACACCACATTGGAAGGGACCTTATGTTGTCATCTTGTTAACCCTAACAGCAGTTAGAGTTGCAGACCTCGAACCCTGGATTCATCACAGCAGAGTGAAATCAGCAGCAGCTCCAGAGCCAGACCAGTAAACATCAGAACATGATCCAGAGGTTCCATTGCAGTTAACTTTGCAAAGACAAGCAAATTGAAAAAAAATTCAGGAAATTTTGAAAAGAGACTGTGCTAATATAGAACTCCTGAATCTCAAGAGACTATTTGTTTATTCTGAAGAGATTATCATCAACAGAAAGAGACTGTACTATGGACTATATCATTTGAAAATCTTTGTGCCATTTTGATCAAGGACAGTGCAAACTAAAAGGACTGTGTCTATTGAAATACGTTGGAATCTACAGCTCTACACACCTACCAATGAAATTGGTACGGTCATGTACAGCGGAAGCTTGAGGATCTACAATCAACGCTACATCTGTTGCATGCTACTGAGAGCAAAACAGGTCAACGTACAGTAAAGAAGAAGAAGACTTCGTGGTCAAGAATTATCAACAGTTGCACTGGTTTTACAAAGACTTGCACTAATTCTTCAGAGACCTTTCATCATGATTCTCTACTGTTTCATCTTGACAGCAGCCTTGAGGTGCTTTGAACTGACTTTTGTCTTGCCACCCTGTGCTGCATGCATAACTACTACTCTTACTGGAGAAAGGATTACACAGACTTTGCTTTATCATACCTACTATACTTGTACAGGTATAGTGAGTCAATGCATAGGCACGGAACTGAACATTTGCACAAAAGGAAAGAGCAGAACTTGTTTTCACCCACAACAGAATCCATCCTACCATGTGCTGATAATACGATGGAATAATGAAGATGGAACTCTTAAATGCTACTCAACAACTTGAAGACCCTACAAACCTGCAGCTCTATACTTTGATGCTTGTGATGCCATAAACAGAAACTATAATCAGAAATGTGGGACTTGGGAGAGAAATTATTATGTTGGTAATTGCAGCACTAGTAGTAATATGTTTAATACTTCAATGCATTTTACCCCTCTGCCTACGTAATATATCTACAATCATTGAGAATATTGTAGAAAGAAAGACAATAGCTAAGCTCCTAGCTATGAGATGGTATCAGCCTATACCACATAACATGACAACAACTCAAGTATAAGTGATTTGTTTCTCACCCATCTTAACATTCTGGGTGAGAATAATCAAAGGGGGGAATGTGGTAGCCAGGTAGCCTACACCTATAGCCAGGTAGCCAAGAACTATAGACTAGGCCATAAGCCTGAACCTGGAAAATGACAGGCCTCAGAATTCAGTAGTGCTGAGACATAAAATTATAAGACAGAATTAAATGCTGTTTTAGAATGAAATACTGCTATTGCAAAGTTTGCACAAAGTGAATACAATGCCTGTATGTTAAATCATTACTTCAGAATTGTTACTTACATGTTTTAGGAGCTAGATATGACCTTGATGAAGGAAAGTAACCAGGTTTGAACCAAGCCATTGTTCAGCTAGCTAGAGAAAGCAGAGCAAAGGGCATAGACCCTGATTGGTCAAATTCAGGGAAATGTCAAACCAATAGAAAGTTTGTAGAAATTAGCATAAGACCAATAGAATGTTTTCATGTATCAAAATGTTTAAGTGGTATAAAAAGTTATGTCTTTATGGAGAGCTCCGCTCAGTTCCTTGAAAGCTTTGACTGACTGGGCCTGTGCACAAATAAACTGGTTTGGACCCTGTAAATTGACTCCTGGACTTGTTCATTGACTGCAGTTTGCTGCTACAATAGAGCCAAGCATGGCAAAACGCAGATATTTCTTCTGATCCACCCGGATCAGGATACAAAAATACACATCGACCAGATCAAAAGCAGCCAAGAATTCCACTTGGTGCACAGCTTGATTCACAGAGTGAAACGTTTCCATCCGGAAGCACAGGACGTGCAAGTGTTTGTTGACCCACTTGAGGTCCAGAATAGGCCGGAAAGAACCATCTTTATTTGGTACCACAAAATAGATGGAGTATCTGTCCCTATCCCGCATGTCCAGGGGGATGGGCACCACTGCCTTTAGGCATAGCAACTTATCCAAGGTGGTCTACACAGCAGCACCATTGTTCGCAGCCCCACAGGTGATGATGGCATCGGGAATCAACTCTTTGCATTCCGAACATAGCCAAACTGAATTGTGTCAAGCACCCAGCAATCCTTGGTAACCCAGGCCCATTCCTGAAAGAGGAGGCAAAGCCTGTCACACACCGGAGGCACCATGGAATGGGCCCCCTAACCTTCATTATGTAGCCTGGGAAGATCCTTCTCTGGAGGGAACAGAGTCCCTGGGCCCACGTGCTCCACAAAAGGACTGAGAACAAGCCCGAGGCCCTCAGGGACAGGGGAAGAAAGGTTTTCCAGGTCAGTAAAGACAAAAGTCCCGGGAATCTTGCCAGAGCACCCTTGGTGATTGGGCGGAGGCTGATAAGAAATGGGCAGTGACCCGCTTCACAGGCCCCTTGGACCTGTCTTCTAGGAGGCAGTAAAATTTTGTCTCGTCTAGGTCCTTTACCAGCTTCTCCAAACATAAGCTTCCCTTTAAGGCCAGTTGAGTCAACTGGGCTTTGGAGGACATGTCCGCTGCCCAGTGCCGGAGCCAAATCCAGTGCCGTGACACAGTCATCAGGGCACCATCCCTGGCTACCAAACGTAACAGGGGGTCCAGAAAAGAAGCACGCTTCCTTGCAAAGACAACCAGAAACACAAAGAGAGCAAAAAAACTAGCAAACCCTCTCATTGTGGAATAAGACTTTATTGGTTATACTCCTACACTAGAAGTGTTTTGGCTTCTCATGCCTTCATCAGGGGGTATGTAACTGTGAACCTCCAATATAAATACAAAAGAAATAAATACAAAATAAAGGATAAAAACACATCATCTTCAAAGTAATGACCAATTAAAAATACACGACACTTATGTTAAAAGCATATACATGAATAGGAATAAAAGATAATTATATATTCATGGCCATTAAAGACTATTAAAAATTAATAATGCTTGTGAATGACATACAATCATTGTTAATAGGGAAATAAAAGCAACAGCAAATGATAGCAACTAACATCATAAATAAGGGGACGGTCTTAGAAAAGAAGCATAAAAACATAGTACATTGAAAGCCTAACCAAAACCACTCACTGCAAAATTAGCTACTCTATCTATCTGTGAATGACACTAGAAAGTACATAAAATGGTATACAATTACTGATTTTGAATTATTGAATGCATCAATTGACATACTTTGGGGCTTCTAGGTATAAATTCATTTTCCCGCTAGGTGGTGCATGTGTCATTCATTTTTGATGCACATATTTGAACATCTTGACCTTGCTAACAAAGTCATGGAACATGACTGACATGGTTCTAGCAGTGGCGCTGGTATACAACTTCGAAGATGCATTTGCGTCAATTGACGCACTTTGGGGCTTCTAGTGTTAAAGCATGGAATACAGCTGGTCTGGGCTTCCAAGATAACATTTTTAAACAATGCCCATGCTTGTTATAAATCTTTAACCTTTGCAGCTGCTCCATTTATTTTTTTCTTAACTATGTTCTTCCTTTTATCATAGTTTCCCTTTTGAAAGTTAAAAGGCAGTACTGTGGATTTCCTTGCCATCCTTCCTTCATTTATGAAATCAAATGCGTTCATGCTATGATCACTATTGCCAAGTGGACCCCAATGCCCTTATCTCTTGCACCAGATCTTGTGTACCACTAAGGACTAGGTCCAAAATGGCTTCCCCTCTGGTCAGTTCATGAAGCAGCTGCTCCAAGTAGCAGTCATTTATTTCATCTAGAAACTATCTCCCTAGGATGTCCTGCTGTGACACTGACCCAGAAGACTTAAAAGCTGGTTTGCTACACAGTGCCCTGACTTGTGCTTTTAAGATAAAGTCTTACCAATTTCCTGGGTGATTCACACAGTTCTTGGTTTGATAGAGGAGGCCTTTTAAATTGTCCCTTTGATCTGTCACTTGCCTTTAACACCTATTTAAGACAACTTCACAGATCTTTTGCCTCCTAACTGAAAGGCCTCTGTAAAAAAAAAAAAATCACTAGAAACAAGTTTAGTTCTTTGTACTCGGAGATTATTTATTCTACTTGTATGTTAATCTATACTCTGATCTGATTTAAATAAAAAAGCTCTCTAGAAACAAAGTTATTTCAGTAACTATTTACTCTATATTACTTTCTATGTTAAGCTATACTCTGATTTGATTTAAATGAAAAGCTCCATGGTACTACTAAGACCTGACTGATTCAGCAAACACACTGAATTCTAAAATACATAGATGTACTCGTATCTGCTTTAACCCAAAGATTACCCTTTCTGCCCGAGATTTAGAGTATATTCAGAAAATAAATATTTACAAGTGCAGATCTATTTCCAGTTGTAGTGCCTCTGGGTAGTCCTTCAAAATCTTTAGTGGGGATACAGCATCCTGTTTCAACTACTACATGTGGGCTAGCATCTATTTATTTATTTATTTATTAACAAATATGCTAGAGGCAGTAATAAAAATTCAATTTCAAGCATATTTTTGGTAGAAATTCTATCTTCTATACCCATTGCAAATGGGTTTCAGAAGTTGTTATAATACAGAAATGCTTTTGTCAGTATTATTGTCTGAGCTCAGGAAAATTGCTGATGTGGGAAAAGAAGCTGTCTAGATGCAGTTTGATTTATCCTCTGCTTCTGATATAATTGTCCAAGATCTATTATTAGACAGCTTGCATGAACTGGGGACTAGTGGACAATTCTTGTGCTATTTTCATTTTTTTTTAAATGTGTGTATATACAGTTAAAAGTAATACTAAATATTCTCAAGTTTGTAATTCAACAAGGCTCCACCCCCCCCCCCCCTCTCTTGCCAGTGTAGTTTAATGCATGTCTGAGTTCCACAGGAGAAGCATATAGGGATTTGGGTTTGTTATATTTTATATATACTGACATTCAAACAGTGATTCTTTTTCAATCTTCCTTAATAGATAACTTATGAACTGGTGAATCTCTGAGTTGAAGGAATCAAGGAAATCTCTGAGTTGAAGGAATCAAGGAAGGGATGTGAAAACACTGCCTCAAAATGAAAGTGAAAAAACTGAACTACTGTGTAGACATCAGAGCAGTTATGCCAAGGATCGGCCCTAACATTGGTATGGGGGGGGGGGAATCAATCGCTTCAACAGTCTATTCAAAACTTGAGAGTCATGACTGATATGGGGTTTATTCATTTTATTTAACAGGTTTTTTTATACCACCCTATCTTACTTTCAAGGCGGTTTACATTATAACAGAACTTTACAGTGAACAGGGGCAATGAACTTAGAGGATTATACATGTAACATTTGAAAACTTAGGAATACTATGCAACAGTAATCACTAAAGAGTATTATAGTAGAACCTTAATGGGTACATTGTAATAAGAGGAGTATATCTATAGGGAAGGAGAAAGTTGTGAGATAGGACAAGTGATACAGGCCGGGGTGTCAGAGGTGGGTATGGTCAGGTCTAGAAGGCATTAGTCAGATAATAGTGGCATAGTGTACTGAGAATAGGAGTGGTCTTTACAGCTTTCTGGAAATCCTAGGACTTTGATAAGTCTTATGTTCTCAAGGAGAGAGTTCCAGAGTGTTGGAGCATAAAGACAGAGTGCCCTATTGCAAGTTAGTTTGACTTTTGTTTTGGCCTTTGGTATAAGTAGTTAGTTTTTGGTCGATATTCATCAGTTTCAGATAGCACAGTTACTTACCTGTAAAAGGTGATCTCTGGGAACAGCAGGAATAAGTCTTCACATATGGGTATCGTCGGTACCGACGGAGCCTGCACGGGAACGCTCCCCAGCGTCCAAAAGGAAAACTTTTGGGAGCATCCCACAGCGCCTGCGCGCTGCCTTCCCGCCTTTCCCAACCGCCTCTCTCCAGTTCGAGTTTTAAGCTGAGACAAAGAGAGAGAGAGAAAGGAAAGGAAAGATAGATAGAGAGATACAACTCCTAGGGGAGGCGGGTGGGTTGTGAAGACTTATTCCTGCTGTTCACAGAGATCACCTGTTACAGGTAAGTAACTGTGCTATCTCCAGGAACAAGCAGGAATGAGTCTTCACATATGGGGACTCCCCAGCTAGAGATGCCAGGGAGATCCCCAAGGATGTGAGTCCCCGAGAAGGGCTCTACCTCCCCCCATGGATCTCGGGCATCCAACAAGGGATGGGGGTAGGAGTTGATTAGGTATGGAACAGGTGTTTGAGAACAGCCTGACCAAACAAGGCATCCCGGCGGGAGTCCTTGTCCAAGCAATAATGGGCTGTAAAGGTATGAACCGAGGCCCAGGTGGCGGCTCGACAGATTTGGTCGATGGACACAGAATTTAGATGAGCCATAGAGGCTGCCATGGCCCTCACATTGTGAGCTGTGACATGGCCCTCCAGAGAAAGGTTCTTACTCTGGTAGGCGAAAGAAATACACTGAGCAATCCAATTGGACAGAGTTCTCTTAGAGACTGGAAGTCCTAAATGAGAGGGATCGAAAGCAACAAAGAGTTGAGAGGACTTTCTATGTTGCTGTGTCCTTTGTAAGTAAAAAGCAAGTGCTCTCTTACAATCCAGGGTATGGAGATTCCTCTCTGCAGTTGATGCATGAGGTCCTGGAAAAAAGACAGGTAAATACACCTCCTGGTTCAGATGAAAAGGTGAGACCACTTTAGGCATAAAGTGTGGATTGGTCCTGAGGACTACCTTGTCATGATGGAACCTTATATAAGGAGGATTAGCCACCAAGGCTTGCAGCTCACTGATGCGGCGAGCTGAAGTGACTGCAATGGGAAAAATAACCTTCCAGGAAAGGAATTTCAAGGAGGTAGTGGCTAAGGGTTCAAAGGGTGCCTGCATAAGCTGGCCAACAACCAGATTTAAGTCCCATGCCACTGGAGGTGGTCTAATGGGAGGTTTAGTTAAAAGAAGGCCTCTCATGAATCTTGCTATAAGAGGATGAGAGGAAATAGGCTGTCCATTGAGAGGTTTAAGGGATGCTGCAATAGCACTCAAATGGACTCTTACTGAATTTGTTTTAAGGCCTGCATGGGATAAATGCAGCAAATACTCTAGTAAAGAATTCAGAGGTATTGCAAGAGGGTTAAGACCCCTCTCTGCACACCAAATGGTAAACCTTTTCCATTTAAAAGCATAGGAACGTCTAGTGGAAGGCTTTCTGGAAGCATGAAGGATATCCTTCACTTGCTGAGAAAGATGCAAATCTTGAAGGTCTAGGCCTTCAGCAACCAGGCTCTGAGGTGAAGAGACTGGGGATTTGGGTGCCACAACGTTCCCTCCTCCTGGGACAGGAGGTCTGGAGCAGATCCCAAGTCCAGGGAGGGAGCTTGAGAGAGATGCAGAAGTAGAGGGTACCACACTTGGCATGGCCAATGTGGTGCTATGAGGATCATAGACCCCTTGTCTCTCTGAAGTTTGAACAGTGTCTTGGGAATTAGGGGAATGGGTGGAAAGGCATAGAGGAAGTCTTGCCCCCAATAAAGGAGGAAGGCATCCCTGGCCTGAACTCCCTGACACGGAATCCTGGAACAGAACCGGGGAAGTTTGGCATTCCACGGACTTGCAAAGAGGTCTATGTCCGGGGTTCCCCAAATTCGGAAGATCCTGGCTATCTGGTCCCCATGGAGGGACCATTCGTGTGGAAGCAGAACTTGACTGAGTCAGTCTGCCCAAGAGTTTTGAACCCCTGGAAGATACACTGCCATGAGATGAATTTGATGCTCTCTGGCGAAGGCCCACAATCTCAAATCTTCATTGCAAAGCGACAGAGCCAGTCCCGCCCTGCTTGTTCACGTAGAACATGGCTACTTGGTTGTCCGTGTGGATGAGGACTGTCTTGTAGCTGAGCAGGATGTGGAAGACTCTGAGAGCTAGAAAAATTGCTCTGAGCTCTAAGAGGTAGATATGTAGAGATGTCTCCTGTGGAGACCAGATGCCTTGAGTGGAGAGATCTTGTAGATGAGCTCCCCAACCCCTTGGAGACGCATCTGTTGTAAGAGTTGCTTGTGGTAGCACCTGTTGAAAGGGGGACCCCAGCAACAGATTTTGAGTGGACTACAAACCACTGGAGAGAGCAAAAGAGGCGACTGGAGGTTGCTATTTTGTCTGACAGGCACCCTGATGCCTGGGTCCATTGGGTGGACAGAGTCCATTGAGCTGCCCTCATGTGAAGGCGAGCGTAAGGAACCACATGCACAGTGGATGCCATGTGGCCTAACAGTTGTAACATCTCTCGAGCAGTTAAATGGGATTTTAACTGAATTTGTGAGGCTAACTGCACCAAGCGTAGGCAACGGGCCTGGGGAAGATAGGCCCTTGCAGTTGTGGTATCCAGCAAGGCCCCTATGAACTCTAAAGACTGAGTAGGGGTGAGATGGGATTTTGGGATGTTTATTACAAGTCCCAGATACTGAAGAACATGTCTTGTGCAGGCTAGGGAAGTCTGAGCCTCTGACTGGGATGGAGCTCGGATGAGCCAGTCGTCCAGATATGGGAATACGAATATCCATAGAGTGCGTAGAAATGAAGCTACTACTGCCATGCATTTGGTGAACACTCTTGGTGCAGAGGCCAGACCGAAAGGAAGCACTCTGTATTGGTAGTGCTTTCCTCGATAAAGGAACCGAAGGAACCTTCTGTGTATTGGATGGATGAGGACATGGGTGTACGCATCCTTGAGGTCTAGAGAACAAAGCCAATCCTGACTCTGAAGGTATGGAAGGAGAGCACCGAGAGAAATCATCTTGAATTTCTCCTTGCATAGAAACTTGTTCAATTCTCTGAGATCTAATATGGGTCTGTAGCCCCCCGTTTTCTTTGGGATAAGAAAATAGGGGGAGTAGAACCCTGAGCCCTGTTGAAGAAGGTGTACTTCTTCTATTGCCCCTTGGGCAAGAAGGGTAGCAATCTCCTGACCCAGAAGGTCGAGGAGAGATGTTGGAGAATTGAACTGTCTCACCATGGTGTGAGGAGGAAGGTTTAAGAAATGAAGCTTGTACCCCTCCCTTATGATGGAGAGGGTCCATTGCTCTGCTGTGATTTGTTCCCACCTGGGAGCAAAGTGAGCTAACCTTCCTGGAATGGTGAGAGGCTCTGGTTCTTTTAGAGCCAGAAAGGCTATGTTCTCTAGTTGAGAGTCAAAGGCCCTGAGGAGGCTGAGGCTGTTGGGCCGTAGCAGCCCTTGCAGCCTTAGGCTTGGCCTGTTTAGGTTGTTGCTGTCACTTTGCAGCAAAACGACCTGCAGAAGATGCCTGTTGACCATAAACAGGATAATATCTCCCCTTTTTGGGAAAAAAATCCCTTTTTGAACCACCTTTTCTTAACAGGAGCAGAAGTAGACTTTGAAAGTCTATCTAAAGCAGAATTTTCAGCATCCATCTGAGTGGCCTTTGTTTGCCAATCTTTGCCAAAAAGGTTTTCACCTGTACAAGTAAGATTTCCTAGTCCATCCTGAACCCAGGGTTCCAAATCAGAAACTTGTAGCCAAGCAACTCTGCGTGCACCTATGGCAATAGCCGAGGCTCTGCTAGCACACTCAAAAGAGTCAAAGGCTGCACGGTTGGAAAACTTGGAAACATCCTGGGCATGTTTAAGCCAGGTGAGAAACTCCTCTCTTATCTTCTGAAACAAAAGGAGATAAAGTTTGCAGGTGATCTGTAACTTCTTTCAGAAACATCCCCATATAGAGACTATAGGAGTTGATTCTAGCAACAAGCATATTGGCCTGGAAAATTCTCCTGCCAAAAGCATCTAAGGTTCTGCATTCTCTTCCTGGAGGATTAGATGAGTGCCTTTTTGCACTCTTTATCCTCTTCATAGCAGACTCCACCACAATAGAGTGGTGAGGAAGCTGAGTCTTATGAAAGCCAGGACAAGGAGGAACACGGTACATGTTGTCCAACCTACGAGAATGAGGGGAGGTGGTGAGAGGTGTCTCCCATATGCCCAACATGTGATCATAAAGGATCTCATGAATTGGTAAAGTAGCTGCCTCTTTAGGAGCCTTAGGATATTGTAAGATATCCAATTTTTTGGCTCTAGGCTCTGTCTCAGGGGCCACTGAAATGGAGAGGCCCCTGGCCACTTCCCTAATGAAGTCTTGAAAAGACAAGTCTTCTGGAGGAGACATTCTTCTTCCGGAGTACCGATGCTTCGACAGAAACCTCTGATTCATCAGAGTCTTCAGAGGAATCGAAGTATCGCCTATCTGGATGCTCCTGCAGAGCCCGATACGTGTACCGAAAGGTATCAACATCGGGAGTGATCGATACCGATTCGGTACCGATGGGCATCACAGAACAGGGTACCGCTGCAGTCGACACCGAAGCCGATGTCGATGCAATCGGTGCCGGTACCGACAACGGAGTTTGCTGTGGTACTGGAGGCGTCGCAGCTTGTATGAATGCCGTAATGGCACGCTGCATGGTCAGAATATTCTGATCCATCGACGCCACCAATGTCTAGATGTCGGTACCAGTGGGAACCACCGGTACCCCAGAACATGGCAACAGGTGATCGGTCGAGGCCGAGCCATCAATGTCAATTTGTGACCCCAGAGATAAAGCTTTGGAAGCCGGAGCCTCCTGCCGGGGTAATTTTGCCGGTGCGGATTCCTCGAGAGCAAGCCCGGAGGCATCTCAATACTTAGAGGGAGATCTACCCTTCGAGGACTGGCTGGACTTGAGTTTGGTTACCTGAGATCCATGGGAGGAAGAAGCAGTCCTGGAAGACGTCGATGCTACCGAAGCTGCATCAGAGGGAAACAGGGTACTGAGCTTGGCTGCTCGATTCTGTAGACCTCTTTTAGACATCATGGAACAGGACTCACAATCCGTGATGGAGTGGTCAGGACCCAAACATTTTAGACACCAGTCATGGGTGTCAGTGACAGAAATAGTGTCGCTGCACTTCGTACACTTTTTAAACCCGGAAGCGGGCTTTTCCATGAGGAGAATTTTTCGTAGGCCTAAGGCCAAAAGAAAAATGCACAGAAGTGAAAATAGTAGTCTTTTTTTTTTTTTTAAGAAGAAAGAAAGAAAGACCGGCGGTACCGGTCCGACGTCAAAGAAGGCAGACGCACGACCAAAGAAATAAAATAAAGAACTTCAGCAGTGACAGGAACACGACATGCTGGCTCCGCGGAAAAGAAGAACTGGAGAGAGGAGGTTGGGAAAGGCGGGAAGGCAGCGCGCAGGCGCTGTGGGATGCTCCCAAAAGCTTTCCTTTTGGACGCTGGGGAGCGCTCCCGCGCAGGCTCAGTCGGTACTGACGATACCCATATGTGAAGACTCATTCCTGCTTGTTCCTGGAGATTTCTGGGTCCTCTTCTTTATCAGTGGTTGGAAGGTGACTGGGGCTAGGTGATGAATTATTTTAAAAATGAAGGTCACCGATTTGAATTTGGCTCTAACACTGGGAGCCAGTGCAGATGTTTTAAGGTTGGGGCTACATGGGTGCTTCTTGCCGTACCAGAGATTATTCGTGCTGCTGTGTTCTGTACTAATTGAAGAGGATAGGTGGTGTGTTTTAGAATGAGTTACGGTAGTCCAGTAGAAGTATTACCATGGTATGGCAGATTGTACGGAAGCTCTTCTCATCTAGCAGAGGTTTGAGTGTTTGTATTATTCAGTTTATAGTAAGCTGATCTTACTATTTTATTTATGTGTGACTGGAGATTTAGGTTCCAGTCTAGGGTAATGCTGAGATACTTTACTTCCTGTTTAATCTCTGTGTGATTTTGGTGTATTTTAAGTGTTTTTAGTGGGATGACAATGTTATTCCTGGTTATGAAGAGTGCTTTTGATTTTCCATAGTTTATGTAGATCATGGCCATGTAACATTACCCACAATCACACCCATACCCTGGTCGTATCACCATGCCATACTCTTCAAACTCCATCTCAACAATCAACAGATATCATAGAGAACAGATAATCCCACAAGACGCTTCAAAGCATTCGACAAAGAGCAATTCCTCAGAGACAACCTGCAATTCTTACACTAGGACTTTACTGATCTAGATGATGCTGTCAACGTCTGGAACACCACCATCAGTGCCGCATCAAAACTCCCAACTCGAGAAAGCTTACATCACAACAAATACTAAATAAACGTCAGGATATTGTGACCATGCATCCACTTCTCGTAACACCTGTAAAAAATGGGTCTTATCACGCAGATAGGATGGAATAGTGGACAACAAAGGACGGAGGTAAGAATCCACATAAGTGGATAAAGGTTCAAGTATGCTCCCCCTGGTGGACACGATAGGGCGACCGGGAGGATCCCGTAAACTCTTATGTACTTTCGGGACTATATAGTGGAATATCACAATATCCTGACGTTTATTTAGTAACACTGGATGTAGTGTCTTTGTACACACATATTCCACAGGGGGCAGCGTTGGAAGTGATTATTGAAGTGCTCCAGTTACGGAATGATTTATCAGAGCCTAAACAGCATTTTATTATGTCCCTGGCTCGGTTGGCCATTACTTATAACTATTTTTTGTTTGAGGGGGATCTATACCAACAGATATCTGGGGTGGCCATGGGAGCCACCTGTGCCCCCTCGGTGGCGAACTTCTATATGGGGCTATTTGAGAAGAAGTGGATAATGCCTTCCCAGTTTACTTCCCAGATTTTGGTCTGGCGTCGATACATAGACGATATCTTTCTGTTATGGCAGGGTACTGAGGGGTTCCTACAGAATTTCTTCACCTGGTTAGATCAATTAGACCCAAATATCACTTTTACTCATTCTTTTCATGCTGACCTCCTTCAATATTTGGATGTGGAAGTGTGTCGCTCTTCCTCTGGTTGGTCCACCTCAGTTTTTAGGAAGAAAGTTGACAGGAATACTTTTTTACATTTCCGTAATTTACATCCCCGCCGTCTAAAAGAAAGTTTACCCTATTCCCAGTTCCTTCGGTTCCGAAGGAACTGTTCGGATTTAGCAGACTTTAAACGTCGGGCCAAAGTATTATTCACTGATTTTTTGGCGAGGGGGTATCCTTTTTCAGTAGTCAAAAGGGCATATACACGGGCACGGTTTAACCATCGTGCCTTGCTTTTAGAGTCCCGGCCGCAGTCTGTTCAAGTAACCAGTCAGACGCATGTAAATTTAGTTACAAAATATTCCCCTTTGAGTATGGGGCTACAGCGTATTATTAAAAAACACTCTAATATTTTGGCTGCGGTACCCGGTTTAACAGCTCAGACGGTGAGATGTGTGTGGACCCGGCATCAGAATTTAAAAGAACTAGTATGCCCTTCTGTGCTGCGCTCCCCCAGTCAATCAGTTGTCGCCACCTTAGAAGTGGGCCACCGTCGCTGTGGCAATTGTGATATCTGTGCAGTGTCTCTTGAGGCGGCTTCTTTTAGTTACAATGGGCACCATAGGGCTTTGCAATTTTTAACAACTTGTGGCTCGCATAACTTTGTTTACGTAATTATTTGCCCATGTGGCCTGGCATACATAGGCAAGACCACGCGGCCATTTCGGGTTCGAGCCCGGGAGCACAGGAGTCGTTTAAAATGTGTAGTGCTTGAAGCCCCTATAGTGCAGCATTGCATAGCGCAGGGTCATCATTTTGAGCAACTTCGCTTTATGTGTCTTGATCAAGTATTACAGGGTAAAAGGGGCCGGTCGGTTGACCAGTTGCTAATCCAGCGGGAACAATGGTGGATTTATACCTTTGCCACCGTTGTCCCGAAGGGGCTGAACATGTGTATTGAATGGGGACGCTGTCTATAGACATTGAGTGGGTGTTAAATAGCATTCGGGCTATGGGACTTAACAACTGTGGAACGTAGCAGGTCAGCGAGTATGTTACTGAAGTCCAGAGCGTGTGTGTGGAGTTTTAAATGGTTAAGGTCGGCTTTACGGGCACTGGTGTAATAGGGACAGTTTAGTTATAGTACTGTCCTTGTGTTGGATTGGTCCTTTGTAGATTACTATATGGAGACAGTCTGACGTAGTAGATTAATCTTAAGATTGGGTTCAAGTAGTGAATGGGCGGTCCATCAGTAGAGGAGGGTATATGAATGAAAGTATGGTGTTGTTTCATGAGAGGACTTTGCTGAAGTTATGTATGGTGGAGTGGAGAACATGTGACGAGAGTGAAAAAGAGGGAGGGATTCCTGATAAATAGAGGGAGTGCTCCTTCTGTCCGCATGCGCGGCGTTTTGTATCAAGATTGAGAATTGAAGAGAAGTAACGTGTAAACGCGGGCAGCTTTCTTGAATGACATGGTAAGAAAGTTTGTCTCTCTTTTTCTCTTCTTTGGTAGTTTGTCTCCTTAGGCAGTGGAGAGCTTCAAATGATTTGTCCATGCTAAATAGGGTTCGTTGTTAATGTTTAGTATGTTTTGTGATATGTTTGTTAGGTAATTGTCGGTTGGCTGGGAGAGCCGTATTGATCCCCTGAAGAAAGCTAAAGTCGTGAAACGCATGACTGGTACCTGAGTGAGGCGTCGGGATCCGAGCTCAACCCAATCCATGGGGTGGTGTTGAAGACGCAGATAAGGATTGTTTACAGCTTCCCTTTCTATATTGATTGGACTTTTTATATTATAAAAGCGTTGTTCAACTAGCTCCAGAGGTCATTGATGCGAATAAGGTTTCTGCTGTGATAACGGACGTCAGTCCCGGTGGCAGAACCGATTAAGTCTGAGACCTCTTTAATTATATGAAATTATTTTTTCAGAAGATTGGATAAAATATTTTTGCCTATTTCATACGTGAACGATTGTTTTGATATAGAGCTGATTGTACATCACAACAAAAGCAAGCCAAGATCAGCACCATGGCATTCCACTACAATAAGAGATTCCAAAAGGAAGCGACGCCAACATGAACGTTGATGGAGACATGACAAATCTGAATTCACATTAAAGCAATACCAAACAATGCAACAAGAATACAATATCCCATTCAACAAACAAAAACAGTACCACTCCAATCTCATTCTAAAAGCCTGCAACAAACCCAAGGAGCTCTTCAACTTCGTACGCACTCTCACGAAAGACCCAATCTTGAAGGATGAAGACAAGATACACCCACAAACCTTTGCTGACTTCCTCATATCCAAGAACAAACCCCTGCAAACCACACCTTACAAGGACACCTCTATCATGGACACCCCATCCAACAATGCAAGTTCTATTACTACCAACCACTGGAGGAACTTCAACATACCGTCGACTGAGCAAATAGCCCAAACCATATCCACCCTAAACACAACCACATCGCCATCTGATTCCTGCCCGGTGACATGGATCAAATCCGCCAAGGAGGACCTAATAAAATACATACAAAAGGTAATAAGTACCTCACTTACTCAGGGCTACATGCCCATGGCACTTAAGCAAGCTACCATCTACCCTATTCGAAAAAACACTTCAACCAATAGCACCGATCCATCAGCTTACCGTCCACTATCCAGCCTTCCATTCCTGGCCAAAATAATAGAAAAGATTGTTCAGAGACAGCTTCAGGACCACATCGACCTACACGCCCCTTTGGATCCCCACCAACATGGATTTCACCCAGATCAGTGTGGAGACACTACTCACACACCTATTCGACAACTTACTCAAAGGACTAGACAACATAAAGAAGGGATTTCTGCTAATCTTTATTGACATTTCATCTTTCTTTGATACAGTTTCCCATAACACCCTGCTGAAGCGTTTAGTGAAGATTGGGCTCCAAAGCACCACTATCAAGTGGTTCCGGCCATACCTTGAAGACGGATAACAAAGAGTAAAATGCATTCACCTTACTCAGCTCCTTTCCAAATAACAAGGAGTTCCTCAAGGGTCCTCACTGTCCGCCCTTCTCTTTAACATTTACATATAACCAGTATGCAAGATATTCAAATACAAAATACAATACGCCATATATGCAGATATTATGGCTTATACCCCAATCCATTTAGACACCCCAGACTTCACCACAAATCAACTTGCCTCCAAGAAATGACAACCTGGCTTACTAACAACCAACTCAAAATCAACATCAAAAAATCTGAAGCAATCATTACACGGGAATCTGCGTTCACCTCTCCCACCTCAATCAATATTGCCAATACACCAATTATAATAAGAAATAAAGTTCGGTACCTTGGAGTTATCCTTGAAAAACATCTCACTCTTCAAGAGCACATCAATAAGACCCCCAAAGACTGCCTTCAACAAACTTGCAATGATCCAAAGACTAAAAACTCTCTTTAGTCAAGAACACTTCCATACAGTATGTCAGGCCATCATAACACCAGCATTAGACTACTGTTAATACCCTTTACCAAGGATTACCTAAACAAACCATCCGACCCCTGCAACTAGTCTAACACACTGTTGCTCGAACCATCATTGGAGCATCACAACATGACCATATAACTCCCCTCCTGTACAAAACGCACTGGTTACCAATTACCTCACGCACTAAATACAAATCTGCTCTTACCATCTTTAAAATTAAAAACAACATGTCAGCAGGAATTTTACAGGATCTCATCTGCACAAAACCCAGCAACAGACCTGAGAGAAGCAGCACCATAAACACCATACCAACTCCCAGCTTGTTTACAAAGGCCAAAACATCCACCACTAAAAGGTCTCTTTCACTTGCTGCCTCCACTATTTGGAACTCTCTCCCGGAAAAGCTAAGGTCAACAACAGACTTAAAGGATTTCCAGAAACAACTCAAGACTTTCCTCTTCATTGAAAACATAAATGAACACTCTTAACACCCCAGTTAACCTCTGATCTCATACTCACACCTCGTCATCAACTGTTTATATGTCACAGTGCACATAAGTTGTGCTTTTAGACTACCCGTTTACCCCTTCCCCTTTGTTCCCTAAAGAAAAATTGTCCGTTATTGTTGGAGTTTTATTGTTTTTTTTACATGCAAGTTCTCAGTAACAGTTAAAGTTTTAATGTAAACCACCTTGATTAAATAAGGCAGTACAGAAACATTGTTAAATAAATAAATAAATGTAGAGGTTTTGTTCACGTAACCAGTTTATCATAGCCTCAAGGCATGATATCATCCTTGTCCAGGGGGGACAGTATTGACTGGAGCAAAAATCATGTTATCAGCAGCGTAAATTCTGTGCTCAATCTTATAATCTTTTATTAAGTTACAGAGAGGATGTAGGTAAGTATTGAAAAGCACTGCAGAGTGTGCTGATCCTTGTGGGATCCCATGTGGCTGGTCGATTAGTCTTGAATGGTGGGCTCCCAATCTTACCTGTAGCCTTCTCTGACTTAAGTAGGAGGTAAACCATTGAAGGGTGGTTCCATGTAGACCAGTATCTTGTAGGCGTTCCAATAGTGTGAGGTGGTTTACTGAGTCAAAAGCTGCTTTAATGTCAATAAAGATCAGCAGTAAGCCATTTCTTGTATCGTCTATGCTTGTTATATTTTCCAGTAGAGAGGTGAAGAGTGCTTCTACACTATGATTTGGCTTGAAGCCATACTGATGAGGATCAGGTGGGGGGTGGTTGTCTATGTGATCCTGAAGTTGGGATTGGACTACTTTTTCAAACATCTTAGTTAGAAATGAGAGACTTTGAAATGGGTCTGTATGAGTTGGGGTCTAGGTTGGGGCTTTTTAATATTGGCCTTACAGTTGCTTGTTTGAAGCTAGGGGGATGAGACCCTATGTGAGAGAAAGTCGTGTAGTACTTTGTAGTACAGGGCTTACTTGCTTCACTGTCATCTTGATCCAATAGCCCGGGAATGGATCAAGGGATGAGGATGTGGTGCTGATATTGGATATTACATTTTGTAGTTGATCAATGGATGGTGTGGGGAAGAAGCTCCATTGTTTGGGGAGTTCTTGTGGAGAACTGATTTCTTTCAGTTGGATTGCAAACTGTGAAGAGGTGAACTTGAATTTTCTTTCCAGAAAGTCTGCCATGATTAGTGGATTAAGTGATATAGCTTCAACTCGTTCTGGGTTTTCTTTAATTAAGGACCGTGCTATATCAGACAGTTCTTTAGGTTTAGGGTTCTCATAATGAGATTTGTATGACATTCCTTCATACTAGAGTTAATTTGGAATTGATATTCTTGAAGCTTTGAAGAATATACATTAAGATCATCTTCATCTCCATTCCATTTTCCGGAGAGACCTTTTCATGTCGTTGATTTTCTTAGAGTACACCATGGTACTCTATGATTTCTGCTATTGTTTAGGTTCTTGATTGGGGCAGCTGCAGTGTTCTTCAGAGTGAGGTTCCAGTTATCAATTGCATCCTCAAGGCTTGTCGTAGTACTTTGCATATTTGGAAGCACATGAAGGTGTCATTGTTAAAGTAAGTGAATTTTCTACATTCCTTTATCATTTGTTCCTCTCATCATTGGAATTCTTAACATGACGTCGTGCATATGATGATCTGTCCAAGGAACAGTTGGAATAAGAGGAGGGAGGCCTTGGTATATTAGAATGTTAGGGACAAAAATGAAGTCGTCTAGGATTCCTCCTTTGTTGCGAGTTGGGCTATTCATTATTTGTGTGTAATATAGGTCCTCCATTGCCTGCTTGAATGCCTGTGCATCTTTATTTGCTATAGATGGAATGTTGAGGTCTCCTAACATTATGAGGGGTTTTTGTAGTCTCGAGTGTTTGCACACTTGTTCTAGCATGAGTAAGAGGTCCTCATCTTTGTTGCCTGAGGCTCTATATGCAAGACAAAGATATGTGTTTATCTGAGATAGTGATAATGTTGCAGCCGCTTGTGGAATGTGAGGACAGGGTATGAAACCTTAGGAGCTCCCGTGAGATTATTATGGCGCCACCACCTCTTCTTATAGATCCTGGGCAGTTGTGGGTCATATGTGAGTGAGATGCAATCTGATTTATTATTACTTGATCCATGTGAGTTAGCCATGTTTCTGTTATGCACATTATGTCTATATTATTGTCCTCAATGTAGTCATTAATGACATGGAATTTGTTCCAAATGGAGTGAAAATTGATAAGAGCGCATTTTATAGTAGCGAGAGGTTGTGAATTTGAGTGCTGGTTGTGATAGATTAATACAAGTTAACCTGTCTCCAACCTATTATGCCTCCTATACTCTTGCTGATGATGGTGGTGTCAAGGACATTTGTGTTTGAAACCCTGAATTATAGGCATGGGTGTGTGTATTAGTTCCTGTGATCCTTCTGCTGTGTGGGTAGTCAATGCCTTAAATATGAGAGTTATTATGAAGAGGGTAAGCATAGGAATCCTAGCATCCAAGGCAATTGCCAGCATTAATAAGCAGCAAGGTACAATAATATATCTTTGGTAAATAGCGTGCTAAACAAACGTGCAAGTCACAAAGGCCTTTACTTACAGTAATAGAGTACTTTGGCTTCACTTTCACAGTGTTGATTGCTCGATGCAAGGGACTGTGGACCACTCCAAGGGCCATGCTAAGGGCCCTTTGGCGTGGCCCTTAGGCACAGGCGCACCTATGGAGCACAGAGATTTAAAGCCCTTAATGGGCCCCGGGTGATGACGGCAGACACAGAGTGGAGCTTACCCCCACATTGTTGGCCGGCTCGTCTGATCGCTGGCTGCTGCAGTTCGTGGAGTTGGGTCCTTTCGGTCTGGCGGTGTGCGGGGTGCTGGTTGGATCGGGAGAAGATTGGGCAGATCTTTTATTTGCATATGCTATGCCAGATTCAGGATCTTTTCTTTTTTGAATACTTACATACAGTGGTGCCATCAGTGCTAGGGAAAATAGTGGAAATCATTATTAAGAACAAAATATGAACACTTGGAAACAAACATGACGGCAGAAAAAGACCATATGGTCTACCTAGTCTGCCCTTCCATATCAAATACAATAGTCCCCTTTTTTTTCCTTTAGAGATCTTCTGTGTTTGTCCCATGCTTTCTTGTATTCAGATACAGCTTTTGTCTCTACTACCTCCATTGGGAGACTTAGCCGCATCTATCACTCTTTCCATACAGAAATATTTCCACATATTACTCTTGAGTCTATCCCCTTTCACCCTCATCCTATTTCCCCTCATAGTAATAAATCGTGCACAGCGCAACAATAAGAAATGTGTGATTGTGAGACTGAACATGCTCACAGGCGCTGTGCACGATTTATTACTATATAGGTGCCTGCGGATCTAGTTCTTTATTTTACAGAGTTTCCATTACAAATCCAGTTTTCCCTGAGGAAGGTAGCCATGCCGAAACACGGTCGTGTCGGGGTGTCTTTTTCAATAAAGGAATTCTATTTCAACTCCTTGCTCCTTTTTGTCTAGATTTTGCTCTTGCCGAGGGACCTGATAAAATCGCTCGCCATGCTCATTGCTCCACAGTTCAGTGGAAAAAAATCAAGATGAGAGTGCAAAAAATGTGTTTTTAAGGACATTTGCAGCCAAGACTTTTGTATGAATTGAGGAGTTTTTCCACCAACTCTCTGTAATCTTCCGCCTTGTTGTTTCTGAGAAAACTTGTTGCCACTTACTAGAAGGCTTTGCATGACATCCTTTCTTTGCCACATAGTGCATGGTTAAATGTATCATCTTGAAGTTGTTCATGAATTTGAGGACCAACAAAGACACCTTTCATTTATTTGGCTAGATTTATATACTGCTTTTCAGAGGTCAAAGCTGTTTACATGGAACCTTGAACATATCAAACAACGTTTACATTAAACAATCAACTTTATAAAATAATGATTAAAATAGAAATTGTGGTTATAAATGTAGGAATGTTAAGTTTCCTTTAACTATCTACATAACAGAGTTCATTCCCACCCGTGATCACCGATCAAGTGCTGCTCCCGCTGATCATCGATCTCACTGCTTCTCTATGCACAATCTGTCCATCACTGCGGTGCAGACTGACAGACTTCTGCAGAGAGAAGTAGGGAGATCGGTAATCAGGAGGAACAGTGGCAATCACTGTGGGGAATGAACTGCCAACTGCAGAGCTCATTCCCTGAATTGATCGGCAATCAAGCACTGCTCCTGCTGATCACTTATCTCCCCACTTCTCTCTGCATAGCCTACCATACACTGCCTGGATGATGAATGATGGTGAGGGCTGCCGTCAGACCATCGATGTTGTAGAGGCTACAAGATCACCTTCCATGAAGAATGTAACAAGATCCTTTTGACGCTCACGGAACCCCTAACATCACCTGACAGGAGATTCCACTGCTGAAGTATGGAGCCCAACAGCTCTACCTTACTCTTAACTACTTTCAAATTCCTGACAAGATCTGTCAATCTTGTGTTATGAGGTGTGGTTCAGAGGAAGACGTTGGGAGAAAATCTGGGTCATATGGCAGTGATGGTTCAGGACCAGACGTTTCATCTCCTTCCTCCTCCTCGTCTGACTCAAGTAAGAATGAGTTGGGAGCATCAGGAACTGGCAATCCTTCTCCATGAGGTACTGGACGTATAGCTCATGGAATATTTGGATACTGCAGAGTCTACGTTTTCTTCTTTGAGAAACCTTTCCCAGCAGGAGGCACCATACAGAATTAACAATTGCTGATATGATCTGTCTGCCCTCTCCAAATCACTGGTACTGCAAAAGGCATGGATTTCCTTTTTCTATTTAACCCCTGACGAAGATTTGTTGCAGAAGTGTTGCAGCAAATGTATTGGGCCAAGTTCTTGTTCTGATCTCTGATTTTGCAGCCAAAATAAAGGTGGTAGGCCACCTCAATCAAAGCTGTTATACTGTTTTTTGCGTTGCAAGCCACTTCACCACAGATGTAGCAGAAGTGATCTGGACTGTTCAAACGAAGCATCTCCCACTTTGGCTAAATAGAAGAAAATCAAAAACCTACTGGTCTACAGCCAAAATACTACTGAAAAGCCATGTTCATTTAAAGAATGTTGCACAATTTGTTCTGCAGAGATATGTAATTAAGCTGAGTTAGGATTTAATCATCTACGACTTCTAGGAATAACATGATGCAATTAATATGTATGACGCAATAGCACCTTCAAATTGCATCATTCATTAATTGTTTTGCCTGAAAAACAAGTACTATCCAAATAAAAACAGATTTATCACAAATCCAGTCAAAGAAGTGTGTGCATTTTAGTAATTTATGGTTTAAATTGAGATCCCTTCCCATTATAACTCGCATATCCTTAGCACTTCAGAAGTTGAGGTCTTATATACTGACTGAGTAATATAAACTGAGAACTAGAGCCAATAAACAATTTTAATCAAAATATCAAAAACCAAAGCCCAAACTGCTAGTTTAACTACATTGAAAAGATCAGGCTGATAAATCAAGAGCAATGTGAAAACATTCTTTAAACAAAAAAATATATATAATTTATCGTAAGACTGTTTGTTAAGAAGGGCCAAAGCTACTCTAACCACAGAGATTCCTTTTTTTAAACTTATTATTTATTAAGAATTCCATTTTTACATACACAAAAAATTACCAAAAAGGAAACAATTTCCAAAGAAAAACAAATCATCATGCAATAAACCAAGAGAAATAACAGGAAGACAACAAACATAAGAACATAAGATATGCCATACTGGGTCAGACCAAGATCCATCAAGCCCAGTATCCTGTTTCCAACAGTGGCCAATCTAGGTCATACGTACCTAGCAGTTAACCCAAAAGACACAGTTTCCAAAATGCACCTGCCAATCTAAATTAAGCTCCACCAGTCCACCTCCATATTTAAACCAAAAGGATGGACGGTTTTCAAGTAGTAAATCCAAGATTGCTCTAAAAATTGCAATCAAGCTTCACGATCACCCCCCCCCCCCCCGTGGATTTGGGGGGACCCCATCAATAACCCACCACTGGAGACTGGAGATCCTCAAAAACATGGCCCCTCTCGATACAGTGCTGGACAACCGGTGCACTATTTTATTCTGTATACTTGTGTTCTCCCATTTGTCGTCAAATGGAACATATATTTCAGTGTGCAAGGACAAACAATCTACAAAGTCCCACAAGTAGAATACCATCGTGCAGAATAAGATGTGCCTGTGGAAGGATCCGTCCTTTGTTTGCCTGTTAATGCAGTTGTACAAAAAGCACACAAATTATTGGAAGAACAAGAAAAATGCCCTATTTTATTTATTTATTTATTTGCAGAGCTTGATATACCGCCCAAACCAGGGTATCAGAGCAGTGGACAATAAAAACAGGCTGCTAGAAAATTAAAGGAGGAAAGGAACGCCATTTAATTGACAGGAAGCACTAGAGAGACGCAGATAGGATACACAGGTAGAAAAATAGAGAAGGACGAATAACACAGTTAGGTAGTGTGAACACTGAGGGGAGGAGAGGGGAGGGGGGGTGACATAGAATAGTGGGACCATCGTGACCATCATGGGGGTGTGGGGAGGTCAAAAGCCTGGAAGAAAAGATGGGTTTTAAGGAGAGCCTTGAAATGTGGGAACGAGGACTCCGTACGGAGCGGGTGAGGGAGAGAATTCCACAAAGCAGGACTCAGGAAAAAGAATGCGGAATGACAGGTGAGTTCGAGATGAGCCTGGGACGGGGAGGGAAGAAAAAGACAATTGGTATGAGAAGAACGGAGGAGACAGGGGACGGGTTGATGATAGATAAGATCAGAGAGATATTGAGGGGTACCAGTATGAAGAACTTTGTGGGTGGTGATATATTTATAAACAAACCTGAATTTAATAGGAAGCCAGTGAAGAGAGAGAAGACAAGGAGTGATGTGGTCAAAAGGGGAAGAAAAAGTGATTAAACGGGCAGCAGTGTTTTGGATAAGTTGAAGGCAGCAGAGCTGATAAGAGGGGAGGCCGGCAAAGATTGAGTTACAATAGTCCAAACGAGAAATCACCAGGGAGAGAACAAGAGTAGTGAGAGAATCAGCAGAAAGGTAGGGCCGGAGGGATCTGGTATGACGAAGATGAAAGAAACAGCTACGAACAAGGGAAGAGATATGAGGGTGGAATCATCCCATGATTGTAAAAAGCGATCAGATGGTAAGGCTGGCTGACCCACATAGTCCTTGATGTTTCTACCACAGGAATAGGCAACTGTCAGGTCCGTTTGAAAGCATTTATGGAGTGCCAAAATATGCCAGTGTTTCTGCAAAATTGAAGTAACCATCACCTGTTCATGGAGGCCTATGGCCAAGTAACGTAATTTGCCAAGTACTGGTCTCCACTGCAATCAACCCACTGACAACCACACTCAGATGAGAACTAAATGTAGATAGTCTGTATGTTTGTATGTCTGACCCCCCTTTCCTGTTAAATGTATCCTTACAATCTGTGTTACCACTTTGACTGAAGGATAAGGTGGTATTCAAAACTGGCTAAATAAATAAATAGCCATCTGATCTAGTTTTGTAATAAAATGGGAGGAATCACTGATGTAAGAACAAACTTTAGTCACCGCCCCCTGGAGAAAACTATCACAAAACTTCAAAAGAGGTTCAAGAATCAAATCTCTGCACAAAACTGTAGGTCCCCCGGGGAGGGGAGTGGACATATAACGATTTATGTATCTTAGGGACGGTATAAAAAATTGGAATTCGAGGATGTTGCTTAATCAAAAATTGATGTTCCTTTTTCAGTTATCCAACCTGCCTCAGCTGCCCCAGTCATTATTTCTTTGGTTTCTTCAGATAAGGCACAAGTGGGATCATGAAGTAGCAATTTGTATTACTAAACATTAAGTTGAGATAATATATGTTGATGGTAAGTGGTCACAGATTGAACCACCACCGCACCTCCTTTATCAGCATTACGAACCACTATATCATTTCGGGCTCTTAATTCCCATAATGCCTTAAATTCAGCTGACGAAAGATTTGAAAAATATGGAATGACTCTTCCAACATCTCTAAGCTAAAATTAAAAACTGATAAACCAAAATCGCCGGGTTGGGAGTCCCCAGGGGAATCCATTTGAAAGGGTTGGACACCACCGTGTGTCATCAGCGCTTGAAAAGTTGAAAAGTATTGGGCAACCTGTAACTTTCTAAAAAATCTGTAGGAAGCCTGATGCATTCTGAAAGCGTTATATATAGAAATAAGAACAAAAGATAAACTCAAATGTAAAACTTTCTTGATCTTCAGTTAAAGCCATCCCTGTCAAATTCACAACTGCTGTTTTGTTCGAGAGCGGGTTTTGGGACCCCTCCAAGAGTCCACTAGATGTTGTTGCCATGCTCAGTGCCCTTGGGATCTGCCCTGTTGAAAAACCTGCTCTGTTGGTCTAAAAGATTGTGCCTCATGTGGTGGACCAGAAAAATGTTGGGAACGATTAGATGAATCACTTCAGTATCAGATGAACTATCAAATGACATATGTTTAATGATGAGAGATAAGGTTGACCCAGACTGTTGATACCAGATTTACACTTGGCTGTGATCATAATCATATTTGTTTTTGTTAAACTTTTTAACTTTTATGTTTAACCATCTCATGAAATTGAGATAGTTGTTGAGTCAGTTCATCAAAGTAGGCACTGAATGTTGTCTCGGACAAATCCAATTTTAATTTATCTTTCATAATGTCCCCCTGTCCCCTCATCCTCAACAGTAAGTCTCTCCACCAAAAGTGTAATAAGTTTGAGGCTACATTTATTAAGAATGCTTTTCCATTTAGCCGAAAAAATGTATCATCCAAAAATAGCTTAGGTAGTTTAATCATTCTAAGACCCCTTGGGATTGTCTTGATCTTTAAATAGGGTGTCATAGCTGAGCATGCAATTGAGTGCAAATCCATTTTTTATTTAAAGTCTTGAAATCAGTAAATGAGATTGAAGACAAAGACTGGTACATATCCCCCTGATCATCAAAAAAGAGGTCTTTGTAACAATCGATTGATCCGTTCTTCAGAATATGCAAATGTTGCTGTGTTACACTGAGTGGTGTTTACACACATCAGGACGATCTTCATCATCTTTAATAATTAAAAAGGAAACTTTGAGGCGTGAGAACTAGCTGGTTGCGGAGCCCTGCTGTGATTGCTGGTGTTCGGTTGGAGATACACCCTGCGCTGCTGGTTGCAGGGTGCTGGATTTCCCTGCCCTCTGATGACATTGAATAGCGGCCGGGATGCTATTTGAGACCACACAGTTTTCCGTGGCCACTTGCCCGAAGGAATGCGTGATCAAACAGGTATGCCCCTTCAGGGCCATTGAAGAGTGTTTGACTCCTAAGTAGCCTCTGGATATGCCCCATGGAGGAAGTAAATGGAAGATAAATGTTAAGAGCAAGCCTGCACTGAAGAAGATGAGCACAGCTGGAACATCAACGCCGAAGGTGTCATCGGGGTCTATGGACCAGTTTGTGAGTTCTGGACCTGATGTGGCTGTGATTACCAATGGAATAGTACAGGAATCATCTTCCTCGATCCTCTCTGGAGCTTCCATTTGTCCTATAGTCAGGACTCCACCTCCCAATCAAGGAGCGCTTCAGACTAAGGTTGAGGGCCAGGTGGCTCTTTTTAATGGATCCGACAGTTGGCAAAGAAATGTCTTTATTTATTTAACGTTTATTTACTGCCTTTCAAGATATCAAGGCGGTTTACATTGAACAAACTCAAATTACATTGAACAGGGCATTATAACCTGGAGATAACTATTTTACAGGGAACATGGGCAATGGAGGGTTAAGTGGCTTGCCCAAGATCACAAGGAGCACCTGTGGGACTAAAAACCCCAGTCCTTCTGGCCCAAGGTTGCTGTCCTCTAGTGGGATTTGAACCCCCGACCTTCCAGCCTGAGGTAACTTACCCCAACCACTAGGCCACTCCTCCCTCAACTTTACTGATGGATCCCACTGCTTACTTCCTCTGTAAATTCTCCTGGGAGGTTAAGCCCCTTAAAACATGATGCACGGTTTCTATTGCCTTCCTAGTCTTCTGCTGGGGAGGTTACATTAGCAGACATTTGAAGAGCGATATCAAAAACAAACCCCCTCCTGCAGGGTTTTATGGAACAAACTATTATATTTTCTGAGCAAGTAGTTTCCAGGAGTCAGATTGTGAATGGAAAAATTTCTCAAGTTGCCCAGTGGCTCGGCAGACTGGAGGAGTTTGTGGACTCTCTCCGTCCTGTCAGATCACAAGGATTGAAAGATACATATTTTTTATATAGTTGCCTTGAGGCATTGGAAAATACTCTTCGTGCAAAAAATCTTCGGCTTTTAAATTTCCTGATTTACTTGCCTGTTACCTCCTTTAATCTTGTTTCATAGATATGGCAGGGAGGTGGTGTTTGTTTCTGAACCTGAAAAAAATGCTTTCTCAATTATATTACCTTCCTTTCTGCTCTGTGACTTGGGATGGCGAGGTGGCTCGGGTGGACGAGGCTTCATCAGTTATGGATTTAATTAATTTTTTGGAAACTTCGGAGGATGTCATTGAGACACGAGTTACCTTGCTTGTTACCTTGACAACAGAAGTAGACAAAATGTTGTTCTTGAAATCTTCTGCAGAAGAGATCGTCTCTTCTGTAGTCAAAAGGTTTCTGTTTTCCCAGATGTCTCGCGTAGTACGCAAAAACGGAGGAAGGCCTTCCTGCAAATGAAGCCTAGGGTATTGTCAGCGGGAGGGACCACCATTCTTAGATTTCCTTGTAAGTACTTAGTTGCCTTTGAGGGGGGGGTTTGATATGTGTATACTGACCCTGTGCAATTGGAAATCTTCCTTAATAGGTAGAGTGAGGTTTGTTAACTCTAGAACGGTTAGTTTGTGTTTTTATTTATAGTGTTTATTATTGGGAGTATTTGAATGGCTGTAGTTTGAGGTTGCGCAAGTCTAGAATGGGCCTGAGGCCTCCTGTTCTCTTTGGAACCAGGAAGTACCTCGAGTAAAACCCGTGACCCCACAAGTGTTGGGGCACTGGGCTCCACCGCCCGTTCTTGAAGCAGGCTTTGCAGCTCCTGAAGGAGTACGTCCTCGGGCAGCGGGGGTCTGGAAGGCTCCCCTGGGAAGTAGAGGGGGGGCACCTGGTGAAAACGCAGGAGGTAGCCCTTGTGGACCACCTGCAACACCCAGGCATCGGATGTAATGGCTGACCACCTGTGAGCAAAGTGGGTCAGCCGACCCCCCGTGCTGGCATAGTCAAAAACCTCCACGCTGCTGGGCCGGGGCCTGCGTGGTGGGTTTGGGGGCTTTTTGCTTCCGGGAACCGTTACCCTGTCCCCTAGGCCGCTGCCCCTGAAGGGGGGTAGTGGCCTGATATTGTGGTTGGTGATGCGTATAAGCAAACACTTTCCTCGGGTAAAAAGGCTTTTTGCCCGAGCCCTTCTTCTTCTGTGAAGGGGCAGAGGACTTCCTGGATAGGCGAGTCCTGGTGAGAGTCTCTGACTCGAGCTCCACCGCCTTTTCGGCCATGGGTTTGCCGAAGAGGTTTTCCCCTCGGCAAGGAACATCGACCAACTTGTCCTGCACCCATGGCTTGTGGTCGGATGATTGAAGCCAAGCCTGGCGGCGAGCCCCGATGCCGGCTCCGGCTACCCGAGCCGATGCCTCGAAGCCATCATAGGCCGCTCGAGAAATGAACTTCGAACATTCTCGAATCCCTGAGGACAAGGCCTGGAACCGCTGCAAGGGTTCCTCGGAGAGACCGGCAGAGAAACCCTCAATTTCTTTCGCCAGGTCTCGGAGGTACATACCCATATACAGCTGATATGTCTGGACCCGACAAGCAAGCATAGAGCCCTGGAAGCACTTCCTACTGAGGGCATCCAGGTTCCGGGCCTCCTTACCCGGGGGCACCGAGGAGTGCATCTTTTGACTCTTAAGTCGATGCATGGCCGACTCCACCACCATGAAGTGGTGCGGAAGCTGCGCCTTCTGGAACCCGGGGCTCTTGCGGACTCAATACATGGAATCGACCCGCTTGCTCAACACTGGCGTAGAGGCTGGGCTCTCCCACATGCGGAAGAGAAGCCGCTCCAGCATCGGGGGAACCGGTACAGTGAAGGCCTCCCTCGGGGGGGAGTCGTATTGAAGGGCCTCGAGCTCCTCGGCTTGGGGTTCCTCCTCCGGATCCGCAGGGAAGGCCAAAGCCTTGGCCATGCCCCTCACGAAGTCGGAGAACCGGGTATCCTCCGGGGGGGACCGCCTCCGAGGCTCCGACTCGGGCGAGTCGGAGGGGATGCACCGAGTCTGGAAAGAACCGGGTGACTCGTCCTCCTCCGTGTCCCAGCCCGACTCCTCCGAGGAGGAATCGAGCAGTTCCGTGCGGGCGGGGCCCGGGGACCGCCGTCCCAACGCCGAGGCCGGCGTTGAGGACCTCGGTCCCGAACGGGAAGCCGAGGGAGACCTAGGTCGAGGATCGACTCGAGCTCGCATGGACTCGAGGATAGACTCGGCCTCCGGGGTCGACTGGAGCGTCGACGTCCCGGTGGTCGGGGCAGATGCACTGGCAAGGCCGGTGATCCATGCCCACTGCTGGTCCATGAAGGCAGATATACTGCGCTCCAAGGACGTCAGTCTGAGATCAAGCTCAGAAGACCCAGCAGCCGCCGACTCGGGCCCCGACGGCGTCGGGCCCGACGTCGGTTCATCCGTGGGGGAGTCCAGGAGGACTATAGCACTCATGTGTCTAGGACACTCCACTTCGAGACAAGGAAGCTTCGAAGGCCTTCCCCCCTCCGACGGCCCGGGGTGTCGGGCCGGGCTAGGTGACCTGTCCCTCGAAGGACCGGGATCCCCTCGCGGGCTTCCCCGCTCAGAAGAACTCAGACGATGCTCCGAGCCGGAGCCACGAGGCCTCTGACGAGGTCCGCGCGGAGTTAGAGAAGATCCGATCCCTTTGCGACTGCCGGCTCCTGAGCGCCTTCGAGGACATCTTGCTGCACGGGCCGCAGCTCATAGGGTCATGCTCGGCCCCGAGGCAGCGGAGGCAGCAGTCATGCGTGTCGGTGAGAGACATGAGTCTGATACAACGATCACACTTTTTAAAACCGCTGGCGGCCATCGGGGGAAAAAGAACCCCGGCAAGGTCGAAAGACCGCGCTGCCAGGGATGAAGGAAAAAAGTGGCGGGAACGCCAGTTGGAAAAAAATAAATAATAAAAACGTAGACGGGCCCAATAGAGGATATCGAGGCCCGGCAGGAAGAGGAACACACGAATCGAGAAAAATTTAACGTAAAAACAAATCAAAGAAATCAACTTTTCTGCGGCGGTAACAGACTACGTCTGTAGGGCTCCACGGAAAAAAGAAGACTGAGCAAGATGGCATCCCTAGGCGGGAAGGGGACCGCGCATGCGCGTTGCAATTCCCAAAGGTTTTCTGCGAAAGCTGGGGAAAATTGCTCCGCGAGGGCTCCGTCGGCGCCAACGTCACCCATAAGTGAGGACTGACTTCCTGCTTGGTCCTGGAGAAAGCCCAGTTACTAATCTTTATCCAGATGGTTTTTGAAGACTTCAGTGTTAAAGAAGAACTACTTTGAAAGATTTCTTTAAAAGGGAGAACTACCGGTTCTTTCCATTCTTTTGTCACAAAGTGTAATCTTCCATTACATAGACTTGTTTCCATCACTACTGATGGAGCAACAGCAATGACAGGTGAGGTTAACAGTTTCATAGCCCTCTGTAGACAGCATGACGACTTCCCAGATTTCCTTTCTTACCACTGCATCATTCACCAGCAAGTTTTGGCAAGCAAGAGACTCAATACAAAGACTATCATGGACATCACTTTCAAAATTGTAAATTCAGTTCGTGGAAGATCACTTCAAAGACGGTTTTTCAATCTTACTCTTGATGAAGGGGCAGCGGAAATCATTTTGCACACAGATGTAAGGTGGCTAAGTAGGACACAAATTTCTGCAAAGATTTCGTGATTTGCTGAATGAAATAAGAAGTTTTTTGAAGGAGAGGGGAGATGACCAAGCAGAGTTGGAAGATGAGTGGTTATGTGATCTGGCATTTCTCGCTGACTTTACAGGCGAACTAATTGATATGAACCTTGAACCACAAGGTAAAAACAAATGCAGTGGCGAGATGAGTACAGTTTCATCCTACAAGAGCAAATTTGAGCTAATGATGACTGACCTTGCAAACAACACTTTTGATCATTTTCCTAATACGCAAGACCATCCTTCCTCCCCGAGCAGCCAATCACCCGCACAGCTCAACAGCTGAAGAACTGCCGTTGCCGGGGCCGCAGCTGTGAAAGCGCGTCAGTCCGGGGTGAGAGCAGGAGCTCCCCCTTCCTCCCCGAGCAGCCAATCACCCGCACAGCTCAACGGCTGAAGAACTGCCGTTACCGGGGCCGCAGCTGAACAGCGCGTCAGTCCGGGGTGAGAGCAGGAGCTCCCCCTTCCTCCCCGAGCAGCCAATCACCCGCACAGCTCAACGGCTGAAGAACTGCCGTTGCCGGGGCACACCCACACCTGAGGGCCTCGCCAGAGGGCCCTTTGGCGTGGCCCTTAGGCATTGGTTCGTGGCGTCGGTCTCTGGAGGCAATATTGAAGACCTGCTTATTTTTCTGGGTAATGTGCTGTTCCTTGTCTTTCTCCTCTTATCTGCTTGACTGTGTCTGTACTCTACTCTGTCCTATTTTATAATTGGTGTTCCTTTCTTTTTCCCTAAATGATGAAGTATTGTAAACCGCTCTAATACCTTTTTGGTCTGAGCGGTATATCAAATTCAAATAAACATAATAATAATAATAATCTGGGACAATATCCAAATTTTGTTTTTCAGAACAGGAAGTATGTGACAGAAATCTGTTCTGTTATCCAGGAATTCGAAAATAGATTCTGTGACTTCCAAAAAATTGGAACAGTTGTGGAGTACTTGTCATATTCAAAGTAGATGTGGGCATTAAAGAAACTGCAACTGCTATCAGTAAAAATTACTCATTGAACAAGCCATCTCTTGAAAACAAAATATTAACCCTTAAAATGACATTTTTCTCAAGACCCGTGCTGAGCAAAAATCGTTTTGGAAGCTAGTGCCTACAGACAAATTTCCCAACTTGAGAAGATGCAGTGAAGCTGTACACTCCTGTTTCGGTTCAACTTATTTGTGTGAATCTGCATTTTTCCATCTGAAAATGACAGAGTACACAACATTCCAACATGACAGATGAACATCTCCAGGATTCCCTGAGACTGGCCCTCACGCAATATTCACCCAACTTCAAAAAGCTGGTGGATGAAATGCAGGCTTAGACGTCTCAATAATGAGCAAGAGCGAATATTAAAGACTGTGCAAGATCAGCCTGGATCAATACTCGATCTAAATTTAACACAAATTACTCAATAAAAGTTAAATAAAGATATTAAGACAGTTAAAGAAAGTTATTACTCAATAAAACGTTAAGAAAAAATGTACTTTCCATTTCCCCTCGCAGTTCTTACTGGATCTTCATCTCTGTTTTGTTTTTGCTTAATTTGCTTAACAACTGATCACATCCAAGTAAATGACAGAAGGTTCATTAAAAATGGGGCGGCACAGGGAATCCTCCAACTATATTGGGTTAAAATTTAATTTGAAACTAATTTGAAACTTAATTTTCATGGTGGTAGATCACTGGCACTTTTAGCCGGAAAAAATAGATCACGACCTGTTCGAAGTTGGACATGCCTGCCATATTGGGTCAGACCAAGGTTCCATCAAGCTCAATATCCTGTTGCCAACAGTTGCCAATCCGGGTTACAAGTATCTGTCAGGTTCCCGAAAAGTATACAGATTCCATGCTGCTTGTCCTAGGGGTAAGCAGTAGAGTTCCGTGGTCCCCTTTAATAATGGCTTATGGACTTTTCCTCCAAGAAGTAGTCTAAAACTCTTTTAAACCAAGTCACAGCTTTCACTACATCCTCTGGTCATGAATTCCAGAGTTTGATTACATGTTGTGTGAAAAAAATATTTTCACTGATTAGTCTTAAATGTGCTGCATTGTAGCTTCACTGTGCATCCCCTAGTCTTTCTACTTTTTGAAGGAGTAAATAACAGATCTATGTTTACCGTTCTATTTGATTCATTATTTTATAGACCTCTATCATATCTCCCCTCAGCCATCTCTTTTCCAAGTGAGAAATTGCAGGAGGACCTTGGGAGACTGGGAGGCTGAACATCCAAATAGCAGATGAAATTTAAAATGGCCAAGTGCAATGTGATGCATATAGGGAAGAATAACCCAAACTATAGATACACAGTGTTAGGTTCCACATTAGGAGTCGCTACCAAGAAAAGGATCAGAGTGTGATCACAGACAATACATTGGAACCTCCTGTGCAGTGTGCGGCGACAGCCAAAAAAGCAAACAGAATATTAGGAATTATCAAGAAAGGAATAGAAAATAAAACATTTGGTAGGAGGGGATGGGAGCTTGATAATATAATAAATTCATAGCAAATGAAGTTAACATGCTACTATAAATCTGCCTTAAGCTTACAGTTAAAGCAGACTATGAATGTTTGATTAAATTAAACCAAATGCAATTAAAAGAATCAGAATGAGTTTCTCAAGGCACAAACAGTGGAAAGGAAATTGGCACAAAAGTCCTATCCCACATAAAGGCAACAATCCAGGAAGGCTGCACCCTGGGGAGGGAAACCCCTAATATTGCCAGGCTAAAAACATGCTCAAAAAGCCCGTCCTAAGGCACAACAGCCCAAAGACCTAAAGTCCTTACTCACTGCTAGAAAATATGGTGATCCATGGACTTTACTATAATGATGTTTCAGTTCAGAATGGCGGCTGCAGGGGACACAAACACAGACCATCTTATTGCGCGCTACTGGAACTACAGCCAGGCTCTTAATATCTTCAACAATTAAGCCTCAGGTTCTCCATTAAGTATTAATATTGAAAGCAATATTAATATCTCAATCACTATGTTAAAACTGACATTTTAGTTCTTTACTAGCAGATTATTTTATTGTAAAAGTGCTGGGGATATTAAGGAGAAAGTTTCGATTTTGCTTTTTGATCCTGGTTTTGGATTTAACATAGAAATATGACAACAGAAAAAGACCACATGGACAATGTAGTCCGTCCTTCCATATCAACAACTACAACAGTCCCCTTTTTTCCTTTAGAGATCCTCAGTTTTTGTCCCATGCTTTTTTGAATTCAGTTACTGTCCTCATCTCTACCACCTCCACTGGGAGACTATTCCACGGATCCACCACTCTTTCCATAAAGAAATATTTCCGCAAATAACTCCTGAATCTATCCCCCTTCACCCTCATCCCATGTCCCCTCATAGCAGAACTTGCTTTCAATTGAAAGAGGCTCTCTCCCTGAACATTTATGCCACGGAGGTATTCAAACATCTCAATCATATCACCTCTATCCTGCCTTTCCTCTAAGGTGTATATATTAAGATCCTTAAGTCTGTCCAGATATGCTTTATAAAGAAGACCACTAACCATTTTAGTAGCCACTCTCTGCACCGACTCCATCCTGTTCACATCCTTTTGAAGGTGCGGTCTCCAGAATTGCACACTATACTCCAAATGAGGTCGCACCAAAGAGGCACTTATCAACTCCCTTTTTCTGCTAGCCATTCCTCTCCATATGCACCCAAGCATCCTTCTAGCCTTTGTCGTCGCCTTTTCTACCTGTTTAGCTACTTTAAGATCATCAGACACAACCACGCCCAGATCTCGCTCTTCTTTAGTGGACAAAAGTATTTCACCCCCTATACTATATTGCTCCCTTGGATTGCTGCAGCCCAAATGTATGACCTTACATTTTTTAACATTAAATCCCAGCTGCCAGATTCTAGACCAAGCTTAGCTAGATCCCTCCTCATGTTATCTACACCTTCCTGGGTGTCTACTCTATTTCAGATTTTGGTATCATCCGCAAAAAGGCAAACCTTACCCGACAGCCCTTCCGCTGTATCACTAACAAAGATGTTAAAAAGAATCAGACCAAGGACAGATTCCTGGGGCACAGCACTGGTAACATCCTTCTCCTCAGAGTGAGCCCCATTTACCTGTACTCTTTGTCGCCTCCCACCCAACCAATTTCTAACCCAAGCAGTAACTTTAGGGTCCATCCCTAGGGTGCTCAGTTTTTTTTGTTTTTTTCTTCTTTTTTTTTTTAATCAAGCAAATGCTTGTACAGCAAACAACTACTTGTGAAATAATAATCAAAGAAATTTATACCAAGAAATACAACTCACAAGAGTATAGGTAGCCCACAATAATAGGGAGAACGGCATAGAAAGAATATAAGGAAAGGTGGCTCCCCAATATTCAACATACAAGAAATAATTCAAACTACAAGTAAATGAAGGCGGAGAACAGAGAATTGACAATCCTTAAGGAACATTTCACTGAGGAGATGATGTTAACAATTGAGAGCTGACAAATAAAGATAACTCCTCCGGTTGAAAGAATAGATACTTATGAGATTTAAAGAAAATAACACATTTACAAGGAAAACGGAGTATAAATGAAGCCCCAATCTCAAGGACTCCTGGTCTTAATAGCAAAAAGGCTCTCCGCCGCCTCTCAGTCTCTCTGGAGACATCAGGGAACATCACAACCCTCCTCCCCATAAATAAAATAGATCGCTTCTTAAAGTATACTTTTAATAACCAATCCCTAACCGAAGGAATCGCAAAAGTCACCAACATCGTAGAAACTGCTAAACTATCTTTCTTAGGTGACTGTAGTAGAGCAGAAACATCTAAAATATCCATCTCTAAAGCAGCCACAGATATTTTACCCTCCTTTTTTCCCCTAGGCTAAAAATATGCCTTAACTACTGGAGGAATCATATCAGCTGGTATCATTAAGGCTTCCTGAAGATATTTTTAAAACAATTCAACCGGAGATAACTCAGGAACTACTGGAAAGTTTAACAAACGTATATTTGATGCTCTCACAACATTTTCCAAATTTTCCAGCTTCATTTTCATTGCAATATTATCTTTCATAACAGCTTCAGTTATAGAGAAGACCTGAGACACTTTCTGTTCTCCATTTTCCATGTTCAAACGAAAGTCAACCAGTTATCGCTGAACTCCGGAAGAAATACTCTCTACATTCTCCAGTCGTGAAGATGATATTTCCAGTTGTTGGCTAACTATAGAAGAAAGCTGTGATATCGCATCACAAATTGACTCCAGAGAAATCACTTTGGGGCGCTTCAAAAAAGTACCTTTAAGGAGACCCATTGAAGAAGAAGAAGGGGGAGGAATCTTCACATCAGCTCTATCCCCTCGGTGAAACAAAGTAGCCGTCTCCAAAGATGAAACAGGAGCCGTATCTCCAGCCCTCACAGCAGAAGGCTGGTCTCCGAAGCTTGTTTATAAGTCGTCTGTGAGGAACAGTGTCAAAGGCTTTACTGAAATCTAAATACACCACATCTAGGGCTCTCCTTTGGTCCAACTCCCTGGTCACCCAGTCAAAGAAGTCAATCAGATTTGTCTGACAACACCTGCCTCTGGTGAATCCATGCTGCCTCGGATCCTGTAATCCTCTGGACTCCAGAAACCTCACTATTTTCTCTTTCAGCAGCGTTTCCAATAATTTACTCACAACCGAAGTTGAAAACTACAGGCCGGTTAGTTTAACTACATCCTTACTTCGGCTTTTCTGTAAAGGCACCACATGAGCCTCTCTCCAGTCCTTTGGCACCACTCCAGACTCCAACGAGGCACTGAAAAGGTCAGTCAGTGGAGCTGCTAGAACGTCCCCAAGTTCCCTCAGTATTCTAGGATGTATCCCATCCGATCTCATCACTCTGTCTACTTTAAGTTGAGCTAGTTTCTCACGAACACAGTCTTCTGAAAATTGTTCAAGATGTCCCTCGCTTCTGTTCCTGTTTGTGGGTGTTTTCTGAGGTCCTGTTCCTGGTTCTTCATCTGTGAACACAGAACAGAAATATTTGTTAAGCAATTCCGCTTTATCCTCATCAGCTTCTACATATTCCTCTCCTTCACCCTTGAGTCTGACAATACCACTTTTGCCCTTCCTCTTCTAACATATCTGAAAAATGTCTTATCCCCCCATTTTATTGCATTGGCTATTTCCTCCTCTTTTTGAATCTTTGCTTTCCTGACTACATTGCTAGCTTCTCTATGTTTTTCCAAATATAGATGCCTGTCTTCTTCTCTCTGTGATCTCTTGTATTTCATGAAGGCCTCCCTCTTTTTCTTCACTTTTTCAGCTACCTCTTTCGAAAGCCATAGCTGTCTCCTTTTCCTTTCACCTTTATTTACCATTTTAACAAAAAAGTTGGTTGCCCTTAAAATATCTCCTTTCAGTTTTGCCCACTGTTTTTCTACATCCCCCAGCTGTTCCCATTCCGCTAACGACTCCCTGAGGTATTGGCCCATCTTGGCAAAGTTAGTCTTCCTAAATTATGAGACCGTCACCTTTGAATGGATTCTAACAGCCCTAGTCCTAATACTGAACCACACCATCTGGTGATCACTGGATGCAAAATGATCTCCCACTACAACATCAGAAACACTTTCACCATTGGTAAGCACCAAGTCCAGTATGGCCCCTTCACGTGTCAGGTCTGTTACCAATTGCTTGAATAGTTCTCCCTGTAGAGAATCCAAGATCTCTTTACTTCTAGATGATACTGCAGCAGGAATGTGCCAAACATCTGGCATATTGAAATCCCCTATCAGTAGCACTTCCCCTTTCCTAGCAATGCTGCGTATGTCTTCAATTAACTCTCTGTCCACCTCTTCCTCTTGTGAGGTAGGTCTGTATATCACAACAATGCAAACAGATTTCGCTTTCCCTCTTTCTAGTTTAACCCACAATGCCTCCTCTCTCCCTTTTAAGCTCTGTAATTCCAAAGCTTTAATAGAAGTTTTTACATATAGTGCCACTCCTCTTCCCCTTCTTCCTACCCTGTCCTTTCTGAATAAAGTATAGCCAGGTATAGTTACATCCCAGTCATGGTTTTCTGTGAACCATGTTTCTGTAACTGCCACTAAATCCAAGTCAGCCACTCCCACCAAAGCTTCAACATCAGGGATCTTATTCCCCATGCTACGGGCATTTTTTTTTTATTTATAAGATATATATCAATAACACAAAGAAAAAGACAAAAGGAAAAACAAAAAGCCATACATTATACATCACCAAAACATATATGTCAAACACTAGTCCACATCAAGGAGGTGCTCATCAAATTTACAAAAATGGAACCCAAATGGCCCCGGAAATTATCACAAATACTCCATTCAATTAGGCAAAGAGCAAGGAAACAAAACTGAACACCAAGAGAAAAAAAAAAAAAAGCCCCTAAGTCTTGCCATCCAGAAATGCTAACAAATGTTCCACTTCAAGAAATACATCTCTTTTACCCTGATACACAATGTGACACTTACAGGGAAATTTAAGATAAAAAGATGCCCCCAGGGCTAAAACCCGTGGGCGCAGTTCCAGAAAAGCCTTACGTCGCCTTTGGGTTACCCGAGATACATCGGGAAACATTTGTATTGCTTGCCCACAGAATTTCTCACTTTTTTTTTTGAAATATGTACACAACACCTTATCTTTATCTATCTCAGACAAAAATGTTACCAATAATGTGGCTCTAGATGTAATATCATCACTATTGGATTCAATAAATTCCGAGATATCTAAGGGAGAGGAGATTAGGTGATCATAATGAGCACCAGTCTCCCCTTCTTCCCCACCCTTATCCAATTTTTCCTTAAGAACATAATAAATTTTTGAAATATTAATTAATTCGACATCAGTAAACAATAATACCTCCTTAAGATACTTCCGAAAAAGTATTATCGGAGATAAGTAATGAGTTTGCAGAAAATTCAACAAATCGAAGATTTTTAGACCTCAAAGAATTCTCCAAAAACTCATCTTGTCGATATAAGACGAGGGAATCCTGAGAAAATTTAACACAAAAATCCTTCTGGGGTGAGTCAGACTCCTTATCTACCGCCCACTTTTCCAACAATGTTATTCTAGTTTCATGATCTGATAACTTCACAACCGTTTCTTTAGAAAAGTCAGAAACTTTCTTCAAGGAAGAGCCTAGAGCCAATTCCATACGAGTCACAATCGCCCATATATCCTTCAAAGAAACATCAGAAGGCGGAACTTGGGCTTGAACAACTGAGGGAAATGTAATTACCGAGGGTAAAGACGGTGTTAAACTCAGCGTGGAATCCATTTTCAAAAAAGAAGCTGGCAAAAAGACTGAGCCGGAGTCGGCCCGCTCCACATCCTCCCGTGAAGAGGCCTCAACTGACGCTTGCATAAGCTCTAAGCCGGGCATAGTTACACCCAATTCGCAAGGAGAGAACACAGATGAAGAGATACTCAATCCAGAAATATCTAAACCACCATCCTTTGGTGTCTGGGCTGAAGTAGAGGGATCACTTACACGTACATGAGCATCCATTGGCCCCACAACCTTGACCGTCTTCGTTCGAACAACAGGTGGGTATTTCTTTTTCCGTTTCCCCATTACAGGGAACCTCTCACGCCTACGTACGCCGAAAGGGCGCCAAGGGGCACCGCCTGCCGCTTTGGTCACGCCCCTTCGGGCACGTCCCCAAGGGACGCCCACGACCGTGTCCCGCAGTAGGGCAGTTGGTTTTATAGCCCACAGCTTCCTGCAGCCAATCAATCAGTGCAGCGGCTGATGTCGGGAATCTCTCAGGTACACAGTTTAAGGAAAAGTCTGATAATCAAAACAGCTCCGCTACGGGCATTTATACATACTGCTTTCCATATGTTACCCCTGTTGCCCATTTCCATAAAGGTATTTAATACATCACTTACCTGGGGGCTTTCACTTACCCGGTGGCTTTTTTCACTCATCTCCAGTGAATCTAGTTTAAAGCTCTCTTCAGTAAATTAGCCAGTCTACTACTGAAGACGCGTTGACCTTTCTTGGACAGATGGATGCCATCTCTGCTCTGCAACACTTGGAAAAGCATCCCATGGTCTAGGAAACCAAAACATTCTCGATGACACCATCCACGCAGTCATGCATTCATCTCCAGGATGCGAGCCTCTCTGCCTTGGCCTTTACCCTCAACAGGGAGGATTGAAGAGAACACCACCTGTGCACCTAACTGCTTTACCCTCTGTCCCAGAGCCATGAAGTCACTTTTGATACCCTCAGAGGAATACCTGGCAGTATCATTTGATCCGACATGGATTAGCAACATTGGGTAATAGTCAGTGGGCTTGATGAGTCTCGGCAAACTCTCTGTTACATCTTGGATTTTGGCACCAGGCAGACAGCATACCTCTCTGGACATCAAGTCTGGTTGGCAGATGGACGCCTCAGTACCCCTCAGAAGAGAGTCACCAACCACCACTACTCTTCGTTTCCTTGTGGTCACTGATTCTGTAACTTTGGGGTACTTGAGCTCTGGTTCTTCCCTTTCCAGGGATACTTTCACCTCCTCCACTTCCAGGGCTGCATAATGGTTCTCCAATTTAAGGGCTGGAGAAGTTGGATGGGTGATTCTGCAGGGCCTGGTGACTTGTGTCCAACTGTCGTCATTCTGTTGACATCCATCTTATTTCTGTTCCTGATTTGCAAGAAGTTTTAAACGTGTTTGGTTGAACACCTCGAGATTTATTGTTCCTTTTGTTCAGTTTTAAGCTTTAATAACCTAAACCCTCCTTTCCCCTTCCTCAGTCTCTGGGGATAACTCTCTACTTCTTCCTGTCTCCTCAGCTCGCAACCTTGGGGTCATCAGACTCCTCTCTTTTTTTCTCCACACACATCCAACTGCTGTTCTTCCTCTATATCAACAACAAAATTCACCCATTCCTTTCTAAACACACTAAGACACTTATCCACTCCTTAGTCACCTCCAATCTAGGCTATTGTAGCCTGCAATGTGCTGGTCTCCCTCTGAATCATCTCTCTCCCCTTCAATCTGTTCAACACTCTGCTCCGTGGCTAATCTTCCGCCAGCCTCATCATGCTCATATTACCCCTCTTCTCAAGTCACTTCATTGGCTCCCTCTGTTTCTGCATCCAGTTCAAACTTCTCCTGATGACCTATAATTGCATTCACTCTGCAGCTCCTCACTACCTTTCCATTCTTATCTCTCTCTACCCCCCTCCTCAGGAACTCTGCTCTTCTAGAAAATTGTTTCCATCTGTGCCCTTCTCTTTTATTACTAACTCCAGAGTTCGCTCCTTTCACCTTGTTGCTCCTTATGCTTGGAACAAACTACCTGAGTCTGTACATCAGGCGCCTTCTCTGACTCTCTTCAAATCCAGGCTGAAAACTCACCTCTTCACTGAAGCTTTCAGATCTTGACTCACCTGATCTCCTTTGTGCTTCCTTACCATTCCCCCTAGATATCCCATGTCTACAGCTACTGTGTTGTCTGTCTTGACTAGATTGCAAGCTCAAATGAACAGGGACTGTCTTTTACATGTGTCTGTGCAGCGCTGCATACATCTTGTAGCGCTATACAAATGTTCAGTAAAGCATAGTTACTCACCTGTAACAGGTGATCTCCGGGAACGGCAGGAATTTAGTCCTCACATATGGGTATCGTCGGTACCGACGGAGCCTGCGCGTGAACGCTCCCCAGCTTCCAATTAGAAAGCTTTTGGGAGCATCCCACAGCGCCTCGGTGCTGCCTTCCCGCCTTTCCCAACTGCCTCTCCCCAGTTGAGTTTTAAAGCTGAGACAAAGAGAGAGAGAGGAAAAGGAAAGAGATAGAGAGATACAACTCCTAGGGGAGGTGGGTGGGTTGTGAGGACTAAATTCCTGCTGTTCCCGGAGATCATCTGTTACAGGTGAGTAACTATGCTATCTCCAGGAACAAACAGGAATGTAGTCATCACATATGGGGACTCCCTAGCTTTAGGTGCCAGGGAGACCCACCAGATGTTGTGTGTCCCTGAACAGGGCTCCACTTCCCCCCATGGATCTCTGGCATCCTACCAGGGATGGCGGGTAGGAGTTGATTAGGTATGGAACAGGTGTTGGAGAACAGCCTGACCAAACAAGGCATCCCGGCGGGAGTCCTTGTCCAAGCAGTAATGGGCTGTGAAGGTATGAACCGAGGCCCAAGAGGCTGCTTGACAGATGTCGTCAATAGACAGAGTGCAGATGAGCCACTGAGGCTGCCATGGCTCTCACATTGTGAGCTGTGACATGGCCCTCCAGAGAAAGGTTCTTACTCTGATGAGGCGAAGGAAATACACTGAGCAATCCAGTTAGACAGTGTTCTCTTGGAGACTGGAAGTCCCAAATGAGAAGGATCAAAAGCAACAAAGTTGAGAGGACTTTCTATGTTGCTGTGTTCTTTGTAAGTAAAAGGCTAAAGCTCTTTTACAGTTCAAGGTATGAAGATTCTTCTCTTCATTTGATCCATGAGGCCTTGGAAAAAACACAGGTAGGTAGACCGCTTGGTTCAGATGAAAAGGCGAGACCACCTTTGGCATAAAATGTGGATGAGTCCTAAGGACTACCTTGTCATGATGGAACCTTGTATAAGGTAGATCAGCTACTAGCGCTTGGCAAGTCACTAATGTGGCATGCTGATGTGATTGCAATGAGAAAGATAACCTTCCAAGAAAGGAATTTCAAGGAGGTAGTAGCTAAAGGTTCGAAAGGTGGCTTCATGAGCTGCCCAAGAACCAGGTTTAAGTCCCAAGCCACCGGTGGTGGCCTAATGGGAGGCTTAGTTAGAAGAAGGCCTCTCATAAATCTTGCTAGAGGAGGATGAGAGGAAATGGATTGTCCATTTAGAGGCTTAAAGGAAGCTGCAATAGCACTCAAATGTACTCTTACTGAATTAGTCTTAAGACCTGCATTGGATAAATGAAGGAGATACTCCAGCAATGATTCCAGAGGTATCGCAAGGGGGTTAAGACCCTTTTGCGAACACCATATGGTAAACCTTTTCCACTTGAAAGCATAAGAGCGTCTTGTGGAAGGTTTCCTGGAAGCAAAAAGAATATCCTTTACTTGCTGAGGGAGATTAAGATCATGGAGATCTAGGCCTTCAGCAACCAAGCCCTGAGACGCAGACCCTAACTCCAGGGAGGGAGCTTGAGAGAGATGTAGAAGCAGAGGGTACCACACTTGCCGTGGCCAATGTGGAGCTATGAGAATCATATGGCCTCTGTCTCTCTGAAGCTTGAACAGGGTTTTGGGAATTAGGGGAATGGGTGGAAAGGCATAGAGGAAGTCTTGACCCCAGTAAAGGAGGAAAGCATCCCTGGCCTAAGCCCCCTGAGCCGGAATTCTGGAACAGAACCGGGGAAGTTTGGCATTCCACGGACTTGCAAAGAGGTCTATGTCCGGGGTTCCCCAAAGTTGAAAAATCTTGATTACCTGGTCTGCATGCAGAGACCATTTGTGCGGAAGCAGAACTTGACTGAGTCTGTCTGCCCAAGAGTTTTGTATGCCTGGAAGATACACTGCCAGGAGATGAATCTGATGCTCTCTGACGAGGGCCAATAGTCGCAAAGCTTCGTTGCAAAGCGACAGAGCCTGTTCCCCCCTGCTTGTTCACATAGAACATGGCTACTTGATTGTCCGTATGAATGAGGACTGTCTTGTAGCTGAGCAGGGTGTGGAACACTCGAAGAGCAAGGAAGATTGCTCTGAGCTCCAAGAGATTGATATGTAGATGACTCTCCTGTGGAGACCAGGTGCCCTGGGTGGAGAGGTCTTCCAGATGAGCTCCCCAACCCATTGGAGAAGCATCTGTTGTTAGAGTTGCTTGGGGTAAGGGTTGTTGAAAAGGGAACCCCAGCAATAGGTTTTGAGTGGACTTCCACCACTAGAGGGACAAAATAAGACGACTTGTGTTTGCTATTTTGTCTGACAGGCATCCTGATGCCTGGGTCCATTGAGTGGATAAAGTCCACTGGGATGCCCTCATATAGAGGCGAGCATAGGGAACCACATGTACAGTAGATGCCATGTGGCCTAGTAGTTGTAACATTTCTCAAACAGTGAGATGAGGCTTTAGCACTGCTTGAGAAGCTAACTGCACCATGCGAAGACAGCGGGCCTGAGGGAGATAGGCCCTTACCTTTCTGGTGTCCAGCAAAGCTCCTATGAACTCTAAAGACTGAGTGGGAGTTAGACTGGATTTTGGGATGTTTATTACAAGACCCAAATACTGAAGGATACGCATTGCGCAGGATACAGAAGTCCTGGCCTCTGACTCTTTTGGGGCTCAAATGAGCCAGTCGTCTAAGTAGGAGAAGACGAATATTCCTAGAGTGCTGAGAAATGCTGCTACGACAGCCATGCATTTCGTGAACACCCTTGGTGCTGAGGCCAGACCAAAAGGAAGCACCCTGTATTGGTAGTGCTTTCCTTGAAAAAGGAACCGAAGGAACCTTCTGTGGGTTGGATGGATGAGGACATGCGTGTACGCAACCTTGAGATCTAGAGAACAAAGCCAATCCTGACTCTGAAGGTATGGCAGCAGAGACCCGAGAGAAATCATTTTGAATTTCTCTTTGACAAGGAATTTGTTCAATTCTCTGAGGTCTAGAATAGGTCTGTATCCCCCTGTTTTCTTTGGAATAAGGAAATAAGGGGAGTAGAACCCTGTACCCTGCTGATGAATGGGTACTTCTTCTATTGCCCCTTGGGCAAGAAGAATAGCGACCTCCTGCCCTAACAGGTTGATGAGGGAGGTCGGAGAATTGAACTGCTTTACTATTGTGTGAGGGGGCATGCTTGAAAAATGAAGCTTGTACCCCCTCCTTTATGATGGAGAGTGTCCAATGCTCTGCTGTTATTTGCCCCCATCTAGGGGCAAAATGACATAACCTTCCTGGAATGGTGGAAGGCTCTGGTTCCTCGAGAGCCAGGAAGGCTAAGTTCTCTAGTTGAGAGTCAAAGGCCATGTGGAGGCTGAGCCTGCTGGGCCGGCTGAGGCCTAGCAGTCTTTGCTTTCTTCTGTTTGGTTGGTTGCTGACCTTTCCTGGCAAGCTGCCCTGCAGAACGTCCCTGCTGAACATAAGCAGGATAAAATCTTTTCTTTTTAGAAAAGAATGGTTTCTTGAACAATTTCTTTCTAACAGGATCAGCAGTGGACTTGGATAATCTATCCAAGGTGGAATTTTCAGCATCCATTTCATTGGCCTTTTCCTGCCAATCTTTACCAAACAGGTTCTCACCAGTACAAGGGATATTTAACAATTTGTCTTGTACCCAGAGCTCTAGATCAGATGCCTGGAGCCAAGCAATTCTACGTGCACCTATGGCAATAGCCGAGGTTCTGCTTATGCACTCAAAGCAGTCAAAGGCTGCACGGTTGGCAAATTTAGAAACATCTTGGGCATGTTTGACCAAAGTGAGAAAATCCTGTCTTCTATCCTCAGGAAGAATAGGACTTAAAGCCTCTAAATCATCTGTGACCTCCTTCAGGAACATTGCTAGGATCAGTTCCTATAGTCTCTACATGGGAGAAAGCATGTAAGCTTGGAAGACCCAACGTCCAAAAGCATCCAGGGTTCTGCACTCACGTCCTGGAGGATTAGAGGCATGCCTCTTTGCACTCTTGATCCTTCTCATAGCTGATTCCACTACAATAGAGTGGTGAGGAAGCTGAGTCTTATGGAAACTAGGACAAGGAGGGACTCGATACATAGTATCCAGTCTGCGAGAATGAGGAGAGGTGGTAAGAGGTGTCTCCCACATCCTTAACATGAGATCATATAAAATCTCATGAATGGGCAAGGTAGCTGCCTCCTTAGGAGTTTTGGGATATTGTAGAATTTCCAACTCCTTGGCCCTTGGCTCTGTTTCAGGGGCCACAGTAATAGACAGGCCCTGAGCCACCTCCCTGATAAAATCCTGGAAGGAAATATCCTCTGGAGGAGACATCCTGTGTTTAGGGGAGGAGGGCTCCTCTGGGAGAAGCATTGCTGCATCGACAGAACTGTCAGAATCCTCAGATTCTTCTGAGGACTCGAAGTACCGTCAGTACGGATGCTCTTGAAGAGGCCAATACCCATACCGACCGAAGTCGGTACCAGGAGTAACCGGTACCAGAGTATCGGTACCGGAGGTCATCGGATGACTGGGTACCAGCAAAGCAGACACCGATGCCGATGCTATCGGTACCGATACGGGGGCCGTTACCGGTGGAATTGTCTGTCGCGGTTCAGAGGGCGTCGATGCCGCAAGGAAAGCCGCCAGACTGTGCTCAATAGCCAGGACTCTCTGGTCTATCGACGCTGCCAATGCCTGGATGCCGGTACCCCAGAGCATGGCACCAGTAGTTCTGCTGAGGTCAAGGCCTCGAGAACATCCTGGAACCCCGATAATGCTTTGGAAACCGAAGACTCCCGCCGGGGTAATTTTGCCGGTGCAGAATCCTCAAGGGCAACGCCAGAGGCATCTCAATGCTTACAAGGAGATCTACCCTTTGAGGACCGGCTGGACTTATGTTTAGTTACCTGAGATCCACGGGAGGAAGAAGCAGCCCTGGAAGACGTCGATGCCATCGAAGCTGCATCAGAGGGAAACAGGGTACTGAGCTTAGCAGCTCGGTTCTGCCGACCTCTTTTAGACATCATGGCGCAGGACATACAATCCGTGATGGAGTGGTCAGGACCTAAACATTTTAGACATTCATGGGTGTCGGTGACGGAAATGGTACCGCCACACATGGTGCACTTTTTGAAACCTGAGGCAGGTTTCTCCATGGTAAGGAAAAGTTTTTTGGGCCTAAGGCCCAAAAAGGCGCGTGCACCTGAAGAAAAAGAAAAAAAAAATATATATATATATTTTATTTTTCTAAAGACAGAAATAATAAGAAAAAAAACAGCGGTACCGGTGAAGCATCGAGGAAGGCAGACGCGACCACAAAAAAGAAAGTTGTGAAAGGCGGGAAGGCAGCACGCAGGCGCAGTGGGATGCTCCCAAAAGCTTTCTAATTGGACGCTGGGGAGCGTTCCCGCGCAGGTTCCGTCGGTACCGACGATACCCATATGTGAGGACTACATTCCTGCTTGTTCCTGGAGATTAGTAGTAACATCAGAAGTATAAATGCTACAGACTTACAAAAACCATTACTTAAAAGGTTAATTTTTTTAAATTTCTTTTACACTTATTTAATTTTAGCCTCAGGAAGTCTGGCAATATGAAAGACTCCTCAAAATTAATATTTGGTGCACCATTAGGATTCTTACATTAATCGACCCTTTCTTTCTTATTTATTTACGTAACCTTTTTCTATACCGCCTTTCTAAAAGTCAAAGCGGTTTACAAAGAACATATAACAAAGAATGGTTTACAGGTAATGGTCAAAGTGATAAAAAAAGAATGAGGAACGATTTAAGGGATGTGGACTTGAACAAGTACTTGAACAAGAGGCCTGTCGTGTGGAATAACCTAAATTACTTTCTTTTTTGAAAAGTCTACAGTCAGTAGTGAATCTTATTTAGCAATGCATCAGAATTGTTTCATTCCTCTAACTGCAGAAATTACATCTATAAAATAACACAATTTTCTGAATGGGACACCCTGTCATCATGCATTGTGCACGCGTGAGTTTCTGGATGACACTTTCTCAAACCAGTGGATCAGCAGAGGAGGTCCTCTTGCATGGCCACCTTGTGTCACCTGATCTATCTTAATTAAGACTTTTCTTTGGGGTCACATCAAAACTGCCATAAGAGGTGTGACAATAAAGAAACAAGACTGTGGCAGCCACGTCCACGACTTAATGGCAATTGGATAAAACCACTTATGTCACTGTATTGTGCAACATCTCGCCACTATTATGCTATAATATTTTTCATCTCTCTCACTTTGTTTTTCTTTTTCAGGTTTTTTTGTAGCACATTGCTCCATCGCTTTGTCACGCAACTGGAGGTGGCAGAAATATGGAGCAAAGAATCAACTTGAAATTTCTGGTTAAGTTGAAGAAGGGCCCAACTGAGTATCTCCAACTTCTCCAAAAGGCTTATGGAGAAGATGCAATGTCAAGGCCGCGAGTCTTCGAGTGGCACAAACGTTTCAAGACTGGCTGCAAGGAGGTGGAAGATGACCCCAAGTCAGGACGGCCTTCCACGACAAAGACGGCTAAGAACATTGACAGAGTGAACCAGCTGGTGAGGAGTGATCGCAGACTGACGCTGTGGATGATAGCTGAGGAGCTCAGCCCGAATAGGGAGTCAGTGTGGACCATCTTGGTGCAGGAGCTAGGGAAGCAGAAGGTGTGCGCCAAGTTGGTGCCCAAGCTTTTATCAGACGACCAGAAGGAGCACCAGGTCAATGGTTGTCGAGACTTGCTAGAGAAGATCGGAGAAGATCCAGAGTTCGTTGGCCAAGTCATCACAGGAGACTAGACTTGGATCTTCCAGTATGGCCCTGAAAGCAAGAGACAGAGCCTGCAGTTGAAGACTTGACTGTCACTCAGACCCAAGAAGGCGCGCCTTAGAGGACAGTTTGCCGCACGGGACACAGACCACTGGGTCATGGTCATGCCCAAGGCACCGGAGGCAGCAGTCTTGTGTGCCAGTGAGAGACATTAGCTTTTTACACCGATCACATTTCTTGAACCCGCTGGCAGCCATCGGGGGAAAAAGGACCCCTGCAAGGTCTAAAGACCGGGCTGCCAGTGAAAAAAGAGAAAAAAAGCGGGAACGCTAGTCATAAAGGACAAAAAATGAAAAACTAGCTCTGGGCTCGATACCGGTGTACCAGGCCCAGGCAGGAAGGGGAACTGGCGTCGAACCGGGCAAAAACCACAAATCCAACACAGGAAAAAAAATCAACTTTTACCGTCCGTCAGGCTCCGCGGGAAAAAAGAAGACTGAGCAAGATGGCACACTTGGGCGGGAAGGGGACCGCGCATGCGCGCTGCATTCCCAAAGGCTTTCTTTGAAAGCTGGGGAAATGCTCCGCACGAGGGCTCCGTCGGCGCCGTCACACATATGTGAGGACTGACTTCCTGCTTGGTCCTGGAGAAAAGGGAATAACGAGTGAGGTTATCAAATCTGCAGATGACACAAAACTATTTAAAGTAGTTAAAACCCAAGAGGATTGTGAAAACTTGCAAGAGGATCTTGATAAATTGGAAGACTCGGCATCCAAATGGCAGATGAAATTTAATGTGGGCAAAAATTATGCACCTAGGAAAGAACCACCCAAACCATGGTTACACAATGCAAGGTTCCACATTGGGAACCACCACCCAGGAAAAAGATTTAGGCGTCATCGTAGATAACATGTTAAAATCCTCTGCCCAGTGTGCAGCGGCGGCCAAGAGAGCAAATAGAATGCTAGGTATCATAAGGAAAGGAAGGGAAAATAAAACAAAGGATATTATGATGCCTCTGTATCGTTCCATATAGCGTTATTAGAAAAGTTATAGAGAAGAGCCACCAAAATGGTAAAGGGAGATGGAAGGATACTCCTATGAAGAGAGGCTAAAAAGATTAGGGCCCTTCAACCTGGAAAAGAGATGGCTGAGGGGAGATATGATAGAGGTCTATAAATTAATGAATGGAGTGGAACGGGTAAACTTAGATCGATTGTTTACATCATCAGAATATAGAAAGACTAGGGGAGTGGAGGAGTAGCCTAGTGGTTAGAGCAACTGCCTAGCACCCAGAAGATCAAGGGTTTGATTCCCACTGGCACTCCTTGTGACTTTGGTCAAGTCACTTTACCCTCCATTGCTTCGGAAGAAAAGGCTGGCAATCTACTTTCGGTGATACATAGCCAAGAAAACCCAGAGGTAGCTGGGTCGCTATGACTCACTGACTTGATGGCACTAAAAATAAAAAAAAAAGAAGGGGGGGTGGGAGACATGCAATGAAGCTACAGGGTAACCTATTTAAGTCAAATAAGAGAAAATATTTTTTCACTCAATGTGTAATCAAACTCTGGAATTTGTTACCGGAAGATGTAGTAAAAGCTGTTAGTGTAGCTGGGTTTAAAAAAGGTTTGGACAAGTTACTGGAGGAAAGGTCCATAAACCATAATTAAAAGGGACCCAGGATATCACTGCTTAACCCAATACAAGTATTGTGGAACATGTGTCTTTTGGGGAGACTGCTAGGTACGTATGACCTAGATTGGCCACTGTTGGAAACAGGATACTGGGCTTGATGCACCTTGGTCTGACCTAGTATGGCATATCTTATGTTCACATAATGCTGATGCAAAGAATAGTCAAAATATAGGAAGACAGTAACAATAATAATATAATGCTGATTTAAACAATGTGCTAAGCAGATTTCAATGATAAACCCACAAATCCATGCTTTGCCCTTGCGGGATCACAGGATGTGTTTTCATTTCTTGATCAAGCATGTGCTATTGTAGCTTTCTCTTGATCTAGCTTCACTTCCTATTGGCCGTCATGCAGACAATGTACTGGCAGTAGGAAGTGAAGCTGGAGTGACAGAAAAGCCATCACAATATGGCCACTTTCCGGCTGGACCAGAGAACAAATTCCATGCTTTTTCCATTAGGATTTCAGGATTTTTTTCCCCAAAATTATACTTTCATTCAGAGCAAGGCAAGAGAAGGAATTATCACAAACATCTGTATTATTGGCAGAAACTAACACTGGCTCAGTGCAACTAGCATGGGTGCAACTAATGCCATCTCAATAGGTGGCCTTAGTTGCTCTTGCAGCCATTTGGCATGCTGAAATGTGGTATCTGCAGGGGGATGTAACTATGTCCCTGCAGTTAACCTAAGCACCGCACTGGTAATGCAACCAACAGATGTGTTACCAGCACAGGTCTTAGGAAACATCTTGGTAAATGTGCCAAACAACAAGAGGGGCTGAACAGCACCAACACAGCAGCTCCCACTTCCATAAAAACAAGAGCAGTGATTTGGCGGACCCCAACACAGCTTTTTCCACCTTCACAGAAACAAGAGTGTCTGTGGCCCCTACACCGCACTTCCTATCCTCAGAAAAACAAGAGGAGCTTTGTAATCACAACATAACACTTTCTACTCCAACATAAACACCAAGAGGAGCTTGGCATCTCGAACATAACTTGAAACTGCACACTGGACCAGCATGATATTAATGTAAATATATATTCCGCAAAAAAACAAAGTAAATGCAAGATGTTCGCACACCAAAGAACTAAAAGAAAAAGCAAGAACCAGAACACAATTTATAAACACCAAATTATAAAATTTTATTTTGCTGATATAAACTGCGCTATGGTTCTTGGTCTTTTTTCTTTTTGAACATATATTCTGCATACACAGAATGCCCTCCTTCCACAATGGATGCAGAGCAGAACTAGGACATTTACCACAGAACTCAATATCTTCACAAAAAAAAAAAAACAGATTCTAGTCATTTCACTAACAACATTCTCCAGTACCACACACATGAGTATTGTGAACTAATACAAAACTCTACAAAAGTCACCGAGGATCTATAGAGCAACTCTATCATACCATAACAGCACAAACTTCCAAAAATCACAAAAAACAGCAACACTAAAACTCATACTGCAGCAGACCCTGGAACATCCAAATACCTATTTGAAAAACTGAACAATTCAGAATGCTACAGTACAGATACCTACATACAAACTCCATGTTAACAGAACACCTGACCTTGATCACACAATCAGAACACAGACCCTCACCAAGTACAGAATAAGTGACTATAGCCTAAAAACAAAAATAGAGATGAATTAAACTGCAACCCCAAGCAGCCAGATTCTGCATACAATGCAATAACAGAGAAATATAACACAGTAGATAAAGACCATCATGGTCCATCTAGTCTGCACAGCAGCGTGGCAAGAGTAGGCGCTCCTGCCACTCCGTACAGGTCACCCTCTCCATGCCTTCGTTTAGGGCTGTACCCACCACTCGGTGCAGGTCACTCCTATTTGTTGAGATAGCAGAGACAGTTAAGGTTATTTTGATTTTATCCTGTTGCTATAAAGGGATCCACTATGTCTGTCCCATGCGATTTTGAATTCTGTCACTGTATTTGCCCCCACTACTTCCATCGGGAGGACATTCCAAACATCCACCACCCTTTCAGTGAAAAAGTATTTCCTGATGTTGCTTTTCAGTTTACCCTCTTGCAGCTTCATATTATGTCCTCTAATTTTGCATCGTTCCCATCTTTGAAAAAGGTTTGTTTGTACATTAATAGTTTAAGTTTGTAAAGGTCTGTATCATATCTTCCCTGTACCTCCTCTCCTCTAGAGTATACATATTTAGGTCTTCAAGTTTCTTCTCATTTGTCTTTTGGCGCAGGCACCAAATCATTTTGGTCACCTTCCTCTGAACCATTTCCAGTCTTTTTATATCCTTTGCGAGATATTGTCTCCAATACTGAACACAATATTCCAAGTGAGGCCTCACCAGCGACTTGTACAGTGGCATTAGTACCTCCTCCTTTCTGCTGGTAATTTCTCTCTGTATGCAACCCAGCATCCTTCTGGCTATGGCCACTGCCTTGTCACACTGTTTTGCCACCTTGATATCCTTAGAAATAATCACTTCAAGGTCCTTCTCCTGGTCCGTGCACACCAACCTATTGCCCCCATCACATACATTTCCCTTGGATTTCTGCATCCCAAGTGTATGACACTGCACTTCTTTGCATTAGACCATTCTTCCAGCTTTTGTAGATCTTTCCTCATGTTATCCACTCCCTCAAGGGAGACCACTTTGTTGCACTTTTTCGTGTCATCTGCAAAAAGACAGACTTTTCCATTCAGTCATTCCACAATATCACTCACAAATACATTGAACAGTACCGGTCCCAAGACCGATCTCTAGAACACGCCACTAATCACCTTCCTTTCATCCAAGTGCGTTCCGTTTACCATCACCTTCTGTCATCTGTCAGTCAACCAATTTCTGATCCAGTTCACCACCTTGGGACCCATTCCCAAACCGTTTAGTTTATTGATAAGCTTCCTATGAGAAACAGTATTAAAGGCTTTGCTGAAATCTAGATAGATCACATCCATCTCTCATGCCCTTATTCTAGTTCTCCAGTCACCCAGTCAAAGAACTCAATCAGATTTGTTTGGCATGATTGTCCTTTCATAAAATCATGTTGCCTCGGATCATGCAACCTATTGGTTTCAAGAAAGTCCACTATTCTCTTTCAGGAGCGCCTCCATTCCTTTTCCTGCCACCGAGGCTTGTAGTTTGTCATTTCTTCACTACAGACAGCTCGGAAAACAGAACCACCAACCAGACACTTCAAAGCATTTAACAAAGAGCACTTCCTCAAAGATACAGTGCAAGACCTACCCCAAGACTTCACTGACCTGGACGATGCCATCACAACATGGAATACCACCATCCTTGCTGCACCCCAAATCACACCTCGAATGAACTCAAACCACAACAAAAACAGACCAAGATCTACACCATGGTACTCTAACACAATAAGAAAACACAAAAGAAAATTACGACAACTGGAACGTCGCTGGAGACGTAACAAATCAGAAACTGAAACAATACCAAGAGATGCAAAAAGACTACAATAACATAATAAATAAACAATAATACCACACAAACCTAGTACTAAAAGCCTGCAATGAACCCAAAGAACTCTTCAATATCGTTCGTACCCTAACAAATGACCCAACCAAGAAAGACGAAAGCAAGATACACCCACAAACCTTTGCTGATTATCTAATAGCTAACAGTACCACCACACCTCCCATCATCTATCCTATGGACACACCAACTACAGATGGCTCCACAACTACCAATCAATGAAAGAAATTCAGCATCCCATCAACTAAACAAATAGAACAAACCATTACTGCACTAAACACCACCGCTTCTCTATCGGACCCCTGCCCGGTGACTTGGATCAAATCCAGCAAAGAAGAATTCAACAAATTCATCCAAACGGTAGTGAGTACCTCTCTCTTGCAGGGCTACATGCCATACACACTCAAGCAATCTACTATCCGACCCATCCCGAAAACCACCTCACCCAACAGTACAGACCCTTCAACCTACCGCCCGATATCCAGCCTCCCATTCCTAGCTAAAATAACTGAAAAAATTGCACAGAGGCAGCTCCAAGATCACATTGACGAATTCGCTCCACTAGATCCTCACCAGCACGGATTCCTTCCAAAACATAGGGTTGAGACACTCCTCATACAACTATTTGATAACATAATCAAAGGAATAGACAAAAAACAGAGCTTCTTATTAATATTTATCGACATATCAGCAGCCTTTGACACAATTTCCCATCACATACTATTAAAACGCCTAATGGAGATTGGTCTACAAGATACCACCATTAAATGGTTTCAATCATACCTTGAAGACAGCAAAAAGTAAAATCTGGTAACCTCACCTCAAAACCTTTTAAAACTACTCAAGGAGTCCCCCAAGGCTCATCACTGTCAGCTCTTCTCTTCAACATTTACATTCAGCCTATATGCAAAATATTCAACAAATACAAGATACAATATGCCATATATGCTGACGACATCATGGCATACACCGCTATTCGACTGGACTCCCCAGACTATACCACCATATCAAACTGCATTCAAGAAATGACGACCTGGCTAACCAATAACAACTTAATCAACAACATAAAAAAAACTGACGCAATCATCATCACAAGAGACTCCAAATTCATTTCCCCCTACTTCTATCAACATATCCAATACACCAATCACAATAAAAGACAAAGTCCGATACCTTGGAGTGATTCTAGACAAGCAACTCACCCTCCAACCGCATATCAACAAGATATCCAAAACAGCCTTCTTCAAACTAGCAATGCTCCGGAGACTAAAACCTCTCCTCAATAAAGAACATTTCTGCACAGTATGCCAGGCCATCATTACACCTATACTAGACTACTGTAATATAATATACCAAGGTCTACCCAAACAAACCACCCGTCCTCTACAAATAATCCAGAACACTGCTGCCCGCATAATTACAAGCTCCTCAATACAAGACCTCATAACTCCAATACTATACGACCTGCACTGGCTACCAATCTCATCACGGGCAAAATATAAAGTAGCACTCACCATCTTCAAAATTAAAAACAAAATTTCAGCAGAGATACTACAGGAACTCATCAGAACCAAAACAAGCAATAGACCAGACAGAAACAGCACCAAGAACAACATACCAACACCCAGCCTATTCACAAGAACCAACAAATCCACATCCATGTGAGCTTTCTCTCTTGCTGCCCCTGTTATCTGGAACGTCTTCCCAGATAAACTGAAAACAACAACAGCCATAAAAGAATTACGGAAGCTACTCAAAACCACCCCATTAATCGAACAATTCAACGAAGATCACCAACCCCCAACCACCCAAATCACCCCACAAGCCAACCTCACCCAAACAAGCAAAACCCACTCACCGACAACCTGGGAGCAACAAGTGACCTCAATGACACCCAGAAAATGCTAAAGACAATACTCTTCACAGAACACTATAATGACATCACATGAACTGCCCAAACACTACAATGACATCACATGAACTGCCCAAACAAAATGTAAAAATGCAAATGTAAATATAAATGTAAAAATGTAAACAGTTCCTGTACAGAGCTCATAATGTATACAACTCACCATGCAATCAACCTCCTCACACCACTCACACTCACACGTTGGCAGTGGTCCTGGATAGCCTATTTAAGGTAGTGTTCTCAGACTCAAGCTGAGAAGCTTTATCCTGCCAGTCCTTGCCAAAGAGGTCCTCTCCCGTGCAAGGAATATTCCCCAGCTTATCTTGCACCCACTGCTCTAAATCAGATGCTTGTAACTAAGCAATCCAATGTGCACCAATAGAAATAGCAGAGGTCTAGCTAATGCATTCGAAACAATAAAAGGTTGCACTGTTCATGAACTTAGAAACATTTTGGGCATGCTTAAGTAAGGAAATGAGTAAGGAAATCGGTCCTATTGTCATCGGGGAGAAGAGGAGCCGTGAGTTCCAAATCCTTAATAACCTCTCGAAGAAACATACCCATGTAGAGTATGTAAGAACTTATTCTGGCCGCTAGCATAGAGGCTTGAAAACATCAACGACCAGAGGCATTGAGAGTCCTCGCCTCATGGCCCGGAGGATTAGAGGAGTGTGTCTTGGCACACTTGATCTGGCGCATCGCCGATTCCACAACCATGGAGTGGTGTGGTAACTGTGTTTTTTGGAATCCAGGACACTGCGGTACCCGGTACATTGTATCAAGCCTTCGAGAATGTGGAGACACCGTAAAAGGTGTTTCCCACATTCAAAGCATGAGATCATGCAAAATCCGGTGTATGGGAAGGGTTGTGGCCTCCTTAGGGGCTGCCGGATACTGAAGAATTTCAAGTTCTTCAGCTCTCGGTTCCTTCTCGGGGGTCACGGAGATCAAGAGGCCCCGAGCCACATCCTGTATAAAGTCTGGAAGAGACATGTCCTCCGGAGACGACTTCCGACGTTGCGACGAAGGAGAGGGATCCTCTGGAAGAACCACTCCAGTACTGATGGAGTCATCCGGAATCATCAGAATTGGAAGACTCGAAGAATCGATGGGCCGAGTGCTCTCATACTGCCTGTTGAGTGTTGACGGTACCAACCGAAGTCTGCATCGAAATGCCTCGATGCCGGAAACTGATTCTAGGGCCGGCATGGGTGGTAGCATAGAGAGCGGTGCAACGGTAGATGTAGATAGCGTAGTTACTCACCTGTAACAGGTGTTCTCCAGGAGCAGCAGGAATCAGTCCTCACATATGGGTGACGTCGGCGCCGACGGAGCCCTCGCGGAGCAATTTTCCCCAGCTTTCAAAGAAAGCCTTTGGGAATTGCAGCGCGCATGCGCGGTCGCCTTCCCGCCCAAGGGTGCCATCTTAGCCAGTCTGATGACATAGCTAAAAGACAGCATAAAAATTTGCAAAAAAACTGAAGCAGATGATTGCAACTCCACGGGGAGGAGGGAGGGTTGTGAGGACTGATTCCTGCTGCTCCTGGAGAACACCTGTTACAGGTGAGTAACTACGCTTCTCCAGGACCAAGCAGGAAGTCAGTCCTCACATATGGGACTCCCAAGCCTAAGGCTACCGGAGACCCTAAGCACAAAAATGAGCTCCCTCTAGCTCAGCGGCACAGAAGGAAGGAATCTTCACTGAATTATCACCCACCGGTAGCCCCCATCCGGGATGGAGGGTAGGAGTTGCTCAAACCTCGAAGAGATTTCGGAGGACTGCCTGTCCGAAAGCACTGTCCCTGCGGGACTCCCTCTCGAGACAGTAATGGACCGCAAAAGTCTGGCTCGAAGACCAAGTAGCGGCCCGGCAGATGTCTGCCAGCGGAACAGAGCGGAGGTAAGCCACTGACGTAGCCTTCGCCCGAACACAATGAGCCGTGACTCGACTTTCTAAGGAGAGTCCGGCTGCCCCATAAGCCCAAGCGATACAGTCAGCAACCCAGATGGACAGAGTACGCTTGGAGACCGGGAGCCCCAATTTATTGGGGTCAAAAGACACAAAAGCTGAGCAGCTTTACGGTGCTCCCGCGTACGGTCAAGGTAGAAGTTCAATGCCCTTCTACAGTCCAGGGTATGCAGGACCCGTTCAGCTCGGCTGGAGTGAGGCCTGGGAAAGAAGGTTGGAAGTACCACCTCCTGATTGATGTGAAAAGGGGAGACAACTTTTGGAAGAAATTTTGGGTGAGTCCGTAGGACTACCCTATTTTTGTAGAACCGAGTGAAGGGGGGATCAGACACGAGGGCCTGCAATTCACTTACGCGTCTAGCGGAAGTGAGGGCTATCAGGAATAAGGTTTTCCAAGAAAGAAAACATAGAGAACAGGTAGCCATAGGTTCAAAAGGCGGACAGGTGATCCGCTGTAAAACCACATTCAGATCCCAGTCAGGTGCTGGCGGGCGCAGAGGTGGTTTAAGTAGGAGACCTCGGAGAAACCTTGCTACGAGAGGGTCGCTGGAAAGAGGTCTGCCGTCCACCGGCACATGGTGTGCTGAAAGAGCACTGAGGTGGACTTTGACGGAGTTGGACTTAAGTCCCAGATTAGAGAGGTAGAGCAAGTACTGCAAGATCACCGACACCGAGCAGGAGAAGGGATCCTGAGACTGCTGTGCACACCAAACAGAAAAGCGACGCCATTTAAGGGCGTAGCATTTGCGGGTAGAAGGTCGCCGAGAAGCTAGGACGACCTCTTCCACCTCTGCCGGCAGGAGAAGGGGAGCAAGGACTACCCTTTCAGCCGCCAGGCCATTAGATTGAGAGATCTGAGGTTGGGGTGTAGCAGAGACCCCTGATCCTGTTTTAGGAGATCTGGTTGAAACCCCAGAGGGAACGGATCCTCCACCGCTAATTGCAAGAGGAGTGGAAACCACGGCTGTCTGGGCCAGCGAGGAGCCACCAGGATCATGGAAGCTTTGTCCCGGAGAACCTTGAATAGAGTTCGAGAGACTAGCGGGATGGGAGGAAAAGCATAGAGAAGGCTTTCCGACCATGAGAGTAGAAAAGCATCTGCCGCTACCCGAAGGGGATGTGGCTGACGAGAGCAGAAGCGAGGAAGTTGCCGGTTGAGAGGACTGGCAAAGAGATCCATCGCGGGGAGGCCCCACTTCAGAAAAAGTTTCTGGACTACCAAGGGATCCAGACGCCACTCGTGCGGCTGGAGTATCCTGCTGAGTTTGTCCGCCAGGCAATTTTCTTGGCCTGGGAGATAAACTGCCTTGAGAAGAATGCCGTGACTGACGGCCCAAGAGCAGAGCTTCTGAGCTTCTCGGCAGAGAAGGAGGGAGCCCGTGCCCCCCTGTTTGTTCACGTAGAACATGGCAACTTCATTGTCCGTCTGGACAAGGACGGACTGGTGAGAAGTCAGGTGGGAGAAAGCCTTGAGCGCCAGACGGATTGCTCTGAGCTCCAGGAAGTTGATCTGTTGAGCAGACTCCCACGCGGTCCAGAGACCTTGAGTACATGCCCCTTGGCAATGTGCCCCTCAACCCAGGAGGGAAGCATCGGTCGTCAGCACTTGAGCCGGCTGAAGCGACTGAAACGGCATTCCGAGCACCAGGCTCGGCCGATGAAGCCACCACTGTAGGGAAGAGGCCAGCGGCCCGGAGATGCGTACTAAGTCGGCCAGTCCGCCGGTGGCTTGTTGCCACTGCTTGCGAAGGCACCATTGAGCAGGTCTCATATTCAGGCGAGCATTGGGGGTCACGTGGACGGTGGAAGCCATATGGCCGAGTAGTTTCAGGAAGCGCCTGGCAGAGACCAGGGGCTGGCTGCGAAAACGGCCGGCTAGGTCCATGAGCCGTTGAGCCCTGTCTAGAGGCAGGAAAGCTCGTGCCTGAGGAGTGTGCAGTCTTGCGCCGATGAACTCGAGATCCTGTGAGGGGAGCAAAGTGGACTTTGCGAAGTTTATGACAAAGCCCAAGTACTGCAGAAGAGTCACCGTGCAGTGTGTGGCATTGGTGACTGCCTGAGAGGACGACGCTCTGATGAGCCAGTCGTCGAGGTACGGAAAGACATAGAGGCCGTGAAGCCGGAGATAGGCCGCCACCACCGCGAGACATTTTGTGAAGACTCGCGGTGCGGAGGATAGGCCAAAGGGCAGTACTCTGTACTGGTAGTGATTTCCTGCCACCACAAACCTTAGGTATTGGCGGTGGCTTGGGTGGATGAGGATGTACGTGTAGGCATCCTTTAGATCTAAGGAGCATAGACAATCTCCCTGCTGGAGGTAGGGCAGAAGGATTCCAAGGGTAAGCATCTTGAACTTTTCCCGCACGAGGAACTTGTTGAGGTTGCGCAAGTCCAGGATGGGTCTGAGGCCTCCTGTTCTTTTTGGTATCAGAAAATACCTGGAATAAAAGCCTTGACCTCTCAGGTGGTGGGGCACCGGTTCCACAGCCTGTTCCTGAAGAAGACTTGCTAACTCCTGAAGGAGTAAGTCCCTGTGCAGAGGGAGTCGAGGAGGTTCTCCCGGAAAATAAGAGGGAGGGACCTGATGGAAGCGGAGAAGATATCCTTCTCGCACGACTTGAAGCACCCAGGCATCTGAAGTGATGTTGGACCACCTGTGGGCGAAGTGAACCAGCCGGCCTCCGGTGCTGGGAGGAGCCAGCTGAGGGGGAGAGGCTATGCTGAGGAAGTCAAAAACCCCCACCCTGCTGAGCAGGGGCTGGTGGTGCAGGCTTGGGGGCTTGCTGCCTACGGGACCCGTTACCCCGTCCCTTGGCCTGCTGGCCCTGTTGGGGAGCTGCGGAGGCCTGATATTGAGGGTAGTGTTTATAGGCAGCCGCCTTTCTCGGGTAAAAGGACTTCTTTCCCGAGCCCTTCTTTTTCTGGGAAGGGGCGGAGGTCTTCCTAGAAAGCCTAGTCCTGGTGAGAGTCTCCGTCTCGATTTGTGCAGCCTTTTCAGCCATGGGCTTGCCAAAGAGGTTCTCACCTCTGCAGGGGACATCGACCAACTTGTCCTGCACCCAAGGTTCAAGGTCAGACGACTGAAGCCAAGCCTGTCGGCGGGCACCGATGCCAGCTGCGGCTACTCGAGCCGATGCTTCAAAGCCATCATAGGCTGCTCGGGACATGAATTTGGAGCATTCCCGAATACCAGTTGTCAAGGCCAGGAACCTCCGCAAAGGTTCCTCGGACAGTCCAGCGGAGAATCCGGCTATCTCTTTAGCCAGGTCTCGGAGATACATGCCCATGTATAGCTGGTAGGTCTGGACACGACAAGCCAGCATAGAGCCCTGGAAACACTTCTTACCAAGGCCATCCAGGTTACGGGCCTCCCTGCCAGGAGGCACCGAGGAGTGCATCTTTTGGCTCTTAAGCCTATGCATGGCCGATTCCACTACCATGGAATGGTGTGGCAGCTGTGCTTTTTGGAAGCAAGGACTCTTGCGGACTCGATAGATGGAATCGACCCGCTTGCTTAATACCGGCGACGAGGCCGGACTCTCCCACATGCGGAAGAGTAGTCGTTCCAGCATGGGAGGAACCGGTACAGTAAAGTGCTCCCGGGCGGGAGAGAGTCGTACTGAAGGGCGTCGAGCTCTTCGGCTCGAGGCTCCTCCTCGGGATCCGCAGGGAAGGCCAAAGCCTTGGCCATATCCCTGACGAAGTCCGAGAACCGGGCATCCTCCGGAGGGGACTGTTTCCGAGGTTCGGACTCAGGTGAGTCCGAGGGGCCACACCGAGTCCGAAAGGAATCAGGTGACTCCTCCTCTTCAGACTCCCAGGCCGACTCCGAGGAGGAATCGGTGGGGTCGGCTCGGGCAGGCGGAGGCGTCGGCCGCCCCGACGCCGAGGGAGTCGGCGGCGACGACCTCGGTCCCGAACGGGAGGCCGAGGGTGACCTCGACCGAGGATCGACTCGAGTTCGCATGGACTCGAGGATCGGCTCTGTCTCCGGGGTCGACTTAGACGTCGACGTCCCGGCGGTCGGGGCAGCGGCGCCAGCGAGGCTAGCGATCAGTGCCCGCTGCTGGTCCATGAAGGCAGATAGTCTGCTCTCCAAGGCCGTCAACCTGAGTCCGACCTCAGGTGACCCAGCAGCCCCCGACTCTGGCCCCGACGGCGTCGGGCCCGACGTCGGACCTCTCGGAGGCGAGTCCAGAAGGACTACAGGACTTACCCGAGCAGGCAACTCCGACTCCAGGCGAGGTCGCTTCGAGAGGTGCTCCTTCTCCAAAGACCCGGGACGGCTATCGGGGCTATGCGACCTGGCCCTCGCGGAGCCAGGAGCGTCCACCGACGCCGCCCTCGCGGGTTTTGCCTTCCGTCGATGGTCTCCTGAGGGAGAACCCCTGACGGAAGAGCTTCGGCGATGGTCAGAGCTGGAGCCTCTGGATGCCGAGGCCTCCGACGAGGTCCGGGTACGGCTGGGGTCAGCGAAGATTCTATCCCGCTGGTGCCGCCGACTTCTCAACGCTTTGGAGGACATTTTGCCACAGGCTCCACAGATCATTTCTTCATGATCCGGGCCTAGGCAGCGGAGGCAATTATCGTGTGTGTCAGTGAGTGACATATTTCTGTCACACTGACCACACCGCTTGAAACCACTGGCAGCCATCGGGGGAAAAAGGGCCCCTGCAAGGTCAAAGGACCGGGCTGCCAGCGAAAAACCGAAAACGAAACTGACCAAAAATCAGAAAAAACGAAAAATAAGAGAAGGACTCGCAACGGCGTCGCGAGTCCGGGCAGGAAAACGACCGGCGTCGAACCGAAGTGAAAAAAGAGAAAAACTCACGAAAATCAACTTTTTTAGCGGGGACACGACGGGTACGTCTGTAGGGCTCCGCGGAAAAAAGAAGACTGGCTAAGATGGCACCCTTGGGCGGGAAGGCGACCGCGCATGCGCGCTGCAATTCCCAAAGGCTTTCTTTGAAAGCTGGGGAAAATTGCTCCGCGAGGGCTCCGTCGGCGCTGACGTCACCCATATGTGAGGACTGACTTCCTGCTTGGTCCTGGAGAAATTTCCGGTACCGTTATCTGTACCGATGTCTGCAGAACCGATTGTAGCGGCTTTAGCGGTACGAAGGCTGCCAACAAGGCTGCAAGACTGCGCTCAATGGCTGGGACACATTGATCCATACAGCCCGCCGATGTCTGGGTGTCGGTACCGACGGAGCAAGCCACGACCCCAGAACATGGCACCAAGAGCTCTCCGGAGGTGGACGCCTCGGGAACATCTTGGGACCCCATTAATGCTTTGGAGACAAGGACCTCCCGCCGGGGTTGTATGGCCGGTGTATTCTCCTCTAGGACAATGCTAGAAGCATCTCAATGCTTAGGAGATTTACCCTTTGAGGACCAACCGGTCTTCAAAGAAGACCTGGGTTTGGTTACCTGAGATCCATGGGAGGAAGATGAAGCCCTGGACAACGGCGATGCAACGGACATTGCATCCGAGGCAGAAAGGGTGCACAGTTTTGCAGGTCTATTCTGCAGGCCCCTCTTAGTCATCTTTCTGCAGAGGAGACACTCCCATGGAGATTGGTCATAGCTCAAATATTTAAGACACCAGTCATGGGTGTCGGTAGCAGAAATGGTACCGCCACATTTGCAACATTTTTTGAAACCACTAGTTCGTTTCTCCATTTTGAAAGAAAACAGGGCCTAGTGCCCAAAATGGCACCGAAGCACCAAGAGGGGACAGACTCTCAAGAAAAAGCTTTTTTTTTTTTTTTTTTAAAGAAGAAAGAAGAAGAAAATAAAGACACTGGTGGTACCAGTGTAAGCGTCGACAGGAAGGCAGATGCGACCACAAAAAAGAAAATTTTCTGTGGTGACAGGACTGGCTGCCTGTCGGCTCCACGGAATACGAAAAACTGAAGAGGGAGAGTTGGAAAGGCGGGAAGGCAGCAGCGCAGGTGCAGTGGGATGCTCCCAAAAGCTTTCGTATAGGACACTGGGGAGCGTTCCTGCGCAGGCTGCGTCGGTGCCGATGATACCCATATGTGAAGACTACATTTCTGCTTGTTCCTGGAGGTAATACCATACTTCAACCCTTCTGAATTAAATTGCTGTAAAAAAATATCACCATTTCATATTCCTTTCATTATTTAATATAAAAAATAAAAATGTATAAAAAGGACTATCAGAATGGAGTCAATATGCCACTGCCAATTCAACTCAACGGCATCTTGAACGCCCACATTCATTTTCCTGCACTTCACATTTGAGTTTTCAATAAAATTTCAACCTTCCCAACTTTGTAAATTATCAAAATGTTAGCATCACAGTCGCAGTCCAAAATACATCACAGCTCACAGCAAAAATAAATTACATTGGTACTTATCTTCAAGAAACACAAAAAGATGCTGCTGAAAATTTTGTTTATTCTATCTACTGGTGAGCACTAGCTCGCCATTTCTCCAGCCTGACCTTGTGCCTAGTTTTTGAATACTCTGCGTCAGTGGTTTAGCAAACAGGACAATGCCAATTTTAACAAGTGAGACGGTCCCCCAACTCACAAATGCTGTTATATTATATTATGGGTTCCACTCTATATCCTCATTGAGGCCATAAGGTATAGCTGCATTTAGTTCAAAATTTTAAAGCTGTTGGTTTTACAGTAAAGTTTATTGTAGGTTGTGCCATCAGCTTTCATTGGCATGCTAGAGATCCCTTTGGAGAAAGTATTTAATGGGGTGTCTTTATTTGCATATTCAAGGTGCTGTTTTTGCTGCACAGAGAAGTTTATTTAAACAGCACTATCTTAATTGTGAAAATTAGCATGGGAGTTGGATTCTATTCCTCAAACAGATGCTGGAGTACAGATTGGCCGAAGTTGCTGTCACATTTGGGAAACCCCATCCAGACAGTAGTAATATGTAAATGTATGGACAGAAGACCATGTTGCAGCCTTGCAGATCTCTTCCATGGAGATTGAGCACAAGTTGGCTGCCGACGTAGCCATGGCTCTGATGATGTGAGCTGTGACATGACCATCAAGGCTGAGGCCAGCCTGGGCATAAGCGAAAGAGTTGCAGTCTGCCAGCCAAATTGAAAGAGTGTGTTTGGAAATAGCAGCCCCTAGCTTGCTGGGGTCAAGAGAGCTAGATGGACTTTCGGTGGACCTTCGTCTGCTCTAGGTAGAAGGCCCAGGCTCGTTTGAAGTCCAGCAGATGCAGCACCGCTTCCTCTCTATAGGCATGAGGCTTCAGAAAGAAAGTCAGCAGAACGACTGACTGATTAAGATGAAAAGCAGATGCCACATTCAGAAGCTCACTTACCTGGCGCGCTGATGTAACTGCCACCAGAAAAGATCTTCCAGGTCAAGAACTTCAAAGGGCAAGAATCGAGCGGTTCAAAGGGAGTTAACATTTACAGCGCTAGATCCCAAGCCACTGCAAGGGGCTTGAAAGGAGGTTTCGAGGGGAGCCTCGTATGAAGCAAACCACTAAAGGCTGAGTCGATATGGAGCTTCCTTCTAAACCACGATGATAGGCCCCAATTGCGCTTAGGTAGACCCTGAGAAAGTTGGACCTGAGACCAGAATAAGAGGTGTAGGAGGTACTGTGACGATGAGAGCAGTGTGGAACAGATGGAAACAGAGGAAAATAGGGAATACCCCTTTAAGAAAAGAGACAGGCAAGGGTTCCACAGGATTCAAGCTTCAGAGGAACTAAAGAAACACATACTAGCTGAGGCTGAGCCACGCCCAAGCCCTAACGTAGGTGCAGGTTTGAGCTCTAATCAGAGGCACACGTGCAGAGACGAGGGAGTGGTAGCTGGAAAGCAGCTTTTTAAGCCGTCCTCAGTGGCAGCAGAGAGAGGAGGAGGAGAGCGAGCAGCCGAGAGGGCAGCAGCTGTGAAGCCAGAGGGTTCAGGAGCAGTGAAGCCTGGTTCAAGGAAGCCAAGAGAAGGCAGATGTGGAAAGCTTTACTCCACATGGGAAAAAGGTTTTAGCAACAAAAGAAGCAGTTCTAAGGTGAAAGGTACGCCTGCTTCAGAGTCCAGCAAATGGATAGCTGGAGACGTTTCTAATGAGCTGAGCCAGACTGCAGAGCAGAGTGTGCAAAACCCGGTTCCAGAACCCAAGCTGAGAGAAGGTGGGTGCAAGCAGTTATAGACAGACATAACCAAAACCCAGCCTCGAGCAGAGGGATTGACCTGAATACAATTAAAGTATTAAAGAAACTGTTCCAAGACAGAAAAGCCTACTCTCAAGGTACAGCCAGTTCTTGTCAAGGAGAGCAGCTTTTAGAGGAACTCCAGAAGTTTCTACAAAGCAGTAAGTGTGAACGTGTTGTTGAAAACCCAGGGGAAGATAAGCAATGTATAGGCCAGGAGGACATGCAGATTGATCCTTGTGAGGAAGATTCTGGCTGTAAAGAAGCTCCGATTGATTGTTCTCTATGTAGAGGGGAAGTTTGATTATTGCTAAGAAAAAGGACTGAGACAGGAAGTCTTTGAAAAGCAATATTGCTCTTAGCTAGGAGAAAGCTAAGACCTTCTGTTAAGCTAAAGAACATTTTCTGAACCCTGAGTTTATTAACTAAAGCAACATTGGATATAAAGGGGATGAATTTACCTGGTTTGGATGAAAAGAAGTAGCTGTGAATTAACAAGCTGAAGGAATAGCTGGGAACAGCTGTGATGTGAAAAGGTGTTCTCAGTTCTGAGGTTCCAGATGCAAATTTTTGTTCCTGTTATCTTTTTGGAGAATAATCCTATTTTTGCCTTGTGTTTGAATTTGATGCGAAAGGGGAACCCAAAATAAATTTTCTTGTTTTGCCTGAACAAACCCGAGTGGTCATACTACTTTGTCTTTAAGTAAGAACTATAACTCCCAGAATTCCCTAGGGGGAGAAAACCAGTGACTCTTTATTTAAGGACAAATAAGGCAGCCCTTTTTGCCCTAAGCCTCTGGCCTAGGCAAAGGGGGTATGACAGTACTCAAGAAGTCTGTCAATGGAACAATTAAAGGTATCCAACGCCTGTGTTGTGCACCAGGAAGCAAATCTCTTCCATTTGAAAACATAAGATCTTCTCGTCGATGCCCTCCTAGAGGTAAACAGATCATCTGTTACTCTGTCGTGGAGGTTAAGCCCTGACAGGACTAGCCTCTCAACATCCACATAGTTAGGGCCAATGATTTGATGCTGGGGTGAAGCATTCTCCTGTGATATGAGATCTAGGGCAGAGCACAACCATAAAGGTTCTCACTGGGAGAGTTGAAGCAGAAGGGGAAACCGCGACTGTCTATGCCAATATGGCACGATGAGAATCATCGTACCCCGTCTGTCTGGAGCTTCAGCAGAGTCTTTGCTATGAGAGGAATGGGAGGATACGCATATAGCATGCCCATTGCCAAGTGCAGGAGGAAAGCATCCAGAGCCAATCTACTGTGCCAGGCAACCCTGAAGCAGAACTAATCCATTTGGGTGTTGTGTTCAGTGGTGACTAGATCGATCGAGGGGGTACCCCACTCCTGAAAGATACAGGCTGCGACATTCCTGTCCAGAGTCCACTTGTGCAACTGGAGGATGTGGCTCAGTTACTTTGCCAGGATATTTTGGCCCTCAACTCCGTACCGTGAGCGACACAAACTTCCATAGTGGGACTACCTCCCAGCACAGGAGATATGAACTTGTACCCTCCTGCTTGTTTATGTAGTACATCGCGACCTTACAATCTGGATGGCCAGGCGATTCTGGAAAGCCCCAAGGACTTTCACTATGACTCGTAATTTCAAGAAATTGATATGGTGCAGGCTTCCCAGATAAGACACCTTGAGCGTGCAAGCCATCCAGATGCGCTCTCCAACCCAGCTTGGATGCGTCTCTTGTGTATTCTGAGGTGGTGCCCTCTGAAAAGGGAGGCACTTGAATAGATTCTGATAATCCAACCATCAGTGCAGGGACTGGACAAGAGGTATGGTGACAGCCACCCGGTCCCCAAGGCAGCCAGTGGCCTGCTTTCATTGAGTATGCAGTATCCACTGTGCTTGCCTCATCGACAGACATGCCATGGGAGTGACGTGCACCGTGGAGGTCATGTAGCCGAGCAGTCAGCATCCTGCGAGCCACTGTTTGCCAACACCGCTGGGTATTGTGGACCAAAGCAGTCAATCTTTGGAGTTGGTCCGTTGGAAGAAAGGCCTTTGCTTCAGTCATATAGAGGAGAGCCCCTAAGAACTCCAATTGTGGGTGTGATTTTGGGTAATTGACTACAAAACTCAACAGCTCTAGCACCTGAATTGTTAACTGTGTTGAAAGCTGGACTCCATCTGGGGTGGTGCTTTTGATGGGCCAATCATCCAGGTAAGGGAAAAGAAAAACCTCTAGTGTTCCGAGATAGGCTGCTACCACAGTGAGGCACTTTGTGAAGACTTGGGGCGCTGAGGCCAGCCCAAAGGGTAGCACTTGGTACTGAAAATGCTGTTCTCCCAGGACAAATCTGAGATATTTTCTGTGGGTGGGATGGATCAGTATGTGGGTATATAGATCATTTAGATCCAGGAAGCATAGCCAAACATCTTTTTGAAGATAAGGGAGTAGGGTCCCTAGAGAGAACATCTTGATCTTTTCTTGCAACAGGAAGGTATTGAGGTTTCTGAGGTCCAGGATGGGCTGAAACTCCCCCCCTCCCCCCGTCCTTTTGGGGACCAGAAAGTACCTGCAGTAAAATCCCCATTCAATCTGCTCCTGAGGCACGGGCTCAATGGTGAGATTAAACAGAAGAGTGGAGATTTCCCCCTGAAGGAGGTTTAGATGTAGAGGGTCAAGGAAATACACCTTTGGGGGGCACAGAGACAGCAGAGTGGCGAAATGCAACATGTAACCGCTTTGGACTATTTTTTAGCATCAACAAGTCGAAAGTTATGAGGGGCCAACTATGGGCAAAGAGTGAGCCATCCCCCCACTGGAGAACTCCCCCCTCTGTGGTCACGACAGATTGGCTAGCCTCCAAAGGAAGCAATCAAAACCCTGCCACCGACTTGGGTTGCAAGGCAGGGTGAGCCTTTTGAGGCTTCTCCCGATGCTGTGGACAAGCAACCTGTGACTTCTGCTGGGAAGCTTGAGGACCAGGAAAGTACCTGCGCTTACGCGGGTAGTAGGCCTTCTTCTGGCATCCCCGAAACCTTTTGCGATAGAGATCAGACGGGTGTCTTGAGAACTTGGTGAGGGTGATGTGCTGCTTTTCTATGATTGCAGCTTCTTCCTCCACCTGCTCTCCGAAGAGGTTCTCTCACCAGCATGGCACATCTATTTTGCACTGACTGCTCCAAGTCAGAAGACTGAAACCAAGCAAGCCAGCAGGCTCCAACACCCATAGCCACCGCTCTAAAGACCATCTCAAATGCGTCATACATCGCCCTGAACAGGAACTTCGAGCAGTCTTTGCCATGGCCAACCAGGGTAAGATAATGCTCCAGTTTCTCTGGAGAGAGGAATAGGCACAAGTCAGCAAGATCACACATTATGTCCTTCAGGAACATGCTCATGTAGAGCTGATAAGAATGAACTCTAGCTGCGAGCATGAAGCACTGGAAGCACCTCAATCCAAAAGTGTCCAACGTCTGAGCCTCCCTAACTAGTGGCATCAAGGAATGAGTCTTGGTGTTCTTAATCCTTTTTAAAGGTGGACTCTACCACTAAGGAGTGGGGAGAAGCTGAGGTTTCTCAAATCCTAAGGCCTACTGAACCTGGTACAAAGAGTCCAGCATCCTAATGACCGAGGAGGTTCTCGCACCACCTCATTTGCAGCCTTTACAAGATTCAGTGCACTGGCACGGTCACTGCTTTCTTAGGAGCTGAGGAATACTGGAGGGTCTCCAACTCCTCCATCCTGGGCTCATCCTCTGTCTCCAGTGAAAATGGGATGGCCTTGGCCATATCCTTCACAAAGTCCTGGAAGGACATGTCCTCTGAAGGAGGCTTCCACCATTTGTGCGGAGGGGAGGGGCCTGACGGAAGCTCAGGAGTCCTGCCCTCTGACAAGTTCTCCGATTCCACATCAGTCACCCAGTCATCAGAGTCAGACTCCGAGAGGAAGTCAAGTACCTCTGAGACTCTGCCCAGAGCTTCCTCCGGCTTCGGAGGGAGTGGGATCACTGATGGGATCAATGATGCATCAAGTGCTTTCGTGGCTTCACTGTGACATCTGAACCAGATATATGAGAGAGAGAGAGAGATGGCCCTGCAGGAACCAGCATCAGATCTCTTCAATGCCTCAATGTTCATGCCTCCGCAGGCAGAGCATGCATTTTGAGGATCGGTTGCACAACAATCTATGATGATGCCTTAGGCACTGAAAGACCAGCCAGCTATTTCTCCAGCATAGATGCAATGAGGGCCTTGAGCAACTAAAGGTGTTCCTCCATGCTGCCAATTCCGAAGGTCTTGGGGCCTGAGCAGCTTCTCTCAATGTTTCTGGCATTCTTACAGGGATTGGAGTGGAGGAGTGGCCTAGTGATTGGGGCAAGGTACTTCAGGCTGGAGGGTCAGGGGTTCAAATCCCACTAGAGGACAGCAACCTTGGGCCAGAAGGACTGGGGTTTCTAGTCCCACAGGTGCTCCTTGTGGTCTTGGGCAAGCCATTTAACCCTCCATAGCCCATGTTCCCTGTAAAATAGTTATCTCCAAGTTATAATGCCCTGTTCAATGTAATTTCAGTTTGTTCAATGTAAACCGCCTTGATATCATGAAAGGCGGTATATAAGAAATGTTAAATAAATAAATAAATATCGGCATGACCTCAGTTGTCGGAAGATGATTGGTGCCCCTCCAAAACCCTGGAAGTTGATTCCTCTCTCCAGGGTACCCCATGACAAGCCATTCACAGTCATCACTCTCGACATCACATCAGGAAGGTCTCCAATGCCGATACACACCAGTGCTCAGAAGGGTCCCCCTTTGACACTGATGGAGCAGAGGTCTTATCCTTTCTTGATTCCATGCAGAGACAAACTGATGGCTGATGCTCTAATGCACAACAGGTGCTCGGCTTCATTTGAGCCTGAGGAACCACACTATGTCAATGCACTGTTGGCGGATCCAAGACTGATGCCAGTGCCAAAAACGCTGAATCAGACCCCTAGCCAAAGAGGGATTCTCTCTGCTTCTCTCGACCCTTCAGACCTCTCCTTGCCATCTGCAAGCACAAATTACAAGAGGGCTGGTGATCAGGAACCAGACAATGAAGGCACCAATTGTGCTAGTCTGTGACCGAGACCCCGCTGGGGGGATTCTGGGATATATCTGGGAAAATGGTAATGTTTAGATCAAATGGATCAATGATGACCTGAGGCTCAGCAGGGCTTGCAAGAAAAACTACGAGAAAATAAAAGTTACTAAAAATCCCTGGCATCGAAGGCGGAACCGCAATAGATGGACCAGACACTACCAATGGCAGGCAGAAAGGAAAAACAGCACAAAAAAGACCCCAAAGCGAAAAACAAAACGTTTACCGGCAGACAATCAATTCACGTCTGTAGGGTTCTGTGGAAAATAAAGAATGGAGAAGATGGTGCTGCAGCAGGCAGGAAGACAGGCACACAGGTACAGTGGATCCTCCCAAAAGCTTCCAATAGAAGCTGGGGAGCATTCCCGAACAGGGCTCCATTGTCGACACCACCCATAAATGAGCACTTCATTCCTGCTTGTCCAGGGAGAAAGTCACTTACATGCATTACACTTTATTAAAACTGAAAATGTGGGATTGATGATTTAATCTGAGAGGACTGCATTGAGAGGGCAGAGGCATATCAAATCCATTCTAAGGTCCCTTACAAAAATTTATATTAAAAAAAAAAAGGATTATTAATGGCTCCTATATTTGTTCATTGCAATGTAATTCAGAAGGGGTGAAGTATATGTTCCCTGTAAAATAGTTATCTCCAAGTTACAATGCCTTGTTCAATGTAATTTCAGTTTGTTCAATGTAAACCGCCTTGATATCATGAAAGGCGGTATATAAGAAATGTTAAATAAAATAAATAAGTATACTGTGTTTGAAATCCTGTGAGCAGGGACATTTTTAAAGTTTCTTTTTATAAAATAAGGGGGCATTTTTCTTCTTTTCACAGGTGTTTTATTATAAAAATGACCCCCTAATAATGCAGGAAGAAATCCACTAAAAAGTGGTTCTGTGCATCTACCATTCTGCAAGAAGAATTCCTCATGCAACACCTGAGTCTACGATGCCTTTTAAGTCTTCACACTATTGTATATTTCACGTTTCAATGATCCACACAACATCCTCTATACTTTCAATGTAGAAGACCGATCGTAGAAATATTCAAAAAGTTAGAAGAAACCAGAGTCTTGACAGCATATCCCTTCACACTCTTTGTCAAAAAACATAACTGCTGCCATACTGGATCACAAAAGGTAGCTAGATTCTATGTTATTTCCCCCAGGAATAAGCAGTTGCTTTCCTCAAGTCAAACCCAAATTAGCTCAGTTTTCAAAAAGTGCCTCAAGAAGTCCATAAGTAGTTAAATAGTGCCCACCTTTGTGTGTCTAATCACAGTAGCTGAGCTGATTTTAATACTCCTGAATGCAAAACCAAGCTGTTTCTGTTGTGCTGAACCTGAACAAAGATCATACAAAAACATACGCATTATTGCCAAGAAAGAAGTGCTACTGGCTAGGTGATTTCAACATGCCGGATGTTGACTGGCACATCCCTGCTGCAGTGTCATCTAGAAGTAAGGAGATCCTAGATTCTAAACAGGAAGAACTATTCAAGCAACTGGTAACAGAATCCACATGTGAAGAGGCCATACTGGACTTGGTACTTACCAATGGGGAAGATGTTTCTGCTGTCATAGTGTGAGATCATCTTGCATCCAGTGATCACTAGATGGTATGGTTCAGTATTAGGACTACGGCTGATAAAATCCATTCAAAAGCAAGGGTCTTAAACTTTAGGAAAACTACCTTTGCCAAGATGGGACAATACCTCAAGGAGAGGTTAGCGGAATGGAAACAGCTGGATGTCATCGAAAAGCAATGGGCAAAAGTGAAAGATGAAATTAGACCTTACCTTCTAATTGTCTTTCCTTGAGTCCCTCCAGTCCAGTCAAGGAAAGGATATGATTGGTTTTCCCCCTCCTTCAGCAGCTGAGAATCGAGCATGTCAGAAGTTTGAAAAGATAGCCTAAGAGCTCCTCCTCTAGCTCTGACTTCAGTATACTATTGACAAAGCAGAAATAGTGAGAGCACACCACAAATCCAACAGCACCTCTTCGCAAGCCCTAAACAGACCCGCTTCCATTTATAGATCTAATTTATGCAACAGCTAGGTACAAACACTGAAAAGAAAAGAAAGGTAGGTACTCACAAAATCCACTGTAGACTGTCAAACATGAGCACTATCCCATCGCCACATGCAGTAGGACAAAGAGAGCGAACTGATCACCCGTGGACTCTTCAGATGAACCATCCATCTCTCCCCCACAGCTGCAATCACCTTACTCTGTAAGACAATACAGAACGAAAGAACTCTATGGGCGGGACCTGGACTGGACTAGAGGGACTCAAGGAAAGACAATTAGCAGTTAAGGTCTAATTTCACCTTCCATATCATCCCTCCATTCCAGTCCAGTCTACGATTGGAATGTATCAAAGCAGTACTAATGATGGGAGGGACGCGCGAGTTCGACCTGAAGCACTGAGGCTCCGAACCGCACATCTGCCGATGCCTGCATGTCCAATCGATGATGATGAGTGAAGGCATGCAGCGACACCCAGGTCGCTGCCCTATAGATATCTGCTGGAGGAATCAGACTGTGTCCAGCCCAGGGCGCCGCCTGGGAATGAGTAGAATGAGCCCGTAATCCCGATGGGATGGGACTGCCCCTGGAAACGTAAGTAGAAACTATAGTCTAGTGAAGTGGTCTAGTGGTTGGGACAAGTTAACTTGGGATGGAGGGCCAGGGGTTCAAATCCCACTAAAGGACAGCAACCATGGGCAGGAAAGACTGAGGTTTCTAGTCCAACAGGTGCTCCTTGTGGCCCTGGGCAAGCCACTTAACCCTCTGTTGTTTCAGGTACAAAAAACAGACTGTGAGCCCTTTGGGGACAAGGGAAAGCACAGTTACTTACCTGTAACAGGTGATCTCTGGGAACAGCAGGAATAAGTCTTCACATATGGGGGTACGTCGGTACCGACTGAGCCTGTGCGGGAACGCTCCCCAGCGTCCAAAAAGAAAGCTTTTGGGAGCATCCCACGCGCATGCGCGCTGCCTTCCCGCTAATGTTCCCTCTAATTTTCTGTAGGCTTGTGTGCGCATAAAATATCAGCTGTGTGCAGCTTTTGAAGGAAGGTTAAATTTTTGTGCACCACATAACGACACTCGGAGTTATATACTTTAAAATTTGACTACACATCAGAATACAGTATGTATACCACACTGTTTTTAATCAAATTAAATGAAAATAGACAATTACTAATGAAGCGGGAAATTTCTAGTAATTACAATCATAACTTTTAAATTTTAAGACGTCGGTGTTGTTTTCTATCAGAATCAGAGCCGTAATTTTTGTGCGCTCTGTTATAAAGTATGTGTGCTTGATCGGCGAGGTGTGTGCGCGCGCACACGCGCATAGCTTAGAGGGAACAGTGCTTCCCGCCCATTCACTTCCCTCTCATCAGTTGGGTTTGTAGCTGAGACCGAAGGAGGGAAGTAGACAAATTAGAGAGAGAAAGAAAGAGAAAACGAGAACTCCTAGGGGAGGTGGGTGGGTTGTGAAGACTTATTCCTACTGTTCCCAGAGATCACCTGTTACAGGTAAGTAACTGTGCTATCTCCAGGAACAAGCAGGAATGAGTCTTCACATATGGTGACTCCCAAGCTAAGATGCCTGGAGGAGTCCCAGCATGTTGCGAATCTAGTTGATTGGCCATGCTATTTCCCAGAACCTCAGGCATCCAAGGGATGGAGAGTAGGAGTTGAATTAACAAGGGTGTGCTGTGGAACAGCTTGACTAAACAAGGTGTCTAGAAGGGAGTCCTTGTATAGATTATAAATGTTAGTAAATATTGAATTCCAAGTTTCTAATGTGGACCTTAGTCAAAAGTATTGCAAAAGTATTTATTGAGGTTAATAAGGGTCTGGTGGTAAGAACCAGTACATTATCCTCAAAGAAAATACCTCACTGTGAAGTAGAGGAAATAAATTTTGCAATACAGGCAGAGGTCAGAACCCTAAAAGGCTAGAACTAATCCCGGAAGAAAGAACTGGGGGAATTCAATGGGGTTGGACTTTGGATGGGAAGCTAAAGCTTCTGTAGGCCAAAGTTTTAAGCTCTTTGTCCTTGGAGCAGAATAAGGCTCTAGGAAAGAGAGGAGATAATCTGACTGGTTTGCAGAAAAAGGATGGGTCTTTAAGACCCCTCTATCCAAATGAAAGAGAGAAACATTTGTAGTAGGCGGTGTAGCCTCCAATTTCTGGAAGATCAGTAATGTCTTCCCTAAGTGATGTCACTTAGGATAATGACTTTACATGGAGAGCTTCAGATGTAACGTAACCGGAGAGGTTACAGTAAAAGAAGGTAGTTTCTAATTACCATAGAAATTGGTTGTCCATTTAAACCCTATGGTATGCTGGAACAGCATTAATATGGACAGTAACAAATCTTTCAGAGTGAGATATGTGTATTTATATAATACATATATATATATATATATAAAGAAGGACTCACTTAATAACAAGAAGGGGTAAGACCTGCTTGAGAATATGGATAGAGAACCCCTTTACTGGTTACACTTGGGAGAACCATGAAGGTGGTTACATGGAAACCAGTGGAATGTTCCTAGTCAGAAGGATAGGTGTAGATGTCTTTAAAAATTCTAGACTTTGATTAACCAGATATGGAGATCTACGTGAGGGGTGCAGAGAAATCCTTAGTCTTAAGACCAGAAGTCTGGATCCTTCTATAACTTCAGTGTGGAGAAAAGACGCAATAAAATGGAATACTATATTTGCCCATCTATGAAGGCAATATGAGTATAATGCGTTCTTTGTTCAGCATAAGCTCCAATGAAGTACTGGGAATTAGAAGGAATGCATTAGACAAGGACAGACTGCAGTGAAAAGAAATGCATCCCTGTTGGATGAGTTCCACTGGAGATGTGGAACAACTCAGGGAATTAAGCAATTCTTTATGCTTTCATGTGATCTAAACCCTGGTTCATTTTCCCTAAAAGGAAAATTTGATACTCTCTGGCGAGGGCCCACAGTCGTAAAGCTTTGTTGCATAACGACAGAGAGCCTGTCCCGCCCTGCTTGTTTATCTTTATCGGCTCATTTAATATACCGCTCTTTACCGATGGCACCAGAGTGGTGTACAATAACAAAATATAAGGCTGCTGAAAAGGAAAGGAACGCCATAAAAAGTTAAGAGAAAGGATAGAGTGGAGAAATAGAATAAAGCAACAGAGTAACAGAGGGCTAAATACATCCTGATTCAGCGGGGTGGAAGGGAAAGAGGAGCGGAGGGAGGAGGAAGGTTAAAGGCAGTGCAGAAAAGGTGGGTCTTCAGCTTGGTCTTAAAAATTTTATAGGAGGGTTGTAACCGGAGGGCGGGGGGGAGCGAGTTCCAGAGTCTGGGGTCCAGAAAGAAAAATGCTGAGGAGCGGGTGGACTCAAGGTGGGCTTGTGAAGGGGAAGGAAAGGACATATGGTTCATATAGAATATGGCTACTTGATTGTCCGTCTGGACTAGGACTGTCTTGTAGCTGAGCTGGGCATGGAAAACTCGAAGAGCAAAATAGATTGCTCTTAATTCCAGGTTTGTGTGTAGACCAGCCTCCTGTGGAGTCCAAGTTCCCTGGGGAGAGAGATGATTCAGGTGTGCTCCCCAACCCACCTGTGACGCATCAGTTGTTAGGGTGGCCTGAAAAAGGGGTTGATGAAAAGGAGACCCCATTGTCAGATTTTCTAGTGATTGCCATCATTGGAGGGACAAAATTAGATACAGAGTTTAATATTTTGTCTGATAAAAGACCTGTGGCCTGTGTCCACTGTGTGGATAGGGTCCACTGAGCTGCTCGTATGTGGAGGCGAGCATATGGGACTACATGAACTGTGGATGCCATATGTCCCAGCAACTGTAGCAGTTCTCGAGCGGTTAGGGAGTTTCCCTGCTGCTTCAGAAGCTAGTTGCATTATGCGAAGACACCGGGCCTGTGGAAGGAAAGCCTTTGCCTGTCTGGTATCTAGACAGGCCCCTATGAATTCCAGGCATTGGGAAGGAACAAGTTGGTATTTTGGGAAGTTTATTACCAATCCCAAATATTGGAGAATTCGCATTGTGCGAGACAGTGCAGTGCTGACCTCTGCAACTGTAGGGGCTCGAATGAGCCAGTCGTCTAAGTAAAGGAAGTCGAATATCCCCAGGGTTCGCAGAAATGCAGCTACTGCTGCCATGCATTCCGTGAATACTCTTGCTGTTGAAGCTAGACCAAAGGGAAGAACCTTGTACTGGAAATGGTTTTCCCCTGAAAAGGAATCGTAAGAATTTCCTGTGATCTGGATGGATCAGAATGTGAGTGTATGCATCCTTTAAGTCTAGAAAGCAAAGACAATCCTGGCTTTGAAGGTATGGCAGAAGAGTTCCTAGAGAAATCATTTTGAACTTCTCTCGAAACAAGTATTTGTTCAATTCTCTGAGGTCTAAAATGGGTCTGTGTCCTCCTGTTTTCTTTGGAATAAGAAAATAGGGGGAGTAGAGCCCTGCACCCCGCTGAAGAATGGGTACCTCCTCTATTGCCCCTTGGGCAAGAAGTGTTGAGACGTCGTGATCTAGTAGATCGCCTGCGGAGGTTGGAGAATTGAATTGTTTTAGAATTGTAGGAGGGGGCATGCTGTGAAAATGAAGCTTGTACCCCTCTCCTACAATGGACAGAGTCCAATCTTCTGCTGTTATCTGATGCCATCTGTTGGCAAAGTGGCATAACCTGCCTGGGATAATTGGGGGTTGGGGACCCCTCCGAGGCAGGAAGGAGTCAAAGCCCTTGAGGAGGCTGAACCTGCAGAGCTGTTTGGGCTCTCGGGCCTTTTGGCTTCTTTTGTTGTCTAGTTTGTCCCTTTTGGGCAACCTGACCCTGAGTTTGAGAATTCTGGGTATAGGAAGGATAAAATTTCCTCTTTTTGCTGAAAAAGGATTTTTTATAAGGCTTCTTTTTGGCTGGAGTGGCTGTAGATTTCGACAATCTATCTAGAGTAGTATTGTCAGCATCTAACTCGTTAGCCTTTTCCTGCCAGTTCTTGCCAAAGAGATTTTCTCCAGTGCAAGGAATGTTGCCTAACTTGTCCTGTACCCAAGTCTCCAAGTCTGATGCCTGAAGCCAGGCAATCCGTCGTGCACCAATGGCAATAGCAGAGGTTCTGCTGATGCATTCAAAGCAGTCAAAGGCTGCAAGATTTACAAACTTGGAGACATCTTGAGCATGTTTACCTAGAGCAAGAAAGTCTTGTCTCTTGTCATCTGGGAGAAATGGGCTCATAAGCTCCAAGTCTCCTGTAACTTCCTTGAAGAACATTCCCATATATACTATATATGAAGTGATCCTAGCTGAAAGCATGGAAGCCTGAAAGGTTTGGCACCCAAAAGCGTCCAGAGTCCTGCATTCACGACCTGGAGGATTGGATGCATGCCTCTTTGCACTTTTCATCCTACGCATGGCTGACTCCACCACCATTGAATGGTGTGGCAGATGGCGGAACTCGATACATAGTATCAAGTCTCCTAGAGTGAGGAGATGTAGTCAGAGGTGTCTCCCACATTCTGAGCATCAAGTTATGCAGAATTTCATGGATGGGCAGAGTGGCTGCCTCCTTTGGAGCTTTAGGATATTGGAGAATTTCCAATTCCTTTGCTCTGAGTTCCTCTTCAGGAGCCACTGTGATTGAAAGGCCCTTGGCCATATCACGAATAAAATCCTGAAAAGACATGTCCTCTGGAGGTGACATTCTGCGTTGGGGAGAAGAGGGATCTTCTGGAAGAAACCCTCTATTACCAGCAGAATTGTCAGAGTCTTCGGAATCAGAGGATTCAAAGTATTCCTGACCACGATGCTCATGCAAAACACGGTCCTGGTATCGATCGAAGTCGGTACTGAGTTGATCTGGTACCGATCTGTCGATTTCAGCTAAAGATGGCATGGGAAGAATTCCCACAGGGGCCAGTACCAGTACCGGTGTCTTACCAGTGTAGGTACCCGCATCGGTGCCGATGTCTGTGCCCGTTGGACCAACGGTACCGCAGCTGAAAGAAGAGCTGCAATGCTGCGTTCGATAGCGAGGAACCTCTGGTCTATCAACACTGCCGATGCCTGGGTGTCGGTACTGGTGAAAAAGGCCGGGACCCCTGAGCATGGCACAGGTAGTTCTTGTGAGGTCGAGGCCTCAAAAACATCCTTGAGCCCCATTGATGCTTTGGAAGCTGAAGCCTCCTGCTGGGGCTGCTTTGCCTGTGTGGTTCCCTCAACGGAAATGCCAATGGCCTCTCGATGCTTAGCAGGAGAGCTACCCTTTGAGGACCAGCTTTTATGTTTAGTTACCTGAGATCCATGGGAGGAAGAGGAGGCCCTTGAAGATGTCGATGCAATGAATCTGGCATCCGAAGAAAAGAGTGTACCAAGCTTTGCAGCCCGGTTCTGTCTTCCTCTTTTAGTCATCCCCATACAGGAGAGACATTCAGATGGAGAATGTTCAGTCCCTAAACATTTAAGACACCAATCATGGGTGTCAGTGACGGAAATGGTACCGCCACTCTTAGTACATTTTTTAAAAGCACTAGTTGGTTTTTCCATGTTTTAGGAATATGGGGCCTAGTGCAAAAAATGGCGCCTAGCACCGAAAAAGAAAAGTTTCTGAAGAGAAACAGTTCAAAGTATGTTGTTTTTTTTGGAAAAGAAAAGAAAGGAACCGGAAGTACCAGTAAGCATCGTGCGGAGGCAAACGCGACCACAAGAAAATAATTTTAAAAATGGAATTTTCTGCGATGACAGGGTATGGATCCGGTAGGCTCCGTGGAAAACGAAGAACTGAAGAGGGACATTTGGAAAGGCAGCGCTCATGTGCTGAGGGATGCTCCCAAAAGCGTTCATATTGGACGCTGGGGAGCGTTCCCGCGCAGGCTCCGTCGGTACCGACGATACCCATATATGAAGACTACATTCCTGTTTGTTCGTTGAGATACATAGATCGGTGGTTTACTCCATCAAAAAGTAGAAAGACTAGGAGACATGCAATGAAGCTTGTGATAAGGAAGCTTATCATAGCTCAGGAAGGAGCTATAGGAAAGGTGAAGTGACTCTGAACAAGCAACCTGTCAGTTCTGGTAGAAATAAGAAAACGGAATTTTCCCATAAAAGACTACCAGTCCCAGAATGCACCAGGTTTCCAACAGCCATTAGAGGAGCTGAAGTGGGGAAACGTGTGTTCAATCAGGAGGGCTATGAGGTAATCCCTAAGCACTCATCTCAAAGGGCAGGGCCTGATTCAGCACAGCTGCGCTGTATTAGGGAGGAGCACTCATCTAAGCAGAATAAAGGTAGAGTTTATTCTACAGAGAATTATCCTCATTATCCTGAGAATCAGCTTGAGCTTGATCATCAGTTTCATCTGAAGGATCATCAGAAGCAGAAGCCAAACCGGACGGACAGAGAAGGAAAGAAACCCTTTGGAAGAAGGAAGAGAAAAGCCTTTGAGAGGTCTAGAAGAGTCCAGAGCAGTACGTATACTGGGAGGCATTTCAAGGGCCAGCATACACCATTGGACTGGGGAAAGCCAGAGGAATGGTGCTGCAGAGCTAGGAAACTCCAGACGCTACCTGTTAGGGAGACGGCTGCACGTGGAAGGGACCCTAAGACCCGTGCCAGAAGGTATGTGAAGAGAGATCCAGTGTCCAGGGATCTGGATTGGAAGGCTGGACATAAGAACTGGACTACATACTGGCCAGGCTATATAGAGAGGAACTCTAACAGCAATGGAAGCTCAGGTATGAACACTGATCTATGCCCTAGCTATAACCTTGAAAGACAGCAGGGAAACAAGTATTCTCCTGAAAGTGCTCCATTGAGAGATTCATCTGTGCCAATCCATGATATTGAACCCATGCTTGTTGAAGAAGGTGGAATGATTGCAGATGAAGAATGTGTTTATATGGACTGCTCTCTGTCCAAACTCCTTTGGTGATTTTCTGTTATAAAGTACAGCAACCATCACAAAGAAATACAAACTTGTTCTTTAATCTACTCAGAAAAGCTCCTGAAGCAGGATTTGACCCACACAGTAGAAAGCAAGCCAGCTAAGGGGTTTCAGCTGGATAACTGCTAGCAATTGAGCCTTACCTAATTGCTTGTGAGCTAGGAGAGAATCACTTCTGAATCTATGTGGGACGTTATCAGAAGTTAACCTGAAAAGAACAGTTTTTTTCTTTCTTTGTGGCTTTTCGTTTGTTGTTTGATATATGCTAAGAAAATATTAGCTAATGCCTGACAAGTTTGAATGTTGTTTTCCTGATTTTGACTTTGTTTTTCCAAGTTAAACACTGGAAGCAAGTAACCTGATTTATGTGCTACCAAGCATATCTGTGTTGGGAGAAATAACCCCATAAATAAATATCTTATTGGCTTTAACACTTGAGCACAACTAAATTATTGTCAGCAGCTGTGTCTGGTGTGAATGAACTGCATTGCCCACAATCCCTTGCAAATCATATAGATATATGCACTTGCCAAGACTGTGAAGATTCTCACCCAGGCAGCCATCTGACAAGCTACAAGGAACCCATTTAAGATTATTTTATTTATTTAACTGATTTTGGTATACCGTTTTTCTACCAGTCAAAGGGTGAACAATCAACAGTGGAGAGACAGGATGAGGGGGAAGCGGCAGTCAAAGCAGTAGACATTTAACAACAGTGCAGGAGTGGTCCATAGGGTAAACACAGTAGTGAGGATAGCGTTGGATAGAAGAGGTGCAGCAGGTCTGGTGCAGTAATCCATCCGGCAGTCTCCTGAGTAGGGCTAACATGCGCTGTAGTGTTCTTGAAACAGGTGGGTTTTCGGGTGCTTGCAGAAGTCTTTTGTTGCCTGAATACTCCTTAGTTTAGGTGGCAGTGTGTTCCAGAGGGTGGGGCATAGAGTGGGAAGGACCTCAACTGGGCATACTATGTGCTCTTATTTATTTAACAAATATTTTTATACCGCGCCTTCCACATGATCAAGCGCGGTATCTTACGAATCAGAGTTGGCAAGCTGAGCAGATTTAGTGTGCTCTGTCTGTGGGGACTGGTGGAGCTGTGCTGTGAGGCCATTCCGAACTTTCTGGATGATGGTGAGGGCTTTAAAATTTAATCCTAGAAGCGATTGGTAGACAGTGGAGGGATTTTAGGATGGGTGTGATGTGGGAATGCCTAGGCTTTCGGAAGATCGTGCATGGGCGGTGTTCTGAGCAAGCTGTAGCGGATGGATGGTGTGCTTGGGTAGTCTGTGAAATATGGAGTTGCAGTAGTCAAAAAAAGAAGTGACTGTTGCCTGACATACTATGCGGAAGTCAAAGGATAGGAGGGGGCGCAGGTTGCGTAGTTCCTGAACTTGTAGTAAATCGCCTTAGTGGCTTTTGGGATGTGGGCTTGAAAGTTTAAGTGCTGGTCAAAGGTGACTGAGGTATTTAAGCTGATTTCGGACTTGGAGGTCTGTCTCTCCCAGTCTGACAGTTATTGGAAGTACAAACTTGGGGTTTCTGGTGACATGCAAGATCTCAGTCTTGTTGAAGCTGACTCTGAGGTTTCAGTGTTTCAGTGTTGGAGCCACTTGACAATTTCCTTAAAACAGGTTGAGAGATTGGAGTAGTCGGGGGCAGCTGTGGAGAATGGGTTGTATACCATTATGTCATCGGCATAGATCAGATACCAGACATCAAGTTGTGCATAGGGGGCAGATGTATATGTTGAACAGCAATGATGAACATGCGGATCTCTGGGGCACTCCTTGTGGCAGTGTGTATGGGGAGGATGCAGTCTGTCCTATCCTGACCTGTTGGCAATGGTTTATGGTTTATTCACTTAATATACCGCTAAACGCAAGGAACATCATAGCGGTTTACAGAGGTCAAATTACAACGTTCACCAAAAGGTGAGAGGGAAAAAAGAAAAAGAAGTTACATCGGTTGATAGGAAAGCAAACTAGGCAGATTCATACAACAGGACAGTAGAGGGGAGAGTGAGGGGAGGGGGAGGGAAAGACAAAATCATGTGGGAGGTTCAGGAAGGTCAAAGGCAAAGGTAAAGAGGTGAGTTTTAAGGCGGTTCTTAAAGGTAGCATGGTCTTGTTCGAGGTGGATAGAAGAGGGGAGAGAGTTCCATAGGGCGGGGGCAAGGAAGAAAAATGCAGAGGAACGAGTGGATTGGAGGCAAGCACAAGTGGGTGAGGGGAGATGCAGGCGATTCAGGTGAAAGGAGCGGTGGGAACGGGTTGGATTGTGAAAGTGAACCAAGTCAGCTAGATACTGAGGGGAGTGGGTGTGGAGGATGCAGTGGAGAAGGACCAAAATCTTGAAATGACTGCGGAATTTGACAGGGAGCCAGTGGAGACGGATGAGGAGAGGAGTGATATGATCATGGATAGATGCGTGAAAGATGAGCCGGGCAGCAGTGTTTTGGATACGTTGGAGGCATTGTAATTGGAAGGCAGGGAGACCAGACATGACGGAGTTGCAAAAATCAATGCGAGATATAACCAGGGAGAGAAGGAGAGTAGAGAGAGCCTGAGGAGAGAGGAAGGGACGAATGGCACGAATCTGGCGCAAAAAGTAGAACGAGGTCTTTGAGACATGAGCAATGTGATCCCGAAAAGTGAGGCCAGGGTCAAAGAGGACACCCAAGTAACGAAAGGTGGAGACTAAGGGAATGGGGGAACCAGAGGAGGAGGGGGAGACCAAAGGGGGGTAGCATCCCGTGAGAACCAAATGGCCAGAGTCTTGGTAAGATTGAGGTGTAGGCAGTGAGTGGTGAGCCAGTGGGCTACAGCTGTGAGACAGGTATTCAGTGGGGAGAGGTCAGGGGAAAGGGGAGAGGTATGGTACAGGAGAAGGAGGTCGTCATCATGTAGAAGGCAGAAATCCCGTGCTGTTGAACCAGTAGAGAGAGGGGTGTGAGGAAGACGTTGAAGAGGAGGGGAGCCAGAACAGAGCCCTGGGGGACACCGCAGAGCAGGGGAGTAGGTGTGGAGGCGGTTGGGGGGTGGAGGCAGAGAGAACTGAAAAGGACCTAGAGGAGAGAAAGGAATGAAACCAGTGAAGGACAGTGCTGCAGAGGCCCGCTTCGCGAAGACGGGCTAAGAGGAGGGAGTGGTCTACAAGATCGAAAGCAGGTATAAGAAGTATGAGTGGAGCCACTGGAGGGGTTTGCCCTGTACTCCAATCTCGTGGAGTTAGTCCAGTAGTGTTTGATGAAACACTGTCGAATACTGAGGATATGTCCAGGAATAGCAGTATGAAGCCCTTTGACTTGTTCTCCATTCCTTCAACAAGGGTTGAAAGCAGCGAGGTCAGCAGGGATTCTGCACTGTGATGGGGGCGGGACTAAAGAGAGAAAATATTTTTCACTCAATGCATAATCAAACTCCAGAATTCATTACTGGAGGATGTAGTAAAAGCTGTTTGGTAGTTGGGTTTAAAAAAGGTTTGGACAAGTTCTTGGATGGACGGTCCATAAACCATTATAAAGAAGGCCTGGGAAATCCACTGCTTACCCTGGGACAAGAATTGTGGAACCTGTCTATCTGTTTGGGAACCTACTATGTACTTGATACCTGGATTGGCCATTATTGTATACAGGATACTGGGCTTGATGGACCTTGGTCTGACCCAGTCTGGCATATTCTTATGTTCTTAGCTATTGTGGGCAAGCTGCTTATCTGACACTGCTACCTCAATATCTCACCGCTGTTTAAAATTGAACAAGGCCAAAACTGAGCTCCTTATCTTTTCCCCTAAACCCATCTCCTCTTATCCTCCTTTCTCTATTTCTGTGGATGACGCTACACTCCTCATTTCCTCAGCTCGCAACCTTGGGGTCATTTTTTACTTTACTCTCTCTTTCTCTGGGCACATCTAACAGATAGCTAAAACCGGCCACTTCTCTCTCTATATCAGCATCAAAATCCATCCCTCCCTTTCTATTCACGCTACTAAGACCCTTATCCATTCACTAGTTATCTCCCGCCTTAACTATTGTAACCTGCTCCTCACTGGTCTCCGTCTGAATCATCTCTCTCTCCTTAAATCTGTTGAAAACTCAGCTGCAAGGCTTATCTTCCGCCGGTGTAACTATGCTCAATGTAACCCCTTTTCTCAAGTGACTTATTTATTTTTTTACATTCTCTTATATACCGCGCTATTCTGCATCAGTGCGGTTTACATTGAACAAACTGAAATTACATTGAACAGGGCATTATAACTTGGAGATAACTATTTTACAGGGAACATGGGCTATGGAGGGTTAAGTGGCTTGCCCAAGACCACAAGGAGCACCTATGGGACTAGAAATCACAATTACTTACCTGTAACAGGTGATCTCTGGGAACAGCAGGAATAAGTCTTCACATATGGGTACATCGGTACCAACGGAGTCTGCGTGGGAACGCTTCCCAGCGTCCAATCAAAGAGCTTTTGGAAGCATCCCACCACGCCTGCGCGCTGCCTTCCTGCCTTTCCCAACTGCCTCTCCTCAGTTAAGTTTTAAAGCTGAGACAAAGAGAGAGAGAGGAAAGGAAAGATAGAGATACAACTCCTAGGGGAGGTGGGTGGGTTGAGAAGACTTATTCCTGCTGTTCCCAGAGATCACCTGTTACAGGTAAGTAACTGTGCTATCTCCAGGAACAAGCAAGAATGAGTCTTCACATATGGGGACTCCCAAGCTAAGATGCCTGGAGTCCCAGCATGTTATAGATTGGAACATGCTATACCTAACACCACCAGGCATCCTGAGGATGGAGGGTAGGAGTTGAAAAGAGAAAGGTGCTGTGGAGAACAGCTTAACCTAGCATAGGACTGCAGACAAGAAGTCCATGTGGGGATGATAATTGTCATCAACGATATTGAAATTAAATATTGCAATATGGACCTCCCCTAATAGGATTTCACAAAAGTATGGAGGTTCATGGGATCTACTGGGGAACCCAGTAGAGGAACCTCGAAGAGGACCTCACTGTAGGAAAAAACAGTGGAGGTCAGAATCCTGAAAGGTAACAGGTAACCCCAGTAAGAAAAACTGGGGTAGTACAAAAATGGTGGGCCTTCAGCGGAAGGCTTTAAGACAAAAACCGAACTCTTTTGGCGGCAGAGTGGCTCACTCTTAGGAGCAAAAAGAGAAAGGCTAACCAATTTGGACAAACAGGCACAGTCCTTATGGGGAGAAAGAGTATGGGAACCCCTTGTATCCCAAAAAGAGAGGACAAATGCCTGAGGCGTTAAGCCTGTGAGTAAAGGAAGATCCGCAATATCTCTCCGAACTGGGGTAAGCTAGGAGAGATATTGGAGCATGGAGAGCTTCAGAGGTACCTAAACCCTAAGGTTATGGTATAAAAGTTGTTGACTACCACAGGAGTGGTTGTGTGTGTAGAACCCCAAACCTGCTGGATAGCATAGGTATGGGTAAGCCCATCTGTCGGAATCATATAGCTATATGAGCATAAACAGTCAGATAGATAGGTATGTGGATACATATCTATCTGTAATAAAATATCTCGACAGATATACACCCTCTCCTAAAAAACAACCGACTTGACCCAACTATGACAGACTCATACCGGCCAATCTCAAGCATACCCCTTCTAGCCAAACTCATTGAGAAGGTGGTCCAAATGCAGCTGCAGCAGCATATTGATATATCAGCCCCCCTCGATCCCTGCCAGCACGGATTCCGTGAAGCCCATGGTGTAGAAACCCTTCTTACCATACTTTCCAATACAATATCCTTGCCAGACTCCAGGAGAAAGGAATTCAGGGATTGGCCTGGGAGTGGTGTAAATCTTATCTAACCGACCGCTGGCAACATGTTCGGATAGGATATTCAACATCGGAGCCTTTCCACCAACAGCAGGGAGTTCCCCAAGGCTCATCCCTATCGGCTCTACTCTTCAATATTTATATGCAACCAATTTGCAATATCATCCGCTCATTCAATATATCCAGCCTCATCTACGCAGACGACGTCCTACTCTTCACCCCCTTCAAAATCATGCGTCCTGACTTCTCCCCACTAGTCAAGTGTTTCAACGCAATCACCGACTGGCTCCTATCTCAGAATCTAAGGATAAACTTCAAGAAAACCGAGGTCTTATTCATCTCTAGGAACAAAAGCTTCTACCCCCCCCCCCCCCCACTACCTTCAAGGTACGAGATGCAGATCTCCCATGTAAATCTGCGATTCGTTACCTGGGCATCACACTTGACAATCATTTTGACTTCAAAGAACACATAAAGAACACCACCAAGTCCATCTACAATAAAATCATGACATTAAGGCACCTAAGACCACTACTAGCCCCGGACGACTTCAGAACTATTTTCCAGACGCTCGTAATTCCACATTTCGACTATGCAATCATCCTGCATGGTCTCCCTAAGAGCACCCTCAACCCTCTTCAGATGGCCATGAATGCAGCAGCTCGCATTCTCTGCGGCATCTCCAGAAATGATCACATCACGCCCATACTTATGGAATTACACTGGCTACCGCTGCACAGCAGACTCTCCTACAAGACACTACTCCTAACCTTTAAAGCAATTAACCTGTTATCTCCTTCACCCCTCTCCGCTCTCCTCACCATCACCCCCAATAACAGGTTGAGAAGGTCAGCAGCCTCCAACAGGCTTACTGTACCCCTTGAATCTACAAAATGCAATCATTCAACCAGGAATAGATCCTTTGCATTCTACGCCCCGAGATGCTGGAACGACCTCCCCTCACACATTCGATCAATTAGCGACCTTTCACAATTTAGAAAAGCCCTAAAGCATCACTTATTTCTCCTTCATTTTGCCCATCCTAACCCTACACAACCACCCATCACACCTCAACTCTCTCACCCAAACTCTGCCTCTCCCACAACCTGACTTTGATGAAGCCCACAATAGCTCACCATGTCAGGCTTATTTCACAGACCTCTTAATCAAATAACCACTGCATTATGAATACTAGCTTGTAATATAAACTGTAAATAGTTTCCAATAACCTTGTTATTGATGTGTATATAGTTTCCCTGTTTTTCAGACCAAGTTTAGCTATCCTGTTACAATGTAAGCATTATGATCTCTTGTTCTGATGCAGAGTTTTTTGTTATCTGTAAACCGCACTGATACTGAAAAGCACGGTATATAAGAGTGAATAAATAAATAAATAAATAAATAAAAATATGTATACATATAGGTATATAGACATATAAGAATATATCTATAGTGAGATATGGAAGGGCATAAAATACACACAAAAGATAGATATGAATATGTAGGCTTATATATGGGTGTCTGCAATTAGACAGAGATATGCCTACAGCACGGTATTCACATAGGATATGTGTAGAGGAAAGATTCATCTAACAACAAGGAGGTGGAATCTACTTGAGAAGATATATAGAGAATCTATTCCTCCTGGTTATGATCTGCAAGGATGCTAGCTAGTGAAATAACCAGGACAGGTACGTGAAAAACAGAGGATAATATAAGTCTGCAGCCAGCAAGTCCAGAGTCTTCCAGAACTCTAGCATGGTAAGTGGACAGAAGACGCATAGGGCAAAAGTATCATGCGTTCTTACCATGAGGACGAGCTGCAAGGAGAAAGAGCATATCCCCGATTGGGAATACTATGGACCAAAGCAGGGAATTGGCAACTCCTTAAGTTTTCACGTACGAGAAGGCCTATGTCCTTTATATCAAAAAGGAGATAGGAAGAGAAGGGAGAACCCTTCTGGTCATGGGAGACATGACTGAAAAGCCTTTTCCAACCATCTAGGATAGCTGTTGGAGAAAAAAACCCCATGCTCTCTAGCAAGGGCCCATAGTGGAAAGCTTCTCTGTAGAATTGCAGAGAGCATGATGCAGGAGAATGAGGAGATAGAACTGGCTGCTGGAAAGCCAGTATCTCTGTCAACTATGCTGCCAAACCCAGGAGAAAGGAGATGGCATTAATAGAAGACAATCCAGAAAGCTTGTAGTGAGATAATCTACAAGATAGAGAAAAGTACTGACTTGGAGCCACTACTAAGATTAGACAGAATGTTAGTGGAGGACAAATCTGGTTGTTTGTGGACAAGAACCAGTGGTCCAAACATTAAGGCTCCTGCATAGACAGCTGCTAGCAAGACAGCAGAAATAATCTTACTGTTTAAAAACAGAAAGGACAGAACAGGAGTAGAAAACTCTGGACATGTCTGATAAGCTGCCCCAAAGCAAGATTGAAACAGAGGAGTTAACTCAGAGAGGAAAACTCTGCACTGGAAAGTGACAAAATTAGAGAGGCTGAAGAAAAAGCCCTCCAGTGAAGTAATTCCGCTCTTACAGGGGAAAAGCTTGGTAAGAGGGTGAAGGGAATGGAGCTGAAGAAGACTTACCAAGTAGTAAGTCTATAGAAGGAAAAAGACATGCTGGCACAGGAAACTATCATTTGATAGTGGTTAGACCTCTTTCCCTAGCAGGAAGAAGAGGAGAAACCTGTGACCTATAGGCATGAACATTCTGACAGCTCATAGAAATATAGAAAAAATGGAGGTCTTTGGAAAGAGATCCATGTCTAGGGGTTAGAATGAAGCAGTGGATTGCCTCTATTGCAAAGAAGCAAACTGCAGATTCTAAACCCCAAGAGTCCCAAGCATCTGATGATGATTGATCAGAAACCCTGCGGTTGCTGGGTTTGCTAAGATTGGTGAGAGGTTGGACTCTTCAGACCAGGACGATGCCTCCCCTGTTTGGGAACATCTGTATGATGGGCAAGTGATGAATAAAACCTTCTTCTCCTGTGGGAAGAAAGTTTTGTAGGACATCTCCTACCTACTGGGACAGAAGGTGGTGTAGAACAACCCCTAGGAACAGGTAAAGCAGTGGACAACTGAGTAACCTGACGTAAAGAATCCTTGTTGAAGAGATTTTCTCCAGTGCAAGGTGTATGTCCCAGTCTTTGTTGTGCCCATTTGTCCAAGTCTGAAGCTTGGAGCCAGGCTCTACGTTGTGCCCCTATAGCTATAGCAGATGTCCTGCTAACAGACTCAAAAGAGTCCAGGGAAGCACGAGAAAGAAACCAAGAGATATTCTGGATATGCATAAGCAGTGAGGAATAGTGTACACTCTTGGAATCTGGAAGGAAAGGAGTCAAAAGATGTAATTGCTTTGCGACCTCCTCAAGAGATAGACTCATATAAAAAATATATGAGAGAATTCTTGCAGAAAGCATAGATGTCTGGAAGGTTTGACGTCCAAAGGCATCTAGTGTCTTAGACTCACGACCTGGCGGATAAGAAGAGTGCTTTTTCTTACTCTTTACCCGCCTCATTGCTGATTCCACAACTATGGAATGATGAGGAAGTTGAGTATATTGAAACCCTGGAGAAGGGGGCACCTGATATAAGAGATCAGTTGCTTTGGAAGATGGGGGTACCCTAAAAGGTGTTTCCCACATTCCTAGAAGGAGATCCTGCAAGGAATGATGCAAAGGAAGCATTATGTTCTCCTTTGCTTTGGTAGAAAGAGAGCCCTGTGCAGGATCATGTCCTGGGATAGGAATGGCAAGAGATCTTGCTATATCCAGGAGGAAACTCTGAAAAGAGGGTTCCCCAACAGGAATCTCCCTTGGACAGGTTAGATCTGAAGAACTAGCCTGAGCACCGACAGAGCTATCCAAATATATAGGAATAGAAGATCCTGCACAGTGCAGTGTGGAATGCTTAAGGGATGGTCGCCGGTACTGACTGTCAGGAGCAGCGACCGTCATTACCACATTGTCCATGCCAGGTATCGACTCCAAGCTTGGCATAGAAGGGAGCGATCCTGTTGAAAAAAGCATGGCAGGAGTTGGCCACGATGCTACTGTGGATACCGGTACCGATGTCGGAGTCGAGCCCGACAGAGACATCGGAGCAGTCATCGGTGACAGTTCAATCGGTACCGAGGTAACCGAAAACCTCCGGCCTGCCATCCTCAGTACCGAGCCACCGGTATCGATCGGTGTCGGTACCAAAGCGTATTGGTACCGAGTCTTCCAGACTAGAGAGCGATTCTAAACTCGGCATCGATAAGCGAAGCATGGAAGGCACCGACCGTAAGGGTAATGAGGACATCGGCACCGACTTCGGTACCGTGTCTGATACCGGTGAATGAAGGTCAACCAGTGGCAACTCAATGGGCCTCGGGGGAACCGAGAGTTGCGGATCCGAATCATCGGAACCGAGCCTTCGGTACCACCAAGAGCCGGTACCAAGGCGAGTCGGTACCCAGTCCTCCAGACTCGGCATCGAAGGAAGCGAGGCTATCGATGCACGTCTGGAGGGTACCGACGTCGGTGGTAGTATCGGTGCTGGTACCGATAATGGAAGGTCAGTCTGGAGTGTATCCACCGGTCCCGAAGGCACCGAGGACGCCAGATGACCATCCCTGGTGAGGAGTGTTTCATCCAACACCAGTGCCGATGTCGGGGTATCGGTACCGCTCGAAGCGGATGCCACCACCGGACACGGCTCAGGTATGTTCTGTGAGGGGTGATCCCCAGGAACAACCTGAAACCCCTGAAAGGCTTCCGAGACCGAAGACTCCCGCCGGGGTTTTGAAGTCAGTAGGCCCTCGAGGGCAAGGCCGGAGCCGTCTACATGCTGTGCATGAGACCTACCACTCGAGGCCTGGCTAGTCTTAACAGACTGTTTGTGGGTTACCTGATCCTGTGTAGAAGAAGAAGGGGATGGTGCCCTGAAGTTGGAGGGAAACCATGTATCGAGGGAACCTCGATATTGAAGACCTCTTCTCACTAAACTGGTGTCAGGACCCAAGCAGGTTAGACACCGACTTCGAGGGTCTAAAAATAAAGTTGTACCGCCACAGTTTGAACATTTCTTGGAGAAAGTGGCTGGCGGTTCCATGAAGGAAAAAGAAGAGGCCTAAAAGGCCTAAGACACTATGAAGAAAAAAAAAAAAAAAAGATTCCTTAAAAAAGGAAGATTTTACAAGAAAAGAAAAGAAAACACCGGCGGTACCGGTGGCGTCGGGAAGACAGCCGCGACCACAAGAAAACTAAAGAAATAAAAGAAGAATTTTCTGCGGTGACAGGAGGACATCCTGCCGGCTCCGCGGAAAACGAAAACTGAGGAGAGGCAGTTGGGAAAGGCGGGAAGGCAGCACGCAGGCGTGGTGGGATGCTTCCAAAAGTTCTTTGATTGGATGCTGGGAAGCGTTCCCGCGCAGACTCCGTCGGTACCAACGTACCCATATGTGAAGACTCATTCCTGCTTGTTCCTGGAGATACCCCAGTCCTTCCGGCCCAAGGTTGCTGTCCTCTAGTGGGATTTGAACCCCTGACCTTCCGGCCTGAAGTACCTTGCCCCAACCACTAGGCCACTCCTCCACTTCACTGGCTCCATATCAGTTTTTACATCCAGTTCATACCTCCTACTGACCTATAAGTGCATTCATTCTGTGACTCCTCACTACCTTTCCTCTTTTATCTCACTCTACACCCCTCCTTGGGAACTCTGCTACTCTGGCAGATCCCTTTTATCAGTGCCCTTCTCTGCCACAACCAACTCCAGACTTCATTCATTCAATCCTGCCTGGAACAAACTACCTGAGTCTGTGCGTCAGGCTCCTTCTCTAGCCCTATTCAAATCCAGGCCAAAAACCCACCTCTTTGAAGCCGCTTTTGTATCATAATGCTCCTCACTCTCCTGTCCACTACTTAGGTGTATCTTATCCTATTCTAGTCTCAGTTTCACTATGCATTTTGTCTTGATTAGATTGTAAGTTCAGTGTCTTACATCTATATGTGCAGCACTCCGTACACTTTGCTGCGCTATACAAATGATCTGTAGTAGTAGTACTACTGACCGCTGAAATGCATGCTATCTGGCACTCGCATGCTACTGTGGATAGTGGGCAGGTAGAGGCAGAGCATGCACATTGGCCAACACATTAGGACACAAGTACATTTACCATGGCATGTAGCCCTGGATCACCTAACAGAAACTCTACAGGAGGTGTTAGGTGCCCCACTTGACTGTAATGCTCGCTAGGGTATGTGTTTTTATTCCTGATGCCTAGTATATTATCTTCTCCATTTTAGCTCTATCAGAATTAGAATTTCACAGTAATTAAGCGCCCAATATTCAAAGGCATTTACACTGTTTACAGACACGTAAACCATGTAAATGCTGCTGAGTGGGATATTCAGTGGCACTAACAGCAGCGACATAGCATAGTTACTCAAATATGGGTGAAATCGGCAGCAAAAGAGCCCTCGCCGTAACCTCTCCCCAGATTTCAAAGAAAGTCTTTGGGAGATGTACCACCATGCATGGTCCCCTTCTCATCCAAAAGTGCCATCTGGCCTCAGTCAGATAACATAGCAAAAGACAGCAAAAAAAAAAAAAAAAAAAGCAACTCCATGGGGAGAAGGGAGGTTTGTGAGGACTTTCCTGCTGTCCTCGAAAAACACCTGTTACAGATGAGTAAGCGTAGTTACTCACCTGTAACAGGTGTACTCCGGGGACAGTCCGCCACCCATGTGGACAGAGTACGCTTGGTCACCGCCTCCCCCAGTCTACTGGTGTCGTAGGAGATGAAAAGCTGTATCTGGTGCTGTATTCAACACATGTATTTTTAGATTTGCTCCTGTAAATAGTTGAAACAACGTTCTATGTAAAATGTTCTGTTTTTGTTAAATGTAAACCATCCCTGATCTCTGGAAGGGGCGGTATAGAAAAAAAAAACAATAAAATAAATAAAGCCCTCTTACAGTCCAAGGTCTGAAGGACAGTCTCCACCCAACTGGAGTGAGGTCTTGGAAAGAAGGAAGAGCCACCAGTCCAGTGAACTTTGAACAGGGTCTTGGCGATTAGCAGTGTGGGTAGGAAGGCGTAGAACAGCCCCACTCCCCCTGTCCAAAGGATGAGAAACTCATCTACCGCTATTCGTGAGAAATACAGCTACCTAGAGCAAAACCGGGCCAGCTGGGCATTGGTTGGGCTGACGAAGAGGTCCATCTGGGGGAGCCCCCAGAGCCGGAACAGTCAGTTGGCCACCCTGGTGTCTAGCCACCATGAGTGCAGTTGGAGGACCCAGCTAAGCTGGTGCTGCTGGCAAAAGAGCAGAGGCTCACTGCTTCCTGGCACAGGCGGAACGAGACCGTCCCTCCCTGCTTGTTGATGTAAAACATCACCTCCTGAATATCGGTCTGGATTAGGACTGTCTGATGCTAAAGGTGGTGTTGAAAAGTCCAGAGGGTGAGGGCTATCACCCAGAATTCCAGGAGGTTGATCTGCTGGAGGCTCTCCTCCTGCAACCAGCTGCCCTAAGTGCAGAGGATGTCACAACGGGCTCCCTAGCCCAGTTTGGAGGCATCGGTGGTGAGGATCCTCTGAGGGGCAGGGATCTGGAAGGGCATCCTGGCCCACAGGTGCTGGAACTGTTGCCACCAGTTGAGGGAATTGGCGAGACAGAGGGTCATGACCACTTTGTCCTGTAGCCATCCCGTTGCCTGCGACCGCTGAGAGCCCACTGGGCTGTCCACACATGCAGATGGGCATCTGGGGTGATGTGTACTGAGGACACCATGCGGCAGAAGGCAAAGCATGAGGTGTGCAGAGGCCAAGAGTTGACCCTAGATGTGCCCTGCGAGCACTTGTAGGTGCTGGGCCCTTTCCGGAAGAAAAAAGGTCTTGGCCTGGAAGGTGTCCAGCATTGCCCCTATGAACTCCAGGCGTTGTGTTTGCTGGAGATGGGACTTTGGGTAGTTTATGGCGAACCCCACGTGTTCCAAAATGAAGATGGCGCAGGCAGTCACATGGCAAGCTTCTACAGCAGTCATCCAGGTATGGGAAAACGAACACCCCTTGAGAAGCAGGAAGGTGGCGACCACTGCCAAGCACTTGGTAAAGACACTCAGGGTGGAGGCCAGACTGAAGGGAAGGACCCTGTACTGCTAATGACAGTTTCTCACCACAAGTGGAAGTATTGCCTGTGAATTGGGTGGATAAGGATGTGCATATAGGTACCCTTTAGATCCAAGGAGCATAGCCAGTCTCCCTGCCAGTGGTATGGAAAGCGCAGTTACTCACCTGTAACAGGTGTTCTCCGGGGACAATACTGATGGAGTCAAAAACCCCCACTAGGCTGAGCCGGAGCCTGGGGTTTGGGGGCTTTCTGCTTACGCGGGCCATGCCCCTGTCCCTTGGCCTGCTGCCCCTGGGGGGGAGCCAGGGAGGCCTGGTAAGGGGGGGTAAGTTACGGTAAGCAGATCCCTTCCTTGGGTAAAAGGCTTTTTTTACCCAAGCTCTTCTTACGAGGAGGGGCAGAGGTCATCTTAGAGAGCCGTGTCCTCGTCAAGAACTCAGTCTCCAGCTCTGTGGCCTTGTCGGTCATGGGCTTACTGAAGGTTTTCCCCTTGGCATGGGACATCAACCAACTTGTCCTGATACCACTGCTCACCCAAGGAGGCCACAGATGAAAGACTCTTCAAAGGACATCCCTCCTTGAGGGAGCCCCGGATGTCCTCAAGGCTCTGAGGGGGCGTTGTCACCACGCAAGGACAACGGTCGCATGGCTTGAAGTCGCTGCCTGAGGCCATGGCCGGAATGATGGTCTCCATGAGGTCAAACTCCCTGGCCCAGCCAGAAAAGGGCCCGAAAACCTGCACAATGGAGAAAGACCCAAAAGGGAAAAAAGGAACCTGAGAAAAGCACGATGACGGGAACAAGCAGAATCGAGAGACAGGAAGGAACCGCAACCAGAGAAAAATAAAACAAAACTTTTTCAGGGGTTAGCGACACAAGTCCAATGGGCTATGCAGAAAAAAGGAGACCGAGGCAAGATGGCACCCTTGCCGGGAAGGGGATGACGCATGCATGGTACATCTCCCAAAGCTTGGGAGAGGTTACTGTGAGGGTTCCATTGGCACCAACGTCACCCATATGTGAGGGCTAACTTTTGCTTGTTTCCTGAGAATGAACCGCTGATCAGTTAGAGACCTGTGAGTAAAAGAGAGACAGGCCAGCTTTTGCTGCACCTTTTACTCATAGAAGCAGACCAAGCAGCGGCACAATAATTGCAGCTGCCTGGTTAGCTTCTGTGGCTGTGGAGGCTATGCGGCAACCCCCGGATATTCAATGACGGAGCTGCATATAACCCCAGCACTGAATATCAGGGATTGAAGGTCGGTTGCGATGGCTATGCACCGTAGCAGCACATAGCCATCCCAGAAGAATATCAGGCCCCCAAAAGTTTAGTTTTTTCATAAATTAGAAAAAATGGTAATTCTGTACTCAAATTCTCACTGCACAGTCAATTTTGTATTTCTCTTCCCTAATAATTCACAGTTAAGGGGAGAAAGCCTTTAGAACAAAGCATAAGATTTGCCATACTGGGTCAGACCAAGGTCCATCAAGCCTAGTATCCTGTTTCCAACATTGCTAGGAACTTGTGATCTAGATTGGCCAGTTTCCACAAAGGACACAGGTTCCACAAAGCTTGTACTGTGGCAAGCAGTGGATTTCCCGGGTCCCCTTTAATAATGGTTTATGGACCTTTCCTCCAGGACCTTGTCCAAAACTTTTTTAAACACAGCTACACCAACAGCTTTTACTACATCTTCTGGTAACGTATTCCGGAGTTTGATTATGCGTTGAGGGAAAAAATATTCTCTCTTATTAGCCTTAAACAGGTTACACTGTAGCTTCATTGCAGTTCCCTAGTTTTTCTATATTTTGATGGCATAAACAATCTACGTTTACCAGTTCCACTCCATTCATTAATTTATAGACCTCTATCATATCTCCCCTTCGGCCGTCTCTTTTTCAAAATGAAGAGCCCTAACTTCTTTTTAGCCTCTCCTCATAGGGGTATCCTTCATCCCCCCTTTACCATTTTGGTGGCTCTTCTCTGTACCTTTTCTAACACCACAATATCCTTTATAAGATACGGAGACGAGAAATGCAAACAATATTCAAGGTGCGGTCGCACCATGGAACGATACAGAGGCATTACAATATCCTTTATTTCATTCTCCATTCCTTTCCTTATGATTCCTAGCATTTTATTTGCTTTCCTGGCTGCTGCTGCACACTGGGCAGAGGGTTTCAATGTGCTATCCACGATGACACCTAGATCTTTTTCCTGGGTGGTGGTTCCTAATATGCAACCTTGCATTGCGTAACCATAGTTTGGTTGTTCTTTCCTAGGTGCATAACAGTGCATTTGGGCACATTAAATTTCATCTGCCATTTCAACGTCTGGTCTTGCAGTTTATCAAGATCTTCTTGCAATTTTTCACGATCCTCTTGGGCTTTAACAAAATTGAATAATTTTGTGTCATCTGAAAATTTGATTACCTCTTTCCCATTTCCAGGTCATTTACAAATATGTTAAAAAGTAGCGGACCCAGCACAGATCCCAGGGGTACTCCACTATTCATCTTCCTCTACTGAGAAAATTAGGCTGAGTGGAGGGTCAGAGCCTCAGAGGGGATGTGTCTGCCAGAAAGTGTCCCTTGCTGCTTGGGTTTCATTTGTTTTTCTTTTCGTGCCATTTAGCCCTACACTCTGCTTTCTAACTTTTAACCAGTTTATGATCCACAATAGTACACTGCCTCCTATTTATTTTAACAATTTTCTATACCGCCTTATCCTTCAAATCAAAGCAGTTTACATTATGCAATTACTACAAACAGGTACTGGATATATTCCCTTGTCCCCAAAGGGCTCACAATCTATGTGTACCTGAGGCAACGGAGGGTTAAGTGGCTTGCCCAAGGCCACAAGGAGTGCCTATAGGACTAGGAACCCCAGTCCCTCTGGCCTGAGATTGCTGTCCTCAGGTGGGACTTGAACCTCTGGCCCTCCGGCCTGAGGTACCATGTCCTAACCACTAGGCCACCACTCCCTCCTATCCCATGACTTTTTAATTTCGCTAAGAGTCTCTCATGAGGGACCTTGTCAAAGGCTTTCTGAAAGTCCAGATACACTATATCAACCGACTCACCTTTGTCTACCTGTTTATTCACACCTTCAAAAAAAATAGGACAGATAAATAGGAGAAGACCTTCCTTGGCTAAAGCCATGTTGGCTGTCTCTCATTAAGCCATGACCATCTACATGTTGAGAAATATTGTTTTTTATAATTGTTTCTACCATTTTTCCTGGTACTGACGTCAGGCTCACCGGTCTGTAGTTTCCCGGATCACCCTTGGAACCCTTTTTAAAAACTGGCATTACATTGGCCATCCTCCAATCTTCAGGTATTGCAGATGATTTTAATGATAGTTCACAGATAGCAGGTCTGCAATTTCATATTTCAGTTCTTTCAACACCCTTGAATGTATACCATCCGGTCCAGGTGATTTGCTACTCTTCAGTTATCAAATAGTTGCAATACATCTTCCCTGTTTATCAATATTTCTTTCAATTCTTTTACGGCATCACCTTTAAATACCATTTCAGTCCTTGATAACATCCCTACATCTTCCTCAGTAAAGACCGAAGCAAAGAAGTCATTCAGTCTCTCTGCTATGGCCTTGTCCCCTCTTAATGCCCCTTTTACCAATCTATCATCTAATGTTCCAACTGACTCTCACAGATGTTTTGCTACAAATGTACTTGAAAAAAATCTTTATTATGCATCTTTGCTTCCACAGCAAGCTTCTTCTCAAATTCTCTCTTTGCCTGCCTTATCAATGCTTTGTATCTAACTTGTGCTTATGTTTCCAGTTTTCGTCATTTGGCTCCTTTTTCCATTTCCTGAAAGATGTTTGTTTTTTGGGGGGGTTTTGTTTTGTTTTGTTTTTAGCAACAGCAGCCTCTCTAACCTCACCTTTAAACCATGCTGGCAGCTTTTTGGACTTCCTTCCGCTTTTCTTAAAGCATGACATACAGCTGGGCTGGGCTTCCAAGATAGTATTTTTAAACACAACCCATGCTTGATGTAAATATTTAACATTTGCAACTGCTCTTTTTAGTTTTTTCTCAACTATTGTCCTCATTTTATCATAGTCTCCCTTTCGAAAGTTAAAAGGTAGTACTGTGGCTTTAATTGCCATCCTTCCTCCATTTATTAAACCAAACACGATCATGCTATGATCACTATTGCCAAGTGGCTCCAACACCCTTACCTCTTGCACCAGATCTTGTGTTCCACTAAGAACTAGGTCCAAAATGGCTTCCCCCCATTGTCAGTTTATGAACCAGCTGCTCCAAGAAGTAGTCATTCATTTCATCTAGAAACTTCATCTCTCTAGCATGTCCTGCCGTGACACTGATCCAGTCAATACCGGGGTAACTGAAACCACCCATTATTATTACTGAGCTGTAACATTTGTTAGCTTCCCTGATTTCTTTGAGCATATCATCCATTTGTTCATTCTGGCCAGGCGGTAGACAGTACACACCCCACTGCCACAGCTTTCCCCTTCCTCTTTTTACAAATAATTTCAATCTATAGAGATTCTACAGTGTATTTTGTTTCCTGCAAGACTTTAATCCTTTGTTACTCAATGTTCTCTCTAACAGAGTGCAACCTCTCCACCAATTTGATCTGCTCTATCATTCCGATATATTTTGTACCCAGATATCACAGTGTCCCACTGGCTGTCCTCCTTCCACCATGTCTCTGAGATACCAATCATATCTAAACTCTCATTTAGTGCTATATAATTTTAACTCTCCCATCTAATTTTTTAAGACTTTTGGAGGCTGTATTTTATTCATATTAATCTGGTTATCGGTAGGCAGGGGTAATTTGGAATCTTTAAGCTCTGTCTGCTCTATACTTAAGGGCATTTGGGTTACTTTTGTCTTTATTGAAACCTCTCTGTCAATATGCCCTAACTTCAATCTTTTGCTAGTATCCTTCAAGGATACATTGCTCCGAAACATGTGCCCTTGGGCGACTGTCGGCTTTCCCCTATTCCATTGCTCATGGAATTCTTTCCAAATTCTGTGCATGTATTATGTGCATAAATGTAGCTATGCTGTCTCTGTGCGAGTCTGATTTAAAACAGAGGTGAAAGTCAATTTGAATGGTACAGTACCCAAACATTCTGTTCATTTGGAAAGAATAAAATTAAATCCAGTATAAGAATATGTGAAAGCATTATTTATTTATTTAGCAGCTCTTTTATACTGCTGTATCTACAAGTCACATTAGATGTCACCGGCAAGAGAACTCAAAAGATGGTTTTTAATCACAGGGTTATCATTGTCTCACATATTAGGCAAACACATGTTGGTAGGTACCTACCATCAGGGCAAGCCCAATAGTTGGTTCAAGGGGTTGTCACCCTAGGCAAACCTTAAAAACTTTACACCCCTTCCCCAACCCCCGGCTGTCTAAATCTATTGTTTAGCTTTGAATACCCTATTGTTTGCCACATCCCAAAAGCCACCCAATGAGTTGTCGCCCTCGGCGACCACCTAGTTTGCCCGAAGGTTGGGACGGCCCTGCCTGCAATGGACCCTCATTTATTTCTCTTACCAACACCCTCCACCAGTGTTTCATTCACTTTTTTCATTCCCCCGAAGGGATGAGATCCTTCCTTCTATACATTTCACCAAATTGTTTACTGGTTTTGTCCTTAAAATGTAATATGTCTAAATTTGAAAAACTTATAGACTAGTGCAGTCAGTCAGTCACTTGGTATATGGCTCTTTGCCTTCATGAAATCAAGCTGCTTGGCTTAGAGTCTTACCTAATGTTTGCTGATTTCTTGCTCCACCAATAACCACACAAATTTCTGCTGGACCGTCTGCAGCTCCATCCTTCACGGTTTTGTTGGATTCTTTGGTCTCATCTTGCCACAACATTTCCTGGGCCTCTTCATCAGGAGCCTCTGTTTTTACCTTCACATCTTTACTTGCCATTACTTCCTTCCCCTTGGGAAAGCGAGGCCTAAGCGGCCTTCCACCTTCTGGCAAGCTCAATCTTTTGTCCAAAGTTTCCTGCTAGGAGAAAAAAATAAAAACATAAGTATTATCATATTAAAACTTGCCATCATGAAGCAAAACGGACACGAGTCCAAGGCTAGAGATATGAAATCCAAATTTTGTACAGAATGTTTAGGTCAGAAAGCATAGTTACTCACCTATAACGGGTGATCTCCGGAAACAGCGGGAATTTAGTCTTCACATATGGGTATCGTCGGTACTGACGGAGCCCGCGTGGGAATGCTCCCCAGCGTCCAATAGGAAAGCTTTTGGGAGCATCCTACAGCGCCTGCGTGTTGCCTTCCCGCCTTTCCAACTGTCCCTCTCCAGTTGAGTTTATAGCTGAGACAAAAGAGAGAGAGAGAGAGAGAAAGAGATACAACTCCTAGGGGAGGTGGGCGGGTTGTGAAGACTAAATTCCTGATGTTCCCGGAGATCACCTGTTACAGGTGAGTAACTATGCTATCTCCAGGAACAAGCAGGAATGTAGTCTTCACATATGGGGACTCCCTAGCTGCAGATACCAGGGAGATGGCCCCTGGAAGTTGTTAGGCCTTGTGAAAGGGCCATACTTCCCCCCCACGGATCTCTGGCATCCTACCAGGGACGGTGGGTAGGAGTTGATTAAGTCTGAAAAAGGTGTTGAAGAACAGCCTGGCCAAACAAGGCATCCCGGCGGGAGTCCTTGTCTAAGCAGTAGTGGGCTGTGAAGGTATGTATCGATGCCCAAGTAGCTGCTCGACAGATGTTGTCGATAGACAGAGTGAAGATGAGCCATTGAGGCTGCCATGGCTCTCACATTGTGAACTGTGACATGGCCTTCAAGAGGAAGGTTCCTACTCTCATAGGCAAAGGATATGCACTGAGAAATCCAGTTAGAAAGAGTTCTTTTGGAAACTGGAAGTCCCAAATGACTAGGATCAAAAGCAACAAAGAGTTGAGAAGATTTTCTATGTTGCTGTGTCCTTTGCAAGTAAAAGGCCAAAGCTCTTTTACAGTCCAAGGTATGAAGGTTCCTTTCTGCACTGGAGGCATGAGGCCTCGGAAAGAATACAGGAAGGTAAACCGCTTGGTTTAAATGGAAAGGCGAAACCACCTTTGGCATAAGGTGTGGATGAGTCCTAAGAACTACCTTATCATGGTGGAACCTTGTATTAGGAGGATCAGCCACTAACGCTTGCAATTCACTGATGCAACGTGTTGATGTGATTGCAATGAGGAAGATGACTTTACAAGAAAGGAATTTCAAAGATGTAGTGGCTAATGGTTCAAAGGGTGGTTTCATGAGCTGCCCGAGCACCAGATTTAAGTCCCATGCCACCGGTGGTGGCTTAATGGGAGGCTTTGTTGAAAGGCGGCCTCTCATAAATCTCGCTATGAGAGGATGAGAGGAAATAGGTTGTCCACTTAGAGGCTTGTAAGAAGCTGCAATAGCACTAAGATGGACTCTTACTGAATTTGTCTTGAGACCCGCATTTGACAAATGAAGGAGATACTCCAGTATCGATTCCAGAGGTATCGCAAGAGGGTTAAGACCCTTCTGCAAGCACCATATGGTAAGCCTTTTCCACTTAAAGGCATACGAGCATCTTGTGGAGGGTTTCCTAGAAGCATGAACGATATTCTTTACCTGTTGGGAAAGGTTAAGATCCTGAGGTTCTAGGCTTTCAGCAACCAGGCCCTGAGATACAGAGACTGGGGATTCGGATGCCAGAGCATCCCGTCATCTTGGGAGAGAAGATCTGGAGCGGATCCCAACTCCAGAGGCGGAGTTTGAGAGAGATGTAGGAGCAGAGGGTACCACGTTTGCCGTGGCCAACATGGAGCTATGAGGATCATATGACCTGTCTCTCTGAAGCTTGAATAGTGTTTTGGGGATGAGGGGAATGGGTGGGAAGGCATATAGGAAGTCCTGACCCTAGTGGAGGAGGAAGGTGTCCCTTGCCTGACAACATGGAGCCAGAATTCTGGAACAGAACCGGGGAAGTTTGGCATTCAGTGGACTTGTAAAGAGATCTATGTCCGGGGTTCCCCAAATCTGAAATATTTGGGCAACCTGGTCTGGGTGGAGAGACCATTTGTGTGGAAGCCGAACTCGATTGAGTTTGTCTGCCCAAGAGTTTTGGATGCCTGGAAGATACACCGCTAGGAGATGAATCTGATGCTCTCTGGAGAGGGCCCACAGTCTCAAAGCTTCGATGCATAGCGACAGAGAGCCTGTTCCGCCCTCCTTGTTCACATAGAACATAGCTACCTGATTATCCATTTGAACTAGGACTGTCTTGTAGCTGAGCTGGGTGTGAAATACTCGAAGAGCAAAGAAGATTGCTCTGAGTTCTAGGAGGTTGATGTGAAGACAGGCCTCCTGTGGAGTTCAGGTACCCTGGGTAGAGAGATCGTGCAGGTGGGCTCCCCATCCCACCTGTGATGCATCTGTTATTAGGGTGGCTTGGGATAGGGGCTGCTGGAAAGGAGATCCCACCAGAAGGTTTCTGGGTGATTGCCACCATTGGAGGGACGAAATAAGATGATTTGAGTTTGTTATTTTGTCCGACAGGCAGCCTGAAGCCTGTGTCCAGAGTGGATAAAGTCCACTGGGCTGCGAGCATAAGGAAACACATGCACGGTGGATGCCATGTGGCATTTCCCGAGCAGTGAGACAAGGCTTGAGCACTGCTTGGGAATCTAGTTGTACTATGCGCAGACAGCGGGGCTGCGGAAGGAAAGCCCTCGCCTGCCTGGTATCCAGATGAGCTCCTATGAACTCTAGGGACTGAGTGGCAGCAAGATTCATTTTGGGAGGTTTATGACCAGTCCCAAATACTGAAGGATTCGCATTGTGCGAAACGGAGCAGAGCTGGCTTCTGGCACTGCAGGGGCTCGAATGAGCCAGTTGTCTATGTAAGGGAAGACGAATATTCCCAGAGTGCGGAGAAATGCTGCTACCACAGCCATGCATTTTGTGAACACTCTTGGCGCAGAAGCCAGGCCAAAGGGAAGAACCTTGTATTGGTAGTGCTTTCCTTGAAACAGGAATCGGAGGAATCTCCTATGATTTGAATGGATGAGAATGTGAGTATAAGTAAACTTGAGATCTAGAGAACAAAGCCAATCCTGACTTTGAAGGTATGGCAGCAGAGTTCCTAGAGAGACCATTTTGAACTTCTCTCAGAACAAATATTTGTTCAATTCTCTGAGGTCTAAAATGGGTCTGTGTCCCCCTGTTTTCTTTGGAATAAGGAAATAGGGGGAGTAGAACCCTGTACCCTGACGAGGAATGGGTACTTCCTCTATTGCTCCTTGAGCAAGGAGCATTGTGACTTCTTGACCTAAGAGACTGTCGAGAGAGGTCTGAGAATTGAACTGTCTTACAACTGTAGGAGGGGGCATGCTGTGAAAATGAAGCTTGTACCCCCTCTCGTACAATGGACAGAGTCCAATTTTCTGCTGTTATTTGGTACCATCTGTGGGCAAAATGACATAACCTGCCTGGGATGGTCGAGGGTTCTGGACCGTTCAGAGGCAGGAAGGCAAAGTTCTCTAGGGAGGAGTCAAAACCCCTGAGGATGCTGAGCCTGCTGAGATGGCTGAGGTTTTGCAGCTTTTGACTTCTTTTGTTGTGTAGGTTGTTGCTGTTGTCCCTTTTGGGCAGTCTGACCTGAGTAAAGGAAGGATAAAACTTCTTTTTCTTATTGAAAAATGGTTTCTTAGGGGATTTTTTCTTTGCAGGATCGGCTGTAGATCTGGACAATCTAACCAAGGTGATACTGTCAGCATCTCTCTCATTAGCCTTCTCCTGCCAATTTTTGCCAAAGAGATTTTCTCCTGTGCAAGGAATGTTTCCTAATTTATCCTGTACCCAAATTTCCAAGTCCGATGCCTGAAGCCAGGCTATCCGACGTGCACCAATGGCAATAGCCGAGGTTCTGCTTATGCACTCAAAACAGTCAAAGGCTGCACGATTTACAAACTTGGAAACATCCTGGGCATGTTTGACTAGAGTAAGATAATCTTGCCTTTTGTCATCAGGAAGGCGGGGGCTCGTAAGCTCCAAGTCTCCTGTGACCTCTTTAAGGAACATTCCCATATACAAGATATAGGAACTGATCCTAGCTGAGAGCATGGAAACTTGGAAGCATCGACCCTCAAAGGCATCGAGAGTCCTACATTCACGACCTGGAGGATTGGATGCATGTCTCTTTGCACTTTTCATCCTTCTCATGGCTGATTCCACCACCACTGAATGGTGTAGTAATTGAGTTTTTTGAAAGCCAGGACAAGGTGGAACTTGATACATGGTATCAAGTCTTCGAGAATGAGGAGATGTGGTTAAAGGTGTTTCCCACATACTCAGCATAAGATCATGTAAAATCTCATGAATAGGCAGAGTAGCTGCCTCTTTGGGAGCCTTCGGGTATTGGAGAATTTCCAACTCCTTTGCCCGAGGCTCTTTTTTCAGGAGCTACTGTGATGGAAAGGCCTCGGGCCACATCACGGATAAAGTCCTAAAAGGACATATCCTCTGGCGGAGACATTCTGCGCTGAAGAGAAGAGGAATCCTCGGGGAGAAGTACTCTTGTATCGGCAGAGTCTTCGGAGTCTTCAGACTCAGAGGATTCAAAATATTTCCGATCCCGGTGATCGTGCAAAGCACGGTACCGGGTTGTTCTGTCGATGCCGGAGACATACGCATGACTCAATATGGGTGGCATACCCGCCGATGCTAATGCAGTCGGTACCGGTTCCGGTACCGGAATTGGTTGAGTTGTCTGAAGTGGTTTCAACGGTACCGAAGCCGTGAGAAGAGCCACTAGACTGCGTTTGATAGCAAGGAATCTCTGGTCTATCAACGCTGCCGATGCTTGGGTGTCAGTACCGGTAGAAGTGGCTGGAACCTCAGAGCATGGCGCCAGTAGTTCTGCCAATGTTGAGGCCTCGAGAACATCCTGGAGCCCCATTAGTGCTTTGGAAGCCGAAGCCTCCCGCCGGGGCAGTTTTGCCGGTGAAAATTCCTCAAGGGCAACGCCAGGGGCATCTCGATACTTAGAAGGAGATCTACCCTTTGAGGATCGGCTAGATTTATGTTTAGTTACCTGAGATCCATGGGAGGAAGATGAGGCACTGGAGGATGTCTGAGGGAAAAAGGATGCTAAGTTTAGCAGCTCGGTTCTGCCGGCCCCTTTTTGACATCATTCCACAGGAGTGGCACTCTGAAATAGAGTGGTCAGGACCTCAACATTTGAGACACCAATTATGGATGTCAGTGACAGAAATAGTACCGCCACATTTAGAATATTTATTAAAACCTAAAGTAGGTTTTTCCATTTTTAAGGAAAAAATTGGGCCTAGTGCCCAAAATGGCGCCTAGCACCAAGGAAAAAACGTTTCTAAAGTAAAACACCTCAGAAACTATAATTTATTTTTTTTTTAAAAGAAAGAAGAAAGAACCGGCGATACCAGTATAGTGAAGGAAGGCAGACGCGACCACAAAAACAAAGATTAAAGACAAAAGTTTTCCGCGGTGACAGGGTATGTGACCTGTCGGCTCTGCGGAAAACGAAGAACTGGAGAGGGACAGTTGGAAAGGCGGGAAGGCAGCACACAGGCACTGTGGGATGCTCCCAAAAGCTTTCCTATTGGACGCTGGAGAGCGTACCAGCGCAGGCTCCATCGGTACCGACGATACCCATATGTGAAGACTAAATTCCTGCTTGTTCCTGGAGATAAGGGATGCGCACAACTGCAGAGTATTTTATAAAAAGAATCACTAAATGGAGAGCCTTTGGTAAAATATACATAAGGCCACAGGAAAAGTGTGTGTATATGGCAGCCATTTAACTAAAACAAAAGCACGTTAAAAAAGACCAGTGTCATGTGAAGTAAGTAGCAGTGTCGCGTGGAGCTTTGTACGTGGAAGCACTTGCACATTTAAGTAGCAATGTCGCGTGGAGCTTTGTACGTGGATGCACTTGCACATGTAAGTAGCAATGTAAAGTGGAGTAAGTAGCAGTGTCGCGTGGAGCTTTGTACGTGGAAGCACTTGCACCTGTAAGTAGCAGTGTCACATGGAGCTTTGTACGTGGAAGCACTTGCACCTGTAAGTAGCAGTGTCGTGTGGAGCTTTGTACGTGGAAGCACTTGCACCTGTAAGTAGCAGTGTGATGTGGAGTAAGTAGCAGTGTCGTGTGGAGCTTTGTACGTGGAAGCACTTGCACCTGTAAGTAGCAGTGTCGTGTGAAGCTTTGTACGTGGAAGCACTTGCACCTGTAAGTAGCAGTGTCGTGTGGAGCTTTGTACGTGGAAGCACTTGCACCTGTAAGTAGCAGTGTCGTGTGGAGCTTTGTACGTGGAAGCACTTGCACATTTAAGTAGCAGTGTGATGTGGAGTAAGTAGCAGTGTCATGTGGAGTAAGTAGCAGTGTTGTGTGGAGCTTTGTACGTGGAAGCACTTGCACCTGTAAGTAGCAGTGTGATGTGGAGTAAGTAGCAGTGTCATGTGGAGTAAGTAGCAGTGTCGTGTGGAGTAAGTAGCAGTGTCGTGTGGAGCTTTGTACGTGGAAGCACTTGCACATTTAAGTAGCAGTGTCATGTGGAGTAAGTAGCAATGTCATGTGGAGCTTTGTACATGGAAGCACTTGCACATGTAAGTAGCAGATTTTGCAAAACTGAACAGCCAAGAGCAGCCAATTAAGGAGCTGAGCTCTGAAACACATTATGCAAGTTTTAAATTAAATAATCTGCTCATCCAGCTTTCCAAAAAGATGACAAACATACATAATCCTGCAACAAACAAATTTATAAATGATTTTTTTTTAAACAGTTGAGAGGTAAGCACAATTCCCCCCTCAATCACTCTTCCAAACCTAGGCCCAAACCAGAAATTAGCTACAGTTATGCATACTTTGGAGCAGGTATAATGCAGACAAGGAAATGTGTTTATATAGAGTATGTGTATTTTCATTGCAGAACATTCCTGCGCCTGTTCAGCTGAGTGTGCCTGGCTCAAATCCCGCTCCCTTGCGGACTTTCTACACTTTAAATTCATGCTTGTCTCTTTCCAATCAGCCATAGCACTTGCCAAACAAGACTATTATGTCTATCGGACTAACTCTCTTATCTCTGACCCACGCCGTCTCTTTAATACTCTCAACTCCCTCAAGGTGCCTCCGCCTCAGATCCCTCCCTCCCTTTCTGCCCAAACCTTAGCTATTTCCATGATAAAATCCACAAAATCACACTCCAATTCCACCACAAAGTTAGCTACTTTCCCTCCTCCCCTCCTTTCACTCCCAACTTTCTACCTCTAACTCTGCTACCTTTTCTATGATCTTTGAAGAGGAAACCACACACCTTCTTTCCTACTCCAAACAATCCTATTTCTACCCGTCTCCTAAGACCCATCTCCTCCAGTGTTGTCCCTTCCATCTCTTATATTCTCAATTTATTGCTCTCCACTGCAACTGTCTCTGTAACCTTCGAGTATGCTATAGTTACACCTCTCCTCAAGAAACCCTCACTAGATCCTACCTGTCCTATCAACCCATCTCCCTCCTCCCCTTCATTTCTAAGCTACCTGAATATATGGTTCACCGCCGTTACGTCAACTTTCTCTCCTCTCAAGCCCTCCTGGATCCTTTACAATCTAGCTTTCGTCTTTTACATTCTACTGAAACGGCTCTTGCCAAAGTTTCCAGTGACCTGTTCCTGGCAAAATCCAAGGGCCTTTACTCAATCCTCATACTTCTTGACCTTTCTGCTACTTTTGACCCTGCTGACCACAAACATCTCCTTGATACCTTGCCCTTGCTTGGTTTTAAGAGCTCTGTACTATCCTGGTTCTCTTCTTATCTTTCCCAATACTTTCAGTGTTTATTCTGGTGAATCCTATTCTGCTGCTATCCCACTCTCAGTTGGTATACTCCAAGGATCTGTCTTGGGTCCACTCCTTTTCTCTATATATATTCAATCCCTTGCTGCACTCATCTCTTCCCAAGGCTTTCAGTACCATCTTTATGCTGATGACTCAGATCTACCTCTCTACACCTGAAATCTCTCCGGGAATCCAGGCCTGGATCTCTGCCTGCCTTTCTGACATTGCTGCTTGGATGTCTCACTGCTAATTTCGGATCCAGACTCATCTGATCTCCTGGTTTCCTTACCATTCCCCCTAGACATATCCCATGTCTACAGCTACTGTGTTGTCTGTCTTAACTAGATTTTAAGTTCTGATGAGCAGGGACTGTCTCTTACATGTGTCTGTGCCATGCTGCATATGTCCTGTAGCGCTATACAAATGCTCAGTAGTAGTAGTAGTAGAACAAGCAACACATGTACAATTTTAAGATCCAACCCAACCACGTTGCCTGCAAACCTGTGCATGTTGACTGCATACATGCATAAGTAGCATGTATGCCTACTTACACATGCAAATGGATTTCTGACTCTCAGAAACCTTCTAAAATCATCCATATGGTCAAATCAGAGCTATAGCCTTAAATTCTTGCAACATCAAATCTGTCTTTAGAATTACACTGATCTAATTATGTTTGGCATAACTCATATCCATAGACAGCACTGAAATTCATTTTTCTCACTAAGAACAATCACATGTATTTTGTGATGAAAACTGACCACCGTAATTAATTTTATTGAGTGTTTAAAAAGCAAATTCAGTTCACAGGTGAAGTAAGCTAATTATTACATCCTCTTCTGTTGTTCTTTTTGATTTCTTGGGTCATGTTAGCAATGAAAGATTTAAGTCATAGCTTCCATTATGTATCAAAATAAACTGGACCAAAGCATTGCAGGATCCTTAACAGAGTTTGATGTAGACACCCTTAAGAAAACCTGATGTATATAAAACATGAACACAACACAAACTGAAGTATGCCTTTGGGAAGAGATTTATAATGCATGGGACATATCTATAATAAAATGAAAAATGCCCATTATTCAAAAAAAAAAACTTAAAAACTTCAGAAACAGAATATTAATAAAGAAACTCATAAAATTCAATGAGAAAGCATTACAGTTAGCAAACAAATAGATATGGCGCCTATTTCACACCCTTCTAGATTTTTCACATTCTGTTGTCTAAAAAAAATTCAAAATGCGTTAAGGTATGGCCTACAGAATGTTTTCTACATTTTCAATGTGAATGACAATTATAGAAACAGTCAATAAGTAAATATAAGAAGCCAAAAAGTGCTGATTACATAAGAACATAAGATATACCATACTGGGTCAGACCAAGGTCCATCAAGCCCAGTAGACATATCCCATAAGTCTAACACAATCCTCGACTCAGTACTTAGTACTGCAGAAGGGGCTTCCAACAGCCATGAGTCATTTAGAATTTACTTAAAAATACTTAAGATAGTGCCCAAATTCCATGTCCTGGTTCTGACCCTTACCTAATATCTGTTGATTTTTCGCTCCACCAAAAACCACACAAATTTCTCCTGGACCGTATGCAACTCCACCTTTCAATCTACAACAATGTTTCTGTATATAGTTAGCCATTGTTAAATGTATCATTTACCCCTCATATTCCTCCAAGTTTAATTCCCTGTTTCATATAAAAACTCGTTGCTGTATTTGTTCTATGTAAAACTTTCTGAATTAACGATAAGGCGATACAGAAAACCTGTTAAATAAATAAATAGTTTTGTTGGATGAAGTAGGATGGTATAGTTTTTGCCCATTCTTTCATAATAATGTATGCTTCTTAAGTTTTTTCGGAATCATTTGAACAGCAGAGTCCAAAGGATGAAGGCCGTTTAGGATGCACAGAGGTTGCTGGTTGTGGCTGCCTCCTTTCTCTCCAACATGGCCTTGTATTAGGCTGACTGAGATTTTGGTTTTCAGGAGGATCATACAAAAAACCTCTTCCTGCAGTAAGGTCTTTGATACAGAGGCAGTTGTTCACCTAGAGAAAGACAGACTCTGGGCCCACTGCAGGTGTAATGCAATACGATGATCTTTAATAGTATTCATAGTATCCAACGTTGTCACCAAAAGGCACATCCCCTGTGCATGGTGCATCTGCTAATTCAGTGTGAACATCCTCACATTAAACCAGACACCCAAAAACTTACAAGCAGCTTGAAGTAATGACCGACAAAAAAATTCTATATGACATGTCAAATACATCATAAACTGAGCAAATATGATACATTTGTTAACACATCTGTATTTTAAGTATTTCCTCTTGTTTTTGGAGATAAGAGCGTTAGATATGGTGATATTTTACTTGCTAAATAATGCCTTTTCCTTAAGTCCTGCTAGGTCAGTCCAGACAAGTGGGTTTTGTTCCCCTTCCAGCAAAGGTGGAGAGAAAAATGATAATTACACTTACCTGGTAATTGTAGTTCCTTGAGTGATGACAGTTCAGTCCTCTACTTCTGGGTTGTCAACCTCCTCCTGCAGCTTGGAGACTGGTATGTCAAAATCATGACATCACTGGATATAGCCTGCTGCTCTCTCTCACCCCCTTCCAGTGTGAACTATTAACAAAGCAGACTCAAAGGAGCAACAAATAAGTAGCTATAATTCAAACTACAACCTAACTGAGGTAAACTAGAACAGTATAACCACCTACATATAAGGCGTCTGACGCCCTGCACTGCCACCGAAAACATAAGACACCTGCTCATATCGAACGGATAATGAATTGACTTACCTGTAGTAACTGACTATGCGACACCCGGCTGTCCCCCTCCTGAAGAACCTCTGGGAGGGAATGAGGACTGAACTTTCGTCTCTCAAGGAACTACAATTACCAGGTACATGTAATTATCATTTCCTTATCATTCCTCCAGTTCAGTCCTCTACTTCTGGGATGTACCAGAGCAGTACTAATGGGAGGGACCCTTCCAGTCGGTGCACAACACTGCCGCCCCAAAGCAAGCATCATCCGCTGCTGCGACATCAAGACGGTAATGTTTACTGAACGTATGCAGGGACGACCAGGTAGCCGCTCTACAAATCTCACTCGGAGGAACCAAACCGTGCTCCGCCCAAGAAGCCGCTTGTGCTCTGGTGGAATGAGCCCGTAACCCATCCGGTACTGAGCGATCCTGAAGTAAGCGGAAGCAATCGTTTCTCGAATCCAACTGGCAATGGAAGCCTTTGACGCCGCCTCTCCCTTATGCCTGCCTCCAAACACAAACAGCCGATCCGACTTGTGAAAAGACTTCGTAAACCTCAAATACTGCCGCAACGTTCTCTTAACATCTAACTGATGCAAACTACGAACCCCAGAATTACCTTCTAAAGTACCCAGTACTGGCAAACACACTGACTAATTTAAGTGAAATGGAGATACCACCTTAGGTAAAAACGACGGCACTGTACGCAAGACCATCTTTTCTCTCAAGAAAGGCAAGAATGGTTCCCTAGAGGACAGAGCTTGCAACTCTGAAATGCGCCATGCAGAACAGATCGCCACCAGAAACACCGCTTTCAATGTCAGATCTTTCAATGACGCTAGATGCAAAGGCTCAAAAGGCAGCTTGGAAAGCGCAAACGTACCAAATTAAGATCCCAAGACGGAACCGTTACCTGCCGAGCAGGATGCAACCTAGCTACCGCCCTTAGAAAACGTAGCACATCCGCATGAGCTCCCAAGGCTAAACCTTGAATCTTGCCGCAATAACAGGCCAGCGCCGCTAACTGTACACGCAAAGAGCTAGCCGCTAAACCTTTATCAAAGCCATCTTGAAGAAAGTTTAAAATAGAAGGAACGGAGACCGTTGACGCCCAAATCTGACGTCTCGAGCACCAATCTTCAAAAATACGCCCGATCCGCACATACGCCAACGAAGTGGACCGCTTCCGTGCCCTCAGCAGCGTAGATATCACCGCAGCCGAGTAGCCCTTCTTCTTTAGCCGAGCCCTTTCAATGGCCATACCGTAAGCGAGAATAGATCCTCTTGGGGCATGAACAGGGGACATTGCCGCAGCAGGTCCAGCCTTGCCGGAAGCCGCCAGGGTAGACCGTCTAGGAGTCGCACCAGATCCGCGTACCATGGGCGCCTTGGCCAGTCGGGCGCCACCAGAAGCACTCTCCCCTGGTGAAGCTCTATGCTTTGAACTACGCGCCCTATCAACGTCCACGGCGGAAAAACGTAAAGAAGACCCAAGGTTGGCCACCGCTGCAACAGCGCGTCTATGCCTTCTGACATTCTCTCTCATCTCCTGCTGTAAAACCTTGTGACCTTCGCCGATTGAAAGGTCGCCATCAAGTCCATTATGGGTGGCTCCCAACAAACCACTATCTGCGCAAAGACGTCGGGATGTAACTCCCACTCCCCGGCGTCCACTCAAACTCTGCTGAGGAAATCCGCCATCACATTGTCTCTCCCCGCAATGTATGCCGCTGAAATTGCCGTCAACCGACTTTCCACCCAGGCGAACAGCAAATCAGACTCCTCCTCCATTGCTGCACTTCCCGTGCCGCCCTGACGATTGATGTAGGCTACCGTCGCGGAGTTGTCTGATAGAACCCGAACTGGACGCCCCACCACTAAATGCTCGAATGCCCGCAGCGCTCTCGCCACTGCACGCAATTCCAGCCAATTTATTGACCAAGCAGCCTCCAACTGGAACCAACACCCCTGCGCAAACTGGCCCTCACAGTGGGCTCCCCAGCCCGCGAGACTGGCATCCGTCATCAGAGGAATCCACTCCGGCTGCTCCAGGGGCATTCCGGCCGCTAACGCCGATGGGGCCAGCCACCACTGGAGCGACCGTCGCACCTGGAGCGGACACGGAAGCCACTTGCTCAACGGGTCCGCCTGATGAGACCAGCGGCGCAGCAATGCTCTCTGCAGCGGCCGCATATGCACTTTGGCCCACGGCACCGCCTCCAGAGTCGCCGCCATTGTTCCGAGTACGCGTAGATAGAACCACGCCTTAGGAGCTGGGATGGCTCTGAACCTGTGAACCAGACTGCGCAGGGCCTGCGCTCTCCTGACCAGCAAAAATACCTGCCTTTTGAGAGTATCGAACTGAACTCCCAGATATTCGAGAACCTGCGATGGCTGAAACCGGCTTTTGTCCGGATTGATCACCCAACTGAGGCTCTGCAAAAACTCCAACACTCTGTCACCTGCCTGCTCTCTGCCTTGGACTTCGCTCGAATCAACCAATCGTCGAGGTACGGATGCACCAAAATACCTTCCTTGCACAACGCCACCGCCACTACCACCATAATCTTGGTGAAAGTGCGCGGCGCCATCGCAAGACCGAAGGGCAACGCTTGGAACTGGTAGTGGCCCCAGGGCAAAGCGAATCTTAATAACCTCTGATGAGCCTCCTGGATGGGAATGTGCAAATAGGCCTCTGTAAGATCCAATGACGTCAGGAACTCTCCCTGACGGACCGCTACAATTACCGACCGTAACGTTTCCATACGAAAGTGAGGTACTCTCAGACAGCGACTCACCCCCTTGAGGTCTAATATAGGCCGCAGCGCTCCGCCTTTCTTTGGCACCATGAAATAAATGGAGTACTGACCCAAGCCGTACTCTGCCTTCAGAACCGCCACAACCGCCCCTAATTGCAACAGACACTCTAAGGTGCTGCGAACCGCTGCAGTTTTCTTTTGCCCCCTGCAAGGTGACATGACGAAGGAATCCCGCACGGGCCGCGCCAGTTCGAGGGCATAGCCCAGGCGAATTACCTCTAAAACCCACTGGTCGGAAGTGATGAGGGTCCAAGCGGCCAGAAACTCCCGGAGCCTCCCACCTATGGAAGTTTCTGCCACCAGGACCCGCCTCATCTCATTGGGGCTTACGAGTTGATGATGCGGAGCCCGAGGAGAAACCTCTATTCGCTCCTCGAAACCCCTGAAATCCTTGCCCCCGGGACGAAAATCTGCCCCTCTGGAAGGAGGACCCATACCGCGTCGATCGAAACCTCCGAAAGTCGCGAAACTGGCCCCTAAGAGTTTGACCGGCCTTTCCCTGTTTTGGTTTGTCCTCTGGTAGCCTACCAGCCTTGGACTCCCCCAGGTCCTTTACCAACTTATCCAAATCCTCTCCGAACAGCAGCTTCCCTTTGAACGGCAGCTTCCCGAGCCGGGACTTAGAAGAACCGTCCGCCGCCCAGTTACGCAACCACACCGATCTGCGAGCGGCTACTATGGACGCTGTGCTATTCACCAGCGCTCTGATCAAATCATAGTGCACGTCCACTAAATATGCCGCTCCGGACTCCACGCGCCCCAGCTCCTTGACCTCCTCGAGATCCAAGTGAGGAGAGTGACGTAAGCGCTGCACCCAGCACAGGCACGCCCGCGCCACCCAGGCACAACAGATGGACGCCTTCAAAGAGAGTCAGCCTCAAAGGTCTGCTTCAGGAGCCCGTCAACCCTACGGTCCTGCGCATCCTTCAAAGCTGCGCTGCCCTCTACCGGAATGGTAGTCTTTTTGGTCACTGCCGACACCACGGCGTCAACCCGCGGCGTCCGGAACCTGTCCTTATCCTTATCGGCTTGCGGATAAAGCCTATTCATCGTACGCACGCCTCTGAGTCCCGCTTCCGGCAAAGAAGCTCACATCCTGGAGATGAATGCATGGCTAGATAGATAGTGTCATCAAGAACGTTTTAGTTTCCTGAGCCGTGGGATGACTGACCAAGGACTGCAGAGCAAAGATGGCATTCAACTATCCAAGAAGGGTCAAAGCGTCTTCCGCAACAGACTAACTAACTTACTGAAGAGAGCTTTAAACTAGATTCACTGGGGATGGGTGAAGAATGCTCTTGGGTATGTAAAAGCTCTCGGGTAAGTAAAACATTAATGCCTCTGTAGAAACAAGTAAAAGGGGCAATATCTGGAAAGCAGTGTGTATAAATGTCTATATTATGGAAAATAAGATCCCAGACGTTGAGGCTTTATTGGAAGAGGCTGACATGGATTTAGTGGTGGTTACGGACAATTATGACTGGGATGTGATTATACCAGGCTATATTTTTATTCAGGAAGGACACAGTAGTAAAAAGGGGAGGAGGACAGGCACTATATGGAAAAAAAATTAAAGCTATAGAATTATAGGGCTTATAGGGAGAGAGGAGGCACTATGGATTAAACTAGAAAGAAGGAACAGGAAATCCATTTGCATTGGTGAGATATACAGATTTCCTTCATAGGGAGAAGAAGTTGACAGATTTAATAGAAGACATACACAGTATTTTATTTATTTATTTAACAGGTTGTTTTTTTATACGACTTTATCATTTCAGTCAGAGCTGTTTACATTGTAACAAACTTTGTATGTAGATTAAACAGGGGCATTGATAACTTGGACTTTTCCATTAAAGGAGAAGTGCTACTGGATAGGCAATTTCAATATGCCGGATGTCTATTGGAACATCCCTGCTGCAGTATCATCTAGAAGTAAGGAGATCCTGGTTTCTCTACAGGCACAACTAGTCAGGCAACTGGTAACAGAATCCACACTGGACCTGCAGCTTGCCAATGGGAAAGTGTTTCTGATGTTACAGTGGGAGATTTTCTCACATCCAGTGATCTCCAGATGGTGTGGTTCAGTATCAGGACTAGGGCTGATAAAATCTGTTCAAAAGCGGGAGACTTAAGAAAACTAACTTTGCCAAGATGGGCCAATACCTCAAGGAGTTGTTAGAGGAACGGGAACAGCTGGGGGGATGTAGAAGAACAGTGGGCAAAACTGAAAGCGGATATTTTAAAGGGCAACCAACCTTTTTCTTAGAAAGGAAAATAAAGGTAAAAGGAAAAGGCCGCCGCTATGGTTCTCAAAAGCAATGGGCAAAACTTAAAGGTGACATTTTACTTAACAGTTAATGTTTATGTTTATATTTATTAGATTTCTTGATATACCACTCCTTTCTTGAGTCCTGCAAGACCAGTCTAAACAAATGGGTTGTGCTCGCCTACCAGCAGATTGGTGGAGACAAACACAATGAAAAAGCCAGGTTTCAATGACATCACTCCCATGTCTCTATTTGCCTCAGCCACTAGAAATCCCTTCAATATTTCATCCAAAAGCACATTTAAGAAACATGGCAAGCCTCACACAACCTCAACCATAGGTAACAATGAGTGATCAACAGCAGAGAACTATGTACAGGACAGCATAAAGATGAGGTTGTCAGTATACGATGAACCTGCAAAAGTCTAGTATAAAAATCACAGTGCAACCAAGGGTACCACAGCAGCAGAACTGAGCAAATTCAGTTTCAGGGATGAGCCCTAAACTAGTCTAGCAGAACTCAAGGAAAGGACATTATTTGGTAAGTAAAATGTAATCTTCCATATCGCCGAACTAGACTAGTCCAGACAAGTGGGATGTACCAAAGCTACAACTCCACTGGGCAGGAAGAAGCCACAGCAGCTCACAAAACCAGTGAGCCAAGGGCCGTATTCGCCCATGCATTGACATCCAAGCAGTACTGCTTGACAAAAGTGGAAAGTGATGTCCATGTTGCTGCCTGACAGATGTCTGCAGGGGCTACTGAGTTTCGCTCCATCCATGAGAAACCATAGTTACTCACCTGTAACAGGTGATCTCTGGGAACAGCAGGAATAAGTCTTCACATATAGGTAAATGTCGGTACCGACGGAGCACCGCGGGAACGCTCCCCAGCTTCCCAAAAAGAAAGCCTTTGGGAGCATGCCCACACGCATGCGCGCTGCCTTCCCACCTATTCACTTCCCTCACATCAGTTGAGTTTGTAGCTAAGATCGAAAGAGGGAAGCAGACAAATTAGAAAGAGAGAGAAAAAGAGAGAGAGAGAACAACTCCTAGGGGAGGTGGGTGGGTTGTGAAGACTTATTCCTGCTGTTCCCGGAGATCACCTGTTACAGGTGAGTAACTATGCTATCTCCAGGAACAAGCAGGAATGAGTCTTCACATATGGGGACTCTCAAGCTAAAAGATGCCTAGAGGAGGCCCCAGCATGTTGCAAATCTAATGGATGGGCCATGCTTTCTCCCTAGAACCTCAGGCATCCAAAGGGATGGAGGGTAGGAGTTAAACTAAAAAGGGTGCTGTGGAACAGCTTGACTAAACAAGGTATCCGGGGAGGGGCCTTGTGTAGACAAAACTGTTAGGAAGTGAATGTCAAGTCCCAATTCTTGAAGTGGATCTTACCCAAAAGTATTGCGAAGGTATTCGTTGAGGCTGATATGGGTCTGTTATAAAGAGCTACCATATCATCCTCACAAGGAATTTGTTTACTGTGATAAGTACAGGAAATAAAATTTGCAATACAGGTAGATATAAGAAAACTTAATGGCTAGAATCAACCCCAGAAAAAACTGGGTAAGTTTTATATGAGGTTGGGACTTTGGAGGAAAGCTAAAGCTTCTGTAAGTCCAGAAACTAAAGGAAACTTTCTTTCCTTGGAGCAGGATAGTGCCCTAGGAAAGAAGTCTACTGTAAAAAGTGGTTACGGTAATAAAGGTCTCTCTCTATTTTACTAGAGAAGTTGGTTGTCCATTTAGAAATTGATGGTATGCTTTAACAGCATTAACCTGGACAGTAAACAATATTTTAGAGTCAGATTTTATAAGAGATTCGTGTGATAACAAGAAGGGTTAGACCTTCTTGAGAATATTCATTGAGAATCACTTATTAGTGAAAGTGTAAGAATGATATGCAAAGTTTCATGGAAACCAGTAGAATATTCTTACTTGAAGGAAAGGTCTAGATTTTAAAGCGTAGTCCTTGAAAACCCAGGTCTTGAGACGTACATGAAGGAGTGCAGAGAAGATCCCTAATCTTAAGTCAGAGGATCTGGGTCCTTCTATAACTTCATTGTAGCAGCTGGAAAGAAAGACGCAATGTAAGGGGATACCATATTTGCCTCTCTATGAGGGCAGTATGAGTATCATGCGCTCTTTGTTGATTATCAGCTTCAATTATCAGATAAGGACCGACTGCAGTGATCAGGAATGTATCCCTGATGTAAGAATTCCACTGGAGAAGTGAAACAACCTAGGGAGATGTGCAATTCCCTAAGCTTTCACGTCGTCTAGGCCCTGGTTCCCCTCCCTTAAAAGGAAATTTAAGGAAGATGGAAAGGATAGGAGAACCAGTCATGTAGAAACATGACTGGGTACATAAGAATATAAGAACATAAGATATGCCATACTGGGTCAGACCCAGGTCCATCAAGCCCAGTATCCTGTTTCTAACAGTGGCCAATCTAGGTCATACGTACCTATCAGTTTCCCCAAAAGACACAGGTTCCGCAATGCTTGTATTGGATCAAGCATTGATATCCTGGGTCCCTTCTTAATAATGGTTTATGGACCTTTCCTCCAGGAACTTGTCCAAACCTTTTTTTAAACCCAGCTACACTAACAGCCTTTACTACATCCTCCGGTAACAAATTCCAGAGTTTGATTACACGTTTAGTGAAGAAATATTTTCTTTTATTAGTTTTAAATAGTTTACCCTGTAGCTTCATTGCATGTCCCCTAGTCTTTCTATATTCTGATAATGTAAACAATCGATCTTCGTTTACCCAGTCCACTACGTTCATTAATTTATAGACTTCTATCATATCTCCCCTCAGCCGTCTCTTTTCCAGGTTAAAGAGCCCTAAACATTTTAGCCTTTCTTCATAGGAGTATCCTTCCACCCCCTTTACCATTTTGGTGGCTCTTCTCTGAACCTTTTCTAAAATCGCTATATCCTTTTTAAGATACGGCGACCAGAATTGCACACAATATTCAAGGTGCGGTCTCACCATGGAACGATATAGAGGCATTATAATACCTTTGTTTTATTTTCCATTCCTTTCCTTATGATACCTAGCATTCTATTTGCTCTCTTGGCTGCCGCTGCACACTGGGCTGAGGGTTTTAACATGCTATCCACAATGACGCCTAAATCTTTTTCCTGGGTGGTGGTTCCTAATGTGGAACCTTGCATCGTGTAACCATAGTGTGGGTTGTTCTTCCCTAAGTGCATAACTTTGCACTTGTCCACATTAAATTTCATCTGCCATTTTGATGCCCAGTCTTCCAATTTATCAAGATCCTCTTGCAATTTTCCACAATCCTCTTGGGTTTTAACAACTTTAAATAGTTTTGTGTCATCTGCAAATTTGATAACCTCACTCGTTATTCCACTTTCCAGCTCATTTATGAATATGTCAAAAAGCAGCAGACCCAGCACAGATCCCTGGGGTACACCACTATTCACTTTTCTCCATTGGTAAAATTGGCCATTTAGCCCAACCCTCTGCTTTCTATCTTTTAACCAGTTCTTGATCCACAGTAGTACACTGCCTCCTATCCCATGACTCTTTAGTTTTGCCAAAAGTCTCTGATGAGGGACCTTGTCAAAGGCTTTCTGAAAGTCCAGATACACTACATCAACCGACTCACCTTTGTCCACCTGTTTATTCACACTTTCAAAAAAACATAATAGATTAGTAAGACAAGATCTTCCTTGTCTAAAACCATGTTGGCCATCTCCCATTAGGCCATGACTATCTACATGCTGAGTAATTTTATTCTTTATGATAGTTTCTACCATTTTTCCCGGTACTGACGTGAGGCTCACCGGTCTGTAGTTTCCCGGATCACCTCTGGAACCCTTTTTAAAAATTGGCGTTACATTGGCGATCCTCCAATCTTCAGGTATTACAGATGATTTTAATGAAAATTCAGATTACTAATAGCAGGTCTGCAATCTCATATTTCGGTTCTTTCAACACCCTTGGATGTATACTATCCAGCCCAGGTGATTTGCTACTCTTCAGTTTATCTAATAGTTGTAATACATCTTCCCGATGTATTGATATTTCCTTCAATTCTTCCGCACCTTTAAATACCACTTCTGTCATGGGTAACATCCCTACATCTTCCTCAGTAAAGACCTAAGCAAAGAATTCATTCAGTCTCTCCGCTATCGCCTTGTCGCCTCTTACTGCCCCTTTAACTCCTCTATTATCTAATGGACCAACTGACTCTCTCACAGGTTTTTTGCTACAAATGTACTTGAAAAAAATCTTTATTTCGCGTTTTTGCTTCCGCAGCAAGCTTCTTTTCAAATTCTCCCTTTGCCTGCTTTATCAATACCTTGCATTTGACTAGCCAGTGCTTGTGCTGTTTCCAGGTTTCGTCGTTTGGCTCTTTCTTCCATTTCCTGAAAGATGCTTTTTTTTGGAAACAACAGCCTCTCTGACCTCCCCTTTAAACCATGCTGGCAGTTTTTTGGACTTCCTTCCACTTTTCTTAAAGCGTGGAATACAGCTAGTCTGGGCTTCCAAGATAGTATTTTTCAACACCCCCCCCCCCCCAAGCTTGTTTTAAGTCTTTAACCTTTGCAACTGCTCCTTTTAGTTTTTTCTTAACTATTTTCCTCATTTTATCATAGTCTCCCTTTTGAAAGTTAAAAGGTAGTACTGTGGATTTCCTTACTATCCCTCCTCCACTAATTAAATCAAAGGTGATCATGCTATGATCACTATTGCCAAGTGGCCCAACACCTTTATCTCTTGCACTAGATCTGTTGTTCCACTAAGGACTAGGTCTAATATGGCTTCCCCTCTGGTCGGTTCATGAACCAGCTGCTCCAAGAAGCAGTCATCTATGTCATCTAGGAACTTTATCTTCCTAGCATGTCCTGCCGTGACACTGACCCAGTCGATACCGGGGTAATTGAAATCACCCATTATTATTACTGCGCTATAACTTTTGTTAGCTTCCTTGATTTCTTTGAGCATTTCATCATCCATTTGTTCATTCTGGCCAGGCGGTCGATAGTACACCTCCACTGCCATCGCCTTCCCCTTTTTACATGTAATTTCAATCCATAGAGATTCTACAGCAAATTTTGTTTCCTGCAAAACTTTAATCCTTTCTGACTCAATGCCCTCTCTAACACAGAGCGCAACCCCTCCACCAATTTGATCAGCTCTATCATTACGATATAGTTTGTATCCAGGCATCACAGTGTCCCACTGGTTGTCCTCCTTCCACCATGTCTCTGATATCCCAATCATATCTAGCCTCTCATTTAGTGCTATATATTCTAACTCTCCCATCTTATTTTTTAGACTTCTAGCATTTGCATACAAGCATTTTAGAGACTATTTTATTCATATTAGTTTGGCTGTTGGTAGACATGGGTAATTTGGGATCTTTAAGCTCTGTCTGCTCCATACTCGAGGGCATTTGGGCTACTTTACTCTTTTTTGGAACCTCTCTGCTTTTGGTAGTATCCTTCAAGGATACATTCTTCCGAACCATCCACTCTTGGGCGACTGTCGGCTTTCCCCTATTATCTAGTTTAAAAGCTGCTCTATCTCCTTTTTAAAGGTTAATGCCAGCAGCCTGGTTCCATCCCGGTTAAGGTGAAGCCCATCCCTTCGGAAGAGCCTCTCCTTTCCCCAGAATGTTCCCCAGTTCCTAACAAATCCAAAACCCACATCTCTGCACCATTGTCTCATCCACGCATTGAGACTCCGGAGCTCTGCCTGCCTTTTGGGTCCTGCACGTGGAACGGGAATTATTTCGGAGAACGCTACCCTGGAAGTTCTGGATTTCAACTTCCTACCTAAAAGCCTAAATTTAGCATCCAGAACCTCCCTACCACATTTTCCTATGTCATTGGTACCGACATGTACCAAGACAGCAGACTCCTCCCCAGCACTATCTAAGACCTTATCTAGGTGGCGCGTGAGGTCCGCTACCTTCGCACCAGGCAGGCATGTTACCAGGCGATCCTCACATCCACCAGGCACCCAGCTATCTACATGCCTAATGATCGAATCACCAACTATAACGGCTGTCCTAACCCTTCCCTCATGGGCACATGGCCCTGGAGAAACTTCCTCAGTGCAAGAGGGTTTTACATCACCTGGAGAACAGGTCCTAGTTACAGGATCACTTCCTGCCACACCAGGGCGATGCTCTCCTGTCACATGACCTCTCTCCTCCATAGCAACAGGGATGCTGCCAGACTGGAGGTGGGACTTCAGGACTATATCCCTGTAGGTCTCGTCTATGTACCTCTCTGTCTTTCTTATGTTTTCCAAGTCTGCTACTCTAGCCTCTAGAGAACGGACTTGTTCCCTGAGAGCAAAGAGCTCCTTGCACCTAGTGCACATGTAAGACCTCTCACCAAAAGCTTCAACTGATGGTAGAGTCCATCAGTTGAAGCTTTTCTAACCACCTGGAAGCTACCTACCAGGGGTGAACTCTGACGCTTTCTGGCAAAGGCCCATAGTTGTAGAGCTTCATTGCATAGTTGCAGAGAGCATGTTGTAGGTTGCTTAGGTGAGACCTGGCTGTTTGATTGCCAGTGTGCAACCGAAAGTATTCTGTTCAAGTTGAAATAGAATTGAAAGAACAGGCTTCTTTACCTGCAATGATAAACTGTCCAAGTGGGTACTAGACCCTCTCTTGGGCAATTGTTATTAAGACAGCAGAAAAACCATCAGGTCCTATAGTCTACAGACAAAATTAAGAGTGGTAATACTAAAATTTTGTATAATAAGCAGTCTTAAAAAGAAGTATTTAAAAGATCGGCTCAAAGATACGCAGGCAGCGTAGATTAAGCAGAAACCCATGTGTGATATAGGGTTTCCTAAGCCTTTTGAGCTGACACTGCTCTGATGAACAGAATAACCCTGGTAGGGATTCCCAGAATGCTACTGTGCATTTGGTAACAACCATAGTGCAAAAAGAAACCCCAAGGGGGAAAACTCTGTATTGGAGAGACTTACTGGAGTAGGAATGGAAGAAATTCCTACAGCTTTAGTGAAAAAGCTCTCCAGTTGAATAATGTTCCCCTTGGAGACTAAATGTCCCAAATGAAAAGGACAGAAAACAATACAGAGTTTTGAGGACCCACAATTTGGTACGTCCTTGTAGATGAATAGTTATAGTTCTTTTGCAGTTTAAACTATGAGATCCTCTTACAGGTAACTGTAAAAAAAAGTGAAGGATATAGTTCACCTTGTTGCTAAGTTTCCTGCCACTCTCCCCCTTTTTTTTTTTTTTAAAAACAGGGGGAGTAGAAACTTGTTACCTTTAGAGCATGATTGTTCTCAATAGCTCTTGGAGCTAGGAGAGTGGATTACCTTTGTAATAAGAGATTCATGTCCAGAGATAAAGAGTTGACTCAGTCTGGATGAATCAAATTCAAATGCCTGTTTTGATAAAAAGGCAGGTTTATAGGTTCTGCATTTCATACAGAAAGAAGGAAAGACTAAGCAAATAAAATATCAGAAACCCTGCAGTTACTGGGTCTGCTGAACCTGTTGAGGTTTTGGTTTTCTTAGTCTGGTTTGATGTTGCCCTGTTTGGGAAACATCTGTGTGATGGGTAGAAGCTGGATAGAACCTTTTTCCCCTAGGGGAATAAATTCTTCTAGAAGATCTTTTAATAGCTGAGATAGAGGAAATTTTTCACAGTCCTATAACAGTAGGCTTATCAGTGTCTGACTTGCTTGAAATAGACAATCCTTGTTGAAGAGATTCTCTCCAGTACAAGGACTATTTCCCAGCTTTACTTGTACCCATTTATCCAAGTCTGAAGCTTGGAGCCAGGCAATACGTCATGCTCCTATGGCTATAGCAGATGTTCTGCTAATAGACTCAAAGCAATCCAAGGAGGCACGATTAAGGAATTTAGAGATATTTTGAGCATGTTTGACTAATAATAGTCTGCTCTTTTATGTTCTTGAAGAAAAGGGTTCAAAAGCTTTAAGTTCTTTGTAACCTCTTCAAGAGAGATTCCCATATAGAAAATATATGAGATAATTCTTGCTGAAAGCATGGATGCTTGGAAGCATCGATGCCCAAAAGCATCTAAGGTTCTAGACTCACGACCTGGCGGGTAAGAAGAATGCTTTTTTGCACTCTTAATGCGCCTCATTGCTGATTCTACTACTACAGAATGATGAGGAAGTTGAGTCTTTTGAAAACCTGGAGAAGGTGGCACTTTATACATAGTGTCAAGTCTTTGAGAATGTGGGGCTACCGTTAAGGGGGTTTCCCAAGCTCTTAATAATAGATCCTGTAAGATCTGATGTACAGGAAGCATAAACATCTCCTTTGAAGCCCAAGGGTATTGCAGAGTTCCTGAATCACTTGGTATAGACTCTTTCTGAGGTATAGAAAAAGCAAGTAGCTTTGCCATATCAAGCACAAAAGCTTGAAAGGAAATCTCTTCTGAGGGGTACCGTCCAAATTGAGGGGTAAAAGCTGGAACTGGTGAAAGTTCAGCTGTGGTACCCATGGATTCATCCCAGTCATCGGAATCGGAAGACTTGAAAGGATGAAGCACCGGATTGTCTTTAAAAAGATGTCTTCGGTACCGTTCAAGGTCGGTACCGAATCCACTATGCTTGAGAGAGATTCCAGGCTCGGCATCGAAGGAAGCCAGCCCATCAAAGGAGACATCGACGGTACTGGTAGCAGTGCCAATGTCGATACCGGCACGTGCACCGATGCCGATGGCAATGGCAGCACCGGTAGCGATGCCCATACCGGCATCGACACCGGCATTCGGGGAACGGTCTGCAGCAACTCTAGCGGTACCGAAGTAGCTGAGAGATTCGCTAGACCAAGTTCGATGGCGAGAAGTCTTTCATCCATCACCATAGTCGATACCGGGGTATCGGTGCCACTCGAAGCGGCCAGATCCACCGAGCATGGCATAGGTGTGTCCATGGAGGTAGAAACCTCGAGAACAAACTGAAGCCCCAATAATGCTTTGGAGCCTGAAGACTCCCGCCAGGACTGTATTACCATAATGTCCTCGAGGGCAACGCCAGAGGCATCTCAATGCTTAGAAGGAGATCTACCTCTTGAGAACTGGCTAGTCTTAACAGACTTTTGTTTGGTTACCTGACTGTGGGAGGAAGAAGAAATTCTGGTTGGTGACATCAGGCCTGATGTGAACCGGGTATCGAGTTGTACTCGATTTTGAAGAGTTCTTCTAGTTAAACTCCTGCAGGCGAAACACTCCATCGAGTAATGGTCAGAACCTAAACACTTTAGACACCAGTTATGAGTGTCTAATAATTTAGTTGTACTGCCACATTTTGAGCATTTCTTAAGGATAGTGGCTGGCTTTTCCATGAGGAAAGGATAGAGGCCTAGCGGCCAAAAAACTTCAGCATTAAGTAGGAACGAAAATATTCTTTAGTGAAAAAGGAAAGTTTTCAGTAAAAAGAAATTAAAGCAAAGAAAACAAATTCACAAGAAAACAAATCAGACACAGCCAAGTGCCTGATTAACATTAAACTAGCCTAAATTTCACTTCCGGTAGTAATTAAGCATCAGACAAAGAAGAAGAGGAAGAAGAAACCCTCTGTACCTGCCTTTCCTTCTCCAAGAGCCAACTTTCCAGATCAGTAGATAGCAAAAATACAAATTTATTTTGATCCAAGGTAATAATACATTTGCAAGGATAGCGGAGAAAAAAGGTGGCCCCAACGGCGACGATTCTATCTCTATAGGAAAGAAAAGACTTCCGACGAAGCTGGGTCACACGACACACATCAGGAAACATTGAAACCTTCCCTCCACTTTACTTGAATACTCCCCGTGATGTGGTCTGTTGTACTTGGGAATCTTTTTTGTTTAAAATTGTTTTTCTTGATTTTTATTACGTTTCTTTTTCTGATCTGTATTGTCAGAATGTTAAAAATTTTCAATAAAAATAATATTTAAAAAAAAAAGAAATTAAAGCACCGGCGGTACTGCTGGGCGTCGAACGAAGGCAGGCACGACCACAAAAAATAAAAATAAAAAAAGAAGAATTTTCCGTGGTGACAAGGACACGTCCTGTCGGCTCCGCAGAAAACAAAGAACTGATGTGAGGGAAGTGAATAGGCGGGAAGGCAGCGCGCATGCATGTGGGCATGCTCCCAAAGGCTTTCTTTTTGGGAAGCTGGGGAGCATTCCCGCGCAGGCTCCATCAGTACCAACGTTTACCCATATGTGAAGACTCATTCCTGCTTGTTACTGGAGATAGCTTGTGCTCAGGTAGAACTGGCTCGCAAACCCTCCAGAACTGGACAGTTCCGTAACAGATACGCTGAGGCAATAGCCTCCTTAATCCAGTGCCCCAAAATAGGCTTAGTTGTCGCCTAATCCTTCTGTGGAGGGTAGCCCTCACATGTCAGCCATCTCCTTTCAAGAGCCAAGCCATAAACAAGGTGGCAAATGGCTCTTCCAGGATGATCGGTCCCTGACACATTAGGCCCCAAGACAGAGGCAACCAAAGAGGCGGCGCCTGCAGGAGCCACATCAGGTTTCTGAATTATGCTCTCCTCAGCCAATACAGTGCCACCAGAACAATCCAGTCCAGGTGGCACTCTATACGCCAACTCACAAGCCCCACCATGGGCCATGGAGGAAACACGTACAGCTGGTGCAGATTTGGCCAAGGATGGGTCAGGGCATCGACGCCACCTGACTCCATTTCCATGTGATGACTGAAGCAGCAGCAAACTCTAGTATTGGAGCGGGTCACCATCAGATCCATTTTGGGGTGACCCCAAGGGCACAGAATCAACTGAGAACTCCCACTCTCCGAGATTCAGAGAGTACAGGCTGAAAAAGCCGGCCGAGGAAGCCTGCTTCCACATTGTCCACCCCAGCAATGTGCTGAGTCAACAAGCCTAGGAGGTTCTTCTCCACCTTAGCAAACAGGAGAGTCATCTCCAGAGCTACCTCTGTACCCCTCATGCAATCCGGCTGATTGATATAAGTTGTGGCATTGTCTGAAAACACTTGAACATACCAGCCCTCGATCAGAAGTCGAAAATGCAGAAAAACCAACTTGCTGGCCCTTGCCCCGAGGCGATTGATGAACTACACCATCTTCTCTGTGGTTCCAATGGCCCTAGACTAAATGGTATTGGCAACAGGCTTCCCAACCGCAGAAACTGGCATCCGTCAAAAGGAGGATCCAGGAGAAATCATTCAGTGGCATGCCCTTCTTCAGATGACAGGGCTGCTGCCATCACAGCAGGATGGACCACCATCAACTGGAGCAGGAGCCTGCGCTCAAACTCCTGAGAACTTGGGAACCACAGAGTCAACAAAGATTGCTGGAGCAGTCACATGTGAGCACGTGCACAAGGCACCATCTCTATGGGCGCTGCCATCATCCGAGGAGCTGAAAAGAATCCCAGATTCTGGGAGCCTGCTGCACACAGAACAGCGCCACAAAATCCAACAGACTGACATTGGCAGAAAAACTCTGCCCACTCGAGTCTCAAAACGTGCTCCCAGAAACTCCAGGATCTAGAAAGGCCACAGCTGGCTCTTTCCTAATTGATCACCCAGCCAAGGCTTTCTAAGAACGAGACAGATCCCTTGGTGCTGCAGCCCCAACCACCATCACCTGGGAAAACATCTTCAGGGAGGTGGAAAACCAGAAAGGGAGGGCAGCAAAATGATAGTGAGAGTCAAGAACGGCAACACACAGATATTTTGCTCTTCTGCCGGGATTGGGATATGAAAATATGCTTCAGCCAGATCCAGAAAAAACAAGAACTCCCCTCAGTGCATTGCTTGAATCGCAGAGCGCAAGGTCTTCCATCCATAAGCGCATGATGCACAAATGCTCGTCAAACCCCTGGAGGTCCAGAAAGGGCCGGAAGGAACCATACTTTTGGGTACTATGAAGTAGATGGAGTATCGTTCGGCAGGAAAGGCATCACCCCCTTTAGGTGCATCAACTTGTCCAAGATGATCTGCACGGCGGCATTCCAGGATAGAGCCAAATTGAATGGTCTCAAGCACCCAGCGATCCTTGGTAACCCGACCCCATTTCTGAAAGAAAAGGTGAAGCCTGCCTCCAACTGAAAGAACCAAGGAATAGGCCCTCAAACCTTCAATGCACAGCCCGAGCATCCTCCCCTGGGCCAATGCACTCCATGAAAGCACCGAGAACATGTCCTAAGCCCAGAAGCAGATGGGAAGAAAGGTTTTCCAGGCTGGAAATGACGAGAGTCCCAAGACCCTCAGGAATCCAGCCAGTGTGCCATCCATGGACAGGTGGAGGCTGACAAGAAGGAGCACCAGTCCACTTCACAGGCCTCTTAGACCCATCTTCCGGAAGACTGCAGATTTTGTCTTGCCCAGATCCTTTATCAGCTTCTACAAATGGCTCCAAACAGAAGCTTCTTCTTAAAAACCAGTTGGGTCAACCTGGCTTTGGAAGATGTGTCTGCTGCCAGTGCCGTAGCCAAATCTAATGCCGTCACACCGTCATCAGGGCAACATTCCTGGCCACCAAACATAACAGATCATACAAACACAAACAGCAGAGCATTCTCTCACTGTGCCCCCACTCTCTGGAACAATATCCCAGTTAGCTTAAGAGAGATAAAAGACCTCTCTTCTTTTAAAAAAAAAATTAAAACGCATCTATTCACTCAACACTTTGGGTCTATAACAGTCACTAGCACATAGCACATCCACCCTACTTAACTAGACTAAGAACCGCTCCCATCAGAATGCATCTCCATTGCCAACGCATGAACATTATACGTATATATAGTTAATTGTATTATTTAATTTGTTATAATGTTATTGCACATAGTTGAAAATGTTCCATGTAATTTGAATTTGTACTGTTTCATACAATGCATACTGTTCACTGAAAACATCAATTTATCTGCAGGAAAGAGTAGTTACTCACCTGTAACAGGTGTTCTCCAGGAGCAGCAGGAATCACTCCTCACATATGGGTGTCATCGGCGCCAATGAAGCCCCAGCGGAGCATTTCCCCAGCTTTCTAAGAAAGCCTTTGGGAATGCAGGCACGCATGCGCGGTTCCCTTCCCGCCTAAAGGTGCCATCTTACCTCAGTCAAATGACATAGCTAAGAACAGCACACAAAAATGAAAAATAAACTATGTACAACTGCAACTCCAAGAGGAGGAGGGAGGGTTGTGAGGATTGATTCCTGCTGCTCCAGGAGAACACCTGTTACAGGTAACTACTCTTTCTCCAGGACCAAGCAGGAAGTCAGTCCTCACATATGGGTGACTCCCAAGTTCTGGGCTACCGAGGAACCCAGGCTGAACAAGAGAACTCCCTCTAGTCTCAGCAGCAAAGAAAGGCTTTTCAAGGACACAACCTCCACCGGTAGCCCAACAGAGGGCAGGAGTTGCCTAAACCTCAAAGAGATTCCGGAGTACTGCCTGGACAAAAGCACTGTCCCTACAGGACTCCCTCTCCAGGCAGTAATGGGCCGCAAAAGTCTGGCTTGAAGACCAAATTGCAGCCCTGCAGATGTCTACCAAGGGCACAGAGCGGAGATGAGCCACTGAGGCAGCCATTGCCCTGACACGATGGGCCGTGACCCTACCCTGCAAAGGAAGGTCAGCCGCCTTGTAAGCCCAGGTGATACAGTCAGCCACCCAGATGGACAAGGTATGCTTGGACACAGCCAACCCCAACTTATTGGAGTCAAAGGAAACGAAGAGCTGAGTAGCCCTTCTATGCCCTTGCGTATGGTCAAGGTAGAACGATAAGGCCCTCCTACAGTCCAGGGTATGCAGGACTGCTTCAGCCTGGCTTGCGTGAGGCCTAGGGAAGAATGTTGGAAGAACCACCTCCTGGTTGAGGTGGAAAGAGGAGACAACCTTAGGGAGGAACTTTGGATGAGTCCTAAGGACTACCCTGTTCCTATAAATCCTGGTGTAAGGCCTATCACAGACCAGGGCCTGAAGCTCACTCACTCGCCTAGCCGAGGTAAGGGCTATCAGGAAGAGTGTCTTCCAGGAAAGGAAGCGGAGAGGACAAGTAGCCATCGGCTCAAAAGGTGGGCGAGTCAGTTGCTGCAAGACCACATTCAGCTCCCACTCAGGGGCAGGACGACGGATGGGAGGCTTGAGCAAAAGCAAGCCCCTGAGAAAGCGGGACACCAAGGAGTGACCAGACAGACAATGCCCCTCCACCAATGAGTGGTGAGTTGCTAGAGCTGAGAGGTGGACCCGAACAGAATTGGACTTAAGTCCCTGATTGGATAAGTGCAGTAAGTACTGAAGCACTAATGGCACAGTACAGGAGAAAGGATCCTCTGTACGTAGCTGACACCACACAGAAAACCTCTTCCATTTGAGAGCATAGGTTTTCCTAGTGGACTGTTTCCTAGAGGCTAGGACAGCCTCCTCAACTTCCTGAGGTAGGCCCCAGGGAGCTAAAACTACCCTTGCAGCCTCCAGGCCATCAAATTGAGAGCTTTGAGATTGGGGTGCAGAAGAGAACCCTGTTCCTGTGTGAGAAGGTCGGGTTGCAACCCCAGAGGTAGTGGAGGATCCACCGCCAGATGAAGCAGAAGAGGAAACCAAGGCTGTCTCGGCCACCTGGGAGCTACCAGCAGGACCGAGGCCTTGTCCTGAAGAATCTTGAACAGGGTTCGAGACACCAAGGGCGTGGGAGGAAACGCATAGAGGAGGCCCTGAGACCAAGATATCAGAAAAGCATCCGCTGCTATCCGCAGAGGATGTGGTTGCCTGGAGCAGAACTTTGGTAGTTGCATGTTCATTGGACTGGCAAAGAGATCTATCAAAGGGAGACCCCATTTCAGGAAGATCTTCTGAACCACTGAAGGATGCAGCTGCCACTCGTGGGGCTGCAAAATTCTGCTTAAACTGTCCACCAGGTAGTTGTCCTGGCCGGGAAGGTACACAGCCCTGAGAAGCATGCTGTCCTTGAGGGCAAATGAACAAAGGTCCTGAGCTTCCCGACAAAGGATCCGGGACCCAGTGCCGCCCTGTTTGTTCACATAAAACATGGCAACTTGGTTGTCTGTCTGAATCAGCACCGACTGGTGAGCCAAGGTAGGAGTAAAAGCCCTGAGAGCTAACCATAGCTCTGAGTTCGAGGAGACTGATCTGCTGTGCAGCTTCCCAGGGAGACCAGAGGCCCTGGGTGCACTTGCCCAGACAATGAGCTCCCCAGCCTTGCAGGGAGGAGTCGGTGGTCAGCACTACTGTGTACCCTGGAAGCTGAAAAGGCACCCCCCCCCCTTCAGTAGATTGTGTGGGTGCAGCCACCAGTTGAGGGAGTGCAGAAATGGTCTGGAAACCCTTATCCTGTCTCTGAGGCTGCCTGTAGCCTGTGACCACTGAGCCCGAAGGCACCACTGTGCAGGCTGCATATGGAACCTGGCATTGGGTGTCACATGAACTGTCAAAGCCATGTGGCCTAGAAGCCTCAGGCAGTCTGGCGGAGACCAGGGACCTGCTGAGAAACTGATTTGCCAAGGCCATCAACCTTTGGGCCCTGTCTGCTGGCAAGAAAGCCTTTGCCAGCAGAGAGTCTAGCCTTGCTCCTATGAACTCCAAGTTCTGGGAGGGGAGCAAAGTGGACTTTGTGAAGTTTATTACAAACCCCAGGCTTTGAAGAAGAGCAATAGTTCTGAGGGTGGCCTGTCTGGCCTCCTGGCACGTCTGACCCCCGATGAGCCAGTCGTCCAGATAAGGGAAGACAAAGATGCCCTGGTTTCTCAGGTAGACCGACACCACTGTTAGGCACTTTGTGAAGACTCTGGGGGTGGAGGTGAGGTCAAAAGGCAGCACTCTGTATTGATAGTGGTTTCCTCCCACAATGAACCTGAGGTACTTTCTGTGGTCTGGATGAATGAGGATGTGAGTGTACGCATCCTTTAGATCTAAAGAGCATAGCCAATCTCCCTGCTGGAGGTAGGGCAGAAGGGTTCCAAGAGTAAGCATCTTGAACTTTTCCTTCACTAGGAACTTGTTGAGGTTACTGAGGTCTAGAATGGGTCGAAGGCCACCGGTTCTTTTGGGCACCAGGAAATACCTGGAGTAGAATCCGTGACCTTGCAAGTGGGGAGGAGAGGCTGCGCTCAAGGAGTCAAAAGCCCCCACCCTGCTGAGTGGTAGCAGGGGCCTGAGGCTTGGGGGTCCTCTGCCTACGGGGCCCATTACCCTGGCCCTTGGCTTGCTGACCCTGGGGGGCAGCTTGGGCAGCCTGATATTGCGGGTACTGTTTGTAGGCAGTGCCCTTCCTCGGGTAAAAGGGCTTCTTACCCGAGCCCTTTTTTTTATGAGAAGGGGCAGAGGTCTTCCTCGACAGCCTTGTCCGTGTGAGGTGCTCGGTCACGAGCTGAGCGGCCTTCTCGGTCATGGGCTTGCCAAAAAGGTTTTCACCTCGGCAATGGACATTGACCAACTTGTCCTGAACCCATGGTTCGAGGTCCGATGACTGCAGCCATGCCTGGCGTCGAGCCGCGATGCCGGCTGCCGCAACTCGGGCCGAAGCCTAGAAGCCATTGTAGGCGGCGCGGGACATGAACTTCGAGCAGTCCCGAATCCCCAAGGACAAGGACTTAAATCTCTGCAAGGGTTCCCCGGAGAGACCAGCAGAGAAACCAGCCAACTCCTTGGCCAGATCCCGCAAGTACATGCCCATGTACAGCTGGGTAGGACTGGACACGGCAAGCAAGCATCGAGCCCTGGAAGCACTTTCTTCCGACGCCATCGAGGTTTCGTGCCTCCCTGCCAGGAGGCACCGCGGAGTGCATCTTCTGGCTCTTCAGACGATGCATGGCCGATTCCACAACCATAGAATGGTGTGGTAGCTGCGCCTTCTGAAAACCAGGGCTCTTCCAGAGTCGATAGATCGAATCGACTCGCTTGCTAAGAACCAGCGCCAAGGCCGGTGCCTCCCACATACAGAAGAGGAGCCGTTCCAGCATCGGAGGAACTGGGACAGTAAAGGCCTCCTTCCGAGGAGAATCATACTGTACCGCCTCGAGCTCTTCAGCTCGAGGCTCTTCCTCGGGGTCCGCCGGAATAGCCAAGGCAGTGGCCATATCACAGACGAACTCCAAGAACCAGGTGTCCTCTGTGGGGGACCTACTCCGGAGCTCAGACTGCGGTGAGTCCGAAGGGACACACAGAGTCTTGAAGGTATCAGGAGACTCCTCGTCCTCCGTCTCCCAAGCCGACTCATCCGAGGAAGAGTCGGGGTCCAACCCCACGGGGACCTGCGCATCCACCTAGCGAATGCCAAACTACTCAATGTACTTCTCAAGGAGAGCGGAGATCTTCTTACACACCCTTAACCCTTTAGGCAGGGGACTCGGGAGAGTCCCACTGCAATATGGGATCATATCCTTGATCACATCTGGAAATGTAAGACACTAGTGGATTTTTGCACCCTTTGAAGCAGCACATGTACCTTTGGCTCCTGCTCAGTGCCACAAGAATACACAAGTTCACAGCGGATGAGACTTTGGCAATCAACGCAGCCAGCTCCTCCTTCAGTAAAGCATAATTACTCACCTGTAACAGGTGATCTCCGGGAACAGCAGGAATTTAGTCTTCACATATGGGTATCGTCGGTACCGACGGAGCCTGCGCGGGAACGCTCCCCAGCGTCCAATTAGAAAGCTTTTGGGAGCATCCCACAGCGCCTGCGTGCTGCCTTCCCGCCTTTCCCAACTGCCTCTCTCCAGATGAGATTAAAGCTGAGACAAAGAGAGAGAGAAGGAAAGAGAAAGAGATAGAGAGATACAACTCCTAGGGGAGGTGGGTGGGTTGTGAAGACTAAATTCCTGCTGTTCCCGGAGATCCTGCTAAAGGTGAGTAACTATGCTATCTCCAGGAACAAGCAGGAATGTAGTCTTCACATATGGGGACTCCCTAGCTTTAGACGCCAGGGAGAGACCCCAGAAGCTGTGTGTCCCTGTGAAAGGGCTCCACTTCCGCCCATCCGACCAGGGATGGTGGGTAGGAGTTGATAAGGTATGGAACAGGTGTTGAAGAACAGCCTGACCAAAGAAGGCGTCCCGGCGGGAGTCCTTGTCCAAGCAGTAATGGGCTGTGAAGGTATGAACCGAGGCCCAAGTGGCTGCTCGACAGATGTCGTCGATAGACACAGAGTGCAGATGAGCCATTGAAGCCGCCATGGCTCTCACATTGTGAGCTGTGACATGGTCCTCTAGAGAAAGATTCTTACTCTGATAGGCAAATGAAATGCACTAAACAATCCAGTTGGACAATGTTCTCTTGGAGACTGGAAGTCCCAAATGAGAAGGATCAAAAGCAACAGAGTTGAGAGGACTTTCAATGTTGCTGTGTTCTTTGTAAGTAAAAGGCTAAAGCTCTTTTACAGTCCAAAGTATGAAGATTCCTTTCTGCATTTGATGCATGAGGCTTTGGAAAAAACACAGGCAGGTAGACCGCTTGGTTTAGATGAAAAGGCGAGACCACCTTTGGCATAAAGTGTGGATGAGTCATAAGGACTACCTTGTCATGATGGAACCTTGTATAACGTGGATCAGCCACTAGTGCCTGCAACTCAATGATGCGACGTGCTGATGTGATTGCAATGAGAAAGATAATCTTCCAAGAAAGGAATTTCAATGAGGTAGTAGCTAAGGGTTCGAAAGGTGGCTTCATGAGCTGACCAAGAGCCAGGTTTAAGTCCCATGCCACCAGTGGTGGCCTAATGGGAGGCTTAGTTAGAAGAAGGCCTCTCATAAATCTTGCTATAAGAGGATGGGAGGAAATAGGTTGTCCATTTAGAGGCTTGAAAGAAGCTGCAATAGCACTCAACTGGACTCTTACTGAGTTAGTCTTAAGTCCTGCATTGGATAAATGAAGGAGATACTCCAGTAATGATTCCAGAGGTATCGCAAGGGGGTTAAGACCCTTCTGCGAACACCATATGGTAAACCTTTTCCACTTGAAAGCATAAGAGCGTCTTGTGGAAGGCTTCCTGGAAGCATAAATGATATCCTTTACTTGCTGAGGGAGGTTAAGATCATGGAGATCTAGGCCTTTAGCAACCAAGCCCTGAGATGCAGAGAGTGGGGATTGGGATGCCTTAACATTCCGTCCTCCTGAGACAGGAGATCTGGATCAGACCCTAACTCCAGAGAGGGAGATGTAGAAGCAGAGGGTACCACACTTGCCGTGGCCAATGTGGAGCTATGAAAATCATACGGCCTCTGTCTCTCTGAAGCTTGAACAGGGTTTTGGGAATTAGGGGAATGGGTGGAAAGGCATACAGGAAGTCTTGACCCCAAGTGAAGGAGGAAAGCAGCCCTGGCCTGAGAGCCCTCAGCCAGAATTCTGGAACAGAACCGGGGAAGTTTGGCATTCAACGGACTTGCAAAGATGTCTATGTCCGGGGTTCCCCAAATTTGAAAAGTCTTGGCCACCTGGTCTGCATGTAGAGACCATTTGTGTAGAAGCAGAACTCGACTGAGTCTGTCTGCCCAAGAGTTTTGTATGCCTGGAAGATAAACTGCCAGGAGATTAATCTGATGCTCTCTGGCGTGGGCCCATAGTCGCAAAGCTTCGTTGCAAAGCTACAGAGAGCCTGTTCCCCCCTGCTTGTTCACGTAGAACATGGCTACTTGATTGTCCGTATGAATGAGGACCGTCTTGTAGCTGAGCAGGGTATGGAACACTTGAAGAGCAAGGAAGATTGCTCTGATCTCTAAGAGACTGATATGTAGATGAGTCTCCTGTGGAGTCCAAGTGCCTTGGGTGGAGAGATCTTGTAGATGAGCTCCCCAACCCATTGGTGAAGCATCTGTTGTGATAGTTGCTTGGGGTAAAGGCTGTTGAAATGGGGACCCCACCAACAGGTTTTGAGTGGACTACCACCATTGGAGGGACAAAATAAGGCGATTTGTGTTTGCTATTTTGTCTAACAGGCACCCTGATGACTGGGCCCATTGAGTGGATAAAGTCCATTGGGCTGCTCTCATATGGAGGCGAGAATAAGGAACCACATGCACAGTAGATGCCATGTGGCCTAGTAGTTGTAACATTTCTCGAGCAGTGAGATGAGGCTTTGACACTGCCTGAGAAGCTAACTGCACCATGCGAAGGCAACGTGTCTGGGGAAGGTAGGCTCTTGCTCTTCTGGTATCCAGTAAAGCTCCTATGAACTCTAGAGGCTGAGTGGGAGTTAGAGTGGATTTTGGGATGTTTATGACCAGACCCAAATACTGAAGGATACGCATTGTGCAAGCTAGAGAAATCCTGGCCTCTGACTCTGATGGGGCTCGAATGAGCCAGTCGTCTAAGTAGAGGAAGACGAATATTCCTAGAGTGCGGAGAAATACTGCTACTGAGCTTAGCAGCTCGATTTTGTCGAACCCTCTTGGACATCATGGCACAAGCCATACAGTCGGAGATGGAGTGGTCAGGACCTAAACATTTGAGACACCACTCATGGGTGTCAGTGACGGAGATGGTACCGCCACACTTGGTGCACTTTTTGAAACCCGAAGCGGGTTTTTCCATAGTGGAGGAAATTTTGGGCCTAAGGCCCAAAATGGTGCGCACCTGGAAAAGAAACGTTTGTAAAAAAAAAAAAAAATACTATATATTTTTTTCTTTTAAAGAAAGAAAGAACCGGCGGTACCGGTATAGCATCGAGGAAGGCAGACGCGACACACAAAAAAGAAGGGAATAAGGAAACTTTTTCTGCGGTGACAGGAACAACGCCCTTCTGGCTCCGCGGAAAACGAAGAACTGGAGAGAGGCAGTTGGGAAAGGCGGGAAGGCAGCACGCAGGCGCTGTGAGATGCTCCCAAAAGCTTTCAAATTGGATGCTGGGGAGCGTTCCCGCACAGGCTTCGTCGGGACCGACGATACCCATATGCGAAGACTACATTCCTGCTTGTTCCTGGAGATTAGGTGAATCACACTAGCCTCCTCACAATCTTCTGAAGGCAGAGTACTTCTACATCCACATCAGAGCCGAGTACCGAGCCATCTGAATCCAAGACAGTCAAAATCTCAGAGTTGTTTCCCATCTCAATGGGGCGCCCCACTCCGGGGATGCTTAGTAAAAAGCAATTCAACAGGGCTTCCACTCTCCACCTGCCCCACAAGAGACTGTGCCCGGGGGCACCCAGAAGCCAGAGGGTCTGTATTTCAATGCCAGGACCAGACTTGCTGCAAAAAAAGAAAATAATTTTGGTGAGGATAATCTGGCATCCAGAAGCTCTCCTCTATGAAATAGCCCCCCCAACACCAGGGGACACAGCTGCCACAAATCCCCTAGAGCACGATGAGCAGCTCACAACACAATCGCCGGATCCTCCAGATGGCTGGATAGCCTTACCCAATAGCGCTATAGCTATTCTTATGCTAAAAGAACGCACATTGTAGCCACTTGGGCGGAACATCCATTAGGGATCATGCAACTACCAGGTGCACATTAGGTAAAAATGCTAACACATACAGAAACAGCGGGAAAACCCCCACATGGCACCAATGGTCATCAGTGGTCCGCTCCAAATTGCATCCCAGACAGAACAGGAGCTCTCAACAAGGACAGTGATGATATCAAGCCTTGGTACTCATCCCCTAAGAGCCCCAGGCCGCAACTCTGTGCCGGGCACAGCTCTACTCCCCAGGAACTGTTTCTATAGCTTACAGCACTACATTTAAGGTGGCAGGCTGGCAGGCAGATCCCTCAGAGCCTTCTGCAGTCTTCAGGAGAGAGCAGGGGGGATAGAGGAGGAGGGAGGGGGCGATGAGGTTGTGTGAGGCAGCTGTACGAGATCCTTCCAATTTCTGGCTGCTCAATAGGCTCTTATCCAGGGTAAGAACATGGAGTTGAACCAATTTTCCCTCCTTTTATGGCTACTAACAAGACCGAAGTCTAGTGCAGCCTTGCATGTCATGCACTAGTGAGAAATCAACCTGCATTGGTTCACAAATGTTTCAAAATCAATCTTTTCCTCTCAAATCCATAGAATATTCTTCAGAGGAGAAAATGCATCCACCCTCTGCTGAGGACAAAGAAATACTAAAGGCACCTCTGGTGGCTGGGGTGAATAGAGGCATGGGAGTGATGTCATTGAAACCTGGACTTTTCATTGATTCTGTGTCTCCACCAATCTGCTGCTAAAGGAACACAACATACTGGTCTAGCAGGACGATATAGAAGGTGATATTTTAAGGGCAACATACTTTTCTCCAGGAACAAGCAGGAAGTCAGTCATCACTTAGGGGTGACGTTGGCACCGATGGAGCCCACACGGAGCAATTCCCCAGCTTTCAAAGAAAGCCACTGGGATTGCTGCCACACATGTGTAGTCCTCTTCCCGCCCCAGGGTGCCATCTTGCTCAGCCTCCCTTTTCCCACGGAGTCCTTCAGACACACGTCCTTGTCCCTCGGAAAAAGTTTTTTCCCTTCTGGCCCTACGGCCTTTTTTCCAGTTGCACCAGTCCTCATCTGTCCTACTCGACGCCCCTGCCCCGGATGTGAGCTAGGGATTCCCTTATTCTACTTTGTTCTTTCTTGCTTCGGGCCCTTTTTCGCACCCTTGTTCCAACTGCTGGCCTCAAGGATATTCGACCTCGCAGGGGCTCTTTTTGCCCCCCATGGCCACCAGCTTCAAAAAATGTGACAGATGCTCCAAGAATATGTCGCTCACAGACACCTACGATTGTTGTCTGCGGTGTCTAGAGGCTGACCACAAACTGGAGCTCTGTTCGCTCTAAGAAAATGTCCGCTAAGGCCTTGCTAAGCCGTAAGCATAAGTCAGATGTCATTTTCCATAAGGCAGCCCCGGGGTCCCTAGTGGCGCCCCACTCCACCGATCCACCACTTGCGAGGTCCACTGCGGTGACTCCACATCCCAGGCGTCACGCCGACCATGGTTTGCCCGAGGTGAAAAAGCGAAAGACGACCTCAAAGTCACTGTTGGGGGCTCCGTATAAGTGTGAGCTGTCTCGCGCTTGTTCCCTCAGCCCTCCCCGGCATTCCTGAGAGTCAGACAAGGAGCGGCCTCATAAGGTACCTTGTACAGATACAAAGGCCTCCGACGATGGCGCCCAGTCTCTGGAGGACCGTACCAGTGAGGACCCCCTCTCCTCCTCCATGCCAGACCCGGTAACCCCGGTGTCGGCATCACATGGACCCACTCCTGAGTGGGCATCCCGTATGCTGGCACTAAACGCAACGTTTCTGCCTTCCTAGCTGCCCAGCAAGCGCTTCTGCCCAGTATGGCTGGCTCGTGCCTCGAGACAGAGTGTCCCTCGACTGTGGCCCAAAAAACTGCATTGGAAACCCCCCCAAGAGCCACTGGCCTAGTGAGGGTCCTCGGCACCGGTCTCCCTTGCTTTCCATTCCTCAGGGGCGAGATCTTCCAGACACAGTGCCTCAGGCTCCAAGTGGGCCTCAGCCATCGGGCATGATGATCAGCCCAACTCAGATTCCTTCTTGGACCTCTCAAGCTGGGAATCGGATGGAGACACCTCCCCTGAAACCCGCGCACATAGGGACCTTCCTTCTGACCCGTCCCCACCCGCCTCGCAAAGGCAGTCACCTCCCAAAGATACCTCATTCCTGGTATTCATACGGGATATGGCTCGGGCCCTCAAATCTGCACACACAGACCGAGGAAGAGCCGAGGGCAGAGGAACTCAACATCTTGCAATATGAGTCTCCCCCTAGGGAGTCTCTCATGGTCCCTGTGCCGTCCATCCTGATCTGGCTGCTCCTCCGCATGTGGGAAGCACCTGCCTCGATACCCGATTCGATGCTATGTAAACAGTCCAGCGCAGCCCTGAGTTTCGAAAGACCCAACTTCCTCATACCTCTATGGTAGTGGAATCCATGATGTGAAAGCAGAAGAGCTTGAAGTCGCACTCATCAGTCCAGCCTGGTAGAGAATCCTGTGCCCTCGACGCCTTCGAGCATAAGGCTTACCAGGGATCCATGCTAGCATGCCGCATCCAGGTATACCGACTGTATATGGGTATGTTCCTTTGTGACCTCGCTAAAGAATTCGGCAGTTCCTCAGCGGGCCTCGGAGGTGAACACCTTCTCAGATTTCAGACACTCCTGAGATCGGTCACGTATCGCTCAAAATACCTTTCCCGTGCCGCACTTGACGGGTTCGAGTCTTCCACCCGAGTGGAAGCGGCTGGCATCGGAGCCCGGCGCCAAACATGGCTTCAGTCCTCAGAACTAGAACAGTGGGTCCAGGAGAAACTCTTGGATGTTCCCTGCCTCGGCAAACAACTGTTCAGCAAGCCCATGGAGGATAAGGCAGCCAAGATTGATTCTGAGTTTGTGACCAGCACCAGTCTCTCTCAAAAAACCTCCTCTTTCCCCGAAGAAATAACACAGTAAGAAACCCTTCTTCCAGAGGAAGGGGCTCCCTTACCGGGGATACCCAACCTATCTGCCTGCCCCTACGCTGACACCCAGTGGCCAGTACAAAGGGAAAGCTCAGGGTCACTGGAAACCTAAGGCGCCCAAGACCCAAACGCCAGCGCCACCCCAGCCAGCCCTTGGGTTTTGATGCCAAATGCATAGCCTCTCGCCCCCCCCCCCCCCCCGGCAGCATCCCCGCTGGTGGGAGGACGTCTCTTCCTTTTTGCCCCCAAGTGGGAAGCCATCACAGACACCTGGGTCCTTTCCATGTAATCCGGGACGGTTATCATCTTCATCTGGACAGACTTACTCCTCGCTTCTCCCCAGGGGAGCATTTTCGGCTTTCCTCACACCAGACTTGCTTACAGCAAGAATTGCACAACCTCCTTGGTCAACAGGCGGTTGAAAGTTCCCGCAGCACCTTCAAGGTCGGGGGTTTTACTCTCGTTACTTCCTCGTTCCAAAGAGAATGGGGGGCCTGCGCCTCATCCTTGATCTTAGGAACCTGAACAAATTCCTGGTGCGGGAGAGATTCACGATGATATCGCTTGGCGTATTGCTGTCCTACCTATGGAAGAGCGATTGGCTATCCTGCTTGAATCTCAGGGCCGCTTATGTTCACACCCCTGTCATCCACAAGCACAGCAAGTACCTGCGTTTCAGGGTGCAAGAGGATCACTTCCAGTACAGAGTGCTCCCCTTCGGGCTCACGTCTGCCCGAGTCTTCACAAAATGCCTGTCAGTGGCCGTAGCCCACCTCCAGCTGCAGGGCATATCCATCCACCCTTACCCTAGACGATTGGCACATCACGAGTGTATCAGCAGAGTAGGCTCGCCTCGCGGCGTCACGCATAGTCTGCCTCCTCGAGCGCCTCGGTTCCCTAATCAATTACTCCAAGTCCATACTCGAACTGGTGCAGACACTGGAGTTCACTGGCACTCTGCTCGACACGGAACGAGCGACCGACCGCCTTCCTCCCTTGAGCACAACCGCCTCCGCGCTCTGGCTGCTGAGCTCCAAAGCTGGTCCAGGGTCTCGGCATGGGCAATGCTGCGCTTTCTAGGGCACATGGCCTTGACGGTGCATGTTCATCCCCCACGCTCGCATGCATAGGCAAGTGGCCCAATGGTGCCTCAGTGCGCAATGGTCTCAAGCCACGAGCTGGCTCCAGGACCCCGTCTGTCTCCAGCAGCCTATCCAGTTCCCTGGATTGGTGGTAGAATCCCCAGAGCATTCTTCAGGGCATACCCTTCCAGACTCTGGAACATGAGCTCGCCTTGATGACGGATACCTCGCTGTCGGGCTGTGGAACCCACTGAGACAACTTCCGTACCCAGGGATGGTGGTCACCAGAGGAATCTTGGCAGCAGATCAACCTGCTCGAACTTCGAGTGGTCCGGTTGGCACTGAAAGTCTTTGAGCATCACTTACGAGGCAAGTCAGTGCTCATGCAGACCGACAACAAGGTTGCGATGTTCTACATAAACAAGGAAGGAGGTACAGGCTCCAACCTCCTCTGTCAGGAGGCAGTCCTCATCTGCTCCTTCGCCATTTGCAGAGGCATGACTCTAACAGCTGTCTACTTCGCGGGCCAAGACAATGTCCTTGCGGACAGGCTCAGCAGGCTTCTCTGCCTGCATGAGTGGCGCCTGAATCCAGAGGTGGTTCTCCACCTATTTCATCGCTGGGGGACTCCGTCCATAGACCTGTTCACCAGTCCGGCAAACACAGCTTCCCCGCTTTTGTGGGCCGATACTGCACTCGAGCAGGGTAACCCCAGACGCATTCCTCCTGAACTGGACCTCCAGGCTTCTGCATGCATTCCCACCCACTCCTCATTGCGAGGATCCTCCACAAGATTCAGCAGGACTGAGCATCGGTGATTCTCGTGGCTCCCTCGTGGCCTAGACAGCCTTGGTTCCCGCTTCTACTCAGACTCTCGTCGGAGCCCCCAGTCCCCCTGGCCAGTGCCACGGGTCTGCTGACAAAGGAGGAGAGACGGGTGCTTCACCCGAACCTAGAGTCACTATCCCTAACAGTCTGGTGGCTCAACGGGGTCTCTAGCCTCACTGCACCTCCCAGAGGAGATCAAGGAAGTAATGCTTGCGTTGAGAAAGGGCTTGACGAGACGGGCCTATGCCCTAAAGTGGAGGCACTTCTCGGTCTGGTGCTCCGAGCTCCAGATCGATCCGTTCTCCTGCTCCACATGGTAGGTTCTCCAGTACCTCCTCCACCTCTCACCAACGGGGCAGAAATCTAATTCAGTCAGGGTTCACCTGAGCACCATTTTGGCCAACCACTTCCCAGTCGAGGGTAAACTCTTCTCGGGCCAGCTCCTAGTCACCTGCTTCATGAGGAACCTCTTACTTTACAAGCCCCCCGTCCGGCCTCTGCCATCGGAGTGGGACCTGAACATCATGCTCATGCAGCTGACGCAGCTGCCCGAGCCAATAGCAATGTAATCGCTTCGGCACCTCTCCTGGAAGATAGTCTTCCTGGTAGAGCTGACCTCAGCCCGGCGAGTTAGTGAGCTGCAAGCCTTAATGGCCACGGCTCCCTACACCAGGTTCTAGGGGAACAGGGTGGTCCTCCAAATTCACCCCAAGTTCCTACCGAAAGTTGTCTCGGATTTCCATCTCAACCAGGAGATAGTCTTACCAACTTTCTTCCCAAAAACTCACGCCGATCGGGCGTCAGCGGTCCTGCATAAGCTCGACTGCAAGAGGGCTCTCGCCTATGTGACAAGGAAGCCTGTTTTGAGCCTATGAGCACAGAAAAGGCCAATGACTTTAACTTAGAGAAAGGAGAAATCCCTGCAGGGCATGGATTTCAGGCCCCTCAGAGAAAGAAACCTGAGGGAGAGAAAGTTCAGGCAGCCACACCCTAACTCCTATGACGTAACTGCAGGCTTGAGAGGTGATTACAATCACCTGGGAGGAGTGGAGGAAGGGCTGGAGCCCTAGAGAGGGAAATATAAACCCCTGCTAAAGCAGAAAGAGACGGAAGCTCAGAGGAAAGGAGAAGCTCAGAGGTCTCAGGAGGTTCGGAAGACTCAGAGGATTCAGGAGTGGAACCAGGAGCACCTGCAGATCTCCAGGAGAGAACCCAGAGAGGAATACAGAGAGCTGTTCCTGAGAGGCTGGAAGGAGACAAGGAACCGTAGTGAGCACAACCAGGGAGAACTGCCCAGTGCTTCAGGTACTGACTGTCTTTATCGGGGAGAGTTGAGCTCAGGAGAGACATTAGAACCCCCAGAGAGGCTGTATTCTGAGCACTGTGTCCAGAGCTCAGAATAGGACACTGCCTTAACACCACCAGAGGATATGCAGATTGAGTTGGCAGGGGAGGAATTGCAAGATCTAGATATCCCCATGGACTGTACCCTGTGTCAAGCGACAAGCATGGAATCATTATGCTAAAGGTTAGCATTGAATGAGAAAGTCTCCTAGAAGCAGGTAACTGGAATTGAGCCAGGAATTGGGTTTGAAGAAAACTCCACGTGTTTGCATTTCTCAGGCAAAGTGCTGAGTCACGCTGAAGAGAAAGCTTGTGAATGTTTGTAACTTGTTTTCTCATTTTGAGTTTAAAAACCTATCCTGAAAGGAAGGAGGGAAAGAGGAGGTTGTTCCAGAGGAACTGAGTTATTCTTTTGTTGTTAAGTGCTTCACAAACACAAGGTTAAAAAGAAGTATTTTTACCTTGCTGAGCAGAGCTGTTTCTCTAAGACTGAGCAATGTTGTTAACCAGCTGCATGTGTTTAAAAGACGGTGAAGCAGTTATACTGATCTAAATGCTCTGTTACAAACAATCCTGAATGGACAAAATTCCTGTGTACAGTTTACTTGAACCTTTACTTTAAAATAAATTGTCATTTGCCTTAACATCGGACCACGACTACACTTCTTAAGAGCCAAACTACACGTCCCAGAATCCACCTGAGGAAAAGCTAGCTTATTTGAGCGCACCAGGAGAAGTTCTCCGTTACCTCGCCCATCTAAGCCAGAGGCCAGGGGCAAGGGCATGACACCTTCTACCTACAGGGCACCTAGGGTCCTCGCAGGTCCTACCAGCTCTTCATCACCTATGATCCTAATCGTCTGGGGCTTGCAGTCAACAAGCGCACTCTCTCCATCTGGTGGGGGACTGCATCACCTTCTCTCAGGCAAAGACTGGGGCCCCACTGAATCGGCGAATCACCACGCACAGTGTTCATGCCAAGGCAGCATCAGTGGCTTCGCAGCGCTCAGTTCCTCTGACAGACATTTGCCGGGCTGCAACCTGGTCTTCAGCAAACACCTTCGCCTCACATTACTGCCCGGGAGTCCCACCGGGAAGCGCCTTCAGCCAGGCTGTACTCCGTAATCTGTTCGGGGTATAAGCAAATGCTGCCTTCCGACCCTTTTTCTGCAGCTACCGGGAGCTTAGCCCCCGAAGACTCGGGCTTCCTTCAGTTCATTGGCACCTGCTCATGGCTTTGCGGAGGCACATTCTGCTTAGAGGTTTCGGTAGCATGTAGCTGGGGAGTCCCATAAGTGAGGACTGACTTCCTGCTTGTTCCTGGAGAAAGCGTTGTTACTCACCTGTAACAGGTGTTCTCCAGGGACAGCAGGAAACAGTCCTCACTACATAAGAACATAAGATATGCCATATTGGGTCAGACAAAAGTCCATCAAGCCCAGTATCCAGTTTCCAACAGAGGCCAATCTAAGTCAAAAGTACCTAGCAGTTTCCCCAAAAGACACAGGTTCCACAATGTTTGTCCTGGGTTAAGCAGTGATATCCTGGGTGCCTTTTAATAATGGTTAATGGACCTTTCCTCCAGGAACTTGCCCTAACCTTTTTTAAACCCAGCTACACTAACAGTTTTTACTACATCCTCCGGTAACATATTCCAGAGTTTAATTACACGTTGGGTGAAAAAATATTTTCTCTTGTTAGTCTTAAAGAGTTTACCCTGTAGCTTCATTGCATATCCCCTAGTCTTTCTATATTCTGATGACTTAAACGATCTATGTTTACCCATTCCACTCCATTCATTAATTTATAGATCTCTATCATATCTCCCCTCAGCCGTCTCTTTTGCAGGTTAAAGAGCCCTAACCCTTTACCATTTTGGTGGTTCTTCTCTGTACCTTTTCTAACAACACTATACCCTTTTTAAGATACGGCGACCAGAATTGCACACAATATTCAAGGTGTGGTCGCACCATGGAACGATACAGAGGCATTATAATATCCTTTGTTTTATTTTCCATTCCTTTCCTTATGATACCTAGCATTCTATTTGCTCTCTTGGCCGCCGCTGCAAACTGAGTGAAGGGTTTTAACATGTTATCCATGATGACACCTAAATCTTTTTCCTGGGTGGTGGTTCCTAATGTAGAACCTTGCATCATGTAACCATAGTTTGGGTTTTTCTTTCCTAGGTGCACAACTTTGCACTTGTCCACATTAAATTTCATCTGCCATTTGGATGCCAGTCTTCCAATTTATCAAGATCCTCTTGCAATTTTCCACAATCCTCATGGGTTTTAACAACTTTAAATAGTTTCATGTCATCTGCAAATTTGAGAACCTCACTCGTTATTCCCTTTTCCAGGTCATTTATGAATATCTAAAAAGCAGAGGACCCAGCACAGATCCCTGGGGTACTCCACTATTCACCTTTCTCCAATGGGAAAATTGGCCATTTAGCCCTACCCTGTGCTTTCTTTTAACAAGTTCCTCATCCACAATAGTACACTGCCTCCTATCCCATGACTTTTTTGTTTTGCCAAAAATCTCCGATGAGGGACCTTGTCAAAGGCTTTCTGAAAGACCAGATATACTATATCAACCAACTCACCTTTGTTTACCTGTTTATTCACACTTTCAAAAAAACATAACAGATTAGTAAGACAAGATCTTCCTTGTCTAAAGCCATGCTGGCTATCTACCATTAAGCCATGACTATCTACATGTTCAGTAATTTTTGTTCTTCATTATGGTTTCTACCATTTTTCCCCGGTACTGACATCAGGCTCACCGGTCTGTAGTTTCCCGGATCACCCCTGGAACCCTTTTTAAAAATTGGCGTTACATTGGCCATCCTCCATTCTTCAATATTACAAATGATTTTAATGACAGTTCAGAGATTACTAATAGCAGGTCTGCAATCTCATATTTCAGCTCTTTCAACACCCTTGGATGTATACCATCCGGTCCAGGTGATTTGCTACTCTTCAGTTTATCAAATAGTTGTAATACATCTTCCCTATGTATCGATATTTCTTTCAATTCTTCCGCAGTATCACCTTTAAATTACACTTCAGTCATGGGTAACATCACTACATCTTCCTCAGTAAAGACCAAAGCAAAGAATTCATTCAGTCTCTCCGCTATGGCCTTGTCCCCTCTTAGTGCCCCTTTTACCCCTCTATCATCTAATGGTCCAACTGACTCTCTCACAGGTTTTCTGCTACTTAAGTACTTCAAAAATCAATACATGTTTTTGCTTCCACAGCAAGCTTCTTCTCAAATTCTCTCTCTGCCTGCCTTATCAATACCTTGCATTTAACTTGCCAGTGCTTGTGCCATTTCCAGTTTTCGTCATTTGGCTCCTTTTTCCATTTCCTGAAAGATGCTTTTTTGGCAACAGCAGTCTCACCTTTAAACCATGCTAGCAGTTTTTTTGGACTTCCTTCCACTTTTCTTAAAGCATGGAATACAGCTCGTCTGGGCTTCCAAGATAGTATTTTTAAACACCAATTTTGCTGTAAGTCTTTAACCTTTGCAACTGCTCCTTTTAGTTTAGTTTTTCTTTTTTTTTTGTTTTGTTTTTTTTAACTATTTTCCTCATTTTATCATAGTCTCCCTTTCGAAAATTAAAATGTAGTACTGTGGATTCCCTTACCATCCTTCCTCCATTAATTAAATCAAACGCGATCATGCTATGATCACCACTGCCAAGTGGCCTCAACACCCTTATCTCTTGCACCAGATCTGGTGTTCAATAAGGACTAGGTCCAACATGGCTTCCCCTCTGGTCGGTTCATGAACCAGCTGCTCCAAGAAGCAGTCATTTATTTCATCTAGAAACTTTATCTCCCTAGCATGTCCTGCTGTGACACTGACAGTCAATACCAGGGTAATTGAAATCATCCATTATTACTACTGTGCTGTAACTTGTTAGCTTCCCTGATTTCTTTGAGCATTTCATCATCTATTTGTTCATTCTGGCCAGGTGGTCGATAGTACACCCCACTGCCTTTTTAACATGAAATTTCAATCCATAGAGATTCTACAGCAAATTTTGTTTTGTTTACCCTCCCACCTCCCCTTAATAGTTGCTATTCTTATCCTTCCCTTGCCATCTGCTTAGTAGGGATCTAGTATGGGACCTGACTGAGCAAGATGGCACCCTTGGGCCGGAAGAGGACCATGCATGTGTGGCAGCTATCCCAAAGGCTTTCTTTGAAAGCTGGGGAATGCTCCGTGCGGGCTCTAATAGAAACATAGAAAAATGAACACAGAAAAAGACCACATGGCCTATCTAGTCTGTCCTTCCATATCAACAACTACAACAGTCCCCTTTTTTTTCTTTAGAGATCCTCTGTGTTTGTTCCATGCTTTTTTTAATTCAGATACTGTCCTCATCTCTACCACCTCCACTGGGAGACTATTCCATAGATCCAGCACTCTTTCCGTAAAGAAATATTTCAGCATATCACTCCTGCATCTATCCCCTTTCACCCTCATCCCATGTCCCCTCATAGCAGAACTTGCTTTCAATCAAAAGAGGCTCTCCCCCTGTGCATTTATGCCAAGGAGATATTTAAACGTCTCAATCATATCACTTCTATTCTGCCTTTCCTCTAAGGTGTACATATTATGATCCATAAGTCTGTCCTCATATGTGTTATAATGAAGACCACTAACCATTTTAGTAGCCACCCTCTGTACTGACTCCATTCTGTTTATATCCTTTTGAAGGTGCGGTCTCCAGAAATGCACACAATACTCCAAATGAGGTCCCACCAAAGACTTATACATAGGCACTATATCCCTTCCTTTTTCTGCTAGCCATTCCTCTTGCTATGCACCCAAGCATCCTTCTAGCTTTTGCTGTCGCCTTTTCTACCTGTTTAGCTGACTGCTGAAGTCACTCATAAGTGAAGACTGATTCCTGCTGTCCCTGGAGAATACATGTTACAGGTAACTACACTTTTCTGCTAGAAAGGTAAATAAATGTAAGAGGAAAAAGAGGTCACTATGGTTCTCAAAAGTAGTAGCTGAAAAGGTGAAGAAAAAGAGGAAGGCCTTCAGGAAATACAAGAGATTACAGAAATAGGAAGACAAGCATTTATATTTGGAAAAACTTAGAGAGGCTAGGAAAGTAGTCAGGAAAGCAAAGATACAAAAGGAAGAAGAAATAATCAATGCAATAAAATGGAGGGATAAGATATTTTAGCGAGAGGAGGAAGTGAAAAAGTGGTATTGTCAGACTCAGGGCAGAGGGGAGGAATATGTAGAACTTGATGAGGATAAAGCAGAATTGCTTAACAAATATTTCTGTTCTGTGTTCAGAGATGAAGGGCCTGGAGCAGGACCTCAGACACACCCACAAATAGGAACAGAAGTGAAGGGGATCTTGAATGATTTTCAAGATCGTGTTTGTGAGGAACTAGTTAAATTAAAAGGCAAAGCGATGGAGCCGGATGGGATACATCCAAAAGTATTGAAGGAACTTTGGGGAAGTTCTAGTGGCTCCACTGTCTGACCTTTTCAATGCTTCTTTAGAGTCGGGAGTGGTCCTAGAGGATTGAAGAAAGGCACATGTTGTCCCTTTATGCAAAAGCAGAACCAAGGATGAGGTTGAGGAACTACAGGCCGGTTAGTCTGACCTCTGCAGAGAGTAAATTAATGGAAACGCTGCTGAAACAGAGGATAGTGAGGTTTCTGGGGTTCAATGGATTGCAGGATCCAAGGCAGCATGGGTTTACTAGAGGCAGGTCTTTTCAGACAAATCTGATTGATTTCTTTGAATGGGTGACCAGAGAGTTGGACTGAGGAAGAGCCCTATATCTGGTGTACTTAGATTTTCAATAAAGCCTTTGACACTGTTCTGCACAGGTGACTTATAAACAGAGTACATGACTGACTGGGTTAGAAATTAGTTGAGTGGGAGGAGACAAAGGGTATAGGTAAATCAAGCTCACTCTGAGGAGAATGATGTTACATGTAGTGTCCTTGGTCCAATTCTTTTTAACATTTTTGTTAGTATTTATTTATTTAGCCAGTTTTGTATACCACTTTATCCTTCAATCAAAGTGTTTAACACAGATTGTAGGGATACATTTAACAGGAAAGGGGGTCAGACATACAAACATACAGACTATCTACATTTAGTCCTCATCTGAGTGTGGTTGTCAGTGGGTCGATTGCAGTAGAGACCAGTAATATTGTGAAGGGCTGTCGGGTAAGATTTGCCTCTCTGCTTATGATACCAAAATCTGCAATAGATACCCAGGAAGGAGTAGATAACATGAGGACAGATCCAGCTAAGCTTCAATAATGGTCAAGAATTTGGTAGCTGACATTCAATGCTAAAAAATGCAGGGTCATGCATTTGGGCTGCAAAAATCCAAGGGAGTGGTACAGTATAGGGTGGTGAAGTATTTCTGTCCACAAAAGAGGAGCAGGACCTGAGGATGATTGTTTCTGAGTATCAAAGTGGCTAAACAGGTATAAAAAGTGACAGCAAAAGCCAGAAGGATGCTTGGGTGCACAGGGAATGGCCAGCAGGAAGGAGGAGGTGATAGTGCCTCTGTATATGTATTTAGTAAGACCTTATTTAGAGTACTGTGTGCAATTATGGAGACCACACCTACAAAAGAACATAAACAGGATGGAGTCTGTGCAGAGAGTGGCTACCAAAATAGTCAGTGGTCTTCGTTATAAACCATATGGGAACAGACTTAAAGATCTCAATATGTACACTTTAGAGGAAAGATTGGACAGAAGAGATATAACAGAGATGTTTAAATACCTCCATGGTATAAATGCACAGGAGGAGAGACGATTGAAAGTAAGCTCTATGACGAGGGGACCTTTGATGAGGGTGAAAGCGGAGGTGCTTACCTTTAAAATAGGTTCTCTGTAAACAGCAGGGGCATGCAGCCACTCTCCATGGTGCTGTTCCAGATGGCACCTGTGTGCTGGGCTCTCCCTCAGCTCAGAGAAGTCCTTTGGACTTCTCCAAGCATGTGCCATACGTGCTGACCACCACTCCCACCTAAATCAGTTCTGTTCAGAGCATTAGATCCAAAAATGAACCTATATACAACTTCAAGAAGGAACATATACATATAATGGGATTGAGCTTAAGTAGATTCCCCCCCCCCCCTCAAAAAAAAAAGGTCTCCTTTAAAATTTTTGCCTTCTTCGTTTGTTTGTTTGTTTTTTTGTGGGGCGGCAAGCGAGTGAGTGTGGCTGCATACCCCTGATGTCTACGGAGAACTCCTGTTACAGGTAAGCAACTCTGCTTTCTCTACAGACAAGTAGGGAGGATGCAGGCTCACTCCATGGTGAATCCAGAGCAGAAGGCGGCATAGTATGTTTGGGGATAGCGCAGCCTGGGCTGGAATATGTGATGGGCAGAACGTGAAGTATGTACTCAAGAGGCAAACAGATTTTGGAGGACTGCTCAAAGGATAATTCTCTTGCTGTTGAACAATCCAAACTGTAGTGTCTGGTAAATATATGAATAGACGTCCAAGTAGCTGCTCTGCAGATATCCTGGGTGGAGACTGCAGCTAAACTGGCCACAGTGGTTACAGTTACATGTAATTGATGGGGCCCAACTCAACCTGGGGCTGGTAAGTGAGCTTCGGTGTAGCAGAAAGAGATACAATCTAAGACCCAGGACGAAATAGTCTTTTGAAGCTGGCCATCCCTGGTGGTTCGGATTGAACGTGGCAAAATGTTGTGAGGATGATTTTGATTGAATGTAGGTAATAAAGTAGTGTACGAGGTACATTTGCAATCCAAGGTATGGAAGGATTGTTCTTTCGAGTCTAGTTTAAAATCAGGATAAAAGGTGGGAAGTACAATGAACTGGTTCAAGTGAAACAGACAACTTTTGGAAGGAACTTAGGATGTGTCCTTAAGAGCACTTTGTTATGAAGAAACTGTGTATGGAGGGTAGTGAATGAGTGCTTGAAGTTCACTGATTTTCCAAGCAGAGGTTATGGCCACAAGGAAAAGTGTTTTCCAGGTGAGGTGCTTTAAGAGAAGCTGTTCCAAGGAGTTTGAAGGGAGCTTTCATGAGACCACACTGAGGTCATGCCAGGAGAGGTGGCTTGATGGGAGGCTTGGTATTCAGGCGGCTTTTCATAAACCTCGAAATAAGTGGATGAACAGAGATAGGCTTGCCATCCGCCATGACCTGGGAAGCCACTATCGCGGAGAGGTGATAATGGATGAAAGTGGTCTGCAGGCCAGAGTTAGAGAGATGTAGCAGGTAGGCAAAGACCTTCCCCAGAGGGCAGTGAATGCGGTCCTAAGGCACTTGCCCAGTGAATGAAGCAGGACTATTTACATCAGGACAAAAGAGTAGTCAGTTTTCTCAAGGCAGTAATCACGTCTAATAACTCTGTCGGGAAGGAGGAAGCTATTTACAGAAGTACTTGGATCCTCCAAGCTGCTAATGAGAGGCTGCAAAGGTGCCTTGATGTTGAATGAGAAGAAAAGTATTTGTGCCCAGAGATTACAGCCCCTGTATCATCATGGCAAGGTGGTGAGGAAACCAGGCCTGCTGTGGCCATTGAGGAGCAATGAGGATGATTGACACTTTGTCCTGGTGGATCTTGAGGAGAACTCAACTGATGAGTGGAAATGGAAGAACGGCATAACACACCCTGTAAGTCCAAGGGATAGCAAAGGCACCATGTGCCCATCGGAGAGGTCTTGGTCTTATGGAGCAAAAAAGCCTGCATTTGGTGTTGTCTCTGGAGTGCCTTATTTTGCGAAGTGTGTATGGACTACTGAAGGGTCGAGGGACCATTCATGAGGGTCCAGGTGCTGACTTAGGTTGCTCTTAGAGTGCAAAGAGCCAGAAGTGTGTGGCTTTGTGAGAAAGATTAAAGGCACCTACTCCGCCTCACATATTGATGTAGGACATGGATAACTGATTGTTTGTATCAACAGGATCTTGTTGGTGACCCAGCATCTGAAGACCTGCAAAGCATAATGTACTGACCAAAGCTCCAAGATATTGATGTGAAGGGAGCATTCTCGCAGTCTTTGCATGGACAGGTGAAGCAGGTACCCCCTCAGCCATAGATGGATGCATCCATTGTTAGAGTGAGTTGAGGCTGAAGTGCCTGGAACTGGCAACCCATCGATAGGTGGGATGTGGTGCTCCATCAGTGTCAACTGTTGTGAAGGTCGAGGTTTGTACAGGTGGACAATTGGATTTTTGTCCCTAGGGGCTGTGTGTGTTGATTCTAGTGTGCTCTGAGGTGCCACTGAAGATGTTGCATGTAGAGTCTTGTACGTGGCATCATATGTACTGAGTTTCCATGTGACTCAGTAATCAAAACAGGGTGCAATCAGTTGTTACGCAGAGGTGAAGTAGCCTGTTGCTGAGGTGCTGAAGAAGTTGAAGTCTGTTGTGGGAAAGAAAGCCTTGCCCTTCAGTGTGTCTATGTGCACCCCGATGAAACAGAGGTTTTTTTGAGGAATTATTTGTGATGTTTGTTCTTTATCACAAAGTCTGTAGCTTGAAGGAAGGCAATGATGTCCTGAACCAAGCAGCTCATTGTCCCTGCAGAGGGTCCAGATGTGTGTCAATCATCCAGATGGGGTAAAACACAGTGTCTTAGTCGCTGCAGATGGCCTGCAACTACTTCCAGGCATTTTGTGAATACACGGGGTGCAGCAGAATGACCAAAAGTATAGGTAGTGTTGATTTTTGAACTTGAAGCAAAGGTACTTTCAATGTAAGGAATTAATTGGAATATGAGTGAAGGCATTCTTCAGGTCCAGAGAGGTCAGTCAGTCATTTGGACTGAGTAGAAGGAAGTCATTTTGAATTTCTCTTTTTTGATGTAACAATTAAGGTACCAAAGGTCTAAGGCCTGCAGTCTTATTTTATTTAAACATTCTTTTATACTGCTTTATCCTTCAATCAAAGCAGTTTACATTATAACTCAACCGTATCAACTTAAACAGGGGAGGGAGAGGGTAGAGGAGTAACCAGTTAACTTATGTACACAGTTCAAGTTTGTGACATTGAAGAGAAGTGGTTGGTCCATGGCCTAGGGTCAACAGATGGTAGGTTGGATGTTTTCATTGGTCAGGTGGTTAAATGTGCCCCAGGTGGTTTGTGTAGAGTTGAGTTTTCAGCTTCTTTCTGAAGTCTTTGATGTGTTTGCAGCAGTTCTCTTTATGTGGGGTTGCATGGTGAGGTGCTAGTCCATAATGATATAGTCATAGGTACATGATTTTTATTTTTTTTTTAAAACTGTTATGAGCTTTTGCCATATGTTGATTGATTGTGGTAGTTTTTTGGAATCTGAAAAACACGAGTAGAACACCTGGTCGCGTTGGTCACTGGGAACTATTTTGGTGGCTTGATTGTATAAGAGTTGGGTAATTTCCTGCTCCAGGATCAATAAGTGCTGATCTGAAGGGCTGAGGATGTTGAAACAGGGATGCGGGGGGTGGAAGTTTCAAAAATGATTCTGTAACCCCTTTTGACGATATTGAGCACCCACCAATCCTCAGTTATGGAATATTAGGCCTCTCTGAAGTGCTGAATCTTGCCCACTACTGGTAGGTAGTCAAAAACTGGGAGATGATTTGGGGGCAGGAGTTGGGTTGGAGGTTGTTTCCTGTCTCGTTGTCTAGAGCATTCTGGGCAAGTTGATACAGCAGGGCACTGTGATGGCTGGCAGGAACATGACTGAAATTTATTTAAACTTCTTATATACCGCCTTTCATGATATCAAGGTGGTTTACATTGAACAAACTGAAATTACACTGAACAGGGCATTATAACTTGGAGATACCCATGTTCCCTGTAAAATAGTTAATGGAGGGTTAAGTGGCTTGCCCAAGACCACAAGGAGCACTTGTAGAACTAGAAACCCCAGTCCTTCCGGCCCAAGGTTGCTGTCCTCTAATGGGATTTGAACCCCCGACCTTCCGGCCTGAGGTAACTTGCCCCAACCACTAGGCCACTCCTCCTTCACTAGGCCACTCCTGCGGCAATAAAACTGCTCTACGATACGGAGGCAACTAGGAGCGTCTGGGTTGTGAAGTCTGCTCTGCTGGTTGGGCAGCCAACTCCCTGACAGTAGATGAATTATCTTTAACATTATCTTTAGAACCTAAAATGCTATCTCCCTGACATGGCAACCTGTGAGACTGTCAAAGATCCACTCGGAGTCCATATACCTATAGCCAAGCTATTCATCTGGTTGAAAAAGCCGTGGCATGATAGGTAGTACAAACGATATGATATAGAGACTCATGTAAATTAGTGAGAAGGCAAACTTGGTCTTCTACTGCCAAGGCTTGCATGTCATTCAGCTGTAAGAGCAGATTGTTGTGGAAATGCAGGCACTGACGTTCATGGGCTAGAACCCTCATGGCACGGCAGCTACACTCTGATAGGTCTTTTGACTGAGAGCATCCAGTGTTTTTTGTTCTTTGCTTCGTGGTGTCTGGAAGGCTGATTTAGAAGCTTTTTACTTTTTTAGGACAGCTTCGGAGACCACTGTCCAAGAAAGGTCAACGCACCTTTGGTAGTAGACTGGCTAATCTACTGAAGAGGGCTTTAAACTAGATTCGTTGGGGATAGCTGAAGAAAGCCCCCAGGTAGGTGATACATTAAATACCTTTATGGAAATGGGTAACAGGGGTAACATATGGAAAGCAGTGTGTATAAATGCCCGTAGCATGGGAAATAAGATCCCTGATGTTGAAGCTTTGGTGGCAGTGGCTGACTTGGATTTAGTGGCAGTTACAGAAACATGGTTCACAGAAAACCATGACTGGGATGTAACTATACCTGGCTATACTTTATTCAGAAAGGACAGGGTAGGAAGAAGGGGAGGAGGAGTGGCACTATATGTAAAAACTACTATTAAAGCTTTGGAATTACAGAGCTTAAAAGGGAGAGAGGAGGCATTGTGGGTTAAACTAGAAAGAGGGAAAGAGAAATCTATTTGCATTGGTGTGATATACAGACCTCCCTCACAAGAGGAAGAGGTGGACAAAGAGTTAATTGAAGACATACGCAGCATTGCTAGGAAAGGGGAAGTGCTACTGATAGGAGATTTCAATATGCCAGATGTTGATTGGCACATTCCTGCTGCAGTATCATCTAGAAGTAAGGAGATCCTGGATTCTCGACAGGGAGAACTGTTCAGGCAATTGGTAACACACCCCACACGTGAAGGGACCATACTGGACTTGGTGCTTACCAATGGTGAAAGTGTTTCTGATGTTGTAGTGGGAGATCATTTTGCATCCAGTGATCACCAGATGGTGTGGTTCAGTATTAGGACTAGGGCTGTTAGAATCTATTCCAAGGTGAGGATCTTAGACTTTAGGAAGACTAACTTTGCGAAGATGGGCCAATACCTCAGGGAGTCGTTAGTGGGATGGGAACAGCTGGGGGATGTACAAAAACAGTGGGCAAAACTGAACGGGGATATTTTAAGGGCAACCAACCTTTTTGTTAAAATGATAAATAAAGGCAAAAGGAAAAGGAGACTGCTATGGTTTTCTAAGGAAGTAGCTGAAAAAGTGAAAAAAAAGAGGGAGGCCTTCATGAAATACAAGAGATCACAGAGAGAGGAAGACAGGCATCTGTATTTGGAAAAACTTAGAGAAGCTAGCAAAGTAGTCAAGGCAAAGATTCAAGAGGAGGAGGAAATAGCCAATGCAATAAAATGGGGGATAAGACATTTTTCAGATATACTAGTGAGAAGAGGAAGGGCAAAAGTGGTATTGTCAGACTCAAGGTTGTAGGGGGGGAATATGTAGAAGCTGATAAGGATAAAGCGGAATTGCTTAACAAATATTTTTGTTCTGTGTTCACAGATGAAGAACCAGGAGCAGGACCTCAGAAAACACCCACAAATAGGAACTGAAGCAAGGGACATCTTGAACAATTTTCAGAAGACTGTGTTTGTGAGAAACTAGCTCAACTTAAAGTAGACAAAGCGATGGGACCGGATGGGATACACCCTAGAATACTGAGGGAACTTGGGGACGTTCTAGCAACTCCACTGACTGACCTTTTCAATGCCTCGTTGGAGTCGGGAGTGGTGCCAAAGGACTGGAGAGAGGCTCATGTGGTGCCTTTACACAAAAGCGGAAGTAAGGATGTGGTTGAAAACTACAGGTCGGTTAGTTTAACTTCGGTGGTGAGTAAATTATTGGAAATGCTGCTGAAAAAGAAAATAGTGAGGTTTCTGGAGTCCAGCGGATTACAGGATCCGAGGCAGCATGGATTCACCAGAGGCAGGTCTTGTCAGACAAATCTGATTGATTTCTTTGACTGGGTGACCAGGGAGTTGGACCGAGGGAGAGCCCTAGATGTGGTGTATTTAGATTTCAGTAAAGCCTTTGACACTGTTCCTCACAGGCGACTTATAAACAAACTGAGCACCCTAGGGATGGACCCTAAAGTTAATGCTTGGGTTAGAAATTGGTTAGGTGGGAGGCAACAAAGAGTACAAGTAAATGGAGCTCACTCTGAGGAGAAGGATGTTACCAGTGGTGTGCCCCAGAGATCTGTCCTTGGTCCGATTCTTTTTAACATCTTTGTTAGTGATATAGTGGAAGGGCTGTCGGGTAAGGTTTGCCTCTTTGCAGATGATACCAAAATCTGCAATAGAGTAGACACACAGGAAGGTGTAGATAACATGAGGAGGGATCTAGCTAAGCTTGAAGAATGGTCTAGAATTTGGCAGCTGGGATTTAATGTTAAAAAATGTAAGGTCATGCATTTGGGCTGTAGCAATCCAAGGGAGCAATACTGTATAGGAGGTGAAGTACTTTTGTCCACTAAAGAAGAGCGGGACCTAGGCGTGGTTGTGTCTGATGATCTTAAAGTAGCTAAACAGGTAGAAAAGGCGACGGAAAAAGCTAGAAAGATGCTTGGGTGCATACAGAGAGGAATGGCTAGCAGAAAAAAGGAGGTGATAATGCCTCTGTATAAGTCTTTGGTGCGACCTCATTTGGAGTATAGTGTGCAATTCTGGAGACCGCACCTTCAAAAGGATGTGAACAGGATGGAGTCGGTGCAGAGGGTGGCTACTAAAATGATTAGTGGGCTTCATTATAAAGCATATGAGGACAGACTTAAGGATCTTAATATGTACACCTTAGAGGAAAGGCAGGATAGAGGTGATATGATTGAGATGTTTAAATAGCTCCGTGGAATAAATGTTCAGGGAGAGAGCCTCTTTCAATTGAAAGCAAGTTCTGCTACGAGGGGACATGGGATGAGGGTGAAGGGAGATAGATTCAGGAGTGATATGCGGAAATATTTCTTTACGGAAAGAGTAGTGGATCCGTGGAATAGTCTTCCAGTGGAGGTGGTAGAGATGAGGACAGTAACTGAATTCAAAAAAGCATGGGACCAACACAGAGGATCTCTAAAGGTAAAAAGTGGACTGTTGTAGTTGTTGATATGGAAGGACAGACTAGATAGTCCATGTGGTCTTTTTCTGTCATCATGTTTCTATGTTTCTATGATTGATGAGGCAGTTGCTGGTGATCAAACCCTGGCACCAATAGTACCCTATATATTTGAGGTCCAGATGCTGGGAAGTAGCATGCACTGAAATGGGGGATTCTTCTAGATGGAGGATTGTAAATCTTGAAGGATTTGATGAACTGGTAGGGCTAAAACGCGCTTAGGTGCACTGCAAGCTGTAAGTATAGACTGAAAGTCACGTTTATTTGGTAGGAGTTTGAGAGTCACTCAGAGCCAGAGCCACAGAAACCTTCTATAGGCATTTTGGATAAGAAATATCTTCCGGTATATCTCCAGTAGGCTATGACATCAGGATGGGTTCCGAGAAATCTCCATTCACCCTACTGCTAGCGTGAGAGTAAGGGACACTGAGCAGCAAAAAGGTGTCATCCTCTAATGGTGTGGGTGTTCGCCATGCTATCACAGAGGGTGAATGTGGGTATCCATGTCGTCTAGGATCCATGGGTGTATCTACCGGTGTACTGTGCGCAGTAACCCCAAGATCTGCAGTGGCAGCACAGAGGATGACAGCACTGTCCTTAAACTTCCGAAATAGTGACAGGAGGAAAGAGTAGGGACTTTTAGTCTGTGCTGACTACAGAGAATCAGACAGAACGGGAACATTCTGCCTTTGGGTCTTCCGAGAGAGCAGTCCCGAGGGATCAGGCAGGCGAGGGTGCTTGGCAGCCTTACCCGTTGAACTGTCTTTCCCATTAACAAGGTGTTTGAGAAGTTTAGTATTAAATTTTACCTTACTTCCCGCTGGGTCTTTATCTGCCATCACTTCGAGAAGTTGAGGTGGTGAAGAAGTGGAACCCCCAGCCTGGGTATGCAGGCTTTGGGATGGCTCCAAACACGCAGCTGTTCTAGGGAGCCCCGATCATGCCTGGTCTGGGTCCGATGGGGCAGGTCTCACTGTATGCTGCTGCACTGACATGAGTTTAAAAAAATGTCTCACAAATATATGAAGAGTTAAGAAGTTAAGAGGCAACTTAATAGCCTGCAGTGTGTCCAGTCACCAATGCCCTTTTATTTTTTTTTCTTTTAATTGGTGTTTTGAAGTGCAGAGGGAAAAAAGCCACAGCTATTGGCTTTTGAAAACGAAAGTAAAATTGTGAAACAGCCCCCGGGCCAAAGCAAATGATTTTACACAAAAGCAAAAGTACCCCCGATGAAAAATGGAAATTACACTTACCTGGTAATTGTTGTTCCTTGAGTAACTCCAGTTTAGTCCTCCACACCTCTGGGTTGTGCACCTCCTCCTGCAGCTTGGAGACTGGGCATGTCAAAAGCGTGATATCACTGGATGTAGCCTGCAGGTCTCTCCCATCAGACCCAGTGAACTACTGACAAAGCAGACTCAAAGGAACAACAATATAAGTAGCTATTCTATTCATTTTAACTTTAGAAAAATTGGACTTACAACAACCAACCATATATCATGTAAGTTCCCTCCACAGAAAAGTACCTTTTTCCTTGCATCGCTTCCTTTTCTTTGTCGTTATACATAATAATAGATCAGAAAGAACAAGAACAGCAGCAAGGAACAGCAAAAAACATACTTACCGGAAGTCATACATGTGTCCTCACTGAAACTTCACTGCCAACTACACCCTCCCGGGCGGGAATGAGGACTAAACAGGAGTTATTTATTTATTTATTTATTTAAATTCTCTTATATACCGTGCTATTCTGCATCAGTGCGGTTTACATTGAACAAACTGAAATTACATTGAACAGGGCATTATAACTTGGAGATAACTATTTTACAGGGAACATGGGCTATGGAGGGTTAAGTGGTTTGCCCAAGACCACAAGGAGCACCTGTGGGACTAGAAACCCCAGTCCTTCCGGCCCAAGGTTGCTGTCCTCTAATGGGATTTGAACCCCCGACCTTCCGGCCTGAAGTACCTTGCCCCAACCACTAGGCCACTCCTCCACTCCACCAAGGAACAACAATTACCAGGCAAGTGTAATTTCCATTTCCTTATCGTTCCTCCAGTTTAGTCCTCCACCTCTGGGATGTAACATAACAGTAATCATTGGGAGGGACCTTTCCAGCCGGCCTGCAATACCGCCGATCCAAACACAGCATCATTTGCTGCCAAAACCTCCAGGTGGCAAAGTTTACCAAAAATATGAAGAAACGACCAAGCTGCCGCCCTACAAATCTCACCAGAGGGAACGAAACTGAGCTCCGCCCAGGAAGTTGCCTGAGCTCCAGTAGAATGAGCCCGCAATCCTGTTGGCACCGCTTGGCCACACAGAAGATATACTGAAGCAATCGCCTCTCTAATCCAACTAGAAGTGGACGCCTTCGCCGCCACTTCTCCATTACAGGAACCTCCGAACAAGTCAAACAAGCAATCCGATTTGCGAGAGGACTCTGACACCATCAAATACTGCTGGAACGCACGGTTGACATCTAAGTGGCACAACCCCCGGACCGCTGTATTTCCTGCCAGCGAGCCAAGTGCTGGAAGAGAAATGTCTGATTAAACTGAACCGGGAAAACTACCTTAGGCCAAAAAGGGAAAAGACAAATGGTTCTTTACATGACAACGCCTGCAATTTCGAAGTTCGTTTCACCAAACAGATGGTTACCAAATAGACGTCTTCATGGTTAATGCGTTGACCTACGCCTTTTGTAGCGGCTCAAAGGGCTCCTTGGCGAAAGCCCCAAACACCAAATTGAGGACCCACGGCAGCACCACCACTCTACAAGAGGATCGCAGACTGGCCAGAGCTTTAAGAAAAGGCAAAACATCTGCATGCGCCCCTAGGTCTATGTGTTGCACTTTGCCTCTATAACAAAGAAGGGCTATCAAGTGCACTCCTAAGGAACTGGCTGCCAGTCCCTTATCAACTCCTCTTATAGAAAACTTAAAACCACAGGTACGGAACCTGCAGCCGCGTGCACTTGTCTCTGCGAGCCCCAATCCATAAAAATTTGCCATTTATGAACATACAGCCTCGATGTAGACTGTTTCCTAGCGCGAAGCAAAGTCGCTATGACTGTTGCCGAGTAGCTGTTTTTCTTTAACCTCGACCTTTCCACTGCCAAGCCATAAACGAGAACCGATCTACCTGAGGCATCTGCAGAGGACCTTGTAGTAACAGAGTCTCCGACGTCGGCAATATCAAAGGCTCCCTGCTGAGCAGTCGGATGATATCGTCACACCACGGTGGTCTTGGCTAGTCCAGATCCACCAGTGACACTCCCCCGAGGAGCCTCGAAACGCTGGACCACCCGGCCTATGAGCACTCATGGAGGAACTACCTAGGGGAGACCTGACGACGGCCAACGGTGCAGCAGCGCGCCGATCCCTGCGGACATCCTCTCTCTTCGTCCGCTGAAGAAGCGACTCACTTTTGCTGCCTGAAAGGTCGCCATAAGATCCATGAGCGGCAGACCCCATCTGCGGACTGGTTGCGCAAACATGGCCAGATGAACTCCCATTCTCCTGCATCCACCTGAACCCTGCTTAGAAAAGTCACATTGTATTTTTCTGCACTGTGCGCTGCCACGATCGCTGACAGTCAATACTATACCCCAGCGAATTGTGCCTCTGCTTCTCCCCCCCCTCCCCTCTGCTTCTCCCCCCCCTCCCCCCTCACCTCCCCCCCTCCCCCCCCCCTCCCCCCTCCCCCTCCCCCCACCTCCCCTCCCCCCCTCTCCCCTTCCCCCCTCCTCCTCCCCCCTCCCCCCCCCCACCGTGGCTGCCCTTCCTGGGTCGCCCTGCCGAGCGATGTAGGACACCACTGCGGAGTTGTCCGACAGCACTCGGACTGCTCGTCCCTTTACCAACACTTTGAAGGTTCGCCGTGCGCGATAAACCGCTCTTGGCTCCAGCTGGTTGACTGACCATGTGCTCTCTTGAACGGTCCAAGTGCCTTGCACGAAGAACTCTCCACGATGTGCTCCCCATCCTGCGAGACTCGCGTCCCTCAACAATGGCAGCCACTATGGCTGCTCTAGGGCTTACAATGATTCCATCAGCAGCCCCCAGCGCAGCCACTGCTGGACTTTGAGGAGAGAGGGAATTTGGCTGCTCAACGAGACGGACTAAGGTGACCAACGGCTGGGCAGTGCCCACAGCAGCAGCCGCATATGACACCTGTCCCCAGGTATTGCTTCCAAAATTGCCGCCATCTATTACAGCACTTGAAGACAGTTCCAAGCCAAAGGCGCCGGAGCGGCCCTGAACTTGCGTACCAATTGTCGAAGGGTTTGAATCCAATGATCCGTCAGGAACACCTCTCCCTTCTGCATGTCTAACCGCCTTTCAAAATATTTGAGATCCCGGGATGGTGGCAAGTGGCTTTTGGCCCCATTAACTACTCAGCCAAGACACTGCAAGAATTCCACTACCAGGTACGTGACCTGAGCACTCTCCTCCTTGGACTTTTCTCGAATTAATCAATCGTCTAAAGACGAATGGACGAGAAGTCCTTGTTTCCGCAACGCCACCGCCACCACCACCATGATCTTGGTGAAGGTCCGCGGCGCCGTCACTAAACCGAAAGATGTTCGGACCGTGGCCGTTCCAGCTGCCCTCCGCATGGGAAGGGCACGAACGAGCCTATCATCGACCGAGCCAATTCAAGCACAAAGCCGACGCGTGATACCTCCAACCCCCATTGGTCAGACGTTAACTGGACCCAGGCGGAAGCAAGCCCCAAAGTCACATCCTATCGGCAGGAATCCTAAACGGGCCCGCCTCACCTCATCGTGGTATACGAGAAGTCACTGAGGGAAAGAAAACGACCCTCTGCCCCCTCCACAAATCCCAGAAATCCTATGACCTGACTTTGACTTCCAATCTGTCATCTGGATAGTGGACTTTCCAGATTAATAACATTTAAATGTTATTGCTGAGACGGTTTGGACACAATGAGGGAATCTTAAAAGTCTAAGCCAAAAACCTGGGAGCAATCTTTCCCAGAACTTATTTTCGTATTTATTTATTTTATTTTATCTTTATTTTTTTTTTTTACAAAATGCTTTCAAGAATGACTGCAAAGAAACAATATACTTAAGTCCCACTCGATCCCCAAAAATGATGGGAATGTCTGCGACCCTGTCCATGCTTAGCCCTGCTCCAGACCCAAATGGGCACCAGGCCAGTGGTGGGACTAGCCGAAGAACGAAAAGGAACTAGGATCCACCTCCCTAGTCATCCTGGCCCCAAGACACCAAGCCTTAGGCTATACGACACCTATATCACGCATGTGGCCCTCTGATAAATCGTGCCAGGGCTTGAATGTACCTGCTCACTTTCCCCAAGTTCTAGCTATATATCTCAGATTGCTCTTGGACAGCATTTGTAAATGTGTGGTGATGTCCCAAAAGTACAAGCAATGGTAGCTGGACCTCCTCAGGAGAGGAATAAATTATTACATTAAACACAGGAAAATAACACTTTGGGACAATCCTAAAAGGTAGTGGAAAGCCACGAAGCTCTTATTTTTTTTTTTTTTTTTTTTTCTATTTTGGGGAACGGAAAAAACTGCGGAACTGATGTTATTGGAGACCCAAGGAAAACCATTTCAAGCTAAGCATAGAAAAAGCAGACCTGTGCAGGGTTGGGTTTTTTTGTATAACTTTCCATGGACACCTTCAATTCCAACCGGACCAGCTATGCCAGTGGAACTAAGTCCTGCTAACCCACGCCAGTCTGCGATCCGCCGCAGAAATGTAATCATGGGCCCTCCTGTAACTCTAGGGCCACCGCTTACCTCATACAATACCGTCAACATACCTGATCTTATGCTGGTTACCAAGCCAGCTGCAATGGCGAATAAGTCTAACCCTATCTCTGCGAGGATTTTCTGCAGGCTGTGAAAGTTGGAAGGAGCAAGCCTCCCCTGGTAGGGATGCCTCACAGCCCTGACAGCTGTAAGAGTAACCGGATTTCTAAAGCTTATGACCAAATCGTATAACATGAGGTATCAAAGGATGCACTCAAGGCCTCCCTCCAGTGAATACCTCCCTTCAGAGACAGGCAGATGACTTACAAGGCATTTGACCTGGGAAAGCAGCGAAATACCCCCTCAAATAATCTCTTACAAAATGGTCTCAGTGCCTGCAGGAATAAAAGTAAGCACAAACAGCCTATAGCCCATACGGCTTATGAGACTGGAAGAGGCCCTAGGGAGTTCATATCAGGGGTAGCAAAACACCTTTTTGATCCTTCCAGCAGTATTAACCAACTCTGTTCCACCCTGAAACTCTTTCTTTGGTGATGCACAGTGTGGGGCAAATCATTGGTCAGACCATGGTCCCAATGAACTCCTTCACCCACCAGGGACCCCAACCTGCATACATCACTCCTGCGCTGAGACAGTTGTAAAAATGCATGCTACTTTCCCCGGGACCCGTTTATAACGGCTACAGGTTGTTGGGTGTGGTTTTTTTTTTTTTACTCAAACAACCCTGCTGATAAGATTAACCTAAAATAGGACCAAGGACACACACATTTTTTTTTACTCAAACAACCCTGCTGATAAGATTAACCTAAAATAGGACCAAGGACACACACATTTGCACACTCGCCGCATGATCTTCGATATCCATATATTCAGTACTGCCAGCATGGCGTTAAACTAAGTACAGGCTCCGAGCCGTGCCATGTGCATTCCCCCCCAATGCGATCCTCCGCACTCAGCCACCATGCTGCTAACTGCATGCACAAAATGGTGGCGTAGTCTGCCGGGTGCCTTTTTGACGCCAAAACTTGCCAACGACTCCCTGGCTGCCTGCTCTCTTGCTCCTCTTCGCTGCGCTGCCAAAAAGCCAAAGAAAGTGCGTCTTACCGCTTGAGGAGACAGCCCTTCAAGCTCCGATGTTGCTCAGCGCTGCCGCAAGCGACATCCGCAGCGAGAGCTCTTCTGCCGGTCAAGATGGCCCCCGCGGGAAGGCGGGCTCGGCGAACACACGGTCAGTATGAGTGTGGGTGTTCCCCGGAGCTCTCCCCCGTACCGTCTAGGGGGAGAGATCCTGGACTCTGAGCCTTCTGGGTGCGGTAGGGGGAAAGAAAGAACATTAGCCTTTCTGAAATGTCTGTCAGATCCAATATAAATACATTAAATTAAATTAAAGTCGAAATGTGAAATTTACATGAAGCTTAGCCATTTGCAATTGATAATCGTAAAGTTAAGTTAAATCCTGACTAAATTGTTCCCTATCTGTTCATCAAGTGAGCCGAGCACCTAGGCTCACTATGTCCTCCTGCTGCATGGAGACTGGACACACTGGGGCTGATGGGAGAGACCCGCAGGCTACATCCAGTGATGTCACATTTTTGACATGCCCAGTCTCCAAGCTGCAGGAGGAGGTGCACTAAACTGGAGGAACAATAAGGAACTAAACTGCTTCATCAGCCAAGTAAATTAAAGGAAAAAACTAAGGTAACTCCGGAGGGAGAGCCATGGAGACCTTGTCTATGGTAAAGGAAAAAACTGATTTAGGTAGGAGCAGCGGTCAGCATGTACAGCACATGCTTGGAGAAGTCCAATGGACTTCTCTAAGATGGGGGAGAGCCTGGCACACAGGCGCCGTCGGGAACAGCACTATAGAGTGTGCCTGTACCCCCCTGCTTATCTGCAGAGGAAAAGAATTGACTCAGGAGTAATATACAGAAATATTTCTTTACAGAACGAATGGTGGATGCCTGAAATAATCTCCCTGTGGAAGTAGTAGAGACAAGGACAGTATCTGAATTCAAGAAAGCATAGAACACGCACAGATCTCTAAAGGAAAAAAAAGGGACTATAGTAGTTTATATGGAAGGGCAGACTAGACAGGCCATATGGTCTTTTTCTGCCATCAGGTTTCTATGTTTTTAGCTGTTCCAACTAAGCACCGTGTGATGACATTACCATTAACGAGCAGAATATAATCAGGCACAGAGGTGGGTAAAGAGCACACTCATACCTTGTCTGTTAAGCGTAAAGAAAAACTTAAGTACTAGTATAGGGGCAGCAATTTATGGAATATAAATGCTGAGAAGCTTTTTGAGCTAAATCTGAACTCTGAGAACTCTACGCTGTCTCAATGCTGTCAGATGTCATCACCTACTTGTGCAGCTGACAGAGAAGGCACTGTTATCTATTTTCTTGCAATCAGTTATAACCAAAGTGCTGTCAACTACCAAACATTAGCTGTAACACTATTCATACAATTCTTTACTGTCATTTTATAATATAGCTGCTGGAACTAACTATAATGGTTAAGCTGATCCCATGGCATGGTCACAGCGTCGCACAATGTGGCGGAGGATCCTCTGGCTCTAAGGATTCAATTGGACCAGCAGAATATATACATATTGCTTTGCAGATGATATATTCAAGCTCCAGGAGACAGAGGGATGGTAGGTAAGGCCACTGTGGCTCTTCTTGCTGGCAAAAGAACAATGCCAATGAGTTATCTGAAGAGACTTTCCTCCAACTCCCAGCCAGCCAAAGATGTTCTCTTGTATGATATGATGTCTGGAGTTTATAAAGTATGAAAAAACAGGAAGGTTAACTAATGTTTTCATCCAGGTCGCATCCCAATTGCATGATACTGATTGAGTAGGGAAGGAGAATCACATCATCTATTTCTACCTTCCAGAACTCTCCAACATTTTTATGCTGGTAAATGTTCCTAGAATTATTGGAAAATAGTCTCAGGTCTATTTTAATAGCAATAGAACTAGGAGAGAATTCACAACACCTAAGATGGGTTTATTAAATCAACTACTGAGATGTCAGCTGGACAACACGTACAAGCAATTAACCATATTCTAAGGAGTGCCTATAAAGGCATCACAACAGGAAACATGAGTAAAATACAGGATAAATTTCTGCTCTTCTTTTTGGTGGTTAAAGATAGACAGAAAGAAAATCCTGTGATAATTAGAAACAAAGAGAAGACAGATACAAATACTGTATACACATCACAAGATATTTGAACATGTAACACACACACACATTATCAGACAGTTTCCCTATAAAGGCAAATAGTTCATATCTTTCAGTTTACTACGTTTTAAATTCTCTGTAGATTTAAACAGGCTAATAAATGTTATGGTTGGAAGAAAACCAAGATATATTTATTCTAGGTTCTTCAACCATCCACCTCCCTTATCCTATATTTTACAATTCTTTACAATTCTGAAAACACACCAAGAGGATATGGTCCAATCTACATATTTACTCCAATATCATTTTAGTTCAATTTGCGTAAACCTTAAAAGAAAAGTATAATATTGAAAAACTAGCCACATTTAAGTTATTTCTGGACAAATAGGAAAAATGAATCTGAAAGTGAAGAATTACCATTTTCTTCAGGGATGCGATCTGAAAGGACACCCAGATTCTATCTGAGGACTCTGCAGACAGGTCAGCACTCTACAAGCTCCACATTCATAATGCACGAGACTACCCTGATGTGAGAGAAAAGGGTCATCGCATCACACTAGAAACTGACCAAAACAGCTCACAATAGGCAGAGGCCTCAACTCCACCTTCCCCAATATCAATGGTAGTCTGCCAAATCATCTATAGAGCTGATACAAACTGAAAATTCTTGGGAGAATCCCTTCATAAAGCACGGTTCAACTGGACAGTGGACATAGGATGTAATTTTGCTGACACTGCTGCATATATATCCAGTGTTTTATGTCCAAGCAGTAAGATGGTTAAGCACATAAATTGGGTCTACTGCTATAGACACAATGGACTGATTTAACCAGGAAAGGTAACATTTCACTTACTAGATAATGTCCTTTCTTTGAGTCCTGCTAGACCAGTCTAGACAAGTGCATTGTGTTCCTCTACCAGCAGACTGGTGGAGACAAAGAACCAATGAAAAGCACAGGATTCCTGTGCGCCTCTATCCACCTCAGCCACCAGAGGTCCTTTCAGTATTCATCCTAAAGCAAATGGGCGATACCGAACAAGTCTCACATAACCTCAATGTGGGCAACAATGAGTAAACAATAGAGAACTATGTATAGGAAAGTAGAATAGAAGGCTGTCAGCCTGCAGAACCAAATAGAAGGCTGTTCAGCCTGCAGAACCAAATACACAATCACGGTGGACCAAAGGGTACCACACCAGTAGAACAGAGCAAACACAGTTTCAGGGGTGGGTGCGTGCTGAACTGGTCTACAGGACTCAAGGACAGTGTATGGTAAGTAAGATGTCACTTTCCATAATCATCCTGCTAGACCAGTCCAGACAAAGTGGTATGTATCTTTATTTGCACATTTTTTTATACCGCCCTTTATGACATCAGCGCAGTTTACAATATCAAAATTCCAAGAAAGGAAGCCATTGGCCAGAAAAGCAAAGGAACTACAATGTTTGACAGGACAGAGAACACTCATTCATGCAACCAGAAAAGGATAAAACAGAGGAAAGGTTAGGAAGTAGAAGTTGGCAGATCAAAGGCAGAGAGAAAAAGGTGCGTTTTGAGAAGAGGCTTAAACTCTTGTACCAAAGCTACAACACCATTGGGTGGGAAAAAGGTACAGCAGCTCGCAAAACTCGAGGCAAAGGCCATGTCCACTTGCACATGGACATCCAAGCGGTAATGCTGGACAAAAGTGGAAAGTGATGCCTACTTTGCTGCTCAACAAATGTCTGCAGGGGCTACTGAGCTCTGCTCTGTCCATGAGGACACTTGCGCTCGGGAAGAATAGGCACAGAGACCCTCTAGACCCATCAGGTTCTGTAATAGATACCTTAAAGCACTGGCCTCCTTAATCCTGCCTCTCAAAGTCAACTTGGCAGCCGCTTCAGCCTTGCGCAGGCCAGCAAACAGCACAAAAAGATGGTCCAACTTACGAAAGGAATTAGTAACCACCACGTATCAGAGAAGTACTCTATGGACATCCACAAGGTGAAGATCCTTATCCTTCCCTAGACACTGCTCCTTAGAGAAGGATGCAAGAAAACCACCTGCTTCACAAGAGAGAACACTTTAGACAAGGCAGGCAGGCACAGGACAAATAGAAATGGTCTCAGCTGAAAAGGACAAATAAAGATCCCAGCAAAGCAGAGCCTGTCACTCAGACATCTGCTTTGCAGAACAAATTGCGACCAAGACGACTGTTTTCAGCGTCAAATCCTTCAAGGTAGTGCATTTCAACGGCTCAAAGGGGCCTGCCATCAGGGCACTGGGCACCAGAGACAGAACCCAAGCAGGGATCACAGACTGAAGGGGAGGATGCAGATATCGAAAACATGAGACAACCAAGTGCAAGACCAAGGACTTGCCTGCCACCATACCACGGAAATAGGACAAAGCTGCCACCTGAACCTTCAGGGAGCTAACTGAGAGGCCCTTCTCTAGGCCATACTGCAGAAAGGGCAACAGGGAGGACACCTTGGCCACCTAAGGAGCCAAGTGCCGTGTGCCACACCAGAACTCATAGGGGCACCATATCCATATGTATGCCAGCCTGTTAAACCCTCCTCCAAGCACCAAATATGGTAGAGATTACTGCTGGAGAGTAGTTCTTACACTCTAGCAGTCTCTTTTCAAGAGCCATGACCTGAGCGAGAAGCAAGCAGAGTCCTCCAGGACAATTGGTCCCTGCTGCAGTAGCCTCCGAGATAGAGACAGCTGAAGAGGCAGCATTCAAAGGAGCTGCACAGATCTCCGAACCATGCTCTGCAGCCAATCTGGTACTACCAGAACAATCCTGCCCAGGAAATGCTCTATACGTCGAATCACACATCCGACCAGGGGCCACGGAGAAAACACGTACAGCAGTTGCTGACTGAGCCAAGACTGGGGTCAGAGCATCAACGCCCTCAATCCCGTCTCCATGTGATGACTGAAGAAGTGACATGCTATGGCAATGGAACAGGTCGCCATATCATATCTATTTCGGGGTGACCCCAGCAGCACAAATCAATTGAAACACTTCTTGACTCAACTCCTACTCATCAGGATTCAGAGTGCCAGCTGAGGACGTCTGCTTCCACATTGTCCACACCGGCAATCTGCTGAGCTGACAAGGCTAGGAGGTTCTTCTCTGCCCAGGCAAACAGGAGATCCATCTCCAGGCCACTCTGGTGCATCCTGTGCCGCTCTTCCATGGCACTGCCTGAAAAGAGGGTACGGAAACATAGAAGTGATAACCTGATGGCCCTCGCGCCTTGATGCGACTGATGGACCACACTGCTTCCTTGTGGTTCTAACAGCCCTGAGCTGTACGGTCTCAGCAATGGGCTCCCCAGTCCAAGAGATTGGCATCCATTGTCAGCAGGATCCAGGAAATATCCAGGAAGTATGCCTTTCCTCAGATGACAGGGCAGCCTCTACCACCATAAGCTGGTCCTCACCCTCCATGTGAGAGGACGTCTGCACTCTAACTCCTGAGAACTCTGGGACCATCGAGCTAACAAGGACCACTAGAGCGACCACATGTGAGCACGTGTTCACAGGACCAGCTCCATGATTGCCACCATCAATCTGAGGAACTGAAGATAATCCCAGTCTCTGAGGGCCTGCTGCACACACAGCATCACCAAGCAATTCAACAATCTTCTCTGGCAGGAAACTCTGTCCACTTGAGTGTCAAAATGTGCTCCCAGAAACTCCAAGGACTGAGAAGGTAAAAGCTGGCTCTTTTCCTGACTGATCACCCAGCCAAAGCTTTCCAAAAAGACCACCACTTGGGACGTCACCAGAGATGCTTCTGACAGAAATGGGCTCAAATGAGCCAGTCATCAAGATAGGGATGGACACAGATTCCTTGGTGCTGCAGCCACTACCACTACCATGACCTTTGAGAACGTCCTTGGAGCGATGTAAAGCCCGAAAAGGAAGGGCAGCGAACTGATAGTGAGAGCCCAGCATGGCAAAAAAACAAGATACTTCTGCTGATCCGCCCATATCGAGATATGAAAATACACCTCAAATAGATCCAGAGAAATCAAGAGTTCCCCTCAGCACACTGCTTGAATCACAGAGCATAAGGCTTCCATCCAAAATCGCAGGACACGCAAGTGCACAATGACCCCTTTGAGGTCCAAAAATGGGACGGAAAGAACACTGCTCCTTTGGCACCATGAAGTAGATAGAGTAATTGTCCTTACCAGCAAAGCAACTTGTCCAAAGTGGTCCGCATCGCAGCACCTTTGATCGTAGACTCACAAGGGGAAATGAAGGCATTGGAATTGGTTCCTTGCATTCCAGGACATAGCAGAATTGAATGGTGTCTAGCACCTAGCAATCCTTGGTAACCCGGGCCCATTCCTGAAAGAGGCGGCAAAGCCTGCCGCCCACCGTGGCAACAGGGAATGGGCCCCCAAACCTTCATTGCATGGCCTAGGAGAGGAGTCCTCTGGATGAGACAGAGTCCCTGGGTCCACGAGCTCCACAAAAGGACTGAGAATGAGCCCGAGGCCCTGAAGCAGAGGGGAAGAATGATTTTCCAAGGCGGTAGTGATGATAGTGCCGACACCCCCAGGAATCCAGCCAGCACACCCTTCGTGGTCCGGTGGAGACTGACAAGAAAGGGGCACTGGCCCATTTCACAGGCCCCCTGGCCCCATCTTCCAGGAGACAGTAAGATTTTGTCTCACCTAGGTCAATCATCAATTTAAACAAATTGGTTAGAAACAGGGGCTCCTCCTTAAAGGCCAGTTGAACCAAAAAGGCTTTGGAGGATGTCTCTGCCGTCCAATGACGGAGCCAAATCAAACACCATCCTCAGGGCACCATACCCGATTTCCAAAGGTTCTAGGTCATACATGGCATCAGAAAAGAAGGCCGTAGCCAACTCCAAGAGAGTAGAAATATCATCAGGCGGAAGAGACTGAATCCACTGGAGCAAGGCTTGAGACGTCAGGCTAATACACTGTGCTGGAAGTACCCGTCAAGTTCAAGGCAAATGTGATCCTGGAAATTAATGCCGCCAGCTCCTTCTTCTGGAACAGGTGGATCATGCCAGCCTCTGCAAAGTCTTCTGAAGGCGAGTGTAGCCCTAATCCACATCAAAGCCCAATATCGACTCATCTGGATCCGAGGCAATCTCAACATTTCGGATAGCTCCCAACTATTCCTCATCTTCCAGGAGTGTTCCACGCTGGGGGATGCTTAGCCAAAGGTAATCGAACAGGGTTTTAATTTTCAACCTGCCTGGCACAAGACTACGTTCGGGGGCACCTAGAAGCCATAGGATCTGAATTTCCACACCAAAAGTACCAAGCCTATTGCAAAAGGAAAAGAATTTCAGAGAGGACAAGCTGGATGCTGGACGCTCTCCTCTCATAAAAGGTTCCCATAGCAGCCACAAACTCCCTAGAGGATGGAACAGTTCAAAACATGGTCGCCAGAGCCACCAACCGGCTGAGCATCATTACCCTTAGCACCATCCTGCACCCCCTGCCTAAGACAGGTAAGGGCAGACTTACTGTATCCCCGGGATAAGAAGGGGAAAGCATGCCCTCCAGGGTGACTCAGAAGCTGCCACACAGGAAAGGCAATCCAGAGTTCAGATATGAGACTCCCACTTGCCTCAAGTCAAACAAAGTTTCCTGGAAGTCAGAGAGTCAGGGTAAGTATCACAAGAGTGTGCGCTAAGGCTGCATTGGCCCGCAAGCATGCATTAACTGTGCTTTTACATAACGTGCATTGAAGGTGCTAGGGAAGGAGTGTGCGTTGGAGCCGCTTTGGTGGAATGTCCGTTAGGACTACACGACCCCCAGGCACACAGTAGGCAAAAACGTTACTAATGCATGCAGAAAATGAAAGTAAAACCCCCACACAACGCCAACGGTCACTAGCATCGCTCAGAAACGGAACCGGGAGTCCCCAACAAGGACAATGAGATCTCCAGTCATAGGATCCATGCCAGGCTCAGCTCTACTCCACTGAAACTGCTTCACTGGCCGGCTTTGTTTTAACAGCACTGTGTGAGAGGTGGCTGGCAGGCAGATACCTCCGAGAGCTTTCTGCAATCTTTGGAAGAGAGCAGGGTGGAAAGGAGGAGGTGATAGGAGGCACTGAGTTTGTCTTAGGCTGTGGTAGTCTTCCAGGTACTTCCAAATCCTTCCAATTTGTGGCTGCTCAACACGGGCCCTTATGATAGCGACGTGGAGATGAACCAATTTTCCCTCCTCCTATGGCTACCAAAAAAATCAGTCTAGTGGAGCCTCTCATGTTGCCCACAAGTGAGAGAATCACCTTTTTAGGGCTCAAGGTGGACGTTCACGAGCATCTAATCAAACTCTTTTCCTCTCAATCTTCAGATTTTCTACAGAGTGGAGAAAAATTATCCATCATCTGCTGGAGACAAAGAAATACTGAAGGGACCCCTCTGGTGGCTGGGGCAGATTGGCACAGGAGTGATATCACTGAAATCTGGGATTTTCATTGGTTCTTTGTCTCCACCAATCTGTCATGTATGACCTGGTACCTTTGTCTCCACCAACCCACTTGTCAGGACTGGTCTCGCAGGACGATATGGAACCACTTTATTAGTGCAGAAGATATGCTTTACGTTATATATGTACATAATAAACCTGGATAACTCACATAATCCCCACCCCTTACACCTTGACGTACTTTTAATACCTTGACCACCATATTATCTATAGATATCCCCAGTTAACACCCACCCCAACCCTTATTACTTACCCATCCCAGTTTTATGTATGTTCTCATTTCTATATATTTTCAGTACAGGTCTATGTAAAGCAGTTCTATGTAAAGAGGTTCCCCTGCTGTAAATGTTCCATATAAATCACTCTGACTTAATGAGAAAAAGGTATATAAACCTTGTTAAATAATTAAATATTTGTTTTATGCTGTATGTATCTGAAACTTTATGTAAATGGAGCATGTTGATATTTGTTTTAGGCAATAAATTTATAAATTTACATATTTCAGGGGACAAAGCCTCCAAAAGCCTCCCTACTATATCTAGCAAGGGTTGAAGTACACAGATATTCAGAGAGAAATTACAGCTTCCCTGGGAAGATAATGTGATATTTTACTTACCAGATAACATCTTTCCCTCAAGTCCTTCTAGACCAGTCCAGAGAAGTGGCTGTGTTCCTCTCTACCAACAGATTGGTGGAGACAGAAACCAATGAAATATCCAGGTTTCAGTAACACAACTCCCATGCCTCCATCAGCCCGAGCCGTTTTAGGACGCCTCAGTATTTGTTCCAAAGCATATGGGAAAGCATGGCAAACCTCAAACAATCTCAAAGTGGGCAATAATGAATTAAACAGTTCAGAAACCAAGTAAAAAACTATGTATATGAGAAATTGACCAGAAGGCTGTCAAGTAGGAAGTGAACCTGTAGAGCCAAGCAGAAAATCCTAGCGGACCAAGGTACCACAGCAGAACAGCAGATGAAACAGTCCAGGGGTGGATCCTGGACTGGTCTAGTGGGACTCAAGGAAAGCACATTATCTGGTAAGTAAAACGCCACTTTCTATATCATCCTGCTAGACCAGTTCAAAGAAGTGGGACATATCAAAGCTACACCTCCCACTGGGTGGGAAGGAGACATCAGTTCGCAAAATCTTAAGAGTAAAAGGCCATATTCACCCGAGCGTGGACATCTAAGCTGCAATGCTTGACAGAAAGTGCAAAGTGCTACCCGATAATGTCTGAAGGGGCTACAGAGCTACACTGCACTCCTGAAGATGTTGGTGCCCAGAGAAGAATGGGCGCACAAACCTTCCAGCTCCATAACAGATGCACCTAGGAAAATGCCGCCGTGATCCAGGTCAAAAGGTAAACTCGACTGTCGCAACACCCTTATGCAGGCCAGCAAACAGCACAAAAGATGATAGGACTTATGAAAAGGAAGGCATAACCTCCAAGAACCCAAGATGCACCCTCCGGACAACCACAAGTCAAAGATACTTACCCCTCCCTTTACACTACTCCTCAGAGACGTATGGTAAGCAAACCAGCTAGTTCACATGAAGGAAGATATAACCTTGAACAAAAGGAAAGCACAAGCCAAATGTAAATGGCCCCCTCTGAAAAGGACAAATATGAATTCTAGCAAAACAGCACCTGCTGCTTGGAAATGTGCCTTCCCAAACAAATTGTGACCAAGAAAATAGTATTGAGACTCATGCACCTCAGAGCAGCACACATCAGAGGCTCAAAAGGGCTATGACCACAGGACCCTTAGCACCAGAAAAAATTCCCAGGACAGGATAAATGGCCAGATGAGAGGACAGAGTCGAACCCCTTGAAGAAAATGTAAAACATCCAGGTGCAAAGCTGAAGAATTTCTAGCCACCAGACGACTGAAACAGGAAAAGGCTGCCACCCGGACTTTCAGGAAGGTATAGGAAAAATCCCTTTTTCCAGACAGTCCAACAGAAGACCAACAGAGTTAGCACCTTAGAACATAAGAACATAAGATGCTACACTGGGACAGACCAAGGTCCATCAAGCCCAATATCCTGCTTCTAACAGGGGCCAATCTAGGTCACAAGTACTTAGCAGTTTCCCCCAAAAAAACAGGTTCCACAATGCTTGTATTGGGGCAAGGAGTGGATATCCCTTAATTTATTTATTTATTTAGCCGGTTTTGTATAATAATGGTTTAAGGACCTTACCTCCAAGAACATGTCCAAACCTTTTTTAAACCCGGCTACATTAAAACATAGTTACTCACCTGTAACAGGTGTTCTCCAGGAAAAGCGGGAATCAGTCCTCACTTATGGGTGACGTCAGCACCGACGGAGCCGGTGCACAGCATTTCCCCAGCTTTTAAAGAAAGCCTTTGGAAATGCTACCATACATGTGTGGACCCCTTCCCACCAAAGGGTGCCATCTTGTTCAGTCAGATGACACAGCTTAGGCGAAAAACAAAAATAGATAGAGGCGGTAAATCCCAGGGGAGGAGGCAGGGTTGTAAGGACTGATTCCTGCTGTAGTTACTCACCTGTAACAGGTGTTCTCCAGGGACAGAAAAATACAAGTTATCAATGTCCCTGTTTAATGTACGTTTACCAAGTTTAAGTTACAATGTAAACCACTTTGAATGAAATGATAAAGCGGTATAAAAAAAACCTCTTAAATAAATAAATCAGTCCTCACTTATGGGTGACGTTGGCACCGACGGAGCCCGCGCGGAGCAATTCAAGAGCTTTCAAAGAAAACCTTTGGGATTGCTGCCACGCAAGCGTGGTCCTCTTCCCGCCCAAGAATGCCATCTTCCTCAGTCAAGTCCCTTAGCTCGAGCCCTACCAAGCAGATGACAAGGGAAGGATAAAAATCCAGCAACTCATCAGGGGAGGTGGGAGGGTAGTGTGGACTGATTCCTGCTATCCGTGGAGAACACCTGTTACAGGTGAGTAACTACGCTTTCTCCAGGAACAAGCAGGAAGTCAGTCCTCACTTATGGGACTCCCCAGCTACAGGTTACTGAACCTGTAACCAAAAAGCGCCTCCGCGAGGCCGTGAGCACAAGCAGATGACCAAAAAAGCCTGAGTCTTCGGGTCCCCGGGGCGAAAATCTCGGTAGCCGTCGAGAAGGGTCGGAGGGCAGGAGTTGCTTATGCCCCAAACAAATTACGGAGTACAGCCTGGCCGAAGGTGCTGTCCCTGTGGGACTCTCTCCAGGCAGTAGTGCGAGGCAAAAGTGTTCGCCAAAGCCCAAGTTTCAGCCCGGCAGATGTCCGACAGCGGCACTGAGCGCAACGAAGCCGCCTTGACTCGGACACTGTGTGCTGTGACCTGCCGATCCAGCGGGGTGCCTGCATCCACGTAAGCGAAAGCAATGCGGCCTGCCACCCAAATGGAGAAGGTGCGCTTTGTGACTGTCTGCCCCAGGCGATTGGGATCATAGGTCACGAAAAGCCGGACAGACTTGGGATGAGGCTGGGTGCGCTGCAGATAGAAGACAAGAGCCCTCTTGCAGTCGAGTGTATGCAAAACCTCTGATGCCTGGTCGGCATGGGGTCTAAGAACATAAGAACATAAGATATGCCATACTGGGTCAGACCAAGGTCCATCAAGCCCAGTATTCTGTTTCCAACAGTGGCCAATCTAGGTCATATGTACCTAGCAGTTTCCCCAAGAGACACAAGTTCCACAATGCTTGTACTGGGTCAAGCATTGATATCTTCGGTCACTTCTTAATAATGGTTTATGGACCCTTTCCTCCAGGAGCTTGTCCAAACCTTTTTTAAACCCAGCTACACTAACAGCCTTTACTACATCCTCCGGTAACAAATTCCAGAGTTTGATTACACGTTGAGTGAAAAAATATTTTCTTTTATTGGTCTTAAATAGTTTACCCTGTAGCTTCATTGCATGTCCCCTAGTCTTTCTATATTCTGATAATGTAAACAATCGATCTACGTTTACCCGTTCCATTCCGTTCATTAATTTATAGACTTCTATCATATCTCCCCTCAGCCGTCTCTTTTCCAGTTTAAAGAGCCCTAACCTTTTTAGCCTTTCTTCATAGGAGTATCCTTCCATCCCCTTTACCATTTTGGTGGCTCTTCTCTGAACCTTTTCTAAAATCGCTATATCCTTTTTAAGATACGGCGACCAGAATTGCACACAATATTCAAGGTGCGGTCTCACCATGGAACGATATAGAGGCATTATAATATCTTTTGTTTTATTTTCCATTCCTTTCCTTATCATACCTAGCATTCTGTTTGCTCTCTTGGCTGCCGCTGCACACTGGGCCGAGGGTTTTAACATGGTATCCACAATGACGCCTAAATCCTTTTCCTGGGTGGTGGTTCCTAATGTGGAACGTTGCATCGTGTAACCATAGTTTGGGTTGTTCTTCCCTAGGTGCATAACCTTGCACTTGTCCACATTAAATTTCATCTGCCATTTTGATGCCCAGTCTTCCAATTTATCAAGATCCTCTTGCAATTTTTCACAATCCTCTTCGGTTTTAACAACTTTAAATAGTTTTGTGTCATCTGCAAATTTGATAACCTCACTCGTTATTCCACTTTCCAGGTCATTTATGAATATGTCAAAAAGCAGCGGACCCAGCACAGATCCCTGGGGTACACCACTATTCACCTTTCTCCATTGGGAAAATTGGCCATTTAGCCCTACCCTCTGCTTTCTATCTTTTAACCAGTTCCTGATCCACAATAGTACACTGCCTCCTATCCCATGACTCTTTAGTTTTGCCAAAAGTCTCTGATGAGGGACCTTGTCAAAGGCTTTCTGAAAGTCCAGATACACAATATCAACCGACTCACCTTTGTCCACCTGTTTATTCACTCCTTCAAAAAAACATAACAGATTAGTAAGACAAGATCTTCCTTGTCTAAAGCCATGTTGGCTGTCTCCCATTAGGTTGTGACTATCTACATGCTGAGTAATTTTATTCTTTATGATGGTTTCTACCATTTTTTCCGGTACTGACGTCAGGCTCACCAGTCTGTAGTTTCCCGGATCACCCCTGGAACCCTTTTTAAAAATTGGTGTTACATTGGCGATCCTCCAATCTTCAGGTATTAGAGATGATTTTAATGATAGTTCACAGATTACTGATAGCAGGTCTACAATCTCATATTTCAGTTCTTTCAACACCCTTGGATGTATACCATCCGGCCCAGGTGATTTGCTACTCTTCAGTTTATCTAATAGTTGTAAGACATCTTCCCGATGTATCGATATTTCCTTCAATTCTTCCACACCTTTAAATACCACTTCCGTCATGGGTAACATCCCTACATCTTCCTCAGTAAAGACCGAAGCAAAGAATTCATTCAGTCTCTCTGCTATCGCCTTGTCGCCTCTTAGTGCTCCTTTAACCCCTTTATCGTCTAATGGACCAACTGACTCTCTCACAGGTTTTTTGCTACGAATGTACTTGAAAAGGTCTTTATTTCGCATTTTTGCTTCCGCAGCAAGCTTCTTCTCAAATTCTCTCTTTGCCTGCCTTATCAATGCCTTGGCATGTGACTTGCCAGTGCTTGTGCTGTTTCCAGGTTTCGTCGTTTGGCTCTTTTTTCCATTTCCTGAAAGATGCTTTTTTGGCAACAACAGCCTCTCTGACCTCACCTTTAAACCATGCTGGCAGTTTTTTGGACTTCCTTCCACTTTTCTTAAAGCGTGGAATACAGCTGGTCTGGGCTTCCAAGATAGTATTTTTCAACAACACCCAAGCTTGATGTACGTCTTTAACCTTTGCAACTGCTCCTTTTAGTTTTTTCTTAACTGTTTTCCTCATTTTATCATAGTCTCCCTTTCGAAAGTTAAAAGGTAGTACTGTGGATTTCCTTACTATCCCTCCTCCACTAATTAAATCAAAGGCGATCATGCTATGATCACTATTGCCAAGTGGCCCCAACACCCTTATCTCTTGCACTAGATCTGGTGTTCCACTAAGGACTAGGTCTAATATGGCTTCCCCTCTCGTCGGTTCTTGAACCAGCTGCTCCAAGAAGCAGTCATTTATTTCATCCAGGAACTTTATCTCCCTAGCATGTCCTGACGTGACACTGACCCAGTCGATACCAGGGTAATTGAAATCACCCATTATTATTACTGCACTGTAACGTTTGTTAGCTTCCTTGATTTCTTTAAGCATTTCATCATCCATTTGGTCATTCTGGTCAGGCGCTCGATAGTACACCCCCACTGCCATTGCCTTCCCCCTTTTATATGGGATTTCAATCCATACAGATTCTACAGCAGATTTTGTTTCCTGCAAAACTTTAATCCTTTGAGTCAATGCCCTCTCTAACATAGAGCGCAACCCCTCCACCAATTTGATCAGCTCTATCATTACGATATAGTTTGTACCCAGGTATCACAGTGTCCCACTGGTTGTCCTCCTTCCACCATGTCTCTGATATTCCAATCATATCTAACATTTCATTTAGTGCTATATATTCTAACTCTCCCATCTTATTGTTTAGACTTCTAGCATTTGCATACAAGCATTTTAGAGAATGTATTTTGTTCATGTTAATTTGGCTATTGCTAGACATGGGTAAATTGGGATCTTTAAGCTCTGTCTGCTCCATACTTGAGGGCATTTGGGCTACTTTACTCTTGTGGAACCTCTCTGCTTTTGGTAGTATCCTTCAAGGATACATTCTTCCGAACCATCCGCTCTTGGGCGACTGTCGGCTTTCCCCTAATATCTAGTTTAAAAGCTGCTCTATCTCCTTTTTAAAGGTTAATGCCAGCAGCCTGGTTCCATCCCGGTTAAGATGAAGCCCATCCCTTCGGAAGAGCCCCTCCTTTCCCCAGAATGTTCCCCAGCTCCTAACAAATGCAAAACCCTCATCTCTGCACCATTGTCTCATCCAAGCATTGAGACTCCGGAGCTCTGCCTGCCTTTTCGGTCCTGCGCGCGGAACAGGAAGCATTTCGGAGAATGCTACCCTGGAAGTTCTGGATTTCAACTTCCTACCTTAAAGCCTAAATTTTGCCTCCAGAACCTCCCTATCACATTTTCCTATGTCATTGGTACCGACATGTACCAAGACAGCAGACTCCTCCCCAGCACTATCTAAGACCTTATCTAGGTGGCGCGTGAGGTCCGCTACCTTCGCACCAGGCAGGCATGTTACCAGGCGATCCTCACGTCCACCAGCCACCCAGTTATCTACATGCCTAATGATCGAATCACCAACTATAACGGCTGTCCTAACCCTTCCCTCATGGGCACATGGCCCTGGAAAAACGTCCTCGGTGCGAGAGGGTTTTACGTCACCTGGAGGACAGGTCCTAGTTACAGGATCACTTCCTGTCACACCAGGGTGATGCTCTCCTGTCACGTGACCTCTCTCCTCCATGGCAACAGGGGTGCTGCCAGACTGGAGGTGGGACTTCAGGACTATATCCCTGTAGGTCTCGTCTATGTACCTCTCTGTCTGTCTTATGTTTTCCAAGTCTGCTACTTTAGCCTCTAGAGAACGGACTTGTTCCCTGAGAGCAAAGAGCTCCTTGCACCTAGTGCACACGTAAGACCTCTCACCAACTGGGAGAAAATCATACATGTGACACTCAATGCAAAAGACTGGAAAGCCCCCATCCCGCTGCTGGACTGCTGTCTGCATCTTAGTTTTAAGTTTGTGTCTAGATCTTTAAGTTCTTACTTACTAGGGGTTGCTATGGGTATTTATACCAATAAAACTGTACCTAATACGTTTAATATACCTTGTTCACCTGAAGCTAAATTAATCTCAGGTCCTTAGTGTATGACTGATTTGGGTAATGAGCTTCACCTGAAAGCACCTCCTGTCTTTTAAGATGTGTAAGTACCTATAAAGCTATGATTATCCCAGGGGTGAGTGGGTGTGGGGAGGGAGGGAGGGAAATAACACTTATTAAAAGAGGGCTGCTACACAGTACCCTGTCTTGTGCTGCTGAGGGTAAGCTAAATTCTGATTTGATTTAAATTATAGCTCTTAGCTGCTGCTAGGCTCTAACTTCTTATGAAATTTAAACTACAAGCTCTCTGCTGGATTCTAAATTTAACCAGAAAGCTCTCTTCTGTGTGTTAAATTTAAACTAAAAGTACTTTTCTGATGCTAGGCCCTGAGTGACTATTAAATGTACACTACAAGCTCTCTGCTGGCTTCCAAATGTAACCAGAAAGCTCTCTTCTGTGTGTTAAATTTAAACTAACAGTACTTTGCTGTTACTTGGCCCTGAGTGTCTATTAAATTTAAACTACAAGCTCTCTGCTGGGTATGAAATGTAACCAGAAAGTTCTCCTCTGGGTTTTAAATTCAAACTTTAATTGCTGCTACTAGGCCCTAACTGATCCAACAAAAAAAACAGTGGGTTCACAGATTAAGTAGCTTTAATACAAAGAATTCTTTTTAGAAAATTACCAGAAGTATATACTCACAGTTGCAGATTTCTCTCCAGAAGAAACAGCCCCCCTTTCTAGTCCTTCTCGGGAAGAAGGTCGGTAAGACTATCTCCTGATTGAGATGAAAATCTGAGACAACCTTCGGCAGGAACTTGGGGTGGGTACGGAGGACCACCCTGTTCCTATAGAACCAGGTATAAGGGGCTTCAGCCATGAGAGTCTGGAGTTCACTGACTCGGTGGGCCGAGGTCAAAGTCACCAGGAAGACCACCTTCCAGGATAGGTGCCGAAGCGAGCACGTCGCCATCGGCTCAAAGGGAGAACATGTTAGCTGCATGAGCACTATGCTCAGATCCCATTCCGTCGGAGGACAGATGGGAGGTTTGGACAGCAAGAGGCCCTGCATGAAGCAGGAGACCAAGGGCTGCTCCGAGAGGGGTTTGTTCGTTACAGGGAAGTGATGCACCGAGATGACGCTCAGGTGTACACTGACAGAGTTCGACTTCAGTCCCTCCTTCGAGAGATGAAAGTACTGCAGGACCCACTGAGTGCGATGCGAGAAAGGGTCGATCTGGAGCTCGGAGCACCAGACCGAGAAGCGTCGCCATTTGAAGGTGTAAGCTTGCCCGTTGAGTCCTTCCTAGACGCGAGGAGGACCTCCTTGACCTCCACCAGGAGATCTAGTGTGGCTAGGGTGACCCGTTCAGCGGCCAGGCTGAGAGGGACAACGAGACCAGGTTCAGGTGTAGCACCCGCCCCTCCTCCTGAGTCAGCAGGCCTGCGGCACAGCCCAGGGGAATCGGAGGCTCAGACGCGAGACAGAGCAGGAGTGGGCACTACGGTTGCCAAGGCCACAAGAGAGCGACAAGTATCATCGACACTCGTTCCGCCTGAGCTTTATGGAGGGTCCTCGCAATGAGAGGAATGGGAGGGAATGCGTAGAGAAGCCCTGAGGTCCAGCTCAAGAGCAACACGTCCCGCGCCTCCATGTATGGGTGAGGGACTGGGCCGCAAAAGCGGGGGAGCTGAGTGTTTGCCAGGCTGGCAAACAGGTCCATGGTCAGGGTCCCCCACCAATGGAACTGGTCACCTCCGGGTCCAGCCGCCATTCATGGAGGAGGAGGATACCGCTGAGTTTGTCCATGAGGATGTTCTCGTGGCCCAGGAGGTAGACCGCTCCTAGGGTCATCCCTCAATGGAAGGCCAAGGAGCAGAGGAGGACCGCTTCCTGGAAGAGGAGGCGTGATCCCGTGCCCCCTATCTTGTTGATGAGGAACATCACTACTCGATTGTCAGTCTGCATGAGTACCAATTTTCCCTGGAGATGGTCCTCGAAGGCCCTCAGGGCCCATCGGACCAACCGAAGCTCCAGCAAGTTGATCTGCTACTGACACTCTTCGGGTAACCATTGCGCCTGCGTGCACAGTGCACCGCAGTTAGCTCCCCACCCCAACAGGGAAGCGAAAGTTGTCAGCACTGGTTCGTGCTGCGGGGCTTGGAAGAGCAGTCCCTGAAGAAGGTTGTGGGGGTCCTGCCACCAGTCTAAGGCCCTGTGAACATTGAGGGAGACCTGAATGGGGTCCCTGAGGTGACCGGAGGCCGGGCTCAACTGAGTACTGAGGCACCACTGGGCCATCCGCATGTGCATGAGGGCATGTGGGACCACATGGACAGTGGAGGCCATATGCCCCAGGAGGCGCAACATAGTCCGTGCCATGACCCAAGTGTTGCTCTGGATCTGGGCCGCCAATGCTCAGAGGTGAGCCGCACGGTCTGACGGCAGAAAAGCGATTGCCTGCCGAGTGTCGAGGCATGCGCTGATAAACTCAAAGGCCTGTGCCGGCTCGAGGTGGGTCTTGGGATAGTTACCCAAGAATCCCAGGCACTAGATGAGGATTGTGCGTGATGCCACAAGGCAGGCTTCCATGGCCGAGGGCCCCATGACAAGCCAGTCGTCGAGTTAAGAGAAGACCGGTACACCCTGCCATCTGAGGGAGGCGATGGCCGCGGAGAGACACTTTGTGAAGATTCACAGAGCAGATGAGAGTCCGAAGGGGAGCACCCTGTATTTGTAATGCTCCCCTTGCACCCTGAGGCACAGGAACTACCTGTGCTGGGGGTGAATCCGAATGTAGGCGTAAGCGTCCCTGATATCCAAGGAGCATAGCCAGTCACTCTGCTGGAGGAAGGGCAGTAGGACGCCAAGAGATAGCATTTTGAACTTCTCCCGCAAAAAAATCTTGTTTAGTTTTTGGAGGTCGAGGATGGGCCATAGGCCCCCCCCCCCTTCTTCTTCGGGACGAGGAAGTACGGGAATAGAAGCCCCAACCTCGGAAATGAGTCTGTACCCTCTCAACCACTCGCTGGGCGAGGAGGTTGTCTAATTCCGCTGTAGGAAGGACTGGTGCACAGGGAGTCGAGAGGGCTCCGCTGGGGAGAAGGTAAGGGGAAGCCTGTCCAAACTGAGATGGTAGCTGTCCCGGACGACTCGGAGGACCCAAGTGTCCGATGCGATGGACACCCACTGAGGGGCGAAGGACGACTGGCATCCCCCAACGGCTGCGGTGCTGCCAGGGGGCAAAAGGCTACGCTGCTGGTGTCAAAGCCCCTGGGCGGGCTGAAGCAGAGCTGGGATTTGGGCCTTGGGCCCTTTATGTTTGCGATGACAATGTGGCCCAGGCTTTCCCTGCGTCTCGGTGGTTGGTGCGGGAGAGGGTGGGTACAGTGGGTAGCCTTGATAGGGTAGACCCTTACACGGAAAGAACGGCTTCTTAGTTTGCTGTTTCTTTCTAGGAAGGAAAGTGGTCTTGAGCGAGAAACGGGTATGGGTGACCAACTCCGTCTCAATCTCGGCAGCCTTATCCTCCATCGGTTTACCAAAGAGCTGTTCACCAAGGCAGGGTACGTCTACTAGGAGCTTTTCCTGGACCCACTGCTCCAAGTCCAAGGAATGGAGCCATACCCTGGCACAGGGCCCCGATGCCAGCGGCCATGAATTGAGCCGAACACTCGAATCCGTCATAGGTGGCGCGGGATAGGTATTTTGAGTACTCCGCAATGGACTTGAGGAGGGTATGGAACCTGTTGAGGGGTTCGCCTGTGGAGAAGCCCCAAGTTCCTTGGCTAGGTCACGTAAAAACATGCCCATGTACAATTGGTATGCCTGAATATGGCATCAGAGCATGGATCATTGGTAGGCTTTGCATACTAGAGCGTCGAGGGCTCTTGACTCCCTGCCCGGCGGAACCGAAGAATGTGACTTCGGGCTCTTTTGTTTTCTCATGGCCGACTCCACCACCATAGAGGGGTGTGGGGGAGTTGGGTTTTCCTGAACCCAGGGCCGCACTGGATCCTGTACATCGCATCGAGGCGCTTGCTCACGATGGGAACAGACGCAAGGGTCTCCCACATGCGGAGTAGCAGCCTGGACAAAATGGGAGGAACCGGGATAGAAAGAGATTTCTGAGGAGGGGACTCGTACTGCTCTTCAGCTCGAGGTTCCTCCTCTGCCTGCGTAGCCAGGTTGAGAGCCTGTGCCATATCCCAGACAAACACCGAGAAGGAGGTGTCCTCGGATGGCGACCGCTGCTGAAAAGCAGATGGGGAGGTCTGACAGGACGTCCCGATGGGTACGGGTCCCAGGAGAAGTATCCCCATCAGACTCCCAGCCCGAAAATTCAGAAAAGGAGTCCGATACCGGCTGGTCATCTTGCCTGGAGCTCACGTTTGGAGCCAGAGGCCCTGGACGATCTCGCCTCCGAGGAACGGGAAAGCGAGCAAGACTGACACCGAGGACCCTCACGAGGCCCATGGCTCTCGAGGGATTCCCTCGAGGGAACATCGGTCTCTAGGCGCAGACCAGCGAAGCTGCACATGAACACCTGCTGGAAAGCTGTGAACGCAAAAACACTACATTCTAGTACCAGCATACGGGACTCGCATGCAGGCGTGGTGCCCTGCCACACAGACACCAGGTCGGGCGTCAAGGAGGAGAGGGGGTCCTCGCTGGTACGACCCTTGGGAGACATGGCGCCATTGCCCAGGGCCTCAGTCTATTCGAGGTACCTTAGAGGCCACTCATTGTCCGACTATCAGGAACGCCGAGGGGGACTAAGCAACCAAGTGCAGGAGCACTCGCGCTTGTCGGGAGCCCCCGACAGATTGAGATCGTCTTCTTACGCCGGTTCACTTCAGGGGACTCCTGGTCGGACTGCCGTCTTGAGTGCGGAGCCAAGGTGGGGGAACCCCACCGGCAGAGAGATGACAGAGGGTGCCACAGGGGATTCCAAGGCAGCCTTTCAGAAAATGTCCTCGGACTTCTGTTTACGACTGAGAAGGGCTTTGGAGGACATTTTCTTACAAAGCGAACACAGCTCTGGATCATGGACGGCTCCAAGACAACGTAGACAATAGTCATGGGTGTCCATAAGCGACATATTCTTAGAGCATCTATTGCACTTTCTGAAACCAGTGGCCATTGGGGCAAAAAGAGTCCCCACGAGGTCGAAGACCAATGCAGCCAGTGGTTATGAGAAAAAAGGGCACAAAGTCTGTCAACAACAAAAATTAGGAAAAGTGGAAGGAAGTCCAAAATCCTGCCAGCATGGTTTCACAGTGAGGTCAGAGAGGCTGTTGCCAAAAAAGCATCTTTCAGGAAATGGAAAAAAGAGCCAAATGACGAAAATGGGAAACAGCACAAGCACTGGCAAGTTAAATGCAAGGCATTGATAGGGCAGGCAAAGAGAGAATTTAAGAAGAAACCTGCTGTGGAAGCAAAAACGCGCAATAAAGACTTTTTCAAGTACATTCATAGCAAAAAAACCTGTGAGAGTCAGTTGTACCATTAGATAATAGAGGGGTAAAAAGGGCAGTAAGAGGGGACAAGGCTATAGCGGAGACACTGAATGAATTCTTTGCTTCATTCTTTACTGAGGAAGATCTAGGGATGTTACCCATGACTGAGTAGTATTTAAAGGTGATAAATCCAAGGGTGTTGAAAGAACTGAAATATCAGATTACAGACCTGCTATTAGTAATCTATCATTAAAATCATCTGTAATACCTGAAGATTGGAGGAGGGCCAATGTAACGCCAATTTTTAAAAAGGGTTCCAGAGGTGATCCAGGAAACTACAGACTAGTGAGCCTGATGTCAGTACATGATGTCAGTATATGACTCCATATAATAAGTTCTGTAAATAGTTTACCCCTGTTAGCCAAGTTTCTGTCCCCTGTTATATGTAAACTCATACCCTGTTATATGTAAACTCATACATGTTAACTGTAATGAGCATTTTGTTCCATGTAAACCGCGCTGATGCTGAATAGTGCGGTATATAAGAGACTGTAAATAAATAAATAAATAGTACTGGGAAAATGGTAGAAACCATCATAAAGAACAAAATTGCTAAACATGTAGATAGTCATGGCTTAATGGGAGACAGCTAACATGACTTTAGACAAGGAAGATCTTGTCTTACTAATCTGTTATGTTTTTTTGAAGGTGTGAATAAACTGGTAGACAAAGGTGAGTCGGTTGATATAGTGTATTTGGACTTTCAGAAAGCCTTTAACAAGGTCCCTCATCAGAGACTTTTGGCAAAACTAAAGAGTCATGGGATAGGAGGCAGTGTACTATTGTGTATCAGGATCTGGTTAAAAGATAGAAAGCAGAGGGTAGAGCTAAATGGCCAATTTTCCCAATGGAGAAAGGTGAATAGGGGTGTACCCCAGGGATTTGTGCTAGGTCCGCTGCTTTTTGACATATTCATAAATGACCTGGAAAAGGGAATAACGTGTGAGGTTTTCAAATTTGCAGAAGACACAAAACTAAAGTTGTTAAAACCCAAGAGGATTGTGGAAAATTGCAAGAGAATCTTGATAAATTGGAAGACTAGGCACCAAAATGGCAGATGAAATTTAATGTGGACAAGTGCAAAGTTAAGCACCTAGGGAAGAACAACCCAAACTATGGTTACACGATGCAAGGTTCCACATTAGGAACCACCACCCAGGAAAAAGATTTAGGTGTCACTGTGTATAACATATTAAAACCCTCAGCCCAGTGTGCAGCGGTGGCCAAGAGAGCAAATAGAATGCTAGGTATCATTTTTATTTATTTATTTTTATTTATTAATACTTTTCTTTTATACCGCTTTTTCCCAAGATCAAAGGCGGTTTACAAATAACATAATGAACAGTTTACAATTAACATATTGAACATTGTTTTACATAGAACATAGTATTTTCTTTAAACTATGTACAATTAAGGAAATCATTAAGGAAAGGAATGGAAAATAAAACAAAGGAAATAATAATGCCTCTATATCGTTCCATGGTGAGACCGCACCTTGAATATTGTGTGCAATTCTGGTCGCCGTATCTTAAAAAGGATATAGGGTTATTAGAAAAGGTTCAGAGAAGAGCCACCAAAATGGTAAAGGGGATGGAAAGATACCCCTATGAAGAAAGGCTAAAAAGGTTAGGGCTCTTTAACCTGCAAAAGAGACGGCTGAGGGGAGATATGATAGAAGTCTATAAATTAATGAATGGAGTGGAACGGGTAAACGTAGAATGATTGTTTACATTATCAGAATATAAAAAGACTAGGAGACATGCAATGAAGCTACAGGGTAAACTATTTAAGACCAATGAAAGAAAATATTTTCACACTCAACGTGTAATCAAACTCTGGAATTTGTTACCGGAGGATGTAGTAAGGGCTGTTAGTGTAGCTGGGTTTAAAAAAGGTTTGGACAAGTTCCTGGAGGAAAGGTCCATAAACCATTATTAAGAAGGGACCCAGGATATCAATACTTGACCCAACGCAAGCATTGTGGAACCTGTGTCTTTTGGGGAAACTGCTAGGTACGTATGACCTAGACTGGCCACTGTTGGAAACAGGATACTGGGCTTGATGGACCTTGGTCTGACCCAGTATGGCATATCTTATGTTCTTATGTTAGAAAGTAGTGGGCCCAGCACAGATCCCTGGGGTACTCGACTATTCACTTTTCTCCATTGGGAAAATTGACCATTTAGCCCTACCCTCTTCTTTCTATCTTTTAACCAGTTCCTGATCCACAATAGTATCCTGCCTCCTATCCCATGGATTTTTAATTTAGCCAAGAGTCTCTTATGAGGGACATTGTCAAAGGCTTTCTGATACATTATATCAACCAACTCACCTTTGGTCTGTTTTTTTTTTTTAACTCTTTATTTATGGAACCACACAAAAAAAAATTACAAATCGTATAGATACATACAAACACGCCGCCACTGGGTGGGGCCAACACTTGTCCACCAGTCCAGAGGCTAGATGTCAACAGAATGTGGTACATCATTTTAGGTTATTTCTCCCCCCCCCCTTCTCCCACCCTGTCTCCCCCTCCCCTCCCCATCTCAGCACAGCTCCCCTCCTACTATCCTAACCAAGAACTGTCCTATAAGACCCACCCCCACTCTCTGTTAACGGGATCCCAGCTAATTTACCTTCTTACGGGCATATGGTCCAAGCTGTTGGACATACGGTTCCCAGATCAACAGAAAGGAAGCCCAGCATTTACCACTGCCCTTAGCCCCCTCCTCTCGAAGAGTATCAATTGATGAAAACTGTTACGCCATTCCCAGTGAAGTATCGGGCCCTTCCCAACCAGACATGCCTCTCACCAGTGTGCGTTCCCATCTCCCCTTTGGGTGGAGTGGCCCCAACTGATCCAGTGCAACCAAGGCTCCAGACCATTTAATCTATTGCTGAAGCAAAACACTCATATAATGGCTAATCCTTTCCCAATATGCATGGATTTTCCGACAGCCCCACCACATATGCCCCAGGTCTGCCAAGGGTGATGCACATTTAGGGCACCACCCATCACAATCCAGGCCACTCCGCAACACTCTTCTAGGGGAGAAATGTGCTCAAATAATACTTTTGAATTGCACCTCTCTCCACTTAGTCCCCTCCATCAATCTCCCAATCCGACTGAGGGCTTCCAGAATAGACCCCCGGAGGCACCTCCTGGGCCAACTCTTCCGCCCACCGAGTCTCCTCTCTCAAATAGTCCGGCGATTTAATATAGGGAACCAATTTTTTCCTCAATGTCGATATTGTAGGTGGCGACCTCTCCCACAACGCAAAAAACTCCAATATCCTCGCCAAACTTTCGGATGTTAACTCATTCACTGGCAAAGGTGCTACTTAGTGAGAAATCTGGAAGTATGTGAAATAGTGGCGGCCACTCAGCCCGTACTCCTTACCAAGAGTCTCGAGCACTTCCCTTGAGGATCCACCACATGTCCAATGTAGCGGATACCCTTCTCCCTCCACTTCTGAAATATCACTGATGTAGAACCAGTGGTAAAAGTAACATTGCCCCGCAGAGGCAACCAACTGGGGAACTACCCCAGTACAGACAATTGCATCCACGTGCGTCGTACCGAGCTCACTAAAACACTTTGAGTCACCCGCCTAGGAAGCAGGGCTCCCTCCAAGTGTAACGCTGCCTCCCTCCAAGTGTAACGCTGCCAATAGCATCTGGGGAGCCACCAGGGATTCCTTCGGTGCCCTGGGTGTATAAATCTCTCTATCTCCCAACCAATCCCCTAAATTACATGTTTGACATGCCAGGGATACAGCCGTAAATCCAGGATACCCATCCCTCCGGTCTGCCACCCGCCCTTCAACCGAACCTTCAGGATGCATGCTCTCGCCCCTTTCCAAAAGAATCCCCGTATCTAACTTTCCAAGCACACCAGGTCTTGTTGTGCCAACCACACTGGGAGCAGCTGCATCCAGTATAACACCTGGGGCAGGACTACCATCCCCACCGCCGCTATTCTCCCCCCTAGAGACAAGGGAAGGGGACGCCATGCTCGCAATTGTGCTTGAAGCTTGAGGAAAATCCTTTCGAAGTTCCGCTTATATAGTTCCACCGGTTCTCTAGTTAAGAGGAATCCCAAATAGAGGAAGGAATCCCCTGCCCAACTAAGTGGGAACACACCTCTCCAGTTCCCCTTCAGCATTCCCAGCACATCTAGGGCCTCAGACTTATCCATGTTAATGCATAACCCTGCAAACCTGCCAAACACAGAAAATTCTTCCAACAACCTAGGTAGTGATTGTTGCGGTGAAAGCATGTGTACTAGGAGATCATCGGCAAAGGCTGTGATCTTAAACCTAGACCCCCTCCCCCACACGCACCCCCCGTATTTCCCTATGCTGCTCTATTTTCCGTATGAAAGGATCCAGGGACAGCACAAATAACAGCAGCGAAAAAGGGCACCCCTGTCTTGTCTCCCTCTCCAGGGGAAACCTATCAGAGAGAACTCCATTACACAGCACACTTGCAGTGGGTCCCGTGTAAAGGAACTTGACCATATTGCAAAAGGTCTCCCCGAAGCCATAGTATGGTAGGAGAGCATGCAGATATCCCCAAATCATGCGATCTAACGCTTTTTCCGTGTCAAAGCTAATTAGCAGAGATTGCCATTCTTGTTCCAGGACCCATTCCAAAGATGCTATGATTCTACGCAGGTTACGCACAGCGTGGCGGTCCTGTACAAAACCCACCTGTGACTCCTGGATCAGGTCCCCCCAGCAATGGGCCAAGTCGCTCCGCTAATACTTTTGCCAATATTTTCAGATCAAAGTTCAATAGTGATATGGGCCTATATGCTGCAGCCTATAGATGATCTTTACCCGGCTTGGGCAATAAAATAATATGTGCATGATTCTCCCCCATGTGAACCCCCCCTCCCCCCCCCCGGTTTATCCTTTTGTGATACACTGCCACTAGTGGGGGAGGTACCAAGTCTCCTAGTAACTTGTAAAATTCAGCTCCCATCCCATCTGGACCCGGCGTCTTGTGGCAACAAGCCCTCTGTATCACATGGTGTACCTCCTCTAGCGTAATTGGGCGCTCTAATTGGGCCCTCTGTTCCTGCCCCAAGCTTGGTAACCGCAGCCCTTTCAGGTAGTCATCCATAAGAGTTTCATCTCCTCCCTCCCATTGGTACAGTTTGATAAAAAAAGACGAAAAACCCTGGCAATGTCCCGGCTGGCCCCCTGTAATGTACCATGAGTGTCCCTTAGCGCTGCAACCGTTCTTGGCTCCCTACTACCCTGAAGGCAACGTGCTAGTAGTTTCCCTGGTTTGCCCCCGAACCTATATAACTGATAGCGATAATACGCAAACGATTTTTTTGCCCGTCTGTGGAGCAATTCGTTAAGTGCTGCTTGGGATTCCCACAGCACTTTCTTATTTATGGCGCTGGGGTTGTTCACGTATTTGTGCCGGTCCCTAATCGTTTGCTTTTCTAATCAAAATATCTGTTCTGTTAACAATCTCTTTTTTTGCGCCGAATAACCAACAATATCTCCACGTAAAACAACCTTAGCCGTTTCCCAAAAGACTTCCAGATCAACCTTGTGACTTTCGTTATTTAACTCAAAGTCTTGCCAACGTTGTTTGAGATAAAGTTGGAAATCCACATCTCTATAAAGTTCCAATGGAAATCGCCAAATCCGTGAACGCATATCACTCTGAGCCCACTCCAGTTCCACCCAGATCATGGCATGATCAGAAATTTCCAATGGGCCAATCTGTGCATCCATTACGTGCGCAAAAGAACCTCTCGATATGAAAATGTAGTCAATCCGAGCACTGGTACCATGTGCTCGCGACTGGTGAGTAAAATCTCTTTCCATTGGGTGTAACAAGCGCCATGGATCAACCACCCCCAGTCGCCTTCGAAGGCTCTGCAAAGCCCTGGCCATGCCCCCCCCCCCCCCCATGCTCTATCTCCTGCTCCTCGTGAGGTGTCTAAATCCGTGTCCAGCACCCCATTAAAGTCTCCCCCTAATATCAAGGGGACATCAGGCAATTGCTCTATTCTAGAGGCTAAACGCACGTACAGCGTTTGATCCAAAACATTTGGGCTGTAAATGTTATCCATCATGACAGGCTTCCCCTCCAGTTTGCCATATAACACATATCTTCCAGCAGGGTCAATGTATTCCTTCTCCAATACAAATCTTACCCGCTTATGGATCAGGATGACCACTCCACCTTTTTTCTCTTTCGCTGGGGTCCCCCACTCCTGGCCCACCCAATCTCTTTGCAGTTTCAAATGTTCATCAGCAGTCTGGTGGGTCTCCTGCAGCAGAGCAACATCACATTTTTGTCTAGCTAAGGCCTGCAATATTTTATATCTCTTAATTGGGTTCCCAATCCCACATACATTCCATGAAATGACCTTCAGAGGATCCCAAGTTCAATTGGTCCATATTTCTTGATTCCTAAAGGCCTCCCAGGAAGATCCCCCCCCCCCCGGGGCTCCTCCCATATTCCAATCCTAGTTCTTATTCCCAACCTTCTCTTCCCTTTAAAGTTGTGCTGCCCTCCCCCCATGCCCCCCTCCCTCCCCAAACACCCCCCACCCCCTACCTGCCCTCCTTCCTACCCCGTACCCCCTCCATCCCCTCTCACTCTCATTAACCCTAAACCTCTACGCCTCAGTGTCACTAAAATGTGTATGTAGACCCCCCTCCCCACCAGATTACTAAATACTCACAAGCCACATCCCCCCACTCAAACCCCTCCCCATGACCAAATTGAGATTAACATGGTAATTAACAACATACAATCATGTCCCACAGAACACGCAACCTACATCATGAGGTAAACATCCAACATTGCCCCATAGGCAGACTAGTATTAAATGGGTGCTACACCCTCATAATATATATTCTAATCGTATTCCACATTACCCCTTAAGCCACAGTATGCACTGACCAATCAACCTGCCAGGTCAATTACCCCATCCACCCCCCATCAGATTGTCCTGGAGTACTTTCTCACGCCCATCCCCCTCTAACTTATACCTACATATATTCACCAAACTTAACATGTAATCCACATAAAATCCAGTGGGAACACTGGAGGCCCGATTCCTCCATTCTATGCCATGCTATTGTCCTCGTCCATGCATGTTACAGGCTCTCTAGGAGCTATCAACCAGTCACAATCCAGCTTCAGCGTTCCTCATCGGGCTCCCTGCTCGGGGATGGCTGGTGTTTTGTCAGTTCCTCAACATACTTGGAGGCTTCTGCCGCGGTAGCAAAGCTCCTCTGTGCTCCGCCATGTATGATATGGAGCCGCGAGGGGTACTGTACAGTAAACTTGATATTAGTCATCACAAGTTTCTGACAAAGGGGGGCATAAGCACTCCATCTTTGGCTCAAAGCCGCTGAATAGTCTTGCACAATTCTCACTTTTACATTGTCTTTTACAATGACCCCAGCTTTCTTAGCCATTCTTAGCACTGCTTCTTTTTGAAGGACATGCAGGAACTTTGCCAACACCACACGTGGCCTATTTTTAATTGGCTGTCTAGGCCCCACTCGGTGTACTCTCTTCAATATAAGCCTGCCATGTTCCTCTTCATCACCCAGCACTTGCAGACTTAAAGCTTCCAAATAGGCTTTTAAATCTCTGTCCAATATGCTGTTAGGAATGCCCAGAAAATGGAAGTTATTGCGGTGGGAGCGATTTATCTAAATCATCGAGTTTGGCCTCGTACATCTGTGAGGTTGTCTGAAGTCTCTTTACCTCATTCTGCAGTGCCTCAGCCTGCTCGGTTGTCCCAATTCAGCCCTCCACCTCCCGCATCCGGCTTCCCAGCGAGTCCACGGAGTTTTGCAGGGCATCCATTTTGCTGCGGAGAGTCTCAAACTGAGCCGCCAATGTGGAAGACACCGCTGATGAGATTTCTTCAATGATTGCCGGTGATACAGGCAAGGAGGGTGCTGGGGCTGGCTCTGAGTCCGCCATCTTAGAATGCCCAGTCAGCCGCTCCTTTTTTCGCCTGCCCGCTTTTGCCGCTGCCACCATACCCCACTCGCCGACACAGACACCAGACGGGCTGTCCGTTTCTCCTCCCCCAATTTTGGTGAAGCCAAAAGACTTAAAAAACGGCTCTTTTTGCTGGCGGTGGAGGTGGGGGCCCGGAGCTCGAGCAGATCACAACCGCTCGATCTCACATCATGTGACCTTTGTCTACCTGTTTATTCACACCTTCAAAAAACGTAACAGATTAATAAGACAAGACCTTGTCAGACTTAGGTACAAGCTGTCGTGTGCCACATCCACGCTTCAAGATGTACCAGGCCCGCATGCATGCTAAGGAGCTAGAACCCCTCTGAGTAGAGCAGAAACTACTGCAGGAGAATAGCATTTACATGACAACCAACTCCCTTCGAGAGCCACCCATAAGTGAGAAGGGAGCCGAATCATCCAGAACAAAGGGCCTCTGATGTAACCAGTCCTGAATTCGGGCAGATAAGCAGGAGGAACCTGCAGGAACTGCATCAGGTCCCTAAACCACACTATCCTAGTCCAATCCAGCACCACCAGTTCAATCCAGCCCAGATGGTGCTTCGTGCTCTGAAACACATGCCCCAATTGTAGCCATGAGGGAAGCACATACAGCAGGCATTGCCATGGCCAGGACTGAACCAGAGAGACAAGCCCTTGGACCCAGTTTCCATGTGGTGTGTGTAACAAGTACACACTTGAGGCTGGAGCAGGATGCCTTCGATCCTGGGAGACTCCAACAGTGGAAAGCATCTTGAAATGCCTTATGACTCAAAGCCCACTCCCCGGCATTGAGAGAGACACGATGGAAGACGACCACTTCAACATTGACCACCCTAGCAATGTGCCGAGCTGACAGAGCTAGGAGGCTCATCTTCACGCCGATGAACTAGACAGTCATCCCCTGGACCACTCTTGCACACAGCCGTGGTGTTTCCCTTGAACACTCACACCACCATGCCCTTAACCAAGGGCGGGAAAATGTAAGTCAGATATCCCTTGCCTCGAAACAGCTGATGGACCACACCGCCTGCATGCAGCTCCAACAGCCCTGGACTGCTCAGTATGGACAAGGGCTTCCCCACCTGAAAGACGGATGCCCAACATCAGAAGAATCCACAAGTGATATCCAGTGGCATGCCCTCCATCAGATAAATGGGTGTAGCTGCCACTTTAAGTTGGCTCTCACTCCCAGATGGAGCAGGAGCCCGAGATCAAGCTCCAGCAGCCCTTCCTGACTGGAGCAGCCTATGAGCATGTCCATGGCACCAGTTGATGGCCGCTGCCATCAAGCTGAGAAACCGGGGATAATCCAAAACCATGGGAGCCTGCCAAGAACCACAACAGTGCAAGTCATTCCAACCATCTCTGCACTCTCCCCTCCAGCAAGACCACTGCCCGCTCGAGCATCAAACCATGCTCCCAAGATGTCCAGGGACTGGGGAGGCACCAACGGACACTTTCTCCAATTCACCACCCAGCCGAGGCCTTCCAGAAAGACACCACTTGGGCCGAAACCCGAGAGGCATCCAACGGAGAACAGGCTCAGATAAGCCAGTCATCCAGGAATGGGTATACACAGTCCTTACTACTGCTACTATTACTACTACTATTTAGCACTTGTAGAGCACCACGCACGCAGCGCTGCACAGCTGACCTACAATTTTCAGAAGACTGTGTTCGTGAGAAACTAGCTCAACTTAAAGTAGACAAAGCGATGGGACCGGATGGGATACACCCTAGAATACTGAGGGAACTTGGGGACGTTCTAGCAACTCCACTGACTGACCTTTTCAATGCCTCGTTGGAGTCGGGAGTGGTGCCAAAGGACTGGAGAGAGGCACATGTGGTGCCTTTACACAAAAGCGGAAGTAAGGATGTGGTTGAAAACTACAGGCCGGTTAGTTTAACTTCGGTGGTGAGTAAATTATTGGAAACGCTGCTGAAAGAGAAAATAGTGAGGTTTCTGGAGTCCAGCAGATTACAGGATCCGAGGCAGCATGGATTCACCAGAGGCAGGTCTTGTCAGACAAATCTGATTGATTTCTTTGACTGGGTGACCTGGGAGTTGGACCGAGGGAGAGCTCTAGATGTGGTGTATTTAGATTTCAGTAAAGCCTTTGACACTGTTCCTCACAGGCGACTTATAAACAAACTGAGCACCCTAGGGATGGACCCTAAAGTTACTGCTTGGGTTAGAAATTGGTTGGGTGGGAGGCAACAAAGAGTACAAGTAAATGGAGCTCACTTTGAGGAGAAGGATGTTACCAGTGGTGTGCCCCAGGGATCTGTCCTTGATCCGATTCTTTTTAACATCTTTGTTAGTGATATAGCGGAAGGGCTGTCGGGTAAGGTTTGCCTCTTTGCAGATGATACCAAAATCTGCAATAGAGTAGACACCCAGGAAGGTGTAGATAACATGAGGAGGGATCTAGCTAAGCTTGAAGAATGGTCTAGAATTTGGCAGCTGGGATTTAATGTTAGAAAATGTAAGGTCATGCATCTGGGCTGCAGCAATCCAAGGGAGCAATACAGTATAGGAGGTGAAGTACTTTTGTCCACTAAAGAAGAGCGGGACCTAGGCGTGGTTGTGTCTGATGATCTTAAAGTAGCTAAACAGGTAGAAAAGGCGACGGCAAAAGCTAGAAGGATGCTTGGGTGCATACGGAGAGGAATGGCTAGCAGAAAAAAGGAGGTGATAATGCCTCTGTATAAGTCTTTGGTGCGACCTCATTTGGAGTATGCTGTGCAATTCTGGAGACCGCACCTTCAAAAGGATGTGAACAGGATGGAGTCGGTGCAGAGGGTTGCTACTAAAATGATTAATGGGCTTCATTATAAAGCATATGAGGACAGACTTAAGAATCTTAATATGTACAACACCTTAGAGGAAAGGCGGGATAGAGGTGATATGATTGAGATGTTTGAATACCTCCGTGGCATAAATGTTCAGGGAGAGAGCCTCTTTCAATTGAAAGCAAGTTCTGCTACGAGGGGACATGGGATGAGGGTGAAGGGAGATAGATTCAGGAGTGATATGCGGAAATATTTCTTTACAGAAAGAGTAGTGGATCCATGGAATAGTCTCCCAGTGGAGGTGGTAGAGATGAGGACAGTAACTGAATTCAAAAAAGCATGGGACCAACACAGAGGATCTCTAAAGGTAAAAAGTGGACTGTTGTAGTTGTTGATAGGCCATGTGGTCTTTTTCTGTCATCATGTTTCTATGTTTCTAAGAGGTAGCCAGCATACAAGAGACAGTCTCTGCCCGTCAGAGTCAAGCTCATCGGAACTTACAATCTAGTTAGAACAAAACATTAAATTAGAACTGTATAGCAGTTAGAACAGTATAGAGCATTAGTCAGTTCTGCGCAAGGTACGGTTTGGTCAGTAGGTTGGTCATAAATGACGACAGGGATTAGGGTAAGATGAAGAAGGAGTCAGGATCTGAATGCAACAGTGAAGAGGTGGGTCTTCAATTTGGATTTGAAGAGGGCCAAGGAGGATGCCAGGCGCACAGACGCAGGTAGGCAGTTCCAGGCATAAGGTGCAGCAAGGTGAAAGGAGCGCAGTCGGGAGTTCGCAGTGCGTGTGAAAGGTATTGATAGAAGTAATTTGTTAGCGGAGCATAGATTTCGAGAGGGGATGTAGGGAGAGATAACAGATAAGAGGTAGCTAGGGGCCATAGAGTGGATGCACTTATAAGTTAGCAGGAGAAGCTTGAATTGGATGCGGGATTGAACAGGGAGCCAGTGAAGTGACCTAAGAGGAGTAACGTGGGCATGGCGAGGTTGGCAGAAGATTAGTCGAGCGGTGTGATTTTGTATAGATTGGAGGGGGAAGGAGGTGGCTAGCGGGAAGACCAGCGAGAAGTAAGTTGCAGTAATCAAGGCGAGAGGAGATTAAGGAGTGGATAAGCGTTTTGGTGGTGTGTTCAGAGAGGAAGGGGTGGATTTTGCTGATGTTGTAGAGAAAGAAGCGGCAGGTCTTAGCTACAAGCTGGATATTATTTATTTATTATTTACATCTCTTATATACCGCACTCTTTGGCATCAGCGCGGTTTACATCGAACAAAAATTCAGCACCATAAGCAAGCGTCTGAGTTACAGTAAACAGGGGAATAAAACTTGGATAACAGGGTAAAATCAGTAAATGGGGTCATACAACCTGGTTAGCAATGTGATTAAGAATAACGGAAATATAACAGTGAACTATTAACATCTTAAAAGATAGCGCAGATGAGATAGAAGACAGGCATATAGAACCTTCTACCAAAGGTCTGTGGAACCTTTCTATGTGGGGAATTCTGGTTCAATAGGTGAATCGGTGTGTCCATGATTCACAGAGAGGGGTCGTGCCTCTGCACTCACTGAGAAGTATTTAAGGAATAGGTAGTGTTTGAGGGCTTTTCTAAATTGCAGTAGGCTGTTGATTGCTCTGATATCTGGCGGTAGTGCATTCCAGAGTTTAGGGGCACGAAGGCTGAAAGCCCGGTTTGCTGTTGCTGAGGTGCTTCTAGTAAGTTCGCGAGGAACCATTAGCGAATTTACTGCAGTAGATCTCCTTGATCTATTCGGGGCTATGGGTTTGATGAGTTCAGTTAATGATGTGGGGGAGAGACTATTTACTGCTTTGAATGTGAGTAGTAATGTTTTGAATATGATCCTGGCATGTATAGGAAGCCAGTGTAACTGCATTAGCAGGGGTGACACATGCTCACATCTAGATGCCCCATAGAGAATCCTCGCAGCGCTATTCATTGCGAGCTGTAGGGGGTTCAGGGTGGATTGAGGGAGGCCTAGTAAAATGACATTAGCATAGTCAAAGTGAGGATATGAGCAGAAAAGGAGAGAGAGGTGTCAAAGATAACCCCCAGATTGCGGGCCGAGGGAAAAGGAAGGATAGTAGATCCATCCACATGGATTGAGAGAGGGGGAAGTGGGGGGGAGGAGTTAGGTGGAAAGACAAGGAGTTCAGTCTTAGCCATGTTCAATTTTAATCGGCGATGAGACATCCAGGCAGCGATGTCCGAAAGACAGGCAGAGATCTTGGACTGAGTTGTTGGGGAAATATCAGGTGTAGAGAGATAGATTTGGGGAGTCATCGGCATAGAGATGGTATTGAAAGCCATGGGAGGAGATGAGTGCGCCAAGGCCTTGGGTATAGAGAGAGAAGAGGAGGGGGCCCAAGACAGATCCCTGGGGTACTCCTACATGGAGTGGGGTAGGAGAGGAGGAGGAGCCACCAGAGCATACACTGAATGAGCGATGGGAGAGGTAGGAAGAGAACCAGGATAGTACGGAATCCTTGAAGCCAAGTGAGGAGAGGGTGATGAGGAGAAGGTCGTGGTCCACGGTGTCAAAGGCAGCAGAAAGGTCAAGAAGGATGAGGATAGAGTAGAGGCCCTTGGACTTAGCCAGGAACAGGTCATTTGTGACTTTAGTGAGTGCCGTTTCAGTGGAATGTAGGGGACGGAAGCCAGATTGAAGCGGGTCCAGGAGGGCCTGGGAGGTGAGGAAGTCAAGGCAGCGACGGTGGACTGCTCATTCTAATACTTTGGATATGAAGGGAAGGAGGGAGATGGGTCGATAGTTGAAAGGGCAAGTGGGATCAAGTGAGGGTTTCTTGAGGAGGGGTGTGACAACAGCGTGTTTGAAGTCAGCAGGGACAGTTGCAGTGGAGAGTGAAAGGTTGAGGATATGAGGGATGGAGGGGACAATGGTAAGGAAGATGGAACGTAGGAGATGGGTGGGGGATAGGGTCTGAAGAACAGGTGGTGGGTTTGGAGGAGGAAAGGAGTGTGGTTTCTTCATCGGAGATCGAAGGAAAGGAGGAGAGGGTGGCGAGGGGAGTATGGATGAGGGAGGAGAAATGAGGAGGAGGGGAGGAAGATGAGGGGGTAGGGAATTGGAAGGTAATTTTGAGGATTTTATCGTGGAAGTTGTCGGCTAGGGTTTGGGCAGAAAGGGAGGGCAGGATTGGGGCGGGGGGACCTTGAGGAGAGAATTGAGAGTGTTAAAGAGACGGCGAGGATCAGAGGCAAGGGAATTAGTCAGATGAATGAAGTAGTCTTGTTTGGCAAGTGCTAAGGCTGACTGGAAGGAGCCAAGCATGAATTTGAAGTGTAGGTGGTTTTCTGGGGAGCAGGATTTGGACCAGGCCCGTTCAGCAGAACGGGCGCAGATGCGTAAATAAGGGATTGTGGGTGAAAGCCAGGGTTGGGGAGTAGATCGTTTAACAGGACGTGGGGTGGAAGGCCCTAGCGCAGCAGCCATCACCACCATAACCTTCGAAAGCATCCTTAAGGCAGGGGAGAGTCCGAAGATTGGCTCACACCTTCAGTTCGCTGCCCTAACATGGCAAAACGTAGACATCTCTGCTGATCCTCCCGGACTGGGATATAAACACAAGATTCGGCCAAAACCAGAGTAGCCAGAAACTCTCACTTTTTACAGTCAGAGGCTGGTCTTGAACTAGCAATCTTTGGGTTAGAAGGCATGTAACTTGCAGAAAAGCCATCACGTCTCAATAGCTAGAAACTCCCTTTGGAGCACTGCCGAAATCACTGATCTCAGAGTTGCCATTCGGAAGCACATCATGCACAAAGGAGCATTGACTACCTAGAGGCCATGGACCAGAGGAGCCATTCCTTCTTTGGCATCCCAGTTGTCCTTGCCCAGATCAGCCAGGTCCCTAGCAACACCGCGTGTAGGCACAGTAACTTATCCAGTGTGGCCCAAGCAGTGGCTCTCATGAAAATACCTCCAGGATCGGCTGTTTGCAGTCCAGGACATAGCTGCTCTGAATGATATCTAGCACCCTTTTATCCTTGATGACATGCAGGAATAGGCCCCAAAACCTACATAGTAAAGCATGGCAGAACTCTTTCTGGAGGGGATGGAGCCTTTGGGTCCATGAGCCCTATTTAAAGTACTAATTATGGAGGAGCAGAGAAGGGCTTTCCAGGATGTTAATGCACAGAGTTGCGAGACCCCAGAAATCAGTCCAGCTCAATTCGCACTAGACGTGCAGAGGCCAAGGAAGGAAGGACCCTGCTTATTTCTTAGGCTCTTTCAGTCTATCATCTGGAAGGCGGGAAGACTAGACCTCGGCCAAGTCCTTCACCAATTTCTCTAATCAGCCCCACAAGGGAGACTTCCCTTAAGGCTAGTTGAGCAATCCAGGCTATGGAGGACGTATCCGCTGCCCAGCAGCAAGAGCCATGCCAACACCGCATTACCGTCGACAGGATGATTATTCCTAGTTGCCAGTGGACTAGAATATACATGACATCAGAGTATCATCCAGCAGAAGAGATTGAATCCACAGGAACAGAGCTTGCAGTGCCAGGTCTGCGCACACAGCCAATGGGAGAAAGCTACCACTGCGAACTGGCTCTTCAGAAGAGGGCCCATCTGTCTTATCCATAGTGTCCTTTAAGGCCAAGCCAACTCCCACAGAATTGAGGCCCACCACATGACTGCTTTGACTTCCGCCTTCACCTTGGGTGGGATGGATCAAGCAATGCATTTTTTTTTATAGCACTATAAAGCATATACAGCGCTGTACATATAGATGTAAGACACAGCTTACAATCTAATCAAGAAGAAACACATTCAGTCATTCCGAGCCCGTTAGGACGTCCATCCCCGCTATTCAGCTCCTCTGCGAAGCCCAACTAACTTTCCCGTATATTGTATGGGGAGGTTAAATAGTGCGAGAAAGGGGCGGTACAGGGGTGGAGTTAGGGCAGGCAGTGGGCGGTCCACAGCCCCGGACGTACAGGGCTGATTCCAAATGTAAGCCCTGTATATCCGGGTCGGCAGATTGAATGGGAAACTTCTTACATCTCCGAGGTAGAATAAGTTCACCTAGTCGACGGGGATGGCAGGCCTGGGCAGCGAAGGAGGTAGGAGGGGGTGGAGGAGATTCCCCGCAGCCTGGCCCTGGCCTTGGGAGGCCAGATCGAGGGGTCGGGCTGCAGGGAATGAAAAATCTGGTCGGTGGATGAAGATCATGGCTCCCATGATAACCAGAACCATGGTGCCACGGCTCCATTCAGGAGCCTTGACTGAGATAGCCAGGAAAGACCTGCACGTGCAGGCCGACCGGGATCGGGGTCCTGGCTTGCACGTACAGGCCTGGCTGCAATTCTGACCCCGTGGGGCTAGACATCCCGTCTAACTCCGTTTGCCCAGTTCCAACCGGGCACACAGAGGGCCGGGACATCGAGGATGGAATAGGGCCCACTGTGAAACTGGAAACTTGAGTATGGAAAGATACACCACAAGTAGTGGACAAGAAAGTGAGGAGCATCAAGATCCAAAAGTTGCTTCAAAGAGTTGGATTTTTAGCCTGGAATTGAATAGGGCTAGAGGAGCAGCCCAACTCACAGACTCAGGTAGTTTGGTCCAGGCATATGGAGCAGCAAGATGGAATGAACAAAGTCTGGAGTTGGCGGTGGCAGAGAAGGGCCAGATAAAAAGGATCTAGCAGAGGAGCGGAGTTCCTGAGGAGGGGTGTAGAATGAGATAAGAGAAGAAAGGTTGTAAGGAACTGGAGAGGGAGGGCTCACATCCCTTAACATGCCTGTATCCCCCAGGCTAGAAATCGGTCAGTATCCGTTCCGATAGCAACATGTTCTGGATTATGGAAGACTGTCGTAAATATCCACGTCACCTATAGAAGCAGGGAGCCTGTGGTCCCTGCTCCACCACTAGAGCATCTGCTGCATACCAGGTGGAAGAAAACTCGAGCAATCAAAGCCGCCAATTCTCCCTTCTGGGATAGCTGGAAAATGTCAACCTCCACATGAACCTTTGACAGAGAAAACACACTTTTTTTTTTTTTGCATCAAACTTCTCAGCCGAGACACCAGGACCAGCAACCAAGTTCAGGTCTCTGACAGATCCCAGCCAACCCACATATCTCCAGGAGCAACCTCCATCTGGGTCATTTAGGAGGAGGCACTCAAAACTAGACTTCTACACTCCGCCCATCCTTCACATTACAGAGCTCGAGGGAATTCAAAGGCTATAGGGTCTGCTTTCCGAGCTAATTACCAGGCTTGTTGAAGGAGGAAAGGAATTCTGGGCAGGACAACCCAGACTCAGGGAGCTACCCACCCTGCAAAGGATTCCCAACACAGGGTTCACAACTAGGAGCCAAGCCCTCAGAAGAAGGGAGTAGCCAGTAGCACAGGCACCAGAACTCAAGGTCGGGCTTGGATACTTACCTACCGCACCATCAATCGCCTCCTACCTAGAGGTGGAAAATGTCAGCCAACCGATTCCCTTTGTTGGGAGAAGGGAGATGGACTCCCCCACCCCCCAACGAAGAGTCAGAGGCTTCCATTCAAGATGAATCCAGTGAGAAGGCTCTTTCGCTTACCACAAGTCAAACAATGCTTCCTAGAAGAAGACAGAAGAGTTAAGGCAAGACAAACATTTGTGCATGCATTAGGGGCCCTTGGGCAGAATGTGTGCTGGGACCATTTGAGCACAAGGTGCACAAACACAGAAGACGTTACTAGAAAACATTAATGGTGTGCGCTGGAAAATGGCAGAAAATGCCAATGCAGAGTCAATGGTTGCCTGCAGTCCATCCCAACTGTCACCCCAATGGACGACAGCAAGAGCCTCCAACAAGGACAATGACTACTTTAAGCCTTTGTACTCGCCCCTGGGAACCTTAGGCAGGGCAAACCGTGCCAGACTTAGTGCTACTCCCCAGCTGCTATCTCTTTCTTTCACATGCTTGCATAACAGGCTAACAGCCACATAACTCTGAGGTATCTTCAGTTTTTGGTGAAAGCAAGGGAGGACAGCGTCAAGTTATGTGAGGCTGCTGAACTCTTCCAAATTCTTCAAATTTTCTGGCTGCTCATCAGCCCCTTAACAGGATAAGATCGTGGAGCTGAACCAATTTTCCCTCATCCTTTGGCTACCAAAAAGGCCTTAGTCTAGTGGAGCCTCCCACATCATGCTCAAGGAGTCACCCTTAAGGTGATCATTCACAAAGTGAATAAATCTCTTTCTTCTCATTTGCTCACAGTTTCTTCAGAGATGAGAAAATCCAGCCACCATCTGCTGGAGACAGAAGAATACTGAAGTACTCTCTAGTGGCTCAGGCTGATTGAGGCATGGGAGTGAAGTCACTGAAATTTGGGCATTTCATTGTCTTCTGTCTCCACCAAACTGCTGGTATGGGAACATGACCCACTTCTCTGGACTGGTCTAGCAGGATGATATGGAATGCCCATTTACCAGAAACCCACTACTGAGTCATCTCAGTAGCACTAGTGCTGTGGAATGTTTTCCTGCTGGCCATGAGATTAGAACCATAGAAACAAAATATGATGATAGATAAAAACCCTATAGTCTATACAGCCTATACATCCATAAGAAGTATTAAGCTCAACCATTTCTTAGAGATCCTCTGCACTTGTCCTATAGTTTCCTGAATTCAGTTACAGTTTTCTATAGAGGGCTATTTGCACCAAAGAATAACATGAAAAGTTATGATACTTAAGTAGGCACTTGAGGAGAGTAAGCAAAGGTAAGGGGAGAGTGGGCGATTGGAAGAGTTAGTTGTGAACTAATTAACTAACCATTGGAAATTAAAGATCAGGAGATGGAATGCACAAGGTGGGAAGTAATATGTTTAATGATGTGCTAAGTGTAAAATAGAAAATGTATGTCTTATTATAAGCCGCTATGAGTGAATGTTGAATTGACAGCCTATAAACATATTTAAATTAGTTAATCAATTAAACATAACACCACAAGAAATGCCATACTGGGTCAGACAAAGGTCCATCAAGCCCAGTATCCTGTTTCCAAGAATGGCCAATTCAGGTCATAAGTACCTGGCATGTTCCCAAAAAGACACACAGGTTCCATAATACTCGTCCCAGGGTAAGCAGTGGATTTCCCGGGTCCTCTTTAATAAATGCTTTCTGGACCCTTTCCTCCAGGAACTTGTCCAAACCTTTTTTAAACCCAGCTACACTAACAGCTTTTACTACATCCTCTGGTAACGAATTTCAGAGTTTGATTACCCGTGGAGTGAAAAAATATCCTCTCTTATTAGTCTTAAATGGGTTCCGCTGTAGCTTCATGTCCCTTATTCTTTCTACGTTCTGATGGAGTAAAACAACTGATCTATGTTTATTCGTTCAATTCCATTCATTAATTTATAGACCTCTATCATATCTGACCTGAGCCATCTCTTTTCCCAAGTTGAAGAGCCCTAACCTTTTAAGCTTTTCCTCATAGGGGTATTCCTTCCATCCCTTTTACTATTCTGGTGACTCTTCTCTATACCTTTTCTAATTGATAAATAAAAAGGCAGGAAAGCATAGTTACTCACCTGAAACAGGTCAAATCTAGGAACAGCAAGAATTTAGTCTTCACATATGGTGACATCAGTACCAACTGAGCCCGCCTGGGAACGCTCCCAAAACGTTCAATAGGAAAGCCTTTGGGAGCATCCCACAGCGCCTACGTTGCTGCCTTACCGCCTTTGCGACTCTCCCTCCCTAGTTAAGTTTGTAGCCGAGATAAAAGGAGAGAATAGAGTGAGAGAGAAACCTTACATTCCTGGGGGAGGAGGGGGGGTTGTGAAGACTAAATTCCTGCTATTCCTGGAGATCACCTATTACAGATTAGTAACTATGTGATCTCCAGAAACAAGCAGGAATGTAGTCTTCACATATGGGACTCCCTAGCTCCCAGCTGCCAGAGAAATGTCCCCATAATCGATAGATTTGCCTCAGAGCAGGCCTCAAGAGGGCATGGATCCTTCATGGACGTCTGGCATCGAAAGTCCCAGGATGGAGGGTAGGAGTTGCCCTAAGTCTGAAAGAGGTGTTGGAGTACAGCCTGTCCAAATATGGCATCCCAGCGGGAGTCCTTGTCAAGACAGTAATGAGCAGCAAAGCTATGTACCGAAGATCAGGTGACTGCTTTGCAGATTTCATCAATATCTACAGAACGTAAGTTTGCCATGGAGGCAGCCATGGCACGAACAAGACTTTCAAGGGATAGTCCTGCTTTATCATAAGCAAATGAGATGCAATCTTCTATCCATTTAGAAAGGGTATGTTTGGATAGTGGCAACTCCAAGTGACTAGGACCAAAGGAGATAAACAGAGCCTCTACGTTGCTCAGCTGTCCTTTGAAGATAGACTGCCAAGGCTCGTTTGCAGTCAAGGGTAGGGAGGATTGCCTCTGCCCTAGAGGAATGTGATCTAGGGAAAAAGACAGGAAGGTAGATTGACTGATTCAAATGGAAAGAAGACACCACCTTGGGCATGAAATGTGAGTCCAAAGGACCACCTTATCGTGGCGGAACCAGGTATTAGGAGGGTCTGCCACAAACGCCTGAAGCTCACTGATGCGGCTAGCTGAAGTGAGTGCAACAAGGAAGATGACCTTCCAAGAGAGAAACTTTAGTGAGGTTGTGACCAAGGGTTCAAAAGACAGCTTAAAGAGCTGCCCTAACACGACATTAAGATCTCATGCCACCAGTGGTGGCTTGATGGGAGGCTTGGTTAATAAGAGCCCTCTCATGAAATGCATCATAAGCCGTTGTGAGGAGATAGGCTGCCCATCCAAGGGATGGTGAGAAGCAGCAATAGCACTGAGGTAAACCCTCACCAAGTTTGTCTTGAGATCAGAGGATGAAAGATGAAGGAGATACTGAAGGAGAGCGTCCACAGGAGCTGAGAAGGGATTAAGATCCTTTCGGGAACACCAAGTGGAGAACCTATGCCATTTGAAGTCATAGGAACATCTGGTGGACAGTTTCCTGGAGGCTAGCAGGATCTCCTTTACTTCCTGAGGAAGGTTAAAATCTTGCAGCACTACGTTTTCAGCAGCCAAGCCATGAGAAGGAGAGATTGCAGGATGGAATGGAGTAGGGTCCCTACCTCCTGTGAGAGGAGATTGGGAGCTGACCCAAGACTCAGGAAGCAAGTCAGGGACAAACATAGCAGGAGAGACTACTACAGTTGAGATGGCCAGCATGGGGCTATGAGGATCATATGGCCCCTGTCTGCTTGAAGCATCAAAAGTGTTTTGGAAATCAAGAGAATGGGAGGAAAGACATACAGGAAATCCTGACCCCAGTGAAGGTGGAAACCATCCACCTGTTGGACGCTGGACATCGGGGTTCTGATGCAAAAACCAGGTAGTTTGGCATTTTGCGGAGTGGCAAAAAGGTCTATCTCCGGAGTTACCCACGTCTGAAAGATGTAGGAGACAGTCTCCTGACTGAGGGACCATTCATGTGGAAGGAGGATCAGACTCAACCTGTCTGCTAAGATAGCATAGTTACTCACCTGTAACAGGTGATCTCCGGGAACAGCAGGAATTTAGACCTCACATATGGGTATTGTCGGTACCGACGGAGCCTGCGCGGGAATGCTCCCCAGCGTCCAATTAGAAAGCTTTTGGGAGCATCCCACAGCGCCTCGGTGCTGCCTTCCCGCCTTTCCCAACTGCCTCTCTCCAGTTGAGTTTTAAAGCTGAGACAAAGAGAGAGAGAGGGAAAGGGAAAGAGATAGAGAGAAAATTCCATGGGGAGGTGGGTGGCTTGTGAGGACTAAATTCCTGCTGTTCCCGGAGATCCCCTGTTACAGGTGAGTAACTATGCTATCTCCAGAAACAAGCAGGAATGTAGTCATCACATATGGGGACTCCTTAGCTTTATATGCCAGGGAGAGACCCCAGAAGTTGTGTGTCCCTGAACCAGGGCTCCACTTCCCCCCATGGATCTCTGGTATCCAACAGGGATGGCGGGTAGGAGTTGATTAGGTATGGAACAGGTGTTGAAGAACAGCCTGACCAAACAAGGCATCCCGGCGGGAGTCCTTGTCCAAGCAGTAATGGGCTGTGAAGGTATGAACCGAGGCCCAGGTGGCTACTCGACAGATGTCGTCGACAGACACAAAGTGCAGATGAGCCATTGAAGCTGCCATGGCTCTCACATTGTGAGCTGTGACATGGCCCTCCAGAGGAAGATTCTTATTCTGATAGGCAAAGGAAATACACTGAGCAATCCAGTTAGATAGTGTTCTCTTGGAGACTTGAAGTCCCAAATTAGAAGGATCAAAAGCAACAAAGTTGAGAGGACTTTCTATGTTGCTGTGTTCTTTGTAAGTAAAAAGCTAAAGCTCTTTTACAGTCCAAAGTATGAAGGTTCCTTTCTGCATTTGATGCACGAGGCCTTGGAAAGAACACAGGTAGGTAGACCGTTTGGTTTAGATGAAAAGGCGAGACCACCTTTGGCATAAAGTGTGGATGAATCCTAAGGACTACCTTGTCATGATGGAACCTTGTATAAGGTGGATCAGCTACTAGTGCTTGCAACTCAATGATGCGACGTGCTGATGTGATTGCAATGAGAAAGATAACTTTCCAAGAAAGGAATTTCGAGGAGGTAGTAGCTAAGGGTTCAAAAGGTGGCTTCATGAGCTGACCAAGAACCAAATTTAAGTCCCATGCCACAGGAGGTTGCTTAATGGGAGACTTAGTTAGCAGAAGGCCTCTCATAAATCTTGCTATAAGAGGATGGGAGGAAATGGGTTGTCCATTTAGGGGCTTGAAGGAAGCTGTAATAGCACTCAAATGGACCCTCACTGAGTTAGTCTTAAGTCCTGCATTGGATAAATGAAGGAGATACTCCAGTAATGATTCCAGAGGTATGGCAATGGGGTTAAGACCCTTCTGCGAACACCATACGGTAAACCTTTTCCACTTGAAAGTATAAGAGCGTCTTGTGGAAGGCTTCCTGGAAGCATAAAGGATATCCTTTATTTGCTGGGGAGATTAACACCATGGAGATCTAGGCCTTCAGCAACCAAGCCCTCAGACGCAGAGACTGGGGATTGGGATGCCATAACATTCCGTCCTCCTGAGATAGGAGATCTGGAGCAGACCTTAACTCCAGGGAGGGAGCTTGAGAGAGATGTAGAAGCAGAGGGTACCATACTTGCCGTGGCCAATGTGGAGCTATGAGAATCATATGGCCTCTGTCTCTCTGAAGCTTGAACAGAGTTTTGGGAATTAGGGGAATGGGTGGAAAGGCATACAGGAAGTCTTAACCCCAGTAAAGGAGGAAAGCATCCCTGGCCTGAGCCCCCTGAGCCGGAATTCTGGAACAGAATCGGGGAAGTTTGGCATTCCACGGACTTGCAAAGAGGTCTATGTCCGGGGTTCCCCAATTTCGAAAAATCTTGGCCACCTGGTCTGCATGCAGAGAACACTCGTGTGGAAGCAGAACTCGACTGAGTCAGTCTGCCCAAGAGTTTTGTATGCCTGGAAAATACACTGCCAGGAGATGAGTCTGATGCTCTCTGGCGAGGGCCCATAGTCGCAAAGCTTCATTGCAAAGCGACAGAGAGCCTGTTCCCCCCTGTTTGTTCACATAGAACATGGCTACTTGATTGTCCGTATGAATGAGGACTGTCTTGTAGCTGAGCAGGGTGTGGAACACTCGAAGAGCAAGGAAGATTGCTCTGAGCTCCAGGAGATTGATGTGTAGATGAGTCTCCTGTGAAGACCAGGTGCCTTGGGTGGCAAGGTCTTGCAGATGAGCTCCCCAACCCATCGGAGAAACATCTGTTGTGAGAGTTGCTTGGGATAAGGGTTGTTGAAAAGGGGATCCCAGCATCAGGTTTTGAGTGGATTTCCACCACTAGAGGGACAAAATAAGAGGACTTGTGTTTGCTATTTTGTCTGACAGGCATCCTGATGCCTGGGTCCATTGAGTGGATAAAGTCCACTGGGCTGCCCTCATATGGAGGCAAGCATAGGGAACCACATGCACAGTAGATGCCATGTGGCCTAGTAGTTGTAGCATTTCTCGAGCAGTGAGGTGAGGCTTTACCACTGCCTGAGAAGCTAACTGCACCATGTGAAGGCAATGGCCCTGGGAGAGATAGGCCCTTGCCTTTCTGGTATCCAGCAAAGCTCCTATGAACTCTAAAGACTGAGTGGGAGTTAGACTGGATTTTGGGATGTTTATTACCAGACCCAAATACTGAAGGATACGCATTGTGCAGGATAGAGAAGTCCTGGCCTCTGACTCTGTTGGGGCTCGAATGAGCCAGTCGTCTAAGTAGGGGAAGATGAATATCCCTAGAGTGCGAAGAAATGCTGCTACCACAGACATGCATTTCGTGAACACCCTTGGTGCTGAGGCCCGGCCAAATGGAAGCACCCTGTATTGGTAGTGCTTTTCTTGAAAAAGGAACCGAAGGAACTTTCTGTGAGTTGGATGGATGAGAACATGGGTGTACGCATCCTTGAGATCTAGAGAACAAAGCCAATCCTGACTCTGAAGGTATGGCAGCAGAGTTCCAAGAGAAATCATCTTGAATTTCTCTTTGACAAGGAATTTGTTCAATTCTCTGAGGTCCAAGATAGGTCTGTATCCCCCTGTTTTCTTTGGGATAAGGTAATAGGGGGAGTAAAACCCAGTACCCTGCTGATGGATGGGTACTTCTTCTATTGCCCCTTGGGCAAGAAGCATAGTGACCTCCTGACCTAACAGGTTGATGAGAGAGGTCGAAGAATTGAACTGCCTTATCATTGTGGGAGGGGGCATGCTTGAAAAATGAAGCTTGTACCCCTCTTTTATGATGGAGAGTGTCCAATGCTCTGCATTTATTTGCCCCCATTTGGGGGCAAAGTGACACAACCTTCCTGGAATGGTGGAAGGCTCTGGTCCAATGAGAGCCAGGAAGGCTAAGTTCTCTAGCTGAAAGTCAAAGGCCTTGTGGAGGCTGAGACTGCTGGGACGGTTGAGGCTTAGCAGTCTTTGCTTTTCTTTGTTTGGGTGGTTGCTGACCTTTCCTGACAAGCTGACCTGCGGAATGTCCCTGCTGAGAATAAACAGGATAATACTTTTTCTTTTTAGAAGAGAATGGCTTCTTAAAAGATTTCTTTCTTGGAGGATCAGCTGTGGACTTGGACAATCTATCCAAGGTGGATTTGTCAGCATCCAACTCATTGGCCTTTTCCTGCCAATCTTTACCAAACAGGTTCTCACCAGTACAAGGAATATTTCCCAGTTTATCTTGTACCCAGAGCTCAAGATCAGATGCCTGGAGCCAAGCAATTCTACGTGCACCTATGGCAATGGTAGAGGTTCTGCTTATGCACTCAAAACAGTCAAAAGCTGCACGGTTGACAAATTTAGAAACATCTTGGGCATGTTTGACCAACGTGAGAAAATCCTGTCTTCTATCCTCCGGAAGAAGAGGACTCAAAGCCTCTAAATCACCTATGACTTCCTTCAGGAACATTCCCATATATATACTATAGGAACTGATCCTGGCAGAAAGCATGGAAGCTTGGAAGACACGACGTCCAAAAGCATCCAAAGTTCTGCACTCACGTCCTAGAGGATTAGAGGCATGCCTCTTTGCACTCTTGATCCTTCTCATAGCTGATTCCACTACAACAGAGTGGTGAGGAAGCTGAGTTTTCTGGAAACCAGGACAAGGAGGGACTCAATACAGAATATCCAGTCTACGAGAATGAGGAGAGGTGGTAAGAGGTGTCTCCCACATTCTTAACATGAGATCATGCAAGATCTCATGGATGGGCAAGGTAGCTGCCTCCTTAGGAGTTTTAGGATATTGTAAAATTTCCAACTCCTTTGCTCTGTGCTCTGTTTCAGGTGTCACAGTAATGGACAGACCTCGAGCCACCTCCCTGATGAAATCCTGAAAGGAAATGTCCTCTGGAGGAGACATCCTACGTTTAGGGGAGGAAGGCTCGTCTGGGAGAAGTATTCCCGCATCGACAGAACTGTCAGAATCCTCAGATTCCTCTGAGGACGCGAAGTACCTTATGTCAGGATGCTCTTGAAGAGTCCGATACCCGTACCGACCGAAGTCGGTACCGGGAGTAATCGGTACCGGAAGGCATCAGATGACTGGGTGCCGGCAATGCAGACACCAATGTCGATGTTTATGCTATCGGTACCAGTGCCAGAGTCGGTGCCGGGAAGCCGAAGCCTCCCGCCGGGGCAATTTTGCCAGTGCAGAATCCTCAAGGGCAACGCCAGAGGCATCTCGATGCTTAGGAGGAGATCTACCCTTTGAGGACCGGCTGGACTTATGTTTAGTTACCTGAGATCCACGGGAGGAAGAGGAAGCCCTGGAAGACGTCGATGCCACCGAAGCTGCATCAGAGGGAAACAGGGTACTGAGCTTAGCAGCTCGATTCTGCCGACCTCTTTTAGACATCATGGCGCAGGACATACAATCCGTGATGGAGTGGTCAGGACCTAAACATTTTAGACACCATTCATGGGTGTCGGTGACGGAAATGGTACTGCTACACTTGGTGCACTTTTTGAAGCCTGAGACACGTTTCTCCATTGTAGGAAAAATTTCTGGGCCTGAGGCCCAAAAAGGCACATGCACCTGGAAAAAATAGGAAACATCCTTTTATATATATATATATATATATATATATATATATATATATATATATATATATATATATATATATATAATTTTTTTTTTTTTTTTTTAAGACAGAAAATAAGAAAAAAAACGGCGGTACTGGTAAAGTGTTGAGGAAGGCAGACGCGACCACAAAAAAGAAAGAAAGAAAGAAGAATTCTGCGGTGACAGGAACAACGACCTGCTGGCTCCGCGGAAAAAGAACCACTGGAGAGAGGCAGTTGGGAAAGGCGGGAAGGCAGCACGCAGGTGCTGTGGGATGCTCCCAAAAGCTTTCTAATTGGACGCTGGGGAGCATTCCCACGCAGGCTCCTTCGGTACTGACGATACCATATGTGATGACTACATTCCTGCTTGTTCCTGGAGATAAAGTTAACCAATATGATGTTCATTCTTTATGTTTTGACTCTGTGAATATAAAAGTCTTGAAACAAAAGAAGTTGAGCAGGCCAATCAATCATAAGTAGTTTCTTTATTGAAGGCCTCCCTAAATAGTCAGCTTGTGAGACCAGCCTAGAAATATGCATCTCTCTCTAAGTGCAGTAACTAATCCTTAAATCTTTTACCAGCAAAAATTCCCTCTTAAAAGAAAGGTATCTGTTTTCACAAAACTTAGAGGAAGAAACCTACTCTGAGGTATATTTAATCACAAAGTGGCCTCCTAAATCCTACATTTTTGAGGGGCAAGCAATTATGGTTGTAATTAAGAGCTAATATCATGAAAAACATTCTGTATATAGTTAACCTATAATAACAATTTCTGTTCCTTTATCTTTATAGTACAATGTAAACATTGCTTTGAATTGTTCAAGGTTCCATGTACACAGCTTCCACCTTTGTGAAAAGCAGTATATAAATCCATTCAAATAAATACAAATAAAAATAAAGCCAGCTTGGCTTGTTAAGATACCTTCAGGATCTCTCTCAGTATTTAAAAGTTTGAAGAAGAGCTACATTTTATTTGGTGATGTTCACAACCTGCATTTTACTATATTTCTACTGCTTTTCTAAAACCTCTTGCTTTCTCCTTACAGAATATTTTAAAATAGTTTTTATTTTTTAAGCATTACTTTAAAATAGCACAAAAATGTATGCTCTATCAATATAACGACACAATTTTGCCATACAGAAATAGTCAGAACTAAGCCAGATATTTTGCTGAACCAAATTTCATTTCAGAAAAATGTTTAAGTAGGACAATGTCCCAGCAAGAGCAAACTGTCATGGCCAAATTTAAAAATAAATAGGGGTCAAGACAACGAAGAATCAATTTTCATATTTCCTCTTCCCCTTAACTATCCCTGTCAGGGCTCTGTATTAAGGGCTGATTTCTAATGTCAAATTTCCTGTTTGATGCTGTGGTCTTCCTATCAAAGATCATTTTCTTAACAATTTCTCTATATATGTATTCTTTTTTTTGTGGAACATTTTCTGTGTAGTAAATGGTATTAACTCCTAATCATTATTTCCAATTAATTAATTTATGTAGAAACCGTAACAGAGAACCCATTTATCATATTTAAAAACTGGTTAGATCATAACACATGAACAGTATATGATGGCAGATAAAGACCAGCATGGTTCATCTAGTTTGCCCAGCAAGGTGGAAAGAGTAGGAGCGCCTGCCGCTTAGTAGGAGCGCCTGCCGCTTCATGCAGGTCACCCCTCCCCGTGCCTTTGTTTGGGGATGTACCCACCGCCTCCATGCAGATCACCTCTACTTGTTGAGATATCAGAGACAGTTATGTTTGCATGCTTTGCATCTTATCATAAATATCATAAATATATACTTTTTAAACTAGTAAGCTTACACAATCAATTTTTATAGGTTGTTAAAAATTGATTTAAAAAAATTCTGCCTACCAATTTTAGGCTTTCGAAAATTTGCCCACATGAGAATGATGGGATAATAGCTTTTGTGCAAAAGGCTAGAAAAGCAATATATGTAACGCAAGAATGGGCCAGATGCAGTTTTATCTCCTTGCCAATGGATTCTAGAAAATAAAACACTTTTTTTTTTTAATTTAAATGCTAATGCACTGAATTAAAATTTAATAACAAAGGAAATTGAAAAGCTAAGGACGAATATTGGCAATAAATCCAAGCAGAAACAGCTGAAATTAAAAATTCCTAGCATGTGGAAAGTCAGCAGCAAAGCTGTCTTATATCATTACATTTTTTTTCTTTTTCGAATGAAGCAAAAATCATATCTTGCTGCCTGTAGGGCAGTAAATCCACAGCAGTGATTTATTGTTCAATTTTCCTCAGGGGAAAAAGGCTTGCTCTCATACAGAAATATTTTATAAAATTCAAGGCAGCATAAATTTTTAATTTAAAGTTATGAAGGTCGCATTTAATATGACAGTGCAATTCAGAAATCTTAAATGAATATGAACCTTAAATTGCATTTTTCTATTCCTACTGTGAAATTTCATTATGGATATTTTTCTGAAAATACTCGTTAGATGAGACAATGACTTTCTGTGGAATATTTCCATAGCTCTGTTGGGTAGCAATAATTAGAATGTAGCATGGCGAACATTAAGATTAAAGCAAAATAATGAGATTTATTTTAGACTTGCTGAGGAATTTCTGGTTAAAATTTGCTATTGCAACCCTTCATTTGCTGATTTGTTACACAGCTGTACAGAAAAGCCGTCACTTCCTCCATAATTTGAAGAGATCAAACTAAAGATGTGCCCTAAGGATGAAATGGACACAGGGCTTTCTATTCAGCCACCAGTAGAGAAAGAGATTTAAAACAGAGTAAGTGTTATCTTCCTCCCCCCAAACAAAAAAACAGAGCTACTGCTTCCTATCTAATTTATACTGGAGTAAAAGCAGGGGGGCGGCACAAGGGTTTCTGTCGCCCCAGGCAGAAACCCCCCATGTCGCCCCCTCCCTGCTGCTTCCATCGCCCTCCTGCTGCTGCTGCTGCTGCAGTCGTCACCATCCCCGAATCCATTTTTTCATCTTGTGGTGGCAGCAGCAGCTCAAGTCTGTTTTGAGTTGCCACCACTTTCAAAATGGAGTCTGGCCACCGCTGTAGACAGAGAAATGGATTTGAGGGGCGGCGGCAGTCCCCTGACTCAGTTTTGAAAGCAGTGGCTTTGTGCTGCCGTTTTCAAAATGGAGTCGGGCCAGCCATCTAGTCCACATAGAGGAAAACCCGGCCCTGAGTAAAAGACTTGCATGGTTTTGAAAGCTCATATCTAACATCTTTATTCCAAAAATATTACTACAGCCTGAAAAATCATAGATTTCCACTAGGATCTATACAACTATTGGACCACCACACTTCTCGAAAGATATTAGGATTAAGGATTTGTAAAAAACCCCTTTGTCACCTTCACTACTAGGGGTCTTTTATAAAATCGGTTGTGCAGCATCATATACATGGCAGCTCAGCCCCACAAACAGAACCCCTGAAGAGGGGCACGAGATGGAAAGGTCACAAGACCCGAGGGAACTTGGGTTGTTCTAGCAGCTCCACTGACTGACCTTTTCAATACTTCGGAGTAGGGAGTGGTACCCGAGGACTGGAGAGAAGCAGATATGGTACCTTTACACAAAAGCGGAAGAATGTGGTTGAAAACTACAGGCCTGTTAGTTTAATCACAGTGGTGAGTAAATTATTGGAAGCGCTGCTGAAAGAGAAAATAGTGAAGTTTCTGGAGTCCAATGGATTACCAGATCCAAGGCAGCATGAATTCACCAGAGGCAGGTCTTGTCAGACAAATTTGATTGATTTCTTTGACTGGGTGACCAAGAAGTTGGACTGAGGGAGAGCCCTAGAAGTAGTGTATTTAGATTTCAGTTAAAGCCTTTGACACCGTTCCGCATAGGCGACTTATAAACAAAATGAGCACCCTAGGGATGGACTCAAGTTATTTCTTGGGTTAGAAATTGGTTGAGTGGGAGGCGATAAAGGGTATAGGTAAATGGAGTTCACTCTGAAGAAGAGATTACCAGTGGTGTGCCACAGCAATCTGTCCTTGGTCCGATTCTTTTTAACATCTTTGTTAGTGATATTGCGGAAGGGCTGTCGGATAAGGTTTGCCTCTTTGTGGATGATACCAAAATCTGCGATATATTAGACACCCAGGAAAGCACAGTTACTTACCTGTAACAGGTGATCTCTGGGAACAGCAGGAATAAGTCTTCACATATGGGTACGTCAGCACCGACGGAGCCTGCGCGGGAACGCTCCCCAGCGTCCAAAAAGAAAGCTTTTGGGAGCATCCCACACGCATGCGCGCTGCCTTCCCGCCCATTCAATTCCCTCTCATCAGTTGGGTTTGTAGCTGAGACCGAAGGAGGGAAGCAGACAAAAGAAAGAGAGAGAGAGAGAGAACAACTCCTAGGGAAAGTGGGTGGGTTATGAAGACTTATTCCTGCTGTTCCCAGAGATCACCTGTTACAAGTAAGTAACTGTGCTATCTCCAGGAACAAGCAGGAATGAGTCTTCACATATGGGGACTCCCAAGCTAGAGATGCCTAGAGGAGGTCCCAGCATGTTGCAAATCTAATAGATGGGCCATGCTATTTCCCAGAACCTCAGGCATCCAAGGGATGGAGGGTAGGAGTTGAATTAAAAGGGGTGTGCTGTGGAACAGCTTGACTAAACAAGGCGTCTAGAGGGGAGTCCTTGTGTAGATAATAAATGTTAGTAAAAATTGAATTCCAATTTTCTAATGTGGACCTCACTCAAAAGTATTGCGAAAGTATTTGTTGAGGGTAATATGGTCTGGTGCTAAGAGCCAGTACATTATCCCCAAAGAAATTACCTCACTGTGAAGTAGAGGAAATAAATTTTGCAATACAGGGAAAGGTCAGAAGCCTTAATGGCTAGAACTAATCCCAGAAGAAAAAACTGGGGGAGTTTAATGAGGTTGGACTTTGGAGAAGAAGCAAAAGCTTCTGTAGGCCAAAGTTTGAAGCTCTTTGTCCTTGCAGCGGAATAAGGCTCTAGGAAAGAGGAGGTAAATCCGACTGGTTTGCAGAAAAAGAATGGGTCTTTAAGACCCCTCTATGGAGGTGAAAGAAACATTTGTAGTAGGTGGTGTAGGCCTCCAATTTCTTGAAGATCAGTAATGTCTTCCCTAAGTGATGTCACTTAGGATAATGACTTTACATGAAGAGCTTCAGATGTACCATAACCGGAAGGTTACGGTAAAATAAGGTAGTTTCTAATTCCTATAGAAATTGGTTCTCTATTAAAACACTATGGTATGCTGGAACAGCATTAATATGGACAGTAACAAATCTTTAAGAGTCAGATATATGTGTTTTTATATATATATATATATATATATATATATATATATATATATATATATATAAAGAGAGATTCACTTAATAACAAGAAGGGGTAAGACCTGCTTGAGAATATGGATAGAGAACCCCTTACTGGTTACACGTGGAAGAACCATGAAGAAGGTTACATGGAAACCAGTGGAATGTTCCTAGTCAGAAGGAGAAGTCTAGATTTCTTTTAAAATTCTAGACTTTGAATAACCAGAAAAGGAGACCTACGTGAAGGGGTGCAGAGGAGATCCTTAGTCTTAAGACAACAAGTCTGGATCCTTCTATAACTTCAGTGTGGAGAAAAAGACGCAATATAAGGAGATACCATGTTTGCGCCTCTATGAGGGCAATATGAGTATCATGCGTTCTTTGTTCAGCATAAGCTCCAATGGAGTATTGGGAATTAGAAGGAATGCATTAGACAAGGACCGACTGCAGTGAAAAGGAAAGCATCCCAGTTGCAAGAGTTCCACTGGAGATGTGGAACTACTCAGGGAATTAAGCAATTTTTTATGCTTTCACGTGGTCTAAGCCCTGGTTCGTTTTCCTTAAAAGGAAATTTTAAGGAAGATGGTAAGTATAGGAAAAAAAAAGTCATGTGGGAGCATGACTGGGCAAAACCTTTTTAACCATCTGGAAGTTACCCACCAAGAATAGCTCTGACACTATCTGGCAAAGGCACATAGTTGCAGAGCTTTCTTGTATAATTGCAGAGAGCATGTTATAGGTTGCTTAGGTGAGATCTGGCTGTTTAATTGCCAGCGTGCAACCTAATCTATTCTGTTGGTGCCAGAAAAAAAATTGAAGATGGCTAAGAATAGTAGACAGGCCTGTTGCCTGCAAAGATAAATTGCCCAAGTAGGTTTTGGAACCTGTCTTGGAATTATTTGTTATTAAGGCAGCAGAAAAGTTAGGTCCCATAGATTGGAAAAGGACCGACAGACATAATTAGGAGTGGTAAAACTCAATTATGGTCCGATAGCTGTCTTAAAAGAAAATATTTGAGAAGATTGCAAAGGGGAAGAAAACTCTGTATGGGAACCACTTACTGGAGTAAGTATTGAAGAAAATCCTATGGGCTTAAAAAGTAAGCCCTCCAGTTGAATAGTATCACTCTTAGACAGAATGTCTCGACTAAGAGGGATAGAAAGTAATACAGAGTTGTGAAGACTTACAATTTGGTAAGCCTGTGAAACAGGTAAAGTCCCCCTGCAGTCAAAAGTATGAGATATCCTTGTACAGGAAAACTGTCAAGGTGAAGGGCATAGCCTACCTTATTAGTTGCTACTCCTCCTATTCCTTCAAAAAGGAGAGTAGAAACCTGTTACATGTAGGGCATGATTGTCCTCAATAGCTCTTGGAGCTAAAAGAATGGAATTTCTCTTGTGGCAAGAGATTCATGCCTAGAGTCGAAGATTGAGTCAGTGTATCACTGATATCTCAGTAAGGATGAGGTGAACTGTAGATGCTTCTGTTGATAAGAAGTAGGTTACTGGTTCTAAACCTCAAACAGGAAAAAGAGATTTAATGAATAAAATATCAGAAACCCTGCGACTGCTGGGTTTGCTGAGCCTGTTGAGGTTTTGTTTTTCTTAGCCTGGTATGATGTTGCCCTTCTTTGGAAACATCTGCATGATGGGTAGAAGATGGATAAAACCTTTTTCCCCTTAGGGGGATAATGTTTGTTAGGAGATTTTTTACTAGCTGGGATAGAGGAAAGTTTAGACAATCCTCTGAAAGCAACAATATCAGTGTTTAACTGATTAGCTTGGAATAAAGCATCCTTGTTAAAGAGATTCTCACCAGTACAAGGAGTATTTCCCAGCCTTTCTTGTACCCATTTGTCCAAGTCTGAAGCTTGGAGCCAGGCCATGCGTCGTGCCCCTATGGCTATAGCAGAAGTTCTGCTAATAGACTCAAAACAGTCCAGGGAAGCACGATTAAGGAACTTAGAGACATTTTGAGCATGACTGACTAATAAGAAATAGTCTGCTCTTATGTTCTTGAAGAAAAGGGTTCAAAAGCTTTAAGTTCTTTGTGACCTCTTCAAGAGATAATCCCATATAGAAAATATGAGATAATTCTTGCTGAAAGCATGGATGCCTGGAAGCATCGATGTCCAAAGGCATCCAAAGTCCTAGACTCACGACCTGGCGGATAAGAGGAGTGCTTCTTTGCACTCTTAATACGCCTCATTGCTGATTCTACAATAGAATGATGAGGAAGTTGAGTCTTTTGAAAACCTGGAGAAGGTGGCACCTTGTACATACTGTCAAGTGTCTTAGAATGTGGGGATACCGTTAAAGGAGTTCCCCACATTCTTAATAGTAGATCCTGTAAGATCTGATGCAAAGGAAGCATGATCACCTCCTTTGGAATGCAGGGGAATTGCAGAGTCTCTGAATCCCCTGGTATGGATTCTTTAGCAGGTATAGAAATGGCAAGTAACTTTGCCATATCAAGCAGAAAAGCTTGAAAAGAAATCTCTCCTGAGGAGAACCCCCTAAAATGAGGGGTAAAGGCTAAAATTCAGCCTTGGTACCGATGGATTCATCCCAGGCATCGGGATCGGAAGACTTGAAAGGATGAAGCATCGGATTTTCTTTAAAGCGATGTCTTCGGTACCGCCCGAGGTCGGTACCGAGACGAGTCGGTACCGAGTCCTCCATGCTAGAGAGCGATTCCAGGCTTGGCATCGAAGGAAACGAGTCTGTCGAAGCAAGCATGGACAGTACCGACACCAATGCCGATACTGGTACCGAAGCCGATACCAATACTCGAGGAACGGTCTGTAGCAACTCTAGCGGTACCGAAGTAGCCGAGAGCGCTAGACAACGTTCATCGGTGAGGAGTGTTTCATCCATCACCACAGCCGATGCCAGGGTGTCGGTACCGCTTGAAGCGGCCACAACCACCGAGCATGGCCCACGTATGTTAATCGAGGTAAGAACCCCGGGAACAATCTGAAGCCCCGTTAATGCTTTGGAGCCCACAGACTCCTGCCTGGGCTTTACTGCCAAAATGTCCTCGAGGGCAACGCCAGAGGCATCTCGATGCTTAGAAGGAGATCTACCACTCGAGGACTGGCTAGTCTTTACAGACTTTTGTTTGGTTACCTGATCCTGTGAAAAAGATATTCTGGCTGGTGACATCAAGTCCGATGTGAACCGGGTATCGAGTTGTGCTCGATCCTGAAGACTTCTTCTGTTTGAGCTCCAGCAGGAGAGACACTCCAGTGGGCAATGGTCAGGACCTAAACATTTTAGATACCAAGTATGAGTGTCTAAAAATATATCTGTACCGCCACACTTTGAGCATTTCTTAAGGATAGTGGCTGGCTTTTCCATAATGGAAGGATAGAGGCCTAGTGGCCTAGAAACCGTCAGGCACAAAACAGGAAAAAATTCCTAGAGAAAAGAAGAAAATTTTTTTAGTAAAAAGAAAGAAAAGCACCGGCGGTACCGGTGGCGTCGAGGGAAGGCAGACACGACCACAAAAAACTAAGAATAAAAAGAAGAATTTTCTGCGGTGACAGGAATACGTCCTACCGGCTCCGCGGAAAACTGATGAGAGGGAAGTGAATGGGCGGGAAGGCAGCACGCATGCATGTGGGATGCTCCCAAAGGCTTTCTTTTTGGACGCTGGGGAGCGTTCCCGCACAGGCTCCATCAATACCGACGTACCCATATGTGAAGACTCATTCCTGCTTGTTTCTGGAGATAATAATTTTTTCACTCAACGTGTAATCAAACTCTGGAATTTGTTACCGGAGAATGTAGTAAAGGCTGTTAGTGTAGCTGAGTTTAAAAAGGTTTGGACAAGTTCCTGGAGGAAAGGTCCATAAACCATTATTAAGAAGGGACCCAGGATATCAATGTTTGACCCAGTACAAGCATTGTGGAACCTGTGTCTTTTGGGGAAACTGCTAGGTATGTATGACCTAGATTGGACACTGTTGGAAACAGGATACTGGGCTTGATGGACCTTGGTCTGACACAGTATGGCATATCTTATGTTCTTATATAGTCCAAAAAACTGCCAGCATCATTTAAAGGTGAGGTCAGAGAGGCTGTTGCCAAAAAAGCATTTTTCAGGAAAAGGAAAAAAGAGCCAAATGACTAACTGGAAACAGCACAAGCACTGGGCAAGTTAAATGCAAGCATTTATAAGGCAGGCAAAGAGAGAATTTGAGAGGAAACTTGCTGTGGAAGCAAAAACGCATAATAAAGACTTTTTCAAGTTCATTCGTAGCAAAAAACATGTGAGAGAGTCAGTTGGACCATTAGATGATAGAGGGGTAAAAGGGGCAGTAAAAGGGGACAAGGCTATAGCGGAGAGACAATGAATTCTTTGCTTTGGTCTTTACTGAGGAAGATGTAGGGATGTTACCCATGACTGAAGTGGTATTTAAAGGTGATACTGCGGAAGAATTAAAAGAAATAGTGATACACCGGGAAGATATATTACAACTGAAGAGTAGCGAATCACCTGGACTAGATGGTATATATCCAAGGGTGTTGAAAGAACTGAAATATAAGATTGCAGACCTGCTATTAGCAATATGTAAACTATTATTAAAATCATCTGTAATACCTGAAGATTGGAGGGTCGCCAATGTAACGCCAATTTTTAAAAAGGGTTCCAGGGATGATCTGGGAAACTACAGACCGGTGAGCCTGACGTCAGTACCGGGGAAAATGGTAGAAACCATCATTAAGAACAAAATTGTTGAACATGTAGATAGTCATGGCTTAATGGGAGACAGCCAACATGGCTTTAGACAACGAAGATCATGTCTTACTAATCTGTTATGGTTTTTTTGAAGGTGTGAATAAACAGGTAGACAAAGGCGAGTCGGTTGATATAGTGTATCTGGACTTTCAGAAAGCTTTTGGCAAGGTCCCTCATCAGAGACTTTTTGGCAAAACTAAAAAGTCATGGGATAGGAGACAGTGTACTATTCTGGATCAGTAACTGGCAGGGCCGGATTTACCTTGAGTGAGGCCCTACGCCAACAAAAATTGTGGGCCCCCAGAAAATATAAAAACGAGCATGCTGGATCAGCTGCGTGCTGTTGGCCCTGACGTCATAATTAAACTGGAAATCCCAAAAGCCAAACTTGGAATGTACAACACTGTAGAAATAAAACTATACATTAATTTGCTCTTGTACTAAACAAAGCGCAGACGTTAATGATGCACATTTACCAGAGCTGACATATTCCAATTAATAAATTCAAAATAAAGAGATATTTTTCTACCTTTTGTGCATTTTTTTTCAGCTGCAATTGCTCCAGCCACTTTCTTCTGGTTTCTTCGTGTCTTCTGCTAACTCTCCATCGTCAGCTGTCCATTTGTCCTTTCTTCTCTCTTCTAGTTTTTTTCCATTCTCTCTCTACATCTGCTTTAACATACTAATCTTTCTCCTTTTGCTCTTTCCTCATTCCTATTTCATCCACTCAAATTTTACCCCTCCATCCTCAATCCCCACTTACTCTCCCAATACCCGGCCAATTGTAGATTTTTTATCCCTCCCACACAAAATATTTTTCTCCTCTCCATTTTACTCTCCCAGCCCCATCCCATTCTAATCCTCCCCCAACATCAGCTCCCTTCTAGTTCCAGCCTCACCCAGCATCCATTCCCTTCTAGTCCCTGCATCAGCCCATTTCCAGTCCTAGCCCCCCCATCAGCCCATTTCCAGTCCTAGCAATCCCCCAACCCAATACCAGTCCTAGCCCCCCCCATCAACCCACTTCCAGTCCTAACCCCCATCACCCCATTTTCAGTTTAAGCCCCCCTATAACCCATTACCAGTCCTAACCCCCCATCAGCCCACTTCCAGTCCTAACCCCCATCAAACCATTTCCAGTCAGTCCCCCATAGCCCATTGCCAGTCCTAACCCCCCCATCAGCCCACAGCCCATTACAAGTCCTAACCCCCCCATAGCCCATTACCAGTCCTAACCCCAACAGACCACCTCCAGTCTTAACCCCCCCAGCCCATTTCCAGTCCTAGCCCCCCATAGGCCATTACCAGACAGCCCCCATCAGCCCACAGCCCATTACCAGTATTAACCCCCCCATAGCCCATTACCAGTTCTAACCCCCCCCCCCGCCCACAGCCCATTACCAGTCCTAACCCCATCAGCCCATCTCCAGTCTTAACCCCCCCCCAGCCCATTACCAGTCCTACCCCCCATCGGCTCAAGTATAGATAACCAATGAAATGGTCATATGCCTAGTATGGGTTGCATTATTGAAACCGATTCCATATGTGGGAAAAGAACTGATAAATCTTTTTCCATATCTTGAGATAAAACAATTGCCATCTTTAAAATGTTATTATAACATAGTACACCTGCTAAAAGAAAATGCCACATGGATGCTGCCCTTACTAATTTTTAAATATGGATATAACCTTCCTAGAGCTAACCCCTTGTAATTTCAGCATGTTATAAAATTAAACGCTGGTGGCTGCTGCTGCTGCCGCTGCCGTCGCGGCAGCGGCAGAATGGACTGTCCCGCGGGGCCCCCTCTGAATCCCTCCCTCCCTCCGCGACGGCTGAGCCCCTCCATGCCGGCTTTGAGAGGCGCGAAGGGAGAGTGTCTCCCTCGCGTCTCTTTAAGCCCGCAGGGGCTGATGGGAAATTTCCCATCTGCCCCTGCAGGCTTAACAGAGACGCGAGGGAGACACTCTCCCTTCGCACCTCTCAAAGCCGGCATGGGGGGGCTCAGCCGTCGCGGAGGGAGGGAGGGATTCAGAGGGGGCCCCGCTGGACAGTCCATGCTGCCGCGGCAGCAGCCAGCGTTTTTTTAAAACTTCAATTTACCTATACGCCAGTATTCAATTTTTGTGGGCCCTTGCCAGCTGTGGGCCCTACGCCATGGCGTAACTGGCGTATAGGTAAATCCGGCCCTGGTAACTGGTAAGAAGACAGAAAGCAGAAGGTAAGGCTAAATGGCCAATTTTCCCAATGGAAAAAAGGTGAATAGAAGTATCCCAGTGATCTGTGCTGGGTCTGCTGCTTTTTGACATATTCATAAATGACCTGGAAAAGGGAATAACGAGTGAGGTTATCAAATTTGCAGATGACACGAAACTATTCAAAGTTGTGGAAAATTGCAAGAGGATCTTGATAAATTGGAAGACTGGGCATCCAAATAGCAGATGAAATTTAATGTGGATAAGTGCAAAGTTATGCACCTAGGAAAGAAAAACCAAAACTATGGTTACACAATGCAAGGTTACACATTAGGAACCACCACCCAGGAAAGAGATTTAGGTGTCATCGTGGATAACATGCTAAAACCCTCCGCCCAGTGTGCAGCGGCAGCCAAGAGAGCAAATAGAATGCTAGGTATCATAAGAAAAGGAATGGAAAATAAAACAAAGGATATTATAATGCCTCTGTATCGTTCCATGGTGCGACCACACCTTGAGTACTGTGTACAATTCTGGCCGCCTTATCTTAAAAAGGATATAGTGTTATTAGAAAAGGTACAGAGAAGAGCCACCAAAATGGTAAAGGGGATGGAAGGATACCCCTATGAAGAGAGGCTAAAAAGGTTAGGGCTCTTCAACTTGGAGAAGAGACGGCTAAGGGGAGATTTGATATTAGTCTATAAATTAATGAATGGAGTGGAATGGGTAAATGTAGATCGATTGTTTACATCAGAATATAGATCGACTAGGGGACATGCAATGAAACTACAGGGTAAACTATTTAAGACTAATAAGAGAAAATATTTTTTCACTCAACATGTAATCAAACTCTGGAATTTGTTACCGGAGGATGTAGTAAAAGCTGTTAGTGTAGCTGGGTTGAAAAAAAGGTTTGGACAAGTTCCTAGAGGAAAGGTCCAAGAACCCAATACAAGCATTGCGGAACCTGTGTTTTTTGGGGAAACTGCTAGGTACTTATGACCTACATTGGCCATTGTTAGAAACAGGATACTGGGCTTGATGGATCTTGGTCTGACCCAGTATGGCATATCTTACAGTATGTTCTTATGTTCCTCTTTCCCTCCACCAGGAACCATCCTACCCTAAATTCAAGGCTCTTCTCAAAACCCACCTATTCTGCCTAGCTTATCACCTCCCTCCTGACCCCTCCTGCTTAGACCCCCCCCCCCCTCTACTTTCACAGCTATCCTCTTTGTCCTTCTCCTCTTCATCTTAAGAGTGCCTGCTGCTTTCCTTTATGAACTGTAGTTCCTTTCTGTTTCTTGGCCTTTGGGTTGTTTCTGTGCATTTTGCAACTTTGTAAACTGCTCTGATGGTCTCCGAATGCACAGGCTATTAAGAAACCTAATAAAGATAATAAAGATAAAAAGCTTTCCTTAGAAGCTCAAACAACAAGATTTCGACTTTCATACTTTGGACACATCATGCGAAGAAAGAAATCATTAGAGAAAGACATCATGCTTGACAAGGTAGAAGGTCAACACAAAAGAGGAAGTGCAGCAATGAGATGGATCGATACAACAGGAGCAGATATGGGTGCCACTCTATCAACACTGAGCCGCCTGACAGAAGATTGAACACAGTTTAGGTCAACTATCCAGAGGGTTGACACCAACTCGACAGCACTTGACAACAACAAAGGAAAAAGGGATTGTAGGGCTTAGTGGGTGGTATGGAAGGGCAGACTGGTCTTTATTTGCCGTCATGTTTCTATTTTCTCTGTTTCTAAGAACGAACTAAAACTGCAAGAGTAGAGATAGTGAGAAAGAGAGTAGTTTAATATCGGCAATACATATTTTAAAAATGTGTTAAGATTAAGAAATATACAAACTATATTGGAAATTTTAAGAGTTCTCGCTGGCAACTAGCTCACGCTCAGATAGGCTCAGCCAACTGCTGAACTACAGAGGAAATTGGGACTTTTATATGTAGCAATTCTTTAAAAACTGCATTTATTTTGGGGAGGAAGTGACGTCACCGGAGCCGATGGCAGCTTGAGAGAGCCGCTCCGGCACCAACCCAGCCAATAAAGGTGAATCGCAACTCCCCGGAGGTGGAAAACAGGCACCTCAGGTGAGGGAAGGTGTCTGGAGGCAGCAGCGGCGGAGAAGATTGGAGGGGAGCTGCAATAGTGGGAGCGGAGGGCAGCCGCGTGTAGAATAAAAATGGCACCCGGAGCTGTGGCAGGAGGCCCGCAGTGATGTGCAGGAGCCCCAAAAAAATAAAAGGAAAGAACAAAACAACAACAAAAAAAAGGATCAGTGGCACTGATTGGAGAAAAGTGGCTGGAGAGTGAGGACCACCGTAACAGTGAAAGCAACAGGAGCTGGGAGCGAGCAGAGCAGTGAGTAGAGAGGAGTGCTGTGCGGCAGGAGGGATCCCTTGTGGGGGCAGCGAGCAGATTCTGCACCACCCCAAGCAGAGGCAGGTGGAGTGAATGCTTCGGAGGAGCAGTAGAAGAGCATGGGGACTGGCCACTGCGACTGTAAGATTGCAAACAAGATGATAAGTGCAGTAACTGTTGGTAAAAGACTGTGCAGCGATGACCACAAGAAGAAAAGCAGCAGACCTCAGAGAGTATGTATACTCGGGGCCACAAGCAGGGAAGAGTGACACTGGGCAGAGTGAGAATAAAACGCACTAGGAACAAACTGGAGAGCAGGTGGTGGATGTGGAGATGGAGAGTGGGAAAGCACCAGGAACAGATCCCCCACAAAATGTCACTAGAGCGGAGCTCAGGGACTTGTTTCTTGAAATTAAAAAAAAGAGGTGCAGTCCATGAAAAGTGAGCTTAATGAACTGTTGGGGCCCCTGAAGGAAGAAATCGGAGAGTTGCTGTGTAGGATGGGAGACCACGAAAGTAGGCTGCAAGAGCTTGAGCAGCTGAAGGAATTAGAAACACAAAGAGGTGTAAAGTTAGGATCGCAGCATGAGGCCCTACTTTATAAGCTGGAGGATTTGGAGAATCGATCGTGTCGCAACAATCTGAGAATCCGAGGGATCCCAGAAGAGAAAGAATTTCAAGATAGTGAAAAGGTGGCAGTGTCTGTGTGCCTAGAGGTGCTAAAGAAAGGAGGAGAGGAGGTGGCAGCTGTGGACACACAACTTGAAAGGACGCACAGAACACTGGGGTCACCAGTTGGAAACATGCCTAGAGACATTATAATCTGTCTGGCAAGATATAAAACAAAGGAGAAAATGGTCAACAAAATGAGGGGTTTTGGAGCCCTAACGTGGCAGGGTTACTCAGGGCATATATATGAGGACTTGTCCGCGGGCACATTGCAGAGGAGGAGGGCAATGCAACCAGTGACACAATTATTGTGGAAAGCAGAAGTTAAGTACCGGTGGTTGCACTCATTTGGAATATCTTTTACCCTTAAAGGGCGGACATGGAGGACGCAGTCACTAGAGGCGGCAATGAGGGTCCTACATGAAGCGGGACTACGGCCCCAGGAAGTATCCTCGGGGGCAGGATTAACGATGCGGAGGAGGCAGCAGCAGCGCGGAGGGAGTCAGGAGAGACGGAACAATCGGGCGATAGGACAAGAGCTGCGAAGTGATCGGTCTGTGGAAGGAACCTGAGGACTGATAATATGTTGGGTATACACTGTGAGGGAGGTGGGGGAATGTTTAAGCTCTGTATGATTATTAAGCACGGTAGGTTTGGGAGAGGACGGGAGAGGGGTGGGTAGCGGGGGGGGGAGAGGGAGTGGGAGGAAGTAGAGGTGGCTAAAATTGTGAATGTCTGAAGTGGGAATAGGGAGATGGAAGGTGGAGGGGTGTGTAATGGGATAGAGAGGAAGGAGTAAGAAGAAGGGTGGGGCGGGGAGAGGGAGGGGTGTTTGTAAACAGGCTGGTGGGGGAATGGAGGGCAGGAGAGAAAGAAAGGGGGGGAATGAGAACGAGAAGTAAAATGGCTGGGGGAGGTAGGGGGTGCACTACACCTGGTGTATCTTCTGGAAGGGCAGGAGGACGTGGGGAGGATGGGGAGAGAGGACGTGGGGAGGGGGGTGGGAGAGTTCAAGGGATGGGGAAGCAGGAGGTGGGTCTGGAAGTAGGGGCTAGAAGTAGGGGCTAGTAGAAGGGGGAGGAGGAGGGGCAACCGGGGGAGTCGGGCAGGGGCATGGGGATGGAGGGGTGGTGGGAGGGAGGGAGGGGAAAGACAGGGGAAGGTGAGTCAGAAGAGGAAAACGTTAACGATCGTGACATTGAATGTAAAGGGGTTGCATATGAGACAGAAAAGGAGCATGGTGGAGATGGAAGGTAGAAGATTGGGAGCGGATATTGTGTGTATACAAGAAACCCACCTGAGGGTGGGGCAGGAATATCTATTGGAGTCTAGGCAATATCCTAAGGTGGTCCTGGCGGGACAGAGAGCAAACTCTAGGAAAGGGGGGGTTGGGATCTTGGTGGGGGTGAATACCATCATATGGTGAAGGGTACATGTAGGGGGAAAGGAGGCAGATGGGTGGGGGTACAACTACAAATTGAGCAGGAAGAGGTGTAGTTGATAAGTTTATATGGTCCAAATGAGAAGCAGGGGGAGGCGTATGAGCAAATCTTGAAGGAGTTGGAGGAATTTGGAGATACCCCAATAATCTTGGAAGGGGATTTTAATTTGACATGTAACCCCCGAGTGGATACAAGTGGGGGGGCAGGGGGGAGGAGGTCGAGGGGATAGGCACAGTTTACATAAAATGCGGGAGAGATTGGGATTTGTAGATGTCTGGAGAAGCTGGCATCAGGGAGAACGGAAGTACACGTTTTGTTCTCCAGTACATGGAACCTATAGCAGGTTAGATATGATCGGGGGGGTGGTAAATGGGTGGAGAGAGTACAGGAAGTGGAACATGGCTTAATCACCTGGTCAGACAATGGCCCAGTGAGCGTAACATTTGATATGTGTACAACAGATGACAGTTTAAAATTCTGGAAACTCAACGATTCCCTACTTGAGGAGGAGCAGTATGTGGGGAAATGTAAGGACAGTATAAAGGAATATATCTGGTTGAATGACACAGGGGGAGGTGTCTATGGGGGTTGTGGGATGGACTAAAGGCGGTAATTCGGGGACAGTTAATCAGTCTGGGTGCGCAAGTAAAGAGGGAAAAAGGGGCAGCGGAAACAGAATTACTGCGGAAGCTGGGAAATCTTGAGAGCGCATCAAAGAGTGCAGGATTCACATACTATTGCGGAGCTGAGCAAATTGCGGGCTCAAGAGATGGCGTACCGGTTAGCGGTATTGAAGCAGGCCCATTTTGAAGGGGGAAATAGGGTGGGGAGGGCTGCTGGCCTGTCGTCTTTAGGCGAGGAGGCAGGCAGCGTACGTAGAGGGCATTCGGAATGCTAAAGGGGAAATGGAACACCGAACCAAGGCTATTAGGAAGATATTTAGGGAGTTTTATGAGAATTTTTATAAAAGTGAAATAATGACGGGGGGGGGGGGGGGAGATTGCAGAGTTCCTGGAGGAATGTCGCCTACCGCAAGTGAAAGGGGAGGAAAAGGAGCACTTGGGGCGAGAGATTCAGGAGGTAGAGGTAATGAGTGCTATAGCCACTTTAAAAACTGGGAAGGCGCCGGGTTTGGACGGATACACCGCAAAGTTTTATAAGGTACTGTCGGAACATATTACGTCCATCTTCACTCGGGTAGTGAATAGGGTCCTTCAAGGGGAAGGCCTACCAAAGTCTATGGCAGAGGCCAGCATAACTATACTACCAAAACCTGGGAAAGATAAGGGGGTAATGTGGATCTTACAGACCAATATCCTTAATAAACTTAGATGCAAAACTTTTGGCGAAAATATTGGCAAATAGGATCCAAGATGTAGTGCCGCAGCTGATTCACCCAGATCAAACGGGTTTTGTCAAGGGCGGCAAGGAAGAGACAATGTGAGAAAGATTTTGAATATAGCGTGGCATCTTCAGAGGACAAAAGAATCGGCAGTGATGGTCACGGTTGATGCAGAAAAAGCTTTCGATCGCGTGGAATGGCCTTATATGTTTCAGGTATTGGAGAAAATGGGTTTTGGAGTGCAGTACATAAGCTGGATAAGAGCACTATATCAGGGGCCACAGGCTAGAGTCAGAGTGAATGTCGGCTATTCAGAGAGTTTTGAGCTCCATAGGGGCACCAGACAAGGATGTCCGCTGTCGCCTTTACTGTTCGCATTGGCTATTGAGCTGCTTGCAGCATACATTAGATGTGAAGTGGATATAAAAGGAGCAAGGATAAGAGGGAGGGAGGAAAAGATTGGTTTATTCGCGGATGATGTTATATTTACCTTAACACAACCACTTACAACGCTACCAATGTTAATGAAGGTTATTCAGAGGTATAGCCGGATAGCAGGATATAAAATGAACCAGGGTAAAACTGAAGTGTGTGATAAGGAAGCTTATCATAGCTCAGGTAGGAGCTATAAAAAAGATGATGTGACTCTGAACAAGCAACCTGTCAGTTCTGGTAGAAGCAAGAAAACAGAGTTTTCACATAAAAGACTACCAGTCCCAGAATGCACCAGGTTTCCAGCAGCCATGAGAGGGGCTGAAGTGAGAAAATGTGTGTGCAATCAAGAGAGCTATGAGGTAATCCCTAAGCACTCATCTCAAAGGGCAGGGCCTGATTCAAGACAGCTGCGCTGTGTTAGGGAGCAGCACACATTAGAACAGGATAAGAATAGAGCTTATTCTTCAGATAACAGCTACAGAGGGAGGAAGAGATACAGAGACAGCAACGGCTACAAGCTCAAGCCCCAGTATCACCTGGAGAAAGAGAAGCCAAGCCAAGCGGATAGAGAAAGAAGGAAACTCTCTGGAAGGAAGAGAAGAAAGCCCATTGGAAGGTCTGGGAGAGTCCAAGGCAGTACCCATACTGGGAGGTATTCCAAGTGCCAGCAGAGTCCATTGGACTGGATTCAGCCAGAGGAATGGAATGGCAGAGATAGGAATCACCAGTGGCTACCTGGAAGAGAGAAGACTGCACGTGGAAGGGACTTTCAGACCAAGGCCAGAAGGTATGTGAGAGGAGATCCAGTGTCCAGGGATCAAGATTGGAAGGCTGGACATCAGAATTGGATTACATACTGGCCAGGCTTTACAGAGAGGAATTATGATGGCAGGAGAGGCTCAGGTATGAACACTGATCCAGACCCTATCTATAATAGAGAATGGCAGCAAGGGAATAAGCATTCTCATGATAGTGCCTTAATGAAAGACTCATCTGTGCCAATGTATGATAGTGACCCTATGCTGATTGATGAAGGGGGAGATACAGCAGATGAAAGTACAGTTTACATGGACTGTTCTCTATCTAAATGCTATTGCTAGCTTTCTGTGAGCAAACACATCAGCCATCACAAAGAAACCTAACTTTGTTCTTTATTTCCACTGCAAACAGCTCTTAAAGCAGGATTTGGGTTCACACAGTAGCAGCCAGCCAGCTAAAGGCTTACAGCTGGTCAATTGATAGTAATTAAAGCTGCACCTGATTGTGTGTGTGAGCAAGGGAGAATCACTGCTGAGATCTGCGTGGAAAATAAGCAGAAGTTAACCTAACCAGCAAAGTTTATTCTTTTCTTTGTGCCTTTGTATTTGGTAATTATTTGCTAAGAAAACATTAGCTAATTGCCTGACAAGCTGAAGGTTGTTTTCTGGTTTACTTTGTGACTTTTTGTTATCCATTTAAACACTGCAAGCAAGTAACCTCATTTATATTGCTATCAAGCATACATGTGCTGGGTGAATTAAACCCCATCAATAAAAGAAGTATTTTATTGACCTTACCACTTGGTTTCACAACTTAATTATTGTCATCAGCTGTGTTTGGGAGTGAATGAACTACAATACCCACAATACCTTGCAAGAATCATATGAATATATGCATCGTCAAGATTGTGTAAGTTCTCACCCTAGGCAGCCGTCTGACAAGTGTTGGGATTTAATTTAGCATCTAGAGTGGAAGAGAGCTTGAGACACCATTTTAAAGTTCCGGTGGGTGGTAGGGAGCTTTCGATATTTGGGGATCCAGCTGGGGACCCCTCTATTCAGGATTAAGCAATGGAATTATCAGGGATTGGTGGAGAGTAATAGGCAGAATTTATCTAGATGGAGGAGGTTGTATCCGTCATGGATGGGCCGCATAACGGTTGTGAAAATGAATATACTGCCGAGGTTGTTGTTTGTATATACGTCCTTGCCATGCAGGCTGGAAAGAAAGGAAATAGACAAGATGCAAAACCTGCTTATGCAGTTTATTTGGGATGGAAAACGCCCAAAAGTGGCTAGGGCCACCATGTTTAAGACCAAGGAGGAGGGGGGTTGGGGGTCCCATCATTACTTAGATACTATGAGACGGCGCAACTCCGGGCACTGTTTGGAAAGAGGGGTTGGAGCGCCCAGGGTGGGTAGGCATGGAAGGGGAGGAGGGGGCGAGCTCAGGAGCTTGGATCTGGGACCACAGGGTTGGAAGATGGGGAAAGGATGAGGAGAACCCATATACGGAACTCACGAGACAGGTCTGGGTGAAATGGAGAGGGTATTTGTTAAGGGGGAAGAAGTACTCCTGGGAGACTTATATTCAAACGGTGATGGAGGGTAGGATGGGGGAGGCAGCAGGGGTTTTTAAGAGATAGGGGGGGGAAAGGATTGTGGAAAATTGGCCAAATGGTGGGAGACGGGGGAGGTATTCGGAGCTTTGAGGAGCTCCAACAGCAATATCACTTGGAGGAGCGAGACAGATATGCCTATGTTAGTCTGTGGTACTGGCTACAGCAGAAGGAGGTGAAAAAGAATTGGTACGCGCAGCCCACACCATTTGAGGAGATGATGGTAAGCAAGGGGTTGCCTACTCGGATAATATCAAGGCTATATAAGCTTATGGGGGAATACAAGCCGGGGACCATACGCGGCCAGCAGCAGTGGGAGAAGGAGCTGGGAGGGCAGTGGGATTCCACAAGGTGGGACAGCATTTATATTAGAGCTCACAGACTAGCACCGGGGACAGCAATGTTGGAAAATAGCTATAAGCTAAGGTTGAGAATGTATTGGACCCCGGTGTGGCTTCATGCGCTGTATCCAGACAGCCCAGAGCATTGCTGGAAGGGATGTGGGGCAAGAGGGGACCTGTTACATATGGTTTGGAGCTGCCCTATTGTAAGGGAATATTGGACAGGGGTGGAAAGGCTCACGGTGGATATTACGAAGGTGAAGGTACAGTTCACACCAGATATGGTAATATTGAATGACGAGGTGGAGGGAGGAGAAGGAGGAGAGTTAGGAAGACTACAGGGGTACTGCGTAATCGCGGACCGGATGAGTTTTCTTCGTTGTTGGAAGAAAATGGGAGTCCCCCCGCTAACAGAGGTGGTGGGGAGAATGGAACAGCTATGGAGCTTCTGCGCGATCGAAGCACACAAAAGCATACTCTTATAAGGTATAACAAGGTATAGGAGCAGTATATACGGTGGAGGGTGGGGGGGGAGTGGAACATTGGTATGAGAAAGTAGAGGGGGATGGATCGGTAAGGAGGTAAGGGCTTGGGTTCTACCTCTACTCCTATCGACTTATAAGTATACATATTGGAATGTCTATAAATGTTTAATACTGTGAGCCACCCATAGAGATTGTAATGCCCGTAGGGTATACCAGGGGTACGGTATAGAGTTAATGGTTAATGTTAAATGTTAAACGTTGGAAAGAAGCTTTTTGAAGAGAGCGTGGAAAGTGTGGGAGTTCCTACAGAGGGGGGAGGGGGGATGGGATAGGAGGAATGGGAGGGGAATGGAAGGGAGGGAGGAGGGGCGGAGGGAGGGGGATGGGGGGAACGACCCACTATTTCACACTCATATTTACAAGTAAGGTTATTATTATGGTTGAAGGATGTTAGTCTGTTACTGTATAAGGGGGAAGAATTTGAGAGACCGGTAGTGGTCTTTGGAAGTGTAAATGTATGGTTATGTTGACAAATGAATAAAGTATAAATTATAAATTATAAAAAAAACTGCATTTATTTTTTTAAAAGCCCTACTTTAGAAAACCAAACATATCCAAAGCCCACAAATGAGAAAACAATCATGCTATCAAACATCTTTCACTATGCTTGCTTTTAATTTTACTTCCTTCAAGGAAGGGAAATTCAAGCCTTCACACCTGCAGTATAATTATATAGAACTGCATACAATGATAGCACTCTGTAAAGAAAAACACTGCCCTGATCCATAAACTGCCCTGATCCATAAACTTACCAATATAAGGTATCTGCTGTATTTGTTCTATAAAGACAGCATGCCTAGAGTCACACTAACAGTTGAAGAGGTCGTAATTTGCAGAATATTAACACATAAACCACTCTCATTCAAGAGTTTCCAGACAATTTAAGTGCAATAAGATGAAGTAAAATGTATTGCAATTGGCTAGTTTCAGGTCTGATAGCAAATGAAATAAAGGAGATGGAAAATTCTCAAAAAGGGAAAGAGGGTCTTATAACTGTATATTCTTCTGTCATTTACTAACAGCATGCTTGAACACCATTAAGGAGAAATTTTACATGCCATAAGCATGTGATGAGTCCTCGTCTCCCTTCCCTCCCCTCCCTATTTTCCTTTACTTGTGCTTTTGCCATTCAGTCTAACTCAGGCCTTCCTTTCATCTCTATCCCAACCTTGTTCCTATTTTCCTCTGCAGTTGCGTGTCCTTGTATACCCTTAGGTTACTTTATTCTTTACTGCTTTGTAACCTGAATGGCTGCCCCACACCACAGGTGGTATATAAAATCAAAATAAACTAAAACTAAACTACCTGACAATTTTCTTTCCTCTAATCTTACTAGACCAGGCCAGACGAGTGGGTTATGCTCCCTTGCCAGCAGGTGGAGGCAGACTTGAACTTATAGGGATGCCATTACTAGGTACATCTGCTGGTGTAGCACTGAGAGAAACCAGTATGACACTTCCCAGGCAATAAACAAGACTGAAAAACTCAAACAATTCAGAAACGAATAACGTTAGTAATCAACAACCCAAATTTTGAACAGTTAACTTGAACAAGTATTTGGTTCCTTTGCCACAATCAATTCTGCGTCAGAACATAAAGTTGACACGGCACTTAACAGTAGCCAGTCTCCCAAACTTGTAGAAATGGTCTTCCGGGTCAGATCCTGGACTGGTCTAGCAGGATTCAAGGGAAGAAAATTGAAAGGCAACCATGGAGACATTGTCCGATAACACTCGGACTGATGTTGGACCAGGGTCTGAAACTCCAGGACAGCCAGGTGCACCGCCCTCATATTCAGACAGTTGATGGACCACTGCAATAGTTCCTGAGATCAAAGCAATCCATGTCAAGCAATGAGCTCCCCAGCTGGAAAGACTAGCATCCATTGGAACTATTATCCACATCGACTGTTCCAGGGGCATTCCCTTTGTGAGGTTGCCTGGTGTTAACCACCATGCCAGACTGCTGCGCACCTGCAAAGGACAGCAGCTGACGACTCAAGGAGTACTACTGAGGAGACCAACAGGAGAACAGAGCTCTCTATAACAGCCGCATGTGAGTTCTTGCCCATGGTACTAAATCCAGTATCAACGCCATGGACCCCAGAATCTGGAGATAGGACCACTCAGACTAAGACAACTGTGCTAGAAACCATTGGATCTGACCCTGAATATTCCTGCACCACTCTGCTTGCAAAAAAAAAAAAAAACCATGCCTTGGGTCATGTTGAAGTGAGCTCCCCAAGTGCAGCAGAGGTCTTGAGATGGATCAAGGTGGCTTTTAGTTACATTTACCACCCATCCCAGGTTCCAGAGAAAGTCAAGGACCCACTGCGTGACCTCGAGGCTTTCCACGCAAGTCTTTGCTTGAATCAGCCAGTCAGCCAGGTAGGGGTAAACCAGGACCCCCTAGCTCCATAACTGGGCCATGACCACCATCATGATCTTGGAGAAGGTGCGTAGCGCCGTGGGGAGCCCAAATGGTAGAGCCCGAAACTGGAAGTGCCCCATGGGCACTTGCCAAGCAAAGGTACAGCTGATGCTCCGGATGAATGGGAACATGTGAATAAGCCTCCAACTCCCAAAGGTGGCCAAACTGCTTCTATCTGTGCCCTTCTCTTCTATTGCTAACTCCAGACTTCGCTCCTTTCACCTTGCTGCACCTTACGCCTGGAACAAACTACCTATGTTTGTACGCCAGGCACCTTCTCTGACCCTCTTCAAATCCAGGCTGAAAACTCACCTCTTCGCTGCTGCTTTTGGATCCTGACTCACCTGATCTCCTTTTTCCTTTTCCTTTCCCCCTTGTTTTATCCCTGCCTACACCTTCTGTGTTGTCTGTCTTGACTAGATTGTAAGCTCTGATGAGCAGGGACTGTCTCTTATATGTCTGTGCAGTGCTGCATAGAACTTGTAGCGCTATACAAATGCTCAGTAGTAGTAGTAGTAGTAGTAGTAGAGGTCCAGGAAAGTCAGAAACGTTCTGTACCAGACCACCACAACCATCAGAAAATGAAGCACGTGCAATGCCCAATTGACATACTTCAGATCGAGAATGGGCCGAAATGACCCCTCTTTCTTAGGTACTATGAAATAGATGGCGTACCACCCTTCAGCCTGCTGGGACTGGGGAACCAGCTCTACAGTGTGAAGCTGGACCAAATGGTGAAGAGTGTCAGACCGCCCCCTCTGCTTTTCCAGAGAACTGCAAGGAGACACCATGAAGGCATCCGTGAGGGGAAACACAAACTCCAGCACATAACCCTCACGAACGACCTCCAACACCCAACAGTCGGAGGTAAGGTGGACCCAGGCTGGGTAAAACTGCTGTAGGCAGACGCACACTGACATAAGCTCTGCCCAAGCCCCCCTCCTTTTATTATGCTTTCTTAGGACTGGTCCCAGTAAAGGAGCCTCTACCAGATCCTCTCTGGATAGGTGGACTTCTGATAAGATGCAAACTTTACTGCCCTAAACCTGCGAAAATCCCACGCCTATCCCCTAGATGCAGTCGCCGACTGCTTCTAGGAATTGGGCTTGTCCTCCAGCAAATGAGCAGGCTTAGACTCTACTAAATCTTTGACTAACTTTGAGAGTTTTCCCAAAGAAGTTTCCCCAGAAAGAGGAAGCCTACTAAGCCGGTGCTTAGAGGAAACATCTGCAGACAAGTGCCTTAGCCACAGCAAGCATCTGGCAGCCCTCACCAAAGCCATACCATTGGCCGACGCACAAAGGAGGTCATAGAAGGCATCTACCAGGTATGCAACTCCCAAGTGTATATGTGGTGATTCAGGGAGGGCACCGATGAGACCAGTGCCGCCCCTGTGAGCCCCCGAGTCCACTGCATGCAGGCTCTTGCCACACAGGCTCTACACATCGAAGGTTGCAGGGCCAATGCGTTGACTTCAAACGCCTGTTTCAACAACGTCTCTAGCTTCTTATCCTGGAGGTCCTTTAGCACTGCCCTCCCTCCAGAGGGATGGTGATACACTTAATCACTGCCGACACCAGGGAATCCACCTTTGGGAGTCGGAAGAGCTCCTGTTTGGTGCCTGAAGAGGGTAAAGGCGGTGCATGGCCCTAGCCTCATGCAGGCCCGCCTCTGGAGCTTCCAACTCCAAATCAAATCATTTGCTTCAGAGCCCTGTGCACGGAAAAAACAAACATTCTCGCCATATGAATCACCTGCAGTAGTGGATCCTCCAAGGGTGGATCCTCCAAGGGTGGATCCACTGCCGGTGTCTCCATAGAGATGTTTAGCGCAGTTAATGAATCTGAGATCGACGCCAAAAGTTCCTCCCTACAGAACACCCTAACGATAGTGGGATCCTCCCCTACCCGCAGGTAAGTCCTCCCAGGGCCCTATGGGCCCCTCTTCTTGTTCCACGACCAAGGGACCCTCCACGCAGCTACTCCTTGCGGTGCTCTTGCTGCCTTCTACCAGGATATGGAGACTCCACCAGGCCCAGCTTCATGCAGTATGCCTGATGTAATAAGAGAACAAAATTTGGTGAAAAAGGCATCACAGCAAGAGCACCTATCAGCAGAAGAGACCCATGGTATGACTGCTTGTGTTGCCGATGTCCAGCTGACCCCTCTGAGGATGGCGAAATTTCCACCAGTTGCTTGCAAATGGCTGCAGATGAGAAGCAGAAAAAGGGCTGTGGTTCCTGCCAAAACTGTGGGAGCCGCATCTGTCAAATATGCTGGTCTGGACCCCCCCTCCCACCCCGCAGGTTCCAATATTCCTGGAGATGTCCTTGCCGAGCTCAGCTGTTCGCCCAGAGAAGATCCTGCTTCGTGGCCCTCAGCTTCGCAGGCCCTGCAAAGGGCCACAGCCCGCACAAGGAACCTTAACAATTGGCATGCTAGGGCAGGAAGCTGAAGCACTGTCAATCACCCCGGGTAACTGCGAATGCCGCCAAAATCACCTCACGCACAAACCGAGACCCCGAACAGCTGCCAAGAAAAATGAAGAATAGACACTCACCACACCAAAGATGTTCTGGATGCTCTTGCTCACACATAGCAGCAAGCCCTGAGTCCCCTAACCCACCAAAGGGCGTCAGGAAAACGGGCAAGAGGTCTGAGCTTAATAGAAAAGGAGGAACAAAAAGCCCCCACTGCTGACTAAACGACCTCAGTGCCTGGGGCAGACCTAATCACAACAGCAGCTGCTCACACAGTAACTAGAACTTTGCTTCAATCCTTTTTGCCACAGGAATAATAAGCAGGGTAACTACTATTAATTACTTTTTTTTTAAAACCTAGTTCAAGAAAACCACAGAATAGCCAGGCTACAGGGGTTGTGTCCCATCTGCTGCAGACCGAGTATACTGAATTGATGGGAGGAGCACTGGCTCCTGTAGTAGTGACATCATCAAAAACTAGAATGCTCAGTCTCCATCTGCTGGAAAAGGGACACAACCCATGACTCTGGATTGGACTGTAGGGACGCTATGGAATGTAGCTTCATTGTGTGTCCCCCAGTCCTTCTACTTTTTAATAGTAAACAACCTATCTACGTTTACCCATTCTAATCCATTCATTAATTTATAGACCTCTATCACATCCCCATTTTGAGACTATGTTCTTTGATTGTGAGAAGCAAACGTTTCAGATCATCTTCACTTTCAGCCAGTAATGTAGTATCATCAGCATAGCGAAGGTTGTTGATGAGTCTTCCACCAATCTTCACACCTCTGTTGTCTTCATACAATCCTGCTTCTCTGATGATTTGTTCTGCATATAAATTAAACAGGTAAGGGGGAAAGTATGCAGCCTTGTCTTACACCTTTGCTTATTTTAAACCATTCTGTTTCTCCTTGTTCCGTTCGAACATAGTTTCAAAATGGGCCTGCACCTTAATGTAAAGAAGACAAAGATCATGACAACTGGCATAATCAACAGGTTCATCGTTTTAGGAGAAGAAATTGAAATCGTGAACAACTTTAACCTACTTGGATCAACTATCAATAAAGAAGCAACAAGCAGTCAAGAAAACAAACGACGCATTACACTTGGCAGAATGGCTATGAAAGACCTAGATAAGATTCTCAAGAGCAGAGATGTCTCTCTCCATACAAAGATTCGACTTGTTCAAGCCATGGTATTTTCAATAACATCATATGGATGTGAAAGCTGGACAGTGAAAAAGACAGACAGGAAGAAAATTGATGCCTTTGAATTATGGTGCTGGCGGCAAATACTGTGTATACCATGGACTGCCCGAAGAACAAACCAGTCGGTACTAGAGGAGATCAAACCTAAGCTTTCTTTAGAAGCTCAGATGACAAGACTTCGACTTTCATACTTTGGACACATCTTGCGAAGAGAGAGATCATTAGAGAAAGACATCATGCTTGGCAAGATAGAAGGTCAACGCAAAAGAGGAAGGCCAGCAATGAGATGGATCAAGACAATAACAGCAGCTATGGGTACCAGTCTGTCAACAATGAGCTGCCTGACTGAAGACCGAACACAATTTAGGATAGCTATCCAGAGGGTCACCATGAGTCGACTCCGACTCGACAGCACTTAACAACAACAACAACACATCACATCCCCCCCCCCCCTCAGCCATCTCTTTTCCAAGTTGAAAAGCACTAACCCTTTAAGCCTTTCCTCATATGGGTTATCCTTCCATCCCCCTTACCATTTTGGTGGCTCTTCTCTGTACCTTTTCTAATAACGCTATACCCTTTTTAAGGCATGGCGACCAGAACTGCATGCAGTAATCAAAGTGCGGTCACACCATGGAACGAAAGAGGCATAATATCATCCTTGGTTTTAGTCTCCATTCCTTTCCTTATGATTCCTAGCATTCTATTTGCCTTCTTGGCCTCCGCTGTACACTGGGCGGAGGGTTTCAACATACTATCCAAGATGACGCCTAAACCTTTTTCCTGGACAGTGGTTACTAATGTGGAACCTTGCATCAGGTAACCATAGTTTGGGTTGTTCTTTCCTAGGTGCATAACTTTGCACTCGTCCATATTAAATTTCATCTGCCATTTAGACGTGCAGTCTTCCAATTTATCAAGACACTCTTGCAATTTTTCACACTCCTCTTTGTGTTTTAACAACTTTGAATAATTTTGTGTCATCTGCAAATTTGATAACCTCACTCCTCATTTCCATTTCCAGGTCATTTATAAATATGTTAAAAATCAGCAGGCCCTGCAGAGATCTCTGGGGTACTCCACTATTCACCTCCTTTCTTTCTCCACTGAGAAAATTGGCCATTTAGCCTATTGCTTTCTTACAACCAGTTCCTCCACAATAGTACACTGCCTCTTATCACAAGTCTTTTTAATTTTGCCAAGAGTTTCTCATTCATTCATTCATTTATTTAGCTGCATTTATATCCCGCTTTTCACCGGGTCAAAACGGTTTAACAAAAAGGGGGGGGGGGAGAGACAATCAATTTGAAAGAGAAGGGGGGGCCATCACCATGAGGGCCATCATTGATGATCTGAACAGAAAGTAACAGAATTAGACAGCTGACGTAGTAGAGGGGTTAGGTCAGAGGGTCTGGATGTGCAGTCAGTGAGAGATGTCTGTTTCAGGTCCAAGATATTCATGAAACAGGATGGCTTTTAACTGTTTCCGGAATATGGAGAGGTCTCTGTTGCTTCGGATCTGGCTCGGGAGTTCCAGAGGGAGGGCATGTACAGTTCAAATGCTCTGTTGCTCTGTTACAGGTTTGTTTATTGAACTTAGTTCGTTCGTGGGGGATAGTGAGTGTTGCTGGTGGTCTGTCGGGTTGGTCTGTTGAGGGTAGGTTGGGGTAGTAGAGTCTGGAGTTGAGAAGTCTGCATTTGATGGAGGACTTTATGGATAAGTAGGAGAGATTTGTATTTAATCCTTGCTTCGAGCGGCAGGATGTGAAGTTCACTTTCTGGGTGATTCTTGTGGTGGTGTTTAAGGCAGTTCGTAGGGGGTTGGTGTGGGTGGCGGGTAGTCTGTGATAGATTGAATTAGAGTAGTCCAGGTGGGGGAGTCATAGCCTGCATGACGCTCCCCCTCATAAGGGACCTTATCAAAGGCTTTCTGAAAATCCCCATACACCTTCTCTACATGTTTATTGGTACCTTCAAAAAATATAACAGATTAGTAAAACAAGACTTTCCTTGGCTAAATCCATGTTGGCTTTTTCACATTAAACCATAACTGTCGACATGTTCAATAATTTTATTCTTTATAATGGTTTCTACCATTTTTCCTGGTACCAACATCAGGCTCACCAGTCTGTAGTTTCCCGGATCACCTCGGAACCCTTTTTAAAAACTGGCGTTACAGTGGCCATTCTCCAATCTTCAGATACTACAGATGATTTTAATGATAGTTCACAGATTACTAATAGTAGGTCTGCAAATTCATATTTCATTTCCCAGCACCCTTGGATATATACCATCTGGACCACATGATATGCTACGCTTAAGTATATCAAATAGTTGTAATACAGTTGTGGACAACATTATTGGTACCTTTGCAGTTCAACCCCTTAATGCCCAATATCTCTTTAAAAAAGCAAAATGGCTTTGAACTATATATGCACATACATTTGATACATAAAATAATCAAATAAAACAAGACCAATTAAAAAAGGAAATAGAATAAAAATGACATTGGCAGGACATGATTATTGGCATCCTTATAAACAATACAAATCAGTTTGAACAGAAGAACTACATTCCCAATGCAGTAAAATTAAACTGACCTGAGATCAACTGTCAATACTCACTTGACTTGAATCAATCAATGAATAGCTCTAATGTTTAATATGGCCACATTCACTCCCTGTTCCATTTTCACAATGGTGAATATGAGAGCTGCCTGAGACCGTCAGAAAAGCCATTATCACCAAACATCAAAGGGATACAAGGCCATCTCCAAAGACTTTCCAGTTTTCTACTCATGGAACTGTCAAGAACATCCCAGGACATGCTTGGGAGAGGAAAATTAATCCAAGTCGCCTTCAAAGTTTAGTGCAAACTGTTGCAAAAACACCACATCCAACATACAAAGAGCTAAAGGCTGACCTGGAGCAATCTGGAGTGGTGATTTCAATCTGCACCATACGCCGTGCACTAAACAAAGAAAGACTTTATGGGCAAAGGCCAAGGAGGACCCCACTGCTCAAAGACGGACATAAAAGGCACTCCTGATCTTTACCCCAAACCCCCCTTAAGAAACCACAATCCTTCTGGGAAAATGTTCTGTGGACAGATGAAGCCAAACTTGAGCTCTTTGGCAATGCAGACCAGCAATAAATATATACTGTACAGTAGCAAAGAAAGCGTAGTTACTCAACTGTAACAGGTGTTCTCCAGGGACAGCAGGAATCAGTCCTCATATATAGGTGACATCAGCACTGACAGAGCCCATGCAGAAGCATTTTACCAGCTTTCAAAGAAAGCCTTTGGGATATGATACCATGCATGTGTGGTCCCCTTCCCGCCCAAGGGTGCCATCTTGCACAATCAGATGACACAGCTAAGACAGTAATAAAAAAATAAAACAAGGTAAGGAGGCAACTCCCAGGGGAGGAGGGAGGGTTGTGAGGACTAATTCCTGCTGTACCTGGAGAACACCTGTTATAGGTGAGTAACTATGTTTTCTCCAGGAACAAGCAGGAAGTCAGTCCTCCAATATGGGACTCCCTAGCTCCAGGCTGCATAGGACCAAACCACGACAGCACCAACCGATGCCAAATTGGACAGCTGTGAGTTGCAGAAGATGAGTCCTCATCTGAGAGACCCTAGTGTCCAACGGTACATATCATTCCGGTAGCCTGAACACAGAAGGGCAGGAGTTGCCTACACCATGAAAAGATTACAGAGTAATGCCTGGCTGAAGGCACTGTCCCGATGGGACTCGCTCTCCAGGTAGTAGGAAGCTGCAAACGTGGGAACTGAAGACCATTGGCGGCCTTGCAGAACTCCGTCACCATCACTAAGCACAGGTTTGCCACTCATGTGGCCATTGCTCTGACATGATGCGCTTTGATCCGGTGGTTCCAGGGAGAGCCCAACTTGCTCATAGGCAAAGGCAATGCAGTCCGTCACCCAAGTGGACAGAGTTCACTTAGTCACAGGAAGCCCCAGTCTGCTGGGGTCATAAACGAAAACCTGAGCAGCTTTGCGATGGCCCTGAGTCTGCTATAAGAAGGATAGGGCCCCATTTGCAATCCAGTATATGGAGTACATGTTCCTCTCGACTGGCTTGAGGCTGTGGGAAGAAGGTGGGGAAGACCCACCTCCTGGTTGAGGTGGAAAGGAGATACCAAATTTGGGAGTAATTTGCGGTGGGTGTGGAGCACCACCCTGTTCTTGTAGCATTTTCTATATGGTGGCTCCATCACCAGGGCCTGAAGTTCACTTACTCTCCGAGCAGAAGTGTGGGCCACCAGGAAGGCAATCTTGCATGAAAGATACTGCAGATGGCAAGTGCATCGGCTCGAAAGGCAGTCTGGTGAGCTGTGAGAGCACCATGTTGAGGTCCAACTCCACCACTAGAGGGCAGACAGGGGGTTTAGACAAAAGGAGGCCCCGGGGGAACCGAGAGAACAGGGACTGATCTGACAGGGGTTAGCCCTCGATAGGGTGGTGGTGTGCAGCTATTGTATTCAGGTGCACTTTCACAGAGTTGGACGTCAGCCCAGTGTGCGACAGATGCAGTAGGTACTGGAGCACTAACTGCAACTGGAAGGAGAACGGGTTCTCCCGTCTCTCCGTACACCATACAGAGAATGTTCACCATTTGAAGGCATAAGCTCACTTGGCGGAGGGCTTTCGGGAGGCTAGCAGGACTTTGACCTCCTTTGTGAGGTTGAAGGGGGCTAATGCTATCCTTTCAGCAGCCACGCTGTTAGCGTTAGAAACAAGATTGGGGTGAAGAGCGACGTCCTCATGTGGCAGGGGATCTGGGTAACAGCCCAACGGGACCGGGAGTGCCGCCATCAGGAAGAGCAGCAGTGGGAACTAGGGATGTCTGGGCCACCTGGGGGTGATTAGTATTAGAGATGCCCCCACGCGCTGGACCTTAAAGAGGGTCTTGGCGACCAGAGGGATCAGCGGGAAAGCGGAGACCACCTTCCATCCACGGGATCAGTAAGACATCCGCCACCACCCTCTCTGGGTGTGGTTGCCGCAAACAAAAGAGGGGCAAGCTGGGTGTTGTCCGGGGTGGCGAATAGGTCCATCATGGGCCTGCCCCAAAAGTGGAAGAGTCGAGCTGCCACTCTGGGGTTCAGGCACCACTCTAGTGGACGGAGAACCTTGCTCAGCCTGTCTGCCAGGAGGTTGTCCTGGACCAGGAGATGAATGGCCTGCAGGAGTATGTTGTTGCACACTGCAAAGGACAAAAGGGTCACCGCTTCCTGACAGAGGTAGTACAGCCCGGCGCAGCCCTGCTTGTTGATGTCAAACATGATGTCTTGGTTGTCCGTCTGAATCAGTACGGACTATTGTTGCAGGTCATGCAAAATGCCTGTAACAGGGATATCACCCTGAGCTCCAGGAGATCAATCTGAAGCAGAGATTCCAACTGTGGCCAGCTGCTTTGAGTACAGCATTCCCCACCGTGCGCCCCCAACTTAGGACGGAGGCGTCCATGGTCAGGATCCTCTAGGGCACGGGTGGCCGGAAGGGCATACCTGCTCAGAGGTGGCAGAGAAGTTGCCACCAGTTGAGGGATTCTGCCAGCTGGTGGGTTACCCTGATCCTGTCAGGCAGTCTCTGTCTATGGCTTGTGTCTATTGCGAGCGGAAGCACCACTGGGCTATCCGCATGTGTAAGCGAGCTAGCTGGGACAGGTGGACCATGGAGGTCATATCACCCAGCAGGCAAAGGAGACAAGCTGACACGGATCAGCGGTGTTGAACTTCCACTGCTAGCTGCTCGAGGTGTTCTGCCCTCTCCCTGGGGAGGATGGCCTTCGCCTGTAGTGTGTCGAGCAGAGCACCTATGAACTCCAGACTCTGGGATGGAGAGCGACAGGATGTGGGGTAGTTGATTATGAAACACAGGTGCTGCAAAAGAAAGGTTGCATGTCCTGCAGCATGACTGACCTCTGCGGCTCTGCTGCCTCTGATAAGCCAGTCTAAGTAAGGGATGATGAAGGCCACATGCAGACGCAGGTGGGCCGATACCACAGCTAGACATTTCGTGAAAACCCTTGGAGAGGATGCAAGGCCGAAGGGTACAGTGTAGTTACTCACCTGTAACAGGTGTTCTCCAGAGACAGCAGGAATATGTCCTCACTTATGGGTGACATCGGCACCGACAGAGCCCACGCGGAGCAAGGCTCCAGCTTTCAAAGAAAGCCTTTCAGATTACTGCCACACATGCATGGTCCTCTTCCCGCCTAAGGGTGCCATCTTGCTCAGTCAGGTCCCTTAGCTCGAGCCCTACCAAGCAGATAGCAAGGGAAGGACAAAAATTCAGCAACTCATCAGGGGAGGTGGGAGGGTAGTGAGGACCGATTCCTGCTGTTCCTGAAGAATATTTGTTCAAGGTGAGTAACTACGCTTAATCCAGGAACAAGCAGGAAGTCAGTCCTCACTTATGGGACTCCCCAGCTACAGGCTACCGAACCTGTAACCAAAAAACGCCTCCATGAGGCCGTGAGCAGAAGCCAAAGCCCGAAGGAGCCCAAGTCCACGGGTCCTCAGGGTAAAGCCTTCAGTAGCCGTGAAGAAAGCATAGTTATTCACCTGTAACAGGTGATCTCCGGGAACAGCAGGAATTTAGTCTTCACATATGGGTATCGTCGGTACCAACGGAGCCTGCACGGGAACGCTCCCCAGCGTCCAATTAGAAAGCTTTTGGGAGCATCCCACAGCGCCTGCGTGCTGCCTTCCCGCTTTTCCCAACTGCCTCTCTCCAGTTGAGTTTAAAGCTGAGACAAAGAGAGAGAGAGGGAAAGAGAAAGAGATAGAGAGATACAACTCCTAGGGGAGGTGGGTGGGTTGTGAAGACGAAATTCCTGCTGTTCCCGGAGATCACCTGTTACAGGTGAGTAACTATGCTATCTCCAGGAACAAGCAGGAATGTAGTCTTCACATATGGGGACTCCCTAGCTTTAGATGCCAGGGAGAGACCCCAGAAGTTGTGTGTCCCTGTGAAAGGGCTCCACTTCCACCAATGGATCTCTGGCATTCAACCAGGGATGGTGGGTAGGAGTTGATTAGGTATGGAACAGGTGCTGAAGAAGAGCCTGATCGAACAAGGCATCCCGGCGGGAGTCCTTATCCAAGCAGTAATGGGCTGTGAAGGTATGAACCGAGGCCCAAGTGGCTGCTCGACAGATGTCATCGATAGACACAGAGTACAGATGAGCCATTGAGGCTGCCATGGCTCTCACATTGTGAGCTGTGACATGGCCCTCCAGAGGAAGATTCTTACTCTGATAGGCAAAAGAAATACACTGAGCAATCCAGTTGGACAGTGTTCTCTTGGAGACTGGAAGTCCCAAATGAGAAGGATCAAAAGCAACAAAGAGTCGAGAGGACTTTCTATGATGCTGTGTTCTTTGCAAGTAAAAGGCTAAAGCTCTTTTACAGTCCAAAGTATGACGATTCCTTTCTGCATTTGATGCATTAGGCCTTGGAAAGAACACAGGCAGGTAGACCGCTTGGTTAAGATGAAAAGGCGAGACCACCTTTGGCATAAAGTGTGGATGAGTCCTAAGGACTACCTTGTCATGATGGAACCTTGTATAAGGTGGATCAGCCACTAATGCCTGCAACTCACTGATGCGACGTGCTGATGTGATTGCAATGAGAAAAATAAAACTTTCCAAGAAAAGAATTTCAATGAGGTAGTAGCTAAGGGTTCGAAAGGTTGCTTCATGAGCTGACCAAGAACCAGGTTTAAGTCCCATGCCACCGGTGGTGGCCTAATGGGAGGCTTAGTTAGAAGGCGGCCTCTCATAAATCTTGCTATAAGAGGAAGGGACAAAATAGGTTGTCCATTTAGAGGTTTGAACGAAGCTGCAATAGCACTCAAATGGACTCTTACTGAGTAAGCCTTAAGTCCTGCATTGGATAAATGAAGGAGATACTCCAGTAATGATTCCAGAGGTATCGCAAGGGGGTTAAGACCCTTCTGCGAACACCATATGGTAAACCTCTTCCATTTAAAAGTATAAGAGCGTCTTGTGGAAGGCTTCCTGGAAACAAAGGACATCCTTTACTTGCTGAGGGAGGTTAAGATCATGAAGATCTAGGCCTTCAGCAACCAAGCTCTGAGATGCAGAGACTGGGGATTGGGATGCCATAACATTCCGTCCTCCTGAGACAGGAGATCTGGAGCAGATCCTAACTCCAGGGAGGGAGCTTGAGAGAGATGTAGGGTACCACACTTGCCATGGCCAATGCGGAGCTATGAGAATCATACGTCTTCTGTCTCTCTGAAGCTTGAACAGGGTTTTGGGAATTAGGGGAATGAGTGGAAAGGCATAAAGGAAGTCTTGACCCCAGTAAAGGAGGAAAGCATCCCCGGCCTGAGAGCCCTGAGCCGGAATTCTGGAACAGAACTAGGGAAGTTTGGCATTCAACGGACTTGCAAAGAGGTCTATGTCCACGGTTCCCCAAATTTGAAAAATCTTGGCCACATGGTCCACATGTAGAGACCATTCGTGTGGAAGCAGAACTCGACCGAGTCTGTCTGCCCAAGAGTTTTGCATAATAGCACCAGGTCAATTCACAGAGTAATGAAAGTGACCAAAAAATAGAAAAATTACTCTATTATCAACAGCACCTATTAAAAGGAGACAAATAAATGTGGGAGTAATTCAAAAAAATGTTTTAAAAAAAAAATCTTTTAAGAAATTCAAATAAATGGCTCGGGGATGTCTCAGACCAACCGGCTTAAAACAAAGACACAAAAGTATCTAAGAGTGCCGCAAGAACATCAATGACTGTCCACCGGCCATAAGATAGCATTTTCAATACACCCACAAAATATAGCGAAACAGTGAAAAAACAATAGTACTTAACTTCAGATACCCCAACGCCAGTTATCTCAGCGCCATTTAATGTGTTTCACTCAATAAGACTGAGTTTCTTCAGGGGGATTTATAACTGAAATAGTAAACTGTTGCTGCCCACGTTTTAAAACAATTTCAGTTATAAATCCCCCTGAAGAAACTACATCCTCCGGTAACAAATTCCAGAGTTTGATTACACGTTGAGTGAAAAAATATTTTCTCTTATTTGTCCTAAATAGTTTACCCTGTAGCTTCATTGCATGTCCCCTAGTCTTTCTATATTCTGATAACATAAACAGTCGATCTACGTTTACCTGTTCTACTCCGTTCATTAATTTATAGACTACTATCATATCTCCCCTCAGCTGTCTCTTTTCCAGGTTAAAGAGCCCTAACCTTTTTAGTTTTTCTTCATAGGGGTATCCTTACATCCCCTTTACCATTTTGGTGGCTCTTCTCTGAATGTTTTCTAATAACGCTACATCCTTTTTAAGATACGGCAACTAGAACTGCACATAATATTCAAGGTGCGGTCGCACCATGGAACGATACAGAGGCATTATAATATCCTTTGTTTTATTTTCCATTCCTTTCCTTATGATACCTAGCATTCTATTTGCTCTCTTGGCCACCGCTGCACACTGGGTGGAGGGTTTTAACATGTTACCCACAATGACGCCTAAATCTTTTTCCTGGGTAGTGGTTCCTAATGTGGAACCTTGCATCGTGTAACCATAGTTTGGATTGTTCTTCCCTAGGTGCATAACTTTGCACTTGTCCACATTAAATTTCATCTGCCAGTTTGATGCCCAGACTTCCAATTTATCAAGATCCTCTTGCAATTTTCCACAATCTTCATGGGTTTTAACAACTTTAGTTTTGAGTCATCTGCAAATTTGATACCCTCGCTCATTATTCCCTTTTCCAGGTCATTTATGAATATGTCAAAAAGCAGTGGACCCAGCACAGATGCCTGGGGTACACCACTATTCACCTTTCTCCATTGGGAAAATTGGTCATTTAGCCCTACCCTCTGCTTTCTATCTTTTAACCAGTTCCTGATCCACAATAGTACACTGCCTCCTATCCCATGACTCTCTAGTTTTGCCAAAAGTCTCTGATGAGGAACTTTGTCAAAGGCTTTCTGAAAGTCCAAATACACTATATCAACCGACTCACCTTTGTCCACCTGTTTATTCACAGCTTCAAAAAAACATAACAGATTAGTAAGACATCATCTTCCTTGTCTAAAGCCATGTTGGCTGTCTCCCATTAAGCCATGACTATCTACTTGTTCAGTAATTTTGTTCTTTATGATGGTTTCTACCATTTTTCCTGGTACTGACGTAAGGCTCACCGGTCTGTAGTTTCCTGACTCACCCCTGGAACCCTTTTTAAAAATTGCGTTACGTTGGCCATCCTCCAATCTTCCGGTATTACAGATGATTTTAATGATAGTTCACAGATTACTAATAGCAGGTCTGCAAGATCATATTTCAGTTCTTTCAACACCCTTGGATGTATATCATCCGGTCCAGGTGATTTGCTACTCTTCAGTTTATCAAATAGTTGTAAAGCACAGTTACTTACCTGTAACAGATGATCTCTGGGAACAGCAGGAATAAGTCTTCACATATGGGTACGTCAGTACCGACGGAGCCTGCGCGGGAACGCTCCCCAGCTTCCCAAAAAGGAAAGCTTTTGGGAGCATCCCACAGCGCCTGCGCGCTGCCTTCCCGCCTTTCCTAACCGCCTCTCCTCAGTTCGAGTTTTAAAGCTGAGACAAAAGAGAGAGAGAGGAAAGGAAAGACAGAGAGATACAACTCCTAGGGGAGGTGGGAGGGTTTTGAAGACTTATTCCTGCTGTTCCCAGAGATCACCTGTTACAGGTAAGTAACTGTGCTATCTCCAGGAACAAGCAGGAATGAGTCTTCACATATGGGGACTCCCTAGCTAAGATGCCTGGGAGAACCCCAAGGATATGAGACCCTGGGAAGGGTTCTACCTCCTCCTATGGATCTCAGGCATCTATCCAGGGATGGAGGGTAGGAGTTGATTAAGAATGGATCAGGTGTTTGAGAACAGCCTGACCAAACAAGGCATCCCGGCGGGAGTCCTTGTCCAAGCAGTAATGGGCTGTGAAGGTATGAACCGAGGCCCAGGTGGCTGCTCGACAGATCTGGTCGATGGACACAGAATTTAGATGAGCCATAGAGGCGGCCATGGCCCTCACATTATGAGCTGTGACATGGCTCTCCAGAGAAAGGTTCTTACTCTTGTAGGCGAAAGAAATACACTGAGCAATCCAACTGGACAGTGTCCTCTTAGAGACTGGAAGTCCCAAATGAGAGGGATCAAAAGCAACAAAGAGCTGGGAAGACTTTCTATGTTGCTGTGTTCTTTGTAAGTAAAAGGCAAGAGCTCTTTTACAATCCAGAGTATGAAGATTCTTCTCTGCACTTGATGCATGAGGAGCTGGAAAAAAGACAGGTAAATATACCTCTTGATTAAGATGAAAAGGTGAGACCACTTTAGGCATAAAGTGTGGATTGGTCCTAAGAACTACCTTATCATGATGGAACTTTGTATAAGGTGGATTAGCCACTAAGGCCTGCAGCTCACTGATGCGGCGAGCTGAGGTGACTGCAATGAGGAAAATAACCTTCCAGGAAAGAAATCTCAAGGAGGTGGTGGCTAAGGGTTCAAAAGGAGGCTTCATAAGCTAACCAAGAACCAGATTTAAATCCCATGCCACCGGAGGAGGCCTAATGGGAGGTCTAGTTAAAGTTAGGCCTCTCAAGAATCTTGCAATAAGAGGATGAGAGGAAACAGGTTGTCCATTGATAGTCTTAAGGGATGCTGCAAAAACACTCAAATGGACCCTTACTGAATTCGTCTTAAGGCCTGCATCGGAAAGATGCAGGAGGTATTCCAATAGAGAATTCAAAGGTAGTGCTAGAGGGTCGAGACTCCTTTCAGCACACCAAATGGAAAATCTTTTCCATTTAAAAGCATAGGAACGCCTAGTGGAAGGTTTTATGGAAGCATGGAGGATATCCTTCACTTGTTGAGAAAGATTCCAGCTTTGAAGGTCTAGGCCTTCAGTAACCAAGCTCTGAGGTGAAGGGACCTGGGGTTTGGGTGCCACAAAGTCCCCTCCTCCTGGAACAGAAGGTCTGGAGCAGCTCCCAAGTCCAGAGAGGGTGCTTGGGAAAGATGCAGAAGTAGAGGGTGCTTGGCGTGGCCAGCGTGGAGCTATGAGGATCATAGATCCTTGATCCCTCTGGAGTTTGAATAGAGTCTTGGGAATCAAGGGAATGGGTGGAAAGGCATACAGGAAACCCTGACCCCAGTGAAGAAGGAAGGCATCCTTGGCCTGAACTCCCTGACACGGAATTCTGGAACAGAACCGGGGAAGTTTGGCATTCCACGGACTTGCAAAGAGGTCTATTGTTTATTGTTTATTTCACATTTAATATACCGCCTCCCACAACATCGAGGCGGTTTACAATATAAAATCAATAGTGAGAAAGATAAAAGTTACAATATATGATAGAAGAAGAGAGAAAGAGGAGCAGAATAGATATCCAGATTGCAGCCAAAAAAGACAGAGGAAAGGAGAGTTAGAAGGGAAAAGCTAGAGAGAAGAAGTGAGTTTTGAGAAGGGAGCGGAATTTGGGATAGGATTCTTCTGTACGGAGGTTGGTGGGGAGAGAGTTCCAGAGAGAGGGTGCTAAATAATAAAAGGCCGATTTCCTGGTGGATTGCAGATGAGCTTTGGAGGGTGCTGGAAGATGAAGACGGTTGATGTGTATGGATCGAAGACTGCGTGAAGGGGTATGATAAGTCAGTAGATCCGAAAGATAAGCAGGTATTGAGTGATAGATGGCTTTGTGAGTTAGGGTGAGAACTTTGAAAGATATCCTGTAGTCGAGTGGTAACCAATGGAGGTGATATAGCAGAGGGGTGACATGGTCGCGGGGGGAGGCGTGGAGGATCATGCGAGCAGCTGTGTTTTGTATCAATTGAAGACGATGTTTTTGATTTTGGGGGAGACCGGCGAAGATAGTGTTGCAGAAATCTAATCTGGTAATAACTAAAGAGAGAAGAAGAGTGGTAAGGGCTTGAGTGGACAGAAAGGGACGAACAGCACGGATTTTTCGGAGACATAGAAACGAACACCGAGAAATGTGGGAGATATGATCATGAAAACTGAGAGCACTGTCAAGGAAGACTCCAAGGTAGCGAAGCTTGGGAACTACAGTTATGGTAGAGCCTGCAAGTGATGGAGCAAGTGAGGGTGTAGGGGAAGTGTGGGGGAACCAGATTGCAGCAGTCTTATTTACATTAAGGATTAAGCAGTTAGAAGAAAGCCACGAAGAAACAGTGGACAAACAATTTTCTAAAGGAGATATATCAGGACAGGATGAGGAGGTGTGATGCAACAGGAAGATATCGTCAGCATAGAAGTAACTCGAAATCCCAGATTGTTGAATGATCAGTGCCAGGGGTGCAAGAAAAACATTAAACAGTAGTGGCGCCAAGATAGAGCCCTGAGGGACACCACAAGGGAGTGAAAAATGATTGGAGCGAGAATTGGAGGAGGAAACCGCAAAGGACCGATGACAGAGAAAGGAGTGAAACCAATGATATACTGAACCGCAAATACCCGCATCCCGAAGACGAGAGAGAAGAAGGGTGTGATCGACCAAGTCAAATGCTGCCGAGAGATCAAGTGATACCGCTAGAGTGATATTGCCCTGGTCGTGAGAAGTGTGAATTTCATTTAGGACAGCAGTGATTGTGGATTCAACACTAAAACCAGGTCTGAAGCCGGATTGCCTGGGGTGAAGAAACAGTGAAACAGCAAGATAGTGAGAAAGTTGGGAGAAAACCACATTTTTCCAAAAGCTTAGAAAAGAAAGGGAGATTGGAAACTGGGCGATAGTGAGCGGGATTTGAGGGATCAAGGGTGGGTTGTTTTAGGAGGGGACGAACCGAGGCATGTTTCCAAGAGGTAGGGAAGACACCAAAGGATAAGCTAGAATTGATGATAGTCAGAAGAGGTTGCAGTAGTGCGGGAGGGGGTTCAGAGAGCCATGAGGAAGGAATAGGATCTAAATCACAGGTAGTCTTCCTAGTGGTAGACAGAAAATGAAGTAATTCTGAAGAGGAGACAGAGGAGAAGGAGGACCACGTATGGGAGAGACACGGAGTACATGGGGGAGAGACAGGCGGGGGTGATGGTAGGGCTTGTGGACAGTGAGGGAGAGAGGAGCGCAGGTTCTGGATCTTATCAGAGAAGAAGGACGCCAGGGTAGTGGGGCTAGGAACTGTGTTGGGAGGAGAAGAACCTTGAACAGAGGATGACTGCAGGCGAGAGAGAGTGTTCAATGTAGCAAAAAGTTGGCGGGATCTATTGGGGGCAGCTATGATTGTGGAGGTGTAAAAAGAGCATTTCGCCTGGTGAATAGCGGAACGGTAATGGGCATGACAGGATGTAAACTTGTGATAGGAGGAGGCAGAGGGGGCCTTGCGCCAGAGACGCTCAGCTCTTCGTAGCTGAGAGCGAAGAAGAGAGAGCCCAGCATGATACCATGATTGGTGAGTACGGCGCCGAGATTTGACGGGTTTGATAGGGGCAACTTGATCAAGGGTGCGTGAAAGCGCAAGATTCCACGTTGTGACCTGAGAGGAGGGTGACCGAGAAGGGAAATCAGATGGGAGAGGAGAGAGAGCTGCGGAAAAAGCCTGTATAGTGGTTGGATTAAAGTGTCTGGAGGAATGGGTAGGGGGGGGAGAGGGGAGGGGGAATCAAGGGAGGGGCCTGAAAAGTGAACAGGAGGTATAGATGATCTGACCAGGGTATGGAAATTACTGAAGGAACCGAAATGGTAAATGGGGAAGACAGTGGGGAAATGATCAAATCAAGGATATGTCCTGCAACGTGGGTAGGTGAAGAAACGTGCTGACATAGTGAGAGATCACGGAGTAAAGCGGAGAAGGCAATGTCCCTGGCCGAGGTAGGGGCATCAAAATGAACGTTGAAATCCCCCAGTAAATGAAGATTCTGAGTACCTGATCCATGTGCAGGGACCATTCGTGTGTGAGCAGAACTCGACTGAGTCTGTCTGCCCAAGAGTTTTGGATTCCTGGGAGGTATACTGCCAGGAGATGGATTTGATGCTCTCTGGCGAAGGCCCACAATCTTAAAGCTTCGTTACAAAGCGACAGAGAGCCAGTTCCTCCTTGCTTGTTTATGTAAAACATGGCTACTTGATTGTCCGTATGAATGAGGACTGTCTTGTAGCTGAGCAGGGTATGAAAGACCTTGAGAGCTAGAAAGACTGCTCGAAGCTCCAAGAGATTGATATGAAGAAAGGTCTCCTGTGGGGACCAAGTGCCTTGAGTGGAGAGGTCTTGTAGATGAGCTCCCCAACCTGTTTGGGAGGCATCTGTTGTGAGAGTTGCTTGGGGCAACAACTGTTGAAAGGGGGATCCCAGCAACAGATTCTGAGTGGACATCCACCACTGGAGAGACCAAAAGAGACATTTGGAGGTTGCTATTTGGTCTGAGAGAGCTCCTGATGCTTGAGTCCACTGGGTGGACAAAGTCCATTGGGCTGCTCTCATATGTAGGCAAGCATAGGGTACCACATGCACTGTGGAAGCCATGTGGCCTAGCAGTTGTAGCATCTCCCGGGCAGTTAAGTGGCTCTTTGACTGAACCTGAGAGGCTAACTGCACTAAGCGTAGGCAACGGGCCTGAGGAAGATAGGCCCTTGCAATGGTAGTATCTAGCCAGGCCCCTATGAACTCTAGGGACTGAGTAGGGGTGAGCTGGGACTTTGGGAGGTTTACCACAAGTCCCAGATACTGTAGAATGCGCCTTGTGCAGTCCAGGGAAGTCTGGGCCTCTGACTGAGATGGAGCTCGGATGAGCCAGTCGTCCAGGTATGGGAATACAAATATTCCCAGAGTGCGTAGAAATGCAGCTACTGTTGCCATGCATTTGGTGAACACTCTTGGGGCAGAGGCCAGACCAAACAGAAGCACCCTGTATTGATACTGTTTTCCTTGGAAAAGAAAACGGAGGAATCTTCTGTGAGATGGATGGATGAGGACATGTGTGTACGCATCCTTGAGATCTAGAGAACAAAGCCAATCCTGACTTTGAAGGTATGGATGGAGAGAGTGCCCAGCATAGAAATTTGTTCAATTCCCTGAGATCTAATATGGGTCTGTATCCCCCTGTCTTCTTTGGAATGAGAAATTAGGGGGAGTAAAACCCTGACCCTTGTTGAAGAAGGGGAACTTCTTCTATTGCCCCTTGGGCAAGAAGGGTAGCCACCTCTTGACCTAGAAGGTCGAGAAGAGATGTGGGAGAATTGAAATGTCTCACCATGGTGTGGGGAGGAAGGTCTGAGAAATGAAGTTTGAAGCCCTCTCTTATGATGGAGAGGGTCCACTGCTCTGATGTAATCTGCTCCCATCTGGGAGCAAAATGAGCTAACCTTCCTGGAATGGTGAGAGGTTCTGGCTGTTTTAAAGCCAGAAAGGCTAAGTTCTCTAGCATCAAGTCAAAAACCCTGAGGAGGTTGGGTCTGCTGAGTTGCAGCAGCCCCTGTAGTCTTAGGCCTGGCCTGTTTAGGTTGCTGACGCTTAGTAGCAAAGCAACCTGTAGAGGATTGTTGGCCAGAAGTAGAAGGGAATCTGCCCTTTATGAAAAAAAGACTTCTTGAAGGGTTTTTTCTTGGCAGGAATGGAGGTTGACTTTGAAAGTCTATCCAGAGCAGAATTTTCTGCATCCATTTGAGTGGCTTTTATTTGCCATTCTTTGCCAAACAGGTTTTCACCTGTACAGGGAAGATTTCCTAATTTATCTTGGACCCAGGGTTCTAAATCAGAAGCTTGGAGCCAAGCAATTCTGCGAGCAGCTATGGCAATGCCAGAAGCTCTGCAGGCACCTTCAAAGGAATCAAAGGCTGCCCTGTTGGAAAACTTTGAAATGTCTTGAGTATGCTTAAGCCAAATGAGGAATTCATCCCTTTTATCTTCTGGCAGAAAAGGGAGGAAAGTGTGCAATTTATCTGCAACCTCCTTTAGAAACATACCCATGTAAAGACTATAGGAGTTGATTCTGGCAACAAGCATACTGGCTTGGAAGATTTTTCTACCAAAAGCATCCAAGGTCCTGCATTCTCTTCCTGGAGGAGTAGAAGAGTGTCTCTTTGTACTCTTTATCCTCTTCATAGCTGACTGTACCACAATGGAATGGTGAGGAAGCTGTGTTTTATGAAAACCAGGACAGGGAGGGACACGATACATAGTGTCCAATCTGCGAGAATGAGGAGAGATAGTGAGAGGAGTCTCCCATAAATCAATCATGTGTTCATAAAGAATCTCATGAATTGGTAAGGTGACTGCCTCTTTAGGAGCCTTAGAATAACCCAAAATATCTAATTTTTTTGCTCTAGGCTCTGATTCAGAGGATACTGAAATAGAAAGACCTTTAGCTACTTCTCTTATGAAGTCTTGAAAGGACAAGTCCTCTGGAGGAGACATTCTTCTTTTTGGAGAAGAAGGCTCTTCAGGAGGGGTTATAGATCAGCGATGGCGAACCTATGGCACGCGTGCCAGCTGTGGCACGCGAAGGCCTTGCAGCTGGCACGCGGGCCATAGGTCCGCAAAAAAAAGAAAAAGCTGTCTCTGACTGCGGACGCGGCAAGGGCAGAATGCAGCGTCCCGCGGGGCCCCCTCCGCCCGCTAAGCCCCTCTGCAAGAGCTTTCAGATTCGCGAGGGAGAGCGTCTCCCTCGCGTCTCTGTTAAGCCCGCAGGGGCTAATGGGAAATTTCCCATCAGCCCCTTTAGACGCGAGGGACTGATGGGAAATTTCCCATTAGCCCCTGCGGGCTTAACCGAGACGCGAGGGAGACGCTCTCCCTCGCGAATCTGAAAGCCCTTGCAGAGGGGCTTAGCGGGCGGAGGGGGCCCCGCGGGACATTGCAATCTGCCGCGGCAGCAGCCAGAGCCTGCTTTTTTTTTTAAAACATTTGCCGGGGGGGTTAGGACTGCTAATGGGCAGGAGGAGGGGGGGGGTTAGGAATGCTAATGGGCAGGAGGAGGGGGGGTTAGGACTGCTAATGGGCAGGAGGGGGGGGGTTAGGACTGCTAATGGGCAGGAGGGGGGTTAGGACTGCTAATGGGCAGGAGGGGGGGGTTAGGACTGCTAATGGGCAGGGGGGGTTAGGACTGCTAATGGGCAGGAGGGGGGGTTAGGACTGCTAATGGGCAGGGGGGGGGGGTAGGACTGCTCATGGGCAGGAGGGGGGGGGGTAGGACTGAGAATGGGCAGGGGGGGGGGGTAGTTCTGCTAAGGGGCAGGGGGGGGGGGTTAGGACTGCTAATGGGCAGGAGGAGGGGGGTTAGGACTGCTAATGGGCAGGAGGAGGGGGGGGTAGGACTGCTAATGGGCAGGAGGAGGGGGGGTTAGGACTGCTAATGGGCAGGAGGGGGGGGGGTGTTAGGACTGCTAATGGGCAGGAGGAGGGGGGGTTAGGACTGCTAATGGGCAGGAGGGGGGGTTAGGACTGCTAATGGGCAGGAGGGGGGGTGTTAGGACTGCTAATGGGCAGGAGGGGGGGTGTTAGGACTGCTAATGGGCGGGCGGGCGGGCGGGCGGGGGGGTAGGACTGCTAATGGGCTGGGGGGGTAGGACTGCTAATGGGCTGTGGGCTGATGGGGGCTGTCTGGAAATGGGGTGATGGGGTTTAGGGCTGGAAGTGAGTTGATGGGGGGGGCTAGGACTGGTATTGGGTTGGGGGGTTGCTAGGACTGGAAATGGGCTGATGCAGGGACTAGAAGGGAATGGATGCTGGGTGAGGCTGGAACTAGAAGGGAGCTGATGTTGGGGGAGGATTAGAATGGGATGGGCTGGGAGAGTAAAATGGAGAGGGGAAAAATATTTTGTGTGGGAGGGATAAAAAATCTACAATTGGCCGGGTATTGGGAGAGTAAGTGGGGATTGAGGATGGAGGGGTAAAATTTGAGTGGATGAAATAGGAATGAGGAAAGAGCAAAAGGAGAAAAAGAAAAAGATTAGTATGTTAAAGCGGATGTAGAGAGAGAATGGAAAAAAAAACTAGAAGAGAGAAGAAAGGACAAATGGACAGCAGATGATGGAGAGTTAGCAGAAAACATGAAGAAACCAGAAGAAAGTGGCTGGAGCAATTGCAACTGTGTAACTGAGCTGAGGTATTCTGTTTATGTAATTCCTTTTTGACATTGCCACTTGTTCTCTTTCCCCAGTAGGTCATGTATTGTTATTGTCTGAAATGTATTGGTTTAATATTTGCAGTGTTGCCTTTTGATCGGGATGGTGTGGTGCTTTGTGAGTCCTGGTAGTGCTGTTAGGATACGGCGGGTTTGCTATTGGTTCTAAATGGGCAGTGTTTGTAGTAGTTCCTAATGTGCCTGGCGGTTGGCACTGGATTATAGTAATGTAGAAATCTTTTAGTCTGTCTTTATCCATACACTCATTAAGAGACATGTTTACTAAAAGTTAGTGTATGTTAGCATTATGCAAATATTTATGCAAATTGACGTGCTGGCACTTTGAGGAAATTCTTTGGTTTTGTGCAGCAGTTTGGGCACTCGGGCTCAAAAAGGTTAGCCATCACTGTTATAGATACTTCAGCAGACTCCTCTGATGTATCAGAATCACCAGAGGAATCAAAGTACCGTCTGTCAGGGTGCTCTTCTAACGCTCAGTACACGTATCGAGCAGTATCGACATCGGGCGTCATCGGAACCGGATCGGTACCGATGAGCAGCCCTGGACAAGGAACCACTGCAGTCGGTATCCTGGTCGATGCCGATGCAGTCGGTACCGGTATCGGCGCTGGTGCCAGTACCCGAGTCGATACCGACAACGGAGTTTGTTGTGGTATCAACGGCGTCGCAGCTTGGATGAAGGCACTGATAGCCTGCTGCATGGACAGAACATTCTGATCCATCGACGCCATGAATGCCTGGAACTCGTACCGGAAGGTTGTGCCGGTACCCCAGAGCATTCTAACAGGTGATCGGTCGAGGCCGTGCCATCGATGTCAACCTGTAACCCCATAGGTGGAGCTTTGGAAGCCGGAGCTTCCCGCCGGGGTTGTTTTGCCAGTGCAGGATCCTCGAGGGCAAGCCCGGAGGCATCTCGATGCTTAGAGGGAGATCTACCCTTCGAGGACCGGCTGGATTTATGTTTGGTTACCTGAGATCCATTGCGGGAAGAAGAAGCCCTGGAAGACGTCAATGCCACCGAAGCTGCATCAGCGGGAAACAGCACATGGAGCTTAGCTGCTCGGTTCTGTAAACCCCGTTTAGACATCAGAGAGCAGGACGGACAATCCGAAATGGAGTGTTCAGGACCCAAACATTTAAGACACCATTCATGGGTGTCTGTAACAGAAATAGTACCGCTGCACTTAGTGCATTTCTTAAACCTGGAGGCTGGTTTTTCCATGAGGAAAATTTCTTGTGAGGCCTAAGGCCCAAAGAGAAAAATACACCAAGTGAGGGAAAAATATATAGTTGTTTTTTTTTTTTTTTAAAGAAAAGAAAGAAAAGACCGGCAGTACCGGTCCGGAGTCGGGGAAGGCAGACAAGCGACCAAAGAAAGAAAATAAAATAAAGAACTTCTTCAGCGGTGACAGGGCTCGACCTGCTGGCTCCGCGGCAAAGAAGATCTGAGGAGAGGCGGTTAGGAAAGGCGGGAAGGCAGCGCGCAGGCGCTGTGGGATGTGCCCAAAAGCTTTCCTTTTTGGGAAGCTGGGGAGCGTTCCCGCGCAGGCTCCGTCGGTATCGACGTACCCATATGTGAAGACTCATTCCTGCTTGTTCCTGGAGATTACATCTTCCCGATGTATCGATATTTCCTTAAATTCTTCCACACCTTTAAATACCACTTCAGTCATGGGTAACATCCTTACATCTTCCTCAGTAAAGACCGAACAAAGAATTCATTCAGTCTTTTCGCTATCGCCTTGTTGCCCCTTAGTGCCCCTTTAACCCCATTATCATCTAATGGACCAACTGACTCTCTCACAGGTTTTTTGCTATGAATGTACCTAAAAAAGTCTATTACGCGTTTTTGCTTCCGCAGCAAGCTTCTTCTCAAATTCTCCCTTTGCCTGCCTTATCAATGCCTTGCATTTAACTTGCCAGTGCTTGTGCTGTTTCCAGTTTTCGTCTTTTGGCTCTTTTTTCCATTTCCTGAAAGATGCTTTTTTGGCAACCGCAACCTCTCTGACCTCACCTTTAGACCATGCTGGCAGTTTTTTTTGACTTCCTTCCACTTTTCTTAAAGCGTGGAATACAGCTGTTCTGGGCTTCCAGGATGAGAGGAAGACAACGCTCTAGCCAGAACAGCCCTGCCGAAAGATGTCATTAGCACTTGCTTCCACATCCAACCTATAGTGCTTCACAAAAGATACTCAGGGACCAGGTAGCCACTTTACAGATGTCTTCAGGAAACGAAGGCACACTCAGCCCAGCAGGAGGCTTGACCTAGTGGAATGAGCCCTGACTCCCTCCTGTACCCACTTGCTGGCCAAAGGGTATGCCGAGTCAGTGGCCTCTGAACCAGCATGAAAATGAGGACTTTATTACCTGTCCTTCCCTTGGACGGCTGAAGAAAACAAAAGATGGTTTAACTAACAAAAGAGATTGGTCATTCTAGGTAGCTGAGCAATACCCTCCTCATGTTAAACAGAGAGAGGGACCTGACCAAAGGTCCTTCTCCAAAAATAGGGCAGAATGGCCATCTGATTGAGTCGAAAAGGAGAGATCACCTTTGGAAGGAAGGCTGTACTGTTTGCAAAGTGACCAAAGCCGTCACAATAATCAAAAAGGGTTCGTGGCAGGACAGGGCCCGCAGCTCACAGACCCATCTGGCAGAAGCAACAGCCACCAGAAACTCCACAATGATAGAAGCCTTATGGATGGGGGCCCTTTCAGCACTTTCAACACTAACGAATGGCCTCTGGTAATTCTCTAGTGGAGTCTGGGAGGACAAATCTACTTAAGCACCTTTAAGAAGCAACAAACATCAGGGTGGGCAACCATGGACAAGCCTTGAATATGTCCCTGGTATCAAGCCAATATTGCTACCTGAACCTCAGCAGAGTTTAGAGCCAATCCCTGATCCAAGCCTGCCTGTAAGACAGGCAACACAGCACCTATATCCCGGCCTGAGAGGAATACCTCCTCTCAAAACTCCTCCAAACGTCCACATAGATTAAGGAGATTGAGGCCCATTACTATTCCAGGGTGGCCTCTCGTGGACAGCTTACACCCCTTAAGGGCCAGGCCATAAGCAAGAAGGGAGCGGGGTGCTCCATCATTAGGGGCTCTTGACAAAGAGGGCTCTTTTCCTGTGAGAGCTGGAATGGGGACACTGCTAACAGCCCCATTAGATCCATGAACCATAGCTCCAGATTGGCAGTGTAGACTATAAGGATCATCTAGCCTGGATGAGTCTGAATCCTGCATAGGAGGCAGCTCACCAAGAACCATGGAGAGAAGACAGAGAATCCCCCTTCTGGGGGTCATACTTGGAGAAGGGCATCCAAGCCCACAACTTGCAGGGGCTCAGTCTCTGAAGATCTATAATGTTGCTACTCAGGAAGCTGACTTGAGTGCTGTTGACCCCTGCTATGTGGACTGCTGGCAGAGCCATTAGGTGCTTCTTCATCCAACTGCACAGAGCAGCCACCACAAGCATTTTGAGTCCCTCCTTATTTGTCGACATATGCCACCTCTGTGGCACTGCCCGAGAACAAATGCTCTGCCTGCTAGTAAGGTTTGGAAAAAAAAAAAAAAAACCTCTCCAGCGCCAGCCAGATTGCTCTGGCCTCCAGCTGATTGATCAGCAAGGAGGCCTCCTGAGGGGACCAAACATCCTGGAACCATCTGGCCTAAAACATGAACCCTTCAGTCCTTCAGGCTGGCATCAGTGGTGAGAACCATCCAATCTGGACTTTCCAGTGGCATGTCAATGATCAGATGACAGGATTGAAGCCATCATACTAAATGTTCCCTGAGCTCCAGAGGTAGGGGAAGCATCTGGTCAAAGAGTTGAGAGCATGGAGACCAGAGGGACAACAAGTGTGTCTGTAGCATCTTTGTTAGTGATATTGCAGAAGGGCTGTCGGGTAAGGTTTGCCTCTTTATGGGTGATACCAAAATCTGCAATAGAGCAGACACCCAAGGAAGATGTAGATAACATGAGGAGGGAACTAGCTAAGCTTGAAAAATGGTCTAGAATTTGGCAGCTGAAATTTAATGTTAAAAAATGCAAGGTCATGCATTTGGGCTGCAGGAATCCAAGGGAACAATATAGTATAGGGGGTGAAGTACTTCTGTCCACAAAAGAGAAGGACCTAGGTGTGATTGTGTCTGATGATCTTAAAGTAGCTAAACAGGTAGAAAAGGTGACAGCAAAAACTAGAAGGATGCTTGGATGCATGTGGGAGAGGAATGGCCAGAAGGAGAGAGGAGGTGATAGTGCCTCTAAGTATTTGTTGCAACCTCATTTAGAGTATTGCGTGCAATTCTGGAGACCGCACCTTCAAATGGATGTGAAAAGTTTGGAGTGTGTGCAGAGGGTTGCTACTAAAATGGTTAGTGGGAGATCACGTGAGCACATGAGCGGGTGAGGAGCAGTCCTCGTCGCGCTCCCGGGCCGCCTAACGAAACCTGCTATTAAATCGGCATATACCGATAAGCGAGGGGTGTAGCCCACCGGACCTAGTGCGCTAGTTGCCATTCCCTGGTGCTGCACTATTCCGGCAGATTGAAACGTCCAGGGAAAGCTATGAGAGCAGTGTCAAAGAAAGAGAAACCCCCGAACACGAGGGAAACTAAGATGGCGGCTGCGGCCCGCTCTGGGAGTATGCCAGGATCCCCGAGTACTGACGGTGGAGAATCTAGCCCGGAGGAGGTAGCACACGAAGTGGTGAAGCTGCTTGAGCCTAAATTCGACAATGTGCTTAAAAAGCTTGAAGAGATGGGAGAAAAGAAACCTTTGCAGATCTCACACGGAGAGTAGAAGAAGTGGAACAGCGTGTGAATGTGTTGAAGGAGGGTGAACTGGCCTTAGAGAGAAGCAGCAATAAGCAGCAACAACAGATCGAGTCTCTGCTCCAAAAAGTGGACGACCTCGAAAACCGCTCCCGAAGAAACAACTTAAGAATGGTGGGAGTGCCTGAAGTGTGGACAGATCACCAACTTGTTCAACTCTTTGAGGAATGGCTGCCCAAGGAGCTCGGGCTTGTGGATTTGGTGGGCCAGATAAAGGTGGAGAGGGCCCACCGACTCGGGCAGCGGATCGAAAACCGAGACAGACCCCGACCAGTGTTGGCGCACTTACTGAACTTCCAACATAAAGTTGCTCTGCTACAAGCATATCGTAAGCGCCGAGATCTGAAGCTAGACAATGTAGCTGTACTCCTGTTCCAGGATTATTCTGCATCGCTTGCTGCCAAACGCAAGGACTTCTCTCCTGTCTGTAACACGCTGGTGCAAAAGGGCATTCGGTTCGCCCTACTCTACCCAGCGATATTAAAAATTTTCCACAAGGGCGCTGCTCACACCTTTGAGAAGCCAGAGGATGCCCGCAAATTCATGGCCAAGATGTCCATATCTACTGGCAGAGATGGCGTCAAGTGAGGAGAACATACAGGCAGGAATGCCCAGGGGACTCAACAGCGGCAATGTTCAGGAGTGGAGAGTGGTAACCGCATAGCTGTGACCTGACATCGGCGGAGTTTGATCGTGGGCTTGTGGACATGCTCAGACACTGGGCTGTGTGTGTCCCATTCTAAGACAATACACTTAGCCTTTAATGGGTTCCCTTGTATGAAGGTGGCCCGGAGGTGCGTTGGACAGTGATCTGACTCCCGTTTGGGAGGGTCTTGCTTTGTAAGACCTAGGGGATGTTGCGTTCTGGGGGGGGTGAGGGGAGGGGGAGGAATTTTTGATTCTTTTGCTACTATTGTTCTTTTGTATATTGGTATATATATTAGTGTGAGTGTGAGTGGGGGGATGTATGAGGTCTGTAGGTGGGGGAGTGGAGTGCGTGACTTAGGGGGAATGCGTGTTTTGTGTGTTGTGGGGTGCGTGGCTTCTTTTGTCTGGGTAACATGTACTTATGGCGGGGAGTGCTGTATAAGGGGGATGGGGGCTGGGGGAAGAGGGTGATGAAGATAGGGCGGGAGGGTGGGGTGGGGGGAGAGCAGTTGTGGGGGAGGGGTAGGGGGGAGGGGTGGGAATTTATAGGAGGGATAGCACGATTTTTTGGAGCTTCAGCAGGGTGGCACTGAGTACTATTTGGACTTTTAGGTTATATAATCAGGGAGTGGCGCTGAATGTTGGTTCCGGGGGCGAGGCTGGGCGCCCTTGGGAGCTTATAAAGATGATTAAACTGCTCTATTCCCCTCTGCATTGGAGGTATGCCCAGGGTTAAGATAGTATCGTGGAATGTGGGAGGGATAGGATCTCCGATTAAACGCACAAAGATTTTACAGATGTTGAAGAGAAAAGGCGTACACATAGCCATGCTTCAGGAGACTCATTTGAGTGCCTTGGAACATCGTAAATTAGCCAGAGATTGGGTGGTGGCTGCTCATGGGGCGGCCTCGGGCACCAAAAAGGCGGGAGTAGTGATCTTAGTAAAGAAGGGCGTGCCTCTTGAAGTGAGCCAGATACAGGCTGACCCTCATGGCCGGTATATTTCATTACATGCTAAGTTATATAATGAATATCAAAATTGTAACCCCCCCCAAAGAAAGTGAAACACACTGAAAGACTAATACAAAGGAATCACTTAAAAAAGAAGCCTCTGTAGTCAACAGAAATGGTTAAATGTGTAAAAAAAATTTTTTGTCGGAACTAAGCCGTAGGAAGGATGTGAGTGATCACTTCCCCCGCCAGACTGCCAGCTTCTTTTAATTTATTATAAGTCCTACTCAATGTAACCAAACAGATTTTTCTTAAAAACGAAAACCGTCACTTATCTGAGTTCCTGCTTTGAAACTTCAAAGATATGTTGCTCTTCCAGAAATGTAGCAGCAGTTATATAATGAGCCAATGTGGTTGGTGAATGTGTATGCCCCGAATGTCTATGACCATGAATTTTTTAAAAGCATATTGAGGGCTGGTAGCTAACCCTGGCAAGAATACCTTAATTGTAGCTGGAGACTTTAATTGTCCGCACAACCCCTGCTTGGATAAGTCCCAACTGGGTGGGTCGGGCTCCTGGACGCGAAAAGGGGTAGAATACTTGTGTAGAATGGGAGCACTTATTGACGTTTGGAGGGTCTTACACCCGGGGGTGCGTGAATACACACACCAATCACGCGCGCATCACACATGGTCCCGTATAGATTACATATTGGTCAGCGAAAGGGGGCTACCTAAGGTATTACAGGCGGGAATAGACCCCATAGTTGTCTCAGACCATGGGCCGACTTGGATCATCTGGGAGTCCCAGGGGCCCTCGAGGGTGGGGTGGAGGTTCCCTGCCTATCTCTGGGCAGACGAAGCCTTTCGGACTTTTCTTGAAAAACAATGGGATGAGTATGCCCGATTTAATGACATTCCACAATGCTCTCCGCTTCTCTTCTGGGAGGCCAGTAAAGCGGTGCTACGAGGTGCTATTATTTCATATGTCACTGTGTGGCGCCGGCATCTTGATCATAGCTTACTTGTCTTGGAACGCAATCTGCGCGACCTCCAATGTAAGATGGGTAAAGGACGAGATAAGACTCTGCAGCGGGAATATACCCGATCGCAGGCGGCATTGAATGAGGTGATCAGGAGTCGAGCCAGTTTGTCGATGCAGTATTATAAACATCGCCTTTATCGCTATGGAAATCGCTCGGGTACGCTACTAGCGAAGCTTGTCCGGGATCCCCGAGGAGCCCGCTTTATTCCGGTGCTCCGAGGGGAATCTGGTAACATGCATCATCAGCCGGCACAAATAGCAGAGATCTTTCGAACATTTTACGCTCAGGTGTATAGTGAGGAGGAGCGGGACTATGCAAAGGGAGTTGATTTTTTGAATACGCTATCCTTGCCCAAAGTGACTGAGGATGACTTGCAAATTTTGAACGCGCCGTTAACGGTAAAGGAGGTTCTTCAGGGCATTAAGAAAGGCAAGTCTCATAGGGCTCCAGGCCCTGATGGATTTAGCATTGAATACTATAAGATGCTGGCAACCCGATTGGCACCATCAATGGTGGTGATGTATGATGATGCACGTGTAGCAGGCCTTTTCCCTAGGGACATGCGTTGTGCGGATATCACAGTAATTCCGAAACCGGGAAAAGACACGCTGGATCCGGCCTCTTATAGGCCTATCTCCCTTATTAACTGTGATATGAAAATCTTGGCATCAATCCTGGCGGCAAGGCTTAATCCGCTTTTACCGCGGCTTATTGACGCGCGGCAAGTGGGATTTGTGCAGGGCAGAGAGGCGTCTCGAAACATTACTAAACTGCTGTTGGGTATGGAGTACTGCTTAAGGAAGGATGAAGCACTCTTACTGGTGAGCCTGGATGCGGAAAAAAGCATTTGATAGGGTGGCCTGGAAATATCTATGGGATGTGTTGTCTGGTTTTGGTTTGCATGGGAAACTTTGTACAATGGATAAGAGCGCTTTACGCGCAGCCTGCGGCCAGAGTGGGGGTCAATGGGATCTTCTCTGAGCCGTTTTGCGCTGGAGAGGGGCACCCGCCAGGGCTGCCCAATGTCCCCTCTGCTGTTTGTCCTTGCGCTGGAGCCGCTACTCCAAGCTATTCAGCAACATGGGGGGATTGCGGGAATACAGATGGGAGGAGAGGACTTGAAAATTAGTGCATTTGCTAACGATATGTTAATTTGCTTAACGAACCCGCCCGCTTCACTACAACATCTTCTTCAGTTGATATCAGAATACGGTAGCTTTTCCGGCCTGAAAATTAATACCCTGAAGTCAGTGGTCTTGGATGTTGGCGGCAAGGTGAAGCCAACATGGGAGGGAGAATTTCCTTTGGTCTGGGCAAACGGGGTCATTAAATATCTGGGGATACAGTTACCTGATCGGCCTGAGTATATTTATCAAGCGAATATCCCGGGTCTTCTAGCCAGAAGTTTGCAAACATTCCAGGGCTGGCGGGATTTACCCCTATCTCTCCGGGGACGGATTGCTCTTTATGTTATGGTTGAATTCTCGAGATGGCTTTACGTATTACGTATGTTACCGATATGGATTTCGAATGGGGACTGGAAGCGCTTTGAAACAGGTTTGCGGGGGTTTTTGTGGAGGGGTAAGCGCGCTAGAATCCCATTGCAGGCCCTTATGAGTCGGAGGGATGAAGGAGGATTGGAGATGCCCTCGTTGCGCAATTATAATCTTCGCTATTTAACTAAGCATATTGGCGCTCTTTTGGGGGGGACTGGGGGTTATGCTCTAGTGCGACAACTCGAGGAAGTGTTAGAACCTTACCACCGACTTTACGTCTTACAGATGGGCAAACTGCCATTGACCATTAGGGAGGGGGTGGGGGGGAGATATATGGAGGCCTGCGATCTGCCTGGCGCGTGCTCTGCCTGCGCTTTGGTTGGAATTGGAGAGGTTCTGCATTGCTTCCCTTGGTGGGGAACCCTGATTTTGTCCCTGGCTTCTCCAGAGCAAATATTTTTCATGGCTGGGTAGCGAAGGAGGTGGTCTGTTTAGGAGATCTCTTAATGGCCGATGGTAAGACTATGGATAGCTTTCAGAATCTGAAGCGGCGGTACTCTATCCCTAAACATGATTTTTATGGATATCTGCAAGTGCGCCACTATGTGCGGAAACTGAATCTGACACAGCGAGCCCGGGTAGAGAACAGCACCCCTCGTTTGACTCTGGAGAGCTTAGTTGAAAACCAACGGGGGGTAGAGACCTGTCGGACGTTGATTCGGCCAAGTAGGGGGGATACGTTTCTCTTGGAGTTGACCATGCGGTGGGGTAGGGACGGCGTGGACACCCTGATCACGGAATTGTTGCGGGCGGCTTTTCTGAAAATTGTGAGAGGGGCGGAATGGGTATACTTGCAGGAGCTTCAATATAAATTTTTGTGGCGCGCTTACACTAGTGACAAGTGGGCTTGTAAGATAGGGCTTAGGAACTCTCACCTCTGCGGATGGTGTGGTTACGAGCCCGGCACCCTCTTACATAAATTTTGGGATTGCCATTTAGTTCGGGTTCTCTGGGAACAAGTCTCTCGGAAGCTTGCGGGGTGGTTGGACGTAGACTTTCTTGCTCATAGAGAGATCTGTCTATTCCACAGTTGGGAGCTGCGATCTGACCGGCTTACTACTGGGCAAAGAGCGCTACTAGAACGCGGTTTCCTGGTGGTAAAGAAGTCATTGCTACATCGCTGGATCGAGGCCTCTCCACCTGGTATCTTGTTCTGGGACCATTCTATGTTTGAGTTGCTATGTATGGAAAAAATGTCGGCGAAGCAAAGGGGGGGCAAGAGTTGGGAGGCCTTTATGACATTGTGGTCACCCATGATCTCCCACCTGTCACCTAGGGAGCGGGCACTGGTTTTGAATGTTTAAGTGGGGGTGACTATGCAGTTGAATGCTTCGTGGGAAGTGGGTTGTGTGATCCTTGGAGATTGCCACATTAGAGACACTCGAGGTTACACGCTGCTGGCAGATGATGAATGACTCAGTGCACCTGATAAATGGTGGGGCTCTGCATGTATTGCTAGTGCTTGGGGGGGGAGGGCTGTTGGGAGGGGGGTGGGAAGAAAAGGAAGGGGGGGGGTTCAAGGAGGGGGATGTCATCCTGTGGACAGACCACGGGAAACGCAGTTCTGGCGTCTATTTTTGCGCGACTCAATGCAGTGTCCCGTTGTTCTCTCCTAATATGTGTATAAATTATACTTCGTGTAGAGCAGGGGTCACCAACCTCCAGAGGGCCGCGGGCCGCACAGCCGACTACCGGCAGACTCGCGGGCCGCACCCCCCTCTCCCCCCCCCCCCCCCCGCGCAAAAAAAAAACTGCTCATACCTGACCTTGAATAATCCATGTCAGCTCCCTCCCTTCTTCTGCAGCCGCGGCTCCCTGCCTCTTAGGGAACCGCGGCTGTGCTTGTAAAATCATCGCGGAGCCCTTCCTGTCTTGACGGGCTCCGTGCAGCATTGTCCCGCCTCTAAAGGAAGTTGTTTATCACTTCCTTTGGAGGCGGGACAATGCTGCACGGAGCCCGTCAAGACAGGAAGGGCTCCGCGATGATTTTACAAGCACAGCCGTGGTTCCCTAAGAGGCAGGGAGCCGCGGCTGCAGAAGAAGGAGTCAGTGAGTTTGCCTTGGCGGGCCGCACCGGGGTAGAGTCTCGCGGGCCGCACGGAGGGACCTCGCGGGCCGCAGGTTGGTGACCCCTGGTGTAGAGGAATACACTCTGTTTATTGTTGGCAGTATTAACTATGTAAACTGATTCGCTATGGTTTTCCGTTAGCTGGGGGGCACTCGTTGTTTAATGCTTTTGGTATACTGTATTTACTGCATGTATTGACCTATTATAGTGCTTTTCTTACTGTATTATTGTCGATTAGCACTGACCACCATGTAGCTGCTTTGGAAGTCGTGGTCGTGTTGTTATTCCATGTTTACTTGCTTGATGTTGACATATTACTATCAAACTTAATAAAAATGACTTGAAATAAAATGGTTAGTGGTCTTCATTATAAAGCATATGAAAACAGACTTAAGGAGCTTAATATGTATACTTTAGAGGAAAGGTGAGATACAGGCGATATGATTGAGACATTTAAATACCTCCGTGGCATAAATGCACAGGAGGAGAGCCTCTTTGAAAGCAAGCTCTGCTACGAGGGGACATAGGATGAGGGTGAAAGGGAATAGACTCAGTAGTAATATGTGGAAATATTTCTTTACGGAAAGAATGGCAGATTTGTGGAATAGACTCCCAGTGGAGGTGGTAGAGATGAGGACAGAACCTGAATTCAAAAAAGCATGGGACAAACAGAGGATCTCTTAAGGAAAAAGGGGACGGTTGTAGTGGTTGATATGGAAGGGCAGGCTAGATAGGCCATGTGGTCTTTTTCTGCCATCATGTTTCTATGTTTCTATATGTGCCATGGTCCACAGGACCAATTCCAGTGTTGACATCATAGTCCCAGGCCCGAAGGAAAGGATGCACACACAACTCAGTTGTTCCTGTAGCTTGAACAATCTCATCATCATGAGGAAAAACTCAACCCCAAATACTCCATCTCCAGAGAGGGGTTGAGATACCAGCCCCAGCCATACCAGCCACTGAATCATGACAGCTGTGTCCTCTCTCAATTTCTGTAGGGAATCTGAACATATCAGCCAGTCATCAAAATAAGGGTGAACACCTAGATTCCCTGCTTGCATGGGAATACCACCACTATCATCACCTCTTTCGAGAATGGCTTTGACTCCTCGCACAAACGGCAAAGCCCCAAACTGGAAATGATGGTCCAGGATGCAGAAGCATAGGAATATGAAAGCAGGCCTCAGCTAGATCTAGTGAGGTAAGGAACTCCCCTGGCTGAACAGATGTCATGACCAAATGGATTGACACCATGCAAAAATTGGGGACCCCAGGTCTGGTATTGGCCACCTTCAGGTCCAGAATAAGCCAGAATGAACTGTCCTTACTGGGCACCACAAAATAGATGGGATGAAGTAAATGGTGTTAGTGTAGCTGAGTTTAAAAGACGTTAGGACAAGCCCATAAACCATTAATAAAAAGAGGACCAGGGAAATCCATTGCTTACCCCTGGGATAAGCATCATGAAATCTTGTAAATTTTTGGGAACCCAACAGGTACTTGTAACCTAGATTGGCTGCTGTTGGAAATAGGATACTGGGCTTGATGGATCCTTGGTCTGACCCAGTATGACATTTCTTTTGTTCTTATGACTATTGCCCCTGACGTTGCTCGGATAAAATAGCCTGTAACTACAGGAGGCAAAAACTGCAAGGTTTCTGTGACAGTTGCCCACTAGATCAGGGAGCTGCTGGGGGACTCTACAAATGCATCACCTAGAGGCTCTGTAAATTCCAGCATGTACCCCCGACTTAGGATCTCCAGAACCCACTGATCTGATGTGATCTGGGTCCATTCCAAGAAAAATTGCCAGATCTGCCCTTCTACTGACTGTACCTTGGAAGAGACCGGCCAGCTCTCATTGCAAGGGCTTTCTGGCTCCAGTAGCAGCTGTCGAGAGTCTCGAGACTGCTGAGGGCCCAAGAAGGATTGGCCCTTCTTGGACCTAGATCCATAATAGGCTGAACCTGAGCTTTTGTCTGCCCTCGAGCACCTCCAAGCTTCAAGAGAAGATCTCCAAGAGAAAGAGCTAGTGCCTTTTGGCCTGTCTTTTGACAGCCTCTGAGGACAGGACTCACCCAGGTCCTTCACAAACTTTGAATTCTTCTCTAAAAAGCAGCTTGCCCCTGAAAAGCAGCTTGCTTAGATGCAACTTGGAGACCACATCTGCTGCCCAACAGCGAAGCTAGAGCCATCACCTAGCCACAACTACTGCCACCACAGAGGAAACTAATCAGGTCGTTATACAGCATCGGCAACAAACAAGCTCCCAACTCTAGTCTGGCAGTGGAGGGGCTGTCCTGCAGTTGCGGAACCCAGCAAAACAGCGTTCTGGCTACTAAGCCTGCACAAAGGGACGCTTGGGAACCCAAGACCAACGCTGTGAAGACATTCTTTAGGAGGGTCTCTATCCTCCTGTTGTGAACTTCCTTAAGTTCAGTGCCCCCTTCCACATGAATAGTCATACACTTAGTGACCACTGTGACAAGGGCATCCCTCCCAAGGGAGCCAAAAGAGTTTGTCCAACTTGCCTTGAGAAAAGAGTTTAAAGCCAAGCTACAGTCTTCAATCCCTTGAGGCCCAATTCTGGATTCTCCCACTGATATCAAGAGCTGTTTCATTGGCTCCAGTAAAAAGAAAAATACAGAAGGATGTCCATTACCCTCCAGGCCACCATAGCGGGCCAGTGAAAGAGGAAAATCAGAAAGGGATCATTACCCTCCATAAGAGGAATTTCCACTTTCTCAGACACTGCTTCAGAAGCAGAAGAATCTTCATCAGCATCCCAGCCCAACCCCAGAGGACATAAGGCAAGAAAGCATAGTTACTCACCTGTAAATAGATGATCTCCAGGAACAGCAGGAATTTAGCCTTCACATAAAGGTATCGTCGGTACCGACGGAGCCCGCGCGGGAATGCTCCCCAGCGTCCAATTAAGAATGCTCCCACAGCGCCTGCGTGCTGCCTTCCCGCCTTTCCCAACTGTCTCTCTCCAGCTGAGTTTAAAGCTGAGTCAAAGAGAGAGAGGGAAAGAGAAAAAGAGAGATAGAGAGATACAACTCCTAGGGGAGGTGGGTGGGTTATGAAAGCACAGTTACTTACCTGTAACAGGTGATCTCTGGGAACAGCAGGAATTAGTCTTCACATATGGGTACGTCGGTACCGACGGAGCCTGCACGGGAATGCTCCCCAGCATCCAATCAGAAAGCTTTTGGGAGCATCCCTCGCGCCTGCGCGGTGACTTCCCGCCTTTCCTACTGCCTCTCCTCAGTTGAGTTTCATAGCTGAGACAGAAGGAGAGAAAGAGGAAAGGAGATAGATAGATACAACTCCTAGGGGAGGTGGGTGGGTTGTGAAGACTAATTCCTGCTGTTCCCAGAGATCACCTGTTACAGGTAAGTAACTGTGCTATCTCCAGGAACAAGCAGGAATGAGTCTTCACAACCCAGCTGTGGATGCCAGGGGAGATCCCATAAAATGCGTATTCCTAGGACAGGACGGCATTTCCCAAACCTGGATCCCCGGCATCCCCTGAGGGATGGGAGGTAGGAGTTGAATAGAGAAGAGCTGCAAGGAACAGCAAATCTAAAGACTACAGGAGAGAGGAGTCTTTAGAATGTATGTGAAGTATCATTAAAATATTTAATGAACTAGCACAATATAGAGCTTACCTACTGGATTGTAGGAAGTAGAACTGTGAAGGAGTGTACTGTAGATGCAGTAGCGGACTCTTCAAGGTAACTTCACAGCAGTGAGGATGAAGTTCCAAATCTGGAATGGGCAGGTGACCCAGGTGTCAACTGGGGCAGGTGACCCAGGTGTCAACTGGGGCAGGAGAAGAACGGCAGGTCTTCAATGGAAAGCTTTATGGGAAAAAGCTGAAAACTCTTTTAGGTACAGAGTTATTAACATTGAGGACTTAAAGAAGAAGACTGACCGATCTGGAAAAGTAGCCCAGTCCGGAAGGGAAGAGGGGGTATGGAAAAAAGCCCCTATTCCCAAGGAGAACAGAAGTATACTCAGAAATACTGAAGATGTACACTGTCATTCCTAGCTGGTAAGAGATAGGAAGACAATGAAGTTTAAGACTTCATGGATAGGGAGATTTATAACAAAAATAGAAGCTGTTGACGTCACAGCAGTAATTGTGTGTATAACCGCTCCCACTTACTGAGCCGTATGAGAATAGGCAAGTTGACTGTCTGGACCCCTTAAGAAGGTAAAAGCTTTATAGCACAGACAGTTAGGGAGATAGTAGGTAATACCTAGTGTCCTATGGACATCTCCCAAAGGGCATATATATATATATATATATATATATATATATGGAGATACATACAGGTCTATATATATGTGCATATATGTCCAGATATGTGTGATATATAGATATAGATAGATAGATGGGCATGGCTTATGCCCATACAGATTACAAAAATATGTATGTATAGGACATATACAGACATGAATATAAGTCTGAGGATACATGTCTGCAACTGAGCTCCACAAAAACATTCACATGGGGAATGTGATGGGAAAAGATTCATCTAATAATAAGGGGGTGAAAACCACCTGAAGATATATAGAGAATCTATTTCCGTGGTGGATAACCAGTATGGTTGCGTGAAAAACAGAGGATAATAGCAGTCTGGTAAGAGCATGTCAGGAGTACTTGAGGACTCTGACATGTCCAAAAGACAAGAAAACGCATAGACTAAGACACCTGGATGACCCAGCCAAGGGACTCAGGGGTATCATGTACAGTAAAAGAGCATGCGTTATCCAAGTGGAGTAGAAAAAATAATGCCAAGCTGTAAGGAAAAAAGGGGTAGATTCCTGCCAGATTGGGAACTCCTTGGACATTCACGCAGAAAAAAACTTGTCTTCTGTATCACAATAGGAGACAAGAGGGTATAAAGAACCTATATAGCCATGGAATGACTATATAAGCTTTTCCCATTATATGGAAAAAACTCAGAGACAAAGTTCAATGGTCTACAGCAAGGGCCCATAGTAGAAAGCTTCTCTGAAGATTGCAGAGAGCATTGTGCATGAGAATTATGAGATAAACTGACAGCAGTCAGATGTGGTGCCACATCCTAGGTAAGGATATGGCAAGAAGAAGATAACCTGCAGTGAGTAGTATCATGCAAGATAGTTGAAAGTAACTTGCAAAGAGCATTAAGTAAGCACTGGAATTCCTGCATGCAAAGCCACTGAACAAACCAGCAGAGGGGATTCTCCTGTATAAAAACAGGGAGAAAAACAGACAAAGGGAGCGGAGATATTTCCGTCCCTATCTGATGAGTTGTTCAGTGCATTGAAGGATAACAAAAAATCTACACTGGAAGAAAGAGAAGTGTTTCAGTATGGTACCAACTCGAGCAGGGGAAACCCTGGAAGAAAGGGGCTTGGAAGGTGACGTACCATATGGTAAGTCAGCTGAAGGAAAAAATGTCCCTGTGGGGACAGAAACTATCATGGGATAATTGTAATCTCCCTTTATAATAGAAAGAAAGGGAGAATTCTGTAACCCATGGATAAAATATCCTAACAGTTTAGCATACTGAAAAGAAAAACCAGTGTAGGGTTTGAAGAATAACTTCTGGTAAGAAGAAGTTAACTGTAGATTGCAACATACAGGAACCTATGGTTGCTGGCTATGATTAGCCTGGTTAAAGTCTGGAGACTTCAGACGAGGATGAGATGTCCCTTGCTTGGGTACATCTGGGGGATGGGCAGAAGAAGGATGAAACTTTTTCCTAGGGAAAGAAGGTTTGGTAGGACATTTCCTACGCCCTGGGGAAAAAGAAGGCTTAGGACGGTTTCCAGAACTAGGAAAGTCAGTGGAGCAATGAGCAACCTGACGTAAAGCCTCTTTATTGAAGAGATTTTCTCCAGTACAAGAATTACCCAGTGTATGTTGTGCCCATCTGCTCAAATCTGAAGCCTGCAGCCAGGCTGTACGACGTGCTCCAATGGCAATAGCAGAGGATCTGCTAACAGACAAAACAGTCTAGAGAAGCACGAGAAAGGAACCAAGAGATATTCCTGCTATGATTGAGAAGCAAGGAATAGTCAGAGGCCTTAGGTTCTGACAAAAAAGGAGACAAAAGAGATAATTTCTCTGTGACCTCCTGAAGTGTCAGACTCATATAAAAAATATATGAAATAATTCTTGAAGCCAGCATAGAAGTTTGGAAGGTTTGACGTCCAAAGGCATCAAGTGCTTTAGATGCATGACCTGGCGGATAAGAAGAATGCTTCTTCTTGCTTCTTACCTTCCTCATTGCTGATTCCACTACAATGGAATGATGTGGAAGTTGTTTTTTCTGGAACCCTGGAGAGGGAGGTACCTGATACAGAACGTCAATGGCTGTAGAAGGCAAAGGAACCTTTAAGGGTGATTCCCATATCCTCAGAAGAAGATCCTGCAAAGAATGATGTAAAGGAAGCATTAAGTTTTCCTTTTCTGCAGGATCTTGGTCAAGAGAAAAACCAGGAATAGGACTGGCAAGAAAAGCTGCCATGTCAAGGAGAAACTTCTGAAAAGAAGGATTTCCAATAGGAACTAATCCTGGGCAAGCTGAGGTTGAAGGAGAAGCTTGAGCACCAGAAGATATACTGGACTGGTGCAGAAAAAGAATCCTGCTCGATGGACTGTGATACTGACAGTTCTGATTTGAGGCAGTTAGTACTGCATCGTCAGTGCCTGGTAGCGATTCCAAACTAGGCATAGAAAGGATCGATGGCACCGATGGAACTGCAGGAATCGACCCCGACACCGGTACCGGTATCCGAGATAATGTCATCGAAGCAGTAATCGAGGGCTGCTGAAGCGGTACCGAGGTAACCAGAGAACCTTGGTGAATATCCTCGGTACTGCATAGCCGGAAACTATATGGATCGGTTCCGAAACGCGTCGGTACCAAGTCATCTAGACTGGATATCAATTCTAGACTCGGCATCGAAGCAAGCGAGTCTATCGATGCATGTCTAGAAGGTACCGACGTTGGTGGTGGTATCAGCGATGCCGATACATGAAAGTCAATTGGAATCTCATCGAACGGCACCGAAGGTACCGAGGACGTTCGAAGACGATGCCCGGCGAAGAGAGGAACACTCGACACCGGCACCGATGTCGGGGTATCGGTACCACTCGAAGTCGGTACCAACCCCGAGCACGGTGAAGATATAGGAAAGTCAATCTGGGTCGTATCGATCGGCCCCGAAGGTACCGAGGATTCCAGATGACGATCCCAGGTAAAGAGTGGAACACTCGATACCGATGCCGATACCGGGGTATCGGTACCGCTCGAAGCCGGTACCAACCCCGAGCATGGCTGGGATACAGGAAAGCCAATCTGGGTCGTATCGATCGGCCCCGAAGGTACCGAGGACACCAGATGACGATCCCTGGTGAAGAGTGCAGCACTCGACACCGATGTCGGTGCCGGGTTATCGGTACCGCTCGAAGCGGATACCACCCCCTGGCACGGCTCAGGTATGTTCTGTGAGGGGTGAGCCCCAGGAACAACCTGAAACCCCGTAAATGCTTTGGAGCCGGAAGACTCCCGCCGGGGTTTTATTGCCAATGGGATCTTGAGGGCAAAGCCGGAGCCGTCATCATGCTGTGCATGAGACTTACCCTTCAAGAATTGGCTAGTCTTAACAGACTGTTTGTGGGTTACCTGATCCTGGAGAGAAGAATAAACCGGTGTCCTCACCTTAGGAGGAAAAACGGTATCGAGGGAAACTCGAAAAAGGAAAGGTCTTCTCCCAATCATATAGCCTGAAGTATCAGGGGAAAAAAGGTCAGGACCCAAACAGGTTAGACACCAAGCATTGGAGTCTAAAAAGAAAATTACGTTTCCACAGTGAAGACACTTCTTAGGGGAAGAAGGCTCCATTTTGGAAAGGCCTGGTAGGCCCAAAAAAGTTAAAAACAAAAAACTGAGGAGAAATATTTCTCTACGTTTGAAAAGGAAAAGAATAAAGCACCGGCAGTACCGGTATCGGTGGGAAAGACAGCCGCGACCACAAGAAAATAAGGATTTTAAAGTAAAAAGTTTCTGCGGTGACAGGACGACGTCCTGTTGGCTCGCAGAAAAACGAAAACTGAGGAGAGGCAGTAGGAAAGGCGGGAAGTCACCGCGCAGGCGCGAGGGATGCTCCCAAAAGCTTTCTGATTGGATGCTGGGGAGCATTCCCGTGCAGGCTCCGTCGGTACCGACGTACCCATATGTGAAGACTCATTCCTGCTTGTTCCTGGAGATAAGGCCAAAGCTCTTTTACAGTCCAAAGTATGAAGATTCCTTTCTGCATTAGAGGCATGAGGCCTTGGGAAAAAAAAACAGGAAGGTAAACTGCTTGGTTTAAATGAAAAGGTGAAATCACCTTTGGCATAAAGTGAGGATGAGTCCTAAGGACTACCTTATCATGATGGAACCTTGTATAAGGAGAATCAGCCACCAATGCTTGCAACTCACTAATGCGACGTGCTGATGTGATTACAATAATAAAAATAACCTTCCAGGAAAGGAATTTTAATGAGGTAGTAGCTAATGGTTCAAAAAGCGGTTTCATGAGCTGGCCAAGAACCATACTTAAATCCCATGCCACCAATGGTGGCTTAAGGGGAAGCTTAGTTAGAAGGCCTCTCATAAAATAGGATGAGAGGAAATAGGTTGCCCATTTAAAGGTTTGAGAGAAGCTGCAATAGCACTCAAATGAACTCTCACTGAATTGGTCTTAAGCCCTGCATTAGACAAATGAAGGAGATATTCCAGAGGTATTGCAAGAGGGTTAAGACCCTTCTGTGAACACCATACGGTAAACCTTTTCCACTTGAAAGCATAAGAGCGTCTTGTGGATGGTTTCCTGGAAGCATAAAGGATATACTTTACTTGCTGAGAAAGGTTAAGTCTGTGAAGTTCTAGGCTTTCAGCAACCAGGCCCTGAGATGTCGAGACTGGGGATTGGGATGCCACAGCATCCCGTCCTCCTGGGATAGGAGATCTGGAGCAGATCCTAGCTCCAGAGATGGAGCTTGAGAGAGATGTAAGAGCAGAGGGTACCACACTTGTCGTGGCCAATGTGGGGCTATGAGAATCATATGGCCTCTGTCTCTCAAGCTTGAAAAGGGTTCTGGGAATTAGGGGAATAAGTGGGAAGGCATACAGGAAGTCCCAACCCCAATGGAGGAGGAAGGCATCCCTGGCCTGACAACCCTGAGCCAGAATTCTGGAACAGAACCGGGGAAGTTTGGCATTCAGTGGACTTGCAAAGAGGTCTATGTCTGGGGTTCCCCAAAATTGGAAAATTTTGGCCACCTGGTCTGCATGGAGAGACCATTCGTGTGGAAGCAGAACTAGACTGAGTCTGTCTGCCCAAGAGTTTTGAATGCCTGGAAGATACACTGTGAGGAGATGAATCTGATGCTCTCTGGCGAGGGCCCAAAGTCGCAAAGTTTCATTGCAGAGCGACAGAGTGCCAGTTCCGCCCTGCTTGTTCACAGAGAACATGGCTACCTGGTTTTCCATTTGAATTAGGACAGTCTTGTAGCTGAGCTGGGTGTGAAACACTCGAAGAGCAAGAAAGATTGCTCTGAGCTCTAGGAGATTGATGTGTAGATCGGTCTCCTGTGGAGTCCAGGTACCCTGGGTAGAGAGGACTTGCAAATGGGCTCCCCTACCCACCTGTGAGGCATCTGTTAGAGTTACTTGAGGTGGGGATGCTGAAAAGGGGACCCCACCAACAGATTTTGGGGTGATTGCCACCATTGGAGAGACAAAATAAGACGATCTGAGGTTGCTATTTTGTCTGGATAGAGTCCACTGGGCTGCCCTCATATGGAGCTGGGCATAAGGGACCACATGCACGGTGGATGCCATGTGGCCTAGCAACTGTAACATTTCCCGAGCAGTGAGGTGAGACTTTAGCATTGCTTGGGAAGCTAACTGCACAATGAGAAGGCAGCGGGACTGTGGAAGATAGGCCCTTGTCTGTCTGATATCCAGCAGGGCCCCTATGAACTCTAGAGACTGAGTGGGAGCTAGGTTGGATTTTGGGAAGTTTATGACAAGTCCCAAATATTGAAGGATACGCATTGTGCGAGATAGAGAAATCATGGCCTCTGGCTCTGATGGGGCTCGAATGAGCCAATCGTCCAAGTAAGGGAAGACAAATATTTTTAGGGTGCGGAGAAATGCTGCCACCACAGCCATGCATTTTGTGAATACCCTTGGTGCCAAGGCCAGGCCAAAAGGAAGAACTCTGTATTGGTAGTGCTTCCCTTGAAATAGAAAGCGAAGAAATCTTAGGTGAGTTGGATAGATGAGAACATGAGTGTACGCATCCTTGAGATCTAGAGAACAAAGCCAGTCCTGACTCTGAAGGTATGGCAGTAAAGTTCCCATTTTGAATTTCTCTTTGAACAGGAATTTGTTCAATTCTCTGAGGTCCAAAATGGGTCTGTGCCCTCCTGTTTTCTTTGGAATAAAGAAAAAGGGGGAATAGAACCCTGCACCCTGTTAATGAATGGGTACTTTTTCTATTGCCCTTTGGGCAAGAAGTAGACTGACCTCGTGATCTAACTGGGAGTTGAGAGAGGTCTGAGAATTTAACTGTCTTACAATTGTAGGAGGGGGCATGCTGAGGAAGTGAAGCTTATATCCCTCTCTTCTGCTGTTATCTGCCCCCATCTGGGGGCAAAATAACATAACCTTCCTGGAATGGTGGAAGGCTCTGGCCCATTCAGGGCCAGGAAGACAAAAGTTCTCTAGATGGGAGTCAAAGCCCCTGTGGAGGCTGAGTCTGCTGAGCCGGATGAGGCTTAGCAGGCTTTGTTTTTCTTTGTTTAGGTTGCTGCTGACCCTTTTGGGCAGACTGACCTGAACGATGCCCTTGCTGGGTATAGGAGAGGTAGAACTTCTTTCTAGTGAAGAATGTTTTTTTGTAGGACTTTTTCCTTGCAGGATCAGCTGTAGATTTTGATAATCTATCCGAGGTGAGATTATCAGCATCTAGCTCATTAGCTTTCTCTTGCCAATTTTTGCCAAAAAAGATTCTCTCCTGTGCAAGGAATATTCCCCAGTTTGTCCTGTATCCAAAGTTCCAAGTCAGATGCCTGGAGCCAGGCAATCCTACGTGCGCCTATGGCAATAGCAGAAGTTCTGCTTATGCACTCAAAACAATCAAAAGCTGCACAATTTACGAATTTGGAAACATCCTGAGCATGTTTGATAAGTGCAAGATAATCTTGTCTCTTAGGAAGGAGAGGGCTCATAAGCTCTATATCTCATGTAACTTCCTTAAGGAACATTCCCAGATATAAAATGTAGGAACTAATCCTGGCAGAAAGCATAGAGGCCTGGAAGCATCAAGAGGCCCAAAAGTATCAAGAGTTCTACATTCACGTCCTGGAGGATGAGATGCATGTCTTTTTGCACTCTTGATCCTTCTCATAGCTGATTCCACCACCATGGAATGGTGGGGCAGCTGAGCTTTCTGAAATCCAGGACAGGGAGGAACTCGATACATGGTATCGAGCCTACGAGAATGAGGAGAAGTGGTGAGAGGTGTTTCCCACATCCTTAGCATGAGATCATGTAAGATCTCAAGAATAGGCAAAGTAGCTGCCTCTTTGGGAGCTTTAGGATACTGTAAAATCTCCAATTCCTTCGCCCTAGGCTCTGTTTCAGGAGCCACTGTGATGGAAAGACCTCGAGCCACATCCTGAAAGGAGATATCCTCTGGAGGAGACATCCTATGTTTAGGAGAGGAAGAATTCTCAGGAAGAAATACTCTGGTATCGACAGAGCTGTCAGAGTCTTCAGACTCGTCAGAGGATTCAAAGTATCTCCTGTCCAGGAAATCGTGCAGTGCACGATACCGGTACCGACTGAAGTCGGTATTGACAGGGTACAGTACCGACTTGTCAGTACCGGAGGGCACAGCATGCGTCGGTACCGATAGTCCACCTGCCAACGTCGATGCAATTGGCCCTGGTACCGATATAGGAGCCGGTACCGGTTGAATTGTCTGAAGCGGTTTCGGGGGCATCGATGCTGAGAGAAGAGCCACCAGACTGCGTTCAATAGCCAAAAATCTCTGGTCTATTGACACCGCCAATGCCTGGTGTGACAATGAGAGCTGTGCTGAGCAGATGGAAACAGAGGAATATAGTGAATATGCCTTTAAGACAAGAGACAGGCAAGGTTTCCACAGGGCTAGAACTACAGCCAAGCAAAAGAAGCACGTACTTGCTGAGGCTAAGACACACCCACGCCCTAATGTAGGTGCAGGCTTAGACTCTAATGACAACCACCTGTGCAGAGATAAGGATGTGGTAGCTAGGAAGCAGCTTTTTAAGCCTGCTTCAGTGCAGAAGGAAGGAGCGAAAGGAGGAACAGGAGAGAAGGGAGACCTGGGGAGCTTAACTCCACGTGGGAGAACAGTTCCAGTCACAGAGGAAGCAATCCTTGTGTGAGAGGTACGCTTGAACCAGAGACCAGCAGATGGGTAGCTGGGAAGGTTGCTGACGAGGTGGAATTAAGTGCAGTGCAAAGTGTTCAACAGCCAGTTCACAGAACCCAAGCTGCCAGAAGGTGGGTGAACGTAGTTACAAACAAAGGTGACCAGAACTCAGCCAGCAGCAGAGAAGCAGAGCTGAACAGAGGTGAAGCATTAAAGCAGTTATTCCAGGGAAAGAAGCCTCACTCCCAAGATACAACCATTTCTTACCAGGGAGAGCAGCCCTGGAAAGAAATCCTGAAGTTTCTACCAAGTAGTAAGTTGGAAGGAATTACTGAGAGCCCAGAAAGAGACAAACAATTTGTAAGGCAGGAGGGCTTGCAAATTGACTCTTTTGATCCAGATTCTGTTTGTGATGAATCTCTAATGGATTGTTCTTTATGCAAGAGAGAAGCTTGAAAGTTGCTAGAAAAGGACTGTGAAAAGAAGTTTTAAGAGCAATCTTTCACCTAGCCAGGAGAATGCTAGGAGCGTCCATTAAGGTAAAAGAACTTTGCTAAAGCCAGCATTTGATAAGGAAAGCAGCATTTGGATACATGACAAGAATTTACCTGTGCTGAATGAATGGAAAAGAAGCTGTAATACATGTGCTGAATTGTTTGCTGAAAACAGCTGCCGTGTTTAAAAGTGTTTTTCAGTTCTGCAGCTCCAGTTATACTTTTGTTTCCTGTAAGCTTTTCATTTGGAGAATGATCCTTTTTGACTGCGCTTGAATTTAATGCGTGGAAAGAAACCCAAAATAAAATTCTTGTTTTGCCTTAACAAACCCCAGTGGTCACATACTACTTTGTCTTTAAGTAAACGATAAAGAAGTCCCAGGACTCCCTGCTGGAGACAAAGTTACAAATCTTTATTTAAGGATAAATATGGCAGCCCTTTGCCTGTAAGCCTCCGGCCCAGGCAGGGGGGTCACAACACTGGGTATCGGTACTGGACAAAGCGGCCGGTACCCCAGAGCATGGCACCAGTAGTTCTGCCGAGGTTGGGGCCTCGACAACATCCTGGAGCCCCGATGATGCTTTGGAAGCCGAAGCCTCCCGCTTGGGCAATTTTACTGGTGTGAGTCCCTCAAGGGCAACGCCAGAGGCATCTCGATACTTAGAAGGAGATCTACCCTTTGAGGACCGGCTAGACTTACGTTTAGTTACCTGAGATCCATGGGAGGAAGACGAAGCCCTGGAAGATGCTGATGCCACAGATGCTGCATCGGAGGGAAAAAGGGTGCTAAGTTTAGCAGCTCGGTTTTGCCGACCCCTCTTCAACATCATCCCACAGGCAACACACTCAGAGATAGAGTGGTCAGGACCTAAACATTTGAGGCACCACTCATGGGTGTCGGTGACGGAGATGGTACCGCCACACTTGGAACACTTTTTAAAACCCATTGTAGAGGAAAGTTGGGCCTAGTGCCCAAAATGGCATGTGGCACCAAAGGAGAAAAAAAAAACTGGAAAAGTTTTCTTTTTTTTTTAGGAAAAGAAAGAACGAACCGGCAGTACCGGTGTAGCGTCGAAGGAAGGCAGACGTGACCACAAAAAGAATAAATGGGATATTTTCTGCGATGACAGGAAGTGCGACCTGCCGGCTCCACGGAAAACGAAGAACTGGAGAGAGACAGTTGGGAAAGGCGGGAAGGCAGCACACAGGCGCTGTGGGGTGCTCCCAAAAGCTTCCTAATTGGACGCTAGGGAGCGTTCCCGCGCGGGCTCCGTTGGTACCGACGATACCCATATGTGAAGACTACATTCCTGCTTGTTTCTGGAGATAAGCAGCCAGGCCAATGGGTGAAACAGTCACTTAGCCTCCTGAGCAGCCAAGGCAAAGCCACCTGAGTCTCCGGATTCCGCAGCAGGGGAGGTCAAGGCCCCCCCAAAGCGGTTACTGAGCAGCAAAAAAAAAAAAAGACTGATAACACAGGTACACTAAAAAATTTTTTTTTTAAACTGCCTCTGTTTCGATTGATTTTTACGTTTTTTGGTGCGCTGAATCCAAATCTGGTAACCAATTTGCTCCATCACGTACAGATTTTTTGCTACATTGGATTAGCAGTTTGAGGTGAACGTTTCAGATTGAGTGCGATCGAGATAAAAGTTTCTTGGATGAATTCTTTATACTAATTGTTTAGTAGTTATTCAAATAAGAATAAAGAAAATTGTAACAAGGCAGCACATAAGAATAGAGTAATGTCAACAAAACACACTGTGATGGTAGCAAAATTGTCTGCACTTAAAACAGCCACATACATGTGCACAAACATTGAGCATATAAGAGCGAGGTTAGACACAAAGCAAAGCAAAGAAATGTGCAAAAAATGTTGTACAGGTATGTATGTAAGAATAGAAAACGCAAACCGCACCATTGCAATACATGAAGACAAACACCCGATGGTGTGAAAATAAAATTCTAATAAATGAGATCCGACACTGTGGTAATAACTAGCAAATTTTTATTTCAAAGTTTAGTAAAAACACGATATTTGTCAACACAGTTTAGATTTTAAAGTCATTCTTGGGTCAATCAATCTCCTGGTGGGCCCGTTTCTTCTTCCCCCGAATGCTTCTCTTGGTGCGCTGCTTGGCGTATTTTTCATCTGGGGTTTCCCGCAGCAGCAACCAGCAGAAATCAGCCATCATAGTGGTGTTCCATCTTCCTTGGTACCTTCTCTCTGCATCCTTGATGTCCTGGTGAAACCTTTCACCTTGTTCTTCACTGTACGCCCCCAAGTTTTCGGGAAAGTTGTTCACATGGGAGTGCAAGAAATGGACTTTCAGGCTCATGTTACAGCCTTGTTCTTTGAAGGCATTGAGCATCCTGGCAACAATATCCTTATAGTTCTCATCCCGCCTGTTCCCCAAGAATTTGAGAATAACATCCTTGAAGGAATCCCAGGCTTCTTTTTCCTTCTCAGACATCGTTTCAGCGAATGCTCCATCTGAAATGAGTTTCCTTATATAGGGGCCAACAAATACTCCTTCCTTTAGCTTTGCATCAGAAAGTCGGGGGAACTTTGAGCAAAGGTACCGAAAGCACTCACCATCTTTTGGAAGGGACTTGATGAATTGCTTAATGAGACCCAACTTAATGTGGAGAGGTGGTAATAGAATTTTATCATGAGGTACCAAGCTCTCATGAAGAACATTTTTCTCACCGGGTCTCAAATACTCCCGAATTGGCCAGTCTTTTTTCCCCCAGTGTAGGTCGCGGGCCCGGCTATCCCACAAGCAAAGGAAGCAGGGATATTTGGTGAAACCGGATTGCTGCCCTAATAGCATGGATAGAATTTTAAAGTCTCCACAAAACATCCACTTATGCTCATCATAACGAATCTTCTGAAGAATCAGGGCCAAATTCTCGTATTTTTCTTGGAGAATAACAGAGTGAGCAATAGGAACTGAAGCGAATGTGTTGCCATTATGAAGAAGAACACCTTTTATGCTGTCTTTTGACGAATCAATGAACAGCCGCCATTCAGCAGGATCATACTTGAGTTTAAACTTTTCCATCACTCCGTATATATCGTTGCAAAATACCAAATCTTCCTCTTTGCTGAAATACTTCAAAAATTGTGTCTCGCGGTTGCGGTACCAATAAAAAGTTGTTCCTGGTGACAATAGATTTTTCTGTTTAAGCCGAGAACCTAGCAGTTGGGCAGCATCTTTTGGGAGTCCTAAATCCCGGACTAAATCATTCAATTCAGCTTGAGAGAAAAGTTCAGGTTTCGGATCTGGTTCAGTTTCAAACTCGGAAGTACTGGACTCATCGGGAAAAGCCATCTGATGAGTCTCATCATGATCAGAACCGTCCACACAAATATGATCCAAAGATTTTGGTGGTTCAGGCACAGGTACTTCGTTGCTATGAGGCATAGGCCTAATAGCTGAGGGAAGGTTGGGGTAACTTATTACGTTCTTATTTTTTAAGTTGTATCCCTTCACAATGCAAGAGCAAAAATAGCAGTCACTGCTGTGGTCTCTTTGTTCACGCCACATCATAGGTATTCCGAAACGAAATGCTTGTTTTTTACCTTTCATCCATAAGCGTAGATCTTCCTCACATGTCTTGCACACTTTGTGAGGAGCCCACGGTTTGTCTTGATCGTCTAACTTCAAACCGAAATAGGCGAAATATACTTTTTTAATAAATGCAGAAATGTTCCTCTGCCGCTTTTTCACGGTATATTCCCCACAAATAAAACAAAAACTGTCCGGAGAGTTGACGCAACCTCTGGCTCTGTGAGCCATCACAAATACACAGCACTGCAAACTACAACTGTAGGGAACCACTTCGGAATAAAGCTGGATTACGACTGAGCAAACAAAAGGTAATAATGAACTTGCAAGAAACTGAAATTTGACAGGAACGTTCATGTCGCAACCACCGTGTTTGAGCGAGCGAATGAGGCGAGGCGAACAGGAAAGAACATGCGCCAGCGCGAGTACTGGATTTAGCCCCCCGCCTCCCAATTGTCCTGTTAATGTATAAAATGAATACAAAACACTCTAAAATATCATGAGGGAGTGTTTCTAGTTAGTTAACCATTACAACCTCTATTTTGGGCCAAGAAAATAAACTGCAGTCGGCTAAAAAGAAATTATGTGAACATTCCTTATATGGGTAAGAAATCTAATTTTGCAAGAAAACGTGACGTGATGGAACATTTTGGCTATTTTTCCTGGATTCAGCACCCCAAAATCTATAGGAATCAGTTGCAAAACTGGAGGCAGTTTTTTGGTAGTGTACCTGTGTAATAGTCTGAGAGCTGATACAGCAGCTGCTGCTCAAAGCCAGCAGACAAGGAACCCTGTGGGCACAAGGAGCCTACTGGTCTGAGCCAGAGGCCTCCTTGGCCCTCAAAGAGGCACCGGTGCAGTCCTCTATGAGGGCCACCTGTCCCGCAGACAAAGCAGGCATAGAGGAAGTAGAGAAGGTTCCAGAATCAGCCTTTGGCCCCAGGTCCCCATGGGTGATCCAGACGAGGCTGAAAAATTTGGATCCCTTAGATCTCCATCACCATCTAGCCGTGAAAAAAAGAATATACTGCCAAAAAGCAAAGTCACATAGCAGTATAAAAGGAATTCCGATCAGGAGTTCCAGCACATGAAAAGGCCCCCAAATGCCTACACAGATTCAGGAGGCTCTGCTGCCAGAGATGACCTGATCGTATATGTTTTTGAATTTGCTTTATAAGCAGACAGGAGTGCCAAATAGAGCCCAATGTTAATCAATTGGGAAATTTTAAAAGTAGAAAAATTAAGAAAAACAAACTTGCATGCAGATAAAAGACAGCAAGGAGGATAGGAGGTCTGGGCACAATGCCAGATCCCCTGCTATTCTGTGGTCCACTGATTGCTAGTAACCCATGGGAAACAATGGATACAGGGCCGCTGTCAGCTCAAGAAGTCAAAGGCATACCCACGCTCTGAGCACTGCGGGGCCCTTCAGAACGCAATCTCAATGACCACTGCACTGTAGTGGGGCCAGGAGAGTCACGCCTATCTGTACTGCTTTATCAGTCCACATACCTTGCCACCTACTGGAAAAATACAATTATTGGGTTCTCTCAGTGCTGTACCAGAGGTTATACGTAGAAATTATACTTACCTGGTAATTGTAGTTCCTGGAGGGCTCCAGTTTAGTTCTCCACATCCGGGTAGTGCACCTCCTCCTGCAGCATGGAGACTGGACCAATCAGAATCTTGTTATCACCTGCTGTTTGCTGCTGGAGCTCCCATCAGCCCCCCAGTGACCTATTGACCAAGCAGACTTAAAGAAGCAACACATGAAACAAAAACAAACAGTCACTTAACTATAACTATAGCGTATTACCCTTAATAATCCACCTGACTCCCTCCCCAAACGAGGAAGCCAGAACTCTGCACCTTGCTTCTGCCCCTCTACCTGAAATAAAAAACGCAGCCACAGCCGCAGAACTAAGAGATAAACAGACAAGAAAGAGAGAGCGCAAAGACCCAAAACTACGGATCCTAAAATAAGCCGCTTATCCGACTCTCTCTTCCCGTACCTACGGCACCCTCCAGAAAAAAATCGTCCTCTGGGTGGGAGTGAGGACTAAACTGGAGCCCTCCAGAAACTACAATTACCAGGTAAGTGTAATTTCTATTTCCTGAGCGGTCCTCAAGTTTAGTCCTCCACATCCGGGATGTAGCCGAGCAGTTATCATTGGGAGGGACCTTGCAGACCGGCGCGCAAAACTGCCGAACCGAAACAAGAATCTCGGGCGGATAACACATCTAGCCGGTAGTGTTTACTGAACGCATGAAGCAACGACCAGGTAGCCGCCCTGCAAATTTCCGCGGGAGGCACTAAACTGTGCTCCACCCACGACGTCGCTTGCGCCCTAGTAGAGTATGCCCGCAAACCTAACGGAACCGCACTCCCCTGCAGAATGTACGCCGAGGCAATTGCCTCCTTAATCCATCTGGAAATGGAAGCCTTCGCCGCTGCTTCTCCTTTCCGGACCCTGCCGAACAGTCGGTCCGACTTACGGAATGTCTCCGAAACCTTTAGGGACCGACGCAACACCCGTCGCACATCCAGACGGTGCAATCCCCGGTCTGCATAGCCTTCTGCCTCAGAGTTAAATACTGGCAGAAAAAAACAGATTGATTCAAGTGAAACGGGGAAACTACCTTAGGCAGAAAGGAAGGGATCGGCCTCAAAATCACTTTATCCCTAGAAAAGTATAAGAAGGGTTCTCTACATGAAAGTGCCTGTAACTCCAAAATCCATCTCGCTGAACAAATGGCCACCAGAAAAACTATCTTCAGCGTCAGATCTTTAACGGACACCTGGCTGAGCGGCTCAAAAGGTTTCTTAACCAAAGCCTGTAACACTAGATTCAAGTCCCACGGGGGCACCGACGCTCTGCGCGAAGGACGCAGCCTGAACACCGCCTTAAGAAAACGTTGCACATCCATGTGCGCCCCCAGCGGAACCCCCTGAATCTTGCCCCGGTAGCACGCGAGCGCCGCTAGCTGTACCTTCAGGGAACTGGCGGCTAACCCTTTCTCAAAACCGTCCTGCAAGAAACCGAGTATCACGGGTACTGAAGCCGTCGCCGCCCAAATACACCGCCTAGAACACCAGTCTTCAAAAATCCGCCACACCCGCACATACGTTGAAGACTTCCTTGCTCAAAGGAGCGTGGCAATGACCGCCGACGAATAACCTTTCCTCTTCAACCTAGCCCTTTCAATGGTCATACCGTAAACAAGAATTGATCCACCTGCAGCATCCGCAGTGGCCCCTGAATCAGCAGATCCACTAAACAAAATAAAGCAATCCAAAGAAACCCATCAGGTCAAGAGGGAAAATAAAATAAAATAGAAATCTAACTAGTGTTGCCTATTTAGTCCTTAAGTGAGCCCAGTGCCAGGCTCACACATCCTCCTGCTGCATGGAGACAGGACACACTGGGGGGCTGATGGGAGCTCCAGCAGCATACAGCAGGTGATGGCAAGATTCCGATTGGTCCAGTCACCATGCTGCAGGAGGTGGTGCACTATCCGGATGTGGAGGACTAAACTGGAGGACAGCTCAGGAATGTATGACGGCAATGAAAGATGCTCGTCTACCTGCACCTGCTGGCAAGGTGTATCCATTGATCTGGACTGGTCTTGCAGAATGATCAGGAATGTATAATTTTTAATTCATAAAAACAATGAACCCACTGAATGCTTCACAGGCACAGCCAAAAGAAATAATGGAACAAATCAGGATGTATTCTATAAATAAAAGCAAAATAAAATTTGTAAAACAGGAAAATTCCTAAACCCATTATTTTTGGTTGAATCACAATTCTGATGCACAGAAGGTAATTATTCCTCATACTGATCTGGAATTTCATACCAACCTGATACTGCAGCAGATCCTGGAAGAGCTAGACAGAACTTCACTTAATTTCAGTTTGCAACTTCTAAAAAAAGAAGAGAAAGTGGAAATTACTAGACTTTCAGAACTTGTAATATCTAACAAAATTGGTTAAATTATTAACATGACATTCAAACATGAAAAAGGCGACATCTATGGTTTGGTTTTTGAAGTTATTAAAAAAAATGTTAGAAGCTAGAGAGATAGAAATGCTAGTACTGGCTTAATCTGTTCATCTCACCCTCCAGTACATTCATTATTCTATTTGTATGGCCTAAAACAATATAGAAAACACTCACATTCTACATATCTATCCGTTCATTCCTAAACATATGAAAGACTGCAGTGAGTTTCTATCTTTTAAAATGCTGTCTCCAAAACAGTCTTTTTAGTTATAATTTTTTGTGTCAGGGGCTCACACCCCACAGAACAGATATGCAAATCAGAAGAGTTTGTCAGAGTCAGCAAGAAGTTTCTCACAAATAAAAACCCTCATGTGCTCAAAATCAAGCTCATCGCCCGCCCACCACCCACTTCCTCAACAAGCTTCTGGCTACTTGTGTCATTCTCCCTCAGTCCTTACAGGATGACTTGTACTATCACCCTGCAGTGGAGAGGTGAACCCCTGAAGTTTCCTATCAACTGTCACAGCAGATGAGCTTAAAACTGCCAACTTTTCAAAACCTGCACCTAAAATAATCAGAAAAAAAGTTTAAAAAGCTCCTCGATGAGGAAATATGGGAGGCTCTGAAAGAACCAGCACTCTGCTGTTTAATCCCCCTCCTGGTTCTCACAATGCTCATTGGCTTATTGGCGCACATGCTCCTTGATACAAGCAATCCTACTGGCCTCCGGTCTCTTAGCAACTTAACTGAAGCAGCTGAAGAGGAACTTTTTAAACCCAGTGTTCCGACCTAGACATATGCTAATAATATTTGTATAATAACTGCACCCTGGTACAATGTACAAGCACTAGCCAAAAAAGTGGAAAAGCGTAGGCCAAGTTTTTCCCTGTTTTGACTCCATTGCAAAAAAGGAGTGAGATTTACCATCCCAGCGAGCGAGACTGAAGGCCAGAATGTGATTTTTCAGATGTTGCGGCTGGAAAAGTTTATATAAATTATTATTAGTTGGCAAAAGAAAAGGAGAGAATAGTGGTTGTCATGTTAGTCTACTTGGATATGTTGAAGTGACGGCCAACAAACAAGTAAGTGAGAACAATTTACTCTACTAAATGTATCTGACAAACTTTCCAGAATTGTCCTTTCTTCATCAGGTCACTGAAGAAACAGTGCAGTTACAATGGATTTAAAAAGTACATACTCATCTAGGTCTCAGGCTGTCGGCATGTGTCATTTAATTCAGCAAACGAGTGTAGAAGGTAGACAAAGGTGATGAGAGAGCAGTATTTTTTACAGTACCAAGGCCTCCTGGGTGAAATATATAACACAAAACAAAAAGAAAACACTTCTTCCAATCTCCATAACGATATCTAATGCATTAAAAAATATCCATAATCAACCTCACATGCTTTTCTTCTGAATTTAACAAGATATACCATAACTCTTTTTTAATTGTCATCTGAAATGCCAGGTCTTACAAAATTTCCTCAATGGAAAATATCTTGCAACAACAGTCTCCATTTTTTTGGCAAAAAAATTCCAAAAAATAGAACTCCAAGAAAACACTTGATGCCTAGTATCTTCATTCATGGTCTCTAATAATGATGAAGAAACTATTAATAAACCCTTGAGTTCTTTCAGATAAAAAAGGTCCTATAAATAAGCATCCATACTTCCAATCTAGGCCTATAAAGAATTGTGGAAATGTAACTAAGACTTGGGGTCTAATTTTAAGACAACTCTACACCACTGCTTCTCAGTCCTCTCTTAAAGTACACCTAGCCACAGCTGGCTTCACAGGATTACCATAGTAAATATTAATGAGATGTATTACATGCAGATCTAATCTCTAATATATGCACCAATCACTCAAAGGAAAAATTGTACATACTGGATAATTTTCTTTCCTTGAATCCTACTAGACCAGTCCAGATGAGTGGATTTATGCTCCCTTGCCAGCAAGAGGCGGCAGATTTAAGAGTCTTTCAATGTCGTCATCAGGAGGTAGTCCATTGGTGCAGCACTGAGAGAAGTTAGTATGAAACTTCGCAAGCAGCAAACAATAATGAAAAACTCAGGAAAAAAAGCACTCAATTATTAGAATTAATAGCCAGTCAGAATAAACATTGGAACAAATATTTAGCTCTTTTCCTATAGTTGATTCTGTATCAGGCACTGAAAAAGAAAAAAAAAAAATTCAAAAGCAGCAGGGCTTCCCACCTGTATGAAAAACTAGTCCAGGACTTGTCCTGGAAGACTATCAGGATTCAAGGAAAGAAAATCATCCAGTATGTAAAATTCTCCCTTCCTTATAGTAACATTGTAACATAGTAAATGACGGCAGATAAAGACCAGTATGGTCCATCTAGTCTGCCCAGTACGATGTCAAGAGTAGGTACACCTGCCACTCTGTGCAGGCCCCCCCTTCCCCATGTCTTTGTTTAGGGGTGATCCCACCACTCTTTGTAGTACACCCCTATTTGTTAAGGGATTAGATGGTTCAGATTATTTTGATATTTTCTTGTTGCTGTAAAGGGATCCACTGTGTCTGTCCCATGCCCTTTTGAACTCCGTCACTGTATTTGCCCCCACCACTTCCATCGGGAGCGCATTCCAAGCATCCACCACCATTTCAGTGAAAAAGTATTTCCTGACATTGCCTTTCAATTTACCACATTGTAGCTTCATGTTATGCCCTCTAGTTTTGCAGCTTCTCCGTCTTTGGAAGAGGTTTGTTTGTTCATTATTTCTCTTTAAGTATTTAAAGGTCTGAATCATATCTCCCCTGTCCCTCCTCTCCTCCAAAGTGTACATGTTTAGGTCTTCAAGTCTCTTCTCATAAGGCTTCTGACACAGGCTCCAAATCATTTTGGTCGCCTTCCTCTGAACAGTTTCCAGTCTTTTTACATCCTTTGCAAGATACGGTCTCCAAAACTGAACACAGTATTCCAAGTGAGGCCTCACCAGTGACTTGTAAAGTGGCATAAGTACCTCTTCGTTTCTACTGGTAATTCCTCTTCGTATGCAGCCCAACATCCTCCTGGCTTCTGCCACCGCCTTGTCGCACTGTTTTGCCACCTTGAGATCTTCAGAAATAATCACTCCAAGGTCTTTCTCCTGATCCATACACACAAATCTCTCACTCCCTATCGCGTACATTTCCCTTGGATTTCTGCTTCCCAAGTGCATGACTCTGCACGTCTTCGCATTAAATCTTAATTGCCAAGCATTAGACCATTCTTCCAGCTTTTGTAGATCATTCCTCATGTTAACCACTCCCTCGGGGGAGTCCACTCTATTGCAAATTCTTGTGTCATCTGCAAATAGACAGACTTTTCCATGCAGTCCTTCAGCAATATCACTCACAAATACATTAAACAGTGCCGGGCCCAGGACCGACCCCTGGGGCACCCCGCTAATCACCTTCCTTTCATCCGAGTGAGCTCCTTGTACCATCACCTTCTGTCGTCTGTCAGTCAACCAATTTCTGATCCAATTTACCATCTTGGGATCTATCCCCAAACTACTGAGTTTATTGATAAGCCTCCTATGAGGAACAGTATCAAAGGCTTTGCTGAAATCCAGGTAGATGACAACAATCGCATGCCCCTGATCTAGTTCCCTGGTCACCCAGTCAAAGAATTCAATCAGATTTGTTTGGCAAGATCGTCCTTCGGTAAAACCATGTTGCCGCGGATCTTGCAATCTGTCGGCTTTGAGAAAGTTCACAATTCGCTCTTTCTGGAGCGCCTCCATTACTTTTCCCGCCACTGAGGTAAGGCTCACAGGCTTGTAGTTTGACACTTCTTCCCTGTCACCACTTTTGTGTAGAGGTACAACATCAGCCATTCTCCAGTCCTGAGGAACCTCTCCTGTTTCCAACGATCTGTTGAAAACATCCTTTAACGGCCCTGCAAGAACATCTCTGAGCTCTTTCAGTATCCTGGGATGCATCTCATCTGGTCCCATGGCCTTGTCCACTTTCAGTTTTGCAAGTTGTTCTAACACTTCATCTTCTGTGAATGGTGTGGTATCTTCCCAGTTCTATATTTGGGAGTCACAGGTGGTCCTTCTCCGGGACTTTCCTTATTAAAAACAGAGCAGAAGTATTTGAAAAAGCAAAATTGCTAAACTATGTCACTTTCCACAAGTGCGTTCCCAGCACTTCCGAGTCCTGCAATTCCACCTCTGATCTTCTTCCTTTCTCCAATATACCTGAAGAAAGTTTTGTCACCACATTTCACATCTATAGCCATCTTTTCCTCTGCCTTTGATTTTGCTATCCTTATTTCTCTTTTAGACACTTTGAGTTTGATCCTTTATTCATTTCTGTGTTCTTCTGTTTGCAAGCTTTTGAATTTTGCGAAAGCTGTCTTTTTTGCCTTTATTTGAGCAGCCACTTCTTTGGAAAACCAAATAGGTTTCCTTCTCCTCTTGTTTTTATTTACTTTTCTTACATATTTATCTGTTGCCCCTTTTATTGCCACCTTTAGTTTAGCCCATTGCAATTCCAATTCCCTTATCTCCTTCCACCCCGTCATCTCCTCCTTTAAGTACTTCGCCATTTTATTGAAGTCAGTGTTTTTGAAGTTTAGGACTTTGAGCTTGCTATGATTGGCCTGTACCATGGCTTTTATCTCTAACCACACCGTGTGATGATCGCTGTTGCTCACGGGGGCACTCACGCAGACATTCGACACGCTATCACCATTGGTGAGCACTAAATCCAGCGTTGAGCTTTCCCTGGTTGGTTCCATCACCATTTCTCTAAGTAATGCATCTTGGAGAGCATCCACAATGTTTTTGCTTCTTTCCAGATTTGCAGAAGGAGTAATCCAATCCACATCAGGTAGATTAAAGTCACCCAATATGATCGCTTCTCCCTTTGTGACTATCTTGGCAATATCTATAATCAATTCAGTTTGTGTCGGAGGTCTGAATACTACAGCAGTATGGATGACAGTGCCATCTCCTCTTTCCAACACAATCCAGAGCGCTTCTTCTTTTCCCCATGCCCCTTGCATTTCAGTAGCTTTAATATTGCCCTTGACATACAAGGCTACTCCTCCTCCTCTTCCATTTTCTCTGTCTCTTCTGAATAGATTATAGCCAGCTATGGCTATATCCCAATCATGCGATTCATTTACCAAGTTTCTGTAATGGCCACAATGTCCAAATCCATTTCCACCATTAGGGCTTCCAGGTCCGCAACTTTGTTGGCTAAGCTTCGAGCATTAGTGCTCATTGCTTTCCAGGATTTAAGTGGCTTGTGTGTATTTTGTATTGCTTTTGTTCTGCCCACATCTTCCTGCTTGTTTTTGATGTGTGATTTAAAAGTATGGCTGTTTCTGATGTTATTCTGCTTTTGCAGGGGGTGACGTCCAGAGCTTGACCTTGCACATCTGTGTTCCCTTTCTGCTCTAAGTACTTCAACAACTTGTTTTGTATTCCTGCTGGCTGAAGAGTCTGGGAGGCACTTAACTATCTTCTCTCCATTGAGCTGTGTTCCCAAGATGGTGCCTCTGATGATGGAATCTCCAAGTATTAGTAGTTTGGTGAGGTTTTCTTCATATTTGGTCCTCTAGCAGGAGATTGGGCATTGTCTGTCTCATTTAAGGGCCCTTCAATTTCTTTGGACTGGGCATCCCCATTAGCCAAGGCAGAGAAGGCATTATGCAGGGATATTTCCTGATGCATAGGATGTCTGTTTCACAGGTCGCAATCTACCAGAACCCACTGTGATCCATTTATTCCTGGGGTGTTTGATTCTTTGTTAGAGTTGTGGTGGATGTTGTTCAGTTTGTATCTTAGAAGAGGTGTGCTTCACTGCAGCCAGTTCCTCCTTTAGTAGGGTCACTTCTTTATGCATGGCAGCTAGGTCTTCCCATAGTAGAGTCAGTTCTTTATGCATGGCAGCTGACCTGAAGCACAAAGGACAGTTCTCATGTTCCAAATGATTTGCCTTGGAATGAATGTACCGCAGTTATTGGAATGAATACACAACATGCTAAATAAGCAGTCTTAGAAGAAGAAGAAGAAGAAAGGAAGAAGAAGGGGCGGGCCTTAACCCAAGTTAAAAGGATAGATGGCAACGTATGTGACCACTATATAGGCAATGCAGCCCCTGGGGCAGGTGGGCAGGAACCTAAGTGTCTCTGGCCAGTAGGCTGTTCCTAAACTGGGGAACCCACAGATATCTGCTGCAAGGCTACACAGGAAAGCAGTCAGTCAGAATATCCCCAAACATAATGTATAGCCACAGTTCAACCTTATATTAGCGATATCCCCAAAAAACAAACACATACTCTATATTGGTAGCTAGAAACCAGCAGAGATGATAAAGAAAGTTATAGTCTTAGCTGATGGCTTTTTGAGCACCCCAGAGCTCATGCAGTCCCACTAGTCCAGATGAGGGGGACATACACAAGCAGTTAGGGCACAGTGTGGGAGGAAGATGATGCTATAGCCAAAACAGGACCAGAGGAATCTACTGCTTACCCCATGGGACAAGCAACATGGAATCTGTATACTTTCTGGGAACCTGACAAGTACTTCTGACTTGGATAGGGCACTATTGGAAACGGGATATTGGGCTTGATGGACCCTTGGTCTGACCCAGTAAGGCGTATCTTATATTCTTAGAAACAGCCTTGCCAAAAGCATCATGACCCACCCGCTCCCACATGCAACCTGCAGTGCTTCACAAAGGTACTCAAGCAGGTCAAGGCAGCTGTCTTACAGATGTCCTCTGGAGACACCAAGGTGCACACCACCCAGGAGAAGGCCTGCGCCCTACTGGAGTGAGCCCAGACTCTCTTCAGTGCCTGCTTCCCAGCAAAAAGGTACGCTGAACCAATGACTTCTTAAGTCCTTGATTTCCTGTTCAATCAAAGATGCTGCCTGTCCTTTCTTTGGACCACTAAAAAAACCAAAGAGATGGTCTGACAGGAGAAACTAGTAACCTCCAAGTATCTGAGTAAGGCCCTCTTCACATCCACCAGATATAGAAAGAGATCTGACCAAAGATCCTCCTCCGAGGAGGGCAGGGAATTCGTCTGTAAGGTGTAAAGGGGACAGTACCTTCTTAAGGACTATGCCATCCTTTCCTACAGATATAGATACTGTCACAGTGACCACACTTGCCTGGCAGATACAATAGCTCTTTAGGGTCAAATCCTTGAACGAGGCCTTATTAATACACTCGACCTTCAGCACCAGAAAAAGGCTACATGGGGGAACTACCAGACATACTGGTGAACTAGTTTACTTTTCCCCTCAGAGGAAGTAACTCACCAAGGACAACCCTTGGATATTGCCCCCAGTAATATGCCAGGGCCACTGCCTGAACCTTGAGAGAGTTCAAGCCCAGTCCCCTGGTCCAAGCTTGCCTGCCTGTAAAAGGGACAAAACAGCTCCTATATCCACATTCCCAGCCTCCAGGACTTAGGAAGAACACCACATCTCAAAAATCAAATAAGAGGTGGTGGTTGAGGTTCTGCAGGTCTTGAGTTGGGCAGTCACTACTACTCCAGAGTGGCCCAACTTACACATCTCAAAGGCCATGCTGGAAGTGAGAAGGAACTGGGATTCTCCATCACCAAGGGCCCTTGCCAAAGGAGGCCCCTCTCCTGAGGCAACAATAGATGATAGGAAACTGCCAACAGATGCCTCAGATCAGTGCACCATGGCATGCATGGCCAGTTCAGGGCCATGAGAATCACAAGGCCCAGGGGAAAATGAATACTGTCTAAGAGGTGGCTCATCAAGGGGTACGGGGGGGGGGGAAGAAATACAGAAGCCTCTCCTGGGGAGAGCCCAGGGGAACTCCTGGACTTTACCCCTATAGCAAGAGAGAGCTGCCAGTAGAACCCTTAAGGAGCTGGCCGCCAAACCTTTATGAAAACCATCCTGTAAGAAACTGAGCACCATCGGCACGGAAACCGTGGTAGAATGTACCTGTCGCTTAGAGCGCCAGTCCTCAAATATGTGCCAAATATGCACATAAGCTAGCAATGTGGACAGCTTCCTGGCCTTGAGTAAGGTCGCAATAGCCGCCCCCGAGTAACCTTTCTTCCTTAACCTCGCCCTTTCAAGGGCCAAGCCGTAAACGAGAACCGATCCACCTGAGGCATTCGGAGCGGACCCTGAATCAACCAATTCTCCGTGGCCGGCAATCTCCAAGGATCCCTGTCGAGGAGTCTGACTAGATCGGCATACCATGAGCGTCTCAGCCAGTCTGGAGCCATTAACACCACTCTCCCCTGATGAGCCTCGATGCGCTGAACCACTCGGCCTATGAGCGCCCACAGAGGAAAGACAGAGCAGACCCTGCGATGGCCAAGGTTGCAACAGGGCATCAATTCCTTCCAACATCCTTTCTCTCCTTCTGCTGAAGAACCAACCTGTTTTGGCTGAACTGAAGGTCGGAATGAGGTCCATGACCGGCAGGCCCCACCTGCAGACTATTTGAGCAAATACGTCTGGATGAAGCTCCCATTCCCCAGCATCCACCCAGACTCTGCTGAGAAAATTCACCATCACATTGTCCGTTCCTGCAATGTGCGCCGCCAATATCACCTGCAGCTGAGGCTCCACCCAGGCGAACAGCGCTCCTGCTTCCTTCTCCATGGCAGCGCTGCCTGTGCTGCCCTGCCTATTGAGGTAAGCTACCGTCACGGAATTGTCCGAAAGTACTCGCACAGCTTGTCCTATCAGCGTTGCCTCGAACGCTTGAAGCACTAGGAATACAGCTCTCAGCTCGAGACGGTTGATCGACCACTGAACCTCCTGTTCGCTCCAAGTTCCCTAAGCGAAGAGACCCTTGTAATGCTCCCCCCAACCTGCAAGGCTCGCATCCATCAACACTCAGAGCTATTGTGTTTGCTCTAGCGGCATGCCCGCTGCCAGACTTTCTGGGCAGAGCCACCACCGAAGGGATTGCCTGACCCGCAGTGGACACAGGAGACGTCTGTTCAGGGAGTCGTTCTGGTGCAACCACTGCCGCACTAACGACCTCTGCAATGGCCTCATGTGGGCCCTGGCCCAAAGAACTACCTCCAGGGTTGCCGCCATCGTTCCTAGCACACGCAGGTAGCTCCATGCCAACGGAGCTGGAGTCGAAATGAACTTGCACACAAAGAGTCTCAGGGCTTGAGCTCTCCGAGCTGGAAAAAACACTATCCTCCTGCGCATATCGAAGCGCACTCCCAGGTATTCTAGATCCTGAGACAGGACCAAGCAGCTCTTGATGGCATTGACTACCCAGCCGAGACCCTACAGAACCCTCATTACTTGTATTCTTTGTAACTGCTGACACCGCTGCATCTACCCGCGGAGAGCGAAACCTTTCCTTTTCTTTGTCAGCTAAGGGGTAGAGTGTATTCATAGCTCTAATTCCCCTGAATCCCACTTCTGGCAAATCCCATTCATCTTGGATCATCCAGTCAACCACCCAGTAGACCGGAAACACCGCCTGCGTTTGCCGCACCGCCTGAATGAGAGGATCTGCCAGACCCTCCTCCTCTGAAGGCTAGACAGGAGCTAGATTGAGCACCCGGAGAGATTCCGTAAAGAGTGCGGTAAGCTCATCTCTTCGAAATACTCGAATGATTCTCGCCTGGTCCTCAGGGTCCGGAATCTCCCCTTCTTCCAGCTCTTCCATTCCAGACTCCTGTTCCAACTCTACATCCTCCTCATTAAGCCACTCTGAAACCAAGGACTGATCTTCTTGAGGATGAGCCCTCTTGGGCAGTCTCACCACATTAGCAACCATCTCTTGCCCGGGCTGCTGAACTGGCACCGGCAGTGGCATAAGACCTGGCATGGAACCTTGCTGACGCAGACAATATGCCTGATGCATTATTAGCACAAAGTCTGGGGAAAAAGCCCCCAGTCCCACCAGCACCTCAGCACTAGATGGTCCTGCCGGGCTTTCCAGGAGAAACCCCAATGTGGCGACTCGCCTTCGACCCTGAACGTTGAGCAAGGGGCTCCTTCGGGAGCTGTATCTTGTAGCTCCTGCTCCATACTCTATGATGTTGCAGCGCAGCCCCGACAAACCCTTGCGTCTGAGACTGCGTCTCTGCACATGCCACACAGCAGGCACTGCGGTCATGAAGGCATTAGCCATAGGGTCCACTGAAATGACTTCCAGCAGAGAAATCCCACTGACTAACAGTCCTGTTCTAACACTAACTTGAATACAAATAATAATTTTTTTTTTATTTTTTTTTTTACCTCCAAGGGTGCACTAAAAGCCCTCAAAGCAAACCAAATAAAGAAAAATCAACTTTAATTAGGCCCTCTGCATCTATGAAGGGAACTGTGTACCCCCTTGTCATTGACCTAGCCTTTCTTTTCTGCTTGGCTGAGCGCACTGCCGTTGCCTCGCGGCTGAAAGCAAGGGAAGACAGACTCCCAGGCCGTCGCGCCTTTTTGGCGCCAAAACGCCCATGAAAGTTCCGGACCTCTTCCTGCCGACCTGCGCACCGCTAATGCACTCACCTCCTTTGCTGCCCTTAGAATACCCCGACTGCAGTTCTCTCTGCCATGCTTGTCCGCCTCACAGTCCTGCAATCTGCGACGCCGCTCACTGCCAAAGTGAGCCGTATCCGCGGAGAGGCTGGTCCTTCAGCTTTGGCTACACGCTTCTGCTCCCCGCAACGCTCCAACTAGGAGGGGAGGGCAGACCAAGGTACTTCAGCCGGAGTTAAGCGGGAGAAGAAGGGAAGAAACCCCCAACAGGTCTAACCCTCTTTTAGGCAATAAAGGTTTGTTATTTTTTTGTTTTGTTTTGTTTTTAAAGAAACAGTCCTAACCAAATTATAAGAAATGATAGGGAATAAAGAAATGGGTTTAAATCTAGCCTAAGATGCTCCTTATCTAGTGAGCCCAGCACCTAGGCTCACCACGTCCTCCTGCTGCATGGAGACTGGACACACTGGGGATGATGAGAGAGTCCAGCAGGATACACCCAGTGATGTCACAGTTTTGACATGCCCAGTCTCCATGCTGCAGGACGACGTACACTACCCAGAGGTGGAGGACTGAACTGGAGGAATGATAAGGAAGGCCCATTCCACTCTATCGAAAGCTTTTTCGGCATCAACAGTGATCATTAAAGATGATGTCTGGTCTTTACTTACTTGCCATATTATTTATTTTTATTTTATTTTTTTATTTTAGCTGTATTTATATCCCGCTTTTCACTGGATCAAAGCGGTCAATTGGGGGATACATTTAACACGAGGGGATATGAGACACATACGCTAATACTTACAGGGAACATGGGCAATGGAGGGTTAAGTGGCTTGCCCAAGACCACAAGGAGTATAGGACTAGAAATCCCAGTCCCTCCAGCCTGAGATTGCTGTCCCCAGGTGGGACTTGAACCCCCGGCCCTCCAGCCTGAAGTACCTTGTCCTAACAACTCCCTAACAACTTGTGTACATTATTGCTAGCTTGCCTGCCTGGGATAAAGCCTGATTGATCCTCCTGTATCAGTTGTGGGATTTATTTCTGCAGCCGGGTCGCTAGTATTTTGGCTAATATCTTTGCATCCAAATTGATAAGAGATATGGACCTATATGATTCACACTTCCCATGATCCTTTCCAGGTTTGGGTATTACTATAACCCCTGCTGCCACCATGGAGCTCGGTAACTTTTCTCCTTTTAATACTGCATTAAAGACATCTCTCAATATCCAGCTGACTTCCTCACTAAATTTTTTATAGAACTAACTATAAAGCCGTCCAATCCTGGGGCCTTACCTTCTTTCAAGCTCTTAATAGCCTCTACTACTTCACTTCCTTCAATCTCTCTCTTCATACACTGCTGTTGCTCTAATATCTAATTGCTTGAATGGCCTAGTGGTTGGAGCAAGGTACTTCAGGCCAGAAGGCCGGAGGTTCAAACCCCCAAGAGGACAGCAACCTTGGTCCGGAAGGACTGGGGTGTCTAGTCCCACAGGTGCTCCTTGTGGTCTTGGGCAAGCCACTTAACCCTCCATTGCCCATGTTCCCTGTAAGTATTAGTGTATGTGTCTCATAATCCCTCGTACTAAATGTATCCCCCAATTGTGTTGTGACCACTTTGACTGAAGGATAAGGTGGTATACAAAACTGTCTAAATAAATAAATGTAATCTCTTCCATGTACTGTTCTATATCCCCTCCCTCTCCCTGTTGTTCCGATTTATAGAGTTTATGATAATAATCCCGAAATACTTTTTGTATTTGTTCAGTAATATTAACCCATCTACCCTGCTCATATTTTATTTGTAGAACCTGCTGTTGCATCCTTTGTTCCCTACGTTTTCGCACCAAGTATCTACCCAGCTTATTTCCCTGTACAAAAAATTCATGTCTGAGCTGATTTAACTTAAATGCCTCTTCCTCGTTATTTAATCTACCTAATTCGTCCCGTAAATTTTGAATACGCTGCAACCTCCTCCACCTTTCTGTTTATGCATTTTCTCTCTTCTTGCCTCAACTGGAATATTAGCTCACGCTCCCTTTGTTCTTTTTGCCTCCTCTGCCTAGCTGCCATTGCTATACAGTGTCCCCTTACTACCGCTTTCAATCCATCCCACACCACTGCTGGGTCCCACCTCACTGCCGCTATTATGGTGCATATACTCATTTACAGTAGTTTTAATACAGCGTATCCCCTCTTCCTCTTCTATGAGGGATTCATTCAACCTCCAGAAACGCAGGCCACCCCCTTTACTTGGATATGCAATGAAACCTTCACCGGAGCGTAGTCTGTCCAGCTTATGGGCCCTATATCCACTCGCTTTAGCTATTCTACTATCCTTCCATCTACCCTTACCACATCTAATCTGCTGTATGTTTTGTGTGGGTGTGAGTAATGTCTGTACCCTCTCTTGTTACCATGCATGTACCGCCAAACATCTACTGTGCCCAATTTATGTAGTAATTTCCCTAACTTCTTGCTCGCTCCCTTTGTGCTTTTCCTATTACCCCCACGTGGAATCTATTCTGGGGTTTAGGGTAGCATTAAAATCTCCCCCTAATATCACTGGATTTTGCATATGTACTTCCACCACTTCATACAGCTTCCCATAGAACCTCCCTTGCTGTGTATTCGGCGCATATACACTCCCTACCACTATGGGCCTTCCTGCTCTTTTACCCTTCCACAGAATTAAACGCCCCCCAAATCCCTCACTACCTGTTCTTTCAGGGTCAATCCTTTCGCAAAAAGTAATCCTACCCCCCCCCCACCCCTCTTTCTTGGGTGATTCCCAGTTATGGGACAAATATACTTTATCATAGTCTTTACTAACCAGCCATCTTACTTGGGTGTTTTTTAAATGTGTTTCTTGTATAAGCAATATATCAGCTCGAAGTCTGTTACCCCTCTTTTAACAAGGCTTGTCTTTTACACCAGGAATTGAGGCCTTTAGTATTAATGGTTACTATCTTACATTCTTCAGGTTTGTTTACCCACCATGGCTCCAAATCTCTATACCTCCTCTTTTATCAATCATAGGATCCAGTCCCACCCTTCCAACCCTTCCCTCCTCCCTCTCAACCCCATCCCCGACCTCCCCTTCTATTCTCCCCACCTTCATGTTACACATTGGTAGCTTCCCCTTCCTCAGTGACATCACCTTCCCCCCTCCCACTCATGACTCATATTACTGAATAGTATTTCTCTTCATTTAATCTCCCCCTCCCATTCGTCCTTACCCAATTTATTCTACCTCTTGCTCCCCCTTCAATTTATTTACTCAGTCTTTCTTTGCGGCTTCTTTTTCTTGCTTTATGTCTCTTTATTTTACAAATTGTGCTTCTTTCCCATCCTTGCTTCTTGATTCTTTTCCATTTCCTGGCATCGTGTCTCTTCTTATTTACATAGTCCCAAGTCCTTTTTCTTTTGCATTACTCGTTTGCTTGTCCTCTCTTTACTCTCCACTTTCTGCCAGCCTGTTGTCTGTCCATTTCAAGGTTTCCTCATTTCTCCCACCTCCAGAATATGAGTTACTCCTGCTTCCTTCATAGCAGCCACCAGTTGCACCACTGTGGTCGCCCATCTTGTAAAGCCGTTGCTGGCAAACGCAATACCTGCTGGGTACAACCATTTATATTTTATGCTCTCTTCCCGCAGTCTCATTGTAAATCCTCTCCACTCTTCTGCAATGTAGCGAGGCCGTTGCTAAGTCCGCAAAAATTGCCACCTTATTTCCCTTCTATTCGAGTTGTCCTGCTCTTCTCACCTTGTTAAATATTTTCTCTTTAACTTTAAAGTCCTGGAGGCGTATAATTATATCCCGCAGGGCTTCTCCTCTCCTTGGGCCTAGCGTGCGATGCGCACTGTCAATTTTAATTTTCTGAGCTGCTGCTCCTTCGAGATCTTCCAGCACAGCCTTACATATATCTTGTGCCGTTTGCTCACAATCTCTGTACTCATCACTTTCCAGTACACCCTTTATTCTTAAGTTGTGTCTTCTCACCCAATTCTCCAAATCCTCAATTTTAAGCATGATCTGCTCCTTTGCCATTTCCAGATTGTTTACTGCCTTATTTCACTCATAGTGCTACGCACCTCTTCCACTTGCCCTTCCGCCTCTTCCACTCTTTTACCCAGTTCTTGTACATCGGCACGGAATTCTGTTATGGTCGCCTCCATATCCGCCCTGAATCTCGCCATTTCTGAGCACAACTTGCCGAACCAGAAGCGCAGCTCTTCTTTTGAAATATGTACCACAACACTCTTACTCTGCACCTCCTCTACGACACCAAGAGGTTTCTCAGTCTCAGACTCCAGATTCACCTCGCCTCCCAATTTGTCTCCTCCTTTCTGCTCACCATGCAACGCCGAAAATGCATATTCTCTTATATCCACTGTTTTTTTTTCATGCTGCCGTCCTGTCCCCTGTCTCTGGTTCTAGTACCTTTATTTATCCACTCTGGGGTAGTCACTTTGCTCTTTCAGGGGGGCATTTATATCGCTTTTGTGGGATTTATCGACGGAACTCTTTTTCAGCCATCCATGAAGAGTCGGTGACGTCACTGGAAGTCAGCCCTAACCTTTATAGCCTCTCTTCATAGGGGTATCCTTCCATCCCCTTTACCATTTTGGTGGCTCTTCTCTGTACCTTTTCTAATAATGCTATATCCTTTTTAAGATACAGCGACCAGAAATGCACACAATATTCAAGGTGCGGTCACGCCATGAAACGATACAGAGGCATTATAATAGCCTTTGTTTTATTCTCCATTTCTTTCCTTATGATTCCTAGCACTCTATTTGCTTTCTTGGGCACTGCTACACACTGGGTGGAGAGTTTTAACGTGTTATCCATGATAACACCTAAATCTTTTTCCTGAGTGGTAGTTCCTAATGTAGAACCTTGCATCGTGTAACCATAGTTTGGATTCTTCTTTCCTAGGTGCATAACTTTGCACTTGTCCACATTAAATTTCATCTGCCATTTGAACGTCCAATCTTCCAATTTATTAAGGTCCTCTTGCAATTTTTCACACTCCTCTTGGGTTTTTAAACAACTTTGAATAATTTTGTGTCATCTGCAAATTTGATTACCTCACTCGATATTCCCATTTCCAGGTCATTTACGAGTATCTTAAAAAGCAGCGGACCCAGCACAGATCCCTGTGGTATTCCACTATTCACCTTTCTCCATTAGGAAAATTGGCCATTTAGCCCTACTTTCTGCTTTCTATCTTTTAACAAGTTCCTGATCCACAATAGTACACTGCCTGTTTATCAGATGGCGAAACTGAAGCCACCACTAACTGCTCCCTGACCTCCTGGGGAGGGGAGGGGTCTGGCCGAACACCTGAGAGCAAGGAGAGCAGAAGGACAAAAGATACGTCTGCAGCAGACACATATGCACCCTGGCCCAAGAGACCAACTCCAGCATCAATGCCATAGACCCCAAACCCATAAACTTCTCAGCTGGCTTTGTAGCTTGAGCATCCTCTCTAACTTGAGGAAGACCCAACCATGGTGAGTGTTAAAATAAGCTCTCAGATACTCCAAATCCTGGGAGTTATTCAAGCTACTTTTATTTATTTTATTTTTTTTTATATTCTCTTATATACCGCACTATTCTGCATCAGTGCGGTTTACATTGAACTGAAATTACATTGAACAGGGTATTATAACTTGGAGATAACTATTTTACAGGGAACATGGGCTAAGGAGGGTTAAGTAGCTTGCCTAAGACCACAAGGAGCACCTGTGGGACTAGAAACCCCCGTCCTTCCGGCCCAAGGTTGCTGTCCTCTAGTGGGATTTGAACCCCTGACCTTCCGGCCTGAAGTACCTTGCCCCAACCACTAGGCCACTCCTCCACTTTTGGGTAGTTGATCACTGGATCCCAGCCACTCCAGCCAACGAATTACCAGGGCTGTGTCCACTTTTGAATTCTGCTCAGTCTGACCAAATCAACCAGTCGTCCAAGCATGGTATAACCAGATTCCCTGCTTGTGGAAGAAACCATCACTGCTATCATCACCTTCAAGGAAGTATGAAGCACTATGGCCAGGTCAAACGGCAAAACACAAAATTGTAAGCATCAGCCTGGGATGCAGAAGCTTCCCAACAGGTATTTATTTTATTTATTTAATCTTTTTTATACCATGCTCTTTAGAATAAGTGCGGTTTACAAGTAACATCAAATTGTACAATGCAGGCTGAAAACATACATTGAATTTTACAAAAAACAGGCAAAAAAGGGAGGAGTGGCCTAGTGGTTGGGGCAAGGTACCACAGGCCGGAAGGTCGGTGGTTCAAATCCCACTAGAGGACAGCAACCTTGGGCCAGAAGGACTGGGGTTTCTAGTCCCACAGGTGCTCCTTGTAGTCTTGGGCAAACCACTTAACCCTCCATTGCCCATGTTCCCTGTAAGTGTCTCATATACACCCTCATGTTAAATGTATCCCCCAACTGTGACCACTTTGATTGAAGGATAAGGTGGTATACAAAACTGCCTAAATAAATAAATTTCAACTTGGGGTTCAAACAGGGGTAACTATATACGAATTGAACAATTGTGCCACGGGTATATTACTGTCACCCTGACATGCTCTGAATAACTACATGGGCGATCGCCAACATGACGTGTGTGTGCTGTGCTTGTGGTGGCATCATGATGGGTGAAAGGATATGGTGGGTTGTGTTAGGTCACTGGTGTGGGCGTAATGTTGAAGGAATAGGTGGTGCTTTAGTGCCTTCCTGAATTGCACGGAGGTCAGTAATAGCTCTAATAGTGGTTGGGAGGGCATTCCAGAGTGTAGGTGCGTAGCATACCAAGGCTCTGTTCTTTGTTGCAAGGGAGCATTTTGTTATTGCATTGGGGGACTGTGAGAGTGTTGGTAGCAGAAGACCTTCTGGATCTGTTCAGAGGAGGGAGGTGGACAAGGTCCGTGAGGGAGGCGGAGGACAGATTGTTAATGGCTTTGAAGGTCAGCAGTAGTACTTTGAAGTTGAGCCTGCAGTGGATCGGTAGCCAGTGGAGGTGTTTCAGGATTGGAGTTACGTGATCTCTTCTGGAGGCTCCATACAGGATGCGGGCAACGGTGTTCATTGATAGTTGTAGTGGGTTCAGTGAGCTCTTAGGGAGTCCATGAAGAATGGCGTTGGCGTAGTCTAAGTGGGGGGTTACCAGTGCTTGAAAGATCGTCCGGAAGTCATCAGGCTCCAGTAGGGGTCATAGGTGATGAATAGTTTGTATTTTATGATAGACTGCCTTGATGGTGTTGCTTATATGTGCTTTCATGTCGAGCTGTTGGTCTAGGGTGATACCCAAGTAGCGGATGGTGGGCCTGCTTGGGAGTTCGGCGTCTCTCACCTTAATCGAAAAGGGAGGGTTAAAGGATTGATTTCTGGTGATGAATAGGATATCCATCTTATTGAAATTAATTTTGAGGCTTTGCGTGTGGAGCCAGTCAGTGACAGCATCGAAGCAATTCATTAATAGTGATAAGTCAGGCTGGTCGGTGGAGAATGCTGTGAAAAGCAAAACATCGGCATACAACAGGCAGGACATACTGAAGGAGCGGATGATTGCACAGATAGGCTGCATGTATATGTTGAAAAGGAGAGCTGAGAGTGAGGAGCCTTGGGGACGGCTTGCTTTTTTTGAAAAGGTTCCGAGGACATGGAGTCAGTTCGTACCTGTTGCCATCTGTCTGATAGGTATGACTTGCACCAACTCAAAGAGGAACCATGGATTCCCTTCTCTTGGAGTCGTGTGAGGAGCGTCTCGCGGTTGACTGAGTCGAATGCAGCGGCAATGTCCATGAAGATTAGGGCAAAGCCTTGTCTGTTATCGATCCCTGTGATTAGGGTGCCGAGTGCAGAAGCCATGCTGGCATTGATCGAGAGGGGCATTGGTCTCGATGTGGTGTTGGATTTGGCGTTGCATGACCTTCTCGATTATCTCAGCCAGCATTGGAATGCTGGAGATCGGTCAATAGGATTTTGCCTTCTGGGGGTTCAGCTTGTTATTCTTTAGTAGGGACTGAATGGATGTTTGTTTTAGAATCGGTGGGAATGTCCCTATTGAGAAGGAGAGTTCCATGATCTTGGCTAGGAATGGGCTGAATTCCACCCGCAGCGATCTTATCCAGAATGCTGGGCAGGGGGCCATTGGGAGATGTGGTAGTGTTGATAGACATGTTTATGTTTATGTTATTTGATAAACCGCCTTTCTGGAACAATCAAGGCGGTGTACAGTGTACAAACAAGCAGGAAAGGGCTCAAGGCCAGTGAAATGGAAAAGAAAATTTACAATCTTTGATAGGAGAGAGGAGAAAGACAGGACAGGACAAAGAAAATGACAATCTCAGAGGAGGGAAACAGAGCTTGACGTAGGTTACACAAAAGGGGAGGGAAGGTCAAAAGCCAAGGAAAAGAGGTGAGTTTTCAGGTCCTGTTTAAAGATGTTGGGGCTCCAGGCGAAGGGATGAGGGGAGGGAATTCCATAGGGCAGGTCCTATGAAAAAGAAGGCAGAGGAACGGGTGGATTGTAGATGGGCGAGGGAGGGAGAGGAAAGAGTAAGACGATTGAGGTGAAAAGAGCGGGGAGTGTGCCTGGGAGAGTGGAAAGAAATAAGGTCTGCTAGGTATTGTGGAGTACTGGTGTGAAGAACTTTATGTACAAGAGAAAGCAGCTTAAATTGGGTGCGGAAAGAGTCAGGTAGCCAGTGAAGGTGAAGGAGAAGAGGTGTTATGTGGTCCCGGAGGGTGGAGTGAGTAATAAGGTGAGCTGCAGCGTTTTGGATCCTTTGGAGACGAGTTAGCTGGGATTTAGATAGACCTATAAAAATTGAGTTGGAGAAATCCACTCGCGACATGACCAGGGACAGTAGCAAGGGAGTGAGGGCTGACTGGGAGAGGAAGGGGCGAATTGCTCAGATTTAGCGGAGAAAGAAGAAAGATGTCTTGGTGATATGGGAGACATGGGCTTGAAAGGATAAGTATACACCTAGATACCGTAAGGTAGAAACTAAGGGTACGGGGGTGCCAGAAAAAGAAGGGGCCAACGAAGGAGGTGGGCTGCCATGGGAAAACCAGATTGCAATGGTTTTAGTTAGATTGAGATGAAGGCAGTTCTGTGTCAACCAGTCGGCCACGGTGGAAAGACAAGCATTTAGAGGGGAAAGATCCGGACAGGAAGGGGAGGTGTGATGGAGAACTATGTCGTCTGCGTAGTAAAAAGCGGATATTCCAGATTGCTGTATTAGTAGAGCGAGGGGGGCCAAGAAGAGGTTGAAAAGTAAAGGTGCCAAGACCGAACCTTGAGGGACTCCACATGAAAGAGGGAATGGATCAGACGAGGGGGTAGAAGGAGAGGGAGAAAGAACTGTGCAAGACCGAGAGGAGAGAAAGGAGTGGAACCAGCAATAGACGACACTACAGAGACCTGCTTCCCATAGGCGGAGAAGGAGGAGAGAGTGATCCACTAAATCAAAGGCAGCAGATAGGTCAAGAGCTACCGCCACCGAGATGTCCCCGTGACCGTGGGCTACGTGTAGTGCATTAGTGAATGCAAGTAAGACAGTTTCGACACTGTGGCCTTGACGGAATCCTGACTGACGGGGGTGAAGGAAGTGGGTTGAGTCGAGGTGGTGAGAAAGCTGTGCAAAAACAAGTTTTTCTAGAAGTTTGGAAAGAAAAGGAAGATTAGAGAATGGGCGGTAATGGGCAGGGACCAAAGGATCAAGGGAAGGATTCTTTAGGATGGGGCGGATCAGGGCATGCTTCCAGAGATGGGGAAAAGTCCCGGTAGAGAGGCTGGAATTAAACATAGAGAGGATATAGGGGAGGAGTGCTAGAGAGGGAGTTAGTAGCCAGGAAGAGGGAATGGGATCGAGAGGACAGAAGGTCTTCCTGGAGGAGGAGATAAGATGATGTAATTCTGAGGTAGTAGTTAGGGAAAAAGAGGCCCAAGTATGAGGCAGGAGGAGGAGATGCGACAGGGGGAGGAGAGTGAATGGGAGCAGGGGAGTGAGGCAAGGAAGCTCTTAAGGAGAAAACTTTGTTGCTGAAGAAGGATGCCAAAAGTGGGGGAGGAGGTGATGGATGAATTGGAGTGGCAGGGGTTGCGGAATGAAGAGAGGTGAGAGATTTGAGTGTGGTATAAAGGTGCTGGGTCTGGTTGGGGGCATTAGAAATAGCATCGGAGAAGTAGGTGCGCTTAGCAAGATGAACTTGGGATCGGTAGTAGGAATAGTTTGCTTTGAAAAATGCGAGAGAGGTTGGGGAGGGTGCCTTATGCCACAGACGCTCAGCCCTGCGGAGGTGGGTACGAAGTAGACGTAACCCACTGTGGTACCAGGGATGTGTAGGGTGACGACGTGGTGGGCGAGAGCGCAGAGGGGCGAGATGATCGAGAGTAGCAGAGAGGGTAGAGGACCAAAGGGAGGCCTGAGAGTTGGGGGAAAGGGAGGCAAAGTTAGTGGGCAACAGCTCGGTCGCAGGTGGGAATTGCTGGATAGTGAAAGGGGTAAGGGTACGCGAGAGACGTAGAGGAGCGGACTCAGATGAGGAAGGGGGAAAGAAGATGCCCCTATGAAAGCGCATGAGACAGAGAGACAGAAGTGGTCTGTCCATGGGAGGTGATGAGAGCAAAGGTTATGGAGTGTAAGCGGAAAAGAAGATGAAGTTAGAAGTAGATCAAGAGTATGGCCAGCAAGATGGGTGGGGAAGGGGACGTGTTGTGAGAGAGAAAGGTCATGCAGGAAAGAGGAAGGAATGATCCCTGGAAGAAGTAGGGGAATCCAGATGGAGGTTGAAGTCGCCAGCTATAAGCAGGTGAGGGAAAGCTAGGGAGAGGTCAGAAATAGTTAAGAGGAGGGAATCCCAAAGATCAGAGTGGAGAGCAGGGGGGGAATAGACGAGGAGAACGTGTATGGAGGGTGAGGTGTGAATATGAAGTAAGAGGGATTCAGGATAGTGCAATAAAAAGGAGAGAGGATCTGGGTGAAGGAGAAGGTTGGGTGTAATATAGCTGCCACGCCACCGCCTGATCGGCCCAGGCGAGGAACGGAGGCCACAGAGAAACCAGGGGGGAGGCAGCGAGCAAGAAGAGCATCCTCCCCCTCCTTCAGCCATGTTTCGGTGAGAAGGATGATATCAAAGGATGCCTGTAGGATGAGATCCTGGATAAGCAGAGTTTTGGATCTCAAAGACCGGCAATTCAGAAGACCTATTTTAAGGGAAGCTTGAGGAAGAACAGGAGAAGCGGGGGAAGAGAAGGCGGCAGCCGCGAAGAGCAGGCAGGGGCGAAGATTAGAACAACGAGAGCGTGTGTAGGAGGATTTACCTGGGCGTCTGTCCCTCAGTACGGGTATGGAAGCCATGTAGCAAGAGAAAGGCAAGGTGGAAGGGGCAAGAGTGCAGGGAGTAGACTGTACCTGAGGCAGATGGATGGCAGCTCTGGGAGAAGGCGAGGGCAAGATAAATAGGTGGTCCATCCCAGGAATTGCGGGAGGGGAGAGCACTAGAAATAAGAGGGAAAGCAGAGTTGCGTTAATAATATGCCCTCTGCTGCGGGAGCGGCCCCAAGGAGCACGCCTAAGGAGCACACCGTGCTCCTTAGGTGCGCTCCTTTGGTGCGCGCCCCTGTCGAGCGCCGCAGGCGCTCTGATTTTATACTTGTTGAACAGTGTACCTCGCAGATCGTGGCCGCGTTCACGCAGCCGCTTCACTTCCGGGTGGGGAGGAGTCAAGCAGTAACCAGGGAGAGGATGGCCCAGTTGGAAAGGGCAAACTCTGTGAAAACACAACAAACAGGCAAATAATACAGCAGACAAGTAGAGGATAAGCATTTAAGGACAGCAGCTCTGTGCCGCAGGCGCTCTGATTTTATACTTGTTGAACAGTGTACCTCGCAGATCGCGGCCGCTTCACTTCCGGGTGGGGAGGAGTCAAGCAGTAACCAGGGAGAGGATGGCCCAGTTGGAAAGGGCAAACTCTCGCAGATCGCGGCCGCGTTCACACGGCCGCTTCACTTCCAGAGCGCAACCCCTCCACCAGTTTGATCAGTTCTATCATTACGATACAGTTTGTATCCAGGTATTACAGTGTCCCACTGGTTGTCCTCCTTCCACCATGTCTCTGATATCTAACCTTTCATTTAGTGCTATATATTCTAACTCTCCCATCTTATTGTTTAGACTTCTAGCATTTGCATACAAGCATTTCAGAGACTGTATTTTATTAATATTAATCTGGCTATTGGTAGGCATGGGTAATTTTGAATCTTTACGCTCTGTCTGCACCATACTGAAGGGCATTTGGGCTACTTTACTCTTTTTTGGAACCTCACTGCTTTTGGTAGTATTCTTCAAGGATACCTTCTTCTGAACCATGCGCTCTTGGGCGAGTGTCAGCTTTCCCCTATTTTCTAGTTTAAAAGCTTCTCTATCTCCTTTTTAAAGGTTAATGCCAGCAGTCTGGTTCGATCCCGGTTAAGGTGAAACCCATCCCTTCGGAAGAACCACTCCTTTCCCCAGAATGTTCCCCAGTTCCTAACAAATCCAAAACCCTCATCCTTGCACCATCGTCTCATCCATGCATTGAGACTCCGGAGCTCTGCCTGCCTTTTGGGTCCTACACGTGGAACGGGAAGCACTTCGGATAACGCTACCCTGGAAGTTCTGGATTTCAACTCCCTACCTAAAAGCTTAAATTTAGCCTCCAGAACCTCCCTACTACATTTTCCTATGTCATTGGTACCGACATGTACCAAGACAGCAGACTCCTCCCCAGCACTATCTAAGATCTTATCTAGGCGGCGCGTGAAGTCCGCTACCTTTGCACCAGGCAGGCATGTTACCAGGAGAACCTCATGTCCACCAGCCACCCAGCTATCTACATACCTAATGATTGAATCACTAACTATAACAGCTGTCCTAACCCTTCCCTCATGGGCACATGGCCCTGGAGAAACGTCCTCAGTGCGAGAGGGTTGTACATCACCTGGAGGACAGGTCCTAGTTACAGGATCACGTCCGGCCACACCAGGGTGATGCTCTCTTGTCACGTGACCTCTCTCCTCCATGGCAACAGGGATGCTGCTAGACTGGAGGTGGGACTTCAGGACTATATCCCTGTAGGTCTCGTCCATATACTTCTCTGTCTTTCTTATGTCTTCCTGGACTGCTACTCTAGCCTCTAGAGAACGGACTTGTTCCCTGAGAGCAAAGAGCTCCTTGCACTTAGTGCATATGTAAGACCTCTCACCAACTGGGAGAAAATCATACATGTGACACTCAATGCAAAAGACGGGAAAGCCCCCATCTTGCTGCTGGACTGCTGTCTGCATTTTAGTTTAAAGCTTGTGTTTAGGTCTTTAAATTCTGTACTACTAAGGGATGGTGTAGATGCTTATACTAATAAAAGTGCATCTAATACCTCTAATATACCTTGTTCACCTGAAGCTTATCAATCTCAGGTCCTCAATGTATGACTGATTTAGATAAAGAGCTGCACCAGAGAGCAGCCCCTTTCCTCTAAGACGTGTAAGTACCTATTAAAGCTACAATTACCCCAGGGGTTGGGGAGGGAAGGAGGGAAATAAGACCTATTAAAAGAGGGCTGTTACAAGATACCCTGGACGATCGCAGTAGCTATCTCCCAGTGTCCGTAAAGATTTAAATTGGAAGCAAATGCAAAAGTCAGCTCTAATAGCCAAATGTATCCCTTTTAACGTGGTAGAAAGATGAATATGCTGGGCTAACGCAAAATTTAAAAAAAAAACGTTAGAAAGTACGAAAAACGCAAAACTCACAAGTGATTCCAGACTTTTGCACACCACTGTAGTAACATAGTAGCATAGTAAATGACGGCAGATAAAGACCAGTATGGTCCATCTAGTCTGCCAGCAATATGGCAGGAGTATGTGCACCCCTTCCCATGTCTTTGTTTAGGGGTGCTGAGAGTAGGAGCACCCCTTCTCATGCCTTTGTTTAGGGGTGCACCCACCAGGAGCAGGTGCACCCCTCCCCATGTCTTTGTTTAGGGGTGAACCCACCGCTCCTCCGCCCATCGCTCCATGTAGGACACCCCTATTTGTTGAGAAATTAGATGGTTCAGTTTATTTTGATTTAGACTTGTTGCTGTAAAATGATCCACTGTGTCTATCCCAGGCCACTTTGAATTCCGTCACTGTGTTTGCCCCCACCACCTCCATCGGGAGGGCATTCCAAGCATCCACCACCCTTTCAGTGAAAAAGTATTTCCTGACATTGCCTTTCAATTTACCACCTTGCAGCTTCATGTCATGCCCTCTAGTTTTACAGCTTCCCCATCTCTGGAAGAGGTTTGTTTGTTCATTATTTCTCTAAGTATTTAAAGGTCTGAATCATATCTCCCCTATCCCTCCTCTGCTCCAAAGTGTACATATTTAGGTCTTCAAGACTCATAGAAACATAGAAATATGACAGAAAAAGACCACATGGCCTATCTAGTCTGTCCTTCCATAACAACTACAACAGTCCCCTTTTTACCTTTAGCGATCCTCTGTGTTTGTCCCATGCTTTTTTAAATTCACTTACTGTCCTCATCTCTACCACCTTTACTGGGAGACTATTACACGGATCCACTACTCTTTCCGTAAAGAAATATTTCCGCATATCACTCCTGAATCTATCTCCCTTCACCCTCATCCCATGTCCCCTCATAGCAGAACTTGCTTTCAACATTTATGCCACGGAGGTATTTAAACATCTCAATCATATCACCTCTATCCCGCCTTTCCTCTAAGGTGTACATATTAAGATCCTTCAGTCTGTCCTCATATGCTTTATAATGAAGACCACTAATCATTTTAGTAGCCACCCTCTGCACCGACTCCATCCTGTTCAAATCCTTTTGAAGGTGCGGTCTCCAGAATTGCACACTATACTCCAAATGAGGTCGCACCAAAGACTTATACAGAGGCATTATCACCTCCTTTTTTCTGCTAGCCATTCCTCTCCGTATGCACCCAAGCATCCTTCTAGCTTTTGCCGTCGCCTTTTCTACCTGTTTAGCTACTTTAAGATCATTAGACACAACCACGCCTAGGTCCCGCTCTTCTTTAGTGGACAAAAGTACTTCACCCCCTATACTATATTGCTCCCTTGGATTGCTGCAGCCCAAATGCATGACCTTACATTTTTTAACATTAAATCACAGCTGCCAAATTCTAGACCATTCTTCAAGCTTAGCTAGATCCCTCCTCATGTTATCTACCCCTTCCTGGGTATCTACTCTATTGCAGATTTTGGTATCATCTGCAAAGAGGCAAACCTCACCTGAAAGCCCTTCTGCTATATCACTAACAAATATGTTAAAAAGAATCGGACCAAGGACAGATTCCTGGGGCACACCACTGATAAAGCACAGTTACTTACCTGTAACAGGTGATCTCTGGGAACAGCAGGAATAAGTCTTCACATATGGGTACGTCGGTACCGACGGAGCCTGCACGGGAATGCTCCCCAGCATCCAATCAGAAAGCTTTTGGGTGCATCCCTCGCGCCTGCGCACTGCTTCCCCGCCTTCTCCACTGCCTCTCCTCAGTTGAGTTTCATAGCTGAGACAAAAGGAGAGAAAGAGGAAAAGAAGATAGAAAGATAGATACAACTCCTAGGGGAGGTGGGTGGGTTGTGAAGACTTATTCCTGCTGTTCCCAGAGATCACCTCTTACAGGTAAGTAACTGTGCTATCTCCAGGAACAAGCAGGAATGAGTCTTCACATATGGGGACTCCCAATCTAAGATGCCTGGAGCCCTAACATGTTGAAGACTGAAAACATGCTACACCTCATATGACCAGGCATCCTGAGGATGGAGGGTAGGAGTTGAAAGGAGAGGAGCTGCTGAAAAAACAGCTAACCTAAGAGAGGACTACCCGGAAGGAGTCCCTATATGTATGATCATTATCAAAAGATATACTGAAATGAACTAACATCATAATATTGAAATGAACAATCACCATATGATGCTCACCTACTGGATTGCAGGAAGTAGAGAGGCTGAGGTGGTCTACTGGGGATCCAGTAGAGAAATGTTCAAGGTGACCTCACTGGAGTGAAGGTGGAGGTCCACATCTGGAAGGGAGAGGTGACCCCAGGATTCAATTGGGGCAACACAAACACGGCAGATCTTCAATGGGAAGCTTCATGGAAAGCTGAAAACTCTTTTGGCTACAGAAGCATTTAGAGGTAGGAGCAAAAGAGGAAGACTGACCGATCTGGACAAACAGACCTAGTCCCTGAGGGAGGAAAGGGTATGAAAAGAAATAATTGGTCCTTACCTGCTAATTATTGTTCCTGAAGGAACGACAGTCCAGTCCCTTTACTTCTGGGTTGCGCAACCCTTCCAGCAGCTTGGAGGCTGAGTCTAACCCTTTTGAGGATGGTTAGGTATAAATACCCCTGGTACCACCCCTAAGCCCCAGTAATCTATTGAAAAGCAGACTTAACGTACAAACAATTAACACCCAAAAACTTTTTTTTAATTTTTATTATAAATAATGTAGGAAGAGGAAAACCCCGTAGAGACAACAAGAGGTAGAGGGGAGGAGAAGGTTCACCTGAGGCTGCCGCAGCCTTCCCCGGTCCCCGGCCCCCCTGACCTGTGCAAGACACCTTCTGCCTCTGCTTTGGACTGGGAATTCGGTCCGCTATACTTTTCGTAGCCAGGGTGGGATCAGGGACTGGACTGTCGTCCCTTCAGGAACAATAACTAGCAGGTAAGGACCAATTATTTCTTCCTTATCGTCACTCCAGTCCAGTCCTTTTACTTCTGGGCTGTAACAGAGCAGTTCAAACTTGGGTGGGGTTCGCTATTCCGGAACGAATTACCGCGTCCCCGAACCTAGCATCTGCCGACCCCTGCACATCCAGCCTGTAGTGTTTGGTAAAGGTATGTAGTGACGACCAAGTCGCCGCTCTACAAATATCCAGCGGTGGAACAAGGCTGTACTCTGCCCAGGAAGCGGCCTGCGCCCGCGTGGAGTGGGCACGCAGACCTCCCGGAACCTGCTTCCCCTTCAAGATATAGGCGGAAGCAATAGCTTCCCTGATCCATCTAGAGATAGTCGCCTTAGCCGCGGCCTCCCCTTTGTGAGACCCCCCAAACTGAACGAACAAACGTTCAGACTTTCGAAAGGAGGCCGTACGGGAGAGAACGCTTCAAAGCTCTCTGCACATCCAGACGGCGTAGTCTGTCATCCTTCCCTCCCCGCATGTCAGTTGGGAACGCAGGCAGCGAAACTGGCTGGTTCAGATGGAAAGGCGAAATTACCTTGGGTAAGAAGGAGGGAACTGTCCGTAAGACCACCTTGTCCTTGAAAAAGGAGAGGAAGGAGGGCTGGGAGGACAGCGCTTGGAGCTCGGAAACTCGTCTGGCCGAGCAAATGGTGACCAAGAAGACCGTCTTCAGCGTCAAATCTTTAAGTGAGGCTTCCTTCACTGGTTCGAAAGGCTCTCTGGTCAAGGCATTTAACACCAAGTTAAGGTCCCAGGGAGGGATTACTGATCTTTTCTGGGGGCGCAGACGCCTAACCGCCCTCAGGAACCTGGCCACGTCCGGGTGGACTCCTAAGGGCTTCCCTCGAACCTTGCCTCTATAGCAAGAGATGGCTGCCAACTGGATTCGTAGGGAGCTGGGGGCAAGACCCTTCTCAAAACCTGCTTGCAAGAATTCTAGAATCTCTGGGATAGAGGCTGAAAAGGGCTTCTTCCGGCGCTCCGTACACCAGGCTTCGAAGATGCGCCACACTCTTACATAGGAAAGACAGGTCGAACGCTTTCGCGCGCTCAACAAGGTTGAAATCACTGAACCCGAATATCCCCGCTTCCGGAGCCGCGCCCTTTCAATAGCCAGGCCGTAAGCGAGAATCGATCCACATGCGGCATCTGGACAGGCCCCTGTCTCAGAAGGTCCTTCCTGCAAGGGAGCCGCCACGGCTGGTCGGCCATTAACCTCACTAGTTTCGCATACCACAGACGGCGAGGCCAATCTGGAGCAATGAGGATGACCAGCCCTTGGTGGGCTTCCACCTTCTGAAGAACCCTTCCGATCAAGGCCCAAGGTGGGAACACGTACAGGAGCCCCTCCGAGGGCCAACTCTGAGCTAGGGCATCCAAGCCTTCGGACATTCTTTCCTCTCTTCGGCTGTAAAAACGATTTGCCTTGGCTGACGAATAACGGGCCATGAGATCCATAATTGGGGGACCCCAAAGGGAGACAATCTGGTCGAAGACTTCCTGCTCCAGCTGCCACTCTCCGTGGTCGACCTTGAACCTGCTGAGGTAATCGGCTGTAACGTTGTCCGATTCGGCCACGTGCTGAGCTGACAGGGCCGACAACCGGGTCTCGGCCCAACGGAACAGGCTGTCCGCCTCCTTCTCTAGGGCGGGGCTGCTTGTTCCCCCCTGGCGGATGATGTAGGCCACCGTGGCGACATTGTCTGAGAGGACGCAGCTTGCATTCCGCCTCACTAATGGCTCTAGCGCCTTGAGGGCCAAAACTACTGCTCGTAACTCCAGCCTGTTGATGGGCCACTGAGACTCCATCGAGGACCAAAGACCCTGAGCGAACTGTCCCTGGCAATGAGCTCCCCACCCCTTCAGACTGGCGTCCGTTGTCAGCAGGATCCACTGAGGGGTTTCGAGAGGCATTCCGCATTCTAGGTTCTTCGGGCACCTCCACCACTGTAGGGCCTTCTTGGTTCGAGGCGCGCAGTGTAGTGGTATGGACAAAGGATAATTCTGCGGGGACCAACGACGTAATAAGGAGCGTTGTAGAGGTCGCATGTGGGCCCTGGCCCACGGGACTACCTCTATTGTCGCAGCCATGGTACCCAGTAATTGAAGGTAAAGAAACGCTGAGGGGTTCCGTCTCCCCAGGAACTGTGCTACGAGGGCCCTTAGATCCTTTGCCCGTTTCCGAGGGAGAAACACCTTTCCTTCCCTGGTGTCAAATCTTGCTCCGAGGTACTCGAAATCCTGAACATAAGAACATAAGATATGCCATACTGGGTCAGACCAAGGTCCATCAAGCCCAGTATTCTGTTTCCAACAGTGGCCAATCTAGGTCATACGTACCTAGCAGTTTCCCCAAGGGACACAGGTTCCACAATGCAACTTGCTCTTCGCCCGATTGATGATCCACCCTAACTCCTCCAGGACCTTTACTACTCAAGCTGTAGCCGAGCGGCTTTCCGCTTCTGATTTCGCCCTGATCAACCAATCGTCGAGGTATGGATGTACCAGGATCCCTTCCTTTCGTAGGGAGGCGGCTACCACCACCATTACTTTGGTGAAAGTCCGGGGAGCCATAGCTAGACCGAAGGGCAGCGCCTGGAATTGAAAGTGTCCTCTTGGTACCGCGAATCTCAGGAACTGCTGATGAGACCTTCGGACCGGGATATGTAGATAGGCTTCTGTCAGGTCCAGAGATGTGAGAAACTCCCCGGTTCTTACGGCCAAAATGACTGACTTCAGAGTTTCCATTCGGAAATGGGGTACCTTGAGACAGCGATTAACCTGCTTTAAGTCTAGGATCGGACGAAAGGATCCTTCCTTTTTTGGAACTACAAAATAAATGGAGTACCGACCGGAGCTGGATTGTTCTGGAGGGACCGGAGTCACTGCCCCGAGCGCTAAAAGTCTTGAGAGTGTGACCTCTATTGCCCTCCTTTTTGCCGGAGAGCCGCAGGGGGATTGAATAAAGGCTGGAAGGATCTGCTTTCCAAATTCGAGGGCATAACCTTCTCTGATCACTTCCAGGACCCACTGATCGGACGTGACTCGGGACCAGGCGGGAAGAAATAGCCTTAGACGGCCCCCCAAGGGTAAGTCGCCCGCTTGGACCCCCTCTATCTCATTGCGATTTTCTAGGTCCCGAGAAGGAGGTAGAGGCCCCAAAACCTCTCCCTGCTCCTCGAAACCCCCTAAAGCCTGAACCCCTGGCCGGGAGGCGGCCCCTAGGAAAAGGGTTTGACCTGGCTGGACGAAACCTCCGAGGGTCTCTTGGCTGGCTCCGCGTTGGCGCTGGGAGCCGAGCCTGCTTCGGCCTGTCCTCCGGAAGCCTGCCTCCCTTGGACTCGCCAAGATCTTTTACTAATTTTTCCAAGTCCTCACCAAATAATAATCTTCCCTTAAAAGGGAGACGGCCCAGCCGTGCCTTTGAAGAGGTATCGGCTGCCCAATTGCGGAGCCACAAATAGCACCTAGCTGCGACTACTGATGCCATGTTCTTAGCTAGGCTCCTAATGAGATCGTACTGGCTATCCGCCAGGTAGGCTGCACCTGACTCCAATTTAGCTGCAATGGGCTGCACATCTCCTGTGGAACCCTCTGCCAGCTGTTGAGACCACCTCAAGCAGGCCCGTGCCACCCAGGCCCCCGAAACCGAGGCCTGCAAGGCGAGGGTACTAACATCAAAGGCCTGCTTCAGTAAGGTGTCCAATTTTCTATCCTGTGTCTCTCTCAAGGCCGTGCTACCTTCTACTGGGATAGTCGTCTTCTTAGTCACATTCTCTGTCCGATTCCGGTACTGGATAGAGGCGTGTCATGGAACGCACACCCCTCAGGGAGGACTCTGGTTGGTCCCACTCTTCCTGAATCATTTGGCGGACGACCCTGTGGATAGGAAAGACCTTTTGAGACTTCCGGACCGCTTGGATCAGGGGGTCCCTCCAGCGCTTCTTCTTCAGCCAGAGTGTCCGAGGCCACCTTGAGGACTCTCAGGGACTCATTAATTAGCCCCGGAAGCTCCTCCCGACGAAAGACTCGTACTATGCGGGATTGATCCTCCTCCGGGATCTCTCCTTCTTCAAGCTCCTCTTCTTCATTCCCCCATCTCCTTATCGGAGAGCTCCTCCTCCTGCGTGTCCTGAGGAGGGGAAGTGGATGGCTCTTTGCTCGCTAGTCTCGCACGTTTAGTTGGGATACCGTAATCATGGGGAGTGGCCTTCACTGGTTTAACCCCCAGGCCTTCTTTCCCTGTGCTCGAGTCTCCTGGCTCCAGCCCCTGCTTGCGCATGCAGTAGGCCTTGTGCAACAGGAGGATGAAATCAGGGGAAAAGAGATCACAGGTACCCTCTTCCCCCAGGGCAGAGGGGAGGGGGGGCAGAGAGGAAGCTGGACATCCGGATGTTGAGGGCGGAGGAATGGAGGGTTCCCTTTCTCCTTCCAGAGGCTCCGCTGATCCCTCATTAGCTTGAGAGATAGACAACTGTATGTCCTGCTCCACAGAGGCAGCTTCTGCAGCTCAACCCCTGCAGATACCTCACTCTGAAGCAGTGCCCCTGCGAATGCCACAAGACGGGCACCTTAGTTTGCCAGACATGGTTTACCTGACTCACAGAATCAAACAAAGACAAAAAGAGGCAGATTATGCCAAAATTTTAACATTAAATTAAGCTTAAGCTAAATGAAAATGCAGCTCTAGGCTGAACAAAGGGGGGTAATTTCCTGGAGCAATTTTCCTCCCCCACACTCCGTGATGTAAAGTAGCCTTGAAAACAAATAACGCAAGTAAAAAACAAAGAAATATTTTTGGATACCAAAAATAGCTTTAAGTCATCAGAAACAAACAAAGGGAGATCCCCAGTACTTGCAATTTTAAGCGAATTCCACGATCCGAGGAGACCTCCGGGAACACTGTTCCCTCTAAGCTGTGCGCGTGTGCGCGCGCACACACCTCGCCGAGCGAGCGCACATACTTTACAATAGAGCGCACAAAAATTACGATTCTGATAGAAAACACAGACGTCTTAAAATGTAAAAGTTGTTGTGTATTTACGGTTTTCACAAGTTCTACAATATTTTCTAGTGCAATCAATGTGGTGTACATACTGTATTCTGACGTGTAGTCAAACTTTAGAGTATATAACTCCGAGTGTCGTTATGTGGCGCACAAAAATTTAACCTTTCTTCAAAAGCTGCACACAGCTGATATTTTATGCGCACAGAGCCTACAGAAAATTAGAGGGAACATTGTCTGGGAATGAAATTGCCCTCCGGAGTCCTGCACGTGGCTAGGCCTCAGTCACGTGGAGCGTAGGCCGGGTCCCGGTGTCTCCGTTCGCACCGTCGGACCCGCTGCCCGTCGGCCGTGTGATCCGGCAGCCGTCTGAAACCTCCGACCGCTCCCGAGCTGCTTTGCCACGCCGGGAGCGAGGAGGGATGGCGCTTTGTAGCCTCAAGCGCTCAGCCGCCTGAGGGCTTCGGCGCGAGGCGGGAGGGACTGTTGCCGCGGTCTGGGACACGGAGGGCCTTGAGCTGTTCCGCGATCCACCCCCTGCCGCCGGCAAGCCTCTCTGGAGTGCTGCACTCTCTCCCACCGGGCAAAAGATAAGTCTCTTGCGAGCAGAGAGCTCGATCACAGGGGGAAGGAGGGAGGGAGGGAGGGTGGGGGGAGAAGGAAACCAAAGGAACACTTAAGGAAATTAAGTCTAAAACCAAGCTAAATTTTCTTACAATTAAGATAAATTAAATTAAATGTGACCAAGACATTAAAGTAAGAATAAATAGGAGACTCCAGTAAGCCCTTGGCTTACGGAACCCTCCAGCTGCTTGGAGGCTGAGAATACTGGGGCTTAGGGGTGGTACCAGGGGTATTTATACCTAACCATCCTCAAAAGGGTTAGACTCAGCCTCCAAGCTGCTGGAAGGGTTGCGCAACCCAGAAGTAAAGGGACTGGACTGGAGTGACGATAAGGAAGAACCCCATACTCCCAGAAAGGACAGATGTTGGAGGAATTGAACCTGAAATCTACTGAAGATCTAAGACAGGGGTCTCAAACTCAAATTGCTTTGAGGGCCAAATGAGGACTTGTAGAGTAACCCGGGGGCCGCACAAGACGCAGGCCTCATTTGCATAAGGGCATCATTTGCATAAGGGCATCATTTGCATAAATATTTGCATAATGTTACCATACACTAACTTTGAGTAAACATGCCTCTTAATGAGTGTATGGATAAAGAAAGACTAAAAGATTTCTACATTACTATAAACCAGTGCCAACCGCCAGGCACATTAGGAACTACTAGAAACACTGCTCATTTAGAACCCATAGCAAACCTGCCATGTCCTAACAGCACTACCAGGACTCACAAAGCACCATACCCTAACTATCAAAAGGCAACACTGCAAATATTAAATCAACACATTTCAGAGAATAACAATACATGACCTACTCGGGAAAGAGAACAAGTGGCAATGTCAAATAGGAATTACATAAACAGAATACCTCAGCTCAGTTACACATGCAGAACATACACCATCACCAAACAAGGAATCACAATTTAGAAACAGAAAGACAATTAAACTGGGAACCCCAAAAGCCAAACTTAGAATGTACAACACTGTAGAAATAAAACTATACATTGATTTCCTCTTGTATTAAATAAAGTGCAGACGTTAAAGATGCACATTTCCAAGAGCTGACATATTTCAGTTAATAAATTCAAAATAAAGAGATATTTTTCTACCTTTTGTGCATTTTTTTTTCAGTTGCAATTGTTCCAGCCACTTTCTTCTGGTTTCTTTGTGTCTTCTGCTAACTCTCCATCGTCTGCTGTCCATTTGTCCTTTCTTCTTTCCCAGTTTTTTTCCATTCTCTCTACATCTGCTTTAACATACTAATCATTCTCCTTTTGCTCTTTCCTCATTCCTATTTCATCCACTCAAATTTTACCCCTCCATCCTCAATCCCCACTTACTCTCCCAATACCCGGCCAATTGTAGATTTTTCTTCCCTCCCACACAAAATATATTTCCCCTCTCCATTTCACTCTCCCAGCCCCATCCCATTCTAATCGTCCCCCAACATCAACTCCCTTCTAGCTCCTGCCCCACCCAGCATCTGCTCCCTTCTAGTCCCCGCATCATCAGCCCATTTCCAGTCCAAGCTCCCTCCCTCACAGCCCATTTCCTTTCCAAGCCCCCCTCCCCATCAGCCCATTTCCATTCCAAGCCCCCTTCCACTCAGCCCATTACCATTCCAAGACCCTGTCCCCATCAGCTATTTGCAGTTCAAGCTCCCCCTTCTACTCGGCCCATTTCCAGTCATAGCACCCCCCCCCCCCAGTCCATTACCAGTTCTAGCCCCACCCCCCCATAGCCCATTATCGGTCCTAAGCCCTTCAACAGCCCACTTCCAGGCCTAACCCTTCCATCGCCCCATCTTCATTCTTAGCCCCCCAATCAGACCACCTCCAGTCCTAACCCCCATCTGTCCATTACCAGTACTATCCCCCCATCACCCTATTTCCAGTCCTGCTCCCCCCCCCCAGCAGCCCACATCAAGTCCTGCTCCCCCCCCCCGACCCCCAATTAACTCTTGTTCCCCCCCCCAGCAGCCCACATCAATCCTGCTCCCCCCCCAGCAGCCCACATCAATCCTGCTCCCCCCCCCCCCCCGGGAAACTTAAACTTTAGAAAACAGCTGGCTGCTGCTCCTGCCGCTGCCGCGGCGGTAGCAATACCGCATGTCCCGCGGCCCCCCCCCCCCTTGCCTGTCAGTTCTTCTCTGCTTCGGCTTTCAGAGCCGCGAAGGGAGAGCTTCTCCCTCGTGACTCTGTTAAGCCCGCTGGGGCTTATGGGAAATTTCCCATCTGCCCCGGCGAGCTTAACAGAGTCGCGAGGGAGAAGCTCTCCCTTCGTGGCTCTGAAAGCCGAAGCAGAGAAGAACTGACAGGCAAGCAGGAAGGGATCGGGGGGGGGCCGCGGGACATGCGGTATTGCTGCTATTGCCGGGCAGATGGGAAGGGGCTGCGGGACAGTTGATTCTGACGCTGCCACGGCAGCGGCAGCAGAAGCCGGGTTTTTTTTTTTCCCCCTGTGTATCGCGGGCCGCACAAAGGTCTCTCGCGGGCCGCGTGTTTGAGACCCCTGATCTAAGATGTCTTTCCTATCTGGTGAGAGAGAGGAAGACATTGGCTTCAGGGATACTTCAACCTAGGAAACAGTAGGGCTGTCAGTTCTACAGCAATGGTTGAGTGCAAAATAGCCGAAACATACTGTGGAACAGTATGAAACTGTGCAAGCCCACTGTCAGAAATACACAGGAAGGTAAAAACCTTTATGAGTATAGACAGTTAGGAGATAAGTATGGAAGTACATATCTACCTATAATAAGTATCTGAATAGATACACACATATATGTAGAGATATGTGTGTGCATATATATATATATATATATATATAAAATAAGATCTAAAGGGCATAGGATATGCACAATTAGCTGACAGGCAGACACATCTATAGAGATGTATATATATATATATATACCTGAGTATATAGGTTAAATGATAAAGGAATGCTATCCAGTGAATTATCAGGATGGTTATGTGAAAAAACAGAGGATAATAGTAGTCTGTAAACAGCAAGTCCGGAGTCCTGTGGAACTCCAGCATGGTAAAAGGACAGAAACGCATGGAAGGAGATACCAGGTTGACCCACGTGAGGGACAAGGAGGTATCAGGCGTTTTTCAGATTAATATGTGTTGTCCTTGAAGTAATAGGATACCATGGGGACAAGCTGCAAGAAAAAAGAGAGAGTATTCCTAAGGAATGGCATAACTCCCAGACTTTCATTTGGAGAAGGCATATGTCCTTCTCCCTATTTTATTTATTTATTTTTTTTAAGATAGCAGGGTATGAAGAACCCCCACAGTCATAGGAGATGACTGAGGAAGCATTTTTCAACCATGATGGATAGTCATTCGAGAAACTTCATGCTCTCTAGCAAGGGCCCATAGTAGAAAGCTTCTCAGTAGGATTGCAGAGAGCATTATGCAGGAGAACTGGGATGTAGAACTGTTTGATGGAGAAAAACTGACAGCCACGTCCATTACGTGCCAAACCCAGAGATTGGAGATGGCAAGGGTAAAGTGTAAGAAGCCTGTAGCGAAAAAGATTATCCAAGAAAGATGTAGAAAACTGTCTTGGAATCACTACTAAGGCAAGATAGGAGTGGTGGAAGACAATACTGGGACTTGTGGCAAAGTACCAGTAGGGAAGCAGTGGAACTCTTGCATGGGCAGCTACTGAATAGGGCAACACAGAGAATCGGTCTGTATCAAACAGAGATAACAGACTGAACAAAGAGAGCAAGCTGTCTCTGTCTGCAGAGCTGCCCAGACAAAAGAAAAGAGTTTATTCAGGAGAAGAAACTCTATAGTGAAAAGAAAGACAAGAAAAGTCTTTCAATGGTAGGGTACCACTCTTACAGGGGAAAACCCTGGCGAGAGGGTAGAGCTAGAAGCTAAAGAAGGACTTACCACATGGTAAGTCCATGGAAGGAAAAAATTCATGCTGGTACAGAGAAACTATCATATGATAGTTGCTAAACCTCTCTTCTAATCAGGAAGAGGTGGAAAACTCTGTAACTTATAGACACGAATAACCTGACAGTTCAGCATAGTGAAGAGTAAATGGATTTCCTGAGAATAGGAATCCCTGAGTAGAATTTTGAATGGAAAAACAGTGAAAAAGAGGTAATTAGATCTTACCTGCTAATTATTGTTCCTGAAGGAACGACAGTCCAGTCCCTTACTTCAGGGTTACGCAACCCTTCCAGCAGCTTGGAGGCTGAGCCCAACCTTTTTGGGGTGGAGCGGTATATATACCACTGGTGCCACCCACCAACTCCAGTAAACGACTGTCAAAGCAGATATAACCAACCTAGATAACTCAGAAAACATAAGTAAACAAACTCAACTCTAAGTAATGTTTTTTTTTTTTTTTTTTTTAAACCAGGAGAAGTTAGTAGGAGAGGAGGTCCAGGGAGAAGGTAGGAGAACTGCCATGGTGCGTGCCTTTTCTCCAGCCTGACCCACCAACACACCTGAAACCGCCCTCAGGCCGCAGACCCCTAACAAAGAGAACGGCCGGAATGGCTACAGAACTAGGGAGGGTAGTAGGGACTGGACTGTCGTTCCTTCAGGAACAATAATTAGCAGGTAAGATCTAATTACTTCTTCCTTATCATCACTCCAGTCCAGTCCCTTACTTCAGGGAAGTACCAGAGCAGTACCAGCCCGGGCGGAATCCGCCATTCCGGAACGTAGCACTGCCTGTGCAAACCTAGAGTCCGACGAGCTCTGCACATCCAGCCTGTAGTGCTTGGTGAAGGAGTGCAGAGAGGACCAAGTCGCTGCCCTACAGATATCCAGAGGAGGTACTAGACTGAACTCCGCCCAAGAGGTAGCCTGTGCTCGAGTTGAGTGAGCGCGCAAGCCCCCTGGGACCTGTTTCCCCTTGAGGATATAGGCGGAAGCAATCGCCTCCCTGATCCATCTGGAAATTGAGGCCTTGGCTGCCGCCTCACCCTTGTGGGGCCCTCCGAACTGTACAAAGAGTCGTTCGGATTTCCGAAAGGGCGCCGTGCGGGAGAGGTAGCGCTTCAAGGCTCTGGGGACGTCTAGCAGATGGAGCTTACTGTCTCCCCCTACTGCCCCCTCCGGTCGGAGAGTCAGGAGAGAGATGGACTGGTTGACGTGGAAAGGGGAGATCACCTTAGGCAAAAAGGAAGGAACCGTCCTAAGTACTACCTTATCCCTGAGGAAGGACAGAAAGGGAGGCCGAGAAGACAGGGCTTGTAGTTCGGAGACTCGTCTGGCTGAGCAAATGGCCACCAGGAACACCGTCTTCAGCGTCAGATCCTTCAAGGAGGCCTTCTTCAAAGGCTCAAACGGACCCGTGGCTAGGGAATTCAGAACTAGGTTAAGGTCCCAAGGGGGTATGACCGATCTTCGTTGTGGTCGGAGCCGCTTGACCGCTTTCAAGAACCTTGCAACGTTCGCGTTTGTTCCCAAGGCTTTTCCGCCCACCTTGCCCCTATAGCACGCGATGGCCGCCAGTTGTACTCTCAGGGAGCTGTGAGCTAAACCCTTGTCGAGGCCCGCTTGCAAGAACTCCAGCACCTCCGGGACCGAGGCCGACAGGGGATTCTTCCGGCGTTCAGTACACCATGCTTCAAAGATACGCCAGACTCTTACGTAGGAAAGACAGGTGGAGCGCTTCCTCGCGCTCAACATGGTCGCGATTACTGCCGGTGAGGAGCCGCACCCTTTCAATAGCCATGCCGTAAGCGAGAATCGATCCACGTGTGGCATCTGAACCGGTCCTTGCTTGAGTAGGTCCTTCCTGACCGGAAGGTGCCATGGTCGGTCGACGATCATCCTTACCAGATCCACATACCAAGGACGGCGAGGCCAATCCGGGGCAATAAGGACTACTAGACCCCGGTGAGCTTCCACCCGCTGGAGGACCTTCCCGATTAGAGCCCAAGGGGGGAAGACAAAGGAGCCCTTCCCATGGGCCACCTTTGAGACAGGGCGTCCAGGCCCTCGGACATCCTTTCCTTTCTCCTGCTGAAGAATCGGCTTGCTTTGGCGGATGTGAACCGTGCCATGAGGTCCATTACTGGGGGACCCCACCGGGCCACTATCTGGTCGAAGACCTCTTGATGCAGTTCCCACTCGCCGTGATCTATCTTGTACCTGCTGAGGTAATCGGCCATGATGTTGTCCGTACCTGCCACGTGCTGTGCTGAGAGCGCCTCCAGGTGGACTTCCGCCCACTTGAACAGGGAGTCCGCCTCCTTTTCCAATGCCGGACTGCTGGTGCCCCCCTGGTGATTGAGGTATGCCACGGCGGTGACATTGTCGGAGAGGACGCGAATCGCTTTCCCTCGCACTGAAGGCTGAAGAGCCCTGAGCGCCCGCGTGACCGCTCTCAATTCCAGGCGGTTGATAGGCCAAAGGGATTCTACTGCCGACCATTGCCCCTGGACAAACTGGTCCTCGAAATGAGCCCCCCAGCCTGCCAGGCTGGCGTCTGTCGTCAAGAGTACCCACTGAGGAGGTTCTAGGGGCATTCCGCGACTCAAGTTCCTTGGGCACCTCCACCAGAGAAGAGAGTGTCTGGTCCGAGGAGCACAGGGGAGCAGTCGAGACAAGGGGTGCTGTTGCGGAGACCACCGCCACAATAGAGACCGCTGTAAGGGGCGCATGTGAGCTCTGGCCCACGGAACGACTTCTATTGCCGCCGCCATGGTACCCAACAATTGCAGGTAATGCCTCGCTGAAGGAAGCCGTCTGACCATGAACTGTGAGACTAGAGTTCTCAGGTCCTTTAGCCTTGAGCTGGACAGGAAGACCCTGCCCTTGCCTGTGTGGAAACTTGCTCCGAGATATTCGATCTCCTGTGATGGAACCAAACTGCTCTTTGCTCGATTGATGACCCATCCTAGTTCTTCCAGAACTTGAACTACTTCGGCTGTTGCTTGGCGACTTTCCTCCTCTGACTTTGCCCGGATCAGCCAGTCGTCCAGATAGGGGTGCACTAAGATTCCCTTCTTTCGTAGGGCGGCCGCTACTACCACCATCACCTTGGTAAAGGTTCTGGGCGCTGTTGCTAGCCCGAAGGGTAGCGCCTGAAATTGAAAATGACCTCGAGGTACCGCGAATCTGAGGAACTGCTGATGGGCCCTTCTGACCGGGATATGTAAGTACGCTTCTGTCAGATCCAGCGATGTTAGGAACTCTCCGGCCCTCACGGCCGCTATCACTGACCTTAGGGTCTCCATCCGGAAGTGAGGTATCTTGAGGCAGCGGTTGACCTGTTTTAGGTCGAGGATCGGGCGAAAGGATCCCTCCTTTTTTGGGACGACGAAGTAAATCGAGTACCGACCCGTACCGCATTGGTCTGGGGGCACCGGGACTGCGGCCCCGAGAGCTAAGAGGCGGGAAAGTGTCGACTCCACGGCTTCTCTTTTTGCTGCGGAGCCGCAGGGAGACTGAACAAAAGCTGGGAGTATTTGCTTTGCAAATTCGAGGGAGTATCCTTCTCGAATCACTTCCAGCACCCATTGATCGGACGTGACTCGGGACCAGGCGGGAAGAAACTGCCTCAGGCGACCGCCTACCGGCAATCCGTCCTCCCGGACCCCCTGTATCTCATTGTTGCTTTCTGGGACCCGAGGAGAAGGAGGAGGAAGAGGATGAGAAACCTCTGCCCCGAAACCCTCTGGCACCTTGACCCCTAGCGTTAAAACGACCCCTGAGGAAAGGGTTAGGTCTGTTCGAGCGGAACCTCCGGGGTTCTCTGGATTGGTTCCGAGAAGGGGCAGAAGATCGTGTTTACTTGATCCTGTCCTCCGGAAGTCTGCCGCCCTTGGACTCGCCCAGGTCCTTTACCAACTTGTCCAAGTCTTCTCCGAACAAAAGTTTCCCTTTAAAGGGGAGGCGACTCAGGCGAGCTTTGGAGGAGGCATCCGCGGCCCAATTCCGGAGCCACAAGTAGCGTCTGGCTGCCACCACCGAGGCCATGTTCTTTGCTAAGCTCCGGATGAGGTCATACTGGCTATCTGCCAAGAAGGCCGTACCTGATTCCAACCTTGCCGAGGTGGCTAGGACCCCATCGGAGGAACCCTCCTCCGCCTGGAGTTGCTGAGACCACCTCAAACATGCTCGTGCCACCCATGCTCTCGAAACTGAGGCTTGTAAGGCAAGAGCGCTCACGTCGAAGGCTTGCTTGAGGAGCGTGTCCAATCTTCTGTCCTGGGCATCCTTCAGCGCCGCGCTGCCCTCCACTGGGATGGTGGTTTTCTTCGTTACTGCCGAGACCGCCGCATCCACTCTGGGGGACTTCAGAAGTTCTTTGTCTGCCTCAGGGAGAGGGTAGAGCCGAGACATGGCCCTGACTCCTCTCAACGCTGACTCTGGTTGATCCCACTCCTCCTGAATCATCTGACGTACCACTCTGTGGACAGGGAAGACCTTCTGGGACCTTCTGACGGCCTGAATCAAGGGATCCTCCAAGGCTTCCTCCTCTGCGGGAGTATCCGAGGCTACGTTGAGAGCTTTCAGGGAGTCATTAATTAAAGCGGGCAACTCCTCCCGCCTGAATACTCTGATTATGCGAGAGTGGTCCTCCTCCGGGATCTCCCCTTCCTCCTGCTCCTCCTCTTCCTCCTCCTCCTTTTCCGAGGGCTCCTCCTCTGGCAAGTCCTGGGAAAGTGGAGTGAGGGGCTCTTCAACTGCCAGCCTGGGACGCTTCGAGGAAATCCCCGAGTCCTGGGAGTTAGATCTCATGGGTCTGACCAGTTTGCCTTCAGACGAAGGACCCGCTTCCCCTGGGCCAAGACCCCTCTTACGCAGGCAATAGGCCTGGTGCAGCAGGAGAATGAAATCAGGGGAGAAGAAGTCCCCTGCTCCCCCTTCTCCTGCCGGCAGGGAGGAGGAAGGAGCTGGGGGAAGGAGGGTCTCTGAGTGCGAGGGAGGGGACAGCTGAGGCGCTGCTTCTCCCTCTAAGGGATCAGAAGACCCCTGCGAGGCCTGGGACATGGCCAGGCTGATTTCCTGTTCCACAGAGGAAGCGACAGCGGCACAGCCCCTGCAGACCCCTGCCTCAGATGCAGTGCCCCTTCTAGTGCCACAAGAGGGACACCTCGGTTTGCCCGTCATGTTCTTGGAAGAGATCTCCTAGTTGCCTCCCCCAACAAAAAGATACTGTTCCCCCTCAGACTAAACAAAATCAATAAACAAGATTAAATCCAATTAAATTACATTAAAATAAATAAATTAAAATAAATTAACTAAACTAAATTAGGCTAATAACCGGCCCCCCCCCCCTTTACAATATTAGACCCAGAAGTTCTCCGGGGCTGGGGGGGCTATGTTGCAATATTTCCCCCTCAATATCTCATTAAACGCCAAGAAAAGCTGTAGCAGGAAAACTTCTATAAATTTGCTAACAGCTTAAGCTGTATACTTGCGGTTCAGGAGCTCTTCAGTTCCAGGCCCGAGACCGCCGTTCTCCTTAGGGGCTCAACACGTGCTAGGCCGCAGCCACGTGGAGCCCTAGATGAATCGCCTGCAAACGCTGGCCTCTGCTGTCCCCCGCGCTCCGGCGGTAAGGGGGAGAGAGGAAACTGAAGCCCGAACAATTTCGGAGCTCACGCTGCCCGCCGCGCTTCTCTTCCGCCGCTGAAACAGCGCGTCGCCGTAAGAAGAGAAGGGGGGCTGAAGAGGATACGGCTCTCCCCGCGTGTACGGCGCGTCCTCCAGCGCTCAGCCGCCAGCTGGGCTTCGGCGCGAGGACGGGCTGGATCTGAGGCAGGCAGACCGGAGAATAGGCAGCACGGGCAGTGAGAGGAGCTCTGGACTTTCCTCCTCGCTGCTGCCCGATCCGCAGAGAATCAGTTTCAGTACGCTGCGGGGAGGGAGGGAGGGAGGGAGGGAGGGGGGGGGGAAAGGAGTACTCCGGAGAGAATCAAATAGGATACCAAAGATCCTGTAAATCAAATGAATTAAATAAATCAAATCCAACTAAAATTAAATTCAATAAATTAAATAAAAAGGAATTTAAGAGGAAAGAAGGACTCCAGTAAGCCCTAGGCTTACGGGACCCTCCAGCTGCTTGGAGGCTGAGTATACTGGAGTTGGTGGGTGGCACCAGTGGTATATATACCGCTCCACCCCAAAAAGGTTGGGCTCAGCCTCCAAGCTGCTGGAAGGGTTGCGTAACCCTGAAGTAAGGGACTGGACTGGAGTAACGATAAGGAACTTCTGCTGAAAGAAATTAACTGTAGTTATAAAAGATTAATCAGAAACCTATGGTTACTGTGTTCATTCAGCCTGGCTAGAGTTTGGATTCTTCAGAGCAGGGTGAGATTTCCCCTGCTTGGGAACATCCGAATGATGGGCAGGTGAAGAGGAAAACCTCTTTATTTTAGGGAAAGAAGGTCTGGTAGGGCATTTTCTACCTGCTGAAGAAGGAGAGGGCTTAGGATGGCCCTCAGATACAGGAAAGTCAGTGGAGCAATGAGCAACCTGACGTAAGAACTCCTTATTGAAGAGATTTTCTCCAGTACAAGGAATATTACCCAGTCTTTGTTGTGCCCATCTATTCAAGTCTGATGCTTGGAGCCAGGCTTTACGACGTGCTCCTATGGCTATAGCAGACGTTTTGCTAACAGACTCAAAAGAGTCTAGGGAAGCACGAGAAAGAAACCAAGAGATATTTGGGCTATGAGTAAGAAGTAAGGAATAGTCTACAGCCTTGGGCTCTGATAGAAAAGGAGTCAAAAGAGATAATTTCTTTGTGACCTCCTGAAGGGATAGACTCATATAGAAAATATATGAGAGAATCCTTTTTGCCAGCATAGATGTTTGGAAGGTTTGACGTCCAAAGGCATCCAGTAATCTAGATGCACGCCCTGGCGGGAAAGAAGAATGTTTTTTCTTGCTTTTTACCTTCCTCATTGCTGATTCCACTACAATGGAATGATGAGGAAGTTGAGGCTTTTGAAATCCTGGAGAGGAGGGTACCTGATACAGAAAATCGGTTGCTGTAGGAGGTGAAGAAACCTTTAAAGGTTTTTCCCATACCTTCAGAAGAAGATTCTGCAAAGAGTGATGCAAAGGAAGCATTACATTTTCCTATCTTGCAGAAAAACCCTGAGAAGACTCATAGCCAGGGATAGGAATATTAAGGAAGGTTGACATGTCAAGGAGAAACTTCTGAAAAGAAGGATCTCCGATGGGAACCATCCCTGGACAGGTTAAACCTGAAAAGGAAGCCTGGGGACCGGAGGATATACCTGTCCGGTACAGAACAGGATTTGCAATGGATGGATACTGGAACTGGCAATTATGAGTTGTCAGGAGTGCATCATCCATGCCCGGAATCGACTCTAAACTAGGCATAGAGAGGAGCGATCCAGGTGACAAAAGCATGGAAGGAGCTGGTTCTGATGATGCTGTAGGTACCGGCATCGATACCGATACCGGCAGCGAAGGCGCCGAAGCAGATATCGGAGACAGCTCAAGCGGTACCGAGGTAAGTAAAACTCCTTGGTGATTATCCTCGGTACCGTGTATGCAGAATCGGTAAACATCGGTTCCGAGACGCGTCGGTACCCAGTCATCTAGACTAGAGACCGATTCAAGACTCGGCATCGAAGGGAGCGAGTCTATCGATGCATGTCTAGAGGGTACCGACATCGGTGGTGGTATCGGCGATGTTGCCGATACAGGAAAGTCGGTCCGGGTCGTATCGATCGGTCCCGAAGGTACCGAGAACGCCCGATGACGATTCCTGGTGAAGAGTGGATCACTCAACACCGATGCCGGGGTATCGGTACCGCTCGAAGCAGATGCCACCACCGAGCATGGCTCAGGTATGTTCTGTGAGGGGTGAGCCCCAGGAACAACCTGAAACCCCTGAAATGCTTTGGAGCTCGAAGACTCCCGCCGGGGTTTTAATGCCAATGGGGTCTTGAGAGCAAGGCCGGAGCCGTCATCATGCTTGGCATGAGACCTACCACTCAAGAATTGGCTAGTCTTAACAGACTGTTTGTGGGTTACCTGATCCTGTAGAGAAGAAAAACCGGTGCCCGCACTTCGGGAGGGAAAACGGTATCGAGGGAAACTCGAAAGAGGGAAGTTCTTCTCCCAGTTTTGCAGCCTGAGTGTTCAGGGGAAAAAGGGTCAGGACCCAAACAGTTTAGACACCAGGAATTGGAGTCTAAAAAGAAAACCGTGCTTCCACAGTGAAGGCACTTCTTAGGAGACGAAGGCTCCATGGTGGAGAGGCCTTGTAGGCCCAAAAAATTTAAAGACAGAAACTGAGGGAAAATCTCCCTGAGTTTAAGAAAAAGAAAAGAAAAATCCACCGGCGGTACGGGTGGCGGCGGGAAAAACAGCCGCGACCACAAGAAAACAAGAAATAAAGAATTTGAAGAAAAAAGTTTCTGCGGCGACAGGAGGACGTCCTGCCGGCTCCGCGGAAAAACGAAAACTGAAGACAGGCAGTGGAGAAGGCGGGAAAGCAGTGCGCAGGCGCGAGGGATGCACCCAAAAGCTTTCTGTTTGGATGCTGGGAAGCATTCCCGTGCAGGCTCCGTCGGTACCGATGTACCCATATGTGAAGACTCATTCCTGCTTGTTCCTGGAGATCATCCTTCTCCTCAGAGTGAGATCCATTTACTTATACTCTTTGTCGCCTCCCACCCAACCAATTTCTAACCCAAGCAGTAACTTTAGGGTCCATCCCTAGGGTGCTTAGTTTGTTTATAAGTCGCCTGTAAGGAACAGTGTCAAAGGCTTTACTGAAATCCAAATACACCACATCTAGGGCTCTCCCTCGGTCCAACTCCCTGGTCACCCAGTCAAAGAAATCAATCAGATTTGTCTGACAAGACCTGCCTCTGGTGAATCCATGCTGCCTCGGATCCTGTAATCCGCTGGACTCCAGAAACCTCACTATTTTCTCTTTCAGCAGCGTTTCCAATAATTTACTCACCACCGAAGTTAAACTAACCAGCCTGTAGTTTTCAACCACATCCTTACTTCCGCTTTTGTATAAAGGCACCACATGAGCCTCTCTCCCGTCCTTTGGCACCACTCCCGACTCCAACGAGGCTTTGAAAAGGTCAGTCAGTGGAGCTGCTAGAACGTCCCCAAGTTCCCTCAGTATTCTTGGGTGTATCCCATCCGGTCCAATCGCTTTGTCTACTTTAAGTTGAGATAGTTTCTCACGAACACAGTCTTTTGAAAATTGTTCAAGATGTCCTTTGCTTCTGTTCCTATTTGTGGGTGTTTTCTGAGGTCCTGCTCCTGGTTCTTCATCTGTGAACACAGAACAAAAATATTTGTTAAGCAATTCCGCTTTATCCTTATCAGCTTCTACATATTCCTCCCCTGCACCCTTGAGTCTGACAATACCACTCTTGCCCTTCCTCTTCTCACTAATATATCTGAAAAATGTCTTATCCCCCCATTTTATTGCATTGGCTATTTCCTCCTCCTTTTGAATCTTTGCCTTCTTGACTATTTTGCTAGCTTCTCTAAGTTTTTCCAAATGCAGATGCCTGTCTTCCTCTCTCTGTGATCTCTTGTATTTCATGAAGGCCTCCCTCTTTTTCTTCACTTTTTCAGCTACTTCTTTCGAAAACCATAGCGGTCTCCTTTTCCTTTCACCTTTATTTACCATTTTAACAAAAAGGTTGGTTGCCCTTAAAATATACCCTTTCAGTTTTTCCCACTGTTTTTCTACATCCCTCAGCTGTTCCCATCCAACTAACGACTCCCTGAGGTATTGGCCCATCTTCGCAAAGTTAGTCTTCCTAAAGTCTAAGATCCTCGCCTTTGAATAGATTCTAACAGCCCTAGTCCTAATACTGAACCACACCATCTCGTGATCACTGGATGCAAAATGATCTCCCACTACAACATCAGAAACACTTTCACCATTGGTAAGCACCAAGTCCAGTATGGCCCCTTCACGTGTGGGGTCTGTTACCAATTGCCTGAATAGTTCTCCCTGTAGAGAATCCAGGATCTCCTTACTTCTAGATGATAATGCAGCAGGAATGTGCCAATCAACATCTGGCATATTGAAATCTCCTATCAGTAGTACTTCCCCTTTCCTAGCAATGCTGCACATGTCTTCAATTAACTCTCTGTCCACCTCTTGCTCTTGTGAGGGAGGTCTGTATATCACACCAATGTAAATAGATTTTTCTTTCCCTCTTTCTAGTTTAACCCACAATGCCTCCCCTCTCCCTTTTAAGCTCTGTAATTCCAAAGCTTTAATAGTAGTTTTTACATATAGTGCCACTCCTCCTCCCCTACTTCCTACCCTGTCCTTTCTGAATAAAGTAATGCCAGGTATAGATACATCCCAATCATGGTTTTCTGTGAACCATGTTTCTGTAACTGCTACTAAATCCAAGTCAGCCACTTCCACCAAAGCTTCAACATCAGGGATCTTATTTCCCATGCTACGGGCATTTATACACACTGCTTTCCATATGTTACCCTTTTCCATAAAGTTATTTAATGTATCACCTACTTGGGGGCTTTCACTTACCTGGGGGCTTTCTTCACCCATCCCCAACGAATCTAGTTTAAAGCCCTCTTCAGTAGATTAGCCAGTCTACTACTGAAGACGCATTGACTTTTCTTGGACAGATGGATGCCATCTCTGCTCTGCAACCCTTGGAACATCATCCCATGGTCTAGGAAACCAAAATGCTCTCGATGACACCACGCAACCATGCATTCATCTCCAGGATGCGAGCCTCTCTGCCTTGGCCTTTACCATCAACAGGGAGGATTGAAGAGAACACCACCTGTGCACCTAACTACTTCACCCTCTGTCCAAGAGCCATGAAGTCACTTTTGATACATTCTGAGGTATACCTGGCAGTATCATTTGTTCCAACATGGATTAGCAACATTGGGTAATAGTCAGTGGGCTTGATGAGTCTCGGCAAACTCTCCGTAACATCTTGGATTTTGGCACCAGGCAGACAGCATACCTCTCTGGACATCAAGTCTGGTCGGCAGGTGGACGCCTCAGTACCCCTCAGAAGAGTCTCCAACCACCACTACCCTTCGTTTCCTTGTGGTTACCGATTCTGCAACTTTGGGGTACTTGAGCTCTGGTTCTTCCCTTTCCAGGGATGCTTTCACCTCCTCCACTTCCAGGGCTGCATAATGGTTCTTCAATTCAAGGGCTGGAGAAGTTGGATTGGTGATTTTGCAGGCCCTGGTGACTTGTGTCCAACCATCGACATTCTGTTGGCACCCATCTTCTCCTCTGCTGGAGAGCATGGTTGCTGCAAGAAGCATCTCATCAATGTACTTCTCACTGTCTTGAATGCTCCTCAGCCTCGCCACCTCCTCTCTGAGTTCCTCCACTTGTTTCCTCAGAGCTTCAGCATGCAGGCACCCAGCACATGGAACCGGTCCTTCAACTGGCATTAGGACCTCTGTCTGGACCGAGGCAGAAGCTGTAACGGGGGCAACAGCTTTAGCGATACGATGTTTCCCAGCCATTGTTCTGTTCGTGGAGCGTAGGTATCTGTTAAAGCAAAAGAGAGAGATCTACCAAGTACCAGCCGGTTTCCCAGCTGTCCTTTCAGAGAAAAAGCAGTTAAATCTCCTTAATTATATTCAAAATGTGCTGGTCCAATTCTCTGTGCTTTGTCAAATGGGGAGGTGCCCCTATAAAGCAAGACTACTCGCTAGGGGTGGGTGGGAGTTGGGGTGGGTAAGGAGGGAACTAACACCTGATTAGGTGTTAGCAGTTCCCAAAGCTGAGGAGGTTACTGGAGTTCAACCACCTTCTGTGCTCAAGGAAAGTCCCACTAAAGCACCAAAAAAAGTAACCTTGCTTTAAAAATGTACAAAAAAACCCTTTTAAGAGCTCCCAGTCAGAGAGCTAACAACTTAATATAATAAAACAAACCCTTAAATCCTTACTGTTGGTTGATCTGGAGAGCTTCTGTAGAAGTCTCTTCTCATAAGGCTTCTGACGCAGGCTCCAAAATCATTTTAGTCGCCTTCCTCTGAACAGTTTCCATTCTTTTTACATCCTTTGCAAAATATGGTCTCCAAAACTGAACACAGTATTCCAAGTGAGGCCTCACCAGAGACTTATACAGTGGCACTATACCCCTTCCTTTCTGCTGGTAATTCCCCTTTGAATGCAGCCCAACATCCTCCTGGCTTTTGCCACCGCCTTGTCGCACTGTTTTGCCACCTTGAGATCTACACAGAAATAATCACACCGAGGTCTTTCTCCTTCTCCATGCACACCAACCTCTCGGCCCCTATTGTGTACATTTCCCTTTGATTGCTGCTTCCCAAGTGCATGACACTGCACTTCTTTGCATTAAATCTTAATTGCCAAGCATTAGACCATTCTTCCAGCTTTTGTAGATCTTTCCTCATGTTAAGAACTCGCTCGGGGGAATCCACTCTGTTGCAAATTTTCATGTCATCTGCAAAAAGACAGACCTTTCCATTCAGTCCTTCAGCAATATCACTCACAAATACATTGAACAGTGCCGGGCCAGGACCGAACCCTGAGGCACCCGGCTAATCACCTTCCTTTCATCCGAGTGAGCTCCATTTACCATCACCGTCTGTTGTCTGTCAGTCAACCAATTTCTGATCCAGCTTACCACCTTGGGACCCATCCTCAAACTACTGGGTTTATTGATAAGCCTCCTATGAGGGACAGTATCAAAGGCTTTGCTGAAATCCAGGTAGATGACATCCATCGCATGTCCATGATCCAGTTCTCTGATCACCCAGTCAAAGAACTCAATCAGATTTGTTTGGCAGGATCGTCCCTCGGTAAAACCATGTTGCCTTGGATCTTCTAACCCACTGGTTTTGAGAAAGTTCACTATTCGCTCTTTCAGGAGTGCCTCCATTACTTTTCCCACCACCGAGGTAAGGCTCACGGGCCTGTAGTTTGACACTTCTTCCCTGTCACCACTTTTGTGTAGAGGTATGATCAGCCATTCTCCAGTCCCGAAGAACCTCTCCTGTTTCCAAGGATCTGTTGAAAACATCATTTAACCGCCCTACAAGAACTTCTCTGAGCTCTTTCAGCATCCTGGGATGTATCCCATCCGGTCCCATGGCCTTATCCACTTTCAGTTTTGAAAGTTGTTCTAACACCTCATCTTCTCTGAATGGTGTGGTATCTAATTCACTCCCATTTTTATATTTGGGAGTCACAGGTGGTCCTTCTCCAGGATTTTCTTTAGTAAAAACAGAGCAGAAGTATTTGTTTAGTAATTTTGCTTTATCAATGTCATTTTCCACGAGTCCTTTCCAGCACTTGAGTCCTGCAATTCCACCTCTGATCTTCTTCCTTTCCCGAATATACCTGAAGAAAGTTTTGTCACCGCACTTAACATCTTTAGCCACCTTTTCCTCTGCCTGTGATTTTGCTATCCTTATTTCTCTTTTTGTCTCCTTGAGTTTGATCCTGTATTCATTTCTGTGTTCCTCTGTTTGCAAACTTTCAAATTTTGCGAAAGCTGTGTTTTTTGCCCTTATTTGAGCAGCCACTTCTTTGGAAAACCAAATAGGTTTCCTTCTCTTCTTGTTTTTATTTACTTTTCTTACATATTTATCTGTTGCCCCTTTTAGTTTAGCCCATTGCAATTCCACTTCCTTTATCCCTTTCCACCCTGTCAGCTCCTCGTTTAGGTACTTGGCCATTTTATTGAAGTCAGTGTTTTTGAAGTTTAGGACTTTGAGCTTGCTATGATTGGACTGCACCTTGGCTTTTTATCTCAAACCACACTGTGTGATGATCATTGTTGCTCACAGGGGCACCCACCCAGACATTCGACACGCTATCACCGTTGGTGAGCACCAAATCCAGCGTTGAACTTCCCCTGGTTGATTCCATCACCATTTGTTTAAGTAACGGATCTTGGATAGTGTCCACAATTTTTTTGCTTCTTTCCAAATTTGCAGATGGAGTAATCCAATCCACATCGGGTAGATTAAAGTCACCCAATATGATCGCTTCCCCCTTTGTTGCTATCTTGGCAATATCTATAATCAATTCGTTATCTCTCTCTTCAATTTGAGTCGGAGGTCTGTAGACTATATAGTATGGATGACAGTGCCGTCTACTCTTTCCAACACGATCCAGAGCGCTTCTTCTTTTCCCCATGCCCCCTGCATTTCAGTAGCTTAATATTGCTTTTGACATACAAGGCTACTCCTCCCCCTTTTCCATTTTCTCTCTCTCTTCTGACTAGATTATAGCCAGGTATGGCTATATCCCAATCATGTGATTCATTAAACCATGTTTCTGTAATGGCCACAATGTCTAAGTCCTTTTCCACCATTAGGGCTTCCAAGTCCGTAACTTTGTTGGCTAAGCTTCGAGCATTTGTGCTCATTGCTTTCCAGCATTTAACTGGCTTTTGTGTATTTTGCATTGATTTTGTTCTACCCACTTCTTCCCAGTTGCTTTTGATGCGTGGTTTAAAAGTGTGGTTGTTTCTGTTGTTATTCTGCTTTTGCAGGGAGTGACGTCCAGAACTTGACCTTCCCCATCCGTCACCCCCTTCTTCTAGTTTAAATGCAAATAGACATACTGCCTGAATTTTTCACGTAGGATTCAATGTGCTATATACAGGAGGTGGTGCAGGTTGACTAGGGAGGGGTGGGAAGGGGGAGGTAGGAGCAGGGCATGAAGGGGGCAGGGGAGAGCAAAGGCAGGAACAATTAGGATGCATAGTGTTGGGGTCGTTGGTCAGGTCATGTGATGTCACCATAATGTTCTATGTAGAGCGTGGTTTTGAGCAACTTCCTGAAGACTTTAATGTCCACAGTTGACCTTAGACAGTTTGGGAGGGAGTTCAATAGCGCGGGAGCAGCCGGGGATATTGCTCTCCTTGAAGTAGTTTGCCTCACTTTGGTGAAGGCTCTAGGGATTGTGATGGTGTGTGTGGTGCCTCTCCTCCTAGGTCTGGTGCTTAAGTCAGGGCTAATAAGGGTCTGCAGACTGTTCGCTGAGAGGTTCTGTATGATTTTAAAGATGTTTAGTAGGGTTTTATATCGGATGCGAGAACTAATTGGTAGCCAATGGATGAAGTTCAGAATGGAGGTGATGTGATCGTGCCTTGCAGAACCAGTTATGTGTGCAGCATTGTTCTGCGCCAGCTGCAAGGGCCAAAGTGAGTGTTTTGGGAGCCCAAGGTATATGGGGTTGCAGTAGTCTAGAATGGGTGTGATGAGAGCTTGACAAACAGTACGGAAGTGATCCTGGGAGAAAATCGGCTTGAGGGGTCTGATGATTCTCATTTTGAGGTAGGGTTCCTGGTGATTTTGCTGAATTGATATTGGAAGTTCAGATCTTTGTTGAGGGTAACAAATTAATAGCATTAGATGTCGTCAGTGAAATACCGAAAAATATAACTCCAGTAATACCATAAAGAAAGCAATTGGCTTAATCACAGATGAGATATTGCTGGTTAATCAGAATGCAAAGATCTACTCACTATATAGAATCACTTCCACTATCACCTGCACCAATAAATCCAACTGGCTGCCAGATCCCCTGTGCTTTGTTTTATTTATGCTCCTACCTCATTTGGGACAATGGAAACATGTCAATGGAAAAAAGAATTGTGACAAGAAAATGGTCTCCTATTCAGCATTTATAGTACAGCAGGAGACCATTATGCTGTTGCGTTATTCTATTCCACTGAAGTTAGCTCTTAATTAAATACAAACAGTGGCAGTGCCAGCAAACAATGAGAGCTCAAATTGTGCTCACTTGAACAGCATGCATTAAGCATTAGGAACCGTTTTAACATCTCTAGGGTTTTCTAATGATATAGTCAGTTGGGAGAAGCAGCCCAAATGTTCTATGAAAGCCATCATAGACTATAGATGGCTTAGAGAGCTTGCTCTATTTACCAAGAATGTGCAAAACTGGTAGACCTGATTCTAAGCCAACCCATGGTTATTGCTACTGCAAAAGAGACTTATTTATTTAGTCTTTTATACCGCATTTCCAAGGATCAATGCGATTTACAGGGAACAAAACTGAACATTACAGTTAACAGTAACAGTTTAAAGTATAACATAGAACATTAAACAGTATATTTAACACAGAGAAGGATTTCCCAGAATCATTAACAGTTTAAAATTTAAAGTATAACATATAACAGTATTTATAAACACAGAACAGTAACTACATACAGGTAGAGGGTTGCCTACATTGTGGGGCGACTGATCAGAATGAGGGTTAATACATTAGCATTAAGGGGTGCATAGGTAAGAGGGGATTATATTATCCCATCAAAATGTTCCTTGAAAAAGTGTGTTTTACGCAGTTTCCGGAAGGTTGAGAGGTCATGGGTATCTCTGATATGTGGTGGAAGTGCATTCCATAGGCGTGGGACATGCAGGGAGAATGCCCTAGAGGAAGTCAATTGGTTACACTTGGTTACTTCCTGAGGCAGGTTTAGAAGGCTTGATGTGTTGCTTCTCCTTAGGCAGTTTTCTGGGGGTTTTGATATGATAGAGTGTAAACAATTAGAGGATAGTTGGTGGATAACTTTGAATGTTATCATGAGTGTTTTATAGTTGATGTCACTAAGGACAGGCGTGGATGTGGCTAGTTCGAGGCGAGTGTGTTAGAATACGCGCAGCTGTATGTTGAGCAACATGCAGCTTCAGCAAGCTAAAGTGGGTGTAGGGAGTTCTTTGTGAGACCTTGCAGAAGTCAAAGTGCTGTAGTATCATTGCCTGGTAGACTGTACGGAAATCGTGGGGCTCAAGGAGAGGTCATAAGTGGTGGAGCGATTGTAGATTGCTGTAAATGCATTGTATTACTTTGTTTATATGTGGCTGTAGTGCGAGATGCTAGTCAATTGTGACTCCTAGTTATATTGCCATGGATTTAACCTCTAAATGGAAATTACACTTACCTGGTAATTGATGTTCCTTGAGGGAGTACAGTTCAGTCCTCCACCACTGGGTAGTGCACCTCCTCCTGCAACATGGAGACTGGACAAGTCAAACTTGTGACATCACCGGGTATATCCTGCTGGTCTTCTCCCATGATCCCCCAGTGACCTACTGTAAAAGCAGACTCAAAGGAGCAAACAAACAACCAGTTAAAGTACTAAATACAAAGCTATGCTCAAACTTCAACTTTAAAATCACAGGGCCCCAAAAAGAAAGGCCGAAAACACCCTCCTCCGTGCCCCTGTCCCCCTGCGCACCAAACAGCGGAAGACAGAGAGCTAGAAGGAAGGAGAACCAAGGAAGAGTATTGGCAGAAAAGGTTGCTCTCGCGATTACCTGTCAATCAGAGCCCGTTGCCGACTCTAGGATCCGAAAGCATACTCGGAACTGACGCCTCGCGTCTGAAACATCCATCCCCGGGCGGGAATGAGGACTGAACTGTAGTCCCTCAAGGAACATCAATTACCAGGTAAGTGTAATTTCCATTTCCTTATCGGTCCTACAGTTCAGTCCTCCACCACTGGGATGTACCAGAGCAGTAATCATTGGGAGGGACCTATCCAGTCGGCTCGGCCCCTAAACGAACAGAGCAGGCACCGACCCCAGCCCGCTCCTCACGTCAACAGGCGGTAAGCCAACCAGGAAGACACGACCGAGAGCCCACTTGGATCCTCTTCACTGGTGAAAACAGCACAGAACTCTGCCCCAAGCAGCGCTAGTGCTTCAGAAAGACAAACTCGCCATCGCAAACACACTGAACGCCCTAGAAACAGACCTACTGAGAAGGCTACCGGAGCTCCGCCTGAAAAATCCGCTTGAGCTCCCCCTTGGCTCTCGACCCCACCAGGGTGTCAAGTGTTAGCAACCGCTGCTCTCCCGCAGAACCCACCTCCACGGAGGGACAGGCAGCGAAGAGACCTCCCAGAAAGCGACGGAACCTCACCTAAGGTCCAAGGAACGCAGGTTACAAGCAAAGTGTTCTTGCGTAAGTCCCAAACCGACAACTAGACAGGCACAGCCGGATTCCACGAGGGAGAACGGAACCGAGGTCCATCCAGACAGAGGTGGGAAGCAAAATGAGGGAAATGGAAAAACCACCAGCGTCAAACACCCTATTTGTCACACCTCTTAAGGGCTTTATTCTTTGCAACACAAAGTAGCTCTACAGCTATGTCCTAGACCAGTTGGAGTCTTTTTAATTGAGAATGTGGAATGCAGCTAAGCAATGAGTTGCAATAAACCAAGCGTGATCTACCAAGGGCATATAAGAGGGTGTCAAGTGCCCCAGAGTCCAGCGTTGTTTCAGAAGATGTGGAGTCTTACATGGTGTGACAAAAAAGAAAGGAGACTCTGGTAGCCACGCCCACGACGCAATGCCAGTAGGCCAACCGCTTACATCACCTGGATATGCCCTCCGGAATTGGAGGAACCATGCAGAAGTAGCAATCGCCGACGTGATCCATGGGCCCTCTCCAGATCATTGGAACCGCAAAAGACTTTGATGGTCTTTTCCCATCCATCCACAGCCAGAGATCTGCTACACATGTATTGCAGCATATGTGTGGCGCCTAGCTTTTATCCTGATCTTTTATTCTGCAGCCAAAATATAAATTGTAGGCTTTCTGAACCGCCACAGTCATATGCCATTTTTGTGATGTAAAAGTCACATCACCACAACTAGAGCAGAAATTATCTGCATGATTAACACCAGGACGAGGAATCGCCAAATATGCTGTGAGTGACCTATCGGTATAAAATAAATATGTCTTGTCTTTTTTTTTTTTTTTTTTTACTGTCAAGCGAGGCAAATTTAAGTAGTGACTGCATCAACTGGTTTTGGACAGTTATTTCGATTGGTTGCAAGTAAAGGTTATGCAAGCTCACGCAAATGTTGCAGAATACACTGGTAATGGCCCCCACTGACTAATGAAGAGCACATATCTTAGCAACCAGACCCAGTCGGCCATTTTCACTATGACCTCTGAAAGGCATAGAATGGACCGGGCCATGGCCCCGTACCAATGCGTCGTTGCTATCCAGTAGCCTCATATGTCCTCTGCTAAACATCGACCCGTCGCCGCAGACTGACAGGTCGCCATGAGGTCCAATATGGGCTGACTGCATCTGAGCACACGCGGCGCGCACACCGCCTGATGCAATCTCACTCCTCCGGCAAACACTCGGACCCCGCTAAGGACATTCGCCACCACAGTGTCCCCACCGAAACGCAGGCCGCCAAGGCTTCAACCGCGCACGCTGTCCCTTCGCTCGGGCCACCCTGACCACCCGACCGACTCCACCCTGCCGATCGAAATAGGCCACCATCCCGGAGATCTCAGACAGCACCTACAGCGCTCGATCCGCTACCGTGTCCGTGAACGCCTGCCACGGCTGACGTACCGCGTACCGTTCCAGTCAGACGATGGAACACTGGGCGTGCTGCGTACACTAAAACGCCTTGTACCTAAAGGATCCCCAAAATGTAGCTGAGTCTAACCACGCTCCGGCCAAGCTCCCGGAAGAAAGGGACAGAACCTTATAAAAAAGAAGTGGGGACAATTAGGAAGGCTTTCCTGTTTGATTATTCTTTTTTTTTTTTTTTTTGTTTCCTTTTTACAACTCCATAAGGGCCACAAGGCACACAACCGAACAGGGCATTGTCCAGAGAACGCATGGCCCCTCCTCCAGGCTGACTCCACAGCCTAAACCGGCAGTCACCTTGGCTGATGCCGAGCAGCGCGGAAGCCAACTTGTAAGCCCAGCATATGAAGTATGCCTACTAGTACAGCATTCCACAATGGAGGGACATGTAACCGGACGGCTTTGAATATGAACCTACAGATATCCCGCGCTTGCTCCAAGACAAGCACTGTGCAGCCTACTGGTCTTCTCGGAGCACCGCCACGACCCGAAGACCTAAACCGGCCAGCAAAAGACGACGTACGCTGGGCCCGAAGGAACCTGGTTGAACGGATCCCAGCACTCCCTTTATCATTAGGATCGGAGCCTCCCCCCCAAGGACTCAGCCCTGGCTGGAACCGGCTGAGCATAACTCCAGGCCCTGCGGCGAGCCCCCACGAAGAAGTGGGACGCAACGATGCCTTGAGGAAAGGGAAGGCCCAATGGGTGAAGCAAGTTGCTAGCCGACCAAGGGAGTAAACCCCACACGCGCACCTCAACGGAAGGTCGGAAGAACCGAGGATTCTGGTCCCACAGGTGCGTCTGCTAGCCTTTAACAACATACACCTCCGCAGGTACAAAAAACTTAAAATTGTGAGCACCTTCAGGGGTAAGGGGAATAGATGACAGCCTCCGACTGTTGACCACCTTGTCTTGCACAACAGACAGCAGCACCCCACCAAACAAATGATTGGGAATATATGACCTCAGAACCCCAAGACAGAGGTAAAACAGTAGAACGTGCAGTGGACGTGAATTTCCAGATCTGCCAGCCCCCCTGCCCACATTGAGAAGAGGCAGAGAAGAACTGGAGCGGCGGATCTGGAGGGGTGCCTCCTGGACAGCCGGGCCATCGAAGGGAAAGCTGATGACTGAGGCCCAAACTCCTCAGGATGGCCCCGTCTTGCATTGGCAACCCCATGCAACACCATGACAACCCCGCTCACGATATCCCAAGCGATCTGTGTCATTGCTGCAACAATCACCTGAGCATGAGATCACAGACGGAACACGGACATGCAGACGCACTCAAGGAGAGTGCACCTAAGAAGTATGAGCCTATCCAACATCCAGCACCACATGTCCAGGTGTCCCACTCCTGTCACCCAAAACACAGGACGCTTGAACCTAGGTGACCGTCATGGAGGCCTGACTGCCGCTATCAACCCTTCCAAGACCCTAGAACACTAAGCCGCGGACTGTGCCATCCAGCAACACTTCTCACGATCCCCAGCAAGGGCCTTTCCCCAGATGGCCCAGATGGGCAGTGTTCCCGCCAAATGGGCAAGCTGCGCTCCGATAACATAGTGCAGAAAACCAAATCAAAGTGTCTTAACCTAGCTAATTTTTGTCTAATAGTGATCATTCATAATATCAGCCAGGCTCAATCATAACATTAGTATTAATGACCTCTAAAGATTGAAGAGTTACTAATGTAACACTAATTGGTTTTTGTTTTTGTTTTTTTTAAAGAGCTTCAAAGGCGATCTTGGAAACTACAGACCAATGAATCTTAGTTCAGTGCCAGTTAAATGATAGAACTTGTTCTGAAAAGCAGCACCAAGCTGTCTTTTCAAAGGGTTAATAAACATGTGAGTAAGCCAAATGATATGTATCTGGATGTTTTAGAAGGTACTTGACAAAGCCCCTTATGAACTTCTCCTGAGGAAGGAGATGATGTGCTATTATAGAATGGGAAATGGATCAAAAACAGGAACACAATAGGACTAAATGGCCAGTTTTTCTCACAGGAGACCCGTAAATAGTGGAATGTCTCGGGATCTGCACTGGAACTGGCATCTGGTAACATCTACTGCACTGAAATGATCTGGAAAAGAGATCTGCAAGCATGGCGATCAAATTTGCAGATGGCATAACGACATTTAGAGGCTGTCTGCACAATTTCCAAGCGTATAAACATGGAAATAGCATCCTTATGTAAATGACAATTTCAGAAAGGGCTCAATTTGTAGGTGGTTGTGCCGCCGATGACCCTGAATGGCCAAATCCTAGCACGGAAACCTGCTGCTGACAGACGTCGCTAACTGCCAGAATGCAGACAAAGGTAAAGGCACCCCCCAAGAAGTAAAACCCAAACCAATCACATTGCATTCAAAGAACTATAAACTATCATGAAATTAAAAGGAAATTAAAATTAGAATTAAAATTAAAAGTAACAGCAAAAGGAAGTCCTTGTCTGGGTGTAGCCGCGTGGAACAGCGTCGTCTGCTCAAACGCAGGGCTGCTCCGCTCTCCGCCACGAGGCCTCAGCCCTGCCGAGAAAATGGCACCAATCCGAAGCAGGCCCGTTTGGCGCCAAACACCACAGAGGCGGCAAGAGCTCAGAGCCCCTCCATGCGGACTCGAGAGACTCCCTTGTGGCGTCGGGATGCAGCAGTTACCCCGCTGTAGCTGCGGGGTGAAGAGCTGTCCAGACACGCTGCTGCCTCGCGCCACCAGAAGTAGCAGACGCTGCGAGCCCCGGCCCACCGGCTAAAGAACCTCGAACGGCCTGAGGCTCCCGCCGCGATGGGAATCTGCCGCATGGACACTGCCAAAATGCAGGTGTTCCACAGAGCTCTCCCCCGTACAGTCCTGGGGGAGAGATCATCACCGGGCACAGAGACCGAAGAATCCCAAGCAGAGAGGCTAGCTGGCAGCGTGAACTTTGAAAAGGGACAGAACCCTCCTTTACACTAAGGCAGACTAGGTGAAAATAAAGTAAAAGTAAATGAAATTAAATGAAAATGAAAATGAATTCAATTTACAGGATTACACCTAAAGAAGGGCAAAAGAAATGCAAGGTAAATCAAATCCTGACTAACTGCTCCTAAACTGCTTCTCAAGTGAGCCCAGCACTTAGGCTCACTACGTCCTCATGCTGCATGGAGACTGGACACACTGGGGGATCATGGGAGAAGACCAGCAGGATATACCCGGTGATGTCACAAGTTTGACTTGTCCAGTCTCCATGTTGCAGGAGGAGGTGCACTACCCAGTGGTGGAGGACTGAACTGTAGGACCGATAAGGAAGTTAGATTTTTTGACTTCTAGCACCTTTGTGGGGGGAGAAATGATCGATTTCTAGTGAGGAATAGGACCTCCATTTTCTTGAAGTTTATGTTCAGTTTATGGTCTGTTAGCCAGTGGTCTATTGCATTGAAGCAGCTTGTAATGGTAGTCGTCATTTATGAAGTTAAATGAAGCGCAAATCAAAATGTCATCTACATACAAGTGATAGTAGACGTTGAAGGGGTAAAGACTTTAGTCAAGAGACACTTTGGTTTCTTATTCTTTATTACTTTTTGAATATTTCTATAACGGTTCTTTCACGTTGAAAGTGAAGTGTACAATATGTAGATTAGCGCAATAAACTACTTTAATTCATTCTGTATTGTATTTAGACAAAAGGAGGATGCCAAGATTTCTACAAGACAATGTATGCATACAGATGTTTGAGAAACACTGCATCTACACATATGCACCTTATATGTGGATTTACCAGTATCTGATAAAACACCTAGTTTCATTAGCCATTAATAATTTAATTTTAATTTCAATATTTCTATTCCACCTTTAAAGAATAGTTCAAGAGGGATCACAGGAAGACAAAAGTAGAACAGAAACAGAGAATTACAGGATCATTTTAATCAGTAATACATCAGTACTCTGGCTAAATGTAGTGACCTTAAAAGAGGCGGCGTTATCTATTCCGCCTTTCCAGGGTACTATAAAGCGTAGTGATGTGTAACAAAAGTAAAATGGGAAACAATCATTACAAAACCATTTTAGATGATCTAACTAAAAAACATTAGTGCTCAGGCTTGGAATGGCGACTGACTGGAGACTAGGAATTTGTAGAATAGAAAGGTTTTCAATTACTTTCATAAGGCCATTGTAGTTGGAGCGCTTTGGTAGCAAGAACTAAATCCATGACCCATACATAATATTACACATCAAAATTTCTCACTACTGCTTAATTGTTTCCTCAACCCTACTCCAATTACTAACACTATGTAAGAACTTAGAAATCTACAGTTTTCCCTGCTCCTGATACTATAAGAATTTAGAAGTTCACTTTGTTTTGTTCTGTGTAAAAGTATACAGTTAAATTATCCTATGATAGTTAAGTTACGCTGTAAGCCTCTTTGGCTTTCAGGTAAAGCAGTATATATAAAAAGTTAAATTAAAGCATGAGAAACAGCTACATGTTTAAGTCATGGGAAGTCCATTCAAGTAAAGAGTGGTACAATAGATGAATAATTTGTCCATGATAGCACTGAATACCAAGATGCTAAATTTTCATATTCCTTTTTCTTTCTGTAATAGGGCAACTTTAGCTTATATCATTTATCATACAGGCCCCTTGTCTGCGTTACTATATGCATATGAGAGAAAGGTTGCTATTAACCTAGAGAAGCTTCACTATATGAGATGCTCCCTACTGAAACTGTACTAACGAGAGTGAAGTGCACACAGTGGAGAAAAAATGGCAAAAAAGGAACATGCTGAAGAACCCAAAAGTTTAAATTCTGTTGAATTTCCAAAGGCTGCTTGTTTACCACATTCCACAAAGGCAATAATCCATACACTTTCACCACTTTCACCCTTGACCGGGAACACTGCTGCAGATGTTCCCTCTCCTGAGGTAGCAATAGAGGAGATCCCACCAACAGGCTCAAGAGATCCATGTACCATTGGCCTATGTGGCCAGTCAGGCACCACTAAAATGAAGAAACCAGTATGAGACTGAATTCACACAGAGATTAGCTCTCCAAGGGCCAAGGGGGGAAAACATACAGGAGCCCCTTTTGGCGCCATTCCTGGAGCAGGTCATCCAAGCCCACTGCCTGCGGATTCTTCATGTGGCTGCTAAGGTTTGGCATTCTCCTGAATGGCCATCAAATCGAACATTGACAGGCCCCACACCTCCACATGATGACAAACACACAAGGATTTAGCTTTCACCCACTGGGGTCCATGGTAAATTCCAACTAAAGAAGTCGACCTACACATTGTTGATACCCACTATATGTGCCACCAAGAGAGCCATTATATGAGCCTCTGTCTAACGAGAAAGCTCAACTACCTCTGTGGCCACTTTGCTTGCCACTGCCATGGCACTGTCTGAACAATGACTGCTTTGCCCTTCAGGAGGGACCAAAACCTCTCTAGAGTCAGATGGATCATCCTAGCCTCTTGTCTGTTCATCGACCAGAACCTTCCTGAAGGGACCAGTGACTCAGAACAAACTTACTCAGGCAATGCCCCCCCAACATAGCAAGCCGGCATCTATGGTGACTATCACCAAACCCAGTGCCTCCAAGTTTGGCCACATGTGCCCAGCTAATGTATATAGGGGTTGGAGGGGGGAGATGTATACACAATGGCAGCAGGGGCGGCTCAAGGCAATCTGTTGCCTGAGGTGAAGGATGAGATGGCGCCCCCCGCCCCCCCCCCCCCACAAAGAGGGGTCGGGGCTTTTTCAAAACTCCAATCAGGGACTGAACCAAACCAAAAAGCTGATTAGATTACATGGAAGAAATGCAAGATGTTTGCACACCAAGGAACTAAAAGAGAGCGAGAACCACAGCACAGTTTATAAAACTAAATTATAACTCATTTTTATTTTGTTATAAACTGTGTTATGGTTCTTGGTTTTTCTTTTTTAACATATATTTTGCATCCACAGAACCCCCTTCAACAGTGGGTGCAGAGCAGAACCAGGACATTCACCTACAGAACTCAATATTTATAAAAATAAAAATTTAAAAAAATCTGATTCTGATCATCTCACTAACAAACATTCTCCAGTACCAGGCATATTGTGAACTAAAACAAAACCCTACAACAAAGTCACTGAGTATATATAGAGCAAGTCTGCCATACCATACCAGCACCAACTTCCAAAACTCACATAAGGAGCCAATCCAAAAAAAGCCTTACTGTAAATATTACAGTGGGCCCTGGAACATACATACACGTATCTGAAAAGCTGAACAAGTCAGTCCAGACAGATCTTTATGTACAAACTCCATGTTAACAGAACACCTGGCCTCAGTCACACACTCAGAACACAGACCCTCATCAAGTACAGAAGAAGTAATTAGTCCTTACCTGCTAATTAGTGTTCCTGAAGGAACTTCAGTCCAGTCCCTTAACTCCTGGGTTGCACAACCCTTCCAGCAGCTTGGAGGCTGAGCCCATCATCCTTTTGATGATGGTGGGGTATAAATACCCCTGGCACCACCCACTGGCACCAGTAATCTATTGCAAAAGCAGACTTAAAGGATAGATAATAAAGAACTTATAACCATTTGAAAACTTGCCAAAACTCACACGCACCCTAAACTAGTAAAAACTTTTTTTTTCCAAGATGTAAAGGAAACAAGGAGGAGGTTTCCCTGAGGACGCGAGGGCCCTCCGCACTTTCCAGCTGAACCTCATTTCCCCGGACTGCCACTAGAGGCGGATCCCAAGCACGAGAAAGTGCTCCGTAGCTTTCCTTCGGTCCGCCACCTGAATCTGAGTAAGTCGGGCGGGATCAGGGACTGGACTGAAGTTCCTTCAGGAACACTAATTAGCAGGTAAGGACTAATTACTTCTTCCATATCGTCACTTCAGTCCAGTCCCTTAACTTCTGGGATGTAACAGAGCAGTCTAAATCTGGGAGGGGCTCGTTATTCCGGACCGAAGCACTGCGCTGCCAAACCTTGCATCCGAAGCCCCTTGGAGATCCAACCTGTAATGCTTGGTGAAGGTATGGAGAGACGACCAGGTAGCCGCTCTGCAAATATCTAGTGGCGGCACCAAACTCTTTTCCGCCCAGGACGTTGCCTGCGCTCTAGTTGAATGCGCTCTAAGCACTCCTGGAGCCTGCTTCCCACTGAGGAGGTAAGCCGAGGCAATCGCCTCCCTGATCCACCTCGAGATGGAAGCCTTGGCCGCCGCTTCTCCCTTATGCGGCCCTCCAAACTGGACGAACAAGCGTTCTGACCTCCGGAAAGGCGCCGTGCGGGCGAGGTACCTCTTCAGTACTCTATGAACATCCAGGAGCCTAAGCTTTTCTCCGTCTTCCGAAAGATCCCTTTCCGCGAAAGAGGGCAGAGATACCGCCTGGTTTACATGAAAGGGAGAGATGACCTTAGGTAGGAAAGACGGAACTGTATGCAAGACTACCTTATCCCTAAAGAACGAGAGAAAGGGAGGTCGGGATGACAAGGCTTGAAGCTCTGAAACGCGTCTGGCCGAGCAAATCGCCACTAAAAACACCGTCTTTAGTGTCAAGTCCTTCAGCGAGGACTTCCGCAGCGGTTCGAACGGTACACCAGATAGGGCATTCAAGACTAGGTTGAGGTCCCAGGGAGGGATAACAGATCTTTGCTGGGGCCATAACCATCTAACAGCTCTCAGAAACCTGCCTACGTCCGAATGTAGCCCTAGACATTTGCCTCTGACCTTCCCCCTATAGCAAGAGATAGCTGCCAGCTGGACTCGCAAAGAGCTAGGCGCTAGACCTTTCTCGAAACCCGCCTGCAGGAACTCCAGGACCTCTGGGACTGATGCTGAGAGAGGCTTGATTCGACGCTCTAAACACCAGGCTTCAAAGATACGCCACACTCTCACGTAAGAAAGGCAGGTGGAACGCTTGCGAGCGCTCAACAAGGTTGAGATTACTGAGCCCGAGTACCCCCGCTTCAAGAACCTCGCCCTTTCAATAGCCAGGCCGTAAGCGAGAACCGATGCACGTGGGGCATGAGTACCGGACCTTGACGCAAGAGGTCCTTTTTGCAGGGAAGTTGCCACGGCCGGTCGGCCGTCAGTCTCACTAGATCCGCGTACCAAGGACGTCGAGGCCAATCCGGGGCTATGAGAATGACCAATCCTTGGTGGGCTTCTATCCGCCTCAGAACCCTCCCTATGAGTGCCCAAGGAGGGAAAACATAGAGAAGACCCTCCGGCGGCCAGCTTTGGGCCAGGGCGTCCAAGCCCTCGGACATTCTTTCCTTTCTGCGGCTGAAAAACCGGCTGGCCTTTGCCGACGCGTACCGGGCCATGAGATCCATGATTGGGGTCCCCCACCGGGCAACCACTTGATCGAACACTTCCTGCGCCAGTTCCCACTCTGCGTGGTCTATCCTGAACCTGCTGAGGTAATCGGCAGTTACGTTGTCTGTTCCGGCCACGTGCTGCGCCGACAGCGCTAGCAAATGCCTTTCGGCCCACTGCAGGAGGACACCCGCCTCCTTCTCCAAGGATGGGCTGCTCGTTCCGCCCTGACGGTTGATGTAGGCCACAGCGGTAGAGTTGTCCGAGAGGACCCGGACTGCCCTCTGGCGAACCAAGAGCTCGAGAGCCCGGAGAGCTAAGGTTACCGCCCTCAACTCCAGCCTGTTGATAGACCACTGCGACTCTTCCGGAGTCCAGCAGCCCTGGGCGAATTGCCCCTCGCAGTGTGCGCCCCAGCCTGCTAGGCTTGCATCAGTCGTCAGTTGGGTCCACTGAGGAGTCTCGAGTGGCATCCCGCGGCCCAAGTTCCTTGAGTTTGTCCACCACCGCAGAGACCTCCTGATCCCGGGAGGGCAGAGAATCCGCCTGGATAAGGGGTGATGTTGATGGGACCACTGTCGCAAAAGGGTACGTTGGAGAGGCCGCATATGAGCCCGGGCCCAAGGAACTACTTCTATTGCCGCTGCCATGGTGCCCAGCAGCTGAAGGTAATGCCAGGCCGAGGGGCATCTTGTTAACAGAAAACGGCTTTGAGAGGAACACCCTTCCCCTCCCGGTGTCGAACCGAGCTCCAAGGTACTCTATCTCTTGCTTGGGAATTAAGCTGCTCTTCGCACGATTTATGACCTATCCCAAGCTCTCGAGGAAATGTACGACCCTGGCGGTCGCTACGTGACTCTCCTCCTCTGACTTTGCTCGTATCAGCCAATCGTCCAGGTAAGGATGGACTAGAATTCCTTCCTTCCGAAGAGCCGCGGCGACTACCACCATCACCTTGGTGAACGTCCTGGGAGCTGTCGCTAGCCCGAAGGGAAGGGCCTGGAACTGGAAATGGCCGCCTGGTACGGCAAATCTTAGGAACTGTTGATGAGACTCTCTGACCGGGATGTGTAAATATGCTTCCGTCAAGTCTAGGGATGTCAGGAACTCCCCCTGTCGAACGGCGGCAATCACCGACCTCAGGGTTTCCATGTGGAAATGAGGAACTTTGAGACAGATTTGCTTTAGATCCAGAATAGGACGGAAAGAGCCTTCCTTCTTTGGAACTACAAAATAAATGGAGTATCGACCTAAACCTCTTTGGTCTTGTGGGACAGACAACACTGCTCCCAGCGCTATGAGCCTCGAGAGGGTGACTTCCACTGCCGCCTTCTTTTCTGGTGGGCCGCAGGGGGACAGAACAAATGCAGGTGTTACTCTCTTTGTGAACTCGAGAGCGTAACCCTCTCGGATCACCTCCAACACCCACTGATCGGATGTGACTCGGGACCAGGCAGGAAGGAACTGTCTTAAACGACCCCCCACCGACAGCTCTCCCTCCTGGACCCCCGATTTCTCATTGTGACTTTCTAGGCACCGAGGAGGAGGAGGAGGCCCCAAAACCTCTACCTGCCCCGCGAAACCCCCGAAAGCTCTGACCCCTGGAGGAAAAACGGCCCCTGGGGAAAGGGTTCGGTCTAGGTTGTCTGAATCTTCGGAAGTCCTTTGGCTGACTCCGCCCTGGAGCGGAAGGACGACCCAGTCTTGGTCTATCTTCGGGGAGCCTACCCCCCTTGGACTCACCCAGCTCCTTTACTAACTTATCCAGGTCTTCCCCAAACAATAGCTTCCCCTTGAAAGGAAGTCGACTTAGGCAAGCCTTAGAAGAGGCATCCGCAGCCCAGTTACGCAACCATAAGTACCTTCTGGCTGCCACCACCGAAGCCATATTCTTCGCCAGACTTCTAATAAGATCATACTGGCTATCAGCTAAGAAGGCTGAACCCGATTCCAATTTGGCCGCCATCTCTTGGGAGTCGCCCGAAGGACCGTCCGTCAGTTGCAGCTGTTGGGACCATCTCAAACAAGCTCTAGCCACCCAGGCCCCCGAGACGGAGGCCTGTAAGGCAAGGGCACTAACATCAAAGGCTTGTTTTAGAAGGGTGTCCAGTCTTCTATCTTGACTGTCTCTCAGAGCCAAGCCGCCCTCGACCGGAATAGTCGTCTTCTTCGTTACTGCCGAGACCGCCGCGTCCACCCTAGGTGATTTCAGGAGATCCTTGTCCGTTTCCGGCAATGGGTATAGGCGAGACATCGCACGTACTCCCCTCAGGGTAGATTCCGGCTGGTTCCATTCCTCTTGAATCATCTGGCGAACCACTCTGTGCACTGGAAAAACCTTCTGAGATTTCCTTACGGCTTGGATCAGCGGATCCTCCAGAGCTTCTTCGTCCGTCGGAGCTTCCGAAGCCATATTGAGTACCTTTAGAGACTCACTGATTAAAGCCGGAAGCTGCTCCCGCCTAAAAACCCTGACTATGCGGGATTGCTCCTCCTCCGGGATCTCTCCCTCTTCAAGCTCCTCCCCTTCGTCTACTCCTTCTTTTTCCGAAAGCTCCTCCTCCGGGAGGTCCTGAGGCGGAGACTCAACATGGTCATTGGTAAATAGCCTAGCACGCTTGGGGAGGGGCCCCGGCTCAAGAGGTCTAGAGTTTCCTGGCCCAGAATCAATACTTTCCCTTGGTGCTAATGTTTCTGCAGGACCCTGCTTGCGTAAGCAGTAGGCTTTGTGCAAAAGAAGAACAAATTCAGGTGAAAATAGACCCGTCTCCCTCCGCCCCCGAGGAAAGGGAAGGAAGGGATTGGGAAGAGCCTGGAGCAACTGAAGATGAAGGGGGAGGAGAGTGGGAATCCCTTCCCCCTTCCGGAGGGTCCCCTGACCCCTGAGGAGCTTGAGACATACTCAGGTGGATCTCCTGCTCCACGGAAGCGGCCTCTGCTGCACACCCCCTGCAGACTCCTGCTTCCGAGACCGTCCCTCTACGAATGCCGCACGAAAGACAGCGCAGTTTGCCCGTCATACCTCTTGGACCAGGCTACCCCCAGGCCCAAGGAAATTGAATTTAAGGTAACCGAAAAGGCAACAAAATAAAAATAAAGGAACCAAAAGGAAACCAAATAAATAAAGTGAAACAAAGTAAATGATATGAAGCAAAAAACTTCCAGCACTCCCCTCCCCCCTAGCCCTGTAAAATAAAAAAGGAGAGAAACACGGCACCTAGAAAAAAGGTCAAAACTTCCAAATAAACCCCGAATCCAACAGATGGAGGAGGAGGAAATAATCCCCAATACTTGCGGTTTGCAGGACTGGCGCGAATCCGCTGCCACGAGGGAGCCAGCCGTCCTCTGCAGGATCCCACGAGGTAGGCCACAGCCACGTGGAGGCCGGGCCTGCGGGTGGAGAGCGAACGCCGGCAGAAGCTGCGGGCTCTCCGACAAGGAAGCGAAGAACCCTCCACAACCGCTTCATTCACCGCGGGAGCCTCAAGCGCCCAGCCGCCTCGGGGCTGAAGCGCGAGGCAGAGGGACGCCGCTGTAGAAAGAGTCGGTGCTGCCTCTAGCGCTCAGCCGCCTAGGGGGCTTCGGCGCGAGGCAGTCGCGGCCGTGGAAAAGATGTTGGTAAACGGGCCGCAGTGTGCGCGGGAGGAGAGCTCTCCTGTCCTCACCGCTGCACAGGAAAACCCCTTCCTCCGGAGCCTCACTGGAGCCGAGTTGCAGAGGGCAAAGGGGAGGGAAGGGGGGGGGAGAAGCAGAAGAATTAAAGGCACAGGACTAGGCTAAAACCTAAATTAAAACTGAAATAAAGAAATTAAAGAGAATAAGGAAATTAAAGAAATTAAAATAAATCAAGATAACTAAATCCTTAGTCCAGACCCCGTAAGCACTCTGGCTTACAGGAACCCTCCAGCTGCTTGGAGGCTGAGATTACTGGTGCCAGTGGGTGGTGCCAGGGGTATTTATACCCCACCATCATCAAAAGGATGATGGGCTCAGCCTCCAAGCTGCTGGAAGGGTTGCGCAACCCAGAAGTTAAGGGACTGGACTGAAGTGACGATAAGGAATAAGCGACTTACAATCTTAAGTAAAAATAAAAATATATAGACAAAATTTAAACTGAAACCCCAAGAAGCTAGACTCCACATGCAGTGCAACATCAGATAAGTAAGAGATGCAGTTCCCCCATACTGTGTAAAATATAAAGAAAGCACAAAGTCCAATCACTAAAATGAAATAAAATTAATTTTTTCTACCTTTGTTATCTGACCATTTTATTCACTGATCATGCTGGTCCCGATCTGAGGCTTTTGGCTTTCCTGTTTTCTCTTAGCTCTCTTTCTGTGCTCTATGGTCCATCTGCCATTTCTTCTCTCTTCTTTTGTTTTCTTCACTTCTTTCCATCAGCCTATTTCCAGTCCCAGTAATCCTTCCCAGTATCAGTCCCTTTCCAGTCCTCCTCACCCCCATACCGTCCAATGTCAACTTGCATTCCCATGACCACAGGATACAATACACCATATACGCAGATGACATAATGATATTCACACCAATCAATCTGGACAACCCAGACTACTCCAACATAGCCAACTGCTTCTAACAAATGGCAACATGGCTGCAGGAAAACAACCTATCAATAAATTACAACAAAACTGAAGCTCTACTCATCACCAGAAACCAGACATTCTCACCACCAGCCACCACCATTATAAACGACACCATCATACCAGTAAGAAATGAAATAAAATACCTAGGTGTAACGCTCGACAAGGACCTTAACCTCCAATCCCACATCGTAAAAACAACAAAGAACGCTTACATCAAAATGAGGACAGTCAGAAGGCTCAAACCCATCCTCGCACATGAACATTTCCGAACAGTCTGTCAAGCCATCATCACCCCAACCCTGGACTATTGCAATCACATATACCAGGGGCTACCAAAAAAAACAATAAAACTACTACAGCTAGCACAAAACACTGCCACACGACTCATAACAGATTGCACAAATCACGACCACATCACTCCCACACTGTACCACCTACACTGGCTCCCAATTAGCTCTCGAGTCCAATTCAAGGTACTCTTACACATCTTCAAAATAATACACAACCTCTCAGCCGACAGCTTACAACCACTCATAAAAACTGATGACAACAAGAGACCAAGAAGAAAAGGAACCTCAGACATCAGAACACCAAAAGAGATTGCCAGAACAAGGCAGGCCACATCAAGGAGGGCACTCTCCCTAGCAGCGCCCGCTATATGGAACTCCCTACCAGACCACATAAGAACAACCAAGAACATCAAGGACATCAGAAAACTTCTCAAAACTGCTCTATTCACAGAACATTTCAAGGACCTCACATAACAGCTTTTATTTACCATCTCCAAGTCATTACAGGATCACGGTCCTAACGCGCCCCAAACAGCCTCTTCATTGTATATATGTATATATGTATATATGTATATTGCTCATCATGTAAATAGCTCACCGATTTAATCAAACACACTACACCACACACCACTCTTCTCAGCTCACCCCACTGCATGCTACAGACCACACACTATTATTGATTGTTTGATGTGCCAAAACCGCCTTGATTTAATGATAAGGCGGTATACTAAATCCCTCTAAATAAAATAAATGACTGCCACTGGTGTCCACTCCCTTCCAGTCCCCCACCTTCCCCACTCTCCAGCCCCTTCTAGTCCAAATACCATGGCAGCCCCTCTCAGCATCCACTCCCTTCCAGTCCCATTCTCCCATCAGCCCATTTGTAGTCCTAGCCCCCAGTTTTCTTCGAGGGCCAGCAGCTCTATCCTTCCCACCATCAGCCCATTCCCAGTTGAAGCCCCCCCAATCAGCTCACTTCCAGTGCTAGTCCCCCCTCAACCCCATTACCAGTGCTAGCCTCCCCTAATCAACCCATTACCAGTCCTACCCCATCAGCCCATTTCCAGTCCTAGTCCCCCCGATCAGCTCATTTCCAATGCTAGCCCCCTTAAACAGCCCATAACCAGTCCCAGCCCCCCCCCCCCCCGGATCAGTCCATTCCCTGACCTAGCCTTCCCTAAATCAGCCCATTACCAGTCCTAGCCCCCCTGATCTGCCCATTACCAGTGCTAGTCCCTCCCCATCAGCCCATTATAATCCTAACCCGCACTGTCTCTCCCTTTGTCCAGCATTTATCCCCTGTCTGTCCACAATGCCCCATCTCTTCCCCTTTGTCTAGTATTTGTCCCCTTGTCATCCCCTTTCTCCAGCATTAGTCCCATGTCCCCCATCTCTCACTTTTGTCTCTCCTTGTCCTCCTCCTGCCGCCACTCCCTCCACCTGCACTTCTCATCCGGCGGCGGCAGAGGCACTCCGGCTGTTTTTATTTTAGATTTTCCTGCCTCTGGCCTGCCTCTGCGTTCCTGCTGCGTACTTTTCCTCAAGAAAGCTTACAACAAGAAAAATAAAAGTGGCAAAAAGGCAGAGAGGCCAGAGGCAGCAAAATTTAAAATAAAAACAACCGGAGTGATGCTGCCGCAAAAATCAGCCTCTAGCCTGCCTCTGCCTTCCCACATGGCAAATCAGAGGCAGGCCAGAGGCTGCAAAATCTAAAATTCAAATAGATCAGGAGTGCCGTCTTTGGAGTGCTGCCCTCAATGGAGTACCACCTGAGGCAACAGCCTCAGGTGGCCTAATGGAAGAACCACCCCAGAATGGAAGTTACAAAATTAAACACCTTTCTGGGCAAATTGGATGGGTCTATCTTATTATTTACTAGGTTATATAATGTAATATCATTGAGGATTTTAAAGCTGCCCTGCTATTAGTTAGTAATCATAACCACAAATTTCTATACCAATGAGGAAACTAGGCATTATAAAATGAACATAAGAACATAAGATCATAAGATATGTCATACTGGGTCAGACCAAGGTCCATCAAGCGCAGTATCCTATTTCAAACAGTGGCCAATCTAGGTCATATGTAACTAGCAGTCTCCCAAAAAGACACAGTTCCTCAATGGTTATATTGGGTCAAGTAGCAATATCCCGGTTCCCTTTTAATTATGGTTTACGGATCTTTCCTCCAGGAACTTCTCCAAACCTTTTTAAAACCCAGCTACAATAACAGTTTTTACTACATCCTCCGGTAACAAATTCCAGAGTTTGATTACATCTTGAGTGAAAAAATATTTTCACTTATTAGTCTTAAATAGGTTACCCTATAGCTTCATTGCATGTCCCTTGGTCTTTTTATATTTTGATGCCGTTAACAATCAATCTACGTTTACCGGTTCCACTCCATTCATTAATTTAGAGACCTCTATCATATCTCCCCTCAGTTGTCTCTTTTTCTGGTTGAAGAGCCCTAACCTTTTTAGCCTCTCTTCATAAGAGTATTCTTCAAGCCCCTTTACCGTTTTGGTAGCTCTTCTCTGTACCTTTTCTAATAACACTATATCCTTTTTAAGATCGACGACTAGAATTGCACACAATATTCATGGTGGGGTCGCACGATGGAACGATACAGAGGCATTATAATATCGTTTGTTTTATTTTTCATTCCTTTCCTTATGATACCTAGCATTCTGTTTACTCTCTTGGCCGCCGCTGCACACTGGACAGAGGGTTTTAAAATGTTATCCACGATGACGCCTAAATCTTTTTCCTGGGTGGTGGTTCCCAATGTGGAACCTTGCATCGTGTAACCATAGTTTGGGTTGTTCTTTCCTAGGTGCATAACTTTGCACTTGTCCACATTAAATTTCATCTGCCACTTGGATGTCCAGTCTTCCAGTTTATAATGATACTCTTGCAATTTCCCACAATCATCTTGGGTTTTAACAATTTTAAATAGTTTTGTCTCATCTGCAAATTTGATAACCTCACTCGTTATTCCACTTTCCAGGTCATTTATGAATATGTCAAAAAGCAGCGAACCCAGCACAGACGCTGAACACAGAAATCATAATGAAAATGGCTGATTAGGTCTAGTTGCTAAGATATATGCTATTAAATAGTCATTAGGAGCCATTAACTGTGTATTATGCAACATTTGTGTGAGATTGCTTAATCTCTACTTGCAACCTAAAGAAATATCTGTCCAAAACCAGATGATGCAATCAGTATTTAAATTTGCATCACTTCGCAGTATAAATCTTTATTTATTTATTTATTTAGACAGTTTTGTATACCACCTTATCCTTCAATCAAAGCGGTTACAACACAATTGGAGGATACATTTAACACGCGGGATATGAGACACACACACTAATACTTACAGGGAACATGGGCAGTGGAGGGTTAAGTGGCTTGCCCAAGACCACAAGGAGCATCTGTGGGACTAGAAACCCCAGTCCTTCCGGCCCAAGGTTGCTGTCCTCTAGTGGGATTTGAACCCCCGACCTTCCGGCCTGAAGTACCTTGCCCCAACCACTAGGCTACTCCTCTTAAGGTGTATTAGTCACAGAAAAATTTAAAAATTAATTATTTTGCATTATTTTATGCCGATAGGTCAATCGCAGCGTATTCGGCGATGCATCGTACTTGTGTTAATAATGCAGATAATTTCTGCTATATTTGTGGTGAAGTGACTTTTACATCACAAAAACAGAATATGACTGTGGCAGTTAAGAAAGCCTACAACTTTTGGCTGCAGAATAGGAGATCAGGATAAGAGTTGGGCGCCAAACATATGCTGCAATACATGTGCAACAATCTCAAGCAATGGATGAATGGGAAAAGGCAATGCCTTTTGCAGTTCCAATGATCTGAAGAGAGCCCAAGATCACGTCAGCAATTGCTACTTCTGCATGGTTCCTCCAATTCAGAAAGGCATATCCAGACAGAGTAAGTGGACCATGCAATATCCAAACATTCCATCTGCAATATGCCCAGTGCCTCATGGAGAAGGGTTGCCGATTCCTAAAATGTCAGAATCATTATCATTAGAATCAAGTGAGGAAGAGGAAGAAGTTTGTAGTCATGAACCGTCAACCTCACGTGAAGCACAGTTACTTACCTGTAACAGGTGATCTCCGGAATAGCAGGAATTAGTCTTCACACGTGGGAGACGTCGCCGACGGAGCCCGCACGGGAATGCTCCCCAGCATCCAAACACAAAGCCTTTGGGAGCACCCCTCGCGCTGCACGGTGGCTTCCCGCCCTTCCTACTGCCTCTCCCCAGTTGAGTGCATAGCTGAGAGAGAAGGAGAGGAAGAGGAAGGAATAGAGAGATACAACTCCTAGGGGAGGTGGGCGGGTTGTGAAGACTAATTCCTGCTGTTCCGGAGATCACCTTACAGGTAAGTAACTGTGCTATCTCCAGGAACAAGCAGGAATGAGTCTTCACACGTGGGGACTCCCTAGCTGAGGGTGCCAGGGGAGATCCCATAAAATGCGAAGCCCTGGCAGGCAGGCATTTTCCCAACCTGGATCCCGGCATCCCCTGAGGGATGGAGGGTAGGAGTTGAGAAGAAAAAAAGGTTCCAGAGGAACAGCAAAACCAAAGACTACATGGGGAGAGTAGTCTTTAGAATGCAAGTCAGTATCATTAAGTATTTAATGAACTAGTACCACATAGAGCTCACCTTCCGGATCGTAGGAAGGAGAACTGTGATGGAAGGTACCGTAGACTCAGTAGCGAAGTCTTCGAGGGAACTTCACAGCAGTGAGGGGGAAGTTCCAAATCCGGAAGGGCAGGAGACCCAGGTGTCAACTGGTGCAGGAGAAGAACGGCAGGTCTTCAAGGAAGCTTTATGGGAAAAGCTGAGCACTCCTTCAGGAGCAGAGTCCCTAACCCTTAGGGCTAGAAGTAGACGACTGGCCGATCTGGAGAGCCCAGTCCGGAGGAGAACAGGGGCGTACCCCGGAACCGAAGAGTACACTATCAGCCCTAGCTGAGAAAAGGAAGACATAGGGCCTGAACCTCAGGAAGAGGTGCATAACAAAAAAAAAAATAGAAGCTGTTGACTTCACAGCAGCAAGTTGAGTATAACCGGTCCCAGATATCGAGCCGTAAGAAAATAGGCAAGCGGACTGGTCGGACCCCGTAAGGAGTAAACACAAGTACCTGCAATAGGGAGATAGACGGTAATACACAGGGTGCTGTGGACATCTCCCAGTGGGCGCCTACCGATACAGATAAATATGTAATATATATCTAGGTAAGTAGGGCAGGGAGAGCGCCCACCCAGGTACTAAAAACATGTATGCCGAGGAACATACATACGGGAGTATAATACTGATAAGTCGGACCTGCCACTGATCCACAGAGGAACGCCCACCTGGGAAGGTGGCGGGAGAGCTCCATCCAAGAACAAGGGGGGGGGGGGTCTATGTCTGTGGAGCAGTGGCAGATCAGCGAGATTAACAGTACGGTTGCGTGAAGGGCACATCAGGGGAAAGGTCTACGATGTGTCCCCATGGCAGGCACGCAGAAAAAACTTGTCCCCCGCACCAAACGGGAGACAAGAGGGTATAGTCATCGATAGCCATGGAGAGACTAAGAAGTCCATTCCCTCATATGGAAAAACCCTGCCTTATGGGAAGCTGCTCTGAAGATTGCAGAGGGCAGCGTGCAGGAGGCGGGGGAAACTGACAGGAGTCAGAGACGTCGCCACATCCCGGAAGCTAGGACGAAACCTGCGGGGAGTGGCAATACGCCAGGTAGCAGAGCATCTGGCAGAAGCAGTAAGCACTCTTGGTGACTCCTGCACGCACAATAACTGACAAAGAACAAGGGGAAAGGTCTACACTGGAAGAAGAAATTTCGGTATGGCATCTGCTCAAGCAGGGGAACCCTGGAAGAGAAGGGTTCGAGGGACGTACCTAAGGGTAAGTCAGTTGAAAGATAGAAGTCCCTGGGGCCAGAACTATCATGGAATAGCGGTGACCTCCCTCTTCCAACAAGGAAGAGGGAATACCGTAACCCCCAGACAAGCATCCGAACCACTTGCCATACTGAAAACGAATCCCAGTGTAGAGCTAGAAGAATAAACTTCCGGTAGAGAAGTTAATCGTAGGCTGCCGCATACAAGAGCCTAAAGCTGCTTGGTATGAGCATCCTGGCGCGGGCCCGGGAACCGCCGACCGGAGTGAGACATCCCTTGCTTGGGCGCACCTGGCGGGTGGGCGGACGGCTGAAACTTTCTCTTCCTCGGGAAAGGAGGTCTGGCAGGACATTTCCCACCCCCGGGGGGAAGAGAGGACTTAGGATGGCTTCTAGTGCTAGGAAGGTCAGCGGAGCGCTATTGAAGAGGTTTTCTCCAGCACACGGAGAATTACCCAGATTATGTTGTGCCCATCTACACAAGTCGGACGCCTGCAGCCAGGCTGTACGACGCGCTCCAATGGCAATAGCAGAGGACCTGCTAACAGACTGAAAGGAGTCTAGAGAAGCACGAGAAAGGAACCCAGAGATATTCCTGCAATGATAAAGAAGCAAGGAATATTCAGAGGCCTTAGTTGCAGACAAAAAGGGAGACAAGAGAGATAATCTCTCGGTGACCTCCCGGAGTGTCAGGCTCATATAAAACATATGAAATAATTCTGGAAGCCAACATGGACGTTTGGAAGGTCTGACACCCAAAGGTATCCAGCGCTTTAGAGGCACGACCGGGAGGGCGAGAAGAATGTTTCTTCTTACTTCCGACCTTCCGCAGCGCCAATTCCACCACAATGGAATGATGTGGAAGCTGGTGCTCCTGAAAACCCGGGGAGGGGGGCACCCGATACTGAGCATGCATGGCTGTAGACGGTGCAGGAACCCTCAAAGGCGACCGCCAAACCCCCAGCAGAAGATCCTGCAGGGAAGGGTGTAGAGGAAGCATTACGGCTGCCTGTTCCGCAGGACCTGGACTTAGGGAAGGACCCGGGATAGGAATGGCAAGCAAGTCCGCCATGTCAAGGAGAAAATCCTGAAAAGACGGCTCTCCCAGAGGGGCTATTCCGGAGGAGGCTAAGGCGGAAGGTGCCGCCTGGACACCAGAAGGCCTAGAGGACTGGTGCCCACTGGACAGAGAAGGACACCAACAGTCCTGATTCGAGGCAGTGAGTACTGCGTCTTCGGTTCCGGGAATTGATTCCCAGCTAGGCATCGACGGGGTCGATGGCACCGATGGAACCGCAGGAATCGGCCTCGGCCCCGACCCCGGCCTCAGGGACGGCACTGCCCCCGGCGGTTGAAGTGGTTCCGAGGCAACCGGAGAGCAGTGGTCAGTAATCTCTGCACTGTGTCGCCCGAAAAGTGTCGTAACCAAGCCTTCTAGGCTGGGTATCGACTCGAGACAGGGCATCGAACCGAGCGGGGAGACCGACCCCCTCCTAGAGGGCCCCGGCGGCGGTGGCGGTGCCGGCGATGCCGAACCCGGAAAGCGAATCGGAATCGCATCGAGGATCCCCGAGGACGAAGCTCGGTGAAGGGGGAGACACCCGACACCGGCGACGACTGCAGGAGATAGGCACCGCTAGACGCCGGGACTCCTCTCGAGCCTGTCTTACCGAGAGGAACACCCCTCCGGGGCTTACTAACCAGCCCCGAGGGTACCCAGGTAACCCGACGAGGAGCCCCGGCAGGGAGTGAAACGCACAACCCCGGCGCCGACGCCGGGGCACCGGCACTTCTTGACGCCGGAACCAACCCCGCTGTTGGCCGGGACAACGGAAGACCCGGCTGGGTCGAATCGATCGAAGTCCCCGAGGCCCCCCTTGTAGCGACGAGCGGAGCACTCGATGTCCGCATCGATGCCGGAGGATTGCCCGTCTGGGACAGATCGATAGGTCCCGAAGGTACCGGGGGAGCCAGGCGGCGATCCCTGGTGAGGAGTGGAGCACTCGACACCGATGCCGATGCCGGGGAGGCGGTGCCGCTAAAAGCCGGTACCACCCCCGCGCAGGATTGGGATGCAGGAAACAGTCAGAAACCGTGGCAGGAGGTTCAAATTGACCTTTATTATTCCACGGATAAGGTGCGCCAAACCCAACACAGGCCATGTTTCGTATACCACTTCTTCAGGGGTTATAGGCTCACTACAAAATATACATACATGTAAAACCAACAGCAAACAGAAATGGTTGTGTAAACATGAATAAAAGACAAATGATATTAATCCATTAAGATAAAACATTAAAAACATTAAAATAAGCTAATTATAAAATGTGTACAGCTAAAACACTTTAATAATAACAAACAAATAAGTAATAAATAAATATAAAAATAAAATAAAAAATAATATTAAAAATTAAAAACAAATATTAAAAATTAACCATATAAATATTCATGATGCAATAACTCACTCGATAAAAAAACGTTATATTTAGGGTTTTATGTAATAATAATAATAATAATAAAACAAAATAATACAAAACTTTAAAAAAAGAGGAGAAAAATGTGTTACCTATGTATATATGTTCGTAGATTATCTTTTAAATTATAACCACAAAAACGAAAACCATGAAGGAGAAGGAGAAGGAGAAACCGGAGAAAAGGAGGAGGTGGGCTTAGAAAACATATAAATTGTTAATGCCAATGTTCAAAATAAAAACTGAATACAAATTTGTAAAAAAAAATTTAAAAAATAAATAAAAATAATAGTAATATTAATAATAATAATGATAATAATAATAATAATGAATAATGAATAAGTAAAAAATAAATAATAAATAAAAAAATAATAAACATAAATATAAATTAAAAATATAAATTTTGCACATATATATAGAATATTGTACTATAAAAACATAAATTAAATATACGCATTAAAAACATAAAAACAAAATTAATTGTAATAACCCATATCCATAAAAAGATAATAAATATGTGAATAAAACAATAAATAAATAAATGAATAAATCAAGAATATAAAAAATATATAAAAAACCTACCACTGCACCAAGCTAAATTCAAAGAAACCTTTTTGCTGAGCAGAGGCACGGATACCACCGGCCTCTAGTGCACGATGCAATTATGACTGTGTGTAAAACAGACAAATGAACAAATATGTAAGAGAACATGGAAACATTGGCAATGACAATATCAGATGAGAATTATCATTCAAAAAAAATATATATGATAAATACCTTAAAGATCATCATAAAATAGGGAGAGCCCAGTATACAACTAAACTGGATTCTATGCAACTCATTGGGTGCTTTGATACAAAAACGCCGTGTTCTATTATACTTAAAAGGACTATAAATGTGGGGCAAAAAACATGAAAATATCCTAATATAATGATGTTATTAGTTTTCTAGGTCTGAAGTAAAAGGTAAAATATGTGCTATAAATTGACTTCTACTGTGGAACATAGGGACCACAACGGCAACGGGGTACAGTGAAAACATTGCTCTCAAACATCGCTCAAATGCTGAAGCAAAAAAACACCACTAAACCTGCTTTATCCAGTGAAATCATTTGTTCCCATAAACGGATGAAAACATAAATGGAAAAGATATGAATAAAAAACTTATATACCGGAAAAAAGGAGCGACAAGTCGCCATCAACTGATAGAATAACTGGAAATATGACACACCGTGTGTTTGCCCTATACACCCGTTGTTGTGGGGAAACTGAAATCATTCAAATAATAATCTTGAATTGCCCCTGTCACTTAGAAAACCGCCGTATTTGATAGATTATTGCACCTAGGAAAAACACTGAACCAGATAACGTGTGCTAATATCGCTGTGGACTGCACTTATCTGCTTCTTTTAAAACGCCGTTTTAGGCGGGAAAAAGCATTCAATCTTGAGACGGTAGCTGTATTGAAAGTGCTGCCAAGACTAACGCTGCTAAAATTAGCACACTAGGCTTGTGTACACGTTAGTTTTAGGGGGCAGAATCAAACTTCAACAAGTATAAAACACCCCTATAAAACCCAAAAAACCTTACTGTATGTGAAGGGATATCCAAACCCGAAGTCGACTCGTAACCTTCAAGAAACCAGGCACCTCGCACTAATCACAGCATAGCAGTCCATTGCTCATGCGTGCTTCTTTTAAAACCGCCATTTTGGCGGGAAAAACTTTAAAATATTGAAACTGGCAACTCTTTATTGTTTAAAAGATTTATACTGCCCAAAGGAATTTTACATTTATAAAAAAACACTTATTTAAAATTGGGGGATGATATGTAGACACGATGTGAACAATGATGTTGGGGACCCTTAAAGGAAAATACGGACCTAGAATAAATAATCAAAGTATAAAACCTATCAAAAAACAAAATAGAAACATATTTAAAAATGAATAAATGAATAATCAATAAATAGTTAATAATTCAAATTTTGAAAGTCATATTAAATACGATATATTAATATTTTTAAAAATTTTAAAAAAATTAATAAATAAAGAAAAAAGAAAAAAGGGGGAAGAAAAAAGAAATTAAATGAAACCCAAATAGCAATTGGATGTAGGACGGACCATGAACCACAGCACATAAAAAAACTTTTTATAATATATTTTTATATATATATATATATATATATATATATAAATAATAATAAAAAAATTTTTATAAAACCTCAAGGGAAAAAAGGATCCAACTACAAAAACACTGATAAATCTTCATCCATGTTAAGTCCATGTGGAACCATGGAATTTAACAAGAAAATGTATTTTTGTTCTAACCTTGCTGTAGTTTTGACTAGATCTCCCCCTCTCCAATTTAATTGTATTTTTTTTAAAACAAAGAATTTTATGTCAGCCAAAGTATGTCCCATATCTAGCCAATGTTGTACAATGGGTTTATCAGTTAATTTTCTCCGTACGCAACTTTTGTGTTCTACTATGCGTGTCCGTATACAACGGTTGGTCCTGCCTACATAAAGTTTACCACAGGGGCACTGTATTACATATATTACATTTGTTGTTGCGCAATTTGAAAAATCATTAATGTAAAATTTCTTTTGAGTATCTGGATGCATAAAAAAAACCCCTTACGGGCAAAACATTGAGACATACCGAGCAGTGACCACACTGAAATTGGCCCTTAAATTTAGATAATCTCTTGCGTTCAGTAAAAGCTGACGAAACCAACAAATTCCTAAGGTTAACATTTCTTTTGTGGGCCACAATGAGAGAGGTATCATGAAAACCGGGGAGTGACTGGATGAGATGCCATTCTTTTTTAAGAATTTGTACTATCTTCCGCGATTTTAGAGAATATAAAAGGGGACAAACTAAGGTGGATTGTGGGTTAACCTTTCGTGTTTTGAGTAAGTTGTCACGTGGCTCTCTTTGTGCTCTCGTGTAGGCGGCTTCAATACAACGAGGCGGATATTGTCGTGTCTTAAACCGCTGGGATAAATCTTGTGCATGCCGTTCAAAGTCTTGTGTAGTAGAGCATATTCTTTTAACTCGAAGAAACTGCCCCACAGGTAAATTGGTTTTAAGAGAGGGATTGTGAAAACTTGCAAAATGGAGAAATTGGTTTTTGTCTGTAGGTTTTCTGTACAATGATGTGGTAAGCAGGCCTTCATCCTTCTGAACAAGAAGGTCTAAGATTGAAATACGAGAGGGGTCGTACGTGAGCTGGAACCTTAGATTGTCATCTAAACTGTTAATCCAATCATTGAATTCTGCAAGCAAATTAACCGAACCCTTCCACAGGATAAAAATGTCATCAATGTACCTGATCCAAAGTAGCACCTCTTTCTTAAATGGGTGTTGTCTCAAGAAATCTTTTTCGAACTGATACATGTAGAGATTGGCAATGTCGGGAGCCATGGAGGATCCCATGGCTACTCCCTTTATCTGCTGATAAAAAAGATCCCGGAAACAGAAATAATTCCTGCACATAGCAAGTTCAGCAAGTGCTAGAAGGAAACTAGTGGGAATACGTTTGTGATCTTGTCTAGCCATTAAGAAGTATTCAATAACCTTTAAGGCCCCATCTTGTGGGATGTTTGTGTACAATGATTCCACGTCTAGTGTGACCAAAAGGACATCATCTCCCAGGCCACTAAAATTAGAGAAAATTTCTATAGCGTGGGACGAATCACGTATGTACGATTCCATTTTCATAACAAAGGGCCGCAAAATGACATCAACCAATTGTGAAAGGGGTTCCAAAAGAGAACCTATTGCAGACACAATAGGTCTACCGGGAGGTTTCTCTAAAGATTTATGTATTTTCGGGATAATGTATATTGTAGGGATCACCAGTTTATCCACTATGAGAAACTCTTTTTCTTTTTTGGTAATGTGCCCTTTTTCATATGCATTAAGAACCAAATTATCAATATAGCGCTAAGTGCCTCTGTGGGATCATTGTCTAACCTCAGGTAGAATTTTCTATCACTAAGTTGTCTATTAACTTCTTCCACATACATATCTTTATCTAGAACGACTATGGCACCTCCTTTATCAGCCGGTTTTATAATTATGGTGGAATTCTCTTGTAATGATCTAATGGCTCGCTTTTCGCCTATCGTTAAGTTGTGGTATGGTAACTTTCCATTCTCATCTATCGTTGCTATTTGTTGTAAAACAACTCTTTCGAAAGCTTCAATAAGAGGGTCTGTTTGGGGGGGTGGCACCCATTTGGATTTCTTAGTAATAACAGATATATCTGCAGGGGGTATTGTTTGAGTGCTAAAAAATGCTGAATGCGTATTTTCCTAAAAAATTTATATAAGTCTACACGTGTTTCAAAGGGATCATATCGTTTAGTGGGGACAAAAGATAAACCCTTATTTAAAACTGATATTTCATCTGTGGACAATTGGTATTTTGAGATATTAACCACTATATCATCTGTCAAAAGTCTCTCTCGTACGAGTAGTCCCCTCTCCAATGGCCTCTCCCTCGTGCGCGACCCCGCCCACGACCGCGACCTCTGTGAGCAAAACCTGACTAGTCAAAACTACAGCAAGGTTAGAACAAAAATACATTTTCTTGTTAAATTCCATGGTTCCACATGGACTTAACATGGATGAAGATTTATCAGTGTTTTTGTAGTTGGATCCTTTTTTCCCTTGAGGTTTTATATATATATATAAAAAAATATATTATAAAAAGTTTTTTTATGTGCTGTGGTTCATGGTCCGTCCTACATCCAATTGCTATTTGGGTTTCATTTAATTTCTTTTTTCTTCCCCCTTTTTTCTTTTTTCTTTATTTATTAATTTTTTTAAAATTTTTTAAAAATATTAATATATCGTATTTAATATGACTTTCAAAATTTGAATTATTAACTATTTATTGATTATTCATTTATTCATTTTTAAATATGTTTCTATTTTGTTTTTTGATAGGTTTTATACTTTGATTATTTATTCTAGGTCCGTATTTTCCTTTAAGGGTCCCCAACATCATTGTTCACATCGTGTCTACATATCAACCCCAATTTTAAATAAGTGTTTTTTTATAAATGTAAAATTCCTTTGGGCAGTATAAATCTTTTAAACAATAAAGAGTTGCCAGTTTCAATATTTTAAAGTTTTTCCCGCCAAAATGGCGGTTTTAAAAGAAGCACGCATGAGCAATGGACTGCTATGCTGTGATTAGTGCGAGGTGCCTGGTTTCTTGAAGGTTACGAGTCGACTTCGGGTTTGGATATCCCTTCACATACAGTAAGGTTTTTTGGGTTTTATAGGGGTGTTTTATACTTGTTGAAGTTTGATTCTGCCCCCTAAAACTAACGTGTACACAAGCCTAGTGTGCTAATTTTAGCAGCGTTAGTCTTGGCAGCACTTTCAATACAGCTACAGTCTCAAGATTGAATGCTTTTTCCCGCCTAAAACGGCGTTTTAAAAGAAGCAGATAAGTGCAGTCCACAGCGATATTAGCACACGTTATCTGGTTCAGTGTTTTTCCTAGGTGCAATAATCTATCAAATACGGCGGTTTTCTAAGTGACAGGGGCAATTCAAGATTATTATTATTTGAATGATTTCAGTTTCCCCACAACAACGGGTGTATAGGGCAAACACACGGTGTGTCATATTTCCAGTTATTCTATCAGTTGATGGCGACTTGTCGCTCCTTTTTTCCGGTATATAAGTTTTTTATTCATATCTTTTCCATTTATGTTTTCATCCGTTTATGGGAACAAATGATTTCCCTGGATAAAGCAGGTTTAGTGGTGTTTCTTTGCTTCAGCATTTGAGCGATGTTTGAGAGCAATGTTTTCACTGTACCCCGTTGCCGTTGTGGTCCCTATGTTCCACAGTAGAAGTCAATTTATAGCACATATTTTACCTTTTACTTCAGACCTAGAAAACTAATAACATCATTATATTAGGATATTTTCATGTTTTTTGCCCCACATTTATAGTCCTTTTAAGTATAATAGAACACGGCGTTTTTGTATCAAAGCACCCAATGAGTTGCATAGAATCCAGTTTAGTTGTATACTGGGCTCTCCCTATTTTATGATGATCTTTAAGGTATTTATCATATATATTTTTTTTTAATGATAATTCTCATCTGATATTGTCATTGCCAATGTTTCCATGTTCTCTTACATATTTGTTCATTTGTCTATTTTACACACAGTCATAATTGCATTGTGCACTAGAGGCCGGTGGTATCCGTGCCTCTGCTCAGCAAAAAGGTTTCTTTGAATTTAGCTTGGTGCAGTGGTAGGTTTTTTATATATTTTTTTTATATATTTTTTTAAATATATTTTTTATATTCTTGATTTATTCATTTATTTATTTATTGTTTTATTCACATATTTATTATCTTTTTATGGATATGGGTTATTACAATTAATAAATTTTGTTTTTATGTTTTTAATGCGTATATTTAATTTATGTTTTTATAGTACAATATTCTATATATATGTGCAAAATTTATATTTTTAATTTATATTTATATTTATTATTTTTTTATTTATTATTTATTTTTTACTTATTCATTATTCAGTATTATTATTATTATTATCATTATTATTATTAATATTACTATAATTATTTTTATTATTTATTTTTTAAAAATTTTTTTACAAATTTGTATTCAGTTTTTATTTTGAACATTGGCATTAACAATTTATATGTTTTCTAAGCCCACCTCCTCCTTTTCTCCGGTTTCTCCTTCTCCTTCTCCTTCATGGTTTTCGTTTTTGTGGTTATAATTTAAAAGATAATCTACGAACATATATACATAGGTAACACATTTTTCTCCTCTTTTTTTAAAGTTTTGTATTATTTTGTTTTATTATTATTATTATTACATAAAACCCTAAATATAACGGTTTTTTATCGAGTGAGTTATTGCATCATGAATATTTATATGGTTAATTTTTAATATTTGTTTTTAATTTTTAATATTTATTTATTATTTTTTATTTTATTTTTATATTTATTTATTACTTATTTGTTTGTTATTATTAAAGTGTTTTAGCTGTACACATTTTATAATTAGCTTATTTTAATGTTTTTAATGTTTTATCTTAATGGATTAATATCATTTGTCTTTTATTCATGTTTACACAACCATTTCTGTTTGCTGTTGGTTTTACATGTATGTATATTTTGTAGTGAGCCTATAACCCCTGAAGAAGTGGTATACGAAACACGGCCTGTGTTGGGTTTGGCGCACCTTATCCGTGGAATAATAAAGGTCAATTTGAACCTCCTGCCACGGTTTCTGACTGGTTCCTGTTGCCCACGTGGCAGTTGCTGTTTCTTGGTGGACCTTGGGATGCAGGAAAGCCAGTCCGGGCCGAATCGATCGGCCCCAGAGGTACCAAGGGCACCAGATGACGATCCCCGGCAAAGAGTGAAACACTCGACAACGACGCCGATGCCGAGGGATCGGTACCGCCCGAGGCGGGCACCACCCCCGCGCATGGCTGGGATGTAGAGACGCCAGACTGGGTCGAGACGATCGGCCCCGAAGGTGCCGAGGACACCAGCTGACGAGCCCCGGTGAAGAGTGGAACACTCGACGCCGATGCCGATGCCGGGGAATAGGCACCACTCGAAGCGGATACCACCCTCGAGCATGGCTCGGGAATGTTCTGTGAGGAGCGAACCCCAGGAACAACCCGAAACCCCGTGGATGCTTTGGAGCCCGAAGACTCCCGCCGGGGTTTATTTGCCAAGGAGGATTCGAGGGGGAGGCCGGAGCCGTCGTCATGCCGCGCATGAGACTCACCCCTCAAGACTTGGCTAGTCTTAACAGACTGTTGTGTGGTTACCTGATCCTGGAGAGAAGAGAAAACCGATGACCGCACCTTAGGAGGAAAGACGTCATCGAGGGACACCCGAAAAAGGGAAGGTCTTCTCCCGATACTGAAGCCCGGAGGACCGGGGGAAAAAGGATCAGGGCCCAAACAGGAGAGGCACCAGGCATTGGAGTCTAAGTAAAAAACGAAGTCTCCACAGTGAGGGCACTTCTCAGGGGAAGAAGGCTCCATGCTGGAAAGCCCGGTAAGCCTCAAAAGGACCAGAGGGAAAGAAGTTCCCTCAAGTGATTAAAAGAAGAAAAAACACCGGTGGTGCCGGTGTCGGCGGGAAAAAAGGCCGCGACCACAAGAAACAAGAAAAGGAAAAGAAAAAGAAAAAGAAAAAAAGTTTCTGCGGTAGCAGGAGGTACGTCCTGCTTGCTCCGCGGAAAACGAAAAACTGGGGAGAGGCAGTAGGAAGGGCGGGAAGCCACTGCACAGGCGCGAGGGGTGCTCACAAAGGCTTTGTGTTTGGATGCTGGGGAGCATTCCCGTGCGGGCTCCGTCGGCGACGTCTCCCACGTGTGAAGACTCATTCCTGCTTGTTCCTGGAGATCCCAGAGTTTCTTCTGGCCATGGCTAATGAGCCACACCTCATAACGCAAGGTGAATTGAACGACCTTGCCAGGGATTTGTATCTCCCGAAGAATAAAGCTGAGCTTTTGGGTTCCAGACTACAGCAGTGAAATCTTCTGGCTGGTGACGTTCGAATTTCTTTTTTCCGGGACCGTCAGAAAGACTTGGTGTCAATTCTTTTTCAAAGAAGGTGATCTTGCTGCATGCAACAACGTAAAAGATTTAATGGCAGCTCTCAATATCAATTACAATGCAGATGATGGGAAGCTCTTCATTGATTCATCCAAAGCAAGTCTTAAAGCTGTATTGCTGCATAATGGCAACTTGCTACCATCAATTCCTACTGGCCATGCAGCTTTTATGAAAGAGACTTATGACAATATGAAACAACTTTTGAAATGTATAAACTATGATCAACATCTATGGTCAATCTGTGGTGACGTCAAAGTGGTTGCCCTCTTGCTTGGTCTTCAGGGTGGATACACCAAATACTGCTGCTTCTCCTGTGTGAATGGGATAGTCGTGCTAGAGATTGTCATTTCGTCCAAAGGGACTGGCCACTCCGTCAGTCACTGGATCCTGGAAGCAAAAATGTTCTGTTTCCAGCACTTGCAGACAGCAACAAGATTTTGATGCCTTCCTTGCACATCAAGTTGGGACTAATGAAAAACTTTGTCAAGGCGATGGATAAAACTAAACCTGCTTTCAGGTATCTTAGTGGTAAATTTCCTAGACTGAGTGATGCCAAAGTTAAGGAAGGAGTTTTTGTTGGCCCTCAGCTTCGTGCACTTCAAGATGACGAATTTCTTCGTTTACTGCGTGGAAAGGAAAAGGCTGCATGGATAGCATTTGAATCAGTGACACAAAATTTTCTTGGAAACAACAAAGCAAATAATTACCAAGAGACTGTTCAAGATCTTCTCAAGGCATACAAAAACATTGGTTGCAACATGTCCTTAAAGATTCATTTTCTACACTCTCATCTAGATTATTTTCCCACAAAATTGTGGAGCAGTAAGTGATGAACATGGACAACGATTTCACCAAGACATTGCAGCCATGGAAAATAGGTATCAGGGTAAATGGAGTCCATCAATGCTTGCAGACTACTGCTGGACAGTGACAAGGGATATTCCATTGCTTCAGTACAAGAAACAGATCAGGAAGAGTCATGAAGCCACTGAATGAGAACAAAAATTGCTAGAATGTACTTACAAATGTTCTTAATGAAAGTTAAATTGCAGACATAATTACTCCTCTGTTTCTTCTAAGTACATTTATGAACTTTATTTTATAAAAACATGCTTGTTATTGTGCAAAGTTTCATTTGTAATAAGATTTTGATTTACATCTAAGGATTTAGACTCGATTTTCACCATACATAGTGGTAAAATAAAATGTACATTCTTCAACATATCATAGAAACAGGAGCTAATTGACCACTTTCACTATCATATTTGAATTCAGCGTATCAAATTCATTAAGAAATAGCACATTTAATTTCTGATGCAAACAATTTTTGAAAATTTGTATAACAGTGTTACTTTTGGTTCTTTGGACTCTTGCGTCGTGAGCAGAAGCCGGCAGTGCAAGGGGGAGTGGATTCACAAGCCAAGAAGCTGTTTGAGTATTCTAGCTCAGTCTCTCTCTGGAAGCAGCCTTACACCCCTCATGACACAGAGACCTCTGAAGCAGATTTGCCCCGGAAGATGCCTGGACAAATTGGAGACTGCTGGTCTCGGGGAAGTTCGGGTTCCAGTTGGGTCTCCACTGGGGCTTTTCGTCAGTTACATACTGGAGCACTGGAATCCTCACTGGATCAACAAATGTGAATGGCACCACTGAGAGGGAGTTCAGCTGAGGACGAAGAAATTCCTGCCGTTCCCAGTACAGCGTTTCCCATGGAGTCTCCGAAGCCTGTGGTTGCCGAAAAAGGTATTTCTTCATCTTTTGCTTTTGTCTTACAAAGGCCAATGCAATTCACTCTTGAAACTATCTGGAATGCGATTAAGTCATTGGGAGAAGCTTTTACTCCTCAAAGTCAAACATTACATTATAAGACTCAGGAACTTTCTGAAGAATGTTTGGGTAACTCTGTCACTTGCGACTTTAAAATCAAAGGTGGATAGTATGTCGGTCAGAGTGGATTTCCTTGGAACAACATGCAGATCTTCATCTTTATATGATAATTACACTTACCTGGTAATTGTAGTTCCTTTAGTGACGACAGTTCAGTCCTCTACCTCTACCTCTGGGTTGTTAATCTCCTCCTGCAGCTAGGAGACTGGTATGTCAGAATGATGACATCACTGGATATAGCCTGCTGCACTCCCACTTGCATCCCAGTGGAAACTATAACAAAGCAGACTCAAAGGAGCAACAAATAAGTAGCTAAACATAATAACATGTACCACTAGAAAATAAGCGCCCCTCCACCGACAAGGCTTTCATACAACCTGCCCCGTCAACGAGAAGGCAACAAATCACAGAATGGAAGAAATGTAGACTCACCTGTAAGCAGCTGTCGCCGGCCACCAATCAGGAACCCCCTGAAACATCCGGGCGGGAAGGAGGACTGAACTGTCGTCACTAAAGGAACTACAATTACCAGGTAAGTGTAATTATCATTTCCTTAGCGTTCCTCCAGTTCAGTCCTCTACCTCTGGGATGTACCAGAGCAGTGATTAATGGGAGGGACCCTTCCAGCTGGCAGACAAGACCGCCGCACCAAAACGAGCATCCGAAGCTGCTGCCAAATCCAGTCGGTAGTGCTTGCTGAACGTGTGCAGCGACGACCAAGTCGCAGCTCGACAAATGTCCCCCGGGGGAACTAAACCATGCTCCGCCCAAGACATCGCCTGCGCCCTTGTAGAATGCGCTCGCAGCCCCACCGGCGCAACACGCCCACGAAGTAAATAAGCGGACACAATCGCCTCCCTAAGCCAGCGGGCGATGGAGGCCTTAGCCGCCGCCTCTCCTTTGCGTACACCGCCGTAGAGAACAAAGAACCGCTCAGACTTTCGGAATGTCTCCGTGACCCGCAAATACTGACGCAAGGTCCTCTTCACGTCAAGACGCCGAAGACTGCGACTGGAGGCGTCTCCCTCCAAAGACCCCAGAACGGGCAAACACACGGTCTGGTTCACATGAAAGGGAGACACCACTTTGGGCAAAAAGGACGGGACCGTCCGTAAAACCACCTTTTCCCTGGAAAAAGACAAGAAAGGTTCTTGACACGACAAAGCTTGTAGTTCGGAAACGCGCCGAGCGGAACAAATAGCCACCAGGAAAACCGCCTTCAAGGTCAAATCCTTCACAGACGCCCGACGCAAGGGCCCAAAGGAGGACTCGGCCAACGCTGTGAGAACGAGATTCAGGTCCCACGGTGGAATAGATACCCTACGTGCCGGGCGCAACCGTGCGTCCGCCTTCAGAAAACGACCCACGTCAGGATGAGCCCCCAACAGCACACCATTGACCTTGCCCCGATATCAGGAGAGGGCCGCCAGCTGTACGCGTAAAGAACTGGCCGCTAGCCCTTTTGCAAGACCGCTCTGCAGAAACTCCAAGACCAGCGGAACCGAAGCCGAGCTCGGTCGAACTTGGCGCGGCGCACACCAATCCTCAAAAATACGCCAGACACGCACATAAGCCAGGGAAGTCGAAGGCTTACGCGCTCTCAGTAAGGTCGCGACCACCGCCGACAAATAACCTTTCTTTAGGAGCTTAGCCCTCTCAATGGCCAAACTGTAAGCGAGAACCGATCCACTTGCGGCATGAGCAGGGGCCCTTGTAGCAATAGATCCGACCGTGCCGGCAACCGCCAAGGTGCTCCGTCCAGGAGACGAATGAGATCGGCGTACCAAGGACGCCTCGGCCAATCGGGTGCCACCAACAGCACATTCCCGGCATGCGCTCCGATCTTTTGAATCACCCGGCCTATCAGCGCCCAGGGTGGGAAAACATACAGAAGGCCGCTCGACGGCCACGGACGAAACAAAGCGTCGATGCCCTCCGACATTCGTTCCCGACGCCTGCTGAAGAAACGACCGACCTTTGCCGACTGAAAAGTCGCCATGAGATCCATGACCGGAGTCCCCCAGCGCCATACTATCTGTCGGAAAACTGCGGGATGCAGCTCCCACTCTCTGGCATCCACCTGCACTCTGCTGAGGAAGTCCGCGGTGACATTGTCTTTGCCGGCAATGTGCGCTGCCAAGATCGCGGCCAAGCGAGGCTCCACCCACGCGAACAACTCGTCGGCTTCGGCCTCCATCGCGGCACTCCGTGCCGCCCTGCCGGTTGATGTAGGCCACCGTGGCCGAGTTGTCTGACAGCACTCGCACCGGCTGAGCGCGCACTAACTCCTCGAATGCCTGAAGGCCCCGGAACACCGCCCGAAGCTCCAGGCGATTTATCGCCCACGAGGCCTCCAGGGGAGTCCAACATCCTTGCGCAAACTGGCTCCCACAGTGGGCTCTCCAGCCCACCAGACTTGCATCCGTTAGCAACGGAATCCATTCCGGCTGTTCCAGGGGCAGACCGGCCGCAAGAGAAGATGGGTGAAGCCACCAGCGAAGGGACCGCCGAACCGTGCTCGGGCAAGAGAGACGCTTGCTTAATGAATCCCGCTGATGCAACTAACGACGGAGCAATGCCCTCTGGAGAGGACGCATATGAAACCGCGCCCAAGGCACAGCCTCCAACGTCGCTGCCATGGTGCCCAGCACCCAGAGATAATCCCACGCCGAAGGCGCCGGCACCAACAGGAACCGGCGCACCAGGGTCCGCAAGCCCTCGGCCCGTTTGTGCAGGAGAAACACTCGTCCCTCCTTCGTATCGAACCGGACCCCCAAGTATTCGAGGTCCTGAGTAGGTTGTAACCGGCTCTTGGTCGGGTTGACCACCCAACCCAGCCCTTGTAGGAACTGTACTACCCGGTCCGTCACCCGGAGACTCTCCTCCGCAGACTTGGCCCGAATCAACCAGTCGTCGAGATAAAGGTGGACCAGGATCCCTTCCTTGCGCAACGTCGCTGCCACCACCACCATAATTTTGGTGAAGGTCCTCGGCGCCGTCGCCAAGCCGAACGGCAACGCCTGAAACTGATAGTGGCCCCAAGGGAGGGCGAACCGCAGGAAGCGCTGGTGAGCCTCCCGAAACGGAATGTGCAAATACGCCTCCGACAGGTCTAGAGACGTCAAGAACTCACCGCATCGCACCGCCACTATGACGGAGCGCAACGTTTCCATTCAAAAGTGCGGCACCCTTAAACACCGATTCACCCCCTTCAGGTCGAGGATGGGTCTCATTTGGCCGCCCTTCTTGGGCACCACGAAATAAATGGAGTAGCGACCCATGCCGTAATCGGCTCTTGGAACTTCCACCATGGCTCCCAATCGAATTAGTCTTTGCAGAGTTTCGCGAACTGCCACGATCTTCTTGGTGCCTCTGCAAGGGGACAAGACAAAGGAGTCTCGCACGGGCCGCGCCAACTCCAACGCGTAGCCGTGTTGAATGATCTCCAACACCCATTGATCGGATGTGATGAGGGTCCAGGCGGGAAGAAACTCCCGAAGCCGTCCGCCTTTGGGAGTTTCCCCCGCCGGGACCCGCCTCGCTTCATTGGGCTTTGCGCGCAGCAGACCCAGGGTTGGCCGAGAAGCCTCTATTCGCTCCCCGAAACCCACGAAAACCCTGGCCCCTAGAGGAGAACCGGCCTCTCTGGAAGGCCCCGGGACGTGTTGAGCAAAATCTCCGAAAATCCCGAAACTGACCCCGACCGCCCAGGCCGGGCTTCGGTTTGTCCTCGGGCAGCCGACCCGCCTTGGACTCCCCGAGATCCTTCACCAACTTCTCCAAGTCCTCACCAAACAACAAACCTCCCTTAAAGGGAAGTTTGCTGAGATGGGACTTAGAAGACCCGTCTGCAGCCCAATTGCGAAGCCACAATGATCTGCGGGCCGCCACTACAGAGCCGGTGCTGTTGGCCAGTGCTCTAATCAAATCATAGTGCACATCGGCGAGGAAGGCCGCACCGGACTCCAAGCGATCCAACTCTTTCATTTCCTCAGGATCGACATGAGACGATTGGCGCAGCCGCTGAGCCCAGAGTAAACACGCTCTGGCCACCCAAGCTCCGCAGATGGAGGCCTGAAGCGAAACAGAATCCGCATCAAAGGCCTGCTTTAACAGGCCGTCCACTTTACGGTCCTGGGCATCCTTCAAGGCCGCACTGCCTTCAACCGGAATAGTGGTTTTCTTCGTAACAGCAGAGACCACCGCGTCAATCCGTGGCGCTCAGAACCTCTCTTTAGCAGAATCCGCTAGGGGATACAACCGATTCAGCGTCCGAATTCCCCGCAGCCCAGCTTCCGGCTTATCCCATTCATCCTGAATCATCTTCTCCACCACGCGGTGTAAAGGAAACACCACTTGGGTCTGTCGAACCGCTTGGATGACCGGATCCTCCACGTCGTCCTCTACCGCCGCCGGCGGCGCAAGATTCAATATCTGCAACGTCTCCGCAATCAAAGCAGCCAACTCCTCTCTGCGGAACACTGATGATTTTAGCTTGATCCTCGGGCTGCGGAATCTCACCTTCTTCCAGGTCCTGCGATCCGTCCTCAGGATCCCAGTCCGGATCTTCAGCCTCCGGCCAGGAACCTTCCCCCGGCTCGGAAAGCTTCGCCCGTGTCGGGGCTGGCGAGGCAGCGCCTAGCTCTCCCTCCGCCATTAATAGGGGGGGCTGGGACACCGGCGAGTCCGAGCGCGGCCGCTTGCCCTGCTGTCGCAGACAAAACGCTTGATGCAGAAGCAGGACAAATTCCGGACTAAAGACACTGAAACAGGCCTCCGGAGCAGGCAAGGATACTCCAGATGGCCCTGCCAGCTCCTCCGACTCTGCCTCTGGCGCCAAGAGGCGCGCGGAAGCAGGCTCCACCGCCACCGGCGGACCCTGCGCCTCAGTGGCCTCAGGGGCCTCCATTTGCAGTTCCACAGCCAAAGAAAGGGCAGCACAGCCCCTGCACACCCCGGTGTCACCGACTGTGCCCCTCCTAGTGCCACACACGAGGCACTGAGGCCAGGCAGCCATACGTATAGAAAGCAAGCGGCGGAGCCCGCGGAGAGAAGGGCCCTGTTTGATCTATACTGCCCGGAGCACTCGGAACCGCACTGTCTGTTTTATTACTTTAAGTTTGAAAGGAATAGTGAGCTAATCAAATTACTCCCCACAGCCTCCCCTCCCCGAACCTGAAGAGGCCGACTGAAGAAACGGAACCACAAAGGCACTCAAAGAAATCAAAGAAATCCAAAGGAAAACAAACAAAATCAAAAAACAAAAACAGCAAAGAAATGAAACCGCGAAAAGAAACCGAAGTAATTGGCCGCCACGCGGCTGCAACGCGGCCCCCAAAATGGCCGCCAGGAGCGAATTGAAAAAGGCGCCAAAAACACCGACGCTCCGGAGCTCCTTCGGAGCAGCGTGGCCTGGCTAAAAGAAAGAGCCGGGAGCAGGCGAACACTTACTGCTCCGGAAGACAGCTGTCACGCTGCAAGTGCCACGAATCCCGGGCCCAGAACAGCATATGATATGCTGTCAGATACTCAGCCACGGCACTCAGAAACGCAGTGCCGCGGTGCACAGTGTCATAGAAGGACTCACCCCCGTAAGGTCAGGGAGGTGAGGCTTCGGGGCCAAGCGGGAGAGGGGAGAGGACTCGAATAGCCTGAGTCAGAACCCCCCCGGAAGAAGCACAGCACCGACACAGGCAAGGTGCAAGAAAGCCTTTCTTCCTTCCCCTGTTTGCTGCAAAGAAGCAACCGGGGCTAAAGTTTCTCTTGTCCTTTTACTTGCTCTTTTTTTTTTTTTTTTTAAAGAAACAGTAACAGAAAGACCATTGTAACCCACTGAACTATCCCAACACCCTTTTGGCTCCTTATCCATTCCTCCAAAGAGCCTCTCCCTAAGGCTCGTCATGTCCTCCTGCTGCAAGGTGACTGATTACACTGGGATGCAAGTGGGAGTGCAGCAGACTATATCCAGTGATGTCATCATTCTGACATACCAGTCTCCTAGCTGCAGGAGGAGATCGACAACCCAGAGGTAGAGGTAGAGGACTGAACTGGAGGAACGCTAAGGAATTTGATTTTTAATATACCGCTTTGCTCTCATGCATCTAAGCGCTTTACAATACATCAAAAAATGCTGCAGGGAAAGGAAAAGAACGCCATGAATTAGAGAGGAAAGAGAAAGTAGGACGAGACATGGAAGAAGGGAGCAGAGGAGGGGGGGGAGAAGGTTAGCAAGCCCCAGTATGAAGGGGGGGAGGGAAGGGAGATTGAAATCAGAGCAGAAGAGATGGGTTTTCAGCATTGATTTAAAATTTGGTGAAGGAGAGTTCCAGTCAGAGGTCCAGGGGGAGGGAGTTCCATAGTTTGGGACCAAGAATAAAGAAAGCGGAATTGTGGGTGGACTCCAGGTGTGCTTGTGAGGGGGAGGTGAGGGACATATGATTAGAGTGAATGAGCCAGAGTGAGCACTGAGGGGTGTGGAGATGGACCAGATTAGAGAGGTACTGAGGAGTGCTAGAATGGATTGCTTTGTGGACCAAGGTTAAGACCCTGAACTGAATTCTGAAAGCAATGGAGAGCCAATGAAAATGTATGAGTAATGGTGTGATGTGATCTGCACGAGAGGCATGTGTGACGATGCAGGCTGCTGTGTTCTGTAGAAGATGCATCCTATGTAATTGATGTTGTGGGAGACCGGTGAGGGCAATGTCACAATAATCTACCAGAGTCATTACAAGGGAAAGAGAAGTGTGACCAACGATGGGATAGGGAAGGGCCCTCTGAGGCAGAGGCATAGGTGGGGGGAAAGGGGGAGAGACAACAGTGGTAGGTGAGAGGGGAGGAGGACAAGTGGGAAAAGTTAAGTGGAGCGCTTGCACCGTATCACTAAAATAAGAAGCCAGAAGGGCAGGATCTGGATGAACAGTTAGGGGAGCAGAGGGTGAAGAGGAGTGGGGGGCTGACAGGGAACGAAGGACAGTATAAAGCTGACAAGAGGAACTGGAAGATGAGGAGATAAGGTTGGCACAGTAGGATTGCTTGGTGGAGCGAATGAGAGAATGGTAATAAGAATGGCAATGACGAAAATGGGCTAATGAGTCAGGTGAAGGATGCTTGCGCCACAGACACTCAGTGCGACGGAGGTAGGAGCGATGCAAGAGGAGACCGGGGTGAAACCAAGGGTGATGATTTGGCTGGCAGGGGGGAGGAACAGGTCAGAGAGGAGCAAGTTTGTCAAGGGCAGAAAGCAGAGTGGAGTTCCAGATCTGAACTTGACAATCGGAAGGGAGGGAAGAGAAATCTGGCGCGAAAAGCGTGTCAGAAGGGGAGTATTGGGCGTAATCCAGTGTTCGAATACAGGAGGACAAGGGCACTTTCCAGGAGAAGATAAAGGGGAGGGTGGACTTATGGAGAAGAGAAGGCAGAAATGGTCCAACCAGGGGACTGAAAACGCAGACAGGGAGGATGGGGCGAAAGGAGAGGCAGTGGGAGAGATCCCAAGGTCATGAGAGTGACCAGCAGGGTGAGTAGGAAAGAGGACGTGCTGCTGCAGAGATAAATCAGCAAGAAGTGCAAGGAAAGTGTTATCGCAAGGTCTGCAGGGAGAACCGGGGTGCACATTAAAGTCTCCCACAATCATGATGCTTTTATTAAGGATTCAAATAATGTAAAGTTTAAGCTGGAGCAACTGGAGAATCGTTCAAGAATGGCAAACTTCTGCTTGATAAATTTTCTTAAGTCTCTTAATATTACCACGAAAGACATGTTTTAGCAATATCTGTTGAAGTTATGGAAGTACCTTCTGGGTCCTGCCTGTTTTTAGTCAATACTTATTGCCTGCCATATGGCCAACAAGCTTTTGCAGAAATCCCTGGCCCACAAAATCGCAGATTCTTTACATTTATCTGATGTATTAGAAAGCAGGCATTATATCATCCGAATCACATCTACTTGTTTGATAACTTTAGCTCTTGTATCTGATAGAGAATGGCTACACCATATATTTTTTCAGAAAAAGAAAAGTTCTTTTCAAGGGTTGCTTGGTTAGGATTTTTCCTGATCTAGCCAGAGACCCAATGCTGCAAGCATGAGTTTCCCATTCTGCATCCGTGGGTCCTCCAACTGGGTGGAATGTTTTTCTTGAAATACACCTGCAAGTGCCACATTAAGTTTCAGGGACAAGCATATATTTTTTCCTTTCCTTCACAATTGATTTCCTTTTTAAATACACGGGGATCTCCTGGTTGGACCCCTACCTGCATCTTAGATTAGGTTGACTGTGTTTCTTTCAGCACTTGTTTCCTATGTTAAATTTCTATTTTGGACTTGGTTTAAGTTCTCCATCTTGGATCCTAGTTGTGGGTTAGTGGATGGGAAATCCTTAAGTTTGTTTCTTCCTATATATCATTTGTTGATAATTTCTTTGTTCTTTATGAGGCGAAATGTGGTTCATCCACAAGTGTATTTCTTGTAGTTTTTTGTTAAAATTGCATAAATTAAAAAAAAAAAAAACAAAGGAGGCGATAGGGCCTCTGTATAAGTCTCATTTGAAGCACTGTATGCAATTCTGGAGACCACACCTTCAAAAGGATATAAACAGAATGGAGTCAGTGCAGAGAGTGGCTATTAAAATGGTTAGTGGTCTTCGTTATAAAGCATATGAGGACAGACTTAAAGACCTTAATATGTATATGTTAAAGGAGATATGATAGCGACGTTTAAATACCTCGGTGGCATAAATGCACAAGAGAGCCTCTTGATTGAAAGCAAGCTCTGCTACAAGTGGACATAGGATGAAGGTAAAAGGGGATAGGCTCAGGAGCAATATGCGGAAATATTTCTTTACGGAAGGAGTGGTAGATGCGTGGAATAGTCTCCCAGTGGAGGTAGTATAGACCTCCCAGTGGAGGTATTATTTGAATTCAAGAAAGCATGGGACAAACACAGATCTCCTCAAAAGGAAAGAAGGGGACTACTGTAGTTGATATGGAAGGGCAGACTGGATAGAAACATGACAGAAAAAGGATCACATGGCCTATGTTTCTGAAAAGGCTTATGGCAGGACAAGGCCTGCAACTCCAAGACCTATCTGGCGGAGCAAAGACCTGACTTCTAAGAGTCAGATCTTTGAGGGAGGCCTTACAGATAGGGCCTGCTTTTGAGCCTTTCAGCATCTTCAACACCCATGAGAAGCTCCAATGGGGAACTACCAGATGCACAGAGGGCTAATCTGTTAGCACTCCCTGAGGAAGCAAGAGACAGAGTGAGCTGTCAAGAACACCTCTTGAATACGTACCCAATAGCATGCTGACTGCTACCTGGACCTTAAGGGAGTTCAGGCCCAAGCCCATCTGCAAGAAGAACAAATAGTATTAGCCCTTACCTGCTAATTAATATTCCTGAAGGAACTCCAGTCCAGTCCATTTCCTCTGGGTTGTGCTCCTCTTCCAGCAGCTTGGAGACTGAGTATGTCATCCTTTTGATGACCATAAGCTATATATACCACTGGCACGCCCCACCAGCTCCAGTATCCTACTGACGAAGCAGACTTAACAGGGAGACAATTAAGCAACCAACTTCTAAATTAACTTTTAAATCAAACATTTAAATTCAAACTTTTAAATGCCAAGCCATCCCTCCTTCCCGGGAAAGGATGTTCCAAACCACCCCCCCTCCGGTATAGGAGGAGGCTTACCTGCAAGAGCCGATGCACTAGCTAACCGCCCTCAGGGTCTACAGCCAGCCTCTCCCACTCCGCCTCAGAGCGCCTCCACCTGCAGACTATACCGTGTCCAGCTTCTGTCCAGTGAACACCTAAAATACCTGAAACTCTGGGCGGGATCAGGGACTGGACTGGAGTTCCTTCAGGAACACTAATTAGCAGGTAAGGCCTAATTACTATTTCCTAAGCATCCCTCTAGCATCCTTGAGGAACTCCTTGTGCTATGTGGAAAGTGTCTGAGGTGAGGGGACCAACTTTAACTCTCTGCTTTCTGTCGCTGAGATAGGACTGGAACCATTTTAGTGTGGTGCTTTGAAGACCAATCTTCATTAGTCATTTAGTGATATAATCTGGATCCACTCCAAAAGAAACTGCTGAAGCCACCTCCTACCAGATGTACTTCGGAAGGGACTCAACAGATCTCAATGCGAGGGCTTCCCAACTCCAGAAGCAATCTTTGAGGGGCCTCAAGACTGCTGGAAACCCCCAAAGGAGTTGGCCCTTCTTGAACCTAGATCCATAAAAGGAATAAACTGAGGAAATACTTTTTCACTGAAAGGGTGGTGGATTCTTGGAATGCCCTCCCGATGGAAGTGATGAGAGCAAATACAGTGACAGAATTCAAGATGGCATGGGACAGACACAGTGGATCCCTTTACAGCAACAGGATAAAATCAAAATAAACGTAACCATCTAATTTCCCAACAAATAGGGGTGTCCTACACAGAGCGGTGGGTTCACTCCTAAACAAAGACATGAGGAGGGGTGGCCTGTACAGAGCAGCAGGTACACCTGCTCTTGCCATCATACTGGGCAGACTAGATGGACCATACTGGTCCTTACCTGCCGTCATTTACTATGTTACTACGTTACTATGAACCAGAGCTTTTGGCTGCACCCGGATGCCTCCAAACTCAGTGTGAAGTTCTCTGAAAGAACGAGCGATCAACATTGGGAGTCTTCAAGCAGCCTCTGAGAATGGAACTCACAAGTTCTTCACCAACTTTGAGCTCCTCTCCAAAATGTAAATTGCTCCTGAAAAGGAGCTTACTGAGAATTTAGAAGCAGTATCCGCTGCCCAGCTGCAAAGCCAGAGCTACCGCCTAGCCAAGACCACTGCCACTGTGGAGGATAAGGAAACTAAAATCAGACTGTAGAGCACTGGCCACAAAAGCAGCGTCCAACTCCCGTCTTGCAGCCTCAGGGCAGTCCAGTAGTTGTTGAACCCAGAACAAAAACGCTCTGGCTACTAAGCCTGCACAAAGGGCTACCTGGGAACCCAAGACCAAGGCTGAAAGCACCTCTACTTTTCTGTCAGGAACCTCCTTAAGTTTGGCACCACCTTCCACCAGGATAGGTGTGTGCTTAGTGACCACCATGACAAGAAATCCATTCAAGAGGGCCTGAATTGCTGGTCCAGCTTGCCTTGAGGCAGGGTTTATAGCAAACTTAGAGCCTTCGGTCCTGAGAGGTCCAACTCCAGATTCTCCCACTGAGATACCAAGGGCTGTTCCATTGGCTCTGATTAAGGAGAAAAATGCAGAGTCACCTGAGGGCCCTGGACCCCTGCAAAGGAAGTTGCTAAGCAGCTTAAAACAAAGACTGAAAACAACCAGAGAGCCACTTCAGAAGCTGCTACTCAAAACCAGCAGACAGGGTCCCAGACGTGGCCCCAGAGGCCCACTGGCCTGAGTGAGGCCTCCTTGGCCCGCTACAAGGCACTAGTAACTTCCCCCATGAGGACTGCCCACCCTACAAATGCGGCAGGCATAGAGGAATTAGAGGAGGCCCCAGAATTGGTATTAGGCCCTGGGCCCCATCTGGGGGTTCCTGATATCAAAAACGTTGGGTGCCTTATAGCCCCATCTCAATGGGTACAATAAGGAACCTGTCACAGAGCTGATCTTGTGTGTCACATAAGTTACAGCAGCGAGCATCTGGAATGCTTGCATGGCTCTATGTAGCTACAAGAAAAAGAAAATTGTAGAAAAAGGCCACAAAAATAAAAAATGCAAAGGCCTGTTTTTCCCCCCCAATAGAATGGAGACTGAAAAAAATACCACCAAAAAAAACAGGCCACACCCTAGTGAAAAGGGACTCCCAACTGGCAGTCCCAGCACCTGAAAGGCTGATCTGGGCTTCAGCTACACCTACAAAGGTCCAGGAGGCCCCACTGGCAGAGAAGGTGAAATTAGGTCTTATCTGCTAAATGATGCTGTTTGAGTTCCTCCAGTCCAGTCCTTTTACCTATGAGGTTGTCACCTCTCACCAGCAGCTTGGAGACTGAGCATGTCAGAAATTCTGACCTCCCCTAGAAAGACAGCTGGCACCTCCCACCAGTCCTCGGTGTCCTATTGACAAAGCAGACTCACAGGATCAACAATTAAACACAGCATTTCAAACAAATAATTTTAAACTATTTAAAACTTCCAACCCCAACAGGCAGAAAAAAAAAAGTAATTAGGCCTTACCTGCTAAATTAGTCTTCCTGAAGGAACTCCAGTCCGGTCCCTTTCCTCTGGGTTGTGCTCCCCTTCCAGCAGCATGGAGACTGAGCCAATCAACAACTTGCTGACCCTCTGGTATAAATACCACTGACACCACCCACCAGTTCCAGTATTCTATTGAAAAAGCAGACTTAACGGAGAGAAAATTAAGCAACCTTAAAACATTAATCTCAGAAAATTAACTCCTAACTCAAGACTAGCCCCTCCTGCCTCCACCGAAAGGAACTCCCCACTCCCCGGAAGAAGAGGAGGAGGTTTACCTGATACTGCATCTGCCCTTACCTAAACACTCAGCAGGGCACCTTACCGAACACCTCCGAGAGGAGCATCCGGACATCTTCTCCACTCCATCCACAACTTCGGGCCAGCGTTCTAAATCCTGAAATATGACACTGAAAATAAGAGCGACATCAGGGACTGGACTGAGTTCCTTCAGGAACACTAATTAGCAGGTAAGGCCCAATTACTTTTTCCTTAGCGTCCCTCCAGTCCAGTCCCTTTCCTCTGGGATGTAACAGAGCAGTTCAAACCTGGGCAGGGTCCGCAAGACCGGACAGAAGCACCACTCTCCCAAAATCAGCATCCGATGCTGCCTGAACATCCAACCGATAATGCTTGGCAAAAGTATGTAAAGACGACCAAGTAGCCACTCTATAAATGTCCAGAAGCTGAACCAAACTGTACTCCACCCACGAGGCCGCTGAAGCTCGTGTCAAATGCGCTCGGAACCCTTCCGAACCCGCATCTCCTTCAGGATGTAGGCCGACACAATAGCTTTCCTGATCCACCGAGAAATGGATGCCTTGGCCGTGGCTTCCCCTTTCTGCGGTCCACCGAACAGGACAAACGATCTGACTTCTGAAACGCCGCCGTGCGATTCAGGTAGCGCTTCAGAAGCCTGCACACATCCAGACGATGCAATCGCTCATCGTCTGTCCCCCGAACCCCTCTAGGAAAAACAGACTGATTCATGTGAAAGGGTGAAACCACCTTGGACAAAAAGGAAGGCATCGTTCGCAAGACCACCTTTCAGACCTGAATTTATTCAGACACTATATATATATACACATAAAATTCAATGAATAAACATGACGTCCATTACAGTGGACATACGGTCTGAAAGGAATGAAAGGCGGATGACACAGAGCCTGAAGTTCCGAAATATGCCTAGCCGAACAGCCAGCCACCAGGAAAACTGCCTTGAGAGTTAAGTCTTTCAAAGAAGCCATCCCCACAGGCTCATAAGGTTCCCCAGCTAAAGCATTTAATACCAAATTAAGATCCCAAGGAGGGATTGCCGACCTCTGCTGAGGCCGCAGGCGCCTCACCACCCACAGAAACCTACCTACGTCCGCATGCCCTCCTAAGGGCTTTCCGTGAACCTTACCCCTGTAGCAGGAAATAGCCGCCAACTGAACTCAAAGAGCTGGCCGCCACCCCTTCTCAAAGCCCGCCTGTAAAAACTTCAAAACCTCCGGCACCGAGACCACTAGGGGTCTTTTCTCCTGGGCTGCCCACTAGCCCTCAAATATACGTATGAAAGGCAGGTGGAGTGCTTGCGAGTATTCAACAAGGTCGAGATCACTGCTCCAGAATATCCCCGCTTATGGAGCCTTGCCCTTTCAATAGCCAGGCCGTAAGCGAGAACCGATCCACCTGAGGTATGCATACGGGACCCTGAACCAGGAGATCATCTCTGCACGGCAGACGCCACGGCCAATCAGCCAACAGCCTCACGAGATCGGCATACCACGGCCGCCTTGGCCAGTCTGGGGCTATGAGAATCACCAATCCTTGGTGGCTCTCCACCCGCTGAAGGACTCTTCCTACGAGAGCCCAAGGCAGAGAAACGTACAGAAGCCCTTCCGAGGGCCATCTCTGAACCAGAGCATCCAGGCCTTCCGACATCCTCTCCTTTCTCCGGCTGAAGAATTGTCTCATCTTGGCCGACTCCCAACGTGCCATGAGGTCCATGACCAGAACTCCCCAACGGCCTATCACCTGTTCATACACTTCCTGACAGAGTACCCATTCGCCGTGGTCTACCTTGGGTCTGCTCAGGTAATCCGCCGTGACATTTTCTACCCCGGCTACAGGTTGAGCCGACAAGGCTATCAGATGGGCTTCGGTCCACTGCAACAGACTTTCCACCTCCTCTTCCAAAAGAGGACTGCTCATCCCGCCCTGACGATTGATGTAGGCCACGGTGGTGACATTGTCAGACAGCACCCGGACAGCTTTCTGAAGTACCCAATGCTGGAACGCCTTGAGAGCCAAGACCACCGCCCGCATCTCCAGTCTGTTGATGGATCACCGAGCTTCCATCCCATTCCGGAAGTCCTGAGCGAAACAGCCCTCGCAATGAGCTCCCACAATCCGTCAGACTGATGTCCATCGTCAACTGCAGCCACTGCGGAGGCTCGAGGGGCATTCCACGCTACAAATTTCCCGGTTGGAGCCACCACTGCAAGGCCTCCCTTGTCACAGGGAGTGAACGCTTCCAACCCTGCTCACAGCTCACTGTACCCATTGCGTGCAAACTGCAAGCCTCCTCCTTCTCCTCAATCAGAGGGGAAAAAAGGTCCGGGGGGGGGGGGGGGGGGACACCAAAGCCTCAAAGGAGAAAATTAACAGCAAATACAGAGGAGTGGAGTAGTAGCCTAGTGGTTAGAGCACTGGCTTAGTAACCAAGCAACCAGGGTTTGATTCCTACTAGCACTCCTTGTGGCCTTGGGCAAGTCACTTAACCCTCCATTGCCTCGGAAGAAAGGCCTGGCAATCTACTTCCGGTGACACTGCCAAGAAAATCCAGGAGCTTCTGGGTCGCCAGGAGTCAGGACTGACTCGAAGGCACACATTGTATTAGAGGAAAATAAAAGAGAAAATAATTTAAATTTATATCAAGGAACCCTGACTCTAAATCCCTCTAGTTCCTAAGAGTCTCTCCAGTAAGCCCTGATCCCTGGCTTACTGCTCCCCTCCAGCTGCATGGAGACTGAGCTTACTGGAACTGGTGGTGCCAGTGGTATTTATACCAGAGAGTCAGCAAGTTGTTGATTGGCTCAGTCTCCATGCTACTGGGAGGGGAGCACAACCAAGGGACTGGACTGGAGGGAAGGAAAAACCCTTATCCTAATTCTTTTTTTTTTTTTTTTAAACTTAATGCTATAAAAACTTACATGAATATCTGTCTGTATACTCTGAAGTCAAATAATCAGACCCTCCGTAAGTACTCATGGAGCCGCCCTCATCAATGGCCTCCTGATCAACCTCTGGACCCAATGCTATTTTGATGAACTTCTTCAGGCCCAGAAACACCATCATTCTGCAACTCAATGTATATGTATCAGGGAGTGTCAGGGACTGGACTGGAGGAACTCAAGGAGAATCAATTAGCGGGTAAGGCCAAAATTTCACCTTCCTTAGTGTTCCTCCAGTCCAGTCCCGTTCTGTTACCTATGAAATATATCACAGCAGAACTAAATTTGGGAGACCTGCAAGTCCAGCCTGAAGCACCGTCGAACCAAACCGCGCGTCTCTTGCTGTTAGAAAATCTAGGCAATAGTGCTTTACAAAAAGGTATGCAGAGACGACCATGTTCCTACTTTGCAAATATCTGCTGACGGAACCAAACTGGATTCCGCCCACAATGCCACTTGGGTGCAGACTTGAATGCACGCTGGGCCCTTTGGGTACCTCTTTCCTCCTCGGCAGAAACACCAAGGGTATACCGGTTCCATCTCGCAATGGGTAAAGCAAGCTATCGAAGGTTTCTCCTTTACGCGGTCCTCCAAAACAAAACGCCAATCTGATCTGCGAAAGTACTCAGTCCACTTTAGGTAGCATCACAACACACGATGCACATCCATATGCCACAGCAATGGATCGTCCATCAACGAAAACACGGGAAGAGCCACCATTTGATTGAGATGAAAAACCGACAGAACCTTAGTAAAAAAAAGGACGACACCGGCCACATCACGATCTTCTCTCCTTAGAAATACTCAGAAAAGGGGCCCAGCAGGATAGCATCTGAAGTTCCAATGTTCTGGCGGAGCAGATAGTCACCAAGAAGACTGTCTTAAACATTAGATCTTTCAATGCCAGGAGTACCACCCTGAGCTCCAACCGGTTAATTGGTCACCCCTTTTCTGTCAGTGGCCAATATCCCTGGGCTATCAGGGCCTCGAAATGTCTCCCCCCCCCCTCCCAACCGATTCGCATCTTGTCGCCAGGGGAATCCATTCCGGCATCTCCAAGGACATCCCTGCCAGAAGCTTGTCCGCCTGCAGCCACCAACGAAGTGCCGTTCGCACCACATGTGGGCATGGTAGCGAGTGAGCGAGCTCCTGGTGCTGCGTTGACCACTGCCACAACAGTGCCCTTTGCAAGAGTTTCATGTGTGCGTGAGCCCACAGTACCATCTTAATTGAGACAGCCACGGATCCCAGCACCTGCAGATAATGTGACGACATGAGCACTGCCATCATCAAAAATTGCCATGTTTGCTTCTGTAATGACACCATCCTATCCTGCGGTAGAACACTCTCCCTTCGTCCATCTAAAATCGAGCTCCCAGGTATACTAAGTCCTAAGTTGGCTGGAGCCGGCTCTTGGCAAAGTTGACTACCCAGTCCAGGCTTTGCAGGTAGGCGATGACTCACTCCGTGGCCAGGGAGCTCTCCTCTTTGGACTTTGCACGGATGAGCAAGTCATCTAGGTAAGGATGTACCAGAATTCCCTTCTGTTGAAGACCCGCCACCGCCACCACCACCATTACCTTGGTGAACATATGGGTGGCAATTGACAACCCAAAGGGCAAGGATTGGAAGTGGAACTGAAAATGCCCCATGGGCACTGAAAACCTTAGGAACTGCTGATGTTCGGGTTGAATAGGGATGTGTAAGTATGCCTCCGTGAGATTGAGCGATATCAAGAACTCGCCTGCTCGTACTGGGATGATCACCAAGTGGAGAGTCTCCATGTGAAACCGGGGCACCCTGAGGCAGCGATTTACATGCTCGAGGTCCAGAATGGGGCGGAAAGAACCTTTCTTCTTGGGGACCACAAAATAAATGGAGTATCGACCACACCCGTACTGGTCTCTGGGTACTACTGCTTGCAGATCTAATGGGTGCCTTAGAGTGCCCTGCACCGCCTCCAGCTTCCACAGCACCTTGCATGGAGAATTGACAAAGACATCCATGAGAGGAAGTGCGAATTCCAAAATGTAACCCTCTCCAATTACCTCCAGAACCCACTGGTCGGTTGTGACCAGGAGTCGTAAAAATCCTGTAGTCAACCCCCCCCCCCCCCCAAGGAAACCAACCCTTCCTGTACCTCCCTGCATCATTGTGTCTTCTTGGATGCCGAGGGTGCAGAGTAAAAACCCCGTTTCCCACCCCCCTCGGAAACCGCACAATGCTGAGCTCCAAGCAGGAAAACATCCTTTCTGATAGGGCGCAAATCGTACCACCTGAAAGTGCCGAAAAAACCGCAGCTGGCCCCTCATTGGGCCCACTGCCAGACCAGGCTACTGCTTATCCTCCAGGAGCCTGCCTCCTTTGGACTCCCCTAGATCCTTCACCAACTTCAAGATTTTCAGACAGCTTCTCCTGAAAGGTCAGCTGGGACTTTGAGGAAACATCCGCTGCCTAATTCCACAACCACAGGTAGAGGCAAGTGGCCATCTCCATGATCATGCCTTTGGACAATCCTCTGATCAAGTCATAAAAGAAGGGAGGAGTGGCCTAGTGGTTGGGGCAAGTTACCTCAGGCCGGAAGGTCAGGGGTTCAAATCCCACTAGAGGACAGCAACCATGGGCCAGAAGGACTGGGGTTTCTAGTCCCACAGGTGCTCCTTGTGGTCTTGGGCAAGCCACTTAACCCTCCATTGCCCATGTTCCCTGTAAAATAGTTATCTCCAAGTTATAATGCCCTGTTCAATGTAATTTCAGTTTGTTCAATGTAAACCGCCTTGATATCATGAAAGGCAGTATATAAGAAATGTTAAACAAATAAAAAATAAAAGCTGTCTGCCAGGTAGGCTGCCCCATACTCTAGCTTTGCCGCCTCAAGAGGAAGTAATTGCAAGTCCATTGCCCCCTCCAGTACCATCTGAGCCCAACGTAGATAAGCCCTAGCCACAAAGGCCCTGCACACAGAGGCCTGTAATGTTAAAGCATTAATCTCAAACACCTGCTTAATGGGAGGGTCTCTAACTTCCAATCCTGTGCATCCTTGATTACCAACCACTCCCCCCTCCATTGGGATGGTGGTCTTCTTTGTGACCGCCACCACTGCAGCATCCACTTTGGGAGTGCAGAAAAACTCCTTCTCTATCTGGAAGTGGGTAAAGTCTGGTCATCACTCTGTACCCTAGAGAACCACCTCAGGCAAGTCCCACTCATCCTGAATCATCTGCTTCTAACCACCTGAAATGGGTCCTCCAGCGACTCTTCCTCTCCTGGACTCAGTCACCATATTAAAGGGCCATGGCTGAATGTGTGATCAAAGCCACAAGCTCCTCTCTGTAGAAGACACACACAATGTGAGACTCTTCCCCCTGCAGGATCTCGCCTTCTTCCAGTGCCACCACCTCGTCCTTATTTGCCTGTAAACCCTGGTCTTCAGCCGCATCTGACAGTACTGAATCTAGGTCCTCCCAGGGGCTATCTTCCATAACCAGCCTACTAGGCCCAGGCTCCCCTTCCGTTCTCGTACCCCCATGACTTCCAGACAGGTTTCGCTTTCTCAAATGCCCCGGGTGCCAACTGGATCTTCTACACTCTGCTGCTTCATGCAAAAAGCCTTGAGCGCGAGTAACACTAACTCTGGCGAAAAACTCTCATGGGGTGTGTCCCCTGGGACCTCCTTAGACATGGATGGTCTGAGTGATCTAGGCCCCCTGCTCCTAGGCTCCAGTGCCAGGAGGGGCCGAACTTCCCCAGCCCCCCTGGACAGCTGAAACTAGTTCATCTGGGGTAGGGTATCCTGGCTCATCTGGTGGGACAGATCATCCGTTCTTTGAGTAAGTCGGTCCATTCTGCCTTTCACCAAGTCTTCTTCCACAGACCTGGCCGCCGCGGCAGAAGCCCACAGCTGAAACTGATCCCCAACAAGAGCCACACACAATACATGTGGGCTTTATGAGCATACTCTTGTCACACTAGTTTCTCTCTGCCTTGGCTCCCCTCCCCCCCCAGGCCAGAATAACCCCTGGCCTGGGATCAACCCCTGTGCTGGGCAAAAGCAATTTAATGACCCAAATTAACTTTAATCAGCCTGCAGGGAACTGCCCAGGGCCTTAGAAAGGGTCTAGAAAAAACAAAAAAACAAACACCCGCAGCATCCAGCCCCCCTCCAAGTGCCTCCTGCACATGGTGAAGGCCTCTGAAGAAAATGGTGGAGGTTCCCACTCAAAACCCTATGTTCCCCTACTGCCCCAAAGTGAGCCACGATGAAAAAATTAACTCGAGCTGTATCAGGCTCCCGGCTAGCAGGAAGAACCTTCTGCCTCCCACAATCAATTTCCCGGCTGCCACTCAGCTGAACACTGCAGTTTTGGCGGTGCCGTTTCTCCCCCAGAGCGCGCCAGACAGCTACTCACCATTGCTGATCGCATCTCTCTGCACAGCGGCTCCAGCTCCCTACTGCTGCAGGAGCCACTGCTTTCAACTGCTACCACTTCTCTCCCCCGAAGGGGTTTTCTCCTACCCGTTTTACTGCACTCTGGGTTCAGATGCTATTTTTTTTTTTTTTTTTTTTTTTTAAGTTCTAAAAGTTTTATGCTTACTGCCCCTTCTAATCACCCACAGAGGCAGGTTTGATCCTCTACTACTGTGCTAAGTTGTCCCTCACAGTGAATCCTTAACTACAGGGTCACCTCTCTCCAGCTGCTTGGAGACTGAGATACTGAGGGTTGGTGGGAGGTGCCAGCTGTCTTTCTAGGGGAGGTCAGAATTTCTGATATGCTCAGTCTCCAAGCTGCTGGTGAGAGGCGACAACCCCATAAGTAATGGGACTGAACTGGAAGAACGCTAAGGAAGGCCTGATTTTTTTAAAAATTTGCTTCAAACAGCAAACAAGAGCCAAATACAGCCCAATATAAATCAATGGACAAAATTTAAAAGTAGAAAACAAATTAAGGGAAAATACTTGCATGTAGACAAGAGACAGCAAATGGAAGAGGGGCCTAAGCCCAAAATTACTGCCCCCCTTAGGATCCTCTTGCTCCTCTTCGGCCCACCAAGCACCAGTAACCCATGGAAACAGTGCTGGATACAGGACAGCTGTAGCTCAAGGAGTCAAAGGTGTAACCCCACTCAAAGCACAGTTGGGCTCTTCAGGACTCAATCTCAATGATCACTGCACCATAGTGTGGGCCAGGAGAGTCAGGCTTATTTGTACTGCTGCACCAATCCATATATCTTGCCACCTGCTTGAGATAGACAATTACTGACTTCTCTCAGTTCTGCACCAGTAGTTATACCTTCTGAAGACACCACTGAAAAATTCTTGTCTGCCTCCACCTGCTGGCAAGGGGACATAACCCATTCGTGTGGGCAGGTCTAACAGGATTAGGAAGAGTCTCTTGAGACTCTCAACCAATCATGCGTAGGGGACAAGTGTGAGAGCAAAGTGGATGCTTGACCCCCTTACAACCTGCAAGAAATGTTCTAGTGAGCGCTGGCTCCCCCATAGAGAAAAGTCTGGGCCTAAATCCCTTGCAAAATGGGGACTACCAGACAGCTTCAAGAGACTGAAAATTGCACATGAACTGCTTCAGGACTGCAATTCAAGCTGGTTGAATGGGGGAACCCCCGCCCCCAAGGGGATTCAGGCTAGGCCCCACTGCCAGGCTCCTCCTCCACTGGGCCCAAAATAGTCATAGTGCCCACCATCAAATTAAAAAAAAAACAAAAAAAAACAAAGAACTGAACCAGTAGGGGCCATATTCCTGCTATAACTGGAGCCAAAAATAGCAGCCCTGGGCAAAAATTACAGTGGGTCATAGGCTGCATCAAGCCGCACTGCTGAGCACAGCAGTGATAAAAACATTTTAAAGCTTCCGGTGACGTCACCGAACCGCATGGACGGATGAAAACGAGCTCCGCCGTTCATCCCCGCAAAAGTGATTAATCTCCCCCGAAATAAAGCATTACAAACACCTCAAGAGGAGTGGAACGGTTAATGGGAGCGGAGGCTGGAGGAATGACGTCAGCGAGGAAAAAGACGGCAGATATAAGAGAATATACGTTCACTGCGGTCAGAGGTGAGCAGAGAGGAGGAGGAAAAATGGGAGGTGAAGCATACACTGAAGCTGAAGAGCAGTTGAATACCTTGGAAGAGGTGCAGAGTAGAAGTGCCGTGGTGCAGATTTCAAAGGAAGAGCTCCGGTCATGGTTTGGTGAGCTGAGGTCTGAAATGGCAGGATTCAGAAATGACATGGAGGCGCCCATAATGGAATTTCATGCTGATGTGCAGGAGCTGGAGAATAAAAAAAAAAAAAAAAAAAAAAAGAGTGGAGGCGGCGGAAGGGCAAGTGAAAGAGGTGCGAAGCAATGTAAGTTCAACAAAGTAATGAACAGTTTAGAAGCTGCGAAGGAAAAGATTGAATTAAAGCTGGAAGATTTGGAAAATCGTGCGAGAAGGCAAAATCTCCGATTAAAGGGGGTGCCGGAACATAAGAACTACAGAGACTGTGAGCAGACTGCACGAGACATATGTATGGTGGTGCTGGAGGAGCCCGAGGATGGAGGGCAGGTACTGGAAGTTAAAATAGACAGAGCGCACCGCACGCTGGGCCCAAGGAGAGGGGAGACACCACGGGACATTACTATTTGCCTCCATGACTTTAAAATCAAGGAAAAAAATAATAAATAAGGTGAGGGGAGCTGGCCCCCTAGAGTGGAAAGGCATAAGGTTGCAATTTTTCGGACTTGGCTGCGGCCACGATACAACGCTGAAAAGAATGGAGAGGATTTACAATGAGGCTAAGAGAAGAGAACATTAAATATAAATGGCTGTACCCCACAGGAATTGCGTTCACCAGTCAAGGCATCACAAGGCAGGCGTTAACAGCAATGCAGTTGGCGGCAGAGATGAAGGAGGCAGGAGCAACATGCTTACCACAGATGGGAGAAGTGAAAAAACCTGTGAATGGGCATACAACAAGATGGCAGAGAGTTGAGAGCAAACAGAGAAAGAGTAAAAGTGTGATGCAAAAAAAGAAAAGATAGATATGGGACACAGTAAATAAGCAGATGAAAGAGAAATGGAAAAGAATGAAAGCAGTAGCAAGGTTGAAGACGACGCAAAGATGGACTGAGTTTGTGATGTGAGGGGAAGAGGGGTGTAAAGATAATTGTAAAGTTAAATGTGAAGAAAATAAAAGGGGGGGATTAAGATAAGAAGAGAGCATAATGTGAAATGTGTAACAGAGTGGGAGGGGGAGGATGATGTCTGGGAGGAAGCGGAAGCTACTAAATGGTAGAAAGAATGAGGAGAGGGAGGAGGCTGGGAGGAAGGGGTGGGAAGAGGGAGGGTACCCGGATCCTGTGTGTGTAAGAAGAGGAAGTGCAGAGATTGGTAAATATGGGTAGTAATAAAAAACAATTTGACGAATGTAAGATTGTAACCATAAATGTGAAAGGCCTTACTTAATTCCTGGTTTAAAAGACAGGCCCTATTGAAAGAGGGCAGCAGAGTAAGAGTGGATGTTCTGTTTATACAAGAAACACATTTTTAAAAAATACAAGAAATATGGTTGATGAGTAAAGAATATGATAAAGTGTATCTGACCCATAATCAGGAATCGCCAAAAAGAGGAGGAGTGGGAATAATATTTGCAAAAGGATTGAATGTGGAAGAGCAGCATGTGGAGAGAGACCTGGGAGGGCGCTACATTTTGTGGAAAGGGAAAATAGAAGAAGAAGAAGCCACATGAGGTGGTGGAACCCCATTTGCAAAGTCCAGTAATTTTAGGAGGAGATTTTAATGCAACACTGAATCCCAGAATAGACACTACAGGGGACAACAAGTGTGGGCCAAAGGGGGTAAGTAAGAAGTTGGGGAAGTTGCTGCATAAATTGGGCTCAGTGGATGTTTGGAGGCATATATATGGGAACAAGAGGGAGTATACACACTACTCTCACCCACATAAGAGATACAGCAGAATAGATATGATATGGGTGGATGGGAGGATAATAGAACAGGTCAAAAAGATGGAGATCGGGCCTATAAGCTGGTCAGACCATGCCCTGGTGGAGGCTTCCTTGAGGTTACAAAAGGAAGGTGGAGGTTTGCGTTTCTGAAAGTTGAATGAGTCCCTTATAGATGAGTTGGAAGGGCAAAAGTATACAGAGCACTATAAGGGAGTATATGTGTCATAACGAGGGGGGGTGAAGTGGGGCTGGCTGGGGTGTGGGATAGGTTGAAGGCGGTTGTAAGGGGACAGTGTATAGCCTTGGCAGTAAGACGGAAGAGAGGAAAAGAACAGAAAGAGTGAGAGTTGTTAAAAGAGTTGAGATCAGAAGAGCTAATGCACAAGCAGAGACGGGGAAGAAAGCGGCTACAACGAATTCGGAAAATACGAGAAGAATTAGGGGCCTTGCACGAAGCTGAGGAGGCCTTTATGTTAAACCAACTAAAACATGAGTTCTATGTACAGGGTAATAGGCCAGGCAGATATCTTGCCAGAAAATCAAGGGAGAAAAGGTGCATCAGCAGATCCTGAAAATAAAGGATGAACAGGGAAAGTGGGTTCGAAGTACGAACATATTCAGAAAGTATTTTGGAAATATTACGGTAAGCTCTATAAATCAGAGCAACAAAAGAGGGAGTAGATATAGAGCGGTACCTAACAGAGACTACATTGAAACAATTGGATTTAGAGCAACAGAAGTGGATGAATAGAGAGATAGGTAGAGAAGAAGTAGTTGAGGCTATAAAGAGCTCGAAGGAGGGTAAGGCGCCAGGATTGGATGGATTTACAGCCCGGTTTTATAAAAAATTCTGTGAGGAGGTTAGTCCGATCCTGCGGGATGTTTTTAATGAAGTATTGAAAAGGGGAGAAGTTACCAAGCTCTACGGAGACAGCCAGAGTGGTAGTTATACCTAAACCTGGGAAGGACCATGGGAAGTGTGAGTCTTATAGACCTATCTCACTTATAAATTTGGATGCAAAGATATTAGCTAAAATATTGGCAGCTAGATTGCAGAAATATATTCCAGGACTAATAAAGGAGGGCCAAGCAGGGTTTATTCCAGGCATGCGAGTGATAATGTGCGCAAACTGTTGAATTTAATATGGCAAATGCGAAGTGAGCAGATAGAATCTATAATGATTGCAGTAGATGCGGAGACAGCCTTTGAAATAATAGAATGGGCTTTTATGTTTGCTGTCATGGAGAAGATGGGATTGGGAGAGAACTTTCAGAAATGGATAGAGGAACTCTACAAAGAGCCTAAGGCCTGTATATGCATAAATGGGGTTTATTCAGAACAATTTAAGTTAGGCAGGGGTACAAGGCAAGGCTGCCCGATTTCACCTTTGCTGTTTGCAATGGTAATAGAACCACTGGCTGAAAGCATTAGGCAGAATAAGGAAATACATGGAATAAAGGTGGGTGACGAGGAATATAATATTTCATTATTTGCAGATGATGTGATGTATAAATTAGGACAACCTGAGAAATCGTTACCAGCACTAGTACAGGAGATTATGAAATATAGTGTGGGATCAGGCTATAAAATGAACATGGAAAAGACAGAAGAGCTCAAATTAAGGTTGAATTCACAGGAAGAGGATAGGATACGGAAAACATTTCCATTTAAATGGGCTAGTAAAAGTGTGAAATATCTGGGGATCCAGATTAGTGAGGAAGGGTCTGAGCTATATAAGTTGAATTATGAGCCAACTGTAAAGAATGTGCTAACTGATTTAATAAGATGGGATAAGCCCATTTTCTCATGGATGGGAAGGATAGCCATTGTGAAGATGAATATACTGCTCAGACTACTTTTTTTTTGTTTATGACCTTGCCTATAGAAGTTCCTACAGCCATAATAAACCTGGTGCAGAGAAGAATCTTCTCCTTCATTTGGAGACGCAGGCCCCCTAGGTTGCAAAGGAAAATAATGTATAGAACGAAAAAGGAAGGTGGTCTGGCGGTCCCTGAGATTGAAAGATATTACAAGGCGGCTCAGTTGCAAGCAATAATGGGGTGGAGGTTGGAGAAAGATGGGCCTCAATGGAGTAGAATAGAACAGGTGATGTAAGACCCAACTATATTACAGATTTGTTATGGAAGAATAGGGAGGAGAGAGAATGAGGCCTAGTTAGGAACCCATATGTGATAAGTACATTCAGAGCCTGGGACAGGAAATAAGGTGCTAACACACAGGGGAGAAAATATTAGGGCACAGCGGATTACACAATGTGAGGGGTTTTTGGTGGGAGGAATTTCTGGGATATTCCAAAGATGGCAGGAGAAAGAGTTACAGTGTATGGGGCAGGTACTAACTGAGGCTGGTCAATTAAGGCCGTTTGCTGAGCTCCAGTGAGAGTTCCAAATAGAAGAGTGATTGGTTGGGCTATTTTCAAGTGGCACACTTTTCAGGGGGAAAAGATATAAAAGGCAGCATGAAAAGCACAGAGACACTCATTGAGAAGATGTTTAGGGTGGGGGACATATCAAGAGGGGTGATCTCTAGGCTCTATAAGACCTTGAGCGGCCCCATGGATCAAGGAACGTATATGCGGGCCTGGGAGGCAGACTTGGGGTGGTCATTGGGATGCACAGAGATGGGCAAAAGCATATGATGGGGTTAAAATACCAGTGGTCTCGGCAGCAGTCCAAGAACACTGTTATAAAATGATGTTCTGAATGTATTTAACCCCAGTAAGATTGTGTAAGATGGGGAGATATGATGCGAAATGTTGGAGGGGGTGCAGAGAACGGGGGGAGTATATGCATATGTGGGGGAGCTTCCCAGTCCTACAGCTAACGTGGCAGTGGCTGAAGGATCTCATGCGGGAGATGGTGGGCTGGGTAGGAGATATTACACCAGCGGGACTATTAATGAATGAATGGGGGGGGGGATCCGAAGAGCAACATGGTGCATATGTTGAAGATGCTTGCAATTGGAGTGCAGATGGAAATAGCGAAGGGACGGAGGTCTGTGAGAGCACCAGCACCTGAAAGGATATTAAAGTAGAATAGCGTATATTTATAGGATGCGTGAGATTAGTGCATATAAAATGCACAGGATTGAGAGCTTTCAAAGGAGATGGCAAAAGTACATTAAGTGGTTACAGGAGGAGGATACTGAGGTAGCAGGTTGATAATGATTAAGAGTATCAAAGGGAATCGTTAATAAGGAGGGGGGGACACCGCAGAATCCAGGGGGAGGGGGGACGAGGGGAGTAGAAAGGAATACTAAAATAATAAAAATTGTACAGGTAAATTGGAGAGAAACCTAGACTGTCAAGTATTGTACAGCAAGGCTAGAAGGGTAAGCAGGTGCATGTTGTGATGATGGATATAGTTGGAAGTAGGTTATACCAGTGTTATGTAAAGTAGTTGACAAATGATGTGTTCCTTTGTAATATACTAAATAAAAATCAAAATTATTAAAAAAAATTTATTTTTTTTTTAAAAGACCACAAAAAGCAGGCAAAAAGGGAAAAAAACCACAAGGCTGCAGCAAAAAGTGAGAACCAAAGAGTGAATCCCAGCATCTGTCAGGCTAACCAGGGAAACCCGAGCAGGGAAGCCACAAATGCCAATGCAGGCCTGCAGCTGCTGAGCAAAAAAAAAAAAAAAAAAAAAAAAAGTTATTTAGAGCTGCTTTATTTCAAGTAGGAAGAGAGTCAAATACAGCCCAGTGAAAACAATGGGAGGAAAAATAAATCAGAAAAAAGGAAGACAAAAAAGCATGCTCATCAGTCCCCCCTAAAATCTCTGCAGGGCTGCTTTCTAATTAATAAAAAAAGCAGCAGCAAAGTTAAGAGGCTCAGTAGCCCCAGCTAGACTGCCATTTTCAGTCTGAACGCCATATGGAGAGAAGCGGCAGAGGCAGTCTTGGAATTTCTTCTCACAGCTGCTAACCACCAAAAGAACCATTTAGTCTTGAATATGTACAAATATGTCCCATATTTTGTCCACCTTGGTTGTACTGTCAGGAAACTAGACCAGTGTTAGGCACATGGGTAACAGCTGTTACTAACAAGACCTAAAACTTGTTATTATGTGACAAACCTATCTTAAAGATTTTATTTATGCAAATTTGATATACTCTATTCTTTGTCTATGACCAGCAGAAGAAGCAACCAAGAAGGGGTGGGAACAAAGTCATGTAATGTTTAACTACTTGTGGTCGAGCAGCTGGTCTATCATGAACCCTAAGAATCAGTAACCACCTTGGGCAAAAAGGAAGGCACCGTTCGGAGGACCACCTTTTCCTTAAAAAAGGAAAGAAATGGAGGCCGACAAGAGGGCCTGTAACCGAGATTCGCCTCACCAAACAAATCGCCACCAGAAACACCGTCTTGAGGGTTAAGTCCTTGAGGGAAGCCTACCCCATAGGTTCGTAGCGCTCCCCCGCAAGAAACTGTAGCACCAGATTTAGATCCTAGGGTAGAACCGCCATCTGCCGGGGCTGGCCTTCAGGAATCGAATGTCAGAGTGTTCACCCAACGGCTTCCCCTGGACTCTTCCCCTGTAAACAGGAGATCGCTGCCAGCTGAACCCTCAAGGAGCTGGCAGCCAGGCCCTTCTCGAAGCCTGCCTGCAAGAACTCTAGGACATCTGGAACAGATGCCGCAGTCGGCTGCCTCTCCCGTTCTGCGCACCACCCCTCAAAGATGCGCCAGACCCCGATATAGGAGAGGCAGGTCAATTTCTTGCAAGCCTTAAGCAAGGTTGAAACTACTGACCCCGGGTACCCTCACTTCAACAGCCTTGCCCTCTCAAGAGCCATACCGTAAGCGAGAACCAATCCACTTGCAGCATCCGGACCGGATCTCAGGTCAAGAGATCTTCTCGAACCGGGAGCCTCCAAGGCCGATCTGCTAGTAATCACACCAAGTCGGCATACCACGGGCACCTTGGCCAATCTGGGGCAATCAGGATGACCAAGCCTTGATGAGCCTCTATGCGTTGGACAACCCTCCCTATGAGAGCCCACGGTGGAAACACATAAGGTAGACCCCTCCGTGGGTCACCTCTGAACCAGAGCGTCCAAGCCCTCCAACATCCTCTCTTTCTTCTGCTGTAAAAACGGCTGGCCTTTGCTGAACCACATCCTGTCATGAGGTCCACGACTGGAGGACCCCAACAGCTCACCACCTGCTCAAAGACCTCCAAGCAGAGCTCCCATTCGCCATGATCCACCTAGACACTGCTCAAGTAGTCCACCGCAACATTATCGCTCCCTGCCACATGCACCGCCAAGGCCTAAAGATGAGCCTCTGCACATTCCATCAAACTCTCTGCCTCCTCCTCCAAGGAGGCGCTGCCCGTGTCTCCCTGGTGGTTGATGTAGGCCACCATGGCCGCATTGTCTGAGAATACCCGGACCGCCTTTCCCTGCAGCCAGCGCTCAAATGACTGGAGCACCAGACAGAGCCATTGCTCGCATCTCCAACCTGTTGATCAACCAGCAGGCCTTGTGAGCATTCCAGAGTCCCTGGGCAAAGCGCTCCTTGCAGTGGGCCCCCCAGCCGGAAAGGTTGGCACCCATCATCAGTGGGATCCACTGCGGCGACTCGAGAGGCATGCCCTCCGCCAGACTCTCTGGATGGAGCCACCACCTGAGTGCCCATCTGGTTGCTGGCAGGCAGGGAAGCCTCCTTGACAGCGGATGAAGTTGGTGGGACCAGTGACGTAGCAGAGCTCGCTGCAGCGGCCTCATGTGTGCCCTTGCTCAGGGGACAAGCTCAAATGTTGCGGCCATGGTCCTCAACACCTGGAGATAAATGCCAGGCCGAGGGCTCCGCCACTGCCAAAAACCGGTGCACTAAACTCCGAAGCTCCTGTGCCCGGTGACCTGACAAGAACACTTTGCCCTCTCGTGTATCGAACCTTGCCCCGAGGTACTCGATCTCCTGGGCCGGGATCAACCTGCTCTTCGCCAGGTTGATCACCCAGCCCAGACTCTGCAGAAGCTCCACCACTCTGGCCGTTGCCTACATGCTCTCCTCCTTGGTTTTGGTATGGATGGACAAGAACTCCCTCCTTGCGAAGCGCCACAGCCACCATGACCATGACCTTGGTGAAGGCCCAGGGAACCATCACCAGGCAAAATGGCAAGGCTTGAAACTGGAAATGACCCATTGGCACTGCAAACCAGAGGAACTGCTGACGAGCCAGAGAGACGGGAATATGCTTCAGTCAGGTCCAGAGACATTAAAAACTCTCCCCTATGGACCGCTACAATAACAGACTTCAGCATCTCCATGTGAAAATGTGGCACACGCAGGCAATGGTTGACCTGCTTGAGGTTGAGGATTGGTCAAAAGAACCCCTCCTTTTTGGGCACCACAAAATAAATGGAGTACCGACCGCAGCCGTACTAGTCTATGGGCACCGGGGCCTTAGCCTCCTGTCAAATCCTCAAAATACCCTCTAAGAGACTCATGTCAATTGTCTAAGTCATTACTATCTGTTCGGATCATCAATGTTGGCCCCCTCGGTGACGGCTCTCCCCCCCTCTGTATAATGGATTACTGTCCCCCCCCCCTCCCTTTTTGTTAAACCGCATTGACCCGGTGAAAAGCAGTATATAAATGCAGTTAAATAAATAAATAAATAAGAGTATGAGATGCACCAAGGTGTCCTTTACCACTGCAGCCTTGGCTGGAGACCTGCAAGGAGACTGAACGAATGATGGGAGAATCGGGCGTGCTAGCTCAAGAGCATAGCTGTGTCGAACATCCTCCAGGACCCACTGATCTGACGTGACTCAGACCCAGGCAGGGTAAAACTGATGAAGCTGCCCCACTACTGACTGGACCCCTGCCTGGGCCCCTCTCGCTTCATTGTGATTTCCTGGGCCTGGAGGAGGAAGCAGGAGTAATAAATCCCTTACCGGCTCCTTCAAACCCCCGAAATCCCTGGCCCTTCGAGGGAAAACACCCCTTCTGATAAAGGAGCCAGACAGATTGCCCGAAACCTCCGGAATTCTTGCAACTGGCTTCCTGCAGGAGGAGGTTTGCAGCTCTGCTTCGGCTTATCCTCCGGAAGCCTTCCTCCCTTTGAGTCACCTAACTCCTTTACCAACTTGTCTAAGTCCTCCCCGAAAAGCAGCTTCCCCTTAAAGGGGAGCCTACTGAGTCAGGCCTTGGAGGAACCATCCGCCGCCCAATTTTAGAGCCAGAGGTAGCAGCACACCACCACCGAGGCCATTCTCTTTGAAAGGCTCCTGATGAGATCGTAGCGGGTGTCTGCGAGGTAGGCTGCCCCTGATTCTATTCTTGCAGCCTCCCCTACTGAATCCCCTGACAGGTCCCCTGACTGCTGAATCCACCAAGACCAATGGAGGCAAGCCTTGGCCACCCAGGCCCCACACACAGACACCTGGAGGGCTAAGGCATTAATGTCAAAAGCTTGCTTTTAACAAGGTATCCAGCTTCCTATCCTGGGCATCCTTGAGCGCCGCGCTGCACTCTACCGGGATCGTAGTCTTCTTAGTCACTGCAGACACAGCTGTATCCACCATCGGGACTGGAACTGCTCTCTCTTTTGTTCTGTCCACGGGTACAATCGTGACATAGCTTGTACCCCCCGAAGGCCGGCCTCTGGCAGGTTCCACTCGTCCTGGATCATCTGTTTGACCACCCAATGGACCGGGAAGACCTTGTGTGTCTCTCACCGCTCGAATGAGAGAATCCTCACTGGTCTGGAGCCCTATGGGGATATTGAGGGCTTTTAGGGATTCGCAGATCAAGATGGGCAACTCCTCCCTGCGGAACACGCGAACAATGCACGCCTGTTACTCCAGGTCCGGAATCTCACCCTCCTCCAGGTCATCATCCTCTTTTTCCATCTCCGGGTCCAGGTTTCCCCATCTTGAACTTCAGAACATGGGGAGAGATGCCCCCCATCCTCCGCCAGTCTGGCCCGCTTTGCAGCATCTGTCACAGACCCGACCACCTTCAGGTCGGCAGTCCGCTTCACCGCACACTCCTGCACCAACACTGGACCTTGTGCCCCCTGCTGGTGAAGGCAAAACACTTTATGCAGTAGTAAGATTAACTCTGGGGAGAAACCTCCCCAGCCTCCTCCTCTTTCCACCCCCTGAGAAGTGGAGGGTTTAAGAAGAGGCTGGGGGCAGGATAGCGGTTCCGGTCATGGGGATAGGGGGGTCTCTGCACCAGGTTCCGCTTCTGTGGAGTCCCTGGACTCCTGGAAAAAGAGAAATTAGACTTACCTTCTAATTGTAGTTCCTTGAGGAACTCCAGTTCAGTCCTCCACCTCTGGGTAGTGTACGTCCTCCTGCAGCATGGAGACTGGGAATGTCAAAACTGTGACCTCAATTGGCGTATCCTGTTGGACTCTCTCATCCTTCCCAGTGTACTATTAACAAAGCAGATGCAAAGGAGCAACAAATAAGTAGCTAACGCATTCAACTCTGAACCTCAACTTAACTACTAAATTTCTTTCTAATAAAGAGAAAATATTTATTTTAACTGTCTTTTTCTTCAGGGACTCCCCTAATAGAGACCGAAAGCAAGTAAGAAAACACAAGAAGAAAGGTTAGAGTAGAAGAACCCCCACAATTCCAACAGAAGTAAGGGTTCATACGCCTCAAGTGCCTGACCATCCTCCCAAACCAACTGACCTGTGGGCAAACCATTCCCGGGTGGGAATGAGGACTGAACTGGAGTTCCTCAAGGAACTACAATTAGCAAGTAAGTCTAATTTCTCTTTCCTTATCGTTCCTCCAGTTCAGTCCTCCACCTCTGGGAGGTAACAGAGCAGTAATCATTGGGAGGGACCTGCCCACCCGGATCGCAAGACCGCCGACCCGAAACAGGCATCGTTTGCCGCCTACATCCAGGCGATAGTGCTTACTGAAGGTATGGAGAGACAACCAGATGGACGCTCTTTGCAAATTTCCACTGGCGGAACCAAACTTTACTCCACCCACGAAGTCGCTTGCGCTCTTGCAAAGTGAGCCCGTAACCCCACAGGCACCTGACAACCCTGCAAAATGTATGTGGACGCTATCGCTTCTCGGACCCATCTGGAAATTGAAGCTTTTGCTGCCGCTTCCCCATTGAGGCCCCCCAAACAAAACAAATAAGCATTACGATTTACGAAAAGTTTCTGATACCTTCAAGTCCAAACAGCACAGGCTATGGTCCGAGGGGAGACCTTATGTTTATGTTTATTCATTTGATAAAAACCGCCTTTCTATGACAATCAAGGCGGTGTACAATTAAAAACAATTAAAAAGGAGGCCAATGGCCAACGAAGTAGAAAGAAAAGTTTACAATGTTCTGATAGGAGAATAGAAGAGAAAGAGAGACAAGACAGGACATTAGTAGGTAGCAAATTCTGGGGGGGAGATAAGAAGAGGGGAGGGAGGATATCACACAAAGGGGGAAGGGAGGTCAAAGGCCAGGGAGAAGAGATGAGTCTTTAGATTTCGTTTGAAAGTGGTATATTGGAGTTAACACCGGCAGCGACACCGATTGATTCAAGTGAAAGGGAGAAACAACCTTGGGCAAAAAGGACTGTACCGGCTGCAACATCACCTTTTCCTTAGAAAACGACAAGAAGGGCCCCCGACATGATAAGGCCTGCAACTCAAACTCATCTTGCCGAACAAATAACCTTATAGACGCTGTTTCAAGTGGCTAAGTCTTTGACTGATGCTTAGTGCAGGGGCTCGAATGCTTCCATGGACAATACACCCAGAACTAAGTTGAGATCCCAAGGAAGCACAACCAAGCGACGAGCAGGGAATAACCTAGAGACCGCCTTAAGGAAACGCACCACGTCAACGTGACAGCCCAGGGAGATTCCCTGTACTTTATCCCTATAGCAAGCAAGAGCCGCCAGTTGAACCCTTAAGGAGCTGGCCGCCAACCCTTTATCAAACCCGTCCTGTAAGAAACTGAGCACCATCGGCACGGAAACCGTGGAAGGATGTACCTGTCGCTTAGAGCACCAGTCCTCAAATATGCGCCAGATACGCACATAAGCAAGCGAAGTGGACTGCTTCCATGCCTTGAATAAGGTTGCAATGACTGCTCCCGAGTAACCTTTCTTCCTTAACCTCGCCCTTTCAAGGACCAAGCCATAAGCGAGAACCGATCCACCCGAGGCATTTGGAGCGGACCCTGGATCAACAGATTCTCCGAAACCGGCAATCTCCAGGGATCCCCGTCGAGAAGTCGGACTAGATAGGCATACCATGTGCGTCTCGGCCAGTCTGGAGCCACCAACACCACTCTCCACCGATGGGCCTCGATGCGCTGCACCACTCGTCCTATGAGCGCCCATGGGGGAAAGACAGACCAGACCCTGCAGAGGCCAAGGTTGCAACAGGGCATCGATTCCTTCCGACATCCTTTCTCTTCTTCTGCTGAAGAACCGACCTGTTTTGGCCGAAATGAAGGTTGCCATGAGGTCCATGATCGGCGGGCCCCACCTGTGGACTATTTGAGCAAATACTTCTGGGTGAAGCTCCCATTCCCCGGCAGCCACCCGGAATCTGCTGATAAAATCCGCCACCACATTGTCCGTTCCTGCAATGTGCGCCGCCAATATAGCCTGCAGTCGATTCTCCATCCAGGAGAACAACGCTCCAGCTTCTTCCTCCATGGCAGCACTGCCTGTGCCGCCCTGCCGACTGAGGTAAGCTACCGTCGTGGAATTGTCTGAAAGTACTCGCACAGCTTGTCCCCTCAGCGTTGTCTCAAACGTTTGAAGCGCTAGGAATACAGCTTTCAACTCGAGACAGTTGATCGACCACTGAACCTCCTGTTCGTCCATGTTCCCTGAATGAATAGACCCTTGCAATGCGCCCCCCCAACCTGCGAGGCTCGCATCCGTCAAGACCGGGAGCCATTGTGGTTGCTCTAGCGGCATTCCTGCCACCAGGCTTTCAGGGCAGAGCCACCACCGAAGGGATTGCCTGACCCGCCGTGGACACGGGAGACGTCTGTTCAGAGTGTCGTTCTGGTGTGACCACCACTGCAGTAAAGACCTCTGCAACGGCCTCATGTGAGCCCTGGCCCATGGAACTACCTCCAGGGTTGCCGCCATCGTTCCTAGAATACGTAGGTAGCTCCAGGCCGATGGAGCTGAGTAACAAGGAACTTCCGCACCAAGAGTCTCAGGGCCTGAACTCTCCGAGCCGGAAGAAACACTAACCCCCTGCACGTGTCGAAGCGCACTCCCAGGTATTCTAGATCCCGAGACGGAACCAAGCAACTCCGAGTCATTGGCTATCCAGCCGAGACCCTGCAGAAACCTCACTACTTTTTCTATCACCTGCATGCTCTCGGCCTTGGATTTCGCTCAAATCAACCAATCGTCACGATAAGGATGCACTAGGATACCTTCCTTTTGCAATGCCACCGCTATCACCACCATTACCTTGGTGAAGATGCGCGGAACCGTCGCCAACCTGAAGTGCAAGGCTTGAAACTGAAAGTGTCCCCAGGGGAGAGCGAACCTGAGGAATTTCTGATGTGACGGTCTGATAGGGATGTGCAAGTAAGCCTCAGATCTAATGACATTAACAACTGCCCCTGTCGCACTGCCACGATTACTGATCACAGCGTTTCCATTTGAAAGTGCGGCACTCGGAGGCAGCGATTCACTCCTTTTAGATCTAGAATAGGGCGGAGCGCTCTGTCCTTCTTGGGTACTACGAAATAAATAAAGTAGTGACTGGCACCGTAATCCCCCTGCGGCACCGGCACTACAGCTCCTAACTGTAAGAGAATAAAATTACTCTGCATGTAGATAGTCATGGCCTAATGGGAGACAGCCAACATGGCTTTAGACAAGGAAGATCTTGTCTTACTAATCTGTTATGTTTTTTTGAAGGTATGAATAAACAGGTGGACAAAGGTGAGTCAGTTGAAATAGTGTATCTGGACTTTCAGAAAGCCTTTGGCAAGGTCCCTCAGAGACTTTTGGCAAAACTAAAGAATCATGGGATAGGAGGCAGTGTACTACTGTGGATCAGAAACTGGTTAAAAGATAGAAAGCAGAGGGCAGGGCTAAATGGCCAATTTTCCCAATGGAGAAAGGTGAATAGTGGTGTACCCCAGGGATCTGTGCTGGGTCCACTGCTTTTTGACATATTCATAAATGACCTGGAAAGTGGAATAACGAGTGAGGTTATCAAATTTTCAGATGAGACAAAACTATTTAAAGTTGTTAAAACCCAAGATGGCAGATGAAATTTAATGTGGACAAGTGCAAAGTTATGCATCTAGGGAAGAACCCCCCAAACTATGGCTACACGATGCAAGGTTCCACATTAGGAACCACCACCCTGGAAAAAGATTTAGGTGTCACTGTGGATAACATGTTAAAACCCTTGGCCCAGGGTGCAGCAGCAGCAGCCAAGAGAGCAAATAGAATGCTAGGTATCATAAGGAAAGGAATGGAAAATAAAACAAAGGATACTATAATGCCTCTATATCATTCCATGGTGAGACCGCACCTTGAATATTGTGTGCAATTCTGGTCGCCGTATCTTACTATCTCTTTGGTCTCCCCACTGCCCCGGCCCAGCCACTGCTCTCCCAGGCGGGATCGAGCACGCTGGGGGCAGCCTGCAGCCGCCCAGAAGCCTGCCTGCCTGCCCAATCGGGGCAGCCCAGCCTGCATCCGCCCAGAAGCCTGCCTGCCTTCCCAATCGGGGCAGCCCAGCCCGCAGCCACCCAGAAGCCTGCCTGCCCAAATCGGGGCAGCCCAGCCCGCAACCGCCCAGAAGCCTGCCTGCCCAAATTGGGGCAGCCCAGCCCACAGCTGCCCAGAAGCCTGCCTGCCCAAATCGGGGCAGCCCAGAGGACCATAAAAGGGAGCGCCGTCCAGCACACACTCCTCTTTGGTCGCCCCATTGCCCCGGCCCAGCCACTGCTCTCCCAGGTGGGATCGAGCACACCGGGGGCAGCCTGCAGTCGTCCAGAAGCCTGCCTGCCCAATCGGGGCAGCCCAGCCTGCAGCCGCCCAGAAGCCTGCCTGCCCAATCGGGGCAGCCCAACCCGCAGCCGCCCAGAAGCCTGCCTGCCCAAATCGGGGCAGCCCAGCCCACAGCCACCCAGAAGCCTGCCTGCCTGCCCAATCGGGGCAGCCCAGAGGACCATAAAAGGGAGAGCCGTCCGTGCACCCGCACCTGAGGGCCTCGCCAGAGGGCCCTTTGGTGTGGCCCTCTAACAGGACCCCCACTGTGATCCCACAGAAACCAGGCCCGCGACCAGAACGAGCTCCAGAGACACAATCAAACATAATGCAAGGACGTCATCACCACCCCTCAACGCAGACGAATCCTCAACGGAGCTTAACTTCCTTCAGCAAAATAGGTAATCTAAGCCTTTATATAACACATGGACCTAGCCGATAACAATACTTAAATGAACCCAACAGTGAACTTATCTGTCTCTGCCCATAATATCTACCTCTGCATGCCTACAATACTTGTCCGGGATACTACAAACGTTGTTTACTGCAGATGCGTACCGGTGATACCTGGCTATGATAGTATATGATGTGCCTGTTGTAACTACATACCTGTGTTACCTGCCTGTGGTTAGCTCAGCCTGTGTACCTGCCTGTTATAACTGCACACCTGTGTACCTGCCTGTGATAGCTCAAACTACTTCTCTATTCACTGGCCAGTCCAGACGAATCCCTTAGCCACACACAACAGGGTAGATACCAAGAATGGCCCCCCTCCCTCATTGCCATAATTGGCTGCTACCTCCTCTCCGGATGGCTCAGTAGCATTACGGCCTAATCTCCTACCCACAAGCACATACCAATCCTACTGAGCCATGGGAGGAGATGGTCAAGTGCCCCCTACTACAAGACAAAGGAAGATACCCGCATGCTCCACCCCCACTTACTCACATCACACTTCAACATACTAAGAAAGCCAAACAAGAAGAAAGCGCCCTCCCCCAAAAACCTAAAATGTGCCCTCAAACGCTCACTCAATCCACAAGAAATGGCCAGTTATCTCAGACCTGATATCACTCCATGACCTCGACATACTCCTGATCACAGAGACATGGCTATCCAGTGATGACAATGTCCTCCTCATCCAATTCCTACCCACCGATTTCTCAATACACACCTGCCACAGAGACAACAAAAGAGGGGGAGTACTCATCCTCACCAAGACAGACCTCCATTTCCACCTGATTAACGCCACTAGCACAACACACCTCGATACAATCACTATAGCAAACAAGCACTGCTCCATCAACCTTCTCTACAGAGCCCCATCAACCTCCCCTGATGACCTCGCAACAATAATTGATCTCGCCTCAATGTCCAGAGCCCTTGCATACCAAGCTGGATACTAGGCGACTTCAATCTGCCAGCCCTACAAGATACTCAGGCGTCAGCCTTCCTCGAAGCCCTGGAGGAACTAGGATACAAGCAACTAGTCAGTGAACCTACTCACGTGAAAGGAAACATATTAGACCTGGTATTCGCCCCACAGACAACATTTGACTCAACCCCCCAATGCTGTCCATTACTGCAGTACCCTGGTCGGACCACAAACTAATCATATTCCAAATACCCTTACCCAACAACCGCCAGCAGAACGCCAGATGTCAGAGCAGCACCACCAGGGCACCACCTCGAAGGTTCTGACCATTCGACAAAGACTTTATTCTGAGTAAAACCCGCCCACTCCTTGCCGTGACAGCACCCAACCTTGAGGATCTGGTCTCCGACTGGAATAATAACCTCAGTGCCATTGCCCAATGTCCACCATCTAACAAACCTCCAAGGAAACGAGCCACCGCAGCCTGGTACTCCACTTATCTGCGATCATCACTCACCCTCCTAAGGAAGCTGGAAAGACACTGGCATCGATCGCAGAAGATCAGAGGGCATATAACCTTCACCTGATAAAACACCGTGAGGCAATAACAGAGAAAATCAGACAATTCCACACGAACACCCTAAAACGATCACTAAACAAACTGCATGACTTGTTTAATCTAGTCGAGAACCGAAAAAAGGAGCCAGCCCCTGACCAACAGAGATCCACCCTCAAGAATTCACGAACTACCTGCAATCAAAGCTATGACAGACCAATAAGCCCTCAGCACCCACCACCATACACGAACAAACCTACCTAACTCCCCTGGACCATCTTCTCCACTCCACCCAAGAAGTACATCGAAGACACTATCGCTGCAATCAACACCACTATGGCACAAACCGACCCCTGCCCTGCCTTCTGGATAAAAGAGCTACACTTCGATTTCAGCCCATTCATAGCCAGGCTCATGGACCTATCCTTCACAACAGGCTCGTTCCCCCAATGTCTCAAACATACCTCCATCAGGCCTCTGCTCAAAAACAGCAAGCTCGACCCCCAGAAGGTGGGCTCGTACAGACCTATATCCAGTATACCAATTCTGGCCAAGATAGCTGAAAAAGAAGTCCAAAGACAAATACAAGAGCACATCGAAATCGCCGCTCCGCTGGACCCCTGCCAACACGGATTTAGAGAGTCCCATGGTATCGAAACACTCCTCACCACCCTCTACAGTAACCTAATTGCTGGAATTGATAACATCCGTCAAGGGTTTGTCCTCATCTTCATGGATATAGCTGCTGCTTTTGACTCAGTAAGCCACGAGCTTCTCCTGGGACGCCTCAAAGAGAAGGGTATCCGTGACAGCACTAGAATGGTGCAAGTCATACTTGTCTGACAGATGGCAGCACGTACGATCTGGGGCCTCAACATCAAAACCTTTCCAACAGAGGCAAGGCGTGCCACAAGGATCCTCCCTCTCCGCCCTGAGGTTCAACATATACATGCAGCCCATCTGTAACCTCATCCGATCATTCAATGTCAACTGCTTGATATATGCAGATGATGTACTGCTCTACATGCCATTCTCAGAGCAGCTGGACCTCTCCCCACTGACAGACTGCTTTGACGCAGTATCCAACTGGCTCAAATCTCAAAACCTCCGAATATAGCACAAGAAAACAGAGGTCCTTTTCATTACGAGGAACCAAAACTTCACCCCACCACCCCACTTAAAGTTTAAGGAAGCAGAGCTACAAACCAAATCCACAATCCGATATCTTGGAGTCACATTAGACCAACAACTGGACATGAAGGTGCACATAAGCAACATAGCAAGAGTAATTTACCACAAAATCCGAACACTCAGGCACTTACGCTTCCTACTAGAGCTGGACAACTTCCGGACAATATATCAAGCATTGATTATACCGCACTTTGATTACGCTAATGCAATCCTACAAGGGCTCCCACAATCCACCCTGAACCCGCTCCAACTCGCGATGAATGCTGCGGCGAGAGTTCTACACAGGGCTTCTAGGAGCGATCATGTTACGCCCATCCTGAAGCACCTCCACTGGCTCCCTATACATGGCAGACTCGCTTTCAAAACCCTACTGCTGACTTTCAAGGCCATCAATGGGCTCTCCTCCACATCACTAGCAGAGCTTATCCAAATCATGTCCATAGGTCCAGAAGATCTGCAGCAGTCACACTGGTAAACCCGAAGGAAATAACCCAATGCACCCACGCAACAGCAAAAAGGGCTTTCAGATTCTATGCACCCAAATGCTGGAACACCCTACCACCCAGCATCCGGGCAATCCCTGACCTAACCCAGTTTAGGAAGGCAATGAAGCACCACCTCTTCCTCAAATACTACCCGGAAGACAGCACTCAAATAGCCCCCTCCCCCATCTAGTACAACCACAGCAACATACCCTGCAAGCAATCCATGACTACGATTACTTTTGACACGACATAACGTGTAGCCTAGATGTAAATAGTTACCCCACTTTTATCCAAGTTGTAGTACCTGTTCTTTATTTAGACAGTTTTGTATACCGTCTTATCCTTCAATCACCTTTGTAAACACAGATCAGCTTGCTGCACTGTGCTAGTCATTCTGTTTCATGTAAACCGCACTGATGTTGAATAGCGCGGTATAAAAGAGACAATCAATCAATCAAATAAATAAATAAAATATAGCGATGTTAGAAAAGGTTCAGAGAAGAGCCACCAAAATGGTAAAGGGGATGGAAGGATACTCCTATGAAGAAAGTCTAAAAAGGTTAGGGCTCTTTAACCTGCAAAAGAAACGGCTGAGGGGAGATATGATAGAAGTCTATAAATTAATGAACGGAGTGGAACGGTAAACGTAGATCGATTGTTTACGTTATCAGAATATAGAAAGACTAGGGGACATGCAATGAAGCTACAGGGTAAACTATTTAAGACTAATAAAAGAAAATATTTTTTCACCCAACGTGTAATCAAACTCTGGAATTTGTTACCGGAGGATGTAGTAAAGGCTGTTAGTGTAGATGGGTTAAAAAAAGGTTTGGACAAGTTCCTGGAGGAAAGGTCCATAAACCATTATTAAGAAGGGACCCAGGATATCAATGCTTGACCCAGTACAAGCATTGTGGAATCTGTGTCTTTTGGGGAACTGAAATATGAGATTACAGACCTGCTATTCGTAATTTGTGAACTTTCATTAACATCATCTGTAATACCTGAAGGTTGGAGGATCGCCAATGTAACGCCAATTTTTAAAAGGGTTCCAGGGGTGATCTGGGAAATTACAGACCCGTGAGCCTGATGTCAGTACCGGGGAAAATGGTAGAAACCACCATAAAGAACAAAATTACACAGCATGTAGATAGTCATGGCCTAATGGGAGACAGCCAACATGGCTTTAGACAAGGAAGATCTTGTCTTACTAATCTGTTATGTTTTTTTGAAGGTGTGAATGAACAGGTAGACAAAGGTGAGTCGGTTGATATAGTGTATCTGGACTTTCAGAAAGCCTCTGACAAGGTCCCTCATCAGAGACTTTTGGCAAAACTAAAAAGTCATGGGATAGGAGGCAGTGTACTATTGTGGATCAGGAACTCGTTAAAAGATAGAAAGCAGAGGGTAGGGCTAAATGGCCAATTTTCCCAATGGAAAAAAGTGAATAGTGGAATACCCCAGGGATCTGTACTGGGTCCGCTACTTTTTGACATATTCATAAATAACCTGGAAATGGGAATAACTAGTGAGGTTATCAAATTTGCAGACGACACAAAACTGTTTAAAGTTGTTAAAACCCAAGAGGATCTGGATAAATTGGAAGACTGGGCATCCAAATGGCAGATGAAATTTAATGTGGACAAGTGCAAAGTTATGCACCTAGGCAAGAACAATCCACACTATGGTTACACAATGCAAGGTTCCACATTGGCTACAAAGGTTAGGGCTCTTCAACCTGGAAAAGAGACAGCTGAGGGGAGATATGATAGAGGTCTATAAATTAATGAATGGAATGGAACGGGTAAACATAGATCGATTGTTTACGCTATCAGAATATAGAAAGACTAGGGGACATGTAATGAAGCTATAGAATAAACTATTTAAGACAAGAGAAAATATTTTTTCACTCAACGTGTAATCAAACTCCGGAATTTGTTACCGGAGGATGTATTAAGAGCTGTTAGTGTAGCTGGGTTTAAAAAAAAGGTTTTGACAAGTTCCTGCAGGAAAGGTCCATAAACCATTATGGAGGGGAGGAGTGGCCTAGTGGTTGGGGCAAGGTACTTCAGGCCGGAAGGTCGGGGGTTCAAACCCCACTAGAGGACAGCAACCTTGGGCCGGAAGGACTGGGGTTTCTAGTCCCACAGGTGTTCCTTGTGGTCTTGGGCAAGCCACTTAACTATTTTACAGGGAACATGGGCTATGGAGGGTTATCTCCAAGTTATAATGCCCTGTTCAATATAATTTCAGTTTGTTCAATGTAAACCGCACTGATGCAGAATAGCGCGGTATATAAGAGAATGTAAATAAATAAATAAATAAATAAATAAAAAGGGACCCAGGATATCAATGCTTGACCCAATACAAGCATTGTGGAACCTGTGTCTCTTGGGGATACTGCTAGGTAAGTATGACCTAGGTTGGCCACTGTTGGAGACAGGATACTGGGCTTGATGGACCTTGGTCTGACCCAGTATGGCATCTCTTATGTTCTTATGTTCTTAAGAGATGATCTACTGTTTGCCTCACCACGATCGTCTTTTGACGCCCCTTGCAAAGTGAAAAGTACGAACGAATCTAGTACTGGGTGAGCGAATTCAAGAGCATAACCTTCGCATATTATCTCCAGCACCCATTGGTCGGAGGTTATTTGGACCCAGGCAGGAAGGAAATCCCGAAGATATCCCCCAACCGGCTGAATTCCTACCCGGGCCCACCTCACTTCATTGTGGCTTCCGCACCGACGTGGTTGAGGAAGCTGCAAAGCCTCTGCCTGCTCCTCGAAACCCATGAAACCCCTGGGACCTTGACCGAAATCTTCCTCTTTGAAAGCCTCCCAAGCGAGAGATACAAAACCTTTTGAAGTCCCTAAACTGCCTTCGAGAGGCCAGGGGAGATCTGACCTGCTTAGGCTTATCCTCCAGCAACCTTACGCCTTTGGACTCACCCAAGTCTTTAACCAACTTGTCCAGATCTTCCCCAAACAGCAATTTCCCCTTAAAGGGAAGCTTACTAAGACGTGACTTAGAAGAACCATCCACTGCCCAATTCCTTAACCACAAGTGACAGCGTGCGGCTACCAAGGAAGCCATACTATTCGTCAAAGTCCTAATCAGATCATAGTGGACATCCGCTAGATATGCCAAACCGGATTCCAGACCTGTCACCTCTATCAGACGCTCCTGCACCTGTGGATCAGACTGCTGCAAACGTTGGGACCAGCAGAGGCAAGCTCTTGCCAACCACTCCCCTCAGATAGCGGCCTGCAAGGCGAGGGAATTAACCTCAAAGGCCTGCTTTAGCAATCCGTCCACCTTTCTATCCTGCACATCCTTCAAACCTGCGCTACCTTCTACCGGAATCGTCGTCTTCTTTGTAACTGCTGATACTGCTGCATCTACCCGTGGAGAGCGAAACCTTTCCTTTTCTTTGTCAGCCAAGGGGTAGAGCCTATTCATCGCTCTAACTCCCCTGAGACTGAGTCCTGCTTCTGGTAAATCCCATTCATCTTGGATAATCCGGTCAACCACCCTGTGGACTGGAAACACCGCCTGCATTTGTCGCACTGCCTGAATGAGAGATCTTCCAGACCCTCCTCCTCTGAAGGCTGGACGGGAGCTAGATTGAGCACCTGGAGAGATTCCGTAATGAGTGTGGTAAGCTCCTCTCTTCAAAATACTCGAATGATTCTTGCCTGATCATCAGTGTCCGGAATCTCTCCTTCTTCCAGCTCTTTCATTCCGGACTCCTGATCCAACTCTACATCTTCCTCATTAAGCCACTCTGAAACCAAGGACTGATCTTCTTGAGCACGAGCCCTCTTGGGCGGCCTCATCACATTAGCCACCATCTCTTGTCCGGGCTCTTGAACTGGCACTAGCAGTGGCATAAGACCTGGCACGGAACCTTGCTGATGCAGACAATATGCCTGATGCATTATCAGCACAAAGTCTGGGGATAAAGCCCCCAGGGCCGCCCCCGGCCCCGCCGGCATCCCAGCACTAGATGGTTTTGCCGGGCTTTCCAGGAGAGGCCCCGACGGACCCTCCTGAGGCAACTCGCCTTCGACCCTTGCCGACGAGCAAGGGGCTCCTTCGGTGGCTGAGTTTTGTAGCTCCTGCTCCATACTTGATGTTGCAGCGCAGCCCCGACACACTCCTGTGTGAGACCGTGCCTCTGCGTGTGCCACACAGCAGGCACTGCGGTCGTGAAGGCATTAGCCACCGGGTCCCCTGCAATGACTTCCAGCAGAGAAAACCCCAGCTTGAACCCAAATAATGAAAGAAAAGGCTCTTTTTTTCCACCCCCGAGTGTGCACTAAGAAACTCCAAAGGAAACCAAATAAAATATAAATTACACTTGCCTGGTAAATTGTTGTTCCTTGAGGAACTCCAGTTCAGTCTTCCACCTCTGGGTAGTGTACCGCCTCCTGCAGCTTGCAGACTGGGTATGTCAAAATCGTGACATCACTGGATGTAGCCTGCTGGTCTCTCCCATCAGCCCCAGTGAACTATTGGCAACGCAGACTCAAAAGTAGCAACAAATAAGTAGCTATAATATCTAACTGCAACTGCATAATCAACATTAACTGTTAACTAACTCGAAACTATCACTCCTTCAAGAAGAAAGGAGCTTGTACTTGCCCTTTCCCTGCCCCACCCCCTGAGTAAGTGAGAAGGCAGGCAAAGAAGGTCAAATATAGAGAATCACAGCGATCCTGGCACTCTTAAAGCTTTCCCACCAGAAGAAACTAGTGATCCTCCCCAAACCGAAAAAAAACCCTACCCTCTGAACTGGTCACCCCCGGGCAGGAATGAGGACTGAACTGGAGTTCCTCAAGGAACAACAATTACCAGGTAAGGGTAATTTATATTTCCTTATCGTTCCTCCAGTTCAGTCCTCCACCTCTGGGATGTATCAGAGGAGTAATCATTGGGAAGGACCTTTCCACCCGGATCGCAACACCGCCGACCCGAAACAGGCATCATTCGCTGCCAGAACGTCTAGGCGGTAGTGCCTACTGAATGTATGAAGAGATGACCAAGTGGCCGCTCTGCAAAAATCCACCAGCAGCAGCAAAGAGTGCTCCGCCCATGATGTTGCTTGCGCTCTACTAGAGTGAGCTCGTAACCCCGTAGGAACCTGATGACCTTGCAAAATATATGCTGACGCAATTGCTTTAGCCGCAGCTTCCCCTTTACGGGGTCCCCCGAAAAGAACGAATAGGCGTTCCGACTTACGAAAGGACTCAAGAGACCTCTAAATATTGCCGCAACACTCTCTTTATGTCCAAGTGGCGTAGAGTACAGTTCGAGACGCTCCCCTCAACGGATCCCAATACCGGCAAAGAAACCGCTTGATTCAAGTGAAACGGAGAAACTACTTTAGGCAAAAAAGACGGAACTGGCTGCAACACTACCTTTTCCCTAGAAAATGACAAAAACGGTTCCCGACAGGACAACGCCTGCAACTCCGACACTCGCCTTGCCGAGCATATGGACACTAAAAACACAGTTTTCAAAGTTAAATCCTTCACTGATGCCTGGCGCAAGGGCTCAAATGGTTCCTTGGTTGAAGCCCCCAACACCAGATTGAGATCCCACGGCGGCATCAATAGTCTGCGAGCGGGCCGAAGCCTAGACACCACTTTAAAGAAACGCACCGCATCGCCATGAGAACCCAGAGCCACTCCTTGAACCTTACCTCTATAGCAGGACAGAGCTGCTAGCTGGACTCTTAAAGAACTAGCTGCCAGACCCTTATCAAAGCCATCTTGTAGGAAGCTTAACACGATGGGGACGGATACCGTAGCAGCACAAACCTGATGCCTGGAACACCAGTCCTCAAATATATGTCATATACGCACATAAGCGAGGGATGTGGACTTCTTTCTGGCTCGAAGTAAGGTCGCAATGACCACTCCAGATTAATCTTTTTTTCCTTAACCTCGCCCTTTCAATGGCCAAACCGTAAGCGAGAACCGATCCACCTGAGGCATTCAAAGCGGTCCCTGAAGCAACAGATTCTCCATTGTGGGCAATCTCCAAGGATCCCCTTCGAGCAGTCGGACTAGATCGGCATACCACGGGCATCTCGGCCAATCCGTAGCCACCAACAGCTCTCTTCCCCGATGGGCCTCGATGCACTGAACCACGTGCCCTACGAGTGCCCACGGGGGAAAAACAGAGGAGACCCAACGATGGCCAAGGTTGAATCAGGGCGTCGATCCCCTCCGACATCCTCTCTCGGCGCCTGCTGTAGAAGCGATTCGTCTTTGCTGACTGGAAGGTCGCCATGAGGTCCATAATCAGTGGCCGCCATCTGCGGACTATTTGAGCAAACGCTGCCGGATGGAGTTCCCATTCTCCGGCATCCACCCTGACCCTGCTGAGGAAATCTGCTGTCACATTGTTCTTTCCCACAATGTGCGCCGCCGAGATCGCTTGTAGCCGGGGTTCTACCCAATCGAACAACGCCTCTGCTTCCTCTTCCATGGCCACGCTTCCCGTTTCGCCTTGCCGACTGATGTAGGCCACTGTCACGGAATTGTCCAAAAGCACTTGCACCGCCCGAAAAACCGCTCACAGCTCGAGACGGTTGATCGACCATTGGGCCTCCTGAACTGTCCAGGCACCTTGCGCGAATAGATCTGCGCAATGTGCCCCCCAACCTGGCATCTGTCAGCAATGGAATCCACTGCGGTTGCTCCAGGGGTAGTCCTGCCTCCAAATTCCTCAGACAAATCCACCACTGAAGGTACCTCCTGACCCGGAGGGGACAGGGAAGAAGTTTGTTCAATGACTCGTTCTGGTGAGACCAACGGCGGAGCAGTGCCTTCTGCAGCAGTCACATGTGAAACCTTGGCCAGGGAACCACCTTCAGGGTCGCCGCCATTGTTCCCAGCACACGAAGGTAGCTCCAGGCCAATGGTGCCAGGGTGGATCTGAACTTGCGTACTAGTTGTCAAAGTGCTTGAGCTCACCGATCCGGCAAAAACACAGCTCCTTTCCGTGTCGAAGCATACCCCCAGGTAGTCTAGATCCTGGGATGGAACCAACTGACTCTTGGCCGGATTGACCACCCAGCCGAGACTCTGCAGAAACCTCACTACTTTGTCCGTAACCTGAACGCTCTCGGCCTCGGACTTCGCCCGAATCAACCAGTCGTCGAGATAAGGGTGAAACAAAATGCCTTCCTTTCGCAACGCTGCCGCCACCACCACGATTTTGGTAAAGATGCGTGGGGCTGTCGCCAGGCCGAAAGGCAATGCTTGGAACTGGTAATGTCCCCAAGGGAAGGCAAACCTCAGGAACCTTCGACGAGCTGCCCTGATGGGGATGTGTAAATACGCCTCCGTGAGTTCTAGGGAAGTCAAAAACTCCCCTTGGCGAACCGCCACAATGACCAAACGTAAGGTTTCCATTCGGAAATGGGGAACTCAAAGGCAGCAATTTACCCCTTTGAGGTCCAAGACAGGCCCGAGGCACCAGTCTTTCTTTGGCACCTCGAAATAAATGGAGTAACAGCCTACACCATAATCTGTTGTTGGAACCGGCGCTACTGCTCCCATCGTTTGTCATACTGCTAGCGTTTTCTGCCGACCTTTGCAGGGCGAAAGCACGAACGAATCCAGAACCGGACATGCCAATTCTAGAGCATATTCTTCTCGAATTATCTCCAGCACCCACTGGTCGGACGTTATTTGGGCCCAGGCAGGAAAGAACTCCCGAAGTCGTCCTCCTATTGGTTGACTTCCTACCCGGACCCGCCTCGCTTCATTGTTGTTTTTGATTCAACGGTGTGGAGGCAGCTGCAAAACCTCTACCTGCTCCACGAAACCCACGAAACCCCTGGGCTCTAGAAGCAAACCTTCCTCTTTGGAAACCTCCTAAGCGAGAAGTACGAAGTCTCCTGAAATCTCTAAACTGGCCCCAAGAGGCCGGCATGGACTTCCCCTGCTTAGGCTTATCTTCTGGGAGCCTACCACATTTGGACTCCCCTAAATCCTTAACCAATTCATCCAGATCTTCCCCAAACAGCCTGCCTTTAAAGGGAAGTTTACTGAGGCACGACTTAGAGGAACCATCGGCTGCCCAATTCCTTAACCACAGGGACCGCCGTGCAGCTACCAACGACGCCATACTATTCGCTAACGCTCTGATCAAATCATAGTGTACATCTGCCAAATATGCTGACCCAGATTCGAGCCGCGTCACCTCCATCAAATTCTCCTGCTCAAATTGATTAGTCTGTCTTAAGTGCTGGGACCATCGAAGACATGCTCTCGCCACCCAGGCCCCACAGATGGAAGCTTGCAAGGATAAGGCATTATCATTAGCCTCGAAGGCTTGTTTCAATAATCCATCCACTTTCCTGTCTTGCGCATCTTTCAAGGCCACACTACCTTCCACCGGGATAGTTGTCTTCTTTGTAACTGCTGACACTGCCGCATCAATCCACGGTGAGCAAAACTTTTCTATGTCCTTGTCCGCCAAGGGATAGAGTATGTTCATCGTCCTGACCCCCCTTAGTCACGCTTCAGGCTGATCCCATTCATCTTGGATCATCCGGTCCACCACACGGTGAACTGGGACCACCACCTGAGATTGCCTCACCGCCTGAATGATCGGGTCTTCTAAATTCTCTTCCTCCGCTGGCTGTGCCATTACGAGATTGAGCGTCTGAAGGGATTCCGTGGTGAGAGTCATAAGCTCGTCCTTACGGAATACCCGAATGATTTTCGCTTGATCCTCCGGTCCCGGTTATTTCCTCTTCTTCCAGGTCCTCCATTCCTGACTCGAGTTCTAACTCGGTTTCCTCGGTCTTCTGCCATGCCATATCCGAAGTCGAAGGGTCAAGAGGCCGAGCCCGTTTAGAGGGTCTCGTGGAAATGCCACTATCCTCTTCTAACTTGGGCTGTTGCATTGCAGTCGCACTCGGCAAGGGCTCAGGAATCTTCCCCTGATGCTGCAAACAGAAGGCTTGATGCATGATTAAAACCAAGTCCGGAGAAAAATCTCCGAGAGGCGCCCCCGATATCAATGTCTTAGGTGCACTAGATATGCTCGCTGGGGTCTCCGGGCTGGGCACTGGTGGGGCACCCCATCAGGGATTCTCCCTCGACTCCTGTCGACGGACCGCGAGAATGTTGGACTACATTTCCCTCCATCTGCTATTCCACGCACGTAGAAACTGTCACGCAGCCCCAGCAAATTCCGGTGTCAGAGACAGTACCTCTGCAAGTGCCGCAGACAACACACTGCGGGCAAGATGACATGAGCTATTTCACCCAGCAATTCTTAGCCAGGAAGGTAGGGAAATTGAAACTCCCGTTGCCCCTTTTAAGCACCCCGTTTTTCTTTTTGGGGGGGGGAGGTTTCAACTGAAAACTAACAAAAGACAGAACTAATAGCTAGCAATAACCCTTAAAAGTGACCAAGGAGCCTCCAACATTAAGGAAACAAATTGAATCGGCTCCGTGCCGTGTAGTGCCCTCCACAGCACGGGCCGCCTCACTCTCAACACCACGTGGCTTCCAGAGAGCGGTAAAAGTGCCCGTGACCACCAGCGGAGCCCTTTTGGCGCCAAAAAGGCCGGAGAGCGCGGAAAAGACTCAGTGCCCCGCTTCGTGGCCCCAAAGTACTACCTTGGTCCCCGGAAAGATGAAACAAGCGTGGCTTACCTCCAAAACGCAGCCTTACAAGCCGCGACATCGCTCAGCTCTGCTGCAAGTGACCTTCGCGACAAGAGCTGCTTCACTGGCTGAAACTGCACTACTTAAAACCCCTGCCGTGAAGCGAGCCCGGAAGACACCACAATGAGTGTGAGTGTTCTCATGTCTGGCAGAGCTCTCCCTCGTACAGTCCAGGGGAAGAGATCTGGGAGCCTACTGTCCCGGTAAGAAGAGGGAGACAGGCAGAAAAAGGAAAAAAAAAAAACTGAAGCTGGCTTTTTTTTTATTTTTTTTTTAAAAGAGATAGCCATCAGGAATCAAAAAGAATTAAGATAAAGGGACCAAACAAATCTGAAAAGGCTAAACCCTAACTAGCTTGCTCCTTATCTGTTCCTTGAGTCCAGCACCTAGGCTCACTACGTCCTCCTGCTGCATGGAGACTGGACACACTGGGGCTGATGGGAGAGACCAGCAGGCTACATCCAGTGATGTCACGATTTTGACATGCCCAGTCTCCAAGCTGCAGGAGGAGGTACCCTACCCAGAGGTGGAGGACTGAACTGGAGGAACGATAAGGAAACAAAAAATTTAATTTAATTTAATTTAATTTAAATAGGGCTTCTGTGTCTAAGCAGGGAGCTGTGTACCCCTTCTACTGGCCTAGCCTTGCTTTCCTGCTTGGTCTAGCGTGCTGCCGTTGCCTCGCAGTTGAAAGCGCGGGAAGATTCTGATTCCCAAGCCGTCGGGCCTTTTTGGCGCCAAAATGCCAGATCTTCGCCCGCCGACCTGCGCATCACTCAGGCACCCACCTCCTTTGCCGCCCTCAGACCACCCCAACGGCAGCTCTCTCTGCCGCGCCGGTCCTCCCTGCAGTCCTGCAATCCGTGATGCTGCTCACCGCCGGTGTGAGCCGCATCTGCGGAGAGGCTGCTCCTTGAGCTTTGGCTGCCACTTCTGTTCCCCACAGAGATCCAGGGGCGACGGGGTAGGACGGACGTCCACTGCACAGCTCCCCTCCGTTCCAACTAGGAGGGGAGGGCAGACCACTGCACTTCAGCTGGAATTGAGTGGGAGGAGAGGTGAAGAACCCCCTCTCCAACCGATCTAACCCCTTTTTTTTTTTTTTTTTTTAAAGAAACAGTCCTAATCAAATTAACAGAAATGACAGAGAATAAAGAAATACGTTTAAAATCTATCCTAATCTGCTCTTTATCTGTTACTCTAGTGAGCCCAGCACCTAGGCTCACTACGTCCTCCTGCTGCATGGAGACTGGACACACTGGGGAGGATGAGAGAGTCCAGCAGGATACACCCAATGAGGTCACAGTTTTGACATGCCCAGTCTCCATGCTGCAGGAGGACGTACACTACCCAGAGGTGGAGGACTGAACTAGAGGAACAATAAGGAACTGGAAGTGAGCGCTCCTGGTCCTTATTTGCTTGCATCCCCTGCTCCGAAGAGACAGTTTCCATAGTGCAACAGCAGCAGATGCCTGCGTCAGAAACCACTCCACGCCGGGTTCCGCACACCAAACACTGCAGTCTCGCCAGCACAATATGGGACAGCCCCCTGGCTTCCTACTCACTCTCTCCTACCCGAGAGGAAATCCGGGAAGAAAATAAACCAAGTAGAAAAAGGGTTAAATGAAGACTTCTTCTTCTCCTTTTCTTTTTTTTTAAACTAAATAAAACTACCTAAACTCTTTAACCCCTCTCTCTTCCTGCTTTAGCGTCTCTGGCTTTTTTTTTTTTTTTTTTTTAATATACTGTCCCCTCTGGTCTCAAAAACAAAAGGAGAGAGGCTTGAAGACCCGCGTGGCAAACGAGGAAGGCCCAAGCAACTCGACCTACCAGCACGGTGCTAGACCTCCCAAGGACCATGTGGACGGCAGCCGCAAGGCCTGCTTACCCTACCACGCAGTCTGCCGCCGTGGGCTACCACCTCCGATGACCTCTGCTCCGTTTCACTGATGTTTTCACTCAGCCCATGTGCTGCCATCCCGCTCCTGCACTCAGCCACCATGCAGTGTTTGGCAGCAAGGTGGGACGGAAAGAATAGGCCTGCCCCTCTTTGTCAGCGATGACGCCTCCGGTCAGTGGCTCCTCACCCATTCACGGGTTCGGGAGCCACTACCGCCCAATTGATCCACCAGCAGACGCTCTCTTCTCCCCCGAAGCCCCCTCCTTCACCCAGCCTGCTGGAAAGGAGAGCAGGGGAGGAGGGGACCTCTTTGCCAAAGAAAAACACTGCTGCTAGGAAGAGCCTGCCGTCTCCAGCCCAAGCAAAAGGGCTGTAGGAAGGGATTGCAAAGTAATCAAAGTAAACTAAGGTAAAACATAAAAATCCTTACTCTCTCCTTAGCTGTCTCTCCAGTAAAGTCCAGCACTCTGGCTTACTGCTCTCTCCAGCTGCTTGGAGACTGAGCATACTGGTTCTGGTGGGAGGTGCCAGAGGTATTTATATGCCAGTATCATAAAAAAGATGACATGCTCCGTCTCCAAGCTGCTGGAAGGGGAGCACAACCCAGAGGTGCGGGACTGGACTGGAGGGACGAATAGGGGACTGTAAAAAGGGGACTGTTGTAGTTGTTATGGAAGGACAGACTAGATAGGCCATGTGGTCTTTTTCTGTCATCATGTTTCTATGTTTCTATGTTTCTAGGAAGCTCAATCATTGGGGGATGGCTTGGTGCATTATCCATAATTATAAGAACTTTGAAAGCCAAGTTCTTCTTCTTGCAATAATATTTAAAATATGGATGATGTAATCCTCAGCAAAAACATCAATGCAGATTTGGGCAGTCATCCATCCTTTCTTGCTATGTCAGTAGTAAATACCAAGGCTGGCTTTCACAAGGCTCTTTAAAGCTCACGTGTTGGCAAAGTGATAAATTACCAAAGGCTTGAGCTTTAAGTCACCACTGGCACCGAGCATCACAAACATATGCAATCTTTAGTAGTTTTAAATCCAGAAGCATGTTTTTCTGCTCTAGAGATAATAAGTTCTTGAAAGCATGCATTTATCAAAACTGAAAATAACCACCTTCTATTAATTTCTGTATCTCTGGTTGAAATTCTTTTGCTGCTTGCTCATCTGCTCTCACGGCTTTGCTAGTCAGCTGAAGGTTATAGAAACAGTGGTGATTTTTGAAACCGCTAAATAGGCCACTACTAGTGCTGAAGAGAACAGCAACAGCAAGATTTGGAGATTGTTTTTAAGGCCATCGTATATAGCAAGTGTGAGAAAAGTTTCCAATATTTTTTTTTTTTTTTTTTTTGTTTGGCCTTCAATCCATACTCTCAGCAAATTTCTCCATTTCTTCAGGCCTTGTACTTATTGACATCGCAGCACTTGGAAGTTGTTCCAGCTATAGCACTTTGTTCAATTTTTTGCCATTGCCTTTGATGGTGTGCAAAGTAGATTCCTTTAAAACCTGTTACTCTCACGATATCATATGTCCTCTCATTCCATTCGAAATGCTTTAATATTTTAAGCTTCTTCTCGATACTTTACCTTTTGGCCTCTCTGCTTGGCTTTTTTGAACCTGGATGCTTGGGCATTTTTTGAGGCATTAAATGAGTATGGAATAGCCAAACCACTTGTAGGATAACAAATGCAGTGAAATGATGAAATAACTTTTTTTCAGGTGTGTACATGTGCATGAGCACGCGCCTGCAGGTTGGTTTCGCTGAGTGTTTTCTGCACAGAACCATGCATAAAACAAACACGAACATCATGCTATACTGTAATTGTTGCCTAATATGCTGCCGCGTGCTCTCCCAGGAGGGATTGAGCAGGGACATCGCCGGATCGCCTCCCCCTTATCGGCTGCCCAATCAGGGCACATCAGGCTGCTCTAAAGAAGGACGCCGCACTGCTCCGGTCCTTTCTGCTGCCGCGTGCTCTCCCAGGAGGGATTGAGCAGGGACATCGCCAGATCGCCTCCCCCTTATTGGCTGCCCAATCGGGGCACATCAGGCTGCTATAAAGAAGAACGCAAGCAGGCGCACCCGCGCCTTGCGGGCCTCGCTAGAAGGCCCTTTGGCGTGGCCCTTAGGTGGGACCCACCAGAAAACCGCTCGTGAATAACTTTGACCTACTACACCCACCGCACTTCAGCTACAAGACAGAAACGCAGGGACTCCCAACCCAGAACTCCAGCAGACACAAACTACGGAATGGACTCTGCATGGTATTTAACTATCTGAATTAACTCATATAAGAGAGGGTCAACTCCAACTGCACCAATTGCCGCCCAGAAATAATTAATTAGAAAGTTCTTTAAAAGTCTGTTATAGGTATCCTAGCTTAACAGCACCATAACTGAACATAAGGTAGTGTCTGACTATAGGCTGAACATTTAGCCTATGCTCAGTGTACGCCTCAACTTTAACAAAGTATTCCTGCTCAATATATATGCTTCATTGAAACATTGTATCCTAACAGTACCTCTGCCTTTTTGTTGTGGGGCAATGTCGACTGATACAAAGTAATCCCATTTAATTTTGCTCACTGTACAAACAGCCTTTTCAAACATGATCACAAACGAATACTGCCCTGCTAAAATCGTGTAACAGAAACACTCACCCGAAGATATTAAAACCCTCTTCCCACAGCACACTGACTCACTGCAACCCCTATAGGTTGCCTTTATCCACCTCTGGGGCTGCTTAATCCCAAGCTTTCATTCAGCTCACGAATCCAAGATAGATAATAAACCTTAACTTCCAAATAACAAGAACCATGACCTTCTCCATACTGGCCATCACATGCATTTACCTACTTGCCAATTCCATCTATGAATCCAATGCCCTCATTCATGATCATAACCATATCCCACTACTTCACAGCACGAGCAAAAAACCCCACCGAAGCCATTACCAACATCCTCAAAACCCTTGCTACAAGAGACAATCTCACCTGCTCCATATAGCCCTAGAGCAAACAGCCAACACAAAATGCAACAAACCCGATGTTCAACAAGAACTCAGATGTGCCCTCATTAACGCTCGCTCTGCCCGCAATAAATGACCAGCCATCACAGACCTCATAACCAATCTCAACCTAGATATGTTAAATGGTCACAGAAACCTGGCTCTCTGACACTGACACTGTCATACTAAATCAGCTCACACCCCCCAAATACTCTATCTACACATGTAACAGGACGAAAAAAGAGGAGGGGGGGGTCTGCATAATAGCAAAAACTGAGCTCTAATACCGAACTATCCAATCTAGTAGCACACAACAGCTAGACACAATCACCATCTCAAATAAATACAGCACTATCAACCTTATTTACAGGGCTCCATGCTCATCATCTGAAGAACTATCCACCATAATCGACCTAGCTTGCAATCCCGAAAACCCAGCAAAACCAAACTGGCTACTGGGCGATTTCAATCTCGCATCCGTCCAACCCACCTTATCTAACCTTCCTCGATGCAATGTCCAACCTCAACTACAAACAGATTGTAAACAACCCCACCCACCAACGTGGGAATGTTCTCAATCTTATCTTTGCCCCACCCACTGAAGTATCCACGAAATGTAAATCAGATCTCTCTATCACACCATTCCCCTGGTCAGATCACAGCTTGAAATCATTCAATATTCCATCACAACATGATACAACCAGTCATACAAAGATATGGTCAACTACTAAGTCAGCAAGATTCAAACCATTGGACAAGAAAGAATTTATGAAACACATACTCCCAAAACTTGCCCTGCCATCAGCCAACATCAATGACATGGTTGCAAATTGGAACGACACCCTTGACCAGTACTCCAAACCACCGCCTGCCTACAAACATTCAACATCAGATAACCGTGCGGATAAAAGGCCGCCAGCACTATGATTCTCTCCAGAACTAAGGAAGTCCCTTCTTCTCTTGAGGAAACTAGAGAGAAAATGGCGTAAATCTCATAACACCATAGACCAAGCCTCATACTTAACCCACCTGAAAACTCATCGTGAAGCAATCTGGGACAAGAGAAAAGCCTTCCATTCAGAGCTCCTCAACCGTTCTTTAAACAAGCCACGAGAACTCTTCAACCTAGTAAAAGCGCTAACCATGGAACCGTCGCCACCACAACAAGAACATATACATCCCCAAACCTACGCCAACTATATCCAATCCAAAGCCATCAAAACTTCCACATTCTCCTCCTTAAAACTTACTCAGCCTCTTGGGAACCAGAACTCACTCTTCAAGCTTTCATCTCCTTCCGCAAAAAGCATTGAAGACATTATCGCCAACATAACCACCACCACTGCACCAAACGACCCTTGCCCAGCACACTGGATAAGAGCTATGCGTTCAGAACTCAGCCCAACCATATCTGAAATCATAAATCAGTCCTTCTCAACTGGAATATTCCCATCAGCTCTTAAGCAGACGTCCATCAGACCATTGCTAAAGAACAACCAACTAGACCCAACAAAGGAGGAATCCTACCGACCTATCTCCAGTATCCCACTTCTATCCAAAATTATAGAGGTGGTGACCCAGAGGCAGATCCAACTACATATAGATACCGCATCACCACTAGACCCCTGCTAACATGGTTTCAGGGAAGCTCACGGAGTTGAAACACTTCTGACTTCCCTAACTAACGTGCTCATTAGTGGGATTGACAACATCAAGACGGGCTTCGCACTAATATTCCTTGACATTTCCGCAGCTTTCGATTCAGTGGACCATGACAAGCTCCTATCCCGACTCCACGACAAGGGAATCCATGGGCTAGCATGGAACTGGTGCAAATCTTACCTGGAAGAACGTTGGCAACAAGTTCGGATTAGAGCAAGTACATCAGAACCTTTCCAACTAAAGCAAGGTGTACCTCAAGGCTCCTCCCTCTCGGCGCTGCTCTTTAATATATATATGCAGCCGATCTGTGATATCACCCACTCGTATGGTATATCTTGTCTTATCTATGCAGATGACGTGTTGATATTTACACCATTTAATGTCACACTCCCAGATTATACAGTACTAGTGGAATGCTTCAACGCAATAGCTGACTGGCTCCTCACTCAAAATATGCGAATAAATTTCAAAAAGACCGAAGCTCTAATTGTAACGAAAAACAAAGAATTTGCACCCCTGGCTACCCTAAAAGTACAGGATGCAGAGCTTCCAATCAAGTCCACCATAAAATACCTAGGTGTAACACTGGATCATCGACTGGACTTCAAAGAACATATAAACCGCACTGTAAAAACCATTTACTTCAAGATTAGGGCCCTCCGACACCTGAAAAACATGCTCGACCCTAACAACTTCCGAACTATATTCCAAGCTATAGTCTTGCCCCATTTTGACTATGTAAACATAATACTCCATGGCCTCCCAAATAACACCCTAAATACACTACAACTAGCCATGAATACCGCTGCCCGTGTCCTGTATGGAGCATCAAGGAGAGACCACACAACCCCCATCCTAAGGGAGCTATACTGGCTCCCTATAAGCTGCAGGATTGCATATAAAGTCCTTTTCACTACCTTCAAAGCTATTAATAAAATAGCCTCTCCCTCAATCTCACTCAATCACACCCCCACTACTAGATCAAGATCAGCAGCAAGTAATACTCTAATCATGCCGACAGAATTCATAAGATGCACACGTACAACTACAGAAAGAGCATTCGCATACTACGCCCCCAGACGCTGGAACAACCTTCCACTCGCCGTCAGATCAATCACTGACCTCAAGCAATTTAGAAAAGCTCTAAAGCATCACCTGTTCCTTCTACACTTCTCCCAACACCACGATCCCTCACTGACTCAACACAACCCAATCCCACAAGATACGCAGTAATATTCTGTCTCATGCTTCATATTATGTAAATAATAACCCATTACTGTATATAGTTGTATACATTTATGTACAAAGTTTTCCCCAATGTTGAATCCTGGTTATTTGCCCTGTTATATGTAAACTCATGACAGCTTGTTGCTTTATGTGAGTATTTTCGTTCACTGTAAACCGCACTGATGATAAATAGCGCGGTATAAAAGAACTGTAAATAAATAATAAAAAAAATATATCAGTCGCATTGGAGCAAATTTGCACTTTCAAAACACAAGTTAGAGGAGAACATAGCACCAGGTGGTTAAAGCAATAATGAAATTAAAGACCTTGGATGCATACAAGTAGAAATACTGTCTTTTCATCCACTGAAGTAATAATGTAACCTACTCTACAGAAAGAGAAGATATGCATGAGAAAAAGAAGAAATGTTTGATGGGAAGAGGGCTTCGTATGTTTGATGAAGTTAAATGTGGAGCGATAGAGAGTATATTGAAAGAACAGTTAATCCTTGTCTTGTAGGCCAAATCTTATCCCAAAAGGGTTTGTTAAAGATAGTTGCAGTAGTGAACAAAGCCAAATCTGAACAGATAGTCGACCCAGGGATATTTGCCATCTTTCTGAAAGTAAGCAGTACTTACACCAAAATTATGAAGGCGGCTGTTTAGATAATAATGCTGTTCAATCCTATTGACCAGTTTCTAATACCTATTTCATAGGGAAAACTCATTGGAAAAAAATTGTTTTTCAGTAGCTACATGATTTTTTTGGAGACGTGTGGCGCCTTGAATTCCCAGAAAACTGGATTTTACCATGGCTATGGAACACACTACTAAGACCCTTATCCACTCTCTAGGCATATCCCCTGTAGACTAATGCAGCCTGCTGCTTTCTGGTCTCACCCAGAATCATCTCTCTCCCCTTCAGTCTGTTCAAAACTTAGTCACATGGCTAATCTTCCACCAGTCTCGCTATGCTCCCATAACCTCTCTTCTCAAGTCACTTTACTGGCTCCATATCGATTTCCGCGTTCAATTCAAAACTTCTCCTACTGATTTATAAGTGAATTGATTCTGCAGCTCCTTGCTACCTTTCCTCTGTTATCACATCTTAAACCCTTCTCAGGAACTCCGCTCTTCTGGATGATTTCTTTTATCTCTGTCCTTCTCTACCACTGCCAACTCCAGATTTTACTCATTCCATCTTGCTGGTCCATATGCTTCTACACGAGTTAGTACGCCAGGCTCCTTCTCTGGCCCTATTAAAATCCAGCCTAAAAACCCACCTTCTCAAGGCTGCATTTGGATCCTGATCTCCTTATTCTCCTGATTATCGCCGTTCCCCTTGAATTACCCCAATCCCCAGTTGTGTGGTCTGTCTTGATTAGATTGTAAGCTCTGATGAGCAAGGACAGTCTCTTACTTATACAACGCTGGGTACATCTTATAAGTGCTATACAGATGATAAAAAGTAGTAGCAGCAGTATCAGTCTCTCCGAGTAGTGGGGTGCAGGATCACCCCTCCCCAAGCCTTTGTTTAAGGGTGTACCTACCACTCCGTGTTGGTCACCCCTATTTGTTGAGATATAAGAGACAGTTAAGTTTATTTTGATTTTATCCTGTTGCTATAAAGGAACCCACTTTGGCTGTCCCATGCCATTTTGAATTCTGTCACCGTGTTTGCCCCCACCACTTCCATTGGGAGGACATTCCAAGCATCCACCACCCTTTCAATGAAAAATGTATTTCCTGACATTGCCTTGCAGTTTATCCCTTGCAGCTTCATGTTATGCCCTCTAGTTTTACAGTTTCCTCGTCTTTGGAAGAGGTTTGTTTGTTCATTAATACTCTTTATGAGTCAGATCTTTAAATACTTATCTCTACCCTGTCCCTCCTCTCCTCCAGAGTGTACATATTTAGGTCTTCAAGTTTCTTCTCATAAGTCTTCTGATGCAGGCTCCAAATCATTTTGGTCTCCTTCCTCGGAACCATTCCCAATCTTTTTATATCCTTTGCAAGATATGGTCTCCAAAACTGAACACAATATTCCAAGTGAGGCCTCACCAGTGACTTGTACAGTGGCATTAGTACCTCTTCCTTTCCACTGGTAATTCTTGTCTGTATGTAACCCAGCATCCTTCTGGCTTTTGCCAGCGCCTTGCCGCACTGTTTCACCACATTGAGGTCCTCAGACATAATCACTCCGAGCTGCTTCTCCTGATCAGTGCACACCAACCTCTCACCCCCTATCGTGTATAGTTCCCTTGGATTTCTGCTTCCTAAGTGCATGACACTGCACTTCTACATATTAAATCTTAACTGCCAAGCATTAGACCATTCTTCCAGCTTTTGTAGATCTTTCCTCTTGTTCTCCACTCCCTCAGGGAGTCCACTCTGTTGCAAATTTTCGTGTCATCTGCAAGACAGACAGACTTTTCCATTCAGTCCTTCAGCAATATAACTCACAAATACATTGAACAATACCAGTCCCAGGACCAAACCCTGGGGCACACCACTAATCGCCTTCCTTTTATCCGAGTGAGTTCCATTTACCATCACCTTCAGTCGTCTGAACTGGGTCCCTTTTAATAATGGTTTATGAACCTTTCCTCCAGGAACCTGTCTAAACCTTTTTTTAAACTCAGCTACAATAACAACTTTTACTACATCCTCCGGTAACAAATTCCAGAGCTTGATTACACATTGAGAGAAAAAATATTCTCTTATTAGTCTTAAATAGGATACCCTGTAGTTTCATTTCAAGGGTTGAGTGGCCTAGTGTTTGGGGCAAGTTACCTCAGGCCAGAAGGTCAGGGGTTCAAATCCCACTAGAGAACAGCAACCTTGGGCCAGAAGGACTGGGGTTTCTAGTCCCACAGGTGCTCCTTGTGGTCTTGGGCAAGCCACTTAACTATTTTACAGGGAACATGGGCAATGGAGGGAGGGTTATCTCCAAGTTATAATGCCCTGTTCAATGTAATTTCAGTTTGTTCAATGTAAACCGCCTTGATATTTATTTATTCAGACAGTTTTGTACACTACCTTATCCTTCAATCAAAGTGGTCACAACACAATTGGGGGATACATTTAACACGAGGGAATATGAGACACCTACACTAATACTTACAGGGAACATGGGCAATGGAGTAAGGATAAGTGGCTTGCCCAAGACCACAAGGAGCACCTGTGGGACTAGAAACCCCAGTCCTTCCGGCCTGAGGTAACTCATGAAAGGCGGCATATAAGAAATGTTAATTAATTAATTTAATTAATTAATTAAATAAATAGTGTCCCCCCTAGTCTTTCTATATTCTGATGATGTAAACAATCGATCTACGTTTACCCATTCCACTCCATTCATTAATTGACAGACTTCTATCATGTCTCCCCTCAGTCGTCTCTTCTCCAGGTTGAAGAGCCCTAACCTTTTTAGCCTCTCTTCATAGGGGTATCCCTTCCATCCCCTTTATTATTTCGGTGACTCTTCTCTGTACCTTTTCTAATAACGCTATACCCTTTTTAAAATACGACGACCAGAATTGCACACAATATTCAAGGTGCGGTCGCACCATGGAACAATACAGAGGTATTATAATATCCTTTGTTTTATTTTCCATTCCTTTCCTTATGATACCTAGCATTCTATTTGCTCTCTTGGCTGCTGCTGCACACTGGGCGGAGGGTTTTAACATGTTATCCAGTCTTACAATTTATCAAGATCCTCTTGCAATTTTCCACAATCCTCATGGGTTTTAACAACTTTAAATAGTTTTGATATATCTGCAAATTTGATAATCTCACTTGTTATTCCCATTTCCAGGTCATTTATGAATATATTAAAAAGCAACGGACCCAGCACAGATACCTAGGGTACTCCACTATTCACCTTTCTCTGCTTTCTATCTTTTAACCATTTCCTGATCCACCATAGCACACTGCCTCCTATCCCATGACTTTTTAGTTTCGCCAAAAGTCTCTGATAAGGGACCTTGTCAAAGGCTTTCTGAAAGTCCAGATATACTATATCAACTGACTCACCTTTGTCTACCTGTTTATTCACACCTTCAAAAAAACATAACAGATTAGTAAGACAACATCTTCCTTGTCTAAAGCCATGTTTGCTGTCTCCCATTAAGCCATGACTATCTACATCAGGGGTCTCAAACACGCGGCCCGCGAGAGACCTTTGTGCGGCCCGCGATGCACAGAAAAAAAAAAAAAAAACCCGGCTTCTGCAGCCTCTGTCTACAGCCACCACAAGCCTGATCAGCATCGGGGAGTTGAGCAGGAAGGAAAGCTCATCACCGACCAGATAGCGATTGATCGCGAGACCACGCTTCTCCGCGTTAGCGCTTCTTTCCTGACCCGGCTCATACAGATCAGCTGAGCAGAGAGTGGCCAGACTGGTTGGCTGAGAGTCTGTCCCCTCCCAGTGACGTCACCAGCAGACCCGGAATCCGGAAACGAGGCTGCAATCAGTGGGAGCCGCGAGCCTGAAGCCGGGAAAATGGTAGGCTTTCCTTTGCCAGCAAAACAGGTATATTTATCAGACGAGCTCCGACAGACTTATTTGGTTTTCCAAAAGCTCGTGTATTGTTATGAGAGAGGCTGTGAAATTTGTTTCTCTCTTCTTTGGGGGGAGGATGATTTGCATTTTCTGTCGCCCTTGGCTGAAAGGAGAATTACAGATGCTTTCCTAGATTAAGCTATCGCTTCCATTTGGAGCCTAACAGCCAAGAGGCAAGCCGTGACTATTCTCTGAAATGTGTTGATTTAATATTTGCAGTGTTGCCTTTTGATAGTTAGGGTATGGTGCTTTGTGAGTCCTGGTAGTGCTGTTAGGATACGGCAGGTTTGCTATGGGTTCTAAATGAGCAGTGTTTCTAGTAGTTCCTAATGTGCCTGGCGGTTGGCACTGGTTTATAGTAATGTAGAAATCTTTTAGTCTTTCTTTATCCATACACTCATTAAGAGGCATGTTTACTAAAAGTTAATGTATGGTAACATTATGCAAATATTTATGCAAATGATGCCCTTATGCAAATGAGGCCTGCGTCTTGTGCGGCCCCCGGGTTACTCTACAAGTCCTCATTTGGCCCTCAAAGCAATTTGAGTTTGAGACCCCTGATCTACATGTTCAGTAATTTTGTTTTTTTATGATGGTTTCTACCATTTTTCCCAGTACTAACGTCAGGCTCACCACTCTGTAGTTTCCCGGATCACCCCTGGAACCCTTTTGAAAAATTGGTGTTACACTGGCCATCCTACAGTCTTCAGGTATTACAGATGATTTTAATGATAGTTCACAGATTACTAATAGCAGGTCTGCAATCTCATATTTCAGTTCTTTCAACACTCTTGGATGTACACCATTCGGTCCAGGAGATTTGCTACTTTTCAGTTTATCCAATAGTTGTAATATATCTTCCTGTTGTATCGATATTTCTTTCAATTCTTCCGCAGAATCACCTTTAAGTACCACTTCAGTCATGGACAACATCCCTACATCTTCCTCAGTAAAGAATTCATTCAGTCTCTCCGCTATAGCCATATCCCCTCTTAGTGCCCCTCTATCATCTAATGGTTCAACTGACCCACAGGTTTTTGCAACGAATATACTTGAAAAAGTCTTTATTACGCGTTTTTGCTTCCACGGCAAGCTTCTTCTCAAATTCTCTCTTTGCCTGCCTTATCAATGCCTTGCATTTAACTTGTCAGTGCTTGTGCTTTATCTTTATTTGAAATATTTGATAGACCGCCATTTACCTAGGCGTTAGGGCGGTGTACAATACAATAGGGCTGCTGGAAAACAAAGAGAAAGGAACGCCAAAAAAATGATAGGAAAGAAGTGGGAGAAAAGGAAGAAGGATAGAACAGGACAGGTATCATCACAGACAGCAAAAAAAATACGAAGGAGAGTGGGCGAAATGGGGAAGGGTGGGGTGGGGTGGGGGTAGGTAAGGGTTGAATGGTTAGGAAGAAGGAGTCCAAGAATCCATAGAGTATTATTGGAGGTAGGGGAATCAAGGGTCTGATAGTAAATGGGAAATAGTGGGAGGCCTAGTTGGTAATGCATGAGTGACTAGGAGGGTCGGGAAGGTTGAAAGCCTGATGAAAAAGATGGGTCTTGAGGGCCTTGAACCGGGGAAAAGATAGTTCAGTATGGAGGGAATGCGGGAGAGAGTTCCATAGGGCAGGACTAGCGAAAAAGGCGGCGGCACGACGGGTTGACTCAAGGTGTGCATTTGTGGGGGAGGGTAGAAAGACGATTGCCATGAGAGGAGCGAAGAAGGCAAGGCATGGGTTGAAGGTAAATGAGATTTGCTAAATACTGGGGTGTGCTGGTGTGAAGGGCCCTATGTGTGAGAATGAGAAGTTTGTAAAGGTAGCGAGCTCTGACAGGGAGCCAGTGAAGGGACAGAAGGCAAGGGGTGATATGGTCTCGAGAAGAAGAGAAGGTGAGAAGACGGGCAGCAGTGTTTTGAATGAGCTGTATCCTCCGAAGTTGGTATTGTGGGAGACCAGCGAGAAGAGAGTTACAGTAATCGAGTCGAGTGATCACCAAGGAAAGCACAAGGGTGGTGAGGGATGTGACTGAAAGCAGCGGTCGGACAGCCCTGATCCTACGGAGGTGAAAGAGAGAGGTGCGCACCACACCAGAGATATGCTGATGGAACGAAAGAGATGAATCGAGAGTAACACCAAGATAGCGACGAGTTGATACCAGAGGGATGGGAGAGCTGGACATGAGCAGTGACAGAGTGGGGGGGGGAAGCACCAAAGGTGAACCAGATGGCTGTGGACTTGGAAGGGTTGACTACAAGGAAGTTGCTGCGGAACCAATCAGAGACGGCAGTTAAGCAGGTATTGGGGAGAGTGAGGTCCGGAACTGAAGAAGAGGTGTAGTGGATTAAGAGAATGTCATCTGCGAAAAAATAAGCGGAAATACCATGCTGCTGTATAAGAAGGGCAAGAAAGATATTAAAAAGGAGAGGGGCGTGTGGTATCCTTTCCTTTTTACCTGGTAAGCAGTTAAGGCAGGGGGGTGGGGGGTTGGAGGGTAGAGGGGGTGGGTAGAGTGTATTGAGAGTTATATTGGTTGTTTGCTGGGGGGGAATTAAAATGTTGCTTAGGGGGGGGGGGGGGAAGCAACAACAAAAAAAAAAAGGAGCTTTGTTGATTTCCCTTTCTGTTGCTTATGCTTCTTTGCAGTGTCATTATTGTTCTTGTTACTGTACTGTATATATAGCTGATATGACCACTGCGTGTTGTACTATGTGATGCCTTTTAATTAATAAAAAAAATTAAAAAAGGAGAAAGGCAAGGATGGAGCCCTGCGGGACACCACAGGGAAGAGGAAAGGAGGTGGAAGAGGAGGAACCAGTGTGAACCGCGAAAGATTGAGAGGTAAGAAAGGAACGAAACCACTGATGAACAGTGCCTTGGATGCCGAGGTCTGAGAGATGAGTGAGAAGAGTATGGTGATCAATAACATCGAACGCAGGAGAGAGATCCAAAGAAACAGCTAGCGAAAAGTCACCCTTTTCGTGAGTGCGGTGCAGTTTGTTGAGGAGTGCTACAAGAATGGTTTCTGTGCTGTGACCGGACCTAAATCCTGATTGTCGGGGGTGAAGGGAAATGGTTGAATCAAGGTGAGCGTTGAGTTGTTGGAAGACAAGTTTTTCAAGAACCTTTGAGAGAAAAGGGAGGTTGGAGACAGGGCGCCAATTTGAGGATATAGTGGGATCGAGGGTGGGTTTCTTAAGAATGGGGCAGACAATGGCATGTTTCCAGGCGGAAGGGAAGCAACCGGAGGTAAGACTAGAATTAAGAATAATGAGGGCAAAAGGAGTGAGGGTGAGTGAAGGATCAGTAAGCCAAGAAGGTGGTAACGGATCCAGAGAACATGTGGTCTTGTGAGAGGAGGAGAAGCTAAAGAAAGCTCAGAGGGGGTAATGGGCCGGAACTGAGACCAAGTGTGGGAGAGAGTGGGGGAGGGTGTGGGGACTAGGACAGGAGAGCTGTTTCCAGTTTTCACCATTTGGCTCTTTTTTCCCATTTCCTGAAAGATGCTTTTTTGGCAACAGCCTCTCTGAACTCACCTTTAAAACATGCTTTCAGGGGTTTTTTTACTTCCATTTTTCTTAAAGCGTGGAATACAGCTGGTCTGCGCTTCCAAGATAGTATTTTTAAACATCCAAGCTTGATGTAAGTCTTTAACCTTTGCAACTGCTAATTCTAGTTTTTTCTTAACTATTTTCCTCATTTTATCATAGTCTCCCTTTCGAAAGTTAAAAGGTAGTACTATGGATTTCTTCACCATCCCTCCTCCATTAATTAAATCAAATGTGATCATGCGGCCCCAACATCCTTATCTCTTGCACCAGATCTGGTGTTTCACTAAGGACTAGGTTCCAAAATGGCTTCCTCTCTGGTTGGTTCATGAATCAGCTGCTCCAAGAAGCAGACATTTATTTCATCTAGAAACTTTATCCCCCTAGAATGTCCTGCCATGAAATTGACCCAGTCAATACCAGGATAATTGAAATCACCCATTATTATTACTGTGCTGTAACTTTTGTTAGCTTCCCTGATTTCTTTGAGCATGTCATCATCCATTTGTTCATTCTGGCCAGGCAGTCGATAGTACACCCCCGCTGCCATCGCGTTCCCCTTTTTACATGGAATTTCAATCCATAGAGATTCTACAGCAAATTTTGTTTCCTGCAAAACTTTAATCCTTTGTGACTCAATGCCCTCTCTAACAGAGCGCAACCCCTTCGCCAATATGATAAGCTCTATCATTACGATATAGTTTGTACCCAGGTATCACAGTGTCCCACCGGTTGTCCTCCTTCCACCATGTCTTTGAGATACCAATCATATCTAACCTCTCATTTAGTGCTATATATTCTAACTCTCCCATTATTTTTTAGACTTCTAGCATTTGCATATAAGCATTTTAGAGACTGTATTTTATTCATATTAATTTGGCTATCGGTAGGCAGGGGTAATTTCCAAATCTTTAAGCTCTGTCTGTTCTGTACTCATGTGACTCGTTAAACCATGTTTCTGTAATGGCCACAACGTCCAAGTCTATTTCCACCATTAGGTCTTCCAGATCAGCAACTTTTCTTGGCTAGGCTTCGAGTATTTGTGCTCATTGCTTTTCAGCATTTGTTGATTGGCTTGCCTGTATTTTGCATGGATTTTGTTCTACACACCTCTTCCCACCTGTCATTTATGAGTGGTTTAAAATTGTGGCCATTTCCAATGTTATTATGCTTTTGCTGGAAGTGACGTCCTGAACTTGTCCTTCCTCATCCGTCAACCCCTTTCCCTAGTTTAAATGCCTGTCCACATACTGCCTGAATTTTTCACTCAGGATCCTTTTCCCTGCAACGGAGAGATGTAGTCCATTAACACAGTATAGCCTCTTGTTGATCCATCTGACTCCCCAGTCACCTATATATCCGAATCCTTCTTGTTTGCACCAAGTTTGAAGCCATGTATTAAAGTTATTTATGTGATGCAGCCTTTCTGCCCCCTTACCAAGAACAGGTAGAACTTCTCAGAATGCTACAGTGTTAACAATGGGCTTGACTTTCTCTCCCAGAGTATGGAAGTCCCTTTGAACTGCAGAGGCACTGTTTCTAGCCAGGTCATTTGTACCCAAGTAGATGACATCAATTTTGGAGTGCTAACTTTCTGCACTAACTGCACCAACAATTTGGTTTGTTTTCCTGCTGGCTGAAGAGCCTGGGAGGCATTTGACCATCTTCTCTCATTTGAACTGTGTTCCCAAGTTGGTGCCTCTGATGATGCAATCTTCAAGTAGTAGTAATTTTCTGTTTTGTAATTTTTTAAATTCATATTTGGTGCATTATCAGTAGATTGGGCATTGATTCTCTCATTTAAGGGCACTTACGTTTCCACAGATTGGGCACCCTCATTATCCAAGGCAGAGAAGGCATTATGCAGGGATATCTTGATGTAAAGGCTAACTCTGCATTACAGGTCGCTACCTTCCAGAGCCCATTGTGATCCATTTGTTCCTGGGCTGTTTGATTCTTTGTGGGAGCAGTGGTGGCGTTTGTTCCGTTTGTACCCTAGAAGAGGTTGTTTAATTGCAACTAGTTCTTCCCTTAGTAGAGCCAATTCTTTATGCATAACAACTAACTTGAGGCATATAGGGCAAGCTCTTAGGTTCCAAATGATTCTTCTCAGAATGAAAAGCACCACAGCTATTGCACTGAATACACAACATGCTGATTAAGCAGCCCTAGGAGAAAGAGAAGGAGAAGGAGAAAAAGGTGTGTGTAACACCTAATTAAAAAGGACAGATGTCAACATATATGAGGACTATATAGGCAATGCAGCCCTGGGGTGGGCGGGAACCTAAGTGTCCTTGGCCAGTAGGCCTTACATGAACTGAGGGCACACGCAAGATATCTGATTTAAAGGCTATAGATGCAAGAGATGTAGGCAGTCAGAAAAGTCCTAAAAACCTATATCCAACAGTTAAAAATAGTAATTACACTTACCTGGTAATTGTAGTTCCTTGAGAGACGACAGCTTAGTCCTCAACGAATGGGTTGTGCACCTCCTCCTGCAGCATGAAGACTGGACCAATCAAATTTCAGCACCACTGGAATCAGCATACCAGCCATCTCTGGAACTCCAGTGAACTACTGTCAAAGCAAACTCAAAGAAATAGCTAACCTTTAAACAAATTGCTTGTGTTATGTTTTTTTTATTTTTTTTTATTTTTTTATTTACACTGTAGCCAATGGCGCAAAACCAACAGACACAGAATGTCCCGCGCCTGCCACAGCTTAAGCAGAGAGCGAAAGCAAAAGGAAAACAGTGGAGCGAAAGGAAGAAACAAAGAGACACACTCACCTGGGAATACGGATTTCTGAACCCAAGGCGTGCCGAACTAAAAAAGTAGAGGGAGGGAAGGAGGACTAAGCTGTCGTCTCTCAAGGAACTACAATTACCAGGTAAGTGTAATTACTATTTCCTTATCGTTCCTCCAGCTTAGTCCTCAACGAATGGGATGTAACAGAGCAGCCTAACGGGCGGGATTCTTCCAGCCGGCACGCAAAACCGCGGAACCAAAACTGGCATCGTTCGCCGCTAAGACATCAAGTCTATAGTGCTTACTGAAAGTGTGTAGAGAAGACCACGTTGCCGCCTTACAGATCTCCACGGGCGAGACCAAACTAAACTCCGCCCAGGACGCCACCTGCGCCCTGGTAGAATGAGCGCGCAATCCAACAGGCGGCACCCGACCGTGCAAGAGATAAGCCGAGCCAATCGCCTCCTTAATCCACCGAGCAATGGAGGCTTTCGCCGCCGCCTCACCTTTCCGAGGACCTCCAAAAAGCACAAACAGACGATCAGATTTACGAAATTCGCTGGTGACCTTCAAATAGCGACGTAAAACCCTCTTGAGATCCAAACGACTAAGACCGCGATCAGACGCTTGCTCCTCCGACGCGGGAAACACCGGGAGCGATATCACCTGATTCAAGTGAAAAGGAGAAGACACCTTGGGCAAAAAGGAAGGCACTGGCCGCAGAATCACTTCCTGAGCCGAGAAAGACAGGAAAGGCTCCCTGCAAGAAAGAGCCTGGAGCTCGGAAATACGCCGCGCCGAACAAATTGCCACTAAGAACACCGTCTTAAGGTTCAAATCCTTTACCGAACTCCGAGAAAGAGGCTCAAAGGGCGCCGCACTGAGAGTCCGCAAGACCAAGTTGAGATCCCACGAAGGCACAGAAATCCGGCGGGCCGGGCGAAGTCTAGAAACGGCCCTCAAGAAACGAACCACATCAGCATGGGCACCCAGCGAAACGCCGTGAACCTTACCTCGGTAGCACGAAAGCACCGCCAACTGTACGCGCAAGGAACTGGCGGCCAATCCTTTAGCAAAACCGTCCTGCAAAAAATCGAGAACCACCGGAAGAGATGCCGTAGCAGCCCGAACCTGACGTCGAGAACACCAATCCTCAAAGATACGCCAAACCCGTACATAGGCCAGCGAAGTGGATCTTTTGCGCGCTTGTAACAAAGTCGCCACAACAGACTTGGAATAACCCCGCTTTCTTAGCCGTGCCCTTTCAATAGCCAGGCCGTAAGAGAGAATCTCCCCACTCGCGGCATGCGAAGAGGCCCCTGACACAGCAGATCCGAATCCAGGGGAAGCCGCCACGGGGATCCGTCCACCAACCTCATCAGATCGGCATACCAAGGACGCCGAGGCCAATCCGGCGCTATCAACAGCACCCGACCCCTGTGAGCTTCGATACGCTGAATCATGCGACCCAGCAGGGGCCACGGGGGAAACACGTAAAGACGACCCGTGGATGGCCAAATCTGCAATAGAGCATCGATTCCTTCGGACATCGGTTCCCTTCGGCGACTGTAGAACCGAGCCGCCTTCGCTGAGCGCAACGTGGCCATCAGGTCCATGACCGGCTGGCCCCAACGCTGAACCAGCTGTGCGAATACCCTTGGGTTGAGCTCCCATTCGCCGGGATCCACCTGAACTCTGCTGAGAAAATCTGCCGTCACGTTGTCTTTCCCGGCAATGTGTGCTGCTGATATGGCCTGCAGTCAGGGCTCTATCCATTGGAACAACATCCGAGCCTCCGTCTCCAATGCTACGCTTTCGGTACCGCCCTGCCGGTTTATGTACGCCACGGCCGCCGCATTGTCGGAGAGCACCCGCACTGCCCGAGTTGATATCAGGGTTTCGAAGCGCTGTAACGCCAACCGCACAGCACGAAGCTCCAAGCGGTTGATCGACCAAGTGCTCTCCTCCGGAGACCAGAGACCTTGAACGAACTTTTCGCCGCAATGAGCGCCCCAGCCCGTCAGACAAGCATCCGTCAAGAGCGGAACCCAGACTGGCTGCTCCAAGGGCATGCCCGCCTGGAGCGAGGACGGCTGAAGCCACCATCGCAGATCCCTCCGAACCGCCAGCGGGCAAGGGAGGCGTTTGTTCAGGGAGTCGGACTGGTTGGACCAGCGACGGAGCAATGCTCTCTGAAGCGAACGCATGTGAAAGCGAGCCCCAAGGAACTACCTCCAGGGAAGCCGCCATCGTCCCCAGCAACTGAAGGTAGTGCCAAGCCGACGGCGCGGGGCTCTGTCGCAACCGCCGCACGAGAGTCCGAAGTGTCAAGACCCTGCGGTCGGGAAGAAACACCGATCCCACGCAAGTATCGAACCGAACACCCAAATATTCGAGAGCCTGCGTAGGGACCAAATGGCTCTTGCGCGGGTTGACCACCCAGCCGAGAGACTGCAAGAGCGCTACGACTTTGGAAATCGCCGCCATGCTCTCTGCGCGAGACTTTCCGCGAATCAACCAGTCGTCCAGATAGGGATGGACTAGCACCCCGTCCTTGCGCAAGGCTGCCGCCACTACCACCATGATTTTGGTGAACACTCGCGGCGCGGTCGCGAGACCGAAGGGCAATGCTTGGAACTGGAAGTGACCCCACGGCAGAGCGAAGTGGAGATACTTTTGTTGGTCCTCCCGAATAGGGATATGAAGATAGGCCTCCGTGAGGTCGAGAGAAGTGAGGAACTCTCCCCTGCGGACGGCGACCAGCACCGACCATAGGGTTTCCATCCGAAAGTGGGGTACCCGCAGACAGCGGTTCACGCCTTTGAGATCCAGAATGGGGCGAAGAGCACCATCCTTCTTAGGCACCACGAAATAAATGGAATATCTTCAGAGACCATATTCCGCCTGCGGAACGGGAACTACCGCCCCCAGCTGAACAAGACGATCGAGGGTCTGCCGAACCTGAGCTGTCTTGCGATCTCCCCGGCAGGGAGACGCCACAAAGGAATCGAGCATGGGTCTGGCCAGGTCCAGAACATACCCGTCCCGGATGATATCCAAGACCCACTGATCGGAAGTAATCTGGGCCCAAGCGGAGAGAAAGCGTCGAAGCCGGCCTCCGATCACTGGAATCTCCACCTGGACCCGCAGCCCTTCATTGGGGCTTGCGAGCGGACGCAGGGGTGGCAGCCGCAAATCCTCTCTACTGGCTCCCCGAAAGCCACGAAAGCTCGAAGTCCTCGAGATATATCTGCCCAGCTGAAATCCACCAGAACGGGGTGACCGAAACCTACGAAGGTCCCGAAACTGCCTCCGAGTGGCCGGAAGCGATCGTCCTCGCTTAGGCCTATCCTCGGGCAAGCAACCGCCCTTGGACTCACCCAAATCTTTGGCCAACTTATCCAAATCCTCACCAAACAGCAGCCTACCTTTAAAAGGCAATTTGCCTAACCACGACTTGGATGAACCATCGGCCGCCCAATTCTTCAACCAAAGGGCTCTGCGTGAAGCTACCACAGATGCCATGCTATTGGAGAGAGCTCTGATGAGATCATAATGGATATCTGCCAAATACGCCGAACCAGATTCCAAGCGGTGGAGCTCACCTAACATCTCAGCCTCCAAGGAGTGTGTTTGTTGAAGCCGCTGAACCCAGCGCAGACAGGCCCGGGCAACCCAGGCTCCACAAACAGAGGCCTGCAACGCAATCGCGTCCGCCTCAAATGACTGTTTCAACAGACCGTCCATTTTCCGGTCCTGTGGCTCTCTCAAAGCCGCACTACCTTCCACCGGAATCGTGGTTTTCTTAGTCACCGCCGACACAGCCGCATCGACCTTCGGAGAGCGGAAACACTCAAGATCGTTGTCCGACATAGGGTAGAGTCTACGCATGACCTTCACCCCCTTGAGACCCGATTCAGGAGTATCCCACTCAGACTGAATCATCTGATCAATCACTCGGTGAATGGGAAAAACTACGTTAGATTGACGTACCGCCTGAATAATGGGGTCCGCCCCGTCCGCCTCCTCCACCGGAGGCGTTGGAGCCAAACCAAGAGTCTGAAGTGCCTCCGAAACAAGAGCGGGCAGTTCCTCGCGCCGGAACACATGAATAATCCTTGCTTGATCCTCCGGCTCAGGGAGTTCGCCCTCCTCTAAGGGCTCGCCATCCGCTTCCTGGTCGAAGTCCGGATCCTCTCCTTCAGGCCAATCCGCCTCTGACTGGAAGGACTCCTGCAGACGTTGTCGTTTAGGAGCCTTGCCACCGGCCAACGGGCTCTCCGCCGTCGCGGACGGGACGGTCAACCCTGGCGCCGAAAGGGAAGCAGCGCCCATGCTCTGGCGCCTACGGCAGAACGCCTGATGCATCAGCAAAACAAACTCGGGAGAAAAATCCTCCAAGGGCAAGACACCCCCTAGGTCAGACTGCCCCCAGAGGCTAAAGAACCCGCAGAAGGCAGCCCCGATGTACCCTCCAGGGGCGATTCCAACTCCCCCGCTGCGGAACCAGGTTGCGTCCCAGCAGCCAAGGAACCCTCCAGGTGCTGCTCCATACTGAGAGACACTGACGTACAGCGTTGGCAGACGCCTGTCTCAGAAGCTGCGCCCCTCCGAGATCCACAAATCACACAAAGGGACCTCGCGGGCATGGAAGCACCCTGAGTCAGATTGGGAAGCGGCATAAACTGCCCCACAAAACTGAAAGGCAAATAAGTTTCACTGACCCAGAAGAACCAGCACACCAACTGGGAACTGGGCAGCTACTAGCCAACAGATAGGCAGCGAACTGATGTAATACAAGAAATGCTGCTTTTCCCTGTTTCCCTTTTCTGTCCTTATTGGTTTTTTTGAGGGTTTTTTTTTTGAAAACCCCCCCAGAGGACTGTGCCCGGGGTTTGGGAAACGCTAAACCAGCTGAAAAGGGACCGACAGCCCTGGAAAGAATAAGGATGAGGAGAGGAAAAACCCTATCCCCCCCCCCCTCCCCAAGCCGAAGGAGCTAAGCCCTCCGAAGGCAAGGGAAACGGAAAACAACTGAAAAGAATGAAATAAACATAAGAAAATGAAATAAAGTTAAAGGCAACCGCCGCGTTACCTACACGCTGAAAAGAACCGGGAAGCTGAAAATGGTCGCGGCAGCAAGAAAAGGTTTGGTGCGCTTTTGCTCCCCGCCGGCGAAACAGCCCGAGAACCAAAAATCCCTGCTGCCGACTGACCACCGCGGTCCGGGAACACTAACGAACCGGCGGCCCCCCTGAAAAAATTAAAATCAGCAGGGAACCCCCGACGAGCTAAGCAGAGGCGCGGAGACTCTGAAACAGGACAGGCTCCGACCACCGTCAGCCGCTCGAACTTACCGGCACTCAACGAGCACGCTCTCTATCTCCCGGAGAGAAGCTGCTGCATAGCCACCGCAGGAGCTCTGTCCCGAACAGCCCTGGGACAGAGATCCTAATTAAGAAAACCAACAGGGAAGAAAAACACAAGCGGCTTAGGCTGGGCAGAAGAGAGACCTTCCTCAGGTCCCGTCCCCCCCCCCCACGGAGTGCCGAATGAGAAGGGAAATTTAAAGGGACAGTAACCCCTGAAATTGAGAAAGCAAAGTAAGTCCTAAGAGGACACAAAAAAAATGATTCAAAAGGTTAGCTAGTGCAAAATAACTAAAACTGACTAACTAGTGAGCCCAGCTAGGCTCACTAACGTCTTCCTGCTGCATGAAGACTGGACACACTGGAGTTCCAGAGATGGCTGGTATGCTGATTCCAGTGGTGCTGAAATTTGATTGGTCCAGTCTTTATGCTGCAGGAGGAGGTGCACAACCCATTCGTTGAGGACTAAGCTGGAGGAACGATAAGGAATCTATATTAATCATAACGACCTGGTATGGTTTTCCGCTCTAGGATTCCAGGAGACTGCCTTGTAATAGGAGGGAAACTTCTCTCAAGTAGTGTGCAAAAAGTAGTTTGGGCAGATGGGGGAAGTCATTTATTCCACAGTGATGCAGGTTACCACAAGAATCTGTCCTGTCCCCACTATTCCTCAGTTTATGATCTGATTCCGTTAAAGGCATTAGTGGAAAAGTATAGCTTAAATCATCTGCATATATTTATTTATTTATTTATTTATTTAACAGTTCTTCTATACCGCTCTATTTTAGATCAGAGCGGTTTACATTTAACATCAACTATACAACACAGGGAACTTTGAGTTGTATTTACAATAAACAGGGAGATCAACTTGGAAGTAACTGGGGGAAACTATGTACATTCTATAACTCTATACATTGTATTACACTGGTACCTGATTTCAGGCAGAACATATCTACATCTTATTTACACTGGGGTCTTAATTCTATTTCAGTGGGTACATTCTGAGCGATCAGTTGATTATCCTTTTTCATGCTGAGTCTGATTGTAATGAGTGATTGTCTGAGGGGCCATATGTATGGTTACTAAGGTTAGATTCAGGGTAGTATGTAGTGAACAGGTGCCGCTTTATTGCCTTCCTGAAGTGGGTTAGGTAAGTGATGTTTCGAATAGAGGTGGGGAGAGCATTCCATGCTCTGGGAGCGTAAATCGTAAAGGCCCTATTTGTTGTTGCTCTTGTGCATTTTGTTATTACTTTTGGGACCTCTAGGGTGTTTTGCATCATGGGTCTTCTATTTCTGTTCTGTGGTACTTTATGTATCATCTTGCTGAGGGCTGTGGGGGTCAGAGTGTTTGCGGCTTTGAAAGTTAAGGTTAGAACTTTGTGGAGGGTTCTTGCTTGAACCGGTAACCAATGGAGGTTCATCAGTACTGGCGTTATGTGCTCTCTCCGTGAAGCCCCTGTTAGTACTCTTGCAGCAGTGTTCATTGCAAGCTGGAGAGGAGCTAGCGTTGCTTGAGGGAGACTGTGTAGAATTACGTTGGCATAGTTGAAATGAGGTAATATTAATGCCTGATAGATCGATCGGTAGTCGCTGAAGTCGAGTAGCGGTCGGAGATGTTTTAAGATCTTTATTTTCATGTATACTGTTTTTACTGTGTTTTTTATGTAGGTTTTCAGATCCAGATGTTGATCCAGTGTAACGCCAAGGTAGCGGATTGTGGGTTTGGTTTTCAGTTCTGTGTTGCCGATTTTTAAAGAGAGTGGAGGGGTGAAGTCCTGGTTCCTTGAGATGAAAAGGACATCTGTTTTACTGTAGTTGATTCTCATGTTTTGTGTGCTGAACCATTCTGCTACTGCCTCAAAACATCTTGTTAGAGGGGAGAGGTCTGGTTGGTTGGTCCTGAATGGGATGTATAGGAGGATGTCATCTGCGTAGGCTAAACAGTTGACCTTGAATGAGCGTGCTAGGGCACATATGGGCTGCATGTAGATGTTAATCATCAATGCAGATAGTGACGAGCCCTGTGGTACACCCTGGTTTTGTAAAAATGGTTCGGAGGTTGTGGAGCCTGACCTTACATGTTGCCATCTATTAGTCAGGTATGACTTGCACCACTTTAGGGCCGTTCCCTGAATTCCTTTCTCGCTGAGGCGTTGTATGAGTATCTCGTGACTCACCGAGTCGAAAGCCGCCGCAATGTCGAGGAATATGAGGGCGAATCCTTGATGAATTTTGTCGGTTCCAGAGACTAGATGGTCAAATAGGTTGGTGAGGAGGGTTTCAACCCCATGTGCTTCTCTGAACCCATGCTGGGAAGGATCCAGTGGGGCTTCAGTATCAATATGCTGTTGGATTTGGCGCTGTACTAACTTTTCGATTACTTTGGCAAGCATGGGGATACTTGAAATTGGTCTGTATGATTCCACTTTCGATGGGTCCAGCTTGTTATTTTTTAGCAGTGGTCTGATAGATGTTTGTTTCAGACTTTGTGGAAATGATCCGGTTGTAAGAGATTGGTTTATTAATTCGCTCAGATATTGGCTTAAGTCACCTCGTAACTCCTTTGTCCATAATGCAGGGCATGGGTCATTTGGTGCGGTAGTAGGGTTGATTGCAGCGATAGTGTCTTCAATCTCTCTGCGTGATATTTTTTCAAATTTGTATAGTGGTGATGGTTGGGGCAAGATATGCTGAGAGCTGTTTTCCGCGGAGTTCGAGGTTGCACCAGCCTGGGTCACTTCAGGTTGTACGTAGTTGGTTGCAGATGTAGTAGTCTGGACCATTTTTGACTGTAAGTAGTTGGAGTATGCCTGGGGGTGTGGCATCTGTGACTGGTCTGCAGGAGGTTCTCTTATGAGAGATTTCACTATATTGAAGAGGTCGTGGGGCTTGTTTAGTGACCGCTTCAAGATGTCGGAATGATATTGTTTCCGCTTTTTTGTTAATTCATCACGGTGTACTCTTAGGTGAGCGATGTAAGTACCTTGTGCTTCCGTAGAGTGAGACCGACACCATCTTCTCTCGAGCCTGCGCAGGCACTTGAGTGAGTCTCGGAGGTCTTTGGTATACCATGGTGCGTGCTCTCGTTTCTTTGTTGTTTTATTTGTGGCTGGTATGCATGCAATGGTCTTGAGGCTCTCGTCCCAGGTGGACACCAATGCATCTAGGTCGTGTGGTATGTTGTTGAGGAGTGGGAGGATCTTCTCTCGAAGCTCTTCTTTATTAAAGGGGCGGAAGCGCTTCAAAAAGGGTTCGTGGGCAGTGTTGGTTTTGTTGGAGTTTTTATTGTGTGTGTTAATAGGTATCTGGAATTGGATCAGGCTGTGGTCGGACCATGGCACAGGAGTTATGGTTGGTGGTATTAGTGGGGTGGTATCCTTATCCGTCTGTGGGGCAAAGATCAGGTCAAGTTTGTTTCCCTTGACGTGGGTGGGATTAATGACAAGCTGATCGTATCCTAGATCTTGTAACGCTTCTAGGAAAGCAGAGGCTTGAGATTCATGTAGCGTAGGCAGGTTGAAATCACCTAGGATCCAGTTCTGGGATCGTGGTCTGTTTGAGTTGCAGGCGAGGCCCATTATTGTTGCAAGATCCTCTGAGGATGGTGTTGGTGCTCGGTACAGTAGGTTGATCGTGCAGGTGTCATTTGTTATGGTGAGGGAGTCCAGGTGGGCTGTGCTGGTTGAGTTGCACATCTGGAAGCCTAGGCAAGTTTTGACAAGGATGAATGTTCCTCCTCCTCTCTGATTGGTTCTATGGCATGTGTGGACTGAAAAACCTGTGGGTAACATCTGGTTGATGATTGCATTGTCACATTCTGATAGCCAAGTTTCTGTGATCATGATGATATCAAGATTATGGGTTGTGACCAGATCGGTAATTATTGGCCATTTTGTACGTATTGACCTTGCGTATGTATGATGAATGAAAGTTGGAGGTGCATGTGGGTGAGTATCAGGTGGCAACTTTGTCAAATATAAAAAGCTTAGAAGTATTTACAGAGTAGTTCTAGAGCCGCTGAACTACACTAAGGAGAAAATTTTACCTGAGAATTTTCTTTCCTTGAATCCTGCTAGACTAGTCAAGACAGGTAGGGTTATACTCCCTTGCTAGCAGGTGAAGGCAGACTTGAGCAAAGTTTAGTGAAGTCACTCAGTATATCCACCGATGCAGCACTGAGGTACTTCCCAAACAGTAAGCAAGATTGAAAACTCAAACACAAAATCGTTATTAGCCAACAAAACAACTTTTAACAAATATCTTGAGCTAGTATTTGGCTCTCTTACCACAATGAAATCTGTCAGACCCCTGGTACTGACTAGGCATTCTACAGCAGCTGGACTCCCAAACCTGCAGTCCTGGATTGGGTCTAGCAGGATTCAAGGAAAGAAAAACAAGTAAAATTGTGCCTTCCTAATCATCCTGCTAGACCAGTCCAGACATGTGGGATGTATCCAAACAGTCAGGCACCAGGGTAGGAGGAAGACAACACTCAGGACAGATCTGTTCTGACAAAAGCGTTATTTTGTACCAAACCCCACATGCAACATAGTACTTTACAAATGGTGCCCAGTAGAAGACCTTGTAGCGGCCTTACAGATGTCTTCTAGAGTCACAAAAAAGTGAAAAATCCAAATTGCTAGAAAACTCCCCTGAAATCTCGAGCCATATATTTTTGTCGGAGCTTGTCAGCCCAGTGTCAGGAATTTATCCAGAAACACCGCCGTGACCACTCCTTTTATTAAATAAATTTAAGAATAAAGTCCATAACTTAGCTGTATGCCAAAGCGCCGCCAAGACGCCGAAACATCTGATAGACGACGTGGCTCACGTTTCGGGTTTTCCACCAACTTGCATAGAAACCCTGCTTCGGGTCCAACGAATCAGCAAATGGCAGATCTTCAGCTTACAGGCCCAAGGGAATGTCTCATACTTTATCGTCGACGGCGTCCGACGTCAGAATACTGAGAAAAGCCTTAAAGCCAATCACAATCGATCTACAACGGAGCCATGGGGGATACCCACTGCACAGGGAATCCCCAAATGGACATCCAGAGTAGAAATGAGGATACATTTCAGATGATAGTGTACCAGTCCAGTTGAAGATTAAGACCCTGAGGAATTACAGAGTTGAGGAGATAAATCCAACGCTGTTCGCATAATTGAAGTTTCTGCTCTCGATCCCCCCCACGGGGGTCCGGTGGGATAAAATCCAACACTCGCCACCGTAATGAAGCGAAAGCATGGCCCATCAACAAATTATGTTCCACCATAGGAGCCGAAAGGCATTTAGTATGAAGGCAACACCCTTGAGAGAAAAGAATGCACAGTCCATAAGGAGAGAGAAGCTGTTGAGATGACTAAGAAAGGTTCCCTGCAAGAGAAGGCCGGTAGCTCTGACACCACACTTGGCAGATGCCAGACACATCATGAAACCACCTTAAGGGCCAAACCCTTGAGGAAGGTCTTACAAATGGGCTCAAAGGGGGGGGCCTTTTCAGTGTCTTCCACCTCAGTGAGAGAATTCATTGAGGAAAACTGGGTACAGAGACAGACAGACCTACTTCACTTCCCTGAGGAAGTGGGGGATATCGAGGAAAGCTGCCAATGAAAAAACTCTTGGATTTGACCCCTTAGTCCATTAGGACCACCCAACGTACATTCAGAGTTCATGGCCAGGCCCAGGTCAGATTGCAAGAAGGATTCTCACATAAGCTAAGGAAGTAGAGACACTTCAGGCCATAAGCAGAGTGTCCACCATCGTTGTAGAGTATTCTTCTTGGACAGCACATGCCTCTCAAGGGCCAGGCTGTAAGCAAGAAATGTCCAGCATCCTACAATACCAGGAGTCCCTGCTGCAGTAGACCCTTCTCTCTAGGTAGCAAGAGACAGGACCATGCCAAATGATGCAAGCCATCACCCATAAAGGAAGAGAGTTTGCTCAGCTGCAACATGGAGGTAGCATCCACTGACCAAGTCATCATCTGGCTACTACCCCCACCACCATGTACTTGAAAGAAGAGTTTGACCAAGTCTTAGAAGGTAGCAACCACCTAGACAGTCCTCTTCCAATCTCATGGCCACTGGGTTGCCCAGCAGCAGCTGGATCCATCACCAGAGGACTTAACGCCAGGCCAGCACACAGCATCACTGGAAAATAAAACAAAGGATATTATAATGCCTCTGTATCGTTCCATGGTGCGACCACACCTTGAATATTGTGTGCAATTCTGGTTACACAATGCAAGGTTCCACATTAGGAACTACCACCCAGGAAAAAGATTTAGGCGTCATTGTGGATAACATGTTAAGACTCTCTGCCCAGTGTGCAGCAGCAGTCAAGAGAGCAAATAGAATGCTAGGTATCATAAGGAAAGGAATGGAAAATAAAACAAAGGATATTATAATGCCTCTGTATTGTTCAGTACTTTGTGCAGTAGCAGGACAAATTCCAGCGAAAATTACCCCGGGAGTCCTACATCTCCCGGGTTCTGTGCAATGGAGGGTCCAGCAGTAGCCGAGGGCCAGGAAGTTGGCTCTGCTGCTGACAAACCCTTCTGTGTCCTGGGCCTCCCAAGACGGGGAGGGAGGTCCTTCCTGCCTCAACTGAAGGTACAGGTCCTGTTCCACTGATGTGGCCTCTTGTGTGCAGTCTACACTAATGCCTGTCTCAGAGACCATCCCCCGCCGGGTGCCACAGGCCAGGCACTGTGGTCTGCCTGGCACGGTGGGATGCAATGCGGACGGTTTGACTTGCCCGAAGGGGACTCTGTATACCCCGAAGTGGTAACAGAACCCAGGTCTCCTGGGTGTCAGTCCGTTACTCTAACCACTAGGCTAAGTTCAAGAAATTAATGAAATAAAATTAAATAAAACTAACTCCATCAACTTAAAGAAATCACTACAGAGTCCCGTTTCCCGACCCCACCCGCATATCAAAGGGAAGCATGGGACTTCTCTCTGGTTTTCCCTCCCGTGCAAGCCTATCGGGAGAGAAAACTCAGCACAGGAGCTGCCTGACGTGCTGGACCACTGCAAATAAAAAAAAGAGGAGCTTCTTTTTCCCACGCTGCAGATCACCTCACGCCATGTGGTTTTGGGCCATGTACCAGCCCAGCCATTCTCCTACAACTTTAATGCACCGCTCTGCTGTTCAGCTCCTTGCACCAACCTAGTACCACAGCAGCCCCACTTACTTCCTGCAGTACGAGTTTGAGCCCTGGGGTGACAGAATGCTGCTTTCTTCCCCCCTGCGCTCGGCCAGTAAATACTGGCTTCAGCGCTGTGGGGACTGCACGGGAGCTGCCTGCTGGCTTGGCGCTGTCTTGATTAGTGGCTCCTCACCCGGTTGACAGGGTTTGGGAGTTGCCTGTGTCCCAGGAAAGAACTGCCGCCCCACAAGAAGTCCCCCTCCTGAACACCTGGGAGTAAGGGGATATCCTCCGTTTGGCCTCTGCTCTCCGTATTTGCTTTATGATTTTTGGGAAATTTTTCCTAACTAACCAAAAGAAAAGAGCCTGCTAGCACAGGAATTAAAGAAAAGTAAAGTAAAAGCCCTAAACTATCACAAACTCCTCGTTTGTCCCTTCAGCGAGTCCAGCACCCTGGCTCATCACCTCCTCCAGCTGCTGGGAGACTGAGCATACTGGGGCTGGTAGGCAGTGCCAGCTGTATAAGTATATTGCTGTCATCAAAAGATGACATGCTGTGTCTCCAAGCAGAGGTGCGGGACCGGACTGGAGGGATAAGGAAATCCATGCTTTCCCCTTGCTGGATCACAGGATGTGTTTTCATTTCTTGATCAAGCATGTGCAATTCTGGGTTTTCACTCGCTCTAGCTTTACTTCCCACTGGCAATCAAGCCGTCAATGTACTGGCAGCAGGAAGTGAAGCTGGAGCAAGAGAAAAGTGAGCAACATGGACACTTTCCACCCAGAATGGGGAGCAAGTTCCATGCTTTTATCCATTACTCTTAGGATTTCAGGATTTCTTTTCCAAAACTATACTTTCCTCCAGCGTGAGGAGAGAGAAAGAACTCTCACACACAAGCATCTGCATTGTCAGCAGAAACATACATAATGTTTAATGTTTAATTACATTTGATATACCGCTCAGGCCAAAGCATCAGAGAGGTTTACAATACAAATATTACAGAAAATATGAAAAGAACGCCATTTATGAGATAGGACAGAATAATTGATACAGTGATAGTTAAAAGAATAGAAGAGACAAGGAGGAAGGAAAACAGCAGGTTACAACCATGATATAGCAGCATGACAGTTAAGCCCAAAGTTATAATGTAAGTTTTACTCACACGCCACGGACCCACGCCTAATGACTAAGTGCAAGTGGTTTTGTTGGAGTGGGAGATGTTATGTTGGGATCACAAAGCCCCTCTTGTTTTTCTGAGGGTGTGAAGTGGTGTGTAGGGGCCACTGAGTCTTTCTTGCTTTTGTGAAGGTGGAAAATCTTGTGTTGGGGCCGCCAAGTCGCTCTTGTTTTTGTAGAAGTGGGAGGTGTTGCATGGGTGCTGTTGAGCCCCTCTTGTTTGGCATATTTAGCAGCATGTTTCCTAAGGTCTGCACTGGTAACATGTGTGTGGGTCACATTACCAACACGGGGCCGTAGGCTAAATGCAGGGAGGCAATTACATCCTCCTACAGTTACCACATTTCAACGTGACAAAACTGATACAGGTGCAACTAAAGCCACCCATTGAGGTAGCATTAGTTGCACCCACACTACTTGTACTTAGCCATTATGTTAGTTTCTGCAGACAATGCAGATGCTTGTGTGTGAGACTTCTTTCTCTCTCCTCATGCTGGAGGAAAGTATAATTTTGGGAAAAAAATCCTGAAATTCGAAGAACAACCCCAACATAACTTCAAACTGAGCACTGGATCAGCATGGTGTTAATGTAAATATATATTCTGCAAAAAAGAAAAGGAAAACGCAACATGCTCGCAACTAAGGAACTAAAAGAAAAAGCAAGAACCACAGTGCAGTTAGATCCGATGAGGAGGCAAGATGGAGGTTTAGCGGTTGTCTGGCACTGTGACAAACCCTATGATGGGCAAGCGGAAGGCTAAAGGGGTTAGGAAGCCCTCCTCTACCTGGCAGCTTCTTCCCCGTTACCTGGAAGAGAGAAGGCAATTGGTCCACTGGATTCCTCTCTCTTACTTCCTTAGCAACAGCCAGGAGAAGTGGCAGAGCAGAGCCCCATTGGCATTCCGTGAGAGCTGAGTGACTCCGCAGTTAGTACAGGGAGTGACATTTCTCCCCTGGAGCAGTGGGCACTCTCAGAAAGTGGCTTTGCTGGCACAGAATCCTGTGAAGTCAACAGAGTTGCTGTCTTCCCAAGAGGGAGGGCTAGCTCCAGTTGGAGGGTCAACTTTGGGACAGAGTGGAGGGGAGTTTCCAACCCTTCCGGGCCAGCGTTTCAGTATTCCATCACTTCTGAGGCGTGTTGGTAGGGCGACTGAGATTACACCCACCCCTGGGAGTCCAGCAATGGAGCAGCAGATGTCGGAAGTCGGTACTGGAGCGGAGAAAACTGGTAACTTTTTCCTTTGAGCGGCCAGAGGTTTTTACTTTAGAAGCCATATGGTCTGCTATTGTAAAGCTTTGGGAAATGTTGGCTCCTCAAGTTAGTGCCTTAGCAGTGCAGTCTCGATCTCATACTGTTTTATTGCAACAGCATACATCGGAAATTTCTGCTTTGCAGTCTTCAGTGACTGAGTTACAACAGAAAGTGGTTCGGGTGGAAGATAATGGTATCTCTTTTCAGAAGGACACTATGGCATTAAAAGCAACGATTGACATGCTTGAGAACTCATCTTGCTATCAAGATTTGCATCTTATAAATTTTCCAAAGCCATCTGTTACTAGTGCTGAAGAGAGATGCTTAAGTCTTATTTATCTGATATTCTTGGGGTGCCAGTGAAGTCTCACCCACCAATGACTAAGTTCTATTATTTACCTCTTGCTAAGAAAGCTCAAGATGGGGGACTGATACCTGGTATCCAGCAGGCTGATTGGTTAGATCTCTCAGCTATTTTAGAGTCTTCTTTGTCTAAATCTGTGTCACCTTCCTTGTTATTTGCACTGTCCTCTGATCGTGATTGATTTCCAAGATTGTATTTTGGAAACATAGTATGATCTATAAAGGTTTAATTGTTCGTGTTTTTCCCAATTTATCAAGAGAAACTCAAAGGAGAAGGAAAGTTCCTTTTGCTCCATCCCGGGGCTCAGCATCTGGGAGCTCAATTTTTTCTAAAATTTCCATGCAAATGCATGATTAAAGAAAATATAAGTAGAATGTAACTTAAGCTGTCCCAGTTGCTGGCTTTTTTGAGTGCTTGTCGCTCAGCTGTGTTGAGCCAGTCTCCACTGCAATAGGAATAATGCTTGGCTGTTTAGACATCTGCTTATTTCTGCACATACTTTGTTTGTAGGATTGTCACTTGTCATCCTTATTTATTGTGGGCTGGAGTTGGGGGCAGACTAGGCAATTTTACTGCTTTCCTTGTTTTTCAGTGAGTATTTATGAGTCTGTATCCCCTATTTCTTTACAAGTGTGTACATGCTTGCATTTATTGTAAAATGATAAACATAAAAAATCCCCGAACCACAGCACAGTGTATAGCACCAAAATTTATACACTAACAGCTTTCACGACATCCTCTGGTAACAAATTCCAGAGTCTGATTACACGCTGAGTGAAGAAACTTTCTCTGAATAATCTTAAATGTGCTACATTTTATTTTATTTTATTTATTTAACTTACTTCTCTTCTATACCGCGCTATTCATATCAGTGCGGTGTACATTTAACAGAACCTTATACCATGCAGTAGGACTGCATTGTTTTTACAGTGAACAGGAACTAAAACTTGGACGTAACTGGGGTAACTTTCTACAAATTATTTACATTAGTGACTATACTTTCCAGCTATAGTCTATTCGGGACTGGACAGGTGGGGTTGACTGCCCCTTTTCATGCTGGGTGTGACTTCATTGCATGACCTCTAGCCTTTCTACTTTTTGAAGGGGTAAACAGCTGATCTACATTGTCCCAGTTCAATTCAATTAATTATTTTTTAGACCTCTATCATATCTCCCCTCAGCACTCTAGGATATATGCCAACAGGTTCATGTAATTTGTTGCTCTTTAGTATTACATCTTCCCAGTTTATAGAGATTAGTGTCAATTCTTATACATCACCTTTAAATATTCTCCAGTACCAGGCATATTGTGAATATAGAACCCTATCACCAAGGATCCAGAAGATCAATAGCCGTAAACCTACTAATAACACCAAAGGCATTGACGAAGTGCAACATATCAACCACAAACAGGGTGTTCAGTTTCTATGTACCTAAATGCTGGAATGCTCTACCCTCTTACATTAGGGCTATTGCGACCTATCGCGGTTCAGGAAGGCACTCAAATACCACCTTTTCCTCCAATACTACCCAACCAGCAATGGCACCTAGGCATTCCCTCTGAAGAAATTACCCACTTGGAAACGACCCTTACTTTCATTATGATATTGTTATTCAATTCTAGCCGTGTAAATATCTCACGTATATAGTTTACCCCTGTTATCCAAGTTTGTACCCCTGTTCGATGTAAAACCAAACAGCTTGTTGTTATGGTCGTTGTGTTATAATGTGAACCGCGCTGATGCCGAATAGTGCGGTATATAAGAAATTGTAATAAATAAATAAAATAAATAAGGATCTACAGAGCAGATCTACCATACCATACCAGCATCAACTTCCAAAACACACACAAGCGTACCCCAAAAAAGCAGCACTATAAATACTGCAACAGGCCCTAGAATATCTATGCAGCTATTTGAAAAGCTGAACATCAAATTACTATAGTATAGATCCCTATGTACAAACTCTTATGTTAACAGAGCACCTGGCTATGGTCACACACTCAGAACACAGATCCTCACCAAATACAGAATAAGTGACCACAACCTAAACTAAAAATAAAGATATGTAGACAAAAATTAAACTGAAACCCCAAGAAGCCAGACTCCGCAAGCAGTGCAACACTAGAAAAATAAAAGAAATGCATTTCCCCATACTGTGTAGAATACAGAGCGTGCAAAGTTAAGAGCATAAAAGGAGAAATTAGACCTTACCTGCTAATTGTCTTTCCTTGAGTTCTCTCCAGGCCAGTCCAGAGAATGTAGGGTTGTCAGTCACCTCCAGCAGCTGAGGACTGAAAACAACCAAGCTTTGCCGACACCATCTCCGGCTCCCCCTAGTGCCAGAAGCCCAGTCTTCTATTAACAAAAGCATCTTAATCAACTTTACACTAAAAACAGATAACCAAACTGAACTCTTTTCCACTACTAACTACTACTAGTTCCTTTACTCACTTCTCTTCTACTTCTTCCTATCCTTATTATACTCTTGGTTTACTCTTTTAAAAAAAAAGAAAAAAAAAAAGAGAAATACTCCTCAAACGCCTCAAGGAGATTTTATAATCCCATCTCCCGCTCCAAGATGGGCACACAGTAGGCAGAGCCATTCTGAACAAAACTCCACCGCCAGGATGCCCCACACTAACCTTCATTGCCAAAAGACAAAACCATATCTGCCTCCAAAGTCACCTTCCTTCCCAGCTGCAAGGCGTATTAAGCGCCCTGATAAGTCACGCAAACAAACTGGGTGGGCCCTGGACTGGCCTGGAGAGAACTCAAGGAAAGACAATTAGCAGGTAAGGTCTAATTTCTCCTTCCTATTCGTCTTTCCAGGCCAGTCCAGGGAATGTAGGGATGTACCAAAGCAGTACCTAACACCGGGAGGGACCTTGAAGCCCCGCTAAGATAGCTGAAGCCCCAACTCTTGCATCCCCTCTAGCCTGCACATCTAAACAATAGTGCTTTGCAAAGGTATGTAGTGAAGACCATGTCGCTGCTCAACAAATATCCACCGGAGGCACTAGGCCAAACTCTGCCCAAGAAGCTGCTTGACTACGAGTGGAATGAGCCTTGAGACCCGCTCCAATAGCCTACTTTATCCACCGGGCAACTGAGGCCTTGGAAGCTGCCTCTCCTTAACGCAAACCTCCAAAAATCACAAACAAGCGGTCAGTTTTACAAAAGGACTCTGTCCTTTTAAGATATCTTCGAAGCGCCCTTCCAAGATCTAACCTCTGAAGCGCACAGTCCGTCTGCGCCTTATCAAGATTTTGAAAAGTCGGAAGTGAAATTGTTTTGATTCAAATGAAACCGAGAAACCACCTTCAGCAGAAAGGACGGCACCGTCTGTAACCAGGGGCGGCCCAAGGGGGGTGCGGGGCCATGTGCGGAGACTCGGTGCGGGGCCTCATTTGCATAAGGGGCCTCATTTGCATAAATATTTGCATAATGTTACCATACACAAACTTTTAGTAAACATGCCTCTTAATGAGTGTATGAATAAAGAAAGACTAAAAGACTTCTACATTACTATAATCCAGTGCCAACCGCCAGACACTTTAGGAACTACTACAAACACTGCCCATCTAGAACCCATAGCAAACCCGCCGTATCCTAACAGCACTACCAGGACTCATAAAGCACCATACCCTAACTATCAAAAGGAAACGCTGCAAATATTAAACCAATACATTTCAGAGAACAACAATACATGACCTACTGGGGAAAGAGAACAAGTGGCAATGTCAAATAGGAATTACATAAACAGAATACCTCAGCTCAGTTACACATGCAGAACATATACCATCACCAAACAAGGAATCACAATTTAGAAACAGGAAGACAATAATTAAACTGGGAATCCCAAAAGCCAAACTTGGAATGCACAACACTGTAGAAATAAAACTATACATTAATTTGCTCTTGTACTAAACAAAGCACAGACGTTAATGATGCACATTTCCCAGAGCTGACATATTCCAATTAATAAATTCAAAATAAAGAGATATTTTTCTACCTTTTGTGCATTTTTTTTCAGCTGCAATTACTCCAGCCACTTTCTTCTGGTTTCTTCGTGTCTTCCGCTAACTCTTCATAGTCTGCTGTCCATTTGTCTTTTCTTCTCTCTTCTAGTTTTTTTTCCATTCTCTCTCTACATCTGCTTTAACATACTAATCTTTCTCCTTTTGCTCTTTCCTCATTCCTATTTCATCCACTCAAATTTTACCCCTCCATCCTCAATCCCCACTTACTCTCCCAATATCCGGACAATTTTAGATTTGTCTTCCCTCCCACACAAAATATTTTTCACTCTCCATTTCACTCTCCCAGCTCCATCCCATTCTAATCCTCCCCCAACATCAGCTCCATTCTAGTTCCAGTCCCACCCAGCATCTGCTCCCTTCTAGTCCCCGCATCAGCCCATTTCCAGTCCTAGCCCCCCATAAGCCCATTTCCAGTCCTAGCTCCCCCATCTATTTGCAGTCCCATCCGAGTCCCTCCATCAGCTCATTTCCAATCCCAGTCCCCCATGAGCCCATTTCTAGTCCTTTCCTAGCCCCACCATCAGCCCATGTCAAATCCTAGCTCCCCTCCACTCAGCCCATTTCCAATCCAAGCCCATGAGCCTACTTCCAGTTCTAGCCCCTTCATGAGTCCATTTCAATCCAAACCCCCACCACAGCCCATTTCCAATCTTAGCACCCCCCCCAACAGCCAATTTCCAGTCCTATTCTAGCCCCTCCATCAGCCCATTTCCTGTCCTAGCCCCCCCCCACTCACCCATTTCCAGTCCTAGCTCCCTCCCCCTCACAACCCATTTCCATTCCAAGCCCCCGTCCCCATCAGCTATTTGCAGTTCAAGCCCTCCTTCCACTCAGCCAATTTCCAGTCCTAGCCTCCTCATAGCCCATTACTAGTCCTAACCCCCCCATCAGCCCATTACGTCCTAACCCCCCATCACCCTATTTCCAGTCGTAGCCCCCCCATCAGCCTATTTCCAGTCTTAGCCCCCCCATAGCCCATTACCAGTCCTAACCCCCCCATCAGCCCATTTCCAGTCTTAGCCCCCCCCATAGCCCATTACCAGTCCTAACCCCCCCCCCACCACCACCACCACCACCCCACTTCCAGCCTTAGCCCGCTCCATTGTCCTTTACCTGTCCTTACCCCGCCATCAGCCCAATTCAAGTCTTAGCCCCCCCATAGCCCATTTCCAGTCCTAACCCCCCCCCATCAGCCCACTTAGCCCCCCCATAGCCCATTACCAGTCCTAACCCCCCCCCATCAGCCCACTTACAGTCTTAGCCTCCCCCCATGGCCCATTACCTGTCCTAACCCCCCCCCCCCATCAGCCCACTTCCAGTCTTAGCCTCCCCCCCCGGCCCATTACCAGTCCTAACCCACCCCCATCAGCCCACTTCCAGTCTTAGCCTCCCCCCCCCGGCCCATTACCAGTCTTAGCCTCCCCCCCCCCGGCCCATTACCAGTCCTCACCCCCCCATCAGACATCTTAGCCCCCCCTTAGCCCATTACCAGTCCTAACCCCCCCATCAGCCCACTTCCAGTCTTAGCCTCCCCCCCCATGGCCCATTACCAGTACTTACCCCCCCCCATGTCACATTACCTGTCCTAACCCCACCCCTATCAGCCCACTTCCAGTATTAGCCCCCCCATCAGCCCATTACCAGTCCTAACCCCCCCATCAGCCCACTTAGCCCCCCCATGGCCCATTACCAGTCCTGACCCCCCCCCCATGGCCCATTACCAGTCCTAACCCCCCCATCAGCCCATTACCAGTCCTGACCCCCCCCATCAGCCCATTACCAGTCCTGACCCCCCCCCCATGGCCCATTTCCAGTACTAACCCCCCCATCAGCCCATTAACCGTCCTGACCCCCCCCCCCATGGCCCATTACCAGTCCTAACCCCCCCATCAGCCCATTACCAGTCCTGACCCCCCCCCCCCCCATGGCCCATTACCAGTCCTAACCACCCCCCCCCATGGCCCATTACCAGTCCTTACCCCCCCCCCCATGGCCCATTACCAGTCCTAAACCACCCCCCTTCCTCATCAGCCCACTTCCAGTTTGGCCTCCCCCCCTCCCATAGCCCATTACCGGTCCTAAACCCCCTTCTCCCCTATCATCCCAAATTAAAACAACAAAAAAACCCCAAACCGGCTGCTTCTGCCGCGGCAGCATCAAGAGCTCTGCCGCGGCAGCATCAAGAGCTCTGCCGCGGGGCCCCCCCCCTGCCCGGCAGAGCCTCCCTGCCCGGCAGAGCCTCCCTGCATCTCTGCTTTCTTCAAGTCACAAAACGCGGGCTTCTTTCAGAGCCGCGAGAGTTTCCTTTCACGCGGCTCACAGAGCCGCGAGAAAGGAAACTCTCGCGGCTCTGAAAGAAGCCCGCGTTTTGTGACTTGAAGAAAGCAGAGATGCAGGGAGGCTCTGCCGGGCAGGGGGGGGGGCCCCGCGGCAGAGCTCTTGATGCTGCCGCGGCAGAAGCAACCGGGTTTTTTTTGTTGTTTTTTTAACTTGCGATGCTGAAGAATGTTTTTTGCGCGGGGCCCCCTGAAACGCGGGGCCCTGTGCAAAAAACATTCTTGCTCAATGGACGGGCCGGCCCTGTCTGTAACACCACCTTCTCAGCCGAAAATTGTATAAACAGTTCTCTACATGAGAGCGCTTGAAGATCGGAAATCCTCCTCGCTGAACACAACACCACGAGGAAGGCCGTCTTCCAGGACAGCTCTCTCAAACTCACCTTTGCCGCCGGCTCAAAAGGAGGCTCCGTCAGCACCTCCAGAACCAAATTCAAATCCCAAGGAGGAACTACCGGTCTAACAGGCGGTCACAGATTCTTAACCGCTCGAAAAAAAACAAACCACATCTGGATGCGAAGCTAGGGGAGTGCCCTGCACCCTTCCCCTATAACAAGCCTGCGCCAACAACTGCACCTTCAGGGAACTCAAAGCCAGACCCTTATCGAGTCCCCCTTGCAGGAAAAGTAACATGTCTGGCAACGTCGAACTAAACAGCTTAACGCCCCTCTCTGCACACCAGCCTTCAAAGATGCGCCATATCCGTATATACGATAAAGACATTGAACGCTTCTTCGACCTTAACATAGTTGTCACGACCGCCGGGGCATACCCCCGGCGCCGCAACCGCTCCCTCTCAAGAACCAGGCCGTAAGCAAGAACCGATCCACCTGAGGCATCAAGATTGGCCCTTGGAACAACAAGTTGAGACAACTGGGTAGCCTCCACGGGCGATCCACCAGCAGTCGCATGAGATCCGCATACCAAGACCTCCGTGGCCAATCCGGTGCAATGAGAATCACTTGTCCGCAGTGAACCTCTATTCTCTGAAGAAGCCGACTGATCATCAGCCATGGCGGAAACGCATTACAATGTAACCTAGGCATTGTAACCCACTACCAACTGTCCACCATGTTACGGAAAGTCACCCTGCCCTTGTAAGCCCGCTTTGAGAAACGCATTCAGTAAATATATAAATATGTAAACTCTGTATCCTGTGTAAAGTATTCCCAGCAATTCTGTATCTTATGTAGAGTATTCCCAGCAATCAAGTGTAATCTGTAACCCAAAGTTTGCTGTGTTCCTAACTAACTTTCTCTCCCAATCACAATGTATATTTTGCTAATTCCTGGCCTGTACAGTCACCCTTAATCATGTATAGAAACCGCTGCTGATCGCTGGAAGCAGCGGGATACAAATGTACAATAAATAAATAAATAAAATAAACACATAGCAGCCCTCCACCAGCCAAGGCTGCACCAGAGCGTCGAGCCCTTCCGACATGTGCTCTCTGTGCCTGCTGAAAAACCAAGACACCTTGGCATTGGAGAGAGTGGCCATTAAATCCATGATCAGCTGTCCCCAGAGCCTCGTGAGTTCATGAAAAACAGCCGCACTCAATTCCCACTCTCCCGGATCTAACGTATACCGACAGATAGTCAGCCTGCACGTTGTCTTTTCCCGCCACATGGGCCACCGACAAGGCCATCAGATGACTTTCCACCCACTGCAACAGTTGACTCTCCTCTATCAAGGTAGCACTGCCCATGCCCCCTTGACGGTTGATGTAGGATACCGTTACCGCATTGTCCAAAAAAACACGAACCACTCCGCTGATAATCAAACCTTCGAACTCTCGCAGAGCCAACCTCACCGCCCTTAACTTCAGGCGACTTCCTCTGTCGACCAGCAGCCTTGTTCCACTTGGGAAAGATAATGAACCCCACATCCCAAGAGACCTGCATCCGTGGTGACCAATAGCCAATCGGGCTGCAGCAGAGGTATGCCTGCTTTCAGATGCTGCACATCCAGCCACCATTCCAAGCTGAAACGCACATCGACTGGACACACTAACTTCTGAGACAACGGTTGATCTTGAGGTGACCACCGGGATAGCAGTGCTCACTGCAGCGGCCGCATATGTGCTCTGGCCCACTGCACGAGATCCAAAGACGCCGCCATCAAGTCCACTAGCTGCATGTATCGCCATGCTGTTGGTGCTTTCATGCCTAACGTCTTTGCCTGCCCGATGATCTTTTGCACTCTGTCCTCGGGCAGAAAAACTAACCCAGCCTCCGTATAGAACAAGGCTCCGAGATACACCAACTGCTTTACCGGCTGAAATTGACTCTTGTCCCGGTTCACCACCCAGCTAAGCTGTTCTAGGAATTCCACTACCTGCTTGATCGCTTCGACCGACTCCGCCTCAAACCCTGCTCGAATCAACCAATCGTCCAAGTAGGGATGCACCCGAATGCCTTCTTGCCTAAGCGCTGCTACGACCACGACCATTACCTTTGTGAAGGTACGCAGCGCTGTAGCCAGCCCGAACGGCAAGGCCCGGAACTGAAAGTGTCCCATAGGGACGGCGAATCGCAAGAACGTTTGATGATCCAACCTGATCGGAATGTGCAGATAGGCCTCTGACAGATCTATGGAAGAAAGCACTTCTCCCGGCTTTACCGCCATAATCGCTGACCTGAGAGTTTCCATCCGGAAATGCGAAACCCGCAAGCACCGGTTCATGCATTTGAGGTCGAGAATGGGCCGAAATGCCCAATCCCTTTTTGGGAACCACAAAATAAATCAAGTAGCGACCTAACCCGCACTGGTCTTGCGGTACCGGAACCACCGCTTGCAGACGTAGCAAACGCTGCAGGGTCACTTGCACTGCCTCCCGCTTCGCCTGTGCTTTGCAGGGAGATAGTACAAAGGCCTCCGCCAGCGGTTAAAAAAATTCCAGAGCATAACCCTCGTGGATTATCTCCAGACCCACTGGTCCATTGTAATCTCAGCCCAGGCGGAGTAGAACTCCTGCAACCTTCCTCCTATTGGAATCTCCGGCTGGGTCTTCCCAACTTCATTGCAGCTTTTTGGATGGATTTGGCTGGGAAGAGAAATAACTCCTGCCAAAGTCTCGAGCCCCTCGAAAGGGCTGTCTCCTGGCCATAAAACGACCCCGATGATATGGAGCATATCAAGGTGCCCGAAATCTGCGGAAATATCTTCCATGACCTCTTTGCAGACCCCCTGGCCTTTGGCCCCTTGGTCGGTCCTCCGGCAGCCGCCCACCTTTGGAATCACCTAAATCTTTCACAATGTTCTCCAAGGCCTCCCCAAAGAGCAGCTTGCCCTTATAGGGAAGTTTACTAAGACGCGCCTTTGACGACGCGTCCGCCGCCCAATTCCTCAGCCAGAGAAAAATCGATGGGCCGCAATCATAAAAGCCATAGACTTTGCCGAGATCCTTACAAGATCATAGAAAGCATCCGCCAAATATGCCACCACTGATTCCAATTTTGCTCCTTCCGTGGACACATTCTCTTCCCCCTCTGAAGACCTGTCCCCTTGGAGCCATTGAATGGCAGCCCTAGAGACATAAGCCCCACAAATAGAGGCCTGCAGAAAAGAGCACTAGAATCAAATGCCTGTTTGAGTATGGACTCCAACTTCTGATCCTGCAGATCCTTAAGGGCCGCTCCCCCTTCTACAGGAATAGTCGTCTTTTTTGTTACCGCGGAGACCAACGCATCCACCTTGGGCATTCGCATCAGTTCTTTCTCCTCTTGTGGCACCAGATACAGGCGACTCATGGCCCGGCTACCCCTCAAGGTTGCTTCCAGGCATTCCCATTCTGATTCCACCATTTGCTTGATTACTCTATGAGCAGGAAAGCACCTCTGCTCCGTTTTAAACCCTTGAAGCAGTGGATCCTCCAGTGGCTCTTCTTGCACCACTGGCAGAGCAATATTCAACGTCGTAAGCGTATGAGCAATGAGAGCTCCCAGCTCTTCTCTGCGAAACACTCTAAACATATTTGGGTCTTCTCCTGGAAGAATCTCACCTTCCTCCAATTCTCTGGCCCATGGATCCAGCCCCGTGTCTGAGGGGATCTCTCCATCCTCTGTCCCCCGGAGCCCTGCTTCCTGCTGGCTGAACCCATCTGAGCTAGGTTCTAAGTCTAGAGCCATCTGAGAGGGCCCTTCACCTGTATCCTCCTCTACAGCGAAGTCTCGTCTCTGAATTCCTGACAATTTGGAAGATGCTCCCTTGACCTGAGTCTGTTTCCTTTTTATACAATATGCCTTGTGCATAGATAAAATAAAATTTGCCGAACACAACGGCTCCAAGGCCTCCTGCAGCCCCGAACAAGCTGCCTGCAGAGCTGATGCCGTCAGCAACAGCTTCTTTACCTTAGATTTCCCTTTTTCTGATTTTTTTCTAAGAGCAGGAGAAATGGCTGCCTCTTGCAAAATGGCCGCCGTTCCCGCCTTTTCCACCGAATTCTGAGGCCTTCCTCAGCCATCCCCGGGCACCAACCTCTCTTCCATGGCTCCTGAGAACGTTCTCTCAACTGAACTCCCTTGTCGAAAACACGTATGGCAGAACCCCGATCCTGCTAAACCCCGGCCGCTACCACACTGCTCGCATGCTGCCACGATCAGCAGCATGCGCCTGCAGCAAAAATCTACCTGGCTTAGAAACCTGGTGGCCGCGAGTCCCCGACATCACCACAACCCCCGAAATTGTCCTTCCGCGATCGCCAACGCCGGAATCACTTACCTTAAAATGAATTTAGGAACGCTCCCTCCCCCGCTGCTAGCGAGGACAGAAAATAGTGTCTGAGGAGGCAGACAGGAGTGCTGTGGGGCTCCCAGGCACTTCTGTTCTGGGCAGATCCGGCGCTCTAGTTTTCAACGAGGCAGGCTCTGCCTCTGCTGCCCTTAAGTAATCTCTCCCGTTAAAATCACCATCTATACTTCGCTGGACTTACTGCCCTGCTAGGGCAACCCAGTTCCTCCTGTATTTTTTCTGCCCATTTCCCTTTCAACCCCAAACCTTCTGTCTCTGTACTTTTCTTTACAGGGAGCTTGCTACCAAACTGTCCTATCCAGCTGCTGAGGACTGAAGACTGGGCTTCTGGCACTAGGGGGAGCTGAATAAGGTGTCAACAAAGCTTGGTTGTTTTCAGTCCTCAGCTGCTGGAGGGGGCTGACAACCCTACATTCCCTGGGCTGGGCTGGGCTGGCCTGGAGAGACGAATAGGAAAATGCCATACTAGGTCAGACTAAGGTCCATCAAGCTCACCATCCTGTCTCCAACAATAGCCAATCAAGACCACAAGCACCTGGCAAATTCCCAAAAAGGTACACAGGTTCCAAATGCTTGTCCAGGGGTAAGCGGTGGATTCTCCAGGACCAAGCAGGAAGTCAGTCCTCACATATGGGTGACGTCGGCGCCGACGGAGCCCTCGCGGAGCAATTTTCCCCAGCTTTCAAAGAAAGCCTTTGGGAATTGCAGCACGCATGCGCGGTCCTCTTCCCGCCCAAGGGTGCCATCTTGCTCAGTCTTCTTTTTTCCGCGGAGCGCTACAGACGTTGTTTGTAATTCCCCGCAGAAAAGTTGATTTTATTGTCTTTTTTCTCTGTTTCGACGCCAGTTCTTTTCCCGCCCGGACCCGCGACGCCGGTTGCGAGTCCGTTCTTTATTTTTCGGTTTTTTGTCCTTCGTGACAGATTTTGCGCCTTTTTTACTTTTTCACTGGCAGCCCGGTCTTTTGACCTCGCAGGGGCCCTTTTTCCCCCCGATGGCTGCCAGCGGGTTTAAGAAGTGTGATCTGTGTAAGAAGCTCATGTCTCTTACCGACACACACGACTACTGCCTCCGCTGCCTCGGACCCGATCATGACCCGATGATCTGTGGTCCGTGTGGCGTCGGCAGCATCAGCGGGAACGTATCTTCTCTGACTCCGGCCGGGCTCGGACCTCGTCAGAGGCTTCGACGTCTCGGGACTCTGGTCCTGAGCATCGTCGAAGTTACTCTGAAAGGGGGTCTCCTACCCGGGAACATCATCGGAAGAAGAAACCCGCGAGGGTGGGATCAGTGGACGCTCCTGGTTCCTCGAGGGCCAGGTCGCATAGCCCCGATTCCCGTCCCGGGTCCTCGGAGATGGAGAGGCCTTCCAAACATCCTCGTCTCGAGATGGACTTACCCACTCACGTGAGTACTGTTGTCCTCGTGGACTCGCCTCCGAAGGAGCCGACATCGGGCCCAACGCCGTCGGGGCCCAAGTCGGGGGCTGCTGGGTCTCCAGAGCTCGGACTCAGGTTGACGGCCTTGGAGAGCAGTCTGACTGCCTTCATGGACCAGCAGTGGGCATTGATCGCTGGCCTCGCCGGTGCTTCTGCCCTGACCGCCGGGACGTCGACCTCCAAGTCGACCCCGGAGACCGAGCCAATCCTCGAGTCCATGAGGGCTCGAGTCGATCCTCGGTCGTGGTCTCCTTCGGCCTCCCGTTCGGGACCGAGGTCGTCGACGCCGACTTCCTCGGCGTCGGGGCGAACGGCACTGATGCCCGCCCGACTGGAGCCGCTCGACTCCTCCTCCGAGGAGTCAGCCTGGGAATCCGAGGAAGAAGAGTCACCTGGTTCTTTTCGGACTTGGTGTGTCCCATCGGACTCCCCCGAGTCCGAACCTCGGAGACGGTCCCCCCCGGAGGATACCCGGTTCTCGGACTTCGTCCGGGATATGGCCAAAGCCTTTTCCTTCCCCGCGGATCCCGAGGAGGAGCCTCGAGTCGAAGAGCTCAATGCCCTCCAATATGACTCTCCCCCAAAGGAGGCCTTTATTGTACCGGTTCCTCCGATGCTGGAACGACTTCTCTTCCGCATGTGGGAGAGCCCGGCGTCGTCGCCAGTGTTAAGCAAGCGGATCGATTCCATTTATCGAGTCCGCAAGAGCCCCGGGTTCCAAAAGGCACAACTACCGCACCATTCCATGGTGGTGGAATCGGCCATGCATAGACTTAAGAGTCAAAAAAATGCACTCCTCGGTGCCTCCCGGTCGGGAGGCTCGAAGCCTGGATGCCCTCGGTAGGAAGTGTTTCCAGGGCTCTATGCTTGCTTGTCGAGTCCAGACCTACCAGCTCTATATGGGCATGTATCTCCGGGACCTGGCTAAAGAAATAGCCGGGTTCTCTGCTGGTCTCTCCGAGGAACCTTTGCAGAGGTTCCAAGCCTTGTCAACTGGTATTCGGGAGTGCTCAAAGTTTATCTCTCGAGCAGCCTATGATGGCTTTGAGGCATCGGCTCGAGTAGCCGCAGCCGGCATCGGTGGCCGCCGTCAGGCTTGGCTTCAGTCATCCGACCTCGAGCCATGGGTGCAGGACAAGTTGGTCGATGTCCCCTGCAGAGGTGAAAACCTCTTTGGCAAGCCCATGGATGAGAAGGCTGCACAGATCGAGACCGAGATTCTCACCAGGACTCGTCTCTCAAGGAAGACCTCTGCCCCTTCTCAGAAGAAGAAGGGCTCGGGGAAAAAGCCCTTTTACCCGAGGAAGGCGGCTGCTTATCACCACTACCCTCATTATCAGGCCTCGGCAGCTCCCCAGCAGGGTAAGCAAGCCAAGGGACGGGGTAATGGATCACGTAGGCAGCAAGCCCCCAAGCCTGCTCCACCGGCCCCTGCTCAGCAGGGTGGGGTTTTTTGACTTCATCAGCATAGCCTCTCCTCCTCAGCTGGTTTCTCTCAGCACGGGAGGCCGGCTGGTCCACTTTGCCCACAGGTGGACCAACATCACTACAGATACCTGGGTACTTCACATAGTCCAGGAGGGCTATCTTCTGCACTTCCACCAGGTACCTCCCTCCTACTTTACGGGGGAGCCTCTCAGACTCCCTCTGCACAGGGACTTACTCCTTCAGGAGTTAGCAAGTCTTCTTCAGGAACAGGCTGTGGAACCGGTGCCCCACCACCTGAGAGGTCAAGGCTTTTACTCCAGGTACTTTCTGATACCATAAAGAACAGGAGGCCTCAGACCCATCCTGGACTTGCGCAACCTCAACAAGTTCCTCGCAAAGGAAAAGTTCAAGATGCTTACCCTTGGAATCCTGCTGCCCTACCTCCAGCAGGGAGGCTGGCTATGCTCCTTGGATCTAAAGGATGCCTACACTCACATCCTCATCCACCCCAGCCACAGACAATATCTCAGGTTTGTTGTGGGGGGCAATCATTACCAGTACAGAGTACTATCCTTTGGCCTATCCTCCGCACCAAGGGTGTTCACCAAATGCCTAGCAGTGGTGACGGCCTATCTCAGACTTCAAGGCCTTTTTGTATTTCCATACCTGGACGACTGGCTCATCAGAGCACAGTCTTCCCAAGAGGCCACTCATGCCACACACCGCACTGTGGCTCTGCTCCAGCACTTGGGCTTTGTCATAAACTTCGCAAAGTCCACTTTGCTCCCCTCTCAGGATCTCGAGTTCATCGGTGCAAGATTAAACACACTTCAGGCGCGGGCCTTTCTGCCTCTCGACAGGGCACACAGGCTCATGGATCTTGCCAGCCACTTTCACAGCAATTCCCTGGTCTCTGCCAGGCAATTTCTGAGACTGCTCGGCCATATGGCTTCCACAGTCCATGTGACCCCCAATGCCCGCCTGAACATGCGGCCTGCTCAATGGTGCCTTCGCACGCAATGGCATCAGGCCACTGGGAGCCTAGCGGACTCCGTACAGATCTCCGACCCGCTGGTCTCTTCTCTTCAATGGTGGCTTCATCTGCCAAACCTAGTGCTCGGAATGGCTTTCCAGTCTCCTCCGCCTTCTCAGGTCCTGACGACCGATGCTTCTCTCCTGGGTTGGGGAGCACATTGCCAAGGGACATGTACTCAAGGCCTCTGGACTCCTTGGGAGTCTGCCCAGCAGATCAACTTCCTGGAACTCAGAGCTATCCGCCTAGCTCTGAGGGCCTTCTCCCACCTCACTTCTCACCAGTCTGTGCTGGTCCAGACGGACAATCAAGTTGCGATGTTCTACGTGAACAAACAAGGGGGCACAGGCTCCTTCCCTCTGTCGGGAAGCACAAAAGCTGTGCTCGGGCCGTCAGCCGCGGCATCCTCCTCAAAGCTGTTTATCTCCCGGGTCAAGAAAATTGCCTGGCAGACAAACTGAGCAGAATCCTCCAGCCGCACGAGTGGAGATTGGATCCGTTGCTGCTTCAACGGATTTTTCTCAAATGGGGCCTGCCCACATTGGATCTCTTTGCCAGTCCTCTCAACCGGCAACTTCCCCAATTCTGCTCTCGACAACCGCATCCTCACAGAGTAGCGGCGGATGCTTTTCTTCTCTCCTGGTCCACAGGCCTTCTGTATGCCTTTCCTCCCATGCCACTGATGTCTCGGACGCTCTTCAAGGTTCTCTGGGACAAAGCCTCAATGATTCTCGTTGCTCCTCGGTGGCCGAGGCAACCTTGGTTCCCGCTTCTAATGCAGCTGGCGGTGGACACTCCTCTTCCTCTGGAGTTTCAGCCCGATCTCCTGACCCAGGATCACGGGACTCTCCTACACCCCAACCTCCGGTCCCTTCATCTGATGGCCTGGCTGCTGAAAGGGTAGTCCTGGCTCCCCTCCTGCTGCCTCCAGATGTGGAGGAAGTCGTCTTGGCCTCCAGACGGCCCTCCACCCGGAAGTCCTACGCTCTGAAGTGGCGTCGGTTCTCCGTCTGGTGTGCTCAGCAGTCTCATGATCCCTTCTCCTGTTCGATATCAGTGGTCTTGCAATACTTGCTTTGCCTCTCCGAACTTGGACTTAAGTCCAACTCGGTCAGGGTCCACCTCAGTGCTCTTTCTGCGCATCACATGCCGGTGGATGGCAGGCCTCTTTCCAGCCACCCTCTAGTGGCTCGTTTCCTCAGAGGCCTCCTTCTCCTTAAACCACCTTTAAGCCCACCAGCCCATGACTGGGATCTGAATGTGGTTTTACAGCGGATTACCTGTCCGCCTTTTGAACCTATGGCTACCTGTCATCTTCGTTTTCTTTCTTGGAAAACCTTATTCTTGGTAGCCCTCACTTCTGCTAGACGCGTTAGAGAGCTACAGGCCCTAGTCTCTGATCCTCCTTACACTCGGTTCTACAAGAATAGGGTAGTCCTGCGGACTCACCCTAAGTTTCTTCCTAAAGTGGTTTCCCCTTTTCACATCAACCAGGAGGTGGTACTTCCGACCTTCTTTCCCAGGCCACACTCCAGCCGAGCTGAGATGGTCCTGCATACCCTGAACTGTAGAAGGGCGTTAACCTTCTACCTTGACCGTACGCGGGAGCACCGAAAGGCTGTTCAGCTCTTCGTGTCTTATGACCCCAACAAGTTGGGGCTCCCTGTCTCCAAGCGTACTCTGTCCATCTGGATTGCTGACTGTATCGCTTGGGCTTATGAGGCAGCCGGCCTCTCGTTGGAAAGTCGAGTCACGGCTCATCGTGTTAGGGCGAAGGCTGCGTCAGTGGCTTACCTCCGCTCTGTTCCATTGGCAGACATCTGCCGGGCTGCTACTTGGTCTTCAAGCCAGACTTTCGCAGCCCATTACTGCCTGGAGAGGGAGTCCCGCAGAGACAGTGCTTTTGGACAGGCAGTCCTCCATAATCTCTTTGAGGTATAGGCAACTCCTGCCCTCCGTCCCGGATGTTGAGCTACCAGTTGGGGGCGTACTCAGAGAAGATTCCTTCCTTCTGTGCTACTGAGCTTGAGGGAGCTCCTTTTTTGTGCTTTAGGGTCTCCGGTAGCCTTAAGCTTGGGAGTCCCATATGTGAGGACTGACTTCCTGCTTGGTCCTGGAGAAAGAGTAGTTACTCACCTGTAACAGGTGTTCTCCAGGAGCAGCAGGAATCAGTCCTCACAACCCTCCCTCCTCCCCTTGGAGTTGCAGTTCTATGATTTCGTTTTTGCTAATTTTTGCTATCTTTTAGCTATGTCATCAGACTGAGCAAGATGGCACCCTTGGGCGGGAAGAGGACCGCGCATGCGCGCTGCAATTCCCAAAGGCTTTCTTTGAAAGCTGGGGAAAATTGCTCCACGAGGGCTCCATCGGCGCCAACGTCACCCATATGTGAGGACTGATTCCTGCTGCTCCTGGAGAACACCTGTTACAGGTGAGTAACTACTCTTTTCCCGAGTCCACCCCAACAATGGTTCATGGATCTTTCCACTAGGAACTCATTCAAACCTTCTGCAAACCAAGCCTTTACTACATCCTGTCCTCCTCAGAGACTTACCCCAAGTTGAAATCCAAGTTGCCATACCTGTTCTATGTAAGTACAAGTAGGCTTGTTCTGCTTGCTGTACCAACTATTGTTACCTGTAAACCGCACGGTATAGAAAAGAGAATGAATAAATAAATAAATAAATAAAATAAATAAATGTTGTGGAAGGTTTTGGAGTGGTTTCAGGGTTTTTGTGGCATCGTGTGTATTGTGTTGAACATGATACTGAACGATCGAGGCCATGGAGGTCAGATTGTGGGGTCCTCAGGGATTGCCGTTGTCTCCAATATTGTTGAATGTGTTGGTGGTGTTAAGAAGGATTTTGGCTGGTGCGGATGTACAGTATTATATTTATACAGATGATATTTTGGTTTTGGTTTCATTTTCTAGGCATTGTTTGGATTATTTTTCTCAGTTGAATGATGTTTTATTGTTGATGCACAGATGGGCAGAATGTTTTCATCCTCAGCTGAATGTGGCTAAGACTAAAGAACTTTGCTTTCATAATGGTAATCCTGTTCCAGATGTTGTTGTTTACAGCTATTACTCAATTAGACCTGCTTAGGGAGCCAGTGTTGCAGGTGTTAGGAGTTCTGTTAGATGACTGAGCTAACATGTGCAGTCCACAACTCATCTCCCTTTCCTTTTTTTCAAATGCAGCATCTTAGACTGCTTAGACCGTATTTTGCAGAAGTTTTGAGTGTTGATACAGAGTACAGTTTTAGCATTTCTGGATTATAGCAATTTGATGTTGATTAATTGCACAAAACAGCTTGGGAGGCTGCAAGTATGCCCCCGCACTCTGGAACTCACTCCCCTCTTCCCTCAGACTTGAACAGAACTACCACACCTTTAACACTAGAAGTCCCAAAAGGAATTTTACCTAGAAACCCCAAAGTGCGTCAATTGACGCATTATCACAACTGCGTTTAGCATGAAATGCAGATGTGAATTAATGTGAAGTTACTTATTTGTTAAATACGTGCAGTATGTGATGTCATTACATGACATTTATTTACATTTTTTTTCTTATATACCGCGCTATTCTGCATCAGTGCGGTTTACACTGAACAAACTGAAATTACATTGAACAGGGCATTATAACTTGGAGATAACTATTTTACAGGGAACATGGGCTATGGAGGGTTAAGTGGCTTGCCCAAGACCACAAGGAGCACCTGTGGGACTAGAAACCCCAGTCCTTCTGGCCCAAGGTTACTGTCCTCTAGTGGGATTTGAACCCCTGACCTTCTGGCATTGTGTGTTTACTGTTTGTAATGTCGGAGTAAAACTGTAAACAGTGATTGAGATGCGCCACCTAGTGGGAACATGAATTTATACCTAGAAGCCCCAAAGTACGTCAATTGACGCATCCAAGATAATTGAGTGTGTCAATTGACGTACTTTGGGGCTTCTAGGTATAAATTCATTTTCCCGCTAGGTAGTGCATCTGTCAATTTTTGATGCACATATTTGAACATCTTGACCTTGCTAACAAAGTCATGGTTCTAGCAGTGGCGCTGGTATACAACTTTGAAGATGTATTTGCGTCAACTGACGCGCTTTGGGGCTTCTGGTGTTAAAGCACACCTGAAGACTCGCTTGTTCTCCTCTGCCTTTGATCTTTCCACGCCTCCTGTGTGATCTCTTCCCGTTGCCCCTCGGTGTCTCTGTTCCTCCTGTCTGGTACGTATGGCCTACTCTTCACTGTCCTGTTTACATTGTAACTTCCTTTCTTTTTTTTCCTTGACCATTGGCCATTCTTTTAATTTCTTGTAATTGTACACCGCTCTGTTATTATATGAAGGGCGATATAGCAAATCTAATAAACATAAAAAAATTTTAAACACAAAATACAGCCGCAAGGCCGATTTTTGGAGTCTCTGCTTCTGTTTCTCCATTATTTTGGATGCTTCATTGGCTTAGGATTTCTAAGATGGTACAGTTTAAATTTTATGTGTTACTGTATAGGCTCTTTAATGGATTAGGTCCCAGTTTGATTTGCGGATTTGTTTGTATCTTTGATGGGAGTTCGGTCTAAATGTCTCCAGGAAGCGCAGACTTTGTTGTTTCCATCAAGCAGGGGGGTGATTAGCAAGACATGTTTTATGTGCACATTGTCTTTGTAATCTGCATCAACATCAATTGTTTTGTTGAGAAGAGAGAAAATAGCCGTTAACACTTTTTTTTGTTTGTTTTTATTTGAAATACTGTAAACTGCACTGATCTGACAAAAAAAAAAAAAGTGTGATGCAGTATAGAAATTAGTTAAATAAAATAAATAAATCCCCCATAGGGGATATAGTTTGTCGCCCGGGAGAACAGATAAAGATACTCATGGGCCACAGGTTCCCCACACATTAAGCCTTGAACCTTGACCCTCATAAAAGATGGCTGCCAAGCACCTGGTTGAAACAGGAAAGCCCTAGGGCACCAAGCTCCACCTCTGCCAGGACCAAGCAACCATCTCCAAAGCCCAACAGCAAAAAAAAAAAAAAAAACGAACGAACAGGGACCACAGAAATGGTATTGGGTCCCAGGCCCCCCTGCAGAGGGTTCCAAAATGGCAAAAAAAGATGCATCTTAACTGCAATCAGGGAAAAAAAGCTGGAGGCCACAGGCTGCATCAAGTACATAGCTGAACACTATAGCGGCAAAGTTAAATAAAAAAAAGAATACTGAAAAAAGAAAAAGGGTCATGCCAAAATGGGAGTCCCATCACCTGTCGGGCTAATTGGGAAAACCCAAGCTGAGAAGCCTCAATGCCTACGCAGGCCATGGAGGCCCAGCTTGCCGAAAAGCAAGACTTTCTTTTCAATTTAGAACTGCTTTATTAAAAGCAGCAAGCGAGTCAAATACCTCCCACTGAAATAAAACAGAAAAAAAATCCCATGGCAAACCCAAACAGCACGCAGAAGTCAACAAGAGGGAAGGGAGGCCTAGGCCTGAATTATCATTCCTCCCTCCCCAGCCCAATAAGTGCTAAAAACCCATGGGTAGCAGCGCTGGATACAGGCAAGCTGTCAGCTCTAGGAGATAGTGGCCCAAAATAGCTCGGTGGTCAGGTATGCCCCTAAGGTCAGAGCCTCATGGTGTGGGCCAGGGCAGACAGGCACATTTGCAATGCAGCACCAGTCCAAACACCTTGCCACCTGCTGAAGGCAGGCAGATACTGGCTTCTCTCAGTGCTGTACCAGTGGATATACCTTCTGATGACATCAATGAAAGATGATCAAATCTACCTTCAACTGCTGGCAAGGGAGCACAACCTAATCATCTAGACTGGTCTAGCAGGATAAGGAAATATAACACTTTGGCTAAGCAGGAGGCAGAGAAAGTTACTGTGTCCTCCCTGTGATCAAAAATTAGAATAGAAAGATCTTGTAAGAAGCTCAGAGGTTATGTTTGATTTTTTTTTCTTTCACCGAGATAGAAGTGTCCGATTCCTTGGCTGTCCCAGCTTCTTTTCTAGGCTCGAGACCGATTCGGTAAGTGAAATGTTTTATCCAGCAGGACTGTTTTTCAATCCTGATTACTCTATTTTTAAAATAAGTAAATAAAATGAGAGTAGAGGACTACCTAGTGGTTAGAGCACTGGCTTGGTAACCAAGAGGCCAGGGTTCGATGCCCACTAGCACTCCTTGTGGCCTTGGACAAGTCACTTAACCCTCCATTGCCTTGGAAGGCAGGCTTGGCAATCTATGTCCGGTCACACTGAAAAGAAAACCCAGGAGCTGCTGGGTCACCAGGAATCAGCACCGACTCAAAGGCACACACTGCATTTTAAAAAAATTATATCCCACCTATCTTAATACAGTCCTCAGGAAGGCATAAAATTATTCCAAATACATAAAATAGATCAGGATTGCAAAACTATCCCACTGGATAAAAATACTTTACTATGTGTTAACTTCTAAACTCTATTCTTCTCATAGCTTGGAATGTAGCCTACTGATTCAAAACACAGCTACACTGTTCTTAAGGCGGAATAAAGCGTCAGATCATTTGCCCCCAGTTCTTTGAGTACTGCACTAGTTACCAACAAAGGCACATAGTTTTAAAATCATGCGTTTTGATCTTTAAGGCCCTATTATGATGGACCCTATGTGCCAGCAAAGGGTGTTGAAGTCCTTGTAGCAACTTTTGCTGTGTCCCTCTGAGGGGACAAAGCTGCATGTACAAGGCAGAGAGTATTTTTTTTATATATGGATCTAGCCTTTGAAATGCAATGCCCTTAGTACTAAGGCAGGAACAGAATTATGTGAATTTTAGAAAATAGACAAAAGCTTGGCTCTTTCAAAAGGAAGTGAGACAGAAGAGTGGTGTTGGAGGTTAAGGAGCAATAGGATTGGAGGATGGGGCAACATGGGATGCTTTAGGGATTTTATTTTGAAATCCAGCTCGGATTTAAAATTATGGTAAAAGACTGAATACTCGTAACAAGTACATTGAAAAAAATAAAAGGAGGCATGTTTTAAAAACTGAATGACTTCTTTGATTCAGTCTTTGCTGAAAATGATGTAGGAAACTTACCCCTGCCATAAATTATATTTAAAGGTGATATATCAGAGGAATTGAAACAAATCTCAATAAACTGGGAAGATGTATTAAGGCTATTTGATAAACTATGAGTAGCAAATCACCTGGACAGGATGGCATACATCTCAAGGTGCTGAAAAAAATTGAAATATGAGATTGCAGACCTACTTTTAGTAATCTGTGAACTCTGCTTAAAATCACATGCAGTACCTGAGGATCGGCGAGTAGCCAATGTAATGCCAATTTTTAAAAAGGATTCTAGGGGTGGTCCAGGAAAATACAGACCGGTGAGTTTGACCTCTGTACTGGGCAAAATAGAAACCATTATTAAAAAAAGAAAAATTTACTGAACATGTGGATACTCATGGTTTAATGGCAGGAAACCAACATGGATTTAGCCAAGGAAAGTCTTGTGTCACTAATCTGTTATATTTTTTGAAGATATGAATAAACAGGTAGATAAAAGGTGAGCTGGTTGACATAGCATGTCTGTGCAGCGCTGCGTATGACTTGTAGGGCTATACAAATGCTCAGTAGTAATAGCATATCTGGATTTTCAGAAAGCCTTTGATGAGGTCCCTCATGAGGAACTCTTGCAGAAATTAAAAAGTCATGGGATAGGAATTAGTATACTACTGTGGATTAGGAACTGGTTAAAAGAGAGAAAATGGAGTAGAGCTAAATGGATCACTTTCTCAATGGAGAAAGGTGAATAGTGGAGCACCCCATGAATCTGTGCTGGGCCCACTGTTTTGGTTTTTTTAACATATTTATAGATGACCTGAAAATGGGAGCAACATGTGAGGTGATTAAATTTGCAGATAACACAAAATTTTTCAAAGTTGTTAAAAACACAAGGATTGTGAAAAATTGGAAGACTGGGCGTCCAAATGGTAGATGACATTTAATGTGGACAAGTGCAAAATTATGCACTTAGAGAACAATCTAAACTACAGTTACACTATGCAAGGTTCCACTTTAGGAATCACTACTCAGGAAAAGGACGTGGGTGTCATCGTGGATAGTACATTGAAACCCTCGGCCCAGTGAGCTGCTACAGCCAAGAAAGCAAATAGAATGCTAGGAATCATAAGGAAAGGAATGGAGAATCAAACAAAGGATATTATAATGCCTCTGTATCGTTCCATGGTGTGACCGCACCTTGAAGATATGGTGACCAGAATTGCACCCAATCTTAAAAAGGATATAGAAGATTTGGAAAAAGTACAGAAAAAACACAATCAAAATCGTAAAGGGGATGGAAGGATACCCCTATGAGGAAGGGCTAAAAAGGTTAGGGCTCTTCAACTTGGAAAAGAGACAGCTGAGGGGAGATATGATAGAGGTCTATAAAATAATGAATGGCGTGGAACGGGTAGACGTAAATCGGTTGTTTACTCCTTCAAAAAGTAAAAAAAAAAAAAAACAAACAGACTAGGGGACATGCAATGAAGCTACACTGTGGCACATTTAGAACTATTTTCTCTCAGCATGTAATCAAACTCTGGAATTCATTACCGAAGGATGTAGTAAAAGCTGTTAGACTCCATGGAAAGAGAGCATGCACATTTGCACCTGCTCTGAGGCAGGTGTAACTATCTGTATCCACTGGTAAGAACAGGTGCAGAAGTGCCAATCCAAACCCTCTCTCTGGGAATGCTTGTGTAAAAGCAAGCACTGTTTCTGTGCGTACAACTGGGCTCGTTTATAAACATGCAATATGCTGTCCTATGTACTCAAGACCACTACTACTACAGAGGTACACATTTACCCTACAACAGTGCTTCCAAGACTATGGGTCACAGCAACAGGCTGTTCCCCCTCCCTATGGCCTCTGCTGTAACTTATGCCCAGTAGTGGTAGTCAGCCTAGAGCCCTGAATGTTCACAGGCCCTGTCCTCTCCTTCCAGTGTTGGCTTCCAATGTAAAGTACTAGGGTCTGCAAATGTACTTTGACACAAAGGCCCTGTGCCAACTGCAGCTGCTGTCATACTTTGGGTGGACAGAGGAGGAAATGGATAAGAAAGGTGATAGAAGTAGGTAATCTCTTATTTTGCTTTTAATAATCATCACCACCATCATTTAGGGTCAGGTAAATTTTGAAGTGTTAAATGGGGTCATACTGGAGAAAGCTCTGGTCAGCACCGCCCTACAAACTAACTGATGTGACAAGCTCAGATGGAACATGCAGTTGCAACTCCAGCAATTATATTTTGCATCAACATCTCAACCTTGAGATAACTGGCTGATCAACGGCTTTCAACTAAACATTTTCTAAATAAAAAAAAAACTGACAACAGTGTGCATTTCAAATACATTTTTAATCTTTTGGGGGGGAGAATTTGGATTAAAATGGCACTCAAAAAGATTTGAGTGAAAAAGCAAAAATGGAAAAACTGTTAGAAAATAAACTGTGCTAGGAGTTAGGGGCATATTTACTAAAGGTTAATACATGTTAAATGGTAACATCTATTAAATGCTGCAGCAGCCCTTTTATTTCTATGGGTGCAATGACACTCAATGCGCATTAATGAATTTTGTCTTTTTAGTTGGCTGTATTCAACTCTTTGTATAGCTATAAATAATTAACACTAGAAACAGGCCTCAAATATATTCCCATTGAAACTAGGAGCCATCCCAAAAAATTCAGTTCAAACTTCTAGCATTTCCTCCCCCCACCCCCTAAATAATGTCACTAGCAATGCTCGAGTGGTGAAGTAAAGAAGCAGTTACCTCTTTGCTTCACATATCACCATGGCCTTGGTCCCCCAACAGCCTCTGCATCTCAAGTGGGTCTTTTGCTTTTTGAAGGAGTAAACAACCGATTTACATCTACCCGTTCCACGCCATTCATTATTTTATAGACCTCTATCATATCTCCCCTCAGCTGTCTCTTTTCCAAGTTGAAGAGCCCTAACCTTTTAAGCCTTTCCTCATAGGGGTATCCTTCCATCCCCTTTACCATTTTGATTGTGTTTTTTCTGTACTTTTTCCAAATCTTCTATATCCTTTTTAAGATATGGTGACCAGAATTGCACCCAATCTTCAAGGTGCGGTCACACCATGGAACGATACAGAGGCATTATAATATTCTTTGTTTTATTCTCCATTCCTTTCCTTATGATTCCTAGCACTCTATTTGCTTTCTTGGCTGTGGCTGCTCACTGGGCCCCCCCCCCCTCACCTGTTGTTTTCTCTTTCATACCACTCGCTCCCTTTGGAGTCTGCCACTTGTTTCCCTCACCTTGTATGCAGATGCTAAAAAGACTTGCTTCTCCACAGCGATCTGACTCTGGTAAGGCATGGGTGCAGGAAGTTTGGGCTAGTCTCATGATTTCATCTCTCACAAGAGATGAGACCAGCAGACCAGGCCAAATTTCCTCACCATCTTGCATGTCCAGAACGCCACAAAAAACTGGGGGGGAAAGAAATCCTGGGCGCCATGTTGAATTATTTTTAGGCACTATGGTGACCTGGCATCCAGGATTTGTCAAGCCCTTCTAAAGGACATGTTTACCAAAGCTCAGTGCTACTATTTGTTTGCACGCCCTAGTCAGGGCCTCTGTCAAATCACTCACATCTAATTTTATATTCCATGACTAGCCTGCAAAATTTTTGTCCTTTTCTTCAGCTGTGATGCAATAGCCTGCCTGACCGCTTGCCAACTTTACCTTAAAATCAGGTTTGTGATAAATATATTATTCAGCATTTAACATACCCAAATAGTACAGGATGCTTAAGTGGTCAAATATTGATGCTTTATCTGCTTAACAAAAAAAAAAAAAAACACACACCACCTTAAGACAAAATTGGTTGGACTTTCCCAGCAAATAATGCTCTACAACACTGCAAATACAGAGTTAAGCTAATCTGGTCTATAAACTATTCAAACTGTAATTATGAAATCAAAGTTCTGTTTTATACTGCTTTGACTTAGAAGCAGGAGGGTAAATACAAGGCAAGCGTTAGATTTACTTGAGTTTTTGAGTTGCATTCCAAACATTTTTTTTCAGTTGGTTCTACTGCTGTGGCATTCAGTAGATCATTACGCTTAACTACTTAATATTCGAGAGAATAGCAAAGCTGGTTACAGCCCAATCTTAAAACGTCAGTATTTACTCAGTGCTGAGCAATAAACAAGCAAGTCAAATTGAGAAAGCATAGTTGCCAAAAGGAAAGATAAGAAATGGCAGCAACTCAAAAAATATATTTATTTTAAAAAATTGTTTTTGAAGTCTGCAAAGCATAGAAAAAAATTACAACAATGTATACAAATGTCATTTACTGAAGCAATTTCAGGTGCACCAAATTTTAAGAATTAGAATTTAAAACACACCATGTGTGACAAATTAATAAAACTAGTTATAATGCCTATAACACACTAGTTTATATGCTGCCTATACAGTAAAATGCAAGTCCAACCTCAACATCCTCTTCAACTGTACTGCTGAACATAATATACCACTATTCCCCACTAGCTTATAATATAGTTTACAGTTTCAAACAACAATCCAAAGCAACACTGCATTTTATTTCAATCAGTCTATTAAGCTTTACAAAAGCCAGCAAACAGTTCCCATTCAACAACTAGAAATTACCAAATCAATTCAATATGGTAGCCAATGGCTCAAGAAAAAGGGGGGGGGGGGAGTAACCATGCATGGTTAACAGCTTAAAAAAAACAACAAATCTTGGTCTTATAATCAATGCAATAGTTTAAAAAATATTCACAGTTTCAGCTAATATCAAAACTAGATTCAAAATGTCTATTTGCTATTCTAAACTTATGTATGGAAAATGTGTATAACATATTGAGCAGTTATATACCTACAAATTTATTCTGCATTTTGTTTTGAAATAGTGCATAGTCTGCTAAGTCCCAAAATTGCAAATGTAAAATTAAATTTTATGCAGTCCATAAATTAAATCTCATAAAAATTTCAAATCTTAACACTATATATATATATATATATATATATATATATATATATATATATATATAGAGTGTTATGTTCTGCATAGGTTTAATTTCACTCTATTTACTAAATATATACATATATTTAAAAAAAAGGTTTTGGGTGTGACCACTGCAAATTTTCAAATCATATTTCCTTTCATAAGATCCCACCTTATAAAGCAATTGATATTAAAATTCATTGATATCACATCAAACAAAATGGAAACAATTTCATATTTCAATTGTATTTTAAAACCTTTATTTTTTCCTGAGTATAAAAATCGAAAATCAAAAAAGATTCTCAAAATTATCATCTACTTTTTTTTCATCATGCTAAGAAAACAAATCAAAATTGCTTTTAATTTTCATTTACATATGCAGATATTTTTAAATTAGAACACATTTGTTCATGTGCAGGTGGAACATATTAGCAAAATCTTTTGAAATCTCCTTTTTCAACATTCTCACAATTCAAACTTTTGTAAAAAAAAAAAAAAGAAAGAAACAGCAAATATTTCCTTTTTTCAATTTTAATTTCTTTTATTTACAAAATAGTAACCTCTAGGTGGCGTCGTTTTAATGAAACAAAACTGCCGTTTCGGGAAAAAAATGAAAAAAAAATTGAAAAATAAAAATAAAAGAGGGGCCTTAAAAAGCTTTTGCTTTGCAAGAAATACAAAGAAGAAACGGGGCGATTGCTAAAGAGGAGAAAGGTAGCCCCGCGAAGAAGCTGTAGTCACGGAGCTGAAAATTCGAGAATTTTTTTTTTGCTTTTTGGAAACCTTGTTTCATTTTTCTGAAACGAGAATTGGCCAAACTGACATGGCTGACTCTGCTGGCTTTGTTTTCCCAGCCGGTAACCCACTTAATCAACCCCGACAAATTAAAGAGCGGCACGCGCTTCCCACCTTCCCAATTTTCCAAACAATTTTAGAAATAAAATTAAAAATCTTCGCCCCCCTCCTCCTCTAACCAAAAATTGCGTTCTCAATTAATTTTTTTTAGGAGGGGAGGGGAAGTAACACCCCGTGGAAACGCTTCCCATAAGCGCGGCAACCCGGGCGCTCCGTTACCTTAGCCGCTAGAGCTGGTGCAAGTAGCCGCCGGGGCTCCGCCGTTGCTGCTCCGCCGCGTCCGGTGCTCGGTGCGCGCTCTCCCCGCCTCGCTCGGCCCGGGCAGGAGGAGGGGGAGGGGGAGTGGCGAGGGGGCGGGGGAGGCGCTGCGTGCTGTGTGCGATGTGCGCCGCACAAAGGAGCCCGGCGGAGGAAGTGGCGGCACCGCCGCTGCTGCTCGCTACGTCCGTGACCGGGGAGAGGCCTGAGCCCAAGCCCGGGCGCTGCGGGGTCGCTCCTCTGACACTTCGGCACCCTCGTGCATCTCGCCCTTCCCTCTTCTTACGCTTCTCACATCAAGCATATACTACCTAAGCGGCTTTTATTATTGCACTGCAAATTACAGGAGGTGGAGAGAGACGTTTTACTTCGGGGTCTACTCAAAGCATAACTAACACACGATCCACTACTAGGCATAAAGCCTTTGAAGGTCGTTTTAGAAGGGTTGTAACACAATTAGTAGGTTTACATATGTGAGTGACCCAAACACGTACGTCTAAGGTGACATTTTTACTTATAAGATAACTACTTTCCTTGAGTCCTGTTAGACCAGTGTTCCCCTACGAGAGGCAATGAAATAGTCACGCTTCTATAACATCAACCCCATTCCTCTATTAGCTTGAATCACTAGGGGCAAAACCAGTAGTGGTACGAAAGCATATGGAAAGAAATATGGAACCTCAACAGTAACAATGTTCAACCAAACAGTAAGGAAACTATATACAAGACTAGTTTCAACATAAAGCTTGTAAAAGGGTATGAGACCGCAAGGCCAACCACTCAGATAATGGCAGTCCAAAAGGTGCCACTGCATTACAACACAGCAACACATCTCCAGGAGCAGGTCCTGAACTGATCTAGCAAGACTCAAGGAAAGGACATTATCTGGTAAGTAAAATGTCACCTTCCATATCATCCTGCTAGACCAGTCCAGACAAGTGGAATGTACCAAAGTTACAACACCAGTGGGTGGGAAGAAGACACAGCAGCTCACAAAACGCTTGAGCTGAAGGCTGTGTCCGCTCAGTGTGTAAATCATAAGAACATAAGACATGACTTACTGGGTGAGACCTAGGTCCATCAAGCCCAGTATCCTGTTTCTAACAGAACACAGGTTCCTTAGCGATCCTCCAGTTCAGTCCTCCACCATCGGGTTGTGCACCTCCTGCAGCATGGAGACTGGACCAATCAAATTCTTGATAGCTCTGGATACCCTCTGCTGGTCCTCCCATCAGCCCCCTAGTGTGTCCAGTCTCCATGCTGGACTCACTGGAGGAACTTATAAGGAGCTCTTTTAGTCTAGGGTTTTAGGATTTCTATTGTTTTATTCCCCTTCTTTGGATGATTTTTCTTTGGTGGTGATCTGTCCCTTTATAAAAAAAAAAGCAAAAGGAGAAAAGCTGTACCGGATCGCTTGTTTGCTGCTTCCTTCTGTCTTTGGGGAAGTCTTGCAGCTCTCTCTCCCAAGACTGCTCGGGAGAGAGCCCTGCGCAGCACCGTAGCCCGACTCAGCTTCGGGAGCTCCCGGTGAGGAAAGAGGCTGTCAGTGCCTCAGCGGGTGAGCGGGGCTGCTGACTGGCGAGTTAGCCCTCGCCGCAAATGTCGCTCTTGATGAGCCGAGCGACGTCACGGCTCGAAGGGCACTGCAGTAGAGGTAAGCACCAGGTTCGGGGTTAGCGTGGGCGGCCCTATTATCTTCGGCGCAGAGCTGCTGTAGCGGTACTGGGGTTTCCCGCCGAAGCAGTGAGCCGCGGCGGCCATTTTAAATTTTTCCCGCGCTGCAGGAGTCGCGTGGGGCTGTCAGGTCTGCGTGTGGCTGTATTGGGTAAGAAGCACGGAGTTAGGTTTTGGGCAGCGCGTGGTTTCTTTCGGCAGCGCTGCCGGTGAAGCGTTCGGGATTTTGGTCCATTAGTTGGTTTTGCTGTGAATTCCTATAATACAAAAAAAAACCCATAATAATAAAAATAAAACAGTACTTTTAAGAGGTCTCAGGATCATAAGAGTATATATCTTACTAGGAAGTTGTAGAGGCCTTTTCTTGGCACCAGGCTGCTGGCATTAACCTTTAAAAAGGAGATAGAGCAGCTTTTAAACTAGATATTAGGGGAAAGCCGACAGTCGCCCAAGAGCGGATGGTTCGGAAGAATGTATCCTTGAAGGATACTACCAAAAGCAGAGAGGTTCCACAAAAGAGTAAAGTAGCCCAAATGCCCTCAAGTATGGAGCAGACAGAGCTTAAAGATCCCAATTTACCCATGTCTAACAATAGCCAAATTAACATGAATAAAATACATTCTCTAAAATGCTTGTATGCAAATGCTAGAAGTCTAAAGAATAAGATGGGAGAGTTAGAATATATAGCACTAAATGAAAGGTTAGATATGATTGGAATATCAGAGAGATGGTGGAAGGAGGACAACCAGTGGGACACTGTGATACCTGGGTACTAACTATATCGTAATGATAGAGCTGATCAAATTGGTGGAGGGATTGCGCTCAATGTTAGAGAGGGCATTGACTCAGAAAGGATTAAAGTTTTGCAGGAAACAAAATCTGCTGTAGAATCTATATGGATTGAAATTCCATATAAAAGGGGGAAGGCAATGGCAGTGGGGGTGTACTATCGAGCACCTGGCCAGAATGACCAAATGGATGATGAAATGCTCAAAGAAATCAAGGAAGCTAACAAATGTTACAGCGCAGTAATAATAATGGGTGATTTCAATTACCCCGGTATCGACTGGGTCAGTGTCACGTTAGCACATGCTAGGGAGATAAAGTTCCTAGATGAAATAAATGACTGCTTCTTGGAGCAGCTGGTTCATGAACCGACCAGAGGGGAAGCCATATTAGACCTAGTCCTTAGTGGAACACCAGATCTAGTGCAAGAGATAAGGGTGTTGGGGCCACTTGGCAATAGTGATCATAGCATGATCGCCTTTGATTTAATTAGTGGAGGAGGGATAGTACGGAAATCTACAGTACTACCTTTTAACTTTCGAAAGGGAGACTATGATAAAATGAGGAAAACCGTTAAGAAAAAACTAAAAGGAGCAGTTGCGAAGGTTAAAGACGTACATCAAGCTTGGGTGTTGTTGAAAAATACTATCTTGGAAGCCCAGACCAGCTGTATTCCACGCTTTAAGAAAAGTGGAAGGAAGTCCAAAAAATGCCAGCATGGTTTAAAGGTGAGGTCAGAGAGGCTGTTGTTGCCAAAAAAGCATCTTTCAGGAAATGGAAAAAAGAGCCAAACGACGAAACCTGGAAACAGCACAAGCACTGGCAAGTCAAATGCAAGGCATTGATAAGGCAGGCAAAGAGAGAATTTGAGAAGAAGCTTGCTGCGGAAGCAAAAACGCGAAATAAAGACCTTTTCAAGTACATTCGTAGCAAAAAACCTGTGAGAGAGTCAGTTGGTCCATTAGATGATAAAGGGGTTAAAGGAGCACTAAGAGGCGACAAGGCGATAGCAGAGAGACTGAATGAATTCTTTGCTTCGGTCTTTACTGAGGAAGATGTAGGGATGTTACCCATGACTGAAGTGGTATTTAAAGGTGCGGAAGAATTGAAGGAAATATCGATACATCGGGAAGATGTCTTACAACTATTAGATAAACTGAAGAGTAGCAAATCACCTGGGCCGGATGGTATACATCCAAGGGTGTTGAAAGAACTGAAATATGAGATTGCAGAACTGCTATCAGTAATCTGTGAACTATCATTAAAATCATCTCTAATACCTGAAGATTGGAGGATCGCCAATGTAACACCAATTTTTAAAAAGGGTTCCAGGGGTGATCCGGGAAACTACAGACCGGTGAGCCTGACGTCAGTACCGGGAAAAATGGTAGAAACCATCATAAAGAATAAAATTACTCAGCATGTAGATAGTCACAACCTAATGGGAGACAGCCAACATGGCTTTAGACAAGGAAGATCTTGTCTTACTAATCTGTTATGTTTTTTTGAAGGAGTGAATAAACAGGTGGACAAAGGTGAGTCGGTTGATATTGTGTACCTGGACTTTCAGAAAGCCTTTGACAAGGTCCCTCATGAGAGACTTTTGGCAAAACTAAAGAGTCATGGGATAGGAGGCAGTGTACTATTGTGGATCAGGAACTGGTTAAAAGATAGAAAGCAGAGGATAGGGCTAAATGGCCAATTTTCCCAATGGAGAAAGGTGAATAGTGGTGTGTACCCCAGGGATCTGTGCTGGGTCCGCTGCTTTTTGACATATTCATAAATGACCTGGAAAGTGGAATAACGAGTGAGGTTATCAAATTTGCAGATGACACAAAACTATTTAAAGTTGTTAAAACCCAAGAGGATTGTGAAAAATTGCAAGAGGATCTTGATAAATTGGAAGACTGGGCATCAAAATGGCAGATGAAATTTAATGTGGACAAGTGCAAGGTTATGCACCTAGAGAAGAACAACCCAAACTATGGTTACACGATGCAAGGTTCCACATTAGGAACCACCACCCAGGAAAAAGATTTAGGCGTCATTGTGGATACCATGTTAAAACCCTCGGCCCAGTGTGCAGCGGCGGCCAAGAGAGCAAATAGAATGCTAGGTATGATAAAGGAATGGAAAATAAAACAAAATATATTATAATGCCTCTATATCGTTCCATGGTGAGACCGCACCTTGAATATTGTGTGCAATTCTGGTCGCCGTATCTTAAAAAGGATATAGCGATTTTAGAAAAGGTACAGAGAAGAGCCACCAAAATGGTAAAGGGGATGGAAGGATACTCCTATGAAGAAAGGCTAAAAAGGTTAGGGCTCTTTAACCTGGAAAAGAGACGGCTGAGGGGAGATATGATAGAAGTCTATAAATTAATGAACGGAGTGGAACGGGTAAACGTAGATCGATTGTTTACCTTATCAGAATATAGAAAGACTAGGGGACATGCAATGAAGCTACAGGGTAAACTATTTAAGACTAATAAAAGAAAATATTTTTTCACTCAACGTGTAATCAAACTCTGGAATTTGTTACCGGAGGATGTAGTAAAGGCTGTTAGTGTAGCTGGGTTTAAAAAAGGTTTGGACAAGTTCCTGGAGGAAAGGTCCATAAACCATTATTAAGAAGTGACCGAAGATATCAATGCTTGACCCAATACAAGCATTGTGGAACTTGTGTCTCTTGGGGAAACTGCTAGGTACATATGACCTAGATTGGTCACTGTTGGAAACAGAATACTGGGCTTGATGGACCTTGGTTTGACCCAGTATGGCATATCTTATGTTCTTATGGCAGGAGAAAGGCTCAGGGCTGGTATTTGAGGAGCCTATTCCATGGCTGCCCGTCCGCAGTGCGTGGTTTGTGGCATGCGGTGGGGCACGGTAGCAGATTTTGGCATATGCCATGGCTGTGCATCTGTTTCTACCTCGTGGAGCAACAGATGGAAGGCAAGGGGGTCCCGGACTCCCCGGTGCTCCCAGTTGGAGGGGAGTGGGAGCCCATAGCGATCGCCTCGCCAGGAGTGGCTTCAGAGGTTTTGGGGGGTCCGTGGGGGCGCCTTCAGCTCCGGGGGCCGAACCGTCATTAGGAGATAGGAGACTTCTCCTCAGACTTCGTTCTTATTATGCATCAGGCTTTCCGCTTGGGGCGCCTAGGCAAGCTGCTGGAAGCTATGGTGGGGCCATCAGGGCTTTCCTCGCCCAGAGTGGAGGGGGGAGTGGGGTCTTTCCACCACCAGCTAATAGGCCTCGGTGTTCCGGTGTAGTTTCCTCTGAGGTAGACTGGCTGGAGCCGGAGGAGCCGGAGCTGGACCCGGAGTCGGGTCTTGAGGAATTGGAAGACGGAGAAATTCCGGAACCTGAAGATCAGGCGAGAATTATTCGCGTATTTCGCAAAGAGGAACTGTTGCCGCTCATTACAGAGGCTCTCAGGACTCTCAACCTCTCCGCAGTGCTGCAGGTGGAGGAGGAGGGGTTGGAGGATCCCCTCATACAGGCGGTTAGGGAGTCTCAGATGGTGTTTCCGGTTCACCGGGTGATGGATAGGATGATCCAAACTGAATGGGATCAGCCGAAGGCGGGTTTCAAGGGCATCAAGACCATGAACAGGCTCTATCCTCTGGCAGATAAAGAGAAGGAGAAGTTTTGTGCGCCGCGGGTGGATGCGACAGTGTTGGCGGTCACGAAGAAGACGACGATTCCCGTGGAAGGTAGTGTGGCTTTGAAAGATGCACAGGACAGGAAAGTTGATGGGTTATTGAAGCAGGCGTTTGAAGCTAGTGCCCTGTCGCTGCAGGCTTCGATTTGTGGGGCCTGGATTGCGCACGCATGCCTGCGTTGGTCTCAGTGCTTACGACGAGTGGAGCAGCTGGACCAGCAGAGCGTGATGGAGGTGACCCGCCTTGAATCAGGGACGGCGTATTTGGCGGATGTACACTATGATCTGATCAGGGCATTAGCTAATAGCATGGTGTCGGTAGTGACCGCTAGGCGTTACATCTGACTGCGGTATTGGGCGGCCGATGGTTCCTCCAAGTCTTGGCTCAGTAAGCTTCCCTTCAAGGGCACATTATTATTTGGTGAAGATCTAGACAAGTTGGTTAAGGAGCTTGGGGATTCCAAAGGTGGTAGGCTTCCGGAGGATAAGCCTCGACAGGGGAAGGCTGTGCTGTCCCCCCGGAGCCAGTTTAGGGACTTCAAGAGGTTTCGAACGTCTCATTTTGGTGACTCTCCCCGGGGAAGGTTTGCTCCTCGAACTCAGGGGTTTCGTGGCTTTCGGGGGGCCGGCAGAGGTTTCTCTTCCATCGCCTCTTCCTCGGCTGGTCAAAAGACCCAATGAAGCGAGGCGGGCCCCGGCGGGAAGTCTCTCGATTGGGGGGCGGCTTCGGGAATTCCTTCCTGCCTGGGTCCAAATCACGTCCGATCAGTGGGTGCTGGAGATCATCCGTGAAGGTTATGCACTGGAGTTGGCGCGTCCGGTGCGTGACTCCTTTGTAATGTCTCCCGCCAAGGGGCATCAAAAGACAGCGGCGATCCATCAGACGTTAGACCGCCTCCTTCAGCTGGGGGCGGTGGTGCCCATTCCGGCGTCGGAATGCGGGGTAGGTCGGTACTCCATTTATTTCGTGGTGCCAAACAAAGACGGATCTCTTCGGCCCATTCTGGACCTCAAAAACGTAAACCGCTGTCTTCGGGTTCCCCACTTTCGAATGGAAACGCTAAGATCCATTATGGTGGCAGTTCAGCAAGGGGAGTTTTTGACATCTCTCGACCTCACGGAAGCTTACTTGCACATTCCAATACGGGAGGCCCATCAGCAGTTTCTTCGGTTCGCCTTTCCTTGGGGTCATTACCAATTCCAAGCGCTGCCCTTCAGCTTGGCGATGGCGCCGCGCACGTTCACCAAGATCATGGTGGTGGTGGCGGCGGCGGCGTTGTGAAAGGAGGGCATTTTAGTTCACCCTTACCTCGATGACTGGTTGATCCGAGCAAAGTCCAGGGAGGAGAGTCTGCGGGCAACAGACAGGGTGGTGCAGCTGCTTCAAAGCCTCGGCTGGATAGTCAACGAGGCAAAGAGTCACTTAGTGCCCACTCAGAGCCTCGAGTATTTAGGAGTTCGCTTCGACACTGCGAGAGGAGCAGTGTTTTTTCCGGATCGACGGGCGCTCCTGCTTCGCGGACTGGTGCGCACCTTCTTGAACACTCCGGCTCCGTCTGCCTGTTGGTACCTGCGGATATTGGGCACCATGGCGGCGACCCTGGAAGTTGTGCCGTGGTCCAGGTTCCATATGCAAGCCTTACAAAGGGCGCTGTTGCATCGCTGGTCTCCGCAGGCGCATGCGCTGAGCAGACGGCTTCCTTGTCCTCTACAGGTGAAACAGGATCTGCAGTGGTGGTTGGCTCCAGACTCCCTGAAAGCGGGCATGCCCCTGGAGCAGCCACTTTGGTTACCCCTGTTGACAGACGCCAGCCTCGCGGGGTGGGGAGCTCACTGCGAGGGGCTCTTTGAGCAGGGGGTATGGTCCGGGCAGGAAAGGGCTTGGTCCATCAATCAACTCGAGCTTTGGGCGGTGTTCCTGGTGCTCCAAGCGTTCGAGAGCACGGTGAGGGGCCGAGCAGTGCAAGTGCTGTCAGACAATTCGGCGATGGTGGCCTACATCAACCGGCAGGGGGGAACAGGCAGTGTGGCCATGGAGGAAGAGGCGGAGGTTCTGTTCTCCTGGATAGAGTTGCTGGCGGAGGCAAAGATGTCAGAGGTGGTGGAAGAGAGTCAAGAACAGAGGGAGCAGAGGTCTATTGGAGCAGCTTATGGTGAAGCCGTGGCAGTAGTACGAAGCAGGCCGGAGAGTACGTGAAGATAACTGGAGGGACAATGGGCAATGCTGGACTGATGCAGGACAGTGAATGTGGGACTGGTGATGGTGGAGGGTTCGACAGAGCTAGTTCCCATAAACGCTTGGGGGAGCTTGCACTTGTAATTGTAATTGTAAATGTAAAATGATGTGGGGGGACTCGGGGCACCTCCACAAAAATTAAAAAAAGAAAAGAAGGGAAAGGGTAAATGATCGTAGGATGGTTATTATGCAAATCCCTGTGGAAGAAGAGGGGGGGAAGTAAGGGAAACGGTAATTGGGAGTGGGGATAAAAGTAAAAATGGACTTGTGCCCCGGGTCTCCAGCTGCTGAAAGAGCATTACAGAGGTGTGTAAAAATACGGGGTGGGGGGAGGGGGAACAGAGATATGGGAAATGTTTAATAGGGAATGTACTGTGTTGGGTTTTTGGGTTTTGTGTTGAGGGGGTGAGGGACGCGGGAGGGGGTTGTTGGAAGCAGGAAGGGAAATAAGGGAGAAGTGTGGTAGGTAGGGGCAGGGGATAAAATAAGGGGTTAGGATGGAATGGGGGGACTGAGAGGAGGAGGGAGGGAGGGGGGGCGGTGTGCGCCAGGATCCGAGAAGATGATCACTACTCCAAGGAGGCCCTCGGGAGGGAGGGAGATGGGGCTTGGGGTGAGAGGGTAATTGGGGTAGAGAGAGGAGGGGGAAGGTTCGGGGGGGGGGAAGGGGGGAGATGGAGGGAGAGGGAGGAGATGGGGAGGGTACGTTGATAGGGCAGTTACAGTTGAAACTTTTAACAATAAATGCGAAAGGGTTACAAACATGGAGGAAGAGAAGATTAGTGGAGAGAGAAGGAGGACGTCTGGAGGCTGATGTGTGTGCAAGAAACGCACTTGAAAGTGGGGCAGGAGAGGTTGTTACAGACCCGTAGATACCCTTATGTGCTGCTGGGGGGTAAGCGAGCGGAGCACAAGAGAGGGGGAGTGGGCTTGATGCTAAGTAATAGGGCCAAGGATTGGGTGGTGGAGGAGCGCCGGGACAAAGGGGGGCGGTGGGTAGGAGTTAAGTTGGCGGTAGCCGGGGAGAAGATCTGGGTATTGAGCATCTATGGGCCTAATGATAAGCGGAAGGAGTTTTATGATAGGATGTTGGAGGATGTAGAAAGATTGGGGCCACAATTGAAAATACTGGGGGGAGATTTCAATTTGACAGTGAACCCCAGAGTAGATCATAGTGGAGGTGAAGGGGGGGGGGGAGCAGGAAGGAGAGGGAAAGCATGCTGCGTATGAAAGATAGGTTGGGGCTCATAGATGTGTGGAGGGTGAGGCACCCTGGGCAGAGAAGCTGTATGTTCTATTTGAATCCACATTAGACGTATAGTAGGTTGGATATGTTCTGGGTGAGTGGGCCATGGGTATCCAAGGTGAGCGAGGTGGAACAGGGATCTATAACATGGTCAGACCATGCGGCCGTAAGCCTAAGGGGGATGTTTACTAAAAACCGGAAATGTGCGCGCCGCAAAATAGCGCATGGAAACGCGGCACTGAAACGCTAATAAACGCGTTTAAACGCCCCACACACGTGCGTGTCACCCCCGCAAAGGTGCGTGGCACACTAATGGGCCCCGTACAAGTGCGGGCCCGCAAATGTCCGATAGAGGCGTGGAACGGCTAAAGGAGGGCGGAGGAAGGCTCCGGAGGGGCGGAGGGACGGGGTCAATGGGTGGAGAGTGGGAGGGGAGAGGCTCCACGCACAGTATCGGGCCCGAATTTGCATGTAAAAACTACCGCGAGGGAAACCCTCGCGGTAGAAAGCATTTAAAGGGAAGAGAAACCATTTCCGTCAGCAATGTACAGGAAAACCGGGGAAACCAGCAAAACGTGAGCAGTGTGATACATGTGCACAGCACAAAAGTGCAAATAAAAATAGAAAATGACCACAACAGAACTATTAAAAATAGTAATTCAGCTGGGGAACAGTTATAGTGATGGGCAAATACAGAAAACACACCCAGCAAAGCTCCAGAAAAAAGAAATGAATTTTGGAAGGGTTTACGGAGCGGAGACTCTTCCAAAAAACATTTCCTTTTGTGGAGCTTTCCTGGGAGTGTTTGCTATGGTTGCCCATTAATATCACTGTTGCCCAGCGTGGTGATATTTTGTCCCCCATTTCCCGTGGTCATTTCCGGGGTTTATGTGCACGTTTGTCACCAGACAGGGTGCATATGCCCACAGTAAATTTGCGTAGAGCAGGGTTTGTGACTCCATCCTGCCAGGCTTACTACCTACAGGGGCTGCACTGTCTATGTGGCCATAGTGTGGTGCAGCAGACAGAGTCAGCACCTCTAGGACCAGAGGGTCAGAGGTTCAAAGCCCAGCTGGGGCACTTGCCAGCCCAGTCCCTATATTTTACCCACCACTAAACACAGATAGCGCAGACACCCCTGTATTGCAGGGGACATAAGCATGGGGAAAACACCCATATTTTACCCAACAACGCACACACCACAAACAATGGGCATTACCCACAGCCAAGTACCCCAAATGCAGTCCTGTACTGCCACATTCCAATCAGGTCACCTGCCTTTTATGGGAGAAGCTCATGCCAGCTTGTTGGCGGACGAGTACATGTGGTGCAGGGGGCAGTGGCTGCTAGCGACAGAAGACAGAGGCCTAGCCATGTGCAGGCTGGCACAGTCCACAGCAACAGACAGGCCCTGCCGGATCCACAGTCATGGACTATCCAGGGAATTCAGCCAAGCTGTGGCTACACAGTGGTGCAGTGCACACAGACAGTGCATGCAAGAACAGAAGGTCACAGGTTCAAAGACCAGCTGGGGCTACCGGCAATCCTGCCCACATATTTTCCCCACAAATAAACAGTGACAGTAAGGACACACCTTTCGTGACGAGGACATATGCAACGGTAATATGTCTATCTTTTACCCCACTGAGCACAGACACCATGAACAGGGGCAGAACCTACAGCAGAATCCCCCAAATGCAGTCCTGGTGGGCCACACACCAGTCAGGTTCCATGCTGCCACTCATACAAATGCCTGTGCTGTATATCTATGCACGGCATGTAGATGTAGCTCATGCATATTCATGAGGGACAGCAGGAAGACCCGAACAGTGTGATGCAAAACTGGGCGTGAGTGGGGAAGCGCTGCCGTAAAGCAGCAGCCAACAGGGGCAGACACACCCACACCCACACCCACAGGCCCCATTGGCCAATGTCTCCTGTAGAGGCAGAACATTGGACCCTGCGTGCATCTCCCAATACCAGCACCTGCATACCTTAGCAATGTCACCCTACACCTGAGGTACACAGCTCTGAAACGTTTGCTAAGAGTACAGGCTGATAGATATCCCTACGTTACGCACATACTGCTAGTTGACCCCATCCGAACAATCTGTTTGGTGTCTGCGGTGCGTGCTCCAGGCCTGGCCTCTGATGGTGTTCACCACCCTGGGGAGTGACCCCCAGCAGTACTGCGTACCATATCCATGCCTGTGCCATGCCCAGGACCGGTGTGGTGGCCAAGACTAATCACCCCCTCAATAGTAGCACAATGCTGGCATAGGTGTGGGAGTGTGTGTCTGTCTATACAGTGTGTGTTGGCTGCAAACACCTTCCCCAACCCACACTGCCAGCACTACTGCCAGTATTGGCCTGCCAATGTGCATAATGAGCAGCAAGGTACCATGGGTATAGGTCAGACATGGTGGGCTGGCCAGGATGCATCTGCACAGGGCATAGGGCACTGGCTGTGACATTGTAGTGCCAGGCCACCACCTACACAGACAGGGTGACCTCTGTATGTGCTGCTGGGGGAGCACTCTCACCCTGAGTGTGCAGTGATGACAGCATGGCTAGGTACCCCCATAGTGCTGTATTGTGTTTCTCTCTTGTGATATATATGGGTTTCCTGTTGGGGGCCTCCTCACAGAACTCTCTGCTTGTGTGTGCTGCCACCCCAGTTTTGGGTGCATGCATTTCCATCAGGGCTAACCAGCAGACTGTTCACAGCTGGTATGTGTTTTGATGGAGTGCCTTGCAGGGTGTAGTGGCTGATGGCTTGCTGCAGGTGAATATCAGATAGTGCTGGGGTGCATCTTTGGATATCCAGGCCTAAAGTCTGTCTGATATTGTGTTATGGATGTGTGTGGAGCTGCTTGGACTGCCCTGTAGGGTGTCTGTTCCCCAGCAGGACTGGGGTTTGATGGTCCACTCTGCTGCCATGGGGTGGGGTGGGGTGGTGTGGTGTAACTTTGGCCGCCTGGGGGTCGTCCATGGGGGTTTCCACTAACTGAGACAGACAGAGATATCCAACATGTTTCTGCAGCACCTTCCTATCTCACAGATTAGTACTGTTTTGGAGCTCTGTCATGGCCTCATCCAGCCATGGCTGGTGTTGTGGACCTGGTCCTGGCCGCCACATCACACCCTCAGGGTGAGCACAGTACCCGCACAATGTGACGGTGTGTAGCTACTCTTTGCTGGTAGTCCACCCGCTCAGGACCCCCTACCAGGCCGAGGTGCTGTGTGGGTGCACATGGACAATTCCCCCTACCAGGCCGGGTAGCTGTTGGGGTGCATTCCCCATCTTGTGTGCATCTGTGGACAGCTGATTTGCATGTGCAGTGCATCATGGGTACGGGTGGCCTAACCCTATCCTGTCTACAACAGCAGACTGTCTGTGGGGTGACGTGCAGGCTCTCTGCAGCCAGCCAGGGGCTTGCTATCAGCTATAGAGCTGTAGCCCAATGGTTACATCACTCGCTGAACAGCCAGAGGTCATGGGTTCAAACCCACAGTGGGGCCCTTTGATAGGGCTGTCCACAGCTTTATTTTTATTTACTGTACATATGTCTATGCCGGCAAAACCACACACAGCTTACTATACCCATTAGGTGCCTCTGAGGGTGCTTTATAGGGCGCCCTATAGGCCACCTTATGGTTGCCATCCATATAGGGTGCACTATACATTATCCTGTGTCGCAACATACATGGTGCCCTATAGGGGACATTCTAGGGTGCCTTGGCGGACAGTGCACTGTAACATGTGCCTTACGGGCATCCGTATGTTAACACACTGTGAGAGCGGGTTTACTAGTGGTGGGAAATAAAATATAAATGGAAGGCCTCCTACAGCACTCCTCATCATGATACATACTGCCCCAGCCAGCCTTGTTCACTGGGCACTGTGAGGGGTTGAACCCCTGGCCCCTGCACCATTGGTCAGTGTCTTAACCATTGTGCTGTGGCTCTGTTCCTGTGTTTGTGCATCCGCGCGCAGCCTTGTAGCCATCAGCGCGCCATCTTGTGGCGCACTAAATTAACAGCGCGCCGCCTTATGCTGCACAACATGGAAATGCCCCTAAAATAATGCCTCAGCCAGCTGTCTTCAATGGGCACTGTGGGGAATTGAACCCATGATCCCTGCACGAGTGGTCAGTGTCTTAACCATTGTGCTATGGCTCCGTTCCTGTTATTTGCACATCAGCGCGCCACTTATCCCTCCCACTATTGGACTGCCCCCTCACACATCAGCGCACCGCCTTCTGCCCACTGGCTCGCCGCCTTCTGTTGCCCACATTTATCAGCGCACCGCCTTCTGCTGCCCAAACTTAACAATGCGCCGCCATCTGCCGCCCACACTAAACAGTGCGCCGCCTCATGCCGTAATAAAAATAACAGTGCGCCGCCTTCTGCTGCCCAAAATTAATATGCCTCCTAGCCACTTTTGCCCATAAATGTTGGTGCCTCAGCTGGTCTTTTTTGTTGAGTGCAATGGGGGTTTGAACCCCTGGCCCCTGCACCATTGGTCGGTGTCTTCACCGTTGTACTATGGCTCTGTTGTTTGGTTTTGCAGCAGCGCCCCACTTAGCCTTCCCACGCGCTAATGTGGGCCCCGCACATTAGCGCGACGCACACACGTACGGTCCAGTTTTTTGCTTTTTTCTGCCTGGCCCGCCCACTCCTTATATGGCACCAGCACACTAACGGGAACCCGCACAGCAACGGTGTTTAGTAAACATGCCCCTAAGTTTTAATCTCGGGTATAAGGATTTAGGGGTGAGATTTTGGAAGCTGAACGATTCATTGCTGCAGGACAAAGATACGGTTTCTAGGATTAGAAGGGTAGTGAGAGAGTACCTGCAGGATAATTTGAATGGGGAAGTTACGAATGGGTGTACATGGGATGGCCTTAAGGAAGTGGTGAGAGGGCACTTGATCGGAATAGCGGCGTATAAGAAGAAAGAACAGAGGAAGCAAGAGGTGCAGTTTTTGAAAGAGATAGCGGAATTGGAGGGAAGGCATCAGAGTGATAGGAATGGGGAGGTACTACAAAGAATGCAATTGTTGAGGGTGGAATTAGGAAAATTGAGGGTGAAAGAAATAGTGCATCAGCTAAATCTCCTTAAGCAGTCGCATTTTGAGGCAGGGAATAAAGCAGGAAGGGTGCTAGCAACTCGGCTCAGGGCTAGAATGCAGCAACAGAATATTGGATGTGTCAGGGATGGGAAGGGTAAATTACAGACCGGGAATAATGAGATTAGGGGGGCATTCCGGACCTTTTATGAGGATCTATATAGAAGTGAGGAGAGTGATGGGAAAGAGAAGAGCAAACGATATCTGCAGAGGGTGGAACTGCCGTAAGTAGACCCCGAGGAGGTGGAGGGCATTAACAGACCCATACAGGAGGTGGAGGTGGTGGAAGCAATTAGAGCCCTGAAAATGAGGAAAGCGCCAGGTGTGGATGGACTTATGGCAAAGTTTTTCAGGAACAAGTGAGCCCGATACTGGTGGTGGTCTTTAATGACTGTATAGAGGGGGGTATGCTGCCACATACAATGGGAGAAGCAGGAATATCGCTGATCCCAAAGCCGGGAAAGGATTTGACAAGTTGTGGGTCTTATAGGCCAATATCTTTAATTAATATAGATGCCAAGATTCTGGCAAGAATATTGGCGCAGAGACTACAGGGGGTATTGCCTACTCTGGTCAATAAAGATCAAACAGGGTTCGTGGAAGGGAGACAAGGGGGGGATAATATTCGGAAGGTTGAGAATTTGACATGGAAGGTGGGGTGGAGTGGCGAGAAAGCAGTGTTTTTAACGGTAGATGCAGAAAAAGCCTTCGATCGTGTAGAGTGGCCCTTTATGTTGCAGGTGTTAGAAAAGGTGGGAGTGGGAAGCCAGTTTATAATGTGGGTCAGGGCTCTTTACGCGAGCCGGACGGCTAGAGTACGGGTTAACGGGGGATACTCTGAGTCCTTTAGGTTTATGTTTATGTTTATTTAAAACTTTATATACCGCCCATCACAGAGTGTCAGAGCGGTTTACAATCATAAAAATCATAAAATGCTGCAGAAAAAGAAAGAGAACGCCAATTTAAAAGTTGCAAAGGAGGAGAAAAGAACAGAGATCAGAAAAGAGGAAAACTGAACAGCCCCGAAACACACAAAAAAAAAAAGATTAATTATGTTGTTCTTTGAGGGAGGAGAGAAGCAGGGGGAGAGGAGGGGAGAGGGAGATTGAATGCCATACAGAAAAGGTGTGCTTTTAATTGGGTTTTGAAGGATTTGAAAGAGGGATCTAATCGGAGGGCGGGGGGGGGGAGCAAGTTCCAGAGGCGAGGCCCGAGGAAATAAAAAGCGGAGGATCGTGTGGATTCTAGATGGGCCTGGGACGGGGAAGGGAGGAACATGCGGTTGGAGTGTATAGAGCGGAGAGAACGGTGAGGAATGTGAAGATGTATCTCATCTGCAAGGTATAGTGGAATGCCAGTGTGGATAGTTCTGTGCACAAAGATAAGAATTTTAAATTGTATGCGATATGAGACAGGAAGCCAATGGTGGTGGATGAGAAGGGGGGTAACATGATCAAAGCGGGATGCATGGGAGAGGATGCAAACAGCTGTATTCTGGATGCGTTGGATGCGGGAAAGTTGAGACTGAGGAAGACCAGCTAAGCAGACATTACAGTAATCCAGGCGCGAGAGAACTAGTGAGCAGAGTAGAGTAGCCATAGAGGAAGAAGAAAGAAAAGGACGGACAGCACGGAGTTGTTTTAATGCAAAGAACGTTGAACAACGGATGAAATATGACCTTTGAAAGTAAGGTCAGAATCAAGAGTAACACCTAAATACCTAAGGGAAGAGACTAAGGGGATAGGTGATGAAGAAAGTACCGGTACAAGAGGGGGAGGGGAGTGCCCAAAGGTGAACCAGATTGCTGCAGGTTTTTTTGAGGTTAAGGTGAAGGAAGTTGGAGGAAATCCAAGAGGCAACGGTGGAGAGACAATCATTCAGAGGGGTAATGTCTGGTGCAGAGGTTGGGTAGAGGTACGAGACAGGGATGCCCCTTGTCCCCGCTGCTTTTTGTGCTGGTTATGGAACCTCTGGCAGAGAGGATTAGGCGGCAAAACGACATTAAGGGGATACAAATGGGGGGGATTGAAGCAAAGATTGCGCTATTCGCGGATGATGTCATTCTGACGTTGACCGAACCCCTAACCACTTTGCCAGTGCTATTGAAAGAGATTGCGGAGTACAGTAGGGTATCGGGGTATAAAATTAATAGCACTAAGACGGAAATATTAGGGTTTAACTTATCGGAGGGGTTGGTGCAGAGGCTGAAAGATGGGTTTCCATTTAGGTGGGTTAAGGGTACGTACAGATATTTAGGTATTGAAATGGGGAATACGATAGACCGATGGAGGGAGTGGAACTATGAGAAGTTGATGGGTGATATGAGGAAGGATTTCAGGAAGTGGAAGGGGTTGCATTTGATGTGGCTTGGCAGAATAGCCAATGTGCAAATGAATATATTGCCTAGGATTCTGTTCCTGTTTAGCACTATACCCTGTCCTCTTTCAAGGAGATATATTAAGAGAATGCAGCAGCTGCTCATGGAGTTTGTATGGGAAGGAAAATGCCCGAGAATATCTAGGAAAATAATGTACATGAGAAGAGAGGAGGGAGGGTTGGGAATGCCAAATCTGGAAATGTACTATAGGGCAGCAGTGCTGAGAACAGTAGTTAGGTGGAAGGCCGGGGGGGAGAGCCCAGATTGGGTGCAAATGGAGGCAGGGGGGAGGGGGCTTAGGAGAGATGCGGAGAAGGGAGTATGGGATAGTCAATTTGGGAAAGGCAGTTGGGGGTACCTGGAGGGTCAAGCCAATCCATTTGTTAAGCTAACAAGAGAGTTGTGGAAGAAAGCACAAGTGAGGTTGTTGGGGGGGAAGAAATATTCGAGAAGAGTGTTCATCAGGGGGATGACAGAGTTTGTGCCGGGGATGGAGGGGAAGACCTATAGGGAATGGGAGCAAAAAGGGTTGTGGAGAATGGGGCAAGTACTCTCAGAAAAGGGAGATTTTATACCATTTGGGGTACTGAGAGAGAACATTGGTCTAGGGGATAGGGATTATTATGCCTATATACAGTTATATTACTTTGCAATGAAAAGAGAGGTGCAGAAGGATTGGAAATGGCCTATGACAACTTTCGAGCAGCTTATGGCAAAAGAGGGGCTGCCAAGGAAGTTGTTGTCTCGTCTGTATAAAATGTTAATGGAGGAAGAAGTACGGGAAGTGAGCGGGCACCAGAAGTGGGAAACAATAATGGGGGGAGAGTGGAATGCGGAAAGGTGGCGGAGGATAATCAGGAGAGAGAAAAAGCTGGCCCCGGGTACGGTGTATTTGGAGAATAGCATTAAGATTAGGCTATACATGTATTGGACCCCGGAGTGAATGAGATCTATGAGTAAGCACCAAACTGGGGAATGCTGGAAAGAGTGTGGAAAGCTGCATATGTTGTGGGGTTGTGAGAAAGTGTGAAGCTTTTGGGAGAGAATGGAAGGGATATATGAGGAAATTACAGCTATCAGGGTGAGGGTGACTAAAGAACAAATTATTTTTAATGAACCAATGGGAAATGGCATGTGGTCGGATAATTTTCTGGGATATTGTGTGGGAGCAGGGCGACTGGCATTGATGACTCATTGGCGCCGACCAGAAGTGCCCACAAGAGCAGAGGTGCTGGGTCGGCTAGATCAGCTTTGGCTTATGTGCGAAATAGACGCCCTGAAAAAGGAGAAAGTATCTAAATTTGAGAGGGGGTGGGGGTGGTTTGGGGCATGGCGCAGGAAAATGGGTAATGGAATTACCTAATGGGAGGGGAGAGGAGGGTGGATGTGAGAAGGGGAAGGGGAGTATCATTCTAGAACTTGTTATAGGGTCCTGAGAAGAGGATAGGTAAGATGGGGGAAGCTGGGGTTGGAGGGGAAGTGTATACACAATGTAAAGTTGTATGTTGTAGGTATGGGGTAAAATTGGGGGGTGGGAGGGCGAGAGAGGGGAGAAGAGCAAGAAGAGGAATATCTAATGTACAAAGTAAATGGGTTGGGGGAAGAATGCCAGCAGGTGGAGAAACTGCGAATGTTCAGTGGGGGATGTCTGTTGTGCAACCTGGAAAGGGTGGAGTGGGACATGATGTTTTGGAAATGTTTTGGAAATAATTGTAAGTTGAGACTGTTTGGTTGAAAAATAAAAGTATAAATTACAAAAAAAAAAAAAAAGTCTGATTGGTTTGGCATTTGGTTGTGGCCGTTGCAGGGTGGTGGGGGTGCCGCGTGTATGGCATCCCGTCCCCTGTGTGTGGTTTGTGGCACCCGCAGGGGTACCGTTGCTGATTCGGGGATCTGCCGTGGCAGCGCTACAGTTTCAACCAGCGTGGAGCAGCAGATGGAAGTTAAATTGGATCAGCAACCCCGGGGGTTAGCAGGGGGAGTTGAAGGAGAGGGCCTACTTCCCTCTTCCCCGGGGACCGGTAAGGAAGTTCCCGTCACTCCATCAGGAGCGGGGCCAGCATTGAGTTCGGGAATGCAACTGGGGGACTTTTGTCCGGATTTTGTTTTAATTATGCATCAGGCGTTCTGTTTGAGGTGGCAAGGGAAATTGCCGGAACCGTTACCTTTGTCTTGTGCGACGCTGCAGCCCGGAATAACGGAGGTGGACCGCATTGTCTCAAGACCCCTAAAAAGGCCACGGCCTCGTGAGTGTTCTTCCTTAGATGTAGAGTGGCAGGAGGCGGAGGATATGGAAACAGAACTCGAGGCAGGGCTGGAGGAGCTAGAGGAAGGAGAAATTCCTGAGCCTGAAGATCAGGTGAAAATTATTCGAGTGTTGTGATGAGGAAGCTTATCATAGTTCAGGGAGAAATAATACAAGAGATAAATTGGCTCTGAATAAGCAATCTGTGCTGGCTGGTAAAAGCACTAAAACAGAGTGTTTAAAAGACTACCAGACCCAGAATGCACTGGTTTACAGAAAGCCTCTAGGAGAGCTGGAATAGGGAAACGTGTGCCTAATCAGGGGAGCAATGATGTAATCCCTAATCACCCATCTCCTAGGGCAGGGCTTGATTCAGAACACCTGGACTGTGCTAGGGTGGAGTGTCCATCTAGGCACTTTAAAACTAGAAGAAATTCTTCACACAGAGACAGAAAGAGCAAAGAGAACAGCAAGAAGAGCGAGAGCAATGGTGGCAAAGACGGCAAGAGAAGGAGAGACGGAGCCTGAACAGAAGGAAGAACAGCAAGACATCCAGGAGGTCTAAGAAAGGAGCCCAAGGCAATACGTATGCTGGGAGAGATTCCTGGGGCAAGCATTCTTCATTGGACTGGAAGAAACCAGAGGCTTGGAGATATACAGCCAGGAACCCCCAGACAGCACCTGTAAAGGAGACGGCTGCATCTACAGAAAGAAGGAGCTCTAATACCTATTTAAGGAGGTATGGGAAAAGAGACCTAAAGTCCAGAGATTCTGACTGGAGAGCTGGGCACAGAAGCTTTGCTACCTACTGGCCAAAATACCCATTGAGGAAACCTAATGGCAACGTGATCTCAGGTATGAACTCTGATCTGTTCCCTAGCTTTGCACAAGGAAGACAGCATGGAAACAGTTTCTATCCTGGTAGAGATCAGTTAGAGAATTCCTCTGAGCCAGTGTATGAAAGTAATCCTATGATATTTCAAGAGCAAGGGGAAATATCAAATGAGAAAGTGGATTGCATGGATTGCTCTCTTTCTAGGCTGCTGTTCTAAAGTAATCCTCAGTTAAGTATCAAACACCAAAAGGAACTGTACTGTTTTTTAGCTTCCCAGAAAAGTTTCTTTGAGAGAAATCTTTGGGGAAAGTTGGAGCCACGTGGAGAGTGGACCAGCAATGGTTTGCAGCTGGTTAACCACCTGTGATTAGAGCAAGGCACAAGTGCACGTGGGACTTTGGAAAGAAAACGTCTTCACTGTGTGAAAGGAAGAAAGTTGTTTTTTTGATAAAGAGAACTTTCCTTTTGGGTTTATTTTTCATTCCAGCACTGCTAAGAAAGTTTATTAGCAGGGGCTAGAAGAAAGAACTTTTCTGTTCCATCAAGGTCTTTACTAAGTTGTTGCATAAGTAATTCAGTTGCCTTATTTGTTTTGTTTCCTGAATACAATTCCTGAAGAAATGATCCTGTTGATGTTACCAAGCATATCAGTGCGAGGGAATAACTCCCCATAAATAAAATCTGTTTTCTGCTTTACACTCGAGCAACTACAATTCTTTATTCTGGTTAAACGGCTGATTTTGTGTGATTGAACTACAACACCCACAATCCTTTGCAAGTCAAGTAAATTCCTGTCTTTGCCAAGATTGTGGAACTTTCACAACAAGCACCCCCGTTTACAGTGTTCCAGAAGGACGAGTTGACGGCTCTTATCATGGAATCCCTCCAGACACTTCATCTGGCCACGGAACAGCCAACTGAGGAGGAAAACAGGGAGGACCCCATTATTCAGGCGGTGAGACAGACGGAAGTGGTGTTTCCCGTCCACCGTGTATTAGACCGGATGATCCAGGAGGAGTGGGATCAGCCAGAAGCAGGGCTCAGAGAAGTCAGGACTATGAATAGACTTTATCCCCTGGCAGATAAGGATAAGGAGAGGTTCAGGTCTCCGCGAGTTGACGCAGCAGTATCAGCAGTGACGAAGAAAACCACTATCCCTGTGGAAGGTAGTGCGGCATTGAAGGATGTGCAGGACAGGAAAGTGGATGGCCTGTTAAAACAATCTTTTGAAGCAGACGCTCTGTCCTTTCAGGCCTCAATCTGTGGGGTGTGGATGGCCAGAGCATGTCTTCGATGGTCGCAGCATTTGCAGCAGTCGGCGCATTTGGAGCAGGAAAGTATAAGAGAACTGGACCGCATTGAGTCGGGGTCGGCGTATTTGACAGATGTGCATTACGACTTGATCAGAGCGCTAGCCAATAGCATGGTCTTGCTGGTTACCGCTCGCAGGTCCTTAAGGTTGAGGAATTGGGTTGCAGATGGCTTGTCTAAATCGCGCCTTAGTAAGCTTCCCTTTAAAGGGAAGCTGCTGTTTGGAGAAGATCTTGACAAGTTGGTTAAGGATTTAGGGGAGTCTAAAGGCGGGCGGCTCCCGGAGGACAGGCCCAAGCAAGGGAAGTCCACCCAGGCCTTTCGGGGTCAGTTTCGGGACTTCAGGAGATTCTGCACTTCTCGCTTGGGTGGTTCTCAGAGAGGAAGGTCAGGGCCCAGGGCTTTTGAGGGTTTTGTGGGGCAAGCAGAGGTTTCGCAGCAGCAACCTCTGCAGCTTTTCGAAAACCGCAATGAAATGAGGTGGGGTCCAGCAGGAAGCCAACCGATAGGCGGGCGACTTCGAGAATTTTCTCCTGCTTGGACCCAAATAACAACCGACCAGTGGGTGTTAGAAATAATTTGCGAGGGTTATGCGCTGGAATTGGCAAGGCCCATTCAGGAGTTGGTGGTAATGTCTCCCTGCAGGGGTCCTCAGAAAACCCTGGCAGTCCACGATACCCTAAATCGACTGTTACAAATTGGAGTGGTCGCACCGGTCCCGATAGAAGATTATGGTACGGGTCGATACTCCATTTATTTCATAGTACCAAAGAAGGACGGGTCCCTGCGGCCCATTTTGGACTTGAAAGGAGTGAATTGGTGTCTTCGGGTACCGCATTTCAGAATGGAGACGTTGAGGTCGGTCATTGTGGCGGTGCGCCAAGGGGAATACTTGACCTCTCTCGATCTTACCAAGGCTTATCTTCATATTCCGATCAGGGCCTCTCATCAAACGTTTCTCTGTTTCGCTGTCCCGCAGGGACATTATCAGTTCCAAGCAGTGCCGTTTGGCCTAGCGATGGCGCTGCGGATGTTCACCAAGATCATGCTGTGGTAGCGGCTGTGTTGTGCAAGGAGGGAATTCTGGTTCATCCTTATCTCGATGATTGGTTGATTCGAGCAAAGTCCGAGGCCGAGAGCGTGCAGGTGACAAACAAAGTAGTGACGTTTTTGCAGAGTTTAGGCTGGGTGGTCAATTCGGCGAAAAGTCATTTGATGCCACCCCAGGATCTCGAATATTTGGGGGTTCACTTCGACACTTGGAGCGGAGTGGTGTTCTATTGCATCGGAGAATCCAACTTTTAAGTCAATTGATCCACAGGTTCAGAGCGATGCCGGCTCCGACAGCGTGGAATTACCTGCATGTGCTGGGAACGATGGCAGCAACCCTGGAAGCGGTTCCATGGGCCAGATTTCATATGCGTCCCTTACAGCGGGCTCTGCTTTGCCATTGGTCGCATCAGTCCGACTCGTTAAACAAACGCCTTCCTTGTCCTCTCAAGGTCTGGCAGTTGTTGCCGTGGTGGCTTCTTCCAGGATCCTTGACAGCGGGAATGCCTCTGGAGCAGCCGGAGTGACTCCCATTGTTGATGGACGCGAGTCTCGCGGGATGGGGGAGCTCATTGCGTGGACCTTTTTGCACAAGGCATGTGGACCATTCCAGAGAGCAGTTGGTCAATCAATCGGCTGGAGCTGAGAGCTGTTTACTTGGCCCTAAAAGTATTCGAGGCGACAGGGTCAGGTCGAGCAGTGCGAGTCCTGTCAGACAATTCCACGACAGTAGCTTACATCAATTGACAGGGCGGAACAGGAAGCACGGCCATGGAAGAAGACGCGGAGACGCTGTTCTCTTGGGTGGAGCCTCAGCTTTCCACGATCTCGGCAGTGCACATTGAGGGGAAAGACAATGTGATGCCAGATTTCCTCAGCAGGGTTCAAGTAGATACCGGAGAGTAGGAATTGCATCCGGACGTGTTTGCGCAAATAACCCACAGGTGGGGACAGCCAATCATAGATCTAATAGCGACCTTTCAGTCGGCGAAGGCGAATCGCTTCTACAGCAGACGGAGAGAAACAATGTCGGAAGGGATCGACGCACTGATGCAGCGTTGGCCGTTGAAAGGTCTGCTATATGTTTTTCTTCTGTGGGCGCTCATAGGTCGAGTGGTTCAGCATATCGAGGCTCATTGGGGAAGAGTGTTGCTGGTGGCTCCGGACTGGCCCAGGCAGCCGTGGTATGCCAATTTCATTTGGTTGTTAGACGGGGATCCGTGGAAATTACCGGTGTTGAGGGACCTGTTGAGGCAGGGTCCTCTTTTCATGCCGCAAGTGGATCGGTTCTCGCTTACGGTTTGGCCATTGAAAGGGCGAGATTGAAGAAGAAAGGTTATTCCGAAGCAGTTATAGCAATGTTACTTCGAGCTAGAAAGAAGTCTATGTCCATGGCGTAAGTTCGTATTTGGTGTATTTTTGAGGACTGGTGCTTGCATTGGCAAGTTCGGGCGGCTACTGTGTCCGTTGCCGTGGTCTTAAACTTTCTGCAAGACAGATTTGATAAGGGTCTGGCAGCCAGTTCCTTGAGAGTACAGTTAGCGGTGATTTCTTGTTATAGAGGCAAAGTGCAGGGTTTAGTGCTGGGGGCGCATGCAGATGTGCTGCATTTTCTTAAAGCAGTGACCAGGATGCAGCCTTCTCATAGAGTCATCATTCCGCCGTGGGATCTCAATTTGGTCTTGGGGGCATTGGCTAAGGAACCTTTTGAGCCTTTACTTAAGGTGTCGGTTAAGAATCTGACTTTGAAAACGGTGTTTTTGGTAGCCATATGCTTGGCGAGACGAATTTTGGAACTACAGGCGTTGTCCTGCAGAGAGCCGTTCTTGTCCTTTTCCAGGGAGAAGATGGTTTTTTGGCTGGTTTCGTCATTTTTGCCGAAGGTGATTTCTCTGTTTCATCTGAGTCAGACAGTGTCGATGCCCGTTTTGGGGTCGTTGGATGGGAGCGCCTCAGACCGGGAGTTGCGCCGGTTGGACATCAAATGGGTGTTACGGCGGTATTTGAAAGTCACAGAGACGTTTCGCAAGTCAGATCGTCTATTTGTATTGTTCGAAGGTCCCTGCAAAGGGGAAGCGGCGGCGAAGGCGTCCATTTCTAGATAGATTCGAGAGGCGATTGCGTCAGCATATATTCTGCAGGGCCGAGCAGTTCCGACAGAGTTGAGAGCTCATTCTACAAGAGCGCGGGCGACGTCCTGGGCCGAGCATTGTTTGGTACCACCAGGAGAAATTTGTAAAGCGGCCACCTGATCCTCTCTTCATACTTTCAGTAGGCATTACCGCCTGGATGTTCTGGCAGCAAACGATGCTCATTTTGGGTCGGCGGTGTTACAGGCCGGCTGGAAAGGACCCTCCCAATGACTACTGCTCTGTTACATCCCAGAGGTGGAGGACTAAACTGGAGGGACGATAAGGAAATAGAAATTACACTTACCTGGTAATTGTGGTTCCTTGAGGAACTCCAGTTTAGTCCTCATTCCCGCCCGAGGGGGTGTCATTGCAGTGGATATTCAGTGGGGAGAACAGTAAAGACTACCGGTAGGTATGGTTTTAATGGCATTTTCATCACTTTGATTCTGTCTATTTCTTTTTTTCTCTGTCCAATCTGTGGTTCTGATTAAGGCAGAAGGAAAAGGTACAAGGAAAGTCTCTTTCTTTTGGGAGGGTAATTCTGTTAGCATAGTTAGTATATGGTTGATTTCTTTATAAAAAGAAAAAAAAGACAGTAGAAAACTGGTTTATAATAATAGCTACTTATTGTTGCTCCTTTAAGTGTGCTTTGTCAATAGTTCACTGGGGCTGATGGGAGAGACCAGCAGACTACATCCAGTGATTCCACGATTTTGACATGTCCAGTCTCCAAGCTGCAGGAGGAGGTACACAACCCAGAGGTGGAGGACTAAACTGGAGTTCCTCAAGGAACCACAATTACCAGGTAAGTGTAATTTCTGTTTTTCCCTGGGCAGTTTGACAGCGGTGAATGGCTTCATGGCTCTCTCTCCCTATGCAGCTTTGGGGCTCTTTCTCTCTTGACGGCCCAGCCTGGTCTTTGGGTGGGGGTGGGAGTGCCGGGGAGAGGGGAGTTGCGGGACAGTAAATTGGAGCTGCTGGCATGTTTTCAGTGTGTAGGCAGTCCTGGACTTTTGGCGGTGGGGTTTTGCCAGTTTTGTCTGCGGCAGGAAAGAGCAATGCACAGGGTAATTAAAGTTAAGAGTGGTAAGATGGGCAGCGAGCAGCATTCTGAAGAGACAGCATTATCAGGGGGCTCTGAGCTTTTGTTGGGAACGGTGGCCATTTCAGAGCAGGCTGCACAGGAGAGCAAGGCCAAATGCGGGAAATACAGGCACAAGGCTAAGCATAAGACAGAGGTGGCTTTGGACAAATCGGAACCAAAATCAGCTGTGGTCCCTAGCAATGACTCATTGGAGGTGATCTTTTCAGCAGATTTTATACTCTCTCTGCATAAAGCCTACTGTCTGAAAAAGCAGCAGGCAGCAAAATTGGCAGGCTCATCTCAGGGGCACTCAGTCTTAGCAAGGGAATCCATGCCAGCCAATGACACAGCTGATGGGGTACTCTCGGGGAAAAGGTGTCTCAGTGAGCCGGAACCTTGGTTGTGTCAAGACTCACCACGCTCGAAAGACTCAAGAGGAGCCGGGGGATGGCCCCTCAAACCTCTGGAGTAACTGACTGGACAAGAGCTGGAAGATGGGGAGATTCCCGCTGGGGAGGATGCTAATGTGTTTAGAGTTTTCTGGAGAGAAGAGCTGGCGGTTCTTATTAATCACTCTCTGGCAGCCTTGAACATGATGCCTTCTCCGACGCTGGCGGAAGAACTCCTAGAGGTCCCCTTACTGCAGGGATTTAGGGGGGCACAGGCTCGTTTCCCGGTACACTGGATAATCTGCAAAATGTTCGATTCAGAATGGGAATATCCGGAAGCAACCTCAAGAGGTAGTCGGTCAATGGCATGGCTCTATCCTATTCCACAGGAGGATTGGGACCTCTTGAAGATGCTGAAGGTGAATGCCTTGCTTTCAGTGGTAACCAAAAAGACCACTATTCCGGTTGAAGGGGGGCAGCGCTCAGGAACCTTCAGGACGGGAAGTTGGAAACTTTATTAAAGTAGGCTTTTGACAATACAGCTATGACCTTGCAGGCCTCCATCTGTGGACCTATGTGTCCCGGGCATCCATCAGATGGATCCAAGGGTTCATCAGTCTAGAGGGTCAAGAGCCAATGGAAGGTTTGAGGCTGGAATCGGCGGCAGCGTATCTGGCAGATGCCTTTTATGACCTCGTCCGGCTGTCCTCTAACACGATGGCTTCTATTATAGCAGGCCACAGATTCCTATGGCTACGTAACTGGTCAGTGGACGTCTCATCTAAGGCCCGGCATAGCAAGTTGCCCTACAAGGGCAGGTTGTTTATTTATTTATTTAATGGTATTTCTATCCCGCCTTATCCTTTAATCAAGGCGGTGTACACAGCAAACAATTAGCGTCATTGAGGTTAGTGTTGGTAAGTTTATGTACATTGAGGTGTGTGGATGTAAGTGTGCTGATTAGCGTGAGCTATTTACAACATGTAGTTTTTACAGTCATATACATATATGTGTATATGTGCATAGTATATACAATGGTTTGTACGGTTATATACATATCCATATATACGTGCGCTATTTACAACATAAGATTTTGCAGCTATATACATTGGATTTGCTGTCTCTGCAGCGTACTGTGGCTGATCGTGAGACCAAGTCTGATTTTCCATTATGGGCTTGGTCCGAGTCTGTAGAGATTGGCTATCTGCTTGGGCCATAGTGTTCAGTGAAGAGCAATGTCTTTAGGTGTTTTCGGAAGTCCTTCGGGTCTTCAGTTGATCGTAGCTCGTCTGGGAGTGTGTTCCATATTGCTGGAGCCGCCATTGATAGGGCTCTTTGTGTTGTTGTTGTTTGGTGATGCACTTGAGAAGATTGTTAAGGACGTAGGAGACTCCAAAGGGGGTCACCTGCCAGAGGCAAGCCTAAGGTGCTGAAGGGAGTAGCACCCCAGCAAGGACAGTATAGGGATTTTCTGAGGCATCGAGTGACACTGTTCTCACCGTATCAGAGAGGCCGGTATGCTTTATGGGGACAGCCCTTTCGGGGGTTCAGAGAGGCGAGCCAGGGGTTACTATTCAGCCCTGGGTTACTATTCAGCCCCGTCAGGCCCAAGTAAAAAGCCCCAGTGAAGCCAGGGGGGCCCAGGTGGAGGTAATTGGGGGATGGTTACATCAGATTTACCCTGCCTGGGCTCACATCACCTTCGACCAATGGGTGTAGGAAATAATTCAGGAGGGGTATGCGCTGGAGTTTGCGCGCCTCCTTTCAGAGGCCTCTGTCTGTTCGCCATGTGGAGGTCAAGAGAAGTCACAGGCAGTCCAGGATATATTAAAGTGTTTAATCCGATTGGGGGCGGTAGCCCCGGTGCTGGCACAGGACTGCAGCAGGGGTCGGTATTCCATATATTTCATGGTTCCCAAGAAATAGGGGTCTTTTTGGCCCATCCTGGACCTCAAACACGTAAACCAGGCTCTACAAGTACCAAATTTACAAATGGAAACCCTATGGTCAGTCAGCCTTGCAGTAAGGTAAGGAGAGTTTTTGATGGCTCTGGACCTCATGGAAGCGTATGTCCACATTCCAATCAAGCCAGAACATTTTATTTATTTATTGTATTTATTTAACGTTTTGTATATACCGTCTTTCTACAATTCAAGACGGTTTACATGGAACTCCAAATTAACAGTGTGGGTACATCAGTTTTACAGGAAAAGGGGGTGACGGATGTGGAAGGTCAAGATCTGCATGCCACCTCCTGCAAAAGCAGAACAACATCAGAAACAGCCACACTTTTAAACCACACATCAAAAACAAGTGGGAAGACGTGGGCAGAACAAAATCAATGCAAAATACACACAAGCCAGGTAAATGCTGGAAAGCAATGAGCACAAATGCTCGAAGCTTAGCCAACAAAATTCCGGACCTGGAAACCCTAATGGTGGAAATGGATTTGGACATTGTGGCCATTACAGAAACATGGTTTAATGAATCACATGATTGGGATATAGCCATAGCTGGCTATAAACTATTCAGAAGAGACAGAGAAAATGGAAAAGGAGGAGGAGTAGCCTTGTATGTCAAAAGCAACTAAAATGCAGGGGACATGGGGAAAAGAAGAAGCGCTCTGGACTGCGTTGGAAAGAGCAGATGGCACTGTCATCCATATTGCTGTAGTCTACAGACCTCCGACTCAAATTGAAGAGAGATAACGAATTGATTATAGATATTGCCAAGATAGCAAAAAGGGGGTTCGCGATCATATTGGGTGTCTTTAATCTACCCGATGTGGATTGGATTACTCCTGCAAATCTGGAAAGAAGCAAAAAAATTGTGGATGCTCTCCAAGATGCGTTACTTAGAGAAATGGTGATGGAACCAACCAGGGAAAGCTCAACGCTGGATTTAGTGCTCACCAACGGTGATAGCATGTCGAATGTCTGCGTGAGTGCCCCCGTGAGCAACAGCGATCATCACACAGTGTGGTTTGAGATAAAAGCCATAGTACAGGCCAATCATAGCAAGCTCAAAGTCCTAAACTTCAAAAACACTGACTTCAATAAAATGGCGAAGTACTTAAAGGAGGAGATGACGGGGTGGAAGGAGATAAGGGAATTGGAATTGTAATGGGCTAAACTAAAGGTGGCAATAAAAGGGGCAACAGATAAATATGTAAGAAAAGTAAATAAAAACAAGAGGAGAAGGAAACCTATTTGGTTTTCCAAAGAAGTGGCTGCTCAAATAAAGGCAAAAAACACAGCTTTCACAAAATTCAAAAGCTTGCAAACAGAAGAACACAGAAATGAATAAAGGATGAAACTCAAAGAGTCTAAAAGAGAAATAAGGATAGCAAAATCAAAGGCAGAGGAAAAGATGGCTAAAGATGTTAAGGGTGGCAACAAAACTTTCTTCAGGTATATTCGGGAAAGGAAGAAGATCAGAGTTGGAATTTGTCACCCGGTTGCCGGTGACACAAAGATTATACGCCACTAGGTAGCGCTGTTAAAGAACAAAGAGTCCAAGTGTAGGGTAATAAAGGCTTTTATTCCCCGTTTAAAGCAAGGTTCAACTAAGAGATATTTTAGATAACAGAAACAGTCCTTTGTTTCAAAAGGTACCAATATTCACTGGCTAGTTAACTGTTACTTCACAGTTTAAAGCAGGTTTTCTTCAAAGTAATATTCAGTATAATAAACATCAACTTATACTTCATTTATTCTTCTGTGGAGCATACACACTTTGGAGCATAAGCAGTGCACCAATCACATTCCATTTCCTCAGGCAAAGGTGAGGGAATAGTGCTGGGAGAATCCACTTCCATCAAATCCTCTCCCCTATACTGATTCAAAAGGCTTTCACTGTCCCTGTCTATTTCAGCATGGTAATCTCCAGCTTGAGAGTTGGGCTTCACATAACCAGGGACTCTTAAGGCTGGCGGTAGTTTAGTGAACCAGTCTGCACTCTTGTTTCCCTTAGGAGGAATCCTTCTTTTAGCATAGCTTTTAGCAGTAGAATCATTACAGTTAATGTTCAATGCCTCATACCTGGGCTCACTGAGTAAAAACTTCCGTTGCTTATAAAAATGCTTTTCCCTCTGAATAGGTAAAACTGGGCAATGATCCTCTAGAGATAAGCTTCTGTCAGAACCTCCCTCTCTGGTTCTTAGCTTTCTTCTCTCTATGTTACAAACAGGCAGAGTATAGGAACTAGGCGTGGCAGAGCCTCTCACCTTGGAGCAACTTCCACCAAACTCCCCTTGCACAACAGGTCCAGTTTGGGCTTTCTGGCTTCCCACCTTGTGAGGTCTGTTTCTCCTCCAGCTTCCAGCTTGGCTTCTTCCACAGCAATCAGGCTTATGTCCTTGATAGCCTCCAGGCTTCTCTGCTGTTTCTCCTTCTAGTCCAGCTCCAGTTCCTTCTTCCTCTTTATTTATTTATTTATTTATTTATTTATTTTATAACTTTTATATACCGCGCTATTTGTTATCAGTGCGGTTTACATACAACAAGGGTGCACAGTCAGAAGTCTGTTCTGTGCTTACATTGTAACAGGAGTTTAAACTTGGAACATACAGCAGGAGCTCCTCCTTCCTCAGCTCCTGCTGCTTCACATGCTCATTCCACTGCCTCCTCTGCTTATGCCACTGCTGCTTATGCCACTCCTCTCCAGAAGCATTCTGCTCTGGCTTATAAAGTGAACCGTTACTGCTGACTTCCTGGTTCCCTTTCAGCTGCAGGTCATCAGTGAGCTTAGGTTCATTAAGACCAATATGTCTGTTCCTGCTCCCTCTAGCTGTGCCTGGAGGTAACTGCACATCTAGTTCTTCTAAAACAGGATTTCTTTTCTTAAAACCAACTTTATTAATGCCCGCATCATGACAAATTGCAGGACCCAGAAGTGCTGGGAAAGGACTCGTGGAAAGTGACATTGAAAAAGCGAAATTGCTAAACAAATACTTCTGTTCTGTTTTTACTAAAGAAAATCCTGGAGATGGACCAGCTGTGACTCCCAAATATAAAAATGGGAATGAAGTAGATACCACACCATTCACAGAAGATGAGGTGTTAGAACAACTTGCTAAACTGAAAGTGGACAAAGCCATGGGACCGGATGGGATACATCCCAGGATACTGAAAGAGCTCAGAGAGGTTCTTGCAGGACCGTTAAAGGATGTCTTCAACAGATCCTTGGAAACAGGAGAGGTTCCTCAGGACTGGAGAATGGCTGATGTCGTACCTCTACACAAAAGTGGTGACAGGGAAGAAGTGTCAAACTACAGGCCCGTGAGCCTTACTTCGGTAGCGGGAAAAGTAATAGAGGTGCTCCTGAAAGAGCGAATAGTAAACTTTCTCAAAACCAACAGGTTGCAGGATCCGAGGCAACATGGTTTTACCGAAGGACGGTCTTGCCAAACAAATCTGATTGAGTTCTTTGACTGGGTGACCAAGGAACTAGATCAGGGGCATACAATGGATGTCATCTACCTGGATTTCAGCAAAGCCTTTGATACTGTTCCTCATAGGAGGCTTGTCAATAAACTCAGTAGCTTGGGGATGGGTCCCAAGATAGTAAACTGGATTAGAAATTGGTTGACTGACAGACAACAGAAGGTGATGGTACATGGAGCTCACTTGGATGAAAGGAAGGTGATTAGCGGGGTGTCCCAGGGTTCGGTCCTGGGCCCGGCACTGTTCAATGTATTTGTGAGTGATATTGCTGAAGGACTGAATGGAAACATCTGTCTTTTTGCAGATGACATAAAAATTTGCAACAGAATGGACTCCCGAGGGAGTGGTTAACATGAGGAAAGATCTACGAAAGCTGGAAGAATGGTCTAATGCTTGGCAACTACGATTTAATGCGAAAAAGTGCAGTGTCATGCACTTGGGTAGCAGAAATCCAAGGGAAATGTATGCGATAGATGGTGAGAGGTCGGTGTGCATGGTTCAGTAGAAAGACCTTGGTGTGATCATCTCTGATGATCTCAAGGTGGCAAAACAGTGCGACAAGGCGGTGGCAAAAGCCAGGAGGATGTTGGGCTGCAAACAAAGAGGGATTACCAGCAGAAAGGAAGAGGTACTTATGCCACTGTACAAGTCACTGGTGAGGTCTCACTTGGAATACTGTGTTCAGTTTTGGAGACCATATCTTGCAAAAGATGTAAAAAGACTGTAAACTGTTGAGAGGAAGGCGACCAAAATGATTTGGAGCCTGCGTCAGAAGCCTTATGAGAAGAGACTTGAAGACCTAAATATGTACACTTTGGAGGCGAGGAGGGACGGGAGATATGATTCAGACCTTTAAATACTTAAAGAGAAATGATGAACAAACAAACCTCTTCCAAAGACAGGGAAGCTGTAAAACTAGAGGGCATAATATGAAGCTGCAAGGTGGTAAATTGAAAGGCAATGTCAGGAAATATTTTTTTCACTGAAAGGTTGGTGGATGCTTGGCATGCCCTCCCGATGGATATGGTGGGGGCAAACACGGTGACGGAATTCAAAACGGCATGGGACAAACACAGTGGATCCCTTTACAGCAACAGGATAAAAACAAAATAAACGGTACCATCTAACTTCTGAACCATCTAACGTCTCAACAAACAGGGGTGTCCTATATGGAGTGGTGGGTTCACCCCTAAACAAAGACATGGGGAGGGGTGGCCTGCACAGAGCGACAGGTGCACCTACTCTTGCCATCTTGCTGGGCAGATGGACCATGCTGGTCTTTATCTGCCGTCATTTACTATGTTACATAGAACAAGAACTTAGAGGACACAAGTTAACAAGTTAAGGAGTAGCCTAGTGGTTGGGGCACGGTACTTCAGGCCGGAAGGTCGGGGGTTCAAATCCCACTAGAGGACAGCAACCTTGGGCCGGAAGGACTGGGGTTTCTAGTCCCACAGATGCTCCTTGTGGTCTTGGGCAAGCCACTTAACCCTCCATTGCCCATGTTCCCTGTAAGTATTAGTGTATGTGTCTCATATCCCCGCGTGTTAAATGTATCCCCCAATTGTGTTGTGACCGCTTTGATTGAAGGATAAGGCGGTATACAAAACTGTCTAAATAAAATAAATAAATAAATAAACAGTTATTTATACAATGGTTTCTCTGCTTTGTGGTGCCTATGGGCTATTTCCAGTTCACTGCGCTGCCGTTTGGCCTTGCTACAGCTCCTCGGACATTCACAAAAGTCAGGGTGGTGGTTATGGTGGCGTTGCGAAAAGAGGGCATATTGGTTCATCTGTATTTGGACGATTGGCTCATCCGAGCAAAGTCGGAAACCGAATCATTAGCGGCCACGAACCAAGTGGTAGACTTTCTGCAGAGTCTGGGATGGATGGTCAATCGGGCCAAGAGCCAGTTGTGACCCTCCCATCAGTTGGTCTACCTTGAAGCTCAGTTTGACACCAAGGCAGCAAATGTTTCCTTACCAGTGGTATGCGTGCAGAAGTTGCAGGGGCAGAAACAGCGGTTTCTGAAGAGGTCGCAGCCAGCAGCCTGATTCTATCTGGAGATCCTCAGTTCTATGCAGTCGGCACTGGACTTAGTGCCTGGGCATGAGCTCACATGCGGCCTCTGCAGAACACACTACTGTTGCGCTGGTCGCTGTTTGTCACACAATGGCGCATCGGCTACTGTGCTCAGAGGAGGTTCAGTCAAGCCTCAACTAGTTTCAATCATTTATCTTCATGCTACTCAATACATGTTCTAACCCTTTCGCTATTAGGATAATGAGTTTAAATTAATTATGGACAAAAGGTCTCAGACTTATCAAGGTGCCAACTTTCAGACTTATAGCATGTCTAGTGGCTGTGCGTCATTTCACATCAATGACCTTTTGTCCTTATACCATCAGTTTTTTTTCCAAAAATCTCTTTTCTTTATCCAAATACTTTTTTATTTTTTCCTGTTTTTCAGAACATAGAACAGTGCTTAGGGGAAAGCACTGAAAAGCTAAGCACCGTTTTATGTTCTGAAAAACAGAAAAAAAGAAAAAAGTATTTGGATAAAGAAAAGAGGGGCTCCTGTACATATTCCCACCGTGGGCAATAATTGAGCAGTTGTTACAGAGAATAGAGGGGCACAGAGGTCTGGTGATCTTCATAGCGCTAGATTGGCCCCATAGGCCATGGTATGTGTATCTCACACGTCTGTTGATCGCCCCTCCAGTTCGGTTGCCAGACAGGATCAATCTACTATATCGGAGACCAGTTCTAATGCCCCAGGTGGAACGATTTTTGCTTACAGCCTGGCTCTTGAGTGGGCAAGGTTATGATGGTGGGGTTATTCCCCCATGGTCATAGCTACATTATTGCAAACTCGGAAGAGGTCCACCATGTTGGCTTATGTTTGAGTGTGGCAGATTATCGAAAACCGGTGTGGGTCTCAAGGCATTCGGCCCTTGGTCTTTTCGTTGCCAGCTATCCTTTTCTTGCAGGATGGGATGGATAAAGGGCTGGCGCTTAACTCATTAAAGGTGCAGGTGGGGGCTCTTTTGTGTTATCAGGGCCGCATACAGGGCTGGCCCTTGGCTTTGCACCCCGATGTCGTGAGGTTCTTCAGGGCGGTCAAGGAAGTGTGTCCGTCTAGGCTTCTGTTGATACCTCCTTGGGATCTGAATTTGGTATTGGGGGCCTTAATGGAGGTGCCCTTCGAGCCGCTGGTCATTGCAGACCTCACCTTGAAGATGGTTTTCCTGGTAGTAATCTGTTCCACACGTCGCATCTTGGAGCTTCAGGTACTTTCTTGTTGGGAGCCTTTTTTGATTCTCTCTAAAGAAAAGGTGGTGTTGCGCCTGGTACCATCCTTTCTGCCAAAGGTGGTTTCAGGTTTTCACCTGAATCAGGTGGTTTACTTGCCAGTGTTTTCCGCACGGGGAGATTCGGAGGAAGACCGGCTGCTACATTTGTTGGACTTGTGCAGAGTACTAAGGTGCTATCTGAAAGAAACAGCATTGCTGTGAAGATTGGATCATCTTTTTGTGCTTTTTGGTGGTCCTCGTAAAGGGTAGGCGGCCTCCAAAGCCTCTCTGGCTTGTTGGCTGAAACAGGCCATAGCAGTAGCCTACATAGCATGCGGCAAGCTGCGGTATCAAGGGCTTAAGGCGCACTCAACACGGGCTCAGGCTACATCCTGGGCAGAATGCTCCCTGGTGCCACCAGCAGAGATTTGCAGGGCGGCAATATGGTTCACTTTCCATACTTTCACAGGGCATTATCGGTTGGATGTTCAGGCGGCTGGAGATTATTTATTTATTTATTTATTATTTATTTCATGTTTTTTCTGTACCGCGCTATTTGTCATCAGTGCGGTTCACAAGTAACAAAATCGCTCTATGTAGGAGGTCTACAATGAGCTTACAATAAACGGGGCATTTAACAGGGATAACATGTGAACTATATACAATCGTCGGTCAAGATCGTAATTGCAGCCGGCATTATTTACAGGTTAAGCAACAACCTGATTGTATACAATCTAGGTGCGAGTCACGTAGTGGGGACAATGCATCAATATATAGGTTATTGTCAGATATCAGGGTTATGTAACATATGACTAGATACATTCTAATTGTATGTCACAAAGTAAGAGCATATCATCGTTTAATAGGTTTGTGTTATATATTGCAGGGATGGCTACGGAGTAGGGTTAGGCTAGTTGATCTGAGTGGGGTGTGAGGTGGGTGCTCTGGGGGTGCTGGTTTGGGCAAGTGGTATGGATGGTTTTGTGAAGTCGTCTGAATTGATAAAGTACTGAAGAAACAGATGGTGCTTCAGTGCTTTTAGAAACTGGGGGAGGTTGTTGATGGCACGGATGTCAGGAGGCAGGGCATTCCAGCAGGAAGGTGCATAGAGTGCAAAGGCGCGGTTACGCGTATATTTGGAGCATTTGGTAAGTGCTTTCGGGAGAAGTAGAGTGTTGGTGGCTGCTGACCTTCTCATCCTCTTGGGGGGGTGGGGTGGATGAGATCTGAGAGGGAGATGGACGTGCACTTGTAGATAGCTTTAAAGGTCATTGTTAGGATCTTAAAGGAAATCCTGCATTGGACAGGGAGCCAGTGCAGGTGTTTTAGCACTGGGGTGATATGATCCTTCCTAGATGTTCCATGAAGGATTCTAGTTGTAGTGTTCATCGCAAGCTGCAAGGGGTTTAGCAAGCTCTTAGGAAGACCGTGCAGTATGGAATTAGCGTAGTCAAAATGAGGCATCACTAGCGCTTGATAGACTGTTCGAAAGTCATTTGGCTCTAGAAGCTGTCTCATATGGCGCAGTGTCCAGATTTTGTGATATATTGCCTTCACCATGTTGGCTATCTGGGAGGTCATGCTGAGATGTTGATCGAGTGTGATACCGAGGTACCGAATCGTAGCCTTGGTGAATAGCTCTGCATCGCGGACCTTAAGTGATGAGGGCGGGGTGAATGCTTGGTTTCTGCTGATGAAGAGGACTTCTGTTTTTTTGAAATTTATTTTGAGTTTCTGTGTGTGCAGCCAGTCCGAGACTGCGTCGAAACAGGTAGACAGCCGGGAGAGGTCTGGGTGTTCGGTGGATATTGGCGTGAACATCAGGACGTCATTGGCGTATATTAGGCAGTTGATGTTGAAGGAACGGATGAGGGTGCAGATGGGTTGCATGTAAATGTTGAACAGTAGGGCCGAGAGTGAAGATCCTTGTGGTACGCCCTTCTTTTGAGGAAAGGGTGTGGATGTGGAGAAGCCAGAGCGGACGTGCTGCCATCTATCTTTCAGATATGAAGCACACCAGGCCAGTGCCATGCCGTGGACTCCCTTCTCAGTGAGGCGGGATAGGAGCAGTTCGTGGCTGATGGAGTCAAAAGCTGCCGCGATGTCTAGGAAGATGAGAGCAAATCCTTGTCTGATGTTATCCAGGCCTGTGGTCAGTGTATTGAATAGGGTAGTCAACAGGGTTTCTACACCATGCAACTCTCGGAAACCATGCTGGCAGGGGTCAAGGGGTGCATTATGCTCGATATGGTAATTCAGTTGGCGTTGAACTATCCTTTCCATGATTTTGGCTAGGAACGGGATGCTTGAGATAGGTCTATAGGAGTCCATCTTTGCAGGGTCGAGTTTATTGTTTTTCAGCAGTGGTCTGATTGATGTTTGTTTTAAACTTCGGGGGAAGGTTCCGGTCAGGAATGATGTATCTATTATTTTGGTAAGGAATGGGCTAAGGTCGGACCGTAGGGCTTTTATCCAGACTGCTGGGCATGGGTCATTTGGTGCTGTAATGGTGTTTATGCTTGTGATGATGTCTTGGATGTCTCTTTCGGTTGGGGTTGAGAAGGTGGTGATGGTATGTTGATTCTCCACTAAGGTTTGAGATGGGGTGGGGTTAGTTTGGTTGTTCCATCTTGGGGGTGGATGTTTGAGGGCAGACTAGACTGACTCGTTTTGGCTCGTAGGTAGTCTGCATAATCCTGAGGGTCAGGGTGCTTTAATTGGGTGAGGGAGGGCTCTTTTGCTAAGGTTTTCACGAGATTGAAAAGCTCATGTGGTTTGTTTAAGGAGCGTTGTAATAACTCAGCATGGTATTGTTTCATTCTCAATGATACTGCTGTACGGTGTCTGCCTAGATGAGCAGTGTATGCTTTGTGGCTCTGAGTTGATCTTGATCGACGCCAGCGTCTTTCAAGTTGTCTGAGTTGGTGGAGGGATTTCCTTAGCTCGGGTGAATACCAGGGTGCCTTTGTCCTCCTGCCTGGCACTTTGTTGATGAGGGATGGGTCGACTACGGCGTCAAGGCTCGTGTTCCACGTAGCGATCATATCATCTAGGCTCTGTTCACACATGTCATAAAGCGGTTGTGCTCTCTTTATAATCTCATCCTTGTTGAAAGAGCGGAAGCGTTTTGATGTTGAGGTGGTTGGTTTGTCTGCAGATTGGGAGCTAGTAGGGTCGAAGCGTGAAGGTATCAGGAATGTGATCAGGCAGTGGTCAGACCATGGTACCGGACTTACAGAAAGGTTGATTTTGTGCCTTGGATTGAGGGATGTTAGCGGTGCGAATATTAGGTCGAGTGTGTTTCCCTTGACTTGGGTGGGGGAGTTAACCATCTGGGTATAACCTAGCGCTTTGAGGGCATCAACGAAGGCTTTGGTGTAGGAGTCTTGGAGGGCAGGGAGGTTGAAGTCACCCATCAACCAGTTTGGCATGCATAGGTTTCCGGGATTGCAGGCACGTTCAATTATTGTGGCTAGGTCGTCCGGGGATGGAGAGTGTGCTCGGTAGATCAGGTTGATGGTGCAGTACTTATTCGCTATGGTGATGTAGTCAAGGACTGAGTTACTGCTGGAAGCAATCAATTGAAAATGTAGTTCTGTCTTAGCCAGGATGATAGTTCCTCTGCCTCTCCGTTCAGCTCTGTGACATGAGTGGACAGTGAAGTTAGGGGGAACAAACTGGTGAAGGAGAATGGAGTCTGAGGTGGACAGCCATGTTTCGGTGATGCATAGGATGTCGAGGTCAAGGGCGGACAGCATGTCCGTCACTGCTGGCCATTTCTTTCGGACCTGAGATGCAAGGTTTGGGGCGGCAGTGCTTCAAGCTGGAATTGTGGGTCCCTCCTATAAATAAGTACTGCTTTGGTACTCCCCATACACACCTAGACTGGCCTGGAGAGACGAGTAGGAAGGAGAAATTAGACCTTACCTGCTAACTGTCTTTCCTTGAGTATTTCCAGGCCAGTCCAGGGCCCCCCCAGTGTTGGTCTACATTTGTGGCTCGCTTACAGATGGACATCGGGATCATGTGTGGAGGAGAGTTCACCATAGTGGTACAGGGACCATTACTTGGTTAGAAACAAGTTAATCTTGGCAAAGAGGTATCTGGTTACCGATTCAGTGCAACGGCTCAGCCAATATTCATAGTATTTTACAAGGCATTAGCATTACGTTTCTGTTGTCCCTCTTATTAGTGGGGGGTTCTACTTATAAGGCAAAGAGTCCTTCAGCTCTGAAATCCGGAGGGCTGCTTATCAATGGCGACTGATAGGGGAAGCCGAAGGTGGAGCTCTTAAACTGGATCATGGAAAGAATCTGTCACGCTCAGCTGCTGGAGGATGGTGAATCTTCTCAGCTGCTGGAGGATGGTGACAACCCATACATACTTGGACAGCCTGGAGATACTCAAGGAAAGACAATTAGAAGGTAAGGTCTAATTTCTCCTTTTCTACCAGTCAAAGCAGTGTACATTCATGTACTGTATGTTTATTTCCCTTGTCCCTGAAAGGCTCACAATCTGTTTTTATGTACCTGAGGCAACAGAGGGTTAAGTGGCTTGCCCAAGGCCACAAGGAGCACTTGTACGACTAGAAACCCCAGTCCTTTGGGCCCAAGGCTGCTGTCCTCTAGCAGGATTCAAATCCCTGGCCCGAGATAACTTGCCCCAACCACTAGGCCACTCCTCCCTAACTTGTCCAACACTTTTTTAAAACCAGCTTCGCTAACAGCTTTTACTACATCTTCCAGTAACGAATTACAGAGTTTGACTACACATTCAGTAAAAACATATTTTCTCTTATTAGTCTTAAATAGGTTGCATTGTAACTTCATTCTGTATCCTCTAGTCTTTCTACTTTTTGATGGCGTAAACAACTGATCTACTTTTACCCATTCTACTCCATTCATTAATTTATAGACCTCTATCATTTCCCCCCTCAGCCGTCTCTTTTCCAAGTTGAAGAGACCCAACCTTTTCAGCCTCTCATAGGAGTATCCTTCCATTCCCTTTACCATTTTTGTCGCTCTTCTTTGTACCTTTTTAAATTCAGCTATATCCTTTTTAAGATATGGCAGCAAGAATTGCACACAATATTCAAGGTGCGATCTCACCATGGAATGATACAGAGGCATTATAATATCTTTTGTTTTATTTTCCATTCCTTTCCTTATGATTCCTAGCATTCTATTTGCTTTCTTGGCCGCCACTACACACTGGGTGGAGGGTTTCAACGTATTATCCACGACGATGCCTAAATCTTTTTCCTGGGTGGTGGTTTCTAAGGTGATATTTTGCATTGTGTAACCATAGTTTGGATTATTCTTTCCTAGGTGCATAATTTTGCACTTGTCCACCTTAAATTTCACCTGCCATTTGGATGTCCACTCTTCCAATTTTTCATGGTCCTCTTGCAATCTTTCACAATCCTCTGTGTTTTAACAACTTTGAATAATTTTGTGTCATCTGCAAATTTGTTCACCTCATTCGTTATTGCTATTTCCAGGGCATTTATGAATATATTAAAAAGCAGCGGGCCCAGCCCATATCCCTGGGTACTCTACTATTTACCTTTCTCCATTGAGAAAACTGGCCATTAAGCCCTACCTTCTGCTTTTCATCTTTTAACCAGTTCCTGATCCACAATACTACACTGCCTCCAATCCCATGACTTTTTAATTTCGTCAAGAGTCTCTCATGAGGGACTTTGTCAAAGGCTTTCTGAAAATCCAGATACGCTATATCAACCGGCTCACCATTGTCTGCCTGTTCATTCACACCTTCAAAAAAATATAACATTAGTAAGACAAGACTTTCCTTGGTTAAATCCATGTTGGCTTTCTCCCATTAAACCATGGCTATCTACATGTTCAGTAATTTTATTCTTTATAATAGTTTCTACCATTTTGCCCGGTATTGACATCAGGCTCTCTGGTCTCTAGTTTCCTGGATCACCCCTAGGACCCTTTTTAAAAATTGGCATTACATTGGCCACCCTCCAATCTTCAGGTATCACAGATGATTTTAATGATAGTTCACAGGTTACTGATAGTAGGTTTGCAATCTCATATTTCAGTTCTTTCAACACTCTTGGATGTATACCATCCGGTCCAGGTGATTTGCTACTCTTCAGTTTATCAAATAGTTGTAATAAATCTTCCCGGTGTATCGATATTTCTTTCAATTCTTCTGTGACATCACCTTTAAATACCATTTCAGTCATGGGTAACATCCCTAAATCTTCCTCAGTAAAGACTGAAGCAAAGAATTCATTCAGTCTCTCCACTATGGCCTTTTTACTCCTCTATCATCCAATGGTCCAACTGACTCTCTCACAGGTTTTTTGCTACGAATGTACTTCAAAAGGTTTTTATTATGCATTTTTGCTTCCATAGCAATCTTCTTTTCAAATTCTCTCTTTGCCTTCCTTATCGATGCCTTGCATCTAACTTGCCAATGCTTATGTTGTTTCCGGTGTTCTTCATTAGGCTTCTTTTTCCATTTCCTGAAGGATGCTTTTTTTTAGCAACAACAGCCTCTCTGATCTTTTCTTTAAACCATGCTGGCAGTTTTTTGGCTTTCCTAACACATTTCTTAAAGCATGGAATACATCTGGTCTAGGCTTCCAAGATAGTACTTTTAAACAACGCCCATTCTTGATGTACATCTTTAACCTTTGCAGATGCTGCTTTTAGTTTTTTCTTGACTATTTTCCTCATTTTATCATAGTCTCCCTTTTGAAAATTAAAAGGTAGTACTGTGGATTTCCTTGCTGTCTTTCGTCCATTTATTAAATCAAATGTGATCATGCTATGATTACTATTACTACTACTACTACTGAGTATTTGTATAGTGCTACAAGACATATGCAGCGCTGCAGAGACACATGTAAGAGACAGTCCATGCTCATCAGAGCTTACAATCTAGTCAGGACAGAAAATATAGTGGCTGTAGACATGGGATACATCTAGGGGGAATGGCAAGGAAACAAAGGAGATCAGGTGAGTCAGGATCTGAAAGCAGCAGCGAAACGGGGATTTTTCAGCCTGGATTTGAAAAGGGCCAGAGAAGGCACCTGATGTACAGACTCAGGTAGCTTGTTCCAGGCATAAGGAGCAGCAAGGTGAAAGGAGCGAAGTCTGGAGTTAGCAATAGAAGAGAAGAGCATAGATAGAAGCAATTTGCCAGAAGAGCGGAGTTCCTGAGGAGGGGTGTTAAAGAGATAAGAAAGGAAAGGCAGTGAGAAGCTGCAGAGTGAATGCACTTATAGGTCAGCAGGAGAAGTTTGAACTGGATGCGGATATAGATAGGGAGCCAATGAAGTGGCTTGAGAAGAGGGGTAATATGAGCATAACAAGACTAGCAGAAGATTAGCGATGCAGCAGAGTGTTGAACAGATTGAAGGGGAGAGAGGACAAGGCCATAGTGGAGAGACTGAATGAGCTCTTTGCTTCGGTCTTTACTGAGGAAGATGTAGGGATGTTACCCGTAACAAGTTGGATTTAAAGGTGATATTGCGGAAGAATTGAACGAAATATCGATACACCAGGAAGATGTATTACAACTATTTGATAGACTGAAGAGTAGCAAATCACCTGGACTGGATGGTATACATCCAAGGGTGATGAAAGAACTGAAATATGAGATTGCAGTCCTTCTCTAAGTGAACTATCTGTGAACTATCAATAAAATCATCTTTAATGCCTGAAGACTGGAGGATGGCCAATGTAACTCCAATTTTTAAAAAGGGTTCCAGGGGTGATCCGGGAAACTACAGACTGGTGAGCTTGAGGACAATACCAGGAAAAATGGTAGAAACCATCATAAAGAACAAAATTACTGAATATGTATATAATCATGGCTTAGTGGGAGACAGCCAACATGGCTTTAGACAAGGAATATCTTGTCTTACTTGTCTGTTATGTTTTTTTGAAGGTGTGAATAAACAGGTAGATAAAGGTGAGTCAGTTGATATAGTGTATCTGGACTTTCAGAAGGCTTTTGAGAAGGTCCCTCTTCAGAGACTTTTGGCAAAACAAAAAAGTCATGGGATAGGAGGCAGTGTACTATTGTGGATCAGGAACTGGTTAAAAGATAGAAAGCTGAGGGTAGGGCTAAATGGCCAATTTTCCCAATGGTGAAAGGTGAATAGTGGAGTACCGCAGGGATCTGTGCTGGGTCTGCTGCTTTTAACATATTCATAAATTATCTGTAAATGGGAAAAACGAGTGAGGTTATCAAATTTGCAGATGACACAAAACTATTTAAAGTTAGAACATAAGATATGCCATACTGGGTCAGACCAAGATCCATCAAACCCAGTATCCTGTTTCCAACAGTGGCCAATCTAGATCATAATTACCTTTCAGTCTCCCCAAAAGACACAGGTTCCTCAATGCTTGTATTGGGTAAAGCAGTGATATCCTGGGTCCCTTTTAATAATTATTTATGGACCTTTCCTCCAGGAACTTGTCCAAACCTTTTTTAAACCCAACTACACTAACAGCTTTTACTACATCCTCCGGTAACAAATTCCAGAGTTTTATTACATGTTGAGTGAAAAAATATTTTCTCTTATTAGTCTTAAATAGTTAACCTGTAGCTTCATTGCATGTCCCCTAGTCTTTTTATATTCTGATGATGTAAACAATCGAGCTATGTTTACCCATTCCACTCCATTCATTAATTTATAAACCTCTATCATATCTCCCCTCAGCCGTCTCTTTTCCAGGTTGAAGAGCCCTTTCCTTTTTAGCCTCTCTTCTTAGCAGTATCCTTCCATCCCCCCTTTACCATTTTGGAGGCTCTTCTCTGTACCTTTTCTAATAACCCTATATCCTTTTTAAGGTATGGTGACCAGAATTGCACACAATATTCAAGGTGCGGTCGCACCATGGAATGATACAGAGGCATTATAATATCCTTTGCTTTATTTTCTATTCCTTTCCTTATGATACCTAGCATCTATTTGCTCTCTTGGCCGCCGCTGCACACTGGGCGGAGGGTTTTAACATGTTATCCACGATGACGCCTAACTCTTTTTCCTGGGTGGTGTGGTTCCTAATGTGCACTTGTCCAGTCTTTCAATTTATCAAGATCCTTTTGCAATTTTGCACAATCCTCTTGTGTTTCAACAACTTTAAATAGTTTTGTGTCATCTACAAATTTGATAACCTCACTCATTATTCCTTTTTTCAGGTCATTTATGAATATGTCAAAAAGCAGCGGACCCAGCACAGATCCCTGGGGTACTCCACTATTCACCTTTCTCCATTGGGAAAATTGGCCATTTAGCCCTACCCTCTGCTTTCTATCTTTTAACCAGTTCCTGATCCACAATAGTACACTGCCTCCTAGAGCCGCAAGAGGGGAAGAGCCGGTGGGGGGCGGGGTTGAAGTGGAGCGGGGGCAGGCTGAACTCTACCACTTTATCCCTTTGTAAGTAATGTCATCCCTTATTTAATGTAAACCCATTTCGTGTAACCCACCACTTTGATTGAAGGAGAATGTGGTATACAAATCTGGATAAATAAATACAGGGCTAATTCAGCAGCAGAGTGGACATGCTGCTTATTCCCTCGAAGGTGGAATAAGCAGAACTGACCCAGTGATCGGGGCCGGGGTTGGGTGCAGAGAGGTTTCCGCCAACTGATCCAGGCACTGGTTGGTCAGCCATGGGTCAGGCGGCGGGGAAAAGGGGGTGGTCAAAGCTGCAGGAGTCGAGGGAGTCTGCGGAGAGGAAGTCCCTGCAGGCAGTTAAGGGCACACCGGGTCATCCTTGGGCCCGATTCTGTGTATGGGGCTAAATGGGCAGCATCAAAAATCGCTGCTACCCGCTTAGCCTTAGCAGCTGCCAGCCTATGCGGCATCACCTGTATTTTCATCTCTGTCACCACAGAAATTAAAATCCGAGATTAAGGGGTTGGCGGGCAGGGCTAAGCGGTTACGGTGCTTAGCCTTGCCCAGACGAAAATCAGGACCAAAATTACTGAACATCTAGATAGTCATAGTTTAATGGGAGAAAGTCAACATGGATTAAGCCAAGGAAAGTCTTGTTTTACTAATCTGTTATATTTTTTGAAGGTGTGAATAAACAGGTAGACAAAGGTGAGCTGGTTGATATAATGTATCTGGATTTTCAGAAAACTTTTGACAAGGTCCCTCATGAGAGACTCTTGGCAAAATTAAAAAGTCATGGGATTGGAGGCAGTGCAGTATTGTGGATCAGGAATTGGTTAATAGATTGAAAGAAGAGAGTAGGGCTAAATGGCCAGTTTTCCCAATGGAGAAAGGTGAATAGTGCAGTACCCCAGGCATCTGTGCTGGGTCTGCTGCTTTTTAACATATTCATAAATGACCTGGAATTGAGAATAATGCTATATCCTTTTTAAGATACAATGACCAGAATTGCACACAATATTGAAGGTGCGGTCGCACCATGGAACGATACAGAGGTATTATAATATCCTTTGTTTTATTTTCCATTCCTTTCCTAATGATACCTAGGATTCTATTTGCTCTCTTGGCTGCCGCTGCACACTGGGCAGAGGGGTTTAACACATTATCCATGACAACGCCTAAATCTTTTTCCTGGGTGGTGGTTCCCAACGTGGAATCTTGCATCGTGTAACCATAGTTTGGGTATTCTTTCCTAGGTGCATAACTTTGCACTTGTCCACATTAAATTTCATCTGCCATTTGGATGCCCAGTCTTCCAATTTATCATGGTCCTCTTGCAATTTTCCACAATCCTCATGGGTTTTAAGAACTTTGAATAGTTTTGTGTCATCTGCAAATTTGATTACGACACTCATTCCCATTTCCAGGTCATTTATGTATATGTTAAAAAGCAGCAGACCCAGCACAGATCCCTGGGGTACTCCACTATTCAGTTTTCTCCATTAGGAAAATTGGCCATTTAGCCCTACCTTCTGCTTTATATCTTTTAATCAGTTCTTGATCCACAATAGTACATTGCCTCCTATCCCATGACTTTTTAATTTAGGCCAAGAGTCTCTCAAAAGGGACCTTGTCAAAGGCTTTCTGAAAATCCAAATTCACTATATCAACCAACTCCCCTTTGTCTACCTGTTTATTCACACCTTCAAAAAAACATAACAGATTAGTAAGACAAGACCTTCCTTGGCTAAAACCATGTTGGCTGTCTCCCATTAAGCCATGACTATCTACATGTTCAGTAATTTTGTTCTTGTAATGGTTTCTACCATTTTTCCCGGAACTGACATCAGGCTCACCGTCTGTAGTTTCCCGGATCAACCCTGGAACCCTTTTTAAAAATTGGCGTTACCTTCAGGTATTACAGACGATTTTAATGATAGCTCACAGATTACTAATAGTAGGTCTGCAATCTCATATTTCAGTTCTTTCAACACCCTTGGATGTATACCATCTGGTCCAGGTGATTTGCTACTTTTCAGTTTATCAAATAGTTATAACATACCTTCCCAGTGTATCGATATTTCTTTCAATTCTTCCGCAGTATCACCTTTAAATACCACGTCAGTCATGGGTAACATCCGTACATCTTCCTTAGTAAAGACTGAAGCAAAGAATTCATTCAGTCTCTCCGCTATGGCCTTGTCCCCTCTTAGTGCCCCTTTTACCCCTCTATCATCTAATGGTCCAACTGACTCTGTCACAGGTTTTTTGCTACAAATGTACTTGAAAAAGTCTTTATTATGTGTTTTTGCTTCCATAGCAATTTTCTTCTCAAATTCTCTCTTTACCTGCCTTATCAATGCCTTGCATTTTACTTGCCAGTGCTTGTGTTGTTTCCAGTTTTCGTCATTTGACTTCTTTTTCCATTTCCTGAAAGATGCTTTTTTGGCAACAACAGCTTCTCTGACCTCACCCTTAAACCATGCTGGCAGTTTTTTTGGACGTCCTTCCATTTTCCTTAAAGCGTAGAATACAACTGGTCTGGACTTCCAAGATAGTATTTTTAAACAACACCCATGCTTGATGTAAATCTTTAACCTTTGTAACTGTTCCTTTTATTTCTTTCTTAACTATTTTCCTCATTTTATCATACTCTCCCTTTTGAAAGTTAAAAGGTAGTACTGTGGATTTCCTTACCATTCCACCTCCATTTCTTAAATCAAATGTGATCATGCTATGATCACTATTGCCAATTGTCCCCAACACCCTTATCTCTTGTACCAAATCTTGTGTTCCACTAAGGACTGGGTCCAAAATGGCTTCCAACTCTGTTCAGTACATGAACCAGCTGCTCCACGAAGCAGCTATTTATATCATCTAGAAACTTTATCTCCCTAGCATGTCCTGCCGTGACACTGGCCCAGTCGATACCGGGGTAATTGAAATTACACATTATTACTATGCTGTAACTTTTGTTAGCTTCCCTGATTTCTTTGAGAATTTCATCATCCATTTGTTCATTCTGGCCAGGTGGTATAGTACACCCCCACTGCCATCGCTTTCCCCTTCCCCTTTTTTCATGGAATTTCAATGCATAGAGATTCTACAATGAATTTTGTTTCCTTACCGCCTTTCTATCTGCTCTACTCAGGTGTTAAATTTCTGCTGAGTCAGCAGGATGTGTCATCACTGAAAAAATTCTCTTTTTTATTGCGGAATGTAGTGCTTCTGCCTTCCTATCGATGCTGGTCCGTTGAATCCAACACCATTCCCGATAATTATTTTTTTGTTTTACATTTTTCTATTTCTTTTTTCTTTAATGTGGTTTTCACCGCTAAACTAGGCCCTTAGGCCTCCATAGCCTTATCTTCAATTTTGAAGACAACTTTTTTGAGGTATGGAAAAGCCATCTAGTGGTTTTAAAAAATGTACCAAGTGTGCTGGTACCATATCAGTCACTGACAAACATAACTGGTGTCTAAAATGTTTGGGGCCTGAACATCAACCCAGGCAGTATGGATCGTTGTTTGCTTCAGACTCAATGTCAATGGCTTCCACTTCGAGGGCTCTCATGGGTCTCAGGTTTCTTCAAAGTCCAAACATAAAAATAAGTCAAAGTCTCTGGTCGCTGCAGTCATCGGCATCAGCATCGAAGACAAATACCGAGACCAGAAAGAAGTCCCAGTATAAGCATTATGACTCCCCTAGAGGTGCTTCCGATGCAGACCGGCCAGTCAAACAGCACTGATGGAAAGATCTGTCCTCCAAAGCACAAGAGGGGCTCCAGGATGCTCCTGAAGAATCATCCTCCGGAGAGCTACCAGTTCCATGTTCTGGGACAGTGGCTCAGAGCCCTATGGGTGATTCCACCCAGACATCGGCCATCTCCCTGGACCAGCGCATACTGGCTCTCAAGAGGAGTTTGGCAGCACTCCTGGCAGCCCCGGTACTAATAACATTGAGATCTCTTGGAATGCAGACTTCAGCACCAAATGTACAGCCATGTGTATCGGCACCAATGCCAGCCCTCAAACTGACATCGATGGAACCTCTGAGGGCGATACCGTCATTGGAACCAACCAAGAACCTGGTATCCAACAGACTCAAACTGACATGGCTTTCGGTTCTGATATTTCCGGGCATCAGTATTGGCATCAACCTTCAATATAGAAACATAGAAATATGATGACAGAAAAAGACCACATGACCTTCCATATCAACAACTACAACAGTCCCCTTTTTACCTTTAGAGATCCTCTGTGTTTGTCCCATGCTTTTTTGAATTCAGTTACTGTCCTCATCTGTACCACCTCCACTGGGAGACTATTCCACGGATCCACTACTCTTTCCATAAAAAAATATTTCTGCATATCACTCCTGAATCTATCTCCCTTCACCCTCATCCCATGTCCCCTCGTAGCAGAACTTGCTTTCAATTGAAAGAGGCTCTCTCCCTGAACATTTATGCCACAGAGGTGTTTAAACATCTCAGTCATATCACCTCTATCCCGCCTTTCCTCTAAGGTGTACATATTAAGATCCCTAAGTCTGTCCTCATATGCTTTATAATGAAGACCACTAATCGTTTTAGTAGCCACCCTCTGCACCGACTCCATCCTGTTCACATCCTTTTGAAGGTGCGGTCTCCAGAATTGCACACTATACTCCAAATGAGGTCGCACCAAAGACTTATACAGAGGCACTATCACCTCCTTTTTTCTGCTAGCCATTCCTCTCTGTATGCACCCAAGCATCCTTCTAGCTTTTGCCGTCGCCTTTTCTACCTGTTTAGCTACTTTAAGATCATCAGACACAACCACGCCTAGGTCCCGCTCTTCTTTAGTGGACAAAAGTACTTCACCCCCTATACCAGCGATGGCGAACCTATGGCACGCGTGCCAGCTGTGGCACGCGAAGGCCTTGCAGCTGGCACGCGGGAAGGTCCGCATTTAAAAGGTCCCAAATTTAAAAAAAAAAAAAAACCAAACAAACCGGCTGCTTCTGCCGCGGCAGCCTCAAGAGCTCTGCCGCGGGCCCCCCCCCTGCCCGGCAGAGCCTCCCTGCATCATCTACCTTCAAGTCGCAAAACGCGGGCTTCTTTCAGAGCCGCGAGAGTTTCCTTTCTCGCGGCTCTCCCGCGAGAAAGGAAACTCTCGCGGCTCTGAAAGAAGCCCGCGTTTTGCGACTTGAAGGTAGATGATGCAGGGAGGCTCTGCCGGGCAGGGGGGGGGCCCGCGGCAGAGCTCTTGAGGCTGCCGCGGCAGAAGCAGCCGGTTTGTTTGGTTTTTTTTTTTTAATTTGGGATGATAGGGGGGAAGGGGGTTTAGGACTGGTAATGGGCTATGGTGGGGAGGCTAAGACTGGAAATGGGCTGATGGGGGGGGGGGTAGGACTGGTAATTGACCCTGGGGGGGGGCTAAGACTGGAAAGGGGCTGATGGGGGGGGGTTAGGACTGGTAATTGGCCATGGGGGGGGGGCTAAGACTGGAAAGGGGCTGATGGGGGGGGTAGGACTGGTACTTGGCCAGGGGGGGGGGGTTAGGACTGTAAAGTGGCCATGGGGGGGGCGAAGACTGGAAAGGGGCTGTTGGGGGGGGTTAGGACTGGTAATTGGCCGGGGGGGGGGGTAGGACTGGTAATTGGCCGGGGGGGGGGGGTAGGACTGGTAATTTGCCAGGGGGGGGGGGGTTAGGACGGGTAATTGGCCGGGGTTAGGACTGGTAATTGGCCATGGGGGGGGCTAAAGACTGGAAATGGGCTGATGGGGGGGGGGTTAGGACTAGTAATGGGCCATGGGGGGTGCTAAGGCTGGAAGTGGGCTGGTGATGGTGATGGTGATGGTGATTTGGGGGGGGTAGGGCTAGTAATGGGCTATGGGGGGGGGCTAAGACTGGAAATGGGCTGATGGGGGGGTTAGGACTGGTAATGGGCTGATGGGGGGGTTAGGACTGGTAATGGGCTATGGGGGGGCTAAGACTGGAAATGGGCTGAGTGGAAGGAGGGCTTGAACTGCAAATAGCTGATGGGATTGGGGCTTGGAATGGAAATGGGTTGTGAGGGGGTGGGAGCTAGGACTGGAAATGGGTGAGGGGGGGCTAGGACAGGAAATGGGCTGATGGAGGGGCTAGAATAGGACTGGAAATTGGCTGTTGGGGGGGTGCTAAGATTGGAAATGGGCTGTGGTGGGGGTTTGGATTGAAATGGACTCATGAAGGGGCTAGAACTGGAAGTAGGCTCATGGGGGGCTTGGATTGGAAATGGGCTGAGTGGAGGGGAGCTAGGATTTGACATGGGCTGATGGTGGGGCTAGGAAAGGACTAGAAATGGGCTCATGGGGGGCTGGGTTTGGAAATGAGCTGATGGAGGGACTCGGATGGGACTGCAAATAGATGGGGGAGCTAGGACTGGAAATGGGCTTATGGGGGGTTAGGACTGGAAGTGGGTTGATGAGGGGGGGCTAGGACTGGTATTGGGTTGGGAGGTTGCTAGGACTGGAAATGGGTTGGGGGGCTGCTAGGACTGGAAATGGGCTGATGCAGGGACTAGAAGGGAATGGATGCTGGGTGAGGCTGGAACTAGAAGGGAGCTGGTGTTGGGGGAGGATTAGAATGGGATGGGGCTGGGAGAGTAAAATGGAGAGGGGAAAAATATTTTGTGTGGGAGGGATAAAAAATCTACAATTGGCCGGGTATTGGGAGAATAAGTGGGGATTGAGGATGGAGGGGTAAATTTTGAGTAGATGAAATAGGAATGAGGAAAGAGCAAAAGGAGAAAGATTAGTATGTTAAAGCAGATGTAGAGAGAGAATGGAAAAAAAAAACCAAGAAGACAGAAGAAAGGACAAATGGACAGCAGATGGAGAGTTAGGAGAAGACACGAAGAAACCAGAAGAAAGTGGCTGGAGCAATTGCAACTGAAAAAAAATGCACAAAAGGTAGAAAAATATCTCTTTATTTTGAATTTATTAACTGGAATATGTCAGCTCTGGGAAATGTGCATCATTAATTTTTGCGCTTTGTTTAGTACAAGAGGAAATTAATTTATAGTTTTATTTCTACAGTGTTGTTGTATATTCCAAGTTTGGCTTTTGGGGTTCCCAGTTTAATTATTGTCTTCCTGTTTTTAAATTGTGATTCCTTGTTTGGTGATGGTCTGTTCTGCATGTGTAACTGAGCTGAGGTATTCTGTTTATATAATTCCTATTTGACATTGCCACTTGTTCTTTCCCCAGTAGGTCATGTATTGTTGTTCTCTGAAATGTATTGGTTTAATATTTGCAGTGTTGCCTTTTGATAGTTAGGGTATGGTGCTTTGTGAGTCCTGGTAGTACTGTTAGGATACGGCGGGTTTGCTATGGGTTCTAAATGGGCAGCGTTTGTAGTAGTTCCTAATGTGCCTGGCGGTTGGTACTGGATTATAGTAATGTAGAAACCTTTTAGTCTTTCTTTATCCATATACTCATTAAGAGGCATGTTTACTAAAAGTTAGTGTATGGTAACATTATGCAAATATTTATGCAAATGAGGCACCTTATGCAAATGAGGCTTTAATGGACGTGCTGGCACTTTGAGGAAATTCTTTGGTTTTGTGCGGCAGTTTGGGCACTCGGGCTCAAAAAGGTTAGCCATCACTGCCCTATACTATATTGCTGCCTTGGATTGCTGCAGCCCAAATGCATGACCTTACATTTTTTAACATTAAATCCCAGCTGCCAAATTCTAGACCATTCTTCAAGCTTAGCTAGATCCCTCCTCATGTTATCTACACCTTCCTGGGTGTCTATTGCAGATTTTGGTATCATCCGCAAAGAGGCAAACCTTACCAGACAGCCCTTCTGCTATATCACTAACAAAGATGTTAAAAAGAATCGGACCAAGGACAGATCCCTGGGGCACACCACTGGTAACATCCTTCTCCTCAGAGTGAGCTCCATTTATGGAGTGGAGGAGTGGCCTAGTGGTTGGGGCAAGGTACTTCAGGCCGGAGGTTCGGGGGGTTCAAATCCCACTAGAGGACAGCAACCTTGGGCCGGAAGGACTGGGGTTTCTAGTCCCACAGGTGCTCCTTGTGGTCTTGGGCAAGCCACTTAACCCTCCATAGCCCATGTTCCCTGTAAAATAGTTATCTCCAAGTTATAATGCCCTGTTCAATGTAATTTCAGTTTGTTCAATGTAAACCGCACTGATGCAGAATAGCACGGTATATAAGAGAATGTAAATAAATAAAATAAATGTACTTGTACTCTTTGTCACTTCCCACCCAACCAATTTCTAACCCAAGCAGTAACTTTAGGGTCCATCCCTAGGGTGCTCAGTTTGTTTATAAGTCGCCTGTGAGGAACAGTGTCAAAGGCTTTACTGAAATCTAAATACACCACATCTAGGGCTCTCCCTCGGTCCAACTCCCTGGTCACCCAGTCAAAGAAAACAATCAGATTTGTCTGACAAGACCTGCCTCTAGTGAATCCATGCTGCCTCGGATCCTGTAATCCGCTGGACTCCAGTAATATCCATGAAGCATCGAGGTCGAACCCAAGACCACCAATACTTTGACTTCTTACCAGACTCTGATTCCAGTGGCTGGCAAAGGGGGTGCAAAAGCAAAGTCGAGTAAACTCAAAAAGATCCACATCACCCCTCAACTGATCTTCAGTGGTGGTGGTGTCCACGGAACCTACTCGTCAGGTCACGTTTTCAGATGCCTCCATCTCGATGCACCCTCGCAATGGATGCTTCCAAACTGGGTGGGGGGGGGGGGCACATCTGAACGACCTAACCACACAGAGACTGTGGACACAACAGGAATCTGCCCTGCAGATCAACCTCCTAGAACTATGGCCACTGACAAATACTCTTCATGTTTTTCAACTCCAACGTTTGGGGCAACCTAATCTAGTCAGGACAGACAACCATCAGGCCAAAAAACACCCTATAAAGGGGTCTCTTTTGCTGCAGCAGCCAGAGTAGGGCAAGTTCAATTTATTAAAAGCTTTATAAGTAGTGGACAATAAAATATGAGTAATAATAAGTTAAAACACATATCAAGACTTCCGATGATGTCAGCGGATCGGATGGTGGCGAGCTAGAGGAGCTCCGCCGCCATAGCCTGCCAAAAGGGCAAAAAAGAGCGTAAAAGTGCAGCAAGGCAGGAGTGAAAGCTGGGGGCAGTGAGGTAGGAAACCCCCCAAGTCATGCGGAAGCGAGAACGGAAAGCGTACTCTCCCAGCACCAGAAGTCGCAGCGGAGACAGGAGACGGGCTGCTGTGCCATGTCGCAAAGAAGACTAGTAGACATGGAGGCAGCGGGGACAGCGACAGCGATAGGAGGGTCACAGAGAGCAGACTGAGAGGAGAGCCGGGGCAAGTGCAAGAGGATCCAGTACCAGGACGAGATGCGGCCGTGAGCCGCGGCATACCCCCGCGGCCATCGGAGTGCAGAGTGAGCAGTCTGGGGAGAGCGGAGAAGGCCGCTAAGCCCCGACAGCAAGGAAGGAGGGCTAGACAGGGGCCCGTGGCAGAGCGTGGTGAACCGGAGCGGCAGAGAGAGGAGGAGGTGAAATTCGGAGGTGAGCCGGGGGCAGGGCAGCAGCTGAGCCTGGAAAGTTGCGTAGCTCAGGTGCTGGGCTGTGGATAAAGAGTGCAGCCGGGCCTGAAAGAAAATAGCAGAGGACCGCTCAAGCTGAGGGTACGTCTGAGAGCAAGTTGTACAGCCAAGTCAGCAGCTGGAAGAGAAGGAGGGGAGACAGAGTGACCAGATCGCCTAATGCGCGCCAGGGCTGAAGAAGCACCGGAACAGCTGCAGAGCGGGACAGCCCAAGAAGTCCAGAAGTAGGCCGAGTCGAGGGAGGACCAGCAAGTGAGAGCTGAGACTGTGGGAGAGCGCAATGGACTAACAGTGAGATAGAATCTTACAGGAGGATCAGCAGTGCCGTAACCAGAGGGAAGAGGCTGAGGCTCTTTCTATTGCTGGAACAGCACCCCATGGGGAGGGGAAGAAGAGAAGAAGTGCAGAGGGGAACCACTTCAATATCGCATGGAGAAAGCAAAGAAAGAAGGGGCAGTGAAGAAGAAATTGGTGGAATTCCGCTCCTCGTATGCGCTATCAAGAGGAGGAAAGGAGGGCGAGAAGACGGGCAAGATGAGGGGGGACATCTCGCCGGGGCATGAGGAGGAGACAGAAGGAGAGGAATGCTTGGGAATGGCAGAGAAAATTAAGCAGTGGCTTATGGAATTGAAGGAGGTTTTAAAGGAAGAAATTGGAGGTGTTAAAAACGAGCTGAAAGAGACTCTGCAAACAATCAAACAAGATATCACGGAGCTGGGAGAGAACATAAGAACATAAGATATGCCATACTGGGTCAGACCAAGGTCCATCAAGCCCAGTATCCTGTTTCCAACAGTGGCCAATCTAGGTCATATGTACCTAGCAGTTTCCCCAAGAGACACAGGTTCCACCATGCTTGTACTGGGTCAAGCATTGATATCCTGGGTCCCTTCTTAATAATGGTTTATGGACCTTTCCTCCAGGAACTTGTCCAAACCTTTTTTAAACCCAGCTACACTAACAGCCTTTACTACATCCTCCGGTAACAAATTCCAGAGTTTGATTACACGTTGAGTGAAAAAATATTTTCTCTTGTCTTAAATAGTTTATCCTTTGTCCACCTGTTAATTCACACCTTCAAAAAAACATAAGATTAGTAAGACAAGATCTTCCTTGTCTAAAGCCATGTTGGCTGTCTCCCATTAGGCCATGACTATCTACATGCTGAGTAATTTTATTCTTTATGATGGTTTCTACCATTTTTCCCGGTACAGACGTCAGGCTCACCGGTCTGTAGTTTCCCGGATCACCCCTGGAACCCTTTTTAAAAATTGGTGTTACATTGGCGATCCTCCAATCTTCAGGTATTAGAGATGATTTTAATGATAGTTCACAGATAAATAATAGCAGGTCTGCAATCTCATATTTCAGTTCTTTCAACACCCTTGGATGTATACCATCCGGCTCAGGTGATTTGCTACTCTTCAGTTTATCTAATAGTTGCAATACATCTTCCCGATGTATCGATATTTCCTTCAATTCTTCCGCACCTTTAAATACCACTTCAGCCATGGGTAACATCCCTACATCTTCGTCAGTAAAGACCGAAGCAAAGAATTAATTCAGTCTCTCCGCTATCGCCTTGTCGCCTCTTAGTGCTCCTTTAACCCCTCTATCATCTAATGGACCAACTGACTCTCTCACAGTTTTTTTGCTACGAATGTACTTGAAAAAGTCTTTATTTCACGTTTTTGCTTCCGCAGCAAGCTTCTTCTCAAATTCTCCCTTTGCCTGCCTTATCAATGCCTTGCATTTGACTTGCCAGTCCTTGTGCTGCTTCCAGGTTTTGTCATTTGGCTCTTTTTTTCCATTTCCTGAAAGATGCTTTTTTGGCAACAACAGCCTCTCTGACCTCACCTTTAAACCATGCTGGCAGTTTTTTGGACTTCCTTCCACTTTTCTTAAAGCATGGCATACAGCTGGTATGGGCTTCCAAGATAGTATTTTTCAACAACAGCCAAGCTTGATGTACGTCTTTAACTTTTGCAACTGCTCCTTTTAGTTTTTTCTTAACTATTTTCCTCATTTTATCATAGTCTCCCTTTCGAAAGTTAAAAGGTAGTACTGTGGATTTCTTTACTATCCCTCCTCTACTAATTAAATCAAAGGCGATCATGCTATGATCACTATTGCCCAGTGGCCCCAACAACCTTATCTCTTGCACTAGATCTGGTGTTCCACTAAGGACTAGGTCTAATATGGCTTCCCCTCTGGTCGGTTCATGAACCAGCTGCTCCAAGAAGCAGTCATTTATTTCATCTAGGAACTTTGTCTCCCTAGCATGTCCTGACGTGACACTGACCCAGTCGATACCGGGGTAATTGAAATCACCCATTATTATTACTGCGCTGTAACGTTTGTTAGCTTCCTTGATTTCTTTGAGCATTTCATCAGCCATTTGGTCATTCTGGCCAGGCGCTCGATAGTACACCCCCACTGCCATTGCCTTCCCCCTTTTACATGGAATTTCAATCCATAGAGATTCTACAGCAAATTTTGTTTCCTGCAAAACTTTAATCCTTTCTGACTCAATGCCCTCTCTAACAGAGAGCAACCCCTCCACCAATTTGATCAGCTCTATCATTATGATATAGTTTGTACCCAGGTATCACAGTGTCCCACTGGTTGTCCTCCTTCCACCATGTCTCTGATATTCCAATCATATATAACCTTTCATTTAGTGCTATATATTCTAACTCTCCCATCTTATTTTTTAGACTTCTAGCATGTAGAGGATGCAGAGGATCAATTGGAACAACATGGGGCAGTGGTGGAGCAAATCCAGAAAGGATGGACGCACAAGAGGAGCTGAAGGCAAAAACGGAAGATCTAGCGGACCAATCGAGAAGGTGTAACATTCGAGTGGGGGAAGTCCCGGAGGTTCCTAGATATAGGAACAGCGAAGTAGTGGTACAGAAAATATTTGGAGAAATCTTAAAAGAGGTGGAGCGCACAGAGAAGGACTATGACAATCAGATGAAAATAGAAAGGGCCCATAGAGGGCTGGGGCTATAAGGGACAATCGCCCGAGAGACATTGTAGTTTGCCTGGCTTCCTACAAAATGAAAGAACGAATACTGGGAGCAGCAAGAAAGCTAAGACACGTCCAGTGGGAAGGAAATAAACTGGAACTGTTTCAGGACTTGTCTCAGGGGATGCTGCAGCGTAGACGAGAGATAAAAGAGGTCACGGCCTATTTGAGAAGGGCTGACCTGAGATATAAGTGGCTGTACCCATTTGGACTGTTGATCACGGTACAAGGACAGTCGAGGAAAGTAAAGACAAGTGCAGAAGCTTGGAAAGTGTTGAGAGACTTGGGAGCTGAAAATTTTCCGGAGGAGGCTACCAGTCCAGCTAAGCCAATGGACGACACCGCCAATAGCAGCAAGGCGGGGAGTTTGAAGTCCACGCAAAAAATTGGTCTGCTTCTGAACGTTAACCTTCCGGTAAAATAGCACTAATACGTTCAATATAACATAATGGGAATATTCCCATATAGTAATGTTCTTATCTCTTCTTGTTCAACAGAAAAACTTTGCACTAAGCACTCAAACTTTTTTCTCAAACTCTACCGGGAGGTCTCAGACTCACTAGAGTACCAGTTCCATAGGCTAAACTGCCAACACGGAAATGTATGTGCTTAATCGCATCAACGACCTCCACAGTAGCCAGCTCCTGCCCATAAGTTTAGCAAAGTTTGGCATGCGCGGCGTCTTTTCACTTTTGCAAGTAGTAATGCATTTGAGACAAGAGGAAATATTTTATTTTGGACGTGGGCAGCATTTTTGATCCACATTAGATCCCCTGAAGAACCCGAATAGGAGGAACGCTACGAAGGCGCTAGGGGGAGGCGTCGGGGGATCATTTGATGATATAGCACTCAGCCATTTGGTTTAGCGCTATTGGAGGAATCGAGAGGAGAATCACCCGAGACATTTGATATTTATTATGTCATATTTTTGAGCTATATGTTGTCATAAGGTAGCGCTGTCAGAACCCATGGAACTAGGGAACTCGGAGCAGAACATAGCTGAAACTGACAGCTCAGGCTCACACGTGGAAAAAGGTTGCCATAAGCAATGGATACAAACAGAGTCACCAGGTGTAAGGGAACGCCCAGACCCAAGCTTAGCTCAAAACCCATTAGGAAATGAGGGGCGGCTGCGTAGGGGTGGAGCCCAAACTAACACCAGGACAAACACATTTAAAAGCCACTTACCTGAGGGTAGGGGAGAGACGCGAGAGGAAGGAGCTGGGAGAGCTGCCAGGAGTGAAAGTAGAACCAGTAGGACTGCAAGGACGGAGACAGAGAGATTGCCAGGGGCATACGAGGCTGGTGATTTGGAGGGAGTCTCTTTTGAGGAGCAGTGCACAGCCGACCAATTTCCCCAAGAACCTTGCTATGAAGTAAGCAGAGGTGGCAGTCCAGTGTCCAAGTCTAGGAGATACAAATTACCCAGCACCAGGTATTCAGCAGGGGATAGTTTTTACCCTGATGTAAGTCTTATACCTGGAAGGAAGTCAGTAGAGAAACACCGGGGAAAGTGTTCTTACAAACAGAGCTTTGCTCAGCCGAGAGACCAGGAAGTGGGAGTGCCAGAAGGTAGGCGTATTAACCATAGTAGAAGAGGTTTAAGATACCCAGAAGTACCTTGCACTTACCAAGAACTGTGTAGCTCTCAGGAGCCTGATTACATTGAATGTGGTAATCACCCACTGCTCTCTAGTTTAGTGGAGGAGGGGAATGCTCTGACTCCCCTGCAAGAACGTTACACTCACAACGGAAGTTTTATTCCAAGAGAAGTTTGCTCTAATGGTGAAGAAATGCAGTTTGAGCCATATGAAGAATCTTTAGATGATAGTGATATGGACTGTACATACACTGAGGCTGATTGCATATCCTCTCTTTGTTAGAGAGTAATAAGAACTGTTTACAAAAGAAAACAGGAAGCAAAGTGTTTGCAAGGTGAAAGGACTGTTTTCTTTTTCCCTTCTGTTTTGTTGCCAATGCTGAAGTAAGCCAATTTTTGTTTGAATACTTCTTTAATTTTGTTACCAGACGAATGGTCTGTATTCCTTTTGTTTCCAATGTTATGAATCCTAGCCCGGACGGGGAATAAAGCCTGTATATAACCTTACACTTGGTCTGCAACTACACTTCTTTGGCTGGTGTTTAGGAACTACAGGTCCCAGAAGGCCTTTCAAAAGCCTTCCAAGAATATTCTACAGCCATTAGAATATTGCCCCACTGAAATACCCAAGCCTTTCAGCCTCTGGGGACGTTGGTGTGTGACAATGTACGGAGGGATTCTTCACGATTAAAATCATCTTTGCTAAACTTATGGGCAGGAGCTGGCTACTGTGGAGGTCGTTGATGCGATTAAGCACATACATTTCCGTGTTGGCAGTTTAGCCTATGGAACTGGTGCTCTAGTGAGTCTGAGACCTCCCGGTAGAGTTTGAGAAAAAAGTTTGAGTGCTTAGTGCAAAGTTTTTCTGTTGAACAAGAAGAGATAAGAACATTACTATATGGGAATATTCCCATTATGTTATATTGAACGTATTAGTGCTATTTTACCGGGGAGTTTGAAGTGGCACAGAGTAGCAGAAGGAGGTTGGAGATTGGCGAGATTGGTCAAGGAGCGGCAGCGAGAGCAGGAGATCGAAGAAGAAGCAGGATGAAGCAGCAGACATCACACGGACTTCAACTGGATGACAAAGTGTGGAAAAGGTTTTGGGGGATAGTACTGAGTAATGAAGAAGGAGGGGGGGATGGTAGAAGGGTAGGGGAGGAATGGAGGGAGGTAGGGGTAAATGTGGAAAATGGAGAGGGGGAGGTAGATGGGGGAGAGGGGGAAGAGGGATAGGGGCAGGTGATGGTCTGATCCGAGGTCACTGTTACGGAAGTCAGATCTCCGGGTCGGAGAAGAAGGTTAGGGGGAGGGAGGGGGAAGGAGAGAAGGGGGGGGAAGAGGGGGGCAGGGGGAAGGGAGGAGAGGGGGTAGGGGTGGGGGGAGGGAGGGGAGGGTGGAAAGCTGGAGGGAAGGGGGGAGCACGGTTGGAGGAAGCTTTGAAAATTGTAACGTTGAATGTGAAGGGGTTGAATTCACCATGGAAGAGACAGAAACTGTATAAAGAATTGGAAAGACACAAGGCAGCGATTGCAATGTTGCAGAAGACACACTTGCAAAAAAAGCATGAAGCGTTAGTGCACTCGAAGGGATATAGAGTGTGCATTTTTGCATCAAACTTACGGGAGAGGAAGAAAGGAGGGGTGGCGGTGTTCATTACAGGGGAGCATAAAACTGAAGTACAGACGGTGATGAGAGACAAGGGGGGGAGATACCTGTTGCTGCGTGTGAGAGTTGGGGAGGAGTGGTTGTGCGTGGTGAATGTGTATGCACCCACGGGTTCCCAGAGTTTTGAGAGGAGTTAGGGAAGCAGGTGGAGATAATGGGGGATGGAGTACTGATTTGTGGAGGGGATTTTAACATGCCTTGGGAGGTGGGGAGGGACACGACGGGCAGGGGGGAAGGGCAGAGGGCGGATAGACAGAGATATCATAGGTTTGTGAGAGACAATGATTTGATAGACACATGGAGATTGATGAACCCGGGCAGGCGGCAGTTCTCCTTCTTCTCAGCAGTGCATGGGACATATTCACGATTAGATGTCATCTGGGTAGGGAAGGAGTTGGTGGGTGGGATAAAGGGAGGAGAAATTGAGCCCATTACATGGTCGGACAATGTGCCAGTGGTGGTTCAGGTGAGGGTGAGGGGGGGAAAGCAAGGGGGGGCAATACTGGAACTCAATGAAGGCTTGTTGGAGATTAATAGAGTGGTGAGAGAGGTGGAACAGTTAATACCGGAGTATTTTGAATGGAATGGGAAGGGAGAGGTAAAAGAGGGAGTGGTCTGGGATGCCTTTAAGGCAGTGGTGAGGGGGGTGCTGGTAAAGTGGGGAGCGTGAATCAAGAGGGAGCGGGAGGAGCAGGAAGTGTAACTAAGGCGTCAACTAATGGAACTGAAAGAGAAAGATGCATAGGGGGGGTAGGGGATATTTAGGGGAGCGGTTTTGGAAACGAGGGCTAAATTTATTTATTTTGTTTTATTTATTTATTACTTTTATATACCGCTCTCTTTAAAATCAGTGCGGTTTACAGGTAACATTTGTGCATATCGATAAATTAAATGCTTTGTAGGCGGGGCAAATAAGGCATAGACTGCAGTTACTGAGGCAGAACTTTTTCGAAGGGGGTAATAAAGCGGGGAAGTATCTGGCTCGGCAGTTAAAAAAGAGAAAGGAATGGAATCGAATCCTACAGATCAGAAGTAGGGGAGGGGTAGTGCGGGAGGATCACCAGATTAGAGAGGAATTTGTAGCGTTCTATCAGAAGTTATATGCAGCCCAGGCAGAGGGAACGGAGGGGGAGATCAATAAGTATTTGGGAGAGGTGGGGCTGCCACGGTTGGAAGAAGGGGAGGAGAAGGATCTTGATAGGGAGATTGGAGCAGAGGAAGTGCGAGGGGTGATTAAGGTTATGAAGCTAGGGAAAGCCCCGGGCTTAGACGGGCTGACAGCGAGCTTCTATAAGAAATTTGGAAGTCTGCTAATCCAGCCATTAGTATCAGTTATCAATTCAACACGACGGGGGGAGAGGTTGGCAGACACGATGGGCTGGGCAGGCATTATCCTGATACACAAGGAAGGGAAAGATCCACAGGACTGTGCATCCTATAGGCCAATTTCGCTATTAAATCATGATGCGAAATTGCTGGCAAAAATTCTAGCGACAAGACTTAATAAAATCCTAGGAGAGCTAGTTCATGAGGACCAAGCAGGTTTTATACCAGGGAGGCAGGTGGTGGATAATATCCAAAAGGTTCTCAATGTGATTTGGGCAGCAAGGCACTCGGGCGAACCTATGCTGCTGGTCTCGCTGGATGCTGAAAAAGCATTTGACCAAGTGTCATGGAAAATTCTATTCTCAGTATTAGGGGCTATGGGGTTTGGGGTAGAATTTGTGACGTGGATAAAGGCTTTATATGAAAGTCCCAAAGCATGTGTGAGAGTTAATGAAGGATACTCATGTTTTTTTCCTCTGGGGAGGGGAACGAGGCAGGGCTGCCCGCTCTCGCCTTTGCTTTTTGTGCTCTCCTTGGAGCCCTTGGCAGCGCGGATACGGGCGAGCCCAGAGATTAGGGGGGTGAGGATAGGACAATTAGAGTATCGCATGTCGCTCTTTGCAGATGACATTTTGCTAACAATCACACAGCCAGGGGGGACACTGCCAGCTTTAATGGGTGAGATACAGAAATATGGGAGTGTGGCGGGGTTCCGAATCAATTGGGGGAAGTCAGAAATATTAAATGTGGTGGGAGAAGAGGATCAGCAGAGGGAGCAACAGGTCCACTTTCAGGACCACTTTCAAGCTTCTGATACTGACTCAAAGCTTTCCATACTAGCACTCCCCAATATTTAATGGACCTCCTTTTCTTTCATTCTCCCAGATACACTCCCCGCTCTTTTCATCTTAACCGTCTTAGCCTTCCCTCACCCTTCCGTGCTCACTTGCAATCTACCCGCTCCTCTGCCTTCTTCTTTGCCGCTCCTGCCCTCTGGAATGCCCTCCCCCCGCCCTCCGTCTTGATCCACAGTTCACTAGCTTCAAACAACAGTTAAAAACCCATCTGTTCTCCTTGGCGTTCAACGTTCCCTCTCCTCTTGTATGATTACCTCTCTGCCCTCTTCTTGCTCCTCCCCAGTCTACTCCCTGTCTATGTCCTGTCCTGTCTTTCTTGATTTCAGCTGTCCTGTCAATTATTGTACATTTCTTTTCTTTTTTCGTTGGCCTTGGCCTTCTTTTATTGAATTTTAATTGTACACCGCTTTGCTTCCAGTGAAAGGCGGTTTTTATCAAATAAACATAAACATAAACAACAGCAGCGCTTTCCGTTTCGGTGGGCAAAGAGGGTGATCAGGTATCTGGGGGTGCAGGTGGGGAGGACCCTTGAGGAATTATTTGAACTCAATTACAAAAAACTCTTAGGGCAAGTGGAGTCACAGTTGGGAGTTTGGAGTAGGGGGTACTACTCTTGGTTTGGGCGGATGGCGATTGTCAAGATGATGCTGCTCCCCCAATTTTTGTTCTATTTTCAGGTATTACCCATAGCGATACCGAGAGGCGTATTAAGGAAGGTACTAAAGCAAGTGGAGGGATTCATTTGGGGGGGAGGGTAAAAGGCCAAGGGAGGCGGCACGGACACTACAAGTGCATGGGATGGACGGGGGGATGGGAGTGCCTAACTTTGCTTTGAACTACAAGGCAGCGCAGCTCAGGGCAGTGTATGCATGGATAAGGGAGCCAAGTAAGCAATGGGTGATGATGAAGGCAGCAGAACTTTGCCCCGGAGAGCTAGAGCGAATAGTCTGTGGGGAGGGAAGGGGGAGAGGGGGGCTAACCCTATGGTGGCGCACACATTAAATGTTTGGCAACAGAATAGGCAGAGGATGGTGGGGGATAAGAAGTGGTCGCATACCATATCCCTCCAGGCGTGTTGTGAACAGGGGGTGGGACCGAGTAGAGTAGTGCTGAAGAGGTGGGAGGCGCAGGGGTTGAGTCAGGTGTCACAGTTATTAGTGGGGAAGGAGGTAAGGATGTTTGAGGGTATTCGTGATATTTATCAGTTGCAGGAAACGGATAGGTATGCATATGCACAAATGGGGTTGCTGATTCGAAAAAGGCAGAGGGGGCAGGGTAGTGGGGAGGGAGTGGAATAGTTTGAAGGGGCATGTCTGGGGTCCATGGGGCATAAGGGCATGATTTCTAGAATCTATAAAGGGTTAACAGCGAGGGGAGTCGGGAAACTGAGCTATATGGAGGTGTGGGAAAGGGACCTGGGGGTGGAATGGGGGGTAGAGGAGTGGGAGGAGGTGGCGAGGGGTATAGCCAAATTCACAATTGCCACGGCGCTACGCGAGAATGGGTTTAAGGTGCTGAGTAGGTGGTATCTCACGCCAGAGAGGTTGTATAAAGCGGGGGTTTTGAAGACGAATGAGTGTTGGAGGCAGTGTGGTGAAGAGGGCACATGGATGCATATGTGGTGGTCTTGCCCAGTGGTTCAAAGGTACTGGGGGAAAGTTGGGGATAATATTAATAGAATTGTGGGAGCAAGAATAGAGCTGACTCCTGAAGAGTGTCTCCTGCAGAAGAAGGACGGGCAATGGGAAGGGGAGTGGAACATCGTCTGGTTCTGGGTCACGGTGGCCAGATGTGAAATAGCCTGGCACTGGCACAGAGTGATTCTACCATCTATGGACAGTTATGCTAAAAGAATGTTGGATATTTATCTTATGTATAAAATTACGGGGAGAAAAAGGGTAGGGGGGACAAATGGATAAACGGTGGGAGGGGGTATGGAGGTGGCTGAGAGAGAGAATATGTGGAAGGAAGGAGCAGTTGAGGTGGGGAAGGGGAGGAGCGGAGGTAGGGAAGGGGGTTAGAATTACGCTAGTGGAAGGAGTGGAAGTAATAGTAGGGGGTGGGCAGGGGGGGAGGCGGAGGGGGAAGAGTCTAGATGTGAGGTGAAGAGTGGAGGGAAATAGGTAAGGGGAGGAAAGGGAGTTGCAATGGGCAAGTTTGGGGTTAAAAGGTTATAGTTTAATTGAGGGTTGATCATTGTTAAATGTAATATGGTTTATCTTGCTTGATTTAACTGGCTTGTTGAAAAAAAATTAATAAAAACTCAAAATATTAAAAAAAACACATATCAAAACAAATAAGTTAATAACCAAAATAAAATAACATACACTGTGACATAGTGGGTCCTTCTAGCCCGTTTAATGAAGCTAAAAAGCCAGGAACAAAAGTAGAGCTGAGCTGTAAACAGAAGCACATGGCTCCTGGTTACCGTGGGAACCAGGCACAGAGGCAAGAGAAACGCCGGTGCTATCATTCAAGGGGTGAATCACAAGGTAATGCAGGACACCTGTTAGGGGGTGGAGTTGAGCACGGCCCCAGAATTCACCCTATTAAGGAAACTTCAGTGGAGCTTATGGAGGTAAGCAGAGAAGGAGGTAATGAAGAGCTGGCTGAAGAAGCAGGAAGTGAGGCACATGAGCTGGAGAGAGAAGCCATTGAGAGCTACCCTGAAGACAGCTATGCCCAGAGTAAGCCAGAGTCTCTATGGAAAGGAGAGACAGATTCCTTCTTGAGGAGAAAGAAAGAAACCCTGAGGACAGGATATAACAAGGGCAAAGGAGATTGTCTGCAATATCCTGGGGAGCACGGGAGAGACAGAAAGCCTAGGAGGCAAGTGAAATGCTATGAGCAGGGCTTAGGTTGGGAACCTACAGCTATTCAAAAGCACCAGAGAAAACCTCCACCAGTAAGGCTGAAAGGTAAGCCAAAAGGCTTGGATATAATTAATTACCGTGACTGTTTGTATCCAGAAGGGTGGTGCTGGGAAAAGAATACTGGGCCTGATAGTCTGTGTGAAAGCCAGTATTTGACCCAAGCATATCGTGTAAAGCCTGGAGCAGTAAGAAAGGGCGTGGCACTGGCAGTGCCGGTTCAAACATTTCCTTATGAGCAGGTGGAATTGATGGACTGTGAACCAGAGTGTATTGATACTGGAGAAGATATAGATATAATGGACTGTACATTATCTCTGGCCAGTGGAATAGTTTCATTACGGTGAAAGCCTGTTTGAAAAGAGAGTACAGCACAGATAGCACGTGGAAACAGAGAGCTGTGAGGAAACAGCGTGGTTTTGTTTGAATGTTTGTTTTCACCTTGGTTAATGCTGAAGAAAGCCTTTTTCTGTTAAGGAACTTTTGTTTGTCCAAATACCAGTAAATACCTGGATTGTATCTTCTGTTCATGGTAAAATCCACCCCGGGAGGGGAAATAAAATCCTTTCGTTGCTTAACCACTTTTTCCACAACTGCTTCTTATTGATTGGGTGAAAAGACTACACTTCCCAAGGGGCATTGCTCCAGGATCTGTAAAACAGCTATTTCAATAGGGAAAAATCCACTCCCTTAACCTCTACTCGGGGGTTTAAGGAGAGCTGGTGACAACACACATTCAATACCATTTCATTTCAGAGTGGAGGAGTGGCCTAGTGGTTGGGGCAAGATACTTCAGGCGGGAAGGTTGGGGGTTCAAATCCCACTCGAGGACAGCAACCTTGGGCCGGAAGGACTGGGGTTTCTAGTCCCACAGGTGCTCCTTGTGGTCTTGGGCAAGCCACTTAACCCTCCATAGCCCATGTTCCCTGTAAAATAGTTATCTCTCCAAGTTATAATGCCCTGTTCAATGTAAACCACACTGATGCAGAATAGCACAGTATATAAGAGAATGTAAATAAAATAAATAAATAAATGGAAACATTCTAAGTCAAGAAATATTATTAGTGGGATAATACTAGATGTGTAAGTTGTAATAGTTAAAAGGAGGTTTTGGCACACTTTTTCTTACAAAAAGCTGCTAATGGAGAATAGATGGGGTTTTTTTCAAGATGGCGGCAGCAGCCTTAGCGGTGTGAGGACGTCTTTTCTATGGGCAGGAAACGAAAAGGCAAAACGGGGCCGTTGCCCTCACCGCCCCTTGTTGCCTCGACGCCTGTTTCTGCAGTGATTGGTCCTATCGACGCTTACTTACTGCGTTCCGCTCCGAATTCAGGAGTTGGTGGAGAGTGCCGAGCTGCGGTTTCGCCGGAATCGGGTGGTTCGGCGTCTGCTTCGGCAATATCCTTCTCCCCTGTGTTGAGTCCAGCGCCGAAGGTTCCACGTAGCTCTCTGTTGCCGGAAGGCTTCCTGGAAGTGCTCTCTTCTGCAACGACAGGAGACGGTGTTTCTTCACGAGGGCCAGGAGAAGGAGGGCTGGTGGAGTGTGATCAGCAAGCTGGTGGCGAGATTGTCTCCTCACAAGCTTTGGTGCGAGTTGGAGGTGTCTCGACAGAGGGAACAGCTGTTTCTGCGGGACGAGTCAACTTGCTGATGCCTATGGACTTTACTTTACAGCGTCCTATGGACTTTACTTTAGAGGCAATATGGAATGCTATAGCCTCTTTGGGTGAAGCTTTACTTCCTCAATTTTCTTCCTTGGTTTCTCAGGTGAAATCTGTGACGACCTCTGTTACGGATCTAGAAAGGAGACTTTCAGAAGTGACTGTGACTGTGGGGGGTCTACAAAATAGAGTTGTTAATGTGGAGGATCAAATAGATATTTTCAAGAAGAATTTCTTATCAGTACAATATAGAATGGAGCATTTGGATAATCTTTCTCGGGCACATAATTTGCGTATTGTAAATTTTCCTAGGGTTCCTTCTGTTTCTGCAAGAGATATGTTTCAGGAATATTTGAGTGAAATATTAGGGGTTTCTCCTAAATTAATGCCCCCTCTGGTTAAGATCTATTATCTCCCTAAGGGGAAGAGAATATCTGGTGGAGCCTTAGGGGCAGGATTGGGTCAGGGGGAAGAATTGAATGTTACGGATTTGATAGAGAATTCTGGGCTTAACTCTCAGGAATCCTCCACTTTACTAATCACATTTGCCCTATTGTCTGATAAAGAGTGGATGTTGAAGTTATTTTTTAGGAAAAAGGAAGCTTCCCTTTAGGGGTTTGGCTGTCCGTATGTACCCTGATTTGGCTCGTGATACTCAAAAAAGACGTAGGGCGTTTCTCTTGCTTCGTTCTGGAGTCCTACAGCTGGGAGGGCTTTTCTTTCTTAAACACCCATGTAAATGCCTGGTGAAATACCAGGCAGTTTCCTATATTTTTTATGAACCCTCTCAGCTGGTAGCCTTCATTAGTGCTAAGCGGCCAGACTATATAAATGATCCTCCTTAACTCACGATAGTATTGTTCTGAATTTTGACTGCTGCCTTGTTTCTTACGTATTTGGTATAGTTTATTACTCTATAAGAGTCCCCCCCTTATAGTGTGCTAGTGAGGTTGGCATTGTTTGTATTATTTCTTAGTATATTGGTCACGGGGGTTGTAGTGGAGCCATGTATAATTTTCTATTGTGTTATATGTTCTGTTTTTCTGCTTGTCAGCCTGTTTCCGCAGGAAAGAACTTTGTTTCTTTCTTGATTATATTGTAAAATTTCATAAATAAAAAATTAAAAAAAAAAAAGCTGCTAATGGATTTGCTTTGTGTGTGCATTAAATGATAATTACACTTACCTGGTAATTGTAGTTCCTTGAGTGACGACAGTTCAGTCCTCTACCTCTGGGTTGTCAATCTCCTCCTGCAGCTTGGAGACTGATATGTCAGAATTATGACATCACTGGATATAGCCTGCTGTACTCTCTCCTTCATCCCAGTGTGAGCTATTAACAAAGCAGACTCAAAGGAGCAACAAATAAGTAGCTAACAGTCATTATTGAAACACATCGTAAACTAACCAGATAACTTTTCAACCCCCCCGGCAAGGCATTCTCACCCCTTGCCCTGCCACTGAGAGAGGCACCCCTACACTAAACAGAAAGAATGCAGACCTACCTGCAACACTCTTCTGCTCACCAAACTGGATCCGTCTGGAATATTCTGGGTGGGAAGGAGGACTGAACTGTCGTCACTCAAGGAACTACAATTACCAGGTAAGTGTAATTATCATTTCCTTATCGTTCCTCCAGTTCAGTCCTCTACCTCTGGGATGTACCAGAGCAGTAATCATTGGGAGGGACCCTTCCAGCCGGCCGACAGCACCGCCGACCCGAAACGGGCATCAGAAGCCGCTGCCACATCCAGACGGTAATGCTTACTGAATGTATGAAGAGACGACCACGTCGCTGCTCTACAAATCTCCCCAGGCGGAACCAAACTGTGCTCCGCCCAGGAACACGCCTGCGCACGAGTGGAATGCGCTCGCAACCCCGTGGGTATAGAACGTCCTTGAAGCAAATACGCCGAAGCAATTGCCTCCCGAACCCACCAGGCAATGGAGGCTTTAGCTGCTGCCTCCCCTTTGCGCACTCCCCCGAATACAACAAATAACCAGTCCGACCTGCGAAAAACTTTTGTCACTCTCAAATAGTGGCGCAAAGCTCTCTTCACATCCAAACAACGAAGACTGCGACCAGACTCGTCACCCTCCAAAGAACCCAGGACAGGTAAACACACCGCCTGATTCAAATGGAAAGGAGACACCACCTTCGGTAAAAAGGACGGCACCAGATGCAACTCCACCTTCTCCCTAGAAAAGGTCAGAAATGGCTCCCTACACGACAACGCTTGCAGCTCCGAAATACGCCTTGACGAACAAATGGCCACCAGGAAAACCATTTTCAACGTCAAGTCTTTCACCGAAGCCTGGCGCAAAGGTTCAAAGGGAGGCTTGGATAACGCCGTCAAAATGACATTGAGGTCCCACGGCGGAATGCAAACCCGACGCGTTGGTCGCAACCGAGAGACCGCCTTTAGAAAGCGACCCACATCCAGGTTAGCTCCCAGAGACACCCCGTTGACTCTGCCGCGATAACAGGAAAGAGCTGCCAGCTGAACCCGCAAGGAACTGGCAGCCAGACCCTTATCAAAGCCGTTCTGCAAAAACTCCAACACCAAAGGGTTCGAAGCCGCAGATGCTCTAACCTGACGCCGTGAGCACCAATCTTCAAAAATACGCCAGACTCGCACATATGCCAAAGATGTCAACTGCTTCTGCGCTCTAGGGTTGCTACGACTGCCGAAGAGTAGCCTTTCTTCCTCAGCCTAGCCCTCTCAATGGCCATACCGTAAGCGACAACCGATCCACCTGAGGCATGAACAGTGGACCTTGAAGCAACAGATCTGCCCTCACAAGGAGTTGCCAGGGCTCTCCGTCCAGGAGACGCACTAAGTCCATGTACCATGGATGCCTCGGCCAGTCGGGTGCTACTAGCAGCACTCTTCCGGGATGAGCCTCGATCTTTTGAACCACTCTGCCTATCAACGCCCACGGAGGGAACACATATAGGAGACCGTCGTCCAGCCACCGATGCAAGAGCGCGTCTATGCCCTCTGACATCCGTTCCCGTCTTCTGCTGAAGAACCTGCCGACCTTTGCTGACTGAAACATCGCCATTAGGTCCATTAGTGGACTTCCCCAGCGAACTGTTATCTCCGCGAAGACGTCGGGATGCAACTCCCATTCCCCTGCATCCACCTGTACTCTGCTGAGGAAGTCCGCGGTCACATTGTCTTTCCCCACAATGTGCGCCGCCGAGATGGCGGTCAAGCGACTCTCCACCCAAGCGAACAAGCCGTCCGCCTCTTCTTCCATTGCGGCACTCCCCGTGCCGCCCTGGCGGTTGATGTAGGCGACCGTCGCCGAGTTGTCTGAGAGCACCCGAACTGAACGACCCAGAACCAAGCCCTCGAATGCATGAAGCGCCCGGGCTACCACCCGCAGCTCCAGACGATTTATCGACCAAGAGGCTTCCAGGGGAGACCAGAGACCCTGCACAAACTGGGCTCCGCAGTGGGCCCCCCAGCCCACCAGACTGGCGTCCGTCAACAACGGGAGCCAGTCCAGCTGTTCCAGTGGCATGCCGGCTGCCAAGGACGACCGGAGCAGCCACCAATGGAGAGACCGCCGGACCCCACTCGGGCACGGGAGACGCCTGCTCAACGAGTCGGTCTGATGCGACCAGCGGCGAAGCAGCGCTCTTTGCAAAGGTCGCATATGCACCTTGGCCCACGGCACTGCCTCTAACGTCGCCGCCATGGTTCCCAGCACCCGGAGATAGTCCCATGCCGACAGTGCTGGCACCGATAGGAACCGACGGACCAACGTCCGCAACACCTCGGCCCTCTTGTTCAGCAGAAACACCTGCCCCCTCTTGGTGTCGAACCGAACCCCGAGGTACTCGAGGTCCTGGAAAGGAACCAAAGGACTCTTTGTCTGGTTAACCACCCAACCGAGACTCTGCAAAAAGTGCACCACCCTGTTCGTCACTCGGATACTTTCCTCCTTGGACTTGGCCCGAATTAACCAATCGTCGAGATAAGGGTGGACTAAAATCCCTTCCTTGCACAAGGCGGCCGCCACCACCCCATGATCTTGGTGAAGGTGTGCAGCGCCGTCGCCGTCGCCAGACCGAAGGGCAGAGCGTGGAACTGAAAGTGCCCCCAAGGAAGCGCGAATCGTAAGAACTTCTGATGGGCTTCTCGGATAGGAATGTGCAAATATGTCTCTGTAAGGTCTAGAGACGTCAGATATTCTCCCTGATGCATCGCTACGATTACCGACCTTAAGGTCTCCATCCGGAAATGCGGCACCCGCAGACAACGATTTATGGCCTTCAGGTCCAAAATGGGATGCACCGTTCCGCCCTTCTTTGGCACCACAAAATAAATGGAATACCAACCCACGCCGTACTCGGCCTTCGGCACTTCTACCACTGCCTCCAACTGAAGTAACCTTTCCAAAGTTCCGCGCACCGCCAGTGCTTTCTTGGGACTCCTGCACGGCGACATGACGAAGGAATTCCGTACGTGTCGGGTGAACTCCAGAGCATAGCCGTGCCGAATTATTTCCAACACCCACTGGTCGGAAGTGATATGGGTCCAGGCGGAAAGAAACTCCCGAAGCCTGCCGCCTATGGGAGACTCCTCCGCCGGGACCCGCCTCGCTTCATTGTGACTTACAGGTTGTGGAAGCGGGAGCTGAGGAGAAACCTCTATTTGCTCCCCGAAACCCGCGAAAGCCTGGGCCCGGGCCTGAAAATGGCCCCTCTGGAAATTTCCAAACCACGTAGTACGAAATCTCCTAAGATCCCGAAACTGGCCCCGGTACCCCTGACCGGACCTGCCCTGCTTCGGCTTATCCTCCGGAAGCCTACCTGCCTTGGATTCTGCAAGGTCCTTTACCAACTTGTCCAAATCTTCGCCGAACAGCAAACCGCCCTTAAACGGGAGTTTGCTAAGCCGGGACTTAGAGGGCCCGTCCGCCGCCCAGCTTCTTAACCACACCGACCGGGGGGCGGCCACCACGGACGCCGTGCTATTGGCCAGTGCCCTGATCAAATCGTAATGTACATCCGCTAAGTAGGCGGACCCGGACTCCAGCCAATCCAACTCCTTCACCTCCTCGAGATCCAAATGCGTAGACAGGCGCAGGCGCTGGACCCATCACAAGCATGCCCTGGCCACCCAAGCTCCACAGATGGAGGCCTGCAGCGACAGCGAGTCCGCCTCAAAGGCCTTTTTCAGTAACCCGTCCACCTTACGGTCCTGGGCATCCTTTAGAGCCGCACTACCCTCTACTGGGATAGTGGTCTTTTTCATAACCGCTGACATCACCGCGTCCACCCGCGGTGCTCGAAATCGTTCCTTATCCTTATCGGCCAAGGGATAGAGCCTATTCATAGTCCTTATCCCTCTTAAGCCTGCTTCCGGTTTGTCCCACTCGTCCTGTATCATCTTTTCGACCACTCTGTGTATGGGAAACATCACCTGTGTTTGCCGTACCGCCTGAATGACCGGATCCTCAACGTCCTCCTCCGCAGCCGCTTGCGTAGCAAGATTCAACATCTGCATCGACTCCGTGATCAAGGCCACAAGCTCCTCTCTGCAGAAGACTCTAATAATCTTAGCTTGATCCTCCGGCTCGGGGATCTCTCCCTCTTCTAGGTCCTGCGCATCCTCATCCTGATCCCAGTCCGTATCCTGGACCTCTGGCCAGTCGCCTTCCATAGGGATAGAAGGCTTCGTTCTCGCTCTCTTCGGTGCTGGCGGGGCCTCACCTACGTCAACGGGCTCCCCTAACTGTGGAGTCAATCCTGCCAGTGCCCCAAAACCGGGCGACGTGCCTTGGTGTCGCAGACAAAATGCTTGATGCATTAGTAATATAAACTCAGGGCTAAATTCCCCGAGCCCCGAAGCCTGCGATGTCAGCGCAGCCCCGGAAGGCCCTGGCAACTCCTCTACCGCCGGCCTCGGAGAAGCAGCCCCGCCCCCGCCGGTGCCTCCTGCACCACTGGGGAGTTCATGAAGTCCATCTGTTGCTCCACGGTAGACGAGAGGGTTGCACAGCCCCGGCACACCCCAGTATCAGCCACTGTACCCCTCCTGGTGCCACACACAAGACACTGTGATCTGGCTGCCATGAATTAGACCTGCAACTGACCAAGGGCACCGCAAACTTCCCAACTGCTTTCTTTCTCTTTTTTTTTTTTTTTTTTTTAAAGTATTTACTTCCCAGTTACTTCTCCGTGCTTGATATAATGTGAGCTGACTCCCCCGTAGAGGAAAAGCCCCTTCACCAATTCTGCTTGCTCCGAGTTGAAAGGGAGAATCGGGAAGAAATGTCACAACAGAAAGAAAACAATCAAAATAAGCAAATTAAACAAAATAACAAAAGAAACTAGTTTCCCAGGGCCTTAAACGGGCGTGGGCTTGCAAACCACCCGGCAGCCACGCGGCTTCTCCGCGGCCAGAAAATGGCCGCCGAGCAGAGCCTGCACCAAGAAAAGGCGCCAAAATGAGCGGCGAGCCTTCCAGCGCCTTCTAAATTATGCTCCCCTCAGAAATTGCAGCTAACCCCGGTGATCTGCTTACCGGCCCGTCTGCACCGTCCGCTGCCCGAAACGCCTGGCTGCAAGCTGAAAAGCGGCCACACCACAGACTTGAACTAGTGCAGCCTCCGGCGCCGCGGAAATAGTCGCAGCGGCCCGGCAGGCACTTGCACTGACAGAAGGGCTCTCCCCCGTAGAGTCTGGGGGGAGAGAACCTCTGGGCTACCCGAAGGGACCACCAACTCGATTTCCTGAGTCGGCACCCCAAACGAAGCCCTCACAGCAACCGGCAGGGAGCAAGAATACCTGGTGCCTTTTTTTTGTTATTTTTAAAGAGACAGATCCCCAATTAGAAAAACCAATCAGAAAAAAAACAAACAAACAATTTGTTAACTAAATTTGGCTAAGTAAATATAGACTGTCCCACAAGCTCCTTATCAGATTCTCCAGAGAGCCTTCCCCTAAGGCTCGTCAGTTCCTCCTGCTGCATGGAGACTGGTCACACTGGGATGAAGGAGAGAGTACAGCAGGCTATATCTAGTGATGTCATAATTCTGACATACCAGTCTCCAAGCTGCAGGAGGAGATTGACAACCCAGAGGTAGAGGACTGAACTGGAGGAACGATAAGGAAAGCCTATTTTAAATAGTACATGGAGACTGGAATTGAGACGTTATGGTTGGCACATACTCCATTCCAATGATATTTTAGAAATGGAGATGTTTCTAAAATAATAGAAAGAAGTGCAGGACTGCATGTGGATTGCTAACCATGTGCAGTGGGAGGAACATGGGAAAAATCAACAGAGAGAAGTCGGCAACCTGCATATGTAAGTGCATGTGAGCCATTCTTCAGACTTAAACTTGAAGATGCTGTTACTTAACTACAGAGGACACTATAGGCCCAGTCTTTAAAAAGGTTTATGTGGTTTGTGGGATCTGCAAACCACATAACCCCCACTGTTCTGATACTCAGTGGGAAAGACCAGCCAGACCACCTTGGCATAATCTGGATAGTGCCGGGGTGGTCAGTGGACAGGCTGGAGCGGCCCCAGCACCTATCAAGTTAGTGGTGAATTTCAGTCAGATAGATAACGGTATAAAGTTAAGAAAGGTCAATGGCTGTTCCGACCTTATGCGCTTTGTTGGCTGGATGGCAAAACGAGATATTCAGCTTCAGACGCCAGGTAGACTCCAGTCACCTGCAGCAGTCGAGTGCTTTACCAGCACTGACCACATTGGGTTGAATAGTGGCCTGTATATCTTTAGCTTATTTCTGTTTGGATAAGGAAAGTAAATTAAGGCGGGATTAAGGAGTCAGACAAAATGCACACTTTTTAAAACCTCCATGTGCCAGGGAGGAGGTGTAAAGCTCAATGTGGAGATGTTTGGGCATTACTATATGAAATCTGTAGATTTTTGTCCTGCCCAGACAACACCCCCTCAAAGCTTCCTTGAACTAAGGACATGGCCATTTACAAGTGGACGTGTATATGCCTGATCAGGCTTATGCCAATTGCAAATAGAACAATGTTTCAGGACAAGGATATCTATGTAATAGCTGGAAACCAAAGCAATGGTTTTCAATAAAACTTATTTAATAAAACTTAATAAAGCTTGAAATAATAATACTATATATCCAACAGTTTCTGCTCTCCTCCAGCATCAGTGAATATTCTGTCCTAAATAAGGGGAAGCTGGTAGTGGAGAGAGGAAAATGTAATGCTGAATTTGTGAGAAAGGTTGCTGGAACAGCAAGGCCGCGGGTCCCGTCCGCGCGGCCGCTACTAACCGGGGGGGTGGCGGGCCGTTCGCCCCGCCCCCTCTCGGTTGCGGCGGCGCGCGGCTGTTACTGCCCGCGCGGCCGGGCGCCTCATTGGCTCCCCGTGGCGTTTTAAACGCCCGGGAGCCAATGGGAGGCTGGGCCGCGGCAGCAGGGGGGGGGGGGAGTAAGTGTCGCGGGGACCCAGCTCTGCATCGGCAGTTGCTGGGTCCAGGCTGGAGGCTCCTGTTGTCCCGCCCGCCCACCCAGGCTGGGGGAGGCTTTGGGGGGGGGTGTTTGGGTTGTTGCAGCTGGCGGGGGGGCTTTGGCAGGATCCCGGAGGTTTCCGGGGTCCGGAGCCGGTGGCAAGCATGAGGGCGGGGGTGGGGTACCCCCGACCCGGTTAATCCCTCAGGCTTTTGCTAATAGCATGGCGAAGCCGGAAGAGGGAGGGAGTGGAAAATGTCGGGCCTGTGCCCGGGGGAAGCGGATGCGGCGTCACCTTGCTACTAACACGGCGGGTGAGAGCTCGCTCTGCTTGGGGGGGGGGGGGGTTAAAAATATGTTGATGTTGGATTATGTGTGTTGAAAAGGTTATTAAAGCTGCGACCAGTTTAAGTCCCAACTTGTTGTCATGTGTTTGTTTTGAATTGCTCTCTTGGGGGAAGGAAAGTGGGGGTGGGGCTTGGGGAGGGGCGAGAGGCGTCGTCCGCCTTACCCGGTTAGTATTTAATTGCTTGTTTATGTTTTTAGGCTGTGCTTTTAATTGTTAGGCTCAGTTTCAGTCGCCTCCTATGATATATCAGAATCGTCAATAAAATTGGAATGCCAGTATACTGAGATTGAGGGCGTCTTACTCATTTACATTCTTAATATTTTCTGCTTAAATTTCAGATTGAGTCTGTATCCTGTGGGAAAGGCTGACCCTAGGCAGGTAGAGGGTCTAACGCAGAGGTTCCCAACTCCAGTCCTGGAGGGCCAAACACCATTCAGGTTTTCAGGCTGTCCCTAATAAATATGCATGAGATGCATTTGCATGCACTGCCCCCATTGTATTCAAATGTATCTCATGCATATTCATTAGGGACAGTCTGAAAACCTGAATGGTGTTTGGCCCTCCAGGACTGGAGTTGGGAACCTCTGGTCTAGAGCAATTCAGCCCCAATGAGTCCTAATTCCCAAGAGTAGGGTGGAGGCAAGTAAGACTGCACATTTTGACCTAGCACACACATCTCTGTACATGGGCTGTTGCAGCTCTTGCCCTGTTGGCATTGCTAATGAACAGAGTGATATTGGACATAGAAGGTAGCTATCACAGAGGCATGAAACCCTTCTGCCTCACCAAAGCACAGCCCTTTCCACAGGATATGGTAGTGGGGCCTGACTTAAAACAACTTAGAACACACTTACAATTCTAATCTTTTTAATAATAATAATAATAATAATAATAAAGAAAATTTCACATGACTTATTTAGAAATTCTTTTTTTTGCTTATTTTAGTAGCTGTTGGCATTATAATTCCTGAAAAATATTTGTTAGGAGCATGCAGACAAAAAATTTGCTTTTTGAACGTTTAGGAATTGCTGCATTCAAGCTATGCAGCCCCTCTCCCCTCCAAGTCAGAGATATGCACTGAAACCCAGATATATATGCATACAGAGGATTGGAAAGAATTCCATGAGCATACTCTGTAAGTTTTTTGTTTTAGTTGGGTTTTTATTTTGTATTATTCTATGTTTTCTGGAATACCACCTGCTATCTCCGAGTTGTGTCCATTATTTAGCGCGCACTAAATGAGACAGTATGTGCTCTTACAAACTGAAACAAAACAGTACAAAGTGCATATCCCCAATGTTTGAGCTGTATAAGTAAATCCCGACTTTCCTTCCATATCCTAACCTGATGCATGAGTGGCACTAATGTATGTACAATAAAATATGTGTAGCTCAAACAGTTGGAGAGCATTCAGAAGTGTGGCAATCTTACAGAGCATGTGGTGGCTATGGCCATATTAATTTTTTTAAAAAGTCCTGGTGTGGCCCCCTTCCTGTGCAAAGTGTATGTACAGGCTCATTCTTGAGCAGTAGGGAAAATAAGCTTTAGGGCTCATGGGGTTCTCACTTGCACTTAAAACAAACTGCTCTTCGCTTTCAATTGGTGTTCCAAAGACTAACATCAACTTCACTTAATTTTCAACTTCATCAGTAGTGGGTGTTGGGCACAGTGTACATCAGCATGGAGATGAATCTGATGTTTCTCTTGTACACTCACAAGTTATATGTTCCTCACTGGAAGGATCTCTTTGTGATTCCCCTTGGTACCTGATTTTCAATACTTTGCCTTTAGCAATGCAGTGCAGTCTCCCCGCCTGGATTCTCTGATGATACAGTACTCGGTAGACACACTTTCCTTTCTTCCTTGAGGGATAATAGCATGATCAAATATTAACTGAAATAGTTTGTAGGAACTTCTTTCTCACCAAACTACAGTAATCAGCTATGGCTTCTAAATCCCATACTGGCAAACCTCCTGGAAAAAACATTTGAAATCAAAATATGGGATTCTTTCCTCTTCTGCCAAAGCCCTTTAAACAATGAGCTAGCCTCCCAGAAAGTTTACAATGAATCTTAGGGAAAGGGATTTAGCTCACACCTTTTCTCAGAAGATAAAGGCAAGTTATATTCAGGTACAGTAGGTATTTTCCTGTCCATGAAGGGCTTAAAATCTATCTATTTAAAAAGCTCTTATACAACTCTTGTTTGTAAAAACATTCAAAGTGGTGTACAATCATATAAAAAACATAAAAAACACAATTGACATAACAATTGAGACTGTCCCCACCTACCTACAGTCCACTCCTTTGAACCTGCCACCAGTTAACTTCCATCACTGCGAACATTGGAGCAAAAACGTTTTCAACATCCTGCGGGAACTAGACTCGTCCTGCTCTTGTCTTATTCCACCACATAGGAGCAGCTGCTTCAGAAGCTTGCCTTCTCCACTTTATCTTCTTTATCTTTATCTTTATTGTTTCTTGATATACTGCCCTAGGCAGCCAAGGCATTAGAGCGGTGTATAAATAATTAAAAATAACAGCAAAATGAAAGAAAAGAAAAAAAAAGGTCATTAATGGACAGGAAAGGTAACATACAAAAGAGAGCAGAAAGAGAGAGGAGAGTGATCAGGAAGGAGAGGAGAGCAGGTCATAGGCGAGCTGAAAGCAGGAGGGATTTGAACCGGGGTAGCGAGGGCTCTGCACATAGGGAGGCAGGTAGGGAATTCCATAGTGCCAGGGCAAGAAAGAAGAAAGTGGAGTGTCGTGTCTGTTCCAGGCGTGCTCGTGAGACAGAGTGAAGAGACAGATAGTGGGTATGAAGGGATCGGAGGAGACGATGAGGGGTATGAAAATGAAGAAGATCAGCTAGGTACTGTGGGAGACCTGTATGGAGTGCCTGGTGTGCTATGATGAGTACTTTATAGTTAATGCGGTACTTTACGGGAAGCCAATGAAGACGGATGAGGATGGGTGTAATGTGATCATGGTGAGAGGAGTATGTCAGGATCTGAGCTGCTGTATTTTGAATGAGCTGAAGACAGTATAGTTGGTAGAGGGGAAGACCTGCAAATGCACTGTTGCAGTAATCCAGTCTGGAAATCACTAAGGAAAGCAGGAGGGTAGTGAGGGAGTGCGTGTCTAGGGAAGGGCGAAGGGCACAGATCTGACGTACAAAAAAGAAAGACCGCTGGACCAGAGTAGAAAAATGGTCGTAGAATGTTAGAGAGGAGTCTAGGGCGACACCCAGATAGCGCATAGAAAAAACTAAGGGAATTGGGGCGTGAGAAAGAAGTGGAGCTACTGAAGGCTGGGGGGTAATGGATGCAACCCATATGGCAGTGCACTTGGAGGGGTTGAGGTGCAGGTGATTGTTAGAAAGCCAATTGGAGACAGTGGACAGACAGGTGTTCATGGGAGTCAGATCAGGACAATGTGGGTTAGTGTGGCAAAGAAGACAGAAATTGTTGGCATAAAAATACGCCGAGATGCCGAATTGGTGGATTAACAATGCAAGGGGGGCCAGGACTGAATCCTGGGGAACACCACAAGCTAACGGATGAGATATATATGTTTCTTTCCCCTATCATAACCCTATCTACTGCATCTCTGTAAATATGTATATATATTAGATAATCTCACCGGGTGCTTCAAACAATAATCTGTAATTTACACTGGATTTCAATCGATAATGTAGGTACTAATGATATGTATATCTGTAATTATGCCGTTGTCAAGTTACCCCTGTATTGTCCACTCTATTATGTCCTATACAAAAATTTGTAACTTATACTGGTGTTCAAGCAGTAATCCATGTACCAATTAATTGTATAACTGTAATCTTTTCTTTGATTATCCCTCCCTTTGTCTTGTCCCCTCTCCCCGATCTTGTACAACGATGAGCCGCTTCTGATCTCTGGAAGGAGCGGTGTATAAATGTATGCCAAATAAATAAATAAATAAATGAGAGGGGGAGGAGGCTGCACCACAAAAGGTTTAGGGAAACGGCAAGAGAGATGTTACTATGGTCATGTGCTGTATGGATTTCATTAAGTAAAAATAATATGATGGTCTCTGTACTATGGCTGGGATGAAAACTGGATTGGTGGGGGTGTAGGAAGTGAACAGAGTCGAGATGACAGCTGTGCAAAGACTAATTTTTCGAGGACTTTAGAGAGAAATGGAAGATTTGAGATAGGATGCCAGTTAGCAAGAACGTCAGGAGCGAAAGAGGGCTTCTTAAGGATGGGATGGATAAGGGCATGTTTCCAATGGGAGGGAAAGACACTTGAGGAGAGACTAGAGTTGAAAATGGTGAGTACTTAGGGAAGGAGGGATAGGGAGGATTCTGAAATCCATGCCGAGGGTATGGGGTCGGCCGGACATGTGGTCTTATGGGAGGATTTGACAGCCGTCAGCAAGGTGGACGCAGTGATGGGAGAGAAGGAGTGCCAGGAATGGGAAAGGGAAAGGGGCGAGGAGGGCTGGGGGGAAGGGGGAAGGGGGGAGTTGGAGGGGACCTTAAACAGGACTGATGGGTGAAGGTGAGGGTTTGACTGCAGAGAAACAAGCGGAGGAGAATGTAGATCGCAAGGTGGTGATCTTATCAGTGAAGTAGGCAGCAAGGCGGAAAGGGTCGGGCAAAGGGTGTGAAGAAAGGGTTGTAGGGTTGGTGTGTGGCAAGGATAGGGAGCGGAAGACAGCATAGAGCTGCCTAGAGGAGTTTGTGGCGGATGAAATGGCAGAGGTATAGTATAGCCTCCTGGCTGCACAGACCTGTTCTTTGTAACAGCACCGATGGTGACGGTAGTGTGACAGATTTGCAGGGGTGGGCTGAGAGCGCCACTTCTGTAAGTGAATTTCTTGGGAATCCGGGACTACCAGAAGCGAACTCTGACTGGACGTCCAGAACCTCCTTGGCTGATACAAAGCCAGCAGCCATTGTAAATAACGTGGATCCCCTCCCTCAAAAGCCTAAAAGTTAAGGGTAGCATTTTATTTTATTTATTTATTTAACTGTTTTTTTTTTACTGGGTCAAAGCAGTTGACAAGTAACAGAACTTTTGAGACACAGTGAAACAGGAACTTGTATACATAGAACTTTGACTTACTGTACATACAACGAGTTTGGAAATGTAATTTTAACTTTAACATATTTACAATGGAGATCATTCCTCCCATTGGGATGTCCAACCCCGCTATTCGCCCCCCTGACAGCCTGGTATGAACAACGGGTTTGTACGGGGAGACCTATTTGGGGGCGGGAAGGGGCGTTCTGGAGGCGGAACAAGAGCGGGGCATGGGCGGACTGCAATCCAGGACGTACAGGGCCGATTCACAGTTTGGCACTGTATGTCCGGGGCCTTGGATCTAGACAGGGGACTTATTCCACCTCAGAGGTGGAATGTCCTCCTGGACGCAGCGCTTCAGTGGTGGCCGGTGGAGACAGATAAGGTAGGGGTGCAGGAAGTTCCCAGCAGCTGGACCCTGGCCATGGGAGGCCGGATCGAGGGTCCAGTTGTGGAGAAAGGAAGATTTAGGCAGCAGCTGGCATTCACAGCTCCTGAATGACCTGACTGAGCTAGATGGGTTGTGGCTGGGCATGCGGCTGGTCAGAATTGGTTCTGGCCTGAACGTCCAGGTGCTAAACCTGATCCAGATCGCGGGCCGTGGGATCAGAATTGGGTCTAACTTTGCATGGCCCGATTCTGCCCGAACGTACAGGTACTGGACAGCATGAATAGAATAGGCCTCAATGAGGCTATTTTATTTTATTTAATTTCTCTTAATATACCGCGCTCTTCAATATCAGTGCGGTTCACATGGAACAATTTTGTTTTACGGTGGGTTAACCGTAAAACTACAGATAAACAGGAAAGTCAACTTGGATGGTAAAAAATTAAAATTAACTATTTACACATATTTAAACATAGTATTATTTACATAATATACATTATTTGGGAGAACATAGCATTATCTTGGACGCATGGCTCATTTTTGGGAAGGTCGGGATGGTGCATCTTCATATGGGTAGTATAGGCTAGAATTATCCATTGAACAGGAGCGAGATAATTGCAAAGGTTTGTAACTGTAAGGGGGGGGGGGGGGGGGGTTAAAATAGTTTAGGATGGGGGTGTTGGCGATTCAGTGGTCCAAAATGTTAAAAGTCTAAAAACCAAGATGGGAGAGTTAGAATGTATAGCACACTATATAACCATATAGCGGTTATATATGATTGGTATTTCAGAGACATAGTGGAAGGAGGACAACCAATGGGACACTGTGATACCTGGTGGAGGGGTTGCACTCTATGGGGTATGTTTACTAAACCGTCTTAATGTGCGCTCTGTGACGTTATCACGCGATAAGGTACCTTATCAGGCGCACAGGTACCTTATTGCACGATAACGCATGCAGCGGCGCAAACGAGCGCTGAAGGCGGGGAAAGGCTCCCGGAGGGCGGAGGAAGGCTCCCCAGGGGCGGAGAGAAGGGGTCAATGGGCGGAGAGTGGGAGGGGAGAGGCTCCCTGCACACTAACGCTGTGGATTCCTGGGCTGAAAACTAACGCGAGTGAACCCTCGCGTTAGAGCTGATTTAAAGGGAAGAGAAACCATTTATGTCAGCAATGTACAGCAAAACCAGGGAAACCTAAAAAAAGTGATAAGTGTGATACATGTGCACGGAACAAAAGGGCAAATAAACAGTGAAAATGACCCCAACAAAATATTTAAAAAAAACATAACCAAGCTGGGCAATAGTGATATTAATGGGAAACGTCGAAAAACACTCCCAAGAAAGCTCCAAAAAAATGATATGAATTTTGGAAGGGTCTACGCTCCATCCCCATACAAGGTGAATGATCCCACAGTGAAATAGCGCTGATCAGGGTTTCCCTTTCCATTGGACAGGTTTCCTATGGCGTGCACATGTTCCACAACAGCAGGGCGGGCATGTCAGAATGGGCAACTGGACAGATGCTGGGAAAGGGGACATAGAGGGCTGCAGGCGGCACATGCTGTGCTGCAGCTGGGCCACAGTGCGGACTAGGGTGATGCCTAGGTGGCCCATGGGAATGCTGAAACAGTAGAGCAGCCAGACAGCAACTGATGAGGGCCCAGCATGGGCACGAGTGTGCTTCCCACAGTGTCACAGGGGATAGTACCCAGCAGGTACTGTGGGGCCTGGCACTGCAGTACCCCCAAGGGCACAGAACACTGGCAGGCGGTGCTGGGGGGAAGCGTGGACATCCATGCAGGCACCCCTACCCCAGAACCTGCACCATAGGCAGCCGCCTACCCGCACAATGGATGGCCTGAGACTGTGCTCCACCAGCACCACCAGCAGACGGGCATGTCAGCAGGGTGGCAGAGGGGTATTGGTGGTGGAGGGGGCAGTGGCAGCTGCCCAGAGCAGACTGTGGCCTAGCCCTGTGTAGGTGGGTGCCATGCACTGCAACAGACAGGCCCTGTCTGACAAACAGTCATGGTATCCCCAGGGAATGCACTGTCTCTGTGGCAACACAGTGGTGCAGTGCACGCAGCCAGTGTGTTCAGGAGCAGAAGGTCAGAGGTTCAAGTCCCAGCTGTGGTTCCTGTCAACCCAGCCCCCATATTTTACCCACTACTACAATGTGCTAATACAGACAGAACCTGTAGTGCAGATGACGTAGACATGCCCAAAACACATACATTTTACCCTACAGAGCACAGACACCATAAACATGCGCCAGGGGCGGCCCAAGGGGGGTGCGGGGCCATGTGCGGAGACTCTGTGCGGGACCTCATTTGCATAAGTGGCCTTATTTGCATAAATATTTGCATAATGCTAACATTCATTAAGAGACGTGTTTACTAAAAGTTAGTGTGTGTATGGATAAAGACAGACTAAAAGATTTCTACATTACTATAATCCAGTGCCAACCGCCAGGCACATTAGGAACTACTACAAACACTGCCCATTTAGAACCCATTAAGTTAAATATCAATACACCCAATGAAATCAACCCAACTATATCTCCCACAATCTACTTGATTTCTACTTAAGTTTAAGCAGCATATGTTGTGCATCAACACTCCCAAATATTTAACACAAAATGTTTGTCGGATAACTCACCGTGAGCAGAAACCTTTCTACTCTCGGAGTGAGTCCTCCATTTTAATCAAATTTTATAAAATCGACCCATCACAGGTCAAGTCGACCCACCACAGGTCAAACACCAGGTGCTACAGCACTAACCAGCTGCCGCTCCTATACCAGTGAAGCAAGAGCTAAGTTCTTACAAAGACGTCCCAAACCGCTATCAGTATCGTCCTTTATAACAAAACTGATACTCATCTAAACAGGACCAGGCCCAGCCAACAATCTTCACCGTCGTGGGGCCACAAAAGAACTTGAGATGTTCACCGCATCTTCCGTCGAGCACCCCCAGCAACCGGGACTGTCTAAAAACTCTTCAACGCTTCTCCCCCGGTACAGGAGTCGTATTATTCATCACGCAACACTAATCAGTGTTTCAAGCCGCCCAGCTTTGCAGCTCTTCCTCAGGCTAATGAATCATACACACACGTGATTCCTATTTAAAGGATCCAAAAGTGACGTCAGAGTAACTATCCAATGAAACACAGTCTCAACTATCCACCACCTATCACAATCGAAGACTCCACCAATCAATGTCCATATTCATACCTGCAGGAATTATAGAACCCGAACGAAAAATCCATTGTTGTTCTTTGAAATGAAGTTTCATGTGACGATCTCCTCCCAGTGTCAAAGGGGGCACTACATCCAAAAACTCTCCAACGAAGATCCTCAAATCGATGTCCAAATTGTTGACAATGGGGGACTAAAGGGGCTGCAGCCTGACGGGCATTGATACGAGAGCGATGCTCCTGCAGTCGTTTTCGTATTGGACGTGTAGTTTTGCCCACGTACTTCAAATTGCAGGGGCAAAGTAACAAATACACCACAAAGGATGTATAACAATCTGAAGCAAACTGAGAGATATAAGGTATGTCTGTAACAGGATCAGTCCATTTATCTCCTTGTACCATGGACCTGCAAAAATCACAATGTCCACAGGCAAAATGACCTCGAACGGGCACTGGAGAAGTATGCTCACCCCGAGTCCTTATAACCTTTTCTCCTATGGTCTGAGATCTTTTATAAGCAATCATTAATGGTTTTTGTAAACATTGGTGTAACGCCAATGTAGGCCAATGCCGCTGAAGAATGGAAACTACCCGGGATGCATTTGGCAGAAATGGAATAACCCCAATGATCTTCCCTACTGGATCCTGTACTCGAGAGGTATGACCCTCCCACCAACCCGGATGATTATATAAAGCTCTTTTAAATGCCTTAGAAATCAATACTTCTGGGTAACCCTGAGCCCGCAATCGCTGACATAAATCACGCGCATGTTGTCTATATTCCCCTACCGTTGAACACAATCTCCGAATACGGAGAAATTGCCCAAATGGTAAACCCCGTCGTAACGCTGGCGGATGGAAACTAGTGTACCTTAGTAATACGTTCTTTTGCACCGGTTTTCTATATAAAGTGCTTTGCAACGATGAGCCCTGTATAGTTAGTAAAAGATCCAAAAATTCAATTTCATATCGATGATACTTAGGGGTAAATTGCAGATTTACATTTAAAGAATTTAGCCACACCAGAAATAATTGTAACTCCTGCTCCGAGCCTGTCCAAATGAAAAAAATGTCGTCCAAAAATCTTTTCCAAAAAAGCACCTGAGAAAATGCAACCCAATTGTAAACTTGCCGCTCTTCAAAATCTGCTACATACAACGTCGCTACCGAGGGAGCTATAGTAGCCCCCATTGCTATCCCAAACTGTTGATGGTAGAATTTGGATTCATAGACGAAATAATTTTGAAAAAGAACCAATCATAGCAGATCCCCTAACAACTCTTTTGGCAGCCGTGGAGGAAGCTGGATATCTAAACCCATTAAAACATCAAATGCTGCTACCTGGGGGATATTGGTATACAACGATACCACGTCTAAAGTTACTAAAAGGGAACCAGGGGGAATCACTAAACAAGACACCGGGGATAACAAATGGAAAGAGTCCCTTATAAAGGACTGAACCCCTTCAGTCAGTGGTTGAAAAAAATGATCACAAAACTTCGAAGCCGGTTCCAAAATTGAATACCGACAAGAGACGATCGGACGCCCTGGGGGGTCCGTAAGGGATTTGTGCACCTTAGGCACCATGTACATTATAGGAACTATGGGAAAAGCCGGATTGAGAAACTCAAATTCCCTCTTGGTTAACCACCCTCGATCCAAAGCATCCCGGGTAAGCTGTAAACCCGGAGTCGGATCCAACTCCAGCGCCCGATAATATTTGATATCTAAGAGATGTTCCAACATTTTTCTCTGATAACACAGGTACACTACCAAAAAACTGCCTCCAGTTTTGCAACTGATTCCTATAGATTTTCGGGTGCTGAATCCAGGAAAAATAGCCAAAATGTTCCATCACGTCACGTTTTCTTGCAAAATTAGATTTCTTACCCATATAAGGAATGTTCACATAATTTCTTTTTAGCCGACTGCAGTTTATTTTCTTGGCCCAAAATAGAGGTTGTAATGGTTAACTAACTAGAAACACTCCCTCATGATATTTTAGAGTGTTTTGTATTCATTTTATACATTAACAGGACAATTGGGAGACGGGGGCTAAATCCAGTACTCGCGCTGGCGCATGTTCTTTCCTGTTCGCCTCGCCTCGTTCGCTCGCTCAAACACGGTGGTTGCGACATGAACGTTCCTGTCAAATTTCAGTTTCTTGCAAGTTCATTATTACCTTTTGTTTGCTCAGTCGTAATCCAGCTTTATTCCGAAATGGTTCACTACAGTTGTAGTTTGCAGTGCTGTGTATTTGTGATGGCTCACAGAGCCAGAGGTTGCGTCAACTCTCCGGACAGTTTTTGTTTTATTTGTGGGGAATATACCGTGAAAAAGCGGCAGAGGAACATTTCTGCATTTATTAAAAAAGTATATTTCGCCAATTTCGGTTTGAAGTTAGGCGATCAAGACAAACAGTGGGCTCCTCACAAAGTGTGCAAGACATGTGAGGAAGATCTACGCTTATGGATGAAAGGTAAAAAACAAGCATTTCGTTTCGGAATACCTATGATGTGGCGTGAACAAAGAGACCACAGCAGTGACTGCTATTTTTGCTCTTGCATTGTGAAGGGATACAACTTAAAAAATAAGAACGTAATAAGTTACCCCAACCTTCCCTCAGCAATTAGGCCTATGCCTCATAGCAACGAAGTACCTGTGCCTGAACCACCAAAATCTTTGGATCATATTTGTGTGGACGGTTCTGATCATGATGAGACTCATCAGATGGCTTTTCCCGATGAGTCCAGTACTTCCGAGTTTGAAACTGAACCAGATCCGAAACCTGAACTTTTCTCTCAAGCTGAATTGAATGATTTAGTCCGGGATTTAGGACTCCCAAAAGATGCTGCCCAACTGCTAGGTTCTCGGCTTAAACAGAAAAATCTATTGTCACCAGGAACAACTTTTTATTGGTACCGCAACCGCGAGACACAATTTTTGAAGTATTTCAGCAAAGAGGAAGATTTGGTATTTTGCAACGATATATATGGAGTGATGGAAAAGTTTAAACTCAAGTATGATCCTGCTGAACGGCGGCTGTTCATTGATTCGTCAAAAGACAGCATAAAAGGTGTTCTTCTTCATAATGGCAACACATTCGCTTCAGTTCCTATTGCTCACTCTGTTATTCTCCAAGAAAAATACGAGAATTTGGCCCTGGTTCTTCAGAAGATTCGTTATGATGAGCATAAGTGGATGATTTGTGGAGACTTTAAAATTCTATCCATGCTATTAGGGCAGCAATCCGGTTTCACCAAATATCCCTGCTTCCTTTGCTTGTGGGATAGCCGGGCCCGCGACCTACACTGGGGGAAAAAAGACTGTCCAATTCGGGAGTATTTGAGACCCGGTGAGAAAAATGTTCTTCATGAGAGCTTGGTACCTCGTGATAAAATTCTATTACCACCTCTCCACATTAAGTTGGGTCTCATTAAGCAATTCATCAAGTCCCTTCCAAAAGATGGTGAGTGCTTTCGGTACCTTTGCTCAAAGTTCCCCCGACTTTCTGAAGCAAAGCTAAAGGAAGGAGTGTTTGTTGGCCCTGATATAAGGAAACTCATTTCAGATGGAGCATTCGCTGAAACGATGTCTGAGAAGGAAAAAGAAGCCTGGGATTCCTTCAAGGATGTTGTTCTCAAATTCTTGGGGAACAGGCGGGATGAGAACTATAAGGATATTGTTGCCAGAATGCTCAATGCCTTCAAAGAACAAGGCTGTAACATGAGCCTGAAAGTCCATTTCTTGCACTCCCATGTGAACTACTTTCCGGAAAACTTGGGTGCGTACAGTGAAGAACAAGGTGAAAGGTTTCACCAGGACATCAAGGACGCAGAGAGAAGGTACTAAGGAAGATGGAACACCACTATGATGGCTGATTTCTGCTGGTTGCTGCTGCGGGAAACCCCAGATGAAAAATACGCCAAGCAGCGCACCAAGAGAAGCATTCGGGGGAAGAAGAAACGGGCCCACCAGGAGATTGATTGACCCAAGAATGACTTTAAAATCTAAACTGTGTTGACAAATATCGTGTTTTTACTAAACTTTGAAATAAAAATTTGCTAGTTATTACCACAGTGTCGGATCTCATTTATTAGAATTTTATTTTCACACCATCGGGTGTTTGTCTTCATGTATTGCAATGGTGCGGTTTGCGTTTTCTATTCTTACATACATACCTGTACAACATTTTTTGCACATTTCTTTGCTTTGCTTTGTGTCTAACCTCGCTCTTATATGCTCAATGTTTGTGGCTGTTTTAAGTGCAGACAATTTTGCTACCATCACAGTGTGTTTTGTTGACATTACTCTATTCTTATGTGCTGCCTTGTTACAATTTTCTTTATTCTTATTTGAATAACTACTAAACAATTAGTATAAAGAATTCATCCAAGAAACATTTATCTCGATCGCACTCAATCTGAAACGTTCACCTCAAACTGCTAACCCAATGTAGCAAAAAATCTGTACGTGATGGAGCAAATTGGTTACCAGATTTGGATTCAGCGCACCAAAAAACGTAAAAATCAATCGAAACATTAGAGGCAGTTTAAAAAAATTTTTTTTAGTGTACCTGTGTAATCCACCTATGGGTCCAAACACCCCCCCCCCCCTTCACCTACATCATGTAACCATGGCACCAACACAGGATATGCACTATTCTGGGTGCATCATAGCCCATAAGGGCTAGACATGACTGAGAAATACAAAAGGACACAGATGTAACCTAGGTGTGTCTGCAGGAACTACCTATCACACACAGTAGCACTGATGGGGACCTGCAGCATGGCATATTTCAGCCATGAAAGGTGCTGTGGACCTGGTGCTGGGCGCCCCACCTCACCCTCAGGGTGAGCACAGTACCCGCACAATGTGACGGTCTGTGGCTACTCTGTGCCAGTACCACACACGGTCAGTTCCCCCTACCAGGCCGAGGTGCTGTGGGGGTGCATCTTGTACCTATCTGTCGACTGCTGATTTGCATGTGCAGTGCATCATGGGTACGGGTGGGTTAACCCTATCCTGGTAACCACAGCAGACAGTTTGTGTGGTGACGTGCAGTCCTTCTGCAGCCAGCCAGGGATTTGTTAGCAGTTGTAGCTCACTGGTTACTTCACTGCCTGTGAAGCCAGAGGTCATGGATTCAAACCCATGGTGGGGTTATTTGATAGGGCTGTCTGAGGCATTGTCTATTTTTAATGTACATTAGTGCTGCCAGCAAAAACACCCTCAGAGTACTGTAACCTTAAGGCGCCCCATATCAAGTGTCTTATAAGGTGCCTTATAAGGTGTCCTATAGGGGACATTATAGGGTGCCTTGGCGGACAGTGCACTTTATAATGGTTACGCCACCATGAGGGTGTGTTTGCTGGCAGCACTAATTAAAATAAAAGTAAAATGCCTCAAAAATCACTACTTAAACGTAAAGGGTGCTGCCTCAGCCAGCCTTATGCATTAGCACACTGGGGGATCAAACTCATGACCCCTGTACCATCAGTCAGTGTATTAACTATTGTGCTACACCTCTGCTTCTATGTTTGCAAGTCTGCGCGCCTACTTAAGATTATCGCGCGTTAATGCGCTTAGCGGCGTTTTGTCTGATATTGTGCGCAGCGCGCGTTATCGCGCGATAATCCCGTTTTGCTACGTTAAGACCGAAACGCCCACTCCTTTTATGGGCATTCTGCACACTATCACTGTGCGCACGTTAAGACTGCTTAGTAAACATACCCCTATGTTAGAGAGGACATTGAGTCACAAAGGATTCAGGTTTTGCAGGAAGCAAGATACACTGTAGAATCTCTATGGATAGAAATCCCAGGGGAGGGAGAAGTGGCTTAGTGGCTGGGGCAAGTTACCTCAGGCCAGAAGGTCAGGAGTTCAAATCCCACTAGAGGAAAACAACCTTGGGCCAGAAGGACTGGAGTTTCCAGTCCCACAGGCACTCCTTGTGGTCTCAGGCAAGCCACTGCCCATGTTCCCTGCAAAATTGTTATCTCCAAGTTATAATGCCCTGTTGAATGTAATTTCAGTTTGTTCAATGTAAACCACCTTGATATCATGAAAGTACATAAGAAATATTAAATAAATGGCAGCAGGAGTGTTCTACTGGCCAGAATGGACAAATAGATGATGAAATGCTAAAAGAAATCAGAGAAGCTAACAAAAGTTACAACACAGTAATAATAATGGGTGATTTTAATTACCCCAACTGGGTCAGTGTCACAACAGAATAAGTATGCTAGGGAGATAAAGTTTCTAGATGAAATAAATGACTATTTATTGGAGCAGCTGGTTCATGAAGCAACAAGAGGTGAAGCTATTTTGGACCTAGTCTTTAGTGGAACACAGGATCTGGTGCAAGAGATAAGAGTTTTGGAGCCACTTGGCAATAGTGATCATAGCATGATCACATTTGATTTAATAAATGGAAGAAAGACAGAAAGGAAATCCATAGTACTAGCTTTTAACTTTCAAAAGAGAAATAATGAACTAACAAACCTCTTCCAAAGACGGGGCAGCTGTAAAACTAGAGGGCAAAACATGAAGCTGCAAGGGGGTAAATTGAAAGGCAATGGCAGGAAATACTTTTTCACTGAAAGGGTGGTGGATGCTTGGAATGCCCTCCTGATGGAAGTGCTGGGGGCAAATACAGTGACAGAATTCAAAATGGCATGGGACAGACACAGTGGATCCCTTTACAGCAACAGGAGAAAATCAAAATAAACGTAACTAGCTAATTTCTCAACATACAGGGGTGTCCTACACGGAGCGGTAGACTCACCCCTTAAACAAAGACATGGGGAGGGGTGGCCTGCACGGAGCGGTGGGCTCACCCCTAAAACAAAGACATGGGGAGGGGTGGCCTGCACGGAGCGTCAGGTGCACCTACTCTTGCCATCTTACTGGGCAGACTAGATGGACCATACTGGTCTTTATCTGCCGTCATTTACTATGTTACTATGTTAAAAGGGAGACTATGATAAAATAAGGAAATTAGTTAAGAAAAAACTAAAAGGAGTTGCTGCAAAGGTTAAAGATTTACATCAAGCATGGGTGTTGTTTAAAAGTACTATCTTGGAAGCCCAAAACACTAGCATGGTTTAAAGGCAAGGTCAGAGAGGCTGTTGCCGAAGAAGCATCCTTCAGGAAATGGAAAAAAGAGCCTAATGACAAACACCGAAAAGAATATAATCATTGCCAAGTTAGATGCAAGGCATTGATAAGGCAGGCAAAGAGAAAATTTGAAAAAAAGCTTGCCATCGAAGCAAAAATGCACAATAAAAGCTTTTTCAAGTACATTCACAGCAAAAAGCTTATGAGAGAGTCAATTGGACCACTGAATGATAGAGGGGTAAAAGGGGCACTAAGGGAGGCCAGGGTCAGAGCAGAGAGACTGAATGAATTCTCTGCTTGGATCTTTAATGAAGAAGATGTACAGAAGTTACCCATGCCTGAAATGATATATAAAGGTGATGTAGTGGAAGAACTGAAAGAAATATCAATAAACTGGGAGGATATATTACAACTGTTTGATAAACTGAAGAATAGCAAATCACCTAGACCAGATGGTATAATCCAAGGCTATTGAAAGAAATGAAATATGAGATGGCAGACCTACTATTAGTAATCTGTGAGCTATCATTAAAATCATTTGTAGTACCTGAGGATTGGAGAGTGGCCAATGTAACTCCAATTTTTTAAAAAGGTTCCATGGGTGATCTGGGAAACTACAGACCGGTGAGCCTGACATCAGTACTGGGCAAAACGGTAGAAACCATTATAAAGAATAAAATTACTGAACATGTAGATAGTCTTTGTTTAATGGGAGAAAGCCAAGATGGATTTAAACAAGGAAAGTAATATCTTATTAATCTATTATATTTTTTGAAGGTGTGAATAAACTGGTAGACAAAGGTGAGCCAGTCAATATAGTATATGTGGATTTTCAGAAAGCCTTTGACAAGGTCCCTCATGATAGCCTTTTGGTGAAATTAAGAAGTCATGGGATAGGAGGCAGTGTAGTATTGTGGATCAGGAACTAGTTAAAAGATAGAAAGTAGAGAGTAGGGCTAAATGGCCAATTTTCTCAATGGAGAAAGGTGAATAGTGTGATCCTCCCCCCTTGCTGGTACCCGTAGGTATGTAGGGTTTTAAGGAGGTTAAGTTCCTTCCTGAACCAAAGCTTCACTATTTCCTGAAGCAAGGCTTGTAGGGAAATGTAGTTTCTTAAGAGTTCAATGAAGGGTAGTGTGACTCAAGTGTTTCAAGCAAAAGGGATTTATTTCCCCTCCCGGGGTGGACTTCACAAGGAATGAAGATAACACAAATATCTTGCACTTCGGCAGGAAAAGGACAAAATAATATATCCAACTTAAATAGCTTCAGTCAGCATTAAACATTTTTCTTCCAGCAGATTAAACACCACAGTACTGTTTCCTACAGCTCTGTTCCCTTCTCACAGTAAGTCTGTATTTTCTTCAGAGCACAATTTTAACACAGAGATATTATCTCCTCAGCCAGTGAAATTGTACAGTCCATTTCTTCCATAGGAGTATTTACACAGGATGGCTCTGTTTCCATAAATTCTACCTCTGGGTTAGGAATTGTTTGCCACGCTCCTTCTGGAGCCGCGCCCTTTTCTCCAACCCTAGGCTTTATGGTAAACTTGGGGTTTAAGTACTGTTTGAAACAAGCACTCCCATTATAGTCCTTTCCACCATAGTCCCAACCTTCCAGGTCACTAAACTCACAATTATTATTATGATTCCAGCCCTTAGGCTTACCTTGGAACCTGGCTGTGGAAGGTTTTCTCTCCGTGGCTTATAGATAGCTGTCGGTTCCCAACCTGACTTGTGCAAAACAGAGTTCAACTGCCTTCCTGGCTTTTCCTTCTGTTTATAATCCAGAGAGTGTTTCAGCTGCCCGGGTCTGCTCCTGCTGTATCTTTGACTCAGAGCCTCTGACCTTTCTTCAGCTTGAGACTCAGTCCACCTCCTTACTGGAAGCTGGCTTTTCTTCCTCCAAGGGGACTCTGCTCGTCTCTCCTCTTGTTCACTCTCTCTTTCACTCTGGCTTTCCTCCTCTCTCTCTTCTCTCCCCTCTCTACCTACTGGGACCTCTTTATGAGTCAGCTTTCTCGGGTAGGGCCTGACTCCGCCCCCTAGCAGGTGTTCTGAATTACTTTGTAACTCCCTGTTAAACTGGTAGCAGGGGCGTGTTTCTTTCTCTCGGGCTTGGTTTCCCTGACAACCAGTAGCCATGTGCTTTTGTTTATATTGCAGCCCTGCACTTTTTACCTGGTTTTTGGGAGTTTCTACAGGGCTAGAAGGACTCACTATGTCACAGTAGTGGAGTACCCCAGAGATGTGTGCTAGACTCGCTGCTTTTTAGAATATTCATAAATGACCTGGAAATAGGAATAACGAGTGAGGTGATCAGATTTGCAGATGACACAAGATTATTCAAAATTGTTGAAACACAAGAGGATTGTGAAAAATTGCAAGAAGACCTTGAAAAACTGGAAGAATGGACACCCAAATAGCAGATGAAATGTAATGTAGATAAGTGCAAAGTTATGCACCTACGAAAGAACAACCCAAACTATGGTTACATGATGCAAGGTACCACCTTAGAAACCACCACCCAGGAAAATTTAGGTGTCATTGTGAATAATATGTTGAAACCCTCTTCTCAGTGTGCAGCAGCGGCCAAGAGAGCAAACAGAATGCTAGGTATCATAACAAAAGGAATGGAGAATAAAACAAAGGATATTATAATGCCTCTGTATGATTCCATGGTGCGACCACACCTTGAATATTGTTTGCAATTCTGCTACCATATCTTAAAAAGGATATAGCTGAATCAGAAAAGGTACAAAAAAGAGTGACAAAAATGTTAAAAGGAATGGAAGGATAACCCTATTTTTATTTATTTATTTATTTCAACTTCTTATATACCGCACTCTTTGACATCAGCGCGGTTTACAAATAACAGAAAGAAACCAGAACAACAGGCTGTTTGGTATTACATATAACAGGAGTATCAAACTTGGATAACATGGGGTAACTATTTACATGGAGTATATAATCTATTAGCTAGATAACATGCTCAAACTATTTACATATGAGCCTATGAGGAGAGGCTTAAAAAGTTGGGGCTCTTCAACTTGGAAAAGAGACGGCTGAGGGGGTATATAATAGAGGTCTGTAATTTAACGAATGCAGCAGAACGGGTAAACGTAGATCGGTTGTTTACGCCATCAAAAAGTAGAAAGACTAGAGAGCACACAATGAAGCACAATACAACCCACTTAAAACTAATAAGAGAAAATATTTTTTTACTCAACGTGTAATCAAACTCTGGAATTCGTTACCGGAGGATGTAGCAAAATCTGTCAGTGTAACTGGGTTTAAAAAAGGTTTGGACAACTTCCTGGAGGAAAGGTCTATAAACCATAATTAAAGAGGATCTGGGAGGTCCACTGCTTGCCCCGGGACAAGTATTGTGAACCTGTGTGCCTCTTTGGGACCTGCCAGATATTTGTGGCCTGGATTGGCCACTGTTGGAAACAGGATACTGGGCTTGAAGGAACTTAGTATGACCCAGTAAGGCATTTCTTATGTTCTTATGTGTTTATTTATAAAATTAGTGTGCAACTTCTGTTTAGCCGAGCATTCATCCCTGAGGGTGTCATCCTTCATTCTCCTCCATCTCCTTTCGAGTTGTCTGAGCTTATGTTTGAGGTCCTTGGCTTCGTGGAAGTACCAGGGTGTTGTATTTGGTTGGTGGGTGTGATGTTCTTTAGTGGGAAGATGGCAGCAGCAGAAGCTATGGTATTATTCCAGATTTGGATCATTTTATCTAAGTCTGGCGTGTTGATATCAAGGTGTGGGTAAACTTCATTTAGGAAGGACTGCTTTTCAAAAGGTTTGAAGCAGCGTTGTTGGACTGTTGGTTTGAGTCTTTGAAGCTATGGGAGTCTAGTGGTAATATGAAGGTGATCATTGCATGATCAGATCAGGGGACAGGGGATATGTGTGTGGTCAGTTGGTGTTGGGTGCCTGTTAAGTATTTGGGGGCGAAGGTTTAGAGTTGCTCCTTTTATGTGGATGGGTTCCTTTATGAGTTGGTTTAGATGCAGGACATCTATGGTGTTTAGGAAGGATAGAGCTTGTTTGGGAGAGGTGGATGTAAGGTTCAAATCTCCTAATAGGAGGAAGAGTTTGTTTATCACAGTGTGTGTGCATACCTCCTCTAGTAATTTAGATAGGTCATCTGCTTTTGAAATCAGTGCTCTGTAAGTTAGGCATATGGTGAGGTCTCAGTTTGACACTGTAAGGATGTCCAGTGTTTCAGTGGAGCTGATTGTAAGTGTAGAGAAGTTAAAATCTTTGCAAGGATGAGAACACCATCTCTTCTTTTACCTGACCTTGGGCAGCTGTATAGCTTATGGTGAGGGAAAATATGATAATTGTTAATGGACCTAACTTCCTGAAACTTGTCCAAGCATTTTTAAAAGACTGCTATGCTATTAACCTTCACCATGTCCTCTAGCAACAGATTAATTGTGCATTAACTAGGCAAAATAATTTCTAAACTTTGTTTCAAATCAGCTACAAGTTCTAGTACTATTTAGGGATGAGATCTTTTTATTGACATAGCAATACACATAACAATGCTTCATTTCCACCACCAGCAGTAGGGACAACCACAAACTATATTTCTAATATGGAACAATTATGCACAGTTATTACATCATTTCACTGTATTAAAAATAAATATATAAATATGTGTGCCTTTGAGTCAGTCCTGACTCCTGGTGACCCAGAAGCTCCTGGGTTTTCTTGGCAGTGTCACTGGAAGTAGATTGCCAGGCCTTTCTTCCAAGGCAATGGAGGGTTAAGTGACTTGCCCAAGGCCACAAGGAGTGCTAGTGGGAATTGAACCCTGGTTGATTGGTTACCAAGCCAGTGTTCTAACCACTAGGCTATTCCTCCACTCCATTTCACTGTATTATCTTCACTATAAAATATAAAAAGTGAGAACTTTAAATGGCACTAGACAAGGGGGTGACAGGATTTAATTGAGATGACTATGATTTTCTGGCCCCTGTCCCCATCCTTGAAGACTATTGATGGGCCTAACATGTAGCCACTGGTCCCCTGCATCAACTAAGAAAGAAAGAAATCTTTCATGGATTATTATTTTCAGGGTTTTTTTGTGTTCTCCTCCCATCCCCCCCTTTGCCTAGCATTCCTTGAGCTCCTTGATTATTGAGAAATCACTGAGTTCAATGGGTGTTGTTTCTTCACCCCCCCTTTAATTCTTGGTTCCTCTACCATTCTCTCCCTTCACTCACACATCCTCTCTCCTTCCCTCCCCTCCCCTCTTTCCCCATCCCACCCCCCCAGACCATGAGACCAATACGTGCATCCATACTCCTGGCTATTACCTGCTAAACACTCAAGTATAATGGTTCAGAACCCTACTGCGTACGCAGGGTATCAAAGACTAGAGGTGCAAGCCCCACCCTCCCAGAAAGGCTGACCAAAGTTAGGCATGCCCACTTGCTCTCTCCCCCTCCATTAAAAGCAGGTCATGTAGTCCAATACACCATTGGCCATAAATAGGTCCCCCTGGTAGTAACCAATTGTGTACGATAACCTTGCGGGCTACCACCAGAACCAAATGTATCTACCCCATAGATGAAGATCCCAGGGTCTCCAAGGCCTCCTCTGTCCAAATATCTAGGACCAGGGCAACAGGCATTAGTGTGAGGACCATCCCCATACACTTTTCTAGATATTGGTGCACCCTGCGCCAGTATTTCCTTGCATATCCACAATACCAGGACATATTTATTTATTTAACATTTTCTATATACCGCCTTTCAGATTCTCAAGGCGGTTTACAAGGAACAGAACTTGTTTACATAAAATGTTTCATCAGAACTATATACAAAAGCTGTTAACAGTTACCCTAATGTCGCTGCATGCACTCCGTACCTATGGCACTGGTCTGTAGGTGCAATTCCCACTCTCCACGCACATCTCGGGGCAAAATACAGGCAGTGTAAAATCTTGTATTGCACATCTCGGTGTTCCACAGATACACTTAATGAGGGAATACGCTCAAATGCCTTCATAATATCTACTGTGTCCACCTTGTGCTTCAAATCCTGAGTCCAGGCCCTAGCTAAATCCCCTTCCTGTATATCTGGGCACAATTCTACCAGACCTTTATGTATAATAGTAACCTTAATCCGACTCTTCCCCCTTTAATAGGTGTTCTTCCAGTTTGTAGCATACATCCCCGGTCAGGGACTCGCAGGGCAAACTACTAACATAACTCCTAACTTGCATATATCGAAATACATCCGATGTGGTCAGCCCATATTGTTTGCATAATGTTGTAAATGCCACTGGGGTTCCTCCCTCAGAGACCACATGCTCCAAATTCATGATCCCGGCTTGCTCCCATCATGAAAAGCTCCCTCCCTCCATACCGGGGGAAACAGTGTTACCTCTCAGCGGGAGGAATGGAGAACTAAGTGCTGTCCATCCCAATAACTTGCAGAGATACCACCATGCACGTCTGATCGGAGCAAAAAGGACATTCTGAACAGTGGAAAAAAGTTCATGGATCGACTCTGCGTGTAGGACGTATCACAGATGCTGAGGGCTTGCCAGGGCTCCTTCCCATCTCACAGGAGTATAGTCCTCCATATCCCATAACCAGTCACGCACATGTCTTAGCAGGCATGCCATGCTATATCTACCTACGTCTGGGAAATTCATCCCCCCTTGATCGTGGGAACACTGTAACGTTGCAAGTCTCACCCGGGGTCTACGCCCTCTCCACAAAAGAGTATTGACATGTCTTTCCAATAGGCGGATATCCTGCTGCTTGAGCACCAACAGCAGTGTCTGTAATAGATATAGCCACTTCAGAAACAGAACCATTTTAAATAGTGCTATCTTTCCACCCAACCCCAATGGGAGGTCCCACCATTTCTGCACCTGTCGCTCCAGATCCATCAGGAAATGGGCAACATTAAGCTTATAGAGGTCCGATAGGCAGGCTGGAAGCTGAATCTCCATGTATTTAAATTGCCCTTCTGCCCATCGCAACTGGAAAGCACCCAGCCAGGCTCGTGGAATCCTCGGGTACAGTGGGAGTGCCTCGGACTTATCCAAATTCATTTTCAGCCCAGACACTTTCCCATATTCCTCAAAATGGCTAACAGCACTGGTAGCCCCTGGATAGGGTCATCTAGATGTACTAACATGTCATCAGCAAAGGCAGCTACTCAAAACTCCTCTGTCCCCACTCTGATCCCCTTCAGGTCTTTTGTTGACCAAATGTGACATAAGAGGGGTTCAAGAGTTAACACAAAGTGTAAGGGAGAAAGAGGGCAGCCCTGCCTCATACCTCTGCACAGTGGGAAATCAGATGTCACACTCCCATTTACTATAATCGTGCCCCGTGGATTTGAATATAATAGCTTAATATTTTCAACAAAAAGGCCTTGAAAACCCATTGTCTCTAAAACCTGGTACATAAAGCTCCAGTTCACCTGGTCAAGGGCCTTTTCGGCATTGAAACTTATCAACATGGACGACTGTGTTTCTCCGGTGCTAACACGCAATGATGCCAAGACTCAAAGAATGCTATACGCTACATTCCGGCCTCTAACAAATCCTACCTGGTTCGGATGCACTAGTTCTGGTAGATAAATTGCCAAGCAGTCAGTCAATATCTTTGCCATGAGTTTTAGGTCCATGTTCAGTAATGAAATTGGTTGGTAAGAGCCTCGGCTTTGGTAGGACCTCAGTGCTTTGTTAGGTTATAGGAAAATGAGCCACGTTTAGTTAGGTCCCTATAATACTCCGCTATACAGTAAGTATTGCTACCTTGTCCCCCCAGTAGTTTGTAAAATTTGCCCCAAAGACCATCAGATCCAGGTGCGAGGCCCCCCCCTTAAGCTCTTTGATGGCACTTTGAACTTCCTGTGGTGATATGGGGCCATTAAACGATACTAGTTGGTCTTCCGTCAATTTTGGAAGATTGCAGATCTGAAGGTACTCCCTTCCCATATCATTTTCTAGCACGTTTGACTGGTATAACTGCTTATAAAAGTCCCAAAAGACTTTTTCTACTCCAGCCACCATCAACTGCATTTTCTCTTCATTGTCCTGGAGGGCCCCCACATGGCTTGGACCTCCCCCAACTCGGATTAATAAAGACAATAGTTTACCATCTCTAGTACAATAATGGCACAGCTTATATTGATAGTACAATATGGACTTCTTAGCCCGTTGGTGGAGGAGCATGTTTGGTTCAGACTGCAGGACTGTAACCGGCGTCTTGGTCACCACACTAGGGCTGGACACATGTTGCCTTCGGGCCACCCCCAGGTTTCGATCCAAATTCCAGTACCTTTTTGTTCAATCGCTGCCGTTTTAACTTCATGTAAATTATTATTTCCCCTCGCATCACTGCTTTTCCAGCTTTCCAGAACAGGGTTGGGTTATCCATATGTTGCCAATTGTGAAGTTCATATTCTGCCCATTTAGACCTGAGGAAAGGTGCAAATCCCATTCCCCTACCACTTCCAATGGAAATCTCCTTGGTCTGTTCAACATATTTCAAGTGTAATTACTGCATGATCAGAGATCACAACAGGACCTATATCTGCTCTAGCCACCTTTTAAAACAGCCCCACCAATATAAGGAAGTAATCAGTTCTTGACCATGTACCGTGTGCCCTCGACAGATGCGTGTAATTACGCTTTCCAGAGTGTAAGGTATGCCATACATCCAATAAACCATATCCATCTCATAAATGTGATAGCCGCTGTCTACTGTGTTGATCATGGGTGCCATCTCCTTGTGACCTATCTAATGCAACATCAAAAACACAATTATAGTCTCCGCTCAATACCATTGGACAGTCTGTAAAACCCATGATGCAGCATGCCAGAGCCTGGTAAAATCCTGCATTGTAGGTAGTAGGAGCATATATGGCCCCGAACTCCACTGGTCGACCACAGACTATCCCCTGAACGAACACATATCTTCCTTCAGGATCAACCTCCACTGACCTTTCCTCCCACCCGACATTATTAGCCATCAATATTACCAGACCTCCCTTTTTCCCAAATATGGGTGCCCCATATATTTCTCCAACCCACCCGTGACGCAGCTTGGCATGTTCCTCTGCAGACTGGTGGATTTCCTGGAGCCCCTGGAAACACATTGAGCTCGAAGTTGCTGCAAAACCTTATGGCATTTAATGGGAAACCCCATCCCACACACATTCCACGAGTCCACCTTTAAGTCTTTACCCATTGTCCCAGGTAGTACATGATCTGCCTTTTAGGTACTCAAGTACACAATTCAGTTCTGTGCCCCTCCCAGCCTGGGGCCCGCACCTCCCGCCATATTCCTCCAGTCTACAGCCCCACTCACCAATTACCACCCTATATTCTATCTCTCCACTTATACTCCCTAGTCTCCATGGGTCTTTCCCTCCCTTCCCTAATCCCTTCCCTACCCCTTGTCCTCATGCACCTTCCCAACAGAATCTTAATATGCCTATTACATCTTTCATACTCCTGCTATCCCTACAGTGTGATCGTTACCCACACTTCTAACTTGCAATCAACAAGCTCTTTCTCCTTTTAATCTCCTCTTCCTATTACCTAACCATCCCCTTAAAGGCCCCTCCTTGAGAATCTATGACTTGTAGGACCCCCTCCCCCCTTTATCCCATAGGTGTAATCCCTTTTCCCTTACCTAAACATCCCCAATCATGCCAATATCCATTCCTCTCAACCACCCTTCTCCACATCCACATCAGGCCATGTATCCCTCCCTAGCCCCTCCCCTCCATCCCATCTGACCTATCCTGTTCCCAAAGCACTTTGTAACCTCACTGGCCCACAGTCATCATACCCAATCTTAGTCCCATTAATGGGCTGTTAGATCTATCATACAGCTATAGTTCCAGTAGGAGCACATAAATCTTTCACAATTACATGAATTCTCTTCATATCCATTACTTAGATCATAATGGATCATTAACCAATTGAATAATGGCTAACAAAGCTAAAGCTGTTCTATTTCTCATGACTTCAGCCTTACCAAATGTCTGAAAGGCCAGGTGAGGAAACACTGTGGATATACATGTACAAATATATATTGTATTTAAAATAATTGGTTACATAAACATTATAATGGCAGTGTACGAGGTGTGACAAAAAAGAAACGAGACTGTCCCATAAATGTTTTATTACAAAATCTACAGAGAAATTATGTATTGTCCCGTTCAAAGTAATCCCCCCCAGAGTTAATGCACTTCTGCGTTCGCTTCTGCCACGTACGGAAGCACTCGGTAAAGTCCTCCTCCTTGAGGTCCCTCAGCTCCCTCGTCACAGTGGCCTTGATCTCTTCTACAGAGGCGAAATGAGTTCCTTTGAGCACAGTCTTCAGCCTGGGGAAGAGCCAGAAGTCGCACAGTGCAAGATTTGGGGAATAAGGAGGGTGGTCGAGAGCTGCGATATGTTTGTTGGCCAAGAACTGCCTCACACTGAGCGCGGTGTGTGCAGGCGCGTTGTCATGGTAGAGCAGCCACGACATCTCTCCATAGAGCCCACCTGCTACGCCGAACCCGGTCATGGAGGTGATTGAGGACCTGCTGGTAGAAGTGCTGGTTTACTTTCTGACTCTCAGGCACAAACTCATGATGGACCACTCCCTTCTGGGTAAAGAATGCGATCAGCATGACTTTGATTCTTGATTTGAACATGCGCGCCTTCTAGGGTCTGGGTGACAGTTGAGTCTTCCACTGCAGGCTTTGTCTCTTGCTTTCAGATTCGTACTGGAAGACCCAAGTCTCGTATCCTGTGATGAATCAACCAACAAACTCTGGATCTTCTACGATCTTCTCTAGCAAGTCTCGACAAACATTGACCCGGTGCTCATTGTGGTCGTCCGATAAAAGCTTGGGCACTATCTTGGCGCACACCTTCCGCATCCCCAGCTCCTGCACCAAGATGGTCCACACTGACTCCCTGTTCAGGTTGAGCTCCTCAGCTATCATCTGCACTGTCAATATGCAATCACTCAACACCAGCTGGTTCACTCTGTCAAGGTTCTCAGCCGTCTTTGTAATGGAAGGCCGTCCTGACTTGGGGTCATCCTTCACCTCCTCGCGGCCAGTCTTGAAACGTTTGTGCCACTCGAAGACTCGCGGCCTTGACATTGCATCTTCTCCATAAGCCTTTGGAGAAGTTGGAGATACTCAGTTGGGCCCTTCTTCAACTTAACCAGAAATTTCAAGTTGATTCTTTGCTCCATATTTCTGCCACCTCCAGTTGCGTGACAAAGCGATGGAGCAGTGTGCTACAAAAAAAACTGAAAAAGAGAAACAGAGTGAGAGAGATGAAAAATATTATAGCAGAATAGTTGCATAACAGTGACATAAGCAGTTAGCCAACTGGCATTGAATCATGGGTGTGGCTGCCACAGTCTCATTTCTTTTTTGTCACACCTTGTATATACTAAATGAAGCAGTAATTAAAGATTTCAACAAAGGGATTTACTGGCATAGCTGGAAACAGAAAAAAGAACAAGAAAAATAAAAAGAGAAAAGGGAAGCGAAAAAGGAAATGAAAAAAAAAAATCCGGTTGGACCAAAGTAAATGGGATAGAATAAATGGGGTATTAGTAAGATCCCCTAACCATAGGGAGCACTTGGTGGGATCGTTTCACAGCAAACCCCTATCTTCATCCCCAGTATCCAACCCTGCTGAGAGGGTAAGCATAAAAGACTACCAGGGCTAGGACTTGTTAAGCTTCTGATACACAGCTGTGAATAGGGGTTATCCAACATCAGTCGCCTACCTCTGTGGAATTGGGAGGTGTCACCAACAACTCCACTGCAACAATTATAGTCCAAAGTTTGAAAACTTCAGACCAATATACTCTACTAAATTGTATCATCAGTCCAGTAGTCCAATTCAGCACTTAAATTAGCCCATACGGTCATTTCACGGCTGAGTTGTGCTTCTCGCTGGCCAATGCTCTCTGCAGAAGGCCATAGCTGCCTCCAGGGTAGGAAGTATCACCTGTTGTCCCCCATGTTCCATTCAAAAGCGTGCCGGGTAGGCCAGGACAAAGCACACTCCCTGCTCTGCCAGAATTCTGCAGGCCTCACGATATTCCCAGCAGCGTGCCGAAACCCCAGCCAAGTAATCCTAAAAGACAAGTGGGGCACCAGCTCCACGCTTCTCCCTCCGCTGCAGGCGTGCTGCCCTTAAAACACAGTCTTTTTGATGATAATTTGGGAACCGTGCGATTACTGCCCTTGGCCGATTATTGGAGGGACGTCGTTGGCCCGAGCTGTATGCACACTCACTGGTTATCTGCCCAATGCCATCTTCCAGATGTAGATTGAGTGGTATCCATGTTTCCAGGTACCCTCGAAGTTCTTTGTCCATGACCTTCTCATCGATTCCAATAAACCTTAAGTTTTTCTGGCACCTCCAATTCTCCATATTGTGACACGGAAGATCTGCCCTGTGCCTTTAAAACACAGAAATCTGCTGGGTTTAGCTCAGATTCTGACAGGCAGGGAGATCAAAAGCTTTCCAGTTACCATAGGCAACCAAAACAAGCTGAGACACGAGGTCTGAAGGCACGCCTAGCTAGCAAACACTCCCCAGTTAATCAGGAAAACAGTTTTCACATGGGCAAGAAAACGCCTCTAAACCTGTATAAAGAATGTCCAAAGCAAACAGAGTTAGACCAGAGAGACCAGAGAGATCAGGGAGATCTCGGAGAGCAGGAAGTTCACGAGGAACAGAAAGCTGCAGAAGCTTGGCAAGTAAGAGGAAACTTGCAGGTCTCAGACGGAGGTTCAGAATACTCCTATGCTGACTCTGAATTACCTGACCCTTGGAGCAGAAAGCCAAGGAGGAATTTGCAAAGGGAAACAAAGCTACCTGCAACAAGAGGGATTAGTTACAGGAAATACTCACCTCTGACGCAGTGTGATTTTCCCAGGCACAGAGCTCAGTGGAAGGAACGTTAGGCAGCTGGTAAGAAGCCATATATAATTGAAAAGCAGAGCTGCTTGAAATTCTTACAACCCTGTGAGAGGGAAAGTAATTCGGTTGAAGATATTTGTATGAGTGATAAGGATGAATGTATGTCCCTAAAACCCTGCAGAAGACTTCCAAGAGAAAAGTCTCTCAGTTCCAGAACAGGACAGTGTTATGAGCTAATGCCAGGCACAAGAGGTAGGAGATTGAAAAGCTACAAAGAGAAAGCAGGTTTAAACAGAGCTGTTTCTCCGTCCTGCTTTTACAAGCTGTCTGATAACTACCTGCCTTATTTCACATCATTTTTATTAAAAGCTTTTCAATAAACAAACAATACAACCATAGAAAAGAGCAACAGATACACACAACCACTCATAAAACTAAAACGCCCCCAGCATGCCCACCCCCCCTACCCCCCACCCTCCCCTCCCCGCACAGCATGGATACGTCGTCATGCTTCACAGTTCACAAACCCACCAATAGGCATACAGTATAGGCTCCGGGCAACTCTGTCCTTCTTCTGCACAAGAAATAGGGCAAGGGAGTTATTCCCCAAGGGAGAAAGGAATAAAACTAGAAAGGAAGAGAGAACTAGAACTTCTGCAAAAGAGAGACTGCATACAGCAGATGAATGCTACTTCAGGACAGCACTGTAAGAGCAGCTACGTCGTCGTGGCAGGAAGCTCCCCAAATATCTCGAGTAACACACTCCCAGGATCCTCAGCCGCCAACATTGAGCACTACTCCCCTCTCCCTGGAGGACATTTGAGAGAGCACAGGGGACCACAATTCCCAAAACTCTTCCCAACTCTTACCTCCCCTTTTTTGTGCGGTCATCTTTTCCATAACCATCAAGTCGAACATAGATTGTTCCCAAAGTCCCAAAAGTGGGGGTGAGGAAGATATCCAGCGACTCAGCAATGCCCGCTTGACCATCAAAAAGCCTCGTTCAAATAGCACTCTGCGCCAATACGGGAGTTGAACAAAACCCAAAGCCCAATTATGGAAAAGACACACTTCTCTCTGTATGGCACATTCTGACCCAGTCCAGCTCTGCAATTTAGCACAGACTCGCACCCATAAGTCTCGCACTTTCGGGCAGCCCCAAAATTTATCGAGCAATGTCCCAACCGCCCGATCGCACCACGCACAAATAGTAGTAGGCCGTATCCCTACTTGCGAGGCCCATTGATCACTAGCAAATGCTCTCCACAAGAACTTGTACTGCATTTCTTGGAGATATATCCACCTCGCGCCTTTCGAGATCCCCTCAAACGCTACTCGTAATATATCTGCCGTCATTTCATCCACGCCATCCCCCCTCCACCTACCCGCAAGGTCAGCAAGGTACACATCTCCTCCGGAAGGCCGGAACACTTGTCGACAAATCTCCTCCCCCGGAAGACGCTCCTCTAACTTCTCCAGTACAAAACGGGGGGGACTGGAGGTCATCCAACCTCCGACCTTCCCACTTATCGAATTTAAGTAATGTCGCACCTGGAGGTAGCCATAGAAATCCTGGGCGCGAAGGTTATAGCGGCGTTGTATGTGCTGGAAGCTGTCTAAAACACCAGCATCCCGCGAATACAAATCCTCGAAACACACCAGTCCCCTGGCAGCCCAGGCACAAAAGACATTACGTTGGGAAAAACCAGGTCCAAAATCCGGGTTACCGACCAAGGGCATCAGCGGAGACAGTCGCCTGTCCCAAGCAAAGCGCTGACAAAGGACCTTCCAGGCAGTGCGGAGGGCCGCAAGATATTTCCTCTCCACCCCTAGCCTAGATACCGGGGGCAGCTGCTCAACATGTAAGAGATATAGTACATGATAAGGAGTGAAAGCCGCCGTCAGCTGTCGGGCCAGAGCCCCTCCCTTTGGGCCTTCCAGGATCTCCCAGATGTGGCGAATCAAATATCGAAGATTGTAGTTGCGCAGAGAAGGCAGTTCCAAACCACCTTCCTCCCTTCTACTCTGCAGCGCCCGCAAAGGTATACGGGCACGGCGACCTCCCCATAGAAACGCTCGAAGACAATGCTCCAAGCGTCTCCAATCCTTATCCAGAATCCAGAGTGGGAGCATACGTAGAACATAAAGCCATCTAGGAAATTCTACCATGGTAAACAAGGCGATCCGCCCTCGCAAGGACAATGGAAGACCTCGCCAGCCCAGCAACGTCTGCTGACTTCTGGCTAGCAGTCTGGGCACATTAGCACAGTATAGATCCGTAGGCCGATCCGGCAACTGCACCCCCAGATATGTAATCTGCCCATCCGCCCACACCAATGGAAATTCCCCCGCCCAGCGAGGTCGCACTCTACCCCCAACATCTAAAACCACCGACTTCGCAGAGTTAATTTTAAGGCCAGAGAACCGTCCATATTCTCGTATCAATGTCAGCGCATTCTGCAGCGACATGTGTGGACTGGTGAGGCAAAGCAACATGTCGTCTGCAAAAGCGCAGACCTTCATTTCTTCTTCTCCCCCCATTCGAATCCTCGCAATGCCAGTGCTAGCTTGCAGGACCTGAAGTAATGGCTCCAAAGCAAGAACAAATAACAATGGGGAGAGTGGGCAGCCCTGTCTAGTACCCCTCTCCAATTCAAAAGGATCCGAGAAAACACCATTAGAACCAACGCGAGCCATGGGTTTCGCATACAACGCCCGAATCCAGCGCATAAAAGCGCCTTGGAAACCAAAGGCCTCCAATGCATCCCAAAGATACTGCCATGCCACTCTGTCAAAGGCCTTTTCGGCATCCAGACTAACTAGCAGCAGGTCTTCAGTGCTCTGCAAGCAGTGGTCCATACCCAGAAGAAGCCTAGCAATATTCCAAGAGGCCTCCCGGCCCTGTACAAACCCCACTTGCCTCTCATTGATAAGAGACGGTAAGATGGGAGCAAGTCTATTTGCCAACACAGAGGCCAGCAGCTTTAAGTCACAATTTATAAGAGAGATCGGACGGTAAGAGGCGGGATCCAGCGGATCCTTCCCCGGTTTAGGGATCACCGTAATGTCTGCACATCGCATATCACGTGGAAAAATCCCAGCCTCTCGCGCCGCTTCAAACATCACCACCATAGAAGGAGCCAAACTCTGTGCCAAAATTTTGTAATATTCCATGCTAAAACCATCCGGACCCGGAGCTTTATGGGATTTACCCCTCCCAATGCCAGCCAGAATCTCCGCTACCGACAACGGGGCATTCAATTGCTCTAAAAATTCCGCCGAAAGGCGCAGCAGCGCTAGCTTCTGCAGAAAAGCCTCCCCCTGGGCATAATCTCTCTCCTCCTCGCTGTAGAGGTGCATATAAAAGGTACGGAAGATCTTGGCTATTGCTTCCGACCGATGTTGCATGTGGCCAGTCTCATCTCGTAGCACAGGGATAAACGGAGTTCCCCCGGATTGCCGAACAAGTTGTGCTAGTAATCTCCCAGAGCGATTACCAAATAAATGCAGTCGATGTTTATAATGTTGTATCGAAATCGTCGCTCTCTTCTGAAGCAGTTCATTCAGAACTGTCTGCAATCGAAGGTATTCTCTCTGGAGGGCATTGTCTCAATGCCTACCCAGTTTACGCTGCAGCACTCTTAAATCACGTTCCAACATCAACACACTCCGGTCTAAATGCTTGCGCCGACGAGCGGTATAGGAGATAATCGCTCCTCGCATCACTGCTTTACTAGTTTCCCAAAACAGCAGTGGTGGGCATTGTGGGGTATCATTAAAGGACACATATTCTTCCCACTGTTTTGCCAGATAACCTCGGAAATCCTCATCTTCCCACAGGTATACAGGAAAACGCCAGCCTGCTCTCGCCGGTCTCGCACAGTCCCAAGTGATCCAGACCATCCCATGGTCCGAAATCATGATCGGCTCTATCTCTGCCTGCAAGACACACGTAACGCCTCGTTCACTAAGCAAAATAGAGTCTATGCGAGACCAAGTTAGGTGCGCTCTCGACTGATGGGTATACGTACGTTCCCCAGGGTGCAGCATGCGCCATACATCCACCAAATCTCCGTGCCTACAGAGGTAACTAATTCCCCTACGTGACCAGGCACCCTCCCCCCGATTATGGGATTTATCAAAGCTCGGATCATGCGGACAGTTAAAGTCTCCTGCCACAACGATGTTAGCCCGCCCAGCACCCTTCAGCAATCCCAGTAGGTGAATAAAAAAGGCATGGTCATACACATTTGGGGCATAAACATTCAGTATCCACAGAGGTTCAGCATATAATGTGCCCTGCAACAAGAGATATCTGCCATGAGAGTCTGCCTGAGTTGTGTGTACGACAAAGGGCACCCCTCTCCTCACTAACACCGCCACCCCTGCCTTTTTCGTACCTGAGTCAGCTCCATATGAAACCTCTACCCAATCTCGCCGCAATTTTTGATGCTCCCTAGCGCTCAAATGTGTCTCTTGTAGCAGAGCAATATGCGTTCCCTTTCTTTTCAACCCTTGCAGAATCTTAGTACGCTTTATCGGGGAGCCTATTCCTCCAACATTCCAAGACACTATCTTTATCTCAGGCATATTCCCAGTGCCAAAAAAGCCAGCAGATCAGACTAGTGTAGAGCCACCTAGAGATGCCCAGCCTCATCTCCAGGCACTGTACTCCAAGCCCCTTAATGTATAAATTACCATGCTGTGCACCCAGAACCCCAACAATTCCCATTCCCCATTGTGAAGCTCTCCTAATCTCCCCCTCCCGTACCTTCCCCCCCGTCTCCTCCCACCCATCCCCAACCTTATCCCTCTATTCCCCTCTCCGCTACCCCCCGTCCACCGCTCCAGTGCTCTACGATATCGCCCCCCCTTCCCCCCATAAACAGTGCGCCTAACCCCTCCCTCCCCCCTTCCACCCTAGTAAATTCTATCATATCCCCCAATGAATGAGAATCACAATCCACACTTCTGGACCGTCTCCCCTCAATGTCCTCCCGTACAGAGAGCCCCGGGTAAGAAGCATCCAGGCATAGCAACCCCCAAGGAATGAACTCACGTGTTTAGTACTTTGAAAGCGACATGGTTAATTTACCAGTGTGGGGAACGCTGAACAGCACTCACACAACTACAAACAGTATAATAGGTATTTCAGCATATACACCGCAAGCATTTCAATGCCGCCTTATCGCCCCTATCACTCTAGACACTCAGATCCAGTCTAGGTGACCCGAGGCCTGCTGAACTAGGGCCCAGTCAATCAGAGCCATATGTCCCAGTCAGGAATCAGTGTCCACTACTGACTGCGACCCATTTCTCACCATCGCGGCTAGGAAAGTCTTGGCCGCTGGGACTCGATCAAAGGTATGGGTCTTCCCCTCATGGTACACACGTAACACTGCAGGATACACAAGGGCAAAATGAATTCCCTCTCCCGCCAGCTGACTACAGAGCGGGGAAAACTCCTTGCGTTTTGCCGCTAAAGCGGCAGAGTAGTCCTGGAACAGCAAGATCGCTTTATTATCCAGTTGTAGAGAGCGCTTCTTACGGTATGCTTGAAGCAGGGCCATTTTGTGTTGAAAATTCAGTAACCTGGCCAACACCGGCGGCGGCCTCTCATCCGAGCCCCGCTTCGGTCCCAAACGATGTGCTCGTTCCACGATGACTCGGCCAATCAAGCTCTCTAGTCCCAGCTCCGTCGGTAGCCACGTTTCAAAAAGTCCTGCGAGTTGCTGGTCCGACCAGGCCTCCGGTACCCCCACCAGCCGCAAGTTGTTGCGGCGCGATCGATTTTCAAGATCGTCCGTTTTCTCGAGCAGCGCTGCAATTGCTTTTTGATGGCGGTCAATAAGAGTATCGCGCTTCTCCTCACCCTCCTCCAACGTTGTGATGCGGTGCTCAGCTTCTTCTACTCTCTGGGTGATCTCGCCATAGGTCTCTGCCATCGAATCCAGTTTTAGTAAAATAGAATCGAATTGAGGCGCCAATAGTTTAGCTACCTCTTGTGCAAGATCCTCCGCTCCCGATTCTCCAGTTCCTGAGCCCGGAGATGATCCTGGGGAGCCCAGACTCGTTCCAGGCCGCGTGGCCGGCGCCATCTTAGAGTCTCGGGTCCCATGCACTTTATCCTTCTCCCGTTTCGCTGCAGACCGCATGAGTATACAGCGTCTCCCACGTAAGATCGGGGTTCACTGCACACGGGGGATCGTCGATTAACTTGTCCCACGATATGCACCCACAGTTGCTCTCAATTACTGCAGTTTTCTTGCCGATTTTGGGGAGACGGTCCAGGAGCGCGCTGAGGACACGTCCTCACTCGCTCATGCGCTCACGTGATCCTCAACTACCTGCCTTATTGTGGAGAGGGCTGTGTTGAAAGCTCAGAGACTGATTTGAGGAGGTTTCAAACTTTCTGCCCTAGAGAAAATAATGTGGTTGAAGAACCAATGATTACAGAACCAAGTAGCTTAAATCCCTGTATTGAGGACATGGATTGCTCTACGCTAGCTAAAGACAAGAGTGCCTTGTAGAGAGCTGAATGAGCACAGAAGAGACTGTCAGCATTTTCATTTGGATTCTGTTTATTATTATTCCTGTTTTTGTTCAAGCGAGAAGCTGTGTTTTGTTTTCACCTTCAGTTTGCCAGAAGCATGGCTACATTTTGAGTTCTTGTGTTTTGTACTGTTTTTGAAAATCCAAAACCCCGGGAGGGGAATAAAAATCCTTCTTAAACCTGACCACTCAGTCTCAACTACTCCTTTTCATAAAGAAAGGTCAGCCCAGCAGTGCGACTGGCTGCCTACGCCTCAGTCCAGCCACTGCTGGTGACAATATCATCTATTTTATTCAGCAGTAGTAGCAGATGGTCTTCCATATTTTTAAGACAGTCTTGTACTTTGCCCCACTCATCTTCCAAGGCCCCTATGTGCTGTTCCGCTTGCTTGAGTCGGCCCGTAAACTCTGACACCATCTGCACCACTGTTGTCATTGCGATGCCAATCCACTTAGTCTTTCCTCCAGGGCACGCACCACGGCATGGGTCACTTCCTCTACCATTGAGCAATTGCTGACACTTGACGGGCTCTCAGGCTGACCATCCGCCATCTTTGCGTCCATCAGACGGGCCTTCTCCCTCCACGGGGCTTTTGCAGCCATGCTACTACTGCAGTTCACCTGTCTCTGGTTGTCGCAGTTTTCACCCCCTTCTCCTCTGCCTTCCAGACAATCAAAATTCCACCATAAATTGCCAATATTATGCGATGGGGGGAGGGAAGGTCCCACCATGTCACGTGATCCCGAATCTCTAGTACTATTTGAAAAACTAAATAAGTAGGAACTTGTCACACACCCCCTCTGTCAAGCCATGTCTCTTCTCCTAACCTGGTTAGCTTGGCAGTATTTAATCCTATCATTTTTGCTACTCTTCTTTTTCCTTTACTAGTTCTGCTATATCTTTTTTTAATTTTCAATCCAACAAATGTTGGAAAGACATTATAGATAAAGGGATTAAGAATATCTGTTTGCCTGGGGGCAAATATCAATCTGAAAACTGAATAAAATTGAAACAGATTTGATGTGAAAACCAGTGAAAATTGGCCAGATTTGATTGGGGGTCCAGAGAAATAAGTTTCCCCAAAAATGGCCCAATACATTTCTATGGGAGAAGCAATTCCAAATCGTGCAACATACTGTAGATACTGTGATACAGTTAGGGAACTGCTCCTTTCCAACTCCCTCTCTCCTCTACTCTCCCAAACACACACACACACAAGAATTCCATAAAGCATGCTTTGCATGCATTCTCCACCATACATCCCCCTCCCCATCCATTGCAGCCATTCCTCATTGCTGATGGGCTGCCTCATATTCAAATACAGATTTATATTCTTTTGCTGTAAATTCTACTGCGAAACTTACTGACTGAATTGCACAGCTTTCTTGATCTTTGCAATTTTCAGGGTCATGTTGCATCTTAGGGTCATGCTGTGGCTTTCTTCAGGGTGAAATGGTTATACAGTGGATGTCTGTTCTTATATATAGTGGTTCTCAAACCAGATTGGTGGGATTGAGGCAGGAAATTTGAATTTTGGTGGGAAAGTTCATTGAAGAATAGGCAGCAAATTTGAATTCGAGTTTGGAGAGTAAGTTCGTTTGAAAAAGGAGGGAAATTTGAATTTTGGCAGGAAAGTTAATTAGAGAAAAGGTGGGAAAAGTGCAAGTTAGAATTCTGAAGGCAGAGGATTTTGAATTTTAGCAGGAAGATTTGTTGTGGCAATCTCAGATTTTGGAAGGTGGAAAATATCATTGGTTTTCAGTAGCAGTCCTTGTAGGACTAAAGCTTCTGTGAAAGAGGGGTTGCCATGCTTTGTTTACGTTGAGTCCTTTGTCCCTGTTGAGGTCTTGCTGTCTGTACTGCTTCTTTGATCCTGCATAGCCACCAGTGTTCTTTTTCTAGAATCCTTTTGAAATCATATCTCATCATATGGCTAATTTCCATCATGTGGAGAGCTACAGCAGATTTCTCTGTGTTACTGAGTTTATGCTCTTCTAATCTTTCTTCTATGTTTGTCTATATACGACTGGCTGCAGCTGCATGGACTTTCATAGATTCCAGAGGTTTGCAATGCGGGGATGTGAGTGAGAATGCCAGTCTCTGTGGTGCGCTATATGCTTTCTTGATGTTATTCTTTTTAAGAAGTCTACCTATGCGATCTTTTGCTCCTTGGACATAGGGGAGCACCACAAATCTTTGTTCTGTCATAGGATTGTCATCCAGCGGTTGTTGGTGGTTGCTATTCTTGTGGATTGCTTTTTTCCAACAAACTTTCCCTCCAAAATCGAATTCAAATTTCCTGCCTTTTTTCAACAAACTTTCCCGCCAAAATTCAAATTTCCCATCTGAATTCCACCAATCCGGTTTCAGAATCACTATATATAAAAACAGACATCCGCTATTTAATCACTTCAGCCTGAATAAAGCCACAGTATGATAGCTAAAACACTGGTTCCACTTACTAAGACAAGGCATGACCCAGAAAATTGCAAAGATCATGATACTAGCTACAGAAGTCTAAGGAAACATTGTACAGCTTAATGTACTTAATGGTTGCTATAGGCAGTGCCACCTAATGCCTGTTGCTGTGGGGCAGTGGCATCATGTGCTTGAACTGTAACATCCATCCTCTTAAATATGTTGACTGTGACATCTAATTGCTGCAGCAAAGTGCAATCAATGAATAAGTCCAGGAGTCAATTGACAGGGTCCAAGCCAGTTTATTGTGCACAGGCCCAGTCAGTCAAAGCTTCAAAAGGAACTGAGCAAAAGTTTCTACAGAGACATAACCATTTATACCTCTTTTTCAGTTTGATACATGAGAACTTTCTATTGGTTCCAACTCGATACATGCAAACTTCTCATTGGTCTTACATTCCCTGCACCTGTCCAATTAGAAATCCCTCCGGAGCCTGGCAACCGGCCCCCTCCCTTAGGATTGCTCTAACAATGGTGCAGTTCTTGATTTCGTTACTTCTCTACTGCAAGATTATCCCTAGCTCCAGGAATGCATATATTGGAACATTTCTGTTCTTTCACACACAAGAGAATAATGGAAGACTTATGAATTCATAAAAACTTCTTATTAAGCATTTTAAAAGTTTTCTCATTTCTCACAGATTTTTGGTTCTTTTCTAGCTATAATGTGAGTTAGGATTCAGGCCCAACTTACAGGCCTTTCATAGTAGCAGACCATGCTAGGCCATAGCCTACCACATTCCCCCCTTTGATTATTCTCACCCGTAAGTGAGAAAGGGTGAGAATTAAATCACTCATTAGTCAAATAACACATTATACTGGTGTAATAGCATCATCGTGGGGTATAGGGTAATATTGCCACATAGCTAATACCTTCGCAGCTGCCTTCCGTTCTATAGTGTTATCAATTGTTGAAGTTACCATGCGTAAGCAAAGGGGTAGGAGACAAGGGAGCAATAAGCACATGGCTAGTATGAACAGTACAATCAACATAAGGGCTTTTAGACCACCAATCCAGGAAAACAATGAACCAAACCACCCATCCATCTTTAAACTGTGCCAGGTCTGGACAGGCACAAATGTCTGCTCTCTCATCTGGGTTGCTAGATCTTCAACTACATGCCCATTATTATCAATCTGTAAACAACAATTACTTAAATTCAACTTCCCACATACCCCACCTTCAGCTGCTAACAAATAATCTAAAGCTAAACGATTTTGATAAATGGCTGTGCGCATTTGCATACTTTGCTTTGCCAGAAGAGTTAGTGCTTTACTAGTTTCATTAGTTATTATTTCAACAACAGCTTGCAAACGTATTATTCGATTAATCATATAAACAGGGGTACGATATCCCCATGTCCCATCCTGCTCCCAAATAGCAGGTCCATAGTATGAGATAATTCTCTCTGGTGGCCATTCTTCAGATGACGCGTCCCATTTGTCCCATTGGCCTATTTTCAAGGCAAAAGGAAAAAGGAAGGTCGTATGGTTCCCAATACACATGCGCCTCCCCAGTGGTGAGAGAGTCTAGCATATGCTCGGGTCCCACAAATCCAGTACAGTCCAGGTGGTGCTTGCCAGGAATTATATGCTGCTAAGTTAGTCCAAATACTGGCAAGTTTGGGGAACATAATTAGAGGATTGGAAGGTTCAGTAGCGTTGACTCCTGACCACCAAGACGTCTTCTTAGTGGTACTGTTGTAGAACTTCTGATTGAGACAGACCAGCTGCCCCACTTCCATATTAAACAATGGTCCATAGCGAGAAAAACATAAGTTATCCACAATGGAGTGGGCCAATACCCATTCACTTGTGGTATTGTGTATATTAGTCTGATTATATGGAATAGAATAGTTCAGTTCTTGTGCCTCCCAAGGCCATTGGTCTCCCATTGTTGTTCCTCCGCAAAACAAACAGTCTGAAACGTGGAGACTAGATGCAACGGCTCCCGCTAACTCAAGAAATAAGTTCTGGGAGGCAGGAGGAATTTCAAACTCTGCTTTCATGGCTTCATAGAAGGAGTGATGTATACGATAGGGTGAGGATACATGGGTCTTGGTGTTTAATTGCAGATATAAGATAGTCCCAGGATCTATACCTCCTCCTGCTATACGCAACCCAAACTTGTATCCTTGCTTCCAGTGGCTGGGGTTGACTATGAGGAGTTGCAGGGGATTACAGGCACCTTTCTGGCATTTCTTGGGCTCTTGTAGTCTGATCTTTGTTAAGCTGTCTTTGCGGTGATCACCATCTCGTCCCATAGGTGCATTCTTCCAGGTAGCAAAATATACACAGTCCCATTTTGGGCAAAAGTAATCATGTTTAGATGTGGTGGTGTAAATGGTGGCTGCGGAACTTTTTCCTGTACACCGTCCCCAGCCGTAGGCTCCTTCTGGACACATGTATTTATCATCATGGTAGTATGCTCGCTCCCATGACCCACATCTGTGGTAAGCATTTCTGTTAATTGCATCACAAGCATCAAAGTTCAAGATAATAGGTTTTGTGGGGTTTGTAAGGGGTTTTGTCGCATTCAGGATGGCTCCATCTTCATCATTCCAGCGTATCTCAAATGTGTAATATGAAGGGTTTTGTCGAGGGTTATAACAAGTCGTACTTTTCCCCTTTTTGTGCAAATATTCAGTTCGGTGCCATTATAAATACTGTACCAGTGCAAGTATAGTAGGAGTGATAGAGCAAAGTCTGAGTAATCTTTTGTCCTGTTCGGGTGGTGGTTATGCAGGCTGCACAAGGGGGTAGGGCTAAAGTCTTTTCCAAGATTCCCAGGATCACCACTCCCACAAGGCAAAGTGAAAGAACATTGTGATTACAGTCTTTGGGAGTTATCTGGAAAGTTGGGTATGATAAACTTGTTGAGTTTTCTTCTGTTTCCACTGTGATGGTCACTCTCGCATGACATAGGCAGATTCTGAAGATTCTCTATAAAGCTGGCTGTCTCCTCAAGGTGAGTCGCAATGGAGTCTCGGGATCATTCACTGACGTCCATTGGCCAGGAGCAGCTGCCGGCTTCACTCGACTGTGGTGGATCCAGGGTTCGAATTCTGCAACTTTCACTGCCGTGGGGGTTGACAGGATGATGACGTAGGGTCCCTTCCAATGCGGCGCCAGCGGGGTCTTTCTCCAATCTTTCACCCACATGGACGTTCCTGGCTTGAAGGGATGCAGAGGCTCGGTCAGGTTGATGGGTAGTCGATCTTGCACCCAGGTTTGAAGATTCTGCAAGACAGAACCTAAAGCTAATAGTTCTTGTCTAGTTATTTCAGATCCTATCTGTCTCATGTCTCCCTTTATTCCCTGCACTATGGGTGGAGGACGCCCATACAAAATCTCAAAAGGGGAGACTCCCAAGGATCTGGTGGGAGCTGAACGTATCCTAAGAAGGGCTATGGGGAGAACTTGGAGCCACTTCAGATGTGTTTCTTGGCAAAGTTTGGATAACTGAGTTTTCAAGGTTCTATTCATACGTTCTACTTTCCCTGAGCTCTGGGGTCTGTAAGCAGTGTGTAACTTCCATTTTATTTGCAGAGCTTGAGCTAACTGTTGGGTCACTTGGGATACAAATGATGGACCATTGTCTGACCCTATAGTTGATGGTATTCCAAATCGGGGAATGATCTCATGGAGCAATACCCTAGTGACTTCTCAGGCTTTCTCAGTTCGGGTGGGATAGGCTTCTACCCACCCTGAAAATGTGCAGACTAACACTAACATATAGTGATATCCATTTGCACGGGGCATTTCAGCAAAGTCTATCTGTATATCACTCATTGGGGTCACCCCTACTGACTGAACTCTTGGGGGTGGAACAGGACCTTGCTTGGCATTAATTTTGGCACATATCAGACATTGCTGTGCCACTGAGGCGGTCAGGGATCCTAGCAGTGAAATACAAAAATTGGGTCTCAGGGCTTTTTCCATGGCTGTTTTTCCATAATGTGTGGCTTGATGAAAAGCTTGAACAAAGGCTGGCCCTGATGCTTCAGGGATGACTGTAGGACCTGGAGGTGGACTACCTTCTGGGGGTGGCAACACTATCCAATCTTGTTCTGTCAAGACTCCTCTCTCCTTTTCACAATAATAGTCTAACTCTCTTGTAGTGTATCGGGGTGCCCAGAAACTGAGGGGCACAGGGAATAGGGCTGCTTGCATTACAGTATCTTGGGTTCTAACTTGTCCTGTGGTGGCTGCCTTCCGGGCTGTGGCATCTGCAAATCTATTCCCTCAGGTGACTTCTCCTGCTCCTGCCTGATGACCTCGGCAGTGCATGACTGCCACTTGTTTGGGGGCCCACACAGCATCTAATAACATCAATATCTCGGGCCCATACCTAATGGCCTTACCCCCTGAGGTGATCAACCCTCGCTCTTTATACAAGGCTCCATGTGCATGCAAAGTAGTGAAAGCATATTCGGAATCTGTGTACACATTTATGCGGAGTCCTTCTCCTAATGTTAGGGCTCTGGTGAGGGCTATCAACTCAGCTTTCTGTGCAGAAGTTCCTGGAGTCAGGGCTGAGGACTCAACTACCAGATCAAGGGTCACCATTGCATATCCAGCACAACGCTGTCCATTGATGACCAAACTGCTTCCATCCACAAAGAAAGTCCGTTCAGGGTCCTCTAGAGGGACATCGGTCAAATCAGGGCGACTTGAAAATACAGTGTCCATGGTTTCTAAGCAATTATGATCAGGTGGCCCAGGACCAATTGGAAACAATGTAGCAGGGTTCAGAGCTTGACTGACTTTCAACTGTATCCGGGGGTTTTCGCACAACATACTCTGATATTTCAACATTTGTGCATTGGTTAGCCAGAAGTTTCCTCTGTGTTCCATGAGAGTCAGAACAGAGTGTGGCATGGTGACTTGAAGAGTTTGTCCCAGTGTGAGTTTATCTGCTTCACCCACTAGGAGGGCTGTTGCTGCGACAGCTCTCAAACAAGGGGGCCATCCTTTTGCGACTACATCCAATTATTTTGACAGATAGGCTACTGGTCGTTGCCAGGATCCAAGAGATTGAGTCAATACTCCCAATGCGTTTCCTTGTGACTCATGGACAAAAAGATGGAAAGGCTTCTGAACATCTGGAAGACCTAAAGCTGGGGATGACATCAGAGCATTTTTCAAATTCTGGAATGCTAATCTTGTTCGGGTCCCCAGTCTAGTGGAGATTTTTCCATTCCTTTGGTGACTTGGTATAGTGGTTTTGCAATCAACGCAAAGTTGGGGATCCATATGCGACAATATCCCGCGGCCCCCAGGAAGGCTCTTACTTGCCTCCTAGTGGTTGGAATGGGGATATTACATACAGCTTCTTTGCGTTCTGGTCCTAAACGTCGGATCCCACTGGACAACTGGAATCCTAGATACTTGACTTCAGTTTGGCATAGTTGTGCTTTGGCTCTTGAGACTTTGTATCCAGCATCTTTGAGAAGGTACAAAAGTTCACTAGTAGCTTGTAGGCATTCACTTTCTGAGTTGGTGGCTATGAGCAAGTCATCTACATACTGAAGAAGAACCCTCTTTCCTGGGTCCACTGGATAACTTGAGAGATCTTGATTCAGGGCAGCACTGAAGAGAGTAGGTGAATTCTTGAATCCTTGGGGTAATCTGGTCCAGGTGAGCTGGCCCCGCCTTCCTGTTGTGGGGTCTTGCCATTCAAAAGCGAATAAAAGTTGACTGGCGGGGGCTAGGCGCACACAGAAAAAGGCATCTTTCAGGTCCAGAACGGTGAAGTGAGTAGCCTCAGCGGGGATCAGTCCCAAGAGAGTATAAGGGTTTGGTACTACTGGGTGTATAGTTTCAACTGCATCATTTACTCGCCTTAGATCTTGTACTGGGCGGTAGTCCCCTGTCCCAGGCTTCTTTACTGGGAGAAGGGGGGTGTTCCAAGGTGACTGGCATTCCTTGAGAAGTCCATACTTCAGCAGTTTCATCAAATGGCAGTGGATTCCTTCTATGGCTGGTCGAGGGAGAGGATACTGCTTCACATGCACTGGTTCCACTCCTGGCTTGAGGGTGACAATGACAGGGGCTATGTTCTTCGCTAGGCCAATGACAGGGGCTAGGTGACAATGACAGGGGCTATGTTCTTCGCTGGGTTATCTTCTGCCCATACTTCAGATGGGGCTATGAAGTTGGTAGGTATACAGGGACTAATTGACTTTACTGGAGGTGCACTATAGAACCGCCACTCTTCTTCTCAAGGAACAGTAAGCACCATCAATCCAGCAGGCTTTGGGTTCACAGTCATTTTCATTTCTCCCCCTTCAGCAAAGGATATTTGTGCCTGGAGCTTGGCAAGCATGTCTCGGCCCAGTAGTGGAATAGGGCACTCAGGCATATACAAGAACTGGTGCGTTATCTTCTGTCCCCCTAGTTCACACATGCGGTTCTGCAAGAATGACTTTGTGGCTTTGTTTCCAGTGGCTCCCACAATGGTGACAGATTGTGAGGACAGAGGAGCTACTAGCTTGGCTACTACTGAATGTTCTGCTCCTGTATCTACCATAAATTCCATGTATTGGTCCCCTATCTTTAAACTGACCATAGGCTCCTGGGGACCCAGGGTGAACTTGGAGCCCGGTCTGGCCTAGTCTTCATCTATGTCGTCCAGGTCATAGCCCGTTGCTACTGCCACTCCCTCAATGGCTTCCTCCATCTCTTGCTGGAACTGTGTTCGGGTCATTCCTCCCCTCCTTCGAAATTGTCCTCCTGGCCTCCAGGGACTCCCTCCTCCCCTTGCAGGGGCGGAGTCCAGATGCGAGCACTCATTTCTCCACTGTCCTTCTTCCTTGCAGTAGGCGCACTGATTTGCACCCAATTGAGGCCTTTCACTTCCGCGGCCTCTTCCACATCCTCTGGTCTTTTGATTAGGAAAACCTCCTCCACGTCGTTCGGTTATAGCAGCAGCAAGAAGATCTGCCTTCTTCTTCATCTTTCGTTCACTTTCTCTGTCTCATTCATTTTCACGATTCACAAATACTTTCTGAGCGACTTCCATTAACTGAGCTGTATTCATGCCCGCAAATCCATCCAATTTTTGCAATTTTCGCTTTATGTCTCTCTGGGACTGACTAACAAAGGCCGCATTTACCATGCGTAAATTTTCTTGAGCGGCGGGATCATATGGGGTATACAATCTATAAACTTCAGACAACCGCTCATAAAAGGCCGCTGGGCTCTCATCTGGACCCTGGAGAACTTCCGATACTTTCCTGATATTCATGGCCCTCTGGCCTCCCTTCTTCAGGCCCTGCAATAAGGCCTGGCGAAATCTGGTTAGGTCCGCCACCCCCCTTTCATCATTCGGGTCCATCCGGGATCTTCATTGGGATATTCTGCAGCAGCTGCTTGTGGGGGATTTATTCCTCCCCCTTCTACAGGGTTTTCTTCTAACCAACGGAGGGCTGCTTGCCCGATTCGTCCTCGCTCCTCAGTAGTAAAGAGGGTAGACAGGAGCTGACGACAATCGGCCCAGGTAGGCTGATGGGTTTGCATTATGCTAGACATTAATTCTGTTAATTCCTGAGGCTTGGCTGTATAGGATGCATAATGTGTTTTCCAGTTTAATAAATCTGTGGTGGAAAAGGGTACATAAACTAAGCTGGTTGGTCCTGGTGCCATCTGGCCCTGATCATTTAAAACAGGTATTCCAGGCACTTGGCGTAATGGCATTAGGTGCCCTGCTTTCTCCTTCTTCTTGGGAGTTACGCTTCTTAAATCATAAGGCTCCCGGGCACAAATCTCCTTGGTGGGTGACCCTGAACTGGCAGGAGAGCCTCCGCTTTCTATCTCGTCAAAGGACTCGAGTCCCCCTGCTGTGCTTGGGCCTGACTCGGGACTATCACTCGGGGTAGGGTGCTTCTTAGGCTGCTGTATCGGTATTTTCTGGGGCTCCTCTTCTGGCTCTACTTCAGGTCGTGGTGCTGTGGGAACTAACCTCTGTGGGTGCTGGGGTAACCTATCCAGAATATCTGGGGACTCTGGGGCAGAATACACAGGCGGCTTCTCTTCCTTAGCTTTTCTGGTTCCCCTAGTAGTAGCTACAAATATTTTACAGTGCTCCTCATAACAGCGCTTCATCCATGAGGGCTGCTGTTCACACACACTTAACCAGGAATCTATATAGGGGAACTGGTCAGAATACACTCTTAGTATGAGCTGATGAATTCGTAAAACTGTTTCTAAATCAAAGGTGCCTCCACGGGGCCATGAAGCAGCTAACGCGGGCCACTCCCTTTCACATAACATTTTTAATCTGGATGGAGTCATTTTCATACCATAATCACCCGAAAATCCTTTTATGGAAATTCTTGATCATACATGCCAACGGAGTTTGCGTGGACTCTGTCCCTCCCATAATCTGAACGTACGTACGTACACTACCTACGTACGCTAAGTACCTACGTACACGTAATGACGTACAAGACAACGAACAATAAGGATAGGTAGTATGGCTGTAGGTAAGGGGTCTGTACAGCCCACAGAACACTGGGGGGGACAAACACCACTCGCTTCCTACTGTTCGCGACCTGGGCGCGGCCGCCCGGCCAGGAACTGTGCTACTTAGGAGTCCTCTCTCGCTCGGTCTGTATTTCAAGACCTCTCACTCACACAAGCAAGCATATTTCAACAGGATATCATATTTCAAGTGCCCAGGTTTTCTGCCTAACTGACTATTCCAAACAAGAAGGGTCGATGGCTTCGGCTTTCTCTTACGCGGAGCTTACTAGGACCGCCCTTATGGGAGGTGATCAGGCTCCCTTGTCTCGCCCACACTCATGCGAGATTTCCCAGTTAGTCTATACCAAATATACCAAATTAGTCCTGCGCATGCAAGACGTTGTCCCAGGCTGTTCTTTCTGACTACTGAATCACAAAAAGGTCTACTCACCGGATCCGGTCCCCGATACCACACCAGCTTCTGAGTTGGAACCTGGACTCCCCCGGGTCGGAGGTGTTGGCCAGCTGGACCCGATGGCCCACCGAGGCAGGCGGAACCCTCTCCGGCACAAAGGGGCCGGCGGCGCCTGAGGTTTCCCCCGCAGTCAGACAGACACGGTTCCAACCGGGCCAAACCTCAAGGCGAATTGCGTGGATTATTCACTTGAATACCATTTACCACTCGCACTTCCCGGCCAACGCACCAAGAATATGCTGCAGCAAAGTGCAATCAATGAATAAGTCCAGGAGTCAATTGACAGGGTCCAAGCCAGTTTATTGTGCACAGGCCCAGTCAGTCAAAGCTTCAAAAGGAACTGAGCAAAAGTTTCTACAGAGACATAACCATTTATACCTCTTTTTCAGTTTGATACATGAGAACTTTCTATTGGTTCCAACTCGATACATGCAAACTTCTCATTGGTCTTACATTCCCTGCACCTGTCCAATTAGAAATCCCCCTCCCTTAGGATTGCTCTAACAATGGTGCAGTTCTTGATTTCGTTACTTCTCTACTGCAAGGTTATCCCTAGCTCCAGGAATGCATATATTGAAACATTTCTGTTCTTTCACACAGAAGAGAATAATGGAAGACTTATGAATTCATAAAAACTTCTTATTAAGCATTTTAAAACAGTTTTCTCATTTCTCACAGATTTTTGGTTCTTTTCTAGCTATAATGTGAGTTAGGATTCAGGCCCAACTTACAGGCCTTTCATAGTAGCAGACCATGCTAGGCCATAGCCTACCACATAATAGCTTGATAGATGATCACACTTGGTTTCATTTTATTATTCTTTCCAAAGAGGTCTAGCGTGACCATGAGGTAAATTAGGTGGTTACCTAGAGCACCAATGTTTAGGGGGCTGCACAACATGTAGCACTGGCAATACATTTAAAAAGCTACCGTGGCACCCGAGTTACCTTCTGTTCTGGCGCCTCCACCCCCCTCTGATTCCACTTCCTTTACCCTTGCACAGTCCTGTTTCCAAACCATTACTCCACTAAAGCCACGCCTTCCCTTCTCCCTTCTAGGTTACACACACAAATGCACACAGAAGAATTGGGAAGAAATCCATGAACTGTGCTCCACATGCTTTCCCCATTTGATTCATATGGGGAGACTAGAATTACACACAACATGTGGCCACTATCTTATGAAGCTGACAATTCCATTGACCTTTCTTGAATTGTATGTCTGGATTTTATGTATTTTATAGATTGTTATAATGTAAACTGCTGGAATGTCAATGGTTAGAGGCAGGGGCGGAGCCATATACAGAGATTAATTGCGGGGCCTCATTTGCATAGGGAGCATGTTAACATGCATTTTTAGTAAACATGCCTCTTAATGAGTGTCTGGATAAAAAAAGACTAACAGATTTCTACGTTACTATGTTCCAGTGCCAACCGCCAGGCCAATTAGGAAGTACTATAAACACTGACCATTTAGAACTCATAGCAAATCCACCATATCATAACAGCACTGCCAGGACTCACAAAGCACCAAACCCTACCTATCAAAAGGCAACACTGCAAATATTAAAGCAATACATCTCAGAGAATACCAATGCATCTCCTACTGGGGAAAGAGAACAAGTAGCACTGTCACAAAGAAACTACATGAACAGAATACCTCAGCTTGGTTAAAATGCAGAACACAGACCATCACCAAAGAACAACGGATCACAATTTAGAAATAGGAAGACAATAATTCAGCTGGGAACCCCAAAAGTCAAACTTGGGATGTACAACACTGGAGAAATAAAACTATAAATTAATTTCCTCTTGTACTAAACAAAAAAACAAAAGACATTAGAAATGCACATTTCCCAGAGCTGACATATTCCAGTTAATACATTCAAAATAAAAAAGTATTTTTCTACCTTTTGTTGTTTGTGCATTTTCTTTTTCAGTTGCAATTGCTCCAGTCACTTTCTTCTGGTTTCTTTGTGTCTTCTGCGAGCTATCCATTTGTCCTTTGTTCTCTTTTAGATTTTTTTCCATTTTCTTTCTCTATATCTGCTTTAACATACTGATCTTTCCCCTTTTGCGCTTTCCCCCATTTCTTTCCTTATTCCTTTATCATCCACTCAAATTTCATCCTTCCATTCTCAATCCCCACTTACTCTCCCAATACCCGGCCCATCGTAGACTTTTCTTCCCTCCCACACAAAATATCTTTTCCCCTCTCCATTCTCATTCCCCATCCCTTTCTAGTCCTTCCCCAAAATCAGCTCCTTTATAGTTCTAGACCCACCCAGCATCCGCCCCCTTCTATTTCCATTCTCCCAAGCCCCCACATCAGCCCATTTCCAGTCCTAGCCCCCATATGCTCTTTTCCAGTTCCATTCCAGTCCCCCATCAGCCCATTTCCACTCCAAGCTCCACCCATCAGCCAATTTCCAATCCTAGCCTCCTCGTCAGCCCACTTCCAGCCCTATTCCAGCCCCCATCAGCCCATTTCCAATTTTAGCCCTCCCATCACAGCCCATTTCCAGTCCTAGCCCCCCCACTATTACAGCCCATTTCCAGTCCACGTTCCCCCCACCATCATAGCCCATTTGCAGTCCAATCACCCCCCCACCATCACAGCCCATTTGCAGTCCTAGCCCCCACCCTCACCATCACAGCCCATTTCCAGTCCGTTTCCCCCCTACCATCACAGCCCATTTCGTCCTTTCCCCCCCACCATCACAGCCCATTTGCAGTCCGTTCCCCCCAACCATCACAGCCCATTTGCAATCCTTTCCCCCCCACCATCACAACCCATTTGCAATCCTTTCCCCCCCCACCATCACAGCCCATTTGCAATCCTTTCCCCCCCCACCAATCACAGCCCATTTGCAGTCCGTTTCTCCCCCATCACAGCCCATTTGCAGTCCGTTCCCCCCCTCCATCACAGCCCATTTCCACTCCAAGCTCCCCCATCAGCCAATTTCCAATCCTAGCCCCCTCATCAGCCCACTTCCAGTACTATTCCAGCCCCCATCAGCCCATTTCCAATTTTAGCCCTCCCATCACAGCCCATTTCCAGTCCTAGCCCCCCCACTATTACAGCCCATTTCCATTCCAGGTTCCCCCCCATCATCAGAGCCCATTTGCAGTCCTAGCCCCCCCCCCACCATCACAGCCCATTTGCAGTCCGTTCCCCCCCAACCATCACAGCCCATTTGCAATCCTTTCCCCCCACCATCACAGCCCATTTGCAGTCCGTTCCCCCCCTCCATCACAGCCCATTTCTACTACAAGCTCCATCAGCCAATTTTCAATCCTAGCCCCCTCGTCAGCCAACTTCCAGTACTATTCCAGCCCCCATCAGCCCATTTCCAATTTTAGCTCTCCCATCATAGCCCATTTCCAGTCCTAGCCCCCCCACTATTACAGCCCATTTCCAGTCCAAGTTCCCCCCCACCATCACAGCCCATTTGCAGTCCTAGCCCCCCCACCATCACAGCCCATTTGCAGTCCAATCACCCCCCTACCATCACAGCCCATTTGCTGTCCTAGCCCCCCCACCATCACAGCCCATTTGCAGTCCAATCACCCCCATCACAGCTCATTTGCAGTCCTAGACCCCACCCTCACTATCACAGCCCATTTGCAGTCCATTTCCCCCCCCCACCATCACAGCCCATTTGCAGTCCTATCCCCTCCACCATCACAGCCCATTTGCAGTCCGTTCCCTCCCCCCACCATCACAGCCCATTTGCAATCCTTTCCCCTCCACCATCACAGCCCATTTGCAGTCCGTTTCTCCCCATCACAGCCCATTTGCAGTCCGTTCCCCCCTCCATCACAGCCCATTTCCAGTCCAAGAAGTTCCCCCTGATCACAGCCCATTTGCAGTCCTAGGCACCCCCCCCCCTCCGAAGAGCCCCACGGCTGTCTAAGGGGCTGCAGAGGGAGCCGGGGAAGCCTTTAACATTTCCCGGCATTCGCGGCTGAATAGCCGCCCGCGAGAAGGAAAAGGATCTTCACATTGGCGGCTGTGCAAAGGGAGCTGGGGCCTCGCGCGGGCTTCCCCGGCTCCCTCTGCAGCCATCTATTGTGCGGGAATGGAGTTCACGCGGGGCCCTGTGCGAACAACATTCTCGCTCAATGGATGGGCCAGCCCTGGTTAGAGGCAGTCTATCAAATAAAATAAATCTAAACTATTCTCTGTAGTAAGGAGTTTAGAAGTAGCCTGGTGACCAAAAGACCCAGGATTCAATTCTGACAGCACTCCTTGTGTCCTTGGACAAGTCACTTTACCCTCCATTGCCTTGAAAGAAAGCCCTAGCAATCTACTTCTGGTCACACCTCACCAAGGGAATCCAGGGGCTGCTGGGTCACCAGGAGTCAGCATCGACTCAACAGCATGCATTGCATTCCCTATAGCACAAAATTCTCACTCACAGGTTTACACCTGCTCTGAAGAAGGTTTAAATATATGAAACCCAGTTATTTGCAATTTCAGTAAAATCAGCATAACTGTGTGAATATGATCTGAGATTCCTTTCATTGTTTATATGTGTGGAGCCGTCTAGAGGCTGTACCAGGTTAATGTGTGATATTGTCTGAATTGAGAGCTTTACAAGTTTGAGAGGATTTCATCATATAAGGGCAGAGAAAGGAGTTCTGCCCTTCTTCAGAAAGGTGGGGACCAGAGTATAAAAAGAGGATGCCGTTGACCTGGAGAGTAGTGGGAAATAACCAAGAGGGCTGTGTTCCCAGTGAGGAACCAGAGAAGCAGTCAAAGGGGCTGTACCCTTGAGGGGTCCCATGGGAGGAGGAGATCTCTTCCCTTGAAACCAGTAAGAGAGATAGTGAGGAGTCAGGAAGAGACGCCAAGGAGCTGAGTACCAGGATAGCGACAATCCCAAGGTCAAGGGGAAGCGGGTCCTGAATCTGAGACTTCTCATATAGACATATTTGTGATTTCTGTCTGTGAGAGGCAAGGAAGCTGAGACTTGTTAAAGTTTCTGGGGTTAAGAGCAGAAGAAAAATAACTTATCAGAAACAGTGGAAGTCGCAAGGTTTCCAGGTCATGATTATACAAGCGTTTATTTATTTATTTGATTTTTATCTTGTTCTCTCAAACTGCTCAGGGCAAGTTACAAATTACATACATAATAATGACAAATAACAAATAAACAAGAAGTTGCGGAGGAATGTGTCTATACGGTACGACTTTCTTTCTCAGTTGTGGATAACTGACTTTTTTTGAAGATTATTTTATTCTTTAGAATAAAGTAGAATAGTATACAGTAAACATTTTCTGGTTTGGAAGAAAAACATAACTGAACTTAATTTCTTTGGAGTGGAGTGAAAGAACAGTATGTTTATGTTTATTTAAAACTTTATATACCGCCCATTACAGGGTATCAGAGCGGTTTACAAATTAAAAATAAAAACAAATTACAAAATGCTGCAGAAAAAGAAAAGAGAACGCCATTTCAAAATTTCAAAAGGGGGAGACATATAAAAGCATAAGAGTTTTTTTAGACCTATGATGTTGTGATTAATATACTCCCCTCTGACACAGTACCTGTTTCTGTGTATAGTGGAGGAAATAAAGAAACTTAGGTCTTTTTCTCCTTATTTTAGTCTATTGGTGATATATAACGAAGAATCCAGTAACTGACGTTTTTTTTAAATATTTAACAGAGATTTCCTTGGGTGTGTGATACTTTCATATTATCCATGCAAAATCAATGAGCAAGTACCTACAAGAGTAACCAGGCTGGTCTTCTTATTCTTCTACATTGTGCCCTCCCCCCACCCCACACTTATCTAACCCTGTTTTACTTTTAGGATACTTTCATTAACTGCCTTGCCTTTTTCTATCCATATTTCTGGTGCTTGTGGACTAAGTTTGTTTTCATTGCATTGATTTTTTTCACAAACATGTTATAGAGGCTTTCCTGGACACTGAAAATGTGCACTCATAAAGTTGAACTTAATGAAGTCCAGCCCAATGAACTTTCATGTGCATCTCACAGCACCATCCATCAGGAGTCAGACAATAGAGCCTCTACTGAGGGTTGGCTCTGTGCCTGATGAAACCCCACGTTTATTGGGGTTTGCAAGGGTTTATCTTTTTCCTGTCTTATGCCATGTTCCTCCTTCCCGGAAACAATCTGGAGAGGCAGCAACTGCAGAGACTACCCGAGGAGGGAAGAGAAGGGTGATGCTGTGCTGGGAGATTGCTTCTGTGTAGAGTGCAGCCAGATGGAAGGAGATGGACTGGGAATGTGCAGTGAATCAGAGAGCGCAGGTACTTCCCTGCTTGTGTCCCTGCTATGGGCTAATCCTCTTTGCAGAACCCGTTTAGCACAACACTATAATAAGAGACCAGTGAAAGTAATCACCCCTTCTAGGATTGTCTAAAATTACATCAAGAGACTGGGCGAGTCAACTGCTGCTTTCCCTATCAGTATACACAGGGTGCTGGATACCAAGTGGTTCATCTAGGGAAATTCAACTGTAATTATCCACACTCAGAGCTAGCAGATAAAAATGATGCTTCAAACTGTGAGAAAATCATTCGCAGCCTCTTTCATTGGCTATTTTTCCTGACTGGTTGCTTTGTTTTTCTAAAACCATATATAAAGGGTCCCTCATCTCAGGGCAGTCCATGCCCCATTGCCCCAAGAGCCCACAAAACAGTTCCCTTTCTCCCCATTTCAAAGCTCATACACATTCTAATCTGATAGGGGTAGATTTTCGGGGGGGGGGGGGGAGGAGGGGGTTTGGAAGAAGGGATTTTTCTTCAATGCCCAGGCACATATATCCAAAAGAAAGTTAAAGACTGAATTGGATGCTCCAAGTGACTGTTCCAAATTGCAATTAAAGAATTGTGCAAATAAGAGTCCTTCCTTCTGGAGGATGTGCAGCGTAACACTGGGCCCGGTGTTCAGTGGCGATAGCTAGCACTTCTGCCGCTGAACTTTAAGAGTCCTTCCTTCTGGAGGACGTGCAGCGTAACACTGGGCCTGGTGTTCAGTGGCAATAGCTAGCACGTATAAAGCTCATAGCTGTTGCCGCTGAACCTTAAGAGTCCTTCCTTCTGGAGGATGTGCAGCGTAACACTGGGCCTGGTGTTCAGTGGCGATAGCTAGCACGTCTAAAGCTCATAGCTGTTGCCGCTGAACCTTAAGAGTCCTTCCTTCTGGAGGATGTGCAGCGTAACACTGGGCCTGGTGTTCAGTGGCAATAGCTAGCACTTCTAAAGCTCATAGCTGTTTCCGCTGAACCTTAAGAGTCCTTCCTTCTGGAGGATGTGCAGCATAACACTGGGCCTGGTGTTCAGTGGCGATAGCTAGCACGTCTAAAGCTCATAGCTGTTTCCGCTGAACCTTAAGAGTCCTTCCTTCTGGAGGATGTGCAGCGTAACACTGGGCCCGGTGTTCAGTGGCGATAGCTAGCACGTCTAAAGCTCATAGCTGTTGCCGCTGAACCTTAAGAGTCCTTCCTTCTGGAGGATGTGCAGCGTAACACTGGGCCCGGTGTTCAGTGGCGAAAGCTAGCACTGCTAAAGCTCATAGCTGTTTCCGCTGAACCTTAAGAGTCCTTCCTTCTGGAGGATGTGCAGCATAACACTGGGCCCGGTGTTCAGTGGCGATAGCTAGCACGTCTAAAGCTCATAGCTGTTGCCGCTGAACCTTAAGAGTCCTTCCTTCTGGAGGATGTGCAGCGTAACGCTGGGCCCGGTGTTCAGTGGCGATAGCTAGCACGTCTAAAGCTCATAGCTGTTTCCGCTGAACCTTAAGAGTCCTTCCTTCTGGAGGATGTGCAGCGTAACACTGGGCCCGGTGTTCAGTGGCGACAGCTAGCACGTCTAAAGCTCATAGCTGTTGCCGCTGAACCTTAAGAGTCCTTCCTTCTGGAGGATGTGCAGCGTAACACTGGGCCAGGTGTTCAGTGGCGATAGCTAGCACTTCTAAAGCTCATAGCTGTTTCCGCTGAACCTTAAGAGTCTTTCCTTCTGGAGGATGTGCAGCATAACACTGGGCCCGGTGTTCAGTGGCGATAGCTAGCACGTCTAAAGCTCATAGCTGTTTCCACTGAACCTTAAGAGTCCTTCCTTCTGGAGGATGTGCAGCGTAACACTGGGCCTGGTGTTCAGTGGCGATAGCAAGCACGTCTAAAGCTCATAGCTGTTTCCGCTGAACCTTAAGAGTCCTTCCTTCTGGAGGATGTGCAGCATAACACTGGACCTGGTGTTCAGTGGCAATACCTAGCACTTCTGCCGCTGAACCTTAACTCGGGATATTCAAAGCTGGGGCCATATCCGGTCACCAGCATTGAATATCCAGGTCTGTCTTACAGAAGCTAACCGGGGAGCGGCAATATTGAGCTGCTAGCCAGTTAGCTCCCATGGGTAAAGATAGGCCAGTTTTCCCTGTGCCTATCTTTACCCTCGGGTTGCGTAATCGGGCAAAGGTTCAATATCAACGGCTGCTGCCTCTGCTCTGGAATGCCCACGACACGCACCGATGCTGACCGCATATCAACAAGGTGTGCAGCGGCGGCAGAATCTGCCAATATTCAGCCAAACTAACCATCTTTGTGCCACTAAATATCCCTTTAAGCAGCACTTACATGGTTTACAGGTCTGTAAACCATGTAAATGCCTTTGCATATCGGGCCCACTGATTGTATCACTTTCACTCGTTGCTGTTGTCAAGTGCCATTGAGTCGATGCAGTCTCCCGGTGTGCACAGAACTAGATTTCCAAACCTGTCCTCCATGCAGTAAGTCTATAACACCTGTACGTCTCCCTTACTTGCGTCTGTGATCCTGATGCACTACTTGTCAGTCCTGAGGTGGGCAGGGGTTGTTCTCTCACTGAACAGAGCTTACAAGAGTTCTTTCTCTCCACATGCTTTCCTTTCCAACTGGAAAGCATTCTCCCAAACTACCTTCTCGTGCGGTCAAGCTCCATCAGAACTTCTTTCTCCTCATCAGGCTTGTGACTCACACCCTCTCTTCATCCACTCTTCAACACACAGCCAAATGGATGGTTAAAACCTATGACCTACACATGCACTCCACACACAAACATACTTAAGATCAAGGGAGTCTTTATTCAGGACACAAAAGACAACTTAGGCCCCAAGGATGGGTCATAAGTACACTGCACAATACTCTCTGTACATCACACCACCATCACACTAGAATCCCAGGAGGATTTTTATAAAGGCGGGCAGAACCAGTGCAACTATCCCTGAAGGGGATGATATAATAGGATAACATGCACCTCCTAGCGCGACTACGATGGTATGGTCCTGAAGAAACAGAAGCATGCTAGATTAGTGAGGGCTCTAAAAGTATCCGTACACACAAAGCAGAGAATGCTACTCTTGACCATCTTTTTGTCAGCATATCTCCAAGCAGTTTGGACCTTTTATTGATTCATTTAATGAGGAACGTCTGGTACACCTCGCACACATCAAACCTCACAGTTTGTTCTTGGAATGTTTCATTCACCATACATTTTATTTCAAACCTAAGCTGTTCCTGTTTTATGTGTGAACTCTTGGTTGACTGACAAGACAACAGAAGCTAATGGTAAATGGAGCTCACTCGGATGAAAGGAAGGTGATTAGTGGGGTGCCCCAGGGTTCGGTCCTGGGCCCGGCACTGTTCAATGTATTTGTGAGTGATATTGCTGAAGAGCTGAATGGAAAAGTCTGTCTTTTTGCAGATGACACAAAAATTTGCAATAGAGTAGACTCCCCCGAGGCAGTGGATAACATGAGGAAAGATCTACAAAAGCTGGAAGAATGGTCTAATGCTTGGCAATTACGATTTAATGCAAAAAAGTGCAGTGTCGTGCACTTAGCTAGCAGAAATTGAAGGGAAATGTACACGATAGGCAGCAAGAGGTTGGTGTACACGGTTCAGGAGAAAGACCTTGGTATGATTATCTCTGATGATCTCAAGCTGGCAAAACAGTGCGACAAGGCGGTGGCAAAAGCCAGGAGGATGTTGAGCAGCATACAAAGAGGGATTATCAGCAGTAAGGAAGAGGTACTTATGCCACTGTACATGTCGCTGGTGAGGTCTCACTTGGAATACTGTGTTCAGTTTTGGAGACCGTATCTTGCAAAAGATGTAAAAAGAGTGGAAACTGTTCAGAGGAAGGCGACCAAAATGATTTGGAGCCTGCATCAGAAGCTTTATGAGAAGAGACTTGAAGACCTAACTATGTACACTTTGGAGGAGAGAAGGGACAGGGGAGATATGATTCAGACCTTTAAATACTTAAAGAGAAATAATGAACAAACAAACCTCTTCCAAAGACAGGGAAGCTGTAAAACTAGAGGGCATAACATGAAGCTGCAAGGTGGGAAATTGAAAGGCAATGTCAGGAAATAACTTTTCACTGAAAGGGTGGTGGATGCTTGGAATGCGCTCCCGATGGAAGTGGTGGGGCAAACACGGTGACGGAATTCAAAATGGCATGGGACAAACACAGTGGATCCCTTTACAGAAACAGGATAAAAACAAAATAAACTGAACCATCTAACTTCTGAACCATCTAACTTCTCAACAAATAGGGGTGTCCTACATGAAGTGGTGGTTTCACCCCTAAACAAAGACATGGGGAGGGGTGGCCTGCACAGAGCAACAGGTGCACCTACTCTTGCCGTATTGCTGGGCAGACTGGATGGACCATGCTGGTCTTTATCTGCCGTCATTTACTATGTTACTATGTTACATATGTTACTATGTTTCTCTTACCTTTGTTCACCCTGCCCTCTGATTGACTACAAGGTTAAATAAAATGCAATCTTTTGAAATTTAGTTTATATATTTTTTGTATTTTTCAAGGTAAGGTGGGAGGGACTGTAGGGCCTTGTAAACAGGAAAGTATGTGAACAAAAAGATCTTGGAGTTTGTTTCCCCCTCTCCTTTCAAAATAAGGAGAACCTGCTTCTCAAATCTTTGTTCCACTATGAAGAGTGCAGATCCCATATTTTTCTAGTATGACCCCTGTCCCTTGGCAGGAAAATATCCAGGTGGTAGTGTAATATAGGCATTTTGCTTGTTGTAGATCTAACAGCCATCACTAGATCCTTTTCTGGGGGTGGCCTGGAGGACGTAGCTCACATCTTTTATGCAGAGAGATAGCACTTGGATGAAGGCAGCTGTAAGAGTGGTGAGTTCTCAGGAAGGATGGTGCCAGGTTGAAGTAGCACAGGGACAGTTCATCAGAGAAGTTCTGGAGGTGGAGTGCCATTAATGAGACAGGGGACACTGTAAGCAAAGAAAACGCAGAGCTTTGTTCCTTGCCACATTTGGATCAGTCTCCAGGGAGATCTACTGTTACAGTGAGACCCAATAAGCCTACTGATCCAGTTTGTGGCAGACGAGTCCAGGACTGTAGATCTCTTCCCCTTAGCAGATATAGAGATTTGGGTGAGTACACCTTCTTCATATTGGCCGCAGCAGTTCATTCACCTGAGCTCCTGCTCTTTGCAAGGTGTGGATGTCCGAGCTTCCAAAAAACTGTGGCCACAGAGAAGTGTGAAATGAAGCTTGTGTGTTTCTCTTTTGGTGAACTGTCTCAACAAGCCCCCAGCATTTGCTTGGCCCTGTTCCTGTGTGCCAGGCTCAGCTATCCAAACTATATAAATGTATCTTCCATGTGCGATTCTTTGCTACCTTTCTCTTAATCAGATACCAGTCAATAATAAGACATCGCCTCCTATCTCAAGACTTTTTAATTTCCTGAGAAGTCTCTCATGAGAGATTTTATGAAATGTTTTCTGGAAATCCAAATACATTATATCAACTGGCTCATCTTTATCCTGTAATTTTATCAGACTGTTATTACTATTTTGTCATTTTTTTCCTTTTATTGTAATCACTTTGGGGGTACTCTTAAAAGCAACTTGAGTGTATAGAACTGTGTATTATGCCGGTGAGCAAGCACTTAGGAAACTGCAGGTGAGTTATCTACCTATGAGAGTGGGCTTTTGGGAAGCCTAGCACCTACTTTTATATGCTCTACTCACAGGCATTCCTGCGGTGGAGAATGGATGGATGGCAGTGTAAGTGTATATTTTACTGAATATGAACCTATTGTACCGGCACATAAATGCACCGTTACTCTGTCTCAGAGCAGGTGTAACCTTGCAGGAGCTTTGGGACAGGCAATATTACAAAAACACCAAAGTGCATATTTATTTATTTATTTTATTTATTTCAACTTCTTATATACCGCACTCTTTGACATCAGCGCGGTTTACAGATAACATAAAGAAACCAGAACAACAGGCTGTTTGGTATTACATATAACAGGAGTATCAACTTGGATAACATGGGAGAACTATTTACATGGAGTATATAATCTATTAACTAGATAACATGCTCAAACTATTTACATAAAATTAGCAGGAATGCTTGGAACAAGGAGAGAGACTGTGGATTGTATTAGGGAGGGGCTATTATGTTACGCTTCATGTAGGGTAGTATTTGATGAAAAGGTGCAGTTTAAGGGCCTTTCTGAACTGGGTTAGGTCGGTTATGGCGTGGAGATCAGGTGTGAGAGAATTCCAGCATTTTGGTGCGCTAAACATGAAAGCTCTGTTTGACGTTGATAGGCTGCACGTTGTTATAGCCTTTGGGGTTGTTAGTGAGTTTAATGCTGCCTGTCTCCTATTTCTGTTTGATGGGACGGTTTGGATGAGTTTAGAAAGTGATGTGGACGATAAACCATTTATGGCCTTAAAAGTGAGAATAAGGGTTTTGAATGTAAGTCTTCCGTGTATAGGGATCCAATGGAGCTGTTTGAGGATAGGTGTGATGTGTTCATTTTTGGGCGCTCCTAGAAGAACCCTGGCAGCGGTGTTCATGGCAAGCTGTAAGGCGCTTACGGTGGATTGTGGGAGTCCTTGTAGAATGGAGTTGGCGAAGTCGAAATGCGGTAGTATCAGAGCTTGGTAGATGGTTCTGAAGTCTTCGTGGTCTAGTAGGGACGTAGGTGTCTGAGCGTGCGTATTTTGAAGTACACAGATTTCACGATATTGTTTATGTGTGATTTCATATCGAGCCTATGGTCTAGTGTGACTCCGAGGTATTTTATTGTTTCCTTGGTGCCTAGGTCAGCTCCCTTGACACTTATATGTGGTGGTGGAGTGAAGTTGGGGTCTCTTGTGATAAAGAGAACCTCAGTTTTCTTATGCTGAATGCGGAGGTTCTGTGACAGGAGCCATTGTGAGACTGCGTCGAAGCAGTTTGTTATAGGCAATAAATCCATTTGCATTGTGGAAAATGGCATGTAGAGTAGGATATCGTCGGCGTATATCATACATTTCACATTGAAAGACCTGATGATATCGCAGATAGGCTGCATATAGATGTTGAACATGAGGGATGAGAGTGAGGACCCTTGCGGAACGCCTTGTCTTTGATGGAAGAGTTTTGATTCTCCTGTTGCAGATTTAACGTATTGCATTCTGGTATCGAGGTATGATTTACACCATTCAAGTGCTGAGTTGCAGATGCCTTTTTCTTTCAGTCGACCGAGGAGAATCTCGTGATTTACCGAGTCAAACGCTGCTGCTATATCCAAGAAGATTAGCACAACGCCTTGTCGGATGTTGTCTATGGTATTGAGAACATCATTGAAGAGAGTGGTAAGCAGTGTCTCAATGCCATGGAATTCTCTGAAGCCGTGTTGAGAATGGTCTAGAGGGGCTGCGGAGTCAATGTGGTCTTGGATTTGGCGCTGTGCCTCTTTCTCAAAGATCTTTGCTAAGAGGGGGATACTGGCTATAGGCCTGTAGGAGTCTGGCCTCTTTGGGTCTAGTTTAGTGTTTTTTAGAAGTGGCCTGATGGATGTGAGCTTTAATGCAGATGGGAAGGAGCCAGTAGTGAAGGAGAGGTTTATGATTCTTGCAATGAAGGGGCTAAATGCACACCGAAGATCCTTAATCCAAAAGGCTGGGCAGGGATCGGTCTGCGCGGTGGTCGTGTTGAGTGAGGTGATTGTGTCTTCAATGTGTTTAGAAAAAGGCGTGGTAAGTGCGGATAGGGATGTTGGGCAGGTTGTTTCTTGTATATTGTTTTTTGAGAGTTCATCTGTCTGTAGGAGTTTTGATTGCAAGTAATCAGTGAATTCTTGCGGGTGGATATCATTATTTTGTTCAGAGGATGGTTCCTTTGATAGTGACTTAACCAGGTTGAAAAGGTCACGAGGTTTGTTCAAAGATCTCTTGAGCATATCTGAGTGGTATTGCTTCTTTCTGGTTGTGATTGCCTCTCGGTGAGTTGAGAGGAGGAGAATGTAGGCTTCGTGGTCATCGATAGCCAGTGAGCGGCGCCAGCGTTTTTCGAGCCTTCGTAGGTGCGTAAGAGAGGACCGTAGCTCGGGGGAAAACCATGGAGCAGAGGTTCTTTTCCCTGATATGGACTTTTTGTGTGGTAGTTGAGCAACAGCGTTGAGGCTATTGTTCCAGGCAGCGATTGACTCGTCAAGGTTGAGAGTTGTGTTGTTGAGGACTGGTTGGGTACTCGACAGAATAAGTTCTCTGTTGAAAGGTCGAAAGCCCCGTGTTACTCTAGATGGATTGGCGAGTTTACTGGTGTTCAGACTGTTGTTGTTCAGGGGAATTTGTAGGTTTATAAGTTTATGGTCAGACCATGGGACATCGGTGATCGATTTTACATATGTTGCCTTTATAATGCTATTGACCTACGTTGATTTATATTATATTATGGATGATCTGCTCTGGATGGAACCTGAAGAAGATATGCTTACAGAGCAGTACTTTAAAGACTAAGGGGCAGATTCGCTATAGCGCACGTGGATAGTTATACACTAGAAACACGTGTAAGTCTCTGTTGTCAAGGATTTATGTGCATGAATGGGCACTTACCTCTGCCCTTCAGACATTTGTTGTTCTGTAAGCATGCACGTAAATCCAATCGCACATACTCTCTGTAGGAGTGTGCAAAGGGTGGCCCTCGGGCAGAGTGTAGGTGGGGCCTAAATTCACACATGTATGTTGTACAATACTATAACATGTGCACATTTCTTCATCAGTCTAGTGGCATGCAGTTACGCTTGCTCTGAGCAGGCGTAGCTGCCACAACCAGGTTCATAAGCACCCGTGCATCCCTATTCTATAAAGTAAAGTAGGCTCATATGTTACTTTTTACACACGTGGCGATGTATGGAAACTGCACCAGGGTTTATAAAATTACCCTCCGCTTGCTTCATATTTATATGAATCTTTAAAAGCTTTTGCAAGAGAAGATGAAGTATTAGGACCAGTGATGTGATTTATGAGTCAAACATGTGATAAGTTGCTCTCCTGTAAGATACTGATGGTCCTATAAGCAAACTTTGATTTATCTGCTTGGTTCTTCCTTTGGCCATACCCATATGCCTAATGTGCTCTGCTATAAAATGACTCTCTTTGGGCCTGATGTTTTAAACTTTATTTTTATTTTATAGAAACATCACAAAACAAAAACAAAACTTCAGGGAACCATATATGCACAAAACCAATATAGCCCAAATGGCACAATCAAGCAAGAGAGGAAAATTCAAAGGGGAAGTAATACCACCCTCCCTAAAAAGGAGAACAAACATCACTAGTTCAGACAGGGCATCTGCCACTGAAAATTAACGAATGTGTGCAAACAAGAAAATGATCATATCCTATGGAGTCATTGACCCAAGCCCTCCCCCCTGCATCTACCACCACAGTTCTCTTCACCAACCCAGCTACACAAACAGCTTTTACTACATCCTCCGGTAACAAATTCCAGAGTTTGATTACACATTGAGTGAAAAAATATTTTCTCTTATTATTCTTAAATAGGTTACCCTGTAGCTTCATTGTATGTCCCCTAGTCTTTCTCTATTCAGATGATGTAAACAATCGATCTACATTTACCCGTTCCACTCCATTCATTAATTTATAGACCTCTATCATATCTCCCCTCAGCCGTCTCTTTTCCAGCTTTTTAGCCTCTCTTCATAGGGGTATCCTTCCATCCCCTTTACCATTTTGGTGGCTCTTTGTACCTTTTCTAATAAAGCTATATCCTTTTTAAGATATGATGACCAGAATTGCACACAATATTCAAGATACGGTTGCACCGATACAGAGGCATTATAATATCCTTTGTTTTATTTTCCATTCCTTTCCTTATCATACCTAGCATTCTATTTGCTCTCTTGGCTGCCGCTGCACACTGGGTGGAGGGTTTTAATAATGACGCCTAAATCTTTTTACTGGGTGGTGGTTCCTAATGTGGAACCTTGCATCGTGTAACCATAGTTTGGGTTGTTCTTTCCTAGGTGCATAACTTTGCACTTGTCCACATTAAATTTCATCTGCCATTTGGATGCCCAGTCTTCCAATTTACCAAGATCCTCTTGCAATTTTCCACAATCCTCATGGGTTTTAATAACTTTAAATAGTTCTGTGTCATCTGCAAATTTGATAACCTCACTCGTTATTCCCATTTCCAGGTCATTTATGAATATGTTAAAAAGCAGCGGACCCAGCACAGATCTCTGGGGTACTCCACTATTCACCTTTCTCCATTGGGAAAATTGGCCATTTAGCCCTACCCTCTGCTTTCTAAGCAAACCTCTAGAAGCAAGAGAGTGTCTGTCTGGCTTCTGTGGTCAGCTTCTTTATTTTATAGGTTCTTCACACTCCTTTGAACTAGTTATGCAGGGAAGAGAACAGAACTCCTACCAATCAGGCGCAATGGCAAGCCATGCAGTGAATAACAGATTATCAGTTTCTTTTGATCACTTCCAAACTTTAGTCCATGTGATTCACATGGATCAGAACTAGACAGGATAAAACACAATTCCTCTGAGACTGCAAAACCTGATTTTATAACAGGATTCCTGTGTGAAACATCCAAAATATATAAGTATGCCAAAAATGAGTCACCAGACTATCATGTCATGAGGTATATTAGAAAGACGTCTTAAGACAGGACCATCTGTATGGGAGTATACACTCAAAACACTACCAGTGTCAATACCATAGAGTCATCATCGCTCCTATTAAAGGTCAATATCAAATATCTTCACATCATACCATGCCTCTGCTATTCAATATTCTTCTATGGTTAGTAATTCCCCAAACAGTATATATGTCTATTTCATGTGCCATAGAAGTCACTTATCTTATATGAGATTGTGTTGCAATAGGCTTCCTTCCATGTTACTCCTGGTTGTGCTGCAATAGGCTTCCTTCCATATTAGTCTCAGTTGTGCTGCAATAGGTTTCTTTCTATGTTACTCCCGGTTCTTTTGCAATAGGTTTCCTTCCATATTACGCTTGATTGTGTTGCAATAGATTTCCTTCTATGTTATTCCTGGTTGTGTTGCAATAGGCTTCCTTCCATATTATGCCTGGTTGTGTTGCAAGAGGCTTCCTTCTTTGTTACTTCCAGTCGTATTACAATAGGCTTTCTTTTATATTACGTCTAGTTGTGTTGCAATAAGCTTCCTGCCATATTAAGCCTGGTTGTGTTGCAATAGGTTTCCTTCCATGTTGCTCTTGACATGATATTATGATTCGAAAGCAAAACCTTCTGCTTCAGGGAGTATTCCTCTTTAATAATCTAATAATTTCAAGTCATTTTTGCATCCACAGACTTCACTGCAGCAGTTCAGCAGCATCAAATGTTCACTTCCAATAAGCCTCATGCCAGATCTCCAATCACATAGTCTTAAACATCTATAGACTCCTTCATTCATTCATATCAAGGATATCCAATCAATTAGAGCTTTTAGTCCAGTTGGGTCAACTGATTTCAAGTAAAATCCAACATTGTTTAATATGAGAGAACAATCACAATCACTCCTTTCACATTAACAACTATATAATCAGGCATAGGCTGTCTTATTTCATTACTTTGATGTTGCCTAGCAACAAAATGTTGTACCACAGGTGCCAATAAAGATTTGGTATTTATTCTACTCTGATGTAGTGTACTTTTCCTGGGTAGCATACGCATACTTTCCATTTTGTTCTTCCTGTATAAATCAGAGGACATGGACAAATAATCATGTAGACTGAATAATCAATATCACTAGCTGTGATATATTGGCTTTCAAATCTATGACCATTAGCCGGATGGGTCCACAAAGAACCTTCCATAGTCTGGGAACACCAATTGTAATGATCATATGCTTTATGTCCCAATTCAAGACACATCTTACTGCTGCACAATTTTATAAAAGGCTTTTTCTGTGTTTAACAGGGTTTTACATGTGCATAAGCTTTTTAAAATTTACCCGATTTATGCATTATTTGAGTGGAGGAGTAGCCAAGTGGTTAGAGCAACAGCCCAAGAGATCTCAGTTCAATTCCCACTGGCACTCCTTGAGGCCTGGGGCACGTCACTTTACCCTCCATTGCCTCGGAAGAAAAGACTTGGCAATCTACTTCAGGTCAAAGCTTGCCAAGAAAACCCAGAGGCTGCTGACTTGCCAGGAGTCAGCATCAATTTGAAGGCACTTTTAAAAAATGTATTACTTTAGCAACATATTTGAAAATTTTCATTTTAATAAATATGTGAAGCAGCATGACATCTAGGAGGCATATGGAACATCTAGATCACCTCATCCAAAATGCCATGGGAGTGGTGGCAGTGAGGGCAGGCATGTGTAAATGCCTTCTGAAATCACACCATCTCTGTCCTGAAAGATGCACATTTTTGCAACCAATTCTGAAGATGTGTCGTGCATATAGCAAGGCTATTTGATAAACTGAAGAGTAGCAACTCACCTGGACCGGATGGTATACATCCAAGGGTGTTTGAAAGAACTGAAATATGAGATTGCAGACCTGCTATTAGTAATCACCTGTTATTAGTAATCTGTGAACTATCATTAAAATCATCGGTAATACCTGAAGATTGGAGGATGGCCAATGTAACGTCCATTTTTAAAAAGGGTTCCAGGGGTGATCCAGGAAACTACAGACCAGTGAGCCTGACGTCAGTACCGGGAAAAATGGTAGAAACCATCATAAAGAACAAAATTACTGAACATGTAGATAGTCATGGCTTAATGGGAGACAGCCAACATGGCTTTAGATAAAGAAGATCTTGTCTTACTAATCTGTTGTTTTTTTAAGATGTGAATAAACAGGTAGACAAAGGTGAATCAGTTGATATAGTATATCTAGACTTTCAGAAAGCCTTTGACAAGGTCCCTCATCAGAGACTTTTGGCAAAACTAAAAAGTCATGGGATAGGAGGCAGTGTACTATTGTGAATCAGAAACTGGTTAAAAGATAGAAAGCAGAGGGTAGGGCTAAATGGCCAATTTTCCCAATGGAGAAAGGTGAATAGTGGAGTACCCCAGGGATCTGTGCTGGGTCCGCCTCTTTTTGACATATTCATAAATGACTTGGAAAAGAGAATAACGAGTGAGGCTATCAAATTTGCAGATGACACAAAACTATTTAAAGTTGTTAAAACCCAAGAGGACTGTGGAAAATTGCAAGAGGATCTTGATAAGTTGGAAGACTGGGCAATCAAATGGCAAATGAAATTTAATGTGGAAAGAACAACCCAAACTATGGTTACACGATGCAAGGTTCCACATTAGAACCACCATTCAGGAAAAAATTTAGGCATCATCGTGGATAACATGTTAAAACCCTCCTCCTAGTGTGCAGTGGCGGCCAAGAGAGAAAATACAATGCTAGGTATCATAAGGAAAGCAATGGAAAATAAAACAAATAATATTATAATGCCTCTGTATCCTATAATGCGGCTGCACCTTGAATATTGTGTGCATTTCTTGTCGCCGTATCTTAAAAAGGATATAGCGTTATTAGAAAAGGTACAGAGAAGAGCCACAAAAATGGTAAAGGGGATGGAAGGATACTCCTATGAAGAGATGCTAGAAAGGTTAGGGCTCTTCAACTGGAAAAGAGATGGCTGAGAGGAGATATGATAGAGGTCAATAAATTAATGAATGGAGTGGAATGGGTAAATGTAGATCGATTGTTTACGTCATCAGAATACAGAAAGACTAGGGGACATGCAATGAAGCTACAGGGTAACCTATTTAAGACTAATAAGAGATAATATTTTTTCACTCAACGTGTAATCAAACTCTGGAATTTGTTACCAGAGGATGTAGTAAAAGCTGTTAGTGTAGCTGGGTTTAAAAAAAGGTTTGGACAAGTTCCTGGAGGAAAGGTCTATAAGTCATTATTAAGGGACCCAGAATATCAATGCTTGACCCAATACAAGCACTGTGGAACCCATGTCTTTTGGGAAAACTGCTAGGTACGTATGACCTAGATTGGCCATGGTTGGAAACAGGATACTGGGCTTGATGGACTTTGGTCTGACCCAGTATGGCATATCTTATGTTCTTATGCACGTACATGCATATTTTCAGGCAATTTTAGAAATGTGGGCATCCCTGAAATGCACGGCCACAGAAATGGGTACATAGATGTGCTGGCCCAGGTATTTCAGAACGGGAGTATCTATACTATGTTACATCCATGCCCCACCCAGTCATTTCAGATCTGCAGACATGCAGCAGTGAAGCAGTAAAATAAATACTGTTATTTAACAACTTTTCTATACCACTTTATCTACAATTAACTTAAGTTATGTAACTTTTACAGAGAACTTGAAATGAGCAAGAGTGAGCAATTAACATAAATGAGAGCTTGGATTATGCAAAAATGAAAGATAACTTAAATAGCAAAATTTCTACAAAAGATAGAATTAGGATGGAGGAGGTAGACGATGTAACAGTGTGAGATTATCAGAAAGTGAAATATATTGATTGTAATAAAATTCAAGGAAATTTAACGTAAGCAGGAAATTGTGTCCTTATGAGCCAACTTATTGATTGTAAAGTTAAGGGATTATTCAAGAAAATTTAACCACGGGCAGAGAAGATGTCGTTATGAGCATGGGTAATTTTGCGGTTGCTCATGTTTGCTTGTAAGTGTCAGATCCAAAGTTTTCTGTAAAGAGGTGCCTTTTTATCATGTGGCAGAACTCTCCGATGGTATTGGATGCTTGTATTTCAAATAATAATAAGACCCATTTGGAAGCTGAGTGGTTACATCTGGTTTGGAGGGTTGGAACCATTAGAAGCTCCTGAGTGGCTTTCCATCTTGTCCTGGTGTCGGGAGGCTTCAGGATTAGAGATTGCAGATTCTGTGCTGATAGATTGTGGAGTATTTTAAATGTGCTTAGCATAACTTTATATTTGATTCTCATGTTAATTGGGAGCCAGTTCAGGTGGTTTAAGATAGGTCTAATATAGTTTCTTTGTGTTGCATTTGATATGATCCTGACAGCTGCCAATTGCAACGGGTGTAAGGTGGCCTTTGGGAGCCTTTGATAGATTATATTACAGTAGTCCAATACTGGAGTTATAAGCGCCTGACATATCTCTCTGAAGTCGATTTGATTAAGCAAAGGTCGAAGATGGTGTATTATTCTCATTTTATGATAAGCTGCTTTTGTGACCTTTTTAATGTGGGAGTGAAAGGTTCATCTTTGGTCATAAGTTATTCTTAGCTATTTGACCTCATCCTTCACTTTGAGAACTGCGTCAGGTAGGGTGATGGTGAGTGGTGGAGTGAATGTTGTTGTTGTTGTTAAGTGCCGTCGAGTCGGAGTCGACTCATAGCGACCCTCTGGATAGCTATCCTAAATTGTGTTCGGTCTTCAGTCAGGCGGCTCATTGTTGACAGACTGGTACCTGTAGCTGCAGTTATTGTATCGATTCATCTCATTGCTGGCCTTCCTCTTTTGCGTTGACCTTCTATCTTGCCAAGCATGATGTCTTTCTCTAATGATCTCTCTCTTCGCATGATGTGTTCAAAGTATGAAAGTCGAAGTCTTGTCATCTGAGCTTCTAAAGAAAGCTTAGGTTTGATCTCCTCTAGTACCGACTGGTTTGTTCTTCAGGCAGTCCATGGTAAACACAGTATTCACCGCCAGCACCATAATTCAAAGGCATCAATTTTCTTCCTATTTTTTTCACTGTCCAGCTTTCACATCCATATGATGTGACAATCGCAGAACTCAGAGATTTCCAACGTGCAGCAAGACAGGACAAGGAAAAGTACTACAATGATGCATGCAAGGAAATAGAAGCAGAAACTATTGGAGGAAGAACAAGATCGGCTTTCCTAAAGCTACGAGAGTTAAAGAAAAAGTTCCAGCCTCGAATTGGAATGTTACAAGATGCTCAAGATTCTATGTTGAATGATGCTGAGAAGTTGAAGAAAAGGTGGAAGGACTATACAGAGTTTTTATATGATAAAGATCAAGTGGACCAGCAGCTGTTTCAACCTGTACCTTATGATCGGGAACCATTGGTGATGAAAGAAGAAGTTGAAGCAGCATTGAAAGCCTTATCAAAGAACAAAGCATCAGGAGTGAATGTTAGTATTTTGTTATATGGGAGGCCGCGGGCCCACGTGCCCGACGGCCGATGATAACCGGGGGGGCGGGGTGGCGCGCACTCCTTCCGCGGCGGGGTGAGGCGCGCGCCCGCGCGCGTTTTGATTTAAATTGATTGGCTCCCACTTGCCAGGTGGCCGCGGGAGCCAATGGGGGGTGATCGCGGGACCAGGAGGAGCGAGCGGTCGGACGCCAGTCCGTTGAAGCTGGGGAGAGAGGACGGGCGTCCGGCTGCAGCTCCGTGTCTTTTTCGGCTCTGCGGGAGAGCTTCCTGCCGGTGGTGTGTGACCGGTTGATCGCGGCGCTGTCCCGGGGTGCAGAGAGGAGCGTCGGAGCTGTGCTGAGGCAGTGTGAGGAGCAGCGTGCATTGGCCGGCTGAGGCCTATTGCAGGTGGAGGGGGGGCATTATTGGGCTAGGGCTCCGGTCTGGCCATACGGTGCTCAGGGGATAGTTTTATTTTGTGAAGGGATAGTGTCATGGTGGGGCAGAGGGGCAAGGAGCAGAGGGGCAAGGAGCAGAGGAGGGGGGGGGCAAGGGGCAGAGGGGGGGCATGAGGAATGGGGGGCAGTCCACGGGGCGGTCTTCTAAGGGCTCCAGGGGGCCGGCCGGGGGGACGGCGGGGGCTGGGCGCACGGCCCCTAGCAGCGGGGGCCCGCGGGGGCGTGGGGCTGGCAGGGGCCGGGAAATGGCTTCCGGGGATATGAGGGGATCAGTGCCTGGTGGGGTTATGGGTGCGGGCTCCGGCGGGGGGCGGCGGGGACTGTGGCTCTTCCTCCTCGGGTGGTGGAATCCCGGGGGGTGGGCGGGGCTCCACCGTTGCCTGGGGGGTTGCTGGGTCTGGTGGGTTGGGTTGGGGGAAGCCCTTGGGGTTGGCCTATGGTTCCAGGGGGGGTGGGCATGTCAAGTTGGGACTATTGGCGGGGGGGGGACAGGGTTCCTCCAGGGCTGATTGGACAGGGCCTTGGCAGCTGCCCTGGGGCTTGTCTGGTTCCCCTTCCTTGTTTTCGGTGTCTCCACAGGTTCCGGTGGGAGACGGGGGAAGGACGACGCTGAGCGGAACAGGTCGGTCTGCGGCGGAGGTACCTATGGCGCAGCGCGAGGACTTCCAGGAGGGGCTTCCAGCTTCTGCGTCCACCCCATCAGAGCCCCGGACTTCGGCGGATGGTGAGTTACCTGAGCCTCGGGCCGAGCAAGGCGCGGAGTTTAGTCCGGCTGCGGGGACGGGTGGCAAGGCGAGGAAGAAGAGCCGCAGCTCCCGCAAGCGTCGGAGGAGGGGGGGCTCATCGTCTTCTTCATCGTCTTCGTCCTCGTCAGTTGGGGGAGGGGGCGGGCAACCTGTCGGTGGCGGGGGGGTAGTGGGAGGGGGCGGTGGGGGGGCTACATTGGCATCATTTTCCGAATTATGGGAGGGGGTGCCGCGTAAGCTTAGGCGCAAGATATGGAAGCGGAAGTACATAGATATCTTTCGCTTGCTTGAGGGGAGGAAGCGTTCGGGGGACAGCCGGCGGAAACGGAAGGCGGATGAGAAGGCGGGCAGGGTCAAGAAGGCTTCGCGGAACGTCCTCAATTGGACGAGGGCTTTTCTTCGGTTAGCTAGTGTCTGGGGACAGCGTTACCCGGGGCACTACGGGATGTTGCTTGCATACGCCGACTCGATTCTGGAAGCGGCTCAGACTCATGATGGTTGGGCATGGCTCAACTATGATGAGAAGTTCCGCGATAAAATGGAGGAGAATCGCGCTCTGTCCTGGGGGACACAGGACATCAGCCTCTGGTTAACGCAGATGTCTGCCAGAGGAGGGGCAGGTGCGGGGGGGCAAAAGGGGGCTGCTGCGTCGGCGAGTACGGGGCGGCCATTTCGGAGCGCCCCAGCTCCCGGGGTCCCAAAAAGCGCTGGGGAGGGGGTTGGGGACGTCTGCTGGCGCTTTAATAAGTCGTCTTGCCCCTTTCCGGACTGTAAGTTCCGGCACAGTTGCTCCTTATGTGGGGGAGGACACTCGGCTCTCCGTTGCGGGAAGAAGGGACCCGCCCCCCCAGCCGCAAAGCAATAGTATTAGTTCGAGGGAGTTGGCCCCTACCCCCATAAAATTTTCGGCACTCCGGCCTTGGTTGCTGCGCTATAGGCGGGTTACGGCTCGGCGAGTCTTGGAGGGGGGTTTCCAGTACGGGTTCCCCATACCGGTAGTTGGGGAGGGGGGCCCGGCGATGGCCCGCAATGCTCCGTCGGTGAAGCGTCTAGCTCAGGTGGTTCGTGGTAAATTGGATGCTGAGTTGGCCCTTGGCAGGGTGGCCGGGCCCTTTCTGGACCGGCCATACCCGAATTTAGTAGTTTCTCCTTTGGGCATTGTGCCTAAGAAGGAGCACGGGAAATTCCGGCTCATTCACAACTTGTCCTTCCCGGTGGGGGCTTCGGTGAATGATCTCATTCCGCGGGAATTGTGCGCGGTGCGGTATGCGTCGTTTGACGAGGCTGTGCGGCTGGTACGGGAGTGTGGGCGCGGGTGTCTGCTGGCGAAGGTCGATATTGAGTCTGCTTTTCGCCTGCTGCCGGTACATCCGGCTTCCTTCCATTTATTGGGTTTTGTGTTTGAGGGCTGCTATTACTTCGACAAGTGCTTGCCAATGGGCTGCTCCGTCTCTTGTCGTTATTTTGAGATGTTCAGTTCTTTCATGCACTGGGTCCTGGAGGTGTCCGTCGGCTCTCGGAATGTGGTCCACTATTTGGACGATTTCTTATTTGTGGGTTCGGCGTCGTCCGGGCTATGTCGGGCGTTACTCGACGGGTTCATGCGGCTCGCGCGTGAATGGGGGGTGCCCGTCGCGGCGGACAAGACTGAGGGTCCTGCTGTGCGCCTCACGTTTCTGGGAGTGGACTTGGACTCAGTTGACATGGTGGCGCGATTGCCTCCAAGCAAGGTGGAGCGTTTAAGGGTGTTAGTGGCGAACGTGCTGGGGGCGAGGAAAGTTACGTTGCGCGAGATGCAGGCTTTGTTGGGCTCCCTTAACTTTGCATGCAAGGTTATTCCAATGGGTCGGGTGTTTCTACGACGCTTGTCGGCGGCTACTTCGGGAGTGCGGCGTCCGCATCATCGCATCCGGATATCACGAAGCATGAGGTCGGACCTCGGGGTTTGGGATCAGTTTTTGAGAGAGTTCAATGGCGTTACGGTTCTCCTTGAAGCGGAGGTGTCTTCCTTTGATTTACAGATTTGTACTGATGCGGCGGGCGGTTTCGGGCTCGGTGTTTATTTTGGTGGAGCATGGTGTGCCGCGCCGTGGCCATCCACCTGGCGGGCGGCGGGATTAACCGACAGTATTACGTTTTTGGAGCTGTTCCCCATCTTGGTGGTTTTGGAGCTGTGGCCGGATAGGCTTCGTAATAGGCAATTGTTGTGGTGGTGCGACAACGAGGCGGTAGTTCACATTATTAATCGTTATGCGCCTCGTTGCGCGCGGGTGGCGGCTTTGATGAGGGAGGTGGTTTTTGCCTGCTTGAAGCTGAATGTGGTAGTGAGGGCTCGGCATGTTCCGGGTTATGCTAACCAGATCGCCGATGCTCTTTCTCGTTTCAAGTGGGACCTGTTTCGGCGACTGGCTCAAGAGGCGGACCTGGCAGGGAGGTCGGTCCCAGAGCGTTTATGGCATCTTGGCCTCCGGGTATCCTGAGCTTGCTGAGAAGTTCCGTATCGTCGGCGACCTGGAGGTCCTACTGCAAGGGATGTGACTGTGTAGTGGCCTTTTTGGCGACTCGGGGTTGGCGGCTGGGCCCGGTGCCTGATCACCTCATGGGGGAATACATATTGGCTGCGAAGGCTGCGGGGGTGGCCCTATCCACTGTGCAGGCTCACCTGGCCGGCTTTGCCTTTTTCTCTAAGGCGGTCGGGTGGGCAGTGCGCGGTTGGGGGTTTCTTTCTCGCCGGCTTTTATTGGGTGGGGAGCGGGCTGTCCCCCTCCCGTCGGACAAGCGTCGGCCCATTACCCCCGATCTGCTGGTTCGGATGAGCACAACCTTGCCTTTGGTGGTGGAGTCCGCTTACGAGGCTCTGCTGTTCCGGGCGGTGTTTTGTGTGGCCTTCTTTGGGGCCTTCCGGTCGGGGGAATTGGTGGCGTCCAGTGGGAGGTCGGGGGGGGCAGCTCTGCAACTCCGTCATGTGCGTTTGGCACAAGGGCAGCTGAGCATATGGTTGTCCCGGTCTAAGACCGATCAGAGAGGGAGGGGCGTATGGGTGCACTTAAGGCCGCTTCCGGCTTCGGTGATCTGTCCAGTGGCGGCTATGGCGGCATACCTGCGCGTGCGGGCTCCGGGTAGCGACCTGCTCTTTGTACATGAGGATGCGCGGTGTTTGACGCGTTTTCAGTTTGCTGCGGTCCTGCGCATGGTGGTCCGACAGTTGGGCTTATCACCGGGTGACTTCGCACCGCATTCCTTTCGGATTGGGGCCGCTACTAGTGCAGCCCTGGCTGGTTTGCCGGGTACCGATATTCAGCGGATTGGCCGCTGGCGCTCCAATGCCTTTAAGGGATATGTACGTTGTTGAGGTGGGCAGTGGGTGGCTCGGGTACTAACTATGTTTTTTCTTTTAGATGGGATCCGGGTGCCCGGTGCCTGCTGGATGGTCGGCCATTCTTTTGTGCACTGGGCCGGCCAGCAAGCAGCTTTGCGGCCGCTTGGTGCGAACTTGGGACTGCCTGCTGACGAAGTGGTGCTATCATGGCTGGGTGAGCGCGGTCTGCGCTGGTTACAGCTATTACCCTTGCTTCGGCACCATCAGCGCGTCAGAGGATCCCCGTACTTCTTGGTGCTGCATCTCGGAGGCAACGATTTGGTGTCATGGACAGTGAAGCAGCTAATCCGAGCGGTGCAGCGGGATTTGGGGGAAGTCTTATTGATGTTTCCCGGGGTCATTTTGCTGTGGTCTGACATAATTCCTAGGCCTGCTTGCTGGGGCCAGCGGCGGTGGTCCCGGGGTTTAGTTAAGGTTAACCGGCAAGTTGGCCGTTGGGTGTTGAACCATGGGGGGTATCAGATTTTACATTCCTGGGTGGAGGTCGAGTGCGCGGGCCTGTATCGTTCGGATGGAGTACATCTTTCCCCGATCGGGGTGGATTTACTCCTGAATGATTGGCAGGAGGCCTTGGAATTAGGATGTTTAGGGCGGGTTGGCTGGTCGCAGCTTTGATTTGGGGGGGGGGGGGCTCAGGGACAGGTGTCACTGAGCCGGTGGCGGGATCCCGGAGGTGTCCGGGGTCCGGAGGCATGGCAATATGCAGGGCGGGGGTGGGGGTACCCCCGACCCGGAGAAGCCCTCGGTTTTTGCTAGTAATATGGCGAAGCCGGATGAGGGGGATGGAATTGCCAGGGATGGTTCTCGGCGGAGGCGGGAAGGAACTCACTTTGCTACCCATATGGCTGGTGAGGGATTGTCCCGCTGCCGGAACCATAAGTTAACAGTTTGGTTGTAATGTTATGTTGTGCTTGTTTAATAAAGCTGCGACCAGTTATTTTGCCAATAAGTGATCATGTGGTGTTTATTTGTGAAGGGAGAGAGAGGGGGGAGGGGGGGGTGTGTGGGAAGGAAGGGAACTGTGGGCCACCTCCGCCTTACCTGGTTAATGGGAGGCCGCGGGCCCACGTGCCCGACGGCCGATGATAACCGGGGGGGCGGGGTGGCGCGCACTCCTTCCGCGGCGGGGTGAGGCGCGCGCCCGCGCGCGTTTTGATTTAAATTGATTGGCTCCCGCTTGCCAGGTGGCCGCGGGAGCCAATGGGGGGTGATCGCGGGACCAGGAGGAGCGAGCGGTCGGACGCCAGTCCGTTGAAGCTGGGGAGAGAGGACGGGCGTCCCCACCCTCCCTCCCTTTGGTGGAGCTTGGGGGATGGGGGGTTGCAGCTGGAGGGGTGATGCGGGATCCCGGAGGTGTCCGGGGTCCGGAGGCATGGCAATATGCAGGGCGGGGGTGGGGGTACCCCCGACCCGGAGAAGCCCTCGGTTTTTGCTAGTAATATGGCGAAGCCGGATGAGGGGGATGGAATTGCCAGGGATGGTTCTCGGCGGAGGCGGGAAGGAACTCACTTTGCTACCCATATGGCTGGTGAGGGATTGTCCCGCTGCCGGAACCATAAGTTAACAGTTTGGTTGTAATGTTATGTTGTGCTTGTTTAATAAAGCTGCGACCAGTTATTTTGCCAATAAGTGATCATGTGGTGTTTATTTGTGAAGGGAGAGAGAGGGGGGAGGGTGGTGTGTGTGGGAAGGAAGGGAACTGTGGGCCACCTCCGCCTTACCTGGTTAATGGAGGACTTCCATTTTACTGCAATTGATGGCTAGGTTGTGTTCAGAGAGCCAGATGGACATTGCTTTAAAGCATCTTGCTATTGTCATGTATTCTGGGATATTTGTGGAGCATGTTGTTTAGATTAGGATGCATTAAGATACTGTAGAGTAGTGAAGATAGGGCTGATCCTTGTGGAAGACCTTGGTGCTGTTTGTATCGGTGGGAATTGTTGGTGCCAGTCTTCCAGGTAAGACCGGAACCATTTGAGCGTTTTATGTCATAGGCCTATTGATTGGAGTCGTAATAAGAGGTTTTGATGGCTGATTGAGCCAAATGCTGCAGAAATGTCTAGGAAGATGAGTACAACCTATTCCTGGCCAGGATCAGATATAGGCTTGGACGTGCTCAGGCGATCTGGAATCGCACAGCAACATGCATCTCCTTAAACATGCCCCCTTGTGACTTGGATATGATTGTGCCAGGGACAGCTACATACCCAGCTTTCTAAAATGGCTCTGCGGACATCTTTGTGATTTGCAAGTTGAAAGACCCATTTTCAGATGTCCAAAGCACAAATAGAGCTTTTAAAATGACCCCCATAGAAATCATTCAGCCCATGTGGTCATGGAAACGTTCAAACTATACTCTGAATCTTTGCTCTGTATGGCCCTTCCAATAAATGTTTGTTTCTTTCATCTTGTGTAATGACTTTCACTGACGACAAACTTATGATTACCCAATTAATTTTACTGTACCCTATTAATTTAACTAATATCAACCTGATAAAGCAGTTCATTAAAAAACCACTCCAAAAGGAAAAATGAATGATACATTCTTCCAGAAGATTGGTTAGAAAATAGACAGGAGTTGGATTTATTGGTTCTCTTTCTTCCAATGAACATAAGATCATAAGAAATGCCTTACTAGGTCAGACCAAGGTCCAACAAGTCTAGTATCCTCTTTCCAATAGTGGTCAATCCAGGTCCCAAGTACCTGGCAGGTTCCTAAAGAGGCACACAGGTTCCACAATGCTTATCCCAGGGCAAGAAGTAGCTTTTCCAGTCCTCTTTAATAATGGTTTATGGAACTTTCCGCCATGAACTTCTCCAAACCTTTTTTAAACCCAACTACACTAACAGCTTTTACTATATCCTCCGGTAATGAATTCCAGAGTTTGAGTACGCATCGAGTAAAAAAATATTTTCTCTTATTAGTCTTAAATGGCTTGCATTGTAGCTTCATTGTATGACCTATAGTCTTTCTACTTTTTGATGGCGTAAACAACTGATCTACATTTACCCATTCAACTCCATTCATTAATTTATGTTGTTGTTGTTAAGTGCCGTCGAGTTGGTGTTGACTCATGGCAACCCTCTGGATAGTTATCCTAAACTGTGTTCAGTCTTCAGTCAGGCGGCTCATTGTTGACAGAGTGGCACCCATAGCTGCTGTTATTGTATCGATCCATCTCATTGCCGGCCTCCCTCTTTTGCGTTGACCTTCTACCTTGCCAAGCATAATTTTATTTATTTATTTATTTAAACAAGAACTTATATACCGCAGCTTCCATAGATCAGTTGCGGTTCACAGATAACAGTAGTCAACAAAACGTAGTTTGTTTTACATATAACATCAGATAACTATAAGCAATATAAAGTAAACAGAATAAAGTTAAACTGAATGGCACAGAACAGTGCAACTTATATACATTATTTACATATTGACATTATTTGGGGTATAATCATGGAAAGAAGTTCAGATTCAGATAGGGAGAGTTTTCTTTTTATGTGGTGGTGAGATGTCAGACAAAAATTGGTTAGCCTTTATCTAATTCTTTTGAGTGGATGTCTTTACTATTGTAGTGTATTGTGAAAAGATGGGTTTTCAATTTTTTGCGGAATTCATTAATCTCTGTTATCGTTCTTAATTCTTCTGGGAGGGAATTCCAGGCTATTGGGGCTGCATGGGAAAACGCTCTGTTGTTTGTTGATTTATTTGTTTTTATGAAGTCTTTGGGGGTTTTTTAGTTTATTTGAATGACGTTTTCTTTGAGTAGGTTTTGAGTGTTCTTTAGTAATTAATTTACTTAATGTGTGTGGTGCCATGTCGAATAGTGTTTTAAATGTTGTTATTAATGTTTTGTATATTATCCTGCTTTGAAATGGCAGCCAGTGAAGGGACTCTAGTATTGGTGTTATATGTTGATGAGAAGGTGTTTTCGTTATTATCCTAGCTGCTGAGTAACCGTGGCAGGTTGCATCCGGTGCCCTATGCCCGTCCTTACTCATCCCCCACCTCCTTCATTCTTCTCAACCCCTCCCACACCCTTTTCCCAGATTTACAAATTACACAGACACAATTTTCTTATTGGAAGTACCAACCGGTCGCAGCTTTATTATAATTCAAACAATTAACTTTACAATATCAAACCGTTCTATAAACAATCTCCCACCAGCGGAGTGATACCCCCCCAGCCATAATTAGCAAAGTGGGGTCGCATCCGCTCCGGCCGTGTCTGACCACCGGCCAATTTCCTACCGCCCTTTCCCCGACCTCGCCATATGACTAGCAAAGGCCAGCAGGGCTTATCCGGGTCGGGGCACCCCGCCCCCGCCCAAGTATGACCAAACGGCTCCGGGCCCCGGAAACCTCCGGGATCCCGCCTTGTCAACCCCACCCCACAGCGACAACCCAAAAAAACACCACCCCTTACATACCAAAAAGTGGAGGGAGGGGGGGCGGGAAGGCTTACCGCTCCGGAATCGCTGCCGACGAAAAAGGGGGGGGGGTGAGCATCAGTGGCTCCTTCTTAAAACCTTCGTCTAACGCCGGCAGCTCTGATTGGCTCCGCTCTCCCCATCTGCGGAGCCAATCCATTTAAACGTTGCTGCCGGCGTCAGCAGCCTCCACGCTCCTTCCTCATCCCTCCCCCCCCCCCTTTCCTTCTTTGAAGCCGGAAGGACGGACCGGGACCGGGCCGACCGCCCGGTTACCGGCGTCCCTCGCGACTCCGCGCTCGGACTTAAATTAACCGTGGCAGGTTGCATCTGGTGCCCTATGCCCGTCCTTACTCATCCCCCACCTCCTTCATTCTTCTCAACCCCTCCCACACCCTTTTCCCAGATTTACAAATTACACAGACACAATTTTCTTATTGGAAGTACCAACCGGTCGCAGCTTTATTATAATTCAAACAATTAACTTTACAATATCAAACCGTTCTATAAACAATCTCCCACCAGCGGAGTGATACCCCCCCAGCCATAATTAGCAAAGTGGGGTCGCATCCGCTCCGGCCGTGTCTGACCACCGGCCAATTTCCTACCGCCCTTTCCCCGACCTCGCCATATGACTAGCAAAGGCCAGCAGGGCTTATCCGGGTCGGGGCACCCCGCCCCCGCCCAAGTATGACCAAACGGCTCCGGGCCCCGGAAACCTCCGGGATCCCGCCACCGGCACTGGCATTTTAATGCCCTTGTGCCGCCCCCCCTATGCCCTGCTGCGACCAGTTGGCATCCCCGTGTAAAACACCTTCCAAGGCCTCTTGCCAATCATTCAACAGTAGATCTACACCCACAGGTGACAAATGAACACCATCAATCCTGTACAACCCCGTACAAGTCACTTCCACCCACGGGTGAAGAACTTGAATCCCACCTTGTCCCATTAACCACCTTCCTATTTGACGATTTATTTTTGTAAGACCCCGCGACCAACGCCGCTGGGCCGCACAAACAGGCCTTGGAATGATGTCCGACCAAATTAACTGAATTCCCGGGAACATATGCAGTAACATAGTTAAGTCTTTGATAACAAGTCGTATGAATTGCTTACAAGTCCATGTAACTAGGTCGTTGCCACCTAAATGCAACAGCAGCAGCCGTGGCTTGCCCCTCACTCGCTCATGGTGCCGGAGCAAAGGCAGGAGCTGAGACCACCTCAACCCTCTCTCACCCAGCCATAGCAGCGACACTTGAGCAGGATCCAGCCCCAGATTAGTCCCCAATGGCCGCTCAGCCGCTCGCCGGCCGGCCCAGTACATGAAAGAGTGCCCTATCATCCAACCGCTCTGGACACTCCCTCCTGCAACTGCAAAAGAAAACAAGAGTTAATCCATATTTCGCTTTGTTATTATTATTATTATGTTTTTTTTTTTTTTTTTTTATAAACGAACATAACCCCGGAAAGCCTGAGAACGCCACCTCCCAATACTCTGAATGTCCTGCTGGGACAAGCCTGCCGCAGCAGCGCTGGAGGCCGCGCCAATACGAAAAGAATGAGCTGCATAATGTTCAGGGGGCTCCCCTACAGCCTTCAATGCCAACCGCAGAACTGCTACCACCTGAAAACGTGTAAGCAGCCGCCCGTCCGCATGCAGAAACAACCCCCCAACCCGCAATGGGCGGACCCGTAAGAAAGCACTCATTGCGCTCACCGGACAAGTGTGAAACCCTGGAATCCCACTCAGCCATACCCACAAACCTTTGCCTTGGGGATCAGTCTTAGATTTTGCTAACAAAATTCTCAATCGCCCTTTTTCAAAGCAAACATGCTGACGCTGCAGAATCCCCACATCTCCTGCCCTGGACGATCGCGCCACCAGCTCACCCATGCGAAAAGCCCCAAAAAATGCTAAAGTAAAAACAGCTCGAAAAAGCGTCACCTCATACTGCGACGAGGCCACCACCGCCAAGGACTTGCATATCTTTTCTAGTAAATCATGCGTGATGGGACGCCGAGCATCGAAATGTACAGGCACTGCCCGACCCCATCCTTGCAAGAGCCGACGGGCTAAGGCACCCCCTGACGGGAAATCCCAACCCACTGCCTTTGCAAAGTACTCGAAGCCTGCCAAATGACTGCGCACTGCCGAGCGAGTCACTCCATTCTCTTTCGCCCATACCACATATTGCCCCAGCAACTGAGGTGAAACCGGCCCAGACCACCAACCCGATCGCTCCAAAAATTCCACCACCTTCTGACATCCTCGCCGATACGCTGCCCAGGTGCCAGCTGCTACAGAACACCGCAACAAGTCTTTCATTCCGGATGGCCAAGACTCCATAACTTCCAAGGGACCGCACTTCCTTCTGCATCTGCTTGTGGTGCCAATCGACGGAATTGCTCGAACTTGAAACGGGAAAGAGAATCAGCGATGGAATTACCATACGCCGGAATATGTTGAGCTCTCAAGTACACATTTAACCGCAAACAAGCCAAAATCACTTCCCTCATCAAGTTAGCCACCAAAAGACAGTGCGGTGAATAATGGTTCACTACCTGGACTACTGACTCATTATCACACCACCACAAAACCTTTTTGTTAGCAAATCTATCAGGCCACAATTCCAAGGCAACTAAGATGGGAAACAGTTCCAAAAAAGTTATGTTACTGGTAAGCTGCGACTCGCACCAGGATTGCGGCCAACGCTCCGCACACCAAGCCCCAGCGAAGTAAATGCCCAAACCTATGCCCCCGCCGCGTCAGTATACAATTGCAAATCCGCACTACTGAGCTCCGGTTCCAGTAAAACTGTGGTCCCATTAAATTCTTCCAAAAAGACCTGCCAAATCCGCAAATCCGCCTTAATTGACTTCGAGACTCTCAGATGATGATGAGGCTTACGCACCCCCGCGGTAACTGCCGCCAAACGCCTCAAAAATACCCGGCCCATCGGTATCACCCGACAAGCAAAATTTAACGAGCCTAACAAAGCTTGCACCTCCTTCAGTGTCAAGGACGATGATGCCAGCACATTGGCCACCAACACCCGCAATCCGCGAATTTTTTTCCTGTGGAAGCCGTGCCACCATGAAGTCTGAATCAAGCTCCACCCCCAAAAAAGTAATCCGCGTAGTAGGACCTTCCGTCTTTTCTTTTGCCAACGGTACTCCCAATTCCCTGGACAAATCCACAAAACCATCCAGCAATACACGACATTCCTCAGAGTGTTCCGATCCCACAAATAAGAAATCATCCAAGTAATGCACCACTTGCTCTATACCAACTTTACGTTCAAGTGCCCACTGTAGAAAAGTACTAAACTTCTCGAAGTATGAACACGAGATGGCACAGCCCATAGGCATGCATTTATCAAAATATATACCATCCTCGAAGCAAAAACCCAACAAGTAAAACGACGCCGGGTGCACTGGAAGTAGCCGGAACGCCGACTCAATATCTACCTTTGCCATCTGTGCCCCACGCCCGGCGGATCGTACGAGGTTCACTGCCTTGTCAAAAGATGCATATCGCACGGAACATAATTCTCGCGGAATACAGTCATTGACCGAAGCTCCTATGGGGCTGGACAAGTTATGTATCAGGCGGAATTTCCCCGGCTCCTTCTTTGGTATGATACCCAATGGAGAAATCACCATTCCTTCAAATGGCTGACTGACAAATGGGCCCGCTACCCTACCAAGCGACAATTCCGCCGCCAACTTTTCTCTCACCACCGAGGCGAATCGCTTCACAGACACTGAATTCCGCCCCACCGACCCCCCCACCTGTCCACATACCGGGATTACAAAACCATAATTAAAACCAAAATATAAAGCCTCTCTATCGGTTTGTCGAGGGTACCGGCCCAACCACGCATTCAATATTGACACTCTAACAGGCGTAGGGGCGAGGCCAAACCTCGCATTATTTTGTGCCAGAGGTAGGGGGCAGGGAGCTCCCTTTTTTGACACATTTAACGGCTGGATGCGCTCCCCCGCAAAGGGAACAGACGTGCCGGAATTTGCAATCTGGGAAAGGGCACGAGGTCTTGTTGAACCTCCAGCAAAGGTCACCTGCCCCATTGCCCCCTGTACGCTGCTGTACGAAACTCGCTCCCCCACGAAAGGACCGACCCGTCCCCCCCCCGCTGACGACTGCCCCTTTTACCCCTCCTCCGACACCACTCCTGGCCGACATCTGTGTCAACCACAAATTAATGTCCTGCATACCCCAAGACACAAGTCTATTCCCTTCCATCTTGTCTCTAAATTTCTCGTCATAGTTTAACCATGACCATCCTTCATGCGTCTGCGACGCCTCCAAGATTGAATCCGCGTAGGATAAAAGCCTCTCGTATTGTCCCGGGTAATGTTGTCCCCAAACACTAATCAAACGCAAAAAAGCCCGTGTCCAATTGACCACATTTCTCGAAACTTTCTTGATACGCCCCGCCTTTTCATCCTCCTTACGTTTTTTCCTACTTTCGCCCGATCGTTTGCGACCGTCTAGCAACCGGAAAATATCTATATAACGCCGCTTTTTAATTTTTTGTCGCAACTTCCGTGGCACTCCCTCCCATAACTCAGAAATTACCACAGCCGAAGGCAAACCACCCTCTGTACCCCTTCCTGAGACCGTTGCGTCACCCTTCCCCTGCCGACACATACTATCTTCCGATGACGTCACCGAAGAAGACGAATCTGAGGACGAAGCCGACGAAGAACTGTCCCTGTGACGCCTTCTACAGGAATGTTTCCGTTTTGCTGTCCTTTTTGCACCCTTTTTACCACTCCCTTTACTCCTCTCACCCGAGTCCACCTGTAACTCACCTGCAACACCAGTTGCCGACGCCACCACCTCATCGGGGCCCACATCCACGGTACTGAGCCCCGCATCCTGCTCCTGTCCGCCAGCTTCTCGCACCGCACCTTCACTGGGCATCTCCCGCTGCCGTATCAAAGTCGAATTCACTCGCTCTACTCGCCGCACTCCACTGTCGGTCCTCCCTGATAATGGCGGTGGACCCTGTGGAGACATAATAGGAAAAAGAGGGGGAGGGGGAACAGGCGAAGACCACCCCGGCTGCCATGCATCCAACCATTCAGCTCGGGAAGAACCTTGCCCACCCCCTAACCAGTGTCCCCATGGAGAGGGACCACCCCATGCCCCATAGGCACCATGGCCCCGTTGCACACTCTCCCAGTACGCCCTGTCGCTAGTATTTATGGGCTGTGCACCCGCTGGCCCGACCATAGGTCCAACTCCCATAGACCCATAGCCCCATCCCCCCGCGTTAAACACCCTTGCTCCTGCTCATGCCCCCCCCCACTAATTCCTCCCCATCCCCAGCAGATCCAAGTTCATTTGCAACCCCAGGCGAAGTCCCGGGATCAGCTCCCACACCACCCCTTTGAGACTGTCCCCGCCTAGCTTGCCGCTTCGCACTGGGTCCCACAGCCCCTCTTCCCCGCAGCGATGACAACCCTTCTCCCCGACCACGCGGAGGTGCCTTTGCCCGAGGCAGCCTCCGACTGGCCGTGCCTCGCTGACCCCGGCCCCCCCCCGCCAAACCCCCCCACCCTGTAGCCCCAGCCCTATTACCCGCTTGAGCACCCTTTGCCTGCGCCGCCCTATCAGGGCCAGCTGCCCCAGCCCTCACTCCACGTGCCATTCAACAATGAGGACCAGCCCCCAGCAAAACTCTTATTGAGCTTAATTATTCTGTTTCTTTGATTTTTTTTTTTTTTTTAAGTTACTGCCCCGAAGACCCCTTGAACCCTTTGCAAATCGAGCCCTCAGCTGACCAGACCGCCGCCGCAAAAAGCCGTAGAGCGCACCAAGCCCGCAGCTACACCCCCAGCTAACACCACACAGGCCCCATAAATGTCCCCGGCTGTCCCAACCAGCGTGCACCCGCTTCCCACGCTGCCCGATTTTTATTTGCCCGGCACTCTCTCTACAAGGCTTACCGCTCCGGAATCGCTGCCGACGAAAAAGGGGGGGGGGGGGTGAGCATCAGTGGCTCCTTCTTAAAACCTTCGTCTAACGCCGGCAGCTCTGATTGGCTCCGCTCTCCCCATCTGCGGAGCCAATCCATTTAAACGTTGCTGCCGGTGTCAGCAGCCTCCACGCTCCTTCCTCATCCCTCCCCCCCCCCCTTTCCTTCTTTGAAGCCGGAAGGACGGACCGGGACCGGGCCGACCGCCCGGTTACCGGCGTCCCTCGCGACTCCGCGCTCGGACTTAAATTTTTGTGCAATTTGAAGCCTTTTAATGTTTTGTTTTGTTGTGCCTAATAATATTAGATTAGCAAAGTCAAAGTGGGGGGTTATGGTGGCTTGAATTATGCTAATAAAATCATGTATGTGTACAAGGGGTCTAAGTTGTTTAAGTATTTTAAGCTTAAAATAAATTTTCTTTGTAGTGTTTCTGATATGGGTGTCTAATGTTAAATGTTTATCTATGATTACTCCTAAGTATCTCACTTCGTTTTTTATTTTGATTTCCTGGTTTTGGAGCGTTATATGTGTTGGTGGGGTATAGTCTTGGTTTTTAGTGACGATTAGCACTTCTGTTTTTGAGTGATTTATTTGGAGATTGTGAGCGTTTAGCCATAAAGTTATTTCGTTGAAGCAATCCGATAGGAGTTGCAACGGTATGTTAGGGATTGTGAATGGTATGTACATCATAATGTCATCTGCATACAGATGATAGAGTACACCATATTTTTTAAAAATATTGCAAACTGGTTTTATGTATATGTTAAATAGGAGAGCTGAAAGTGCTGAGCCTTGTGGTAAGCCTGTTTCAAATTTATATGATTCAGAGGTTTGGTTGCCTATTCTAACATTTTGGGTTCTATTGCTCAGATAGGATGTGAACCATTTATGAACTGTAGAATATATTCCTATATGTCTTAAGTTGTTAAGCATTATTGAATGGTGAACACTATCAAAAGCTGCTGATATGTCCATAAATAACACAGGTACACTAAAAAAAATTTTTTTTAAACTGCCTCTAATGTTTCGATTGATTTTTACGTTTTTTGGTGCGCTGAATCCAAATCTGGTAACCAATTTGCTCCATCACGTACAGATTTTTTGCTACATTGGGTTAGCAATGAGGTGACGTTTCAGATTGAGTGCGATCGAGATAAAAGTTTCTTGGATGAATTCTTTATACTAATTGATTAGTAGTTATTCAAATAAGAATAAAGAAAATTGTAACAAGGCAGCACATAAGAATAGAGTAATGTCAACAAAACACACTGTGATGGTAGCAAAATTGTCTGCACTTAAAACAGCCACATACATGTGCACAAACATTGAGCATATAAGAGCGAGGTTAGACACAAAGCAAAGCAAAGAAATGTGCAAAAAATGTTGTACAGGTATGTATGTAAGAATAGAAAACGCAAACCGCACCATTGCAATACATGAAGACAAACACCCGATGGTGTGAAAATAAAATTCTAATAAATGAGATCCGACACTGTGGTAATAACTAGCAAATTTTTATTTCAAAGTTTAGTAAAAACACGATATTTGTCAACATAGTTTAGATTTTAAAGTCATTCTTGGGTCAATCAATCTCCTGGAGGGCCCGTTTCTTCTTCCCCCGAATGCTTCTCTTGGTGCGCTGCTTGGCGTATTTTTCATCTGGGGTTTCCCGCAGCAGCAACCAGCAGAAATCAGCCATCATAGTGGTGTTCCATCTTCCTTGGTACCTTCTCTCTGCGTCCTTGATGTCCTGGTGAAACCTTTCATCTTGTTCTTCACTGTACGCCCCCAAGTTTTCGGGAAAGTAGTTCACATGGGAGTGCAAGAAATGGACTTTCAGGCTCATGTTACAGCCTTGTTCTTTGAAGGCATTGAGCATCCTGGCAACAATATCCTTATAGTTCTCATCCCGCCTGTTCCCCAAGAATTTGAGAACAACATCCTTGAAGGAATCCCAGGCTTCTTTTTCCTTCTCAGACATCGTTTCAGCGAATGCTCCATCTGAAATGAGTTTCCTTATATCAGGGCCAACAAACACTCCTTCCTTTAGCTTTGCTTCAGAAAGTCGGGGGAACTTTGAGCAAAGGTACTGAAAGCACTCACCATCTTTTGGAAGGGACTTGATGAATTGCTTAATGAGACCCAACTTAATGTGGAGAGGTGGTAATAGAATTTTATCACGAGGTACCAAGCTCTCATGAAGAACATTTTTCTCACCGGGTCTCAAATACTCCCGAATTGGCCAGTCTTTTTTCCCCCAGTGTAGGTCGCGGGCCCGGCTATCCCACAAGCAAAGGAAGCAGGGATATTTGGTGAAACCGGATTGCTGCCCTAATAGCATGGATAGAATTTTAAAGTCTCCACAAATCATCCACTTATGCTCATCATAACGAATCTTCTGAAGAATCAGGGCCAAATTCTCGTATTTTTCTTGGAGAATAACAGAGTGAGCAATAGGAACTGAAGCAAATGTGTTGCCATTATGAAGAAGAACACCTTTTATGCTCTTTTGACAAATCAATGAACAGCCGCCATTCAGCAGGATCATACTTGAGTTTAAACTTTTCCATCACTCCGTATATATCGTTGCAAAATACCAAATCTTCCTCTTTGCTGAAATACTTCAAAAATTGTGTCTCGCGGTTGCGGTACCAATAAAAAGTTGTTCCTGGTGACAATAGATTTTTCTGTTTAAGCCGAGAACCTAGCAGTTGGGCAGCATCTTTTGGGAGTCCTAAATCCCGGACTAAATCATTCAATTCAGCTTGAGAGAAAAGTTCAGGTTTCGGATCTGGTTCAGTTTCAAACTCGGAAGTACTGGACTCATCGGGAAAAGCCATCTGATGAGTCTCATCATGATCAGAACCGTCCACACAAATATGATCCAAAGATTTTGGTGGTTCAGGCACAGGTACTTCGTTGCTATGAGGCATAGGCCTAATTGCTGAGGGAAGGTTGGGGTAACTTATTACGTTCTTATTTTTTAAGTTGTATCCCTTCACAATGCAAGAGCAAAAATAGCAGTCACTGCTGTGGTCTCTTTGTTCACGCCACATCATAGGTATTCCGAAACGAAATGCTTGTTTTTTACCTTTCATCCATAAGCGTAGATCTTCCTCACATGTCTTGCACACTTTGTGAGGAGCCCACGGTTTGTCTTGATCGCCTAACTTCAAACCGAAATAGGCGAAATATACTTTTTTAATAAATGCAGAAATGTTCCTCTGCCGCTTTTTCATGGTATATTCCCCACAAATAAAACAAAAACTGTCCGGAGAGTTGACGCAACCTCTGGCTCTGTGAGCCATCACAAATACACAGCACTGCAAACTACAACTGTAGTGAACCACTTCGGAATAAAGCTGGATTACGACTGAGCAAACAAAAGGTAATAATGAACTTGCAAGAAACTGAAATTTGACAGGAACGTTCATGTCGCAACCACCGTGTTTGAGCGAGCGAACGAGGCGAGGCGAACAGGAAAGAACATGCGTCAGCGCGAGTACTGGATTTACCGCCCCGCCTCCCAATTGTCCTGTTAATGTATAAAATGAATACAAAACACTCTAAAATATCATGAGGGAGTGTTTCTAGTTAGTTAACCATTACAACCTCTATTTTGGGCCAAGAAAATAAACTGCAGTCGGCTAAAAAGAAATTATGTGAACATTCCTTATATGGGTAAGAAATCTAATTTTGCAAGAAAACGTGACGTGATGGAACATTTTGGCTATTTTTCCTGGATTCAGCACCCCAAAATCTATAGGAATCAGTTGCAAAACTGGAGGCAGTTTTTTGGTAGTGTACCTGTGTAATAGGATGAAGGCTTTTTTGTGGTTGTCAATTCCTCTTAAAAGTGTGTCAATTAGAACGGTCAGGAGTGTTTCAACTCCATGCTTGGGACGAAATCCATATTGTTGGTGGTCAAGCGGATAGGATGAATCAAGGAATTCTTGTGTCTGTATTTATACAGTTTTTTCAATGACTTTTGCTAAGAATGGTATACTTGAGATTGGTCTGTAAGATTTTGGGGAGGTTTTGTCTTTCTCTAATGTCTTTCTCTAATGATCTCTCTCTTCGCATGATGTGTCCAAAGTATGAAAGTCAAAGTCTTGTCATCTGAGCTTCTAAAGAAAGCTTAGGTTTGATCTCCTCTAGTACTGAGTGTTTTGTTCTTCGGGCAGTCCATGGTATACACAATATTCGTTGCCAGACAATAATTCAAAGGCGTCAATTTTCTTCCTGTCTATCTTTTTCACTGTCCAACTTTCGCATCCATATGACGTTATTGAAAATACCATGGCTGAACAAGTAGAATGTTGTCTAGGCCCTTCATAACCATTCTGCCAAGAGCAATGCTTCGTTGGATTTCTTGACTGCTTGTCCTTTCTTTATTAAATTTTGATCCACGTACATTAACATTTCAATGTTGTCTCCATCAATGATGAACTTATTGATTTTTCCAGTTGTCTTCTTTACATTAAGGTTCAGGCCCATTTTAAGATTATGTTGCTTGATCTTGAGAAGCAAATGTTTCAGATTATCTTCACTTTCAGCCAGTAAAGTGGTATCATCAGCATAGTGAAGGTTGTTGATGAGTCTTCCACCAATCTTCACACCTTGGTTGTCTTCATACAGTCCTGCTTCTCTGATGATTTGTTCTGCATATAAATTAAACAGATAGGTGGAAAGTATGAAGCCTTGTCATACACCTTTACTGATTTTAAACCATTCTGTTTCTCCTTGTTCCATACAAACTGTTGTTTCTTGATCAATGCAAGGGTTGTGCAAGAGAATTATCAGGTGTTCTGGTATACCCATGCTTCTTAATGTGGCCCAGAGTTTCTCATGGTTTACACAGTCAAAAGCCTTGCTATAGTCAATAAAACAAATATAGATATCCTTTTGGTATTCTTTTGTCTTTTCAAGGATCCATCTCACATCCGCGATGATGTCTTTCATTACTCGCAGTTTCCTGAACCCTGCTTGCACTTCAGGCAGTTCTCGTTCTAGGTATGGTTGCAGTCTCCACTGAATAATCTTGAGTAGAATCTTGCTGGCATGTGAGATCAGAGCAATTGTGCAATAATTTCCACAATCAGTTGGATCACCTTTCTTTATTATTGGTATAAACACAGATCTTTTCCAGTCAGTTGGCCATGATATTGTTTTCCAAATTTCCTGGCAGAGCATGCTAAAAGCTGCATTCTGTTGCTGTAATATTTCAACAGGAATGCCATCAATGCCCGGTGTTTTGTTCTTTGCTAAGGCTTTCAATGCTGCTTCAACTTCTTCTGTCATCACCAATGGTTTCTGATCATAAGGTACAGGTTGAAACGGCTGTTGGTCTACTTGATCTTTATGGTATAGTGACTCTCTATATTCTTTCCTCCTTTTCTTGATCTTCTCAGCATCATTCAACATGGATCCTTGAGCATCTTGTAACATTCCAGTTCAAGGCTGGAATTTTTCTTTAACTCTTGTAGCTCTAGGAAAGCTGATCTTCTTCCTCTTATAGTTTCTGATTCTATTCCTTGCATGTGTCATTGTAGTACTTCTTCTTGTCTTGTCTTGCTGTAGGTTGGAAATTTCTGTTGAGTTCTGTGATTGCCTCTCTTTCTCCTTTAGCTTTAGCTTCTCTGCGTTTCTGGGCAATTTTCAGTTTCTTTGGTCCTCCATTATGGCCATTTTTAATTTTTCACCTTTTGTAGAGACTTCTCACTTTCTTCCAACACAACTTTCTTGATGTCATCCCATAACTCTTGTGGAGCTCTGTCATTTGTATCTAAGAGCAGCAAATCAATTTTGCAGGCAGTCTTTAAGTTCCGACGGTATATTCTCAAGGACATATTTATTTATTTATTTATTTAACTGTATTTATATCCCGCCTTTCTCCGGGTCAAAGCGGTGCAACATTGAGAGGGGGGGACAATAATCAACTTCTGGGGGTGGGGGCTATCACCAGGTGTCCAACATTAATGATTTTAACAAATAATTGGGATATAGACATAGACGTTGTGTTACAGTCTCTTAGAGCATATGTTCATGGGGTGAACTAGAGGGGGTTGGGAGGTGGTCAGTGGTGGGTGCTTGTTTCTGGTCCAAGGTATTCCTGGAATAGGGCGGTTTTTAGTTGTTTCCTGAATGATGAGGGGTCTCCATTGCATCTGATGTGACTTGGTAGAGAGTTCCAGAGGGTTGGTGCATATAGTTTGAAGGCTCTGTTGCAGGTCCGTTGGTTGCATTTGGTTCGTTTATGGGGGATGGTGAGGGAGTTGTTGGAGGATTGTCTGGTTGTTCTGTTGTGGGCTGGTCGGGGTAGTAGTGTGCGGAGCTGGGAGGTCTGAGTCTGGTAGAGAGCTTTATGGGTAAGTAGGGCGGCTTTGTATTTGGTTCTTGCTTCAAGGGGGAGTAGGTGTAGCTCCCTCAGGACAGGGGTGATGTGGTCTCGATTTTTTGCTTTCTGGATAATCCTTGCTGTGGTATTTAAGGCAGTTCGGAGTGGGTTGGTGTGGGTGGCTGGTAGTCCGTGGTAGATTATATTGCAGTAGTCCAGGTGGGGGAGTGTCATGGCTTGCATCACTGTTCTGAAGTCCTGTGGTTCAAGGAGAGGTCTGAGGCGTTGTACTGTTTTGGCTTTGTGGAATATTGTTCCAGTGGTTTTTTGGATTTGTTGCTTGAGTGTGAGTGCTTGATCTATGATGATCCCTAGATACTTTATGTGCGGTTGTATTTGTATTTGTGTGGTTCCAATGTTGAGGTGAGAAGGTGGGGTGAAGTCTGGGCCCTTTGTTACAATAAGGGCTTCTGTTTTCTTTATGTTGATGGATAGGTTGTTCTTTTGCAGCTAGCTGGATACTTCTGTGAAGCATTCTGATAGGTGTTTATTTGTTGGGTTAGGGGTTGTGATTGGTGCATAGAACATTATGTCATCTGCATAGATGTGAAAGTTGATGTTGTGGGTGCGTATGATTGTGCAGAGTGGTTGCAGATAGATGTTGAAGAGCATGGCAGATAGTGTGGATCCTTGGGTACTCCTTGGTGTTGCTGGAAGGGGGGTGAAGTTGATATGTTTGTGCGGATGAGTTGTTGTCTATTGGTTAGGTAGGAGTGGAACCATTGAAGTACGGTATCTTTGATGCCAATTGCTTGTAGTCTGTGTATGAGGATGTCGTGGGAGATGGTGTCGAAGGCTGCTGATACGTCTAGGAAGATCATGGCATATCCGGAGTGTTTGGTTTGAGTTCCTATGATGAGGGTGTTCATTAATGTTGTCATGACGGTCTCGACTCCGTGGAGTGGACAGAAGCCATGTTGTTGCGGGTCCAGTATGTTGTTGGTATCTAAATGTTCTTGGAGCTGTTGCTGGACTATCTTCTCAATGATTTTGGCGGTGAACGGGAGGCTTGCTATAGGTCTGTAGGAGGCAGGGTCAAGGGGATCCAGGTTGTGTTTTTTTGGGGTTGGACGGATGATTGAAGTTTTGAGGAGGTCTGGCATATGTCCTTGGCTGAGGGACTCATTAACAATGCGGGTTAATGGTGTGCTCGGGTCTTCTTTATCCATTCTGTAGGGCAGGGGTCTAGCGGAGAGGTGGTGGTATTCAGGCGGGAGATGGTGGATGATATTTCCTCTTTTGTGATTGTTTCGAAAGTGCTCCAGTCTTTGTCAATGGTGGTGGGGTGGTTTGTTGCTGTTGTCTGTGTTTAATTGTGGATTTTGTGGTTGTTGAAGCTGCTTGTATTGTCATGCTAGTAATTCCGGTGGGATGTTTGGCAGTTGGTCGGAATGGTTGGGCGTTTTTGTCAGTTTTTTGACAATCTCGAAGAGTTCTCGTGGTCTGTTTATTGATGTGTTTATGATCTTCAAATGGTAGGCCTTTTTTGCTTTGTCTGTTTCTGCATGGTATGCATCTAGTTCGTACATGTAGTTTGTTTTGTTGTCCTCTGTTTTGGTTTTTCTCCATCTTCTTTCCGCTCTTCTGAGTTTGGTTGGGGGTGAACCATCTGGTCTTTGTGGAGGTGTGTCTGGTTTTAGTCTTGTTTGTTGTTGTACTGGATGTGGAGGAGATTGTGGTGTTCCAGTTGTGGATTAGGCTATCGATATTGTTGGAGCTTGTTTGGAGTTTTGGTAGGGTTTGTGACAGGAAATCTTCTTTGATGAAAGTTTTAAATCTTCTTGTATGCTGTTTGTTCTCCTTGCTGTTCATGTGCTGGTGGGTGTGAGATATGCTGATGAGGTAGTGGTCAGACCATGGTACAGGTGTGATTCCTGGATTTTTGTATGAGATGGCGGTTTGGGAATTCAGGAATATGAGGTCCAATGTATTTCCTTTTTCGTGCGTTGGTTCGTGTATGATCTGTGTTAGGTTCATTGCTTCCATGTGTGATGATGCAGAGGGCTTAAACACCAGAAATAGGGGTTTAAAACAGTTTCTTTCCCCAAAAGCAGACAGCAATACAGGCAGGGAAAGGGTTAAAGCTTCAGCCCAGAGAAACTCTCTGCATAGGAAGTCAGTGAGAGAGCCACACCCCAGCTCCATGACAACACCGGGAGCTGACGTAAGAGGTAAGGGGGCGGAGTCAAAGCTGATAGGGCAGCCCCATGCTCTTAACCAGGAAGGAGATTCAGATAGGGAGGAGAAGAAGAAGGAAAGGAGGAAGGAGAAGGAGTAGAAGGAGAATAGAGACAGAGGTTTGGACTCTGGCTCAGGTTCTGGTTCGGATTCAGATCCAGAGGGAGACCTGAAGAACCGAGGAAGCAAAGGAAGGAGCAACCATTACCAAGGTAGCACACGGTGCTTGGGGAGTTGCCAGCAAGACTGCTTAGAGAAAGAAAGATCTCTGGAAAAGCGTTGGAGAAAGCTTCCTGTAAAGGAGAGGAATTACCACGGGCCAAGAAGCAGAGAGAAGCAGGTCAGAAGTAACTTTAAACCTCGAGGGGAGAGGCTGGAAACCTTACCCAGGAGAGACAGGAGTTCTTCCCCGGAGTCTTCTCTGGAAGCTGTCGTTACAGGTGGGAGATTAGGCTGGAGTAAAGTTCCAGGTGAAAAGCTGCAGAAACGTTCCCAGGGCAGGCAGCGTGTCTCTAGCTCAAGCTCTGAGAATAGCCCAGCTGCTCATAAGCAAACAGCTGATTGTGTGCTACGGAGACGGAGGTTAGAGCCAGACCCTGCTGAGCAGTTTGCCACCCGGGAGATAGTGAAGCAGTATCAGGACAAATACTTGCCTTTCAACCAAACTGGGAAAGCCAGACATACCAGAAGAAAGGTGAGCCCTTTTTCCATTGATTCAGTTTTAAAGGAAGCGGGTAATTTTAATTCCTCACATATACCAAGAAGTAAAAAGGATTCTAAATGGAAACAGCTTAAAAGCTTACTAGAGCAATGGAAGCCAGTTGCTCTGCAGAACCCTGACTATAACCAGGATCTATCAGACTCAGAAGTAGAACCAATGCAGACTGAGTCAGCTGTAATAGATAACAGTTATTCTGATATGGAGACAGAGTGTGCTTACTGTCATAAGGAGTGAAAGCTGTATAATTTTTGTGCAAGTGATAAGTGCTGGAGAAGTCCAACTTCAGGCAATTGAGCTTTTACACGGGGAGAGGCAGCGTACTGCCTAAGTGTAAAACTCAACTTCATTAAGCAACTGTGGAAAGCAAATGCAATGCTATTGAGTTATCTGCAAAAGTAAAGTTGTTACATGAAAGTAAAGCTTCTAGTGTGAAGAACAGACCTTGTTCAGAACTGGAGAGAAGTTTGGATAACTTGTTTGGAACTGACAACCCTGAGAAGTATCAGGTGGACTTTGTTACATCTTTGACTTTATTTGGTTGGAAAAAGTATCCACATTTTGTTTCTGTTATTAGGGGTAGTAGATACAAAATTCCTGTGCTAACAATAAAGTTATTGTTACCCCAATTAACCTTGGCTGTTTGTGTCTTGGCCCACAACTACACGGAACCCGGACATCAGCACTTACAAGGATCTATAAATTTGTGGTCATGTCCCCCCTCTTCCAGGCAACTGCCTATACGGGCGAGGTGGGCGTGACACATGGAATCGATGAAGGTTTCTGCTTGATTGTCTTGGAGTGATGAGAGGTTGCTATATTTTGCTATATTCATGAGTGGCTTGCTCTTTTTCAACTTTAGCTTGAGTTTGCATACTAGTAGTTGGTGATCTGTACCACAGTCAGCTCCAGGTTTTGTCTTTGTTGTTCTAATAGAGCTTTTCCATTGTTGACTTCCACAGATGTAGTCAATTTGATTTTTGTACAATCCATTGGGTGAAGTCCATGTGTACAGTCACCGCTTGTGTTGCTGGGTGTTTGAGATGGATAGATCATTGGTCTTGTAGAATTCTATCAGTCTTTCTCCAGCTTCATTTCTGTTGCCAAGTCCATATTTTCCAACCACTCTGTCTTCTTATTTGTTGCCAACCTTTGCGTTCCAGTCACCCATGACTATCAGGATATCCTGTTTGCATGTTCTGTCAAGTTCAGCTTGTTCATAGAATTCATTAACTTCATCCTCTTCTGCAGCTGTTGTTGGGGCATATACTTGAATTTTAGTTGTGTTGATGGGCATTCCTCATAGACAAATAGAAATTAAGGGGTATGTTTACTAAACCGTCTTAATGTTACTGGCACTAGTTGCAGCGATAATGTGAAGAATGCCATATAAGGAGTGGGTGTTCCGGTGGCAAGGTAGCAAGAATCTGTATCGCGCGATAGTAGGTGCCGTGGCACATTAACGCGCGTTAACCTCAAGTCCATGCCAGCACAGTGTTAGAAGCTATAAAGAAGTAGCCCACTGGTTACTGCAATGCCTATGGAGGCAGAGGCCATGGGTTCAATCCTGCAGTGGTGTTATGTAAGAAGGCTATCTGAGGCATTTCCCTTTTTAAATTTAAATCAGTGTTGTCTGAGGCATTTCCTGTTTTTATGTTAAATCAGTGCTGCTAGCAAAAACACCCTCACAGTGCCGTAACATAAGGTGCCTCATAAGGCACCCTATAAAGTACTCCATAGGACACATTACTAAGTGCCCTGTCCGCCAAGGTGCCTTCTATTGTGCCCTATAGGATGCTTTATAGGGCGCCTTATGAGGCAACTTAAGGTTACAGCACTGTGAGGGTGCATTTTGCTGGCAGTACTGATTCAAATTAAAAGGAAAAGCCTCAGACAGCCTTAATAAATAACACCACTGTGGGATCTAACCCATGACCTCTGCTTCCACAGTCACTGAATTAACCAGTGGGCTACATTTCTATAGCTACTAACACACCGCTGGCTGGCTACAGAAAGACTGCAGGTCACCACACAAACTGTCTGCTGTGGTTACCAGGATAGGGTGAACCCACCCGTACCCATGATGCACTGCACATGCAGATCAGCAGTCTACAGCTGATCCCAAGATGAGGTATGCACCCTCACAGCACCTTATAGCATGTTTACTTAATCTGCAATAAAGGTTCTGGCTTTCTTACCACGGTTTAGTGCTGGGTAAAATATAGGGACATGGTTTGCAGGAGCCACAGCTGGTACTTGAACCTGTGACCTTCTGCCCCTGAACACACTGGCTGCATTTACTGCACCAAACTGTTGCCACAGAGGCAGATCATTACCTGGGGATACCATGACTGTTTGTCAGACAGACCTTGTCTGATGTAGTGCACGGCACCCACCTAAACGGGGCTTGGCCGTGGTCTGCTGTGGGCAGATGCCACTGCCCCCTCTGCTACCAGCACCCCTCCACCACCATGCTGACATGCCCTTGTGCCGGTGGTGCTGGTGGTGCGCAGTCCCAGGCCATCCAGTGTGCCGGTAGGCGGCTGCCTATGGTGCGTGATATGGGGTAGTGGTGCCTGCCTAGACATCCATGCTTCCCCCCAGCACCGCCTGCCAATGTTCTGTACCCTTTGGGGTACTTGCTGGGAACTGTCCCCTGGGACACTGTGGGACACACACTCGTGGCCATGTTTGCCCTTGGTCAGTTGCTGTCTTGCTGGTTTTCCACTCCTACATTCGTATGTGTCACCTAGGCACCTGCCTAGCCCACCCTGTGCCACAGCTGTCCCACTGCATGTCCTGCCTGCAGCCCCCTGTACCCCATTTCCAGCCTCACAGTAGTGCCTTCTCATACTTGGGCACTATGATGTTGCTGCACATGTATCACTACTATCACTTTTCTTGGTTTCCCTGCCTTGGCTGCACATTGCTGACTGAAATGGTCTCTCTCCCCTGCAAATGTGCCTCTAGCGCGAGGTTTTCACTGGTGCTAATTTTCAGGGCTTCATTTCACTGCAATAGTGTGCATGGGGTCTCTCCCTGCCCACTCTCCGCCCATTGACCCCTTCTCTCTGCCCCTGGGGAGCTTTACTCCGCCCTCTGGGGAGCCTTACTCCGCCCTCTGCGCACCTTAGCGCCGCATGAGATGTTATCGCGCGATACGTGACGTTCTCGCACAGTAATGCGCCATTATCGGGCGATAACGTCACATATTGCATGATAACGTCTCAGCTGCGCCGTTAGCACCATTTAGTAAACATACCCCTAAGTGTTCACTGCATTGTATTTCATTACAGTTCTTGCAAGTTTCTTCTTGATTATAAATGCAACACCATTTCTTCTTTGTCTTTCATTTCCAGCATAGTAGACCATGTGATCATGAGATGCAAAGTGCCTGATGCCAATCCATTACAGTTCGCCCAACAGATCGAGTTGTACACGTTCCATTCATTCTTGACCACCTCCAACTTCCCTTGGTTCATGTTTTGTACATTCCATGTCTGAATATGTAATACATCTTTGCATCTTCTGATTCTCATTTCACGTGCAACTACATCAGCAGACGTCCTGAGGACTTTGATCCAACCACATCATAAATGCTGGCTCCTCCCCAGTAGCCTGGACCATGCTTGCAGCAGAAGAGCTCCCCGTACATATTGCTGAGTTGTGCGGGGAACTCTGTTCGTGGTTGGGAAGGGGAGGGCTGTGGGAGGAGTGAGAGTGGGCGGTGGGTGGGAATGCAACCCTGGACATACAGGACCGATTCTGAAGTCAGTTCTGTATGTCTGGGAATGGGAGTGTAGACGGGGGACTTATTCCACCCAGAAGGTGGAATACGTTCCCCTGGACAGTGGGGGACTGCAGAGCCTGGCGACCTCAAAGAGGTGAGGGGTTGCAGGGGGAGCCCCGCAGCCCGACCCTGTCATGGAAGGCCAGATCGGGAGTCAGGCTGCAGGGAAAGAGCCTTTTCTTTGGCAGCTGGGTATTGCATGGTGCCATGTGACGGGATGGCATGGCACTGTGGCTCCATTCAGGAGCCTGGCTGAGGTAGCCGGGGATCTGCTGGGCATGTGGCCAATCAGAATTGGGCCACGACCTGCACGTCTAGCCCCCACAGGATCAGGATCGGGTGCTACCGCTGTGCACCCAGATTCTGATCAGCCGTATGGGGGCAAGATGGTTAGGATAGAATTGCCCACCACGTGCTTAGTTTAGGCTGCAAAATTAAACTTAGCAATGGTGGCACTGATGGTATTTCATATTGCGACACCCTTGCTTGGGCCTGAAGGCTTAAAAGCATAGAGCGGCCTTATAGTGTCCCTTTAAATAAAGCTTCCCTTGTTTGTCACAGAGGGATTCTGGGACTTGTAGTTGGCTTACTTATATAAGGACAAATGTAGTTGTGAGATCGGTGATTTAAGGCAGCAAGAACATTTATTTTTTTGTGGGATTCCAAGGCATTAATTCTCAAAAACACAAAAGCCAAAGGATGCTTCTCCAACATAAGAGTAAATCAGGTTAACAGAGAAAAATGCAACAAAAACTTTCTATCACTGGGCAGCAGCTTTCATTCAAATAAACTTTCACAGAGCACAGCTTCTTGTGGTCCTTCCACGTATCAGGTAAACTTTTTAACAGCTGCTGTTTTCAAACCAAACTTTTACTAAAGGCAGCTTCTTGGCTTCAGAAGCTCACATACTTAGTAGAACACAGTCTTGGCTTTTTCCAACTCTTGGCAGTCTCAGAAATTAGTCACTATATTGTTTCACGGTCTTTCAACCCTGTTCAACAATGCTCAGTTCTCCTTTAGACAAAAAGAGCAATCCAATGGTGACAATTCTGACTCAGCTTCTGGCATACAAGAATTCACCTGCATCTCTTCTATGGACACCGGTACTTCTTACTTCCACCAGTTTTATAAACTTGCCCAGCCTTCCTGTCTTCTAAAAACTCTTGGAACTGCTTCAATAGCAAATCACCTTGAGAAGGCACACTTGTATTGGGAGGGTACAGCTTCCTCTCTGCAAAAAGTTTTCTTAATGCTTCTAGTATTAAAAGCTCAGTTTCTCTGCTCTTATCTGGGTTTCGGTTCTCTTCATACATAAAACTATCCACCCACCTCTTAGCAGATGTTAGGTCTGGCTCCTGGACACTAGCGGAAACAAACTGTTTCTCTGCAAGCTGTTCAGGTTTGCATGTACTGGCTTTACCTCAGGGCGGGTCTCTCAGACAGCTACTGACTCCTTTCCTCCTGATATCTTTCAGGCTATGGAACTCAGCCTTCTGGTGCCTTTCTCCACTCCTTCCCAGATAGGCACTCTTGAAAGTTTCTTTGGAACTTTTCTCCCTTTCCAGGATCTCTCAGAGTTTCTCCTTCATGTGCCTCTGTTGCTCTGTCTGCTCTGGCTGCAGATCTATTCCTTTCCAGCTTCTCCTGGACCTGCTGGCTCTGCTCTCTCTGCTGTGTCTCCTGTGTGTGTGTCTCCCTTCTCTCCTGAGTGTCCTGTTCGTCCTTTCTTTGCTCTGTGTGTGTTTTTAAAAACTGTTTGCTGCCGGGCACTCCCTTGCCTCTGCACAGGTGTGACCAATCACTGAGCAAGCTTGGCTCTACGTCTGAACTAGGGCGTGGCCTGGCCTCAGCAGAGAGCTGAGTTTTTTTCTTGCCTGCCTTGCAAACACTGTGCACAACTGAACTGTCATTTGTTTTAAAGGGAAAAACAGGGTTTTCTTCCACTTCCATCTCTTCCTGGGAGCTCTCCTCACCACAATATACATTCAGCTGTGCTGAAGAACTAGAATAAAATGCCCATGATGGCATTTCAATATAGTCACCGCTGCAGCTGAAAATTCACCCCAAAATGTTATGGGTTTTTTTCAGTTGAAATTTCTGATTATGTGACTTCCAAAAAATGTAATTCTATATATTTTTTGAATTCTAGCTGTAATCCCTGACACTTAACACTGGTACTGTTCATCTGTCGTTAGCTTGATGCCCTATGATTTTGGGTGTCGTCATACATAACTTAGCGTCTCTCTCTTCCATCTCTCCAACCCTTTCTCCCTGAAGCACATGATCTGAACTTGGGCTCTGTCAATGTGCACTACAGAGCTTCTTCTCAAGGCTCTGCAACATAGGCGACACCTTCTGCTTCCATCTGCTCCTCACTCCCATTCTATTCCGTGGCACCTCTATTCCTCACCGCCACCTGGGTACTGTGGGTCAGACTGTGAACTGTGGCACGCTCATAATCCCTGTCATATTGCAGCTCTGCCTTCTTCGTAAATTAAGGCAAAGAGGTAGGTCCTTTGCTAGAGGGATTATGAGAATGTAGTGGCTCAGAGCCCCCAAATTTAAGCATCAGCGTAACCAACTAGTGTTATCAGTAGTGAAGGCCTGGTGGGGGAGAGCACGGGTGTATCAGATAGGATCAGTGAGGGATGAGGAGGAAGGAAGCATTATTCACGCAGTTGTTAGCCAGGTGCTGGGTGGTGGAAGCAAATACTAAAGGCATCTAGGACAGCCAGAGCTTATTTCTCAGCCCTGTAGCAATGCAAAGAGCCTTCACTTGTACACAGTTCTCGAAAAACCTCGTTTGTGGCAGTGACATGAGAATTAGAAGATTTCAGCCTGCTGTGATGTTCTATTTACAGTATTTATTTCTGATGTTTATATTCCACTTATTAATATCTAAGCGGATTCCAATAAAACACTCAAAGTTTAAAATACATACAACCATAAAATAATAAAGTCCCAAAACAAAGACTAGACGATTAACCTATTCTAAATACATGCTTGTAATATGGTACTACCTGGCCTCAAGATATACCCATCCTGTGAATGTACCTGACTAAACAGAACTGCCTTTGATTGCTTCCGAAAACTTTCAGTACCTGATAACGATTTTTACTTCAGGCGGGAGGAAATTCCACAGCTTTGGTGTTAAGAATGAGAACACGCTCATGCAAAACTAAAATGAAATGTCCAAAACGGTACATGGAACAACTGAGGCTTGAAATTTTCAAATGTTTCAAATGAAAACCTTTTTTTCAAACTTTATTCCATGCCCAAATCAACCAATATTTTGGTCCGCTCCTCACTAGCTGTTTGGTAAATAATAAAGCTTTGAATATATTTTGTAATTTTAACGGCGATGGTTCTTTTTTTTAATGTCTTTGTGTTACTGTTTAGCATTTCTCTTGTAGCACTAGTGCTTTGCTTTAAATATTTGATTTACATTTTGTTAAACTTTTGATTTTTGAGTGGGAATGGCAGGGTTAACATTTTTAGACTTTATTTTAAAGACAGATAAAGGTTAATGGAACTCATGCAAAAAGCTGATGGTTAAAGTTCTTTGAATACATCTTGACTACAGGTTCTATATCACAATTTAATGGATGGGTTTTGACTGTTGCAGCTTGGAAAATCAAACAGATTTGTGGCTTCTCTCAGAGCAGATCTTTTTTAGCTCTGTCATCTGTTTAAAAATAACTGGCAAATTTGATTCAATTCTAAATTTAACGAGGCCAGTCAGATTTACTTTCCATGTGCTCATCTGGAAATTTGGATAGGCAACTTCAGATGCTTTACTCTGACTACATTTGCGACAGTAAGAGCTGTGTGACTTTGATTTTGTTAGAGTTGGTCTTTAGATTTGCCAGAAAGCCTATGATAGTATCCATAGGTGTATTTGGTCATAATGTCAACTTCATGCCCCAAGCAAGCTGTAGGACTAGAAAGGGGGACTGTTACTTCTGGAGAGAAATCTGCAACTGTGAGTATATACTTCAGGTAATTTTCTAAAAAGAATTCTTTGTATTAAAGCTACTTAATCTGTGAACCCACTGTTTTTTTGTTGGATCAGTTAGGGCCTAGTAGCAGCAATTAAAGTTTGAATTTAAAACACAGAGGAGAACTTTCTGGTTACATTTCATACCCAGCAGAGAGCTTGTAGTTTAAATTTAATAGTCACTCAGGGCCAAGTAACAGCAAAGTACTTTTAGTTTAAATTTAACACACAAAAGAGAGCTTTCTGGTTACATTTGGAACCCAGCAGAGAGCTTGTAGTGTACATTTAATAGTCATTCAGGGCCTAGCATCAGAAAAGTACTTTTTAGTTTTAAAACACAGAAGAGAGCTTTCTGGTTAAATTTAGAACCCAGTAGAGAGCTTGTACTTTATTTATTTATTTATTTATTTAGCTGTATTTATATCCCGCTTTTCACCGGGTCAAAGCGGTCAATTGGGAGATACATTTAACACGAGGGGATATGACACACATACGCTAATACTTACAGGGAACATGGGCAATGGAGGGTTAAGTGGCTTGCCCAAGACCACAAGGAGTGCCTATAGGACTAGAAATCCCAGTCCCTCCGGCCTGAGATTGCTGTCCCCAGGTGGGACTTGAACCCCCGGCCCTCCGGCCTGAAGTACCTTGTCCTTTAAATTTCATAAGAAGTTAGAGCCTAGCAGCAGCTAAGAGCTATAATTTAAATCAAATCAGAATTTAGCTTACCTCAGCAGCACAAGACAGGGTACTGTGTAGCAGCCCTCTTTTAATAAGTGTTATCTCCCTCCCTCCCCTGGGATAATCGTAGCTTTATAGGTACTTACACATCTTAAAAGACAGGAGGTGCTTTCAGGTGAAGCTCATTACCCAAATCAGTCATACACTAAGGACCTGAGATTAATTAAGCGTCAGGTGAACAAGGTATATTAAACGTATTAGGTACAGTTTTATTGGTATAAATACCCATAGCAACCCCTAGTAAGTAAGAACTTAAAGATCTAGACACAAACTTAAAACTAAGATGCAGACAGCAGTCCAGCAGTGGGATGGGGGCTTTCCAGTCTTTTGCATTGAGTGTCACATGTATGATTTTCTCCCAGTTGGTGAGAGGTCTTACGTGTGCACTAGGTGCAAGGAGCTCTTTGCTCTCAGGGAACGAGTCCGTTCTCTAGAGGCTAAAGTAGCAGACTTGGAAAACATAAGACAGACAGAGAGGTACATAGACGAGACCTACAGGGATATAGTCCTGAAGTCCCACCTCCAGTCTGGCAGCACCCCTGTTGCCATGGAGGAGAGAGGTCACGTGACAGGAGAGCATCACCCTGGTGTGGCAGGAAGTGATCCTGTAACTAGGACCTGTCCTCCAGGTGATGTAAAACCCTCTCGCACCGAGGAAGTTTCTCCAGGGCCATGTGCCCATGAGGGAAGGGTTAGGACAGCCGTTATAGTTGGTGATTCGATCATTAGGCATGTAGATAGCTGGGTGGCTGGTGGATGTGAGGATCGCCTGGTAACATGCCTGCCTGGTGCGAAGGTAGCGGACCTCACGCGCCACCTAGATAAGGTCTTAGATAGTGCTGGGGAGGAGTCTGCTGTCTTGGTACATGTCGGTACCAATGACATAGGAAAATGTGGTAGGGAGGTTCTGGAGGCTAAATTTAGGCTTTTAGGTAGGAAGTTGAAATCCAGAACTTCCATGGTAGCATTCTCCGAAATGCTTCCTGTTCCACGCGCAGGACCCAAAAGGCAGGCAGAGCTCCGGAGTCTCAATGCGTGGATGAGACAATGGTGCAGAGATGAGGGTTTTGGATTTGTTAGGAACTGGGGAACATTCTGGGGAAAGGAGGGGCTCTTCTGAAGGGATGGACTTCACCTTAACCTGGATGGAACCAGGCTGCTGGCATTAACCTTTAAAAAGGAGATAGAGCAGCTTTTAAACTAGATATTAGGGGAAAGCCGACAGTCGCCCAAGAGCGGATGGTTTGGAAGAATGTATCCTTGAAGGATACTACCAAAAGCAGAGAGGTTCCACAAAAGAGTAAAGTAACCCAAATGCCCTCAAGTATGGAGCAGACAGAGCTTAAAGATCCCAATTTACCCATGTCTAACAATAGCCAAATTAACATGAATAAAATACATTCTCTAAAATGCTTGTATGCAAATGCTAGAAGTCTAAAGAATAAGATGGGAGAGTTAGAATATATAGCACTAAAAGAAAGGTTAGATATGATTGGAATATCAGAGACATGGTGGAAGGAGGACAACCAGTGGGACACTGTGATACCTGGGTACAAACTATATTGTAATGATAGAGCTGATCAAATTGGTGGAGGGGTTGCGCTCTATGTTAGAGAGGGCATTGACTCAGAAAGGATTAACGTTTTGCAGGAAACAAAATCTGCTGTAGAATCTATATGGATTGAAATTCCATATAAAAGGGGGAAGGCAATGGCAGTGGGGGTGTACTATCGAGCACCTGGCCAGAATGAACAAATGGATGATGAAATGCTCAAAGAAATCAAGGAAGCTAACAAAAGTTACAGCGCAGTAATAATAATGGGTGATTTCAATTACCCCGGTATCGACTGGGTCAGTGTCACGTCAGGACATGCTAGGGAGATAAAGTTCCTAGATGAAATAAATGACTGCTTCTTGGAGCAGTTGGTTCATGAACCGACCAGAGGGGAAGCCATATTAGACCTAGTCCTTAGTGGAACACCAGATCTAGTGCAAGAGATAAGGGTGTTGGGGCCACTTGGCAATAGTGATCATAGCATGATCGCCTTTGATTTAATTAGTGGAAAAGGGATAGTAAGGAAATCCACAGTACTACCTTTTAACTTTCGAAAGGGAGACTATGATAAAATGAGGAAAACAGTTAAGAAAAAACTAAAAGGAGCAGTTGCAAAGGTTAAAGACGTACATCAAGCTTGGGTGTTGTTGAAAAATACTATCTTGGAAGCCAAGACCAGCTGTATTCCATGCTTTAAGAAAAGTGGAAGGAAGTCCAAAAAACTGCCAGCATGGTTTAAAGGTGAGGTCAGAGAGGCTGTTGTTGCCAAAAAAAGCATCTTTCAGGAAATGGAAAAAAGAGCCAAACAACGAAACCTGGAAACAGCACAAGCACTGGCAAGTCAAATGCAAGGCATTGATAAGGCAGGCAAAGGGAGAATTTGAGAAGAAGCTTGCTGCGGAAGCAAAAACGCGAAATAAAGACCTTTTCAAGTACATTCGTAGCAAAAAACCTGTGAGAGAGTCAGTTGGTCCATTAGATGATAAAGGGGTTAAAGGAGCACTAAGAGGCGACAAGGCGATAGCGGAGAGACTGAATGAATTCTTTGCTTCGGTCTTTACTGAGGAAATGTAGGGATGTTACCCATGACTGAAGTGGTATTTAAAGGTGCGTAAGAATTGAAGGAAATATCGATACATCGGGAAGATGTCTTACAACTATTAGATAAACTGAAGAGTAGCAAATCACCTGGGCCGGATGGTATACATCCAAGGGTGTTGAAAGAACTGAAATATGAGATTGCAGACCTGCTATCAGTAATCTGTGAACTATCATTAAAATCATCTCTAATACCTGAAGATTGGAGGATCGCCAATGTAACACCAATTTTTAAAAAAGATTCCAGGGGTGATCTGGGAAACTACAGACCGGTGAGCCTGATGTCAGTACCAGGAAAGATGGTAGAAACCATCAAAGAATAAAATTACTCAACATGTAGATAGTCACAACCTAATGGGAGACAGCCAACATGGCTTTAGACAAGGAAGATCTTGTCTTACTAATCTGTTATGTTTTTTTGAAGGAGTGAATAAACAGGTGGACAAAGGTGAGTCGGTTGATATTGTGTATCTGGACTTTCAGAAAGCCTTTGACAAGGTCCCTCATCAGAGACTTTTGGCAAAACTAAAGAGTCATGGGATAGGAGGCAGTATACTATTGTGGATCAGGAACTGGTTAAAAGATAGAAAGCAGAGGGTAGGGCTAAATGGCCAATTTTCCCAATGGAGAAAGGTGAATAGTGGTGTACCCCAGGGATCTGTGCTGGGTTTGCTGCTTTTTGACATATTCATAAATGACCTGGAAAGTGGAATAACGAGTGAGGTTATCAAATTTGCAGATCACACAAAACTATTTAAAGTTGTTAAAACCCAAGAGGATTGTGAAAAATTGCAAGAGGATCTTGATAAATTGGAAGACTGGGCATCAAAATGGCAGATGAAATTTAATGTGGACAAGTGCAAGGTTATGCACCTAGGGAAGAACAACCCAAACTATGGTTACACGATGCAAGGTTCCACAATAGGAACCACCACCCAGGAAAAAGATTTAGGCGTCATTGTGGATACCATGTTAAAACTCTCGGCCCAGTGTGCAGCGGTGGCCAAGAGAGCAAATAGAATGCTAGGTATGATAAGGAAAGGAATGGAAAATAAAACAAAAGATATTATAATGCCTCTATATCGTTCCATGGTGAGACCGCACCTTGAATATTGTGTGGAATTCTGGTCGCCGTATCTTAAAAAGGATATAGCGATTTTAGAAAAGGTTCAGAGAAGAGCCACCAAAATGGTAAAGGGGATGGAAGGATACTCCTATGAAGAAAGGCTAAAAAGGTTAGGGCTCTTTAACCTGGAAAAGAGACGGCTGAGGAGAGATATGATAGAAGTCTATAAATTAATGAACAGAGTGGAACGGTTAAATGTAGATCGACTGTTTACCTTATCAGAATATAGAAAGACTAGGGGACATGCAATGAAGCTACAGGGTAAACTATTTAAGACTAATAAAAGAAAATATTTTTTCACTCAACGTGTAATCAAACTCTGGAATTTGTTACCGGAGGATGTAGTAAAGGCTGTTAGTGTAGCTGGGTTTAAAAAAGGTTTGGACATGTTCCTGGAGGAAAGGTCTATAAACCATTATTAAGAAGTGACCGAAGATATCAATGCTTGACCCAGTACAAGCATTGAGGAACCTGTGTCCCTTGGGGATATTGCTAGGTACATATGACCTAGATTGGCCACTGCTGGAAACAGAATACTGGGCTTGATGGACCTTGGTCTGACCCAGTATGGCATATCTTATGTTCTTATAGGTGCTAGTTCCAGGGCCTGGGGGAAATGCTGCGTCAGACTTTATATCTGCTTTGATTTGCATCTTCATTAGTTTACTCAGAAAGTGAAAACTCTTGTCATTACAGTGATTATTTTTAATGATTATCTAGTAACAGGCAGACTCTTTGTCAGTGCAGCCAGAAACATTTCTAAGATCTATGTGTTAAAGATGCAAAGAAAATAAAAATGTGAAGCAGACGCAGAGTAGCAAGGAATCAAGTTTCCTCCGTTAGACTGAGTGAATGTCCTACACAAAGAATGCAAAAAGCAAGATTGATTTCCTTTTTATATGAGTCTATAAGCCCTCATATCTCCCTACCAGCAGCAGTATCTGTCCCATACTTACCAATGTCAATGATGTTTGAACTTCCTTGCTCACTAAGGAGTACATCTTTAGAGCTGGCCCTAAGATCTGCCAGAAAGCAGATCTAATGTGCCTTTCCTGGGTAAAACAGCAGTTTGAGAAGTTGCCTGTGGGAGGTCATGTGATGGTGGAGTAGGAGAGGGACGTATCTTCTGGCTCTCCCGTCCCCATTGAAATAAAGTGCTGCATATCTCACTCCTACCTCAATTTAAAATCATTTCCCGGCAGACTGACACTATGGCCAGCAAACCTGAGCAGCGCAAGCAGAAGAAAATGGCAGTAGTAACAGCGAAAGTCGCAAAAACAATGCGGCAACAGACAATGGCAGAGTGTCTTATCCAGCAAGATAGCGGCAGCACGGGAGACCTGGCAGCATCCCTGAGGAGGGAAGAGGAGGAGGGACAGGAAATGCAGTCGGCGATGGTAGCAAAAGTGGGTGCCATGGATAGACACGAAGCCCCCCCCCCCGAGATGGAAGTCATTTTAGCAGCAATCTACTACTGCTACTACTACTGTGCATTTGTATAGCGCTACAAGATGTATGCAGCGCTGCACAGACATGTAAGAGACAGTCCCTGCTCATCAGAGCTTACAATCTAGTCAAGACAGACAACACAGAAGGTGTAGACACAGGATACATCTAGGGGGAATGGTAAGGAAACACAAAGGAGATCAGCTGAATTAAGATCCGAAAGTGGCAGCGAAGAGGTGAGTTTTCAGCCTGGATTTGAAAAGGGCCAGAGAAGGCACCTGACGTACAGACTCAGGTAGTTTGTTCCAGGCATAAGGAGCAGCAAGGTGAAAGAAGCAAAGTCTGGAGTTAACAGCAGAAGAGAAGGGCACAGATGGAAGTGATTTGCTAGAAGAGCAGAGTTCCCGAGGAGGGTGTAGGGAGAAATCAGAGAGGAAAGGCAGTGAGGAGCTGCAGAGTGAATGTACTTATAGGTCAGCAGGAGAAGTTTCAACTGGATGCGGAAATGGAAGCTAATGAAGAGACTTGAGAAGAGGGGTAATATGAGCATGACAAGGCTGGCGGAAGATTAGCTGCGCAGCTGTGTGTTGAACAGACTGAAGGGAAGAGAGATGATTCAGTGGGAGACCAGCAAGGAGTAGGTTACAATAGTCAAGACGGGAGGTGATTAAAGAGTGGATAAATGTTTTAGTAGTGTGTTCAGAAAGGAATGGGCAGATTTTGTTGATGTTATAGAGAAAGAAACGGCAGGTCTTAGCTATCAGATAGATGTGTGTGGAGAATGAGAGAGAGGAGTCAAAGATGACCCCAAGTTTGCGAGCCGAGGAAACAGGGAGGAGTAGAGAGTTATCCACAGAGATTGAGAGAGGAGGAAGGAGAGGAGGTTTTAGGGGGAAAAATAAAAAGCCCAGTTTTAAACCTCCTCTTCTCTTTCTCCTCTTCTCTTCCTCCTTTCTCAGTCTCTATGGATAACTCTCTACTCCTCCCTGTTTCATTGAGTTAAAGGAACTAGACCATACACCAAACTATAGTGTTAGTTTCAGAGTGAAAATGATCAAAAAATCTCTCCACTACTTGGGCAGACTCAACTATTGCAGTCCAGGGTCTCATAAATTAATGAAAGGAGAAAAAGGGTCTCAGAACCATCAGTGTAAAATTTAGGGGAATGTTTCATTTGCAATGTTGTTGCTGATAGTGGAGCTGTGAATATGGCATTAGTGAGTATGCTCTGAGGGATCTCAGATATTCGTTATGGAATTTAAATCCAAAATTTAAAATTAAGGTTTATAAAAACAGGATAAAAATGAAATAAGGGAAGGGGTTTTTTTGGGTCACTGATATACTGGGGATGAGTACTATTTACCTAAATCTACACTCTGACCCCACTGGTTCTGAGACTCTTTTCCTCCTATTATTAATTTTTGAGACCATGGACTGCAATAGTTGAGATCTCACAAGTAGTGGAGTGATTTTTTATAAGTTCATAAAGGAACTAGATTGCCCAAAGGAAGATATATATTTATTACAAGAGATCCACTTGGCTGCCTCAGATGTAGGGTAGTTAAGGGCCCAATGGATAGGTGAGATAGAGCATTCCCCGGGACGTGCTAATAGCACCGGGGTGGCCATTATTCTCCAAGGGGGGTTTGTAGGAAAATACTTAAGTGGAGGGACTCGCAAGGGTGTATCCTTGGAATGGAAGAGCAGGGGGCTAGCCACTTGATGAGTATTATTAATATTTCATTGAATAAGGGTCAGATTCCCTTCCTTAGGGAAACATTCCAAATAATTGAGGGTTGGACATTACCGACCATATATGGGGGGATTTCAATCTGGTACTATAAAGAGGGGTGTATAATTCATCTGGGAGAGGGTGTGGGACATTGGGACCCTTAGCTACGGTGTATAAACTAATAGACATCTGGAGGGTAAAGAACCCTACTTCTCAGCAATATATATGCTACTCCTCGGTTCACCATTCATATTTGAGGCTTGATCTATTTCTTTTAAGTCCAGAACTCTGCCCTCTAGTTCTGGATTGCTCTATTGGAAATATTGTGTAGGCAGACCATGCAGTATGCCTGGCTTTGGCCTCAGCAATGGACAAAGGGGGAGTCACTAAGCCCTGGAGACTAAATACCGCACTGTTGTCTGATACCAAGGGGTGGTTAGAGAGGTAGATAGAATTATCTGAGATTACCTATGGGAGAATGACACAGGAGACGTTTCTCTATGTACTCTTTGGGATGCATTGACGGTGGTGGTCAGAGGGGCCCTGATAGAAATGGGATCGAGGAGAAAGAACGAATGGTTGAAACAGGGAGATACATTAGAGAGGAAACCCCATAGACTAGAATGCAAATATATGAGGAGCCTGTCCAAAAAGGTTGAGGAAAAATTAGCTCTAATCAGGGAAGAATTGAATACTATGCTTCTGACAGAGTTGGAAATGCTGCTTAAAAAGACGGCTCAGATATTCTACTATAGGGGAGGGAAAATAGACCAATTATTGGCCTCTATATTAAAAGAAAGACAGGCTCAGACAACAATTCTGCAAATGACAGACCCCAAAGGGCAGATTTGTTCTGAGCGGGAAGATATTGAGCAGGTTTTTTTGCAATTCTATCAGGAGTTGTACTCATCCGAAATCTCCGAGGACTTGGTGCTCTCTGAGTTTTACTTGAGGGAGAGGGTGATCACTTATCTCCCCTGGGAAAACTCAGAGTGACTAGATAGGCCAATATCAGAGATAGAGCTTAGGGAAACCATTGGAGGTCTTCCAAAGGGGAAAGCACCTGAACCTGACAGGTTCCCCCCAGAATTGTATCAGACTTTTCTGGAATCTCTTCTTCCACTACTATGTCAGATCCTAAATGGGGTCCTAGAGGCCCAAGTGAATCCTTCTTCATTCCTTGAGGCACATATCGCCTTAATTCATAAGCCCGTAAAGGATACGATGGCCCCCGGATCATATAGGCTAATTTCCCTACTCAATGCTGATACAAGAGTGCTAACTAAGATGTTTGCAAAGAGGTTGAATCAAATGATGCTCTCCCTAGTACATAGGGACCATACTGGCTTCATTAGGGGCCGTAATTCATCTGGTAACGTCTGCAGAGTATTAGACATGGTACATGAGTGGTCCTTTAGACCTGAAGCAGCAGTAGTATTTTTAGCACTAGATGCCAAAAAGGCATTTGACCGTGTGAAATGGTCATTTTTCTGGGTGCTTTGGAAGCATATCATGCAGGCCCTGAGTTTAAGCGGGTGGTTAGTGCATTGTACAGTGCCCCTACCATTAGACTTAGGATTAATTGCTCGTTTCACCCAATTTTTGGTTGGCAAGAGGTACGAGGCAAGGGTGCCTGCTCTCCCCTCTGCTTTTTGAATTGTCATTGGAGCCATTTGTACAATCGCTTAGAGACAGTGTGGAAGTGAAGGGGGTTTGAGTGGGAAATACGGAACACAAGGTGTCACTATATGCAGACGATACTTTACTATTCCTGTCAGACCTTGCCCAGTCCCTGGCAGAATTTGATGTGGAATATAAGAAATTTACAGCAGTATCAGGCTATAAACTCAACGTGGGAAAGTCAGTCCTTCTCCCATTCAATACAGGATGTGAGAAAGAGCAGGAATTAAAGAAGCAATATCCATTTCAATGGCAAACAGAATCCCTGTCCTATTTAGGCGTTCGTATTCTTCACCACCTTGATAAGGTCTTTGCTTTGCATTACCCCCCCTCTTGAAGAAATTTAGAGATGGAGTTTCCTCCTCTCCTCCTTACTAAAAAGAGTGAATGTTATAAAGATTCCTAGATTCCTGTACTTCATGATGCTTCCGGAGACCTTCTTTGGGGACCTGCACAAACGAATAGGTCAGTTCCTGTGGAATGGAAATGGGTGCGAGTTAAATTGGGCGGCCCAGTCAGGATGATTTTTTTATTGGTGGTCCCAACACCCTAATCAGCACTGGATTGCAATGGAAGCCTCCTAGGTAGGGGTTATACATATAGAGGCCAATTCCAATCTGCTCCACTGTACGGCCTGTCAGAATTGGGGTGTGCAGCGATAGCACCCGATTCTGATACTGTGGGAGCTAGACGTGCCTGTGGGATCAGAATCGGGGCACGTGCAGGCACATACCTGATTAGCCCAGCCTGGCTCTTGAATGGAGTAGTGGTGGCGTCCTATTGTCAGGCCACCATGGTTCCATTCACAAGCCGCGAGTCTTGGCAGTGGCAGCAAACCCCACATTCCCCACAGCCTGACCCCCGATTGGGCCTTCCAAGGCCAGGGTCGGTTTGCGGGGAACCCCCTGAACCCCCTCACTTTGTCCTCCAGGTCCTGCACTACCATATCCCTGCCATCCAGGGGGACTTATTCCACCTCCGAGGTGGAATAAGTCCCCCATCTACATTGCAGACACCAGGCATACAGGGTTGACCTCTGAATTGGCCGTGTACATCCGAGGTCAGTTGCCGCCCATTGCCCACCCTTGCTCCTCCCCTGGCCCACCTCCTCTCGCCCACAAACAGAGCTCCACGCACAAGTCGGCTATACTTGTGGGAAGCTCTGTTCCCGCCAGTGGTGCAGAATATGCTGAATGTATGGGATCGGGTGGTGCGGTGGATGGGATTTTCACCTCAAGAGTCACAGTTAGCATTTTTGTCAGACGAATGGATCTTCCCCCCTGTTGCTGTAGATAAGATAAGATTTCATTAGTTGGAAAGTAATGTGCTGCTGGTAGACTTTACACAAGGCAGATTTTTTTAAAATCTAGGCTTTATTGTAGCAAATAAAAACAAAATTCAGACCAATGTCATGCAACAAAATGCATAGCTACAACGCAGTAAAGTAGCATTGTTACAGCCCTGTCATTGTAAAGTTTTTCATTTTAACCATATAAACAACCTCAGGAACCCCCCTCCCCTAGTCCCCATTCAGCTAATACCACCTCAACGCTCAACTCCACCCCAGGTTCTGCCTAAATCAACACGTCCTGGGTCACATTAGTGAGTATCCTGCTGGCCATACAGCTTCATGAAGGGCGCCCAAATCTGCTCAAAGCGGGGCAGGCGTAGCCGTCAAAAAGCATCCCCTGCTCCATGGTATACAGATCCCATCTACATGCCAACCATCTCGTCAGCTCAGGGGCTGCATCTGCTTCCAAGCCAAAGCCAAGTTCAACTTTGCAGCACTCATACAATGGCACACCAGCGCCGGGTGCGGTGATCTTGTCCCAGCCACCGAGAGACTAAACAAGAAGATCTCCAGATCCCAGGGGATGTCCCAGCCCAGTAGTCACGCAACTCTGTACTGTACTCCCCTCCAGTAGCCCCGTACTCGGTGAAAAATCCACCAGATGTGTGCCAGGGTCCCAAGCATACCACAGCCATGCCAACACTGATCCAAGGACCCCGGGAATGCCCTAGCTAACTGCATGGGAGTTATATACCACCCATAAAGTAGCTTGTAATTGGTTTCCTGAGCATTAACTGCTAAGGAACTTTTCCAAAACCTCCCCTCAGTCTGTTTCCACTGCTGGCCCTTGTATGGGAGTTGTAGTTCCCGAGTCCAATAGTAGCTATGTCGTCCCACGAAAAAATCTCGGTCCTGCAAGCTAGTATAAAGTGCTGCAACCAGCCCTTTAGTAGATGTGCATTCTTCACAAACAAGTTCCACTGCAGTAGGGAGTCTAACCACTTGCTTCTTAATATCCTGGTAGCTCGCCCAGTGCACAACCTATGCATGATAGTGCGCATGATGGCTGGGCAGGGCAAATTCCTCCTGAAGCTCATGAAATGGGAGCAAGCAATCATCCTTAAATAACTGACCCACGCGACTCAATTCCTCCTGTCCCCATTGATGGAAAATAGGCAAAGAGGTGCCCTGTGGGAAAGCCTAATTGTAGACAATAGGGGACAATGGTGTCAGGGACTCCCCCCTGAGCCAAAAGTATCTATCCCAACAGCAAATGGTATGAGCAACATACTGGTTCACAGACCTCGGATAAACTCGGAAACCTGCTTGCAATCATAACTGCTCTCCCAAGCTTGGCCCCCCACTAAATCCCTCTCAAGCTGCACCCAATGCTTGGAACTATTGGGATGCATTCACTCAATACCAGCATCGCCCTGTGCCGCTGCATAATACCAATGCAAGATGGGGGTCCCCATCCCTCCCTCCGCCTATGAGCATACAGCGTCCGCTGCGCTATCCGGGGCTGCCGTGACTGCCATATGAACTTCAAGAGCATCCTCTGCCAAGACTCCAATGCCCTCCGCAACAAGGGAATACGAAGTACCTGGAAAAGGTACAGGAAGCGTGGGACAATCACCATCTTAACCACCGCAATACAACCAAACCATAAGAGCAACAACCGCAATACAACCAAACCATAAGAGCAACAACCCTGTCCAAGACTCTAAGTCTCTCCACACCTGATGAAGCAGAGGGCCATAGTTAGCCTGATAAAGAGACGCCGGCTCCATAGTCAAATACATCCCAAGATAGTGTATAGCTTTCTCCACCCACTTAAAGGGGAAATTTGCACGTCTCAGACTTAGAAAAATTAATCTTAAATCCTGATACATGGGAGAAGTCCTCAAAAAGCTGCATTGCACAGGGCAGAGAAATCATGAGATTCATCAATGATAAGAGAATATAATCTGTAAAAAGCGCAATCTTGTATTCCCAAATACCCTCCCAAATTTTATTTATTTATTTATTTGCAACGTTTTTATATACCGCCATTTCCCAAGATCAGTGGCGGTTTACATCGAACACAATTCAAAATACAGAGAACAATGTGAAGATACAGAGAAACGATAAATAACTATCAACAAATACGTGTAACTCTAAGCAACTTTGTACAGTTATGAAAGTTAAGAACTATTTACAGCTTTGACATAATTTACATATATACAGGTTTTAGATATCAGCTTAGGTAGGAATGTGGGTAGCAGCTCCTTCACACTGAAGCCGCCGACGGCGGGAAGATCTCCTCTGCCGGTCTCCCGAGAGGCGCGAGACCAACTGCCTGCCTCTGGCCCAATCGGGGCTGTGGGAGGGGAGCAGCAGCTCCTTCACACTGAAGCCGCCGACAGGCGGGCCCGCGCCTGTCGGGCCTGCGCCTGAGGGCCTCGCCAGAGGGCCCTTTGGCGTGGCCCTTAGGCGTTGGCCCGTGGCAAATATTAAAGAACAGCAAATGTGTATAAGATCTATTAATTTGTATTCTCATTACAACTTCCTTTGTCTGTGTGGCTGCTTTTCCGTTTAGAGATATGTCTGTATTACATGTTAACCTGATGTAGTCTTTCTCTGTTACCTATACATCCTTTGCTTATCACTTTGATATTTTGATAAGGTGGTATAAAACTGGATGCATTGTATTGTCTTTGTAGTCTGATGTTTTTATGTCTGTATTTCATGCTAACCTGATGTAGTCTTGTAACCGCTTTGATTGTAAGAAAGGCGGTATAAAAAACCTGTTAAATAAATAAATAAATAAATAAAGATACCGACTATATTATGGAGGATGGCTCAGCCCTTGTGATGGAACCCTTGGCTCAGCAATTTTCATGCCCCTCGCCTCACTGTGGCATGAAATTGCTGAGCCAAGGGTTCCATCACAAGGGCAAACAGAAGAAGGGACAGCGGGCATCCTTGGCGCATTCCCTGCCCCACTGAGAAGCTTGCACACTGTCCACTATTGACCCGGACTCATGCCTGAGACCCGCATTATAGACTACGAACCCAGCTTTGAAAATGGGGCCCAATCCCATCTTGTCAAATACTGCCCACAAAAACTCTCACCCGATCCTATCAAAAGCCTTTTCAGCATCCACACCTAGTAGGAGTGTCGGCTGAGGTTCACTGCGGGCCACATGCATTACCTAAAGCATCTGGCGGATATTATCAGCTGCCTGGCATCCCGGCACAAATCCCACCTGATCCACATGAACCAACCGGGGCAGTGCTTGATTCAATCGAGCTGCCAGTAGTGCCACTAAGATCTTCACGTCTGTATTTAGAAAGGAAATGGGACGATAGGAAGCCACCTCAGTATCCAGTTTGCCCTGCTTAGGAATAACCGAAGTCACTGCTTCCATCTGTGTTGGGGGCAGTGCTGCCCCCCCCCCCCAACACTTCATTAAAGAGCTCTTGAAGGACTACCGAAAGGGGACTGCTATAACTGGAAGTAGATATATGCTTGTGAGTATAATCTTCTGGAATGAACTCTAAATCTTAGGAAAAAAGGGACTTCTTGGGGTTAAAGCTGATAAATCTGTGTATTTTAGAATTCAGTGTTTTTGCTGAGTCAGTCAGTCTTAGCACCACACGAGAACTTTGTATTTAAGTCAAAGCAGAGTATAGTTTAGCATAGAATATAAAATAAGAGTAAATAGACTTTGAAATAAATTTTGTTTCTAGAGAGCTTTTTTATTTAAATCAAATCAGAGTATAGCTTTACATACAAGTAGAATAGTCTCTGAGTAGAAAGAAAAAATAAACTTGTTTCTAGTGATCTTTACAAAGAGGCCTTCCAGTTAGGAGGCAAAAGATCTGTGAAGTTGTCTTAAATAGGTGTTAAAGGCAAGTGACGGATCAAAGGAGCAATTTAAAATGCCCCTTCTATCAAACCAAGGGCTGTGTGAATCACTCAGGAAATTGGTAAGCCTTTACATTAGAAGCACAGGACTGAGCACTGTGTAGCAGCCAATAAGTCTTCTTTCCCTCCCTCCCTCCCTCCCCGACTCCCACCACCCCTGGGATAATCGTAGCTTTATAAGCCCTTAAACCTCTTAAAGGGAAGGAGGTGCCCATATTCATTCTCAGGTGCAGCTGTTTATCCTCATCAGGCGTACATTAAGAACCTGAGATTAATTAATCTGGAGATGAACAAAGTCCATTAAACGTAGTAGGTATAGTTTTATTAGTATAAATATCCTCAGCAAACCTAGGTAAGTAAGCAACTTAAATACTTAAACACACCCTTAAAACTAAGATGCAGACAGCAGTCCAGCAGCAACATGGGACTTTCCAGTCTTTTGCACTGAGTGTCACATGTATGATTTTCTCCCAGTTGGTGAGGAGTCTTACGTGTGCACTAGGTGCAAGGAGCACTTTGCTCTCGGGGAACTTGTCCAATCTCTGAAGGCTAGAGTAGCAGACTTGGAGGACATAAGGAAGACAGAGAGGTACATAGATGAGATCTACAGGGACATAGTACTGAAGTCCCACCTCTAGTCTGGCAGCATCCCTGTTGCCATGGAGGAGAGAGATCACGTGACAGGAGAGCATCACCCTGGTGTGGCAGGAAGTGATCCTGTAACTAGGACTTGTCCTCCAGGTGATGTAAAACCCTCTCGCACAAAGGAGGTTTCTCCAGGGCCATGTGCCCATGAGGGAAGGTTAGGACAACTGTTATAGTTGGTGATTCAATCATTAGGCATGTAGATAGCTGGGTAGTGAGGATTGCCTGGTAACATGCCTGCCTGGTGCGAAGGTAATGGACCTCACATGCCACCTAGAAAAGGTCTTAAATAGTCTTGGTACATGTTGGTATCAATAACATAGGAAAGTGTGATAGGAAGGTTCTGGAGGCCAAATTTAGGCTTTTGGATAGGAAGTTGAAATCCAGAACTTTCTGGGTAGCATTCTCTGAAATGCTTCCTGTTCCAAGCGCAGGACCCAAAAGGCAGGCAGAGCTATGGAGTCTCAATGCGTGGATGAGACGATGATGCAAGGAAGAAGATTTGCTAGGAACTGGGCAAGATTCTGGGCAAAGGAGGGGCTTTTCAAGTGAGATAGGCTCCACTTTAACCGGGATGGAATTAGACTGCTGGCATTAACCTTTAAAAAGGAGATAGAGCAGATTTTAAACTAGATAATAGGGAAAGCCAAAAGATACCCAAGAGCGCAGGGTTCAGAACAATGTATCCTTGAAGGATACTAGCAAAAGATTAATGTTAGGGCATACTGACAGGGAGGTTCCAATAAAGACAACAATAACCCAAATGCCCTTAAGTACAGAACAGACAGAGCTTAAAGATTCCAAATTACCCCTGCCTACTGATAACCAGATTAATATGAATAAAATACAGCCTCTAAAATTCTTGTATGCATATACTAGAAGTCTAAAAAGTAAGATGGGAGCGTTAGAATATATAGCACTAAATGAGAGGTTAGATATGATTGGTATCTCAGAGACATGGTGGAAGGAGGACAACCAGTGGGACACTTTTATCCCTGGGTACAAAGTATATTGCGATGATAGAGTAGATCAAATTGGTGGAGGGGTTGCGCTCTATGTTAGAGAGGGCATTGAGTCACAAAGGATTCAAGTTTTGCAGGAAACAAGATACGCTGTAGAATCTCTATGGATTGCAATTTCATGTAAAAAGGGGAAGGTGATGGCAGTGGGGGTGTACAATTGACCGTCTGGTCAGAATGAACAAATGGATGATGAAATGCTCAAACAAATCAAGGAAGCTAACAAAAGTTATAATACAGTAATAATAATGGGTGATTTCAATTACCCCGGTATCGAATGGGTCAGTGTCATGGCAGGACATGCTAGGGAGATAAAGATTCTAGATGAAATAAATGACTGCTTCTTGGAGCAGTTGGTTCATGAACCGAGCAGAGGGGAAGCCATTTTGGACCTAGTCCTTAGTGGAATACAAGATCTGGTGCAAGAGATAAGGGTGTGGGGCCACTTGGCAATAGTGATCGTAGCATGATCACGTTTGATTTAATAAATGGAAGAAGAATAGCAGAGAAATCCACAGTACTATCTTTTAACTTTCAGAAGGGAGACTATGATAAAATAGAAAATAGTTAAGAAAAAACTAAAAGGAGAAGTTGCAAAGGTAAAGATTTATTTAAAAATACTATCTTGGAAGCCCAGACAGGCTGTATTCCAAACTTTAAGAAAAGTGGAAGAAAGTCCAAAAAACCAGCATGGTTTTAAGGTGAGATCAGAGAGGCTGTTGCCAAAAAAGCATCCTTCAGGAAATGGAAAAAGGAGCCAAACGACAAAAACTGGAAACATGATAAGCACTGGCAAGTTAGATGCAAGGTACTGATAAGGAGGCAAAGAGAGAATTTGAAAAAAAGCTTGCTGAGGAAGCAAAAGGGCATAATAAAAACCTTTTCAAGTATATTTATAGCAAAAACCTGTGAGAGAGTCAGTTGGACCATTAGATGATAGAAGGGTAAAAGGGGCACTAAGAGGGGACAAGGACATAGCGGAGAGACTGAATGAATTCTCTGCTTTGGTCTTTACTGAGGAAGATGTAGGGATTCTACCCTTGACTGAAATGGTATTTAAAGGTGATGCCGCAGAAGAATTGATAGAAATATTGATAAACCGTGAAGATGTATTACAACTATTTGATAAACTGAAGAGTAGTAAATCACTTGGACCAGATGATATACATCCAAGGGTGTTGAAAGACCTGAAATGTGAGATTGCAGACCTGCTATTAGTAATCTGTGAACTATCATTAAAATCATCTGTAATACCTGAAGATTGGAGGATCGCCAATGTAACGCCAATTTTTAAAAAGGATTCCAGGGTGATCTGGGAAACTACAGACTGCTGAGCCTGATGGCAGTACCAGGAAAAATGGTAGAAACCATTATAAAAAACATAATTACTGAATATGTACATAGTCATGGGTTAATGGGAGACAGCCAACATGGCTTTAGCCAAGGAAGGCTTTGTCTTACTAATCTGTTATGTTTTTCTGAAGGTGTGAATAAACAGGTAGACAAAGATGAGTCGGTTGATATAGTGTATTGTAATGGGGAAGAGATATCCTGTTATGGAAAAACAGAGGAACCTAAATGCAATAGGCCTGTTTCTAGCAGGAAGGAAGAGATCAGGACTCCCAGTTGCCAAGGGCAACACAAACATTCCCAGCCATGAGGGCAGGAACCCCGCCCAGCTGACAAACAATCCCGAGCTCCTAGGTCTAATAGCTTTCACCTGGGAGGGGGAAGGGCCAGATTAGATCCCCAGCAAACATATAAGAGATGTTCACTAGAGTTTGAGAGGAAGGAAGGGGAGGAGAAGGAAGCAGCTGCAGCAGATGCAAAGAGAGAAAGAACCAAGAGTGACAGAGTTCTAAGGAGCAACGTAAGAAGCAGGAAAGATGCTGTAGATCAGAACCAGCTGAAAGGTGTGTGTAAGCTGAGGTCTGGATCTTTGAGGCAACGTCTGCCCTGGTGTGAAAGAGAACCTTACGTGAGTGATTCAGTAGATTCTGATACTGATTGGGAGAGAGGAAGGCAGAAAGCAGCTGACAGTGATGATTGGAGGAGAAAGGCACAGAAACCTTTTAACCAAGCCTCCAAGTATTTACCTTATGGTGAAAGTAGCATAAGAGAGAAAATACCAGTGAGGATAACTGGGAAGCATTTACAAGAACAAGGGAGTGAAGGACCTACAGTGCAAGACATTTGTATGTCTGAAGAGGAGGGTGAACAGCCAATATGCAGAGAGAAGCCTCTGAGGTTTAAACCCCGTCCTAAAGGAGCAGTGCACAGACCTCCCTTTGCCTCAAAGCCAGAAGGTAGGCTAATTAACCCTTGTAAAGGTGCTCATAAGACTTTCTCTCGTAGAAGCTATAAAGGATATAATTCTCCGGTGAACTATGGACAGAGATATGGTGAGACTGATCCTTACCTGTTAGAGGAAATATTAAGGAAGTCTCAGGAACTAGCAGAGGAGAATAATCTGCCCACATTACAATCACAGCCAAAGGTTTATTCAGATGATTGTCAGAGTGAGTCTATGATAATTGATCCTCCAGAAGCTGAATTATCTGACAATCAGATGGACTGTACATTAGCTGTATTAAATGATGTGATTTCTCTGTGCTGAAGCCAAACAGTTTGGTTCCAGGTGCAATGTCATCCTGTGCGTGCATGCATGCATGCTACAGTTGTAGGCACTTGGCCTCCGCCTCTAGATGCCTAGACTCCTGTGACCACCTCTTCTTAATGCCCGCTGCTTCTGGCATTAAACACCCACGGGCTGTTGTCTTAAATGCATTGCAAACAATTGGTAGGACAACATCCCCGGAGGAATTCAGCTCAAAACGTTCTTATATAAAGTGGTCATGCACCTGGATCACCTCCGCCTGATGGAAAAAACTCCTCTGCAGTGCCCACTACCGGGCACAAACATCAGCATTCGGGTCCATAACCTCAACCCAACATGGTTCGTGGTACGGCCATATGATTGTCCCATGGCCAGCTGTCACCCCACCATCCAATAAGCGCTGGTCCAGCAGCATAGTAAATTTTTGTATGGACCCTATGGACCGGCGAATAATAAGTGTAACCATGTTCACCGTGGTGGGTGTCCTGCCAGACAGCCTGAAGTCCTAAATCTGCCACCAGAGCCTGAAGCACTCTGCTGGCTCCCCTGAGCCTCTCGGAGCCCGTGCCGTTTGAATCCAAAATGGAGTTTCAGTGCTTTTAGAGGTTTTCCTAGGAAGAGAGATGGGGGAGAGGCAGCTTTTTGAATAGAGCTGTTCTATGTGTTTAGAGCGGTTGTCAGACGGGTGCCTGGGTGAGAATGTTCACAGTCTTGGCAAAGGCATATATCAATATGATTTGCAAGGGATTGTGGGAAATGCAGTCCATTCACACCAGACACAGCCGCTCACAATAATTAGTTGTGCTTGAGTGTAAAGCCAATAAGATATTTATTTATGGGGTTATTTCTCCCAACACAGATATGCTTGGTAGCACATAAAACAGGATACTTGCTTTCAGTGTTAAACTTAGAAAAACAAAATCAGGAAAACAACAGCTGAACTTGTCAGGCAATCAAAGCAAAAGAATAAAGACCTGGTTGGTAACAAACTGGTCTTTTCTGTAGGCTCTAGCTAATATTTTCTTAGCAGTGCTTTAATCAACAAACAAAACCCACAAAGTAGGGAAAAACTGTTCTTTTCAGGTTAACTTCTTATATCTTCACACATAGACTCAGAAGTGATTTCCTCAGAGCTCACAAGCAATTAGGTAAGGCTCAATTGCTAGCAGTTATCCAGCTGAAACCCCTTAGCTGGCTTACTTTCTACTGCTTGGCTCAAATCCTATTCAGGAGCTTTCCTGAGTAGATTAAAGAACAAGTTTGTATTTCTTTGTGATGGTTGTTGTACTTTGTAACAGTAAATTACCAAAGACGTTTAGACAGAGAGCAATCCATGTAATCACAGCCTGTATCTATAACCTCTCCCCCTTCTTCAACAATCATGGGTTCAATATCATGGATTGGCACAGAGGAATTTCTCAATGGAGCACTCTCAGGAGAATACTTGTTTCCCTGCTGTCCTTCAAGGGTATAGCTAGGGCATAGATCAGTGTTCATACCTGAGCTTTCATTGCTGTTAGAGTTCCTCTCTAAATAGCCTGGCCAGTATGTAGTCCAGTTCTTATGTCCAGCCTTCCAATCCAGATCCCTGGACACTGGATCTCTCTTCACATACCTTCTGGCACGGGTCTTAGGGTCCCTTTCACATGCAGCCGTCTCCCTCACAGGTACCGTCTGGAGATTCCTAGCTCTGCAGCACCACTCCTCTGGTTTTCCCCAGTCCAATGGTGTATGCTGGCCTTTTGAATGTCTCCCAGTATACGTACTGCTCTGGACTCCTTTGGACCTCCCAAATGCTTTTCTCTTCTTTCTTCCAAAGGGTTTCTTGCCCTCTCTGTCCGTCCGCTCTGGCTTCTGCTTCTGATGATCCTCCCGATGATGAAGCTGTCCAAGCTGAGGATATCCAAGCTGATTCTGAGGATGTCCAAGATCAAGAAGATGAAACTGAGGATGATTCTCTGTAGAATAAACTCTACCTTTATTCTGCTTAGATGAGTGCTCCACCCTAGCACAGCGCAGCTGTGCTGAATCAGGCCCTGCCCTTTGAGATGAGTGCTTGGGGATTACCTCATAGCCCTCCTGATTGAACACACGTGTCCCCACTTCAGCTCCTCTAATGGCTGTTGGAAACCTGGTGCATTCTGGGACTGGTAGTCTTTTATGGAAAAATTCTGTTTTCTTATTTTTACCAGAACTGACAGGTTGCTTGTTCAGAGTCACGTCACCTTTTCTATAGCTCCTTCCTGAGCTATGATAAGCTTCCTTATCACAGCGGTGTTGATGTCAGGCGTTCAGTTGAGTCAGTTATAAACTGGGGCAGAATGTTGTTGAGAAAGGTGTCATTATTGAAGTGTGCAAAACGCCTAGTCGGTGGTTTTGTGTCCAACGTTGTAGTAAGGGGGTATTTAGTGGTACATGAAAGGTTACCCAGATGGTTTTGACCCAGTGAAAAGCGGTATATAAACACAGCTAAATAAATAAATGGTGGTCAGATTAAGGGACTTCAGTTATTACAGGGGGAGTGTACAAGTAGTGGTTCAAGGTTTGGTATGGTAAAAAGATAAGGTCAAGCGAGTTTCCCTTTTTGTGTGTTGGAGAATGTATGATTTGGTGGAAACCCATGTCTGTCATTGAATCTAAGAAGGTGGAGGTGTTAGTAGGAATGAAGGATGGGAGATTAAGGTCTCCGAAGATGATATGGGGTTTTCTCAGTGAGGTGGAGCATGCTGATTCTAGAATGTTTATGTTTATTAGAGAACTTGATATACCACCCATCACGATAGCGTCTGAGTGGTTCACAAAAAATAAAACAAAGCTGCTAGAAAAGGAAAAGAACGCCAGTAGGTTTGATAGGAAAGAATAGAATAATGGCTGATAAAGGACAGACGAGGAGCAGAAAAGCGAAAGGAAGGGACAGACTGATTAAGCATCAACGAGGGGGGGAGAGAGAGAAGATGGGGGTAGGGAAAGGTCAAAAGCTGTACAGAAGAGGTAGGTTCTCAAGATGGCCTTGAAATTTTTGAAGGAGGACTCAATGGGTGTTAGGTTGTTGTGATCGGGTGATGCTGGCCTATAATGAGACATATCAATATGTTCTTGTTCCCTACTTCAAGGATATCCATTCCTTCTACATTGATGGAGGTTGTAGGGGTAAGTCTGAGTTCTTTTTTGCTTAGTATGAGTATCCCCCCTCCTCTTTTTGAGTCACGGTGGCAGTTAGTTAGGTCATATCCCTGAATTTGTAGTTAATTTATTAAAATGTTGTCAGCGGGCGAAAGCCATGTCTTAGTGACACAAAGGATGTGTGTTTTTTTGTCCTTGAGTACATCTGTAATTATTGGTATCTTATTTCTTATACATCTTACGTTGATAAGTATGCATTTTAATTAGGTGGGGGGATTGTGTAGCTTTGTCTTTTGAGGTAACTGGACAGGTTGAATCTGTATTAACCTGTTTCATTGTTTGATTTTTTTTTAGTGTGTCTTATGATTGGGTGGGTAGTGGCCTATTTGGTAGTTTATATTATTTCTTATGGGGTTATGTATGATGGGGATTGGGTTGTAGGGGTTTGTATCATGGTTATAGGTGAGAGCGTTTGTTAACAGAGTTGATAGGAGGAAGTGGTGGATTAAGAAAATACAGATTTTTCTGGAGTCCATTTTGGGTGTGTAGGCTTTGAGTGGTTTGAGTGTTGGGGTTGTTTGGTATTTGGGTTGGTACTTAGCAAATGCAGGGTGATTCAAGGAGTTAAGCCTTGCTGGTAGTGTATGTTATATCCCAGTTAGAAACACAGTATAATATCGGACAATACAGGTAATTTAACATGCAGTGATACAGAGTTTTTCAATGGTACAAAGTGTAGTTGAAGGATCTGTTTCAGAATTTTAACCTTGGAGGTTAAAACTATTGAAACACTGGGGGAACCATAATACAATGTGGGGTTTTAACAAGTAGTCATATGCAGTTTACAATTACTTAATGAAGAGTTATAATTCTGGTTCAATGATTTAACCTTGAGAGTGGTATATGATCTAACCCCAGGATCATACAAGACAATGTGAGAGTTTTTAATGGGTATTATAACATTGGGAGAGTCACAAGTATAGTGTAGGAGTTATAGCAAGTCGTCTTGTACAGTTTACAGTGGCTTGATGAAGAGTTAGAGATCTGGTTCAATGATTAACTTTTATAGTGGTACCTAATCAATCTGAGTATAATACAAAACCATAGAATTTTTAATGGGTAACGTTATGCAGGTTACAGTTGTTCTGTGGAGTTCGCTAGAGCTTGTTCAGACTTATATATATGACACTTTAACTGTTTGGTAGGTGTGCAGTGTGAGGTTTGCAGTTATAGAGCTTTATAGCGATTCTGCAGGTCCTTTTGAAAAAACAGTGTGTTTGCGGTGGGATTTTAATAGATATAGAAGAGCGTTACCTTGCATTGTGTCCTTTGAGGATCTTGTTCGGTAGGGTAGGATCATGCAGATTGTCCAGAGAACAGCGGTTGATGTTCTGTCTCCCGCCGACATTCCCTGCTTAAGGGCCACGCCAAAGGGCCGTCTGGCAAGGCCCTCAAGTTCAGGCCCACCAAGCGCGGGTGCACCTTCTGCACGCTGGCTTTTAAGGGCAAACAGCAGTCGCTTGTGGAGGAGTTTTCGTCTGCAGAGTTTTGGAGCACATGTAGCAGGGGGGAGAGTTGCGGTGTAAGGCAAAAGGCAGATAGACTGAAACAGTCTTCCCTCGATGGTGGCAATTGTTGGTGCTCTTGGGTGGTTCAGGAGCTGACTTGAGAGAGGGGTGATTGTGCCTTGCTTGTCTCCCTTGGGGGCTCCACTTGCGATTGCAGCCCCAGGATGGTAAAAGGGCTTTCCTTTCTGCACGCTGGCTTTTAAGGGCGAGCAGCAGTTGCTCGTGGAGGAGTTTTCGTGGGCGGCGTTTTGGAGCACATGTAGCAGGGAGGAATCCCCATACTGAGGAGAGTTGCAGTAGAAGGCAAAAGGGAATAGATTGAAACAGTCTCACCTCCTTCCCTCGTTGGTGGCAATTGTTGGTACTCTTGGGTGGTTCAGGAGCTGGCTTAAGAAAGGGGTGATCGTGCCTTGCTTGTCTCCCTCGGGGGCTCCACTTGTGATCGGCAGTCTCTGGAGCCACAGGCTGGAAGTGAGGGGGGTGGGCTTATCCTCAAGATGACTATTGTTGATGTTGATGTTGTAAAAATTTTGGTTGATTAGATATCACCTTGTTACATGTACATAAGTGGATGACACTTGCAAGTCATTGGAATGATTAATGACAGTGGTTATGTCAAATGTGTCGGGACGTATGTATTGATTAAAAAAGAACACAATAGAGGAAAAATAAAGAATAAAAAAACAAAAAAAACAACAGTTTGCCACTTTGCCTTCTTAAATTATCTCTATCTTACTACTAACATAGTAACGTAGTATATGACGGCAGATAAAGGCCAGTATGATCCATCTAGTTTGCCCAGTATGGTGGCTAGAGTGGTTATAATTGCAGCTTTGTGCAGGTCACCCCCTCTATGCCTATGTTTAGGGTTGTACCTGTGCAGGTCAGTCCCCCTCTATTTATTTATTGAAATATGAAAGATATTTAAATTTGCTTTGATTTCATCCTCTTGCTATAAAGTACTTGCTGTAAGTGGATCTTTAACCGGCCAAAGATAGCTACAAGATGCACAGAGAAGAGCTGTTCCATGGAGTTATTTCAGAAGCATGATTAGAACTATGTTGTCAGTTTTCAAGGTGTTTTAAATCTTAACATTGAGAGTTAGGCTCTTAAATTGGTCCCTGAAAAATTGTTGTGGCCAAGTTCCTAAATTTATGCTCAAAATTTTACTAAACTCCTGAATTTAGGAGCCTAAAAAGTGGGTGAAAATAGGGCTGACTTAAGGCTGGGAAAAGGTTTAGAAGCTCAGTGGTAATTTTCAACACTAGGCTTCTGAATTAGACTCACAAAACTGGGCATATGAATGGCGAACTTGATATTCAAAATGGTTTAGTCAGTTAGCAGGACCTACTAACTGGCTAAATCTGCTCTGTCCAATACTCAGCTGCTGAATATCATGACAGATTGTCTTAGAAAGATGTGGTTTATATCTCCAGGAACAAGCAGGAATGTAGTTTTCACATATTGGGTGACGTTGGTACCAACAGAACCTGCACGGGAATGCTCCCCAGCATCCAACTGAAAAGCTTTTGGGAGCACTCCACTGTGCCTGTGTGACTGCCTTCCCACCCCCTCTCTTTATTTATTTATCTGACATTTCTTATATACCTCCTTTCATGATATCAAGGCGGTTTACATTGAACAAATTGAAATTACATTGAACAGGGCATTATAACTTGGAGATAACTATTTTACAGGGAACATGGGCTATGGAGGGTTAAGTGGCTTGCCCAAGACCACAAGGAGCACCTGTGGGACTAGAAACCCCAGTCCTTCCGGCCCAAGGTTGCTGTCCTCTAGTGGGATTTGAACCCCTGACCTTCTGGCCTGAAGTACCTTGCCCCAACCTCTTCATTTCTTTGTTTTCCACAGAGCCAGCAGGAAGAAAATCCTGTCACTGCAGAAAAACTTTCTTTTTGTGGATAGCACCTCTGCCTTCCCATCTTCACCGGCACCATTGAAGACATCGCTGGTTCCCTTATTCTTTTCTTTTATTTCTTTATTTATCTTTCTCTTCAAAAAGAAAAACAACTTGAGCATCAACGCCCTTTTTAGGCCTTAAGCCTATCATAGCCTTCACATCCTCAAAGGCATGGAGAAACCAACTAGTGGTTTCCAGAAATGTTCTAATTGTGCCAGCACCATCTCAGCGACTGACACACATGACTGGTGTTTAAAATGCCTCGGCCCAGACCACCAGCCAAACCTCTGTCCCTTCTGTCAGAAAATGACACGGAGAGGCCTACAAAACTGGGCTTCTAAATTTGGGGTACTCTTCGCCTCGGACGCGGTATCGATATTGTCCACTTCATCAAGGTCCTAATCATCCTCCCGTGGATCTCAGGTATCTTCGAAGTCCAAGCATAAGGCTGCATTGAAGTCTGACAAAACATTCAGGGGAAGATCTCGCTCAAAGCATCGAGACCTCTCAAGCATTGCCTTGGAGGTGTATTGGCCTGCCAAACAGTCCCAGCGAGAGGCCCTGTCCTCCAAAGCCATCGAGGGACCCCAGGATGCTCCTGAAGCCTCGACCTCCGGAGAGATACTGGTGCCATGCTCTGGGACGGTAGCACAAATACCTGTCACTGACACCTAAGCATCGGCAACCTCAATAGACCAGCACATACTGGCTATTGAGTGGAACTTGGCAACTCTCCTTGCAGCCTCGGTACTTATAAAACCTTGGCTACAGGCACCACCTTGTTGATACCGGTTCTGGTACTGACATTGACACCGGTTGCGGGCACGACATCAGGGCTGCTGCAGATGACATCGACATCGCTCCCTCCCATGCCCTCCCTTGAAACTATCACTGATACTGGTACCAAACCCATGTGCCTCTCTGAGGCTGATATCTCGGTGCATTGGTACTGGAATTTAGCTTCAGGTGAACACCATGCCTGTCAATACTTCGAGTCCTATGATTCCAATTCCAATGTTTCGGATGCAGAGTCACTCAATTCCAGAGGCTCTGGAACCTTTCATTGGACTCTTCCCCACCTTAGCAACAACACATGTCGCCTCCAGAAGACATGTCCTTACAGGCATTCATTCAAGTCCTAGTCAAGGGTCTCTCTATCATGGTAACATCAGAGAAGGAGCCAAAGGTGGAGGAATTAGAGATCCTCCAATACCCAACAGCACCCAAAGAGGCAGCCACTTTACCGGTGCACCGCATCCTCCATGACCTTATGCTCCATATGTGGGAGACTAACGATCTCACCTCAAAGTTGATGCCTCAATACTATGTATCGGGTACCGGAGTGTCCCGGCTTCCAAAAGCCTCAGCTTCCCCACCACTCCATGGTGGCTGAATTGGCAATGCGCCGAATAAAAAACTCGAAGACTCACTCCTCTAATCCTCCAGGTAGAGAATCGAGAACTCTTGATGCTTTTGGGTGTTGATGCTTCCAAGCATCCATGCTCTCAGCTAGTATCAACTCCTATATTCTTTACATGGGAATGTTCCTCAAAGAGGTCTCCAGGAATCTGGAAGCCTTTGCCCCTTTCTTCCCAGATGACAAGATGCAGATTACCCTGCCCTAGTCAAGCATAGCCAAAATGTTTCAAAGTTTGTCAATAGGGCTACCTTCGATGCCTTTGAATGCACAAGCAGGGCCTCAGCAATATGCATTGGTGCACATAGAACTCCATGGCTTCAAGCCTCAGATCTTGAACAGTTGGTTGGTACTACAACACTTGGGATTTGTGATAAACTTGCCAAAATCCCAGCTCCCTCCAACTCAAAAGCTAGAGTTCATTGGAGCCCTACTAGGCACTCAACAGTCCAGGGCATTTCTGCCCCAGCTCCACTGTGCCCGTCTAGTCAAACTAGCGTCCCAGATGAGACCATCTGACCACCCAAGAGATGCTGCAGCTTCTTGGGCTTCCTACAGTACATGTCATTCCATATTCCCGACTACATATGCAGATAGCCCAGTGGACTCTTGCCTCCCAGTGGAAGCAGGCCTCAGGCTGTCTCTGAGACAGGATCCAAGTCACTGCCCCTCTAATCCCATCCCTTCAGTGGTGGTGTTCTCCAGAAAATCTGTTCATAGGCTCACCTTTTCAGATGCTTCCACTTCAATGCACCCTGACGATGGATGCCTGCAAACTGGATTGGGGAGCACACCTGGACAACCTGACTACACAGGGTCTGTGGACAATGCAAGAGTCAAAACTCCATTTAAATCTCCTGAAACTTCGTGCTATCTCAAATGCCCTCCGAGTGTTTCAACACCATCTCAGGGCACAACAAGTCCTAGTCAGGATGGACAATCAGGTTGCCATGTTCTTTGCGAACAAGCAGGCTCTTGGGCCCTTTGCGAGGAGCTTCGACACCTGTGGTCCTTTGATATTGCTCATCACATACACCTCCAAATGGTGTATCTCCCGGGGGAGTTCAATGTCTTGTCAGACAGACTGAATCACATCCTTCTTCCCCATGAATGGTTTCTTCATATGGATACAACATCCTACATCTTCCAGACCTGGGGAACTCTAGACATAGATCTGTTCGCGATGCCACAAAATGACAAGCATCCTTACTTCTGCACAAGAACTCTGACATCCAGCAACCAACAGATGGATGCCTTCCATCTACACTGTGGTCAGGGTCTGCTTTATGCTTTCCCTTCTATACCCCTCCTTCCCAAGATGCTTTTCAAGTTTCAGTCCGACAATATCGCCATGATTCTCATAGCCCCTCACTGGCCGTAGCAACTGTGGTTTTCACTGCTACTACGTCTGACTCAGACTCATCCTCTGCATTTGGGATATGCGCCCAATCTCCTCTCCCAAGACAATGGCTCACTACTCCATCCCAATCCACAGTCTCTCCGCCTCACAGCTTGGCTGCTGAGAGCATAGCTTTACAAGGCTTTGATCTTACTCAGCAGGTTAAGGAAATACTTTTGGCTTCTAGAAAGTCCTCCACCAGATGTTCATACGCTTTTAAGTGGCATAGATTCTCTATCTAGTGTTCTCAGAAAGATCTCAATCCCTTTTCTGCTCCAGTGGAGTCACTCCTCCAGTATCTCCTCCAACTGTCCTCGACAGGTCTAAAGACAAATTTGGTGAGAGTCCACCTCAGTGCCATTGTGGCCTCTCACCACCTACTGGATGGACAGCCCATCTCCACGCATCTGCTACTAGCATGTTTCATGCGAAGTCTCCTACTGTCCAAACTGCCCATTAAACCACCTCCGGTAACTTGGGACCTCAAAGTTGTTCTAGTGCAGCTTCTCAAGACGCCCTTTGAACCATTAGCCACAATCTCACTGAAGTTCCTCTCTTGTAAGGTTATCTTCCCAATTGCCCTCACTTCAGCTAGATGCATTAGTGAGCTTCAGGTTTTGATGGGGAATCCACCCTATACCCGCTTCCACCATGACAAAGTCATCCTTTGGACTCACCCACACTTTATGCCAAAGGTGGTGTCTCCTTTTCATTTAAACCAGTCAACTTACCTTCCAGTTTTCTTTCCTAAACTGCATGCATCTCAAGCTGAAGCAACTCTGCACATTCCTGACTGTAAACATGCGTTGGCTTTCTATCTCCAGAGGACTCAAGATCATTGTAAAGCCTCACAGTTGTTTATCTCATTTGACCCTAGTCACCTGGGATTACCTGTTTCTAAGTGTACGCTCTCCAGAAGGATAGCGAACTGCATTTCATTTGCCTATGACAAAGCAGGACTCTCCCTGGAAGGACATGGCACTGCTCATAATGTTCGTTCCTTGGCAATCTCAATGGCAAACCTATGCTTGGTAGCCATTGACGAAATTTGCAAGACAGTAACTTAGTCTTCCATCCATACCTTGGCTGTCCATTCTTGGCTGGACAAAGACTCCCATTGGGATGCCATGTTTAGTCAGGCTGTACTCCAGCACCGCTTTCAGACTTAGATGCAACTCCTATCATAAGAACATAAGAACATAAGATATGCCATACTGGGTCAGACCAAGGTCCATCAAGCCCAGTATTCTGTTTCCAACAGTGGCCAAACTAGGTCATATGTACCTAGCAGTTTCCCCAAGAGACACAAGTTCCACAATGCTTGTACTGGGTCAAGCATTGATATCCTGGGTCCCTTCTTAATAATGGTTTATGGACCTTTCCTCCAGGAACTTGTCCAAACCTTTTTTAACCCAGCTACACTAACAGCCTTTACTACATCCTCCGGTAACAAATTCCAGAGTTTGATTACACGTTGAGTGAAAAAATATTTTCTTTTATTAGTCTTAAATAGTTTACCCTGTAGCTTCATTGCACGTCCCCTAGTATTTCTATATTCTGATAACGTAAACAATCGATCTACGTTTACCCGTTCCACTCCGTTCATTAATTTATAGACTTCTATCATATCTCCCCTCAGCCGTCTCTTGTCCAGGTTAAAGAGCCCTAACCTTTTTAGCCTTTCTTCATAAGAGTATCCTTCCATCCCCTTTACCATTTTGGTGGCTCTTCTCTGAACCTTTTCTAATAACTCTATATCCTTTTTAAGATACGGCGACCAGAATTGCACACAATATTCAAGGTGCGGTCTCACCATGGAATGATATAGAGGCATTATAATATCTTTTGTTTTATTTTCCATTCTTTTCCTTATGATACCTAGCATTCTATTTGCTCTCTTGGCTGCCGCTGCACACTGGGCTGAGGGTTTTAACATGTTATCCACAATGACGCCTAAATCTTTTTTTTGGGTGGTGGTTCCTAATGTGGAACCTTGCATTGTGTAACCATAGTTTGGGTAATTCTTCCCTAGGTGCATAACTTTGCACTTGTCCAAATTAAATTTCATCTGCCATTTTGATGCCCAGTCTTCTAATTTATCAAGATCCTCTTGCAATTTTCCACAATCCTCTTGGGTTTTAACAACTTTAAATAGTTTTGTGTCATCTGCAAATTTGATAACCTCACTCGTTATTCCACTTTCCAGCTCATTTATGAATATGTCAAAAAGCAGCGGGCCCAGCACAGATCCCTGGGGTACACCACTATTCACCTTTCTCCATTGGGAAAATTGGCCATTTAGCCCAACCCTCTGCTTTCTATCTTTTAACCAGTTCTTGATCCACAGTAGTACACTGCCTCCTATCCCATGACTCTTTAGTTTTGCCAAAAGTCTCTGATGAGGGACCTTGTCAAAGGCTTTCTGAAAGTCCAGATACACTATATCAACCGACTCACCTTTGTCCACCTGTTTATTCACACTTTCAAAAAAACATAACAGATTAGTAAGACAAGATCTTCCTTGTCTAAAGCCATGTTGGCTGTCTCCCATTAGGCCGTGACTATCTACATGCTGAGTAATTTTATTCGTTATGATGGTTTCTACCATTTTTCCCGGTACTGACGTCAGGCTCACCGGTCTGTAGTTTCCCGGATCACCCCTGGAACCCTTTTTAAAAAATTGGTGTTACATTGGCGATCCTCCAATCTTCAGGTATTAGAGATGATTTTAATGATAGTTCACAGATTACTAATAGCAGGTCTGCAATCTCATATTTCAGTTCTTTCAACACCCTTGGATGTATACCATCCGGCCCAGGTGGTTTGCTACTCTTCAGTTTATCTAATAGTTGTAATACATCTTTCCGATGTATCGATATTTCCTTCAATTCTTCCGCACCTTTAAATACCACTTCAGTCATGGGTAACATCCCTACATCTTCCTCAGTAAAGACTGAAGCAAAGAATTCATTCAGTCTCTCCGCTATCGCCTTGTTGCCTCTTAGTACCCCTTTAACTCCTCTATCATCTAATGGACCAACTGACTCTCTCACAGGTTTTTTGCTGCAAATGTACTTGAAAAAATCTTTATTTCGCGTTTTTGCTTCCACAGCAAGCTTCTTCTCAAATTTTCCCTTTGCCTGCTTTATCAATGCCTTGCATTTGATTTGCCAGTGCTTGTGCTGTTTCCAGGTTTCGTCGTTTGGCTCTTTTTTCCATTTCCTGAAAGATGCTTTTTTGGCAACAACAGCCTCTCTGACCTCACCTTTAAACCATGCTGGCAGTTTTTTGGACTTCCTTCCACTTTTCTTAAAGCGTGGAATACAGCTGGTCTGGGCTGCCAAGATAGTATTTTTCAACAACACCCAAGCTTGATGTAAGTCTTTAACCTTTACAACTGCTCCTTTTAGTTTTTTCTTAACTATTTTCCTCATTTTATCATAGTCTCCCTTTCGAAAGTTAAAAGGTAGTACTGTGGATTTCCATACTATCCCTCCTCCACTAATTAAATCAAAGGCGATCATGCTATGATCACTATTGCCAAGTGGCCCCAACACCCTTATCTCTTGCACTAGATCTGGTGTTCCAATAAGGACCAGGTCTAATATGGCTTCCCCTCTGGTCGGTTCATGAACCAGCTGCTCCAAGAAGCAGTCATTTATGTCATCTAGGAACTTTATCTCTCTAGCATGTCCTGCCGTGACACTGACCCAGTCGATACCAGGGTAATTGAAATCACCCATTATTATTACTGCACTGTAACTTTTGTTAGCTTCCTTGATTTCTTTGAGCATTTCATCATCCATTTGTTCATTCTGGCCCGGTGGTCGATAGTACACCCCCACTGCCATCACCTTCCCCTTTTTACATGGAATTTCAATCCATAGAGATTCTACAGCAAATTTTGTTTCCTGCAAAACTTTAATCCTTTCTGACTCAATGCCCTCTCTAACATAGAGCGCAACCCCTCCACCAATTTGATCAGCTCTATCATTACGATATAGTTTGTACCCAGGTATCACAGTGTCCCACTGGTTGTCCTCCTTCCACCATGTCTCTGATATTCCAATCATATCTAACCTCTCATTTAGTGCTATATATTCTGACTCTCCCATCTTATTTTTTAGACTTCTAGCATTTGCATACAAGCATTTTAGAGACTGTATTTTATTCATATTAATTTGGCTATTGGTAGACATGGGTAATTTGGGATCTTTAAGCTCTGTCTGCTCCATACTTGAGGGCATTTGGGCTAACTTTACTCTTTTTTGGAACCTCTCTGCTTTTGGTAGTATCCTTTAAGGATACATTCTTCTGAACCATCCGCTCTTGGGTGACTGTCGGCTTTCCCCTATTATCTAGTTTAAAAGCTGCTCTATCTCCTTTTTAAAAGTTAATGCCAGCAGCCTGGTTCCATCCCAGTTAAGGTGAAGCCCATCCCTTCGGAAGAGCCCCTCCTTTCCCCAGAATGTTCCCCAGTTCCTAACAAATCCAAAACCCTCATCTCTGCACCATTGTCTCATCCACGCATTGAGACTCCAGAACTCTGCCTGCCTTTTGGGTCCTGCACGTGGAACGGAAAGCATTTTGGAGAACGCTACCCTGCAAGTTCTGGATTTCAACTTCCTACCTAAAAGCCTAAATTTAGCCTCCAGAACCTCCCTACCACATTTTCCTATGTCATTGGTACCAACATGTACCAAGACAGCAGACTCCTCCCCAGCACTATCTAAGACCTTATCTAGGTGGCACGTGAGGTCCGCTACCTTCGCACCAGGCAGGCATGTTACCAGGCGATCCTCACGTCCACCAGCCACCCAGCTATCTACATGCCTAATGATCGAATCACCACTATAACGTCTGTCCTAACCCTTCCCTCATGGGCACATGGCCCTGGAGAAACTTCCTCGGTGCGAGAGGGTTTTACATCACCTGGAGGACAGGTCCTAGTTACAGGATCACTTCCTGCCACACCAGGGTGATGCTCTCCTGTCACGTGACCTCTCTCCTCCATGGCAACAGGGATGCTGCCAGACTGGAGGTGGGACTTCAGGACTATATCCCTGTAGGTCTCGTCTATGTACCTCTCTGTCTGTCTTATGTTTTCCAAGTCTGCTACTCTAGCCTCTAGAGAACGGACTCGTTCCCTGAGAGCAAAGAGCTCCTTGCACCTAGTGCACACGTAAGACCTCTCACCAACTGGGAGAAAATCAAATCTGGGAGCTATGGAGTCCCATATGTGAAGACTACATTCCTGTTTCTTCCTGAAGATAGCACAATTACTCACCTGTAACAGGTGATGTCCGAGAACAGCAGGAATTTAGTCTTCACAACCCACCTTCCTCCCCTACTCTCTCTTTTCTCAGCTACAAACTCAACTGAAGAGAGAGAGTTGGGAAGGCGGGAAGGCAGTCGTGCAGGTGCAGTGGAGTGCTCCCAAAAGCTTTCCAATTGGACGCTGGGGAGGGTTCCCACATAGGTTCTGTCGGTACCAACGTCACCCATATGTGAAGACTAAATTTCTGCTGTTCTCGGAGATCACCTGTTACAGGTGAGTAACTATGTTTTCTGGGTGGTCTGTGGGCAGAGCTGGGGCAGTTTTGGTGCCTATCCGGTTGGCGGTATTATTCAGTTACTAACTGCATGGAGTTAGGACAAGTCAGTATTTGCTATCTGGTTAGTGGCTGAATTTCACCACTAACTGGACAGCAAAAATGTGTGCGGAAAAACTGGACATTCAGCATTGGAATATCCAATAGCAGTGGTCATGTGCTTTAAAAACACTGACTGCTGTCGCTGAATATTGACCCCAAAGGGTCTAAATGTAGGAGAAAAAGTTCCCAAATTAAGATAAATTTTTAGGTGAAAATATAGGCTGCTAAGATTGGCTGAAAATTGGGAACAAATGTAGGCACCTAACTTAGGGTCTTTTATTAAAGTCCGCTAACATTTTGCACCAATGCACATTAAGTGCAACGCCTCTGCGTTAGTTGTCAGGGGTGTAACCAGCAAGTTCCAGGCAACTAATGCATGACTGAGCACCATAACGAGTGGTGCAATTACTATGAGATTGCCGTTAGGTGCACCTGTGCTAATTACCATGAGATTGCCGTTAGGTGCACCTGTGCTAATTACCATGAGATTGCCGTTAGGTGCACCTGTGCTAATTACCATGAGATTGCTGTTAGGTGCACCTGTGCTAATTACCATGAGATTGCCGTTAGGTGCACCTGTGCTAATTACCATGAGATTGCCGTTAGGTGCACCTGTGCTAATTACCATGTTAACTGCACTCACGCACCATGTTCTCCATACCCACGCTCCACCTCTAACCCACCTACTCTCCATATTAGTGTTTGAGTGCCAGTTAATGTGTGCTTTAGTAGTTAGTAGCTGACATGCCTGCACATTAGAGTACACTGCTATAACGCATGTTAACTGGTTAGTGGCACTTAGTAAAAGGGCCCCATAGGTTCCTAAAATTTAGGTGCTCAGCTGTTTTGAATATCAGACCCTACATGCTTGGAGGAGATTTAAACAGATTTACAGGTTTGTACTAATCCATGTAGTTCATACCCTGGATTCAGATAGTAGAAATGTGAAAACTGGCTGGATTGGTGTGGGCTAAAAATTTGGCATACACAGTGCCGGTTAGGTTCCATATTGAACAGTTGCTCTTATTTGTAGGAGGTTCCATATTGAACAGCTGCTCTTATTTGTAGGAGGTTCCATATTGAACAGCTGCTCTTATTTGTAGGAGGTTCCATATTGAACAGTTGCTCTTATTTGTAGGAGGTTCCATATTGAACAGTTGCTCTTATTTGTAGGAGGTTCCATATTGAACAGTTGCTCTTATTTGTAGGAGCTCTTCACAAATCTATCAGGAAATAGGAAAGCGTCCCTTCCTTTCATCACCATCTTTTTATTTATTTTTTTAGCTGCTTTTTTATACTGTTTTATCTTAGAGCCAAAGCAGTTTGCAATTAGCAGATCAACAAACTGGTTCCTAAATATGGAGGAGAAACAGTCATTGAACTTTGATATACTTGTAATGAAGGATGGGGGAATGTGTACATTATGTGAATGAGGAAAGGGGGCAGGGGGGAGGGGGAAACTAGGGAGGCAGGGGGAGAAAAGGAAACTTCAGTATTGCTGTTGAAGTATTTTTTGAAGAGATGGATTTTAATGTCCTTGCTAAACTCCTCAAGGTTGCCTATTATACATATGTTGTCAGGTAGGCTGTTCCAGATGGTTGGTGCAAATAACAAGAAGGCCCGATTGGAGGACGACTGATTACTCCTTAGGACAAAATTGGGTACTGGGTTCAATAATATTAAGGTAATTTCATTTAGGTGGTCCCAGGACTTGATTATGGCTATGGAGCAATAACTTGAGCTCAACTAGAAGTGAAATTAAAGTCACCAACTGCCTAAGAGCATACAGTATTTCCAATAATGTATTTCTTCCATAGCTTCAGCATCTAGAGGGGACATATTAACATTTTTTTCTTCGTGCATAGAATCCAAGCCACCAGAGACTTATGTAACATAGTGACATAGTATATGATGGCCTATGGTCCATCTAGTCTGGCCAGTAAAGTGGCTAGACTGGTTGTAACTGCAGCTCCGTGCAGGTCACCCCCCTCTATTAAAAGATATTTAAGTTTGCTTCTTGCTATAAATGGATCCACTGTGTTTGTCCCATGCTATTTTGAATTCTGTCACTGTATTTGCCCCCACCACCTCAGTCGGGAGGGCATTCCAAGCATCCACCACCATTTCAGTACTTCAAGTTTACCGACTTGCCCTCTAATTTTACAGCTTCCCCTTCTTTCAAAAGGTCAACTTGTTCATTGATACCCTTTAATTATTTAAAAGTCTGTATCATATCTACCCTGTCCCTCCTCTCCTCTAAGGTATACATATTTAGGTCTTCAAGTCTTTTCTCATACGTCTTCTGGCACAGGCTCCAAATCATTTTGGTCACCTTCCTCTGAACCGTTTCAAGTCTTTTTATATCCTTTGTGAGATACGGTCTCCAAAACTGAACAGAATACTCCAAGTGCTCCATGGGGTGCGAATGTTAGCGTGATTATTTCTCGTTCTTTTTTTCAATTGTGGCACCTTAAAAAGCTTCGCTCGTATTTATTTTTGGGTGTTAGTACAGAATATGGTGTTGGTGTTTCTGGATTATAGTAATTTAGTGTTGTTGAATTGTTCACAGCAGCAGTTTCAAAGGTTACAAGTATGTCAGAATACGGCCGCTAGGATAGTTTTTGAGGTTCCCAGGTTTACATCTGTCTCCCCATTATTTAGGCAACTTCATTGGCTTTGAGTCTTAGAGAGAATATTGTTCCAGTTTGATGTGTTGTGTTATTGTTTAGATTTTTTAATGACAGTGTCCCTGTCCATTTTTCTGGTCTTTTTAAACCTCTGATAGGAGTTAGGTCCAAATGGCTTCTGGAGGCGCAAATGTTATTGTTTCCATCGTGTGTGTGTGTGTGTGGGGGGGGGGGGGGGGTTAGCAAGAAATGTTTTATGCGTACTTTACAGTATAAAGCTTTGGAGCTCTGGTCTAAATTGCCTGTGTCCTCAATGGTTTTATTTAGGAAATAACTGAAAGTTTCATTATTTGCTTCTTGAATGTTATTGTATTGTTCTTTTTTTTACTGCTTTTTTAATGTTTTTTATCATGTTGTAAACCGCACTGATACAACTTGTTGGGAGTGCTGTGGTACAGAAATTAGTTAAATAAATAAATAAGTGAGGCCTCACCAAAAACTTGTACAGTGGCCTTAGTACCTCCTCCTTTCAGCTGCTTATTCCTCTCTGTATGCAGTCCAGCATCCTTCTGGCTTTGGCTATCGCCTTGTTGCATTGATTCGCCACTTTGAGATCTTCACACACTTGCACTTCGAGGTCCCTCTCCTGGTCTGTGCATGCCAACCTCTCTCCCCCTATTGCATACATTCTTTGGATTTCTGCATCCCAAGTGTATGACTCTGCACTTCTTTGCATTAAACCTTAACTGCCAAGCATTAGACCCTTCTTCCAATGTTTTTAGATCTTTCCTCATGTTGTCCACTCCCTCAGAAGTGTCCATTCTACTGCAAATCTTTGTGTCATCTGCAAAAAGGCAGACTTTTCCATTCAGTCATTCCACAATATCACTCATAAATACATTAAACAGTGTCGGGCCCAGGACCGATCACTGAGGCACGCCACTATGCACTTTCCTTTCTTCTGTGTGAGTTCTGTTTACTTCTGTCGTCTGTCAGTAAACCAATTTCAGATCCAGTTCACCACCAGGTTGCTCAGTTTATTGATAAGCCTCCAAAGAGGGGAATAGTATTAAAGGCTTTGCTGAAATCCAGGTAGATCACATCCATCACATGCCCTTAATTTAATTCTCTGGTCATCCAGTCAGAGAACTCAATCAAATTTGTTTGGCATGATCTTCCTCTGATAAAACCATGTTGCCTTGGATCCTGAAATCCATTGGTTTCCAGAAAGTCCACTATTCTTTTAAGAGCGCCTCCATTACTTTTTCTACCACAGTGTAAGGCTTACCGGCCTATAGTTCGTCACCTCTTTACTGTTACCACTTTTGTGAAGAGGTGATACATTATAGTTTTGATGATACATTGTAGTTTTGATGATACATTACAGTTTTGATGATACATTGTAGTTTTTCATGCAGTTTAATATTTTTCTCTTTTCCTTTAATTAGTGAATCCTTTGGCAAATGATGCTTCAAGTCCATTTGTTACAAAATAAAAGAAGCCTGTGGGGCTTTGTGTTCATTACTTGTTCATTCTTACAATTCACCAATAGAGGTCACATTTGTTCCATAAAACGTATTTAACCTTTTTATCAGGAGAATAAATAGCTGTCTAAGAATAGGTCTCCCTGGAGGCACAAGGATTTTATGTACAGCAATCATTTGCTGGGCAACATAGACCATTCCACTGGCACAGACTTTTCCATTTTCCCAGCAGAGGAGTCTTATCTACTGTTCTCTCTTTCCCATTTCCAAGGACAAGTGCAATGTTATGCACCTAGCAGAGAACAACCCATACTACGGTTACATGATGCAGGGTACCACCTTAGAAACCACCATCCAGGAAAAAGATTTAGACATCAACCTGAATAATACGTTGCAACCCTCTGCCTAGTGTGCAGCAGTGGCCAAGAAAGCAAAAAGAATGCTAGGAATCATAAGGTAAGGAATGGAGAATAAAACAAAGGATATTGTAATGCCTCTGTATCATTCCATGGTGCGACCGCACAGTGAATATTGTGTGCAATTCTGGTCGCCATATCTTAAAAAGAATGTAGCAGAATTAGAAAAGGTACAGAGAAGAGCAACAAAAATGGTAAAGGGGATGGAAGGCTACCCCTATGAGGAGAGGCTTAAAAAGGTTAGGGCTCTTCAACTTGGAAAAGAGACGGCTGAGGGGAGATATGATAGAGGTCTAAAAATTAATGAATGGAGTGGGACAGGTAAATGTAGATCGATTGTTTACGTCATGAAAAGTAGAAAGAGTAGAGGACACACAGTGAAGCACAGTATAACCCATTTAAGACTAATAAGAGAAAAATATTTTTTTACTCAACGCATAATCAAACTCTGGAATTCGTTACCGGAAGATGTAGTGATTGATGGCTGTTAGTGTAGCTGGGTTTAAAAAAGGTTTGGACAAGTTCTTGGAGGAAAGATCCATAAACCATTATTAAAGGGGATCCAGAATATCCACTGCTTGCCCCCAATACAAGCATTGCGGAACCTGTGTCTTCTGGGGAAACTGCTAGGTACTTGTGACCTAGATTGGGCACTGTTGGAAACAGGATACTGAGCTTGATGGACTTTGGTCTGACCCAGTATGGCATATCTTATGTTCTTTTTATCCAGAAGTGGAGGAGTAGCTTGGTGGTTGGAGCTGCAGGGCTGGGAGCCAGGGAAGCTAGGGTTCAAATCCCACTGCAGGTGCCTGTGGTCTTGAGTAAGTCACTTAACCCTCCACTGAATGTAACTTGCCTTAAGCTACCACTGAAAAAGCATGAGATTAATAACATTTGCTGAGAGACCCATTCAAGCTTGTTGATTATACGAGATGCAGATTTTCAATGCCTTCTGCTGCTATTGCTAATGTAATTTTCCAGCCCTTGCCCACACTATATCATAGTTTGATCTCTTCTAGTACTGACTGGTTTGTTCTTCGGGCAGTCCATGATATACAATACACAGTATTCGTCGCCAGCACCATAATTCAAAAGCATCAAATTTCTTCCTGTCTGACGTTTTCACTGTCCAACTTTCACATCCACATGACGTTATTGAAAATACCATGGCTCATACAAGTCAAATCTTTGTATGGAGAGAGACATCTCTGCTCTTGAGAATCTTGTCTAGGTCCTTCACAGCCATCTGATTTCTTGACTGCTTGTTTCTTTATTGATAGTTGATCCAAGTAGGTTAAAGTTGTCCACTATTTTAATTTCTTCTCCATCATCGATGACCTTATTGATTTTGCCAGCTGTCAGGATCTTTGTTTTTTTTACATTAAGGTGTAGGTCCATTTTAAGACTCTCTGTTCCTTGATCTTGAGAAGCAAATGTTTCGGATTGTCTTCACTTTCAGCCAGTAATGTGGTATCATCAGCATAGCGAAGGTTCTTGATGAGTCTCTCACCAATGTTCACACCTCTGCTACCGGTATCTTCATACAGTCCTGTTTCTCTGATGATTTGTTCTGCATATAAATTAAACAGGTAGGGGGGAAGTATGCAGCCTTGTCACACACCTTTGCTGATTTTAAAGCATTCTGCTGCTCTTATGACTGCTCTTTCTATCATTTTGTTAAAGCTCTTCTTTCACATTGCAAGCATTCTCAGGCAGGGCTGCATCATCTGCCTGAGACGCGCAAGGGCTGCATCATCTGCCTGAGACGCGCAAGGGCTCAGTCCAGCCAGTGACAGGAGCTCTGCAGCTCTGCCTCAGTGCCACCAAAGGGGCCCATTCTGCAGCTGCGACTCAGGCAATGTTGCCTGTTTGTCCTCCTCTTCTCCCAAAACTAGCCCTACTTTCAGGCATTAACATACCCCCTTGCAGAAATAATCTGGAAACATGTTGCTTTCTCTGTATAGGGGTGTGATGAGGGAGTGCATTTGATGTCAGCTTATTTATTTATTTAGACAGTTTTAGAAACATAGAAACATGGAAATATGACGACAGAAAAAGACCACATGGCCTATCTAGTCTGTCCTTCCATAACAACTACAACAGTCCCCTTTTTACCTTTAGAGATCCTCTGTGTTTGTCCCATGCTTTTTTGAATTCAGTTACTGTCCTCATCTCTACCACCTCCACTGGGAGACTATTCCTCAAATCCACTACTCTTTCCGTAAAGAAATATTTCCGCATATCACTCCTGAATCTATCTCCCTTCACCCTCATCCCATGTCCCCTCGTAGCAGAACTTGCTTTCAATTGCTTTTGCTTTCAATTCAATTGCTTACCATAGCAATGTTTTATGTATTTGTTGTTTAATGTAAACCGCCACTGATCTTGGGAAGTGGCGGTATATAAGAGATTTGCAAATAAATAAATAAAATAAATAAAATTGAAAGAGGCTCTGTCCCTGAACATTTATGCCACGGAGGTATTTAAACATCTCAATCATATCACCTCTATCCCGCCTTTCCTCTAAGGTGTACATATTAAGATCCTTAACTCTGTCCTCATATGCTTTATAATGAAGATCACTAATCATTTTAGTAGCCACCCTCTGCACCGACTCCATCCTGTTCACATCCTTGTGAAGGTGCGGTCTCCAGAATTGCACACTATACTCCAAATGAGGTCGCACCAAAGACTTATGCAGAGGCATTATCACCTCCTTTTTTCTGCTAGCCATTCCTCTCCGTATGCACCCAAGCATCCTTCTAGCTTTTGCCGTCGCCTTTTCTACCTGTTTAGCTACTTTAAGATCATCAGACACAACCACGCCTAGGTCCCGCTCTTCTTTAGTGGACAAAAGTACTTCACCCCCTATACTGTATTGCTTCCTTGGACTGCTGCAGCCCAAATGCATGACCTTACATTTTCTAACATTAAATCCCAGCTGCCAAATTCTAGACCATTCTTCAAGCTTAGCTAGATCCCTCCTCATGTTATCTACCCCTTCCTGGGTGTCTACTCTATTGCAGATTTTGGTATCATCCGCAAAGAGGCAAACCTTACCTGAAAGCCCTTCCGCTATATCACTAACAAAGATGTTAAAAAGAATCGGACCAAGGACAGATCCCTGGGGCACACCACTGGTAACATCCTTCTCCTCAGAGTGAGCTCCATTTACTTGTACTCTTTGTCGCCTCCCACCCAACCAATTTCTAGCCCAAGCAGTAACTTTAGGGTCCATCCCTAGGGTGCTCAGTTTGTTTATAAGTCGCCTGTGAGGAACAGTGTCAAAGGCTTTACTGAAATCTAAATACACCACATCTAGGGCTCTCCCTCGGTCCAACTCCCTGGTCACCCAGTCAAAGAAATCAATCAGATTTGTCTGACAAGACCTGCCTCTGGTGAATCCATGCTGCCTCGGATCCTGTAATCCGCTGGACTCCTGTAATCCACTGGTGGTTTTGTATACCACCTTATCCTTCAATCAAAGTGGTCAACAAGACATTGGGAGGCATGCATTCAACAGGAGGAGATAAGATTCACATACGTAAAAAGCTATCTACTTATAGGTCAAAATGGGGATGGGTGGTTGTGGCTAAGTGGTGAGGGTAGCTAGTGGGCCACTTGGGTGGTATCTAGTGCTTGGCAACTTAAGGTGGATGCTCATAGGCCTCAGTGAAGAGATGGGCCTTGAGAGCTTTGCAGAAGTCCTTGGTATCATATAGGGTCCTTAAGTCCATGGGGAGGGAGTTCCATAATGCAGGCACCAGTAGCGAGGGAGCTCTCTTAGATGTTACTAGCTTAGTCTTGTGATAACCTGTGGGTAAGGTGATCCTGTTGTCATTGTTGGTTCTTCTAGGCCTGTACTGACATCCCTGGTTATTATATCCTGGAGCGCATCTGCAGAGCGGTGGTGGAAGATTTTGAAAATGTTCAGGATTTATTTGAATTTTGCCCTTGCAATTATTGGGAGCCAGTGCAGCTGTCTCAGGACGGGGGTGATGTGTTCAGATTTTGCAGTGCCCATGATGATGCATGCTGCAGTATTCTGCACCATTGGAGTGGGTGAATAGACTGCTGGGGGAGGCCTTGGTATAGTGAGTTTCCATAGTCTACCAGTGGGGTGATGACTGCTTGGCAAACTGTGCGGAAATGGTCTTAGTCAAGGATTGGTTTGAGTTTTCTGATGATCCTTAATTGGTGGTAGGCTTTTGCTGCAGTTTTAGTAATGTGAGATTGTAAGTTCAGAGATCTCTCCAGAGTGATGCCCAGGTACCTCACTTCATCCTTGATTGCTATAGTTTTGTTTAGAATGCTGATTGTTTGGGGCGGCTTGAATGTGGAGTCTCTGGTAATGAACATAGCCTCTGTTTTATCAAAGTTGACCATCAGATTGTTAGCGGTGAGCCAGGTGTCCATGTCCTCAAGGCAGCTTGTCATCAATGTCATGTCAGGTGATTGCAGGTTGATTGGGGCATATACCATGATATCATCAGCATACAGGTGGTAATGTAGTTTGTGGCGTTTGATGATGTTGCATATGGGTTGGATGTATATATTAAAGAGTATAGATGAAAGAGGGTTGGATGTATATATTAAAGAGTATAGATGAAAGAGCTGAACCTTGTGGTATTCCTTGTGTAATGGGGAACTGAAGTGATTTCTTTTGAGCACATTTGACTTGCTGCGTCCAATCCTTCATGTAGGAAGTAAACCATTTTAGGGTGTTCTCACTTATTCCAATCTGCTGCAGACGCTGTAGCAATATGGTGTGGGACACAGTGTCAAAAGCCACTGAGATGTCCATGAACACTACCAGGAATCCGTTCTTTATGTTGTCCATGTCTTTTAGGAGATCGTCGAAGAGAGAGGTAAGCAGAGTTTCCACATTGTGCTGTGGTTTAAAGCCATGCTGGTGGACGTCAAGTGGAGCATTCATATCTATGTGATCCTGTAATTGTCTCTGCACGGTCTTTTTGATGATTTTTGTGAGGAATGGAAGGCTAGAGAGGGGGCGGTAGGATTTTGGATCAGAGGGGCTTAACGTGGTGCTCTTGAGCATTGGGCGCATCGTGGTTTTCTTGAGGGATTGCGGCATATGTCCTTGCTGGAGGGATTCCTTAACGATTTTGTGGAGGTAATGGGCTAGTTGGCTTCTAGTAGCTTTGATCCACACCGCTGGGCCTGGGTCAGATGGTGAGGTCGTTGTGTTAAGAGCCTTCACTATGTCCTCTATTTGCTGTGTTGAGGGTATGCTAAAGTTCTCCCAAGTTTGCTGAGGCTCCGTCACTTTCAGGTTGCATGCCTGGGGGAGAGGGGTGCTCGTTTGGTTGGAGTTCTTTGTTTTTAAGTAGTTTGCAAATTTTTTGTGGGTCCAGGTGATGGGTGCAGTGCTGAGTGGCGTCTTTGGTGAGCTTCTGCACAATGTTAAATAGCTCCCTTGGTTTTTTGGCTGATCTCATGATTAGGTTGATATGGTGTTGTTGCTTGCGCTCATTGATCAGGTTGTTGTATTCCAATTGCTTGGATCTGTATTGGGCCATAGAGTCTTGTGACTTGTCATGCCTCCATTTCCTCTCCAGCTTTCTGAGTACACGTTTTGCATCCCTGATACCATTTGAATACCAGGGAGCACTGGGTCTCCTGTGTGCATGTGGTCCTTCTCTGCTTGGAGCTGATGAGGCCTCAGCTATTATGCGGTTCCATTCCTCTATGGTTTTGTCGAGGGTGTCGCACTCCTGTTGGAGCTGAGGAATTCTTTTAGAAAAGCATCTTTGTTGTATGCTCTGAATCGTCTGGTGCTGCTCTCTTCCTCCATGTGGCGAATGGGGTTATCCAAGATCAAGGAGAAGGCAATTACATGATGGTCGGACCATGGGACTGGGGTGATTGTTGGGATTGTGACTTTGCCCTGTTCTGCCAGTTGTATTGGAACAAAGACAAGGTCTGGAGTGGTACCATGTTGGTGTGTTGGTGCGTCAATTGTCTGGTGGTAATGTAGTGATTCCATGGCCTTAAGGAACGCTGTAGCTTCTTTGGTAGGCACAGAGGTTAAGTTGTAGTCCCCCAGCGCTATGAGAGGTTTGTGTTGCCTGCTATGTGCGCATATTGATTCGAGTACCGTGGAAAGATGATCTGTCGTGGCACTAGGGGGCCTGTAGGTAAGGCATATACTGAAGTACTTATTGGATACATTGATTGTGCTGGATTCGGTCGAGTTACTGGTAGAGATCAGTTTGAATCTGTAGTCTTTTCTGGCCAATATCAGGGTTCCTCCTCCTCTCTTAGGTTGCTGAACTCTAGTAACCTCCTCAGGTTTGGAAACTGCTAACGCCTAATCAGGAGTTAGTGGGCCTGATTTCCTGAGTGCAGCTGAGGCCTGCATAAAAGGCTCCAGTGCCCTGCCCTGTTGAGGCTTTCCTAACCAGGGCTCTACAGATCAACAAACAGTAAGGATTTGAGGGTTTGTTTGTTTGCTTTTATTATATTACATTGCTAGCTCTCTGACTGGGAGCTCTTAAAAGGGTTTTTTGTATATTTTTTAAAGCAAGGTTACTTTCTTTTTGGTGCTTTAGGGGAACCTTCCTTGAGCACAGTAGGTTGCTGAACTCTAGTAACCTCCTCAGGTTTGGAAACTGCTAACACCTAATCAGGAGTTAGTTCCCTCCCTACCCACCCCGACTCCCACCCACTCCTAGTGAGCAGTCTTGCTTTATAGGGCACCTCCCCCTTTAACAAATCACAGAGAATTGGACCAGCACATTTTTAATATAATTAAAGATATTTAACTGCTTTTTCTCTGAAAGGACAGCTGGGAAACCGGCTGGTACTTGGTAGATCTCTTTTGCTTTAACAGATACCTAAGCTCCACGAACCAAACAATGGCTGGGAAAAATCATATTGCTAAAGCTGTTGCCCCCGTTACAGCTTCTGCCTCGGTCCAGACAGAGGTCCTAATGCCAGTTAAAGGACTGGTTCCATGTGCAGGGTGCCTGCATGCTGAAGCTCTAAGGAAACAAGTGGAGGAACTCAGAGAGGAGGTGGCGAGGCTGAGGAGCATTCAAGACTGTGAGAAGTACATTGATGAGATGCTCCTTGCAGCAACCAAGCTCTCCAGCACAGGAGAAGATGGGTGCCAACAGAATGTCGATGGTTGGACACAAGTCACCAGGGCCTGCAAAATCACCAATTCAACTTCTCCAGCCCTTGAATTGAAGATCAATTATGCAGCCCTGGAAGTGGAGGAGGTCAAAGCATCGCTGGAAAGGGAAGAACCAGAGTTCAAGTACCCCAAAGTTGCAGAATCAGTGACCAGAAGGAAATGAAGGGTAGTGGTGGTTGGAGACTCTCTTCTGAGGGGTACCGAGGCGTCCATCTGCCGACCAGACTTGATGTCCAGAGAGGTATGCTGTCTGCCTGGTGCCAAAATCCAAGATGTTACGGAGAGTTTGCCGAGACTCATCAAGCCCACTGACTATTACCCAATGTTGCTAATCCATGTTGGAACAAATGATACTGCCAGGTATACCTCGGAATGTATCAAAAGTGACTTCATGGCTCTGGGACAGAGGGTGAAGCAGTTAGGTGCACAGGTGGTGTTCTCTTCAATCCTCCCTGTTGAGGGTAAAGGCCAAGGCAGAGAGGCTTGCATCCTGGAGATGCATGCATGGCTGCGTGGATGGTGTCATCGAGAGCGTTTTGGTTTCCTAGACCATGGGATGATGTTCCAAGGGTTGCAGAGCAGAGATGGCATCCATCTGTCCAAGAAAGGTCAACACATCTTCGGTAGTAGACTGGCTAATCTACTGAAGAGGGCTTTAAACTAGATTCGTTAGGGATGGGTGAAGAAAGCCCCCAGGTAAGTGAAAGCCCCCAGGTATGTGATACATTAAATACCTTTATGGAAATGAGTAACAGGTGTAACATATGGAAAGCAGTGTGTATAAATGCCCATAGCATGGGAAATAAGATCCCTGATGTTGAAGCTTTGGTGGGAGTGGCTGACTTGGATTTAGTGGCAGTTACAGAAACATGGTTCACAGAAAACCATGATTGGGATGTAACTATACCTGGCTATACTTTATTCAGAAAGGACAGGGTAGGAAGAAGGGGAGGAGGAGTGGCACTAAATGTACAAACTACTATTAAAGCTTTGGAATTACAGAGCTTAAAAGGGAGAGAGGAGGCATTGTGGGTTAAACTAGAAAGAGGGAAAGAGAAATCTATTTGCATTGGTGTGATATACAGACCTCCCTCACAAGAGGAAGAGGTGGACAGAGAGTTAATTGAAGACATACGCAGCATTGCTAGGAAAGGGGAAGTGCTACTGCTAGGAGATTTCAATATGCCAGATGTTGATTGGCACATTCCTGCTGCAGTATCATCTAGAAGTAAGGAGATCCTGGATTCTCTACAGGGAGAACTATTCAGGCAATTGGTAACAGACCCCACACGTGAAGGGGCCATACTGGACTTGGTGTTTACCAATGTTGAAAGTGTTTCTGATGTTGTAGTGGGAGATCATTTTGCATCCAGTGATCACCAGATGGTGTGGTTCAGTATTAGGACTAGGGCTGTTAGAATCCATTCCAGGGTGAGGATTTTAGACTTTAGGAAGACTAACTTTGCGAAGATGGGCCAATACCTCAGGGAGTCGTTAGTGGGATGGGAAGAGCTGGGGGATGTAGAAAAACAGTGGGCAAAACTGAAAAGGGGTATTTTAAGGGCAACCAACCTTTTTGTTAAAATGGTAAAGGCAAAAGGAAAAAGGAGACTGCTATGGTTTTCGAAGGAAGTAGCTGAAAAAGTGAAGAAAAAGAGGGAGGCCTTCATGAAATACAAGAGATCACAGAGAGAGGAAGACAGGCATCTGTATTTGGAAAAACTTAGAGAAGCTAGCAAAGTAGTCAAAAAGGCAAAGATTCAAAAGGAGGAGGAGGAAACAGCCAATGCAATAAAATGGGGGGATAAGACATTTTTCAGATATATTAGTGAGAAGAGGAAGGGCAAAAGTGGTATTGTCAGACTCAAGGGTGCAGGGGGGAATATGTAGAAGCTGATAAGGATAAAGCGGAATTGCTTAACAAATATTTTTGTTCTGTGTTCACAGATGAAGAACCAGGAGCAGGACCTCAGAAAACACCCACAAATAGGAACAGAAGCGAGGGACATCTTGAACAATTTTCAGAAGACTGTGTTCGTGAGAAACTAGGTCAAATTAAAGTAGACAAAGCGATGGGACCGGATGGGATACACCCTAGAATACTGAGGGAACTTGGGGACGTTCTAGCAACTCCACTGACTGACCTTTTCAATGCCTCGTTGGAGTCGGGAGTGGTGCCAAAGGACTGGAGAGAGGCTCATGTGGTGCCTTTACACAAAAGCGGAAGTAAGGATGTGGTTGAAAACTACAGGCCGGTTAGTTTAACTTCAGTGGTGAGTAAATTATTGGAAACACTGCTGAAAGAGAAAATAGTGAGGTTTCTGGAGTCCAGCGGATTACAGGATCCGAGGCAGCATGGATTCACCAGAGGCAGGTCTTGTCAGACAAATCTGATTGATTTCTTTGACTGGGTGACCAGGGAGTTGGACCGAGGGAGAGCTCTAGATGTGGTGTATTTAGATTTCAGTAAAGCCTTTGACACTGTTCCTCACAGGTGACTTATAAACAAACTGAGCACCCTAGGGATGGACCCTAAAGTTACTGCTTGGGTTAGAAATTGGTTGGGTGGGAGGCGACAAAGAGTACAAGTAAATGGAGCTCACTCTGAGGAGAAGGATGTTACCAGTGGTGTACCCCAGGGATCTGTCCTTGGTCCGATTCTTTTTAACATCTTTGTTAGTGATATAGCAGAAGGGCTGTCGGGTAAGGTTTGCCTCTTTGCGGATGATACCAAAATCTGCAATACAGTAGACACCCAGGAAGGGGTAGATAACATGAGGAGGGATCTAGCTAAGCTTGAAGAATGGTCTAGAATTTGGGCAGCTGGGATTTAATGTTAAAAAATGTAAGGTCATGCGTTTGGGCTGCAGCAATCCGAGGGAGCAATACAGTATAGGAGGTGAAGTACTTTTTTCCACTAAAGAAGAGCGGGACCTAGGCGTGGTTGTGTCTGATGATCTTAAAGTAGCTAAACAGGTAGAAAAGGCAACGGCAAAAGCTAGAAGGATGCTTGGGTGCATACGGAGAGGAATGGCTAGCAGAAAAAAGGAGGTGATAATGCCTCTGTATAAGTCTTTAGTGCGACCTCATTTGGAGTATAGTGTGCAATTCTGGAGACCGCACCTTCAAAAGGATGTGAACAGGATGGAGTCGGTGCAGAGGGTGGCTACTAAAATGATTAGTGGGCTTCATTATAAAGCATATGAGGACAGACTGAAGGATCTTAATATGTACACCTTAGAGGAAAGGCGGGATAGAGGTGATATGATTGAGATGTTTAAATACCTCCGTGGCATAAATGTTCAGGGAGAGAGCCTCTTTCAATTGAAAGCAAGTTCTGCTATGAGGGGACATGGGATGAGGATGAAGGGTGTCACAACGCCGCCCTGGTGGTTAAAGGTGGCCAAGGCAGGTCAAACATAAATAAAAGTAAAGTTGGGTTTGGTATGTGTTTCTTTCTAGGGCCCAGGGTTGTATAGCCCTGGTAGTGTACTGAATACCAAAAATACCCAAAGAACAAAAGGTCATCGAGTGTAGGGAAAAATAAGGCTTTATTTCCCTTGTTTGCACAAAGGTTCAAAGGATCGGCTTCAAACACCAACAGAAATATCCTTACATCAGGGTAGAAAAATAACAACTCATGTTCAAAAGAAAAACTGTTCTCTTCACAGAAAAAGGTTACAAAACAAGCATTCCTATTTACACTGGTTTTAATGCTCACTAGTTGTACAAGCATTCCACACTGCCCGTAGTACAATAGCTGCAATCCATTTCTTCTTCTGACAAGGACTCTACCTCTTCCACTTGCATCGGCTCCTCCTGCAATGTATCTGAGCTAGAGTCAACAGTTCCCGGCAAGCTATAGTCAGGTTTCTCCCTCAAATGCTGAATGACCTCCCAGTGTCTAGAGTTTAGCGTGGGGCGTCGGCCATGAGTATTTTTACAAAGTGAACATCTTTCTTTCTTCCAAGGACTTCCATGCACTTCATGCAAAGCAGGTTTACTTAAAAGTTTCTTATTCAATAAAAACTTTTCATACCTTTTCTCTTGCGAAGTGGGACATGTACAGGGAGCTTCTGTTTCTTGTCCTTTCCATGCGCTAACCCTCTGTGGGCTATCTTCAATACAGTATGGGTTACCTTGTAACTCCTGCTTCTTCCTCTGGGACGAGGCTTGTGGCCTACTCCTGGTAATATTCTGCCTTGATTCAGGAATATGGCTTGGGTTCTGCCTACAGCATTCACAATGCAGCTTTCGTGTACCTGAATCTCCTGGACCCTTCTGGATTCTTTGGCCTTTCAGGTTCCTTTGGCCTGTACCTCTTTCCTGCACTCCAGCAGTGTCTGTAGCTTCTGCAGTTTCTCCAGCTCCTGCAGTTTCTGCCACTCCTGCAGCTCCTGCCGCTCCTCCAGCTTCTGAAGGCTCCGCAACCTTTCTGCTGCCTTCCTTGCTGCTCCTGGCTTTACCGCTACTTCTGCCTTTCCAGTCCTGCTGTGACTGTGCTCGTGCTTGTGCTTTCCAGTCCTGAAGTGTCTGTGCCTCTTGCGGTACCTCTGCCCCTCTCCAGTCTTCCTGACTTCCTTTAAAAGGAGTTCCTCTCTTCCTGGATTGGAGGCTGGCTGGCTTTCGGTTACACCCTGTAGGGCGTGGATCCTCAGTCTTCCAGAGGTCCCTCTTGCTCCCCCTATCAGGCTCCTGCGAATAATGCAGCTTGTGCATGTCTTTTTTCAGGTTTAAAACATTTTTTCCTAAGCCCTGCTGGTCTGCTGCATCACAAGGGAGATAGATTCAGGAGTGATATGCGGAAATATTTCTTTACGGAAAGAGTATTGGATCCATGGAATAGTCTCCCAGTTTTAGGCACACGTGATCCGTGGAATAATAAAGGCATTATTGGAACTCCCTGTCACGTTTCCTGACTGGTTTGTGGTAGAGATGAGGACAGTAACTGAATTCAAAAAAGCATGGGACCAACACAGAGGATCTCTAAAGGTAAAAAGTGGACTGTTGTAGTTGTTGATATGGAAGGACAGACTAGATAGGCCATGTGGTCTTTTTCTGTCATCATGTTTCTATGTTTCTATGTTTCTCTTGTGCGCTCTGATGCAGTTGAATGCTGAGAAGTCCGATGGGGTGACTTGGTTCAGGATAACCTGGTCTGAGTCATCGAGCCAGGTTTTGGTGATGCAGACTATGTCCAGTTTTTGGTCCAGAATAAGGTCGTGGATAGTAATGTGCTTGTTTTTGATTGATCTACCATTCAGTAATGCGCATCTGATTGCGGACGTTATGATTGGGTTGGTGTGTGCGCTGTGTGTGGAATGCATGGGTGGTGTATGTGCAGTATTATGCATCTTGCGTGCTGTTAGCTTGGTACGCTGGTTCCCCTGTGGGAGGGATGTCCAGGGCATTTGTGTGGGTTGGATAGGCAGGAGGTGGAACAGTGGTGCCTGCGTGTTGGGTCTGGTTGCATGTGTGTAGGGTGTTATAGTGTGCAGGAGTGTGAGGTAGACCATGAGGTACTGGTAGTTAGGATGCATGCTTGTGGTTTAACTGACCCGAGTTCAGCTTGTGCTCTGTACCAGACGTGGAGAGTTGTTGGTTGCTTGCTTCCTTCCCTGTTTCCTCTTTCTTCTTCCTTGCTTTCTTGTATTTGGTCCCCTCCTAAGGGCCATGCCAGAGGGCCCTTTGGCTTGGCCCTTAGGCGCGGGCGCCTAGTGCTGCTTGCTTAAATGCCTCTGCTGGTCGCCGAGTGATGATGCCTGTAGGGCGGAGCTTCGATGATGGGGAAACTCCCCCAATGATGGTGGATGCTGGATTGCTTTCAGGTGGTTCAGGAGCAGACTGCAGGAGGGAGAGGGAGTGCTCTACTTGTTCCCCTTTTCAGGTGTGCTTGCAGCCCCAGGATGGTGAAGCAGGAACAGGAAGACACAGTTTCAAGCACACAGTCTTGCCTCCCCCGATGATGGTGGATGCTGAATTGCTTGTGTGCCAGCTTAGTGCCAGTCTACTGCCTTCTCTCTACTCTCTCCATATCTGAAGTTTCTGATCTCTGTTTATTTTTGTTTCTATCTAGTTCACATCATTTCACAAGCAATTCAAGTTCCGTAGGCATTTCTCTGTCTCTGGAGGGCTTACTATCTCAGGCAATGAGGCAATGGGATGTTAAGTGACTTGCCCAAAGTCACAACATAAGAACATAAGAAATACCATACTGGGTTAGACCAAAGTCCATCAAGCCCAGTATCCTGTTTACTGCTAGGTCATACGTACCTAGCAGTTTCCCCAGAAGACACAGGTTCCACAATGCTTGTACTGGGTCAAGCAGTGATATCCTGGGTCCCTTTTAATAATGGTTTATGGACCTTTCCTCCAGGAACTTATCCAAAACTTTTTTAAACCCAGCTACACTAACAGCCTTTACTACATCCTCCGGTAACAAATTCCAGAGTTTGATTACACGTTGAGTACAATTTTTTTTCTCTTATTAGTCTTAAATAGTTTATCCTGTAGCTTCATTGCATGTCCCCTAGTCTTTCTATATTCTGATGATGTAAACAATCGATCTATGTTTACCCGTTCCACTCCATTCATTAATTTATAGACCTCTATCATATCTCCCCTCAGCTGTCTCTTTTCCTGGTTGAAGAGCCCCAACCTTTTTAACCTTTCTTCATAGGAGTATCCTTCCATCCCCTTTACCATTTTGGTGGCTCTCCTCTGAACCTTTTCTAATGACGCTTATCCTTTTTAAGATACGGCAACCAGAATTGCACACAATATTCAAGGTGCAGTTGTACCATGCAACGATATAGAGGCATTATAATATCCTTTGTTTTTTTTTCCATTCCTTTCCTTATGATACCTAGCATTTTGTTTGCTCTCTTGGCTGCCGCTGCACACTGGGTGGAGAGTTTTAACACGTTATCCACGATGACGCTGTCAGATGGGTGCCTGGGTGAGAATGTTCACAGTCTTGGCAAAGGCATATATTAATATGATTTGCAAGGGATTGTGGGAAATGTAGTCCATTCACCCCAGACACAGCCGTTCACAATAATTAGTTGTGCTTGAGTGTAAAGCCAATAAGATATTTATTTATGGGGTTATTTCTCCCAACACAGATATGCTTGGTAGCACATAAAACAGGATACTTGCTCTCAGTGTTAAACTTAGAAAAACAAAATCAGGAAAACAGCTGAACTTGTCAGGCAATCAAATCAAAAGAATAAAGACCTGGTTGGTAACAAACTGGTCTTTTCTGTAGGCTCTAGCTAATATTTTCTTAGCAGTGCATCAAACAACAAACAAAACCCACAAAGTAGGGAAAAATTGTTCTTTTCAGGTTAACTTCTTATATCTTCACACATAGACTCAGAAGTGATTCCCTTAGAGCTCACAAGCAATTAGGTAAGGCTCAATTGCTAGCAGTTACCCAGCTGAAACCCCTTAGCTGGCTTATTTTCTACTGCGTGGCTCAAATCCTACTCAGGAGCTTTTCTGAGTAGATTAAAGAACAAGTTTGTATTTCTTTGTGATGGTTGTTGTACTTTTTAACAGCAAATTACCAAAGGAGTTTAGACAAAGAGCAATCCATGTTTTCACAGCCTGCATCTGCAACCCCTCCCCCTTCTTCAACAATCATGGGTTCAATATCATGGATTGGTACAGAGGAATTTCTCAATGGAGCACTCTCAGGAGAATACTTGTTTCCCTGCTGTCTTTCAAGGGTATAGCTAGGGCATAGATCAGTGTTCATACCTGAGCTTCCATTGCTGTTAGAGTTCCTCTCTAAATAGCCTGGCCAGTATGTAGTCCAGTTCTTATGTCCAGCCTTCCAATCCAGATCCCTGGACACTGGGTCTCACTTCACATACCTTCTAGCACGGGTCTTAGGGTCCCTTCCAAGTGCAGCCGTCTCCCTCACAGGTACCGTCTGGAGATTCCTAGCTCTGCAGCACCACTCCTCTGGTTTTCCCCAGTCCAATGGTGTATGCTGGCCTTTTGAATGTCTCCCACTATACGTACTGCTCTGGACTCCTTTAGACCTCCCAAATGCTTTTCTCTTCTTTCTTCCAAAGGGTTTCTTGCCCTCTCTGTCCGTCCGCTCTGGCTTCTGCTTCTGATGATCCTCCAGATGATGAAGCTGTCCAAGATCATGAAGATATCCAAGCTGATTCTGAGGATTTCCAAGATGAAACTGAGGATCTCCAAGAATCTGAGGATCTCCAAACTGATGATGATTCTCTGTAGAATAAACTCTACCTTTATTCTGCTTAGATGAGTGCTCCACCCTAGCACAGCGCAGCTGTGCTGAATCAGGCCCTGCCCTTTGAGATGAGTGCTTGGGGATTACCTCATAGCCCTTCTGATTGAACACACGTTTTCCCACTTCAGCTCCTCTAATGGCTGTTGGAAACCTGGTGCATTCTGGGACTGGTAGTCTTTTATGGAAAAATTCTGTTTTCTTATTTCTACCAGGACTGACAGGTTGCTTGTTCAGAGTCACTTCACCTTTTCTATAGCTCCTTCCTGAGCTATGATAAGCTTCCTTATCACAACGCTTAAATCTTTTTCCTGGGTGGTGTTTCCCAATGTGGAACCTTGCATCGTGTAACCATAGTTTGGGTTGTTCTTTCCTAGATGCATAACTTTGCACTTGTCCACATTAAATTTCATCTGCCATTTGGATGCCCAGTCTTCCAATTTATCAAGATCCTCTTGCAATTTTCCGCAATCCTCTTGGGTTTTAACAACTTTAAATAGTTTTGTGTCATCTGCAAATATGATAGCCTCACTCGTTATTCCCTTTTCCAGGTAATTTATGAATATGTCAAAAAGCAGTAGGCCCAGCACAAATCAAGAGTTGTGAGTTGTTCCTGTGCATGGGGGGTATTGTTAGCACTCCTTGTGGCCTTGGGTAAGTCACTTAACCCTCCATTGCCTCAGAAGAATCCAAGTCATAAATGTCCCTGTTTAATGTACATATTTAAGTTACAATGTAAACCGCTTTGACTAAAAATGATAAAGCAGTATAAAAACCCTGTTAAATAAATAAAAACTTAATTATAAAATTGTTTTGCTAATATCACTGAGTTAATGCTTAATAGGAAAATGAGTCTGCATGTTGAGGTATAATTTGCCAAGAGTAGACTGTTTAGTTATTTAATCATCAAAGGATGAATTCCTTGCATAAGAACCTGTGGACAGCATGACTGAGGAAGAAGAAAGTGGAAGGGAATTATTATCATCCTGGTGCATAGAGGTTCCCTGAAAACATGTATGTGCACATATGTGGAAGTACAAACAGAATACAGGGGCCTGTTTCCTAAGAGTTAATGTGCATTAAGTGTCGGAAGTACCTGAAGTGCATTAAAACCTTTAGCAAACTTGCCCCATAAAGCCCAGCTCCTATTGATGGGCTGCAGCAGTATCTATTCTTGGGACTTGGTCTGAGCTGCCTTTGCACTATCTGGATGCTGCATCGATTGCACGAGGACATGCAGTAACTGTAGCTGAAGTGAGATTGCTTGGAGACAGGGCTGGCCCACCATTAAGCAAGACCAGGCAGTTACCTAGGACGGCAGCTTCTGAGGGGCAGCAAAAAGCAGCAGCAGCAGTCAGAGCACAACAGTAAATCCTGACAGTCCCACAAATTCAAAGAGCCCTCAGCAGAAGATTTCACTTGCAGCAAGAGAGGGCGCACACAGACATACGGTTCAAAGCAGAGTTTAATATTTAAAGTCTGATGTCCAGTTTTGCATTTTTACAGGAGTGGTGGTGGGATGATGATGTTTGTTGAGTTTATATTATCAAAATCTAGGTTCGCATAGGGCACCTAATACCCTTGGCACCAGCCCTGCTTGGAGGCTTCTGAGTGATGAAAACCATTTCTGTGGATGCAGACATGCTTTTAGAGCCAGATTTAAATTTTGGGACAAAGTAAGGGCAAAATAGGGAACAAGTTATTTATGTGCTGTTCTACCTGCCACAATTTACTGCGTTACTATGCTACTTGCTCAGTTTCAAAATGCACATCTTTTGTCCAAAGAATTAATTTCCTGAAACGTTTAGAAGAGAAAAAAGTGCACAGAAAAACTATATGGAGCAAAATACTTCGGCAGAAAGCATCATGAAACTTATCCCAATTTCTTAAATTTAGCAGGAAGGCCCCTTTGCCCTTAATGGCACAATGGAAAAGCAGAGCACACCTCTGGTCTCAGCACATGCTTTCCTCCAGCAGGGGGCGGCATTGGCTTGTCTGAGTCTTTCCAGAGAGCTTAGAGGAAGCAGAGTGGGAGAGTTGGAGAAGCAGAAGCAGCTGCGCAGGGATTTCCCTGGCCATGCCACAGACATCTGGAGTTAGGCTTACTTTTCATCACAAACATTTGCATCTGCTTTCTGAGTTCAACCCTCCTGTTTGGCGTGATCCCTCTCTTGGACCCATGACCTGAAACCTAACTCCCTGGAATGCACATCCCAGGAATATGTCATGTGAGGACAGGTTAGTTGTGCTCTGACCTGATGGAATACCAGCAACCCGAAAGAAATGGAGGGAGAGAGGAAAGGAGACTATATGGTGGGATAGAATATTTTATCACAGTTTTGGGGCTGCTGGCAGGGAAAGAGGGAGGCCACCGGTTGGGAGAGGATGATATGAACCACTTCTGGGGTGCCAGGAGGTATAGTGATGTGCTAATCTGATCAGTTCTGATCGTCTGCCATCAGTGTCTTCCTCCTCAGCCTGATTGCACCTTTCTTGGTACCTTTAGTGTACTGGTGCTGTTTCACCTTCTCTGTGGTGCATAGGAGCCTTTTCCTCTGATTGCTGTACCTCCTAGCCCCTAATTACCAAGCTAACAAATTTTGTACACTCAGTTACCTCAGATTTATTTATTTATTTAACACTCATTTATATACCGCATCTTCCAGAGCTCAGTTGCGGTGTACAATTAACAACAATTAACAAAGCGCAGTTTGTTTTACATAGAACATCTTAAATTTTACATAGAACATCTTAAGTTAAACAAAGCAAAGTGTAATAAACTAAACAGTATATTTAAGCTAGAGCAGTGTGAGTAACAATTAACTAACAAAATGTGATGTCTAAAACAGCATAAGACAGTACATAACATATACAACTATGTACATGTGGATGTATTTGGGTATAAGAGCTTGGGTCATCGTTTCGTTTAAGCTATATGTGTTGTCCATTTAAGTAGTAGGATTGTACTTGATGTGGTCGGGTACCTGTTTAGCCTTTATCTAAGTTGAGTGCTAGGTTTTCCATAGTATTATAGTGTTTAGTGAATAGATACGTTTTCAATTTTTTACGGAATTCCATGATCTCTGTTAGTGATCGTAGATCCTCTGGTAGAGAATTCCAAATGGTTGGAGCTATGTGTGAAAAGGCTCTATTTGTTAATTTATGTGCTTTTAAGAAGTCTTTCGGAGTCTTTAGTTTATTTAATTGTCCTTTTCTGTGAGTAGGCTTAGATGGTTCTTTGCATATTAGATTACATAGTGTAGTCGGAGCCATGTCATTTAAGGCTTTGAATGATGTTATTATTGTTTTGTATATTATCCTGCTTTGTATTGGTAACCAGTGAAGGGATGCTAGTATTGGTGTTATGTGTTGGAGTGAGTTTATTTTTAATATAATTCTAGCTGTTGCATTTTGGGCTAGTTGAATTCTTTTAATGTTTTGTTTTGAAATGCCCATTAGTATTAGGTTGGCGAAATCAAAGTGAGGGGTTATGGTAGCCTGTATTATATTATAAAATCTTGTATAAATACTAGTGGGCGTAGTTGTTTGAGGATTTTAAGTTTGAAATAAATTTTCTTTATAGTATTTCTAATGTGGGTTTCCATTGTAAGGTGTGTATCTATGATAACCCCTAGATATCTTATTTCGTTTTTTATTTTAATTTCTTGGTCTTGTAGTGTTATGTGGGTTGGAGGGATAAATGATTGATTTTTTGTTACGGTTAGGACTTTTGCTTTAGCATGGTTTATGTGGAGGTTTTGAGTTTTTAGCCAAATTGTGATTTCGTTATAGCAGTCTGATAGCAGTTGTAATGGTAAGTTAGGGATCGTAAATGGAATGTACATCATGATATCATCCGCATAGAGGTGATATTGTACTCCAAATTTTTTAAAGATATTGCAGACCGGTTTTATGTAGATATTGAAAAGTAGGGCTGATAATGCTGAACCTTGTGGTAAACCTATTTCTTGATAACCTTGAGTAGTGATGGCACCCCTCACTATCTACTTCACTCTGCCCACACTAATTGTCTGTTCCTTCCCTCTACCTCACAGGCCCATCTCAAACTCATCCGACTGTCTGCTTTCTTTTTTCTTGGCCCCATACTCTGGAACTCCCTACTCTCCGCACTCTGCCTAGAACCCACATTTCGAAGGTTTAAAGCATTGTTAAGAACTCATTTTTTCCAACTCGCCTTCGACCTCTCCCCCTCCGAAAATCAATAGTTCTGTTTTCCCCTCCTTTCTCTCTTTCCTGTCACCTTTTCTCCTATCTTGGTCTCTAGCGTGTCTTCTGTCCTGTCAATCAATGGCGTTCCTTTCTTTTTCCAATTTCGCAGCAAACTTTGCTATTATTGTGATCCGCCCTGACGCTATTGCATGGGTGGTATATCAAGTGAACGAATAAAGAATAATGCTGACCTGCCTACTGAACCCCAATGGCCAAATTTTCGGAATAATGACCTACCTCCTACTAAACACCAGTACTGAAACTTTTGGTTCTCATTGCCTGCCAGTGTCAGTGATGCTTTAAGAACATAAGAACATAAGGTATGCCATACTGGGTCAGACCAAGGTCCATCAAGTCCAGTATCCTGTTTCCGACAATGGCCAATCTAGGTCACAAGTACCTAGCAGTTTCCACAAAAGACACAGGTTCCATAATGCTTGTACTGGGGCAAGCAGTGGATATTCTGGGCCTCCCTTTATAATGGTTTATAGACATTTCCTCCAAGAACGTATCCAAACCTTTTTTAAACCCAGTTAAACTAGCAGCTTTTACTACATCCTCTGGTAACAAATTCCAGAGTTGATTACATGTAGAGTAAAAAAATATTTTCTCTTATTAGTCTTAAATAGTTTACAGTGTAGCTTCATTGTATGTCCCCTAGTCTTTCTATATTTTGATGGTGTAAACAATTGATCTATGTTTACTCCATTCATTAATTTATAGATCTCTATCATGTCTAGTTCTTTCTTTTTTTATACTGTGCTTTTTAGAATCAGTATGGTTTACATGTATACTAACAGGTACTTTTTATTCCCTTGTCCATGAGGGGCTCACAATCTAAGTGTACCTGAGGCAATGGAGGGTTCAGTGGCTTGCTCAAGGCCACAATGAGTGGTTATGGGACTAGAGACCCCAGTCCCTCTGGCCTGAAGTTGCTTGTCCCCATGCAGGAATTGAACCCCTGGCCTTGTGGCCTGAGGTATCCTGTCCCAACCACCGAGCCACTCCTCCCTCAGCTGTCTCTTTTCCAGGTTGAAAAGCCCTAACCTTTTTAGTCTCTCTTCATAGGAATATTCTTCCATCTCCTTTACCATTTTGGTGACTCTTCTCTGTACCTTTTCTAATAACGCTATATCCTTTTTAAGATACGGTGACCAGAATTGCACACAATATTCAAGGTGCGGTCGCATCATGAAACGATACAGAGGCATTATAATATTCTTTGTTTTATTCTCCATTCCTTTCCTTATGATACCTAGCATTCTATTTACAGTCTTGACCGCCACTGCACACTGGGTGGAGGGTTTCAACATGTTATCCACAATGACGCCTAAATCTTTTTCCTGGGTGGTTGTTCCTAATGTGGAACCTTGCATCGTGTAACCATAGTTTGGGTTCTTCTTTCCTAGGTGCATAACTTTGCACTTGTCCATATTAAATTTCATCTACCATTTATCTTCCAGTTTATCAAGATCCTTTTGCAATTTTTCACAATCCTCATGGTTTTTAACAACTTTGAATAATTTTGTGTCATCTGCAAATTTGATAACCTCACTCGTTATTCCCTTTTCCAGGTAATTTATGAATATGTTAAAAAGCAGCAGACCCAGCACAGATCCCTCGGCTACTCCACTATTCACCTTTCTCCATTGGGAAAATTGGCCATTTAGCCCTACCCTCTGCTTTCTATCTTTTAACCAGTTCCTGATGCACAACAGTACACTGCCTCCTATCGCACTTTTCCCCTTGCATTACCCCATCGAAGCTCCGCAAGCTAGCAATCATCCACTATCTTCCAATGACTTTTTAATTTTGCCAAGAGTCTCTCATGAGGGACCTTGTCAAAGGCTTTCTGAAAATCCAGATACACTATATCAACCGACTCACCTTTGTCTACACGTTTATTCACACCTTCAAAAAAACATAACAGTTTAATAAAGCTTCCTTGGCTTAAGCCATGACTATCTACATGTTCAGTAATTTTGTTCTTTATGATGGTTGCTACCATTTTTTCCGGTACTGACATCAGGCTCACTGGTCTGTAGTTTCCCGGATCATCCCTGGAACCCTTTTTAAAAATTGGCATTACATTGACCATCCTCCAATCTTCAGGTATTACAGATGATTTTAATGATAGTTAACAGATTACTAATAGCAGGTCTGCAATCTCACATTTCAGTTCTTTCAACATCCTTGGATGTATATCATCCGGTCCAGGTGATTTGCTACTCTTCAGTTTATCAAATTTGTAATACATCTTCCCGGTGAATCAATATTTCTTTCAATTCTTCTGCAGCATCATCTTTAAATACAATTTCAGTCATGGGTAACATCCCTACATCTTCCTCAGTAAAGACCAAAGCAAAGAATTCATTCAGTCTCTCTGCTATGACCTCATCTCCTCTTAGTGCCCCTTTTAACCCTCTATCATCTAATGGTCCAACTGACTCTGTCACAGGTATTTTTGCTATGAATATACTTGAAAAAGTCTTTATTATGCGTTTTTGCTTCCACAGCAAGCTTCTTCTCAAATTCTCTCTTTGCCTGCTTTATCAATGCATTGCATCTAACTTGTCAGTGCTTATGCTGTTTCCAGTTTTCGTCATTTGGCTCTTTTTTCCATTTCCTAAAAGATGCTTTTTTGGCAACAAGAGCCTCTCTGACCTCGCCTTTAAACCATGCTGGCAGTTTTTTGGACTTCCTTCCACTTTTCTTAAAGAAGAAGAATACAGCTGGTCTGGGCTTCCAAGACAGTATTTTTAAACAACACCAAAGCTTGATGTAAGTCTTTAACCTTTTCAACTGCTCCTTTTAGTTTTTTCTTAACTATTTTCTTCATTTTATCATAGTCTCCCTTTCGAAAGTTAAAAGGTAGTACTGTGGATTTCCTTACTATCCCTCCTCCACTAATTAAATCAAAGGTGATCATGCTATGATCACTATTGCCAAGTGGCCCCAACAACCTTATCTCTTGCACAAGATCTTGTGTTCCACTAAGGACTAGGTCTAATATTGCTTCCCCTCTGGTCGGTTCATGAACCAGCTGCTCCAAGAAGCAGTCATTTATTTCATCTAGGAACTTTATCTCCTTAGCATGTCCTGCCATGACACTGACCCAGTTGATACCAGAGTAATCAAAATCACACATTATTATTACTGTGCTGTAACTTTTGTTAGCTTCCCTAATTTCTTTGAGCATTTCATCATCCATTTGTTCATTCTGGCCAGGCGGTCAATAGTACACCCCCACTGCCATCGCTGTCCCCTTTTTAGAAGGAATTTCAATCCATAGAGATTTTACAGCAAATTTTGTTTCCTGCAAAATTTAATCCTTTGTGACTCTATGCCTCTCTAACCTAGAGTGGAACCCCTCCACCAATTTGATCTACTCTATCATTGCAATATATTTTGTACCCAGGTATCACAGTGTCCCACTGGTTGTCCTCCTTCCACCATGTCTCTGAGATACTAATCATATCTAACCTCTCAATTAGTGCTATATATTCTAACTTTTCCATCTTATTTTTTAGACTTCTAGCGTTTGCATACAAGCATTTTAGAGGCTGTATTTTATTCATATTAATCTGGCTATCGATAGGCAGGGATAATTTGCAAGCTTTAAACTCTGTCTGCTGTATACACAAGGGCATTTGGGTTACTCTTATCTTTATTGGAACCTCTCTGTTGATATGCCTTAACTTCAGTCTTTTGCTAGTATCCTTCAAAAATATATTGTTCCGAACCATGTGCTCTTGGGCGACTGTCAGCTTTCCCCAGTTATCTAGTTTAAAAGATGCTCTATCTCCTTTTTAAAGGTTAATGCCAGCAGCCTGGTTCCATCCTGGTTAAGGTGGAGCCCATCCCTTCAGAAAAGCCCCTCCTTTACCCAGAATGTTCCACAGTTCCTAACAAATCCAAAACACTCTTCTTTGCACAATCGTCTCATCCACGCATTGAGATTCCGGAGCTCTGCTTGTCTTTTGGGTCTTGCGTGTGGAATGGGAAGCATTTCAGAGAATGCTACCCTGGAAATTCTGGATTTTAACGTCCTACCTAAATGCCTAAATTTAGCCTCCAGAACCTCCCTCCCACACTTTCCTATGTCATTGGTACCAACATGTACCAAGACAGCAGACTCCTCCCCAGCACTATCTAAGACCTTCTCAAGGTGGTGCATGAGATCCACTGCCTTTGCACCAGACAGGCATGTTACCAGGCAATCCTCACTTCCACCAGCCACTGCAGCTATCTACATGCCTAATGATTGAATCACTAACTATAACAGCTGTCCTAACCCTTCCCTTGTGGGCACATGGCCCTGGAGAAACCTTCTCAGTGTGAGAGGGTTTTACATCACCTGGAGGACAGATCCTAGCTACAGGATCACTTCCTGCCACACCAGGGTGATGCTTTCCTGCCACGTGACCTTTCTCCTCCATGGCAAAAGGGATGCTGCCAGACTGGAGGTGGGACTTCAGTACTTCATCCCTGTAGGTCTCGTCTACATACTTTTCTGTCTTCCTTATGTCCTTCAAGTCTGCTACTCTAGCCTCCAGAGATTGGATTCATTCCCTGAGAGCAAAGAGCTCCTTGCACCTAGTGCACATGTAAGACCCCTCACCAACTGGGAGAAAATCATACATGTGACACTCTATGCAAAAGACTGCTGTCTGCATCTTACTTTTAAGGCTGTGTTTAGGTATTTAAGTTCTTTACTTACTAAGGTTTTCTGGGGATACTTATAGTAATAAAACTATACCTAATCAACCCAATTCTGTCCTGGACGTAGAACCCTCTGTACGTCCAGTCTGAACCGGATGTACAGAGGGCGTTGCAATTCTGATCCTGCAGGGCACGTCTAGCCGCACGGGATCAGAATTGCGATCAGGCCTGTAGATGCAGGCCGGAACTGCGATTCAGCCTGGCCTGCACGTACAGGCACTGCCCAACTAACTCAGTCAGGGCTTTTAAATGGAGCCATGGCGCCATTGGCATCTGGTTACCATGGCACTGTGACTCCATTTGAAAGCCATGATGCCAGTCACCAGAAGAAAGAGTTTATTCCCCGCATCGCGATCCCTGATTTGGCCTCCCAGGACCAGGGTCAGGCTGCGGGGAATGCTCTCTGTCCCCTGCCGCCCTTTCCCGATCCGGGTCCACCAATCCCCAACGTTCAGGGAAGTTATTCCATCTCGGAGGTGGAATAACTTCCTCATTTAAGTCGCCGGCCCCGGACGTACAGGGCTTACATTAGAATCAGCCCTGTATGTCTGGGGCTGGCGACCACCCACTGCCTGTCCTAAGGCTGCCCCCGATCCTCCCCTTTCCAGCCCCCGTCTAGCTTCCCCATACAACTGGCGGGGAAGCTAGACGCCGGCAGGAGGGGATATGAATAGCGGGGATGGATGTCCCATTGGGACGTCCATCCCCTCTATTCATGGCTTGGAATGAGCCTGAATACATTTAATGGACTTTATTCACCTCAAGCTTAATTAATCTCAGGTCCTTAATATATGCCTGATGAGGATAAACAGCTGCACCCGAGAGTGAATATGGCACCTCCTTTCCTTTAAGAGGTTTAACCACCTATAAGGCTACGATTATCCCAGGGGAGGGTGGCAGTCGGAGAGGGAGGAAGGGAAAGAAGACTTATTAAAAGCTGACTGCTACACAGTACCCTGTCCTGTGCTTCTAAGGTAATCTGTGACCAATTTCATGGGTGATTCACACAGCCTTTGCTTGGATAGAGGGAGTCTTTCAAAATGCGCCTTTGATCTGTGACTTGGCTTTAACACCTATTTAAAACAATTTCACAGATCTCTTGCCCCCTATCTAGACGGCCTCTTCGTAAAGGTATCTAGAAACAATTTATTGCTTAAAGAATACTAACCATGTTTTTCTTTTTATGTTAAGTTATACTGTTATTTGATTTAAATTAAAGCTCTTTGCTGATGCTAGGCCCTGACTAAGTATGACATTTAAACTAGAAGCTCTCTGCTGGGTTCTAATTTTAAAATGAAAGCCCTCTGCTGGGTTTTAAACTTAAACTGAAAGCTACCTGTTGAGTTTTTAATTTAACTAAAAGCTCTTTGCTGATACTAGGCCCTGACTGATTTAACAGATTTACTGGATTCTAATTTACACAGATTAATCATCTTTAATCTAAAGAATTTATTTTTCCCCAAGATTTAGAAAAATTCCCAGAAGTAAATACTTACAATTGCAGATCTCTCTATAGAAGTAGCAATCCCTTTTTGTAGTCCTTCAAGACTTTGCTTTGTCTCTCCCCTCCTTTCCATTGTTTATTGATTACACATACTGTATTACAATTCTATTGTTCCTATTGGAACTGATCAATAATAGCTCCTTTTTAACAGCCTAGAGAATACTACAGAACAGAGAAAGGTTATGGCTGCAGTCCAATCTTCCTTTCAAAGAAGAGGCCCTAAGTCCTTTTGTGTGATCTTTATGTCAAATTCCTCTAGATAAACATCTCTATGGAGATATTTGAATGCTCCTTAACAAATATGTATCAAAAATGGCCTGTGCAGAGCCAAAAGAAAATCTTTGCTGAAAATGAAGCCTTACCTATTTCTGTGTTTTTCAGCATTATCATCTTAGTTGCATGCTTTCCTTTATGTACAAATCAATTGTGTAGAGTACTATCAGCAACCAACCAAAATCATAATAAGAACTTTACACTCAATTCCAAACACCCACATTTATACCCCTCTCTTTAAAAAAAAAATTATATATATATATAACTAATGTAAACTTACCGCGGCTAAACCAGCTGCTACAGACACCAAAGCCATGATCCTTCCTCCTTAAAAATACTGTTCCAACCAATACTACTCAGCCACGTCATTCATCAGTTTTGTTTGGTGTGTACTTGCTGAATAAATAGCTGCTTTTAAAGAGGTGGTTTCATTCTATTTTGTTTCATTTTGATTGTATTTAGTTCTCAGGACACGATTTAGTAGGAGAGAGAGAAAATTGGATTTGAGAAGTGGGCTCTGGATTTATGAATGGGGTAATTGATGAATAACGTGGCTGAGTAACATTGGTTGTAATAGTATTTTTAAGGAGGAGGAGACATGGTTTTGACGTCTGTAGTTACTGGTTTAGCCGCGGTAAGTTTACATAGTAACATAGTAAATGACGTCAGATAAAGACCAGTATGGTCCATCTAGTCTGCCCAGTAAGATGGCAGGAGTAGGTGCACCCCTCCCCATGTCTTTGTTTAGGGGTGCACCTACCACTCTTTGCAGGCCACCCCTCCCCATGTCTTTGTTTAGGGGTGAACCCATCGCTCTATGTAGGACACCCCTATTTGTTGAGAAATTAGATGGTTCAGTTTATTTTGATTTTATCCTCACCCTCACTAACAAACACCTCACGATATGCCTGGTCTACAGAACACCCGCTGCAAACTCCGACCTACCAAGGATACTACACCTCATCTCTGAGAGCGTTGACCCATCAAAAGAACCAATTATATTGGGAGACTTCAATCTCCCATCCCTCCAAGACACACAAACAGAAACATTCCTTAACGCCATGACAGCAATGGACCTGACACAGATCATAAATGAACCAACGCACGAAAAAGGAAACACACTGGACCTCATATTTCTGAACTCCCATACATCCTCCTCATGCAGCAGTCCAACAATCTCACCAGTACCATGGTCAGACCACTACATCATCCACCTCTCCCACGCATATCAACCAAACACAAACAGAGGAAACACTCAACACACATGGAGATTCAAAGCATTCAACTAAGAAGACTTCCTGACACTAACCCTACCTAACCTACTTACGAATTCCAACAACCTTGATGACCTCATAAACAACTGGAACACCACAATCTCCTCAGCATCCAGTGCAACTCTAAACAAAACCAGCAACAAACCCATCTCCTCAAAGGCCTGCTGGTTCACCCCTGACCTCCGGAAACTAAAAACAAAACTTAGAAGAGCAGAAAGAAAATGGAGGAAAACCAAAAATGAAATGGACAAAAAGCAATACCTCTATGAACTCACTACCTACCACTCGGAGACCGACAATGCGAAGAGAAACTACCACACCAAAATCATCACGACAGCTGTAAACAAACCTCGAGAACTCTTCCAAATTGCCAAAAAACTGACAAAGGCACCGACCACTTCCGATCAACTCCCAGATATCCCCTCGGATCTCTTGGCCCGACAATACAAACAATTTCAGCAACCTCAACAACCTCACCTCTGCGCTACAACCACAAAGACATATCCCTGCACCACCATAAACGCAGACTGGAATACATTCAATGAAACCTCAAAAGAAGAGATATCTTCCACCATCTCCTGTCTGAACACCACTACCTCCCTGCTAGACCCCTGCCCTACGGAATGGATAAAGAAAACCAAGAAAGACCTGAGTGCCCCATTAACCCACATCATAAACGAATCCTTTAAACAAGGATACATACCAGATGCCCTCAAAACATCAATCATTCGACCAACCATAAAGAAGAACAACCTGGACCCCCTCGACCCCACCTCCTACAGACCAGTTGCAAGCCTCCCCCTCGCCACCAAGATAATAGAAAAGATAGTCCAACGCCAGCTTCAAGATCATCTGGACACCAACGACATACTTGACCCGCAGCAACACGGTTTCCGGCCACTACATGGAGTCGAGACTCTCATGACCATTCTAATGAACACTCTCATCATTGGAACCCAAGAGAAACAATCAGGATACATCCTGATCTTCCTAGATATATCAGCGGCCTTTGACACAATCTCCCACGAAATCCTCATACGCAGACTACAATCAATTGGAATCAAAGACACTGTACTCCAATGGTTCAGATCCTATTTAACCAACAGACAGCAATGGATCCGCACCTTCTCCACAACCTCGCCCCCCTACCAATAACTTCAAGGAGTACCCCAAGGATCCACCCTATCAGCCATGTTGTTCAATATATATCTCCGTCCGCTATGCTCAATCATACGCACCCACAACATCAACTTCCACATATACGCAGACGACATAATGCTCTACGCACCAATTACAACCACCAACCCAAAAAACGACCAGCTATCAGCCTGCTTCACCGACGTGGCCAACTGGCTACAGGAGAACAATCTATCCATCAACATAAAGAAAACCGAAGCCCTTATAGTGACAAAAGAACCTGACTTCAAACCACCTACCCACCTCAACATGGGAACCACGCAAATCCAAATCCAGCCCCAAATAAGATATCTAGGCGTCATCATTGACCAAGCTCTCACCTTTAAACAACAAATCAACAAAACCGCTGGGACGATATTCCACAAAGCTAAAACTGTTCAACGCCTCCGACCCCTCCTAGAACCTCATGACTTCAGGACAGTAATGCAAGCTGTGACACTCCCTCATCTGGATTTCTGCAACATAATCTACCATGGACTTCCTGCCTCACACACCAACCCCCTCCGAACTGCCTTAAATACTACAGCAAGGATTATTCAGAATGCAAAAAAACGGGATCACATCACCCCAATCCTAAGAGACCTCCACTTCCTTCCAATACAAGCAAGAATCAAGTACAAAGCTATCCTACTTATCCACAAGACTATCCACCAAACACGGAACACCTCCCTCCACCCCCTACTGCCTCGCCCATCCCACAACAGATCAACCAGACATTCCTCCAATAACTCCATCGCCGTCCCCCACAAAAGAACCAAATCCACACAACGGACCTGCAACAGAGCCTTCGAACTTTATGCTCCATCCCTCTGGAACTCTCTACCAAACCACATCAGGAACAACGCTGACATCACATCATTTAAAAAACAGCTGAAGACAATCCTATTCCGTGAACATCTCTGAACAGAAATACCACCCTATCCGCATGATCTAATACTTAGATTCAGCAGAAGTATACATGTCTATGTCTACCCAAATCATTAATTGTTGCCCCTTGGTGATGGTCCCACCCTGAAAAATTGCCCCCCCTTATGTTATATGTTACACCGCTTTGACCCGGTGAAAAGCGGTATATAAATGCAGTTAAATAAATAAATAAATAAATCCTGTTGCTGTAAAAGGATCCACTGTGTCTGTCCCATGCCATTTTGAATTCCGTCACTATGTTTGCCCCCACCACTTCCATCGGGAGGGCATTCCAAGCATCCACCACCCTTTCAGTGAAGAAGTATTTCCTGACATTGCCTTTCAATTTACCACCTTGCAGCTTCATGTTATGCCCTCTAGTTTTCCAGCTTCCCCGTCTTTGGAAGAGGTTTGTTAGTTCATTATTTCTCTTTAAGTATTTAAAGGTCTGAATCATATCTCCCCTATCCCTCCTCTCCTCCAAAGTGTACATATTTAGGTCTTCAAGTCTCTTCTCATAAGGCTTTTGATGCAGGCTCCAAATCATTTTGGTTGCCTTCCTCTGAACAGTTTCCATTCTTTTTACATACTTTGCAAGATATGGTCTCCAAAACTGAACACAGTATTCCAAGTGAGGCCTCACCAGTGACTTATATCGTACAGTGGCATTAGTACCCCTTCCTTTCTGCTGGTGATTCCTCTTTGTATGCAACCCACATCCTCCTGGCTTTTGCCACCGCCTTGTCGCACTGTTTTGCCACCTTGAGATCTACAGAAACAATCACACCAAGGTCTTTCTCCTGATCCGTGCACACCAACCTCTCGCTCCCCATCGCGTACATTTCCCTTGGACTTCTACTACCCAAGTACTGCACTTCTTTGCATTAAATCTTAATTGCCAAGCATTAGACCATTCTTCCTGCTTTTGTAGATCTTTCCTCATGTTAAGCACTCCCTCGGGAGTCCACTCTGTTGCAAATTTTCGTGTCATCTGCAAAAAAGACAGACCTTTCCATTCAGTCTTTCAGCAATATCACTCACAAATACATTGAACAGTGCCGGGCCCAGGACCGAACCCTGGGGCACCCCGCTAATCACCTTCCTTTCCTCCGAGTGAGCACCATTTACCATTACCTTCTCTCGTCTATCAGTCAACCAATTTCTGATCCAGTTTACTATCTTGGGACCCATCCCCAAGCTACTGAGTTTATTGACAAGCCTCCTATGAGGAACAGTATCAAAGGCTTTGCTGAAATCCAGGTAGATGACATCCATTGTATGCCCCTGATCTAGTTCCTTGGTCACCCAGTCAAAGAACTCAATCAGATTTGTTTGGCAAGACCGTCCTTCGGTAAAACCATGTTGCCTCGGATCCTGCAACCTGTTGGTTTTGAGAAAGTTCACTATTCGCTCTTTCAGGAGCACCTCTATTACTTTTCCCGCTACCGAAGTAAGGCTCACGGGCCTGTAGTTTGACACTTCTTCCCTGTCACCACTTTTGTGTAGAGGTACGACATCAGCCATTCTCCAGTCCTGAGGAACCTCTCCTGTTTCCAAGGATCTGTTGAAAACATCCTTTAACGGCTCTGCAAGAACCTCTCTGAGCTCTTTCAGTATCCTGGGATGTATCCCATCTGGTCCCATGGCTGTGTCCACTTTCAGTTTTGCAAGTTGTTCTAATACATCATCTTCTGTGAATGGTGTGGTATCTACTTCATTCCCATTTTTATATTTTGGAGTCACAGGTGGTCCTTCTCCAGGATTTTCTTTAGTAAAAACAGAGCAGAAGTATTTGTTTAGCAATTCCGCTTTTTTAATGTCACTTTCCATGAGTCTTTTCCCTGCACTTCTGAGTCCTGCAATTCCAACTCTGATCTTCTTCCTCTCCCGAATATACCTGAAGAAGGTTTTGTCGCCACACTTAACATCTTTAGCCATTTTTTCCTCTGCCTTTGATTTTGCTATCCTTATTTCTCTTTGAGTTTGATCCTGTATTCATTTTTGTGTTCCTCTGTTTGCGAGCTTTTGAATTTTGCGAAAGCTGTGTTTTTTGCCTTTATTTGAGCAGCCACTTCTTTGGAAAACCAAATAGGTTTCCTTCTCTTCTTGTTTTTATTTACTTTTCTTACATATTTATTTGTTGCCCCTTTTATTGCCATTTTTAGTTTATCCCATTGCAATTCCACTTCCCTTATCTCCTTCCATCCCGTCATCTCCTCCTTTAGGTACCAAGCCATGTTATTGAAGTCAGTGTTTTTGAAGTTTAGGACTTTGAGCTTGCTATGATTGGCCTGTACCTTGGTTTTTATCTCAAACCACACTGTGTGATGATCGCTGTTGCTCACAGGGGCACCCACCCAGACATTCGACACGGTATCACTGTTGGTGAGCACTACATCCAGCACTGAGCTTTCCCTGGTTGGTTCCACACCATTTGTCTAAGTAACGCATCTTGGAGAGCATCCACAATTGTTTTGCTTCTTTCCAGATTTGCAGATGGAGTAATCCAATCCACATTGGGTAGATTAAAGTCACCCAATATGATCGCTTCCCCCTTTGTGGCTATCTTGGCAATATCTATAATCAATTTGTTATCTATCTCTTCAATTTGAGTTGGAGGTCTGTAGACTACAGCAGTATGGATGACAGTGCCATCTCCTCTTTCCAACGCAATCCAGAGCGCTTCTTCTTTTCCCCATGCCCCCTGCATTTCAGTAGCTTTAATATTGCTTTTGACATACAAGGCTACTCCTCCTCCTTTTCCATTTTCTCTGTCTCTTCTGAATATATTATAGCCAGCTATGGCTATATCCCAATCATGCGATTCATTAACCTTGTTTCTGCAATGGCCACAATGTCCAAGTCCATTTCCACCATTAGGGCTTCCAGGTGTGGAATTTTGTTGGCTAAGCTTCAAGCATTTGTGCTCATTGCTTTCCACATTTAACTGGCTTGCGTGTATTTTGCATTGATTTTGTTCTTGTTCTGCCCACTTCCTCCCACTTGTTTTTGATGTGTGGTTTAAAAGTGTGGCTGTTTCTGATGTTATATATATATTTTTTTTAAAGAGAGGGGTATAAATGTGTTTGGAATTGAGTGTAAAGTTCTTAATATGTTTTTTGTTGGTTGTTGATAGTACTCTGCACATGAAGATTTGTGTTTGTTGAGCTTCCAGCTGAGTTTGCAATCTACGGGAGATCTGTTGTTTAAAAGTGAGTTACTGTATATCGGTTGAGTGGCTTTGAGTTTGAATGATTCCTTGATAAAGTCACAGGGGTTGTGAAACTGGTGGTTGGATTTATTGACATTCAGGATTTACCAGCAAGGCATCAATTGAAGGGCAAGTAAACGTTGGAATATCGGAATCAAGGATTGTATAGGCGAACAGTAAAGTACCTATTGAGTGCTAAAGCATAACACTGTTACAAATATTGGATGTATTGGCAACTTTATGGACAATTAGTAACTTCATGAATAATTGGGTCAATTAAATGTATTATGTGCAATATAAGAAAAGTTTTTCTTTATATTGAAATGGAATATTATTTTGTTGCAGGGTGGCTTTTAGATTTTATGATGATAGTATTATGATAATGGCATATGTTAAAAGGTAATAATATAAAACAAAAAGAGTAAAGAAATGTAGTAATTGTAAGGGGATTATGATGCCTTAATGTTATTATGTGCAATAAGGGTGAATTTAAATTAATAAGTGCAATAGCTGTAATGATATTAAATTAGTAACATGTATTTGAAGGAGTTGTAAGAGTACTGTGTAAAGTTATCTTTTTGAGTCCTGCTTTCTTTATTTGGTTATTTATGCAATTGTGGCACTCTGTATGGATGTATAGCTAAAATTGTAGGTATACTGTGCACACAAGCACTTTGCAAGTACTTTTAAATTTTTAGGTACCCAAATGAGCCTGAAACGCACATACCTAGAAATCATTCTTCTCTCCAAATGAGTAAAATATCAGTAATTCTTCAAAAGTTTATTTTTAAACATTTCTGCTTGTATGTTCAGGATGCACTGGGGGAACCTCAGAACTGGATCTGTCACAGGGTAGAGCTGGTTGTAGGATGTGATGTTTGTTGTACTGAGTTTGTTATAATTTTGTTGTTGTAAACCACACTGGGCAGATATTGGTAGTGTGGTCAATGGATGTAAATAAATACATAAAAAAATAAATTCACATGACTGGTCCCACATGCCTTTTGAGATAAAGAACTCTCTCTCTCTGCAGCTTTCCCCAGACGCAGCCTAACAGGTCTTTACGTGCTTCGCTCCACAGTACAGAATTAGATACACACTGGCCATCGATAGACAAGAAGGCCCAACCTCCATTACCTCACTCTATATAGGGTCAGTTTAGGAACAGGGATTCCAGAATCTTCTTCATGCTGACTGCAGAGGAAAGATTGTGGGGTCTTGCTACAGCACTGTAAATATATACCAAAATAGACCCAGAACATTCCAGAAGATTCTCAGAGGTTCTTAACTTGTCAAAAATGATAAGGAATAAAAATGCTTAAGAAAATTCAAATTATTTTTAAAGGGACACATTAGTATTATTTTTCATTAGGCAGTGGACCCTCCAAGATGGCTACCTAAAGTTCCGTGGTAGAATGTTGTGGTCATTTGGATTGATAACTTTTGTCACCAATAGTATTTTTCAATTCCTGGAAGTTTGGATTATGAGGCAAGGTGAGGAGTCAAAATGAGACCCTGACCATAAGCTGTAAGGATATGATAGGCCAAAAAGTACTTTCAGATAATCATAAAGCGTTTCCATATCTGCCCATTTTGCCACGGCCTGACTCTGCACCAGAATTCACATCTGATGAGGACTTGCATCTGTATTTTATTTATTTATTTCAATTTCTTATATACCGCACTATTTGGCATCAGCGTGGTTTACAGAGAACACAAAAAAACCCAGAACAACAGGCTGTTTGGTGTTACATAGAACAGGAGTATCAACTTGGAAAACATGGGTAAACTATTTACATAGAATAGATAATCTAAGAACTAGGTAACATGTTTGAACTATTTACATAGGTTAGCAAGAGCGCTAGGATAATGGAGAAGGCTGTGGCTGAATTTGTGGTGGAAACAATCTAGTTTGGTCTTAAACTCAAGAGTAAAATTACAGTTAAGCCAAAAATATGTATTTTACTCAATATGAATTGCTGAATTTCCAGATAAAAGCAAATAATGATAAATTGTAAAAATCATTTAACATGCACACGTTTTTTGAACAGCGGGTCTCAGATTCTCATGGAGTTTTTTAGTGACAATGGCAAAAGCCAGTAACTACTCCCGATATACATCAACGACCCTTTTTGTTTTTTGAACGTGTGTTTTTTTTCAAGCGTTTTGAAATAACTTATCCAAGATGCATTTTATAAAACAGAAGTTAGGCTTATCTTAAAAGTAGTTTATCCCAACGCCTACTTCAGCGCCATCGCGTTTCACGGATATGTTCCGTTTCTTCAGGGGCTAAATAAGCCTATTCTTTGTGTATTCGACTATCTGGAACAAAAAAGCAATAAAAATATGCCCACATTCCAATCAGCATATATTTTCATTCAGCAAACAAGCGGATCATATTCAGATATGTGAAGACCCCGCTTACCTCATTCATGCGCCCTGAATGCAACTGTTGCAAAGGGTCAGAAAAACGCCGCGCATGCGGTCTGAAAACCAGGGGAGTGTCTATATAGTTTGAGTGACTGTGTTGTTTGTCAATGGAATCATAGCTAACATCAGATGCAAAGAGTCCAATCAATTTGGGTGTTAAGCCCACCGGGAATAACTGTCTGCAATTTAAAGATCCATCGTTGTTCTTTGTAAATGAGGGTTTGATCCAAAGTTTTATCTCCCATTGCCTTATTGACTTTTTCAATGCAGAAACAACGAAGGTCAGTAAAAGTGTGGTGGTAAGTCAAACAATGAGCTACCATGGGAGCGGTAAGAGATTTACATTTAAGTCTACTGCGATGTTCTCCTAAACGAATTCGGAATGGACGCATAGTTTTCCCAATGTACATCAGTGAGCAGGGGCAGCGGATCGCATATACTACTTGCGAAGTTTGACAATTAGTGGAATGCTGCAAAAAGTATCGTTTCCCTGCATGCTCAAAGGATTGAATTGTTAAATTGACCTCACAAAATGCGCATTGTCCACAATTAGAATGTCCTGCTGAGATATCGGTGAAAGTATTCTTGGAAATAGGTACAACAGTAGGGCTTACTATTTCCTTCAAATTTCTGTTTCTGGTCCATACACATCGAACATTTTTATTTCTTAATGCTGGAATGCTATGTATCACATTCATGTGTTTATTAAGCGTCTTCTGAATCAAACTGCTGTACGGGGAATACTGAGTAACTAAATTGATTGACGAGTCTAACTCTCTCGGAGGCTTGGGTTGCAACAGATATTCTCGATGGTTGAAAAGAGCTCTCTTGTAAGCCTTCTCTACAATGCCCTTTGGGTATCCCCGTTGTAAAAAATGTTGTTTCAAATTTCCAGCTTGATGTTTGAATTCTTGTATATTAGAACAGTTCCTACGATATCGGAGGAACTGTGAAAGTGGGAGGCTATCCTTCAATTTTCTTGGGTGAAGACTGTCATAGTGTAATAAAGCATTGCGATCCGTGGGTTTGCGATAGACTTTAGTTGCCCACCCTGTATCTTCAATATGTACTTCAACATCCAGAAAAGAAATCTGGGACTGGCTACAGGTACTAGTGAATTGAATGGAAGTTTCTCTGGTGTTGAGCCATCTAACAAATTCTTGTAATGTCTCGACAGGGCCCACCCATATGACAAAGATGTCACCGATGTAGCGGCACCAGAGCCGAAGATGACAAGACCATTCCGATTGTTTCAACCATTGAGTTTCAAAAGCCCCCATATAAATGTTGGCGATGGAAGGGGCGCATGTGGCGCCCATCGCCACCCCTGTTTTTTGATGATAAATAGTATCTCCGAATTGAAAATGATTGTGAAATAGCACTAACTTGGTTACCTGATCCAAAAAAGATATATGCCCCGGAGTTAAATCCGATCTAGTGTTAAGCAAGGCCATCACTTCAACGTGAGCTCGCTCTTGAGGTATATTGGTATAAAGAGCGTTCACGTCTAATGTCGCCAACCATAGATCAGGTTCATTGGTTGTTAGAGAGTATGTTTCCAGCAACTGTAAAAAATGCATCGTATCTCTGACATAGGAAGCGATCTGTGGTATTAATGGTCTTAGAAATGAGTCTAGATAGACTGAGAGTGGTTCCAAGACAGTTCCCCGGGTAGACACAATAGGTCTACCGGGCGGATCTATAAGCCTCTTGTGGATCTTCGGAACCAAGTAAAATCGTGCCAACGTGGTGTTAGTGGGATTTAAAAATCTCCATTCTTTATTCGATATGTATTTATCTTTCAATGCTGATGTTGTGATGTCCTTAATATATGTGGCCAACTCCTCTGTGGGATCTGATGTTAAAATTTCATAAGTGTTGACATCAGTGAGTTGAAGTTGTGCTTCACCGAGGTAGCTGTGTTTGGTCATGATGACAATTGCTCCACCTTTGTCGGCTCGTCGAACCACAAGGTCATCCCGAGAACGTAACTCCTTCAAAACGTTGTTTTCAGCTTTGGTGAGAGCATACCATCTTTTAAGAGGTGTTAGCAATATGCATTCCATATCATGTAATACCATACTGCGGAAAAGAGATAAAGCCTCCGGTAGCGGTTCCGGTGGGGACCAGCTAGATTTCAAAGGTAATCGGACTCTATTACTCGGAGGATTGATGGCATTGACGGGCTGCTCATCTAGTGAGGCAAAAAATATTTTTAAATGTAATTTGCGAATTAAATGTTCAAAGGCAATTCTAAAGTCAAACATGTCGAAGCCCACTTGCGGTACAAAGGAAAGGCCTTTTTCTAATAATTGAAAATATTCTGTGGGGATCGGTTGCCCTGAAATATTAATCACGATCGAGTGGGGAGGGGGGTCGCTCATTTGCGTCTGTTGGATGAGCGCTTGGGTTCTACTTGTGGATCTTTTTTCTTTACTCCAGCGCCCCTGCCCCCCTGAAAATCCTGCCTTTTCAACTCCACATCTGATCCGGACGAATTCTCCCCTTCTGAACTGCCTCCAAAGGACACTTTCTTCTTATCTTGTTTCTTGGGATTCATCCATGGGTACACGTAACCACTCGTGTAATCACCATAGTCTCTTCTTAACTTGTTGGATTTAACCTGCTTGACTTCCTCATACACCTGTGTTATTTTTAGCTTCAATTCGTCCACACTTTTATTATATTGTTCCTCAGTTGCTGTTTTCTTCAGATTTTGTAGTGCATCGTCTTCCTCTTTTCTCAGGGTATCCAAAGTTGTCTTAAAGGTGTCTACTATTAACATCATGAGGTCATTTAATTCGCAAATTACATTTAAAAATATTTTTTGCCTCACTAGATGAGCAGCCCGTCAATGCCATCAATCCTCCGAGTAATAGAGTCCGATTACCTTTGAAATCTAGCTGGTCCCCACCGGAACCGCTACCGGAGGCTTTATCTCTTTTCCGCAGTATGGTATTACATGATATGGAATGCATATTGCTAACACCTCTTAAAAGATGGTATGCTCTCACCAAAGCTGAAAACAACGTTTTGAAGGAGTTACGTTCTCGGGATGACCTTGTGGTTCGACGAGCCGACAAAGGTGGAGCAATTGTCATCATGACCAAACACAGCTACCTCGGTGAAGCACAACTTCAACTCACTGATGTCAACACTTATGAAATTTTAACATCAGATCCCACAGAGGAGTTGGCCACATATATTAAGGACATCACAACATCAGCATTGAAAGATAAATACATATCGAATAAAGAATGGAGATTTTTAAATCCCACTAACACCACGTTGGCACGATTTTACTTGGTTCCGAAGATCCACAAGAGGCTTATAGATCCGCCCGGTAGACCTATTGTGTCTACCCGGGGAACTGTCTTGGAACCACTCTCAGTCTATCTAGACTCATTTCTAAGACCATTAATACCACAGATCGCTTCCTATGTCAGAGATACGATGCATTTTTTACAGTTGCTGGAAACATACTCTCTAACAACCAATGAACCTGATCTATGGTTGGCGACATTAGACGTGAACGCTCTTTATACCAATATACCTCAAGAGCGAGCTCACGTTGAAGTGATGGCCTTGCTTAACACTAGATCGGATTTAACTCCGGGGCATATATCTTTTTTGGATCAGGTAACCAAGTTAGTGCTATTTCACAATCATTTTCAATTCGGAGATACTATTTATCATCAAAAAACAGGGGTGGCGATGGGCGCCACATGCGCCCCTTCCATCGCCAACATTTATATGGGGGCTTTTGAAACTCAATGGTTGAAACAATCGGAATGGTCTTGTCATCTTCGGCTCTGGTGCCGCTACATCGGTGACATCTTTGTCATATGGGTGGGCCCTGTCGAGACATTACAAGAATTTGTTAGATGGCTCAACACCAGAGAAACTTCCATTCAATTCACTAGTACCTGTAGCCAGTCCCAGATTTCTTTTCTGGATGTTGAAGTACATATTGAAGATACAGGGTGGGCAACTAAAGTCTATCGCAAACCCACGGATCGCAATGCTTTATTACACTATGACAGTCTTCACCCAAGAAAATTGAAGGATAGCCTCCCACTTTCACAGTTCCTCCGATATCGTAGGAACTGTTCTAATATACAAGAATTCAAACATCAAGCTGGAAATTTGAAACAACATTTTTTACAACGGGGATACCCAAAGGGCATTGTAGAGAAGGCTTACAAGAGAGCTCTTTTCAACCATCGAGAATATCTGTTGCAACCCAAGCCTCCGAGAGAGTTAGACTCGTCAATCAATTTAGTTACTCAGTATTCCCCGTACAGCAGTTTGATTCAGAAGACGCTTAATAAACACATGAATGTGATACATAGCATTCCAGCATTAAGAAATAAAAATGTTCGATGTGTATGGACCAGAAACAGAAATTTGAAGGAAATAGTAAGCCCTACTGTTGTACCTATTTCCAAGAATACTTTCACCGATATCTCAGCAGGACATTCTAATTGTGGACAATGCGCATTTTGTGAGGTCAATTTAACAATTCAATCCTTTGAGCATGCAGGGAAACGATACTTTTTGCAGCATTCCACTAATTGTCAAACTTCGCAAGTAGTATATGCGATCCGCTGCCCCTGCTCACTGATGTACATTGGGAAAACTATGCGTCCATTCCGAATTCGTTTAGGAGAACATCGCAGTAGACTTAAATGTAAATCTCTTACCGCTCCCATGGTAGCTCATTGTTTGACTTACCACCACACTTTTACTGACCTTCGTTGTTTCTGCATTGAAAAAGTCAATAAGGCAATGGGAGATAAAACTTTGGATCAAACCCTCATTTACAAAGAACAACGATGGATCTTTAAATTGCAGACAGTTATTCCCGGTGGGCTTAACACCCAAATTGATTGGACTCTTTGCATCTGATGTTAGCTATGATTCCATTGACAAACAACACAGTCACTCAAACTATATATAGACACTCCCCTGGTTTTCAGACCGCATGCGCGGCGTTTTTCTGACCCTTTGCAACAGTTGCATTCAGGGCGCATGAATGAGGTAAGCGGGGTCTTCACATATCTGAATATGATCCGCTTGTTTGCTGAATGAAAATATATGCTGATTGGAATGTGGGCATATTTTTATTGCTTTTTTGTTCCAGATAGTCGAATACACACAAAGAATAGGCTTATTTAGCCCCTGAAGAAACGGAACATATCCGTGAAACGCGATGGCGCTGAAGTAGGCGTTGGGATAAACTACTTTTAAGATAAGCCTAACTTCTGTTTTATAAAATGCATCTTGGATAAGTTATTTCAAAACGCTTGAAAAAAAACACACGTTCAAAAAACAAAAAGGGTCGTTGATGTATATCGGGAGTAGTTACTGGCTTTTGCCATTGTCACTAAAAAACTCCATGAGAATCTGAGACCCGCTGTTCAAAAAACGTGTGCATGTTAAATGATTTTTACAATTTATCATTATTTGCTTTTATCTGGAAATTCAGCAATTCATATTGAGTAAAATACATATTTTTGAATTTGTGGTGGGACTATTATGTTTCACTTCATATGGGGTAGTATTTGATAAATAGGTTAAACTTAAGGGCCTTTCTGAACTGGGCTAAGTCAGTTATGGCACGGATGTCAGGAGGTAGAGAGTTCCAGTATTTTGGGGTGCAAAAGATGAAGGCTCTGTTCGCTGTAGGATAGAGAGTGGCGGCAGCAAATGTCCCTGGCTGTCTTTGGATTTGCTATGCTCTGTTTGGGAAAATAGCAATGTTTCGGATGTTGAGGGTCGATTTATATTTAGCACCTCATGACGTTTTTGACAGAATACATTTCTGTAATGAGATCATGCAGTCAATGAAAACTGATGTTTATTTAGAGAATAGGTCTGTTTCCATTTTTACCACACTGCTAAGCCTAAAATTTCTCAAAAATACTTAATAGCACTGGATAGAGACAAGGGAAAAAGTACGACTATAGCATCCCAGCACTTCTTAGCCTGCTGGTGCTGACATATGCTGGAGTGTTCTATACCGTGGTCTTGTTTTTGCAAAATTCTAAGCGCTTTTAAATGGAATTTCTGGTGCTTATTTATCAGGAAATTAGGTGCTTTGGGTATATCGGTGTTTTTGTGCTGTGAACTCAGTAAGTGCTTCCCTTTTTCTGTAGTGGAAGGGTTAGTGCAGAAGTGCCCTTCTATCCTCCTGGTACATATCCCTGGGGGGAGGGGAGGGGCATGGGAGTGGCGGTATTGCCTGCACTCTTATTCCCAGGGACTTGTTGATTTGCATCTTCTTCAGCCTGCTAATGCCACATTCATTTTTTTAAAATTAAGATTTTGAAAATCTATACAGTTCCACTTAATCATGAGAAAACCAAGTACATCATCAGCAAATAATATCACCCTCTTTATGCTAAGAAAGAAGGTCAGTCCACATCATGGGAAACAACTTCAGCCCAAATTCAACACACCAATTAAATGAAAAAAAAAAAGGCGCACAACCCAGGTGCCAAAATTATGGAGATTCCATAAAACTAAACTAAACCCGCCACCCATCTATCTACCGGGCCGCCCTATCTTGCAGAAAACTTTGCAAATGGGAAACATCCAGGAACACATAAGTATGACTCTGATAAACAAAAATATATTTACAGGGGAATTTGAAATAAAATGTAGCTCCCAGCAGTAACACACGCTGTCTCAATTCCAGAAACTGACCTCTCCAGGCCTGAGTCTGACAGGTTTCATCCGGGAAAATATTAAGCTTCTATCCACAAAATAAATCATTAAAGGCCTTCAAAATTTGAAATTTTACAGCTTCAGATCCCAGTGTCACCACTAGGGTACTCCGCTTAGAAATTCTGTCTGTGGAGTCCTCCAAGAAAGCCGTCAAATCCTGACTACCTCCCTGGGGGTTCTGAACCGCTACCTGGGGATGACTCCTTAATTTTATACGGGAGATAGTAAGCTTGAACCACATCAATAACATTAGAAAACTGCAAAATCTCCGAAAAGTATTTTTTAAGGAGTTCTCAGAGGAAAGCAAGTGAGTCAAAGGAAAATTCAAAAACCTAAGATTGCAAGCACGGGTCCTATTTTCCAAGGCTTCCAGTCTTGTGTGAATTGTGAAAGAATCCTTAAAAAAAGAAGCCCCAGATACTACGCAAGACTGGACCTGGGATTGAACCTGTGCAACCGATTTGTATAAAAAGGTAACCTGATTAACTACATTAGCAAATTTCTCAGATACCCCATGGGTGTAAGTACAAAGAGAAGCAACAGTAGCAGAGAGTCTAACATCAATATTGGCTATTGCCCCCCATAAGTCTTTTAAAGTTATATAAAATTCTTATTCTTGCACACAAGGCTGTTCGCACCGGTACCCCTCTCTATCTTGCTAATTTGATTCACTTCCGTACATCTCACCGTTTGCTTCGTACTATTCACATTAACCGTATGTCTCTTCCCTCTCCATCCCAGGCCCACCTTACCTCCACCCGCTCCTCAGCCTTCTACTTTCTGGCCCCCAGCCTTTGGAACTCTCTCCCTCCCTCGCTCCGTGCGGAGGAGTCCTACCAGTCTTTTAAGTCCCAGCTCAAGACCTACCTTTTTCAAGTGGCATTTAATCTCCCTCCCTAACCCTCCCTCCTGATACTATTTGTATTTGTATTTGTATTAGCAATCGTTACTGATTTCTGTTCTTTTCTTTCTTTCCTTTCCTTTCTCTTTTATGAATTAAGTGGCGTTCCTTTTCCTTTTCCTGCAGCCTTATATTTTTTAAATGTTTTTAAATATTTTCGAATATTTTTAAACCGCTAAATTTTATTGTGAACCGCTCAGGTGCCCATGGTGTTGGGCGGTATACCAAGTTTTAGAATAAACATAAACATAAACATATCCCCTTCCACCGAGGGAGATATAACTGTCCCCTCACCAGCCGGAGAAACTGGTTTAGGTATTGGGACTTGCAAATCAGAGTCAATACTATTGTCTTCCAAAAACATAGAAGATAAAGGAGGAATTGGAGGAGGTGGTGGGGACCGGGTACTAGAGCTCAAAGAAGCTCCCTCTGATACTAGTGAGCTGGATATCACGGGAAGAACATGTCTCTCCATGGGTCCAAGAGTCTTACCTTGAGCACCGGACAGGACAGGCAATTTGGTAGGTCCTTTATTCTTTCTCTTACCCATATTCACGGATATTCTTGCCCAGGACCTTGGCGTCCTCCAATGCTCCGAAGGGGCATGCCTGCCCCTTTGGTCATGCCCCTTCAGACTGCACCCCATGGGCTGTGACACACAGCGCGCGTACCGACCTTGGATCTTTATCGGGCACAGAGGTCTTTCATCGGGTCAGCCTCCAGAGCGCCTGTCAGCTTCAGAAGCAGGTATGGTAACCACAATGTCGGGAATCCAGTGGGGCAGATGACAGCCCCAGTTACACTCTTCTCCAATAGCCAAATGTTTCCATCAAGTGTGTGCTGAATGCAGGTCTTTATCGGGTACTGGAGTCCTCCGTCGGTTCAGCCTCCAGAGCGCTTGTCAGCTTCAAAAGCAGGTATGGTAGCCACAACACCGGGAATCCAGTGGGACAGATGACAGGCCAAGTTACACTCTCCTCCAACAGCAAAGCATTTCCAACAAGCGTATGCCGACCACGGGTCTTTATTGGGCACTGAGGTCCTCCATCAAGTCAGCTTCCAGAATGTCTGTCAGCTTCAGAAGCAGGTACAGAAGCCACAACACCGGGAATCCAGTGGAGCAGATGACAGCCCCAGTTACACTCTCTTCCAACAGCCAAGCGTTTCCAACAAGCATGTGCTGACCGCGGGTCTTTATCAGGCACTGGGGTCCTCCATTGGGTCAGCCTCCAGAGTGCCTGTCAGCGTCAGAGGCAGGTACATTAGCCAGAATGCCAGGAATCCAATGGGGCAGATGACAGCCCCAATTAGATTCTCCTCGAACAGCCAAGCGTTTCCACCACATTCATTTTTTAATTTAAAGTCGGCAGCCCAGGTGTCTCGCATGGCTTCCACATGTCCTGCATCTGTGGTCAAGTGTGCAGCTGTTAAAAGCACAATACTGGGGCCACGTCCGCAGAAGAAGAGGAAGCAGCATGAGATTTCTGGGCTGCTAGGCGGGGGGAAGAGGATGCTGCTGCTGCTTCTTGGGCAGGATGGGAGGGGGGAGCCAAGTCAATCCCAGTCCAATGACATTATAAATAAATAAATTATCCAACCACGATGGCTGTAGCCATAGGAGGTTATCAGATCCCAGCAGGAAAGGACAATTTTGAGAGTTTTTTGGTTATAACGGGCAATCTCAATTTCCCCACTGGGGGTATTTTGTCAGGGGTTTCAGGTCCTAAAAAGGTACTAATTGTAATTTTTGACCTGACACTTCCCTCTTATTCTTTTGAAATTTCTGTGCAGTTGGAACTGGACCCGTGTTACATCTCATTAAGCCAGGTCAGGGGCCTTGCATTCAGGTTTCTCCAAAATTCTGCAATTCTGGGCCTTAGGTCTGGCCACTTGATGTAACTGCCATGAAAGCAGTGGGCAGAGATGCCAAGGATGAACCATCCTAAGCAGTGAGACTGAAGTTCAAAAAGTAAGACTTTTTTCAGATGCTGCATCCAGGGATAAATCTAGAAAGATTTAAATGTAGTGTTGCTTTACAGATAATAAAAGAACATTACATGAAGTCTGCCTTTCTCTGGAGCTTCCTTAAGGATACAGGAGAAAATTCTCTGGCCTGGGACTTGCTCTCCACCCAGGGGCTGAAAGTATGTGCCTAGATTTCACAGGGAGAAGGGAGGGTGCAGGAGGAGAGAGTATGCAGGAAGGTGAGCTCAGATTTCCTCCTACTGGTTGGGGCACTTAGGCTTGTCTCTCATGAAAGCAGCGATGAGGATCGGTGCACTGGCCCTGAGACTCTAACGCTTGAGGAAAGGGATCAAAGAGTGTGACACGCTACTAATGAGTGAGATATGGCATCCCTGGAATGGGGCACCTTCCCCTTAGGGGATGTGAACATCACCTTGCCACATTCCGCAGCTGCAGCTAGCCTAGGAAGAGAACCCAAGTCTTCCTCATAACAGTGCACAGCATGCAAAAGGAGACAGGAGAGTGCACAGCTCATTTAGCAATCCCTCTAACACAGAGAAATTGGCATTAAAAGATGTGCAGAGTGTCTCAGCCAGGAAAATGTCACTTCTCATTGGGATTACAGCAGAAATTCTGTGCAGGCATCAATTCATTCTGGAAAATATTAGAGCCCAAATGTTTCCTGGGCATGGATCTCTTCCAAGAGAGTTATTAATGTGCATCTGAAATATGCAGGACATCATACACCTTCCACGAAGTTACCAATCAAGCCTTGAGAGGGATTTTCAGACTAAGAATAACTTGGCATGAATCACACCAAAAATTTTCCATAGGCACAAAATGGAAGAGGGAAGAGCTTTTCAAGATATCTGGTCCTTTGCATCCAGTTCTCCTGCCGCAGGTTATCTTATGCATTATACTGCATTTGATGAGAGGGAAATTGTTATCCCTTCAGCCCTCCTATCACACTCAACCGTCTCCTCCTGAAGGAAACCAGAACATTCCCTGACTGAGTCTAACTTGAAAGCGCTTTAACGAGAAAGTGTCTCCATTTTATATTTACCAGGAATCTCAAAATAATCCACTGACTTGGAATATGACTTTGGACAAATCATTTAAGCCTCCATTGCCTCAGGAAGAAGCTTAGGTTGTGAGGCCTCTGGAGACAGGGAAATACTCACTGTATCTTGCGGTGCCAAATCCAAAACATTCTTAACTTCAGTTTTGAGTATTGGGAGTGAAAACCTGTTTAAATGTATAAGAAAAAAAGAAAAGATTTAGCGGCATGTTTACTAAAGTTAGCATGGCTAGAGCATGGCATAGACTGAACACTACGGTTAGCGCAAGGCTGAATAGCGCATACTGTCACCCTTGTAGTTACTGCAGGGGCACTCATCGCCAGCTCAACGGGCGCTGTTAAGTGCACTGCAATTTTAGCACAGTGAGGTAACTGCAGGGGGACGAGCAAGAATGCCGACAGCTTGACTGCATTTCACCTCGCTGGCTGATTTTTGCTAAGGTGCTGAATCTTGGCGCACTTTAGTAAAAATGCCCCATAGTGACTGAATTAGATGCTTTTTAAGACCAATGATTGGAAACCAAACATAATAGTCTTAAGCTTCTGACTGTGGTCATTGTCTGAGTTTTTCCTCTCCATTTTTAATTTCATTTAATTTAATTTTAAACATTTCTCCTCCGTTTTTACCAGCCAAATTCAGAGCAAATAACAGTAACTCAGAGTAAAACATTTTTTCATAATCAATGCATCACCTGAAGCTATATAAAATAAGATAAAATATGCCTCTATAATTACAGAATTATTCAATACTACAAAATAAATTCATATAAATAACAGATTCTCAGCATATCTCACATAACAAACATTGGGATCCTTTTACTAAAGTGCACCATGTGCCGCATTATCCACATCCATGAGCCTGTGGGAACTGTTACAGTGCAGGTGCTTTAATTGTGCATCATGTGATGGGTTGGGGTGTAGAGTGGGCATTGACTAGTCATCAGTAGTGGAATAAGTCCCCCTAGATGTCGGGGGATGGGAGGCCCGGGCAGTGGCAAATGGTGGAGGGAATGCAGGAGATTCCCTGCAGCCTAGCCCTGGCCATGGGAGACCAGGTCGGGAGTTGGGTTGCGGGGAATGAAGAAAGTCGGCGGTGGCTGGGGATTGTGGCTTCTGAATGGAGCCACAGTGCTATGGCAACCAGATGTTTTATTCTCCATTCCTTTCCTTAAGATACCTAGCATTCTATTTGCTCTCTTGGCCACCACTGCGCACTGGGTGGAGGGTTTTAACATGTTATCCATGATGACGCCTAAATCTTTTTCCTGGGTGGTGGTTCCTAATGTGGAACCTTACATCGTGTAACCATAGTTTGGCTTTTTCTTTCCTAGGCGCATAACTTTGCACTTGTCCACATTAAATTTCATCTGCCATTTGGATGCCCAGTCTTCCAATTTATCAAGATCCTCTTGCAATTTTCCACAATCCTCATGGTTTTAACAACTTTGAATAGTTTTGTGATCTGCAAATTTGATAACCTCACTCATTATTCCCATTTCCAGATCATTTATGAATATGTTAAAAAGCAGCAGACCCAGCACAGATCCCTGATTCACCTTTCTCCATTGGGAAAATTGGCCATTTAGTCCTATCCTCTGCTTACTATCTTTTAACCAGTTCCTGATCCACAATAGTACACTACCTCCTATCCCATGACTTTTTATTTTTGCCAAAAGTCTCTCATGAGGGACCTTGTCAAAGGCTTTCTGAAAGTCCAGATGCATTATATCAACCGACTCACCTTTTTCTGTTTATTCATACCTTCAAAAAAACATAACAGATTAGTAAGAGAAGACCTTCTTTTGCTAAAGCCATGTTGGCTGTCTCCCATTAAGCTATGACTATTGTCACCAGTAGTCCGCCCGTAGCTTCAGCATACGGGTTAGGTAGCCTGGAGACCTTTTATTGAAAGGTTAAGGGTGTAGTTGTGGACCTTTTCAATAAGTTGTAGTCGTGAATCGAGTGGTTCAGGCAAAGACAGGCTTTTAATTCCCCTCCCGGGGCGGATTCAAACACAAAGTAACATAGGAACAGAAAGCCATACACTCTGGCACAAGGTAGGAAAAAAAACTTATAACACCTTCCAACTTAAATCACAAATGCTACGATATTCATTGCATACAGTCCCTTGGTATTAGGAAATAAAGTCCTGTGCTTCTCAACTGCCAGTTGACCAGCTTCTTCAGGATATCTGGCTCAGCACAGTGAAATCCTATCATTTGTAACTGTTAATGTACAATCCATTTGAGTATCAGACAACTGTTCATCTGGAGGATCAATTAGCATTGACTCAGGCTGGCTATCAGCTGAATACAACTTCTGCCTTGTATACAACGTTTCCAGATTATTCTCTGCTGTCTGTTCCAGAGGCTTCTCTATTATTGCCTCTATGAGATAAGGATCAACTTTACTATATCTCTTGGCATAGCTTAGAGGAGAGTCATATTCTTTATAGTTCTTATGAGAGAAATTCTTATAACCACTTTTACAAGGATTATACAGCCTACCTTCTGGCTTTGAGGCAGGAGAAAGTCCGTGCACAGCTCTCTCAGGATGGGGTTTAAACCTCAGAGGTTTTTCTCTGCATTCTGGCTGCTCACCCTCTTCTTCTGACATACAAATGTCTTGCACTGTATATCTTTCATTCCTTGGAGCTTGTAAGTGCTTCCCAGCTATCCTCACTGGTAACTTCTCCCTTTGGGTGCCTTCACCATAGGATAAATACCTGGAGTTTTGGTCAAAGGGTTTTTGTGCCCTGCTCCTCCAGTTATTCCTGTCAGCTACTTTCTGTCCTCTCTCTCACATTCAGAATCAGAATCCACTGAATCACTTACATACGTTTTCCTTTCACACAGGGACAGACGCTGCTTCCAAGAGCCAGACCTCAGCTCACACAAACTTTCCAGCTGGTTCTGTTCTCCTCCGTCTTCCCTGTTCTTTCTCTCCTTGCTGTTCCCTTTGCTCTTGCCGTTGCTAAACTCTAATGAACGTTTCTTATACGTTTGCTTGGGAGCTAATCTAGCCCTTCCCCCTCCCAGGTGAAAGCTATCAGGACCAGGAGATGGGGATTGTTTGTTAGCTGGGCGGGGTTCCTGCCCTCGTGGCTGGGATTGTTTGTGTTGCTCCTGGCAACTGGGTGTCCTGAGCTTATCCTTCCTACCAGAAACAGCCCTACTGCACTCAGGTTCCTCTGTTTCCATATCACAGGATGTCTCTTCCCCATTACACTATCTATATCAGGGGTCTCAAACTCAAATTGCTTTGAGGGCCAAATGAGGACTTGTAGAGTAACCCGGGGGCCGCACAAGATGCAGGCCTCATTTGCATAAGGGCATCATTTGCATAAGGGCATCATTTGCATAAATATTTGCATAATGTTACCATACACTAACTTTTAGTAAACATGCCTCTTAATGAGTGTATGGATAAAGAAAGACTAAAAGATTTCTACATTACTATAAACCAGTGCCAACCGCCAGGCACATTAGGAACTACTAGAAACACTGCCCATTTAGAACCCATAGCAAACCTGCCGTGTCCTAACAGCACTACCAGGACTCACAAAGCACCATACCCTAACTATCAAAAGGCAACACTGCAAATATTAAATCAACACATTTCAGAGAATAACAATACATGACCTACTCGGGAAAGAGAACAAGTGGCAATGTCAAATAGGAATTACATAAACAGAATACCTCAGCTCAGTTACACATGCAGAACATACACCATCACCAAACAAGGAATCACAATTTAGAAACAGGAAGACAATTAAACTGGGAACCCCAAAAGCCAAACTTAGAATGTACAACACTGTAGAAATAAAACTATACATTGATTTCCTCTTGTATTAAATAAAGTGCAGACGTTAAAGATGCACATTTCCAAGAGCTGACATATTTCAGTTAATAAATTCAAAATAAAGAGATATTTTTCTACCTTTTGTGCATTTTTTTTTCAGTTGCAATTGTTCCAGTCACTTTCTTCTGGTTTCTTTGTGTCTTCTGCTAACTCTCCATCGTCTGCTGTCCATTTGTCCTTTCTTCTTTCCTAGTTTTTTTCCATTCTCTCTACATCTGCTTTAACATACTAATCATTCTCCTTTTGCTCTTTCCTCATTCCTATTTCATCCACTCAAATTTTACCCCTCCATCCTCAATCCCCACTTACTCTCCCAATACCCGGCCAATTGTAGATTTTTCTTCCCTCCCACACAAAATATATTTCCCCTCTCCATTTCACTCTCCCAGCCCCATCCCATTCTAATCGTCCCCCAACATCACCTCCCTTCTAGCTCCTGCCCCACCCAGCATCCGCTCCCTTCTAGTCCCCGCATCATCAGCCCATTTCCAGTCCTAGCTCCCTCCCCTCACAGCCCATTTCCTTTCCAAGCCCCCTTCCACTCAGCCCATTACCATTACCATTCCAAGACCCTGTCCCCATCAGCTATTTGCAGTTCAAGCTCCCCCTTCTACTCGGCCCATTTCCAGTCATAGCACCCCCCCCCAGTCCATTACCAGTTCTAGCCCCCCCCCCATAGCCCATTATCGGTCCTAAGCCCCTCAACAGCCCACTTCCAGGCCTAACCCTTCCATCGCCCCATCTTCATTCTTAGCCCCCCCATAACCCCATTTTCAGTCTTAGCCCCCCAATCAGACCACCTCCAGTCCTAACCCCCATCTGTCCATTACCAGTCCTAACCCCCATCACCCCATTTTCAGTACTATCCCCCCATCACCCCATTTCCAGTCCTACCCCCCCAGCAGCCCACATCAAGTCCTGCTCCCCCCCCAGCAGCCCACATCAAGTCCTGCTCCCCCCCCAGCAGCCCACATCAAGTCCTGCTCCCCCCCCCAGCAGCCCACATCAAGTCCTGCTCCCCCCCCCGCCCACATCAAGTCCTGCTCCCCCCCCCCAGCAGCCCACATAAAGTCCTGCTTCTCCCCCCCCCGGGAAAATTAAACTTTAGAAAAAAGCTGGCTGCTGCCGCTGCCGCGGCGGGTAGCAGCAATATTGCAAGTCCCGTGGCCCCCCCCTTCCTCCCTCCCCTCCCTCCCTCCCCCCCCCCCCTCTTCCTGCTTGCCTGCCTGCTTGTGAGTTCTTCACCGCTTCGGCTTTCAGAGCCGCGAAGGGAGAGCTTCTCCCTCGTGACTCTGTTAAGCCCGCTGGGGCTTATGGGACATTTCCCATCTGCCCCGGCGAGCTTAACAGAGTCGCGAGGGAGAAGCTCTCCCTTCGCGACTCTGAAAGCCGAAGCGGAGAAGAACTCACAAGCAAGCAGGCAGGCAAGCAGGAAGGGGGGGGGGGGCCGCGGGACTTGCGATATTGCTGCTATTGCCGGGCAGATGGGAAGGGGCCGCGGGACAGGTGATTCTGCCGCTGCCGCGGCAGCAGCAGCAGAAGCCGGGTTTTTTTTTTCCTGTGCATCGCGGGCCGCACAAAGGTCTCTCGCGGGCCGCATGCGGCCCGCGGGCCGCGTGTTTGAGACCCCTGATCTATATGTTCAGTCATTTTGTTCTTTATGATGGTTTCTACCATTTTTCCCGGTACTGATGTCAGGCTCACCAGTTTGTAGTTTCCCGGATCACCCATGGAACCCTTTTTAAAAATTGGCGTTACATTGGCCATCCTCCAATCTTCAGGTATTACAGATGATTTTAATGATAGTTCACAGATTACTAATAGCAGGTCTGCAATCTCATATTTCAGTTCTTTCAACACCCTTGGATGTATACCATCTGGTCCAGGTGATTTGCTACTCTTCAGTTTATCAAATAGTTGTAATATATCTTTCCAGTGTATCGACATTTCTTTCAATTCTTCCGCAGCATCTCCTTTACATACCATTTCAGTCATGGGTAACATTCCTACATCTTCCTCAGTAAGGACCAAAGCAAAGAATTCATTCAGTCTCTCCGCTATGGCCTTGTCCCCTCTTAGTGTCCCTTTTACCCCTCTATCATTTAAAGGTCCAATTGACTCTCTCACAGTTTTTTTGCTACGAATGTACTTGAAAAAATCTTTATTATGTATTTTTGCTTCCACAGCAAGATTCTTCTCAAATTCTCTCTTTGCCTGCCTTATCAATGCCTTGCATCTAACTTGCCAGTGTTTGTGTTGTTTCCGGTTTTAGTCATTTGGCTCCTTTTTCCATTTCCTGAAAGATGCTTTTTTGCAACAACAGCCTCTCTGATCTCACCTTTAAACCATGCTGGCAGTTTTTTGGACTTCCTTCCACTTTTCTTAAAGCATGGAATACAGCTGATCTGGGCTTCCAAGATAGTATTTTTAAACAACACCCAAGCTTGATGTAAATCTTTAACCTTTGCAACTGCTCCTTTTAGTTTTTTCTTAACTGTTTTCCTTATTTTATCATAGTCTCCCTTTTGAAAGTTAAAAGGTAGTACTGTGGATTTCCTTACCGTCCTTCTTTCATTTATTAAATAAACGCGATCATGCTATCATCACTATTGCCAAATGGCCCCAATACCCTTATCTGTTGCACCAGATCTTGTGTTCCACTAAGGACTAGATCCAAAACGGCTTCCCCTCTGGTCGTTGTTGAGTGTTGATACTGCAGGCTCTGGTGGCTGATGTCCAGGAACAGGTAGGGACTTTGGTAGGTCTCTCTCTTTTACTTAAACAGGTACCAAAGCTCTATCAACTAAACAATGCCTGGGAAAAATTGTATTACTAAAGCTGTTGCCCCTGTTACAGCTTCTGCCTCTGTCCAGAGATCCCAATGCCAGTTGAAGGACTGGTTCCATGTGCAGGATGCCTGTATTGCTTAGGCTCTCAGGAAAGAGGTGGAGGAGCTCAGGGAAGAGATGATGACGCTGAGAAGTATCCGAGACAGTGAGAAGTACATTGATGAGATGCTTCTTGAAACATCCAAACTCTCCGACAGAGGTGAAGATGAGAGGCTACAGAAGGAAGAAGGTTGGAGACCAGTTACCAGAGCCTGCAGTATCAACATTCAACTCTTCCAGCCCATGAATTGAAGAACAAGTATGCAGCTCTGGAAGTGGAGGAAATGGAAGCATCCGAGGAAAGGGAAGAACCACAGCTCAAGCACCCAAAAGTTGCAGAATTAGTCACCACAAGGAAGCGAAGGGTAGTCATGGTTGGTGACTCTCTGCTGAGGGGTACTGAGATATCTGCCGACCAGATTTGATGTCCAGAGAGGTGTGCTGTCTGACAGGTGCCAAAATCCGAGATGTTACGGAACGTTTGCTGAGACTCATCAAGCTTACTGATTATTATCCGATGTTGCTCATCCATGTCGGCACAAATGATACTTCTAGATATCTCTCTGAGCATATCAAGAGTGACTTCATGGCTCTGGGACAGAGGGTGAAGCAGATAGGTGCACAGATAGTATTCTCTTCAGTCCTCCCTGTTGAGGGTAAAGGTTGAGGAGAGAAGCTTGCATCCTTAATGTATGGCTGCATGGATGGTGTCATCGAGAGCAATTTGGTTTCCTGAACCATAGGATGATGTTCCAAGAGCTGCAGGGCAGAGATAGTGTCCATCTGTCCAAGAAGGGTCGAAGTGTCTTCAGCAGTAACCTGGATAACCTACTGAAGAGGACTTTAAACTAGATTTGTTGGGGATGGATGAAGAGAGCCCCCAGGTAAGTGAAGAAAGCCCTTAGGTAAGTGAAACATAAAATACCTCTGTAGAAATGGGTAATATGGGCAACGTCTGGAAAGCGGTGTGTATAAATGCTTGTAGCATGGGAAATAAGATCTCAGCTCTTGAGGCTTTAATGGAAGAGCCTGACTTGGATTTAGTGGTGGTTAATGAGACATGGTTCACGGAAAACCATGATTGGGATGTAATTATACCGGGCTATACTTTATTCAGGAAGGACAGGGTAGGAAGAAGGGGAGGTGGAGTGACACTATATGTAAAAAATATTAAAGCTATAGAATTGCAGGGCTTAAAAGGAAGAGAGGAGGCACTGTGGGTTAAACTAGAAAGAGGGAAAGAAAATCCATTTGCATTGGAGTTATACCCCAAGGATTGGTCCTGGGAGTGGTACTATTCAATGTATTTGTGACTGATATTGCTGAAGGACTGAATGGAAAAGTCTGTCTTTTTGTAGATGACATGAAAATTTGCAACAGAGTGGACTCCCCTGAGGGCGTGGATAACATGAGGAAAGATCTACAAAAGCTGGAAGAATGGTGAACGGAAACCAAAGGATGAGAGGTTGATAGTTGCAGCCCAGGACAGTGGCTTACGGATGAGATGATTTACAGCAAGCATTGAAAAAACTGGCAACACAGACATATGTCAATTCTGTAAGAAAGACCTAGAAATGGTGACTCACCTCAAAGCTGGCTGTGAAGTTCTGATTGCAGAAAATTTCTATACAGAAAGACATAATAAAGTAGCACGCCTCATCCATTGGAAACTCTGTAAGCACTACAACATCACTGTGCCTGAAAAGCATTGGGATCATAACCCTAAGAGAATTACAGAGAATGAAGAGGTTATGATCATCTGGGATACTCCCATTCTTACCAATATAAAGCTGGATGCAAGGAAGCTGGATATAGTGGTTAAGGAGAAAAACACCAGAACAGCATTGATAACAGAGGTGTCAGTTCCAAGTGACTACTTTGTGAATTATGTGGAGAGGCCGAAGATCCTAAAATACCAAGAAATGCAGTCGGAGACCAAGAAAATGTGGCAGAAAGATACAGAAAACGTTCCCATTGTGTTGGGTGCCACAGGCTTGATAAAGAAGAATTTCCAAGTGCATCTTGACAAATTACCCTTACATGTTACATCATATGAACTCCAGCAGGAGGCGCTCTTTGGCACGATGCAAGTATTATGCTGAGCATTAGCAGTGAATTTGAGAGACTGAGATCATACTCCCCATGCCCTGGTTTAGAAGTGAGGTTCACGACTGTCATGGTATGCGCAAAGCTAACCCATTTGGAGAAACTGCCCTGGAGATAGCTTTAAAAAACAATAATAAGAAGAACAGCACCATGAAGAAATTAAAAGGGAAGCACCCAATTGTTACTTAAGAACTAAATCACAGTACAGTTCCTCCCATTGTAATTCCCTCCAGATTCTCTATCAGTTAAGAACTTCTCAAGCTGAGCAAGCTCAACCAAAACAAATCAGTGAGGTGCCAATTGTACATGCCTACAAGTGGGAATCTTGGCAGCTTACATCTATAAGCGCGACATGGAAATGTGTAAGCTTGTATTTTGCATCTTGCGCATGTAAGTTGATATTTTACAAAACCGTAAGTTTACGTTCTAGCAGTTAACTACAGAGGCTGCTGTCTTTATTGATTTCAGTTTGGAGGGGAAATGAACAACGAGGGATTAAGGAGGATAAAGGGCTGTTGACAGGAGCACTTTAAAACCCTAGATGTGTAGATCTCCACATGGACACATGCATTTTCTATATGAAATGGGGATTTTCCACCTGCTCAAGTCATGTCCAAACTATACCCCAGCATACCCCCTTGAAATCTCTATGCATTAGTGACATCCCTGGTTAAATTTAGCCCTTTGTAAAATCACCATTTCCACGTGTAAATGCCAGATTTTCCAGGGCGAGATCACAAATAAGGCTTCCAAAATAACCCCATAGCATGCTGAATATACATATTTATTTATGCACCAGTGCATAAATTAATATGATCATAGTGCAAGCTGAATATTGGCCCCCTTGATTTTTGTCATCTATTTTGCCTAGTAAATAGAAAGACCTCAATATCACTAAGGGGAAGCTTTAGAAAACGCTGGTGTCGCCTGGTGAAGACCCAGCACATGTGCTGTGGAATATATAAACCCATGAGAAGGAATAAGAGACAAGCTATCTGTCAAAGTGCAGGGCAACAGTCTATAAATAGCGTGTTTTTTTCTTTTCCAGTGCTAAGAATCCCAGAACCCAATGGTCCATCTGTTGAAATGTTTTTCCTGACAGCTATTTATGCACTGCAGTTTTTTTTCACTCTAAGGTCTGCAGTGACCTCATATGTTATGATCAAAATCCACGACTATGCCAAGATCTCTAAATAGAATTTAAAGCTACAGATGTCGAAAATCCACCAAAGTTTAACAAACTCTTGCTGGTTGCAGAAGCATCCGAGGCAGTGTAAGTTTTACCAGAGGGAAATTATACCAAAGAAAGCTGGTCAATTTCTTTTTACTGGGCTATACTGTTGATGTGTGTAATTGCATTTCGGCAAAGCATTGGGCCTTGTCCAGCATAGGAAGCTTGTAAATAAACTGAGCAACCATGATGATTGACTGGGTTAGAAACTGGTTGAATGATAGGCAATGGGATATTGAGAAATGGAGCAAAAAAGGGTTATCAATGGAGTGCCCCAAGAACTGAGTAGATTGTAAGCTCTGATGAGCAGGGACCGTATCTGTGCAGCGCTGCATAGACCTTGCAGTGCTATATAAATCAGTAATAGTAGTAACAGTAATTAGTCTTGGGATCAGCTCTATTCAATATTTTCATAAACAATGTTATAGAGGGGTTAGCTTACTGGTATTCAGCTCCCAGTCAAGTATGCACTAGCCTGTCAAAGAGCATACCTTTACGCTGCTTGGAATTTTATGAGCCATGATGCCCCTATGTGCCCACATCCACGTGGAAATTACTTTACAAAGCTGCCTCCTTGACGCAAGAAGATCACAACCGAAGAGGTTTTGCCATCCTATTTGGAAGAGAAGGGATTCAACCCAAGAAGATGCAAAAATTTGTCTGTATAAGTAAAAGAAAATCACAAAGGAACCCAGGGAATCAGTATTCCTTATCGTCACTCCAGTCCAGTCCCTTTACTTTTGGGTTACGCAACCCTTCCAGCAGCTTGGAGGCTGAGCCCAACCTTTTTGGGGTGGAGCGGTATATATACCACTGGTGCCACCCACCAACTCCAGTATACTCAGCCTCCAAGCAGCTGGAGGGTTCCGTAAGCCTAGGGCTTACTGGAGTCTTACCTTCTTTTAATTTTGGCTAAATCTTACTAATTTTAATTTAATTTTAATTTAATTTTCATTCATTTATATATTTATTTCTTTAGGCAATCTTCCTTCTCTACCGTTTGCTTTTTTTACCCCCCCCCCCCCCCCCCCCCCCGGCCCGGGCCGAGGATCGGAAGTGTTACCATTTTGCTTACAGCAGCGAGCAGGGGAATCAGAAGCCTCTCGCTGCTGACTAGGCCTGCTGCGGCTCCTCTTCAACTCTCCGGAAGGCCTGCGTCCTCGTGCCGAAGCCCTCCCCGGTGGCTGAGCGCTGGAGGAAACGCGAAGCGGAGGAGCGATCTGCGGCGCTCAGGCTTTATCGCTCCCCCCCCCCGAGTCAGCCGAGCGCAGGGGCGAGCTCCGGAGACGCGATCGCAGCGCCGGTGAACAACCGCGAGCGGGTAAAGCAGGACTCGTCCTCCTCTGTCCCTCTTTTCAGCCGGAGGCTCCAGAGAGGCGCTAAGACCAGCCGCGTCCCTCCGTTCTGAGCTCCACGTGGCCGCGGCCTGCCACGTGTTGAGCCAACGGTGCAGGAATCGCGGCTCCAGTCCGGGTAACAGCAGAGGAGCTGGAAGAGAAGTATACAAACAAATCGCAAGTACTCAGCCCATTGGCTCTAGGGAGATTGTAATTGCTGTTTTCTTTTTTTGTTTAACTTCAGTTTGCTTTAATTCTTGTTTATTCCCCAGTGGTTTAAGGAGATTTCGCTGCCTTATCCTTGCTCCTGGAGAGAGCAGTGCAGGAAGTTTTAGAGGGAATTTTAATTATATATTTTCATTTGAATTTTATTTTAAGTTTAAATTTGAAAATTTCTTTTAAGTTATCCACTAGATAGCATGACTGGCAAGTCAAGGTGCCCATCTTGTGGCACACGTAGGGGTACTGCATCTGAGGCAGGAGTCTGCAGAGGCTGCGCTGCAGTAGCCACCTCAATAGAACAAGAAATCAGCCTTTCTATGGCCCAGTCATCCCAGGGGTCCTCGGATCCTATGGAGGGGGAAGTAGTGTCCCAGTTATCCCTTCCCTCTCACTAGGAAGCACCCCCTCCTCCGCTCCCCCCCTCCACCCTTCCCCCTGGGGAGGGGGCAGTCGGGGACTTCTTTTCCCCTGACTTCGTGCTTTTATTACACCAGGCCTATTGCATGCGCAGACAGGGGCTTGCGACAGGAGAGGGGGGCTCGACATCCGAAGGCAGAGTAGCCAGACCCCTGAGGGCAAGCGTTCAGGACTCAGGAATACCCCCAAAGCGCCCCAGGCTGCTGCACGAGGAACCTCTCTCTTCCCTTTCCCAGGGCACCCTAGAGGAGGAGGTCTCTGAAAAGGAATTAGAGGAGGAAGAGGAGGAGCTGGAAGAAGGGGAGATCCCTGAGGAGGACCAGGCTCGCATAATTAGAGTGTTCCGACGAGAGGAGCTGCCTGCTTTAATTAATGATTCCCTGAAAGCTCTCAATGTAGCCTCAGATACCCCAGGGGAAGATGAGGCATTGGAGGATCCCTTAATCCAGGCCATCAGGAAGTCCCAGAAAGTTTTTCCAGTCCACAGAGTGGTACGTCAGATGATACAGGAGGAATGGGATCAGCCTGAGTCAGGGTTAAGAGGGGTCCGGGCCATGTCCCGCCTCTACCCTCTCCCTGAATCGGACAAAGAGCTGCTGAAGTCCCCCAGGGTGGATGCGGCGGTTTCAGCAGTAACAAAGAAAACTACTATCCCAGTTGAGGGCAGCGCGGCGCTGAGGGATCCCCAGGATAGGAAATTGGACACGCTCCTAAAACAAGCCTTTGATGTCAGCGCTCTGGCCTTACAAGCTTCAGTCTCAGGGGCCTGGGTAGCGCGGGCCTGTTTGAGGTGGGCTCAGCAACTCCAGGCAGAGGAGGTTTCCGCCGAAGGATCATTGGCCAACGCAGCGAGGTTGGAATCCGGTACGGCCTTCCTGGCGGATAGTCAGTATGACCTCATCCGCAGCTTAGCTAAGAACATGGCCTTGGTGGTAGCAGCCAGACGCTATTTGTGGCTACGGAATTGGGCGGCCGATGCGTCCTCCAAAACTCGCCTGAGTCGTCTTCCCTTCAAAGGGAAGCTGTTATTCGGTGAGGACTTAGATAAGCTGGTAAAGGACCTGGGCGAATCCAAGGGCGGCAGGCTTCCGGAGGACAGGCCGAAACAAGCGCGGCCCTTAACCCCAGCACGGAACCAACCTAGGGACCCCCGGAGGTTTCGTTCGACAAGACCGAACCCCTTTCTTAGGGGTCATTTTCCCGGTAGAGGACAAAGCTCCCGAGGTTTTCGGGGGGCGGGCAGAGGTTTCTCCGCCTCCTCCTTTTCCTCGGGCCCCAGGAAACAACAATGAGAGTCCGGGGGTCCAGGAGGGCGGGATGCCGATAGGCGGTCGCCTGAGGCTCTTTCTTCCCGCCTGGTCCCGGGTCACGTCCGATCAATGAGTTCTGGAGGTGATCCGAGAGGGCTATGCTCTCGAATTTGCAAAACAAATACCTCCAGCATTTGTTCAGTCTCCTTGCGGCTCCCCAACAAAAAGAGCCGCTATAGAATCTACACTGTCCTGTCTCTTACAGCTCGGGGCCGTGGTGCCCGTCCCTCCAGGCCAGTACGGTACAGGTCGGTACTCGATTTACTTTGTGGTCCCAAAGAAGGAGGAGTCCTTTCGTCCAATCCTGGATCTAAAGCAGGTCAATCGATGTCTCAAGGTGCCACACTTCAGGATGGAAACCCTTCGGTCGGTCATAGCGGCCGTAAGGGACGGCGAGTTCCTAACGGCACTGGACTTGACAGAGGCCTATTTGCATATCTCCGTCAGAAAATCTCATCAACAATTCCTGAGATTCGCGGTTCCTCGGGGCCATTTTCAGTTTCAGGCGCTGCCCTTCGGTCTAGCGACCGCGCCAAGGACGTTCACCAAGGTGATGGTTGTAGTAGCGGCGGCACTACGAAAGGAGGGAATCCTGGTGCACCCCTACTTGGACGACTGGCTCATCCGGGCAAAGTCGGAAGAGGAAAGTCGCTGGACAACAGCCAGAGTGATACAGGTGCTGGAGGACTTGGGGTGGGTCATCAATCGCGCAAAGAGCAGTCTGGTACCCTCCCAAGAGCTCGAGTATCTCGGAGCAAGGTTCCACACAGGCAGGGGCAGGGTTTTCCTGTCCGGCACAAGGGTGAGGGACCTAAGGATCCTAGTCACTCAGTTCATGACCAGGCGCCTTCCTTCGGCGTGGCATTACCTGCAACTCCTGGGAACCATGGCGGCAGCCATAGAGGTAGTTCCGTGGGCCAGGGCGCACATGCGTCCTTTACAGCGATCCCTGTTGCGTCGATGGTCCCCACAACAGCACCCTTTGTTCCTTCAGCTGCCCTGCGCCCCTCGAACCAAGCAGTCCCTCCACTGGTGGAGGTGTCCAAAGAACCTCAATCGCGGTATGCCCCTCGAACCTCCACAATGGTTGCTGTTGACGACGGATGCCAGCCTAGCAGGCTGGGGAGCACATTGCGAGGACCAGTTTGTCCAGGGGCGTTGGACGACGTTGGAATCTCAATGGCCTATCAACCGGCTGGAATTGAGGGCAGTCACCCTGGCACTCAAGGCTCTCGAGTCTTTAGTGCTAGGGAAGGCGATTCGGGTACTCTCCGACAATGTCACCGCGGTGGCATACATCAATCATCAAGGAGGCACCAGCAGTCCAGCCTTGGAGAAGGAGGCGGACACACTGTTCCAGTGGGCAGAACGTTGCTTGGAAGCACTCTCAGCACAGCACGTGGCCGGCACGGACAACATCACCGCCGACTACCTCAGCAGGTGCAAGATAGACCACGGGGAGTGGGAACTACATCAGGAAATCTTCGACCAGATAGTAGCTCTTTGGGGTCCCCCTGTCATGGACCTCATGGCGCGGTTCTCATCCGCCAAGGCCAGCCGATTCTTCAGCCGACGGAAAGAAAGGATGTCCGAAGGCTTAGACGCTCTGGCCCAGAAGTGGCCCTCGGAGGGTCTCCTTTATGTCTTTCCCCCTTGGGCACTGATAGGGAAAGTCATCCAGCGGATAGAAGCTCACCAGGGCATAGTAATCCTCATTGCCCCGGACTGGCCCCATCGCCCCTGGTATGCGGATCTGGTAAGGATGATCGCCGACCGCCCCTGGCGGCTCCCCAACAGGAGGGACCTTCTGAAACAAGGTCCAGTCCAGATGCCACACGTGGATCGATTCTCGCTTACGGCTTGGCTATTGAAAGGGCACGGCTCTTGAAGCGCGGCTACTCGGCGGCAGTAATCACCACTTTGTTGAGCGCTAGGAAGCGCTCAACTTGCCTCTCCTATGTGAGAGTGTGGCGCATCTTCGAGGCATGGTGTGCAGAGCGCCGGAGGAAACCTCTGGCATCCTCGATCCCGGAGGTCCTGGAATTTTTGCAAGCCGGATTCGACAAGGGCCTAGCACATAGCTCCCTCCGGGTCCAATTGGCGGCCATCTCCTGCTATAGGGGTAAGGTCTGCGGGAAGCCTTTAGGAGCACACGCGGACGTTTCCAGGTTCCTGAAAGCGGTCAGACGGCTCCGTCCGCAGAGGAGATCGGTCATCCCCCCTTGGGACCTCAACTTGGTACTAAACGCACTAGTCACGGAGCCGTTCGAACCATTGAAGAAGGCCTCCTTGAAGGATCTGACTCTGAAGACAGTCTTTTTGGTGGCCATTTGCTCGGCCAGGCGGGTCTCCGAATTACAAGCCCTGTCTTCTCGGCCGCCCTTTCTGTACTTTCTCAAAGATAAGGTAGTTCTTAGGATGGTCCCCTCGTTCTTGCCTAAGGTCATCTCCCCCTTTCATGTCAACCAATCGATCACTCTCCCGTCCCTTCCGGCGGAAGAGCTCGGAGGGGGAGATAGTAGGCTCCTCCTACTCGACGTACGCAGGACATTAAAGCGTTACCTCTCCTGCACAGCCCCCTTCAGGAAGTCCGAGCGACTGTTCGTTCAGTTTGGGGGTCCCCATAAGGGGAAAGCGGCGGCCAAAGCCTCAATCTCAAGATGGATCAGGGAAGCGATTGCCTCCGCCTATATCCTCAAGGGGAAGCAAGTTCCAGGAGGGCTGCGCGCCCACTCAACTAGGGCGCAGGCCACCTCTTGGGCGGAGTTCAGTTTGGTTCCCCCGCTGGACATCTGTAGAGCGGCGACCTGGTCCTCCCTGCACTCCTTTGCCAAGCACTATAGACTGGACGTGCAGAGTGCTACGGAGTCCAGGTTTGCGCATGCGGTTCTACGTTCCGGAATGGCGAATCCCACCCGGGCTGGTACTGCTCTGGTACTTCCCTAAAGTAAAGGGACTGGACTGGAGTGACGATAAGGAAGAAGTAATTAGATCTTACCTGCTAATTATTGTTCCTGAAGGAACGACAGTCCAGTCCCTGTTCCCTCCCGAGGTTGCCATTCCGGACGTTTGTTTTCAGGGTCGGACTCCGACTCGAGGGCGGACACAGGCCTATCTGGAGGGTCACTGGGGTGGGAGGACCGGGCAGTAGCAGGCATTCGGCTTCCGCCCTTGACCCCTCCTCATTCTTTCTCGTTGGTTTTTCATTCTCTCTTTCTTCTACGCCTGTATAAAAAAAATAAAAAATACGCTTGGCTTAGAGTGTTTTTCATTTATGATATTTTGGAATGTTTGTTTCAAGTCTGCTTTTGCAGTAGGTTACTGGAGTTGGTGGGTGGCACCAGTGGTATATATACCGCTCCACCCCAAAAAGGTTGGGCTCAGCCTCCAAGCTGCTGGAAGGGTTGCGTAACCCAAAAGTAAAGGGACTGGACTGTCGTTCCTTCAGGAACAATAATTAGCAGGTAAGATCTAATTACTTCTTTGTGTCTGTTTATATTTTTTGTACTAGACTGTAATTTGGGAAGACATAATTCATCTTAATTAGCTCAGCCAATTTTGTAGTTAGCCTCAAATTTTAATTTGACTGGAACAACACTGCGATGTGATGTTTTATAGTCTGGACTGTTACTTTGAAACCCTCACTACCCTTCTATCTTGAAGAACCACCGGGCTTTTAGCAGCCACCAAACCAGATCCATTACTGAAATGAAGATCTGGGAATGGGGCTATATTTATTATTAGTGGATTAAAGTACAAGTAACTCACTTTTGCTGACTGTGAAGGTCGTGCTCTTTATTCCAGGGAAGGATAATTAAAAGTCTAATGCTCAAAAGATTTGTCTGGGTAATGCAGTTACCTTGACAAAGTCTTGCTTTTTAAACATCTTTTCCACTTTAAAGCATATGAATGTCTTGAGGAAGGTTTTCTTGCTGCCACTGAGATGCCCTTATTTGATGTGAATAAACAGGTAGACAAAGGTGAGTCAGTTGATATAGTGTATCTGGATTTTCAGAAAGCCTTTGACAAGGTCCATCATGAGAGACCTTTGGTGAAATTAAAAAGTAATGGGATAGGAGGCAGTGTACTATTGTGGATCAGGAACTGGTTAAAAGATAGAAAGCAGAGGGTAGGGCTAAATGGCCAATTTTCCCAATGGAGAAAGGTGAATAGTGGTGTACCGCAGGGATCTCTATTGGGTCTGCTGCTTTTTATCATATTTGTAAATGACCTGGAAATGGGAACAACAAGTGAGGTAATCAAATTTGCAGATGACAAAAAACTATTCAAAGCTGTTAAAACCCATGAGGATTGTGGAAAATTGCAAGAGGATCTTGATAAATTGGAAGATTGGGTATCCAAATGGCAGATAAAATTTAATGTGGACAAGTGCAAAGTTTTGCACCTAAGAAAGAATAACCCAAACTATGATTACACGATGCAAGGTTCCACATAAGGAACCACCACCCAGGAAAAAGATTTAGGCGTCATCGTGGATAACATGTTAAATCCCTCCGCCCAGTGTGCAGCGGCGGCCAAGAGAGCAAATAGAATGCTAGGTATCATAAGGAAAGGAATGGAGAATAAAACAAAGGATATTATAATGGCTCTGTGTCGTTCCATAGTGCAACCTGTCACATTGGCAGCCCCTAGTGGCCAAGGGCGGTAAGGGCCTGCTCCACAATATATTTATTTTCCAGGAGCGTGGGGTTTATGTAAGGCAAAAATGGAGATTGGCCTTAGGTATTTCAGCTCCTGGTGTGAACTCAATAATCAAGCCAAGAGTGTAGGGAAACAAGGCTTTTATTTCCCCTCTGTGCAAGGGTTCATTAAGACACTAGAAAATTAAAGAATGTCCTTTGTTTGTAAAGGTGCCAGTATTAAACAGGTTAACTAATTGTTAGTATCTTCACCATTAGTGCAAAGGTTAACTGGAGGAATTCACTTCATTCCAAAGCATCAACAATTAAACAAGCTTCTTCTCATTTATACAGTGGATATAGATTCTAGGGTGGTGGCCATGCACAAACCACAATCCATATCTTCTGCCTGAGGAATGGGAATAGCATTTATATCTTCAATTTCCATAGATTCTGCTCCACTACATTCCTCCTCTGACTAAATACTGTCCCTGGCTGTTACAGCTCTATGTGGACTGTCTCTAGGCTCTTGCCTCCAATAAGACTGTGTTTTAAGTTCTCTTGGTATTTTCTGAAACCACTCTGGTTTCTTCCTTCTTACAAACTGAATACTTGTTTTAACAGGGCTTCTAGGAGTTAAGCATTCCTTATCAGGAATAAAGCTTTCATACCTTGAGTTTCTGTAGTTTGAATCCCTGGAGCTTTCTCTCCCAAGAACGTCTCTCTTGCAACAGGTTCTCTGCTGGTAGCCTCTGGGCAGGGCTGTGCTTTCTGGCAGCTTAGTAAAACCTGGTATGGATTCAACCCTATGCTTCAGTAACAACTTAGCTTTGTTAGAAACTGCTTTTCCTTTGGTACCTGGTAAAACCTGTCCAGCATTTCCCAGTGACTGCAGGCTCTCCTCCAAACCTAGCTCTCTGGTTCTCTGGATACGTCTCTCAGCTTTGGACTCAGGAACGTTGCTTGAGCAGGGAGTGGTACACTCTCCAGCCTGACTGCTTTCTCCAGCAGACTCCCTCTGAACAGCTGCTCTCGTAGCTTGGCCCCTCTGAACTCCACCTCTGTGAACTCTGTTCCTTTGGGATTGCTTAAGGAGGATTCCTTCCCTCAGGTCTCTCCTTCTTTCCTTAGCCGTGCTCCTTGTTCCTTCTCCAAGTCCTTCTCCTTCTCTTAGAGATGCTCCTTCCCTCAGAGCTGTTCCTCTTTCTCCTGCCCTTGGAGCTGTTCTTCTCCTCAGAGGTGTTCCTCCTTTGCTAGCATTCAGCTTCTGCTTATAAAGGAATCTTTCCTCTGAATCTCCCGGGCTCACTTCCAGGTGCAAGTAGTTAGCTCTCTTAGCCTCATTAGCTCCTGTATGATCACTCCTGCCCCCTCTAGCTGTGCTTTGCGGTAATTGAACATCTAGATCTCTCTTAGAAACAGGGTTTCTTTTCAACTTTGCATCTTTATTGATACCAGCCTCATGACAGACCGCATCTTGAATATTGTGTGCAATTCTGATGGCCATATCATAAAAAAATATAGCATTATTAGAAAAGGTACAGAGAAGAGCCACCAAAATGGTAAAGAGGATGGAAGGATACCCCTATGAAGAGAAGCTACACGTTGATAGATTGTTTACGCCATCAAAGTACAGAAAGACTAGGGGACATGCAATGAAGCTACAGGACAACCTACTGAAGACTAATAAGAGAAAATATTTTTTCACTCAACGCATAATCAGACTCTGGAATTTGTTACCCGAGGATGTAGTAAAAACTGTTAATGTAGCTGGGTTTAAAAAAGGTTTGAACAAGTTCCTGGAGGAAAGGTCCATAAACCATTATTAAAAGGGACCTGGGATATCCACTGCTTGACCCAATACAAGCATTGTGGAACTTGCGTCTTTTGGGGAAACTGCTATGTACTTGTGACCTAGATTAGCTATTGTTGGAAACAGGATACTGGGCTTGATGGACCTTGGTCTGACCTAGTATGGCATATTTTATGTTCTTATAAGAAGGTGATTAGGCACCACTCAATCTCCTCATTGTTAGAACCTGTGGCTTCAGGATGGGATGTGGAAGGGAGTGTCTGTTCTATGTTATCAATGTTGGAAGCGTTTGGATCCTGCATAGAGGGAGAACTGAGAGTATTTTGAGAAGTGGAAACCAATTCTGATGGGGCCAGTACAGTGCAATGAAAATCATTGTGCTGAGCCTTCTTTGAAATTTGTGCAGGGTTTTGTTACCAGTAGGACGGATGGATAAGAGCAGAGGAAAGGCTGAATCCAGTCTATGGACAGTATATCCTCATTAGATAGGTGCATGGAACAACAGAAGGGCAGTTTTTCATTTTTATAGCTGACAAATGGGTCTATTTGACGAGTTCCCCACTTACAAAAATTATCCTGTGTGGTGTGAAGATTCATAGACTATTCATGGTACTAAAGAAGTCTGCTGAGCTTGTTGGCTACCTGGCTCTGATTGCCCAGCACGTAAGTGACTTGAATTTGTATGTGATTGGAAATCACAAAGTTCCAAGTTCAACAAGTTCAAGTTCATGCTGTTTCTTGGCATAAGTGAACCAACATCCCTTGGTTTGTTGACATAAAACATGGTAACTTCCTTGTCCATCTGGATTAGAACTGACAAACTCTTGAAGAGAATCAGTGGCGAGCGAGTTGTTCTCCAGCCAGTGTTGGAGGCGGCTGTTCTTACATTGGAATGGAGGAGTAGCCTACTGGTTAGCACAAAAGCCTATTATCTCACTGGCGCTCCCTATGGCCTTAGTCCTTAATCTTCCATTGCTTCGGGTATGTACCTACATTGTCAGCCCTCTGGGGACAGGGAAGTACCTACTGTAATTCACCTTCAACTGGTACTAGAAAAGTGTGCGCTAAATATTTCAAAACTGTTGCAAGGGAGCAGATTGGTTTTAGGTCACCACCACCATAACATATTCTGAAGTGAAGCTGAAAGTGAACACTGATTTCCCTCCTTGAAACAACTAAACAAAACTGTGCTAGTGAGGAGCCAGCAAAACCACAAGAAGGTAAAGCAGTGAGGCCCGACAGGATACATCCCAGGGGATTAAAGGAACTTAAAGATGTTTTGACATCTCCAGTGTCTGACTCTTCTTTAGAGTCAAGAGTGGTTCTAAATGACTGGAGATGGACAGATGTGGTTATGCGTATTTCACAAAAGTAGAAGTAAGGAGGAGGCTGAGACATACAGGCTGGTTAGTTAAACCTTTGTGGAGAGTCGCTACTAAAACAGATGATAGGATACTCAATGAATTTCAGGATCCAGGCAGCATAGTTTTACCAGAGGTAGGTATGGTCAGACACATCTAATCAATTTCTTTGACTGGGTGACCACTGACTAGTAGATGTCATCTACTTGGATTCTGGCAAGGCCTTTGAAACAGTTTCTCATAGGTGACTTAAAAGGAACCTGAGTACTCAAGGTACAAGACCTAGGGAGGGTAATTCTAAAACATACTGTAGCTCTATAAGTTGTACCATTTTATAAAGACCTCATAGGCATATATGCTGTACATATGCATTTTTTTATGCTTGACTCCCTGAAAGTTCACACACAACGTTTTTGCTGCTCAGAAGCAGACCTGTAGAATCTCTTTGGATAGAAATTCCATGTAAAAAGGAAAAGAGAATGGCAGTGGGGATGTACTACTGGCCGCCTGGCCAGAATGAACAGATGGATGAAGAAATGCTGAAAGAAATCAGGGAAGCTAGTAAAAGTTATAACACTGTAATAATGGGTGATGTCAATTACCCCTGGATTAATGTCACAGCAGGACATGCTATAAAGATGAAGTTTCTAGATAAAATAAATGACTGCTTTTTGGAGCAGCTGGTACATGAACCGACAAGAGGGGAAGCTATTTTGGATCTAGTCCTTAGTGGAACACAGGATCTGGTGCAAAAGGTAAGGGTTTTGGGGCAACTTGGCAAAAGAGATCATAGCATGATCGCATTTGATTTAATAAATGGAAGAAGGATGGCAAGAAAACTTTCAATAGGGAGACTATGATAATATGAAGAAAATAGTTTAAAAAAAAACTAATAGGAGCAGTTGCAAATGTTAAAGATTTACATCAAGCGTGTGCATTGTTTAAAAATACTATCTTGGAAGTCCAGACCAGATGTATTCCACACTTTAAGAAAAGTAGAAGGAAGACAAAAAGCTGCCATCATGGTTTAAAGGTCAGAGAGGCTGTTGTTGTGAAAAAAAACATCTTTTAGGAGGAGTGTGGCCTAGTGGTTGGGACACGTTACCTCAGGCTGGAAGGTCAGGGGTTCAAATCCCACTAGAGGACAGCAACCTTGGGCCAGAAGGACTGGGGCTTCTAGTCCCACAGGTGCTCCTTGTGGTCTTGGGCAAGCCACTTAACCCTCCATTGCCCATGTTCTCTGTAAGTATTGGTTTATGTGTCTCATATCCCCTCATGTTAAATGTATCCCCCAATGGTGTTGTGACCACTTTGATTGAAGCATAAGGTGGTACACAAAATACTGTCTAAATAAAATGGAAAAAGGAGCCAAATGACAAACACAGGAAACAACATAAACATTGGCAAATTACATGCAAGGCATTGATAAGGCAGGCAAAGAGAGAATTTGAAAAGAAGCTTGCCATGGAGGCAAAAAAGCATAATTAAAATGTTTTTAAAGTACATTTGTAGCAAAAGATCTGTGAGAGAGTCAGTTGTACCATTTGTTGATAGCAGGGTAAAATGGGTGCTAAGTGAGGACAAGGCCATAGAGAAGAAAGTAAAATGAATTTTTTGCTTCACTCTTTACTGAAAAAGATGTAGAGAAGTTACCCATGCCTGAAATGGTATATAAAGGTGATGTATCGGAAGAACTGAAAGAAATTTCAATAAATCGGGATGATGTATTACAACTATTTGATAAACTGAAGAGAAGCAAATCACCTGGACCAGATGGTACACATCTGATGGTGTTGAAAGAACTGAAATATGAGATTGCAGACCTACTTTTAGTAATCTGTGAACTATCATTAAAATCAGGTGTAGTACCTAAAGATTGGAAATTGGCCAATTGAATGCCAATTTTTAAAAACGTTCCAGGGGTGATCCAGGAAACTACAGCCTAGTGAGCTTGACGTCAGTACCGGGCAAAATGGTAGAACCATTATAAAGAAAAAAATTACTGAACATGTAGATCAGGGTTTCTCAACCCTGTCCTCGGGACCCACCTAGCCAGTCGGGTTTTCAGGATAACCACAATGAATATGCATGTAAGAGATTTGCATATAATGGAGGCAGTGTATGCAAATGTCTCTCATACATATTCATTGTGGTTATCCTGAAAACCCGACTGGCTAGGTGGGTCCCGAGGACAGGGTTGAAAACCCCTGATGTAGATAGTCATGGCTTAATGGGAGAAAGCCAACATGGATGTAGCCAAGGAAAGTCGTCTTACTAATTTATTATATTTTTTTGATGGTGTGAATAAACCGGCAGACAAAGGTGAGTTGGTTGATATAATGTATCTGGATTTTCAGAAAGCCTTTGACAAGTTCCCTCATGAGAGACTCTTGGCGAAATTAAAAAGTCATGGGATTGGAGGCAGTGTAGTATTGTGAATCAGGAACTGGTTAAAAGATAGAAAGCAGAGGGTAGGGCTAAATGGCCAATTTTCTCAATGGAGAAAGGTGAATAGTGGAGTACCCCAGGGTTCTGTGCTTGGCCCCATGCATTTTAACATATTCGTAAATGACCTTGAAATAGGAATTACGAGTGAGGTGATCAAATTTCCAGATGTCACAAAACTATTCAAAGTTGTTAAAACGCAAGAGGATTGTGAAAAATTGCAAGGGGAACTTGATATATTTGAAGACTGGACGTCCAAAGACAGATGAAATTTAATGCCGACAAGTGCAAAATTATGCACCTAGGAAAGAAGAACCCAAACTATTATTACACGATGCAAGGTGCCTCCTTAGAAACCACCATCCAGGAAAACGATTTTGGCATCATTGTAGATAGTATGTTGAAATCCTTCATCCAGTGTGCAGCAGCAGCCACGAAACAAATAGAATGCTAGGAATCATAAGGAAAGGAATGAAGAATAAAACTCAGGATATTATAATGCCTCTGTATCGTTTGATGGTGTGACTGCACCTTGAATATTGTGTGCAATTCTGGTTGTCGTATCTTAAAAAGGATATAGCAGAATTACAAAAGGTACAGAGAAGAGCAATAAAAATTGTAAAGGGGATGGAAAGATACCTTAAAAGGTTGGGGCTCTTCAACTTGGAAAAGAGACGCCTGAGGGGGGATATGATAGAAGGTATATAAATTAATGAATGGAGTGAAATGGGTAAACATAGATCAGTTGTTTATGCCATCAAAATGTAGAAAGACTAGAGGACATGCAATGAAGCTATCTTTTTACTCAACACGTAATGAAACTCTGGAATTCATTACCGGAGGATGTAGCAAAAAGCTGTAGTGTAGCTGGGTTTAAAAAAAGTTTGGAGAAGTTTCTTGAAGAAAGGTCCATAAACCATTATTAAAGAGTACCCGGGAAATTCACTGCTCACCCCGGGATGAGCATTGTAGAACCTGTGGTCTTTTTGGAACCTGCTAGGTACATGTGATCTGGATTGGTCACTGTTGGAAACAGGATATTGTTCTTGATGGACCTTGGTCTGACTCAGTATGGCATTTCTTAGGTTCTTAAATATATGCAGGTATATGTCAGGAAGATATCTGTGCATATGCGCTTTTATATGTGCATAAGTGCCAAATACATACCCGAGGCACACTTATGCATACATTAACATAAGAACATAAGATATGCCATACTGGGTCAGACCAAGGTCCATCAAGCCCAGTATCCTGTTTCCAACAGTGGCCAATCTAGGTCATACGTACCTAGCAGTTTCCCCAAAAGACACAGGTTCCACAATGCTTGTACTAGGTCAAGCATTGATATCCTGGGTCCCTTCTTAATAATGGTTTATGGACCTTTCCTCCAGGAACTTGTCCAAACCTTTTTTTTAAACCCAGTTACACTAACAGCCTTTACTACATCCTCCGGTAACAAATTCCAGAGTTTGATTACAAAAATATTTTCTCTTATTAGTCTTAAATAGTTTACCCTGTAGCTTCATTGCATGTGCCCTAGTCTTTCTATATTCTGATAACGTAAACAATCGATCTACGTTTACCCGTTCCACTCCGTTCATTAATTTATAGACTTCTATCATATCTCCCCTCAGCCGTCTCTTTTCCAGGTTAAAGAGCCCTAACCTTTTTAGCCTTTCTTCATAGGAGTATCCTTCCATGCAGGAATTGAACCCCTGGCCTTGTGGCCTGAGGTATCCTGTCCCAACCACTGAGTCACTCCTCCCTCAGCTGTCTCTTTTCCAGGTTGAAGAGCGCTAAGCTTTTTAGTCTCTCTTCATAGGGATATCCTTCCATCCCCTTTACCATTTTGGTGGTTCTTCTCTGAACCTTTCCTAATAACTCTATATCCTTTTTAAGATACGGCGACCAGAATTGCACACAATATTCAAGGTGCGGTCTCACCATGGAACAATATAGAGGCATTATAATATCTTTTGTTTAATTTTCCATTCCTTTCCTTATGATACCTAGCATTCTATTTGTTCTCTTGGCTGCCGCTGCACACTGGGCCGAGGGTTTTAACATGTTATCCACAATGACGCCTAAATCTTTTTCCTCGGTGGTGGTTCCTAATGTGGAACCTTGCATTGTATAACCATAGTATGGGTTGTTCTTCCCTAGGTGCATAACGTTGCACTTGTCCACATTAAATTTCATCTGCCATTTTGATGCCCAGTCTTCCAATTTATCAAGATCCTCTTGCAATTTTCCACAATCCTCTTGGGTTTTAACAACTTTAAATAGTTTTGTGTCATCTGCAAATTTGATAACCTCACTCGTTATTCCACTTTCCAGGTCATTTATGAATATGTCAAAAAGCAGCGGACCCAGCACAGATCCCTGGGGTACACCACTATTCACCTTTCTCCATTAGGAAAATTGTCCATTTAGCCCAACCCTCTGCTTTCTATCTCTTAACCAGTTCTTGATCCACAGTAGTACACTGCCTCCTATCACATGACTCTTTAGTTTTGCCAAAAGTCTCTGATGAGGGACCTTGTCAAAGGCTTTCTGAAAGTCCAGATACACTATATCAACCGACTCACCTTTGTCCACCTGTTTATTCACACTTTCAAAAAAACAGAGCAGATTAGTAAAACAAGATCTTCCTTGTCTAAAGCCATGTTGGCTGTCTCCCATTAGGCCATGACTATCTTCATGCTGAGTAATTTTATTCTTTATGATGGTTTCTACCATTTTTCCCGGTATTGACGTCAGGCTCACCGGTCTGTAGTTTCCCGGATCACCCCTGGAACCCTTTTTAAAAATTGGTGTTACATTGGCGATCCTCCAATCTTCAGGTATTAGAGATGATTTTAATGATAGTTCACAGATTACTAATAGCAGGTCTGCAATCTCATATATCAGTTCTTTCAACACCCTTGGATGTATACCATCCGGCCCAGGTGATTTGCTACTCTTCAGTTTATCTAATAGTTGTAATACATCTTCCCGATGTATCGATATTTCCTTCAATTCTTCCGCACCTTTAAATACCACTTCAGTCATGGGTAACATCCCTACATATTCCTCAGTAAAGACCGAAGCAAAGAATTCATTCAGTCTCTCCACTATCGCCTTGTCACCTCTTAGTGCCCCTTTAACTCCTCTATCATCTAATGGACCAACTGACTCTCTCACAGGATTTTTGCTACGAATGTACTTGAAAAAATCTTTATTTCACGTTTTTGATTCCGCAGCAAGCTTCTTCTCAAATTCTCTCTTTGCCTGCTTTATCAATGCCTTGCATTTGATTTGCCAGTGCTTGTGCTGTTTCCAGGTTTCGTCGTTTGGCTCTTTTTTCCATTTCCTGAAAGATGCTTTTTTGGCAACAACAGCCTCTCTGACCTCACTTTTAAACCATGCTGGCAGTTTTTTGGACTTCCTTCCACTTTTCTTAAAGCGTGGAATACAGCTGGTCTGGGCTGCCAAGATAGTATTTTTCAACAACACCCAAGCTTGATGTAAGTCTTTAACCTTTGCAACTGCTCCTTTTAGTTTTTTCTTAACTATTTCCTCATTTTATCATAGTCTCCCTTTTGAAAGTTAAAAGGTAGTACTGTGGATTTCCGTACTATCCCTCCTCCACTAATTAAATGAAAGGCGATCATGCTATGATCACTATTGCCAAGTGGCCCCAACACCCTTATCTCTTGCACTAGATCTGGTGTTCCACTAAGGACCAGGTCTAATATGGCTTCCCCTCTGGTCGGCTCATGAACCAGCTGCTCCAAGAAGCAGTCATTTATGTCTTTTATTTATTTTTATTTATTTATTTTATTTTATTTACATTCTCTTATATACCGTGCTATTCTGCATCAGTGCGGTGTACATTGAACAAATTGAAATTACATTGAACAGGACATTATAACTTGGAGATAACTATTTTACAGGGAACATGGGCTATGGAGGGTTAAGTGGCTTGCCCAAGACCACAAGGAGCACCTGTGGGACTAGAAACCCCAGTCCTTCCGGCCCAAGGTTGCTGTCCTCTAGTGGGATTTGAACCCCCGAACTTCCGGCCTGAAGTACCTTGCCCCAACCACTAGGCCACTCCTCCACTCCATGTCATCTAGGAACTTTATCTCCCTAGCATGTCCTGCCGTGACACTGACCCAGTCGATACCGGGGTAATTGAAATCACCCATTATTATTACTGCGCTGTAACGTTTGTAAGCTTCCTTGATTTCTTTGAGCATTTCATCATCCATTTGTTCATTCTGGCCAGGTGGTTGATAGTACACCCCCACTGCCATCGCCTTCCCTTTTTTACATGGAATTTCAATCCATAGAGATTATACAGCAAATTTTGTTTCCTGCAAAACTTTAATCCTTTCTGACTCAATGCCCTCTCTAACATAGAGCGCAACCCCTCCACCAATTTGATCAGCTCTGTCATTACGATATAGTTTGTACCCAGGTATCACAGTGTCCCACTGGTTGTCCTCCTTCCACCATGTCTCTGATATTCCAATCATATCTAACCTCTCATTTAGTGCTATATATTCTAACTCTCCCATCTTATTTTTTAGACTTCTAGCATTTGCATACAAGCATTTTAGAGACTGTATTTTATTCATATTAATTTGGCTATTGGTAGACATGGGTAATTTGGGATCTTTAAGCTCTGTCTGCTCCATACTTGAGGGCATTTGGGCTACTTTGCTCTTTTTTGGAACCTCTCTGCTTTTGATAGTATCCTTCAAGGATACATTCTTCCGAACCAGCTGCTCTTGGGCGACTGTCGGCTTTCCGCTATTATCTAGTTTAAAAGCTGCTCTATCTCCTTTTTAAAGGTTAATGCCAGCAGCCTGGTTCCATCCCGGTTAAGGTGAAGCCCATCCCTACGGAAGAGCCCCTCCTTTCCCCAGAATGTTCCCCAGTTCCTAACAAATCCAAAACCCTCATCTCTGCACCATTGTCTCATCCATGCATTGAGACTCCGGAGCTCTGCCTGCCTTTTGGGTCCTGCACATGGAACGGGAAGCATTTCGGAGAACGCTACCCTGGAAGTTCTGGATTTCAACTTCCTACCTAAAAGCCTAAATTTAGCCTCCAGAACCTCCCTACCACATTTTCCTATGTCATTGGTACTGACATGTACCAAGACAGCAGACTCCTTCCCAGCACTATCTAAGACCTTATCTAGGTGGCGCTTGAGGTCCTCTACCTTCGCACCAGGCAGGCATGTTACCAGGCGATCCTCACGTCCACCAGCCACCCAGCTATCTACATGCCTAATGATCGAATCACCAACTATAACGGCTGTCCTAACCCTTCCCTCATGGGCACATGGCCCTGGAGAAACTTCCTCAGTGCGAGAGGGTTTTACATCACCTGGAGGACAGGTCCTAGTTACAGGATCACTTCCTGCCACACCAGGGTGATGCTCTCCTGTCACGTGACCTCTCTCCTCCATGGCAACAGGGATGCTGCCAGACTGGAGGTGGGACTTCAGGACTATATCCCTGTAGGTCTCGTCTATGTACCTCTCTGTCTGTCTTATGTTTTCCAAGTCTGCTACTCTAGCCTCTAGAGAACGGACTCGTTCCCTGAGAGCAAAGAGCTCCTTGCACCTAGTGCACACCTAAGACCTCTCACCAACTGGTGAGAAAATCATACATGTGACACTCAATGCAAAAGACTGGAAAGCCCCCGTCTCGCTGCTGGACTGCTGTCTGCATCTTAGTTTTAAGTTTTTGTTTAGATCTTTAAGTTCTTTACTTACTAAGGGTTGCCAATAAAACTGTACCTAATACGTTTAATATACCTTGTTCACCTGAAGCTTAATTAATCTCAGGTCCTTAGTGTATGACTGATTTGGGTAACGAGCTTCACCTGAGAGCACCTCCTGTCTGTTAAAATGTGAAAGTACCTATAAAGCTACAATTATCCCAGGGGTGGGTGCGTGTGGGGAGGGAGGGAGGGAGGGAAATAACACTTATTAAAAGAGGGCTGCTACACAGTACCCTGTCCTGTGCTGCCGAGGTAAGCTATATTCTTATTTGATTTAAATTATAGCTCTTTGCTGCTGCTAGGCTCTAACTTATTATGAAATTTAAACTACAAGCTCTCTGCTGGGTTCTAAATTTAACCAGAAAGCTCTCTTCTGTGTTTTAAATTTAAAGTAAAAGTACTTTGCTGATGCTAGGCCCTGAGTGACTATTAAATTTAAACTACAAGCTCTCTGCTGGGTATGAAATTTAACCAGAAAGCTCTCTTCTGTGTTTTAAATATAAACTAAAAGTACTTTGCTGATGCTAGGCCCTGAATGACTATTACATTTAAACTACAAGCTCTCTGCTGGGTATGAATTTAACCAGAAAGCTCTCTTCTGTGTTTTAAATGTAAACTTAAACTGCTGCTACTAGGCCCTGACTGATTTAACAAAAAATAGTGGGTTCACAGATTAATTAGCTTTAATAAAAAGAATTCCTTTCAAAAAAGTCCCAGAAGTATATACTCACAGTTGCAGAGCTCTCTCCAGAAGTAACAGGCCCCTTTTCTAGTCTTTCAAGACTGAGGCTCACAGAGCTCTGGTTGAGCTATTTATGCCTGTGCTGCTGAGGTAAGCTGTGACCAACTTCCAGGATGATTAACAGTCCTTTACGTAAAAGTAGGTGCGTAGTCCTTATTTGGCAGCTTGACCCCTTGAGAGTAGCACTAGAGGTCAACTGATGCCATTTTCCATCCAAAGCCCAAGGGAGCAGGAGGTTCTGGACAACAGGGAAAGCCCTGGTAGGTCCCGGGAGGTCTTCAGGGGTGGGGATATGGGGGGAGCTTCATTGGAATGGGAAGGGGAATCCATGTGGTGGGACTTTTTTGTAATATTAGCTCCTTTACGATGTCCCTGAGAGCACTGGGTTATACGTTGATTGCAGGTTGCACTGTTCATATACTGCAGGAGTCACTAACCTGCGGCTCGAGCTACTGCAGGTCAGTGACTCTCACAGTAAATTAAGCTGCAGTAAAATGCAATAGTTTATTACATCTTAGCAACTTCCCCATGAATTAAAAAAACTTCTGCCTCGCTTATTCTGGAATACTGATTTCTCATTGTAGGATAAGGACTTTTTCCCCACTGGCTTCATTCTTATTCTCTTTCACATTGGTAGTAAGTATTTGACTATTCCTCCTTTTATGGCCTTCATATCAATGTATTTTGGGGAGAAACATCTGGATTATATTGCCAATTTATGTAGTTTGATACACTGCAAAATATTTGGCTCCTGGAGTTAGGGAGAATTAATATACTGTAAACCTAATGAAATAATGTTTAAAAAAAGTTCTGCCTCGTTCTTTAACATACGTGTTCCTCATTAAACCCTACAGAGCTCTGGACTGAAACTGTGTACAAATGCGCTAATTAATGGCAAGCAGAAGGCACAATCGTTTCTTTCACTGCTTTCCTGCGAGATCTTTCTTTATCTCCAGGAAGAAGCAGGAATGAGTCTTCACATATGGGTACGTCAGTACCGACGGAGCCTGCGCGGGAACGCTCCCCAGCATCCAAAAAGAAAGCCTTTGGGAGCATCCCACACGCATGCGCGCTGCCTTCCCGTCTAAACACTTCCCTCTCATCAGTTTTCCATTTTCCGCGGAGCTGGCAGGATGTACTCCTGTCACTGCAGAAAATTCTTCTTTTTATTCTTACTTTTTTGTGGTCGCGTCTGCCTTCCCTCTACGCCATCGGTACCGCCAGTGCTTTTCTTTTGTTTTCTAAATAATTTTTTCTTTCCGACAGAAAATTTTTCCTGTTAGTGTCTGTCAGTTTCTAGGCCACTAGGCCTCCATTTTTTCCGCTATGGAAAAGTCAGCCACTACCCTTAAGAAATGCTCTGAGTGTCGCGGTACAAATATTCTTTTAGACACCCATACTTGGTGTCTAAAATGTTTGGGTCCTGACCATTGCTCACTGGAGTGTCTTTCCTGCTGGACTTCAAACAGAAGAAATCTTCAGAATCGAGCACAGCTCGATACCCGGTTCACATCGCACTCGATGTCACCAGATAAACTTTGGACTTTACAGAAGCTTTAGCTATTTCTCCAAAGTCCAACCTCATTAAACTCCCCCACTTTTTTCTTCTGGGGTTCGTTCTAGCCATTAAGGCTTCTTATCTCTTCCTGTATTGCAAAATTTATTTTTCCTCTACTTCACAGTGAGGGAATTTCTTTGAGGATAATGTACTGGCTCTCAACTACAGACCCATATTAACCTCAGCAGATACTTTCGCAATACTTTTGAGTAAGATCCACATTAGAAAATTGGGATTCAATTTTTTCAAACAATTATGATCTACACAAGGACTCCCCTCTGGATATCTTGTTTAGTCAAGCTGTTCCACAGCACCCTTTTTTCTTTCTAATGCAACTCCTACCCTCCATCCCTTGGATGCCTGAGGTTCTGGGAAATAGCATGGCCCATCCATTAGATTTGCAACATGCTGGGGCCTCCTCCAGGCATCTTAGCTTGGGAGTCCCCATATGTGAAGACTCATTCCTGCTTGTTCCTGGAGATAGCACAGTTACTTATCTGTAACAGATGATCTCTGGGAACAGCAGGAATAAGTCTTCACAACCCACCCACCTCCCCTAGGAGTTGCTCTCTCTCTCTTTCTAATTTGTCTACTTCCCTCCTTCTGTCTCAGCTACAAACCCAACTGATGAGAGGGAAGTGTTTAGGCGGGAAGGCAGCGCGCATGCGTGTGGGATGCTCCCAAAGGCTTTCTTTTTGGATGCTGGGGAGCGTTCCCGCGCAGGCTCCGTCGGTACTGACGTACCCACATGTGAAGACTTATTCCTGCTGTTCCCAGAGATCACCTGTTACAGGTAAGTAACTGTGCTTTCCAGAGCTGGCTAAAAATACACAGCACATTCTAAGAGGAAGGTAAAAATAAAGGGATGAATATTTAGCAGCATCGTATCTGGTTAAAGTTAAAGTTAATTGGATATTTATTTATTTACCATCTTTGAGAAGAGATTCACCCAAGGCTGTATATGACACATAATACTTGATCTAGACAACTTACACCGTAGCAGCACCTTAAAAGCAAAATGACGTCAACATAATAGACAATTAGAATAGTGAGAAAAACTTGGAGATAGGTCAATTAAATCCCAGTAATAGCAATCGAATGATCATGTCAGTAATGTATCTCTTAGAGGCCTGATGCATAGTAGTGAGATCAGAAGAGCTCCCTACCACCGAGGGAGATAAGCATCCAGCAGGAGATTGCACAGTTCACACTACTAGGAGGACAGATCCCTTTGATGGATGCAGGATGTAATCTGATGGTTTGGAGGTTTAGACAGATGGGATACAATACAATTATATACGCTGACAATGTCCTGCTCTATATGCCGTTCTCAATAGATAATCTGGACCTCTCCCCTTTGACCAATTGCTTCAACGCCATATCGGAATGGCTCCTGTCACAAAACCTCCAAATTCAGCATAAGAAGACCGAGGTGCTCTTCATTATGAGGAACCCGAATTTCAGCCCACCACAATACTTGAAGGTGAAAGAAGCCGTTTTACAAGCTAAACCCACAATACGGTACCTGGGTGTTACACTGTATCAAAACCTTGACATGAAGGCACACATAGCTAACACTGTAAGAACGATCTATTACAAGATCCGTTCACTCAGACATCTACACCCCTTGCTTGAACCAGGGGATTTCCGTACAATTTACCAGGCTCTTATCATACCGAATTTTGATTACGCCAATGCCATATTACAAGGACTTCCTCAGTCCACCTTGAACCCTCTTCAGCTCGCAATGAACAGTGCAGCGAGGGTTCTTCATGGTTCATCTAGGAGAGACCATGTAATGCCCCTTCTGAAACAGTTACACTGGCTTCCTATACAGGCCAGGATCGTCTTCAAGACAGTGTTACTGACATTCAAAACGGTCAATTATCTCTCCTCTTCCTCACTAACCGACCTCATTCAAACCATAGCCCCTAACAGATCAAGAAGATCCACAGCAATAAATACGCTAACGATTCCAAGAGAATTAACAAGATGCACCGCGATAACAGCAAATAGGGCTTTCAGACTCTGTGCCCCGAGACTCTGGAACGCCTTACCAACAAACATCAGAGCAATCACTAACCTAACCCAGTTTAGAAAGGCCCTCAAACACTACCTTTTCCTCAAACACTTCCCAGAGAACACTGAATCACATCCCCACTCAAATATTGATAGCTACACCAACACACCTGGTCAGCCAGGAGAACACACTCATCGAGGTGTCCTTGACCATTGAATCACATGTTACATTATTCTGTGACTCTTGTGTGTAAATAGTTACCCTTGGTTATCCAAGTTTTGCTGTCCTATTTAATTGTAAACTTACCCTCGGTTATCCAAGTTTTGCTGTCCTGTTAATTGTAATATCGGGCATATGTATTCCTGCCTGATTTTTCTGTTCCATGTAAACCGCGCTGATGCCGAATAGTGCGGTATATAAGAAATTGTAAATAAATAAAATAAAATAAATAAAAGAGTTGCCTAGGATGATTTTTGCTGGTATGAATAAACCTGGAATAATCCTCAAGATTCCCAACAACCGTAACAATCAGTTGCATTTTGTGTGCATAAAGGTAGGTCAAAAGGCCAAAATCAAGCTACTTAATGGTCTCATATAAAGACTGAAAAGGAGTGCAAAAGACAAGGCATTTAGCAAGAATGGAAAATTTAGCCAGAAACATAGGCACTTGGGCAACTATCACTTTCTTATTTAAATCGGCAATGGCTAGACACAGAATACCAGAAACTGTCTGTGCGTGCTACATGTGGTAGCATTCAAAGATGTCTTTCTCCTATTAACAGTGCATGGACTCAAGGTTTTGAAAAATAGGAGACACAAGTCATTCCAAGGATCCAATGGATCAGGGACAGGACCAGGGTGTTGCTTTAATTGCAAGGTCACTCTCACCACTGTTCCGAGAAACGTGAGCTCACACCGAGCACTTGCACTATTTATATTCTCATACCAACTGGAACTATGCTGACTAACTTTACAATATCATGGCTGAACCAGAAAGAAAATAGCAAAGTTACTTACTGCTGGTTAGAAATCTATTCAAACATATTCACCTAAAAATGAAAAGCAGACTTACAGAAAGTATTCTTAATATGGTAAGAGTGTGGATAAATACATATATCTTATTTCTTTCACTTGTAGAGTGATCTTGTGAAAGGAAAAGTGAAAGTGAAACTCTTACATGCACAAAAATGAGAGTTGAAAGAGACGGACTGTATCTATGTTTGTACAGTGCTGCGTACGCCTTGTAGCGCTGTATAAATGAACAATAGTAATATTTATTTATTATGTTTTTTATACCGCCTTATTTCAGTCAAAGTGGTCTACACTACAACTTAAACTTGGTAATATACATTATAGGGACATTGATAACTTGGAATTTTCTGAGGCAATGGAGGGTTAAGTGACTTGCCCAAGGAGTGCTAGTGGGAATCAAACACTGGTCTCTGGGTTCCCAAACTAGTGCTCTAACCATTAGGCTGCACCTCTCAAACCCTGGTCTCTGGGTTCCCAAGCTAGTGTTCTAACCATTAGGCTGCACCTCTCAAACCTGGTCTCTGGGTTCCCAAGCTAGTGCTCTAACCATTAGGCTGCACCTCTCAAACCCTGGTCTCTGGGTTCCCAAGCTAGTGCTCTAACCATTAGGCTGCACCTCTAAAACCTTGGTCTCTGGGTTCCCAAGCTAGTGCTCTAACCATTAGGCTGCACCTCTCAAACCCTGGTCTCTGGGTTCCCAAGCTAGTGCTCTAACCATTAGGCTATGCCTCTCAAACCCTGGTCTCTGGGTTCCCAAGCTAGTGCTCTAACCATTAGGCTACACCTTCACTCCAAAGCAGTAGTAGTAGAAGCACTGCTTCATAGACATTTCACTATGTTGTCAAACAACTCCCTAAAAATTAATTACAAGAAAACCAAAATACTATTTACAACCAAGGATTCCAGGTTCTAAGTGCCAATTTCAATAATGTTAAATGGCACAAGGGTGAAAGTACAACAAAAAGTCAAGTACTTGGCATTACCATCGATCAACAACTTATCTTGAAACCACACATAACGAATAGACCATAAAATCCGATCTCTCCGACACCTCCACCCTCTGCTAGACCCATCCAACTTCCGCACTGCCTTTCAAGAAATCATTTATTTATTTGAACAGTTTTTCTGTATCGCCCCTTCCTGCAATCAGGGGCAGTTTACAATGACCTATAAACACAAAGATACATGGAACAAATCAAATTATTGTACATTGAAACTAAGAACTTGGATAACATAAGCAACTATATACATTCCAGTGGTCACTTATACATATGCATAGTGAGCTGGTTTTCTTAGCTATTTACAATGGATTTGTGGTTAGGGGAGACGGGGAATTCAGGAGGTCTGAGTATATGGAGTATATGAGTTGTACTATTGATGTGGGGGCATTATAGTATTCGAAGAATAGATGTGTTTTTAATTCCTTGCGGAATATAAGGAGGTCCTTGATTGCTCTAATTGGGTCAGGGAGAGCGTTCCAGAGTAAGGGAGCTGTATATCTAAACGCCCTATTACTTGCAAACTGCTTAGTTTTATGTATTGTGGGAGGCATTTGCTAGGAGGATTTGAGTATTTTTCCACCTGCTTCTGGTGTCTGTGAGTGTATTGTGGAGGAAGATGGGGAGATAGCGTTGTGTAGTTTGAAAGTAGTGACTATTTGTTTATATTTTATTCTGGATACTATTAGGAGCCAGTGGAGGTTGAATAGAATTGGGGTTATGTGATCTGTTAGGTTGGCTTTGGTTATTATCCTGGCGGCTACGTTTTGGGCCGGTTGGAGTGGCTGAATGGCTTTCTTTGGGAGATGTTGTAGGATTCCATTGCAATCATTAACACATTTTGATTATTGCAATTCCATATATGAAGGTTTGCCTAAAGCTACATTGCTTCCCCTCCAAACGGCACTGTACACTGCAGCACACATGATTCAAGGGGCATCAAAGTATGATCATATTACACCTATTGTAAGACAACTCCACTGGCTTCCATTACTCAGCCGCATACACTATAAAATCCTGCTCCTGACCTTCAAAATCATCAACAACCAGTCATCACATTACCTCCAATCACTACTGAATTCCTCCAACACAGGAAGACAAGAAGACAATACACAATAAACATGCTAAATATGTCACATGAAAAAATCAAAAGCACCCAGTACGCCTGCAACAGGACATTTGAATTATATGCTCCAACAATCTGGAATTCTCTCCAGGAACTCTCCGAGCTACCAACAATTTCTCCACATTCATAAAACTTCTCAAAACCTATCTATTCAATGAACATTTTGGCTCTATCACATAATCCGTCCCCCTCATATCTCTCCCCTTTCCTATCCCTCCCCCTTCCTTCCCTCGGCAGAAAACAGACATCATGTTCAGATATACAATTCCCTCTCCCCTCCTAATGCCCCCCAACTACATACCTCATAATGTAAATAAGTTCCTCTGTTCAATGTAATAACTTATTATTGCAAGTGTTCAAATTGTATATGTATATAAGTTCTCTCTTTTCTCTACACAAGCTGTTGTTGAAATGTACACCGTTTTCCCCTGGTGAAAATTGGTATAAAAATCCAGCCAAATAAATAAATGGTAGTAGTAGTAGTAGTAGTAGTAGTAGAAGTAATAGTAGAAGAAAAGCTTCCTGCACTAGTACTGCAAAATCTGAATTTCATAGTAAACCCATGAAAGAGAAAAAGCTCAAACTCATTGTTACTTCCATATACATGTTTTAAAACTTACCTGTTAATTTACGATATTTTCTTCTTTACAGATTAATTTCACAAAATTTAATTTTCTTTATACTATGATAGAATAACTTAAAATAAAATGATTCATTTCTTTTAAAGTGAAGGAAAAGGATAGTTGTTTGTGGTGATCCTGAAGGGGCCTATATTGTCCAAGGAGTCCGAGAAAGGTTGCTCAAGGTTGTCAGGCCCTCTGACCATGACACTAATGATATCATAAGGTATCACCGTGAATAGATGAAAGAGGCTGGGGGCCAGGTGGCTGCTAAGGGCAACCTTCTCCTGGAGATGACTAGATGGGTTCTCTTCTATTTCCAGAGAAACCATTCTTATTGTCTAATTCCTTAGGTGCTATCTTGCTGTATTCCCAAAGTGGTATCATTCAGGGGAAACTCACCACACCTGTCGCTCCCCAAGGGGCCCGTTCACTAAAGTGCAGAAAGTTCGTATCCTTAACTTCTGTTATGAATAAAAATGAATGTGTGGTAAGGGGGAGGGGAGGACAGAAGGAGGGATGTTACCCAACATGTTCCCTGCAGTGACTGTACTGTAAAGTCCCTCACCACATGTTGAGATCATTCACAATTGCAGCACGTGCACTTAACCCCACCTGCTGAGGCACCGTTACGTGCGCCCAGACTCACTGTAACATTGACAGACAGTGCGCAAACCACACCCTAATCTGCTTATTCCCCGTCCCATCATACTGTAACTAGAAAAGAAATTAATAAATAAATTTACCTGGGAGGTCCTGGTTGTCTAGAAGCCACTGTTTTTTTTTCAATAAAAATGGTCCTGGCAGATAAGAGAGCTCTGGTATGCAAACCGGAGTTTAAAATAAAAATAAACGTTCCCATGGTGGATCCGGAGGAGCAGGAAGGCTCCGAAGGGAAGCGGGAGGTAAAATAAATAAATAAATAAGTAAAGTTTGGGCCTTGGGGCAGGCAGCCGCCAGTTTTAAAATTTAAAAAAATGAAGAGGGAAGGCTTGGGCAGGCTGGCGATTGGGTCCCCGGTCAGCTGCGAATGCCACAGCTGCTCTGGACCTGATCTGCGGCCTGGGAAGGAGAGAAGTGGGTCTTTGATCGGGGAGCCACTTGTTAACGTGGGTGTCCCTGATCAAAGGAGGAGGAGGCCTACCGTGTCGGGGAGAGCTGCGCTGACATACAGCTTCCCCGATGAAGCAAGTGGGGGGGGGGGGGGCAAGTGGCTGCCAGGCAACCCTCCAGGGCCCTTAGGCAAGGCCCGGAGGGAGGAAAAAAAAAGGAGGGTTTTACCCAAGGGTGAGGGGGGGGGGGGGGCACAAATGGCGCCGCAACCCTCCTGAGCCCTTGAGCAAGGCCCAGAGGGATGGAAAAGGAGGAGGGGTTTCTCCTGGTGGGGAGGTGGCAACGGATGGGCTGAAATTACCCCGGAGCCCTTAAGCAAGGCCGGGGATGTATAAAAGGGGGCTGGGAACCCTGTATGGGCCCAGTTAGGGCCATGATTGCTCCTGGGTGCTTTAGGCAAGCCCTGGGAGGTGAAAGAAAGCTCCTGAAGGAGGGGCAGAACCTCTGAAGCCTAAGAAAAAGGCTCAGAGGTGGAGAAAGCCTCAGAGGAGCCTGTTGGTTGGGCCACACAGCTCTAGAGGGATGGCTGGGCCCGAGGACAGGCTTCAAGTCTGTAATAGGCCATGTTATTAAAAGGGGTGGGCCAGCCTTAAAGGGGTCATGCTATTAGGGAATAGGAAAAAAAGTTTACTTTTACCAGAGACTTAAGAGTCTATGAAAGGGGAGGGGGAGTGAGAGGAGGCATTTGAAGCTCAAAGAAAACACTGTTGAGCTTTGAAAGTTCCTGAGGAACTTTTACTGGACATTTTAAAGACATCTGGACAAAAAAATGAGTAAATTGAATTGTTAATTGGGTAAAAGAAACTTAGGAAAGGCGGGGAGATCATACTGTGTAAGGGAAAATTGTTTTAATGTGGTTTTAAAGTTTAATTTGTAAATAAATTGACTAAATTCTGTTTGAGGAAAAGAAAGGGTTTATTTCAAATTTTGAACATTTAGAAAGTATGTTCTGAGTAGCTTGGGTCCCTTTTTATAAGTTTGAATTATTAGAAAGGTTGAGAAAGGGTTTATAATTAGGATTATTTATTTAAACTGTATCTGTAATAGCTGCAGTGGAAGGATTCCGGGGAGCTCAGCTGCTGCGCTGAGGTTCTGCGGATCTGTTACTGTTGATGATGCACTTTTTTTATTTCTCTTCTTGGGGCTTTGTAGGAAATTTGATAGTATGTAAAAATTTTATTTATACTGTATAAGTAGGGAAAATTGTGGGAATCCAATTGGGAAGGTTTTAATAGGTAAAATAGAGATCTCCTGGGAATATTTTATGAGGTCATCGAGTGTATGGATCTTGGTGACCATGAAGGGACTAAATTAAATTAAAAGAAAAGCCTCTCTCATCACACCCACGGTGGGAAGACTACTGCTTTTTGCAGGATCAGGGCCTCCACCGGTCAGGGACCGACCCCTCCAGGTGATTAACGATTCTTGGCGCCACGGGGCCCCTTTGTGCTCCGAAGGACTCTTTGACTTGTGTGGTCAGTCGGTCCCTGCGGCTGACCCCCCAATTGAAAACCGGCTGGATAGACTGGCATCCAAACTCTTTCTGATCAGAGGTCTGGTAAGTACTGCCTTACTGTTTTGGGTAGTAAATTCTGTGAACCTGTAGCGGCCCGATCACCCGCAACGAACGGTCCTAGTAGGGACCCCAGGGGGGGGGTTTCTGAAGCCACCGTTCGTCCAGTTTTGAGTAGAAATCAGAGGGGGGGGGGGCGCTTGCGAGTACCGGTAAATAACTGCAGTAAAAATTTAACCTTGTCACCTCGGGCCCCTTAAAAGGTATTTAGAGTGCAGCGCTGCCAAAGCTATTAAAAATATATATATTTTTTTGCCCCAAGCTAATTTAAAAAATCGTACTGACCGTAATTTGTCCGTGGACGCCAGCTGGCTCTTCCCCTTTGATTAGGATCCGTTGATTTTTGTGTGCCCTTAGGATCCATTGATTTTTGTGTGCCGGTTAGGATCCGTTGATTTTTGCACGCCGCGGGCCGGCTGGCCCCTTTAAATTGCTCCTTTTGTGGGTTTTGTGTGCCGCGGGCCGGCTGGCCCCTTTAAACTGCTCCTTTTGTGGGTTTTGTGTGCCGCGGGCCGGCTGGCCCCTTTAAACTGCTCCTTTTTGTGGGTTTTGTGTGCCATGGCCCGGTGGCTCTCCTCCTTTAATTATTTTCCCTCTGTGCGCTGTTTTCTGTGTGCCACGGGCCGGCTGGCTCTCCCCCTTGATTTGTTTTTTTTCCTTCCTCTCTTCTCTTCTTCTCCTGTTCCCTGCTTCTGTTTCACTCTGGAGCTGTTTGACCCGATGCCTATCTCCTTTTTTAGCTCAGGAGCAGCTGGATCGTTGTCGGGCAGTGGAACACACGTGGAGGCAGCCATCTTGTGAAGACCACGTGTAAGCTACACCCAGATTCTAAAAGGAACAGCACTTAAAGTGATTCGGGAGCTCCATCTAGTGGACATTAGCTGTATTTTCTCATACTATCCTTATGGTTAAAGAAGTCCTGGAGCTCCATCTGGTGGACATTTTAAGAATAGCTAGCTATAATTTTTAACTCTATTATCCAAATCAAATCTGAGTGTATATTTTGTAAATTGCCAAGATCTATATTGTAAAATTTTGTGGTTTTTTTCTCTCTCTCTCCCCTCCTGAATTGAGATTAGATAAGATCTGTACTGTAAATTGCATTTTTCCTGAATTGAGACTAGATAAGATCTGTACTGTAAGTTGCATTTTCTTGAATTGAGATTAGATAAGATCTGTATTGTAAATTGAATTTTCCTGAATTGAGATTAGGTTATAAGATCTGATCCACATTGTATACTGCATTTAGTTATTGAACTAGAATTAGAGCATGGGATCGGGAAAGTCAAAAGTGAAAACGCCCCTACAGTGCATGCTTCGTAATTTTAAATCTGGGTTTAGAGAGGATTACGGAGTGCCTCTCTCCGCCTCCAGATTATCTTTTCTGTGTGAGAGGGAATGGCCAGCCTTAGTTAGGCTGTGGCCTCCCCAGGGGTCCACTGACCTGGCCATTGTGTCTTTGGTCCATCAAATTGTAGCAAAAGAGCACCCTGATCAGTTTCCATATATTGATTCATGGCTGGCCATATGCCAACTCAGACTAAGATGGTTCCAGCGCTGTCACGAGGATCAGTGTAGCGTAATGGTGGTGGCCATCGGTCGCCAAAAGGGACGGACGCCTGCCCCTATCTACCAGGGGCGGGACTCTCCAGATATTCCTCCACGCCCCCTCCCTCTGCTCCAACCCCATGTCCCATCCGCACCACTGCAGAGTCCGCCCATAGCTGAAGGGACAGAAAGACCTCTTCTTGGGGTGGGTGAGGCCAGATTTAGGGAAGATTCTATGGACTCCGGCCCCTCATCTTCAGATTCCCCTCCCACTTCTGGTGCCACCTCCAGTGCCACCATCTCCTCCCCTGAGAGCACAGAGGCTGAGCTTGAATCGTCCACCCCGGTAGCCTGCCGCCTGCGGTCGCATGATCTCCAATTGCCACTACGACAAGTACAGGGGCTCCCGTACCTTGATGCTGCTGGGCGTGTGACACTGGGACCATCCAGCCTGATTTATGTCCCTTTCTCCACCACAGACCTGTTGAACTGGAAAACCCACTATGCTTCCTATACTGAAAAGCCCCAAGAACTGACAGACCTTATGACCAGTAGTATGCAAACACACCAGCCTGCCTGGTCGGACACTAGACAACTGCTTTCTACTTTGTTCAGCACAGAAGAACGAGGGTGAGGCTGCGGATACAGGGGGCCGAGGTTTCCCCTAGCCCCCAATCAATGTGCCTACTGCAAAGAGGAGGGACATTGGAAGAATGAATGTCCAAATCGTAACACAAGACGAGGGAGATACCCATCCACAAGGGGCGCGAGAGCACCCGTACGAACTACACGGGAGCAAGATCAGCATGATGCTTTCCCGCCTCCACCGGTTCCAGCTTTCGAAGGCCTTGCAGCTATGGAACATTATGACTCGGATGGCTACTAGGCCGGACCGGGCTCCAAGTTTCTGTTGGGTCCCCAGGAGCCTATGGTCAACATGAATTTAGGGGACTGGAAAATGCAATTCATGGTCGATACCGGAGCAACGGGGGAGAGGGCCCAGAGACCTTTTTCTGCAAAACCGCATGTGCCACTTGGGGGGGACAGACCATCACTCACCAGTTCCTGTATATGCCTGAATGTCCCATACCCTTACTGGGTCGGGATGTTCTGGCAAACCTCCAGGCCCAAATCTCATTCGGGTCTGACGGCCAGGCTGAGCTCGAAATACCCAGCCTGGGCCCAACAGTTTTGGTACTGTCCATCCCCCGAGAAGAAGAATGGCAGTTATATGAGAACAGGCCCAAATCTGATGTGGCTACCCTGGATACGTGGGAATCAGTACCCCCTGGAGTATGGGCTGAAGGAAACCCCCCGGAATGGCCATCAACATCCCTCCCGTATGCATTGGAATGAAGCCGGGAGCTTCCCTGGTACATGTGCAACAATACCCGCTGCCGCGGGTAGCTGAGGGAGGAAGCAGTCTGCCGGATCCCAGTGCCAACAACCCGCAAGCAAGTACGTGCCTTTCTCGGGGCCTCTGGGTACTGTCGTATCTGGATTCCCAACTTCGCAAAGATCGCAAAGCCCCTCTATGAGTCTACAAAGGGCCCAGAGAAGAGCCCCCTTGAATGGGGTCGTGACCAACAGGAGGCCTTCGAACATTTGAAAAGGGCATTACTGTCATCACCAGCCCTAGGCCTTCCGGATGTCACCAAGCCTTTCACCCTCTATGTGCACGAAGCAGCAGGAACAGCTTTGGGGGTCTTGACCCAACAACTGGGGTCTTGGCCGCGACCAGTCGCCTACCTGTCTAAACTGCTGGATCCAGTAGCCAAGGGATGGCCACCTTGCCTGAGAGAAATAGCAGCAACAGCCTTGTTGGTGGAAGAGTCTTATAAACTGTCCATGGGCCAAGGCCTTCTAGTCACCGTCCCACATTCAGTCTGAACATTGCTAGAGCATAAAGGAAGTCACTGGTTCACCAGCTCCCGGATGATGAAATACCAGAGCATGTTATGGGGAAATCCCAGAGTGCAAATAACTACCAGCCAAGCCTTAAACCCTGCTACATTCCTGCCTGTTGGCCCAGGACCACCTGATCACGACTGCCTGGAAGTGATGGATACAGTCTTCTCCAGTCACCCTGACCTGACAGATGTGCCGTTAAGCAATCCGGATGAGACCTACTTCGTAGATGGAAGCAGTCTGGTGTTGGAGGGCCGCAGGTGTGCGGGGTACGCGGTGGTGACGATGGAAGAGATAGTCGAAGCTCAGCCTATACCCCCTGAAAAGAATCTGCACAGAAGGCAGAACTCATTGCCCTTACCCGTGCCTTAACCCTTGGGACTAACCATCGTGTGAATATATACACAGACTCCCGGTATGCCTTTGCCACTCTCCATGCCCACGGGGCCCAGTACAGGGAAAGAGGGTTAGTTACTGCAGCTGGCTCTGAGATAAAGAACGGCCCCCAGATATTGGCCCTGTGCCAAATACATCCCTCTGCGACTTGCCTCCAGAAATACAGCCCTCTACCGCCTCTAGCGGTTGAGGTCTCACTTAAAAAGGGCGGAGTGAGGCAGCCATGAGGCTCTTACACAAGTGATCAGCCTGACCCTTCCCCCAAGCCATGAGGCTATCAGCCTGCTAAGAGAAGACATTAAGATTTCAGTAGGCACCCTTCCCCCCACTCCAGGTCTGAGCACAATATCCCCTTGCCCAGAAATCAGCAGACCTGAGCATACCGGTTTGGACAGGTCACCCAGGTACCTTCCCCAGGGGCTATTGATTGGTGGACAGAAAATATCTGAGGCGAATGAGATTATAGAATGAGTTTAAACTTGTACTGTATATAAGGCATTGTAGGACGTCCCTCTGGGCTCAGATTTTTGTGGAGGGTACCGGCTCTCTGTCTGAACCTGTGTGCACATTAAAGATCCTGTTTGCATACCAGCCTGTCTGTTGGTCTTCCTTCTGTGGGTGAGTGAGAGAATTAGAGCTTTTTCACAGCATTTGCTGCAACATGGAGACTGTATGAGAGGATTTGGAATGTTAGTGACTGTAACTGGAGAGAGTCAGTTGGTGAGTGAAGTGGGTGAGAGTGGATGTGTGTTAGGGTGATTGGTGGCCTAGGCCTCAGAATGCGCTGAAAGAAAGAAAATTGGGGTATGAGAGTGATTTGAATGGAAAGATATGGGAGTGCAGACCGTGTAAAAGCGATTTAAATGGGAGAGAATTCAGGAAAAGTGAGGTAGAAGAGTCTGTGGACGTCCAAACGGGTTTAAGTAATTTTATTTAGAAACCTGAGGACAGAAAAAGACCACAAGGCCTAGCTAGTCTGCCCTCAGGGCCAGCCCGTCCATTGTGCGAGAATGTTGTTCACACAGGGCCCCGTGCTTCAGAGGGCCCCACGCCAACAACATTCTGTACACTCTCAGCTCACCTCCCTATAGCGGCTCGCGGCTCCCGGCAGACTCACCAATAGCTACTTACAGCTGCCGAAGTGAAGAGCATTGTTTTCTTTCACTTCGGCAGCTGTGTTTTAATGTAGATTGCTGGCGCGCTGAGTGCCAGACACCAGAAATGTTCTTTGACCTCCAGCATGCCAGCAATCTACATTACAGCTGCCGAAGTGAAGGAAAACAACGCTCTTCACTTTGGCGGCTGTAAGGAGCTGTTGCTGAGCCTGCCGAGAGCTGGGAGCCACTATAGGAAGGTGAGCCGGGGCCTCTAAAGCCTGCCGTGGGACTCTTCTGAGGGGGGGGGGCTTGGCTTGAAATGGGCTGGGGGGCCAAAGATTTGAAATGGACTGAGTAGAGGGGCCTAAAATTGGAAAAAGGCTGAAGGGGGCGGGGCTAGGAATGGAAATGAACTGTTGGGGAGGAGTAGGACTGGAAATAGTCTTTTGGGGGTTAGGATTGGAAATGGACTGAGTGTGGGGAAGCTTGGACTGGAAATGGGCTGATGTGGTTCTGGAATAGGATTGGAAATGTCCAATGGGGGGGGGCTAGTTTTGGAAATGGCTGATGGGGGACCTTGGACTGGAAATGGGCTGATGGGGGCTGGAATAGGACTGGAAATGAGCTGATTGTGGAGGGGCTAGGACTGGAAATGAGCTGATGGGGGAGCTTGGACTGGAAATGGGCTGATAGGGGCTGGAATAGGACTGGAAATGAGCTGATTGGGGGGGCTAGGACTGGAAATGAGCTGATGGGGGGCTCAGACTGGAAATGGGCTGAGTGTGGGGGACTGGAAATGGGCTGATGTGGGTCTGGAATAGGATTGGAATTGGCTGATGGGGGGGGCTAGGATTGTAAATGGGCTGATGGGGGAGCTTGGACTGGAAATAAGCTGATGAGGGCTGGAATAGGACTGTAAATGAGCTGATTGGTGGGGCTAGGACTGGAAATGAGCTGATGGGGGTGGGGCTCGGACTGGAAATGGGCTGATTGTGGGGAGCTTGGAATGGAAATGGGCTGATGTGTGGAGGAGAGGCCTAGTGGTTGGGGCAAGGTACTTCAGGCCGGAAGGTCGGGGGTTCAAATCCCACTAGAGGACAGCAACCTTGGGCCGGAAGGACTGGGGTTTCTAGTCCCACAGGTGATCCTTGTGGTCTTGGGCAAGCCACTTAACCCTCCATAGCCCATGTTTCCTGTAAAATAGTTATCTCCAAGTTATAATGCCCTGTTCAATGTAATTTCAGTTTGTTCAATGTAAACCGCACTGATGCAGAATAGCGCGGTATATAAGAGAATGAAAATAAAATAAATAAAAATAAAATAAATGTGGGGCTGGCAATAGGATTGGAAATGGCTGCTGGGGGGGCTAGGATTGCAAATGGGCTGATGGGGGAGCTTGGACAGGAAATGGGCTGATGGCTGGAATAGGACTGGAAATGAGCTGATTGGAGAGGATAGGACTGGAAATGAGTTGATTGGGGGGCTAGGACTGGAAATGGGCTGATGCGGGAGGGGGGTGGGGAGAGAATGGAACTAGAAGGGAGCAGATGCTGAGTGGGGCTCGAACTAGAAGGGAGCTGATGTTGGAGGAGGACTAGAAGGGGATGGGGCCGGGGAATGAGGATGGAGGGGGAAAAGATATTTTGTGTGGGAGGGAAGAAAAGTCTACGATGGGCCGGGTATTGGCAGAGCAAGTGGGGATTGAGGATGGAAGAGTGAAATTTGAGTGGATGATAAAGGAATAAAGAAAGAATTGGAGGAAAGAGCAAAAGGGGAAATGATCAGTATGTTAAAGCAGATGTAGAAGAGAAAATGGAAAAAATCTAGAAGAGAGAGGAAAGGACAAATGGACAGCAGACAATGGAGAATTAGCAGAAGACAGAAGAAACCAGAAGAAAGTGACTGGAGCAATTGCAATTGAAAAATAAAATGTCCAAACAACAAAAGGTAGAAAAATACTTTTTTATTTTGAATTTATTAACTGGAATATGTCAGCTCTAGGAAATGTGTATCGCTAATGTCTTTGCATTTTTGTTTAGTGCAAGAGGAAATTAATTTATAGTTTTATTTCTCCAGTGTTGTACATTCCAAGTTTGGCTTTAGAGATTCCCAATTGAATTATTGTCTTCCGATTTCTAAATTGTGATCCCTGGTTCTTTGTTTGGTGACGGTCTATGTTCTGCATGTGTAACCGAGCTGAGATATTCTGTTCATGTAGTTTCTATTTAACAGTCCCACTTGTTCTCTTTCCCCAGTAGGAGATGTATTGGTTTAATATTTGCAGTGTTGTCTTTTGATAGGTAGGGTTTGGTGCTTTGTGAGTCCTGGCAGAGCTGTTATGATATGGTGGGTTTGCTATGGGTTCTAAATGGGCAGTGTTTGTAGTGCTTCCTAATGTGCCTGGCGGTTGGCATTGGAGTATAGTAATGTAGAAATCTGGTAGTCTTTCTTTATCCAGACACTCATTAAGAGGCGTGTTAACATTATACTAATGTTTATGCAAATGAGGCTCCTTATGCAAATGAGGCCCCACAATGAGTCTCCGCACATGGCCCCACAGCCCCCTTGGGCCTCCCCTGTCTGCCCTTCCATATCAACCACTACAACAGTTCCCCTTTGCTAAAGAATAGTGTAAAACTATTTCTAAAAATAAAGAAAAGGGGTAATTTGTCTGGACAAAGAGAGTATTTATAGATAAACAGGTAAGGTCTAAAGAGACAGAGAAACACCTGGGAGAAAGGGGGGGGTGCAGGCATTGGATAAGTAAATATGCTATGCTATATAGTAAGGGAAGCCCTTAACGGATCCCTTAATTAGCGTAATTAAGGAGACAGGAATTTGAGAGGAAGGAAAATTTAAGGATAACAAGGTAAAGTGGTAGTGAAAGGAGGGGGAGGGGTTATAATAGAAGTAAGTGAATTTAAAGAAAAAAGGTAAGATGTATAAAAGGAGTGATTGAACTGTTGATCTGCTAAGTAGAAGAGACTTGAGAGAGTTGATTGGGACTAGTCAGAAGTGAGTGTGAGTAAGAAATATACAGTGAGGTGAGGAGAATGATGGCATGAGAGATGGAGAGTGGAAAGATTTTATCCAAGTTATTCCCTTGGAAGGTACTTGCAAGCAGTTTTTTTTAGCTCTCTCAACAGAGAAGGGGGGGGGGGGGAGGGATAGGAATAGGTTGTAGTGCAGCCAAAGAAGACAAGGAAAAGGAAGTCAGAAGAAAAGAGCAACTCGGTCACTTACAATAGTGCCTACACACTTCTGGGCCTCAACGAGAAGACTTCAGAGGACCAGCACTAGTACTTATGGACTATATGGGTTCTAGTAATTGAGCATGGGGAATGCCCCATTTTATTTGGAAGTGAGAAAAATGTTACATCACAACAACGTTTGGTTTAAGAAACATTATTTATTTAGGGAATTGTTTTTCTTTATGAACGTGTTACAAAGTTTCTTAAGGTGGTTACATTAAAAATACTTTTATCTGGCTAATAAACAATGTAATTAATATCTTAGTGACATCAATGTGAACTGATCGTATCCTTCTTTAGTTTGGATTTTTTCTTTGAAAGGAAGGTGGGAATTCTGAGGAAACAATGTAAACTGCAGCCCATTCCCTGGAACTGTATCTATCCATGTAATATGCAGGGCTGAGTGGAGTTGACACGTCTCAGGCTGGGAGGTAACAATATGATGAGCAATCAATGCAAGAATTAGCACATAGCAACCGTCATGCGGGCCCACACCAACAACTTCCACTATTTATAAGCATCCTTCAATAAAATAAAATTAAACTAAATATTCCTTTTCTTTCCTTGGCAACCAACAACTCCTGAAAATCAAATAGGCCCTGGGGTTTCTGAATTCTTGAGCTAACAGCCCCAGATCCCCTGAGGAGACTAGAGATAGTTTCTCTCTTAATTCACTGAAGCTAATAATGAATGCAAGTTCCAGTGGCTTTATGCTTTTCTTTTTCTAGCACATCTGCGTCAGTAAGGCCTGAGGGAACCTGCATGACAGTCACTTGAGATGCTAAAAATAATATGTGAGAAGCAGAAGCTATAAATTCCTCCTTCACCCCCGTCTGCTGGCATACTAAGAAGACTGAGGTGTGACAAGAATTTCTTATTAGGGATGCGTCATACTTCTCCTACTCTGGATTCTGTGTGTGCTGCACTCTCTAGCCAAGAAAATGGGCTGAGAAGGAAGTTATTAGAAGGCAGAGGTACAACTCATATGTTAATTCCCATCTCAGCTTCCTGTTTCTTGGTTATCAGGTCCTTCTCGTGGTACAGACGGACAGTAGCCAATTTTACACAGATCACAACTGGTCACCCCTCTCAGTGAGGAGAAGGGGCAACCTCTCTGAGCCCGAAGATCAGGAGGGGTGGAGAGGTGGAGATGAAAATGCTTTAAAGACATATCCTAGATTTTAGGAAGGGAGGAGCAAGGTATTTGGGATTTAGCTCATGCCTTTTTCAGTAGTGGGTCAAGGCATAGGGGGCATTTAGCTGTCCCCGGAGAGCTTACAATGGAAACTGCTACCTGGGTAATGGAGGGTTAAGAGACTTGTCCAAAATCACAAGGGGTATCAGCGGGAATTTAACCCTGGCTTCCCTGGTTCTATGGCCTGCTGCTCCAGTCATTAGACAACTCCTCCGCTCCCACAAAATCAAAGTTTCCCTGCAGTTTTGAAGTCTTGATCTAATGGCTGTAGATCCTCTGAAGAGGGGAACTGTGGAGAGAGTAATAGCTCAGGGACTTCCCAGGGGCTCCTTGCATAGCCCATCCTGAAATAAACATCCTTCATTTGCTTTCAAGTACACAAATAGTGACTGGTCTAATAGGGATGCAAGTGGGAGCGGTAGGTTTGCCACCTCACCCAAAGTCAACAGAACTTGGGGTAAGTTGGCCACCTTTATGAGTGGCCAGAGGGCATGGATGGGATTCAGATGTGAGCAGTCCAGAAGAGGATTATCATATGGTTGTATGTGCTTAAAGAGAGACTGAGCCAGTGCTGGCCTTTACCCCATTTCTTGCAAGATATAGTTCTAACTTCTTGATAAACAATCTTAAATGTCCATGCATACAATAGGTGAAAAGCCCAGACTGACTTAGCCTCACTGTATAGACATGGAGCTGCATGGACAGATAAGCCCCCAGTAAGAGGTGTCAGGGAGGTGTCGAGGTGGGAGTGGGGTCCTTGAGATTTCAGGATGGGTCTGAGGGGATGGACGGTTTCGTTAACCTGCACTGGCCATGGTAATTCCATCACCAGCCATGCGGCTGCATCATCATTACTGGCATTGCCCTTAGTACATGGTGAAGTGCGAACTGCGCAGTGAGTGCAGGGATACCTGCTCGTTATCAGGTGGTTTTGCAGTTACCAGTGGTGTGCATGGTCAAAAGAATGTTCAGTGAATTTGTACCAGGTTTAAGACTTTTTTTGTCTTTGTTCCGCATATTCATCCATTTGCACACGTATTGTATGCATGCAGAAAGTTGACAGTGCACGCATTCAATTGTATGTGCATTTATTTATAGTATATGTACACAGAAGAGGGTTGCATGCATTTTTAATTTTTAGGTGCTGAGATGAACCGAATATACTGTGAAGAATGTACATCCCTAGCAGCTCCCACTCGTTAGTTATGGCAAGTAACAGATGGTAACTGCAAAACTTTAGTAAGGAGCCCACTATGACTTAGTTCATTCTAGTCCAGGGGTTCTCAACCCAGTCCTTGGGACACACCTAGCCAGTCAGGTTTTCAGGATAACCATAATGAATGCAGATCTCTCTCATGCATATTCATTGTAGTTATTCTGAAAATCTAACTGGCTAGGGGTGTTCCGAACACTGGGGTAAAAACCCTTGCTCTAGTCCCTAAAAGAGAAGTAACCAATATAGTCCAGTGTAGGTCCAATGGGCAGATCATCTTTGCAGTCTCTGGTATCTGTGTCTGGGGCGATGCCTTTGCATAAGGCTGTCTTCCTTGCGCTCAAGGCTTTCCAGCATTGCCTGTAACACCAGTCAGTGCTTGTCCAGATGGACAATCAGGTCACGATGTTCTACCTCAACAAGCAAGGTGGCACAGGCTTCTACCGCCTCTGCCAGGAGGTAGTAGCCCTCTGCTCACATGTGACCAGACAGGGCATGCTCCTCAGGGCAGTATACCCCCAAGGCCAGGACAACACCCTGGTGGACAGGCTGAGCAGCGTCCTCCAACAACACGAGTAGCGCCTGAACCCCAACCTCTTTGCCAGCCTGACCAATGCTCAGCTACTGCATTTCTGCTGCCCACAGTCACATCCGGCTCGGGTAGCAGCAGATGCCTTCCTCATCTCGTGGTCAGAGGGTCTGTTGTATGCCTTCCCTCCCACACTTCTGATAGCACAGACCCTCTTCAAGGTCCAGCAAGACAAGGCTTCCCTGATCCTAGTGACCCCGAAGTGGCCCAGGCAGCCTTGGTTTCCTTTACTGCTTCATCTCTCAATGGAGTCTTTGGTCCCTCTCAGGAGCTCACCGGGACTTTTAACCCATGAGGAGGGCTCAGTCCTTCACCCCAACCTGGGATCCTTGTCCCTCACAGCATGGTTGCTGAACGGGTCGCTTTAGTACCCCTCAACCTTCCCAAGGAGGTCCTTCTGGCCTCTCGCAAGAACTCCACAAGACGGGCCTATGCCTTCAAGTGGCGCAGGTTCTCCTTATGGTGCACAGAGCAAAGGGTGAATTCATTCTCCTGTCCAGTGCATGCGATGCTGCAGTACTTGCTCCACCTTTTATAGTCTGGATTTAAGTCCAACTCTGTCAGGGTGCACCTGAGTGCAATCTCTGCGAACCACCACTCCATAGAGGGCAAGCCTCTTTCCATGCAGCCCTTCATTACCCGATTCATGCAGGGCTTACTGCTCTCGAAGCCCCACATCTGTCTGCCCCCAGCGGAATGGGATCTCAATGTGGTCCTGGCGCAGCTTACCAAGCCGTCCTTTGAACCTTTGGCTATCTGCCACCTGAGATACCTGTCCTAAAAAGTGGCTTTCCTGGTGGCACTCACCTCTGCACGCACTCAGGGCCACCGCAAAGCCTCACAGCTTTTTGTCTCCCTTACGACCCCAGTTGTCTGGGGGAGGCTGTCACCAAGCGGACCCTGTCCATCTGGGTGGCGGACTGCATCACCTTCGCCCATAACCAGGTTGAGCTGCCATTGGAGCACCAGGTCACGGCGCATAATGTCTGGGCTATGGCAACTTCAGTTGCGAGCCTTCGCTCAGTCCCCATGGCAGACATCTGCCGGACCGCCACCTGGTCTTTGGTCCACACTTTTGCAGCTCACTACTGCCTGGAGAGGGAGTCCCAACGGGACAGTGCCTTCGGCCAGGCCATACTCCATAATCTGTTTGGGATTTAGGAAACTCCTGCCCTCTGACCCTTCTTGTTCAGGCTACCAGAGCCATGGTTCTCCCTGGACACTGGGGTCCTCAGAGTCTGTCCTCAGATTCACTTACGGCTGCTTACAGCTGGGCATGTTTTTTCTACAAGTTCTTGGTAGCCTGTAGCTAGGGACTCTCATATGTGAGAACTGTCTGCCTGCTTGTTCCTGGAGAAAACGTAGTTGCTCACCTGTAACAGGTGTTCTCCAGGGACAGCAGGAATCAGTCCTCACAACCCTCTCTCCTCCCCTTGGAGTTGCTGAAATTTTGCCATCCTTTTTGTCGGCTCTAGATATGTCATCTGTGACCAAGATGGCAGCCTTCGGCGTGAAGTGGGCCACGCATGCTTGGTGGCATCATCCAAAGGCTTTCTTTGAAAGCTGGGGAGATGCTTCCGCGAGGGCTCCGTTGGTGTCACCGTCACCCCATATGTGAGGACTGATTCCTTCTGTCCCTGGAGAACACCTGTTACAGGTGTGTAACTACGCTTATCCAGACCTCGTTGCTGGTTGCGAAGGAGCCCGCATAACAGTTCGAGTTTCAGGGCTCCCCAAATGTAGGTCTGTCACTGACTAGAGGTTAACCTGGAGAAATAAAGAACTGCACAGTAAATTTAACCATATCATTGATCAACATTTTTCTATACCCTCCACCAGCGCATAATACACAAAAATAAGCTGCCTTCTTATTTCTCTACCAATTTGTCTCTACCCATTGTGATTGCTACCTATTGTTCCATTCTTTTTCTCTCTATCCACTGTCTCTATTCTTTCCTTTCCTTTTAGAGGTTTTATTGGCGTTCTTTTTCCTGTTCTGCAGCATCCTTTTTTAAAGTTCCTTTTTAAGTCTGGAATTTTATTCTTGATTGTAAACCGTGTAGGTACTTTTTTTGTAAGGGCGGTATATAAAGTTTTAAATAAAAATAAACATAAAATAAAGATCCCTTTGGGAGTGTTTATATTTTAAGCCTCCTCAAAGGCTTCCCGTGACTAGAACATTAGCAGGAGACCCTTAGGGGTATGTTTACTAAATTATGTTAGGCTTTTGCAGCCAATGCACTGTTATAGTGCAAACAGCGCCACTTCGATGCACAAATGCCTGATTTTACATGTGGACATTGCAACTAAGACTTCTAAAATAATCGCCTAAATATTTTCAGGAGGAAGCACCTGTGTAGCAGGAACCTAGGGAACAAGATATACAGTATTTAAACAATTCATTAGTTTCCTTTTGAAATCTCAAGGTTGGAAAAATAGCAACATGATTCATTCCAATAAAGTCAGAAAATGTTCACTTCCTGTGAAGTAAATCTAATGTAATGAATGAAAGGACATAGTGTAACTCACAGAGCTAGCTGCACCTGCCTCTCTCTTAAAAGAAGGATGAGTCAGATTTCGGTGCAGAAAAAGGAAATGAAGATGGGCTGAGTGCGATCCAGCTCCTGAAACAGGGCCCTACTTGGTCATTCTGTTATGGACATAACTTGGGTCAATATTCAGTGGCAGCAGTTATCACACTTTTGTAATGCCAGCTACGGGATCTTAAAAAATCCCTAAATTCAATGTCGCTATAAGGTTAAGTGGTGATGCTGAGCATACAGTACATATACTGCTGCCAACTATATTCAGCTTTTATTCTATAGAGTGGGATGTTCGACACCATTCAGATAGAGCTAGGTAACATAACATAACATAAGACATACTGGGTCAGACCAAGGTCCATCAAGCCCAGTATCCTGTTTCCAACAGTGGCCAATCTAGGTCATATGTACCTAGCAGTTTCCCCAAAAAGACACAGGTTCTGCAATGCTTGTACTAGGTCAAGCATTGATATCCTGGGTCCCTTCTTAATAATGGTTTATGGACATTTCCTCCAGGAACTTGTCCAAACCTTTTTTAAACCCAGCTACACTAACAGCCTTTACTACATTTGCTACGCTTCAGTTTATCTAATAGTTGTAATACATCTTCCCGATGTATTACCTTCAATTCTTCCGCACCTTTAAATACCACTTCAGTGATGGGTAACATCCCTACATCTTATTTTTTTATTTATTTATTTATTTATTACAAGTTCTTATATACCGCACTATTCGGCATCAGCGCGGTTTACATTATAACATAAAGACCATCTTCCTCAGTAAAGACCGAAGCAAAGAATTCATTCAGTCTCTCCGCTATCGCCTTGTCGCCTCTTAGTGCCCCTTTAACTCCTCTATCATCTAATGGTCCAACTGACTCTCTCACAGGTTTTTTGCTACGAATGTACTTGAAAAAATCTTTATTTCACGTTTTTGATTCCGCAGCAAGCTTCTTCTCAAATTCTCTCTTTGCCTGCTTTATCAATGCCTTGCATTTGATTTGCCAGTGCTTGTGCTGTTTCCAGGTTTCGTCGTTTGGCTCTGTTTTCCATTTCCTGAAAGATGCTTTCTTGGCAACAACAGCCTCTCTGACCTCACCTTTAAACCATGCTGGCAGTTTTTTGGATTTCCTTCCAATTTTCTTAAAGCGTGGAATACAGCTGGTCTGGGCTTCCAAGATAGTATTTTTCAACAACACCCAAGCTTGATATAAGTCTTTAACCTTTGCAACTGCTCCTTTTAGTTTTTTCTTAACTATTTTCCTCATTTTATCATAGTCTCCCTTTCGAAAGTTAAAAGGTAGTACTGTGGATTTCCTTACTATCCCTCCTCCACTAATTAAATCAAAGACGATCATGCTATGATCACTATTGCCAAGTGGCCCCAACACCCTTATCTCTTGCACTAGATCTGGTGTTCCACTAAGGACTAGGTCTAATATGGCTTCCCCTCTGGTCGGTTCATGAACCAGCTGCTCCAAGAAGCAGTCATTTATGTCATCTAGGAACTTAATCTCCCTAGCATGTCCTGCCGTGACACTGACCCAGTCGATACCGGGGTAATTGAAATCGCCCATTATTATTACTGCGCTGTAACTTTTGTTAGCTTCCTTGATTTCTTTGAGCATTTCATCATCCATTTGTTCATTCTGGCCAGGCGGTCGATAGTACACCCCCACTGCCATCGCCTTCCCCTTTTTACATGGAATTTCAATCCATAGAGATTCTACAGCAAATTTTGTTTCCTGCAAAACTTTAATCCTTTCTGACTCAATGCCCTCTCTAACATAGAGCGCAACCCCTCCACCAATTTGATCAGCTCTATCATTACGATATAGTTTGTACCCAGGTATCACAGTGTCCCACTGGTTGTCCTCCTTCCACCATGTCTCTGATATTCCAATCATATCTAACCTCTCATTTAGTGCTATATATTCTAACTCTCCCATCTTATTTTTTAGACTTCTAGCATTTGCATACAAGCATTTTAGAGACTGTATTTTATTCATATTAATTTGACGATTGGTAGACATGGGTAATTTGGGATCTTTAAGCTCTGTCTGCTCCATACTCGAGGGCATTTGGGCTACTTTACTCTTTTTTGGAACCTCTCTGCTTTTGGTATTATCCTTCAAGGATTCATTCTTCTGAACCATCTGCTCTTGGGCGACTGTCGGCTTTCCCCTATTATCTAGTTTAAAAGCTGCTCTATCTCCTTTTTAAAGGTTAATGCCAGCAGCCTGGTTCCATCCCGGTTAAGGTGAAGCCCATCCCTTCGGAAGAGCCTCTCCTTTCCCCAGAATGTACCCCAGTTCCTAACAAATCCAAACCCCTCATCTCTGCACCATTGTCTCATCCACGCATTGAGACTCCGGAGCTCTGCCTGCCTTTTGGGTCCTGCACGTGGAACGGGAAGCATTTTGGAGAATGCTAGCCTGGAAGTTCTGGATTTCAACTTCCTACCTAAAAGCCTAAATTTAGCCTCCAGAACCTCCCTACCACATTTTCCTATGTCATTGGTACCGACATGTACCAAGACAGCAGACTCCTCTCCAGCACTATCTAAGACCTTATCTAGGTGGCGCGTGAGGTCCGCTACCTTTGCATCAGGCAGGCATGTTACCAGGCGATCCTCACGTCCACCAGCCACCCAGCTATCTACATGCCTAATGATTGAATCACCAACTATAATGGCTGTCCTAACCCTTCCCTCATGGGCACATGGCCCTGGAGAAACTTCCTCGGTGCAAGAGGGTTTTACATCACCTGGAGGACAGGTCCTAGTTACAGGATCACTTCCTGCCACACTAGGGTGATGCTCTCCTGTCACGTGACCTCTCTCCTCCATGGCAACAGGGATGCTGCCAGACTGGAGGTGGGACTTCAGGACTATATCCCTGTAGGTCTCGTCTATGTACCTCTCTGTCTTTCTTATGTTTTCCAAGTCTGCTACTCTAGCCTCTAGAAAGCGGACTCGTTCCCTGAGAGCAAAGAGCTCCTTGCACCTAGTGCACACATAAGACCTCTCACCAACTGGGAGAAAATCATACATGTGACACTCAATGCAAAAGACTGGAAAGCCCCCATCCCGCTGCTGGACTGCTGTCTGCATCTTAGTTTTAAGTTTTTGTTTAGATCTTTAAGTTATTTACTTACTAAGGGTTGCTATGGATATTTGTACCATAAAACTGTACCTAATACGTTTAATATACCTTGTTCACCTGAAGCTTAATTAATCTCAGGTCGTTAGTGTATGTCTGATTTCGGTAACAAGCTTCACCTGAGAGCACCTCCTGTCTTTTAAGATGTGTAAGTACCTATAAAGCTACAATTCTCCCAGGGGTGGATGGGTGGGTGTGGGGAGGGAAATAACACTTATTAAAAGAGGGCTGCTACACAGTACCCTGTCCTGTGCTGCTGAGGTAAGCTATATTCTTATTTGATTTAAATTATAGCTCTTTGCTGCTGCTAGGCTCTAACTTATTATGAAATTTAAACTACAAGCTCTCTGCTGGTTCTAAATTTAACCAGAAAGCTCTCTTCTGTGTTTTAAATTTAAACTAAAAGTACTTTGCTGATGCAAGGCCCTGAGTGGTTATTAAATTTAAACTACAGCTCTCTGCTGGGTTCCAAATTTAACCAGAATGCTCTCTTCTGTGTTTTAAATTTAAACTAAAAGTACTTTGCTGATACTAGGCGCTGAGTGACTATTAAATTAAAACTATAAGCTCTCTGCTGGGTATGAAATGTAACCAGAAAGTTATCTTCTGTGTTTTAAATTTAAACTTAAACTGCTGCTACTAGGCCCTGACTGATTTAACAAAAAATAGTGGGTTCACAGATTAAATAGCTTTAATAGAAAGAATTCCTTTCAGAAAATTCCCAGAATTATATACTCACAATTGCAGATCTCTCTCCAGAAGTAACAGTCCCTTTTTCTAGTCCTTCAAGGTACGTGTAGTGTTCTGACTGCTCCAGGTGAAATGTACTCTACTACCTTCTGCCTCAGCCACTGAGCCCACAGATGCACACACGTTTGTATTCCTCCTCTCCCTAATGAGGTTATTCTTACGTTTGCAATTTTCCTATGTTCATTTGCCTAAGCTACTTTTTCATCATAAGCATTAGCCTATATTTCCAAGTATAAGATTTCTTGTAAAGCTTGTTACAAATTTAAAAAGGTCTGTGGTAAATGTTTCAGCATCAGCACTCAGTACTGCACGGAGTAGCTTTTGCAATCTCAATGGGATTCGTATACTCTGCACTCTCCAGCAATCCTGGTACTGTAAGGTTATTGTGTCGCATGCAGTTTTCCATATCATCCATCATTATCCAGTTCCAGTTTATCCACTAGTTTGAGCAATTTTGCAAGAGGATTAGAGTGGTCATCCATTCTCTGTTTCCTTGACCTTGTTCCTCCTATCATACAAGCAGTGGAGCAATGGTGGTTAGCTCAGCTAGTTGAATTCTACTTTGGAAAGCATACATACTGGTGCAGACATGCTTTCTCGGCTCATCCCAAAAGAAAAATTTGTCAACAAAGTACAAGTTGTAAGACGTGAAACACATCTCATTCAAATTATTCACCAGAAATGTTCTCAAAATTTCAACAGAAGATAAAGAGTTAGGCATAATTCTGTCTTAAAGAAAAATTGAAAGAACCAAAGTTTGAATGACCCAAAATGAGTTTATTAAAACAGATACCTGTATAACAAAACTCAAATTCAGTCACAATATAATGAAATAATTTTATTTATTTATTTAGCTGTATTTATACACTGCCTTTCAAGGTCAAGGCGGTTTACACAGAATAGGAGAGCATATACATTATAACAGTTTTTGCAACTATATACAACATGCAGCTGATACATAAGAGTTTATAATTATATAAAGATTTAAACTATGTACATTATACGGACTTAGGGGCTTGTTTACCAAGCAGCGGTAGTGGCTTCCGACTGATACCGAAGCTGCGGCCCCTTTGAATTCAATGGGGCCACAGATCTGATATTGGTTGGAAGCCGCTACTGCTGCTTAGTAAACAAGCCCCTTAGATTATGTGCAGGTGCACTTACCTGGCTTATGTTATGGGGTGAAATGTTTGGTGAATAGGTGTGTTTTCAAATGTTTTCTGAAGGTTTTGAGATCTGTGATTTTCTGGATTTGGTCTGGGAGAGTGTTCCATATAGAGGGTGCGTAAAGTTTGAATACTGGTTTACATGCTTGTTGGTTAGATTTGGTTTTGAGGTGGGGGATGACCAGGGTGTTCATAGTGGAGGTTCGGCTAGATCTGAGTTGCTTGGTGGTCTGAAGACGCGTGCGTAGGTGTGTGGGGGGTTCGGTGTGAATTGTTTTGTGGGTTAGGATGAGCGTTTTGAATTATTTGGTTCTGTAATGGGAACCACTGGAGCTGTTTGGGGAGAGGGATGATATGATCCTGTTTTGCTGTTTTGGAGTCACTTTTTACAAGCTCTGCGATGTTAGAGAATGTGAGGTTTCTCTTCCTTTCCTTGCAGTCGAGAGCTGGTCTTTGATCTTTCTGGCTGGATGTACTTCAGCGTTGGAGGTTAAACTGTTGAGGAGAGGAAGGTGGATTTGTAGGCAGAGTTGTTGCTGGTGAACATTTCCATGGCTTGTTCCTTAGCGTTCCTCCAGCTTAGTCCTCTACCTTGTGATGCAGCGGACCCTCCTTTGGAGAGAAAAACAGTTCTGGATTCTGAAAGAAAAAGAAGTTGCCTGCAATATCCAGAGGATCCACCTAGAGGGAGCAGGAGAGTCAGGACAGAGACCACAGAACCACGCCTCTGTGGGCAGGACTTATGTTCCAAAAGCTCACATTTAAGGGGAGGCAAGCAAGAGTCAGGAGGAAGCTCATATGCTGGGAGCTTACCTGCAAAAAGCTCAGCTGCTAGAATCTCATCTGCCTGGAGATCCACTACTGGGGAAGCAGTGGAAGGATTACCTTCCTCAGCTGGGAGAGAACAAGCGGGAGCCTGTTCCAGAGAGAGATTGAGGACATGCTATGAAGGTACCAGAGCAGGATTGGGATCTAGTCCAAAAGCAAACCTGAGTAAAAAGACAGGCTGGGAGAAGAGAACCAGTCCTGTAAGCCAAAGGCTAGGCCGAGAAAGCCAAAGCCAAACCAGACCGGGCCCTGAGACCTACAGGAGGGCAGGCCTCAAAGGCCTGAGGAGGAAAGACTGGGAGAGCCGAAGGAGAATACCTGAGAGCACTGATACGGAAGGCAGCAGCCAAGGTAGGCCTCCTGTATCGCCCCAGAGAACCAAAAGAAAATCCAGAGGTAAAGCTTTTAATCTTTGCTACTGTTTTCCTAAAGCCAAGTTAAGAGAAGAACCTTGGGAGGGAGAGTCTCCTTACCTAAAGCACAAGTCAAAGCCAAAGTTAAAAGACACTTTGAGCAAGGACAGAACTTTTAGAGGAAAGCATTATAAAGAAAATGTTTTTAAACCTCTAGAGGAAGAGATGCCATCATGGTATTCCACCACACAGAACCGTAGGCCCAAACAAACTGCTAAGTCCTGGGAAGCAGTAAGCCAAACCCACATAAAGGACACCTATCTTGACTCTTCAGAACAGTCAGAGGAGGCCATGCAGGTGGAATCCGTACATGAAGATCTTGATAGCCCTATGGAATGTGCGTACTGTGCCGTGAGTGATATAGAGTCACTCCAGAGCTCTTTGGAGTGAATGAAGCAATATTGTTTTGGTAGCTTTTATGCTGTGAAGTTAACAGGTTCTGGTTGTTTTTCTTGTGCTTACAAAAGCTGCTGTAAGGACTTGTTTTGCTACGTCTGCCAATGTGTTTATCCTATGTTCTGAACCCTTAGTGCAAAAAGGGAAAATAAAGCCTTTTTCTTTTTCCCTCCACTTTTGTGCAAGACTGTATTCTCTTTGGGAGTTGGCAACGAGGCCGGCACAAGGCACTGGCCCTTGACCCTCGCACCTGGCCAATCCCAATCACAAACATCTTAGTGGCCCCGGGCCCAGCCCTTCGGTGGAAAACTACGCCGCCACCAGGGGGGGCTGGCGCCGCGGTGGGGCGACAACCTATGTGTAGTGCACCTCCTCCTGCAGCTTGAAGACTGGACCAATCAAATTTCAGCATCACCGGAGGTAGCGTACTGACAACCCACCATAGCTCCAGTGTGTCCAGTCTTCATGCAGCTAGAGGACGTAGTGAGCTTAGGTGCTGGGCTCACTAGGGAGAGTGTTAATAAGCAAGATCTTTAGCTAACCTTTTTATTTTTGTTTGATTGTCATGCTTTATTTCTTTTCTCTCTGATTTAGATATTTGGGCAGGTTCGTTTGTACTGTTCCTTTTAAAAAAAAAAAAAAAAAAAAAGAAAGGAACATACTAAGGTGCTTTGATCCCTGTTGCTCCGGGGACTCCTGTGGAGAGTTCACCCTCCTGCCTTGCCACAGCCGTCTGCCTATTTCTCCTGCTTAAGGATCTCTGACCCCTAGGCTGTTCTGGGCAGAGCACCTTCTTCGGGCTGCCGCCGACGCGCTTTCTCCGGGGTGAGAGCCCGCGGCTTGGGGGACAGCGCATTGTGGCGCCTTGTGACCCGACACGCAGAACCAGTGGGTCGTTTTAGTCCTCGAGGCTATTTCTCGCTCTGCTCCTTGGTTTTGTGGGGCAGCGGGGTTGTAGCTCAGAGCATCCTGTCATCTAAGTTGCCAGGAGAGTTGGCTCGGGAGAGCAGGCAGGAGCAGCATGCCCAAATTCTGTGAGGCGCCGCGGCCATTTTGAGCACGCGGCTCCCACAGTTTTCGATCCCAAGCGGCCTCAGCGCGGTTACACGGGGTTGCGATTCCCTCCGGACCGCGATCGGTGCGGTTTTGCCAGGTATTTGTTTCTCTTTATTTTTTTTTCTTACTTTGTTTTTGGAGCCTTCTTGTTTCGGGGGTTTCCTGTCTCGGGCAGGTATCCCGTTCGCTTGCGTCGGGCCCGGGATTCACTGACAAGTGTTCCCAGCGGATTTCCTTTTTAAGCGGGTTCTCCGGGGCTCGGCCTTCCGCGTCTGCAGACCTCTGTTAACTTATATAAAAGGATCATTACTAAGACAATAGACAGCAGAGCCACAGCTGTTATTGAAGGGCAGGCCCAGGCAGTTCCAGGGCACGGTACTCCATTGTGTCCAAGGCCCCAGGGGTCAGACAGTTTTGGGGATCCATGTCAGCCGGACCCCAGTGCGTCATCTGTGGCTCTCGCAGGGGCGCAGGCACTGAGACAGGCATCTGTCAGCGCTGCGCGTCAGTCTCACTTAGCATGGAGCAGCAGTTAGAGAATGCCATGGCACCGGTTGCTCCAGCAGCTCTCGCGGGTCCAGAGGGTGCTGGGCCTGTTGCGGGGCCTGCGGCTCCGGTAGCTGAATCCTCTTTGGGTGCTTCTGGCACACAGTCTGCGCTTGGCAGCGCGCTGCAGATGGATGATTTTTCTCCAGATTTTATCTTGCTTATGCATCAGGCGTTTTGTCGCAGGCGGCAGGGGTTCGTGGTGGAGTCCCAGTCGCTTCCTTCCTCTAGCGCGCGAGCTGGTATAGCAGAGCGCGAAGCTGTTGGAGTGAAACCGGCCAAAAGGCCGCGTGCGGTTGAGCCTGTTCTCTCCGAGCCGGACTGGCAAGAGGGAGACGAAGCCGACTTTGATGTAGATACTGAGATGGAGGAGTTAGAGGAAGGGGAAATCCCTGAGCCTGAGGATCAGGCGAAGATCATAAGAGTCTTTCGCCGGGAGGAGCTGCCGGCCCTTATTGCGGAGGCTTTTCAAATGCTTCGGCTGTCTTCTGAGCAGCCTGCCGAGGACGAGGACGGTGCGGATCCCATTATTCAGGCGGTCCGGCAGATGCAGGTAGTTTTCCCCATCCATAAGGTTATTGATCAGATGATTCAGACGGAGTGGGATAATCCCGAATCCGGGCTTAAGGGGATGAAGATCATGAACAAGCTGTATCCTCTGGCAGATAAGGATAAGGACAGGTTTCGTTCCCCAAAGATTGACGCTGCGGTCTCGGCAGTCACTAAGAAGACCACGATCCCGGTGGAAGGCGCTGCGGCCTTGAAGGAGGCGTCTGATAGGAAGATGGACGGTTTCTTGAAACAATCTTTTGAGGCGGACGCCATGGCGTTGCAGGCTTCCATTTGTGGGGCTTGGGTTGCTCGAGCCTGTCTTCGATGGGTCCAGCACCTGCGGCAGTCTGCATCTTTTGAGCCCGACGAGGTGCGAGAGCTCCAGCGCTTGGAGTCTGGCTCGGCCTATTTGGCCGATGTGCAATACGATCTTATCAGGGCCCTCTCCAATAGTATGGCCTCCTTGGTAGCGGCACGTAGGTCTCTTTGGTTAAAAAATTGGGCGGCGGATGGCTCTTTTAAGTCGCGTCTCGGTAAGCTCCCATTTAAGGGAAAGCTCTTGTTTGGTGAAGACCTTGATAAGTTGGTTAAGGAGTTGGGGGACTCCAAAGGCGGCAGATTGCCGGAAAATAGGCCAAAAAGGGGTAAGCCCGCTTTGTCCTTTAGGGGGCAGTCTCGAGACTTTCGGAGGTTTCGGTCGCCCCGTTTTGCGTGGTCCCAAAGAGGACGGTATGTGTCCAGAGCCCAGGGGTTTCGGGGATTTCGCGGTGCCAGTAGAGGGTTTGCAACGGCGGCCTCTACACCCCTCCGAAAGTCCAATGAAGGGCGGCAGGTCCCGGCAGAATTGCAACCGATCGGCGGTCGTCTTCGGGGTTTCCTTTCTGCCTGGACCCACATCACATCCGATCAGTGGGTGTTGGAGATCATTTGCGACGGATATGCTTTAGATCTAGCAAGACCGGTGCTCAATTCGTTTGTAGAGTCCCCCTGCAGGGGTCCCCAGAAGGCGCTTCAGGTGTGGCAAATGCTGGACCGTCTTCTGCGGTTAGGGGCGGTAGTTCCCGTTCCACCGGCAGAGTATGGCATGGGGCGTTATTCCATTTATTTCGTGGTGCCAAAGAAGGATGGCACTCTTCGCCCCATCCTGGATCTCAAAGGCATGAATCGCTGTCTCCGGGTACCGCATTTTCGTATGGAAACCCTTCGTTCAGTCATTGTCGCAGTTCGGCAAGGAGAGTTTTTGACATCTCTCGATCTCACAGAAGCTTATCTCCATATTCCCATCAGGGCCTCCCATCAACAATTCCTGCGCTTTGCGCTTCCTTGGGGGCACTACCAGTTCCAGGCTCTGCCCTTCGGGTTGGCAACGGCGCCACGCGTGTTCACCAAGATCATGGTGGTAGTGGCAGCGGCATTGTGCAAGGAGGGGGTCTTAGTCCTCCCATATCTAGACGATTGGCTGATCTGAGCAAAGTCCCAGGCCGAGAGCGTGCAGGCCACCAGGAAGGTCGTCGATCTTCTGCAGTCCCTAGGCTGGGTGGTCAACCCGGTCAAGAGCCATCTGACCCCGACTCAGTCTCTCGAGTACTTGGGAGTTCTATTCGATACTCACAAAGGGTCAGTATTCCTAACAGAACGGAGGGTCCTAGCTCTTCGGGGTCTGGTGCGAAGCTTCCGGAAGGTCGCAGCCCCGTCGGCGTGGAGGTATCTTCAGGTGTTGGGGACGATGGCGGCGACGTTGGAAGTGGTGCCTTGGGCCAGGTTTCACATGCGATCGTTGCAGCGGGCTCTGCTCCGCCGCTGGTCCAATCAGTTTGATTCCTTGAGCATGCGGCTGCCCTGCCCACCGCAGGTCCGGCGGGACCTGCGGTGGTGGCTACGGCCGGCATCTCTTCAGGCGGGGATGCCGTTGGAGCAGCCGGACTGGACTCCGCTATTGACAGATGCCAGTCTGATAGGCTGGGGAGCATATTGCGGGGGGGACTTTGCGCAGGGTCTCTGGTCCCCGGAGGAGAGCGGTTGGGCGATCAACCGCTTGGAGCTGAGAGCGGTCTTCTTGGCGCTGCAGAGCTTTGAGATGCAGGTCACGCACCGGGCGGTGCGGGTACTTTCCGACAATGCAGCGACCGTAGCTTACATAAATCGACAGGGTGGTACCGGAAGCGCGGGCATGGAGGAGGAGTCCCAGACGCTGTTCGCCTGGATAGAGTCGCGGTTGCAAGCGATATCAGCAGCGCACATAGCCGGGAAGGACAACGTGACGGCGGATTTTCTCAGCAGGCACCGGGTGGATGCAGGGGAATGGGAGCTGCATCCCGTGGTGTTCGCGCAACTAGTGTCTCGGTGGGGGGCGCCGGTCATGGATCTCATGGCAATGTTTCACTCTGCGAAAGTGGCGCGGTTTTTCAGCAGAAGACGGGAACTCATGTCAGAGGGCCTCGACGCCCTCATGCAACCGTGGCCCTCTTTGGGTCTTCTATACATGTTTCCTCTGTGGGCGCTCATAGGGCGTGTTATTCAGCGCATCGAGGCGCACCAAGGAAGTGTGCTGCTGATAGCGCCGGATTGGCCCAGGCGTCTGTGGTATGCAGATCTGGTAAGATTACTAGACGGAACTCCGTGGCATCTCCCAATGTCCCAGGAGCTACTGATTCAGGGTCCGCTCCTCATGCCGCGAGTGGAGAGATTCTCGCTTACGGCTTGGCCATTGAAAGGGCGCGGCTAAGAAGGAAAGGTTATACTAAGTCCGTCGTGGCGACTCTGCTTCAGGCGCGTAAACGATCGACCTCCCTGGCTTACGTTTGCGTTTGGCGAATCTTCGAGGACTGGTGTTCCAGGCGTCAAGTCCGCGCTGCTACGGCATCGGTCCCAGTGGTATTGGATTTCTTGCAGGATGGCTTTGTTAAGGGTCTTGTGGCCAGTTCCTTAAGAGTGCAGTTGGCGGCTCTGGCATGTTACAGAGGTAAGGTCCAAGGCGTGGCTCTCGGGGAGCACGCCGATGTCGGGCGTTTTCTGAAAGCGGTTTCCAGATTACGTCCGGCGCGTCGAATTTCCATCCCTCCGTGGGATCTCAACTTGGTGTTACGGGCGCTCGGCAGAGCTCCGTTTGAGCCTTTCTCCCAAGTTTCGGTGAAGGATTTAACTCTTAAAACGGTGTTTCTAGTGGCGATCTCTTCCGCGTGCCGTATTTCGGAGCTTCAGGCGCTTTCATGTAGGGAGCCCTTCCTATCTTTTTCGGATCACAAGGTGGTTCTCCGGCCAGTGCCTTCCTTTCTGCCGAAGGTCTCTTCTCCCTTTCATGTGAACCAGGAGGTCTCTCTTCCCGTCTTGCGGGCGATGGGTGAGCGGGCTTCTGATCGAGGCCTTAGTCATTTGGACATTAAAAGAATGTTGCGTCACTATTTGAAGGTCACCGAGCCCTTCCGCAAGTCGGATCGGTTGTTTGTGCTGTTCGGGGGTCCCAGGAAAGGGGAAGCGGCGGCAAAAGCATCCATTTCCCGATGGGTTAAAGAAGCCATTGTCTCGGCTTACATGTTGCAGGGGCTCCCGGCTCCGGTCGGTCTCCGGGCTCATTCTACTAGAGCGCAAGCAGCGTCCTGGGCTGAGCACAGTCTGGTTCAGCCGGTGGAAATTTGTAAAGCGGCGACGTGGTCGTCTCTGCATACTTTCAGTAAGCACTATCGCCTCGATGTGCTGGCGACTGCGGATGCCGGTTTTGGATCAGCTATCCTGCGTGCCGGCTGGCAGGGTCCCTCCCGTTAGTACTGCTCTGTTACATCCCATAGGTAGAGGACTAAGCTGGAGGAACTCTAAGGAAATAGTAATTACACTTACCTGGTAATTGTAGTTCCTTGAGTGACGACATCTTAGTCCTCCGTCCCGCCCTTGGGGTAAGGATTGGCTTGGCATGCGTTCTGTCTGCACAGCTGTCGACCCGGATGAGTGGGTCAGGTGGATCCTGTCCCCGGGTTTGCTTTCTGCTCTGTCTGCTCTTTTTCTCTCGCTACCTGGTTGTGGTTCGGCAAGCGGGGGAACCTTTACCTTTGAAGATAATTTCCTTCTTCCCCTTCTGCTTTGGTTGGGGAAGTTTCCACTTTTCTTACCGTTGTTAAAAAAAAAAAAAAAAAACCTTGAAAAAAAAAATAAAATAAATAAATACATAAAAAAAACAAAACAAAAAAAACCCCAATCAAACATATATTATATAAGGTTGGCTAACTGTTATTGTTTTGTTGAGTCTGCTTTGTCATTAGTTCACTGGAGCTATGGTGGGTTGTCAGTACGCTACCTCCGGTGATGCTGAAATTTGATTGGTCCAGTCTTCAAGCTGCAGGAGGAGGTGCACTACCCATAGGTAGAGGACTAAGCTGTCGTCACTCAAGGAACTACAATTACCAGGTAAGTGTAATTACTATTTATTCCAGGTCTCCACTTAAGGGCCACACCAAAGGGCCTTCTGGCTGTCAGACACCTGGCCGGTGCCTGGCTGTTTTTAATGGATAACTGCCCCTATATGTTGCTTGATGACAGATAGCCAGTTGCCTGCGCAACAACTGGAGAATAGTACAGCAAACTTGAGCTAGTGTGGGTACTGCAATTGCTGAAGCCCAAATGCCTTACAAATTATAGTTAGATTCTGTAGAGCCAAAACCACCTGCACCACGGTCGGTGCCATCCAAACCTTTAAGTTCTTCAAGTTCCGGGTAACAGACACGCTCACAAATCAGCTGTGCAACTCTGTCACCTTTTTTAACTTTAAAACTTTCCTTTCCAAAATTAAAAAGTACAACTCCGATATTTCCTCTATAGTCCTCATCAATAACGCCAGCTCCAACATCTATAAAGTGTTTGGCAGCCAGACCAGACCTTGGAGCTATTCGGCCATAGCACCCATGGGGAAGAGCAATCTGAATGTCTGTGTTCACCACAGCTTTTATCCATTGCAGGAATCACATAATCATAAGCACTGTAGAGGTCGTAGCCCGCCGCCTTCGCCGAGCCTCTGGTGGGAGTGGAAGCGTTTTCCGAGAGCTTGACGAAGCGCAGCATGGAGTGCGACTTCTCCGGACTCTGCCTGGCCCGCTTGGCAGAAGAGCTGCTCACGTCCGTCGCTTCAAAGGAAGGCATTGTTCAAGAGAGAGAGAGAGAGAGAGGCTACCAAGGAATCTCTTGTGGGGATGGATGTATTGCCTAGAGAGAAACTCCCGATTGAGAAGTCTCTCTTGTTTGTTTAAATAAAGAATTCCTTCAATTGAAATATGACAAGATGGCGAAGCCCTCAGGTGTGGGCCCGCCAGACATGGGCATGCCTGCTGCTGCTGTTAATTTTAAAGATTCTGGTGAGCTGCTGGTTGGTTGCTTCTGAAGCCCGATTGGCCTTGCTGGTGGGGGGTGGGGAAGGGTTGCCTTACTTGCTCCCTGCCATTGATGCCGATCGGAGAAGTGCTAAGAAATAAGGACCATCAAAAAGTCACAGTTGTTAAGTCATGTGTAAAATTTAACCATCTTTTGATCCTAGTCCAAAGTTCATAATTCCAACTTTATTGCAATACTGGTACTAGTAGGATTGTTCAAATGGCCAATCTCTTGGGGATAGTAGAGAGTTCTATTCTTCAGCAGAATTTGGTTGTTCCTTTTATTCTTGTCTCTTGTTAACCCTGAGAGGAAATAGTGACTGTATAATGGTTTGGGGGGCATGGTTTCATGTTTAGTTCTATGTATTAGGGTTTGTAGCTTTCACTGAGTGCATAATAAGCATGAAATACAAAAAAATAATAATGTTTTGAAAACAAAATAGAAAAAAATCATTTATCTTAGTCCTCCATGCAAAACAAACAAGTGCAGAATATTCTCAAAAAATGTGTCTTCAAACACCTTCAGATGCCAACTAAGACCCAACGCTATCCGTGTTTCAAGGTGTACCACTTGTCCTCTGCATCAGGGGTTTTGAAAACAGTCTGTCTCAGATCACTATTATGAATGCCACGCTCAAATGAAAGAGACATCACTGAACTCTTCCTCCATGGCATAAAGATCGAACTGCCTCTGAAAAGGAAACCAACAGAACTGAAATTAAAACCTTTTTACATGTCTATGAGCTAGTCGATGTACCACATGTGGAGAGATCTAATTGGTCAAATGCAAAGCCTTCAGAATAGAGATGGTCACCTAACAGTGGCATGTAAACCCCTTGGAGCTACCATACCAAGAATAAGAATTCAAATGATTTAACAATGGTCGTTGTAGTCCACTAGCCCATTGACATTACCCATACCATCTCTGAAGGCCACCCATTTATCTGTGACAAAGAATGGGATCTTTTCAGTAGCAGGCCCTTGATTATGGAATTACAGTACTAACATCTTTGTGGAAGGAAACAATTATTTAATGTGTAAGAAGAGCCTAAAGACCTATTTGTTCAGGCAGGTGTTTGGATTAGATAAAAATTTTAGTTTAGGAGGGGAATGGCTTTAAGTGGTGCTTTGTGTCTTTTAATTGTAGTATCCAATGATTGTGCCTTGAGACTAGCATTGGTTTAGGATCACCCAGTCCTCCCTGTCTCTGAAGGGGTTAGTCATATATTTTTGGCTTTGGATGATCATGATTTCAGCCAGATGTGCGTACTGGATACTTATGCATTATGCTACTGTCTAGGTGACCAAAATAACAATATGAATCAATCTATTCAGTATCAGTCTACTCTGGACATATCCAGGATTACCATTGTGAAGGGGGAGACTACATGTCTTACCTTCTGTGAGTCCTCAGGGGCTGAGGAAAGGCTGGCTTCAAAGTTTACTCTTGGGGATGCTTTACATGGGAATCAGTGTCTTTCGCTCTCTTCACTCTCTCAATCACTCAAATTTATTTTATTTATTTATTTTATTTAGCTATTTCTTCTATACCGCCCCTTCCAGAGATCAGGGGCGGTTTACATGGAACAAGTAAACAAATTTGTATACTAATGTATACATTACATGGAACAGAGATTTTTTTAACTTTATACAGATAATAGTTATTAACAGAGATTTATAACATTGTAACTTTATACAAATAACTGTGCATTAATTGTCAAAACTATTTACATTTTATATACATTAATAAGTTTCTGTATCGTAGTGTTGATCTAGTGTTGATCAGAGTTTTTTCTACCTTTTTATAGGTAGTCAGAGTTTTCTACCTTTCATATGTGTGTGTGTGTGGAGGAATTTATTTCCTTTTTTCATCTCTTGGGAGTATTTTGGGGTGTATGTGGTGGGTGTATGTGGTGGGTGTATGTGTGTGGGTAGTTGAGTGTGGTTTTAGGGCTTTGTGTTTGAGTGTTTGGGGATGGTGTGTGGTTGGACTTGGGGGTATGGGATTTCATAGTGTTCGGAGAAAAGGTATGTCTTGAGTTCCTTTCTAAATTGGGTGAGGTCTTTTATGATCCGAAGGTTTATTGGGAGATTATTCCAGAGCATGGGGGCAGTGAATGAGAAGGCTCTGGTGCTGGTGGATTTTTTAGTTTTTTTGAATGAGTTTGGTATTTCAAGTGAGTGAACATAAGAACATAAGAACATAAGATATGCCATACTGGGTCAGACCAAGGTCCATCAAGCCCAGTATTCTGTTTCCAACAGTGGCCAATCTAGGTCATACGTACCTAGCAGTTTCCCCAAGGGACACAGGTTCCACAATGCTTGTATTGGTTCAAGCATTGATATCCTGGGTCCCTTCTTAATAATGGTTTATGGACCTTTCCTCCAGGAACTTGTCCAAACCTTTTTTAAACCCAGCTACACTAACAGCCTTTACTACATCCTCCGGTAACAAATTCCAGAGTTTGATTACACGTTGAGTGAAAAAATATTTTCTTTTATTAGTCTTAAATAGTTTACCCTGTAGCTTCATTGCATGTCCCCTAGTCTTTCTATATTCTGATAAGGTAAACAATCGATCTACGTTTACCCGTTCCACTCCGTTCATTAATTTATAGACTTCTATCATATCTCCCCTCAGCCGTCTCTTTTCCAGGTTAAAGAGCCCCAACCTTTTTAGCCTTTCTTCATAGGAGTAGCCTTCCATCCCCTTTACCATTTTGGTGGCTCTTCTCTGAACCTTTTCTAAAATCGCTATATCCTTTTTAAGATACGGCGACCAGAATTGCACACAATATTCAAGGTGCGGTCTCACCATGGAACGATATAGAGGCATTATAATATCTTTTGTTTTATTTTCCATTCCTTTCCTTATCATACCTAGCATTCTATTTGCTCTCTTGGCCGCCGCTGCACACTGGGCCGAGGGTTTTAACATGGTATCCACAAGGACGCCTAAATCTTTTTCTTGGGTGGTGGTTCCTAATGTGGAACCTTGCATCGTGTAACCATAGTTTGGGTTGTTCTTCCCTAGGTGCATAACCTTGCACTTCTCCACATTAAATTTCATCTGCCATTTTGATGCCCAGTCTTCCAATTTATCAAGATCCTCTTGCAATTTTCCACAATCCTCCTGGGTTTTAACAACTTTAAATAGTTTTGTGTCATCAGCAAATTTGATAACCTCACTCGTTATTCCACTTTCCAGGTCATTTATGAATATGTCAAAAAGCAGCGGACCCAGCACAGATCCCTGGGGTACACCACTATTCACCTTTCTCCATTGGGAAAATTGGCCATTTAGCCCTACTCTCTGCTTTCTATCTTTTAACCAGTTCCTGATCCACAGTAGTACACTGCCTCCTATCCCATGACTCTTTAGTTTTGCCAAAAGTCTCTCATGAGGGACCTTGTCAAAGGCTTTCTGAAAGTCCAGATACACAATATCAACCGACTCACCTTTGTCCACCTGTTTATTCACTCCTTCAAAAAAACATAACAGATTAGTAAGACAAGATCTTCCTTGTCTAAAGCCATGTTGGCTGTCTCCCATTAGGTCATGACTATCTATATGCTGAGTAATTTTATTCTTTATGATGGTTTCTACCATTTTTCCCGGTACTGATGTCAGGCTCACCGGTCTGTAGTTTCCCGGATCACCCCTGGAACCCTTTTTAAAAATTGGTGTTACATTGGCGATCCTCCAATCCTCAGGTATTAGAGATGATTTTAATGATAGTTCACAGATTACTGATAGCAGGTCTGCAATCTCAAATTTCAGTTCTTTCAACACCCTTGGATGTATACCATCCGGCCCAGGTGATTTGCTACTCTTCAGTTTATCTAATAGTTGTAGGACATCTTCCCGATGTATCGATATTTCCTTCAATTCTTCCACACCTTTAAATACCACTTCAGTCGTGGGTAACATCCCTACATCTTCCTCAGTAAAGACCGAAGCAAAGAATTCATTCAGTCTCTCCGCTATCGCCTTGTCGCCTCTTAGTGCTCCTTTAACCCCTTTATCATCTAATGGACCAACTGACTCTCTCACGGGTTTTTTGCTACGAATGTACTTGAAAAGGTCTTTATTTCGCGCGTTTTTGCTTCCGCAGCAAGCTTCTTCTCAAATTCTCTCTTTGCCTGCCTTATCAATGCCTTGCATTTGACTTGCCAGTGCTTGTGCTGTTTCCAGGTTTCATCATTTGGCTCTTTTTTCCATTTCTTGAAAGATGCTTTTTTGGCAACAACAGCCTCTCTGACCTCAGCTTTAAACCATGCTGGCAATTTTTTGGACTTCCTTCCACTTTTCTTAAAGCGTGGAATACAGCTGGTCTGGGCTTCCAAGATAGTATTTTTCAACAACACCCAAGCTTGATGTACGTCTTTAACCTTTGCAACTGCTCCTTTTATTTTTTTCTTAACTGTTTTCCTCATTCTATCATAGTCTCCCTTTCGAAAGTTAAGGGGTAGTACTGTGGATTTCCTTACTATCCCTCCTCCACTAATTAAATCAAAGGCGATCATGCTATGATCACTATTGCCAAGTGGCCCCAACACCCTTATCTCTTGCACTACATCTGGTGTTCCACTAAGGACTAGGTCTAATATTGCTTCCCCTCTGGTCGGTTCATGAACCAGCTGCTCCAAGAAGCAGTCATTTATTTCATCTAGGAACTTTATCTCCCTAGCATGTCCTGTTGTGACACTGACCCAGTCGATGCCGGGGTAATTGAAATCACCCATTATTATTACTGCACTGTAACTTTTGCTAGCTTCCTTGATTTCTTTGAGCATTTCATCATCCATTTGTTCATTCTGGCCAGGCGGACGATAGTACACCCCCACTGCCATCGCCTTCCCCTTTTTACATGGAATTTCAATCCATAGAGATTCTACAGCAAATTTTGTTTCTTGCAAAACTTTAATCCTTTCTGACTCAATGCCCTCTCTAACATAGAGCGCAACCCCTCCACCAATTTGATCAGCTCTATCATTTCGATATAGTTTGTACCCAGGTATCACAGTGTCCCACTGGTTGTCCTCCTTCCACCATGTCTCTGATATTCCAATCATATCTAACCTCTCGTTTAGTGCTATATATTCTAACTCTCCCATCTTGTTTTGTAGACTTCTAGCATTTGCATACAAGCATTTTAGAGACTGTATTTTATTCATATTAATTTGGCTATTGGTAGACATGGGTAATTTGGGATCTTTAAGTTCTGTCTTCTCCATACTCGAGGGCATTTGGGCTACTTTACTCTTTTTTGGAACCTCTCTGCTTTTTGTAGTATCCTTCAAGGATACATTCTTCCGAACCATGCGCTCTTGGGCGACTGTCGGCTTTCCCCTATTATCTAGTTTAAAAGCTGCTCTATCTCCTTTTTAAAGGTTAATGCCAGCAGCCTGGTTCCATCCCGGTTAAGGTGAAGCCCATCCCTTCGGAAGAGCCCCTCCTTTCCCCAGAATGTTCCCCAGTTCCTAACAAATCCGAACCCCTCATCTCTGCACCATTGTCTCATCCACGCATTGAGACTCCGGAGCTCTGCCTGCCTATTGGGTCCTGCACGTGGAACGGGAAGCATTTCGGAGAACGCTACCCTGGAAGTTCTGGATTTCAACTTCCTACCTAAAAGCCTAAATTTAGCTTCCAGAACCTCCCTACCACATTTTCCTATGTCATTGGTACCAACATGTACCAAGACAGCAGACTCCTCCCCAGCACTATCTAAGACCTTATCTAGGTGGCGTGTGAGGTCCGCTACCTTCGCACCAGGCAGGCATGTTACCAGGCGATCCTCACGTCCACCAGCCACCCAGCTATCTACATGCCTAATGATCGAATCACCAACTATAACTGCTGTCCTAACCCTTCCCGCATGGGCACTTGGCCCTGGAGAAACCTCCTCGGTGCGAGAGGGGTTTACATCACCTGGAGGACAGGTCCTAGTTACAGGATCACTTCCTGCCACACCAGGGTGATGCTCTCCTGTCACGTGACCTCTCTCCTCCATGGCAACAGGGATGCTGCCAGACTGGAGGTGGGACTTCAGGACTATATCCCTGTAGGTCTCGTCTATGTACCTCTCTGTCTGTCTTATGTTTTCCAAGTCTGCTACTCTAGCCTCTAGAGAACGGACTTGTTCCCTGAGAGCAGAGAGCTCCTTGCACCTAGTGCACACGTAAGACCTCTCACCAGCTGGGAGAAAATCATACATGTGACACTCAATGCAAAAGACTGGAAAGCCCACATCCCGCTGCTGGACTGCTGTCTGCATCTTAGTTTTAAGTTTGTGTTTAGATCTTTAAGTTCTATATGTACTAAAGGGTGCAATGGATATTTATACCACTAAAACTGTACCTAAGAAGTTTAATATACCTTGTTCACCTGAAGCTTAATTAATCTCAGGTCCTTGGTGTATGACTGATTTGGGTAATGAGCTTCACCTGAGAGCACCTCCTGTCTTTTAAGTTGTGCAAGTACCTATAAAGCTGTGATTTTCCCAGGGGAGGGTGGGTGTGGGGAGGGAGGGAGGGATATAACACTTATTAAAAAAGGGCTGCTACACAGTACCTTGTCCTGTGCTGCTGAGGAAAACTATATTCTGATTTGATTTAAATTATAGCTCTTTGCTGCTACTAGGCTCTAACCTATTATGAAATTTAAACTACAAGCTCTCTGCTGGATTCTAAATTTAACCAGAAAGCTCTCTTCTGTGTTTTAATTTGAAACTAAAAAGTACTTTGCTGATGCTAGGCCCTGAGTGACTATGAAATTTAAACTACAGCTGTCTACTGGGTATGAAAGGTAACCAGAAAGTTCTCTTCTGTGTTGTTAAATTGAATCTTAAACTGTTGCTACTAGGCCCTGACTGATTTAACAAAAAAAATAGTGGGTTCACAGATTAATTAGCTTTAAAAGAAAAACAATTCCTTTCAGAAAAATTCCCAGAAGTATATACTCACAATTTCAGATTTCTCTCCAGAAGTAACAGCCCCCCTTTCCAGTCCGTCAAGAGTGTGTTGCGTTTAGTCTGCGCGTTCTTGATTCTGATGGGGCATGTAATAGCATGGATAGATATGATGGGGCGATGTTGTTCAGGAGCTTGAATGTGATTAGGAGGATTGTATATCTGATTCTGCTGTTTATAGGGAGCCAATGCAGTTCCAGCATTATTGGGGTTACGTGGTCTACTAGGCGGGCTTTTGTGACTACTTTGGCACAGATGTTCTGGGCTCTTTGAAGTAGGTATGTACTTTTTTGTGGTAGGCCAATTAAGAGACTATTACAATAGTCGAAGTGTGGGGTGATGAGTGTGTTAACAACTGATCTAAAGTCATGGGTGTCAAGAAGGGGTCTTAGGTGTTGTATGGTTTTGAGTTTGTAGAATATGGTTTTTACCGTCTGTTTTATATGTGGTAGCATGGTGAGTGTATGGTCTATTATTACCCCTAGGTATTTTACCTCTTTTTTGACGGGTATAGTTGTATTTATGATTGAGATTGATGTTGGATAGATGTCCTCAGTCACGGGTGATCTTGTTATGAACATTGCCTCAGTTTTTTTGAGGTTGATGCTAAGGTAGTTAGATTCCATCCAGGAGGTGGTCTCCACCATGCATTTTGATAGGGCATCGTAGGTAGGATTTTTGGTGGATATGGGGAGAGCAAGCATGATGTCATCAGCATAGATAAAGTGACTAATTTTGTGTTTTCTGAATATTTTTGTAATGGGAATGGATCTCAAATGAGATCCATTCCTGTCAAAAGGTTTAGGTAGACATGGAAAACCTCTTTTCCTCTTCCTATATATAAGGATCTGCCCTCTTCACTTCTAATCCAAGATTTTTAAGTTCTTCAGTCAGGATTTTTCCTTTCTCCGTGCTCTCAGGCAGGAAACTCTTCTGATTTACAAGACCCTACCCTGGGACCTTCTATCCTCATATCCAGGAATTCACCCTCTGGCCTGTAAGACACCTCCGAAAAACAAGGAATTTTTCCCTCTGGCCATCAACAGCATGGTTGAAGAAATTCTCTAGTTAATTCAGCGATCATTCCCTCATTGGGATTCTTCAGGCTCACTACCCAGGAACAAGGTAACTCCCTGAACCTTTTCTATTGCAAACGACCACATCTCCTCATTGTTGTCCTTTATCCAGACACTATGCCAAAATCCAGGATAGACTTTCAGGAGCTCCATGCTCACTCTTCTTGGAAGAAAAGGAAGTAAAAGACAAATTTCCCTCCTAAACTTGGGCTCTTATCCCCCTCCATAACATTACCTGAATACTCCTCCCATGACCTTTCCTATTAGAGAAAGCTGCCAGTACACTCACTTTGACATTATAGCATGATACATCTGTCAGGGTAAATGATATCCCATACTAAGAACACATTACCATGCTGCCAGTAACAGAGTGAAGACTGAGGCAAATGCATTACTCAACAAGGCATTTTAATGATCTCGGTCATAAATATCTTTTGTTTTAAACAAGTTCCTTTATTCACCTTTTCTAGTAGTTTAAGTGTTATTGGAGAGCTTCAAATGCTAGAGGTCTGACCTACATCCTGTCTCTTTCCAGGCCAAAACTATAAAACCTGCATGTAGCACATGCAACCTAAGCTGTCTCTATTTCATGACAAAGCAATTTGTTTGTTGATCTGATTGCGCTAATGTCTGGGTTTTGGTTTTTTGCATGGCCTCATTTCCTTCCTGTCTGTGTGGCTTTAGATTGTTTATCCTCAAAATCAACAATAGCTGCAGTGCATTCTCTTCCCTAGCAAAAAAAAAAAAAAATATATATATATATATATATATTTATAAAGTCATGTTCCTCTCACACTACCTTTGCATTTTCCACAAACAAGCAGGGATTAATGGCCAGTACCTGGTTATTATCAAGAAGGTCATCCTATCTGGAGAGCTGGAATTTGCATCGATCTCTCAATTTTTAAAAATCAGAGACCTACACTTGAAAATTCTAATGAAAGACCATAATATGATCCATTAGAATGACAGTTCCACTTTGCATACGTGAGACATTATGAAATTCCTTTTTACATATAGAAATGTAGAACATGGTGGTAGAAAAAGACCCTACAGTCTATCCAGGCTGTCCATTCAGACCATCTGATCAGCTCTATAATGCCATCCTGTCCCCCAGAAATCCTCTGTGCTTGTCTCACACTTTCTTGGATTCAGATGCAGTCCTCATCTCCTCCACCTCCACTGGGAGCTGTTCCATGCATCCACCACCCTTTCCCTAAAGAAATATTTCCCTCTTGCTTAGGAAATTAAAAGGTTTTATGGTTCCAAGTGTTAATCGTGATTTGGTGGGTGGGGTAGGGAGCTACAAGAAACTAAGGGGCATGTTTACTAAAATCCGCAAAATAGCGCGCCGCAAAATAGCGCACGGCAACGCGGCACTGAAACGCGCAGAAACGCGTTTAAACGCCCCGCACACGTGCGTGTCACCCCCGCACAGGTACGCGGCTCACTAACGGGCCCCGTACAAGTGCGGGCCCGCAAATGTCCGATAGAGGCGTGGAACGGCGAAAGGAGGGCGGAGGAAGGCTCCGGAGGGGCGGAGGGACGGGGTCAATGGGTGGAGAGTGGGAGGGGAGAGGCTCCCCGCACAGTATCGGGCCCGAATTTGCAGGTAAAAACTACCGCGAGTGAAACACTCGCGGTAGAAAGCATTTAAAGGGAAGAGAAACCATTTCCGTCAGCAATGTACAGGAAAACCTGGGAAACCAGCAAAACGTGAGCAGTGTGATATATGTGCACAGCATAAAAGTGAAAATAAAAATAGAAAATGACCACAACAGAACTATTAAAAATAGTAATTCAGCTGGGGAACAGTTATAGTGATGGGCAAATACAGAAATCACACCCAGCAAAGCTCCAGAAAAAAGAAATGAATTTTGGAAGGGTCTACTGAGAGGAGACTCTTCCAAAAAACATTTCCACGTTTTGGAGCTTTCCTGGGAGTGTTTGCTATGGTTGCCCATTAATATCACTGTTGCCCAGCGTGGTGATATTTTGTCCCACATTTCCCGTGGTCATTTCCGGGGTTTATGTGCACGTTTGTCACCAGACAGGGTGCATATGCCCACAGTAGAATTGCGTAGAGCAGGGTTTGTGACTCCATCCTGCCAGGCTTACTGCCTCCAGGGGCTGCACTGTCTCTGTGGCCAAAGTGTGGTACAGCGGACAGAGTCATTACCTCTAGGACCAGAGGGCAGAGGTTCAAAACCCAGCTGGGGCACCTGCCAGCCCAGTCCCTATATTTTACCCACCACTAAATAAAGATAGCGCAGACACCCCTGTATGCATGGGGAAAACACCCATATTTTACCCAACACCGCACACAAACCACAACAATGGGCATTACCTACAGCCAAGTCCCCCAAATGCAGTCCCATACTGCCACATTGCAATCAGGTCAACTGCTTTTTCTGAGAGAAGTTCATGCCAGCATGTTGGCGGACAAGTACATGTGGTGCAGGGGGCAGTGGCTGCTAACCACAGAAGACAGAGGCCTAGCCATGTGCAGGCTGGCACAGTCCACTGCAACAGACAGGTCCTGCCGGATCCACAGTCATGGACAGTCCAGGGAATCCAACCAATCTGTGGCTACACAGTGGTGCAGTGCACACAGACAGTGCATACAAGAACAGAAGGTCACAGGTTCAAAGCCCAGCTGGGGCTACTGCCAATCCTGCCCACATATTTTTCCCACAACTAAACAGTGATAGTAAGGACACACCTTTCATGGCGGGGACATATGCAATGGTAAGACATCTATCTTTTACCCCACTGAGCACAGACACCATGAACAGGGGCAGTACCTAGAGCAGAATCACCCAAATGCAGTCCTGGTGGGCCACACACCAGTCAGGTTCCATGCTGACACTCATACAAATGCCTGTGCTGTATATCTATGCACCACCCCCATGGCATGTAGATGTAGCCCATGCATAGTCATGAGGGATAGCAGGAAAACCCGAACAGTGTGATGCAAACCTGGACTGGAGTTGGGAATCTGTGCCGTAAAGCAGCAGCCATCAAGGGCAGACACACCCACACCCACAGGCCCCATTGGCCAATGTCTCCTGGAAAGGCAGAACATTGGACCGTGCATGCAGCACCCAAAACGAGCACTTGCATAACTTACCAATGTCACCCTACACCTGAGGTATACGGTACACAGCTCGGAGACGTTTGCTAGGAGCACAGGCAGGCAGTTATCCATACGTTACGTACATACTGCTAGTTGACCCCATCCAAACAATCTGTTAGGTGTTTGCGGGGCATGCTCCAGACCTGGCCTCTGACGGTGCTTACCACCCTGGGGAGTGACCACCAGCTGTAATGCGTACCATATCCATGTCTTGCCGTGCTCAGGACCGGTTTGGTGGGCAAGGCTACTTACCCCCTCAATCGTAGCACCATGATGGCAGAGGTGTGGAAGTGTGTGTCTGTCTATACAGTGGGTGTTGGCTGCAAGCCCCTTCAACAGCCCGCACTGCCAGCACTGTTGCCAGTATTGGCCAGTCAATGTGCATAATGAGGTGCATGGTACCATGGGTATAGCCAGGGCAGGGTGGCGTGGCCAGGATGCATCTGCACTGGGCATAGGGCCCTGGCAGGGACATTGGCTGGGATATTGTAGTGTCCGGCCACCACCTACACAGACAGGGTGGCCAAAGCATGTCCTTCTGGGGGATCACGCTCACCCTGACTGTGCAGTGACCACAGCATGGCTAGGCCCCCCCATAGTGCTGTATAGTAGTTCTCCCATGTGATAGATATGGGTTTCTCTTTGGGGCCCAGTCACTGATCTATCTGCTTGCTGTGTATGCAGACAGCCCAGTTCTAGGTGCATGCATCTCCATTGGGAACATGCACTATGGACTAACCAGCAGACTGTTTGTAGCTGGTAAATGTCTTGCTATAATGGCTTGCAGGGTGCAGTGGCTGTTGGCTTGCTGCAGGGGAATATCTGGTGGTGGAGTGCAGCTTACCATACCCTGGGCTTATGTCTGTCTGCTATTGTGTTATGGCTGTGTATGGAGCTGCCTGCCTGGGGGGGGTGGTGGTGTTCCTTAGCAGGACTGGGGTTGATGTTGCCCTCTACTGCCACCTTTGCAGGGAGGTAGAGTGTGGATCCCTTGATGGGGACCATGTTTGCCACAGGGGGGGGGGGGGGGTGCCTGATGGCGGCAGACAGGGATATCCATGGTGTTTGTGCAGAAACTAGCTATCTTACACATTAACACTGCTTTGGAACGCCCGCTTGGCCTCCATCAGCCATGGCAGGTGTTGTTGACCTGGTCCTGGCCACCTCATTGCACACTCAGGGTGAGCACAGTACCCGCACGATGTAACAGTGTGTGGCTACTCTGTGCCAGTAAAACACCCGGTCAGTGCCCCCTACTAGGCCAAGGTGCTGTGTGGGTGCACCCGGTCACTTCCGCCAACAGGGCCGAGGTGCTGTGGGGGTGCATTCCCCATCTTGTGTCCATCTGCGGACAGCTAATTTGCATGTGCAGTGCATCATGGGTACGGGTGGCCTAACCCTATCCTGTTGACACCAGCAGACTGTCTGTGAGGTGACGTGTAGGCTATCTGCAGCCAGCCAGGGGCCTGCTTACAGCTATGGAGCTGTAGCGCAATGGTTACATCACTGCCTGTGCAGCCAGAGATCATGGGTTCAAACCCACAGTGGGGCCCTTTGGTAGGGCTGTCCACAGCTTTATTTTTATTTACTGTACATATGTCTATGCCGGCAAGACCACCCTCAGCTTACTATACCCATTAGGTGCCTCTGAGGGTGCTTCATAGGGCGCCCTGTAGGCCACCTTATGGTTGCCATCCCTATAGGGTGCACTATACATTATCCTGTGTCGCAACATACATGCTGCCCTATAGGGGTCATTCAAGGGTGCCTTGGCGAACAGTGCACTGTAACATGTGCCTTATGGGCCGCCGTATGTTAACATGCTGGGAGAGTGCGTTTGCTAGTAGTGATAACAAATTAAATTATACAGCCTCCTACAGCACTCCACAACATAATACATACTGCCTCAGCAGGCATTTTTCACTGGGCATTGTGAGGAGTTGAACCCCTGATCCCTGCACCATTGGTCAGTGTTTTAACCATTGTGCTGTGGCTCTGTTCCTGTGCTTGTGCATCAGCGCGCCGCCTTGTGCCTATCAGCGCGCCGCCTTCTGCCGCCCAAGGGGACCAGTGCGCCGCCTTCTGCCGCCCAAAAATAACTGTGCGCAGCCTTATGCCGTTCCAAATTAATTTGCCTCCTAAAACAATGTTAATCATTACAGTTACTGCCTCAGCTGACCTTTTTCGTTGTGCACACTGGGGGATTGAACCCATGGCCCCTGCACCATTGGTCAGTGTCTTCACCGTTGTACCACGGCTCTGTTGTTTTGTATACTCAGCAGCGCGCCACTTTGCCTTTCCACGCGCTAATGTCGACCCCCGCACATTAGCGCGACGCACACACGTCCGGTTGCTTACTACCGTTTTTTTTCTATTTTCTGCCTGAACCGCCCACTCCTTATATGGCACAGGCACACTAGCACGGCCCCGCACGTTAGGAATGTTTAGTAAACATGCCCCTAAAATTCTTTGAGATCTGTCTGGAGGGCAGTTGATGTATTTTTGTGCTGTGTTTTGGCAGCCCCAGTTCCTTATCGTTCCTCCAGTTTAGTCCTCTACCTCTGGGTTGTGCACCTCTTCCTGCAGCTTGGAGACTGGACATGTCAAAGTCGTGACATCACTGGATATAGCCTGCTGGTATCTCCCATCAGCCTCCAGTGTGTCCAGTCTCCTTGCAGCAGGAGGACATAGTGAGCCTAGCTTCTGGGCTCACTTGGGGGGAACAGATAAGGAGCATTTAGTGTGACAAATTCTATTCTGATTTTACTTTTGATTTTTACCTTTACTTTTAATTTTACTTTTAATTCAGTTACCTTTGGTTAATTGGCAATCAGGGATTAGTTCCCTTTAGTTGTTAGGAGCAAATTTCCTTATTTACAGTAATTTTAAATTTGAGCCTAGCTCTTTAAATTAGTAGCAGCTCTCGCCTTCCCTCCTTGTCAGTTATTTTCACTTGCTGCAGGCATTTGCCGATGCGGATCTCTCTCCCTTGACTGTACGGGAGAGAGCTCCAGGACCCGTACAGCCACACTGAAGCTGTGTGAGACGGAGCCTCTCCATTGCTGCGGGATTTTAATTTTACTCTGTGGAACCGGCTGAGCGATCCTCGCCACAGCTGCCAGGCGCATCAGCGCGACTTGAGGATCGGAGGAATTCAAGGTGGTAGGAGCAGGCTGTGTGACTTTCTGCCCTGCAGGTAAGGCCTTCGGGCTTGGTCGGTCTGCTGAGGCCTCATTTTTGTAGCGGCTGTTGTTCTTGGCGCCAAAATTCATTGGCGAAGGGGCAGCCATTTCCTCTCTAGGTATTTGGACCGCATGGCGAGAGTTGCAGTGAGCTGCCTGTGTGAGGAAAACAACAGGCAGAATAGCTAGATTTTTGGGCCTAGTGTTTGTTTCTTTCTTTTGTTTGTAGGGGTTTTTTTTGAGGCTCAGGGGGTTCCTCAGCCTTAAGGGGGACTGTCGTCAATCCTCTTTATAAAATAAATAAGAATAAACTTAAAAATAGGACAGCAGTTTTGGCATTGATTCCTGATACCACATGTTCTTTCCCTCCTAATCATGTCTCTGAGGAGCATCTGTTAAGTCCCAGGATATTAGGCAATTTGCCAGCTTTTAGATTCAAGGGCAGAGCCCTAACTTGTAGTTGGAAGGAGGGACAGCCTAGAAGTGTGCTTTTATGTATTCTATAGTGAAAGTTGCCCAAAATTCACAGGGACAGGTTTAGGAAACCTTAGGATATAAAAAAATAGACTGACAGTTAAACTGTCAACCAAGAAGTGCCTGTGCTACGGTCTATGGCCACCAGAGGGCAGCTGGTACACTCAATAGTGCCTTTCTATGACTGTGTGTATGCAGCCATTATCTGCAAGTCAGGAAAGAAATGCCACAGAGCAGCTGTAATGTTCTGAAAATCAGGATTATATGACCGAGATTTAAAGCTCTTAACTTCTGTATCGTTGGTCGGGCTCTTTACTCCAGGCGTCAGTAAAGGATTTGCTGTTATAGACAGTGGCTTTGATAGCTCGTTGTTCAACGCGACGAGTTTCGGAGTTTTAGGCGTTGTCATGTAATGAGCCATTTTCACCCTTTCTGGATAGAGGGTGGTGTTTGCGAGCAGTCCTGTCGTCCTTCCAAAAGGTGGCATTTGATTTTTCTCCTGAGCCTATTGGTTTCTCTTCCAGTTCTCGGTTTTTCTGGAAGGGAAGGTTTTTATTCGTAGCTTACGCCGATAGGAAACATTAAATGCAGGGTGCGGTGTTCATTTCTTTATTTTTGTGTGCTGGTTGGAGGTCCCCACAAAGGGGAAGCAGCAGCGAAGCCGGCTATTTTGCACTGGGTTAAGGCGGTGGTTGCCTCAGCTTTCTGGTGGCGAGGTTGTATGATTCCGGGGGGCTTTCTGACTCTTGCTACCAGGGCACAAGCAGCTTCATGGGTGAATCGCTGTGTCATTCCACCAGGGGGGATTGGTAGAGCAGCTTCCAGGTCGTCTCTTCATTTCCTCAGTAACCACTACTGCCTAAATGTTTTGGCAGTAAAGGATGCCTGTTCCGGGTCGACGGTGTGGTGAGTTGGCTGGATAGGTCCCTCCCAATGATTACTGCTCTGTTACATCCCAGAGGTAGAGGACTAAACTGGAGGAACGATAAGGAAATAGAAATTACACTTACCTGGTAATTGTCGTTCCTAGAGTGACGACAGTTTAGTCCTCATTCCCGCCCAGGGGTGTGATTTCTTCAGAGTTTATTTTCAGGCGGAGTGGAGCATCAATCTCAAGGAGTAGACAGATCCGTTCAGTTTCTAGATCGCAGTGAGTATCCCTCTCTGTTCTTTCTTCCTTTTCTCTTATTTAAACGAGGTGATGGTATAGGAAACGTGTTTGCATAGGGGGGACATGAATGTAAAGTTAAAAAAAAAAAAGAGAAAAGAAAATATAAGACGGATACGGTTTAAAAAGCTCCTCCGGTTGAGGAATGGGGAGTTATTTAAAGTTATGGTATAATTACTTATTTGTTGTTCCTTTGAGTTTGCTTTGTCAATAGTACACTGGAGGCTGATGGGAGATACCAGCAGGCTATATCCAGTGATGTCACGACTTTGTCATGCCCAGTCTCCAAGCTGCAGGAAGAGGTGCACAACCCAGAAGTAGAGGACTAAACTGCCGTCACTCAATGAACGACAATTACCAGGTAAGTGTAATTTCTATTTTATTCTTCAGTTTCTCACCCCCTGCTCAACCTCCTATTACCCTCTTTCCCCATTTCCCCAGCCACATTTCTACCCTCTCCCTCCTCCTTCAGAGATCCATCCCTTTTCACATCTCTCCCCTCTCTCTAGTCCTCCAAAATCATTCACATCTGGTCTCAACCTTCCACAGCCTTTCTTCCCTATTTTCTTACCTCCATCCCACACCCTCCCTCATATCTAATAATTAGTAAATACTGTCCACTTCAAATTCCTACTCAATTGCTTGGGTCCCCATCTTTAGTTCTTTGCTCTCCCTCCCACTCTGTCCACATTCCCACACCATCACCCAATCTGATTGTATGCTTCCTTCTACAATGATCAAATTCTTCCTCACTCAAGTCCCTAATCTTCATTCTTCTCTTTCTCCTCCCTTCCCCCACATTCCTTATTGCCAGTTCAGCAGTGCTGATTCCATCCTTTCTCTACTCTCACCCTGCTTCGGCACTCTCTTCCCAAGTTCCTGCTTTTACCAACTCAAATCTCTATGATTTTCTCTCTCTGCCCCCTTCCAGTCCCAGTACCATCCCAATGTCAGTCCCTTGCATTCCCAGCCACCCAGTGTCAGCCCCTTCAGTCCCCATCCCAGTGTCAGTCCCCTTCTAGTCCCAGTACCATCCCCAGTGTCAGCTCCCATCAATCCCAGTCCCCTCCCCCTACTGTCAGCCCCTTTCTAGTCGAGTATGGAGCAGACAGAGCTTAAAGATCCCAAATTACCCATGTCTACCAACAGCCAAACTAATATGAATAAAATACAGTCTCTAAAATGCTTGTATGCAAATGCTAGAAGTCTAAAAAATAAGATGGGAGAGTTAGAATATATAGCACTAAATGAGAGGTTAGATATGATTGGAATATCAGAGACATGGTAGAAGGAGGAGAACAAGTGGGACACTGTGATACCTGGGTACAAACTATATCGTAATGATAGAGCTGATCAAATTGGTGGAGGGGCTGCGCTCTATGTTAGAGAGGGCATTGAGTCAGAAAGGATTCAAGTTTTGCAGGAAATAAAATTTGCTGTAGAATCTCTAAGGATTGAAATTCCATGTAAAAAGGGGAAGGCGATGGCAGTGGGGGTGTACTATCGACCGCCTGGCCAGAATGGATGATGAAATGCTCAAAGAAATCAAGGAAGTTAACAAACGTTATAGCGCAGTAATAATAATGGGTGATTTCAATTACCCCGGTATCGACTGGGTCAGTGTCACGGCAGGACATGCTTGAGAGATAAAGTTCCTAGATGACATAAATGACTGCTTCTTGGAGCAGCTGGTTCATGAACCGACCAGAGGGGAAGCCATATTAGACCTAGTCCCTAGTGGAACACCAGATCTAGTGCAAGAGATAAAGGTGTTGGGGCCACTTGGCAATAGTGATCATAGCATGATCACCTTTGATTTAATTAGTGGAGGAGGGATAGTAAGGAAATCCACAGTACTACCTTTTAACTTTCGAAAGGGAGACTATGATAAAATGAGGAAAATAGTTAAGAAAAGACTAAAAGGTGCTAGTTGCAAAGGGTAAAGACTTACATCAATCTTGGGTGTTGTTGAAAAATACTATTTTGGAAGCCCAGACCAGCTGTATTCCATGCTTTAAGAAAAGTGGAAGGAAGTCCAAAAAACTGCCAGCATGGTTTAAAGGAGAGGTCAGAGAGGCCGTTGTTGCCAAAAAAGCATCTTTCAGGAAATGGAAAAAAGAGCCAAACGCCGAAACCTGGAAACAGTACAAGCACTGGCAAGTCAAATGCAAGGCATTGATAAAGCAGGCAAAGGGAGATTCCTTTTCGCTTCTCCGGGCCAGTCCAGGGAAAGGTAGGGTTGTCAATCCCCCATAGTAACTGAGGACTGAAGGCTCCAAGCTTTTACTGTGAGGTGAAGCCACTCCCCCTTCAGGCAATCTGTCAGTCTTTCAGTCCTCAGTAACTATAGAGGATCGATTTTATCTTCTCCCTCATCATTACTTGTATTGTTCTTTTATTTTATTGATTGGCTCTAGCAGGGCTGATCCTTTCCATAGTCTTGTTTTTTACTTACTTGAACAGGCTACTATGCCTTTAAGAGCAGACTGAATATTGAACGGGCATTCCTTCAACAGTGTGAGGTAGAGCCTGCCTCTCTCACTGTCCCGATTCAAATGGCAGAGTGATACTGGGGGCCCCAGCTTTCTCCTCTAGCTCTACAGCTCTTACCTCCTTCGGAGATCTGTTATTCAGTTCTACCAGTGCTCCGGTGCCTTTTTTCAGTCTCGGGTGAGTGTTTCCAGGCTAATTTATCTTTTTTACTCTCCTGTAAAACCGCGGGTTCCCTGGCGATTTTGGCGATTTTTTCTATTGTTTCTGGGTTCTTCAAAGTTGTTTCAGGTGACTGGGCTGGATTTTAGACGTTAAAATTTGCTGTTATAATGTCTGAGAAGGCTCATATTAATTTACCTGAGCCTAGTTTAATCGCCGAAAAGGCGGGAACGGCGGCCATCTTGGCTGCACCGGGCAGTGCTCTAGCAGAGCATCAGAAGCCTCACAAACGGAAAACAAAGTCTTCTAAAGACACAATTACTTCAGATAAGCCTTCTATTTCTTCCACTGTGCCTCAGGAACAGATGCTTTCATTTTTTTCACCTGAATTTATTCTGGCACTGCATAAGGCTTTTCTTGTGCATTCTACTCAGCCTTCAGAGTTACCTGCTGTTCCTGTTTCAGTCCCAGTTTCTCTCACTTCTCCAAGTGTTGAAGATCCAGGAGAAGGCACTTCTCATTCTCAGGGTTTAGCTACTGATCCTTTGTTATCACAGGCAGTGCAGCAGGGAGATCCTGAATTTCTGTCAGACTCAGCTATGGATTTTGAAGCTGAAGATTTAGAGGATGGGGAGATAGCCTCTGGTCAGGATCCTAATATTTTTAGAGTTTTCCGCAAAGAGGAACTCTCTGCTCTCATTTCCCATTCTTTGTCAGCGCTGCACTTGCCTCTGCCAACACCCTCTCAGGAGCCTTTGGAGGATCCCTTGCTGCAGGGTTTTAAGTCAGAGCAGAGGTGTTTTCCTTTGCACCGAGTGATCAAACAAATGATTGATTCGGAGTAGTGGCAGTGTCCGGAGGCTTCACTGCGTGGCAGCAGAGCTTTATCTCGCTTATACCCCCTACCTCAAGAAGCAAAGGATTTATTTCGCATGCCAAAAGTGGATGCGCTTATCTCCGCGGTAACCAAAAAGACTACCATCCCTGTAGAAGGTGCAGCAGCCCTTAAAGATTTACAGGATAGGAAATTGGAGATACTGCTAAAGCAAGCCTTTGATTCTAGTGCTTTAGCGCTGCAGTCGGCTATTTGTGGAGCTTATGTATCTCGCGCTTCCATTCGTTGGTTACAGGGAGATACTTCCTCAGAGACTTCATCTGCGGTACCAGATGTCGCCAAATTAGAATCTGCCGCGGCTTATACGGCAGATGCTTTTTATGTCTTGCTGCGCATGGCAGCTAAAATCATGGCTTCACTAGTAGCGGCTAGACGATTTTTGTGGTTACGGAATTGGTCAGCGGATGTTTCCTCGAAGTTACGTCTCAGCAAGTTGCCGTATCAAGGAACTTTGCTGTTCGGCGAGGCCTTGGAAAAGATTGTGAAGGATTTGGGAGATTCTAAAGGCGGTCGTTTGCCTGAGGATAAACCCAAGCCTACTCGTTCGACTCCCAGTTTTCGTGGTTCTGGCCGGGACTCACGTAGGTTTCGTGGGGCACGTTTTGCTCCTTATTCCAGAGGACGTGCCACCTTTCGAAATCATTCCTTTCGGGGAGCCAGAGGTTTTAATAGATCTTATTTCGCAACCTCTCAGCCCGCAGGGAAAAAGCCACAATGAAGGTTTGCCGGTCCAGTCGCTTCTGCCTGTGGGAGGTCGCCTTCAGCAATTTCTAGCGGCCTGGACCAACATTACTTCCGACAAATGGGTATTAGAAATCATTCGGGAAGGGTACGCGCTGGATTTCGCCAGTCCGTTGTTACCCGCTTTTATGATGTCTCCCTGTGCTCCCGGGAGAAAGCAGCAGGCTATTTTGGTAACTCTCCATCGTCTCTTGCAGCTGAGAGCTATAGTACCAGTACCTCTAGACCAATACGGTTGCGGTCGATACTCGATTTATTTTGTGGTTCCCAAAAAGGACGATTCTTTTCGTCCCGTTTTGGATCTCAAAGGTGTCAACCGTACTCTGCGGGTTCCCCACTTTCGAATGGAAACTTTGCGAACGGTTATTCGGGCGGTTCATCCGGGAGAGTTTCTCACTTCCATCGATCTAACGGAAGCTTATCTACATATTCCTATCCGTCCCGCGCATCAGTGTTTTTTACGTTTGGCCCTTCCTGTCGGTCATTTCCAATTTCGGGCGATGCCATTCGGCCTTGCTACAGCTCCGCGTACGTTCACAAAGCTAATGGTAGTGGTGGCGGCTGCGCTTCGGAAGGAGGGTATCAGAGTTCATCCTTATCTCGACGATTGGTTGATCAGGGCCGATTCGAAAGAGGAATCGGTTCAAGCGACAGCTCGAGTTGTTCAGCTTCTGGAACAACTGGGTTGGGTGCTAAATCAGGACAAGAGTCACTTACGACCGATGCAGCAGTTAACCTATCTCGGAGCGCTGTTCGACACCGCACAAGGAAAGGTCTTTTTGACCGAAGTTCGCGTAGAAAAGCTAATGCATCAAGTCCAGGCCTTTCTGAATTTAACGGCGCCGTCGGCGTGGACATATTTACAACTCTTGGGTTCCATGGCGGCGGCGCTGGATCTAGTCCCGTGGGCCAAGGCTCACATGCGTCCCTTACAACAGGCGTTGCTCTCCCGCTGGTCTCCGCAACTTCATCCACTTTCTCAGAGACTGTCCTACCCAGAGGGGATACGTCTCAGTCTACAATGGTGGTTGAGTCGCGATCATCTCACCGCGGGGATTCCCTTGCAAGATCCGCCGTGGGTTTTAGTCACCACGGATGCAAGTCTCTCAGGCTGGGGAGCTCATTGTCTGTCTCGGATTACTCAGGGAACTTGGTCCCAGACAGAACGCTCTTGGTCGATCAACAGACTCGAACTTCGAGCGGCTCGTTTGGCTCTGCTTCACTTCGCTTCATTACTCAAAGGAAAAGCGGTCAAGATTTTCTCCGACAATGCTGTGACAGTCTCGTATATCAATCGGCAGGGCGGAACGAGGATTCCTTCTCTTCTTTCCGAATGTCAGCAGTTGATGGAATGGGCGGAACGCAATCTCTTGGCTCTATCGGCGGCGCATGTAGCAGGCAAGGACAATGTTCAAGCCGATTATCTCAGCAGACATCTTCTCGATCCCGGGGAATGGGAATTGAATGCGGCCTTCTTTCACCAGTTGACATTGCGTTGGGGTCAGCCAGTGATGGATCTCATGGCCACCTTCAGCAATACCAAAGCCAGCCGCTTCTTCAGCAGGCGCAGAGAACACATGTCAGAGGGCCTCGATGCTCTGGTACAACCATGGCCCCTCGACAGTCTGCTTTATGTCTTTCCCCCTTGGCCGATGTTAAGTCGAGTTATACAGCGCATTGCGCAACACCGCGGCCAGGTGATTCTCATTGCTCCCGATTGGCCTCGTCGTCCTTGGTATGCCGATCTCGTCCGTCTTCTAGTGGCTCCGCCATGGCCTCTTCCCCTCAGAGTGAATCAACTACATCAGGGTCCAATTCTCATGCCACGAGTGGATCGCTTCTTGCTTACGGCATGGCTCTTGAAAGGTCTCGCTTGATAAGCAAGGGTTATGCAGATTCCGTAGTGGACACTTTGCTGCGGTCTAAGAGGCCAGGAACTTCTTTGATATATGTTAGAGTCTGGAGGCTCTTTGAATCTTGGTGTTCTCGGAGACAGGTGTCTCCAATGTCTGCTACTATTCCTCATCTGCTCAATTTTCTACAACAGGGTTTAGATAAAGGTTTAGCTCTAAATACCCTTAAAGTGCATGTTGCGGCGTTATCCTGTTTTAGAGGGTTAATTGGCCGACGCCGTTTGGCGGCACATCCAGATGTGCAGCGTTTTCTACGGTCAACCAAACTTATTCATCCTCCACGTCGCCCGCTTGTACCTCCTTGGGATTTGAATGTGGTTTTGGAGGCGTTGTCGCGATCGCCCTTATCGGCTCTCTGTGCTAAACAGATTCGAGAGTGTTCTTGGAAAACAGCTTTTCTCGTAGCCATTTGTTCGGCAAGACGAATTGCGGATTTGCAGGCGTTGTCTTGCAGAGAACCTTATCTGCAATTTCTGCCCGAAAGAGTCTTGCTACGCACGGTTCCTTCTTTTTTACCCAAAGTAGTGTCTGTCTTTCATGTTAACCAGTCAGTGGTGTTACCAGTCTTTTCTCAACGCGACGATTCCCCTATGGACAAGGCGCTAAAGCACTTAGATCTTGGTTGGGTGTTGAAGACGTACCTTAAACTCTCTCAACCGATTCGTAAGACTGACAGATTGTTTATTCAGTGGGCCGGTCCACGTAAGGGCCAAGCGGCATCTAAAGCGACGATTGCTCGTTGGGTGCGCTCTGCTATTACAGTAGCTTACTCTGCCCGGGGGCTTTCACCACCTACAGGTCTTAAAGCTCATTCCACACGATCCATGGCGACTTCCTGGGCGGAATTAGCCTTTGTTCCTCCAGTAGATATATGCAGGGCGGCGACATGGTCTTCCTTGCATTCTTTCACTAAGCATTATCGTTTAGATGTTCAAGCCAGGGATGATGCCAGAGTGGGAGCTTCGGCTCTTATCGCGGGTTTGGCGGGTCCCTCCCATTCTTAGGTACTGCTTTGGTACTGCCCTACCTTTCCCTGGACTGGCCCGGAGAAGCGAAAAGGAAGATGAAATTAGTCTTACCTGCTAATTGTCTTTCCTTGAGCTCTCTCCGGGCCAGTCCAGGGACCCTCCCTATCCGTTCTGTTCCTTGGCTTGATCTTGGTGAACGTCCACAGTATTCCATCATATAAGCTCGCAGGAGATATCTGGGGCTTTTAGTTCACATTTTCAACCTGCTTAGTAACCTTGCTAGTTAACTAATGTTAAAAAAAAAAAAAAAAAAAAAAAATAGAGACATCTTTGTCTTGTTATTACTGTTTAAAGACTATGGAATGTTATCAGTTTTTCAAGGGTTAATCTGTGTTTGTAGATTTTCTTTCTCTTTAGTTGCTTTGCCAGAAGGAGACTGACAGATTGCCTGAAGGGGGAGTGGCTTCACCTCACAGTAAAAGCTTGGAGCCTTCAGTCCTCAGTTACTATGGGGGATTGACAACCCTACCTTTCCCTGGACTGGCCCGGAGAGAGCTCAAGGAAAGACAATTAGCAGGTAAGACTAATTTCATCATTTGAGAAGAAGCTTGCTGCGGAAGCAAAAACGCGAAATAAAGATTTTTTCAAGTACATTCGTAGCAAAAAACCTGTGAGAGAGTCAGCTGGTCCATTAGATGATAGAGGAGTTAAAGGGGCACTAAGAGGTGACAAGGCGATAGCGGAGAGACTGAATGAATTCTTTGCTTCGGTCTTTACTGAGGAAGATGTAGGGATGTTACCCATGACTGAAGTGGTATTTAAAGGTGCGGAAGAATTGAAGGAAATATCGATACATCGGGAAGATGTATTACAACTATTAGATAAACTGAAGAGTAGCAAATCACCTGGGCCGGATGGTATACATCCAAGGATGTTGAAAGATCTGAAATATGAGATTGCAGACCTGCTATTAGTAATCTGTGAATTTTCATTAAAATCATCTGTAATACCTGAAGATTGGAGGATCACCAATGTAACGCCAATTTTTAAAAAGGGTTCCAGGGGTGATCCGGGAAACTAAAGACCGGTGAGCCTCATGTCAGTACTGGGAAAAATGGTAGAAACCATCATAAAGAATAAAATTACTCAGCATGTAGATAGTCATGGCTTAATGGGAGACAGCCAACATGGTTTTAGACAAGGAAGATCTTGTCTTACTAATCTATTATGTTTTTTTGAAAGTGTGAATAAACAGGTGGACAAAGGTGAGTCAGTTGATATAGTGTATCTGGACTTTCAGAAAGCCTTTGACAAGGTCCCTCATCAGAGACCTTTGGCAAAACTAAAGAGTCATGGGATAGGAGGCAGTGTACTACTGTGGATCAAGAACTGATTAAAAGATAGAAAGCAGAGGGTTGGGCTAAATGGTCAATTTTCCCAATGGAGAAAAGTGAATAGTGGTGTACCCTAGGGATCTGTGCTGGGTCCGCTGCTTTTTGACATATTTGTAAACGACCTGGAAAGTGGAATAACGAGTGAGGTTATCAAATTTGCAGATGACACAAAACTATTTAAAGTTGTTAAAACCGAAGAGGATTGTGGAAAATTGCAAGAGGATCTTGATAAATTGGAAGACTGGGCATCAAAATGGCAGATGAAATTTAATGTGGACAAGTGCAAATTTATGCACCTAGGGAAGAACAACCCAAACTATGGTTACACGATGCAAGGTTCCACATTAGGAACCACCACCCAGGAAAAAGATTTTGGCGTCATTGTGGATAGCATGTTAAAACCCTCGGCCCAGTGTGCAGCGGCAGCCAAGAGAGCAAATAGAATGCTAGGTATCATAAGGAAAGGAATGGAAAATAAAACAAAAGATATTATAATGCCTCTATATTGTTCCATGGTGAGGCGGTCCCTCAGGAGGTTATAGTGGTGACATCACAACTGTGTCATTATTCAGTCTCAAAGCTGCAGGAGGAACCTGTATCCCAGAAATTCCGGGACTGGACTGGAGTGACGTAAAGTAACAAAAGATATTATAATGCCTCTATATCGTTCCATGGTGAGACCGCACCTTGAATATTGTGTGCAATTCTGGTCGCCGTATCTTAAAAAGGATATAGCGTTATTAGAAAAGGTTCAGAGAAGAGCCACCAAAATGGTAAAGGGGATGGAAGGATATTCCTATGAAGAAAGGAGTTCTTACTGTTCTTACTGTTCTTACTGTGAGTTCTAGCTGTTTATTTAATTATTTATTGTTTGTCTTAGTGGTGTGCTAGTTCAGCCTTCTCAGCTGTACTTACCTTGCCTCTCTCAACTAACTGGGCTTTGTGTGGTAGCCATTTTGAATTAAATCTCTCTCCCCAGAACCTGCTGTTTGTTAAGCTTTTTTCCTGTCCTTGCCTGCCTGAGTGAATCCTCCCCCTCCCCCCTCCCCCTGAGGTATTGTGTAGCCTTCTTCCTGTTTTCTCCACGTGTGCATAGGCTGTTTTAGTTTGCTTTTCTCTGATCAGAGCTCTTTACAGAGCTCTGCTAGTGAGTGGATATTTGCCTCCTGGGACATCTTACTGTGAGTTCTAGCTGTTTATTTAATTATTTACTGTTTGTCTAACTGTTTGTTTGTTTAATTATTTATTGTTTGTCTTAGTGGTGTGCTAGTTCAGCCTTCTCAGCTGTACTTACCTTGCCTCTCTCAACTAACTGGGCTTTGTGTGGTACCCCCATCCCCCTGCTGAGGGTTCAGGACAGGGTACCTTGTAACTGCCCTCTTTAATAGGACTTATCTCCCTCCCTCCCTCCCCAGCACCCACCCACCCCTGGGGTAATTGTAGTTTTATAGGTACTTGCACATCTTAGAGGAAAGGGGCTGCTCTCAGGTGCAGCTCTTAATCCAAATCAGTCATACACAGAGGACCTGAGATTAATTAAGCTTCAGGTACACAGGGTGTATTAGGGGTATTAGATACACTTTTATTAGTATAAGCATCTACACCAATCCTTATTATATACCGAATTTAAAAGACCTAAACACAAGCTTTAAACTAAGATGCAGACAGAGGTCCAGCAACGAGATGGGGGTTCTCCAGTCTTTTGCATTGAGTGTCACATGTATGATTTTCTCCCAGTTGGTGAGAGGTCCTACATATGCACTAAGTGCAGGGAGCTCTTTGCTCTCAGGGAACGAGTCCGTTCTCTAGAGGCTAGAGTAGCAGACCCGGAAGACATAAGAAAGACAGAGAAGTACATGGACGAGACCTACAGGGATATAGTCCTGAAGTCCCACCTCCAGTCTGGCAGCATCCCTGTTGCCATGGAGGAGAGAGGTCACGTGACAGGAGAGCATCACCCTGGTGTGGCAGGAAGTGATCCTGTAACTAGGACCTGTCCTCCAGGTGATGTAAAACCCTCTCGCACCGAGGACGTTTCTCCAGGGCCATGTCCCATGAGGGGAGGGTCAGGACAGCTGTTATAGTTGGTGATTCAATCATTAGGAATGTAGATAGCTGGGTGGCTGGTGGACGTGAGGATCGCCTGGTAACATGCCTGCCTGGTGCGAAGGTAGCAGATCTCACGCACCGCCTAGATAGGATCGTAGATAGTGCTGGGGGGGAGTCTGCTGTCTTGGTACATGTTGGTACCAATGACATAGGAAAATGTGGTAGGGAAGTTCTGGAGGCTAAATTTAAGCTTTTAGGTAGGAAGTTGAAATCCAGAACTTCCAGGATAGCGTTCTCCGAAATGCTTCCTGTTCCACGTGCAGGACCCAAAAGACAGGCAGAGCTCCGGAGTCTCAATGCGTGGATGAGACAATGGTGCAAGGATGAGGGTTTTGGATTTGTTAGGAACTGGGGAACATTCTGGGGAAAGGGGGAGCTCTTCCGAAGGGATGGGCTTCACCTTAATCAGGATGGGACCAGACTGCTGGCATTAACCTTTAAAAAAGAGATAGAGAAGCTTTTAAACTAGAAAATAGGGGAAAGCCAACAGTCACCCAGGAGCGCATGGTTCGGACAAAGGTATCCTTGAAGGATACTACCAACAGCAGTGAGGTTCCAAAAGGGAGTATAGTAGCCCAAATGCCCTTGAGTAAGGAGCAGACAGAGCATAAGGATTCCCAATTACCCATGCCTACCAATAGCCAGATTAATATTAATCAAATACAGCCTCTAAAATGCTTGTATGCCAATGCTAGAAGTCTAAACAATAAGATGGGAGAATTAGAATATATAGCACTAAATGAGAGGTTAGATATGATTGCACTCTCAGAGACATGGTGGAAGGAGGATAACCAGTGGGACACTGTGATACCTGGATACAAACTATATCGTAATGATAGAGCTGAACAAATTGGTGGAGGGGTTGCGCTCTATGTTAGAGAGGGCATTGAGTCAGAAAGGATTAAAGTTTTGCAGGGAACAAAATTTGCTGTAGAATCTCTATGGATTGAAATTCCATTTATGAAGGGGAAGGTGATGGCAGTGGGCGTCCACCTGGCCAGAATGAACAAATGGATGATGAAATGCTCAAAGAAATCAAGGAAGCTAACAAAAGCCACAACAGAGTAGTAATAATGGGTGATTTCAATTACCCCGGTATCGACTGGGACCGTGTCACAGCAGGACAAGCTAAAGAGATAAAGTTTCTAGATGAAATAAATGACTGCTTCTTGGAGCAGCTGATTCATGAACCGACCAGAGGGGAAGCCATACTGGACCTAGTCCTTAGTGGAACGCCAGATCTGGTGCAAGAAATAAGGGTGTTGGGACCACTTGGCAATAGTGATCATAGTATGATCATGTTTGATTTAATCAGTGGAGGACAGATAGTAAAGGAATCCACAGTACTACCTTTTAACTTTCAAAAGGGAGACTATGATAGAATGAGGAATATAGTTCGGAAAAAACTAAAAGGAGCGGTTCCAAAGGTTAAAGACTTACAGCAAGCTTGGGTGTTATTTAAAAATACTATCCTCGAAGCCCAGACCAGCTGTATTCCACGCATTAAGAAAAGTGGAAGAAAGTCCAAAAAACTGCCAGCATGGTTTAAAGGTGAGGTCAGAGAGGCTGTTGCTGCCAAAAGAGCAACCTTCAGGAAATGGAAAAAAGAGCCAAATGATGAAAACTGGAAACAGCACAAGCACTGGCAAGTTAAATGCAAAGCATTGATAAGGCAGGCAAAGCGGGAATTTGAGAAGAAACTTGCTACGGAAGCAAAAACACGAAATAAAGACTTTTTCAAGTACATTCGTAGCAAAAGGCCTGTGAGAGAGTCAATTGGACCATTAGATGATAGAGGGGTAAAAGGGGCAGTAAGAGGAGACAAGGCTATAGCAGAGAGACTGAATGAATTCTTTGCTTCGGTCTTTACTGAGGAAGATGTAGGGATGTTACCCAAGACTGAAGTGGTATTTAAAGGTGATACTGCAGAGGAATTGAGAGAAATATCGCTACACCGGGAAGATATATTACAACTATTTGATAAACTGAATAGTAGCAAATCACCTGGACCGGATGGTATACATCCCAGAGTGTTGAAAGAACTGAAATATGAGATTGCAGACCTCTTATTGGTAATCTGTGAACTTTCATTAAAATCATCTGTAATACCTGAAGATTGGAGGGTCGCCAACGTAACACCAATTTTTAAAAAGGGTTCCAGGGGTGACCCGGGAAATTACAGACCGGTGAGCCTGACGTCAGTACCAGGGAAAATGGTAGAAACCATCATAAAGAACAAAATTACACAGCATGTAGATAGTCATGGCCTAATGGGAGACAGCCAACATGGCTTTAGACAAGGAAGATCTTGTCTTACTAATCTGATCTGTTTTTTTGAAGGTGTGCATAAACAGGTAGACAAAGGTGAGTCGGTTGATATAGTGTATCTGGACTTTCAGAAAGCTTTTGACAAGGTCCCCCATCAGAGACTTTTGGCGAAGCTAAAAAGTCATGGGATAGGAGGCAGTGTACTATTGTGGATCGGGAACTGGTTAAAAGATAGAAAGCAGAGGGTAGGGCTAAATGGCCAATATTCCCAATGGAAAAAGGTGAATAGCGGAGTACCCCAGGGATCTGTACTGGGTCCGCTGCTTTTTGACATATTCATAAATGACCTGGAAAAGGGAATAACTAGTGAGGTTATCAAATTTGCAGATGACACAAAACTGTTTAAAGTTGTTAAAACCCAAGAGGATTGTGGAAAACTGCAGGAGGATCTGGATAAATTGGAAGACTGGGCATCCAAATGGCAGATGAAATTTAATGTGGACAAGTGCAAAGTTATGCACCTAGGAAAGAACAACCCACACTATAGTTACACGATGCAAGGCTCCACATTAGAAACCACCACCCAGGAAAAAGATTTAGGAGTCATCGTGGATAACATGTTAAAACCCTCCGCCCAGTGTGCAGCGGCAGCCAAGAAAGCAAATAGAATGCTAGGTATCATAAGGAAAGGGATGGAGAATAAAACAAAGGATATTATAATGCCTCTGTATCGCTCCATGGTACGACCGCACCTTGAATATTGTGTGCAATTCTGGTCACCGTATCTTAAAAAGGACATAGAGTTATTAGAAAAAGTACAGAGAAGAGCCACCAAATTGGTGAAGGGGATGGAAGGCTACTCCTATGAAGAGAGGCTAAAAAGGTTAGGGCTCTTTAACCTAGAAAAGAGACGGCTGAGGGGAGATATGATAGAGGTGTATAAATTAATGAATGGAGTGGAACGGATAAACGTGGATCAATTGTTTACGCTATCAGAATATAGAAGGACTAGGGGACATGTAATGAAGCTACAGGGTAAACTATTTAAGACAAATAGGAGAAAATATTTCTTCACTCAACGTGTAATCAAACTCTGGAATCTGTTACCGGAGGATGTAGTAAGGGCTGTTAGTATAGCTGGGTTTAAAAAAGGTTTGGACAAGTTCCTGGAGGAAAGGTCCATAAACCACGATTAAAAAGGGACCCAGGATATCAATGCTTGGCCTAGTACAAGCACTGCAGAACCTGTGTCTTTTGGGGAAACTGCTAGGTACGTATGACCTAGATTGGAAACAGGATACTGGGCTTGATGGACCTCGGTCTGACCCAGTATGGCATTTCTTATGTTCTTATGTTCTTATGTTCTTAGAAAGGCTAAAAAGGTTAGGGCTCTTTAACCTGTAAAAGAGACGGCTGAGGGGAGATATGATAGAAGTCTTTAAATTAATGAACGGAGTGGAACGGGTAAACGTAGATCAATTGTTTACGTTATCAAAATATAGAAAGACTAGGGGACATGCAATGAAGCTACAGGGTAAACTATTTAAAACTAATAAAAGAAAATATTTCTTCACTCAACGTGTAATCAAACTCTGGAATTTGTTACCGGAGGATGTAGTAAAGGCTGTTAGTGTAGCTGGGTTTAAAAAAAGGTTTGGATAAGTTCCTGGAGGAAAGGTCCATAAACCATTATTAAAAAGGGACCCAGGATATCAATGCTTGACCCAGTACAAGCATTGGTGAACCTGTGTCTTTTGGGGAAACTTCTAGGTACGTATGACCTAGATTGGCCACTGTTGGAAACAGGATACTGGGCTTGATGGACCTTGGTCTGACCCAGTATGGCATATCTTATGTTCTTATGTACAAGCCCCAGTGCCAGCTCCCCACAGTCTCAGTCCCTCTCCCACCTGTCTAGCCTCCTTCCAATGCCAGTACAAGCCCCAGTGGCAGCTCCCATAATTCCCAGTCCCCTCTTCCCACTGTATAGCCTCCTTCTAGTCCCAGTACCATCCCCAGTGGCAGCTCCCATCAGTCCCATTCCCCCCCCCCCCATCCCTTATCTAATCCCCTTCCAGTCCTTTCCCCCCACCTCACCTCATTAGCTGCAGTTCCAGTCTGCCTCCTCTCTCTCCCCCAGTGTTGTAAACAGTCGCGGGAGCATGTTCCATTCTTCCTGCAACTGTACTGGCTGAAAAGCTGTCAGATCATGGCCTCTGTAAAAGAGATAGCAAGCGTTTCCTCTTTCTTGCTTTCTACTATGTTGAGAAAAGTCGCGGTCTGGCAGTTTTTGAGCCAACAAAGCCACGAGAAGAAAGGACCATGCTCCCACGGCTGTTTACAGCGATTGTGCGTCCGCTTCTCTTAATTGGCAGCAGGGGAAAATGGAGACACAGACCCTATACTGGTGCAGCATGAGGTTGGCTCGGGTCCTCCTGTTGCATGGCACCCTGTGGCAACAACATTTTTGCAAATGCATAGGGCCGGCCCTGCCCAAGTGTCTGGATGCAGAGTCTAGATCCTGTCTTTCTGTTACCTTTCCTGATGCATTTTGGTACCTATAGTACCAGAGTCAGGACTCCAAATACGGAGAAGAAATGAAGTCAGTTTTGGAAAAAGCCTGATGAGTTTTGTGGTCTTCACATTCTGAGCTAAAAAACCTTCTGAAGATGATCTTAAAAAGCGAAACTGCTAAAATCCTGTGGCTCTCAGGATTTCTTTCATCAGTAGGATTTTATCTATTTTCTTAGAAGTAAGCTGGGTAACTGGGTAAACTAGGATTGTTAAATTGGGTTTTACTGTTGGAAACATTCACTGCCGTTAGCACAGGAATCTGCACAGTGTTTATGCAGAATTTTATGTGCTCGTATGGGCGCAGAATGCAGGAAGGAATCTAATGCGTACATAAACAATGTACCAATGCCTGCTCTTACTGCAGTGCAACACGCATTTAAATCCATTTAAAAGGATGGTAATGGGATAATTAGCAATGCAGCACAGATGCAGAGAAGTGTGCAGAAGACGTGAGCTCAGCACAAGATTTTAACGCTAGGTCTGAGGAGGCATTATAGGTCTGCAGTCAATGCTGATGAGGAATTTATGCCTGTTACTTCAGTATACAGCACTCACCACTTTTTGCTGACTTTTCTGGAGAGAGTTCTGAATAAAAACGGCAGGGGAAGGGTGCTGGAACAGTGATATACGCAGGTGCTGGAATGCTGTCTGCCCATAAACAGCAATATTATTCTGAGCAGAAAGAACCTTCTACTCCGAATCATATGCGCCAGATAGCATTCCTGCACATGCGCACAAGTACCAAACTGTATTTTTTGTGCACAGGATATAGGTGCTGCTAATGCAGACCCCTGGGCACGTGCCTGACTTCTTCTTCTTCTTCTTTACTGTAGAATTTTTGAGCACAGCTCATGTTCACGTTGTTTGCTTACAGCATTCTGAGCAAAACATCTGCACTAAAATTGCTTAGGAAACTCTGTGCTAAAGCGTTAGTGCAGGGTTGCTGCATCTAACCCCAAAATTAGCCTGTTCTCATATTTGTTTCGGTCTGAATTTGAATTTTAGGTTTATTTATCTTTTTCGAATCCAAGCTTAAGACAACTTACATATTCAAGTTACTGAGTCCTTTCTCAGGCAGGTTTGTAATCTAAATTGCACCTAAGGCTATAGAAAATGAAATGTTCCCAGACTTTTTGATTGTGTGGACTTCTTATTAACCTTCAAAATTTTCAGGACTCCTCTCTCTTTGTGGACTCCCTCCCTAAGCCTGTCTCCATTAACCCACTTTCTCTTCTTTCACCTTCCTGTCTCCAGAGAGAGCGAGAGAGCGAGAGAGAGAGAGAGCGAGAGAGAGCGAGAGAGAGCGAGAGAGAGAGAGAGAGAGAAGGAACAGAATATGCTAAAGTTTCCAGTCTGGAGGAAAGAAACAAAAGGGAAAGGGAAAGAAAAAATGAAAACAGAACAAAGGACACTAGAGAGAGAGAGCAACAAACAAAAACGGAACAGAAACATGATCAGAATATGAGAAAAAAGACAATGACCCATAAAATCAAGTAAGTGAGAACAAAGATTGGAAATTATTTTGTTATCTGATACAGCATACAGAGTGAAGGAGTGGCCTAGTGGTTGGGGCAAGGTACTTCAGGCCAGAAGGTCAGGGGTTCAAATCCCACTAGAAGACAGCAGCCAGAAGCCACTTAACCCTCCATAGCCCATGTTCCCTGTAAAATAGTTATCTCCAAGTTATAATGCCCTGTTCAATGTAATTTCAGTTTGTTCAATGTAAACCGCACTGATGCTGAATAGCACGGTATATAAAAGAATGTAAATAAATTATAAAATGTGTCTCACAAACAAAATTTACATGTTGAAAACATCTGGATTTTGATGGCTGATTTTACTGGTGCACAATTAATTCACTTTTGTGTAGGGCCAGCCCGTCCACTAGGTGGACTAGGTGGCCTCCTAGGGCTGTAGACCCTGGTGAGTGGCCCAACTCTGTTTTGAAAGCAGTGGCACAAAGCCAAATCCATCTATCCAATCTTGCGTCAGCGGCAGCCCAAAATGGAAAACGGTAGCAGCTCAAAATGGAGTTGGGCAGCCGTTGCCACCTCCACAAGATGAGAAGATGGATTTGGGGGTGGCGAAAGGAGGGGGGATGCTGGTGGCAGGGGTGGAAGGTGGTGGTGGTAGTAGCAGGGAGGGGGCGCAGTGGCAAGGGCTTCTGTCTGGTGCGGCAGAAACCTTTTGGCCATCCCTGCTTGTGTGTAGAACATATTTGCCTGATCTGAAACCTTTGTATTGAAATACTTAATGGTCATAATATTTAAAGAAAGTGCTTTTAGGAAAATTTGAACATAGCTTACTACAGTTTTCTATGCAAACTGTTTTATGGGTACAGTTTTCTATGGGGCATCCACACACTAATGAACTATGGACTCACTAGCACTCTAGGGAACACGTCTCAGATTCACCCACTGCACCTGTAAACTGCCTTCAGACACTCATAAACTGATGAGAAGCTACAAAAGGGGACTGCTACTTCTAGAGAGAGATCTGCAATTGGACACATAGCTGGGTGGCTGGTGGACGTGAGGATCGCCTGTAACATGCCTGCCTGGTGTGAAGGTAGTGGACCTCACGCGCCACCTAGACAAGGTGTTAGATAGTGCTGGGGAGGAGTCTGCTGTCTTGGTACATGTTGGTACCAATGATATAGGAAAATGTGGTAGGGAGGTTCTGGAGGCTAAATTTAGGCTTTTAGGTAGGAAGTTGAAATCCAGAACTTCCAGGGTAGCGTTCTCCGAAATGTTTCCCATTCCATGCGCAGTACCCAAAAGGCAGGCAGAGCTCTGGAGCCTCAATGCATGGATGAAATGATGGTGCAAGGATGAGGGTTCTGGATTTGTTAGGAACTGGGGAACATTCTGGGGAAAGGAGGGGCTCTTCCAAAGGGATGGACTTCACCTTAACCGGGATGGAGCCAGGTTGCTGGCATAAACCTTTAAAAAGGAGATAGAGCAGCTTTTAAACTAGATAATATGGGAGAGCCGACAGTCGCCCAAGAGCGCATGGTTCGGAACAATGTATCCTTGAAGGATACTACCAAAAGAAAGAAGTTAGGGCATATCAGGAAAGAGGTTCCAATAAAGACAAAAGTAGCCCAAATGCCCTTGAGCACGGAGCAGACAGAGCTTAATGATTCCAAATTACCCCTGCTTACTGATAGACAGATTAATATGAATAAAATACAGTCTCTAAAATGCTTGTATGCAAATACTAGAAGTCTAAAAAATAAGATGGGAGAGTTAGATAATATAGCACTAAATGAGAGCTTAGATATGATTGGTAGCTTGAAGACATGGTGGAGGGAGAACAACCAGTGGGACACTGTGATACCTGGATACAAAATATATCATAATGATAGAACAGATCAAATTGGTGGAGGGGTTGCACTCTATGTTAGAGAGGGCATTGAGTCCCAAAGAATTAAAGTTTTGCAGGAAACAAAATTTGTTGTAAAATCTCTATGGATTGAAATTCCTTCTAAAAAGGGGACGGCGAAGGCAGTGGTGGTGTACTACTATCGACTGGCCAGAATGAACAACTGGATGATGAAATGATCAAAGAAATCAGAGAAACTAACAAAAGTTACAGTACAGTAATAATAATGGGTGATTTTATTTACCCCGGTATTGACTGGATCAGTGTCATGGCAGGACATGCTAGGGAGATAAGGTTTCTAGATGAAATAAATGACTTGGAGCAGCTGGTTCATGAACCGACCAGAGGGGAAGCCATTTTGGACCTAGTCCTTAGTGGAACACAAGATCTGGTACAAGAGATAAGGGTATTGGTGCCGCTTGGCAATAGTGATCATAGCATGATCGGGTTTGATTTAATTAATGGAGGAGGAATGATAAGGAAATCCACAGTACTACCTTTTAACTTTCAAAAAGGAGAGTATGATAAAATGAGGAAAATAGTTAAGAAAAAACTAAAAGGAGCAGTTGCAAAGGTTAAAGACTTACATCAAGCTTGGGTGTTGTTTAAAAATACTATCTTGGAAGCCGAGACCAGCTGTATCCCACGCTTTAAGAAAAGTGGAAAGAAGTCCAAAAATCTGCCAGCATGGTTAAAAGTGAGGTCAGAAAGGCTGTTGTTGCCAAAAAAGCATCTTTCAGGAAATGGAAAAAGGAGCCAAATGATGAAAACTGGAAACAGCATAAGCACCGGTAAGATAAATGCAAGGTATTGATAAGGCAGGCAAAGAGAAAATTTGAGAAAAAGCTTGCTGTGGAAGCAAAAATGTGTAATAAAGACTTTAAGTACATTCGTAGCAAAAAACCTGTGAGAGAGTCAGTTGGACCATTAGATGATAGAGGGGTAAAAGGGGCACTAAGAGGGGACAAGACTATAGCAGAGAGACTGAATGAATTCTTTGTTTCGGTCTTCACTGAGGAATATGTAGGGTTGTTCCCATGACTGAAGTGGTATGTAAAGGTGATACTGTGGAACAAAAGAAAGAAATATGGATACACCGGGAAGATATATTACAACTATTTGATAAACTGAAGAGTAGCAAATCATTTGGACCAGATGGTATTTATCCAAGGGTGTTGAAAGAACTGAAATATGAGATTGCAGACCTGCTATTAATAATCTGTGAACTATCATTAAAATCATCTGTAATACCTGAAGATTGGAGGATCGCCAATGTAACGCCAATTTTTAAAAAGAGTTCCAGGGGTGATCCAGGAAACTATAGACCAGTGAGCCTGACGTCAGTACCGGGAAAAATGGTAGACACCATCATAAAGAACAACATTACTGAACATGTAGATAGTCATGGCTTAATGGGAGACAGCCAACATGGCTTTAGACAAGGAAGATCTTGTCATGCTAATCTGATATATTTTTTGAAGGTGTGAATAAACAGGTAGACAAAGATGAGTCGGTTGATATAGTGTATCTGGACTTTCAGAAAGCCTTTGACAAGATCCCTCATCAAAGACTTTTGGCAAAACTAAAAAGTCATGGGATAGGAGGCAGTGTATTATTGTGGATCAGAAACTGGTTAAAAGAAAGAAAGCAGAGGGTAGGGCTAATTGGCCAATTTTTCCAATGGAGAAAGGTGAATAGTGGAGTACCCCAGGGATCTGTACTGGGTCCGCTGCTTTTTGACATATTCATAAATGACCTGGAAATGGGAATAACGAGTGATGTTATCAAATTTGTAGATGACACAAAACTATTTAAAGTTTTGTGTCATCTACAAATTTGGGCAAATTTGGGCAAAATCTGGGCAGACTAGATGGACCATACTGGTCTTTATCTGCCATCATTTACTATGTTACTGTGTTAAAACCCATGAGGATTGTGGAAAATTGCAAAAGGATCTTGATAAATTGGAAGATTGGGCACCCAAATGGCAGATGAAATTTAAGATGGACAAGTGCAAATTTATGCACCTAGAAAAGAACAACCCAAATTATGGTTCCATGATGCACGGTTCCACATTAGGAACCTCCACCCAGGAAAAAGATTTAGGCATCATTGTGGAAAACATGTTAAAACCCTCAACCCAGTGTGCAGCGGCGGCCAAGAGAGCAAATAGAATGCTAGGTATCAAAAGGAAAGGAATGGAAAATAAAACAAAGGATATTGTAATGCCTCTATATCGTTCCATGGTGCGACCGCACCTTGAATATTGTGTGCAATTCTGGTCACTGTATTTTAAAAGTGTTATTAGAAAAGGTACAGAGAAGAGCTGCCAAAATGGTAAAGGGGATGGAAGGATACCCCTATGAAGAGAGGCTAAAAAGGTTAGGGCTCTTCAACCTGGAAAAGAGACTGCTGAGGGGAGATATGATAGAAGTCTATAAATTAATGAATGGAGTGGAACGGGTAAATGTAGATTGATTGTTTACATCATCAGAATATAGAAAGACTAGGGTACATGCAATGAAGCTACAGGGTAAACTATTTAAGACTAATAAGAGAAAATATTTTTTCACTGAACGTGTAATCAAACTCTGGAATTTGTTACCAGAGGATGTAGTTAAAACTGTTAGTGTAGTTGGGTTTAAAAAATGTTTGGACAAGTTCCTGGGGGAAAAGTCCATAAACTATTATTAAAAGGGACTCGGGATATCACTGCTTGACCCAATGCAAACATTGTGGAACCTGTGTTTTTTGGGGAAACTGCTAGGTACTTATGACCTAGATTGGCCACTGTTGGAAACAGGATATGGGCTTGATGGACCTTGGTCTGACCCAGTATGGCAGATCTTATGTTCTTATGAAGCTTATGCATGACAGGGAAAGGGCTAGAGCTGGTGATGGGATCAGAGGTAGATGATGTCAGATGAAGGTTGAGGGAATGAGAATAGATGATAGAAATAGGCTGCTAGGGAGTATGTGAAAGACAGAGAAGGTATAGGAAGCAGGGGGATAATGAGGGCAATAGGAGCACTAGAAATGGGGTATGAATGAGAGAAAAAGCTGCTAGATATGTGAGAGGTAAAAGAGTGACAAAGAGTGGAGGGTGAAAGAAAAGGAGAGAGGAGTAAAATCCGGAAATGAGTGGCTAGTGAGGCAGAGGAGAGAGAAATGGAAAAAAAAGATAAAAAGGAAAGATCAACAGACATGTAGAGAAGGAAAAGAAGACAGAGAAGAAATGGAGAGTCATTGAGAAGATAGACACAAGGAATGTTGGAAAGAGATTGAAACCAAAGATAGAAAAACTAATTTTATTTTCAGTGTAGTGTTTGGAATATGTCGCTTTTCAAATTAATGTGCTATCATTACATGCATCTTTCTGTTTCTCTGGTGGTGTTAGGGTTTCAGTTTAATTTTTGTCTACATATTTCTGTTTTTAGTTGGCGGTCCTTTATTCTGTACTTGCTGAGAGTCTGTCTATGTTCTAAATGTGTGACCGAGGTCATATGCTCTGTTAGCAATGGGTTTCTATATAAGGATCTATAGTAATCTGGCTTGTTCGTTATTCCTGGTAGATGTATGGATTTTCTAGGGCTCGTAGAAATATTGATGGTGCTGCCCTTTTCTAAGTAGGCTCTTAGTTCTGAGAATTTTGGAAGTTAGTGCTCTCATGGAATGATAGATTTGCTCTATACGGCCTTTGCTGTTCTCACTTTTTCATTTTGTTTCCTGTGTGGTGTCAACAGTAGGGAGAGGGGGTAGATGAATATTGAAAGTCTTTTAATGTTTGCAGTTTTATTGTCTTGATGCTGCTGGACTGGTCTTAAATTACTAATATTTTGTTGGCTCAGATTCAAGGAAATAGACATTAAGGGAAAATCTCAGTTTAAATTTCTCTTGTGGCCTAATAACTTCACTGTTGCTGATTTCTGGGCTTTTCCAACTCTGGCACAGTCTAATCTGGCCTGAGCATCATGATTTCAATTCATAGCTACCAGGAGATTTCTTATTGTATAGCTTCACTCTTTATCATTAAAAGGTCTTAGCACTGACCAAATAAGTGCAGTTGTTGTAATGGAAATACTTACGCAAATAAGGCCCCACAGTGAGTCTCTGCACATGGTCCGCATTACCCTCGGGCCACCCTGCACTTGGGGGCTTGATAGTCAAAGGATTTATGTTCCTGACTTTTGAGAGTTATGCTTCTCGAATGGTCTCTGCAAATTTACTAGAGCTGAATTCCTAAACTTATACTCAAAATTTTGCTAAACTCCTAAATTTAGGGGCATAAAAAGTAGGTAGCAACAGGGTGGATTAAGGGTGGGGGGAAAAGTTAGGAGTTTAGCGCTCATTTTCAGCACTATACTCATAAATTGGGCTATTAAATCTAGGCCTGGAGTTCTCAACCCAGTCCTCGGGACAAACCAAGCCACTCAGGTTTTCAGGATAAGCACAATGAATATGCATGAGAAAAATGTGCATGCATTGCCTCCATTGTATGCAAATCCCTCTCATTTATTTATTTATTAGATTCTTCTATAGCACCCCTTCCAGAGATCAGGGGCAGTTTACATTTTTTACATAAAACAGTGTTAAAACATTTTACATAGTAAACTTTATGCAAGTAACAAAACAATTTACAATTTACAACTTTACTTAAAACAAGAGGCTCATAAGTTATGTACAGGTTTTCTGACTGTGGAAGTTTCTGATTGTGGAGGGAGAAGTGGCCTAGTGGTTGGGGCAAGTTACCTCAGGCCAGAAGGTCAGGGGTTCAAATCCCACTAAAGAATAGCAACCTTGGGCCAGAAAGACTGGGCTTTCTACCACAGGTGCTCCTTGTGGTCTTAGGCAAGCCACTTAACCCTCCATTGTCTATGTTCCCTGTAAATAGTTATCTCCCAGTTAATGTAATTTCAGTTTGTTCAATGTAAACCACCTTAATATCATTAAAGGCAGTATATAAGAAAAATAAAGTTTATTCTCTCATGCATATTCATTGTGGTTATTCTGTAAACTTGACTGGCTAGGTGTGTCCTGAGGACTGGGTTGAGAACCACTGATCTAGGCAGATAAATGGCAGTCCTAAATTTATAAGCATAACTTATTTTTTAAATGTTTTATTTATGCAAATTTTTGAATATAAATTTATGCAAAAATCTTGCACAGAATAAAGATTGAGCAAGGAATAAAAAATAAATCCTACATCAAGTTGGGATAAAAAAGAAGATAGGCAACATTGTTTTCTTTTCTATTTCTCTCTTATGGCTCCACATCACTTTCTCTTTCTATTGTTAACAATCCCTAATCTTCTTCCCTCGAACCAACAACCTGAAGCCCCCCTTCCATATCTCCCTTTTACCTCACTTCTCTCAGCATCTTGTCATCTACTCTTTCATCAGCTTATGAGTTTCACCATTTTCTCCCTCTCATTCAGCCATCTCTTCTCTCTCTTAAACAACCTCACCCTTCTTTCCGCCATGCTGTCTCCTCTTTGCCCGCACTCTTCTACTCCTTCTGTCTTCTGGAGATATCAATCCCAACCCTGGCCCCCCTAGACTTTTCTCACACTCCCATGACAGATCCTCACACAACTGCTCAAATCTTATTCATATCCCTCTCCTTTCCCCCTCTTATCTCCCTTTCTCATGTTCCTTGCCTTTATTCATGGTATCTTTATCTCAAATGCTCTCCATGTTCTTGCTCTGAGACCTGGCTCCTCCCAGAAGACTTGGCTTCAGTTGCTGCTCTCTGTCATGACAGCTATCAATTCGCCCACACACCTCGCCCCACTGGCTGTGATGGTGGTGCTGGGCTTCTACTCTCTCCCTCCTGCCAATTTCAACCCCTCTTTTTGCCACAGTCTCATTCCTTTCCCTCCTTTGAAGTCCACTCCATCTGGCTTTTTACCCCACTACCTCTCTGGATAGCTTTATTTATCGACCTCCTGAAAAGTCCACCTCTACCTTCCTCACTGACTTTGACTCTTGGCTTTTCTTTCTGGACTCATCGTCCCCCTCCCTTATTCTTTGGGATTGTAACATTCATGTAGATAACCCCTCTGACACTAATGCTTTAAAGTTCCTTTCCTCCTCATTCAACCTCCAGCTTTCTATACTGCCCCCACTCACTGACATAGCCATGGCCTCAACCTTGTCTACTTCTCTAATTCCTTACCCTCTAACTTCTGTACCTCAGTTCTTCCCTTATCTGACCATCACCTGCTAAGCTTCATTCTTCATCACCCCCCTCCTCAACCTCGTCCAATCTCCTCCAACCCCTTTAGAAATCTTCATGCTATTGACCCACTGACTCTCTCCACTACTGTCTTGCCATCTCTTTCCTCCACTATGTCATCTGAGTCTATTGTTGAGGCAGTAGCTTCCTATAACACTACACTCTGTTCTGGATGCTCTTGCCCCGCCCATGCCACATCCTGTGAGGCATACTGCACCTCAGCCCTGGCTATCTTCCACTACCTGTTATCTACGTTCCTGTGCCCGCTCAGCTACGTGAACTTGGCTCAAATCCCTCACCCTTATGAACTTTCTACACTTTAAATTCATGCTGGCTTCCTTCCAGTCAGGCATAGCATTTGCCAAACAAGACTATTATGTCCGACTAACCTCTCGTCTCTGACCCTCGCCGTCTCTTTACAAGTCAACTTTCTCCTCAAGGTGCCTCCAACTCTGACCCCTCCTTCCCTTTCTGCCCAAACCTTGGAGGACTGTTTCCATGACAAAGTCCACAAGATCACCCTCCAATTCCCCACAAGGTCAGCTCCATCCCCTTTTCCCTCCCTTCACTCCCAACTTTTCCCCTCAACCTCTGTTTCCCTTTCTTCCTTTTCTATGATCTCTGATGAGGAAACCACACACCTTCTTTCCTCCTCCAAACTCACTACCTGCTCTACTGATCCTATTCCCACCTGTCCCCTAAGCTCCATCTCCTCCACTGTTATCCCTTCCATCTCTCATATTCTCAACCTATCGCTCTCCTCTGTAACTGTTCCTGCAGTCTTTAAGCATGCTGTGGTCACACCTCTCCTTAAGAAGCCCTCACTTGATCCTACTTGTCCTTCTAATTATTGACCCATCTCCCTCCTCCCCTTCATCTCTAAACTACTTGAAAGTGCAGTTCACCGCCATTACCTTGACTTTTTCTTCTCTGAAGCCCTTCTGGATTCCTTGCAGCCTGGCTTTTGTCCCTTCCATTCTACTGAAACAGCTCTTGCCAAAGTCTCCAGTGACCTGTTCCTGGCAAAATCCAAGGGCTTTACTCGATCCTCATCCTTCTTGATCTTTCTGCTGCTTTTGACACTGTTGATCATCACCTTCTCCTTGATACCTTGTCCTCGCTTGGCTTTAAGGGCTCTGTGCTATCCTGGTTCTCTTCTTATCTCTCCCATTGTACTTTCAGTGTCTGTTTTGGTGCATCCTCCTCTACTGATATCCCGCTCTCAAATGGGGTCTGTCTGGGGCCCACTCCTTTTCTCTCTATATACCCATCCCTTGGTACGCTCATCTCTTCTCATGGCTTTCAGAACTATCTTTATGCTGATGACTCTCAGATCTACCTCTCTACATCTGAAATCTCCCCGGCCATCCAGGCCTGGATCTCTGCTTGCCCATCTGACATTGCTACTTAAATGTCTTACTACTATTTGAAATTGAACATGGCCAAACCCGAACTTCTTATTTTTCCCACTAAACCCACCTCCCCCCTTCCTCCTATCTCAGTCCCTGTTTCCTTGGCTCACAATCTTGGGTTGTCTTTTCCTCCCTCTCCTTCTCCACACACATCCAACTAATAGCTAAAACCTGTTGTTACTTTCTGTATAATATCAGCAAAATTGGCCCCTTCCTTTCTGAACACACTACTAAGACACTCATCCACCTCCCGCCTAGACTATTGCAACCTCCTCCTTGCTGGTCTCCCTATGAATCATCTCTCTCCCCTTCAATCTGTTCAAAACTCAGTTGCACGACTAATCTTCTGCCAGCCTCAGTATGCTCGTATAACCCCTCTTCTCAAGTCGCTTCACTGGCTCCCTATTCGTTTCCGTATCCAGTTCAAACTTCTCCTACTGACCTATAAGTGCACTCATTCTACTGCTCCTCACTACCTTTCCTCTCTTATCTCTCCCTACACCCCTCCTCGTGAACTCTGCTCCTCTGGCAGATCCCTTCTATCTGTGTCTTTCTCTTCTACTGCTAACTTCAGACTTTGATCATTTTACCTTGTTGCTCCTTATGCCTGGAACAAACTACCTGAGTTTGTGCGTCAAGCTTCATCTCTGGCCTTTTCAAATCTAGGCTGAAAACTCACCTCTTCAAGGCCGCTTTTGGATCCTGATCCACATGGATCCTGATTCAGGGAGGGGATGTCTGGCTATCCAGATGTCCCCGAGGAAGATGGGCCAGTTAGGATCCGATTCTGGACCATGGGAACAAAACGCTCCCACGATGCACAGAATCAGGCCCATAGACAGCCTGGTGTGCCTCTGCTGTCTGGGGGGGATGTCCTCCCCGCAGGTGCTCCCAACTCCTGTGGCTTAGGCCCCCCTCATCCCCACTGCCTGACCCACTGACCCACAGCTGGTCTGCTGGAGCCTGGATTGGGCGGCGGGGACCCCCTGCACCCGGCCCCGGCCCGGGGAGGGGGAACCCCGGGCCTGTTTGCCGGGTTGGTGCTGCTTATTCCACCTTCGAGGTGCTGCTCAGGACATATAGGGAGAGCCGGAGGGGGAATCGGGCCCAGACAGCTTGTGGGGCTGCATGTCCTGCCAGAACGTGCAGCCCTGCAACCTGTGTCCCAGAATCAGGCCCTTAGTCTCCAATGTGTTTCCTTACCTTTCTCCTAGATGTACCCTTGTCCTCAGCTGTTGTGCTGTCTTGATTAGATTGTAAGCTCTGATGAGCGGGACAGTCTCTTGCATTTGTCGGTATAGCGCTATACAAATAATCGATAGTAATAGTAGTAGTAGTAATATAGTGCAATAAGGGAGGAACAGTAAAGGAAATAGCAAGGAAAGGAAACATAAACTTCCACAAAAGGAAAAAGAATTAGCTTGAGTGCGGGCAAGCAGATCAATTAACTAAAATCTCAAGATCTTGAAACCACAGGAGAAGTGACTGTAGGCCCGCTTAACATTTTGGCATTTATAATGGAAAGCAAATCCTTAGGTGGGAAAAACATAATTAACAGATTTAGATTATTAGCATTAACTTTTATGGCCCTAAATTAAGTTGAATTCTCCAGGAACAAGCAGGAAGTCAGTCCTCACTTATGGGTGATGTCGGCCAACGGAGCCCACGCAGAGCAATTCCCCAGCTTTCAAAGAAAGCCTTTGGGATTGCTGCCACGCATGCATGGTCCTCTTCCTGCCCAAAGGTGCCATCTTGCTCAGTCTCCCTTTTTCTGTGGAGGCCTTCGGACGCACATCCTCATCCCTCGGAAAAAGTGTTTCATTTTTGGCCTCTGGCCTGTGTTTTTCCGGTAGTACCGGTCCTCTACTGTCCACCCCTGCTCTTTTTTCCTTGAGCGAGGGGACATCCTTTTCTGTAAAAGTTTTCCTTTTGTGGACTTTGCGCCCTTTTTTCCCCTCAATCGCTAGCTGCAAAGGTCTTCGACCTAGCAGGGGCCCTTTTTGCCCCAGTGGCGGCCAATGGTTTTAAGAAATGTGACAGATGCTCCAAAAACATGTCGCTCACGGACACCCATGACTGCTCTCTGTGGTGTTTTTGGGCCAACCATGACACGGAGCTCTGCTCTCTTTGCAAGAAAATGTCCTCCAAAGCCCTGCTGTCATAAGCAGAAGTCCGATGACATTTTCCGGAAGGTAGCCCTGGAATCCCCGGCGGCACCCTTGGTTGTCCCTCTGCTGGTGGGATCCCCCACTTCAGCCCCGCGCTCTTGGCGGCACTCCGACCAGGGGTCCCCTGAAGTGAAGAGGCGTAAGAAGAAGAAGACCTTGAAGTCACTGTCAGGGACTCCAGACAAGCGCGAGCGCTCCCGTGCTCGGTCACTCAGCGCCCCCCCCCCCCCAGCATTACTGAGAGTTGGACAAGGAGCAGCTTCGAAAGGTACCTCGTACAGATACGGAGGCCTCCGGTGATGGCGCCCGGTCTCCTGAGGGTCGTCCCGGTGAGGACCCCCTCTCTTCCTCCACACCAGTCCCGGTAACCCCGGTGTCAGCGTCGCAGGGACCCACGTCTGCGTGGGAGTCCCAAATGCTGGCACTAGAGCGCAGTGTTTCTGCCTTCTTAGCTGCCCAGCAAGCTCATGCCCAGCAAGGCTGGCCTGCGCCTCGAGACCGAGGTTCCCTGAAGAGGGACACTGAAACCTTCCCTGGAAACCCCCAAGAGCCATGGGCCTCATGAGGGTCCTCAGCGTCAGTCTCGCTCGCCTTCCTGGTCCTTGGGAGCGAGATCCTCCAAGGCCTCTGGCTCCAAGCGGGCCTCGGTCTCTGGACGGGGCAACCAACCTGAGTCAGACTCCTTCTCGGACCTCTCAGGCTGGGAGTCGGACGGGGATACTTCCCCAGAGACCTGTGCCCAGAGGTACCTCCCTTCGGACCTGTCCCTGCCCGCCTCTCAGAGGCATTCGCCGCCTGAGGACACATCATTCCTGGTATTCATGTGGGATATGGCATGAGCCCTCAGCCTGGCTACACAGACTGAAGAGGAGCCGCGAGCTGAAGAGCTCAATGTTCTACAGTATGAGTCCCTGCCTCGGGAGTCTCTGATTGTTCCAGACCCTCCCATTTTGTCAAGGCTGCCCCTCCACATGTGGGAGACACCTGCTTCGGTCCCCATTGTGAGTAAGCGCCTTGATACCATGTGCAGGGTCCAATGCGGCCCGGGGTTCCGGAAGACCCAGCTTCCACACACCTCCATGGTTGTGGAGTCGGCGATGCGGAAGCAAAAGAGCCCGAAGTCACACTCTTCGGTCCCCCCGGGCAGGGAGTTGAGAGCCCTCTTGAGCACAAAGCCTATCAGGGGTCCATGCTTACATGCCGCATCCAGGCATACCAATTGTATATGGGCATGTTCCTATGTGACCTCAGAAAGGAGCTCGGCGGGTTCTCCACAGGCCTCGGGGGTGAACCGCTTCTCAAGTTCCAAACCCTTCTGAGATCCATCGCGGAGTGTTCGAAGTACCTCTCCTGTGCCACATATGATGGGTTTGAGTCCTCCGCCCGAGTGGCAGCAGCCGGCATCGGGGCTCGACACCAGGCATGGCTCCAATTCTCGGACTTGGAGCAGTGGGTCCAGGAAAAGCTTCTGGACATTCCCTGCCTCGGCGAGGAACTGTTTGGTAAACCTATGGAGGATAAGGCTGCTGAGATAGAAACGGAGTTTGTGACCCGAACTCATCTCTCTCATAAGACCTCCTCCCTCTCTAGGAAGAAGCAGCAAACAAAGAAGCCATTCTTCCAAAGGAAGGGACTCTCCTACCGGGGTTAACCATCCTTCCCGCCCACTCCTGCGCCGGCTCCAGGCATGCAGGGGAAAAGGTGCGCATGGCCACCACAAGCCTAAAGGGCCTAAGGCCCAGCCACCGGCACCACCCCAGCCTGTGCAGGGTTTTGATGCCGATGGCATAGCCTCTTGCCTCCCGGCAGCACTTCCTGGGTCCTCTGGGTGGTCTGAGATGGATACCGTCTCTGCCTGGAGAGGTGCCCTCCTCCCTTCTCTCCAGCAGAGCCTACTTGGCTCCTTTTGCACCAGACCTTCTTGCAGCTGGAACTTTCCAACCTCCTAGCCCAACGGGCGATCGAGAAGGTACCTCTGCACCTTCAAGGCCATGGGTTCTACTCCTGCTACTTTCTTGTTCTGAAAAAGATGGGGGGCTTACGCCCCATTCTTGATCTCCGGAACCTAAACAAGTTCCTGGTGTGGGAGAAGTTCAAAATGTTATCGCTTGGCGTCCTGATGCCCTTCCTTCAGCAGGGTGATTGGCTATGCTCCTTGGATCTCAAGGGCGCTTATGCCCACATCCTAGTCCACCCCCAGCACAGGCAATACCTGCGCTTCAGGGTGCGGGGAAAAATACCAATACAGAGTGCTCCCCTTCGGGCTCGTGTCTGTACCATGGGTTTTCACAAAGTACTTCTCCGCAGCTGCTGCCTCCCTCAGGCAGCAGGGCATACTCGCCTTCCCCTACCTCGACAACTGGCTCATCATGGGGTCCTCGATTAGCGAAGCCCGCCTGGGCGGCGTCACACACAATTCTTCTCCTCAAATGCCTCAGCTTCTTGGTCAACTACTCCAAGTCCCACCTCGAGCCATTGCAGACCCTGTAGTTCATCGGCACACGCCTCGACACGGTGCGAGTGACTGCCTTCCTACCCTCGGACCGGGCAGACTGCCTCCGGGCCATGGCAACCCAGGTCCAGAAAAAGGCTTGGGTTATGGCACGGGCCATGCTGCACCTCCTCGGACACATGGCCTTTACAGTCCATGTGGTCCCACACAGCCGCATGCACATGCGGACAGCCCAGTGGTGCCTCAGAGCACAATGGAGCCAGGCCTTCAGCCACCTTAGAGACCCTATCCAGGTCTCCTGCAGTCTCCACAACTCCCTGAGTTGGTGGCGGGACCCCCGAAGTCTCCTTCGGGGAATGCCCTTCCAGACCCCACAGCACGAGCTCATCCTAAAGACGGATGCTTCCCTGTCAGGGTGGGGAGCCCACTGTGGTACATTGTGCACATAGGGGCAGTAGTCTCCCGAGGAGTCTCAACAGCAGATCAACCTGCTCGAACTTCGGGCGGTCCAGTGGGCCCTGAGGGCCTTCGAGAGCTATCTGTGGGGAAAGCCGGTGCTTGTGCAGACTGACAACAGGGTAGCCATGTTTTACATGAACAAGGAGGGGGGGGGGGAACAGGATCCTGTCCCTTCTGCCGGGAGGCGATCCTCCTTTGCGTTTCGCTGGGGGATAACCTTACGAGTGGTCTATCTCCCAGGCCAGGAGAATGTCCTCGCGGTCAAACTCAGCAGGATCCTCTGCCCACACGAGTGGTGCCTGGATCCGGAGGTCACCGACCTCTTGTTCTGTCAGTGGGGGACCCCATCCATGGACCTGTTCGCCAGCCCGGTGAATGCACAGCTTCCCTGCTTCTGCGGCCCAGTTCCCGCACCCAAGCAGAGTGGCCCTGGATGCGTTCCTCTTGAGCTGGTCCTCCGGCCTTCTTTACGCATTCCCTCCCACTCCTCTCATTGCGAGGACCCTCCACAAGGTTCAGCAGGACCGAGCTTCGGTGATCCTTGTGGCTCCCTCATGGCCTCGACAGCCTTGGTTCCCGCTTCTCCTCCGGCTCTCGTCCGAACATCCAGTCCCCCTGTGCTGTGCCCGGGCCTGCTAATGCAGGAGGAGAGTCAGGTGCTCCACCCGAAACTGGCCTCGCTGTCCCTTACAGCCTGGTGGCTGAATGGGTCGCCTTAGCTCTGCTGCACCTCCTGGAGGAAAGAATAGACGAGACAGGCATATGCCTTTAAGTGGCGATGCTTCTCGGTTTGGTGCTTCGAGCTCCAGATCAACCCGTACTCCTGCTCTACCCGGTGGGTTCTTCAATATCTCCTCTACCTCTCGAATGCAGGGTTGAAATCCAATTCGGTCAGGGTACACCTGAGCGCCATTTCGGCGAACCACCTCCCCGTCGAAGGAAATCCCTCTCGGGGCAGCCCTTGGTCTTCCTCTTCATACAAGGTCTCTTGCTGTCTAAGTCTCCCATCTGACATCCTCCGGCGGAGTGGGAGCTCAACGTGGTGCTTATGCAGCTTACACGATCACCCTTCGAGCTGATGGCGACATGCTCGCTTCGGCATCTCTCCTGGAAGGTGGTCTTCCTGGTGGCTTTGACTTTGGTTTGCCAAGTCAGCGAACTCCAGGCCCTCATGGCTGAGGCTCCATACACCAGGTTTTATGGGAACAGGGTGGTCCTCCATACCCATCCCAAGTTCCTACCAAAGGTGGTCTCGGATTTTCATCTCAATCAGGAGATAGTCCTGCCGATCTTCTTCCCAAGACTGCATACCGACCGGGCATCGGTGGTATTACATATATTCGACTGCAAGAGGGCTCTCGCCTTCTACCTGCAGTGTACCCAAGCTCATTGCAAGTCCGACCGGCTCTTTGTCACCTATGATCCCAATCGCCTGGGGCAGGCAGTCACCAAACGCACCATCTCCGTCTGGGTGGCGGACTGCATCGCCTTCACCCAAGCAAAGGTGGGCACCCCACTGGATCGACGAGTCACCGCACATGGCATCCAGGCCAAGGTGGCTTCGGTGACTTTGCTGCACTCAGTGCCTCTAACGGACATCTGCTGGACTGTGGCCTGGTCTTCAGTGAACAGCTTTGCATTACTGCCTGGAGAGGGAGTCCCGCCGGGACAGCGCCTTCGGCCAGGCTGTACTCTATAATCTCTTCGGGGTATAAGCAACTCCTGTCCTCCGACTCTTCTTCGATGGCTACCGAGAGCTTCGCCCTGGGGACCCAAAGACTCGGGCTCCTTTGGGCATTGACTTCTGCTCACGGCTTCGTGGAAGCGTTTTTGGGTTACAGGCTTGGTAGCCTATAGCTGGAGAGTCCCATAAGTGAGGACTGACTTCCTGCTTGTTCCTGGAGAAAGCGTAGTTACTCACCTGTAACATGTGTTCTCCAGGGATAGCAGGAATCAGGAAACCCCCCCACCTCCCCTGAAGAGTTGCAGTTTTTTGTTATCCTTCCCTTGCCATCTGCTTAGTAGGGCTCTTGCTATGGGACCTGACTGAGCAAGATGGCACCTTTGGGCAGGAAGAGGACCACGCATGCGTGGCAGCAATCCCAAAGGCTTTCTTTGAAAGCTGGGGAATTGCTCCTCATGGGCTCCATTGGTGCCGACGTCACCCATAAGTGAGGACATATTCCTGCTGTTCCTGGAGAACACCTGTTACAGGTGAATAACTATATGCTTTTTCATCTTCACCTCTCTTCCCCTTCCTGTGCCCATTATGAAGAAACCTGGCACTCCACTTTCTATTTCTTGGGCCCCAGTCTTGGGAATTCACTACCCCCCGATCTTCGCTTAGAACTATCCTTCCCTAAATTCAAGTCTCGCCTCAAGACCTATTTTAATTAGCCTTCAATCTACCCCCATAGGCTGCTCAGGATCCTTCCTCTTCTCCCTCCTGCTACTGATTCCCTCACCTCTTTTGGTCGCCTGGGGTCTTCATGCCCCCTCCTTTCTCTCCACCGCTGCTATAGTTCTCTTTTTCCTCTCTACTATTATTTTATTGGCATTCCTTTCCTTTTCTTTCTAAATTTGTTTTTATGTACACTGCTCTGTTGTTGTGAAGGGTGGTCCAGAAAGTTTTAATAAACCATAAGCTGAAAATTTGGGCACCTAAATTTGGCTGAAAGATGGGAAGAACTTTAGCAGCCTAATTTAGGCGATAAGCCTTTTTAGAATATCGGGCTCTGGGTCACTTAGCATTGCTACTCATCACACACTGCACATATAGCTTTGTGCCATTTTCAAACTGTGGATTAGTTCAGGTTTACTTTAACTGCACATTTATATACAACAGCTTTTACTTACCAGCAAAATGTATAAAATATGGACTCCTGGGTGCATTCCTAGAAGTCATTTCCCCAAACAATTCTTAGAAAGCAGGTTGATGTTCCCTTGAATGAATCTGGACTCTGTGCCTCGCACACCTGGATCTCATTATGCTCTGTACTGAGCATTCAATCAGGAGTACTCCGGGGTCTGTCATTTAGACACAGCTGGAGACAAGAGTTTCCTTCAAATTGTCCTTTGCTTTCCTTTGGAGAATATCTACATTTCTTTGTGTATTTATTTTACTTATATTTTATTTTGTTCATGCCTTTCCAGTGAGAGTTCAAGGTGAGTTAGATTCAGGAATAGTAGGTATTTACCTGTTCCTGGAAGGTTTCTAATCTAAGAAGCCCATTTATTAAAGTTTAATAAGGTTTTGCTCTTACCGTGCATTCTGTGTAAAAATGAACGCATAAGTGCAAAACCTGTGCAGTAAATGCAGGGAGCTTGCCCAGAACTGCCACAGGGCAGACACTTACCACCCAATTACCTGTGATGGTACCGGCCTTTCTCCCATTGATCCTTCACTCCACTTCCTCCCCCCTGCAATCGCTCCCCGAACATCAGCCACCCCCCCCCCCGCCTAATCTGATGGGATGTCTTCAGCATCCTTGCCACTGGAGAACCAACCTTCCCCTCCCATGAAGGCCCTGTCAAAGGAGGCCAGCCATGAAACATGCTCCTTCCGCATTTCAGACCCCCACACCCCCTTAGAGAACTCCCCTTAGAACCCCTTGTGGCTAAGAGATACCCACCAGGATTCCTGACCCCAAAGAGAAGGCACTCAGCACCCTCACCCCTAATGACCTAGAGCTTTTTTCCAGGGGCCACTTGGTGGTACTGAGTACTGTGACAAGGCAGAAGGTTTAAAACCTAGGAATAAGGCTTTAAAGCAGTTTTTTTCAGTAGAAGCTGTCAGTAAAGCAGGTCAAGAAAGGGTTAAAGTTGTAGCCCAGAAAGATTCTCTGCACAAGAGAACACAAAGAGAGCCACGCCCAACTCCAGGATAACCCAGGGAGCTGACGTGGGAGAGAGAGGGGCGGAGTCAAAGCTGATAGGGCAGCCCCGTCCTCTTAATCAGGAAGGAGCAGTTGGTAGAGGAGCAGCTGCTGAGAAGGAAACTGAAAGTGAGACTGAGACTGGAAGGACGAGGGAAGTTCAAGGTTCAGCTTCTGGAGGAGACTCAGATATTGAGTGGGATCAAACCAGAAAGCTGAGGACCGGAGGAAGCAGGAAAAGAGGCAGCCGTTACCAGGATAGCCTAAGGGGCTTGGAGAGGTGCCAGCCAGATTGCAGAGAGTCAGAGAGAACTCTGGAGAGGCGTCTGGAAAAGCTTCCAGGTAGGAACTACCCCAAGTCAAGCAAAGAGGAGAAACAGATTAGAGGTCACTTTAAACCTGGGGAGAAGAGTTTTAAAAACCTTGCCCAGAAGAGATAGAAGTACCTCTCTAGAATCTTCCTTGGAAGCTACAGTCACACGTGGGAGGTTGGGCAGAAGGAAATTGCCACTTGTTAAACTGCAAAGATATTCCCAAGGCAGACAGCGTGTCAGAAGCTCCAGTTCTGAGTACAGCCCAGCTGATTCTAAACAAACAGCTAATTGCAGGCTACAGAGCAGAACGTGGAGGTCAGACCTTGCGGAGCAACTTGCTACACAGGAGCCAGGGAGGCAGTACCAAGACAAGTGTTTACCTCCTAACCAAAGAGAGAATCTTAGTCATGCCAGGAGAAAGGTGAGCCCTTTTAATACGGTGTTTAAAAGTGCTGGTAGGGGAGCGTGCGAGGAAAGAGGTTGGCTGGTTACCCTGTGCACCGCATTGGGATTCTTCTTGGCAGCCCGGAGCACCCGGTTCATCTGAGCGGCGCCTGCCCCTGACGTCATCCAGGGGGCCTTAAAGCTCGGCGGAGTATCTCAGCAGTTGGGAGCGTGCGAGGAAAGAGGTTGGCTGGTTACCCTGTGCACCGCATTGGGATTTTTCTTGGCAGCCCGGAGCACCTGGTTCATCTGAGCGGCGCCTGCCCCTGACGTCATCCAGGGGGCCTTAAAAGCACGACCGCTACGCGGTACGTGGTAGCGGTCGCGTTCCAAAGGGGCGCGTTTTCAAGGGGCTGGTAATGCTCCTTATGCGCTCCTTTGGCGCTCGAGGAGCTCGGGAGCTGGCTTGTGATTTGGTAGGATGGGCAAACGCAGGAAGCGTCATCAAACTGTGAGTATTGTGAACCCTACTAAAGTTGTTAAAGTTTCCGGTCCTATGGATAGACATTTGGTCGCCGTGGGAAATATGGAGGCTCAGGAAGTTGTTCCATCTGATTCTCAGCTCCCTAGTGATAGCTCCTCGACATCTCTGGGGGTTAGTATCTCTTCCCCTTCTGTTGGTAAAGGACCGACTGCCCCAGTTACCTCCTCACCAGTACAGGAGGTTTTGCTGCAGCAATTGGATTGTTTGCCATCTTCATCCCCTTCTGGGTCCTCTCTAGCCCTAGGGGTTGTCCCTTTACCCCAGGGTTTGCAGGTACCGGAGGGTTATGCTTCAGCACACCGGGACGGTTTATCGTCTGTACCTGCGGTTTCTCAGGAAATCTCCCTAGCAGATGTATGGCGGGTTCTATCTAGGATTGACTCTTCACTTGGCTCAATTGTATCTCAATTCTCAGATTTTTCAAGGGACTCTGTGGCGAAATTTACCCAGCATGATACTCAGATTGCTGTATTGGATCAAAAATGCCAGAAATTGGAAACTCAGTGTAATGTGTTACAAAATTCTTCGATGTCTTTTATAAAAGATAGTATTACTTTACATTTTCAGCAAGAAATGTTAGAAAATAGTTTGCGTGCTTCTAATGTGCGATGTTTAAATTTCCCGTATACTCGTTTTTGTCTCCCCAAATTCTGTTTGACAAATACTTAGTGGAAGTTTTAGGTTATAGGGAAGACTCAAAACCACACGTTGTAAAGTTGTTTTATATTTCTCGTAAAGGGACGGCACCAGAGGAGACGACCCCTGGAGCTGCCCCTGTAGTATCCCAGGATTCTCTGGATGTTTCTGCGTTCATTGAGTCCTCTCGGGATTTAATCTCAACACGAGCTACTCTTCTGGTATCATTTGCTTCTGAGGTTGAAAAGAATGCTGTGATGCGCTTATTTTTTACGAACAAAGAGGCTGCTTTCTGTGGGGAGAAAATTAATATGTTTCCAGACGTCTCCAGGACGACTCAGCTGCGTCGTTGGGGTTTTCTTATATTAAAGCCCCGCGTCCTAGCTATTGGTGCCACGTTTTTTCTAAAATTTCCCTGCAAATGTCTAGTTACCTTTAAAGGCACCAAGTATGTCTTCTTGGAAACGTCAGCCTTGGAAACTTTTCTTTTGTCACATTCTACGCAGGTTAATAGTTAGTTTCTAGGTTGATTTTCTTTGTCACCAGATGGAAAAAAAAGAGTAAAATGATTAGACCAGCTTCCCCTTTTCTTTCAGTTTTTCTTATGTAAAAAAGTTTTTCCTTTCCTTGTTTTGATCAGTTTTCGCTCCCCATGATGTGGACTGTAATCTGTATGCCTATTATATGGTAATGTTTGTTTTGAAATTTTTGTATTCTTTGATTTTGCTCAATAAAATATAAAAAAAAAAAAAAGTGCTGGTAATGCTAAATCCTTGCATGTACCCAGAAGGTTGAATGAAACTAAGTGGAAGCAGCTTAATGCACTTATAGAGCAGTGGAAGTCTGTGGACTTACCTAAACCTAAATATAAGGACATATCAGATGCTGAAGTGGAGCCGATACAAACTGAAGCACCTTTATCAGAGGATAGTTATTCTGATATGGACTGTGGTTTTTGCCAGAAAGAGTGAAAGCTGTAAAAGCCATTCTAGTAATAAGTGCTAAGAAAGCCTGATTGTTTTACCTGAGTTTTATATGAAGAAAGGCAGCGTTCTGCCTGAGTGGAAACTCAACACTCTTTGTGCAGCTGTGAAACTAAACGCAATGCTGTGAAGTTGCTTATGTTTGGACTTAGTACCAGAAACAGTGCTTAGTCTGAGGAAAAGCACTTGTATTTAAAACCTGGAAAGAAGTTTGAGAAGATATGTTTGCTTGAAGTAATTGCCTGAGAAGCATCAGGAGGACTTTGTTATCGTTCTCTCTTTATTTGGCACAACAAGTACCAACATCTGATTTCTGTGTTTGGGGAAGTAGGTGTATGAAAATTCCTGTGCGACAATAAACTTATTGTTAACCCCTTTAAACCTTGGCTGTGATTCACTTGGCCTCACAACTACACGGATACCAGGTTACAGCGTTTCAAGGTCCATATAAATACTGTGGTCCCACCTGCCAACCCTTCTAGGCAACTACCTATATTACCCTAGAGGGGGAAGGTGGATGTGTGACAGTTGGCGTAGTTTTACGGATTTTTAAACTACTGCCTCACGCAGATGAGAGTCGGTTGCTGATGATGCCAGTAAAGTTCTGAAAGAAGAAAGGTTCTGAGAAGTTGAAAAAAAAAATAAAAAATAAAAGGTACCTGAGAAGAGCTTACCAGTTCTGAAAAGCTGCAATTCAGCGTGGAATATCGGCAGAGGCGGACTGGAGTTCCTGTTCCAGGGATATCGCAGTGCTGATGAGCAAGACACTCCACTTGTAGCAGGTAACCAGTAGCTGAGAGGGCTTGTCCAGGATACTGCTGCAAGGGGGTGGTGATTTTGCAGAGCTAGACTGGTTGCTGAGGAGGGTGTCTTTGTGTGTATACCGCACTTGGTGTTGCTCTCTGTTTTCTTACAGCCTACATCCTGATGGAGCCAGCGCAGCTGTTAGCGTGGATGGCAGAGCGATTTCAACAGCATGAGGCGAGGTCAGCGGAGGCCCAGGAGAGAATGGCCGAGATAATGAGGGCTTAACAAAAGCCGCTGTTGGATCTACTCGGATCGTGGATGGGAGAGCCGAAGCAGACTAGGGACGTGCTAAGGACTGTATCCAGTTCATTAGGAGCTGTAACAGGACTGGGAACCTTAGGCCAGGGCATATTATCTTTAGGACAAATGTCAAAAGATGATAATGTTGATGATTACCTCGAGGTCTTTAAACAGATTGCTCTCATGAGTGCTTGGCCAAAAGACCAGTGGGTCATAAGGCTAGCGACATCCCTAACGGGAGAGGCTCTAGCAGCCTACCTTGCTATGCCTAATGATCTGGCCAGCAATTATGAGGCAGTGATCAAAGCCATCTGAGACAGATTAGGCCTAACTCCCGTGGTCTATCGCCGTCTTTTGAGAGGGTGCAAGTTAACCCCAGGCGAAACACCACAGGCCTTATGCCACCGAATTAGAACACTGGTATATAAGTGGCTATCCCCAGAGGGAAAGAGCATTGATATGATATTGGATGATATTGTGCTAGAACAATTCCTAGAAGCATTACCCGAGGAATTACAGTCCTTCCTAATTCTACAAGACTGTAGAAACACGAAAGAAGCCATTTCGCTTGCTGACCGCTTCTTAGAGGCAAAAGCCATTGGTCAGAAGAGGATGGGTGTTTCTGATGCCACAGTCTGGAGAATGTCAGGAAAGAAGGAGAAAGTAATGGTAGGGGAAGGTATGCCTAAAAGACCCTTACCCAGACTTGACTGGGAGGAACGCAAATGTTTCACTTGTGGGCAGAAGGGTCACTTAAAGAGGAATTGCAGAGCAAAGCTTGTGCTAGTAACCACCCAGTCCAAGGAGGTTGGGGAGGGATTTTTGCTAGCAGTACAGGTTAATAATATCCAGGTCGAAGCGCTCCTAGATTCGGGCGCCGACCAGTCAATGGTCTCAGAAAGCCTATGGAAAGATATAGAAGCTCAGAGTGAGAATCCTGTAAAGCACCCTGAGGGAAGGATAAGAATTCGCTGCGTGCATGGCGCTGCGTTGTCATATCCTGTGCACACAGTAACAGTGGAAGGGCTAGGATTACGAAAAAAAATCCCAGTGGCCGTAGTACCTAGACTACCCCATTCATTAGTCTTAGGTAGGGATTGGCCTCAATTCAGGAAGGGCCTAGTTAAAGGATTGGCAGCCACCACTGAAGCCAAAGTCCCTAACCCTGAGAAAGTAGAAAAGGAACTTGTAAGGAGGGAGATAAAAGTAAGACACGCAACATCCTCTCAGAGGGGTAAATCCAGGCTAGGGATGGTACCAGCCCCATTATTTGAAAAACCCCGAGAGAAGCCAGGTAGGGAGAGAGCTCCTATCCAGGACCCTCCAAGTAAGGAAAAGTTTATCCTAAAATGCTGTCGGCTTACCCCAAATGCCAGGATCCCTAAGAGAGCCTCAGAGCAAGCTGCGGGCTTGGACTTGTATAGTGCGGAGGACACTATTATTCCACATCAAGGGCGAGCCTTAGTAGAAACCGGCATCCAACTGGAAATACCGCGTGGTTGCTACGGCCGGATCGCTCCGCGATCAGGTCTAGCCGTCAAGGAGTGCATTGACGTAGGCGCAGGGGTAATAGACCCAGATTTTAGGGGAGCTGTTAAGGTCTTACTGATAAACTTTTCAAAGAAAGATTATAAAGTAGCCGTGGGTGATAGGGTAGCGCAGCTTATCATGGAGAGAGTTGGCTTCCCACCCATTGAGGAGGTTAAGGAACTAAGTACCACCATAAGGGGGACAAGTGGGTTTGGGTCCACAGGACAGGCTGTTATGATAGGCCTGACAGCCACTAGCGGAGAGGAAAGGCTGGATGTAGACCTGGGTCCCCAGCTACCTGAATGTAAAGCCAGGCCACTTCCTAGGCTAAGGGAAGAACTCTCGTGGCACCAGCAGCAGGCCCTGCTGGAAGTGCTAGAAACCACTACGGACGAGATAGTGATACCCCAGTTCTTAAAAGATTTAAGGGGGCGGTTGCAGCGTACGTCCCAGGTAGGGGAGGAAAATTTGACAGCCGATCAAGTACGTCAGAAAAAATATTATGACCGTCGCACCCGACCACGTCAGTTGAACGTCGGGGAAAAGGTCATTGTAATGGGGCCCGGTCGCAGCCCAGAGTTTGAGAGTACCTGGAAAGCACCCTGCTGGGTTATCAAACAGGTGGGTCCGACCACATATACCATAGAAACAAGGAAGGGAAAGCAACAAAATTTCCACATAAATTGTTTTACGGTTATGGCACGCGCGAGTAGCTTTAGCTCGTTTGGCCCTGAAAACTGATACCTATGTTAGCTGCAGTCACCAGAAGAAGATTCCGTGCTGTTCTGAAAATATTCAGCCAGCCCGGAATATCTTAAATGGGGGGTTACGTGACAAGGCAGAAGGTTTAAAACCTAGGAATAAGGCTTTAAAGCAGTTTTTTTCAGTAGAAGCTGTCAGTAAAGCAGGTCAAGAAAGGGTTAAAGTTGTAGCCCAGAAAGATTCTCTGCACAAGAGAACACAAAGAGAGCCATGCCCCAGCTCCAGGATAACCCAGGGAGCTGACGTGGGAGAGAGAGGGGCGGAGTCAAAGCTGATAGGGCAGCCCCGTCCTCTTAATCAGGAAGGAGCAGTTGGTAGAGGAGCAGCTGCTGAGAAGGAAACTGAAAGTGAGACTGAGACTGGAAGGACGAGGGAAGTTCAAGGTTCAGCTTCTGGAGGAGACTCAGATATTGAGTGGGATCAAACCAGAAAGCTGAGGACCGGAGGAAGCAGGAAAAGAGGCAGTCATTACCAGGATAGCCTAAGGGGCTTGGAGAGGTGCCAGCCAGATTGCAGAGAGTCAGAGAGAACTCTGGAGAGGCGTCTGGAAAAGCTTCCAGGTAGGAACTACCCCAAGTCAAGCAAAGAGGAGAAACAGATTAAAGGTCACTTTAAACCTGGGGAGAAGAGTTTTAAAACCTTGCCCAGAAGAGATAGAAGTACCTCTCTAGAATCTTCTTTGGAAGCTACAGTCACACGTGGGAGGTTGGGCAGAAGGAAATTGCCACTTGTTAAACTGCAAAGATATTCCCAAGGCAGACAGCGTGTCAGAAGCTCCAGTTCTGAGTACAGCCCAGCTGATTCTAAACAAACAGCTAATTGCAGGCTACAGAGCAGAACGTGGAGGTCAGACCTTGCGGAGCAACTTGCTACACAGGAGCCAGGGAGGCAGTACCAAGACAAATGTTTACCTCCTAACCAAAGAGAGAATCTTAGTCATGCCAGGAGAAAGGTGAGCCCTTTTAATACGGTGTTTAAAAGTGCTGGTAATGCTAAATCCTTGCATGTACCCAGAAGGTTGAATGAAACTAAGTGGAAGCAGCTTAATGCACTTATAGAGCAGTGGAAGTCTGTGGACTTACCTAAACCTAAATATAAGGACATATCAGATGCTGAAGTGGAGCCGATGCAAACTGAAGCACCTTTATCAGAGGATAGTTATTCTGATATGGACTGTGGTTTTTGCCAGAAAGAGTGAAAGCTGTAAAAGCCATTCTAGTAATAAGTGCTAAGAAAGTCTGATTGTTTTACCTGAGTTTTATATGAAGAAAGGCAGCGTTCTGCCTGAGTGGAAACTCAACACTCTTTGTGCAGCTGTGAAACTAAACGCAATGCTGTGAAGTTGCTTATGTTTGGACCTAGTACCAGAAGCAGTGCTTAGTCTGAGGAAAAGCACTTGTATTTAAAACCTGGAAAGAAGTTTGAGAAGATATATTTGTTTGAAGTAATTGCCTGAGAAGCATCAGGAGGACTTTGTTATCGTTCTTTCTTTATTTGGCACAACAAGTACCAACATCTGATTTCTGTGTTTGGGGAAGTAGGTGTATGAAAATTCCTGTGTGACAATAAAGTTATTGTTAACCCCTTAAACCTTGGCTGTGATTCACTTGGCCTCACAACTACACGGATACCAGGTTACAGCGTTTCAGGGTCCATATAAATACTGTGGTCCCACCTGCCAACCCTTCTAGGCAACTACCTATATTACCCTAGAGGGGGAAGGTGGGTGTGTGACAGTACCAGCACTTTTTTCATTGCTTGCTAAGATTGACCCATGGTCCTCTTGCATTAATGAAAGAGCTCAGCACCTTTTTTTGTTAGGAAATAAACACTGCAAAGACTTAACCTAAACCTTCCTCCCAGCCCCCCCCCCACCTCCTCTGGGTCTTATCCAGAGGATCTCCACACTGTTGTGGTTGAAGGGGGCAGGAGCGGTCCCCTCTGCTCTTGCCCCAGCTGGCACACCTTTCAAAATGACAACGGCAACTAATTTCAAACTCTGGCATGTTAACGTGTTATGACATAAGAAAAGAAGGAAGTGAGTCTAAATGTGGCCTTGGAGCAGGGCTACTACAAGAAGGGAAGTCAGTCATATGACATTGAAAAGGAAATATACGCCATCCTTTTTGGCTGTGAACATTTTTGGCAATATATCTATGGACTAAAAGTGTTGGTGGAATCAGATCACAAACCTTTGGAAATAATCATGAAGAGGTGTCTGGAGGCAGCACCAGCCAGGCTGCAAAGAATGACGTTACAACTGCAGAAACATGACATTAACATAGAAACATAGAAATATGATGACAGAAAAAGAACACATGGCCTATCTAGTCTGTCCTTCCATATCAACAACTACAACAGTCCGCTTTTTACATTTTAGAGATCCTCTGTGTTGGTCCCATGCTTTTTTGAATTCAGTTACTGTCCTCATCTCTACCACCTCCACTGGGAGACTATTCCATGGATCCACTACTCTTTCCGTAAAGAAATATTTCCGCATATCACTCCTGAATCTATCTCCCTTCACTCTCATCCCATGTCCCCTCGTAGCAGAACGTGCTTTCAATTGAAAGAGGCTCTCTCCCTGAACATTTATGCCATGGAGGTATTTAAATATCTCAATCATATCACCTCTATCCCGCCTTTCCTCTAAGGTGTACATATTAAGATCCTTAAATCTGTCCTCATATGCTTTATAATGAAGACCACTAATCATTTTAGTAGCCACCCTCTGCACCGACTCCATCCTGTTCACATCCTTTTGAAGGTGCGGTCTCCAGAATTGCACACCATACTCCAAATGAGGTCGCACCAAAGACTTATAGAGAGGCATTATCACCTCCTTTTTTCTGCTAGCCATTCCTCTCCGTATGCATCCACGCATCCTTCTAGCTTTTGCCGTTGCCCTTTCTACCTGTTTAGCTACTTTAAAATCATCAGACACAACCACGCCTAGGTCCCGCTCTTCTTTAGTGGACAAAAGTACTTCACCTCCTATACTATATTGCTCCCTTGGATTGCTGCAGCCCAAATGCATGACCTTACATTTTTTAACATTAAATCCCAGCTGCCAAATTCTAGACCATTCTTCAAGCTTAGCTAGATCCCTCCTCATGTTATCTACACCTTCCTGGGTGTCTACTCTATTGCAGATTTTGGTATCATCTGCAAAGAGGCAAACCTTACCCGACAGCCCTTCCGCTATATCACTAACAAAGATGTTAAAAAGAATCAGATCAAGGACAGATCCCTGGGGCACACCACTGGCAACATCCTTCTCCTCAGAGTGAGCTCCATTTACTTGTACTCTTTGTCGCCTCCCACCCAACCAATTTCTAACCCAAGCAGTAACTTTAGGGTCCATCCCTAGGGTGCTCAGTTTATTTATAAGTCGCCTGTGAGGAACAGTGTCAAAGGCTTTACTGAAATCTAAATGCACCACATCTAGAGCTCTCCCTCGGTCCAACTCTCTGGTCACCCAGTCAAAGAAATTAATCAGATTTGTCTGACAAGACCTGCCTCTGGTGAATCCATGCTGCCTCGGATCCTGTAATCCGCTGGACTCCAGAAACCTCACTATTTTCTCTTTCAGCAGCGTTTCCAATAATTTACTCACCACCGAAGTTAAACTAACCGGCCTGTAGTTTTCAACCACATCCTTACTTCCGCTTTTGTGTAAAGGCACCACATGAGCCTCTCTCCAGTCCTTTGGCACCATTCCCGACTCCAACGAGGCATTGAAAAGGTCAGTCAGTGGAGATGCTAGAACGTCCCCAAGTTCCCTCAGTATTCGAGGGTGTATCCCATCCGGTCCCATCGCTTTGTCTATTTTAAGTTGATCTAGTTTCTCACGAACACAGTCTTCTGAAAATTGTTCAAGATGTCCCTCGCTTCTGTTCCTATTTGTGGGTGTTTTCTGAAGTCCTGCTCCTGGTTCTTCATCTGTGAACACAGAACAAAAATATTTGTTAAGCAAGTCTGCTTTATCCTTATTAGCTTCTACATATTCCTCCCCTGCACCCTTGAGTCTGACAATACCACTTTTGCCCTTCCTCTTCTCACTAATATATCTGAAAAATGTCTTATTCCCCCCATTTTATTGCATTGGCTATTTCCTCCTCCTTTTGAATCTTTGCCTTCTTGACTACTTTGCTAGCTTCTCTAAGCTTTTCCAAATACAGATGCCTGTCTTCCTCTCTCTGTGATCTCTTGTATTTCATGAAGGCCTCCCTCTTTTTCTTCACTTTTTCAGCTACTTCTTTCGAAAACCATAGCGGTCTCCTTTTCCTTTTACCTTTATTTACCATTTTAACAAAAAGGTTGGTTGCCCTTAAAATATCCCCTTTCAGTTTTGCCCACTGTTTTTCTACATCCCCCAGCTGTTCCCATCCCACTAACGACTCCCTGAGGTATTGGCCCATCTTCGCAAAGTTAGTCTTCCTAAAGTCTAAGAGCCTCACCTTTGAATGTATTCTAACAGCCCTAGTCCTAATACTGAACCACACCATCTGGTGATCACTGGATGCAAAATGATCTCCCACTACAACATCAGAAACACTTTCACCATTGGTAAGCACCAAGTCCAGTATGGCCCCTTCACGTGTGGGGTCTGTTACCAATTGCCTGAATAGGTCTCCCTGTAGAGAATCCAGGATCTCCTTACTTCTAGATGATACTGCAGCAGGAATGTGCCAATCAACATCTGGCATATTGAAATCTCCTATCTGTAGCACTTCCCCTTTCCTAGCAATGCTGAGTATGTCTTCAATTAACTCTCTGTCCACCTCTTCCTCTTGTGAGGGAGGTCTGCATATCACACCAATGCAAATAGATTTCTCTTTCCCTCTTTCTAGTTTAACCCACAATGCCTCCTCTCTCCCTTTTAAGCTCTGTAATTCCAAAGCTTTAATAGTAGTTCCACTCCTCCTCCCCTTCTTCCTACCCTGTCCTTTCTGAATAAAGTATAGCCAGGTATAGTTACATCCCAATCATGGTTTTCTGTGAACCATGTTTCTGTAACTGCCACTAAATCCAAGTCGGCCACTTCCACCAAAGTTTCAATATCAGGGATCTTATTTCCCATGCTACGGGCATTTATACACACTGCTTTCCATATGTTACCCCTGTGCTTTCCATATGTTACATTCTTGTAAAACACAAGCCAGGTAAAATCATTCCAGATGCAGGTGGACCACACTGAGGAGGCATCTGAAGTACAGTCGCACCTAGTCAAGTCCACCTTTCCCATTTCAGACAGGACAATAAACCAATCAAAAGGTTCAACTGAAATGGACACTTAGTTGGATTATGTAAACCCATACTCAGTGGTTGGCTAAAGTCATGACATTCGTGCTCACTGCATGTGGCAGAATTTTTAATTTTCGTGACGCGTTAGTTACTATAGATAATCTCATTTGCAAAGGAGAAACATTGATAATAGACAAATCCATGAGAGGTGAATTGATAAACTAAATCTATCAGTGGCATGAAGGCACACTGTGCAAAAACGGACGTTTTACAAGTAAGGAGTAAATGTTGGCACTCAAGTACCCAGTCGCGCTTCTAACCTTAAAGAACGTTACCACTGTGACCATGGCTAAAGGTGGTGTTAGTGTTTTTTGGGTTGACATATAAACCATATTGCAGTTGTGGACTATTATAGCCGTAATTTTATTTATTTATTTAATAGGTTTTATATGCCGCTGTATCATTTCACTAAAAGCAAAAGCAATCACTCCATTGTAACCTCAGAAAACCTGACGTTAATTTTCAACCTGTGGAAATCTGTTTTTACCAATGGTGTATATTTCCGTGCTATTTTGGTCTCAGACTCCTTGGCACTGTAACATCTTTTGTTGAAATGTCCAGTATAGTGCTTATTAGCATCAATGCCTATAAGCACTGTTTTCACCAATATCAATAAGATACCACAAGTGAAATACTCGTATGATAAAAAAAATTTTAAACGCTGCTTAACTTAGCTTTTTACTACTCCCAACGCTAGCTCTCGGCGCCCCTTCCTGTGTTTCACTCTGAACGAGTTTCTTCAGGAGGTTTAAAAGCTTTACAGAATTTTTGATTTATGCTGCCGACGCCGTCCTCACAGAATTTAATGAACAGAGAGAGTCTCTTCAAAAAACGCCTCTCTGTTCATTAAATTCTGTGAGGACAGCGTTGGCAGCTTAAATCAAAAATTCTGTAAAGCTTTTAAACCTCCTGAAGAAACTCGTTCAGAGTGAAACGCAGGAAGGGGCGCCGAGAGCTAGCGTTGGGAGTAGTAAAAAGCTAAGTTAAGCAGCGTTTAAAATTTTTTTTATCATACGAGTATTTCACTTGTGGTATCTTATTTATATTGGTGAAAACAGTGCTTATAGGCATTGATGCTAATAGGCACTATACTGGACATTTCAACAAAAGATGTTACAGTGCCAAGGAGTCTGAGACCAAAATAGCACGGAAATATACAACATTGGTAAAAACAGATTTCCACAGGTTGAAAATTAACGTCATGTTGTCTGAGGTTACAATGGAGTGATTGCTTTTGCTTTTAGTGACTATATGTTATCACTTCGAGAATAGACCAAAAATTGCGTTATCATTTCAGTCAAAGTGGTTTTGGATTTTTCTGAGGCAATGGAGGGTTAAGTGACTTGCTCAAGGCCACAAGGAGTGCTAGTGGGAAATCAAATCCAGGTTTCTTGGTTCCCAAGTCATTGCTGTAACCATTAGGCTACTCCTCCACTAGTAACATGGGAAAACCTCTTAGCGTCTAGTATAATTGATAAACTTAAAGGAATATTTGTGCATCATGGAATTTCTGAATAATTTGTTTTAGGCAACAAACCTTAGGCTTCAAACACTCAGGGCTTTTGACACACAACATCGAGTTCAGTACACTCTTCCCACAGTCAAATGGGTAGACTGGGAGTGTTAAAACTGTGAAACATTTGCTGATGAAGATAAAAGGGTGTGAAGAAGATCCATATTTTGCCCTGTTTGAACAAAGGAACACATCTAGTCTAAATGGTTGCAGGAGGCTCAAACTTTCCTCTTTCCATCAAATAAGGGAATTAATAAGAAGAAGAGGATTACCTTTACTTGGCTTTATAAAGCAGCCAAATTATGGTCTAACCTACCTATGGAATTAAAAGACACATCATCAGTTATGCCATTTAGAAAAAAGTTGAAAACTTGGTTATTCTCTTCCTAAAATTCATTTTGGGTAATTTTTCTCAATTTTATATTAAATGTATTTTTGGATCTTTTTTATTGTAAACTGCACTGATCCAAAATTTTGGGAGTGTAATGGTATAGAAGTATATTTTAGATTTGTTTAGATTAGATCTATTGATGGCTTGGACTTACTGGCACAAGTCCTTATGAACGTAGCCAGCACTAACCACAGCTCATCTACACTTTTCAAGCTAGAATAAAATCAACAAACAAACAACAGAGGTAATTAAACTACTATAAAACAATGTTCTCCTAAGCGTCTACGGCTATCATGATATTTGCATTTTTCTGGGTCATGCCATATTTTATTAAGTGGAACCAACATTTCAGCCATTGTGCTGTGGTTTTCTTCAGAGTGACCCAGAAAACTGCAAAGATCTTATTATAGTACAAATTCCAGACCACTATCTCCTTTGCAAGGAGAAGATAGGGTCATGATGGAAAGAACTGAAGGCACATTGCTAAGCTACAGGCTCCAAAGTTATACCTGGTGAAAATTGAGAAGGAAGGTGAGCACAGACTTATCAGCAATTATTTATTTTTTAGAAAGGCATTGAAAATCTAATAGTTTTCTCAATATTTCAGTTTAGGGAATGATTAAGTTTAGTTTTTAAGTTACAGTGGTTTGATTGTTATATGTTTTATGTCATTTTGAAATAGTAATTGTTATAATTTTATTGTAAACTGATTTAAGTTTAAATCATTTTTTATTCAAAAAACACAAAGCATCATAACAGTACAAACAGTAGTCCTAGGCCCATTAGGGCCCTTACAAGACACCACAGGACAATCCAACAAATCAAATTCGAAAATACACCAGCTACCAGTGATAATCATTTTATAATTTTCTCAAAAATCCCCCCCTCTCCTCCTTCCCACCCCCCATCCCGTAGAAGAAATAGCAAGAAATTATTGGATGCAGCAAGTAAATCACAGGCCGTATGTAATCTTCTTTAATACTTTGTGATAAGCATTATGAAAAATAAAGGTAATCACTTAATCAATCAATGGCTGTTCTTGAGTGCACCCAAGAGTGCATTCATCTGACTATGATTACAGATTTAGGCAGTATTGCTTTAGGGAAATTCTCAATATTGTTGCAATAATAAAAGTCATGAAACAAAAAAAACTAACTTAATAAGGATTTAATATCAGCAGCATTTCTCCTTCATTTTGCTCCTATTTTCCTGGAAGCTGTTTATTCCCCTTTTTTGCAGTTTCCTTATTATTATTATTTTATTATTTTGTTTCTGGTGGCTTCTTCCTCCTTTTCCTTTGGGTTTGCAGTTTAATTGGAACCAGTTCCCATAAACTTCTATTTCTAACTAGCCAAGGATTTCCCCTCAATTTGAACCATCCCTTCAATCTAGTCAATTTACCAAACCATCAAGGACATAAGAACATAAGATATGCCATATTGGGTAAGACCAAGATCCATCAAGCCCAGTATCTTGTTTTCAACAGTGGCCAATCCAGATAACAACTACCTAGCAGTTTCACAAAAAGACACACAGGTCCCACAATGCTTGTATTAGGGCAAGCAGTGGATTTCCCAGGTCCTCTTTAATAATGGTTTATGGACCTATTCCTCCAGGAACTTGTCCAAACCTTTTTCAAACCCAACTACACTAACAGCTTTTACTACATCCTCCGATAATGAATTCCAGAGTTTGATTACGCGTTGAATGAAAAAATATTTTCTCTTATTAGTCTTAAATGGGTTATACTGTAGCTTCATTGCATGTCCTCTAGTCTTTCTACTTTTTGCAGGCGTAAACAATCGATCTACCTTTTACCAGTTCCAATCCATTCATTAATTTATAGACCTCTATCATATCTCCCTTCAGTCATCTCTTTTTCAGGTTGAAGAGCCCTAACCTTTTAAGCCTCTCCTCATAGGGGTATCCTTCCATCCCCTTTACCATTTTGGTGGCTCTTCTCTGTACCTTGCAGTGACAAACTTTGGCCAGAGGCTACATACCACATCTCCCTCTGGAACTGTGCAGCAACAGCTGGGACCCTTCCTCTGCAGCACTCCCAGCCCTGGCTGGCTCAAGGAGTAGAGTCCAGAGTCAGGAATAAAATGCAGAACAAAGATATCATTGGACTGGTCCTGTTTCTTGTGGTCTGTAGTTGTTCTCCGATTCTCTGGTATAAAGACTTTACAGGATACCACAGTTCCTGTAGCGATTAATTGCCTCATGAGTCACCCTAGTCAGCCTTAGCTCAGCTGCCTCTCAACAACTGAATCTCTTCTGATTACCGTTTTTCCTCACATCCTTTTCAAAATCAGCTTAGGGCAATTTGTTTTTAGGCTTACTAAGATTTGGCTTTAATTACAGATGATTAAAAACAGTAATATATATGAGCGCATGAATTGGTCCCATTTACTCCTGGCAGAGTTGCCTTATGATGACATCAGCGCATTTCTGGGCTCCTGCTTCCCTTTCAGCTGTAACTAGCGGCAGCTCTTAATGGCATTTATTTTGTTTCGAGTAGTTTGAGTCTTTAGATATTATGGATTTTACTTAAACTAGCCTCAGTTGTTCAAAATTCTTGAATTTTGTCTTATACCACAAATAAAAGATACTCAGGCTGACTGAAGAATATTTGTAAAAACATGAAATTGTCCAACTGGCCCAGTTGAAAGGTCCATCCAGCCCAGTTCCCTGACTATGATAGCAAGAAGCAGAAGACGCATACGACTGTAACAAATAAGGCATGTACAGAGTTTTCCATCTGATGTAATACTGAGGGATGTGCAAGGTAAAAATGTTTGGTTAGGGTCACCTTCAGACTCTGAATTATTCAAACCATTTGAGTAGAGTAAAGTCAACAAGAAAGCACTTTTGTAGTCTAACAGTGGGATTTTCCATCCATTTTTAGTGAAACTTGTTTAAAACATGCTGGCAGGCAAGTGCAAAAACAGCACTCTTAAGACTTCAAGAGTGGTATGAAGACCCCATGCGACCTAAAGAGGGGCAAAGAGCACTAACATTGACATGAAGGATCCAGGCCACAGTCAGAGGGGCAAAGTGGCAGAAAGAGTGGAATTAAGACCCATAAGGGACATGAGAGGGGTAAAGTAGCAGTGACAGAAAGACCCTATGGATTAGGGAGAGGGATACAGCAGCACCAACATTGGCAGGAAGACATCAAGACTCTGGGAGAGGGATAGAGAAGCACTGACATGGCAGCAAAACTCCAAAGAGCAGGAAAGGGGCAGAGCACCATCAGCAGTGGCCTGGAGACTCGAAAGCGGCAGGAGAGTTACCAGAATTGGCAGTAACACCTCAAAGCACTGGCAGAAGGACAGAGCAGTGCCAGCATTTACTTGAAGGAGAGTGATAAAGCAGTACTGACATTGTAAGGGAGACTTCAAGCACTGACAGAAGGGCAGAGCAGCATCGACATTGGCATGAAGACTCGAAGACATCAGGAGAGAGGTACAGCAGCTTCCAGGGTAGCATTCCCCAATGCTACCCATTCCGGGCGCAGGACCCGAATGGCAGGCACAGCTCCAGATTCTCAATGCGTGGATGAGACGATGATGCAAGGAAGAGGATTTTGGATTTGTTAGGAAATGGGGACCATTTTGGAGAAAGGACGGGCTTTTCCAAGGGGATGGGCTCCACTTTAACCAGAATGGAACCAGGCTGCTGGAATTAACCTTTAAAAAGGAGACAGAGCAGCTTTTAAACTAGATAATAGGGGAGAGCCTACAGTCGCCCAACAGCGCATGGTTCAGAACAATGTATCCTTGAAGGATACTAACAAATGACTGAAGCTAGGGCATATCAGCAGAGAGGTTCCAATAAAGACAAAAGTAGCCTAAATGCCCTTGAGTACAGAGCAGACAGAGCTTAAAGATTCCAAATTACCCCTGCCTACCGATAGCCAGATTAATATGAATAAAATACAGCCTCTAAAATGCTTGCATGCAAATGGCAGAAGTCTAAAAAATAAGGTGGGAGAGTTAGAATATATAGCACTAAATGAGAAGTTAGATATGATTGGTATCTCAGACACATGGTGGAAAGAGGACAACCAGTGGGACACTGTGATACCTGGGTACAAACTGTATTGTAATGATAGAGCAGATCAAATTGGTGGTGGTGTTGCACTCTATGTTAGAGAGAGCATTGATTCACAAAGGATTAAAATTTTGCAGGAAACAAAATTCACTGTAGAATCTCTTATGGATTGAAATTCTTTTTAACATCTTTGTTAGTGATACAGCGGAAGGGCTGTAATAGAGTAGACACCCAGGAAGGTGTAGATAACATGAGGAGGGATCTAGCTAAGCTTGAAGAATGGTATAGAATTTGGCAGCTGAGATTTAGTGTTAAAGAATGCAAGGTCATGCATTTGAGCTTCAGCAATCCAAGGGAGCAATATAGTATAGGGGGTGAAGTACTTTTGTCCACTAAAGAAGAGTGGGACCTAGGCGTGATTGTGTCTGATGAACTTAAAGTAGCTAGACAGGTAGAAAAAGTGACAGCAAAAGCTAGATGGATGTTTGGGTGCATAGGGAGAGGAATGGCCAGCAGAAGAAAGGAGGTGATAGTGCCTCTGTATAAGACTTTGGTACGACCTCATATGGAGTATTGTGTGCAATTCTGAAGACCATACCTTCAAAAGGATATAAATAGGCTGGAGTCAGAACAGAGGGTGGCTACTAAAATGGTTAGTGGTCTTCATTATAAAGCATATGAGGACAGACTTAAGGATCTTAATATGTACACCTTAGAGGAAAGGCGGGATAGATGTGATATGATTAAGACATTTAAATACCTCCATGGCATAAATGCACAGGAGGAGAGCCTCTTATGATTGAAAGCAAGTTCTGCTATGAGGGGACATGGGATGAGGATGAAAGGGGATAGATTCAGGAGTGATATGCAGAAATATTTCTTTATGGAAAGAGTGGTGGATCCGTGGAATAGTCTCCCAGTGGAGGTGGTAGAGATGAAGACAGTATCTGAATTCAAAGAAGCATGCGACAAACACAGAGGATCTCTAAAGGAAAAAAGGGGACTGTTGTAGTGGTGGATATGGAAGGACAGACTAGATAGGCCATGTGGTCTTTTTCTGTTGTCATGTTTCTTTGTTTCTATGCAAAAAGGGGAAGGGGAAGGTGATGGCATTGGGGGTGTACTATCGATCACCTGGCCAGATTGAACAAATGGATGATGAAATGCTCAAAGAAATCAGGGAAGCTAACAAAAATTACAGTACAGTAACAATAATGGGTGATTTCAATTACCCCGGTATGGACTGGGTTAGTGTCATGACAGGACATGCTAGGGAGATAAAGTTTCTAGATGAAATAAATACCTGCTTCTTAGAGCAGCTGATTCATGAACTAACCAGAGGGGAAGGCATTTTGGACCTAATCCTTAGTGGAACACAAGATCTGGTGCAAGAGATAGAGGTGTTGGGGACACTTGGCATAGCATGATCGCGTTTGATTTAATAAATGGAGGAAGGACGGTAAGAAAATGCAGAGTGCTACCTTTTAACTTTCAAAAGGGAGACTATGACAAAATGAGGAAAATAGTTAAGAAAAAACTAAAAGGAGCAGTTACAAAGCTTAAAGATTTACATCAAGCATGGGTGGTGTTTTTGCTTCGTTCTTTACTGAGGAAGATGTAGGGATGTTACCCATGACTGAAATGGTATTTAAAGGTGATGTTGCAGAAGAATTGAAAGAAATATCGATACACCGGGAAGGCGTATTACAACTATTTTATAAACTGAAGAGTAGCAAATCACCTGGACCGGATGGTATACATCCAAGGGTGTTGAAAGAACTGAAATATGAGGTTGCAGCCCTACTATTAGTAATCTGTGAATTATCATTAAAATCATCTGTAATACCTGAGGATTGGAGGATAGCCAATGTAACACCAATTTTTAAAAGGGTTCATGGGTGATCCGGGAAACTACAGACCGGTGAGCCTGACATCAGTACCGGGAAAAGTGGTAGAAACCATAAAGAACAAAATTACTGAACCTGTAGATAGTCATGGTTTAATGGGAGACAGCCAACATGGCTTTAGCCAAGGATGGTCTTGTCTTACTAATCTGTTATGTTTTTTTGAAGGTGTGAATAAACAGGTAGACAAAAGTGAGTCGGTCGATATAGTGTATCTGGATTTTAAAAAGTCATGGGATAGGAGGCAGTGTACTATTGTGGATGAGGAACTGGTTAAAAGATAGAAAGCAGAGGGTAGGGCTAAATGGCCAATTTTCTCAACGGAGAAAGGTGAATAGTGGAGTACCCCAGTGATCTGTTCTGGGTCTGCTACTTTTTAACATATTCATAAATGACCTGGAAATGGGAATAATGAGTGAGGTAATCAAATTTGCAGATGACACAAAATTATTCAAAATCTATCTATTGTGAAAAATTGCAAGAGAATCTTGATAAATTGGAAGACTGGGCATTCAAATGGCAGATAAAATTTAATGTGGACAAGTGCAAAGTTATGCACCTAGGAAAGAACAACCCAAACTTTGGTTACACGATGCAAGGTTCCACATTAGGAACCACCACCCAGGAAAAAGATTTAGGCATCATCTTGGATAAGATGTTGAAACTCTCTGCCCAGTGTGCAGAGGCAGCCAAGAGAGCAGATAGAATGATAAGTATCATAAGGAAAGGAATGGAGAATAAAACCAAGGATATTATAATGCTTCTGTATCGTTCCATGGTGCGACCGCACCTTGAGTATTGTGTGCAATTCTGGTCGCTGTATCTTAAAAAGGATATAGCGTTATTAGTAAAGGTACAGAGAAGAGCCACCAAAATGGTAAAGGGGATGAAGTGAGGCTAAAAAGGTTAGGGCTCTTCAACCTGGAAAAGAGACGGCTGAGGGGAGATATGATAGAGGTCTATAAATTAATGAATGGAGTGGAACAGGTAAACATTGAAAGACTGTTTACGCCATCAAAATATAGAAACACTAGGGGATATGCAATGAAGCTACAGGGTAACCCATAGAAGACTAATATAATATAATACTCTACGTGTAATCAAACTCTGGAATTCATTACTGGGGGATGTAGCAAAAGCTGTTAGTGTAGCTGGGTTTAAGAATGGTCCATAAACCATTATTAAAGGGGATCCAGGATATCCACCTCTTGCCGCAATACAAGCATTGTGAAACCTGTGTCTTTTGGGGAACCTGACATGTACTTGTGACCTAGGTTGGCCAATGTTGGAAACGGGATACTGGGCTTGATGGACCTTGGTCTGACCCAGTATGGCATATCTTATGTACTTATGTTATTAACACCTACATTGGCAGGAACATCCCAAAGCACCAGAATATGAGCAGAGCAGCATTAATATTGGCAGGAAGATACCAAGGTACTAGGACAGGGTAAAGCAGCAGCAACATTGAAAAAAACAGCCCAAGGCACGAGGATGAGGGCCAAAGTAACACCAACATTGGCAGAAAGACTCCCACATCAGGAGAGTAGCAAACGAGCACCAACATTATTTCAGTTCCTTGAGCACTTTGCCCTCTCCCAGGTTCTTTCCAACCTTGCTGATCATTGTCCTTTATCTAGTGCCAGCCTTGTGGTGAGGGAGGCTGTAGCAGCAACTGGGTTTCTCTTACAGAGTGAACTCCAAGATTCCTCTTCCTTTAAAGTTTCAGTTTCTAGTCTCTTATGCTCCTGTTTTTAGGAGCATGACCCTCTTTAATTCCAGGAGATCATGTTCTGCCCCATCTCCTTAACTGTGGGTGCTTTTACTGCCTGACCCGAGTAGCATTAGTCTCACTCACAGCTCCTAATTTCTGTAGCCATACACTGCACAGTTGAGCTGCTCTCAGACCCCACATGGCCATTTATGACTCATATCCCTACCAGGTCATCAAACTGCATGTTCGAGTTTAACAAGTTATTATTAATTAGAATAATTATAAACTAGGGATGGGCAGGTTAGGGGTGGAGAGTGGGTATGGAGTGCACATTTCAGTTAGAAGAGGAGTAGATATTGCGGGCTGTCAATGTTGCAATTGACATGGGCGCCCTTAACATCACCTCAATGGGTGGTGTTAAGTGTATCTGCATTAAGCGCAAATGTCATTGTCATGCATTAGGGAACATTTCAGTGCGTAAGTGCTGAGAACATGCTGGCCTACACACCCATAGCATTTACCGTGTGTTAGTTTTTACACAAAGCATTCGATAAGTGAAAATAATTGAAGCACTTTAGTAAAAGGATCCATCTTTTTGTTCTCATTGGTGCCAACACATACGTTTTTTAAAATATTGGTCATGAGAAGTTTGACCTTAGCCATTGGCACTTCAATAGAGAAATTATGGGCCATCCTGTCCCGATTTCCCCTCCGGCTCTCCCCACATTCCTAGATCAAGGGGAGGGAGGGGGTGGGGTCTCAGTGGAGCAGGGGCAGGCCGAGGCGGCAGGGCGTACAGGGCTGATTCTGGTCACAGCCCTGTACATCCTGCGGGGTCAGAGGGGGCGTGCTGATTATTACACCTCGAAGATGGAATAATCAGCACTGACCCAGCGATTGGGGCCAGAGACCCCCCCCCCTGGGCTGGGTACAGGGGGTTCCCCGTCGCCCGATCCAGGCCCTGACTGGGCAACCATGGGTTGGGTGGTGGGGAAGAGGGGGGTCTAAGCCATGGGAGTTGGGAGAGCCTTGGGGAAGATGTCCCCACAGGCATGCAGGGGCACGCCGGGCCGTTCTTGGGCCCGATTCTATATGCCACTGGAGCGTTTTGTTCTCGCGGTACAGAATCGGGTCCAAATGGGCCCATCCTGCTTGGGGCCGTCCAGACGACCCATACGTGCCCCTTTCGGTATCGGGCTGTACATGTTTGTTGGCTGAATTTCACTGATATAGAACTTTTTTCACCACCCTTTGCTCACACCAAACTACACCAGTTTCTGTATGGACACATTTTACCTTTCTACATATAAGACAGCCAAATTTATCCATAAACTGGCAGCAATTAAAAAAGAACAACACACAGGATTGATGACAACTGCATATGTGCTTTTGAATATTAGCAAAATGTGTCCTTTCCTTTCTGAAAACACTGCTGAGACCCTTATCCACTCTCTAGTGCTTATGTACAAGATCACATAACCCCCATACTTAACCAATTATACTGGCTTCCAATATACTCCCAGTCCAAACTGAAGACAATCCTCTTAAGTTTCAAAATTCTACACTACAGACCTTTCCAAGTACATTCGTAGCAAAAAACCTGTGAGAGAGTCAATTGGTCCATTAGATGATAAAGGGGTTAAAGGAGCACTAAGAGGCGACAAGGCGATAGCGGAGAGACTGAATGAATTCTTTGCTTCAGTCTTTACTGAGGAAGATGTAGGGATGTTACCCATGACTGAAGTGGTATTTAAAGGTACAGAAGAATTGAAGGAAATATCGATACATCGGGACAATGTATTACAACTATTAGATAAACTGAAGAGTAGCAAATCACCTGGGCCGGATGGTATACATCCAAGGATGTTGAAAGAACTGAAATATGAGATTGCAGACCTGCTATTAGTAATCTGTGAACTATCATTAAAATCATCTGTAATACCTGAAGATTGGAGGATCGCCAATGTAACACCAATTTTTAAAAAGGGTTCCAGGGGTGATCCGGGAAACTACAGACCGGTGAGCCTGACATCAGTACCAGGAAAAATGGTAGAAACCACATAAAAAATAAAATTACTCAGCATGTAGATAGCCATGACCTAATGGGAGACAGCCAACATGGCTTTAGACAAGGAAGATCTTGTCTTACTAATCTGTTATGTTTTTTTGAAGGAGTGAATAATCAGGTGAACAAAGGTGAGTCAGTTGATATTGTGTATCTGGACTTTCAGAAAACCTTTGACAAGGTCCCTCATCAGAGACTTTTGGCAAAACTAAAGAGTCATGGGATAGGAGGCAGTGTACTATTGTGGATCAGGAACTGGTTAAAAGATAGAAAGCAGAGGGTAGGGCTAAATGGCCAATTTTCCCAATGGAGAAAGGTGAATAGTGGTGTACCCCAGGGATCTGTGCTGGGTCCGCTACTTTTTGACATATTCATAAATGACCTGGAAAGTGAAATAACGAGTGAGGTTATCAAATTTGCAGATGACACAAAACTATTTAAAGTTGTTAAAACCCAAGAGGATTATGGAAAATTGCAAGAGGATCTTGATAAATTGGAAGACTGGGCATCAAAATGGCAGATGAAATTTAATGTGGACAAGTGCAAGGTTATGCACCTAGGGAAGAACAACCCAAACTATGGTTACACGATGCAAAGTTCCACATTAGGAACTACCACCCAGGAAAAAGATTTAGGCGTCATTGTGGATACCATGTTAAAACCCTCGGCTCAGTGTGCAGCAGCGGCCAAGAGAGCAAATAGAATGCTAGGTATGATAAGGAAAGGAATGGAAAATAAAACAAAAGATATTATAATGCCTCTATATTGTTCCATGGTGAGACCGCACCTTGAATATTGTGTGCAATTCTGGTCGCCGTATCTTAAAAAGGATATAGCGATTATAGAAAAGGTTCAGAGAAGAGCCACCAAAATGGTAAAGGGGATGGAAGGATACTCCTATGAAGAAAGGCTAAAAAGGTTAGGGCTCTTTAACCTGGAAAAGAGACGGCTGAGGGGAGATATGATAGAAGTCTATAAATTGATGAACGGAGTGGAACGGGTAAACGTAGATCGATTGTTTACCTTATCAGAATATAGAAAGACTAAGGGACATGCAATGAAGCTACAGGGTAAACTATTTAAGACTAATAAGAGAAAATATTTTTTCACTCAACGTGTAATCAAACTCTGGAATTTGTTACCGGAGGATGTAGTAAAGGCTGTTAGTGTCGCTGGGTTTAAAAAAGGTTTGGACAAGTTCCTGGAGGAAAGGTCCATAAACCATTATTAAGAAGGGACCCAGGATATCAATGCTTGAACCAATACAAGCATTGTGGAACCTGTGTCCCTTGGGGAAACTGCTAGGTACATATGACCTAGATTGGCCACTGTTGGAAACAGAATACTGGGCTTGATGGACCTTGGTCTGACCCAGTATGGCATATCTTATGTTCTTATGTTCTTATGTACTCCTCTGCAGATATATATCCTACAAGAACTAATTTCTCGAGATATCAGAACCCATCCAAGGAAAATTAACAATAAAAGTATGTTTTCCACCCTATCTGATTTCAAGTAATTCAACCAAACCACATCAACAAGGGCACTTTCCCTCTCTGCCCAAGCGTTATGGAACACTCTGCTGGAAGATGTTAGAACCATAACAAACATCAAGGACTTCCATAAAAGGCTAAAGATACACCTTTACACTGATCACTTCAGACACATTACTTAAGTGAAAATTTTACCTGCTAGTCCTGCGATTGAAATTCACATTACACCTGGTTATCTCCAAGCTTATCTCTCATAGCCTAATGCCAGCCCTCTTTTATTCTATATAAGTTTCACATTCTTTCATCGTTTGTTAATTTATTGCTATATTTAACTCATTATACTGTATAAGTTTCATGTTTAATGTAAACCACTTTGACCGAAAGATAAGGCAGTATAAAAAAATGGTTAAATAAATAAATAAAATACAAATAATCACATACCCCCATTTAGACTATTGCAACCTGCTCCTCACTGGTCTCCTTCGGAATCATCCATCCCCACCTTCAATCTGTTTGAAACTCTGCTGCACGGCTTATCTTCCGCCAGTGTCACTGTGCTCATTTAACCCCTCTTCTCAAGTCACTTCACTGGCTCCCTATCAGTTTCCACATCCAGTTCAAACTTCTCCTACTGAACTACAAGTGCATTCACTCTGCGGCGCCTCACTGCCTTTCCTGTCTTCTCTATCCCTAATTCTCTGCTCAGAAACTGCGCTCATCAGGCAAATCACTTTTATCCTTCCACTGCAAACTCCAGACTGTTCGTTCTGCCTTGCTGCACCCTATACCTGGAAAAAATATCTGAGTTGATACATCAGGCTTCATCTCTGGTTATATTCAAATCCAGGCTAAAACCCACCTCTTCAAGGCTGCTTTTGGATCCTGAGCCCCTTATTCTCGTGTGTGCTATAACCATTTCCCTCTGTTTGTCTTAGATAGATTGTAAGCTCTCTAGAGCAGGGACTGTTTCTTACATGTATGTGACAGCACACGTATGCTTTGTAGCACTATAGAAAGGATAAGTAGTAGCAGTATGTAAATATTTTTCTGATGTTTGAAAGTTTGAAATTGCGATGCCCTCGCCCTCACTTTACCCTCACCCAAAAATCTAACAAAGACATGTCACACAAGCCCCACAACTTTCTCAGAGAAGGATCAGTGCTGCTTCTCTTTGCAGAAAAAAACTCCTTTCTTCTCCAGCGGCTCAAATCACTTTTATAACTTACATGTCTTCTCTTTTCTCCTAAGCCAAGGTGGCAAATTTGTTACCAGCTAAAATTTAAAATGAAAGCAATTTTTTTTCATAGCAACTGTCCCATCCTTCCCCAGGCTTTTCCTCATGTCTTTGCTTGCTCCAGAATAGAGGCATTGTTCCTTGTCTTGGTATTGCTTAGTCAATTGGGATCACATTCATTCTTATTTATTACCTTGTTATTGAAAAATAAAGGAGATAATTGTTTTCAGCTAGCCTTGAAGAAAGGATTTTGTTTACTGGAGAACCATGCCGGGAAGAATGTCCTTCCGATAACTAAAAATAACGGATGGCGCTATTGTTTTCAGTCATTTCCTTATCTCTAGTAGTGGAATTATATAGCAGCAGGGCCCAGCTGCCCATGAGAACTCGCCTGGGGTGACAACTGGAGAGGCCCAACATGAAGAAAAACAAAGCAGAGAGTGTCTAATGATTTGAAGTAGACGAGTTCACTAACCCAGTCTTGAGGTGACGGCAATATTACGTACACAGACTCATACCCTCCCGGGCTGTTTGGTAAGCTTCCCGAAGTGACTCTATGATGATCAGGACACTGCAAAAGATTCTAGGCTTTGAGATCACCGATTATCGAATTTAATCCTTGAGACCCCCAACAAACTCTGCTTTTCAGGATATGATATGCAATGAATTGAAATGAAATGATATACTTGAGTACCTTGTTCTAGTAATCAGGATAATTTATTTACTTTGGTTACTATGAGAGAAAGCCCTTTCAAATCATCCTGCTAGACCAGTTCAGACTAGTGGGTTGTGTTCCCCTGCCAGCAGATTGGTGAGACAGAGAAAATCACAGAAGCTCTGTGACATCACTCTTGGTATATAGGGAGGAGTGGCCTAGTGGTTGGGGCAAGTTACCTCAGGCTGGAAGGTCGGGGGTTCAAATCCCACTAGAGGACAGCAACCTTGGGCCAGAAGGACTGAGGTTTCTAGTCCCACAGGTGTTCCTTGTGGTCTTGGCAAGCCACTTAACCTTCCATTGCCCATCTTCCCTGTAAGTATTAGAGTATGTGTCTAGTATCCCCCAATTGTGTTGTGACCACTTTGATTGAAGGATAAGGTGGTAAATATAGCCACCTAGAGCTAGAGGTCAGCTTCAGTATTTTCTCTATCTCAGCAGATGGTGGACTTCTTTCCTCCTCAGGGAGTCAAATCAATTCTTTGCAACTTTTTTTTTCATGGTTAACCCCAAATTCCCATGTTATCCAGATTTCCCAGAAGTGCTCCTGGTCAGGAGGATCAGTAGAGCACTTCTGAGGGTAAATGCTCTTGTACAAGAGGTACAGTGCAGCCTTCCAATTCAACAGCACAGCTCCTGTACATGAGGTACAGTGCAGCCTCCCGCTTCACCTGCTGTCAGCATCAGTCTTCCTGTCTCTTAAGAACTTCTGCAGTTTAAGGCTAAACCAGTCTTACTTGTTTCTTTATAAAGTTTTAAAAAAAAGAGGGGGCAACCGTGCAAGGCTTCGGCATTGGCGATCTGCCCAACGGTTCCCAGCAGCTAAGTCTGCTTTCCATTCGGCTCCTGCTTGCCTGTAGAGTGAGTGAATGTGTGTTAGCAGTGAGTCTGAGTCTCTCATCAGCCCTGCTTGCCGGCACCTTCCTTCGCAGCTCTGCCGTCTCGCTCCGTTTTTCCCCTGCCCCCGGCCATGGTTCTCCGCTGTTTTTCCCAATAACCACAGCTGTTCTCGGGCTTGGGCACTCTGTTGGGTATTAAAAGGTTGTTGACGCATTCAGGGTCCTCGATCTCGGACTAAACCTTGGCCCCTTGTTCTCCTCTCATGGCTCCCATCAAAATCCTTTCACTGCAGCGGCCATTTGTTCTCCTCCCGCGGCTTCCGCCAAAAGCTTCTCTCAGTGCGGCGGCCATTTTGTGCAGCACTTTTTCTTCCTGCTCAATTTTCTCTGGCTGCTTTTTGGTCTTCGTGGGCCTAGCATTCCTATGTGGTCTATAACTATGCACTCTTCAGTACAATGATGTTTAGCATGTGCGAGGAAGCGCAGGACCCTCCTCGATAACCTCTGTACCGCCTGTAGAAACGATCCCAGGGGCCCCTCTTCTTCTTCCTTACCCTTACCAGCTGCGGCATCACTGGCTACGGTTCCCACGACTTCCCAAGTCTCTACGGAATCTCTGCCTCCAGTTCTTCTCCCAGAGCACAGCTTGTTGCCATTGTCTAGCTCCTTGCTGTCTTAGCATCCCCCCGTAAAGCATCCTCATTTACCACAACCGGATGCATTTATGGCTCTTTTCTGCCAGGCCTGGGATGCTTGGTGTTTAGGCTCCTGGCTAGGGTCCCTTCATCTCCCATCTCCTCAGAAAAAGCTGAAGCTCCGGTCACTCTTATCTGCTCCTCAGCTCCAGGGAACCTCCTCTTCCTCAGGGAACCTGCATCCTGTTGGAGAAGATGGTGAGTGCCAATCGGAGGATTTTCTTGTCAGTCAGGGTCTGACAGAGAAGAGAGGGAGATTTTGCCCCCAGAGCAGTGGCTTGAGTATCAGAAACCTCGGGATGAAGAACAGGATATCCAGCTGTTCCGCAAGGAGGAACTCCTGGCTTTGATAGTCCAGATTATTGAAGCACTTCACCTCTCGGAGACACCAGCGCCTTCGAACCCCGCTAATCCTCCAGTGTATCCCATCAGTGTGGGCATAAAGAAGCCTTGTAAGGCCTTTCTCTTCCCTACAGAGCTCCAACAGATGTTACCATGGTGGAACAGTCCAAATGTATCCTTGAGCTCTGCACGATGCTTAGGCCGATATTATGTCTGGTTCCCGGAAGATCTGGATAAATGGCTATATTTTCCTAAGGTGGATGCCATTGTGACAGCCGTTACTAAGCATGCAATCATCCCTGTCAAAGGTGGAACAGCTCTTAGAGATCAGATTGACTGGAAGATTGAAGGTCTTCTAAAAAGCTCCTTTTCATCTTCTTCTTTAGCGTTGCAGGCAGTGATATGTGCAGAACTCGCCACGCGGGCCTTGCTGCAATGGCTCCAACTCCTTCCGGAGGATCTGGCATTACCTCACCTGGAATCAGTCGCTGCCTTTATCGCAGATGCCTTATGTGATCTTCTTCGCTTCTCCACATGCTCTGTAGCAGCAGGAATGGTAGCTTGCCGCTGGCTTTGGCTCCGACATTGGAACAGGGATGCAGTGTCCAAATCTCACCAAACTTCCATTTAAAGGCAAACCTTTTCAGTGAGGACCTTGAAAAGGATCTGGAGGAGGTCAAGCCTCAGCGCTTACTGGAGGATCAGCCCAGAACTAATTTTTCGGCGCTCATTAGGCATGACCTCTACGTCCTCGGCTTACAAGGGACACTTCAGAGACTTCATTGGTAACGTTCCAGCAAGCCTGGAGCAGCAACAACCAGGTTGGGATAATTTCTTGTCCAACACCAAGTTCTTGGGACCCTCACGTCCCACCTGTTGACAGGGTCAGGGTCCATTCTGGGGTGCCACTTGTCGAAGGATGCCTTCTTTGGTTTTCCCGTGAATGGACCCAAATAACTTCAGACAAGTGGGTGCTCGAAGTGGTTTCAAAGGGCTATGTTCTCAAATAGGCTGTACCTATTCCACAGCTCTTCCTGGTTGCCCGAGTGGATCGCTGGCCAAACAAGATGATGTTCGTCTGATGCTCCAGCGATTGCTCCAACTGCGCGCGATTCACCCAGTCTCACCAGCTGAACGCAGCGCCGGGCACTATTCCATCTACTTTGTTGTGCCCAAGAAGGATAGATCCTTCCATCCCATTTTGGATCTCAAGGGTGCCACTCACTGTCTTTATGTGCTGCGCTTCAGCATGGAGACACTCAAGTCTGTCATCCAGGCAGTGCACCCAGGGGAGTTTCTCGTCTCTTTGGATTTAGTGGAGGCATACTTCCATATTCCCATTCAAAAGGAACACCAGCAGTACCTGAAGTTTCTGGTCCTTGGCCAACAATATCAGTTCCAAGCCCTGCATTTCAGTCTGGCCACAGCTCCCATACCTTCTCGAAGGTCATGGTAGTCGTGGTATCCGTACCTGGATGATTGGTTGTTGAGGGCCAAGTCTTATCAGGAAGCACAGTCAGCAGTGACTCACAAAGTCATGGTCCTGAATCATCTGGGCTGAGTAGTCAACCACTTCAAGTCATCTCCAGCCATCGCAGATGATTGACTTCCTGGGAGCTCGTTTCGATACAGCAGCAGGCCGAGTCTTCCTTTCTCAGGACCGGAGCTGGAAGCTATGCGCTCAGTTTGATACATTTCAACGGAACCCGTTCCCTGTGTCTTGGGACTATCTACAGTTTCTTGGCAACATGGCAGCCACCCTCGAGTTAGTTCCCTGGGCTCGAGCACACATGCGACCAATGCAACACGCCCGTCTATCCTGGGGTTCCCTTCCACCCAGGTGTTCCAGACCCTGCTGTGGTGCAGCCTCAGGTGGTGGCTCAGTCATCAGAATCTGTTGAAGGGTGTACCCTTGGACACCCCACAGTGGCTATTTCTCACGACAGATGCCAGTCTGACGGGCTGGGGAACACACTGCCTTGGACACACATTGCAGGGATCCTGGACAGCCCACGAGTCCATGTGGACAATCAATTGGCTCGAAGCCCGGGCAGTTCGGCTGGCTCTCCTAGACTTCCACTCTCTCCTTCGGGGTCACACAGTACGAGTCCTCTCTGACAATTCCACCATGGTGGCTTATCTTAACAGACAGGGTGGAATAAAATGTCCAGGAGTGGCCTGGGAAATGGCATCTGCAGGCACTCTCAGCACAACACATTGTGGGAGTGGACAACGTTCAGGTGGATTTTCTCAGCCGGCACACTCTGGATCCCAGTGAATGGGAACTTGCCCCTTGGGCATTTGTGAACATAGTGCGCCAGTGGGCCTACCCAACCCTGGACCTCATGGCCACCTCAACCAATGTAAGATGCCTGCCTTCTTCAGTCAACAGATGGAAATGCGATCTCAGGGTCTGGATGCCCTGGCTCAGTCCTGGCCCAGCTCCCCTCTTCTATACTTCTTTCCTCCATGGCCACTGATCAACCGCATGCTATGCAGGATAGAGGACCATCCTGGCAGAGTAGTCCTTGTGGCTCCGGATTGGCCGCGGTGTCCCTGGTATGCCAACCTCGTGTGCCTGCTATGCGAGTCACTTCTACCACTCGGCACACAGCGGGGTCTTCTACATCAAGGCCCCATCTACATGGACGACCCTGCTCCCTACTTGCTTACAGCCTGACTGTTGAGCAGTGCAGACTAGAGCGCAAGGATTGTGGTGGAATTGGCAGTGCATCAAATAAAAACTGCTAAGACACATTCCTCGAACCCTCCAGGCAGGGAATCGAGAACCCTCAATGCCTTTGGTCGTCAATGTTTTCAGGCCTCCACGTTATTGGCCAGAATCAGTTCCTACATATTCTATATGGGTATGTTTCTTAGGGAGGTAGCTAAGGATTTGGAATTGATGACTCCTCTTCTTCCTGATGACAAAAGAGCTGATTATCTCACCTTTGCAAAGCATGCCCAAAATGTTTCAAAATTTGTTAACAGGGCAACTTTCGACTGTTTTGAATACATCAGCAGAACTTCTGCTATATGCATTGGTGCACGCAGGATTGCTTGGCTCCAAGCATCTGATCTTGAACAGTGGGTTCAAGATAAGCTGGGTAATATACCTTGCACAGGTGAAAACCTTTTTGGCAAGGACTGGCAGGATAAAGCTTCTCAGCTAGAATCTGAGAACACCACTCTTAATAGACTTTCTAGATCTACTGCCAACCCAGCCAAGAAAAAGACATTAAAGAAACTCTTTTTCAATAAGAAAAAGAAGTGCTACTCGTCTTACACCCCTGCAGTGCACTGTCCCATCCATGCTCCTCAGAAGGGCCCCAATATTTTAAAGTCATCGGTAAGTATAGCCCTATGACAAACGTATACAAACTAATTTGTCGGGTCAAGCAGACAGGAACAGTGAGAGAAAGCTCTCTGCTCAATAAGTCTGCACAACCCTTTTTTAAAATTGTTTTACATTTTTGTGCCCAACAAGTGATTACTTATCTACTTCGGTGATGGAACATCTATCCATATTTGCTGGCTTAAAACTGCACGACATGCATGTTTCAGGTCCCAGACCGACCCTGTTTCAAGTACTCGCCTGCTGAATAGCAGTGAAAAAACGCCGGAAGCCAATGGTCTTAATGTGTAGCAGTCTTAGAAGTTGATTGGCTGACAACATGATGTAACTGCTAGTATCGGAGACAGCCCATGTGTTAAATTGACAGAGGAGGAATCAAAAAGTGCTTGATAGGAAGAAAAAAGGGGGGGGTTCAACTGATCAAAACTGAACCAACAAAATAAAATAAAACCTATAGTAGGCTCCACCATTCTTGTTCCAAGTTTAAACCCCCCAGAGTCACAGTATGAAGATGAAAGATCCATTTTTGTTCCAACCATTGCAACCGGGACCCACGATCTCCACCCCTTGGATCAAGTGGAATGCTGTCAATGACTCTCCATTTAAAGTCCCAGAATGTGTGACCAGCTGCAATACAATGCTCCACCACTGGAGCTGAGAGGTTCGAAGTTGTGTGACCAGCTGCAATACAATGCTCCACCAGTGGAGCCGAGAGGTTCAAAGTTTTTATGCGGGAGGCATGTTCCCCTAACCGAATTTTGACCGGTCGAATGGTCTGACCGATGTATAATAGAGAACAAGGGCACTGAAGCATATAAACAACATAGCTAGTCATGCATGTACTTGACCCCAAAAATCTGTAGTTCCTGCCAGTTACAGGATGACTCCATGATTCGTCCTCCAAAGTATTCCAGCAGTACTTGCAACATTTGCAAGCAAAATGGCCCCGATGAAAAGGTTGTCCCGAGGGGCTGTCAATCGGCAATGCTGAATGTACAAGGCGATCCCGAAGGTTAACACTTCTGGTGTATGCCAAAGATAGAGGTTTGTGGAAACAAGGGTGCAAGTGAAGTATATGCCAGTGTTTCTTAAGTGTATTGGTAATGGCCAAAGTGTGATTCATGAAAAGCAGTACCCTCAGTATACGATCACTGGTAGTGTCCCCAGAAGGAACCGCGTGCTCCCCCACCGGCGCCCCTAACAACCATTCATGATGGGAAAACCGGACGCGGAGATATGCCTTCCGAATGATGTTCCTAGGATAACCACGATCCCTAAGCCGTGTACTCAAAAAAATTGCCTGTTGCTTGAATTCTTGAACAGAGTATCCTGGTGGGAGGCCATAGACTGCAATACCACAGCTCCACCCTTATCAGCACCCCTAATGACCAAGCCGGGATCCTTTGCCAAATGTGAAATTGCCAAATGTTGTGTTCTAGTAATGTTGGAGTGATGACAGGAAAAACTGACCTCCTGATCTGCCAAATCACTCAAAACTAAAGATTGAAACATTGCAATAACTGGATCCATAGTCCCCAGAGGAATCCATTTAGACAGGGGACGTAATATGGAATCATCTCTGGGTGACTGCCTACCCACAAAAAAATGTATGACCTGAAGTTTACGGAAAAACCAGTAAAGGAAAACCCGCATTCAGAAGGGGTCATATGGAACTGTGGGAACAAATGACAGACCTAAATCCAGAACCTCCAACTGCGTTGACGTCAAAGCCATTCCTGAGATGTTGATGATGGTGAATTTTGACGGGACTGTTGTCTTGTGTTCGGAGATTCCCATTGGCCATCGGCATAAGGTCTGCGCTGACGCCTCCCTCATTGTCGGCCAGCCCAAAAAACCGAAGCTCTGTCTCCTCTCCCTGAGGGATGAACACTGTCCTGAAAACCTTCACTCGAATTCGTGTCCTCTGAAGATTGATCAAATATAATATGTTTTTCTGACAAGGGCTCCTTCCCTGTAGTTTCATCCTTAGCATACATCCACCGGTAAACCCGCTCGGACTCATAGTCTGATTTCTCCCTCTGAAATTTCTTCAACTTGAAACCCCGGAGGTAATCAAAAAAACGTTGAAGTTGGTGTTCCATTTCAGTAATTCGGGTTTGAAATGCATCAGCCTCCATGGATTCCTTAAGTGACCCTTGAAGCTCTTCAACTTCCGTCGCTAAAGCAGCCTCCTCCAACGTTGTGCGATCAATATAATTAGTGCAATTAAATCAAAACTGCACTTTTTCAAAATGCAATTCCACTTGAAAACAAACTCCTGATCTGCCACAAACAGTTTGGGGGGATGAGGCATTCGTAAACCACGGGGGATGATGTGGGTTTTCAAATATTGGAGCATGGAAGCACCATGCAACTGTGCCCAAATGGCTCTTTTTTTCAAAGTTTTTAATTTGGAAATACTTGGAACATGCTGGTCCAAACCCTGATCTTTCTTGTCAAAAAGTGACTTCCACTGCCTAAGCTGTTCTAAATGTTCATCCGAAAAGGTGAAAGTGTCAGCAGCCATAATGAACACAAGAGGTCAAAACAGCAACTGCAAACAAGAGTACCTGAGTGTGCCGATGACACAGAAGGAATCCAATATTTTAAAGTCATCAGTAAGTATAACCCTACAACAAACATATACAAACAAATTTGTCGGGTCAAGCAGACAGGAACAGCGAGAGAAAGCTCTCTGCTCAATAAGTCTGCATAACCCTTTTTTAAAATTTAAAAAAAATGTTGTGCCCAACAAGTGATACTTATCTACTTCGGCGATGGAACATCTATCCATATTCTTTGGCTTAAAACTGCATGACATACATGTTTCGGGTCCCAGACTGACCCTGTTTCAAGTACTCACCCAATGAATAGCAGTGAAAAAATGCTGGAAGCCAACAGTCTTAATGTGTAGCAGTCTTAGAAGCTGATTGGCTGACAGTCTATGTGTTAAATTGACAGCGGAGGAATCAAAGCGCTTGATAGGAAGAAATCAAAGTTCTTGATAGGAAGGGGCAGCAACAACCAAAGCAGCAGAGAAAGGCTCAGACTCCCAGGTCTCGGTCACCCCAGCAAACCCAACCTCCTCAGGGTCTTTGATGCCTTTCTGGAGAACATCGCCATCCTGCCTCTGGAGATTCCAGATCCTATCCGCATTCCCGGCAGACTTTGTCACTTTGCCCACAGGTGGCATCTCGTAACATAAGAGCACTGGACTCTCTCCATAGTACGGGGAGGGTACAAACTTAATTTCCGAAGTCTACTCCCCCAGTCTCCTCCAAGAGAGTTCAGTTCTCAACCCCCTCTCACCACTCTGTTATTGCAGGAGGTTACCACTCTTCTCTCACAGGGTGCAATAGAAGAAGTGCCACTCTCCCAGCAAGGTCTTATTTATTTATTTAGTCATATTTATATGCCGCTTTTCGTCGGGTCAAAGCAGTTACACCAAACACGTGAAGAGTACATTGAACAGATACAAGTGAGGGGGGGGGATACCATTACCCGAGGGGGGAGGTATAGCATATTTACAATGATAGTATATTATTTACATTCTTTGACATTACTGTCCTTCTCTTCAGTCAAATTTGCATTTCAGTACTATTTACGTTTCAGGTCTGGGCTTCTATTCTCCTTACTTCCTCATCCCAAAGAAGAGATGAGGATACAGGCCCATTCTGGACCTCAGAGAACTGAACAAGTATCTACTTCAGGAGAAATTCAAGATGATCTCCCTAGGTACTCTTCTCCCCTATCTCCAGAGTCAGGATTGGCTCTGTTCTCTAGATCTAAAGGACATATATACTCACATTTTTATTCACGCAGAACATAGAAGATTCCTGCATTTCCTGTTCCAGGGGAGACATATTGTGCTGTCTAAATGTTGTTAAGTACCCTTATGTTAAGTGTAACCCACCATTTGTGATGTATATGTTAAGTTTAACCCCAATGTGATGTGACCACTTTGATTGAAGGATAAAGTGGTATACAAATCTGTCTAAATAAATAAAATAAATAATCAGTACGGAGTCCTGCCTTTCGGCCTCGCCTCTGCCCCAAGAGTCTTTACAAAGTGCATGACAGTGGTAGCTGCATTCCTAAGGACTCTAGGGATATTTGTCTTCCCCTACTTAGACGACTGGCTCATTCGAGCAAGCACATCTCTAGAGGCCAATCTTTCACTGTCGTGCACCATGCAGATGCTGCAACACTTGGGATTTCTAATAAATCTTCCAAAGTCCCAACTCGTTCTCTCTCAATATCTAGAGTTCATAGGAACTCTCCTAGACACTCAACAATCAAGGGCTTTTCTGCCTCAGGCCCACTATGCTCATCTCATTCAGCTTGCATCTCAAGCAAGCCTCAAGACCTTTCTCACAGCTCGAGAAATGCTGCAACTTCTGGGCCATATGCATCTACTGTACATGTTGTTCTGTTGCAGCGAAGTGCACGCAATGAATAAAACCAGGAGTCAGTTCGAAGATCCAATCCAATTTATTGTGCACAGTCTCAGGCAAATGTCACAATCAAAATGGTCTGAGCAATGGAGTCCAGTAAACAACACCTTTTATACCTTTCTTCTTCAGTTTAATACAGGCAAACTTTCTATTGGTCCTACTGACCCTTGCACCCATCCAATTAGGATCTCTCTGTGGGCCCAGTACTCTGTTCCCCCTGCTCAGAACTCTCTAACAAAGGCACAGTTCTAAACTTTGATACTTTTCTCCTACAAGGTCATTGCTTAGCTTAGAAAATGTGTGAATACAGAGCACTGGTACATGTCTGTCATCAGCATAGAATATTCAACAAAGGACTTATACAACCTTATCAAAAAGCGGTTTAAAGCAGTTTCTCTAACTTATACTGACTTTGGTCTTTCTCAGCATTCTTATTCTTAGGTGGGGGCTGGGACTCAGGCCTAGCTTACAGGCCTCTCATACAGTTACAGGCTATTCTAGGCCATAGCCTACCACATTCCCCCCTTTGATTATTCTCACCCGCAAGTGAGAAAGGGTAAGAATTAAATCATACATTACACTTGGTCCTCAGCATCATCATGTTGGGGTACAAGGGAATATTGCCACATAGCTAATACTGTTGTAGCTGACTTACGTTCAACAACACTATCAATAGTTGAGTTTAAAATGCGTAAGCATAGGGGTAGGAGACATGGGAGAAATCAAATCAAATCCTACTTGGTGTAACTAAGCAAGCCTTAAAAAAACTTCAATTAGCACAAAACGCGGCAGCAAGGACCATTACGAAGGCCCCACCTTTCCAACATATAACCCCGATCTTAGAATATTTACACTGGCTCCCGATTCAAAGCCGTATAGAATACAAAACTCTCTTAACCACATACAAAGCCATAATTAAAACAGCACCCCCGACCATAAATAACCTCATCAAAATAGAATCCACCCATAATCTCCAAAGGAGAGACCAGTTAAATAAACTAACAACACCAAAAGAATTCATTAGGGCCAAAAAATCCACAAACAAGAAAGCCTTCTCCCATGCAGCCCCCATCTTGTGGAACACAATCCCAATAGAATTAAGACAATTACCTGAAATCATGGAGTTTAGGAAAAAACTTAAAACACACCTATTTACAATGCACTATGGATCCGTGACAAACTCACCTCTCACCTCTCAGCTAGATAAAGGATAATCCTACTCCAGATAATACATTTTTCAACAAAGGAATGAAGTACTGTAACCATAAAACAATGTATTGAGGACACTTGTATAACAAATGACTCTGTATATAGTTATATCCTGTTCATTTGTACATAGTTCACTAATTGTTAATTGTTACCTGTAATTTCCAAGTTTCAAATTGTTATATGTAAAAACAGCTTGCTCTGTTTATTGTTGTTCTATGGGAACCGCTTCTGATCAATGGAAGGAGCGGTATATAAAAAATCTGTTAATTAAAATTAAATTAAATGGGAGAAACAAGCAAATAGCCAATATGAATAGGACAATGAGTACAAGTGTTTTCAGGCCGCCCATTCCTGAAAACAGAGAACCAAACCATCCATCGAGTTGCAAACCATGCCATGTCTGAACTGGTACATATGTTTGCTTTCTCATATGATTGGCTATATCTTCTACAACTTGTCCTTCATTATCGATTTGCAAACAACAGTTAGTTAAATTCAGCTTTCCACATACTCCTCCTTCAGCATCAAGTAAATAATCTAATGCTAAACGATTCTGATAAATGGCTGTATGCATCTGCATGGCTTGTTTAGCTAACAGGGTTAGTGCTCTACTAGTTTCATTAGTTATTATTTCTACAACAGCTTGCAAACGTATAATACGATTTAACATATACACAGGGGTGCGGTAACACCAAGAGCCATCTTGTGCCCAAGTGGCAGGTCCATAGTAGGAAACGATTCTCTCCGGTGGCCATTCTTCAGATGTTGCATCCCATTTGTCCCATTGGCCTATCTTCAAGGCCTCTCGTTTCTGTCGACTCTTGTATACAGGAAAACCCAGTCGTTCTCCATAGGAACTGGGCAGAAGAAAGAAAGAAGGTCTTATTGTCCCCAAGACACACGCACCTCCCCAGTTGGCAGGGAGTCTAGCATACACTCCGGGCAGAGCTAAGATGTTTGTGGGTATACGGGGGTTAGCTGCTTTGGATGTAGGTAGATAGAACCGCCATTCTTCTTCTTGGGGGACAGTCAGCACCATCAGGCCAGCAGATTCCGAGTTCACAGTCATTTCCATTTTTCCTCCTTCAACAAAGGATATCTGCGCCTGGAGCTTAGCAAGCATGTCTCGGCCCAAAAGGGGAACTGGGCATTCAGGTATGTAAAGAAACTGATGTGTTATCTTCCGTCCCCCTAATTCACAGGCACGGTTCTGCAGGAAGGGTCTTGTGGTTCTAGTTCCAGTGGCACCAACAATGGTGACAGATCGGGAAGACAGAGGAGCCACTGGCTTAGCCACTACTGAATGTTCGGCCCCTGTATCCACCATAAAGTCCATATACTGGTCCCCAATCTTTAAGTTGACCATAGGCTCCTGGGGACCCAGGGAAAACTTGGAGCCCGGTCTGGCCTAGTCCTCATCGCCATAGTAGTCCTCAATTGTCGCCATTCCCTCTACAGCGGCTTCTTCCTGCTGAAACTGTGCGTGCTGCATTCCTCCCTGTTGCTGGAACCGGCCCCCTCCTCTCCTGGTGCTCCCCCTCCCTCTCCAGGGGGTGGAGCCAACATTCGGGCATTCATTCTTCCAATATCCTTCTTCCTTACAATAGGCGCACTGGTTTGCACCTAAGGGGGACCGAGCGCTCCCTCGGCCCCTTCCCCATCCTCGAATCCTTCTGTTTGGATATCCTCCACGTCCTTCAACTAGAGCTGCAGCAAGAAAATCGGCTTTCTTCTTCATCTTTCTTTCACTTTCCCTTTTACATTCTTGATCACGATTCACAAATACCTTCTGGGCAACTTCCATTAGCTGTGCTGTATTCAGCAAATCCATCTAGCTTTTGCAATTTTCGTTTTATGTCTCCCTGGGACTGACTCACAAAAGCGGCATTTACCATACGCAAATTCTTCTGGGCTGCTGGATCATATGGGGTATAGAGTCTATAAGCTTCAGTTAATTGCTCATAGAAGGCAGCTGGACTTTCATCTGGGCGCTGAAGAACGTCTGCTACCTTCCCAACATTCATGGCTTTTTGGCCTCCCCTCCTCAGACCCTGCAGTAGAGCCTGGCGGAAACGGGTGAGGGCTTTCTCTCCATCTGCACTATTCGGATCCCATCTTGGGTCCTCATTTGGGAAATCTATGGCTGCTGCCCGTCGGGGATCTAGGTCTCTTCTGTCTGCTACAGGGTTCTCTTCCAGTGTGATGCAGTAGCCAGCACAGAACCTATGATAATAGGGGAAAAAGAAAATCTTACCTTGCAGTCACATAAGCAGCAAACACATTCAGGTTACAATGAGCCAAAGAATAGTAGAACAAACTTTCCTCACACCAGATAAGACGCAGCAGAAAGTCAGAGAGCTAATCAGGTTCACCTGAGCAGGGAAGCACGTAAGACGTGCAAGAGACAAGAGGATAAAAGCAGTTGGGAAATCCCAGCAAGGGGAGGCAGAGAGTTGGAAGGAAGAGAAGAAGTGGGTGTGGCTGGAGGAGTCACAGATGCCGAGCCAGTGAGAGAGGAAACAGCTGAACCAGAGAGTGCTGGAAGAGCCAGTGCAGGAGTCTCCCAAGCCAGAGGGGGCATCGACCCGAGAAGAGTGACCAAGCAGGTAGAGGGCAGACGTCACAAACAGGAGAGCTTGCTGGATCCAGGAAGCATTGGATATGCCCCGGTAGCAAGGAGCAGCAGGAGTAAAACCTTTCCAGAAAGTGGCTACAGCCCAGCTCAAACTACTGGTGTTTGGAACTCTTGGGGAAAGGCACGCTACAGCCCAGACAGAAAGGCCTGGTTAACAGAGGAAGGAGTGGAAGCTATATACCCCAGAGGAAAAGCTAAGTACACCATTTTCTCTAAAGGGCAAGAGGTGGGCCCGGCCAGGAGAACTAAAGCTAACAGTGGGGAAGAGAATCCTTATTGGAGAGAAAGAGGGAACCTAAGAGAAGCCCCAAACACAGGTCCCCACGACCCTGTTTATGCAGAGCAGAGTTGTGTCAATAGCAGCCCTGAAGAGTGTTATCCATTTACAGGTCTGGACTGTGAACAAATGCAGTGGGAAAGCACTAGCCAGGAGGTAGAATCCAGTCCCATGGATTGCGCGATATGTCTCTCGGATGAGATAGAATCTCTCTGTTAAAGAAGCAAGCAGAAGCAGTGTTATAATTGCTTGGAAAAGGTTCATCTTTATTTTTGCTGTGAAGAAACAGTTTATTTATGTTATTCTTTATTGCTGTATAAAAAAAGGAAATCCATAAGAGAAGGGGAATAAAGCCCAGTTATTGTTTTTGCCTGACCACACGGCTACAGACTGTTCTTTCAGAAGGCAAACCTGCATCGCATGCCCTAGGCGGGCGCCTAATAGGGGCGGTGTAGAGTCACACCAGCCATCGGGTAGTTGCTTGCACTATTCGCGCCCGCTCTTCAGTAGTAAAGAGGGTAGCCAAGAGCTGGCGGCAATCAGACCAGGTAGGTTGGGGGGTTTGCATGATACTAGACATTAACTCTGTCAAATCTTGGGGTTTTTCAGTATAAGAGACATAGTGCGTTTTCCAGTTTAATAAATCTGTGGTAGAAAAGGGCACATAAACAAGACTAGTTGGCCCAACCACAACCTGACCCCCATCATCTAGAATAGGCAATCCTGGGACCTGGCGCAATGGCATCTGGCGAACTTCTTTCGGGCCCGTTTCTCTACTTCGGAGGGCATAGCGCAAATTTGCGCCACTGGAGCCTGGGCTAGCGGGTTAACCTGGACTGGCAATTGATGATCCCCCGCTGGCTGTTCCATCAGGTGATGGCAGCCCTGCCGGGGTACTTTGAGAACTTTGTTCGGGACTGGGACTCCAGCTTCGGGAAGGGGGAGGTTGCTCTCTTTCGAGCAATGGAGATGACTGACGGGGTGGAGTTATGTCAGCTGGAGGGACTCTCGCTTCCTCAGACTCTGCTCGGGATAATGGTGGAGCTGTCGGGACTGGCTTATACAGGAATTGGGGTGGATAACTCAGAATTTCTGCAGGCTCTGGGGCTGAGTAAATGGGGGTCTTTTCTCCCTTGGCCCCCGGGACTCCCTTTGTAGTTGCTAACATGATCTTACACTGTTCCTCGCAGCAACGCTTCATCCAAGAGGGCTGCCTTTCACAGATTTCTAACCAAGAGTCTATATAGGGAAACTGGTCATGGTAATTCCTACGCACTATCCCATGCACTCGGGATACAATTCTAACATCAAAAGTACCCTCCGGTGGCCACGCGGTGTCCAGCACCGGCCACTCCCTACCACATAATTTTCCTAACCCGGACGGCGACATTTTCGTCCCGTAATCTCCACTAAATCCCTTCTTAAAATTCGTGATCATACAGTTCAACGGAGTTTGCACAGACCCCGCCCCTCCCAAAAAAACAACAAACTCGACCAACAGAAACCAGAATCCTACAGACCCATAGCAAGCATACCAATGCTTGCAAAAATAATGGAAAAGATAGTTCAGAGACAAATACAAGATCACATTGATTCCAATGCACCACTGGATCCATGCCAGCATGGATTTAGAGAATCTCACGGGGTGGAGACCCTTCTTACCACACTCTTCAGCAGCATAATATCAGGCATCGACAACACCCGCCAAGGCTTCGTCCTTGTCTTCCTGGACATTGCGGCAGCGTTTGATTCCGTTAGCCATGAGCGCCTCCTAGAACGCCTCAAAGAAAAAGGAATCTCTGGTAAAGCACTCGAGTGGTGCAGGTCCTACCTCTCGGACAGATGGCAGCAAGTAAGATCCAGAAACACATCATCAGAACCATTCCACCAAAGCCAAGGTGTCCCACAAGGATCCTCCCTCTCCGCCTTACTATTCAATATATACATGCAACCTCTCTGCAACCTTATCCGTTCTTTCAACATCAACTGCATGATATACGCAGATGATGTGCTATTATACACACCTTTTGCAACAGAAAACCCAGACCTCGAACCAATAACATGCTGCATAAACGAAATATCCAATTGGCTACAATCCCAAAACCTCCGGATTCAACACAAGAAGACGGAGGTGATGTTCATTACAAGGAACCGTAACTTCACTGCCCCGACAGTACTGAAAGTGAAGGAAGCAGACCTCCAGACCAAATCAGCGATCAGATACCTCGGCATCACACTAGACCAGAACCTAAATATGCAGGCTCATATAAGTAACACTGTAAGAGCAGTATATCATAAAATTAGATCCCTTAGATACCTAAGATCTCTGCTGGAGCCAGATGATTTCAGAACTATCTATCAGGCACTAATTATCCTGCATTTCGATTATGCAAATGCAATACTTCAAGGTCTCCCCCAAGCCACCCTAAACCCACTGCAAATGGCAATGAACACCGCAGCAAGAGTACTGCACGGAGCATCCAGAAAAGACCATGTCACACCTATAATGAAACAACTCCATTGGCTCCCGATTCAAGGTAGAATTACTTTCAAGACCTTGCTGCTTACCTTCAAAGCCACCAAAGGTCTCTCGTCAACTTCACTAACTGAGCTAATCCAGATGACACCCCACAACAGAGACAGAAGGTCAGTAGCTCAAAACACCTTGATAGTCCCAAAATCTATAACTCAATGCACCAAGTCAACATCCAGCAGGACTTTCAAACATTATGCACCAGTGATCTGGAATAACCTCCCTCACAACATCAGATCAATCCCGGACATATTCCAATTCAGGAAGGCCGTGAAACACCACCTCTTCCTCATACATTACCCTGAAACCAATAGAAACTCAGCACCATTTGCCGAAACCACCCAAATCACCACTGTCTAAAACCATACAAACACATGATCAGCCTACAAATTGTATATATTGTATATATTGTGGTTGTACATAGTTACCCTGTTAGCCAAGTTGAATATCCTGTTCATATGTAAACACAAAGTACTTTTGGAAATGTGTATGTTCACTGTTCATTGTAAACCGCGCTGAAGCTGAATAGCGCGGTATAAAAGAGACTTTAAATAAATAAATAAATAAATAAATAAATGACGTACAAAACAACAGACAAAGAGGGCGGGTAGTATGGCTGCAGGTAAGGGGTCCGTACAGCCCACGGAACAATAAGGGAGACAAACACCAACCGCTTCCTCCTTTTCGCGACCTGGGCGCGGTCGCCCGGCCAGGAACTGCGCTACTTAGGAGTCCGCTCTCACTTGGTCTGTATTGCAAGACCTCTCATTCATTCAAACAAACAGGCATGCCACCGAGTTCCCAAAATTCCATAAAGGCCTACCTTACTTACTTATTCATGAGGGGTGGGGTTTCGTCCTTGCACACTCTCATGCAAGGAGTACTCGGCCACACCCTGAGAGTTGATCAGGCTCTCGTTACCTTGTACCGTTACCTTAAACCGTAATTGTCTCGTGCATGCGAGACTTTCCCATAGCTAGCTGACTAAGAACCAGACAAATTGCTACTCACCGGATCCGGCCACTAATGCGCTGTGCAACCAGTCCCTCTCCTTGGGTTGAATCCTGGACTCCCCTCGGGTTCGAGGTGTTGGCCGATCGGACCCGGCAGGCCGCCGAGGCAGGGCAGAACCCTCTCCGATACAAGGGGACCGGTGGCACCTGGGGTCCTCTCTGCTGTCGGTCGGCCGCGGTCCCGACCAGACCAAACCTGGAGGCGGTAATACGTGGTATACACACTTGCGCACCATTCACATACCGCACATTCCCGGCCAACGCACCAAGAATATGTTGCAGCGAAGTGCATGCAGTGAATAAAACCAGGAGTCAGTTCGAAGATCCAAGCCAATTTATTGTGCACAGTCTCAGGCAAATGTCACAATCAAAATGGTCTGAGCAATGGAATCCAGTAAACAATATCTTTTATACCTTTCTTCTTCAGTTTAAATACAGGCAAACTTTCTATTGGTCCTACAGACCCTTGCACCTATCCAATTAGGATCTCTCTGTGGGCCCAGTACTCTGTTCCCTCTGCTCAGAACTCTCTAACAAAGGCACAGTTCTAAACTTTGATACTTTTCTCCTACAAGGTCATTGCTTAGCTTAGAAAATGTGTGAATACAGAGCACTGGTACATGTCTGTCTTCAGCATAGAATATTCAACAAATGACTTATACAACCTTATCAAAAAGCGGTTTAAAGCAGTTTCTCTAACTTATACTGACTTTGGTCTTTCTCAGCATTCTTATTCTTAGGTGGGGGCTGGGACTCAGGCCTAGCTTACAAGCCTCTCATACAGTTACAGGCTATTCTAGGCCATAGCCTACCACAGTTCCATATACTTGTCTGCATACGAGCGTGCAGCTCAATGGACCCTGGCTTCCCAGTGGTCTCAGGCATTCGGTCACCTGGGAGACAGAATAATGCTCTCTACACGTCTCATCTCATCTCTCCAGTGGTGGCAATCCCCATAAAACCTTCTCATAGGGTCACCTTTTCAGATGCCTCCACGTCAATGTACCCTGATGACAGATGCATTCAAATTGGGCTGGGGAGCTCATCTGGACAATCTCTCCACTCAGGGTCTTTGGTCTCATCATGACTCACAACTCCACATAAATCTACTGGAATTCAGAGCTATCCACAATGCTCTCAGGGTGTTCCAGAACCACCTTCGCTTCCGTACAGTTCTATTCCAGACAGACAGTCAGGTAGCCATGTTCTACCTGAACAAGCAGGGCAGAAAAGGCTCTTTGACACTGCAACAAAGCCCTACACCTGTGGTCCTTCGTCTTACAGCATCAGATTCACCTACTTGCGGTGTATCTTCCAGGTAATCAGAATCTCTTGGCGGACAAACTCAGTCGAGTCCTGCTACCCCACGAGTGGTCTCTCCATGTAGACAAGGTTGCTCACATTTTTCAGATCTGGGGAACCCCAGACATAGACCTGTTTGCAAGTCCTGAGAATGCCAAACTTCCCCACTTCTGTTCCAGAATGCCTGATCAGAACAACCAGGGGGTAGATGCCTTTCACCTTCACTGGGGTCAAGGCTTCCTATATGCCTTCCCTCCCATTCCCCCCATCCCCAAAACTCTTTTCAAACTCCAGAGAAACAGGGTCTACATGATTCTTATAGCCCCACGTTGGCCACGACAACCGTGGTATCCTCTGCTTCTACGCCTCTCTCAGGTTCAGCCAGTAGATTTGGGGTCTGCCCCAGATCTCCTCTCACAGGAGGACGGGACACTTCTGCATCCCAATCCGCAGTCCCTGCATCTTACAGCATAGCTGCTGAAGGCGTAGCCTTCCAGGGCATCGGCCTCTCTCAACAGGTGAAAGCTATCCTTTTAGCTTTTAGGAAACCTTCCACTGTAGCAGCAGGCCATTTCACCCCAGCGAATTTTTTTATAGACTTCTGTTCCTTTCATTGGTCCCGGTAACCTCCCGTACCTCTTCCATTGGTCCCGGTACTGATAAGTTTATCCAATTATGTCCCTTCTGTGGGCATGACACCTGCCTGCCCCCCTTCTAGTCCCAATTACAATGGTCAGTTCATCAACTTGTTACTTTCACACTCTCAAGGTTATAGAACCAATTTGTGCATACAGAAGAGCGAGGTTCTGTAACTCATCTGTCAGCACTCCTCATTATTTCTTTGCAGATGTACTTTTTCTTATCAGCAACTTTTAAACATGTCTTTTCTGTATTTTTCCACTTCTCAGTTCTGCAGTTCTGCTTACCTAAGCTAATTCAATACTTCTACTGAGTTCTATCTTATAATAGCAGCATATTGGGGGATGTGCAATCCTATATGCCTCTCCACAGGCCTCATTTACAGGTCAAGCTAGCCATGCTGGCCTGCCTATGTCAGACACGGTGGGTCACAGGCCTGCACCTGCCACACCACAAGGCGCTCCGATTACTTCAAGTGGCGTAGATTCTCTCTCTGGTGTTCCAGTGGATGCATTACTTGAATATCTTCTACACCTCTCTTCTGGATTCAAAACCAATTCGGTAAGAGTTCAACTAAATGCCATTGCGGCTTCTCACATGCCCTTAGATGGTCAACCCATCTCTTCTCAGCCGCTTGTAGCACGCTTTATGAGAGGTCTTCTATTAACTAAGCCCCTCATTAAGCCACCCCCAATGGCATGGGATCTCAATGTTGTTCTAGGACAGTTAAGGAAGCCACCCTTTGAACTTCTAGCCACTACTTCTCTGAAGTTTCTCACCTGGAAGGTCACCTTCCTTATTGCCCTCACTTCAGCAAGATGCATTAGTGAGCTTCAGGCTTTGGTGGCTGATCCTCCTTATACACGATTGCACCATGATAAGGTAGTCCTTAGGGCTCATCCTCACTTTATGCCAAAGGTGGTCTCGCCCTTCCACTTAAACCAGTCGGTTTACCTCCCTGTTTTTTTCCCTAGACCTCATTCCTCTAGGGCAGCGGTAACCCTTCACACTCTGGATTGCAAATGTGCTTTGGCCTTTTATCTCCAGAGAATTCGGGAGCACAGAAAAGCTTCCCAACGTTTCATCGCTTTCGACCCGAGTCACCTAGGACTACCAGTATCCAAGCAAACTCTCTCCAGATGGATAGCAGATCATATCTCCTTTGCTTATGAGAGTGCAGGACTCTCTCTTGAGGGTCATGTCACTGCACATAATGTTCGGGCAATGGATACCTCCATGGCAAATCTACGCTCTGTAGCAATTGATGACATATGCAAGGCAGCAACCTGGTCCTCTGTCCATTCTTTTGCTGGTCACTATTGCCTGGACAAGGACTCCCACTGGAATGCCTCGTTTGGCCAAGCTGTTCTCCAGTATCTCTTTCAGATTTAGATCAACTTCTGTCCCCATCTCGGGTTTCGATTCCATACATCCTTGGAGGATATATGACCTACTACTTAGACCTGTGTTCCACAGCTCACTCTGAGGACATCTCTCTGGCATCTCCAAGCCAGGGAGTCCCATATGTGAAGACTACATTCCTGCTTGTTCCTGGAGATAGCGTAGTTACTCACCTGTAACAGGTGATCTCCGGGAACAGCAGGAATTTAGTCTTTACAACCTACCCTCCTCCCCTAGGAGTTGTACTTTTCCTTCTCCTTCTCTCCTTTTATCTCAGCTACAAACTCAACTGAGGAGGGAGAGCTGGAAAGGTGGGAAGGCAGCTACGCAGGCACAGTGGATGCTCCCAAAAGCTTTCCCATTGGATACTGGGGCGCGTTCCCATGCAGGCTCTGTCGGTACCAATGTCACCCATATGTGAAGACTGAATTCCTGCTGTTCCCGGAGATCATCTGTTACAAGTGAGTAACTACGCTTTCCCATCAAAGAATCAATATTGTCTCTGGACATCATTATTTGTAATGGTCTTTTTTTCAACTTTTTTATTTCTTCTACTGTAAAAAAAAAATCCTTCTTTGGTCTCAGGAGAATTATATCACTGAAGTCATACTTGGACGCCGAAGTCCTAAAAGCACTCTCGTGTTATCATCTGAAGTATTGTAACACTTTAGTGGTTAGAGTCCTGTATTATCAGTTAAAAATACTACAACATATACAGGCTGCAATAGTGAAATAATTTCTAATGCTAAAACAACTGACCATGTGTCCTCATTGTCATATGAGCAACATTGGCTGCCAGTTTTTATTGCATAAGGTTTAAAATACTGATGCTAGCTCACCGCACCTACTACACAGGCATTCCTGCTTCTCTATAGTCTCAACTTATTCCTTACTGTCCGTCTCGTACTCTCCAATCTTCTCAGGCAAAATATTTGGTCATCCCATCTGCACTTACTGTACACTAAGACTAGTTATTTCCAAGGCTGGCCCAACCACTCAGCAAACTAGGCAGTTGCCAAGGCTGGCAGCTTCCGGGGAGGGGAGAATACAGTAATAGATTCTGACAGCAAGGGGGGTGGCACAAGGCTAGGGCACCAACACCTTGAACCAACTCTGGGGCCAGCCCTGGTTGCTGCTCGTAACACTACTTTTAGTTGTATTGCTCCCACACTCTGAAATTCATTACCCTGGATTTTTGCTTATAAGATTCTTACAACATTTCAGAGTAGTTGGAAAACCTGTTTTCTTTTAATCAGGCTTTTGCAAAGTTAATTCAGTTTGATCATTAACTTAACAATTACACAGGTACACTAAAAAAATTTTTTTTTAAACTGCCTCTAATGTTTCGATTGATTTTTACGTTTTTTGGTGCGCTGAATCCAAATCTGGTAACCAATTTGCTCCATCACGTACAGATTTTTTGCTACATTGGGTTAGCAGTTTGAGGTGAACGTTTCAGATTGAGTGCGATCGAGATAAATGTTTCTTGGATGAATTCTTTATACTAATTGTTTAGTAGTTATTCAAATAAGAATAAAGAAAATTGTAACAAGGCAGCACATAAGAATAGAGTAATGTCAACAAAACACACTGTGATGGTAGCAAAATTGTCTGCACTTAAAACAGCCACATACATGTGCACAAACATTGAGCATATAAGAGCGAGGTTAGACACAAAGCAAAGCAAAGAAATGTGCAAAAAATGTTGTACAGGTATGTATGTAAGAATAGAAAACGCAAACCGCACCATTGCAATACATGAAGACAAACACCCGATGGTGTGAAAATAAAATTCTAATAAATGAGATCCGACACTGTGGTAATAGCTAGCAAATTTTTATTTCAAAGTTTATTTTTTTTTATTTATTTATTTTTTTTATTTTACAGTTTTTATATACCGCGCTCTTTGGTATCAGTGCGGTTTACAGATAACAAATTTCGCATTAGAACAGTCCTTTGCTTACATTATAACAGGGTCTTTTGCTTACATTATAACAGGGTCAGTAACTTGGAGACAACATGGTAAACTATATACAAGCTATATACAGAAAGATATATTACCTCTGGAAATTTACAGTTAAAGTGGGTCGTAACTTTGGGTGTGCAGAGCGTCTAGGTCGTGTTCTGTTATGACTATGTTGTTGGAATGTCAGAGGCTGTGTGAGTGATTTGTGAGATGGGGGGAGGAGGTGTAGGGTTAGGGCCTAAAAGATGATGACAGAATAGGTAGTGTTTGAGGGCCTTTCTGAATTGAGAGAGGTCCTTTATTGATCGGATATGAGGAGGGAGATTATTCCAGCAAGTTGGAGCGAATAAGGTGAAAGCCCTGTCTCTGGTTGTTTGGTTACATTTAGTGTACTCCTTTGGTACGACAAGAGTATTGGCGGCTGCGGATCTTCTCAGTCTGTTCGTGGGGGTGTTGATAATAAGTGATGAGAGGGAGGGTGGGGCTATTTAGTAAAAACACGATATTTGTCAACACAGTTTAGATTTTAAAGTCATTCTTGGGTCAATCAATCTCCTGGTGGGCCCGTTTCTTCTTCCCCCGAATGCTTCTCTTGGTGCGCTGCTTGGCGTATTTTTCATCTGGGGTTTCCCGCAGCAGCAACCAGCAGAAATCAGCCATCATAGTGGTGTTCCATCTTCCTTGGTACCTTCTCTCTGCGTCCTTGATGTCCTGGTGAAACCTTTCACCTTGTTCTTCACTGTACGCCCCCAAGTTTTCGGGAAAGTAGTTCACATGGGAGTGCAAGAAATGGACTTTCAGGCTCATGTTACAGCCTTGTTCTTTGAAGGCATTGAGCATCCTGGCAACAATATCCTTATAGTTCTCATCCCGCCTGTTCCCCAAGAATTTGAGAACAACATCCTTGAAGGAATCCCAGGCTTCTTTTTCCTTCTCAGACATCGTTTCAGCGAATGCTCCATCTGAAATGAGTTTCCTTATATCAGGGCCAACAAACACTCCTTCCTTTAGCTTTGCTTCAGAAAGTCGGGGGAACTTTGAGCAAAAGTACCGAAAGCACTCACCATCTTTTGGAAGGGACTTGATGAATTGCTTAATGAGATCCAACTTAATGTGGAGAGGTGGTAATAGAATTTTATCACGAGGTACCAAGCTCTCATGAAGAACATTTTTCTCACCGGGTCTCAAATACTCCCGAATTGGCCAGTCTTTTTTCCCCCAGTGTAGGTCGCGGGCCCGGCTATCCCACAAGCAAAGGAAGCGGGGATATTTGGTGAAACCGGATTGCTGCCCTAATAGCATGGATAGAATTATAAAGTCTCCACAAATCATCCACTTATGCTCATCATAACGAATCTTCTGAAGAATCAGGGCCAAATTCTCGTATTTTTCTTGGAGAATAACAGAGTGAGCAATAGGAACTGAAGCGAATGTGTTGCCATTATGAAGAAGAACACCTTTTATGCTGTCTTTTGACGAATCAATGAACAGCTGCTATTCAGCAGGATCATACTTGAGTTTAAACTTTTCCATCACTCCGTATATATCGTTGCAAAATACCAAATCTTCCTCTTTGCTGAAATACTTCAAAAATTGTGTCTCGCGGTTGCGGTACCAATAAAAAGTTGTTCCTGCTGACAATAGATTTTTCTATTTAAGCCGAGAACCTAGCAGTTGGGCAGCATCTTTTGGGAGTCCTAAATCCCGGACTAAATCATTCAATTCAGCTTGAGAGAAAAGTTCAGGTTTCGGATCTGGTTCAGTTTCAAACTCGGAAGTACTGGACTCATCGGGAAAAGCCATCTGATGAGTCTCATCATGATCAGAACCGTCCACACAAATATGATCCAAAGATTTGGGTGGTTCAGGCACAGGTACTTCGTTGCTATGAGGCATAGGCCTAATTGCTGAGGGAAGGTTGGGATAACTTATTACGTTCTTATTTTTTAAGTTGTATCCCTTCACAATGCAAGAGCAAAAATAGCAGTCACTGCTGTGGTCTCTTTGTTCACGCCACATCATAGGTATTCCGAAACGAAATGCTTGTTTTTACCTTTCATCCATAAGCGTAGATCTTCCTCACATGTCTTGCACACTTTGTGAGGAGCCCACGGTTTGTCTTGATCGCCTAACTTCAAACCGAAATAGGCGAAATATACTTTTTTAATAAATGCAGAAATGTTCCTCTGCCGCTTTTTCACGGTATATTCCCCATAAATAAAACAAAAACTGTCCGGAGAGTTGACGCAACCTCTGGCTCTGTGAGCCATCACAAATACACAGCACTGCAAACTACAACTGTAGTGAACCACTTCGGAATAAAGCTGGATTACGACTGAGCAAACAAAAGGTAATAATGAACTTGCAAGAAACTGAAATTTGACAGGAACGTTCATGTCGCAACCACCGTGTTTGAGCGAGCGAACGAGGCGAGGCGAACAGGAAAGAACATGCGCCAGCGCGAGTACTGGATTTAGCCCCCCGCCTCCCAATTGTCCTGTTAATGTATAAAATGAATACAAAACACTCTAAAATATCATGAGGGAGTGTTTCTAGTTAGTTAACCATTACAACCTCTATTTTGGGCCAAGAAAATAAACTGCAGTCGGCTAAAAAGAAATTATGTGAACATTCCTTATATGGGTAAGAAATCTAATTTTGCAAGAAAACGTGACGTGATGGAACATTTTGGCTATTCTTCCTGGATTCAGCACCCCAAAATCTATAGGAATCAGTTGCAAAACTGGAGGCAGTTTTTTGGTAGTGTACCTGTGTTATGAATATAATCCTTGTGGTCTTTTCTCTCCCTGTTAGCTGGTTTGTTTCCCTTTTTTTGTCTTATGGATTTTATTGTTATCTTATTCAACCCTTCCTCATGTGAAACAAATATTGATAATAATTATGTCTGATTAATCATGTTATTGTATTTTAGCTCATGCCTCATCACTAGTAGTTCAAGGCGAGTTACCATAAGGTACAATTGGTATTTCTCTGGCCTGGGAGGTTTACAATCTAAGGTTGCACCTGACACAATGTTTCACTGTTGCAATAATCATGGATGCTATTAACTGCTAGGGTGTACTTTCTTGACTAGTGATATACCAAATGCAAATAAAAGAAAATAAATAAATAAAATGAGTACCATGTTATGCAAAATTACAGGATTACAGCACACTTGCCTTAAAAACTTAGCATAAAATGCTACGTTTTATTACCCCGGAACCAGAAAATATGCATTAGTGTAAATAAGATGTAGCTAGTTCTCCTCTAGTTATATCCAAGTTATTTACCCCTGTTCATTGTAAATACATTGCAGTTCCCTGCTCTGTATAGTTTGTGTTGAATGTACACCGCACTGATCTAAATAACGAGGTATAGAAGAAATGTTAAATAAATAAATAAATAAATATAAGACCTAGCATGACAGTTTCAGTGAAATAGAAGTTCTAGAACAAGATGCCTGTAGCAAGGTAGATGCAGGAATAGCGAAAAATTATTCAGTTGCAGAAAGGGTGGTAAATGCAGCTGTCTAGTGAAACTAATGGGATCAAACAGCAAGCGGATTTATGTAAGCCCAGTAGAGGCTCAGTGGATCTACAGGACAAGAAAAATGGCCTAGTGCTTACCTCAAGCAAAGCATTGAGTATGCCAACCATGTGCTTGGCTTGCAGCACATTCCTCATGCTTTTGATTGTAACCCTCCTTGGGCCATCTGATATAATAACTCATTTTTCACAGGGAAGAAAGGAAGTCGATTTTAGAGTCAGCATCCATATCCTCCTTTTCCTCTTTTGAAGGCTCACAGTACATCTGGTTATTGCCTCCTATTTTACCACCTTAAGCAGCGCCGTACCTAGCCCTGTGCGGCTGCACAGGGGACAAAGAAATAGGGTGCATTTGGAACTGCCTGTGCTTCCCCGCCACGGATTTCATGTTTCTTTGGCAGCAGTGGAGTGGACATCCAATTCTAATAAAAAACACGTGGGTCTTTCCGACTCCGCGCTTGCATGCAGGTCTGATCCCTCCCTCCTCTGACGTATGCCCACATCAGAGGAGGGAGGGACCAGACCAGCCATTCAAATGTGGAGTTGCAAAGACCTGCTTTTGAATAGCTAGTCTGGCCCCTCCCTCTTCTGACGCGAGCCTACTTCAGAGGAGGGAGGGATCAGACCAGCATGGAAACACAAAGTACCTCTGGCAAGCAGCATATGATGGCTTTGAGTCTTCTGCCCGAGTGGCAGTGGCTAGTATTGGAGCCCATCAGTAGGCTTGGCTCCAGTCCTCGGACCTGGAGCAGTGGGTCAGGAGAAGCTGCTGGATGTCCCTTGCCTTGGGGAGCAACTATTCGGCAAGCCCATAGAGGATAAGGCAGCAGAGATTGAAATGGAGTATGTGACTCATACTCGCCTCTCCCAGAAGACCTCCTCCCTCTCCAGGAGGAAACAGCAGAGCAAGAAGCCTTTCTTCCACTGGAAGGGGCTCCTGTAAAGGGGCTACCATTCCTATCTGTCGACGTCGACCCCCATTCAAGGCAGTCAGGGCAAGAGCACAGCCCAGGGCCCTTGTAAGCCAAAGGGTCCCAAGACCCAACCCCTGACACCAGCTCAGCCATCCTTGGGGTTTTGACGCCATTGACATAGCCTCTCATCTGCAGACAGGGCGGCTGTCCATCGGGGGGCATCTGGTCCACTTCTCCCACAGGTGGGAGTCCATCTCCACCGATGCCTGGGTACTCCAGGTCATTTGGGAGGGCTATCTCCTCCATCTGGACCAGCTCCCTCCTCTGTACTTCCCCAGGGAGCCAAGTCAGCTTCCCCAGCACAAGGCCTTTCTGAGTCTGGAGCTCACAAGCCTCCTCGAGGATGGGGCGGTAGAACCAGTCCCATCGCACTTCCGAGGATGGGGTTTTACTCCCGATATTTCCTCGTCTCAAAGCAGAGAGGGGACCTTTTGCTCATCCTCAATCTGCGGAACCTAAACAAGTTCTTGGTGCGGGAGAAGTTCAGGATGGTCTCCCTTGGAACATTACTGCAATACCTCCAGCAGAGCAATTGGCTATGCTCCTTGGACTTAAAGGATGCTTATGCTCACATCCTTGCCCAATCCAAGCACAGAAAGTACCTCTGCTTCATGGTTCAGGGAAACCATTACCAGTACAGGGTGCTTCTCTTCGGCCTCACATCTGCCTGTGGGTCTTCAAGAAATGCCTGGCCGTGGCTGCAGCCCACCTCCGGCTGCAGGGCACCTTCATCTGTCCATATCTAGATGACTGGTTCGTAACAGGGTGCACGGCCTCCAAAGCTGGCAGGCCACGTACCACACCATTCACCTCCTGGAGCATCTGGGGTTTGTGATCAATTACCCAAAGTCCCACCTCATTCAGTCCCTGGAATTCATCGGGACCCACTTGGACACCCTGCGGGCCATGGCTATCCTTCCTCAGGATAGGGCGGACCACCACATGTCCCTGGCATCCGAAGTGCAGTGCCACAGTGCTGTCTCGGCCGAACGATGCTTTGCCTTCTCAGCCACATGGCCTCCATGGTCCATGTCATGCCCAATGCCCATCTCAAAATGCGAGCGGCACAGTGGTGCCTCTGAATGCAATGGGCGCAGTTGACCGGCTGCCTCTGAGATCCCATCTTGGTCTTTTTCAGCGCGGTGGAGTCTCTTGCTTGGTGGCAGGAGTCTCGGAATCTGCTCCAAGGTACGCCCTTCCAAGCTCCAGCGCATCAGGTGGTCTTGACTATGGATGTCTCCCTGGTAGGCTGGAGAGTCCACTGTGAGGGGCTGCGCACTCAAGGGACCTTGTCCCTCGAGGAGTCCTAGCAGCAGATCAACCTGCTGGAGCTCTAGGCCATCCACCTTGCTCTCAAGGTTTTCAGGGACCACCTGCAGCAACCATGCTGGTCCAGACGGACAACCAGGTCACGATGTTCTATGTGAACAAACAAGGAGGTACCGGATCCTACAGCCTCTGTTCAGAGGTGACAGCCCTATGCTCCTTTGCGGTCCCCAGATGGCGCAGAGCTATTCCAGCACTGGGGGACCCCAGACCTGGACCTCTTCACCAGTCCTCTGAATATGCAGCTCCCCCAGTTCTGCAGTCCCCTTCCGCACCTCGGCAGGGTGGCCTCGGATGCCTTTCTCATCTCGTGGGAGTTGGGCCTTCTGTATGCCTTTACCCCCATGCCCCTCATTGCCCAGTCCCTTCTCAAGTTCCAGCGGGACAGGGCCTTGAGAATTCTCATAGCCCTGAGGTGACCCAGGCAGCCTTGGTTTGCCCTGCTGCTCCGTCTCTTGACGGAGCTCCCGGTCCCTCTCGGGTTCTCACCGGAGCTGCTGACCCTAACAATCCTGGCCAGTTGGCATCCAAATGCACCATTGCAAATTGGATAGTGGACTACATCTCATTCTGTTATGACCAAGCACAGATCCAGCAACCCGGTCACATTGGACCTCATTGCCTCCGAGCAAAGGCAACCTCCATCACCAGCCTTGCTGGAAGGTGTGGATAACATGAGGAGGGATCTAGTGAAGCTTGAATAATGGTCAAGAATTTGGCAGCTAAGATTTAATGCTAAAAAACTGAAGGTCATGCATTTGGACTGCAAAAACCCAAGGGAACGGTACAATATAGGGATGAAGTACTTCAATGCACAAAAAAGAGCAGGATTGGGGGGTGATCGTATCAGATGATCTTAAAGTGGCCAAACAAGTAGAAAAAACAATGGCAGAAGGATGCTTGGGTGCATTGGGAGAGGAATGGCCAGCAGGAAAAAGGAGGTGATGGTGCCTTTGTACAAGTCTCTAGTAAGTCCTCATTTGGAGGTGTTGTTGCTATGTGCCATCGAGTTGATTTGGAATACTGTGCACAATTCTAGAGACCACATCTTCAAAAGGATATAAAAAGGATAGAGTCGGTGCAGAAGGCAGCTATTAACGTGCTCAGTGGTCTTCATCATAGAGTAATATGCGGAAATAGGGTGTGGATGTGTGGAACAGCCTCCCAGATAATTATATCTAAATTCAAAAAGATAGGAGACAAATATTGAGGATTTCTAAGGGAGAGAAAGAAATTGTAGAATTTAATAGTTCTTATGGTTGGGCAGACTGGGTTAATCTGCCATCGTTTTCTATGTTTTTGTGTTCCTCTAGTCACCTCCACTGTACACAGATAGGGAAATCAATAGCAGAATGCCGTGCTGAGTCTATGCAAGAATCACATGTGACTAAAGCTTACACATTTCCTAGTGCCTAACTTACAGCGTTAGGAGCCCAAACCCTTTGAAGACCAAGCCCATAAGTGACTGCACATGTGTTTTCCTATAATTAGAACTGAAGATTTTAATTAGGAAAACAGTTTGCCACATACATTTTTGTTGTAATGTGCTTGCTTAATTGCTCCTGCTTTTGCAGACCTAGTACTAAGATAATTGCCATGATTTTTATGTTTGTAGCTCTGGGTTTGAAATGCAATCATTCTTTTTCCAGTAGGCTCTTCTACCCACAATCTCTATATAGAAAAGGCCTTGCTGGCACCACCCACTGCATTTCCATGTTGGGCTATATTTGGAGATGAAGTGGAGCCCAGAAACCACAAGAACTTGGTGTCTCACAGCCCATGTTCCAGTAATCTGTGGCCATATGACTTTGAAGGGCCTGAGTCACAGGCTTTGGTCGGAAATGGAACCCACAAGTGAAATGAAATAGTTTCCTTATCTGTCTGATACAACACATGAAAATCTTGCAGTTACGGCCCTTCGTTGTGGTTGCTGCTTTATTTAATGTGGAAGAAAGACTCCTTTTACTGTTGGGCATCCTTCAGAATTAGAGTTCATTCTCATTATTCAAGGGATTGAAAGGGCAGCGTCATAGTGCTAGCATTGTACACTACGCATGCAAGTCATCCTTTTACATTGTGATTATATTACTCTTGTTTGTGGGTTGCTACAGAACATAGTTTGGCATGAGGACAAGACTTTTCATCTTTTACATCCACTTAATGCAGCACAGATATATTCCTTCTTGAAAAGTAAGTCATGGGATAAGAGTACCATTGAAACAACATGTGCAACAAATTATTTTAAGGGATTTAATTTTCTCTGTATTTATTACTTTAACCAATGAACAAGCATCAGTCCAGATACTGTAGTGCTCTTTTCGGGCAAGTCCAGCTGAGGGGCAATAGACAGGAATGGATCATGCTTCTAGGACATACCTATGTACGTACAAAATCAATGCAAAGCACTGAATATTTCATTCTCTCTTTCCTAAAAATCTGTGGTTCCACTTCTGCTTTGTCTGGAACACCACTCATGCTCTGAGATTATTCTTCTATTGCCAATTGTTGGACTGAAGATTTGAGTGCTCCTGCATCTCTCAAGAGAGAGGAAACAGAATCTCCATACCTTGACAGAACTTTACACTTTGCAGCTGACGGTCAATCCATCTATTTGTCCGTAAGCATGCTTTGGTTGAGTATGTGCAAACAAAGCTATCCCTATGAAAAGAGAATGCAGAAAACCACAGACGTCATTTCCACAAATGCACACACAGACATCCTACAGCCGCAGCACACACACACTCACAATCACACCACCCGTACACCATATACCCACAGACACCCTATCCTGCACAATACATGCATATACCTCACTCCGACAAACACACACACAGACAGTCTACCCCCCGCACCACACACACACACACACACACACACACACATGGACATACCACATATACTCCACATACCCACAGACACCCAACCCTGCACTTCCCCACACTGCATCACACACATAAACACCCTATCTCCACACGATACACACACCACCTCTGCAGCACCTACACACATACAGAGACACACACCCCTACCACACACATACACCCACATGGACATACCACACTTCTACCGACACTCCACCCTTGCACCACACACATACAGAGACATGCCCCTACAGATGATTTATTTATTTATTTATTTTATTGCTTTTATATACCGCGCTCTTTAAAATCAGTGCGGTTTACAGATAACAGTTTTGTGCAGAACAGAAGAACTGTTATGCACTTACATTGAACGGGTGATACAACTTGGATTTCAACTGGGGAAACTATCTACAGCTATCTACAACTATCTACAATATAAACATGAGTTGTCTGTAACTTACAATTGCCTGGCAGGATGTATGGTGGGTGAAGTTGAGTTACTGGGTTGTGAGTAGTGTAGGAGAAAGAAGTGGCGCTTTAGTACCTTTCTGAATTGGGCAAGATCCGTGATCGCTCGGACGGTGGTTGGGAGCGCATTCCATCAGCTGGGAGCATAGAACTTGAAGACTCGGTTCTTTGTTGCCTGGGTGCATTTTGTTATTTCATTAGGGGTCTGTAGGGTATTGGTGGCGAATGTTCTCCTTACTTTGTTTGCTGGAGTGGGGTAGAGAAGGTCTGTTAGGGAGGCAGAGGATATTTTGTTGATGGCCTTGAAGGTCATCAGGACTACTTTATAGGTGAGCTGGCAGTAAATTGGTAGCCAGTGTAAGTCCTTTTGGATTGGGGTAATGTGATCTCTTCTAGAGGCTCCGTGTAGGAAGCGTGCGGCTGCGTTCATTGCCAACTGTAATGGGTTTAGCGTGTTTTTGGGTAGGCCATGCAGGATCACGTTGGCATAGTCAAAGTGGGGGGGTCACCAGTGCCTGAAAAACTGTTCTGTTTGGATGATGATTGGGATGACATCCAATCCCACTGCTTGGTCTTTGATGATGTTGTCTGTTTCTCATTGGCAACTTTTTTGTGTGGGGGGGGGAAAAGGAGCTTGGACCTTCCACGATCTCGGTCACATCTCTGGGGCTGGAGCCATTGTCTCATTATCGCTCGAGAGGCTCCTTTTTTTGGAGTGTCCAATTGCAATTAAAGATCAGGATTTGTCTTGAACTTGTCTTGGGTGACGATGCTTCAGTGTGGAGGTGGGTGACCTGCATGGAGTAGCAACTACAACCCTAAACAAAGGCAAAGAGGGGTGTGACCTGTATGGAGCGGTGAGTACACCTACTCTAGCCACCCTACTGGGCAGACTAGATGGACCATATTGGCCGTCATATACAGTAGTATGTTACTATGTTACCACATACACACACGTGGACACACCACTCATACACCTACCGTCACTTCACCCCTGCACCACACACACACAGACATACAGAGGCACCTCACCACCACATATGCGCACACCCACATCACCTGTACACCACATTCACACTGGCACTACACCCTACACCAGACACACACATACAGACGGTTCATCCCACGGTAATCGTCTCTTCCTCCCTTCTCCTACCCAGGCCCGCTTGGAATCTACCCGCCGTTCTGCTTTCTTCTTCCTAGGACTCGCCCTTTGGAACTCCCTTCCCCTTCTTCTCCGCACTGAACTGTCCTACACTCGCTTCAAAACCCTCCTCAAAACTCACCTTTTCTGTCAGGCTTTTGACCTCCCTCCTCCTGCCGATGGCGCCCCATCCCCCAGTCGTGCCCTCCATCCTCCATGATTCTTCCCTCTTTCCCTCTCCTCCCTTTTCCTCTCTCCCTCTTCCCCTCCTCCTATCCCTCTTTGGGGCTTTTCTGTCCTCCATCTTATTTTAGTGTCTCTCTCTGTCCTATCGTTTGCTGGCGTTCCTCTCTATCTTTTGTTTCCAGCAGCTGACATTTTTTTGTTATTGTACACCGCCCTGATGCTCCGGCCTGGGCGGTCTATCAAGTGCTTGAATAAAGATAAAGATAAAGAAGAGACACCCCACTATCACACATGCACGTGCACACACACACACACATAAACACAATACCCAGAGGGACTACTACAACTGGAACTAGATCTGCATTTGTAAGTATTTATCTTCTGGAATATAATCTAAATCTTAGGGAAAAAAGGATAATATTTGGGTTAAAGCAGATAAATCTCTGTATTTTAGAATTCAGTGTGTTTGCTGTCAGTAACACCAGAGAGCTTTTTATTTAAAAAATCAGAGTATAACTTAGCATTGAAAGAAAAATAGAGTAAATAGTTACTGAAATAACTATGTTTCAAGAGAGCTTTTTTATTTAAATCAAATCAGAGTATAGCTTAGCATGCAAGTAGAATAAATAGTCTGAGTACAGAGAACTAAACTTATTTCCAGTGACCTTTACAAAGAGACCTTCCAGTTAGGAAGCAAAAGATCTGTAACGTTGTCTTAAATAGGTGTTAAAGGCAAGTGACAGATCAAAGGGGCAATTTGAAAGGCCCCCTCTATCAAACCAAGGGCTGTGTGAATCATCCAGGAAATTGGGAAGACTTTACCTTAGAGGCACAGGTCAGGGCACTGTATAGCAAACCAGCCTGTAAGTCTTCTTTCCCTCCCTCCCATCCCGACTCCCACCCACCCTTGGGATAATCTTAGCTTTATAGGCTCTTAAACCTATGAAAGGGGGGAGGTACCCATAATCACTTTCAGGTGTGGCTGGTTATCCTCCTCAGGAAGACATTTATTAAGGACCTGAGATTAATTATTCTTGAGGTGAACAAATTCCATTTAACATATAAGGTATATAGTTGTATTAATATAAGTATCCCCTGCAACCTAAGTAAACAACTTTAATATCTCAACAAAACCTTCAAACTAAGATGCAGACAGCAGTCCAGCAGCGAGATGGGGGTTTTCCAGTCTTTTGCATTGAGTGTCACATATATGATTTTCTCCCAGTTGGTGAGGAGTCTTACATGTGTACTAGGTGCAAGGAGCTCTTTGCTCTCAGGGAACAAGTCCGATCTCTGGAGGCTGGAGTAGCAGACTTGGAGGACATAAAGAAGACAGAGAAGTATATAGATGAAACCAGCAGGGACGTCGTATTGAAGTCCTACCTCCAGTCTGGCAACCTCCCTGTTGCCATGGAGGAAAGAGGTCACGTGACAGGAGAGCATCACCCTGGTGTGGCAAGAAGTGATTCTGTAGCTAGGACCTGTCCTCCAGGTGATGTAAAACCATCTCGCTCAGAGAAGGTTTCTCCAGGGCCATATGCCCATGAGAGAAGGGTTAGGATGGCTGTTATAGTTGGTGATTCAATCATTAGGCATGTAGATAGCTGGGTGGCTGGTGGACATGAGGATCACCTGGTAACATGCCTGCCTGGTGCAAAGGTAGCAGACCTCATGCACCAACCAGAAAAGATGTTAGATAGCGCTGGGGAGGAGTCTGCTATCTTGGTACATGTTGGTACCAATGACATAGGAAAGTGTGGTAGGGAGGTTCTGGAGGCCAAATTTAGGCTTTTAAGTAGAAATTTGAAATCCAGAAATTTCAAGGTAGCATTCTCAGAAATGTTTCCTGTTCCACGTGCAGGACACAAAAGGCAGGCAGAGCTCATAAGTCTCAATGTGTGGATGAGACGATGGTCCAAAGAAGAGGGTTTTGGATTTGTTAGGAAATGGGGAAAATTCTGGGGAAAGGAGGGGCTTTTCCCAACGAATGGGGTCCACCTTAACCGGGATGGAACCAGGTTGCTGGCATTAACCTTTAAAAAGGAGATTGAGCAGCTTTTAAACTAGAAAGGCAACAGTCACCCAAGAGCACATGGTTTGGAACGATGTATCCGTGAAGGATATTAGCAGAAGATTGAAGTTAGGGCATATCGATAGAGATGTTCCAATAAAAACAAAAGTAATCCAAATGCCCTTAAGTACAGACCCGACAGAGCTTATAGATTCCAAATTACCCCTGTCTACCAATAAGCAGATTAATATGAATAAAATACAGCCTCTAAAATGATACTATGCAAATGCTAGAAGTCTAAAAAATAAGATGGGAGAATAAGAATATATAGCAATAAATGAGAGGTTAGATATGATTGGTATCTCAGAGACTTGGTGGAAGGAGGACAACCAGTGGGACACTGTGATACTTAGATACAACTTATATTGCAATGATAGAATAGATCAAATTGGTGGAGGGGTTGTTCTTTATGTTAGAGAGTGCATTGAATCACACAGGATTAAACTGTTGCAGGAAACAAAATACACGGTAGAATCTTGTCATGGGGTAGATCAGAATCTGCCTATGGAAATAGGAAAAGCAGAGCTGAGCAGGTCAAAAAGTGACAGCTCAGAGCACATGGATCAGGGTTGCTATGAGCAACCAGCAAAAACAAAAGCACCAGGTGTAGGAGCACGCCCTAGTAGGGGATTACATCATAGCATATTAGCTGATGAGAGGCAGTTGAGGGCAGGGCAGGCTCACCGGAACACTAGGAGTGACGCAGATAAAACTCACTCAGAGTTTGTCAGTAGTAGAGCTAACCAGGATCCTAGGAGGGCTAACCAGGATTCCAGGAAGAGAGCTAACCAGGAGCTTAGAGGAGCTAAGCAGGAGTTTGCCAGAGCTGTTTTGGAAACTAAAGGAAAAACTTCACACGGAGGTTCAAGCAGTGTTCCACAGGAGATAGCTGAGAGAATACCAGAGGCTGGTTACAGGGTGCTGGGCAGCACTGAACAAGAACCAGGTGGTTGGTGCCACGGAGGTATTCATGCAGGCAGACGGAAGGAACCTGTGAGAGGAAGTCTCCCTGAGAACAGGTACCGGGAGGGCAGTAACTATTATCAAAGGGATACTTACCTGTCCAAAGAGAAACATACTGTAAAAGGGAGTAGAAGGCTTGCCTGGGGAAAAAGCCACGCTAAGTTTCCGTGCTCAGAAAGCTCCGAGGGAACCGAGCCAAAGGATAGGCTAATTCCTTGTAATAGAGGGAACTTTGAAAGAGAGAGTTTCCCATACACACAGCTAGGAGTGTGTGGCTCTCTGGAGGAAAACTCCACTATATAAGGTAACCTTCCAATTCACCCTGATAGAGAGGGGGAGAGAAGCCTTTGGAAAGGAGAGGAGGGTTTTTGCAACAATGATATGATTTACAACCATTCTGAAGATAGCTACGGGGAAAACTATGAGGACATGGAATGTGACTTTTGTGGGGAAAGTCCTGAGGAGTTCCAATTGGAGTGTGCACTAATGTTCTCAGATAACATTTCCTCTCTATGCTGATTTGTTTAAAACAGAAATCCGTTTAGGGAAATGGATTGTGAAGAACTCACTTGTGTAAAGTACAAGGATTGTCTTACCTTTTTGGATTGGCTGAAGATAAGCACCTTTTTGTTAACAGTAGTTCATTTTCATTTGTACCAGAAAAATACGGTTTATTTCTTTTGATTCTTATGTGCAAAAGTTCATCCGGAAGGGAAATAAAATACCTCTTTTTGAAAAGCCTGGCTACTCGTTCATAACTACCTTTTTGATTAGCTAGTGGGACTACAGATCCCAGGGGGCATTGTAAAGTCCCAGCTACATTAAGAAGAGGCCCCACTGAAGCTCCTTAGGCTTCCGCCTATAAGAGTGAGTAGGTGGGTGACAATCTCTATGGATTGATATTCCATGTATAAATTTTCACGGTAGAATTTCCTTCAAGACCCTACTGCTGACCTTCAAGGCCATCAACGGGCTCTCCTCCGCCTCACTCTCAGAGCTTATCCACACTACTCCCCCCAACATAGTCAGAAGATCTGCAGCAATCAACACACTAGTAATACCGAAAGCAGTAACACAATGCATCCAGGCAACAGCAAGCAGGGCATTTAGGTTCTGCGCGCCCAGATGCTGGAACGCCCTTCCACCTAGCATCCGGGCAATCCCTGACCTAACACAATTTAGGAAGGCTTTGAAGAACCACATCTTCCTCAAACACTACCCGGACGATTGCGCACCATTAACCGCTCCCCCTTCTAGTTCCAATGCACTATGAATATTCTTTGATTTGACTTGATGTGATGCCTATATGTAAATAGTTTCCCCGGTTCTACCCAAGTTTGAGCACCTGTTCTTTGTAAATGCGGAGCAGATTCCGGCACCGTATAAGCTTTCTGTTGTCATGTAAGATCTCTCGCAAGGGAACCAGCATCAGACCAATCATACATGCCACAACCACAGGCCTACTCCATTTATTTACAATCAAAAATGATCCGAACGGATGAGTGCACAAGCACCACGAACCACACGGATGAGTGCACAAGCACCATGAACCACACCCTGCAGCATAAACTGCCTCAGCCAACACCACTGTACAAATTCAACAAGGTATCACACAAAGAGATCGAAGACACTATTGCCGCCATCAACCTCACCACTGCACCCAATGACCCTTGTCCAGCTCTCTGGATAAAAGAGCTCCGCTGTGACTTAAGTAAATTCTTGAGCAACTTACTAAATCAATTTCTAGCAATGGGGTCATTCCCACAGAGTTTAAAACAAACATCAATCAGATCACTATTGAAAAATAACAAACTAGACCCAGCAAAAGTGGAATCATACAGACCGATTTCAAGCATCCCCCTGCTTGCCAAAATAATCGAAAAGATAGTCCAGCGACAAATCCAACAGCATGTTGACACTGAAGCCCCACTGGATCCATCCCAACACGGTTTCAGGGAAGCACATGGTGTGGAAACCCTCCTCACCACCCTTTTCGACAACCTAATCACTGGAACTGATAACATTCGCCAAGGTTTCACCCTCATCTTCATGGACATCGCAGCGGCTTTTGACTCGGTGAACCATGAGATACTCTTACAACGCCTCATCGAAAAAGGAATACAAGGCACTGCGCTAGACTAGTGCAAATCCTACTTGTCTAACAGATGTCAACAAGTGAGGACTGGCACCACGACCTCTAAGCCATTCTTACAAAGACAGGGGGTACCGCAGGGATCCTCACTATCTGCTCTGATGTTTAACATTTACATGCAGCCCAACTGCTCCCTGATCTGTTCGTTCAACGTCAACTGTCTTGCTTACGCAGATGATATCCTGCTATACGTCCAATTCAAGACCGACCAGCCAAACTTTTCCCCACTAATAAGATGTTTTGAAGCAGTTGCAGACTGGCTCCTTATGCAAAACTTACGGATCAACTACAGCAAAACGGATGTCTTCTTTATCACGAGGAACCAGGATTTCACCCCACCAGCCTCATTAAAAGTCAACAATGCAGAGCTGAAATCCAAACCTACAATTCACAATTGGCATTACCTTGGACCAGTGGCTAGACATGAAAGCACACATAAGAAACACTGTGAAAACAATATACTTTAAAATACGGACATTAAGACATCTTCGACCCCTGCTTGACCTCAGCGACTTTCGAATGATCTATCAAGCCCTAATAATCCCACATTTCGACTACGCTAACATAATCTTACATGGACTCCCCCAGGCAACCCTAAGCCCACTACAGCTTGCATTGAACACCGCCGCGAGAGTTCTAACAGGAGTATCAAGGATGGAACATATAACCCCAGTTTTGATGAATCTCCATTGGTTACCTGTGCAGGCCAGAATCCATTACAAATCCCTAGTCCTGACCTTCAAAGCCTTAAACAACCAGCCCCTCTCGACCATTAGCAAGATGATTCGCAGTGTACCGCAGAACAGAGACAGAAGGCCCACAACAAGGAACACACTAGAGATCCCAAAAGTAATGACAAAATGCACAAAGGCAACGGCCAACAGGGCCTTCACAATATACGCACCCAGAGCCTGGAATGCCCTCCCCATAGATATCTGATCCACCACCAACCTGGCCTACTTCAGAAAGGCCCTGAAGCATCATCTGTTTACAATATACTACCCTGTATCTAGCAGCAGAAAGCAGGCAATGAGCACTTTGTCCAGTCACCCAAAGCACTCGGATAAACACACCCAGCAAGAAAAAGGATAGCAAGCCCAATCTCCCCACCTGATTACCCCGGAACCAGAAAATATGCATTAGTGTAAATAAGATGTAGATAGTTCTCCTCTAGTTATATCCAAGTTATTTACCCCGTTCATTGTAAATACATTGCAGTTCCCTGCTCTGTATAGTTTGTGTTGAATGTACACCGCACTGATCTAAATAGCGCGGTATAGAAGAAATGTTAAATTAATAAATAAATAAATAATGTAAACCGCACTGATGTTGAATAGCGTGGTATAAAAGAGACTGTAAATAAATAAATAAAGAGGAAGGCGATGGCAGTGGGGGCTGGCCAGAATGAACAAAAGGATGATGAAATGCTCAAAGAAATCATGGAAGTTAACAAAAGTTACAATACAGCAATGATAATGGGTGATTTCAATTACCCCGGCATCGCATGGGTCAGTGTCATGGCAGGACATGCTAGGCAGATAAAGTTTCTAGATGAAATAAATTACTTCTTCTTGGAGCAGCTGGTTCATGAACTGACAAGAGGGGAAGCCATTTTTGACATAGTCCTTAGTGGTACACAAGATCTAGTGCAAAGAGATAAGGGTGTTGGAGCCACTTGGAAATAGTGATCATAGCGTGATCTCATTTGATTACATAAATGGAGGAAGTACGACAAGGAAATCCACAGTACTGCCTTTTAACTTTCAAAACGGAGACTATGCTAAAATGAGGAAAACAGTTAAGAAAAAACTAAAAGGAGCAACTGCAAAGATTAAAGATTTACATCAAGTATGGGCATTGTTTAAAAATACTATCTTAGAGCCCAGACCAGCTGTATCCCATGCTTTAAGAAAGATGGAAGGAAGTCCAAAAAACTGCCAGCATGGTTTAAAGGTGAGGTCAGGGAGGCTGTTGTAGCCAAAAAAAAGCATCTTTTAGGAAATGGAAAAAAGAGCCAAACGACGAAAACTGGAAAGAGCATAAGCACTGGCATGTTAGATGCAAGGAGACAAGGAGAGAATTTGAGAAAAAGCTTGCTGTGGAAGCAAAAACCCATAATAAAGACTTTTTCAAGTACATTCATAGTAAAAATCCTGTGTGAGAGTCAGTTGGACCATTAGATTTTAGAGGGGTAAAAGGGGCACTAAGAGGGGATAAGGCCATAGCAGAGAGACTGAATGAATTCTTTGCTTTGATTTTTACTAAAGAAGATATAGGGGAAGTTACCCATGACTGAAATGGTATTTAAAGGTGATGCATCAGAAGAATTGAAAGAAATATTGATAAACCAGGAAGATATAATACAACTATTTGATAAACTAAACAGTAGCAAATCACCTGGACCGGATGGTATACAACCAAGGGTGTTGAAAGAACTGAAATATGAGATTGCAGACCTATTATTAGTAATGTGTGAACTATCATTAAAATCATCTATAGTACCTGAAGATTGGTGAATAGTCAATGTAACGCCCATTTTTAAAAAGGGTTCCAGGGGTTGATCCGGGTTCCAGGGGTTGATCCAGGGGTTGATCCGGGATACAGGCCAGTGAGCCTGACATCAGTACCAGGCAAAATGGTAGAAACCATTATAAAGAACAAAATTACTGAACATGTAGATAGTCATGGTTTAATGGGAGAAAGCCAACATGGCTTTTGCCAAGGAAGGTCTTGTTTTACTAATCTGTTATATTTTTTTGAAGGTATGAAAGTAAAAGGTTAGGCTTTTTCAACATGGAAAAGAGACAGCTGAGGGGAGATATGATAGAGGTCTATAAATTAATGAATGGAGTGGAACAGGGAAGCTGTAAAACTTGAGGGCATAACATGAAGCTGCAAGGGGATAAACTGAAAGGCAACATTAGGAAATACTTTTTCACTGAAAGGGTGGTGGATGCTTGGAATGCGTTCCGGTGGAAGTGGTGGGGGCAGATACAGTGACAGAATTCAAAGTGGCTTGGGACAGACACAGTGGATCCTTTTATAGCAACAGGATAAAATCAAAATAATCATAACTCTCTTGTATCTCAACAAATAGGGGTGATCTACATGGAGCAGTGGGTACACCCCTAAACAAAGGCATGGTGAAGGGTGACCTGCACGGAGCGGCAGGGGCACCTACTCTTACCGCCTGTCTGGGCAGACTAGATGGACAACATGTTACTATGGGGCTTGTTTACAAAAGCCGCGGTAGCGGTTTCCGATCGTTATTGGAGTCGTGGACCCACAATGTTACTATGATTGTTTACACCTTCAAAAAGTAGAAAGACTAGGCGACATGCAATGAAGCTACAGTGTAATCCGTTTAAGACTAAAAGAGAAAATATTTTCTCCAGGACCAAGCAGGAAGTCAGTCCTCACATATGGGTATTCCACTGCTTGCCCCAATACAATCATTATGGAACCTGTGTGTCTTTTTAGGAAACTGCTAGGTACTTGGATTGGCCACTGTTGGAAACAGGATACTGAGGTTGATGGACCTTGGTCTGACCCAGTACGGCATATTCTTATGTTCTTATCCCTGAATCACACAGACACAAATATTTAGACACTACCAGTCCTAAAGATGCTTTATACAGCCGCACAGGCCCTGCTATCCTAAGGAGACACTTCATTATGTCTCGTTGCTCCCCCCCCCCCCCCCCCAAAGCATGTGTGAGTTTGCAAAGGGTGGAAGAGAAATGTGCTGTTTTGTCACATCATAAGTTCATTAATCCTCCTGGAAGCCTTACGTGCTCCATCGCCTCACTCACATATGGCAGCCATGCACTACAGCAGTGAAAAATGCTTTTCTTCTCTGTCTTAGACAGTATGTAATGCCCCTGAATATTATAAAAAGAACAAGGTCAATGCTTTAAAAGCACAGGTTCCACCACTGAATATTGACCTCTAGACTTACTGGAAAATAGGAAACAAATTTAGGCACCTAATATAGGTACCTAAATTTAAGACGTCATTTTTTTTCTGAATATTGAGTTTGATATTAAAATAGAAAGCAAATCGCAGCCTCAAAGGACAGGGAAGTCAATATTCAGAACTAGAGCCGCTACCTAACTTTAACATTTTTAAACAAGGGCTCCAGTGGTGGTTAAGGGAATTGAAGACTTGTGAGCTTGGTGTCGGTGCTGTGCAAACTAGAAACCGTTCAAAAAAACAGAATTGGTGACCTCATAGATAGACCCAGCTTAATGGGAACGGGATTAGCAAGGCATGTTTTGCCTTACCAATTTGTTAGATTTTTGATGCTATAAACAAACATCTGGATAAAGGTGACCTGCTTGATATAATGTATTTGGATTTTTAGAAGGCAGTTGACAAAAATTCCTCATGAGAGACTCCTCAGGAAATTAAAAAGTCATGGGATAGGAAACAATGCACTATTGTGGATTTGAAATGGGCTAAAATACAGGAAATAGAGGGTAGGATTAAATTAGCAGTTTTCTTAGTGGAAAAAGTTAAACAGTGGATTGACCCAAGGGTCTATATTGGGACCTTTGCCTATTTAATATATTCATAAATGATCCAGAGGAATGATCAGATTTACAGAGAACACAAAATTATTCAAAGTGATTAAAATGCAGAGGACTGCGTGGATTTGCAGAAAGAAGAATGTGCGTCTACTTGCCAACAAGTAACAGAACTGTCACTTACTTTTCACCCATACTCTGGAATGCCTACCAGATAAGCTAAGAGCCGACTTTCGCAGGGAAATTTACATAGTTTATTATGTTCGCTGTTTAAGAAACCTGTTTAATGTAAACCTGTTTAATGTATTGCCCTGTTCATTGTAAGCACTGATCAATGTTGTGAAGTGTAATTTCTGTTCACTGTAAACCGCGCTGATGTCGAATAGCGCGGTATAAAAGAAACTTTAAATAAATAAATTAAATAAATAAAATAAAACATATCTATTCATAGAATACTTTGGCAATTCCTCTGATATATCCAAAATATACCCGACATAATAATGAGCCTCTTAGAATATATCCACTGATATGCAATGCCCACGAACATATAACTCCCTGTAAATAAGTTGACTGTAATAAGTTATCTATAAATATCATATGATCTTACCTGAATATACTCTACATTTTATTTCTTTATGACGTTAATGTACCAAATCTAAGTTCTAAGTTTATTGTAAGTTTTTAAGGTTATAGTTTAATGTAATTTATTTATTTATTGTAAACCGCCCTTGATCTCTGAAAGAGGCAGTATAGAAAAACTTATAAATAAATAAAAACAAATGGCAGATGAAATTTGATGTGGACAAGTACAACATGATACATATAGGAAAAAATAATCCCAATCATAGATACAAAATGCTGGTTTCTGAGTTAGGAGTCACCATCCAATAAACAGATCTTGGCATCATTGTGGGTATGTGGAAATTTTAGCAGCTGCTAAAAAAGCAAATAGAATGTTAGGGGTTATCTGGAAAGGGCTGGAGAACAAAGTGGAGAAGATCATTATGCTTCTGTCTAGGGCCCTGGTGCGATCACACCTTATGTATCATATGTGGTTCTGGTCACCTCATCTCAAAAAGGTTATAGTGGAACTAGAAAATCTTCAGAGGTGGGCAACCAAAAGGTGATGGAAAAGTTCTCCTATGAAGAAAGGCTAAACCGTTTAGGACTCTTCCGTTTGGGAACATCCACTAAAGACACTGGTACAGGTGAAAATACTAATGCACATAGATTTTGTGATAGTTTGTTGATAGAAGTTCAGAATTCAGTAGCTAGGATTATTGGGAATATGAAATATGGTATAGAACTTCTCCTCTTTTATATGTTGCACTGGCCTCCGCATTCTTGAGGTGCAGGCTGCTGCCGTGTATGCCATCACATTCCTCAAGATTTTCACAGTCTAAGGGCCCTGTTCACTAAGTATTTCTCTCATAGACACAAAATGGGAGATGACCTTTAGTAAACAGGGCCCTAAGCATTTGACGGTTCCGTCTTTAAGATTTGCTGAACTAATATTAATTTGCACATTCCTAATTTCTTGGTAAGGAATCCAATGGCCTCTTACACTTACCCTCTCCCATCCTAACCCCATCCCATTTCCCCCATAGGTAAGTCTGTGTTAGAATACTGCATATGTTTACCTGCACTCACTGAGGGCAAGTTCTAAAAGCAAATTTTATATGTGTGAATGTGTTTGCCAACATAAAAACTTTCAAAAATTGTTCCCCCCAGCCCCCTGTCTACGTTCATCTGAACATGACTTCGATGATGGAAGGAATACATTCCAAGAATTAGCTGCTTATAAAGTTATTGCAGCTTATACAGTATGGGGACATTCCATACAGTGAATAGTCTGGGTGTACGTGCGCGGCAGATGCATAACTCACGAACATCCCCCTGGACGAATGCTGCACCCTATGCAGCCTGAACATTTGCAGCTCTGGGACGGGGATTGCTGTATGTGGGCAGAGCGGGGGTGTGGCCAGATGCCAGGACATACACAGAGTATCCCGGAACGGCCTGTGTACGTTCCCCGGCACCCCAGCAGATGTACAGCTTATTCCTGCCCGATGGTGGAATAAGGGCTGGGCAAAGCGGCATACTTGTGAGGAATCCCCCTGCCCCCTATGGCGATGGCCAGCTGTGGCTCCTTTGGACCCGATCCAGCTCATGCTGGCCACCAGCTGTGAGTGGACACTGGAGTGTAGGGACCACAAGGTGACATCCGATTCTGCACTGCACGGTGGATGGGTTGCTGCCATGGCTATGGGACAGAGTGGCCTAGTGGTTGGGGCACATTGCCTCAGGCCAGAGGGCCAGGTGTTCAAATCCTATTGGAGGACAGCAACCTCGGGCTGGAGGACTGTAGTTTGTAGTCCCACAGGCGCTCCTTGTAGCCTTGGGCAACCACTTAACCCTCTGTTGCCTCAGGTACAAAATGTAGATTATATATATACCATACCTGAATGTACACTACTTTGACCCAGTGAAAAGCGGTATATAAGCATTGCTATATACTGGTTGCATGGTCACGTGAGGACGGGCAGGTTCGGCCACGTACACCCGAATGGAATACGATGTCTGCCAGCCCATCTGTTTCCCCGATTCTGCCATCACGGGTGCATCTAGACCCCATGATGACAGAATCGGGTCCAACTCGACCCCATCTTCGCTTTGACCATGCCCACGGCCCGGATGTACATACTATGCCTCTATGCATAAAAGTAGGTCTAAGAAAATATAGCTCCTACTTTTATGTAATATATTTAAATGGGGATGAAGAATGGCTGGAGCGGGGATGGGAATGGTATTTATGGGTGTGTCTAATAAGATACATAGATAAACACCAATTCTTATTGGCACATATTCTTACAAAGTTACCTCTTCCTTGGAGTAGGCCACCTTTGTGTGGCAGCTTTTGGGGAAGCAATCTTATTAAAGACACATAGGGATATGTTTACTAAACCGGACTAATGGAGAAAGCGTCAGCATTGAGCATGGTGAAGCAGGTGGAGAGCGGAGGCCCAGAGAGTTCGGCGAATGAAAGGTTGGAGAGTGAGGGGGAGCGAGAAGGCTGCGACATAATGAACTGGCTGCAAACTTTTAAGAAAGAGATTAAAGCTGACCTGAAAGTGATAAGGCAGGATCTTAAAGATACCTTATTAAATATACAGCAAGCGCTGGGGGCCCTGGGACAGCGCGTGGAAGAAATGGAGGAGAGCGTGGAGAGTCATGCGGTGGGGCTGCAGGAAATCGAGACATAGCAGAGCACGCTTAAGGCCCAGCATGAGGAAGTAAAAGAAAAGCTCGAGAAGATAGAAGACCGAGCGCAGCGGTGTAATTTGTGTATTCGAGGGGTGCAGGAGACAGACAACTTTAGAGATTGTACTCAAGTGGTGCAAAGACTGTTTATGCATATTCTGCAGTGGAGAGTGGTGGGGAGGAAACAATAGACCCTGGAGAGGGCGCACCGGAGCTTGGGGCCACGGAAAGATGAACATCCGCAAGATTTATTTGTATGCCTAAGCTTACTTAATGTGGCCAGGAAGTATGGCAGAATTGCATGGGAGAAATATGTGGTGGAGATCTATAATAACCTGTCTCGCACTGAAGGAGGTGACAAGCTATCTGAGACAGAAAGGGCTGTGGTACAAATGAATGTTTCTCTTCAGTCTCCTAATAACAGTAAATGGGATATCCAAAAAAGTAAAACTAGCAGAGGAAGCATGGGCAGTGCTGCAAGAACTGGGATGCGAAAACTTTCCGAAGCCAGTGGAGAAGGAGCGCTCGCAAAGGAATAAAGACACAGTGGGCAGGATGCAGAGTCTGTCACAGTGGTAGCGAGTTGCTATGAAGGGGCGGAGACTAAAGAGGCTGTCCCAGGAAAGAAAAGATATCCGGGTAGATTTGGATCCAGGAGAGTGATGGCAGAGAAGCAGTGAACGGGTTGGTGGTCAATAGGGCCAGGGACGCACAGTCCCAAGGACACTGGACTTATCGGGCTTTCTTAATGGGCGGGGGAGGGGGGTGGGAAGAGGGAGAACTATGAACAAAGGCGGGAGTAGCGCATGCATTGTTTTACAGGAATACAGAAGGAATGGAGTGTGTTTCTAGGGGGGGAAAAAGAGGACTACTGGGAGGGAGAGGGGAGGGGGTGTGTGGGTAAAGGATGTGCAGGATGCGTAGGTGAAGGGTGGATGGGGAAGAGAGGGGTGGGATGAGAATTGGGATAGGACATGATGCATATGGAAGGATGGGAAGGGATGGTAAAGGGGGTCCAAAGGGTAAGAAGTGGGGAGGGCAGGTAGGGGGGTAAGGGGGGAGGAAGGGAAGAGAGTAGCAGGAGGGGCGAAGCAGGGAGAAGGGGGGTAGGGGGAAGACACGTCATGACGGTGGGGGGGGGGGGGGAGTGAAGTACAAGGAAGATGCTACGGATAGGGTCGCTGAATGTTAAGGGGTTGAATTCTCCAGTAAAACACAGAAAACTGTACCGGGATGTTGAGAGGAATAAATGGGATGTAGTGTTATTACAAGAAACCCACCTATGGAAAGGCGATCTGGGGTAAATGAGACATGGGAAATTCCCAGACCAATTTTATTCAGAGAATAAAAGTGGGGGGGGGGGGGAATGGGGGGTAGCTATTCTGGTGCAAGAAGGGTGTGGGATCCAAATACAAGATAGCTTTAGGGATCAGGAAGGGAGAGTGGTGGGTATTAGGGGGAATGTGGGGAATGAGAATATTACCATAATGTCAATATATGGGCCAAATGGGAGTTAGGTCCCCTTTTGGAAAGGGGTAAGGAAGTTAATGGATACGGGGGCCCATGGGAGACTTCTAGTAGGGGGGGATTTTAATGTTGTGCTGAATCCAAGGGAGGATCTCCAGCCAAGCAGTTGGGAAGGAGGAGGTAGTTATAGGAGAGGTCTAGCTCAGCTTATGCGTAAGTATAATTTGGTGGATATGTGGAGAGAGCTCAATCCCAGGGCAAGAGAGTATACCTTTTTCTTCACACCCCATAACAGTTAGAGTAGAATTGATATGATCTTAGTGGATAAGGGTGGACATAAGCGAGAAGCGCCAAGTAGGTATTAAATTCTGGAGATTGAATGAGAGTTTACTTAGGCGGAAGGAGGTAGTGGAGGACATTAGAGGGGCAATACGGGAATATCTTTCTTTTAATGATAGAGGGGAGGTCTGGGATATAAAGCTGTGGGAGGGACTCAAGGCGGTTGTTAGAGGGTGATTTATTATGTGGGCAGCAAAATTTTAAAAAGCCAGATACCAAAGAGAGGTAGCACTGACTGAGGCAATTAAAAACACAGTTGTTTCTTATCAACGTATGGGGGCGAAGCAGGATTGGAGGAAAGTAAAGCAGTTGCAGGGGGAATTGCAAGACTTGCAAGTGGATAAGGTTGCTTTTGAAATTCAGCAAGTGAAGCAGATTTATTATGAGTTTGGAGACAAACCAAGCAGACTGTTGGTCCGGAGGCTGAGGCAAAAGAAGTTTAAATTCATGCTATATCAAATTAAGGGGAAGGATGGGACGGTTATTGGGAGGAAAATAAAATTAGAGAGAATCTTGCCCAGTTTTATCAAGAGCTTTATAAATGGCAGGAAGAGATCGGGGGAGGGGGGGGGGAGGGGGAGCAAGTTCAAAGGTTTTTGGAAGGAGTTGTGTTACCGGTATTGCCGGAGAAGGCACAGGCAAAGTTAGAGGAAGAAATAGGGAAGGCAGTGTGGGAGATTGTAATGGGCAAAGCACCGGGGTTGGATGGGTTTCCAGTAAAGTTTTTACAAGATATTCTTGGAGGACATTGTGAATTTAATGGGTCACCTATTTAATGGGATGTTGGAGGCGGAAGGGGAGTTGTTGGGGAAAATGCTTACCGCTGGAAATTATGATCTTGCCAAAGCCTGGAAAGGACCCCCTGATCCGTATCATTGCTTAATGTGGATGTAAAAATTTTAGCGAAAATATTGGCAGGGCGGTTGGCTCCGTGGCTGCCAGGGCTGATACATAAGGATTAGGCAGGGTTTATACCAGGAAGGCAGGCAGCGGACAATATAAAGCGGGCAATAGAAGTGATCTGGGCGGCGCAGCAGGGAAAAGAAAGCTTCATGTTGATGTCCATAGACACCGAGAAGGCATTTGATTGGGTCCATTGGGGTTTCTTATTGGGGGTAATGAAAAAGATGGGATTTGGGCCAAATTATGAGAAGTGGGTAAGGGGGCTTTATGCAGTGCTTAGAGCACAGGTCAAAGTGAATGGGAGTTATTTGGGGGATTTTGAGTTGGATCGTGGGACGTAGCAGGGCTGCCCGATGTCGCCCCTGCTGTTCGCCTTGGTGATAGAACCTCTGGCCCAGAGGATTAGGGATAACAAGCAAATTCAGGGAATGGAACGGGGGGGGGGGGGGAAAGAAGATAAAATATCACTATTTGCTGATGATATTTTATTGTATTTGGGGAGGCCACAGAGGGCGCTCCCAGTGGTGATGGCAGAGATACATCGATATGGGGAGGCCTCAGGGTTTAAAATGAATATTGATAGAATGGAGGTATTGAATGTGACGGTGCCACAGGAAATTAAGGAACAATTACGGAGGAACTATCCATTGCGCTGAGCAGCTAAGTCACTTACATATCTGGGAGTGCAGATTCTGGTGAAATACGAGGAAGTCTATAAGGTTAATTATCCGGGGTTATTGGGAATGCTAAGTTAGGAGTTAGACGGGTGGATAAGGCTGGAAACGTCATAGATGGGTTGAATAATGGGGGTAAAAATGAATACCATTCCCTGTTTGCTATATTTGTTTCAAAGTCTGCCAATTGCGGTGCCCGAAGGAGCCCTACGTGCACTGCAGAGGAAGGTTTTTCAGGATATTTGACGAAGGAAGCTGCCGAGAACAGTGAGAGAGGTTATGTATGAGTCTAGGGAGGAGGGGGGCTAGGGGTTCCCATCTTTAGGGATTATTATAGAGCAGCCCAGATAAGATCAGATATGGCGATCAGATATGGGAGAGAAACCCTAGTTGGCCCTTGAGAAAACCTACGTCAGAGGAGGACGACTGGACGCGTGGTTATAGGCTACAGGGGGCAATAAGAGAGTATCGGGGATGGGAACACCAGCTATGAGGCAGGTGGAGAGAGTTTGGGATGGTGTGAGAGCCCAAGGATGGGGAGGGAGAACGGGGAGGTTTTCCATGATGACCTCTTGGAGAGGGAGGAAGAACTTCACCCCTGGATGGGAAGGGGGGATCTTTGATGTGTGGAGGAGCAAAGGGCTAGAATGTTTCTACCAATTTGTGGAGGACGGGGGAGATTCTGGGGTTTGAGGAGATAAGGGCAGACTATGCTTTGGAGGAAAAGGACAAATTTGTATAGGGAGGGGAAGTTTAGATAGAGAGTTATCAGCAATGGGGATAATATGGTATGGGAACAAATGATCAAAAGGGTTAATCTCTGCATTATATAAAGGGGTCAGAGAGCGGGGGGGGGGGGCAATTTAAATATATGGCATACTGGGAAGCTGATCTAAGGGGAAGAGGGTCAAATAAGGAATGGAAGACAGTATAAAAGGGCACCATGGTCTAGTAGTATTAGAGAGAATTGCTATAAAATCTTGTTTAGATGGTTTTACACTCCTGAGAGGTTGCATCGGATGTTTCCCTCTGTACCATCGCATTGCTGGTGGGAGTGTGGAGGGGCAGGAATGCCCAAAGATACACGAGTTCTGGAGGAAGATATAGGGGTGGATACAGACGAAGTTGGGAGTGGGAGTAGAAATGGAAGCCAGTATTTATCTGTTATCATGATAGAGGGATCCTCAGCTGCACGGCCAAGGAAAGACAGTGATTGCTTGCCTAAGTGCGGCACGCTGTGAATTGGCAGCAGCATGGAAACAGGTGGAAGCCCCCAGTATAGAGAAGTACGAAGAGAGACTTAGGAATATAGTGCTTATGGAGAAGTTAACAGTGGCTCGGAGGCAAAAAGATGGATAGATTTAAATTAGATTGGGGGACGTTATGGTGTGTCTTGGAGGGGGAGGGGGGATAAAGATGGAAGAGGGAAGGGAAGGGGGGTGGGAAGAATAGGGGGTGGCGTTAAGTAGGGGAAGAGGAAGTTCGCTATTGTTCCTAAATTTAAGTTCATGTTTATATAAGCTAAATTTTTAAGTTAATGAGTATGAATACAGAAGAGGGGGGGGGGGTAAGAATTAAGGGGTAAGTGGGTTAGAGTTGTAGAAGGGATGATGAATAGCCAAAGTATGGTAATAGCACTAAAGATTGACATTTATATACAGCTGCACTGTTAAAATTGTTTATAAGAAACTGGGACTAAAAGAACTTAAGAGAATTCCTGAAGAGAATTCAAGCATTAAACAGTGGACATAGGGTTGATGGTTTCTGTTATTTGCAGTGGGCGATGTTCAAAGCTAGTTGATGGTAATAACTTAAATGAGGGGAAAGGGGAGGGGGAAGCAGGGTGTATTAGAAGCGGTCATCTGAAAGACAATGGGAAAGCAATGAATGGTGGGGACTTAACCTTGCTGCCAGTTTAAGGGTTTAGCTAGCAGTGGTTGTATAAATATAGGTAGGGGAGCTGCAAGGTCCATCAACTTGAAGTACTAATTACTTTGTATAATGTGGAGACAATGTTACATGAAAATGAAAATCTGTATACTGTGGCAATATTGAGTATGGGTTAATAAAAAGTTAAATATATAAAAAAAGCATAAATCAGTGATGCCTGATAATGCAGAAGGCGATGTGTATCGTCATGGGGAGGTAGATTAGAGGTCTGAATCCCACAACGAGTGTTTCTTGCTTTACTTCTGTTGTTCAGATGTATGCAATCACAGGTGCTGCTCATGTTTGGTCTGAGGCAATAAACTTGGCTAAATTAAGTGCTATGGTTTACTTTATCTTTAGCACAGGTATTTTTGTGTGCTAAGATCACTTCCCAGGTAACAAGAGTTTTAGTGCACAAAATATCTGTGCTAATAGGAACAGGGGTGGCCCAAAGGGGGTGCGGGGCCTCATTTGCATAAGGGGCCTCATTTGCATAAATATTTGCATAATGTTACCATACACTAACTTTTAGTAAGCATGCCTCTTAATGAGTATATGGATAAAGAAAGACTAAAAGATTTCTACATTACTATAATCCAGTGCCAACCGCCAGGCACATTAGGAACTACTACAAACACTGCCCATTTAGAACCCATAGCAAACCCGCCATATCCTAACAGCACTACCAGGACTCACAAAGCACCATACCCTACCTATCAAAAGGCCACACTGCAAATATTAAACCAATACATTTCAGAGAATAACAATACATGACCTACTGGGGAAAGGGAACAAGTGGCAATGTCAAATAGGAATTACATAAACAGAATACCTCAGCTCAGTTACACATGCAGAACACAGACCATCACCAAACAAGGAATCACAATTTAGAAACAGGAAGACAATTAAACTGGGAACCCCAAAAGCCAAACTTGGAATGTACAACAACACTGTAGAAATAAAACTATAAATTAATTTCCTCTTGTACTAAACAAAGCGCAGACGTTAATGATGCACATTTCCCAGAGCTGACATATTCCAGTTAATAAATTCAAAATAAAGAGATATCTTTCTACCTTTTGTGCATTTTTTTTCAGTTGCAATTGCTCCAGCCACTTTCTTCTGGTTTCTTTATGTCTTCTGCTAACTCTCCATTGTCTGCTGTCCATTTGTCCTTTCTTCTCTCTTCTAATTTTTTTCCATTCTCTCTCTACATCTGCTTGAACATACCTAGGAGTAATATTAGACCACTCACTCACCATGCTTCCACACATAAAACAGACAGTAAAAACAATATTCTTCAAACTTAAGACAATACAACACCTAAGACCCCTCCTTGACACTCATGATTTTAGATCAGTAGTCAATACTCTCATCACCCCCCATTTCGACTACTGTAATAGTCTCCTAATTGGTCTACCACTGAAAAGCATCTACCTACTACAAAGAGCTCAGAACATATGTGCCAAGATGATCACTAAAGCTAGACTAACCGACCACGTGACTCCAATATTGTTAGATCTACATTGGCTCCCCATAAATAGCCGCATAAAATATAAAATCCTACTAACAACCTTCAAACTCCTTAATGACATTTCCCCCTCACACCTATCCACCCTACTACACCCCCCATCAAGAACAAGAACGCGCAGACGAAATGCAACCCACTCTCTCATCATAAATACAACTATCAGAAAAACAAAGACAACCACAAGCACTAGGGCCTTCTCCTTTACCGCCCCCACCCTCTGGAACGAACTTCCACTAACTCTACGATTGATAAAAGACATACATCAATTCAAAAAAGAACTCAAAACCTACCTCTTCACAATCCACTTTGTTTTTTTTAAATTCTTTATTTTCGTTTTATAACAACAGAGGAAAGGAAGACATACAGCAAAAGACAAATACATAACATGTAATACATATACCAAAGTAAACCCATACCACCCCCCTCCCCCCTGCTTCTTCTCTAGAAAACTAAGCATTCCCAAAGCGGGCGTGTACTTACATGATTGCATTACAAAACCTAACGGTGACCTAAAACATGATGGGTGCACATTATACAGGCATGTTGGAGCAATAAGCAGAGTATACATAATCATTAGGGATCTGCCATTTAGACAAGCAGGAGTAAGTTTGGACATGGGGAATAGCTCTCCGAGGTATCTGCTCATATTTACTATATAAGCAGACAAGGTTCCACCATTCATGGACAGTAAGTCGAGAGCTATCCTTCCAATTCCATGTGATTAAGCATATGGCTATACCTAGCATGAAATCAAGGAGAAAGCGACCCTTCTTAGGAAGAGAGGGGACCTCCGCCGCGGAGCGGAGTCCCACGACCTTCCAAGAAAAGGTGCATAAAAGTGTAAGATAGATTGAATACGACCCCAGACCCGCCCCCAATAGACCTGCAGTTGAGGACATTCATATAGAACATGAACGAAGGATCCCACATCAGTATGGCAAGACCAACACAGATCCCTAGCATTTGGGTTCCATTTGACTATTTTTCTGGGGCATAAAAGCATCTGTGTGCAGAGAAAAAGAGAGTCTAGGTAACAGAGGCAGACCGGGAAACCCGCACCACTTTACTCAAAACGCTCCATTGCACAGGGGTTATGGTGGTTTGCAATTCGCGCTCCCAGGCTTGTTGAGCTCTAAAAGTGTCCGCAACTGTACCCTGACAAAGTATTTATAGAAATTAGAGGCCACCCCACGTGAACCACTAAGGGAGTGAACCAGCTCTAATAGCCCATCCTCAGTAGGGGCAAAGGGCGGCATGCTTCGAGCACTTTTGAGGCAGTGTTGAAGCTGCATCAATTGAAAATAGTGTTTCGCTGGTAACGCAAATGCCTCTTGTAAATCCGAAAAGGTTTTCCAACGAGCTATAGAGAAAAGCTGTTGGGGTGTCCAGAGCCCCTTGATAGGAAATGACAGCATGATCTAAAATGTGATGGGAGTGAATCTTTGCAGTGTCCACCTGAGGAAACTAACAGTTTTGAGAGTAGAAAGAAGTCTATGCGAGACTGAGGTTTAGGAGGGGAGGAGAAGAAGGTGAAGTCAAACTTATTGAGGTGTAGCAATCTCCATAGATCAACTGAAGCAAAATCCTTGATCAGGGAGGGAAGCGTAGTATGACTCTTGGGGGGACCACTCGTCCTAGGCGGCTATTTGTCTATCAGGAGATCAAGGACCAGATTGAAATCCCCCCCAATGATCAATGAAGCATTAGGAGAAGCTTGCGCAACCTGAGCAATGGTAGAAAAAGGCAGGGTCATCAACATTAGGAGCGGAAAGGCATATACATGTACCTTCTAGACAACCTATCTTGAGGAGAACTCTAGACCATCTACCTTCTGTATCTGAGCTAGTCGCAACAACAGTAGCATGCAAGGATTTCCAAACCAGTATGGCAACCCCACATTTCTTAGAAACTGCAGGGGAATAAGCGGCCACCATGTAAGGTTTAATATAAGTTCAAGAGTTTCCTTCGAATTTAAATGCGGTTAATGGAGAAAAGCAGATCCACTGCTTCCTAACTAAGGTAGCTTAGGATTTTCTTCCGTTTTATCGGATTATTGATGCCTTTTACATTCAATGAAAAAATCTTACATGGTGCCATCAGTCGGTAGAAGACATTTTAGGTAAGGGCGCTTAATAACATAGAACATAAGCAGAAACGGTACAACAATGTGGTAATCACCGAGTATTCTAGCTAATACACCCCATATTGAAAAGTATGTACCAACATATCGTAGAGAAGAAGCAAAACCCCCAAAGAATATGGCGACCTGATGTCTGCGGGAGGAGGCCCTAGAGAGGAATAGAAGACATGTATGTAGAAGAAAGAAACACCAGAGTCCATAATAACACTGTCTCTGATACTCATCGAGGCTGCTGTGGGTAGATGGAGTCGGGTCACAGATACCATCAAGAGGAAGGCAACAGACTACCCACGCCAGACTCTTTGCAAGGCTGCGGCGGATCCAATATGGCAGATACAGCGGGTATAAGAAGGCTTGCAGGAATATTCTGGAAGTCAGCGCATCAAGTCGGCTTCTTTGGAATCCAAAAACTCCGCTAGTAGATCAGGGTCCTCGAATGTTCTTGTCTGATTGTGAAGCGTGACTCGGAGCTTAGCCGGGTACATCAGGCCGTAGCGTGCTTGTAGTTGCTGAAGCCTCGGCCGGAATTCCAGAAAGCGCTTTCGGCGGTCGACTGTGGGTTTAGACAAGTCAGGATAGAAGGAGATCTTGTGGCTCTCAAACTCCATATGGCCCTTTGCCCGAGAGGCACTTAGAATTTGCTCCACGTGTTGATATCTCAATAGTCGAAAAATGATAGGCCGCGGGGTCTTCCTGTTGAGCGTTATGCTTGTGGGTACACGATGAGCGCGATCAATCTCCAAATCTTTGGTAAAGGTGATTTGGAGCAAGGAAGGGAGGACCTTGCATAAAAACTCTTTCATGTCACCCGATTCCGCTCCCTCCGGCATGCCCACGAGTCGTAAGTTATTGCGGCGCGCTCTATTATTGCCATCTTCCACCTCTTTCTGCAAGGCCCGCACCTGACGTTCAACTTTGTCGAGTTCGGACAACCGGGCCGCATGGGAGTCCAATATGCTCTCCATTTTGTCCTGACGCGAAGAAAGCCCCTCTAGCCTGCCTTGCAACACACCAAAATCGTCCCGCAGCGCTCGGAGTGCTTCACCGTTTGCCTGCACAAGGGTTTTGACCCCTCTAATCTCTACGAGGATTTCCTGCTGCATTTCGGGGCCCTCGCACGAGGCCGGCCCCTTCTGCGGGGACGGAGGTTCAGTTTTGGGACGTTTACTATGAGAAGCCGCTGGAGACCCAAATTCCAGGCGCGTTGGTTTGGTCCCCGCCATCTCACCAGTGTGCCCCGACAAAATCAGAGTAGAAATTCCAAATATGTAAGGTGTTAATTCAGGATTCTGAGTAGGCCTCTCGGGAGCCTCAGCGTTATGCGACCATCCCGCTGGACATCAGGCTCCGCCCCCCTTCACAATCCACTTTGAAATCCCCCACCAACAGAAAGCTTCCCCCCAACATCCACCGAAACACCCCCACAGGACTCAAGACAGAACAAATGATTAACGTAAATAATTCTCTCATTACTATCCATTTACTCACTGCAAATGTCTTATGCAAACTGTTGTTTTACTGCGCCTTGTAAATAGTTCCTGTAATTTAGTTCAGTTAATGTTCCATGTAATCTTACCTGTACATAGTTTAAACACTGTTCTATGTAAAGTATACTGAAGTATACAAAATTGTTAACTGTTCCATGTAAACCGCCTTTGATCTCTGGAAGGGGCGGTATAGAAGAAATTTATAAATAAAATAAATAAATAAATCTGCTTTAACATACTAATCTTTCTCCTTTTGCTCTTTCCTCATTCCTATTTCATCCACTCAAATTTTACCCCTCCATCCTCAATCCCCACTTACTCTCCCAATACCCAGCCAATTGTAGATTTTTCTTCCGTCTCACACAAAATATTTTTTCCCCTCTCCATTTCACTCTCCCAGCTCCATTCCATTCTAATCTCCCCCAACATCAGCTCCCTTCTAGTTCCAGCCCCATCCAGTATCCACTCCCTTCTAGTCCCCGCATCAGCCCATTTCCAGTCCTAGCCCCCCCCATCAGCCCATTTCCAGTCCTAGCTCCCCCATCCATTTCCAGTCCTATCCAAGTCCCTCCATCAGCTCATTTCCAATACCAGCCTCCCATCAGCCCATTTCTAGTCCTTTCCTAGCCCCACCATCAGCCCATGTCAAATCCTAGTTCCCCTCCACTCAGCCCATTTCCAATCCAAGCCCCCCATGAGCCTACTTCCAGTTCTAGCCCCTCCATAAGTCTATTTCAATCCAAGCCCCCACCACAGCCCATTTCCAATCTTAGCTCCCCCAACACCCAATTCCCAGTCCTATCCTAGCCCCCTTCATCAGCCCATTTCCTGTCCTAGCTCCCTCCCCTCACAACCCATTTCCATTCAAAGCCCCCCTCCCCATCAGCTATTTGCAGTTCAGGCCCCACTTCCACTCAGCCCATTTCCATTCCAAGCCCCCCTCCCCTCAGCTATTTGCAGTTCAAGCCTCCCCTTCCCCTCAGTCCATTTCCAGTCCTAGGAACCCCCCCAACCCATTACCAGTCCTAGCCCCCCCCCCCATAGCCTATTACCAGTCCTAAGTCCCCATCAGCCCACTCTCAGTCCTAATCCCATCAGCCCATTTCCAGTCCTAACCCCCATCACCCAATTTTCAGTTTAAGCCCCCCATAGCCCATTACCAGTCCTAACCCCCCTTCAGCCCACTCCCAGTCCTAACCCCATCAGCCCATTTCTAGTCCTTACCCCATCACCCAATTTTCCGTTTAAGCCCCCCCATAGCCCATTACTAGTCCTAAACCCCCATCAGCTCACTTCGAGTCCTTACCCCCATCACCCCATTTCCAGACTTAGATCCCCATAGCCCCAGTCCTAACCCCCTATCAGCCCTCTTCCAGTCCTAACCCATTAGCCCATTTCCAGTCCTAACTACCACCCCAACAGCCCAGGGAAATTTTAAAATAAAAAAAAAAGCCATCTGCTGCCGCTGCGGCGGCAATGGCAGAATCGCATATCCCGCGGGCCCCCCCCCCCGCCCCGACAGAGCCTGTCCTCCCTGCATCAGCTCCGTCGGCTTTCAGAGCGCGAAAGGAGAGTTTCTCCCTCGCGGCTCTGTTAAGCCCGCGGGGGCTGATGGGAAAGTCCCATCAGCCCCTGCGGGCTTAACAGAGCCACGGAAGGGAAACTAGTCTCCCTTCGAGCTCTGAAAGCCGACGGAGCTGATGCAGGGAGAGCAGGCTCGGGGGGGGGGGGGGCCCGCGGGATATGCGATTCTGCCATTGCCGTTTCCGTTGCTGCCACGGCGGCAGTGGCAGCAGACAGCTTTTTTTTTTAATTTTAAAATTTACTTTGCAAGCAGAATGTTCTTTGCGCGGGGCCCCCTGAAACGCGGGGCCCTGTGCAAAAAACATTCTTGCTCAATGGACGGGCCAGCCCTGAATAGGAAGTAAGGCAATGGTAAGCTTAGCCCACACAACACGCTTTACATACTTGCAGCCACGTCGAGGGTCAATGGTAGGGCAGTTATGCCCGCTCTCGGCATAACTACAGAGCCTCGGTTAAGGTCCATCTTTATACCACATTCTAGAAAGCAAAGCCTTATAGCATAGGCCCTCAACATGTGTGTGCCAATGAAGATAATTTTATAAACTGGCACCTAGTTAACACACATTTTCATGCATGCGCATTATGCCTATTTAATAAAGTGAAGCGTGCGCATACTTGACTTTCTAAAATAGAGCATAAGTGCAAAGTGCGTGCTAAAATCTGTTTAGAATGAGTTTCAGCAATTTAATCTATCAGTCTCTTAGCTACAGCAAGGCCTGTGCCTCGGCCCTCTCCTCCTGCAGTTCTGATACTCTGTAAAGTATGGACAGATTAGCTGTAATGTTTACAGCAGCAGCAGCAGAGCCTGGAGATCCACTCCCCCTCCTCCCCCCTCCTGTCAGATTCCTTCACCGTGACATCATCCCTGAATGTCTTCTCAAATCTGCAGACAAGAAACACTCTTTGAATTTTAGTAACTCCACTGAAGACCAGGGCAAATGCTAAGAGATTTTGCCTTAGCAATGAGATAAAAAGGTTGAAAGCATTAACTGACAGGCAGAGATGCAATTTAAAACTAAAGAAGAACTAAGGGGTGTGTTTACTAAAGTACGTTAGGCTTTTGCAGCTAATATGGTATTTTTGTGCAAATAATGCTGCGTTAGCTGCAAATGCAATGCACTATCTGTTGGGTCGTGTGCAGAATTTCTCCAGCATATAATGCAATAAAATTTCAGAGTCTGGCTCGGCAGCACTTTGGATGCAGATAACACTACCCATTGAGGTGATGTCTGCAACTTTGATGGTGACCACACACTGTTGATGCCCACAGTAATTGTGCATTGCAGACACCCCCAATCGCTGCCCTTTTCCCGCCCATTCTGGTAGTTAACGCAGTTTGTGAAGAGAGCGCAGCAATTTCCCATGCTGTTAATGTGGCTGGATAGTGCGTGCACACACGACGCAGCTTAGTAAACATGCTCCTAAATTCAGATTCAGGAGATTTGGACACACCATTATTTTAAATTTAACTGATAAATAAAATGTGATCATTAGATACCCTTGAGCCCAATAGTCACCCATGGCAGTCAGGGGCTACAGTGGTAAAATAACACTGGTTTCTGACTGAAAATGCAGATAATGTGGTGACTGGTGGTAATCCTTCTGAACAACTGGCCAGGGAAGTTAGGATGGCCTTTTTGATGGCTTAGGTTATCTGGATATCGCTGCAACTCACTCCCAGATATTCAGGGATGCTGTCTGGATAGTGCTGCTGAATGTCACCAGAGAGCCCAGTCAGTGGCACTTATCTGGATTGCATGCGGGGCAATGAAAGAAGTTGTATGTTTTGTGGCAAAATTCAGCCATCGTGGAGGGTAATTTTATAACAGGGGGCCTAGCTAAAGGGTTTTTGAGGCACCTAGTTTAAACCTTTCTTTTGAAAACGAATAGGAGCCTGCTTTATAAAATACTAGCCTAAGTGGCAGAACTTATGCTTAAGTTAAGGGGTGTAACTCTACAAAAATCCGTAGGCTGTTTTTCGAAGTGATAAGATCTACATATATAGTAAAAGAAAATCACTTCACTGCAATTTCACATGTAATGATTCACCTATAGTCAAAATCCTATAATTATGTTAACTATCATATGCTTATGGTCTCAGACTCATCGGCACAGCAGTTGATTATAAAACTCCAGAAGTGCCTGATAGCATCAATGACCAATATGCATTTTTTTTCTGTGCTGAATCAGGCCCTGCCCTTTGAGATGAGTGCTTAGGGATTACCTCATAGCCCTCCTGATTGAACACACGTTTCCCCACTTCAGCTCCTCTAATGGCTGTTGGAAACCTGGTGCATTCTGGGACTGGTAGTCTTTTATGGGAAAATTCTGTTTTCTTATTTCTACCAGAACTGACAGGTTGCTTGTTCAGAGTCACTTCACCTTTTCTATAGCTCCTTCCTGAGCTATGATAAGCTTCCTTATCACATACCCCCCTGCTTAAGTTATTACGGACTGGTTTTACTGGTGAAACTTCTTTCCTACAGTCCGTAATACCTACGAGAGTGTTATCTTTTTGAAGCTCACTTACTTCCTGACTGGCTTCAGGGTCATTATTATTTACAGGCCTCTCCTTCCAAGACTTAAGTACATTAATATGGTAGGTCTGCCTATGCCCTCTTGCATTTTCTACCATATAAGATACTGGGCTCACTTGTTCAACAACCTTCCATGGCCCTTTCCACTGTACTTCAAATTTTGGGGCTGTACCTGCTACTTGAACCAAAACCTTTTCACCAATGCTTAATTGGCGGCTTTTGGCCTTCCTATCATACCACCCTTTCTGGCGCACTTGGCTGTCCTGCAGGTTCCTCTCAGCAACCTGCGAGGTCCTTTTCAAACGTGCTCTCAGGTCACGTAGAAACTGTGGCACCTCCTGACTTCCTGGTTCAGGATCAATCCATTGTTCCCTCAAAATATCTAACAAACCCCGTGGAGCCCTACCATACATCAATTCATATGGAGTTACACCTAGGGACACTTGAATTCTTTCCCTGCAGGCATATAAGGCAAAGGGCAATAACATATCCCATTCTTTTACCTCTCCTGCTAACCCCCTTCTCAACATTTGTTTGAGAGTTTGGTTGAATTTATTTATTTATTTATTTATTTAACAGTCTTTTCTATACCGCCCCTTCCAGAGATCAGGGGCGGTTTACATTGAACATTAAACAGAACAATTGTATACTTCTGTATACATTTACAAGGAACATTATGCTTTAACTATATACAGGTGTACCTACAGGGAACATATTTTGAACATTATTTTGAACATATTTTGAACATATTTTGAACATATTTTGAACAACATTTTGAACATATTTTGAACATTAACTATAACAGAGCTTTTCAAACTATTTACAAGTTATATACATGGAGCGCATCTTAGTTAGTTACAGTGGTGAAATAGTCAACTGTTTGAGTGGTTCATTAGCGTGTTGTGTGGGGTTAGTGAAATTTCCTGTGTTAGTCATTTGTTCTGTCTTGGGTACAGTGTATGTGTTTCTGTGGTTGTATTGGTGAGGTTCTTTGTTGGTAGGGGATTTCAAAGTGTTTTGTAAAGAGGTAGGTTTTTAATTCTTTTTTGAATTGATGAAGGTCTTTTATCATGCGGAGTGTTAATGGTATTTCATTCCAGAGGGTGGGGGCAGCGAAGGAGAAGGCCCTGTCACTTGTTGTCGCTTTAGTTTTTCTAAAATTTGTTTTTATGTTGAGGGAGTGAGTTGGTGTATCTCTCCACCAAACCGTTTGATTGTGGATGGTAGGCTGAGGTTTTTACTTGATGAATGCCAAAGACATCCCAGACCTGGGCCAAATATTTGGATACAAAATTGGACCCTCGGTCAGTCAACACCTCTCTTGGGAATCCCACTTCACAAAACAATTTTGCTAGCTCTAAAGCTATTGTTTTTGCAGAAACATTCCTCAATGGTATGGCCCAGGGAAACCTTGTTGCCTGATCCACCATAACTAGGATGTATTGGAAACCTCGGGGCGTTTTGACTAATGGGCCTACAATATCCATGGCAATGCTACCAATTGGGTCTGTGATAATTGGCATGGGAATCAATGGCACCACCGGTGGGTGAGCCGCTGTAACTCGCTGACACGCTGGACATGCAGCACAAAACTGGGCAGTTTCTTTGAAAATACCTGGCCAGTAAAAACGCATAAGTATTTGATCCAGCATTCCTTGCATCCCTTTATGACCTCCAACTGGATGATCATGTGCTAATCTAAGTACTAGCCCTTTGAAAGTTGTGGGTACCACCAATTGTTTACGTATGGTCCCATTTCTGGGGTCCTGACTCTCTCTATATAATATTTCATTATCTAGTCTGAATCTGGGCAACTCCTCCCTGACCTCATGAGCATACTTAAAAGCTCGGGTGAGAGCTTGATCAGCTCGCTGCTCTTGTGGAAAGTTAGGAAACTTTGCCACTAACTCAGCTGGCACCCAGGGTAAACTTTGACCCGCTAACATTTCAGCCCTACCCTGTGCTCTGCAAAGTCTCTCACGCCGCTTTTGTGCTTTCAACTTTCTTACTTTACCAGATGATGGAGTTATTAAATCATCATGAGAGGGTAAGTATCCTAATAACTCTGCCTGCTCCCCCTCCTCCTTCTGCTGGCTCTCTACCTTAGCCTGCGAGCGGGTGGATACAAGGCCCCTCTTATTACCTATAGTTTGGCCTTCTGGAAGCTTAACCATCTTTTTAGCTAGGGACTGAGGACTTCCAAAGAAAGGCCCGGGAGCTATTTCCATTATTCCTTCTCCCTCCTTCTTTCCTAGCCCTTCCACTAGACCCTGCTTAAATCTTGGCCAGTCCTTTCCTAGAACCAAATCAAAGGGTAGCCTAGGCACCACTGCTAACAGGACTTCCTCTTGTTCCCCCAGGCACTTAACCTTTAGCCTATAGATGGGATATGATGTTGCAGCACCATGAATGCATCTGATGTGAACTTGGCTTTCAGGGGTTCTAGGCACAAATCCTTCTTGGGCCTCTATTCTCTTCCAAAGCCTTTTTGACTTCATACTCTGGTCTGCCCCAGAGTCTAACAAAGCATTTGTGGTAATTCCTTGCACATCAACCATCAAAAGAAGTCCTTCTTTGGGCTGTTTTAAATCCACACCCATTAAGCTAGTGTGTGTCTGGCATCCCTTTTCTAAATGTCCCCATTTTCCACACTTGAAACATTTCATTCTATTCCACTGTGTCATTTGGCTTGGCACAGTACATTTACTTTCAGAAACATTTTTAACTATTTTCTTTTCTGATACAGCACCGCTTGCCTCAGCACCCATCTTCAGAGGGCCACCCATTCTATGGCAAGCCTGCGTGGCTTCCAAGAATCTCTCTGCTAGCATGGTTGCCTCTACAAGATTTTGGCAATTTTGCTGTATAAGGAAAGTGTGCAAATCTTTAGGCACCCCAGACATAAATTGTTCAAGCATAATAATGTCTAATAACATTTCTACCGTCTTTTGCTCAGGCTCCAACCATTTTACAGCTAATCCTCTGATTCTCTGACTCAGAGCCCTGGGTGTTTCACCCACTCTCAATGTAGTAGCTCTAAACATTCGCCTATACTCTGAAATAGACAACCCTAGGCGATCTCTAATAGCAGCCTTTACATCCTTATAATTCAAAGCCTGGGCTGCTGGCATTGCTCTATAAGCTGCAAGCGCCTCCCCAGTTAACGAGGCTGCCAGCCTTACTGCCCACTGGGTCTCTGGCCATGCTAATGCTTGTGCCACTCTTTCAAAAGACTCTAGAAAATCATCAACATTATCATCTGGAGCTAACTTCCCAAAACGAAATGCCCCAATTCCTTGATTGAGTCCCACACTGTCCACATGTGGTGTACCAGTATTTACTGCTGGTCTTGCATCTGGTCCACTTTGGTTCTGCAGCTTAACTAGGGCTTGCACCAGATCAAGCACTAGCCTCTGCTGGTCCATTAAGGCTTTCATAGCAGTGTCCTGAGCCTGCTGTGCTAGCTCCTGTTGCCTGCTAAACTGGGCTGCCATCCAATCAGCTAGTTCCCTTGGATCCATCTTGATCCCTGCAAGAAAACACAAAAAAAACCACAGTGCACCACCTTCCAAACAGGTGTTTTTTTTCTACTTTTTTTTTTCCAATTACCCCTGTGCCTTACTCCCATCCACCACTAGACATGCCCAGGTACTTGTTACCATATGCCAGTGATGAATCCAGCTCTGCACAGGGTCTTTTCTTCCTGGAACAGCTACCTGGAACAGCCACCTCTCCTCCAAAGTGCAGTTGAGGGAAAATCTTTTCTTTCAGCTTTTAAGCTTGAACTGTCTTTTCCTTCAGACTTGAGTTGTAATCCTTAGCAAGTAAATCCTTTTGCGCAAAAGCAATCCGAAAAACTATGCCATTTGTCAAACGGCTGCCTGGGTGAGAATGTTCACAGTCTTGGCAAGTGCATATATCAATATGATTTGCAAGGGATTGTGGGAAATGCAGTCCATTCACACCAGACACAGCTGCTCACAATAATTAGTTGTGCTTGAGTGTAAAGCCAATAAGATATTTATTTATGGGGTTATTTCTCCCAACACAGATATGCTTGGTAGCACATAAAACAGGATACTTGCTTTCAGTGTTTAACTTAGAAAAACAAAATCAGGAAAACAACAGTTGAACTTGTCAGGCAATCAAATCAAAAGAATAAAGACCTGGTTGGTAACAAACTGGTCTTTTCTGTAGGCTTTAGCTAATATTTTCTTAGCAGTGTTTCAAACAACAAGCAAAACCCACAAAGAAGGGAAAAACTGTTCTTTTCAGGTTAACTTCTTATATCTTCACACATAGATTCAGAAGTGATTCCCTCAGAGCTCACAAGCAATTAGGTAAGGCTCAATTGCTAGCAGTTACCCAGCCGAAACCCCTTAGCTGGCTTGCTTTCTACTGCGTGGCTCAAATCCTACTTCAGGAGCTTTTCTGAGTAGATTAAAGAACAAGTTTGTATTTCTTTGTGATGATTGTTGTACTTTGTAACAGAAAATTACCAAAGGAGTTTAGACAGAGAGCAATCCATATATTCACAGCCTGTATCTAAGACCGCTCCCCCTTCTTCAACAATCATGGGTTCAATATCATGGATTGGCACAGAGGAATTTCTCAATGGAGCACTTTCAGGAGAATACTTGTTTCCCTGCTGTCTTTCAAGGTTATAGCTAGGGCATAGATCAGTGTTCATACCTGAGCTTCCATTGCTGTTAGAGTTCCTCTCTAAATAGCCTGGCCAGTATGTAGTCCAGTTCTTATGTCCAGCCTTCCAATCCAGATCCCTGGACACTGGATCTCTCTTCACATACCTTCTGGCACGGGTCCTAGGGTCCCTTCCACGTGCAGCCGTCTCCCTCACAGGTACCGTCTGGAGATTCCTAGCCCTGCAGCACCATTCCTCTGGCTTTCCCCAGTCCAATGGTGTATGCTGGCCCTTGGAATGCCTTCCAGTATACGTACTGCTCTGGACTCCTTTAGACCTCCCAAAGGCTTTTCTCTTCTTTCTTCCAAAGGGTTTCTTGCCCTCTCTGTCCGTCCGGTTTGGCTTCTGCTTCTGATGATCCTCCAGATGATGAAGCTGTCCAAGATGATCAAGATCCTGAGGATGAGGATAATTCTCTGTAGAATAAACTCTACCTTTATTCTGCTTTGATGAGTGCTCCACCTTAGCACAGCGCAGCTGTGCTGAATCAGGCCCTGCCCTTTGAGATGAGTGCTTAGGGATTACCTCATAGCACTCCTGATTGAACTCACGTTTCCCCACTTCAGCTCCTCTAATGGCTGTTGGAAACCTGGTGCATTCTGGGACTGGTAGTCTTTTATGGGAAAATTCTGTTTTCTTATTTCTACCAGAACTGACAGGTTGCTTGTTCAGAGTCACTTCACCTTTTCTATAGCTTCTTCCTGAGCTATGATAAGCTTCCTTATCACACTACACCCTGAGGTATTTTCCCATCTTGGCAAAGTTAGTTTTCCTAAAGTCTGACCCGCTTTTGAATGGATTTTATCAGCCCTAGTCCTAATGGTGAACCACACCATCTGGTGATCACTGGATGCAAGATGATCTCCCACTATGACATCAGAAATACTTTCCCCATTGGTAAGCACCAGGTCCAGTTTGGCCCCTTCATATGTGAATTTTGTTACCAGTTGCCAGAATTGTTCTCCCTGTAGAGAAAGCGTAGTTACTCACCTGTAACAGGTGATCTCCGGGAACAGCAGGAATTTAGTCTTCACATATGGGTATCGTCGGTACCGACGGAGCCCATGTGGGAACGCTCCCCAGCGTCCAATAGGAACACTTTTGGGAGCATCCCACAGCGCCTGTGTGCTGCCTTCCTGCCTTTCCCACTGTCCCTCTTCAGTTGAGTTTATAGCTGAGACAAAGGAGAGAGGGAGAGAGAGAAAGAGAGAGATAGAGAGACAACTACTAGGGGAGTTGGGTGGGTTGTGAAGACTAAATTCCTGCTGTTCCCGGAGATCACCTGTTACAGGTGAGTAACTATGCTATCTGCAGGAACAAGCAGGAATGTAGTCTTCACATATGGGGACTCCCTAGCTGAAGATGCCAGGGAGTTGGCCCCAGGAAGCTGCAACCCATTGTGAGATGGGCCATGCTTCCTCCCATGGATCTCTGGCATTCCACCAGGGATGGCGGGTAGGAGTTGAATTAAGTCTGAAAGAGATGTTGAAGAACAGCCTGGTCAAACAAGGCATCCCGGCGGGAGTCCTTGTCTAAGCAGTAGTGGGCTGTAAAGATATGTACCGAAGCCCAAGTGGCTGCTCGACAGATGTCGTCGATAGATACAGAGTGAAGGTTAGTGAAGGTTGGCATGGCTTTCACATTGTGAGCTGTGACATGGCCTTCAAGAGGAAGACCCTTACTCTCATAGGCAAAGGATATGCATTGTGGAATCCAGTTAGACAGAGTTCTTTTGGAAACTGGAAGTCCCAAATGACTAGAATCAAAAGCAACGAAGCATTGAGAAGACTTTCTATGTTGCTGTGTTCTTTGTAGGTAAAAAGCTAAAGCTCTTTTACAGTCCAGGGTATGAAGGTTTCTTTCTGCATTGGAGGCATGAGGCCTCAGAAAGAATACAGGAAGGTAAACCGCTTGGTTTAAATGGAAAGGGGAATCCACCTTTGGCAAAAAGTGTGGATGAGTCCTAAGAACGACCTTATCATGGTGAAATCTTGTATAAGGAGGATAAGCCACTAGAGCTTGCAATTCACTAATGCGGCGTGCGGAGGTGAGTGCAATTAGGAAGATGACTTTCCAGGAAAGGAATTTTAGAGATGTAGTGGCTAAAGGCTCAAAGGGCGGTTTCATGAGCTGCCCGTGAACAAGATTCAAATCCCATGCCACTGGTGGTGGTCTAATGGGAGGTTTAATATCTGCAGTGTTGCCTTTTGATAGGTAGGGTTTGGTGCTTTGTGAGTCCTGGTAGTGCTGTTATGATAGGGTGGATTTGCTATGGATTCCAAATGGTCAGTGTTTATAGTATTTCCTAATGGGCCTGCAGTTGTCACTGGAATATAGTAATGTTAGTCTTTCTTTATCCAGACACTCATTAAGAGGCATGTTTACTAAAAGTGCATGGTAATATGATTCAAATATTTAAGCAAATGAGACTCATTATGCAAATAAGGCCCCACAATTAATCTCCGCACATGGTCTCGCACCCCCCTTGGGCTGCCCCTGGATATATTACAGACTTGCTAGAGTATATTTGTGAGTCCACTGGAGCCTGCAGTTGGAGGTCTGTATATTAAGCAGATTGCAATATATCGATTTTCAATGATGAGGAGATTAATATTTGATAATGCATTAGAGCTGTATAATGTGGGATTTAAAACCTACTCAAAGAAAAGCTCAACTGAACAAACTCAAAACCCCCAAAGACTTCATAAAAACAAATAAATCAACAAACAGAGCGTTCTCACATGCAGCCCCAATAGCCTGGAATGCCCTCCCTGTCGAACTAAGAATGTTAACAGAGATTAATGAATTCCGCAAAAAATTGAAAACACACCTTTACACAATACACTACAATTGCATAGACCAACCCTCAAAAGAATTAGATAATGGCTAATCACTTTCTACTCAACATCTCACTATAACTTTCTGCTCAACATCTCACTATAACAGAAAAGATAATCCACCCCACCTGAATCTGAACCACTCATTATGATTATACCTCATATAAAATGTATATGTATATATAATGTATATAGTGTTGCACTTTTCTGTGCCAATCTAACATTTTCTATTAACTTTACATTGTATATAGTTATGACGTTTCATGTAAAACAAACTATGTTTTGTTGACTGTTGTTATTTGTGAACCTCAGCTGATCTCTGGAAGCTGCGGTATATAAGTGCTTGTTAAATAAATAAATAAATAAATAACTAAATAAATAAGAGACTCCTTTATAATGGCGAGGACGCCACCTCCATGTTTATTTGATCTGGGAGTGTGAAAAACTGAGTAGTTGGGAACCAAAATTGCTGAACATGTAGATAGTCATGGCTTAATGGGAGACAGCCAACATGGCTTTAGAATAGGAAGATCTTGTCTTAATAATCTGTTATGTTTTTTTGAAGGTGTGAATAAACAGGTAGACACAGCTCCACTGGCTTATGATAGCTGGGCGCCTCGAGTATAAAACCCTCCTGATTGCATTCAAAGTCCTCCACCAGCTCTCTGCAACCACCTTAGAAGACTTCCTACACTGGACGCCAGACAGCAGAATCAGGAGAACAAACATGGCAAATACCCTTGCCATTCCCACTTTGGCCAGTAAAACCTCCCAATATGTCAGGCATAGAGCCTTCACTTTATTTGCCCTTCAGCTCTGGAATTCCCTCCCTGTGTCAATTCGTCACATAACCACAATTCCCTCGCCTCTGTCTAGTGCAGAGTCCTTTCTCCCTCTACTGACTGTAAATAACTTCTGCTTGTAGTCGCTAAAACTATGTTCATTATGTTATGATGATTTATTCGGTTTCAGTTTTAATTGTAAGTTCTGTTATCTGTTATAAGCTTTGTTACTCTGTTACCTGTTCAATGTAAACCTGTTAAACCTGTTCAGTGCAGACATGTTCTATGTATTAAGTTGTTATACTGTAAACCGCAGTGACTTTAAATAGTGCGGTATATAAAACCAAATAAATAAATAAATATATCAAATTGATTTACGTCACAGTGTGTATATAAAGAACAAAGGAGGGATGTTTAATGGTTAGAAGTGTGGTGAGGGAAAGTTACAGTATGGTTGAGAGAGCAATAGAATGGCAAAATCTGTGTGGATACAGCTAATTAAGCAATTTACCTGAGTAACAGATACCGAGGAAAGTTCACCGGCTAGAACTATGGTAGTTGTAATTATATTAAGGGATAGTCACTTGGTTTGCAGCTTGTCGTGCTGTGAGGACTTGCGTGCATCAGTGATGCTGATGGCTAAGCTATTGATAGTTTAACTACTGGCAGGGTCTCCGAAGGTCTCAGCTGAGGTGCCAGACCAAGACAAACCACCCGTCTGGGCAACAGCAGAATGGGATAGTGTTGGTGTCACAGGATCACATTTCTGTGACCACGGCAACAACACTAAACTTAAACTGTGAGGAGGAAAGGTCTGGCAATCTACTTCTGTATCTTGCCATGAAAACCCAATGGATAGTGTGGTAAGGAGAGTGCAGTCCAGCATGAAGAAATAAAGGGAAAAGGAACTTTTTCTTCTTTGCGGGGGATGGGTGCACCAGAACACATACACCATAGTAAAAGCAGTGAGAAAAACCACGAGGGTAAGTTTGAGCAAACAAACAGAGAGATAGACGGAAGGAGAAACAGGAACAGGAACAAGGACAAGTGGAAGGAGAGCAAGAGCAGCCAGGACTGCAGCCAAGAGAGCTACAGAGAAGGTTCCAGGGAGAGGACCGAGTATACTGGCAAGAGAGAGAGAGAGAGAGAGAGAAGGCTGGCGTTGGAAAAGCTAAGGCAAGAGAGCCTAGACTCGTCGGGTGAAGGGTGTGTCTTCAGGCAGAAGAAGCCCCAGGAAGTGGAGAGGAAATCTTACCCTGATTCCCTGACTGGCTCTGAGGCAGAGATAGCTAGTGCCAACAGAAGCCACAGATATGGAAGTCCTGCAGTAAAACTCCAAGGTAGGAGAAAGAAAGCAGTGAAGCCTAAGGCTTATATCTCTTGCTCTGATTCTGAAGAGGGATTTGTACCTGGGAAAACCCAGATTGGAAAGAAGGGGTTTTCAAGAAAAGTTGAACAGGAGAAGCCTGTTGAAGTTCTGCCAAGAGAAGGAGGAGCAGTGCAGTGGAATAGGCTATTTGAGCTTTTAAATGACTTAAAGGAAAAAGTGCCTGAACGTTTCCAAGCTTTACCAATATGCAGCTCAGAAGAAAGTATGGAGGTAGATGGTAGAGGAACTGACATGGGTTCTTCTTGTTCTGAGATGGACTGTGCTGTTTGTATTGATGCTAATTAATGGAAGCCAAATAGCAGAAAGAAATTAAGAAAGCTGTTACAACTTTGTTATAGCTGAAAGCCTGAAGTAAAGGAGAGAATGAGTTTTATATTGAAGCACTAAGGTTCTTTCCTAAAGAAGTGGTAATGCAACCAAGGCGGGGCTAGACAGCTGAGAACTGTTTAACTCAAAACAGCAAAGAAGGAGCTAGCAGCCCTACTGGCTTTGATTGTAAGTTGTAAATGCAAAATGCAATGTGTGCCTTCGAGTCAGTCCTGACTCCTGGCGACCCAGAAGCTCCTACATGTGCCTTTATGATTGCTGAAGTAAGAAGCATCTGAAAGGGAAAGAAAAGGAAAGCCATTGTAAATAATTCCACGGAAACACTGTTTTGACATTTGCTTTAATTGGAGAGGTTTATCCTTTGTTTCTTTGTCTTGAGTGTAAAGTTGCTTTGAAGATTGTTACCATCTTACCTAAAGGAAGCTAATAAAAATTCCTGTGCGCTTTGAAACATCCACTTGGTTCATTTCTGACTACACAACTACAACCCTTTGGAAAAGGAATACAAGATGGTCTCCCGTCCCTACTAGGCAACCGCCTGGTAGGGGTGTGGTCGCCACAATAGTCACAACAAAACAAATTGCACTATTGCTGGAAGATGAGACCCCAGGTCAGAAGGCACTCAACTAGCTACTGGGGAGGAGCTGAAGACTTTTCAGAGTAAAGCCAGTATTTATGATGTGGTTGGATCAAAGCCCTCAGGATGTCTGACTCAGATGTAGCTGCACATAAAATGAGAGAAGTTGTAAAGATGTCTTATATATTGGAACATGGAACATAGGAAGCATGAACCAAGGGAAGTTGGAGGTGGTCAAGAATGAAATGGAATGTGTACAACTTGATCTGTTGGGTGTCAGCGAACTGAAATGGACTGGCATCGGGCACTTTGCATCAGATGATCACATGGTCTATTATGCTGGAAATGAAAGACAAATAAGAAATGGTGTTGCACTTATAATAAAGAAGAAACTTGCAAGAACTGTAATGAAATACAGTGCATTCAGTGAACGTTTAATCTCTATTCGTCTATGAGGAATGCCTATCAACACAACTATAATTCAAGTATATGTCCCAACAACAGCTGCAGAAGAGGACGAAATTGATGAGTTCTATGAACAAGTACAAGCTGAAATTGACAGAACATGCAAACAGGATATCCTGATAGTCATGGGTGATTGGAACGCAAAGGTTGGCAACAAAGAAGAAGACAAAGTAGTTGGAAAATATGGACTTGGCAACAGAAATTAAGCTGGAGAAAGACTGATAGAATTCTGCAAGACCAATGATCTATTCATCTCAAACATCATCTTCCAGCAACACAAGCGGCGACTGCACACATGGACTTCACCCAATGGATTATACAGAAATCAAATTGACTACATCTGTGGAAGTCAACAATGGAAAAGCTCTATAACATCAACAAAGACAAAACCTGGAGCTGACTGTGGTACAGATCATCAACTACTAGTATGCAAACTCAAGCTAAAGTTGAAAAAGAGCAAGCCACTCATGAATGTCGCAAAATATGACCTTGGGAATATACTACTGGAATTTAAAGACTGCCTGAAAAATTGATTTGCTGCTTTAGATACAAATGACAGAGCTCCAGAAGAGTTATGGAATGACATCAAGAAGGTTGTGTTGGAAGAAAGCAAGAAGTCTCTACAAAAGGTGAAAAAGCAAAAACGGCCAAAATGTATGACAGAAAAAGCTCTGAAAATTGCCCAGAAATGCAGAGAAGCTAAAGCCAGAGGAGAAAGAAAGACAATCGCAGAACTCAACAGAGATTTCCAACGTGTAGCAAGACATGACAAGGAAACGTACTACAATGACATATGCAAGGAAATAGAAGCAGAAACTATTAGAGAAAGAACAAGATCAGCTTTCCTAAAGCTATAAGAGTTAAAGAAAAAATTCCAGCCTCAAATTGGAATGTTACAAAATGCTCAATGTTCTATGTTGAATGATGCTGAGAAGATCAAGAAAAGGTGGAAAGAATATACAGTTTTTATATGATAAAGATCAAGTGGACCAAGTGTACGTTATAATCTGGAACCATTGGTGATGAAAGAAGAAGTCGAAGCAGCACTGAAAACCTTATCAAAGAACAAAGCACCAGGCATTGATGGTATTCCCATAGAAGTATTACAACCATCTGATGCAGCTGTTACCATACTTACAAAGATCTGCCAAGAAATTTGGAAGACAACATCATGGCCAACTGACTGGAAAAGATCTGTGTTTATACCAATACTAAAGAAAAGTGACTGGAAATTATCGCACAATCGCTCTGATCCCACATGCCAGCAAGATTCTACTGCAGGGTTCAGGAAAGGGCGAGGAACGAGAGACATGCATACCAAACTTTCACAAGGATGTGAGATGGATCCTTGAAAAGACTAAAGAATACCAAAAGGATATTTATTTGTGCTTTATCGACTACAGCAAGGCTTTTGACTATATAAACTTTTAGAAATTCTGGGCCACATTAAGAAGCATGGGTATATCAGATCACCTGATTGTTCACTTGCACAGTCTATACATTGATCAAGAAGCAACAGTACGAATGGAACAAGGAGAAACAGAATGGTTTAAAATAAGCAAAGGTGTAAGACAAAGCTGCATACTTTCCCCCTACCTGTTTAATTTGTATGCAGAACAAATCATCAGAGAAGCAGGATAGTATGAAGATAACAGAGGTGTGAAGATTTGTGGAAGACTCATTAACAACTTTTGCTATGCTGATGATATCACATTACTGACTGAAAGTGAAGATGATCTGAAACATTTGCTTCTCAAGATCAAAGAACATAGTCTTAAAATGGGCCTGCATCTTAATGTAAAGAAGACAAAGATCATGACAACTGGCAAAATCAATAAGTTCATCTTTGATGGAGAAGAAATTGAAATCATGGACAATTTAACCTACTTGGATCAACTATCAATAAAGAAGCAACAAGCAGTCAAGAAATTCGATGATGCGTTGCCCTTGGCAGAATGGATATGAAAGTCCTAGGCAAGATTCTCAAGAGCAGAGATGTCTCTCTCCATACGAAGAGTCGAGTCATTCAAGCCATGGCATTTTCAATAACATCATATGGATGCGAAAGCTGGACAGTGAAAAAGATACAGGAAGAAAATTGATGCCTTTGAATTATGGTGCTGGCTGCAAATACTGCATATACCATGGACTGCTCAAAGAACAAACCAGTCAGTCCTAGAGGAGATCAAACCTAAGCTTTCTTTAGACGCTCAGATGACAAGACTTTGACTTTCATACTTTGGACACATGCGAAGAGAGAGATCATTAGAGAAAGACATCATTCTTGGCAAGATAGAAGGTTAACGCAAAAGAGGAAGGTCAGCAATGAGATGGATCGATACAATAACAGCAGCTATGGGTACCAGTCTGTCAACAATGAGCTGCCTAACACAATTTAGGACAACTATCCAGAAGGTCGCCATGAGTTGACACCAACTCAACGACACTTAACAACAACAACATGGAAGAGCAGACTAGATAGGCCATATGGTCTTTTTCTGCTGTCATGTTTCTATGTTTCTATGATCTATATTTACCCGTTCCACTCCATTCGTTAATTTATAAACCTCTGTCATATCTCCCCTCAGCTGTCTTTTTTCCAAGGTAAAGAGCCTTAATCTTTTAAGCCTTTTCTCATAGGGATCCTTCCATTCCCTTTACCATTTTGATTGCCCTTCTCTTTACCTTTTCTAATTCTGCTATATCCTTTTTAAGATATGGTGACCAGAGTTACCACAATAATCATGGTGTGGTTGCACCATGGAATGATATAGAGACCTCTGGAATTTCTTTCCTAGGTGCATAATTTGCACTTGTCCACATTAAATTTCATCTGCCATTTGGACGTCCGGTCTTCCAATTTGAATAATTCCACTTTGAATAATTTTGTGTCATCTGCAAATTTGATCATCTCACTTGTTATTCCCATTTCCAGGTCATTTATGAATTTATTTATTTAGCTAGGATTATATACTACTTTTCACCGTTTTGTTTTTTTTTACAATGAACGTATATCATATAAGGAACATAATAACAGTTACAGAGAAACTGTCAATAGTTTTGAATAACAAAATAATATTAAGAGTTACATAGTATATATAGTAGAACATAGTAACATAGTATATGACAGCAAATAAAGACCAGTATGGTCCATCTAGTAACATAGTAACATAGTAGATGATGGCAGATAAAGACCAGCATGGTCCATCTAGTCTGCCCAGCAAGATGGCAAGAGTAGGTGCAGGCCACCCCTCTCCATGTCTTTGTTTAGGGATGAACCCACTACTCCATGTAGGACACCCCTATTTGTTGAGACTTTAGATGGTTCAGAAGTTATATGTTTCAGTTTATTTTGTTTTTTATCCTGTTGCTGTAAAGGGATCCACTGTGTTTGTCCCATGCCGTTTTGAATTCCGTCACCGTGTTTACCCCCACCACTTCCATCGGGAGGGCATTCCAAGCATCCACCACCCTTTCAGTGAAAAAATATTTCCTGACATTGCCTTTCAATTTACCACCTTGCAGCTTCAAGTTATGCCCTCTAGTTTTACAGCTTCCCCGTCTTTGGAAGAGGTTTGTTCATCATTTCTCTTTAAGTATTTAAAGGTCTGAATCATATCTCCCCTGTCCCTCCTCTCCTCCAAAATGTACATATTTAGGTCTTCAAGTCTCTTCTCATACGGCTTCTGATGTAGGCTCCAAATCATTTTGGTCACCTTCCTCTGAACAGTTTCCACTCTTTTTACATCTTTTGCAAGATATGGTCTCCAAAACTGAACACAGTATTCCAAGTGAGGCCTCACCAGTGACTTTTACAGTGGCATAAGTACCTCTTCCTTTCTGCTGGTAATCCCTCTTTGTATGCAGCCCAACATCCTCCTGGCTTTTGCCACCACCTTGTTGCATTGTTTTGCCACCTTGAGATTATCAGAGATAATCACACCAAGGTCTTTCTCCTGAACCATGCACACCAACCTCTCGCCCCCTATCGTGTACTTTTCCCTTGGATTTTTGCTACCCAAGTGCATGACACTGCACTTTTTCGCATTAAATCTTAATTGCCAAGCATTAGACCGTTCTTCCAGCTTTTGTAGATCTTTCTTAACCACTCCCTCGGGGGAGTCCACTCTGTTGCAAATTTTTGTGTCATCTGCAAAAAGACAGACTTTTCCAGTCAGTCCTTCAGCAATATCACTCACAAATACATTGAACAGTGCCAGGCCCAGGACTGAACCCTGGGGCACCCCGCTAATCACCTTCCTTTCATCCGAGTGAGCTCCATGTACCATCACCTTCTGTTGTCTGTCAGTCAACCAATTTCTAATCCAGTTTACTATCTTGGGACCCATCCCCAAGCTACTAGGTTTATTGACAAGCCTCCTATGAGGAACAGTATCAAAGGCTTTGCTGAAATCCAGGTAGATGACATTCATCGCATGCCCCTGATCTAGTTCCTTGGTCACCCAGTCAAAGAACTCAATCAGATTTGTTTGGCAAGACCGTCCTTCCGTAAAACCATGTTGCCTCGAATCTTGCAACCTGTTGGTTTTGAGAAAGTTCACTATTCACTCTATCAGGAGCACCTCCATTACTTTTCCCGCCACTGAGGTAAGGCTCACGGGCCTGTAGTTTGACACGTCTTCCCTGTCACCACTTTTGTGTAGATGTACGACATCAGCCATTCTCCAGTCCTGAAGAACCTCTCCTGTTTCCAAGTATCTGTTGAAGACGTCCTTTAACGGTCCTGCAAGAACCTCTCTGAGCTCTTTCAGTATCCTGGGATGTATCCCATCCGGTCCCATGGCTCTGTCCACTTTCAGTTTAGCAAGGTTTTCTAACACATCATCTTCTGTGAATGGTGTGGTATCTACTTCATTCCCATTTTTATATTTGGGAGTCACAGCTGGTCCATCTCCAGGATTTTCTTTAGTAAAAATGGAGCAGATGTATTTGTTTAGCAATTTCGCTTTTTCAATATCACTTTCCACGAGTCCTTTCTCAGCACTTCTGAGTCCTGCAATTCCAACTCTGATCTTCTTCCTTTCCCGAATATACCTGAAGAAAGTTTTGTCGCCACACTTCACATCTTTAGCCATCTTTTCCTCTGCCTTTGATTTTGCTATCCTTATTTCTCTTTTTGACTCTTTGAGTTTGATCCTGTATTCATTTCTGTGTTCTTCTGTTTGCAAGCTTTTGAATTTTGCGAAAGCTGTGTTTTTTGCCTTTATTTGAGCAGCCACTTCTTTGGAAAACCAAATAGGTTTCCTTCTCCTCTTGTTTTTATTTACTTTTCTTACATATTTATCTGTTGCCCCTTTAATGCCACCTTTAGTTTAGCCCATTGTAATTCTACTTCCCTTATTTCCTTCCATCCCGTCATCTCCTCCTTTAGGTACTCGGCCATTTTATTGAAGTCAGTATTTTTGAAGTTTAGGACTTTGAGCTTGCTATGATTGACCTGTACCATGGCTTTTATCTCAGACCACACCGTGTGATGATCACTGTTGCTCATAGGGGCACTCACGCAGACATTCGATATGCTATCACCGTTGGTGAGCACTAAATCCAGTGTTGAGCTTTCCCTGGTTGGTTCCATCACCATTTGTCTAAGTAATGCATCTTGGAAAGCATCCACAATTTTTTTGCTTCTTTCCAGATGTGCAGAAGGAGTAATCCAATCCACATCAGGTAGATTAAAGTCACCCAATATGATCACTTCCCCCTTTGTGGCTATCTTGGCAATATCTATAATCAATTCGTTATCTCTCTCTTGAATTTGAGTCGGAGGTCTGTAGACTACAGCAGTATGGATGACAGTGCCATCTCCTCTTTCCAATGCAATTCCCCATGTCCCCTGCATTTCAGTAGCTTTGATATTGCTTTTGACATACAAGGCTACTCCTCCCCCTTTTCCATTTTCTCTGTCTCTTCTGAATAGATTATAGCCAGCTATGGCTATATCCCAATCATGCGATTCATTAAACCATGTTTCTGTAATGGCTACATTGTCCAAATCCATTTCCACCATTAGGGCTTCCAGGTCCGGAACTTTGTTGGCTAAGCTTCGAGCATTTTGCTCATTGCTTTCCAGCATTTACCTGGCTTGTGTGTATTTCGCATTGATTTTGTTCTGCCCACTTCTTCCCACTTGTTTTTGATATGTGGTTTAAAAGTGTGGCTGTTTCTGATGTTATTCTGCTTTTGCAGGGGGTGGCGTGCAGATCTTGACCTTCCACATTCGTCACCCCCTTTTCCTAGTTTAAATGCATATCCACATACTGCCTGAATTTTTCACTTAGGATTCTTTTCCCTGCGACAGAGAGATGTAGTCCATCAGCACAGTATAGTCTCTTGTTGGTCCATCTGTTACCCCAGTCGCCAATAAATCGGAATCCTTCTTGTTTGCACCAGGTCTGGAGCCATGTATTAAAGCTGTTAATGCGATGCAGCCTTTTTGTCCCCTTATCAAGAACAGGTAGAACTTCTGAGAATGCAACATTGTTAACAATGGGCTTGAGTTTCTCTCCCAGAGATTGGAAGTCCTTTTGGACTGTAGAGGCACTGTTTCTAGTCAGGTCATTTGTGCCCAAGTGGATAACAACATCAAGTTTGGAGTGTTCACTATTTTTGCTAAATACTTCAACAACTTGGTTTGTATTCCTGCTGGCTGAAGAGCCTGGTAGGCACATGACTATCTTCTCTCCTTTGAACTGTGTTCCCAAGTTGGTGCCTCTAATGATGGAATCTCCAAGTAGTAGTAGTTTTCTGTTTGGTGAGGTTTTCTTCATATTTGGTGCTTTAGCAGGAGATTGGGCATTGTCTGACTCAATTAAGGGCCCTTCAATTTCTTTGGATTGGGCATCCTCATTAGCCAAGGCAGAGAAGGCATTGTGCAGGGATATCTCTTGATGTGTAGGATGTCTCTGTGTTACAGGTCGCAATCTTCCAGAACCCACTGTGATCCATTTGTTCCTGGGGTGTTTGATTCTTTGTGGGAGCGGTGGTGGACTTTGTTCAGTTTGTATCCTAGAAGAGATGCACTTCATTGCAGCCAGTTCCTCCCTCAGTAGAGTCACTTCTTTATGCATGGCAGCTAGGTCTTTCCTTAGTAGAGCTAGTTCTTCATGCATGGCAGCTGACATGAGGCACATAGGACAAGCTCTTAGGCTCCAAATGATTCGTCTTGGAATGAAACTACCGCAGTTATTGTCTGCCCAGCAAGGCAGTAAGAGCAGGTGCACTGGTCGCTCCATGCAGGTCACCCCTCCGCATGCCTTTGTTTAGGAGTGTACCTGCCGCCCCATGTAGGTCATCCCTATTTGTTGAGATATGAGAAATAGTTATGTTTATTTTGATTTTATTCTGTTGCTATAAAGGGGTCTCCAGGAACAAGCAGGAATGTGGTCTTCACATATGGGTATCGTCGGTACCGACGGAGCCTGCGCGGGAACGCTCCCCAGCTTCCAATAGGAAAGCTTTTGGGAGCATCCCACAGTGCCTGTGTGCTGCCTTCCCGCCTTTCCAACTGTCCCTCTCCAGTTCTTCGTTTTCCGCGGAGCTGACCGGTCACCGCAGAAAAATTTCGTCTTTAATCTTTGTTTTTGTTGTCGCGTTTGCCTTTCTTCGACGCCATACCGGTACTGCTGGTTCTTTCTTCTTTCTTTTAAAAAAAAAATAATTAAAAAAATAAAAAGTTATAGTTTCTGAGGTATTTTACTTTAGAAATTTTTTTCCTTGGTGCTAGGCGCCATTTTGGGCACTAGGCCCAATTCTTTCCTTAAAAATGGAAAAACCTACTTCAGGTTTTAAGAAATGTTCTAAATGATGCGGTACCATTTCCATCACTGACACCCATGATTGGTGTCTCAAATGTTTAGGTCCTGACCACTCTATTTCAGAGTGCCTCTCCTGTGGAATGATGCCAAAAAGGGGCCAGCAGAACCGAGCTGCTAAACCTAGCATCCTTTTTCCCTCAGACGCTGCGTCTGTTGCATCGACGTCCTCCAGGGCCTCATCTTCTTCCCATGGATCTCAGGTAACTAAACATAAATCTAGCCGGTCCTCAAAGGGTAGATCTCCTTCTAAGTATCGACATGCCCCTGGCGTTGCCCTTGAGGAATTTTCACCGGCAAAATTGCCCCGGCGGGAGGCTTCGGCTTCCAAAGCACTAATGGGGCTCCAGGATGTTCTCGAGGCCTCAACCTCGGCAGAACTGCTGGCATGCTCTGGGGTTCTGGCTGCTTCTACCGGTACCGACACCCAAGCATTGGCAGCGTCGATAGACCGGAGATTCCTTGCTATTGAACTCAGTCTAGCGGCTCTTCTCACGGCTTTGGTACTGTTGAAACCGCTTCAGACACCTCAACCGATACTGGTACCGACACCGGTACCAGAATTGGTACCAACTGCATTAATACCAATTGACCCAGTGAAAAGCGGGATATAAATGCAGCTAAATAAATAATAAATAAATAAATAATATCGGCGGGTATGCCACCCATACTGAGTCATGCATCTGTCTCCGGCATCGACAGATCGGTACCGGAACAACTGTGGTGAAGAATGCCCTCCAGAGGAGATGGAGATTGAAGAAAATCCTGAAAAGCGAAAGGATTTACACAGGATTTTCAATCCTAGAAGGAAAAAAACATACTGCTCTGCTGAGCTGAGAACAGACACCAGCCCAGGGGAGGAGTTAGGCAATCCTGATTGGGCACACCCAGGGGTTGGACAAGGTGTGCCGGGAAAAGAAACCCTTCTTAAAGCTTTGAGCAAGGCTGTTAGGCAGACTACGAATGAGACTAGGTGGGAGAGTGGCTCTAAGAGGTCGTCGGAGAGAGGATCCGAGACCAGGAAGCAGTTTGGCTGTAAGAGTGAGTCTGGAAGAGTTGAGAGTGTTTGGAGAGGGTCTGCAAGGAGTTCTAAAGGTGCTGCTAAAAGGAGTCCTGTGAGGAATGGACGGAGCCATGTTTTAGAGTCCTGGAGGAAGACAGAACCCTGGAATAGAAAGCCTCAAAGGCAGGCACACTTTGAAGAAAACTCATTCTATAGGATAGAGCCTGGACCTGGAAAGCCCGGAAAAACCCACACCTGGAAAGCTTCTGAGCTACCAAAGAGGAGAGGAGCCTGGCAGAGAGAAGGCAGTTCTGATACAAGCCACGATAGAGAAGGTAAAGCACAACTTCCTATTTTCACTGCTTTATTGAAGGAACCTGTTCACTGCCCTGAACTGTTTAAACAGAGTGCTGAAGAGGGAACTGTTAGTGACTGGGAGAAGGGCATAACATTTGCTGACAAAGGCCAATCTGATAATAAGCAGGCTGAATTGCTCTGCCAAGAATTTAAACAATTTCTAGAGCTGAAAGCAGGAAAACAGCAGAAGCCTAATGAAGATAATAATTCTGTTCACTCAGAGGATTTGATGCAGGTAGAAAATGATTTACCTACCGTAGGCACTGACCCTTGTAGCATGGACTGCTCTGTATGTTGCAAAGAAGAGTAATATAAAAGAAGCTTTGCACATTTGTATAAGAGGAATACAAACGTTGCTGTTTCTGCTGCCTATGCTGTAAGAGTTAATTATCTGCACCTATGTTCTGAACCCACGCTGTGAAAAGAACAGTTGGTATTATGAGGCTACAATGTTCATAAGTGAGCACTCGAGGCAGAGCTGAGTTAAGCTCCTCAATAGATGAAAAGCTGAAGTTAAAGCTAATTCTTTTTCAGTTGTCCTAAGTTCTGATTTCTTCTGCTTATGTTAAAAATGCACCCTTTATGTTTATGTATGTGAATTTTAATGCGCTGGAAGAACTTCCCCAATACAAATAAATATTTCTTGCAAGCCTTACCATCTCTGATCACAACTACACTTTATTCCTGAGAAAAAAGAGAATGAACTACAATTCCCAGCATCCCTAGGGAACAGTTTACCTCTGCTCAAAAAGGGATAATAAGGCCACTCCTGCCTGTTAGCTCCAGGGCGCAGGCAGGAGCGTCGCACAACCCGATACCGACTTCGATCGATACCGGTACCGTGCTTTGCACGATCATTGGGATCGGAGGTATTTTGAATCCTCTGATGAGTTTGAAGACTTCGAAGACTCTGCCAATACAAGAGTACTTCTCCCCGAGGATTCCTCTTCTCAGCGCAGAATGTCTCCGCCAGAGGATATGTCCTTTCAGTACTTTATCCGTGATGTGACCCGAGGCATTTCCATCACAGTAGCTCCTGAAAAAGAGCCTAGGGCAAAGGAGTTGAAATTCTCCAATACCCTAAGGCTCCCAAAGAGGCAGCTACTCTGCCTATTCATGAGATTTTACATGATCTTATGCTAAGGATGTGGGAAACACCTTTAACCACATCTCCTCATTCTCGAAGACTCGATACCATGTATCGAGTTCCACCTTGTCCTGGCTTTCAAAAAACTCAATTACCACACCATTCAATGGTGGTGGAATCAGCCATGAGAAGGATTAAAAGTGCAAAGAGACATGCATCCAATCCTCCAGGTCGTGAATGTAGGACTCTCGATGCCTTTGGGCGTTGATGCTTCCAAGCTTCCATGCTCTCAGCTAGGATCAGTTCCTATATCTTGTATATGGGAATGTTCCTTAAAGAGGTCACAGGAGACTTGGAGCTTATGATCCCCCTCCTTCCTGATGACAAAAGGCAAGACTATCTTATTCTAGTCAAACATGCTCAGGATGTTTCCAAGTTTGTAAATCGTGCAGCCTTTGACTGTTTTGAGTGCATAAGCAGAACCTCTGCTATTGCCATTGGTGCACGTCAGATTGCCTGGCTTCAGGCATCTGACTTGGAAATTTGGGTACAGGATACATTAGGAAACATTCCTTGCACAGGATAAAATCTCTTTGGCAAGAATTGTCAAGAGAAGGCTAATGAGATAGATGCTGACAATATCACTTTGGATAGATTGTCCAAATCTACAGCCGATCCTGCAAGGAAAAATCCTCTAGGAAACCATTTTTCAATAAGAAAAAGAAGTTTTATCCTTCCTATACCCATCAGGGATACCGTCCAGGTCAGACTGCCCGATAGGGACAACAGCAACAACCTAGACAACAAAAGAAGCCAAAAGCTGCAAAACCTCAGCCAGCTCAACAGGCTCAGCTGAGGCTTTGACTCCTTTCTAGAGAACTTTGCCTTCCTGCCCCTGAACGATACAGAACCCTCGACCATCCCAGGCAGGTTATGTCATTTTGCCCACAGATGGTACCAAATAACAACAGAAAATTGGACTCTGTCCATTGTACGACAGGGGTACAAGCTTCATTTTCACAGCGTGCCCCCTCCTACAATTGTAAGACAGTTCAATTCTCAGACCTCTCTCGACAGTCTCTTAGATCAAGAAGTCACAATGCTCCTTGCTCAAGGAGCAATAGAGGAAGTACCCATTCCCCATCGGGGTACAGGGTTCTACTTCCCCTTTTTCCTTATTCCAAAGAAAACAGGAGGACACAGACCCATTTTAGACCTCAGAGAATTGAACAAATATTTGTTCCAAGAGAAGTTCAAAATGGTCTCTCTAGGAACTCTGCTGCCATACCTTCAAAGTCAGGATTGGCTTTGTTCTCTAGATCTCAAGAATGCGTATACTTATATTCTCATCCATCCAAATCACAGGAGATTCCTCCAATTCCTGTTTCAGGGAAAGCACTTCCAATACAAGATTCTTCCCTTTGGCCTGGCTTCTGCACCAAGAGAGTGTTCACAAAATGCATGGCTGTGGTAGCAGCATTTCTCCGCACTCTGGGAATATTTGTCTTCCCTTACTTAGACGACTGGCTCATTCGAGCGCCAACAGTGCCAGAAGCCAACTCTGCTCTGTTTCGCACAATGCGAATCCTTCGGTATTTGGGACTTGTCATAATCCTCCCAAACTCCAATCTTGCTCCCACTCGGTCCCTAGAGTTCATAGGAGCTCATCTGGATACCAGACAGACAAGAGCTTTCCTTCCGCAACCCCGCTGTCTTCGCATAGTACAACTAGCTTCCCAAGCAGTGCTCAAACCTTGTCTCACTGCTCGGGAAATGCTACAATTGCTACGCCACATGGCATCCATCGTGCATGTGGTTCCTTATGCTCACATCCATATGCGAGCAACCCAGTGGACTTTATCCACTCAGTGGACACAGGCCTCAGGCTGCCTGTCGAACAAAATAACAAACTCAAACCGTCTTATTTCGTCCCTCCAATAGTGGCAATCACCCAGAAACCTTCTGGTGGGGTCTCCTTTCCAGCAACCTCTATCCCAAGCCACCCTAACAATAGATGCATCACAGGTGGGATGGGGAGCCCACCTGCACAATCTCTCTACCCAGGGTACCTGGACTCCACAGGAGACCTGTTTTCACATCAACCTCCTGGAGCTCAGAGCAATCTTCTTTGCTCTTCGAGTATTTCACGCCCAGCTCAGCTACAAGACAGTCCTAGTTCAAACGGACAATCAGGTAGCCATGTTCTATGTGAACAAGCAGTGCGGAACAGGCTCTCTGTCGCTATGCAACGAAGCTTTGCGACTATGGACCCTCGCCAGAGAGCATCAGATTCATCTCCTTGCTGTGTATCTTCCAGGCATTCAAAACTCTTGGGCAGACAAATTCAGTTGAGTTCGGCTTCCACACGAATGGCCTCTCCATGCAGACCAGGTTGCCCAAATATTTCAGATTTGGGGAACCCCGGACATAGACCTCTTTGCAATGCCAAACTTCCCCAGTTCTGTTCCAGAATTCCGGCTCGATGTTGTCAGGCAAGGGATGCCTTCCTCCTTCACTGGGGTCAGGACTTCCTATATGCCTTCCCACCCATTCCCCTCATCCCCAAAACCCTATTCAAGTTTCAGAGAGACAGAGGTCATATGATCCTCATAGCTCCACGTTGGCCACGGCAAACATGGTACCCTCTGCTCCTACATCTCTCTCAAGCTCCACCTCTAGAGTTGGGATCCGCTCCAGATCTTCTCTCCCAAGAGGACGGGATGCTCTGGCATCCGAATCCCCAGTCTCTGCATCTCAGGGCCTGGTTGCTGAAAGCCTAGAACTTCAGGATCTTAACCTTTCCCAACAGGTAAAGGATATCCTTCGTACTTCTAGGAAACCCTCCACAAGACGCTCGTATGCCTTTAAGTGGAAAAGGTTTACCATATGGTGCTCGCAGAAAGGTCTTAACCCTCTTGTGATATCTCTGCAATCGATACTGGAGTATCTCCTTCATTTGTCAAATGCGGGTCTCAAGACAAATTCAGTAAGAGTCCATCTTAGTGCTATTGCAGCTTCTTACAAGCCTCTAAGTGGACAACCTATTTCCTCTCATCCTCTCATAGCGAGATTTATGACAGGCCTTCTTTTAACAAAGCCTCCCATTAAGCCATCATCGGTGGCATGGGACTTAAATCTGGTGCTCGGGCAGCTCATGAAACCGCCCTTTGAACCATTAGCCACTACATCTTTGAAATTCCTTTCCTGGAAAATCATCTTCCTCATTGCAATCACATCAGCACGTCGCATCAGTGAATTGCAAGCATTAGTGGCTGATCCTCCTTATACAAGGTTCCACCATGATAAGGTAGTTCTTAGGACTCATCCACACTTTATGCCAAAGGTGGTTTCGCCTTTCCATTTAAACTAAGCGGTTTACCTTCCTGTATTCTTTCCAAGGCCTCATACCTCCAGTGCAGAAAGGAACCTTCATACCTTGGACTGTATAAGAGCTTTGGCCTTTTACTTGCAAAGGACACAGCAACATAGAAAATCTTCTCAACTCTTTGTTGCTTTTGATCCTAGTCATTTGGGACTTCCACTTTCCAAAAGAACTCTATCTAACTGGATTGCTCAGTGCATATCCTTTGCCTATGAGAGTAAGAACCTTCCTCTTGAAGGCCATGTCACAGCTCAGAATGTGAGAGCCATGGCAGCCTCAATGGCTCATCTTCACTCTGTGTCTATCGACGACATCTGTTGAGCAGCTACTTGGGCTTCGGTACATACCGTCACAGCCCACTACTGCTTAGACAAGGACTCCTGCCGGGATGCCTTGTTTGGCCAGGCTGTTCTTCAACACCTTTTTCAGACAATCAACTCCTAGCCACCATCCCTGGTAGTATGCCAGAGATCCATGGGGGGAAGTACGGCCCTTTCACAAGGGCTAACAACTTCCTGGGGCCATCTCCCTGGCATCTGCAGCTAGGGAGTCCCCATATGTGAAAACTACATTCCTGCTTGTTCCTGGAGATAGCATAGTTACTCACCTGTAACAGGTGATCTCCGGGAACAGCAGGAATTTAGTCTTCACAACCCACCCACCTCCCCTAGGAGTTGTATCTCTCTCTCTCTCTCTTCCTCTCTCTTTTGTCTCAGCTATAAACTCAACTGGAGAGGGACAGTTGGAAAGGCGGGAAGGCAGCACGCGGGCACTGTGGGATGCTCCCAAAAGCTTTCCTATTGGACGCTGGGGAGCTTTCCCATGCAAGCTCTGTTGGTACCGAAGATACCCATATGTGCAGACTAAATTCCTGCTGTTCCCGGAGATCACCTGTTAAGGGTGAGTAACTACGTTATCCACTGTGTCTGTCCCATGCATGCCATTTTACATAAGAACATAAGAACATAAGATATGCCATACTGGGTCAGACCAAGGTCCATCAAGCCCAGTATTCTGTTTCCAACAGTGGCCAATCTAGGTTATACGTACCTAGCAGTTTCCCCAAGAGACACAGGTTCCACAGTGCTGTATTGGTTCAAGCATTGATATCCTGGGTCCATTCTTAATAATGGTTTATGGACCTTTCCTCCAGGAACTTGTCCAAACCTTTTTTAAACCCAGCTACACTAACAGCTTTTACTACATCCTCCGGTAACAAATTCCAGAGTTTGATTACACGTTGAGTGAAAAAATATTTTCTTTTATTAGTCTTAAATAGTTTACCCTGTAGCTTCATTGCATGTCCCCTAGTCTTTCTATATTCTGATAAGGTAAACAATCGATCTACGTTTACCCATTCCACTCCGTTCATTAATTTATAGACTTCTATCATATCACCCCTCAGCCATCTCTTTTCCAGGTTAAAGAGCCCTAACCTTTTTAGCCTTTCTTCATAGGAGTATCCTTCCATCCCCTTTACCATTTTGGTGGCTCTTCTCTGAACCTTTTCTAAAATTGCTATATCCTTTTTAAGATACGGCGACCAGAATTGCACACAATATTCAAGGTGCGGTCTCACCATGGAACGATATAGAGGCATTATAATATCTTTTGTTTTATTTTCCATTCCTTTCCTTATGATACCTAGCATTCTATTTGCTCTCTTGGCCGCCGCTGCACATTTGGCCGAGGGTTTTAACATGTTATCCACAATGACGCCTAAATCTTTTTCCTGGGTGGTGGTTCCTAATGTGGAACCTTGCATCGTGTAACCATAGTTTGGGTTGTTCTTCCCTAGGTGCATAACCTTGCACTTGTCCACATTAAATTTCATCTGCCATTTTGATGCCCAGTCTTCCAATTTATCAAGATCCTCTTGCAATTTTCTACAATCCTCTTGTGTTTTAACAACTTTAAATAGATTTGTGTCATCTGCAAATATGATAACCTCACTCGTTATTCCACTTTCCAGGTCATTTATGAATATGTCAAAAAGCAGCGGACCCAGCACAGATCCCTGGGGTACACCACTATTTACCTTTCTCCATTGGGAAAATTGGCCATTTAGCCCTAACCTCTGCTTTCTATCTTTTAACCAGTTCCTGATCCACAATAGTACACTGCCTCCTATCCCATGACTCTTTAGTTTTGCCAAAAGTCTCTGATGAGGGACCTTGTCAAAGGCTTTCTGAAAGTCCAGATACACAATATCAACCGACTCACCTTTGTCCACCTGATTATGCACTCCTTCAAAAAAACATAACAGATTAGTAAGACAAGATCTTCCTTGTCTAAAGCCATGTTGGCTGTCTCCCATTAGGTCATGACTATCTACATGCTGAGTAATTTTATTCTTTATGATGGTTTCTACCATTTTTCCCCGGTACTGATGTCAGGCTCACCGGTCTGTAGTTTCCCGGATCACCCCTGGAACCCTTTTTAAAAATTGGTGTTACATTGGCGATCCTCCAATCTTCAGGTATTAGAGATGATTTTAATGATAGTTCACAGATTACTAATAGCAGGTCTGCAATCTCATATTTCAGTTCTTTCAACACCCTTGGATGTATGCCATCCGGCCCAGGTGATTTGCTACTCTTCAGTTTATCTAATAGTTGTAAGACATCTTCCCGATGTATCGATATTTCCTTCAATTCTTCCGCACCTTTAAATACCACTTCAGTCATGGGTAACATCCCTACATCTTCCTCAGTAAAGACTGAAGCAAAGAATTCATTCAATCTCTCCGCTATCGCCTTGTCGCCTCTTAGTGCTCCTTTAACCCCTTTATCATCTAATGGACAAACTGACTCTTTCAGAGGTTTTTTGCTACGAATGTACTTGAAAAGGTCTTTACTTCGCGTTTTTGCTTCCGCAGCAAGCTTCTTCTCAAATTCTCCCTTTGCCTGCCTTATCAATGCCTTGCATTTGACTTGCCAGTGCTTGTGCTGTTTCCAGGTTTCGTCGTTTGGCTCTTTTTTCCATTTCCTGAAAGATGCTTTTTTGGCAACAACAACCTCTCTGACCTCACCTTTAAACCATGCTGGCAGTTTTTTGGACTTCCTTCCACTTATCTTAAAGCATGGAATACAGCTGGTCTGGGCTTCCAAGATAGTATTTTTCAGCAACAGCAAAGCCTGATGTACATCTTTAACCTTTGCAACTGCTCCTTTTAGTTTTTTCTTTACTGTTTTCCTCATTTTATCATAGTCTCCCTTTCGAAAGTTAAAAGGTAGTACTGTGGAGTTCCTTACTATCCCTCCTCCACTAATTAAATCAAAGGCGATCATGCTATGATCACTATTGCCAAGTGGCCCCAACAACCTTATCTCTTGCACTAGATCTGGTGTTCCACTAAGGACTAGGTCTAATATGGCTTCCCCTCTGGTCAGTTCATGAACCAGCTTCTCCAAGAAGCAGTCATTTATTTCATCTAGGAACTTTATCTCCCTCGCATGTCCTGACGTGACACTGACCCAGTCGATACTGGGGTAGCTGAAATCACCCATTATTATTACTGCACTGTAACTTTTGTTAACTTCCTTGATTTCTTTGAGCATTTCATCATCCATTTGGTCATTCTGGCAAGGCGCTCGATAGTACACCCCCACTGCCATTGCCTTCCCCCTTTTACATGGAATTTCAATCCATATAGATTCTACAGCAGATTTTGTTTCCTGCAAAACTTTAATCCTTTCTGACTCAGTGCCCTCTCTAACATAGAGAGCAACCCCTCTACCAATTTGATCAGCTCTATCATTACAATATAGTTTGTACCCAGGTATCACAGTGTCCCATTGGTTGTCCTCCTTCCACCATGTCTCTAATATTCCAATCATATCTAACCTTTCATTTAGTGCTATATATTCTAACTCTCCCATCTTATTTTTTAGACTTCTAGCATTTGCATACAAGCATTTTAGAGAATGTATTTTATTCATATTAATTTGGCTATTGTTAGACATGGGTAATTTGGGATCTTTAAGCTCAGTCTGCTCCATACTTGAGGGCATTTGGGCTACTTTACTCTTTTGTGGAACCTCTCTGCTTTTGGTAGTATCCTTCAAAGATACATTCTTCCGAACCATCCGCTCTTGGGCGACTGTCGGCTTTCCCCTAATATCTGGTTTAAAAGCTCTACCTCCTTTTTAAAGGTTAATGCCAGCAGCCTGGTTCCATCCCGGTTAAGGTGAAGCCCATCCCTTCGGAAGAGCCCCTCCTTTCCCCAGAATGTTCCCCAGTTCCTAACAAATTCAAAACCCTCATCTCTGCACCATTGTCTCATCCACGCATTGAGACTCCGTAGCTCTGCCTGCCTTTTGGGTCCTGCGTGTGGAACAGGAAGCATTTCGGAGAACGCTACCCTGGAAGTTCTGGATTTCAACTTCCTACCTAAAAGCCTAAATTTAGCCTCCAGAACCTCCCTACCACATTTTCCTATGTCATTGGTACCGACATGTACCAAGACAGCAGACTCCTCCCCAGCACTATCTAAGATCTTATCTAGGTGGCGCATGAGGTCCGCTACCTTCGCACCAGGCAGGCATGTTACCAGGCGATCCTCACGTCCACCAGCCACCCAGCTATCTACATGCCTAATGATCGAATCACCAACTATAACGGCTGTCCTAACCCTTCAATCATGGGCACATGGCCCTGGAGAAACTTCCTCGGTGCGAGAGGGTTTTACATCACCTGGAGGACAGGTCCTAGTTACAGGATCACTTCCTGCCACACCAGGGTGATGCTCTCCTGTCACGTGACCTCTCTCCTCCATGGCAACAGGGATGCTGCCAGACTGGAGGTGGGACTTCAGGACTATATCCCTGTAGGTCTCGTCTATGTACCTCTCTGTCTGTCGTATGCTTTCCAAGTCTGCTACTTTAGCCTCTAGAGAACGGACTCGTTCCCTGAGAGCAAAGAGCTCCTTGCACCTAGTGCACACGTAAGACCTCTCACCAACTGGGAGAAAATCATACATGTGACACTCAATGCAAAAGACTGGAAAGCCCCCATCCCGCTGCTGGACTGCTGTCTGCATTTTAGTTTTAATTTTGTGTTTAGATCTAAGTTCTTTACTTACTAAGGGTTGCTATGGATATTTATACTAATAAAACTGTACTTAATACGTGGAATATACCTTGTTCACCTGAAGCTTAACTAATCTCAGGTCCTTAGTGTATGACTGATTTGGGTAATGAGCTTCACCTGAGAGCACCTCCTGTCTTTTAAGATGTGTAAGTATTTATTTATTTATTTATTTTATTTAACAGTTCTTCTATACCGCTCTATTTTAGATCAGAGCGGTTTACATTTAACATCAACTATACAACACAAGGAACTTCGAGTTGTATTTACAATAAACAGGGAGATCAACTTGGAAGTAACTGGGGGAAACTATGTACAATTCTTAACTCTATAAAGCTACGATTATCCCAGGGGAGGGAGGGAAATAACACTTATTAAAAGAGGGCTGCTACACAGTACCCTGTCTTGTGCTGCTGAGGTAAGCTATATTCTAATTTGATTTAAATTATAGCTCTTAGCTGCTGCTAGGCTCTAACTTCTTATGAAATTTAAACTACAAGCTCTCTGCTGGGTTCTAAATTTAACCAGAAAGCTCTCTTCTGTGTTTTAAATTTAAGCTAAAAGTACTTTGCTGATGCTAGGCCCTGAGTGACTATTAAATTTAGACTACAAGCTCTCTGCTGGGTTCCAAATGTAACCAGAAAGCTCTCTTCTGTGCTTTAAATTTAAACTAAAAGTACTTTGCTGTTACTAGGCCCTGAGTGACTATTAAATTTAAACTACAAGCTCTCTGCTGGGTTCCAAATGTAACCAGAAAGTTCTCCTCTGTGTTTTATATTTAAACTTAAACTGCTGCTACTAGGCCCTGACTGATTTAACAAAAAATAGTGGGTTCACAGATTAATTAGCTGTAATACAAAGAATTCATTTTAGAAAAATTACCAGAAGTAAATACTCACAGTTGCAGTTCTCTCTCCAGAAGTAACAGTCCCTTCTTCTAGTCCTTCAAGACTGTCCTTCTAGTCCTTCTGTCACTGTATTTGCCCCCATCACTTCCATCAGGAAGTCATTCCAAGCATCTACCAGCCTTTCAGTGAAAAAGTATTTCCGGACATTGCCTTTCAGTTTACCTCCTTGCAGCTTCATGCTATATACTGTGGCAAGGAGGCCTATCCGGAGTCCGGGGGAGGACAAAGAGACAGGGAATTCACCCTAGTAAAGGGTCCCCTTTCACCGAGGCAGGGTAGGAAAGCCATAAACACCTCCAGAAATCAGAAAACTTCCACATGGCCCACATTTCATGCTCCCCCTAGTGGAATGAAGGGGAGAGGATACAGAGCCCAGAATCCCTTAGGCAGTGAATGCTCCAAGCACTCAGGTGCCCGAAGTCAGGCTGATTGCCATCACCTGGGTAGGGAGGGGTTGAAGCTAGAGCCCTGGAAGTATAAACCTAGGCCAGAGTATGAGAGAAGGAAGGAAAGAGGAGGAGAAGCAGGAAGCCAGACTGCCACGAGCCGAGGCATAGCTGCAAGCAAGGGAAGCTTGACCAGTGCTGAGCAGAGCAGAGGAACTGAGCTTCCAAGAGAGGAGAGTGCTAATTGGCATATAGCACGTCTGTAAGAGGGTTTGGAGCCAGGAACAGGAGAGACTCCAAGATCCCCTGAGAGGCTAGCTGAGCATTGTGAGGAGGACGGGGATTCAGAGCCTATACAGCTGGGAGAGCCTGAGGTGAAGCTGAATGAGGAGGACACTCCCATGGACTGTTGTTTGTGCCAAGCTTTAAACCTGAGGAACAGGGAGAAAACAAGCCAGTCTTGAGAGAGAGTTTGCCAGGAAAAGAAACCCATAGTCCACAGGCTGGGTGGCCATGAGTCCCTCATGTTGGTAAAGGGGAAGGTCACGGGGTCTAAAGAGCAAGCCTGGAAACTGTGATAAGCTTGTTAATTACCTGCGGCTGGAACAAGGACACTGGGGTAAGAAAGTAGCTAATTATAACGAAGCTTTCTTGTGCCCTGAGTTATATTTCTTGCTTGAAGGTTTTGAAGCTGAGAGAAGCTATACTATCACGGACAGTGAATGTGATTTTGTTTTGTGCTTTACCCAGCAAGGCTAAAAAGGGAATTATCCTTGCTGTTAAAGACTGTGTATCCTGCACTATGGAGAACCTTTAAAAAAAGACATTTTGGGGTTTGTGTTTGTTTTTGGAGAGTGCTCTGCTTCACAGAGTCCCTGAGCAAATATCCTGTACATGGTATGAATGAACCTTTGTGTGTATAAAATAAATTTCTGTCATTTGCCTTAACCCTTGGAGCCCAACTACAGCTTTCTGTTTGATGCACACATACAGCCAAGCAAAGACTACTTTTCCCATAAGGCACTGCAGGGAAATAGTTTGAAAAAGCTGAAAAAGCAGCCAGCAGAGAGTTCCTCTAAAAACCACGCCCCTCTAAGCTAGAGGCGAGTGGTGGTGGCGTGACAATACAAACGTTGAAACTGAAACAGTATGTTCAACAACTATTTAAAATTTTGAGTCTGTTTGATAGTGTCATATTGGAGGGGATGTTAGGTAGCGGGACCAAAATGTTCAGTGAATAAGTAGGTTTTGAAATGTTTACAGAAGGAGGGAAGACTGGCAATATTTCTTAGGGTGTCAGGTAGGAAGTTCCATAGGAAAGGAGCATAGAGTTCAAAAACTTTGCAGCATGTTTGTATGTTGAATTTAGTTTTGGATTGCGGTATATTAAGTTTGTTGATTGTAGTATGTCTTCGTGGTCTGTTTATAGAGGGCTTCTGTAGCAGGGAATGGAGGCAGGTTTCCTGGTGGGAGTGAAGAGCTTTGGGAGTGAGGAGGATGCCTTTATATTTGATTCTATTGGCAAGGGGTAGCCAGTGTAATTGTTTTAGGATGGGGGTAATGTGGTTGTATTAGGAGCTCTTTGGATGGTACAAGCAGCTGTATGTAGCATAGTTTGAAGAGGAAGAAGTGTGGATTGAGGCAGACCCTGAAAGATATTGTTGCAGTAGTCTGCATGGGGGAGAGTGAGTGCTTGAAGTGCTGATCTAAAATCTGCTGGTTTGAGGAGGGGACGGAGTCATTGTAGGGTCTTTGTTTTGAAATAGATTATTCTGGCTGTCATTGCTGCTTAGGTTTTGAAGGAGAGTTGCTGGTCGATAATGATTCTGAGGTATTTTAGCTCCATTTTTACATGTATCTGGATGTTGTTTAATGTTATAGTGGTTGTAATAAACATAGCCTCAGTCTTTTTGAAGTTGATAGATAGGTTATTTGTTAAGAGCCAGTGGGTGACTTCTGTGAAGCAGTCTTAAATTTGTGTTAAAAAGTAGCGGGCTCAGCAAAGATCGCTAGGGTACTCCATTATTCACCTTTCTCCATTGAACAAATTAGCCATTTAATCCTACTCTCTGTTTTCTATCTTTTAACCATTTCCTGATCCACAACAGCACACTGCCTCCTATCCCTTTATATTTTATTTTCACCAAGTGTCTCTCATGAGGGACCTTGTCAAAGGCTTTCTGAAAATCCAGATATACTATATCAACTGGCTCACCTTTGTCTACTTGTTTATTCACACCTTCAAAAAAATAGAACAGATTAGTAAGACAAGACTTTCCTTGGCTAAATCCACGTTGCCTTTTTCCCATTAAACCATGACTATCTACATGTTCAGTAATTTTGTTTTTTAGAATGGCATTTTTCCTGGTACTGACGTCAGGCTCATCAGTCTGTAGTTTCCCGGATCACCCCTGGAACTCTTTTTAAAAATTGGCGTTACACTGGTCATTCTCCAGTCTTCAGATACTATAGATAATTTTAATGATAGTTCATAGATTACTAATAGTAGGTCTGCTATCTCATATTTCAGTTCTTTTAACACCCTTGGATGTATACCATATGGTCCATATGATATTCTACTCTTTGGTTTATCAAATACTTGTAATAGATCTTCTTATCAATATTTCTTTCAATTCTTCCAATACATCACCTTTAAATACCATTTCAGGCATGGCAACTTCCCTACATCTCCTTCAGTAAAGACCAAGGCAAAGAATTCATTAAATCTCTCCGCTATGGCCTTGTCCTCTCTTAGCACCCTTTTTACCCCTCTATCATCCAATGGTACAACTGACTCTCTCACAGGTTTTTTGCTACAAATGTACTTGAGAAATTTTTTATTAGTCGTTTTTGCTTCCACTGCAAGCTTTTTTTCAAATTCTCTCTTTGCCTGTCTTATTAATGCCTTGCATCTAAATTGACAATGCTTATGTTGTTTCCCATTTTTCTTATGTGGCTCCTTTTTCCATTTCCTGAAACATGCTTTTTTTGGCTACAACAGCCTGTCTCACTGCACCTTTAAACCATACTAGCAGTTTTTTGGCCTTCCTTCCATTTTTCTTAAAGTGTGGAATGCATCTGGTCTGGGCTTCCAAAATAGTAATTTTAAACAACATCCATGCTTAATGTAAATATTTAATCTTTGAGCAACTCCTTTTATTTTTTTCTTAACTATTTTCCTTATTGTATCATAGTTCCACTTTTAAAAGTTAAAAAGTAGTACTGTGGATTTCTTTGCCGCCCTTCTTCCATTTATTAAAGCTAATGCAATCAAGCTATAATCACTGTTGCCAAGTAGCCCCAACACTCTTCTCTCTTCCACCAGATCCTATGTTCCACTAAGGACTAGTCCCAAACTAGCGTCCCTTCTTGTCAGTTCATGAACCAGCTGCTCCAAGAAGCAGTCATTTATTTCATCTAGAAACCTTATCTCCTTAGAATGTCCAGCTGTGACACTGACCCAATCGATACTGGGGTAATTGAAATCACCCAATATTACTGTGTTGTAACTTTTGTTAGCTTCACTGATTTCTTTTAGCATTTCATTATCCATCTGTTTATTCTGGCCAGGTGGTCAGTAGTACACCGCCAATACCATTGCCCTCCCTGTTTTACATGGAATTTCTATCCATAGAGATTCTATAGTATATTTGTTTCCTGCAAAATTTTAATACTGTGTGACTCAATGCCCTCTCTAACAGAGCACAACCCCTCCATCAAATTGATCTACACTATCATTGCAGTATTTATTTTATTTATTTAAAGGGTATTTATAGCCCGCCTTATCCTTCAATCAAGGCAGTGTACACAGCAAACAATCAATTTAAATTGGCATTTGTGTTCTCATGTGTTCTTATACTGTACAGTGAATGTGTGTGAGTGTGGGTAGGTTGATTGGAGTGCGCTAATTACAGCATGAGCTTTTATACAGTGTTATGTGCAATGAGCATGCAGGTAAGTCATTAGTCCGGGGTTGGTGATCCCATTATGTGTTCAGGCCGTAGTGCTCCATGAAGAGCAAAGTCTTTAGTTCCTGAGCGGTCCTCCAGTTTAGTCCTCCACATCCGGGTAGTGCACCTCTTCCTGCAGCATGGAGACTGGACCAATCAGAATCTTCAATACCTCAGGGTATATGCTGCTGGAGCTCCCATCAGCCCCCAGTGTGTCCAGTCTCCAGCAGCAGGAAGACGTGTGAGCCCACCTGGCTCACTTAGGGACTTGATAGCAACACTAGTTAGTTTTTATTTGGGGTTACTTTCATTTTACTTACATGGTCCCTGTAAAATAGTTATCTCCAAGTTATAATGCCCTGTTCAATGTAATTTCAGTTTGTTCAATGTAAACCGCACTGATGCAGAATAGCACGGTATATAAGAGATTGTAAATAAATAAATAAATTTTTCTTACATTTTATTTCGTGCAGCCTGTCGCTTTAAAAAAAAAAAAAAGTACAGGGTCTGAGGAGCCGAGCCGTCACTGCCCTTCCCTTTCCTTTGCCTGGGGCACTAATTAGGCAGTGTTTAGATCGCTCCCCCTGGACAGTACGGGGGAGAGATCTGTTCTCCTGGCAGCAGCTCCTTCTCTGGTGTGAAGGGCTTGCTCCGGAGTGTTGAGCTGCGACGCACAGCTCTGCGGGGTGCTCGGCTCACCAGTTTGTTTCCTGTGGCAGCCGGGTTCACAGCTTTACTCCGCTCTAGATTCGAGCGGTTTTTCGCTGCTTCTTCATTTTGTCTCAGTGGCGGTAAGTGGGGTTTCCCCTTTTTTTTTGCTTTCGGCGGTTCCCTGCACTCCGTTTAGTTTATTTTGTTCTTTTGTATTTTCTTTTGTATTTTCGCGCCATTTTCGCCGTTCCGGCAGCCAATTTCTGCTCTCTTTTTTCCCGTGGACTGTTCCTGCTTCTTCACTCCAATGGTTTCTTCAGGGAATTATCCATTTTGGCTTATAGAATCATGCTGCCCACGTTTCACTGACTTGTATGTCTCCAACAGCTTGTGCTTCAAACACTCGAAAGTGTTGGGGTGCCTGATCGAAGGCGTTGGAATTGACCACACTCAATTTTTTGGCTAATACTCTTCAAAGTTAAGTGTTTATTTCCTCAGTTTTTGGGAGATTTTTTCAATAAATTAGCTGGTAATACATTGGACTGAGGAAAGCTTTAATATTATATGAGAAAGAAAGATATTTTATAAAAGTATTGAATCAGGTCATTGATGTGAGGACTAGCACTGCTAATGGGTTGACACCCTTGCTTTAGTGCTGTGAGTTTTTTCTGAGACCTGTATTCTCTACTATGATGTACATGAATTGTTCCAAGTTGTTAAGTTTAGAATATTAAACGGATTTTTTCGCTACAAACATTAATGAGTTAAACCATTTAGGAAGTATTTGGCTACTCCCTTTGGTTATCATAGAACAAAGCACCAGGCATTGATGGCATTCCCATAGAAGTATTACAGCAATCTGATGCAGCTGTTACCGTACTTACAAGGCTCTGCCAAGAAATATGGAAGACAACATCATGGCCAACTGACTTGAAAAGATCTGTGTTTATATCAATACTAAAGAAAGGTGATCCAACTGACTGTGGAAATTATCGCACAATCGCTCTGATCCCACATGCAGCAAGATTCTACTGAAGATTATTCAAAAGAGACTACAACCATACCTGGAACAAGAACTACCTGAAGTGCAAGCAGGGTTCAGGAAAGGGCGAGGAACGAGAGACATCATTGCGGATGTGAGATGGATCCTTGAAAAGACTAAAGAATACCAAAAGGATATCTATTTGTGCTTTATTGACTATAGCAAGGCATTTGACTGTGTAAACCATGAGAAACTCTGGGCCACATTAAGAAGCATGGGTATACCAGAACACCTGATCGTACTCTTGCACAGTCTGTACATTGATCAAGAAGCAGCAGTTCGAACGGAACAAGGAGAAACAGAATGGTTTAAAATAAGCAAAGGTGTAAGACAAAGCTGCATACTTTCCCCCTACCTGTTTAATTTATATGCAGAACAAATCATCAGAGAAGCAGGATTGTATGAAGACAACAGAGGTGTGAAGCTTGGTGGAAGACTCATCAACAACCTTCGCTATGCTGATGATACCACATTACTGGATGAAAGTGAAGAGGATCTGAAACATTTGCTTCTCACAATCAAAGAACATAGTCTCAAAATGGGCCTGCACCTTAATGTAAAGAAGACAAAGATCATGACAACTGCCATAATCAACAGGTTCATCGTTGAAGGAGAAGACATTGAGATCGTGAACAACTTTAACCTGCTTGGATCAACTATCAATAAAGAAGCAACAAGCAGTCAAGAAATCAGACGACGCATTGCTCTTGGCAGAATGGCTATGAAAGACCTAGATAAGATTCTCAAGAGCAGAGATGTCTCTCTCCATACAAAGATTTGACTTGTTCAAGCCATGGTATTTTCAATAACATCATATGGATGTGAAAGCTGGACAGTGAAAAAGATAGACAGGAAGAAAATTGATGCCTTTGAATTATGGTGCTGGTGGCGAATACTGTGTGTACCATGGACTGCCTGAAGAACAAACCAGTCGGTACTAGAGGAGATCAAACCTAAGCTTTCTTTAGAAGCTCAGATGACAAGACTTCGACTTTCATACTTTGGACACATCATGCGGAGAGAGAGATCGTTAGAGAAAGACATCATGCTTGGCAAGATAGAAGGTCAGCGCAAAAGAGGAAGGCCAGGAATGAGATGGATCGATACAATAACAGCAGCTACGGGTACCAGTCTGTCAACAATGAGCCGCCTGATTCAAGACTGAACACAATTTAGGATAGCTATACAGAGGGTCGCCATGAGTCGACTCCGACTCAACAGCACTTAACAACAACAACATTTTAACTCTCCCATCCTATTTTTTAGACTTCTAGCATTTGCTTTGCTTTGCCTCCAGTTCATCTACTGCCATTCCAGATGCAGATTTCTGCAAGAAACCACGATTGTTAAGTCTAAATATGCAACTTCTAAAATCATCAACGGTTTAACATTTTTTTGACAACCTGGAGCTCTTCAGTCACTAGACTCAATCAATAGATTCACTCAGTTTTAGGGTTTAGAAAAGATTTTTTAGCTAAAGTTATTCACTGACTTCTTTTTAAAAAGCATGACTCAGAGGCACTGCATATCTGAGGACAAACAGTAACAACCCTATTTATACATTCAGTTATGTCTAATCCTTATTATTGAACTCAGGATTTCACTCCTATCAGTGCATGGGCAAAGAAGGCACACACTGAGCAGGCTCACACCATTATATTATGCTCAAACTAAGTGCGAGAAACCAGGAACATCTGTGAACATTTCAGTCAATATACATCTTAAATTAAATATGTTCCAAACTGGTTGTGTGGCCCGGATCTAGGAAAATGAAATGATAATTAGAAATATAGCATCCAGGCTCAAAAAATCACCTACCTTAATTTGAAGGAGAATAAACATACTAAAAGACAGGAGTTAATCTGGAATCATTACATGTTTTCTGATATTGCAACAGCTTGAAACCGTGTTTTATCCAGTTGGGACATTGTATCTGTGCTTGGACATGCAGGCGTTAGTGAATGTATCCAGTACCTGCTTATAGTGATTGTAAACCGCTCTGATGCCCTTCAGCCTGGGCGGTATATCAAGAAATTGTATAAACATAAACATTGCATAAACATATTGGAATGCCCTCTATATTGGGCTGCCTAAACGGTCTGTTTGCAGATTGCAGGTCATTCAGAACCTGACAGCATGGGCTCTACTGAGGGTGCTGCACAGGGAAAGTGCTGCCCACTGTGTCAATTGTATTTGCTCCCGATCTGCGAGGACTGCAGTTTTCATTTTCTGGTCATTGCCTTCCCGATACTTCATGAGGGGCGCCAGTGTACCTGCAGGGTCTGCTGAAGTTGTATGAGCCCGGAAAGGTTCTGGGGTCCTCACAAAGTCTGCTGCTAGAAATTCCTGGTGTGGAGGTGGTTCGGACGGTGTATGGGAGATTCCGGGTCTTTAGGATAGCAGCTGTTTCTGATTGTTTGTATCTTTTTCTGCTTGTACATTCGGTCAGAATGGGGTTTAAACGCTTGTAACTAAATAAATAAATTTTGTCTTCATTGTCTTATCAGCTGCACTGCTTATCAAGATCAAATAATCCTTCACAAAATACATATCATTTTTTTCCCTAAACATAAGATATTGATGTGCATGACATGCCTGCTAGGAGAGACCTCTCTGATAATTACAAATTAACTGTAGAAATCACTCGACTCTTGGCTGACCCCAGAGTGGGTTCAAAGTGCTGATGCCCTAGACCAGGGGTGGGCCATTCCGGCCCTCGTGCACCACAATCCAGCCTGGTTTTCATGATGTCCCTAATGAATATTCATGGACCTATTTCTATACAAGGGAAGGCAGTGGATGCAAATAGATCTCATGAATATTCATTAGGGACATCATGAAAACTAGGCTGGATTGTAGTGCACAAGGGCTGGAATTGCCCACGCCTGCCCTAGACAAACCGTAAGCTCTACGTCCCCTCCTCGGCAACCAGAATCTATTTTTTAGCTTTGAATACCCTGTTCTTTGCTGCTCCCCTCCCCTCCTGAAGCTACTGCCCTAGGTGACCACCTTGTTCTCCTAATGGTTAGGCCGGCACTGACTCTGCTCAGGACTTTGTGCTCACTTTTCTGTCAGGGAGATTGTATCAATCTTTTTTTTATTTTGTGTGACACTCTCTATTTTTGTAGAATTAATTTAACAAGAGGCTCATGGAAGCTCCTTCCCGCAGGGTGCAAAACCTGGTTGTGACTTTGAGAAAATCATTGTATTTCCTGTTTTCTCAGGTACCCATTTAAATTGTAGGACGTCCTTGTTTCTGTATGTAATGTGCTATGAAGCACCCTGGCTTAGGGAGTTACATACATACCAATATGCTAATAATAATAACTGAAGAAGGGTAGTGAGACAGAGAATAGGAACCTCAGACAGGTCTGATATCTCCATCAGTGGTTCATGAGGAGTATTTATTGAGATATGCATAGGCAACCAGGAAATTCTTCACATGCCTCACCCACAAACTCTGTCCCACTGAAATGTGCTGCACAATGCTATTTGTTTATGCAGGAGAACAGCATACAGCTGTCCAGGTCATTAAGGGAGAGAAGTGATTCTCAGAGAGCAGCTGCATCCCCCCAGTCACCAGTAAGACACATTCCCCTTACCTGTGTGTGAGGACACCAGAAGGATAAAGGGTGATACCAATGTACGCAAACCATTAGCATGGAGTTTGCTGAGCTAACCATGAATGGGTGCATTAGGGATGGAATGTGGGTGCTGACAGCACGTTGCAGTTAGCATGGGCGTTTTCTGCATGCACTAACTGTGCCTGTTGCTCTCAGAATGGGTGTATTTAATGTCACCTCAATGAATGATGTAAGTGCACTTGCATGCCAATTAGCATGGTGCTACGTGTTAACAATAGGCCTTCCATTGGTATGACTGGGGCTGACTGTCTAAACTTAGCTTCATAGCACTGAAAATTGGTGCTAAGCAGGTAATCTGTAAGCGCTCTTTGGGAATGTTTCCAGAGCACTCCCTTTGTAAGCTGATTAAGGTGATGATGCAGGCCGCCGTGTTCTGTGCCCTCTGAAGTGGGTGTATGGTATGTTTTGGGAGGCCCTGGTACAGTGAGTTGCAGTAGTCCAGAATCGGTGTGACTATGGCTTGGAATACTGTATGGAAGTCATGGTTTCAGTTTCCAAATAATTTTCATTTTATGGTATGTGTTGTGTGTAATCTTATATATATGGGACTGTAGGTTTAGGTTCTGATCCGGGTGACTCCTAAGTATCTGACTTCATTTTTCATGGTTATGCTTCTGTTTAATAGTCCAGTCGAGTGTGGGGGAGTGAATGTTTGATTTCTTGTTATACAGAGGGCTTCTGTTTTCTTGTAATTTATAAAAAGGTTGTGGGCGAATTTCCAAAAAGGCCTTCCGCCTCCGCTGTGTAGCCCTGGAGACATCAGGAAAAATCTGAATGGTGGAGCCACAAAATTTCTCAGATTTTTTCTTGAAGTATGGCGGAAAATTTTCTGTCTATCTAAATCAGAAACTAAAGTAATAAGTAATGTGGCCCTAGTAGGAATCTCGTCCTGAAACGATTCCAAAAAATCAGAAATATTTAAAGAAGCAGGACTATGGGACTCACCAACAACTCCTACTTGAGGCACAGCTTGATAAGCTGTGTCTCTAGAGGAAAGATAGTAAATATTAGAAAGGGAAATGGCATCCGCATCAGAAATCAGTAATATTTCCTTTAAATATTTATGAAACAACATCAAAGGTGATAAGTAATGAGTTTTGGGAAAGTTCAGAAGACGAAGATTGGTTGTCGAGTCAACCATGCAAAAACTTAAAAGCCAGAAGACTTACTCTTCTGTCCCTCCTGGCAGGGATGCTAGAGCCCTCAACACCCTTGGATGCAAGTGCTACCAGGACTCGATGCTGGGGTGCTGAATCCAGCAAGTATTTGAAGGCCCTGACCCAGGAGCTGTCTGGGTTCTCAGTAGGGCTGACACAGGAACCTCTCAATCGGTTCTAAGCTCTGACCTCCGGGATCAAGGACTGCTTGAAGTTCTTCTCCCGAGTGGCCTACCAAGGATTCGAGTCAGTGGCTCGAGTAGCAGCAGCTGGCATCGGGGCTCGACGCCCAGCCTGGCTACAATCCTCGGACCTCGAGCAGTGGGTCCAGGACAAGCTGCTTGACATCCCCTGCACCGGTGAGAACTTGTTTGGCAAACCCATGGCCGACAAGGCGGCCAAGATAGAAGCCGAAGTGGTAACTCACCAGGGGCTCTCAAAGACCTCTTCTTTCCCCGCAAGAAACCCTTGAGAAAAGGCCTCTATTCCCCAGGAAAAAGGGGCACATCCAACAGAGTCACTGATACCAGTCTTTCTCGGGCCAGCAACTGGGTTACCTCCTCCACTTACAACAAATACCACACAAGTTCTTTCCAGGAGAGCCAATGGAACCTCTCCTCCAACAGACCCTTCTGCTCTCAGAGCTCGCAGGTCTGCTCAGGGACAATTCTGTGGAGCCCGTACCTAAGCATCAGTGGGGGAAGGACTTCTACTCAAGGTACTTCCTTGTCCCCAAAAGAACAGGGAGCCTTAGGCCCATACTAGACCTGCAAAACTTGAACAAGTTTCTGGTGAGGGAGAAGTTCAAGATGCTTTCCCCTTGGAACACTGCTGGCTCTACCTCCACCAGGGAGATTGGCTGTGCTTCTTGGACCTAAAGGATGCATATACTCAAATCCTGATCCACCCCTCCCACAGGCAGTACCTATGGTTTGTGGTGGGAGGAGGGCACTACCAGTACAGATTGCTGCCCTTCGGTCTGGCATCCTCGCCAAGGGTCTTTACCAAGTGCTTGGTGGTAGTAGCCGCTTACTTTCGTCTATAAGGGGCTTTTGTCTTCCCCTAACTGGATGACTGGCTAATCAGAGGCCAGGCAGGCTGCAGATCATGCAGCACCTGGTGTTCGTCATCAACTACCCCGTCCCATCTCGCTCCAACCCAAAGCCTGGAGTTCATAGGGATGCAGCTGGACACACTACAGGTCAAGGCCATCCTCCCAAAGGAAAGGGCAGACCATTTATACAACTGGCAGGAAAGGTATAGTGCCGCTGATCAGTACTGGCTCATCCCCTTCTCTGCCTGTTGGGCCACATGGCCTCAATGATCCACATCACACCACTAGCCCACCTGCACATGTGGACAGCCCAATGGTGCCTCTGCTCACAGTGGACTCAAGTCACGGCAGGCTATGAGACAGAGTCAGAGTCACCCACCAACTGGCGGAATCCCTCAACTGATGGCAAAACCTGCACCACCTCCAGGCGGAAATGCCATTCCAGGCATCCGCACCGCAGAGGACCCTGAAAACAGATGCCTCCCTCCTGGGTTGGGGGGCATATTGCGGGACCGCCACATGTAAGACAGCTGGTCCCAGGAGGAGTTTCTCTTGCAGATCAATATCCTCAAATTCAGGGCAATCTTCCTGGCCCTGCGAGCATTCTGCCACCACCTGCAGCACCAACCTGAGCTGATCCAGATGGACAACCAGATGGCCATGTTTTTTTATCAACAAGCAGGGGGGCATGGGCTCGTATTCCTTCTGCCAAGAGACAGTGGCCCTCCTCTCCTTTGTAGTGCGCAACAGCATGCTCCTGTGAGTGGTATACCTGTCAGGCCAGGACAACTGCCTAGCAGACAGGCTAAGCAGAGTCCTTTGCCCATATGAGTGGTACTTGAACCCAAAGGTAATGGAGCAACTCTTCCACCACTGGGGCAGGCCTATGATAGACCTTTTTGCCTCCCCAGACAGTGTGCAACTACCTTGCTTCTGCTCGCGCAAGCCGCACCCGGGGAGAGTGGCAGCAGATGCCTTCTGAATCTCATGGTCGGAAGGCCTAATATATGTGTTCCCACCAGCCCCTCTGATTGCCAAGACCCTCTTCAAGGTCCAGAGCGAGGGGGCATCAGTCATTTTTATTGCATCCAGGAGGCCCAGGCAACCTTGGTTCCCTCTGCTGCTATCCATATCGATAGCACTCCCAGTCTCACTGGTCTGAGCCCCGGACTTCCTATCCCAGGAAAAGGGCTTCCTTCTGCACCCCAGCCTTGGGTTGCTAATGCTGATGGCATGGCTGCTGAAAGGGTAGCACTGGCACCCTTCAACTTTCCAGGGGACGTCGAGGAGGTCCTACTGGCCTCTCGAAAATCCTCCACCAGTGGGCCTATGCCTTTAAGTGGAGAAGGTTCTCCATCTGGTGTGTGGAGAAAGAGGAGAATCCCTTCTCCTGTCATGTGCAGCTGGTTCTCCAGTACCTACTGCACCTGTCGCACGCCAGCTGAAATCCAACTTGGTGAGGGTGCATCTGACCGCCATAGCCGTGCACCACCCACCCTATCGAGGGAAAACCCCTCTCTAGCCAGCCTCTGGTTTCTAGGTTCCTCCAGGGCCTCCTGTTATCCAAGCTCCCCCTCTGGCCTCTGGCAGCAGAATGGGACTTCAACGTAGTGTTCTCCCAGCTCACTAAACTGCCAGTCGAACCCCTAGCCACTTGCCACCTGAGATACCTGTCTTGGAAAGTGGCCTTCCTGGTGGTCCTCATGTCTGCTCGAAGGGTGAGTGAACTCCACGCCCTGGTGATAGACCCACCATATACAAGATTCTATAAGAACAGGGTGGTGCTCTGCACACACTCCAAATTCCTCCCAAAGGTGGTATCTCCTTTCCACCTCAACCAGGAGGTGGTCCTCCCTACCTTCTTTCCGCAGCCTCATGCCAGCAGGGAGGAGCTAATACTTCATACACCAGATTGCAAGCGGGCCCTGTCCTTCTACTTGCAATGGATTCAGGCCCTTCGGAAAGCTCCTCAGCTTTTCGTGTCTTATGACCCCAGTAGACTGGGGCTCCCCGTGACTAAATGAACTCTGTCCACTTGGGTGGCAGATTGTATTGCCCTCGCCTATGAGTGAACTGGCCTCTCCCTCGAACACCGGATCACAGCGCATCATGTGAGGGCGATGGCCGCGTCAGTGTCTAACCTCCACTCAGTGTCGGTGGCAGAAATCTGCAAGGCCGCCACATAGTCTTTAGTTCATGTGTTTGCAGCTCACTACTGCCTGAAGAGCGAGTCCCACAGGGACAGTGCCTTTGGCTAGGTAGTACTCTATAATATTCTCGGGGTGTAGGCAACTCCTGCCCTCTGACCCTTCTGTGTTCAGGCTACCGGAGTGATAGTGTCGCTAGATGCTAGGGTCTTGCAGACTCTCTCAGTGGGGACTCACCTTCTGCAATTTATGGCTACCCAATTGATCACTGTTGGTGCTGTCTTGGTTTGGTCCTCGGCAGCCTGGAGCTAGGGAGTCCCATATGTGAGGACTGACTTCTTGGTTGTTCCTGGAGAAAACTTAGTTACTCACCTGTAACAGGTATTCTCCGGAAACAGCAGGAATCAGTCCTCACAACCCTCTCTCCTCTCCTGGGAGTTGCCTCCCTACCTTGTTTTAGTTTTTACTGTCATTCTAGCTATGTCATCTGACTGAGCAAGATGGCACCCTTGGGCAGGAAGGGGACCACGCATGCGTGATAGCATGTCCCAAAGGCTTTCTTTGAAAGCAGGGGAAATGCTCCATGCGGGCTCCATTGGCGCCGATGTCACCCATATGTAAAGACTGATTCCTGCTGTTCCCGGAGAACACCTGTTACAGGTGAGTAACTGTGCTATATGTGAGCAGACTGACTTACAGTATATGCCCTATATAACATTAACCTCTATGGTGTTAATTTTTATCACCTATAGGCTAAAATTTAGAGGTTTAATTGTCAAAAAGAACTTTGGAGCCTAAAGCTATGACCAAGCATGAACAAGGTCAAGAAATCTACGCAGGTGCAGATGTAACTCACCGGAAGTCCCTTCTCAAGTTCCTGCAGCTCCATCATATTCCTCAGAGTTATGCAAACCACTAAAAATCAGTTTGAAGTCCTGAATAGTTCAATTACAATTTGAATGAACTACACATTAATCACAAAGACTCACACTGCTGCTGCTGGCCAGGAGAAGAACCCAAGGGACCTCAAACTGATGAGCTGATGAAATTTCAAGAGGTGTGTGGGCAGCAGTAATTTGTTTCCATTACCCAGTGCAGCTATTTCAGGAGCTCAGAGCAATGGAAAAAGGCAAATGGCTTTTGAGAGCCAAAATGATACTGGAAAGGAGGAAGGGACATTTTGGAAAACTAAGGAAAGCAGTAAGCTGAGTGGAAAGATGGTTTTTGTTATAAAATGTTCTATTTCTCCAAGCTCCACATCAAGTTCCAAGCAAACATGTCCCTGAAGCCAAAAACTGACAAAATTACAAAGTGTCTCCAAAAATCATGGCTCTACTTGTCTTCAGAAAGAAAGACTAAGCAAAGAACTGAAAAAAGCCTCCGTGTCCAGTGCACTTGTATGTCAGTATCTCTGGATGATAGTGCAAGGAATATTGAATGGTATAAAATAAAATTTGAATCCATTGAGAGTCTTCCCTAAAGAGCCACACTCAACAGGCCCTTTGGTTCTATATTCATAGACATTGTCTAGTAAAGTCTTTCACATCCTTGCACATTTTTCACATTCTGCTGCCTAATAAATACTATTAAAATGCATGAAACTAGGAGTTTGTTTCACTGATCTGTACATCCAAAAAACTCCTTCAAACATTAATCAGAGCCATGCTTAGAATCACAGAAAACAACGGGGGATACTCAAAGGCATTTACATGGTTTGCAGAGTGGTACGTGATGAAAGTCAGACTCAGGAAACCCTGGCCTAGCTTTCGTCACAGAAGCTAACCCTGACAGCGACTGAATATTGCCACTGCGCATTTAACTTTGAAGCATTCAATGCTGGAGCCCAGCTATGGCCTCGGCCTTGACTATCTGGGTTTTAGGTTCAGCACCAGTGCCTAGATGCTTTAGCAGCGCTAGCTGTTAGCACTGAATATCAGACCCAATTTTTTTAAAGTAAAAAAGAGTCCTCAGAAGAGCCTAAATTCCAGTTCAGAATTCCATATGTACTGCTTTTATCATTGGTCTCAAAACCTTTCTTTTTTGAAAAATGTTTTAAATAATTTCTTTTTACTTCTTTTACTTTTAATTTGAAAAATAAATGCACTTATCTGATAGCTCTACTGCATCACCTCCAGCTCAAAGCAAGCCCAGACTCTACACTTCCGTCATGAAAGGTTTTTTTCATCCATGAACCAATTCTACACAGGTTAATTCATAGGATAATGCATGTTTGACTGATTTTGCACACATTCAATTTTTAAAATGCGTTAAACTGAGTGTGTGCTAGGAAATGTATATTGCTACTCAAGGACTCTCTTCTCACTGAGAGATTCCATTCTTGCATTTGCTTTGTGCTTAGGATCATTGTCCTGCTGGAAGTTGAATGTTCTTCCCAGCCCCAGGTCGAGGTTTTCCTCCGGTTTTCTGTTCTGGCCGTGAGATCGGGAGTGCAGCTGTTGCTCTTGCTTCTTACAGAGCAGCGGCTGCAATAAGGTTAATTTAAAAGGAAAGAGAACATGTGAGGGCCCTCCGATCCTAGGAAACTCCTTCTGCAGCACCCGCCTCCCTCTGACATCACTTCCTTTTCAGCCCAGGTGCTGCAGAAGGGGTTTCCTAGGATCGGAGGGCTCCTCACGGGTACTCTTTCCTTTATTGCAGCCGCTGCTCTGTAAGAAGCAGGAGCAGCAGCTGCAAGGTGGTGAAACTGCACTGAGGGGTGGGGGTTTAAGCTGCATTGAGGGGGTTAATCTGCACTGAGGAGGGGGGTTAAGCTGCACTGGGGGGGAGGGGGGAAGGTGAAGCTGTACTGGGGGGGGTGAAGCTGCACTGGGGGGACGGGGGGAAGGTGAAGCTATACAAGGGAGGGTGAAGCTGTACTGGGGAGGGAAGATGAAGCTGCACTGGGTGGGTGAAGCTGCACTAGGGGGAGAAGGCAGAAGGTTCCACACAGGTTTAAATTTATTTTTAACTTAACTTTATTGCAGCCGCTGCCCTGTGAGAAGCAGGAGCAGCAGCTGCAAGGGGAAAGAGGTGGCAGAAGGGATTGACAGGTGGAAGGTGAGGGCTGGAAGAGAGCTGAAAGTTGGGGAGGAGGTGGCTGAAAGGGAGCTGACAGAGGGGGTAAGGAGGGAGCTCAAAGGGAGCTGACACCTGGGAATGGTACAGGTAAGTGACTGGTTAATGGGGAGGAGGCTGGAAGGGATGAGGCACTGGGACTGGAAGGGAGCAGAAACGGGGGGATGGCATTGGAAGGGTGATGGACAGAGGGTAGGGTGACTGGAAGGGAGCTGATATGGGGAAGGCACTGGGAGTGGAAGTGAGCTGATACCTGGGATGGTGTTTGAACTACAAGGGGCTGAACAGTGAGGAAGGAGGGGGACTAGAAGGGAACGGACACCACTGGCAGTCCTGGGAACACAAGAAGATTGGCATTGGAATGTAATGGGAGGGGAAAAATGGAAAGGAGGCTGATGGAGGGTTACTGGGACTGGAAATAGGCTGATGGAAGGAAGTGAAGAAAAGAAAAGAAGAGACGAGAAATGGCAGATGGACTATAGACCATAGAAAATGAGCTAAGAGAGGACAGGAAAATGGAAGCCTCAGATCGGAACCAGCATGATCAGAGAATAAAATGGTCAGACAACAAAGGTAGAAAAAATAATTTTATTTTCAATTTAATGATTGGACTTTCTACTACCTTTATATTTTACACAGTATGGGGAACTGTATCTCTTATTTATCTGATATTGCACTGCATGCAGAGTCTATCTTCTTGGGGAACTCATTTATTGATGAAGACCTGTCTGTATATTGTGTGTGTGTACAACCAATGCTGCGTATTCTGTCAGTATAGAATTTCTGTTTAAGAATGTGTAGAAATCTTGCTCATTCAGTTTGTACATTGCCCTCTCTGCAATTTTTTGGGGACAGGGGTGGATCAAGGGTGGGGTGGGGGGCGGGCCAGGGGCAGGAAAGGGTGGGGTTGGGGTTGGGGTGGGCATGGGCGGAACGTGACTAGCCACAGGTGGTGGGTTTTGCCTCTTTCAAAAAGTTGGCAATCCAACTTACAGGATCACATGGAGGAGTTTGTGGTTCCCAGCCTAAGACCCCCAAAAATCAGAAAAAGGCCCTAGAAGAGGAGTTTGAGAAGGGAGCCTCCTCTGAATTTTTCTCCCTTCCCGTGGATCAGCAGGTCGACACCTGGTCCTCCACCCTCACTGCGACCCTCGATACTCTGCCCCTTCTCTGCCCCATTCCCCTCCGCCCCATGTGTCGTCACCCTTGGTATCATCCGGGCTTGTACCTTCAACGTACCCACCTCCAGCATGCTGAGCGCTGTTGGCGCAAATGCCCCTCTGCTATTTCACTCGCTACCTTCTGCCATGAACATCACCTATATCGTTCTATGCTCACTGAGGATAAACAGGCTCATTATTCAAATCTTATTACGTCCTCCTCGAACTCTTCTTGCCATCTGTATCAGGTACTCCACTCTCTGTCTTCCCCCACCACTCTTCCTTCCTCGTCAGCGCTCCCTTCTGCCGCTCCCAGCCCAACAAGCCTTGCCTCCTTTGTTAACAAGATCCAGTCTCTCCGCTCCTTTTTTCACCTCTGTCCCCCCCACCCCTCCCCCTCCTGTTTCCCCCCCATGAGTTCTCCCTTACTCTCCGGTATTTTCACCCACACTTAGCACTCCTTCCAGGCTGTTACCTCCTCTGAACTCGCCAGAGCAATTTCCTCATCTCACAAAACTACCTGTCCGCTGGATCCCCTTCCCTCTACCTGGCTCCTCGATCCTTCTCTCACGCTTCTCCCATATGCCCTGGCTATAATAAATTCCAGTCTTACCTCTGGCAGATTTCCTACACATTGGAAACACGCTATGGTCCATCCACTTTTGAAGAGACCCACCCTTGACCCCACCCTCCATGCTAACTGGCGGCCCGTTTCAAATCTCCTTTTCCTCTCCAAGGTTCTTGAAAAACTGGCATTCACCCAGCTCTCCGCTCATCTTGACACTACCCTCTCCCTTCATCCCCGTCAGTCTGGCTTCAAGACCGGTCATAGCACTGAAACTGTTCTTCTAGCTCTCCTTAATGAACTCCACCACTCTCACGATCATGGTGATCTATCTATCGCTGTCTCCTTGGATCTTTTTGCAGCCTTTGATGTCATTGACCATCGCACTCTCCTCACTCATCTGTCTGACTTTGGTATCCGAGGCATTGTTCTTCATTGGTTTCGTTCTTTTCTCTCATCCCGCACGTTCGCTGTCCACTCAGGTCCCAACATTTCCTCCTCGTTTCCCCTGCACTGTGGTGTCCCCCAGGGATCCATCCTTGCTCCTCTTCTATTCAACGTTTTTCTTTCTTCTCTCGCCCTACTCATTCAACAGATTGGTATATCCTCTTACTTTTACACTGATGATATTCTTCTCATTCACCACACCAGCTCGTCAACCCCGGACCTCACTGCCCTCAATGCTTGTCTTGATCTCATTGCTGGATGGTTCTCTGCTATTTATTTATTTATTTAGACAGTTTTTGTATACCGCCTTATCCTTCAATCAAAGCGGTCACAACACAATTGGGAGATACATTTAACATGCGGGGATATGAGACACATACACTAATACTTACAGGGAACATGGGCTATGGAGGGTTAAGTGGCTTGCCCAAGACCACAAGGAGCATCTGTGGGACTAGAAACCCCAGTCCTTCCGGCCCAAGGTTGCTGTCCTCTAGTGGGATTTGAACCCCCGACCTTCTGGCCTGAAGTACCTTGCCCCAACCACTAGGCTACTCCTCTCTGATAATTTTCTCTGTGTCAATCCCGCTAAGTCTTCCGCTATCTGGCTCTCCTTCACTGCTGCTTCCATTATGTCTTCCCTCCCTATCCCGCTTGTCCCCATGCTCTGCTATCTTGGTGTCACCCTTGACTCCTCAATGTCTTTCCACCCACATATCTCCTCTCTCGTACGCAGTTGTTTTTTCCACCTCCGTAGGATTCAAACTCTTCGGCCCTACCTCTCTGTTTCCTCCCTCACCACTCTGGTTCTCTCCCTCGTGATCTCTCGCCTGGACTACTGTAATTCAATTTTCGCTGGCCTTCCCAATTACCAGCTCCGTTGACTTCAACTTATTCAAAATACGGCTGCCCGTCTTGTCACCCACTCTTCCCCTTTTGATCACATCACCTCTTGTCTCTTCACTCTTCACTGGCTCCCCATTAAATTCAGATTTGTCTATAAGTACCTCATTACCACACACAAGGTTCTTCACACAGGTACCCCCCAATATCTATCCGATCTTATTTATCACCAGCCTGCTCCTCATCTTCTTCGTTCCACTCATAGCAATCGTCTTTTTCTTCCCTCCCCATCCCAAGCACACCTCGAACTCACTCGCCACTCTGCCTTCTTCTTTCTAAGCCTTGCCCTATGGAACTCTCTCCCACACTCTCTTCGCACAGAACCCTCATTTCCTCACTTTAAAGTTCTACTTAAAACCTATCTTTTCTGTCAAGCCCAATTTGATCTCCCTGCCGCCACATGATGGTCCTGATGCTATACACTACCTCTATTTTGCCCCTCCACTGTCCCTTCCATTCCCTTCAGCAGTCAGTTTTGTTTATGTGCCTAACTTCGCTCCTTTTCATATTCCTCTCTTTTTCTCACTACTGCTTTCCTATCAACCCGATGGCATTCCTTTCCTCCTTTGATTTTCTAGTAGCCACTATGTTTATTTTGTACACCGCCCTGACACTTCGGTATGGGCGGTATATCAAGCCTTGCTAATAAATACAATAAAAATAAATAAAGGACTTGAGATTCAGACTTTCTTTAGGATTCTGCTTATTGGTTTGAATTTTGCTTTTTACATCAGCTTTCCCTTGCGAATACTTTTATTACTTAGTTCTGGAGACGCACCAAATAAAGGTGTTTTTACATGAAAGAAACCCTTTTTGTGAAGGATTGTTTCTTTTTGAGTATTTTGGAGTTTAATGCCATTCCAGAGAAGGCCTTGGGCATTTCATCTCCCACACCCACCAGAACCTTTTCCTTTACTATTCCTGGGGCTGCTCTCACTCCCTTCATGTGAGGCAAGCTACTTTACAACATCATCCCTACAGGTAAGCATGGTGGTGGCAGCATTACGTTACAGCAGTAGGGACAGCCGGCCTGGCCACGGAAAAACCAGCCAGGCCGGCTGAAAACCAGCTGGTTGGCAACCCTACCTATAAGATACCCTCACAGAACAGTTTGCAAATAGTTCAACCTCTGTTCTTTGTAATATGTTGTGTTAAATGTAAACTTCCCCGATCTCTGGAAGGGGCGGTATAGAAGAACCAAATAAATAAATAAAAACCCAAATAAAACCTTAGCAGCCTGGGAGTTGCATCTAGTGCTACAGCTCTTTGGAGTCTCAATAGGAAAAAAAATCACAAGGTATCTCCTAAGGTGAAGTTCCAACATGGCAAAACCACGCTCCACCCCAAGATAGTAAAACATCATGAATCTTCTGAAAACATCCTGCCAGTGTGCTCAGGGTGCACGAGAGAGATCGGCTCCTCACACCACAGAACTGGATTTCTCAGAGTGTAGAACTGGGATGCACCTGACCAGTCCCGTTCATCTCTTGAGCTGAATAGGAAAAAGCCTCTGGCAGCTGGTCTCTGGAAGGACCATAGGACTGTCTCTGGCTTCAGCTGCTTCTTGCAGGCTACTTGCTCCAGACTCCCCCTTGGTTAGTCAGCCATCTCCTTCTTTCCCCTAGGTTAGGTGCAGCCGGCTCTCCCTGGTAGAAGTGACCTAGCAGTTCCCCTTCCTGCTCCTGAGTTCCCTTGAGCTCTTGCAGTACCTCTGCCACGAGGCAGTCTATTCTAACTCTTCCTCTGGACTTCCCAGACCCAGCAGGATCTTAAGTGCAGGAGGAAAGTTCCCCTGGCTAATGATGGATAGCCAGACTCAACCTTCTTTCAATTGAAAGCAAGTTCTGCTATGAGGGGACATGGGATGAGGGTGAAGGGAGATAGATTCAGGAGTGATATGCGGAAATATTTCTTTACAGAAAGAGTAGTGGATCCATGGAATAGTCTCCCAGTGGAGGTGGTAGAGATGAGGACAGTAACTGAATTCAAAAAAGCATGGGACCAACACAGAGGATCTCTAAAGGTAAAAAGTGGACTGTTGTAGTTGTTTTTATGGAAGGACAGACTAGATAGGCCATGTGGTCTTTTTCTGTCATCATGTTTCTATGTTTCTTCACCTCACTGGTAAGATCATTTAAGAACAGGAATCCAAACTGTTGTGTCCTACTACATTGAAAAAAATCTAGAGAAATGATGGGGAAAAGCATGGTTAAGGCAGCGAAGGCAGGGGAGGGATGCTTTGCAAACTTCCTGCACATGGTAGTACCAGACCTCCTTGAGTCTGGGGAACAAGGCAAGCACGAGCCCTGTTCAGAAGCTACAGATCAGTGTGATGGCCATAATCTATGTCAGAAGCAGGAAGCAGCTGGGACACCTCTGCACCAGCTCATTCAGGATTTTGGCACCGAATGGAATTTCACCTATCTTATGCTGGGCGACTTTAAGGCCCAATATGCCATTGGCCTTAATGGGCTCTGCAAGGCACTGTGTCACAGAAGGTTCATGCAGATGTCTGACCTGCAGCAGATTGATTCTGGTCTTTGCTGTATGGTTCAAAAGGCAGTATAGAAAGTCACAAAATAAACTAAACATAGGCAGCATAATGGGGTAGGTCACTGGAGCCATTGTCCCACCAATATTTTGCCCAGCACATCAGCAACAACAGAACTTGGGAACAGGCCAGAGCATGTTTTTTTTTTACCCTTCCAACCATAAAGCTGCTGTCCCTGAAACTAAACTAAACGAAAATAATGGACTATGTAATGTAGTGAGAAGGGGAAATGGCAGATGAAGGTGGGGGAGCAAGTGGTAGATGGTAGGTTACTGTTCACTCTGTCAGTACTGCTCAACACTGCGCTTACTCTTTCCCCTGCTGCATCCCCCCTTCCCCCCAGCCTTCACCTGAATCACCAACTTATCCATCCAGTGAATCAATACTAATTGCCTTACTTTTTGCCCCACTCACAACCTTATCCTACTCCAAGACCTGCCCAGAATTTGAATGACTAAATTCTAAGTGCCAGATGAAACTGAGGAGGCTAAATTTGGTCCTTACTCAGCTGCCTTGATCTCTTTGAATATCGACCTCATTCTGAGTTTTATCCTGATGTGCTGCAAGTTATTGAAGTTAAGGGAAATTCAGGCATAAATTAGGTTGGACAGAAACATTGCTTTTCAGAGAACGTTTGACTCAAGATACAAGTCCAGTATATATGTAATTTGGAAAATAAAGCTATAAAAAGTGGTAGTACTAGAATGATATTTTCCAGAAGCGTCAATTATGCAATCCTGTTTTTTATAGCTCAAAGTCGCTGTACCTAAGATCCTCCCTGTTAGCTGCATTAGCCAATAGGATTCCATTCTTTGCAATCAAACATGGCACCCTCAGAGCTGCAGGGCCATTACACAGCAGCTGCTCAAAGGAGTCCTGCAGAAATTACTTAACACTAACTTTTCTTTAAGCTGTACAGGGTAAGTATCCCTGTTGTTTTGTGTTCTTCTCAAACACTGCACAGTATACAGAGGGCCCCCCAGCTTTTATTATTTCCTAATTTGTGAACTTTTCTTGGTACATCATTTTTCTATTATAATTAAGAAGCAGTTTGAAGTTACATAGCCTCTTTCTCCAGGAACAAGCAGAAAGTCACCTCACATATGGGTGACGTCGGCACCGACAGAGTCTGTGCGGAGCATTTCCCCAGCTTTCAAAGAAAGCCTTTGGGAATGCCACCATGCATGTGTAGTCCCCTTTCCGCCCAAAAGTACCATCTTACTCAGTCTCCCTTTTTCTGCGGAGCTCTTTGGATGTGCGTCTCGTTCCCGGAAAAAGTTTCTCTATTTCCAACCGTTTTTGCTATCTGGCCTTAGCCGGTCCTCTTCCCGCCTCTCAAGCACCTCTGCTTTGGTCTTGGTCTCAGGGTTTTTCCATTTTTGCCTTTTTTGTGTTTTACTGCACTTTTGAGCCCTTTTTAACCGCTGGGCGCATCGAGGTCTTTGACCTCACAGGGGTCCTTTTCCCTCCAATGGCCTCTGGTTTTAAGAAATGTGATTGGTGCTCAAAAAACATGTCACTCACGGACACCCATGACTGTTGTCTCAGGTGTCTAGGAGCAGACCATGACCCAGAGCTATGCCTCTTCTGTAAGAAGATGTCCTCCAAGGCCATACAGAATCATAAGCAGAAGCTGGATGATCTCTTCCATAAGGCAACCCCGGTAGCCTCCAGCTCTTCGTCCCCGCAATCTCTGGAGTGTCCCAAGGCTCCTCCCTGGGCCCGGTGGCACTCTGAACAGGGATTGCCCGCACGCGAGCGGAAGAAGAAGAAGAAGGCCATGAGGATTCTGTCTGGGGCACCAGACAAGCATGAGAGGTCACGTGCCCGGTCTCTCAGCCCCCCCCCCCCCCGGCAGTCTCTAGTGTTGGAGCGGCCCAGTAAGGTACCCCGAACTGATATAGAGGTCTCTGGTGAAGGCATCCAGTCTCCCGAGGGTCGTCCCAGCGAGGACCCCCTCTCCTCCTCGACACCCAACCTGGTCACTCCGGCGTTGGTGTCGCAGAGCTCCACTCCCAAGTGGGAGGCCTGGATGCTGGCCTTGGAGCACAGCGTTTCTGCAATCCTTGCTGCCCAGGGACCACAGGGACTTCAACCTCGAGGATTCCCAGGGCCGCCACAGTGATCCCCGAGAGCCAGAAGCCTCATGAGGATCCTCAGTATGGGTCTTGATCTTTGTCCCAGTCCTCGGGCGCGAGATCTTCTCGGGCAAGGGCCTCCGGCTCCAGGCAGGTTTTGGCCTCGTAAACCCGGCGCGGGTCACCGACTCATCTCGAGCTGCCCAACCTCGAGTCCTCCACGGAATACTCAGAGTGGGAGTCTGATGGGGAGACCTCTCCTTGGACCCCTCTCCGCTGACCCAGAGGCGGCAGTCACCTCCTGAGGACATGGCACAGACCCTAGTGCTCGCCACCGAGTTGGAGGAAGAGCACTGCATGGAGGAGCTCGATATTCTTCAATATGAAGCCCCTCCAAAAGAAGCTCTCTCGATGCTGATTCCTCCCATTCTGAACTGAATTCCCCTCCACATGTGGGAGACCCCGGCCTCTGTCCCTATTGTGAGCAAGCGCCTGGACGCTATGTATAGGGTTCAGCGGGGACCGGGTTTTCTGAAAGCCCAGCTTTCCCACACCTCGATGGTGGTCGAATCAGTCATGTGGAAGCTAAAGAGCCTGAAGACTCATTCTTCAGTCCCGCCGGGTAGAGAGTCTCGTACTGTTGACGCCCTCGGGCGCAAGGCTTATCAGGGCTCCATGCTGTCATGCCGCATCCAAGTTTACCAATTATACATTGGCATGTTCCTCCATGACGTTGCTAGAGAGCTCAAAGATTTTTCGGCGGGCCTTGACAGAGATCATCTCTGGCGTTTTCAGGCCCTCTCAAAGTCCATTGGAGGATGCTCAAAGTACCTCTCATGAGCAGCATACGATGCCTTTGAGTCTTCCGCCTGGGTGGCGGCGGTTGGCATTGGAGCCTGCTGGCAGGCTTGACTTCAATCCTCAGATCTGGAACAGTGGGTCCAGGAGAAGCTGCTGTATGTCCCTTGCCTTGGGGAGCAACTATTCGGAAAGCCCATGGAGGATAAGGCAGCGGAGATTGAGACAGAGTACGTGACTTGTACTTGCCTGTCCTGGAAAACTTCCTTCCTCCCCAGGATGAAGCAGCAGAGCAAGAAGCCTTTCTTCCAACGGAAAGGGCTCCCATACAGGGGCTACCTGGCCTACCTGCCGGCGTTGACCCCATTCAGGGCGGTCAGGGCAAGATCATGGTCCACACCGTCGTAAGCCAAAGGGTCCAAGACTCAATCTCCGGTGCCGGCTCAGCCACCCTCAGGATTTTGACGCTATCGGCATAGCCTCTCGTCCTCTGGTGGAGCGGCTGTCCTTCAGGGGGCGTCTGGTCCATTTCTCCCATAGGTGGGAATCCATCTCCACCGATGCCTGGGTCCTCCAGGACATTCAAGATGGCTCCATCTGGACTAGGCCCCTCCTCCGTACTTCCCCTGGGAGCCAGGTTGGCTTCCCCAGTCCCAGGCCTTCCTGAATCAGGAGCTTGCAGGCCTCCTCTTCTTCTTGAAAAACAGCTTCATCAACCATTCTTTGTCTGAGATAAAAGCTAAAGTAACTAATAGTGTACCAGGAGTAACAACCTCTTCCCTTGAATCTTGGAAAATAGAAGAAACATCCAATACATCTACTTGCCCCAGCTCAGGAACATCTACAGCCATGGCCATAGGTGATCTCCTAGAAGTTGAAAGATAATAAACCTTCACCAGGTGGTATACCCAACACATCAGATAAATAACTCCGCCACATATCTCTTAGGGATACTAAAGGATCACTGGTAAAATTTATATGAGTTCTCCAATAATTTCAACTTCACTTTAGAGATGATTCTTTCATAAATAATTCTGAGCACTTCTCCAAAGCATTAACTTGCGCTTGCGCACCAGACAAAGAAGTTTGAAAAGATACTACTTTAGATACAGTCTCTTCAATAGCCACAGAGTTCAGTTGAACTTTCTGATTTAAAGAAGAAATCTGAGCAATCAGGGCGGCCCCCACTGCATTATAGCTGTCCTTATAGACTTTAATGTGAAAATCTCTGGTCGCTATAAAGTGAAGGCTTTAGAGAGAGGCTCCCCATTATTGCTGTAGGGCCCTTCATACCGCCAAACTCTCAAACCTGAGCCTGTTGGGCAGCCAAAACCGCTGCCTGAACTCCTGCAGGATAACTGGCATAGCTAGCGGAATCCTGCTGGTCCGAGGTGGAAACCACACCCTCCTTAGGAGATCCCAGAACGTTCTCTCTCCGGCCGTCAAGAACCCCCTCGCCAGGTTGTTCAACCAGCTGCTGCTGTAAGTCAAAGGTCTTGGTGAGAACACAAAATCATATATTTTCCATAGATGTCCCATCATTTTGAAATTCTTGAAGGTGTTATTGACCTTTCGCTGGAGGGCAATAGATTATTTATGATTTTGTTTTATAATCTATATGGACCCCTTGGATTTTATTGTTACTTATTAAGTCTGTTTGTTATTGTTATTACTATTTATTAAATTTGTCTATTGTTATTTCAGATGTTTGAACTGTAATCCATTCAGGATGTTAAATGTGGCAGAATATAAAGCATTTACAGAGGACTGCCTCAAATTTCACTGGCAGCCTCATGCGCAATCATGCAAAAGGGACCACACTGACAGCAGCTGCCATGGGCCTCTGCAGTTTGAGTTTCTGGCCAGAGTGTTAGAAGACGGTTAGAGAAGGTGCCTGGCGTACAGACACAGGTAGTTTGTTCCAGGCGTAAAGTGCAGCAAGGTGAAAGGAGCGAAGTCTGGAATTAGCAATAGAAGAGAAGGGTGCAGATAGAAGCAGTTTGCTGTAACTCCACTCTTCTAGCAAACTGCTTCTAACTGTGCCCTTCTCTTCTACTGTAAACTCCAGACTTCACTCCTTTCATCTTGCTGCACCTTACGCCTGGAACAAACTACCTGTGTCTGTACGCCAGGCACCTTCTCTAACCCTCTTCAAATCCAGGCTGAAAACTCACCTCTTCGCTGCTGCTTTTGGATCTTGACTCACCTGATCTCCTTTTTCTTTTTCTTTCCCCCTTGTTTTATCCCTACCTTCACCTTCTGTGTTGTCTGTCTTGACTAGATTGTAAGCTCTGATGAGCAGGGACTGTCTCTTACATGTCTGTGCAGCGCTGCGTATGACTTGTAGCTCTATACCAGGGGTGTCCAACCCTGTCCTGGAGGGCCGCAATCCTGGCAGGTTTTTGGGATAGCCCTAATGAATATGCATGAGATATGTATGCATTAGAGCAGGGGTCTCAAACACGCGGCCCGCGGCCCGCATGCGGCCCGCGAGAGACCCTTGTGCGGCCCGCGCTGCATAGGGGGGAAAAAAAAACCCGGCTTCTGCTGCTGCTGCCGCCGCTGCCGTGGCCGGCAATAGCAGCAATATCGCAAGTCCCGCGGGCTCCCCCCCACCCGGCAGATCCCTTCCTGCTTGCCTGCCAATGCTGCCAGTTCTCCGCTTCGGCTTTCAGAGCCGCGAAGGGAGAACTTCTCCCTCGCGACTCTGTTAAGCTCGCCGGGGCAGATGGGAAATTTCCCATCTGCCCCAGCGGGCTTAACAGAGTCACGAGGGAGAAGCTCTCCCTTCGCGGCTCTGAAAGCCGAAGCGGAGAACTGGCAGCATTGGCAGGCAAGCAGGAAGGGATCTGCCGGGTGGGGGGGAGCCCGCGGGACTTGCGATATTGCTGCTATTGCCGGCCACGGCAGCGGCGGCAGCAGCAGCAGAAGCCGGGTTTTTTTTAAAGTTTAATTTTCCCGGGGGGGGGGGGAGGGAGCAGGACTTGATGGGGGGGGGGAGCCGGACTTGATGGGGGGGGGAGCAGGACTTGATGTGGGGGGGAGCAGGACTTGATGGGGGGGAGCAGGACTTGATGTAGGGGGGGAGCAGGACTTGATGGGGGGGAGCAGGACTTGATGTGGGCTGGGGGGGGGGGTAGTACTGAAAATGGGGTGATGGGGGTTAGGACTGGTAATGGACAGATGGGGGTTAGGACTGGAGGTGGTCTGACTGGGGGCCTAAGACTGAAAATGGGGTTATGGGGGGGCTAAGAATGAAGATGGGGCGATGGAAGGGTTAGGCCTGGAAGTGGGCTGTTGGGGGGCCTAGGACCGATAATGGGCTAGGGGGGGGCTAGAACTGGTAATGGACTGGGGGGGGTGCTATGACTGGAAATGGGCCGAGTAGAAGGGGGAGCTTGAACTGCAAATAGCTGATGGGGACAGGGTCTTGGAATGGTAATGGGCTGAGTGGAAGGGGGCTTGGAATGGAAATGGGCTGATGGGGAGGGGGGCTTGGAAAGGAAATGGGCTGTGAGGGGAGGGAGCTAGGACTGGAAATGGGCTGATGATGCGGGGACTAGAAGGGAGCGGATGCTGGGTTGGGCAGGAGCTAGAAGGGAGTTGATGTTGGGGGACGATTAGAATGGGATGGGGCTGGGAGAGTGAAATGGAGAGGGGAAATATATTTTGTGTGGGAGGGAAGAAAAATCTACAATTGGCCGGGTATTGGGAGAGTAAGTGGGGATTGAGGATGGAGGGGTAAAATTTGAGTGGATGAAATAGGAATGAGGAAAGAGCAAAAGGAGAATGATTAGTATGTTAAAGCAGATGTAGAGAGAATGGAAAAAAACTAGGAAAGAAGAAAGGAGAAATGGACAGCAGACGATGGAGAGTTAGCAGAAGACACAAAGAAACCAGAAGAAAGTGACTGGAACAATTGCAACTGAAAAAAAAATGCACAAAAGGTAGAAAAATATCTCTTTATTTTGAATTTATTAACTGAAATATGTCAGCTCTTGGAAATGTGCATCTTTAACGTCTGCACTTTATTTAATACAAGAGGAAATCAATGTATAGTTTTATTTCTACAGTGTTGTACATTCTAAGTTTGGCTTTTGGGGTTCCCAGTTTAATTGTCTTCCTGTTTCTAAATTGTGATTCCTTGTTTGGTGATGGTGTATGTTCTGCATGTGTAACTGAGCTGAGGTATTCTGTTTATGTAATTCCTATTTGACATTGCCACTTGTTCTCTTTCCCGAGTAGGTCATGTATTGTTATTCTCTGAAATGTGTTGATTTAATATTTGCAGTGTTGCCTTTTGATAGTTAGGGTATGGTGCTTTGTGAGTCCTGGTAGTGCTGTTAGTGCTATTAGGACACGGCAGGTTTGCTATGGGTTCTAAATGGGCAGTGTTTCTAGTAGTTCCTAATGTGCCTGGCGGTTGGCACTGGTTTATAGTAATGTAGAAATCTTTTAGTCTTTCTTTATCCATACACTCATTAAGAGGCATGTTTACTAAAAGTTAGTGTATGGTAACATTATGCAAATATTTATGCAAATGATGCCCTTATGCAAATGAGGCCTGCGTCTTGTGCGGCCCCCGGGTTACTCTACAAGTCCTCATTTGGCCCTCAAAGCAATTTGAGTTTGAGACCCCTGCATTAGAGATATCCTGCCAACCTGACTGGTTTGTGGTCCTCCAGCACTGGATTGGGAGACCCCTGCCTTACACCTCTGTCATTTAAGGTTGTGAGTGGACAAGGTACAGATGTCCTAGACATCAAAAGGGTAGTTCCTGATCGTATCCCCAGTCTAGTCCCGGACCTCTGAGTTGTCCACCTTAATCAGCAGCTTGGAGACTGAGGAACCTCCTTCTTTTCCATGATGTCATCCATATATATCTCTGGGGTCCACCTTCCTCCATCAGTTACCTCAGTCTCCAAGCAGCTGACTAGGTCGAGCCCGGGGGTCCGGGCTCACTGGAGGAACAATTAAGGAACAGTTTGAGTGAAGTAGTAGGGTTTTAGTTAAAAAAAAAAAAAAAAAGAAAAGAAAAGTCGGGGCTGTGCCTTTAAATTTCAGGAGCTGTGCCTTATTGGTGCCTCAGGCTCTCCTCTAACCTCTTTTTAGTTTCCCCTCGGAGTGGCCCAGCGATATTCTGTAGAGGGGCCGGTTAGCTCCCGGTGGGGAGCAGTGGAGCTGAACCGGCAGAGGTGACAGAGCTGCTCAGCCAAGCGCCAAACAGAAGACCTGCCTGTGAGCGCGCCTCTGGCTGCTCGCGGGGGTGTCCGGGGCTGGCCCTCCGCGCGGTGTTTTCAGGACGGAGTTGGGGCCTTCTGGTCGTCCTCTGGCAGCGGTGTGCTCGGCCCGTCAGAATCTGGCTGCAGGGGCAGCAGAGGTAAGAGGGCGGGCTGGGGACCGTTTTTTGCCGCGGTGCGCAGGAACACCTTTTCTCAGTGCAGGCCCGGCCACGTGGCAGTAACGTGGGAGCACAGGGTCTGCTCTGGCGTTCACTCTCGGTTGTTTCCCGGCTTCTAGGGCCGCGGTTTGGAGGCCCGTGGGAGCTGATCAGGAGGGACAGCTAGGATGCTTCTTTTGGCAGCGGGTGTTTCAAAACAAAACAAACACCTTTGCGCAAAGGCACAGAATACCCGGGTAAGGAGTTGCTTACGGGGCTGCGGACTCCCGCGGTTCCCTTGGGGTTGGCAGATTGCGAGTAGGGCCCCAAGGGGGGGGGGTGGTAGCTCTAAGGGGCTATGTCTCCCAAAGCCCATTGTGTACTTTGTGGGGCTAAGAGGAGTACTCTGCTAGACTCAGGAGTGTGCAGGGGTTGCTCTAAAGAGGCCGCAGCCCTGGACCCTTCTGGGGAGGATGTGGGGGAGCGGATAGGGGCGGAGGCAGGGCCCCTGGACACCCCCTTGATCGGTTTACCCCGTGGGGAGCCGGTGGCTGGACCGTCTTCCGCCATGGAGCAGCCCGCGCCTCAGGTGAGCTGGCCAAAGGGGCTGGAGTCCATCTTTTCGCCTGACTTTGTGGCCCTTCTGCAGCAGGCGGTGGGTGGACTGCCTCTCAAGCTGGCGGACTCTCCCGAAGGGACCCGCATGAAGCGTGCCAGCCCGGCTTTACCCGCAGAGGGCCAGCATGGAGGAAAAAGGCTACGGCTGGATGCGGAGGCCGAGGCGCCATCTCTGGCTTCGGAGGGGCATCTTTCGGATGAGGAAGGAGAGAGTGTGCTCCCCGAGGAGGAATTGGAAGAAGGCGAGCTCGAGGACAAGGAGGAGCAAGCCAGAGTTGTGTGCGTATTTCGAAAGGAGGAGCTGCCGGCCTTCATTGCAGAGACGTTGAGTACCCTAAACATGCCGGCGCAGGGGCCGGCGGAGGACGAGTCCCTGGAGGATCCATTGTTGCAGGTCTTCCGTAAGTCTCAGAAGGCCTTTCCGGTACACCGGGTCTTTCAAGAGTTGATTCAGGAAGAGTGGAACGTTCCGGAGGCGGCGCTCAAGGGCTCCCAAGTGTTAGGTCGGTTATACCCGCTGGTAGATCAGAACAAGGAGGTTTTCAAGTCTCCCAAGGTGGACGCAGCCGTGGCAGCAGTGATAAAGAAGACCACCATCCCGGTGGAGGGCAGCGCGGCCCTTAAGGATGCGCAAGACAGGAAGCTGGACGCCCTATTGCGGCACGTTTTTGACACCAATGCTCTATCCCTCCAGGCTGCTATCTGTGGGGCCTGGGTGGCCAGGGCCTGCCTTTGCTGGTCTCAACAGGTTCAATCAGGGCAGGTGGACGACAAGTCCAGTGGGGCCGCTCGCCTGGAGTCGGGAGCGGCCTATTTGTCGGACATTCACTATGACCTCATGCGGGGTCTGTCAAAGAGCATGGCGACGGCGGTTGCTGCCAGGCGGTACCTGTGGCTCCGCAACTGGGCAGCAGATTCTTCGTCCAAAGCCAGGCTGAGTAAGCTCCCGTTCAAGGGGCGCCTCCTGTTCGGGGAAGACCTGGAGAAGTTAGTCAAGGACTTGGGCGAGTCAAAGGGAGGCAAGCTTCCGGAGGACAAGCCCAGGCAGAGCTGAGGAGCCACGGCGAGCAAGGGTCAGCAACGGGACTTTCGCCGTTTTCGTTTCCAAAGGTTCGGTTCCGGACAGAGAGGCAGGTTCACCGGCCGGAATCAGGGGTTTCGAGGCTTCCGGGGAGCAGGGAGAGGATTTGGGGGTGCCTCGTCGGCCTCCTCTTCCTCCTCCGCTAATCTTCGAAAGGCTCAATGAGATCAGGTGGACCCAGGGGCCCCTAGTTCCCGTGGGAGGTTGGTTGCAGGAGTTCTATGCCGCCTGGGTCCAGATTACTTCAGATCAGTGGGTGCTGGAGGTTATCAGAGAGGGCTACGCGCTGGAGCTCCAGCGGCCAGTGCGCGATGCCTTCGTGCGGTCTCCCTGCAAGGCGCTGGGCAAGTGCGAGGCGGTGCGGGAGACCGTACAAAGGCTACTAGACCTCAGGGCAATAGAGCCGGTGCCCCGAAACCAACAAGGTTGCGGTCGATACTCCATATATTTCGTGGTGCCAAAGAAGGACGGAGGATTCCGGCCTATTCTGGACCTCAAGGGGGTGAATCAGTGTCTTCGCGTGGCCCAATTTCACATGGAAACCCTGCGTTCGGTGATCGCGGCAGTCCGGAAGGGAGAATTTCTCACCGCCCTAGACCTGTCAGATGCCTATCTGCACATTCCTATTCGGCAGGAGCATCACCAATTTCTCCGCTTTGCAGTTCCTTTCAGCCATTACCAGTTCTGGGCATTGCCGTTCGGCCTAGCGACGGCGCCGTGCACGTTCACGAAGGTTATGGTAGTGGTTGCGACAGCCTTGCGCAGGGAAGGCATCCTAGTGCACCCTTACCTAGACGACTGGTTGATCAGAGCAAAGTCAAGGTCCGAGGGCGAACAAGCTACTTCCAGGGTAGTCAGTTTTCTGGAGAGCCTAGGTTGGGTAGTCAACAGGGCAAAGAGCAAGTTAGTGCCCTCCCAAAGCATAGAATACTTAGGGGCTCGGTTCGACACGGAGACCGGGCACGTGTTTCTCCCTCAGCAAAGGGCGCAAAGGTTACGGACGTTGGTCCGGAGGTTCCTGAAGAGAAAGGAGTCCACGGCATGGCAGTATCTACAGCTTCTGGGTACCATGGCGGCGGCCATAGAACTGGTACCGTGGGCGAGAGCTCACATGAGGCCCTTGCAGAGGGCGCTACTCAGGCGCTGGTCTCATCAGCAGGACCCACTGTCACGGAAGCTCGCCTGCCCGGACGAAACACGAGTGGCGCTGCGCTGGTGGTTGGTTCCCAGTTCCTTGCAGAGAGGGAGGCCCCTGGAAGTACCCGGGTGGATAGCCTTAATGACGGACACCAGCCTCCTGGGTTGGGGGGCCCACTGCCAGGGCCAGTTCGCGCAAGGGCAGTGGAATGCTCAGGAGAAAACATGGTCGATCAACCGGTTGGAGTTGCGAGCTGTGTCTCTGACGCTGGTGAGTTTTCAGCCGTGCCTCGTCGGGGCAGCGGTACGAGTGTTCTCTGACAACGCCACCGCGGTGGCATACATCAGTCGTCAAGGGGGCCCAGCAGTATGGCGCTGGAGACGGAGTCAGAGAGTCTGTTCGATTGGGTCGAGCAGAATCTCCTGGGCGTATCGGCAGCACACGTAGCAGGAATGCACAACATGGAAGCCGACTTCCTCAGTCGAGTATGGGTGGATCCCGGGGAATGGGTCCTCCATCAAGAGGTGTTCGACATGCTAACGCGCCGGTGGGGCACACCGGTGATGGATCTGATGGCCACTTTGCATTCGGCGAAGGCCAGTCGCTTCTACAGCAGGAGAAGAGAGCGTATGTCGGAAGGTCTCGATGCGCTCATTCAGCCCTGGCCAGAGGGCCAGCTGCTGTTCGTCTTCCCGCCGTGGGTGCTCATAGGCAGGGTGATCCAGCGGATAGAGAGCTTCAGGAGGCTGGTGATCTTGATCGCCCCGGACTGGCCACGCCGCCCTTGGTATGCGGATCTGTTAAGGCTTCTGGTAGCGCGGCCGTGGCGGCTCCCAGTCCATCCGGACTTGCTGTCGCAGGGGCCTCTGTTCATGCCTCACGTGGATCGGTTCTTGCTTACGGCTTGGCTATTGAGAGGGCTCGGTTGAGGGCGAGAGGTTATTCCACGGCGGTGATCTCCACGCTGCTGAAAGCTAGGAAAAGGTCCACGTCCTTGGCGTATGTCCGGGTGTGGAGAGTTTTTGAGGCGTGGTGTAGAGAGAGGGACTTGGAGGCACTCAGGGCGTCCATCTCTCAGATATTGGAATTTCTACAGGACGGTTTCGACAAGGGCTTAGCGGCGGCTTCGCTTAGGGTGCAGGTTGCGGCTCTGTTGTGCTACTGGGGAAGGATTGCTGGTCGTGCCATAGGGGACCATCTGGATGTCAGGTGTTTTTTGTGAGTGGTGACGTTATTGCGGCTGCCTAGGGGGCGCCTGGTACCCAAATGGCAGCTTCCGCTGGTGCTGGCGGCACTGGAGCAGGAGCCTTTTGAGCCACTGAGCATGGCTTTGTTGAAGGATATCACATTGAAGGTTGTGTTCCTGGTGGCTATTTGCTCGGCCAGGCGGATCTCGGAGATGCAAGCGTTGTCCTGTAAAGAACCCTATCTGGCCTTTTTCGATTCGAAGGTGGTTTTGAGACTAGTTCCAGCGTTCTTGCCCAAGGTAGTGTCGGCGTTTCACTTGAATCAGGACATTTCTTTGCCAGTGTTCCGTGCAGACGCGACGGGTTCGGTGACAAGGAAGTTGGACGTTCGACGGGCATTGAAAACGTATCTTCGGTGTACGGCGGGGTTCTGCAGATCGGAGAGATTGTTTGTCCTGTTCGCAGGGCCTCGCCGGGGAGAGGTGGCGTCTAAGGCCTCTATCGCAAGGTGGATTAAGGAGGCGATTGCGTCGGCTTACTTGCTGAAGGGAAAACCGGTTCCGGAGGGGCTGAGAGCCCATTCCACCAGAGCCCAGGCTATGTCCTGGGCGGAAGTCCACTTAGTGCCGCCGGTGGAGATTTGTAAGGCGGCCACGTGGTCTTCTTTGAATTCCTTTATTAAACACTACTGGCTGGACGTCCAGTCGGCACAGGATGCCTGCTTTGGTGCGGCAGTGCTGCAAGCTGCTGTAGCAGGGACCTCCTGTTAAATGTACTGCTCTGGTACTTACTCAGAAGTCCAGGACTAGACTGGGGATACGATCAGGAAGGTGAAATTAGACTTACCTGCTAATTGTTGTTCCTGGAGTAGACCCAGTCTAGTCCCGCAACCCACCCAGGTGTTGAAGGGGTCTGCAGCACTGTCTACATTTCTCGAGGGTGACAGGTAAGAAGAGTGGTGTAGGGGCTTGTGTCCCCGGGGGAGATTGGATGTCACCTTTAAGGTGGGTGTTTGGACAGGTGAGAGGGAAGTCTTGGCACCCTTAGTGGTTAACAGTTTGTTAGGTGATTTGTTGTTATGCAGTTACTTTGTTGAGTGTATTTTAGGTGCTGGGTGGTTGGACCTTAAGTGAGGTCATGACTTACTTGTTGCTCTGGTGAGTCTGCTTTGTCAGTAGGGTACTGATGGAGGAAGGCGGACCCCAGAGATATATACGGATGACATTATGGAAAAGAAGGAGGTTCCTCAGTCTCCAAGCTGCTGATTAAGGTGGACAACTCAGAGGTCCGGGACTAGACTGGGTCTACTCCAGGAACAACAATTAGCAGGTAAGTCTAATTTCACCATAGAATTTGTCACATTTCTCCTCGATTCTCACCACCACCAAAAAGTTGTCTACCCTTTTGATGTCTAGGACATCTGTACCTTGTCCACTCACAACCTTAAATGACAGAGGTGTAAGGCAGGGGTCTCCAAATCCAGTCCTGCAGGGCCACAAACCAGTCAGGTTGGCAGGATATCTATAATGCATACATATCTCATGCATATTCATTAGGGCTATCCCAAAAACCTGCCAGGATTGCGGCCCTCCAGGACAGGGTTGGACACCCCTGCTCTATACAAATGCTCAGTAGTAGTAGTAGTAATAGTGTGGACTGATCAGTAGCTGAGCATCAAGATTGCTTGAAGATGGGAATTCAAAAGGAATGGTCTTGCATGCAAGCCCATTGGAAAGCCACATTCTTGTTAAATGGATCATTTTTTTGCAGATGTTGATTCAGGCTTGGGCTGACCACACTGTACTGATTTCTATAAGAAAAGACAAATTATAGCATGTCACAAAATAAGACCAGAGATATATTCAGCAGTTGGAGAAAATTTAGATAGCTGAAAATCATTTCAGGCCATGATTTTACAAAGTCCAGACACAGTATAAATCTCCCCACTGATACACAGAGAATCTAAACACTAGCAGGAAAACAGGTCTCCTCATTAATACACAGGGAGCCTGCATTCTACAGGAAGACAGTCCCTATTGGTACAAAGATAACCTAAACCCCAGCCATAATACAGAACACACAGGAGCCTGGAACCCAGCCACTGTACAGATTACCTTACTCATACATAGAGAAGCTGAACCCCAGCAGGGACCCCAATCTCCCTGCGGATATACATGGAGCCTCGACCTGCCATGAGACATCTTCATCTCCCTACATCCAGTGGAATTTCCTAACAAAGAAGGCAGTGACTAAAGCTTGTGTGTGCTGGAAAGTCAGACTTCCTATGCGGTCATGTGGAAGGAGTTTACTAGCCAGAACCTGTTCTGGAAAGTGTTAGGTATTGATTTTGTGTTGACCGCTGTTAGTTTTCTTGTTACTATGGCAACCGTATACTTTAATAGTTGGCACATCTGCCTTTGATGACAGAATAAATCTGCTTACAGAACTGATCATCACATGGCTTGTTCTTTCTCAGGTTTTTATCCTCAACAAAGGCTCTTAAAGAAGCTTTTCATGGGATTAGGGGAAATTTCCTAGAGATAAGGACAGCCCAAGGAGATCACTTTAGAAGCTTTGCACGGCATGTCCACGTGTAGAGAGCAGCCTTTACACAGCTAGATTGCATGCATATGAATAATAGAGGATAATTTCCAAATGCCGCTCTCTACATGTGGACATGGCTTGGAATGCAGAGCTTTTAAGGGGTGTGTGTTCTGAGCGAGGTTAGGGCGAGTATTTCCCGGTTTGCATTGGGAATACACATATATTTCAGAATTCCCCATCGGCTTTTCCACCTCCTCCGGAGCACACAGAATCTTCTGTAACGTACTTGTTTCAGTCAGAACTTATACTACCACTACTTATCATTTCTATAGCGCTACAAGGTGTACGCAGCGCTGCACATGTACAAGTAAGAGACAGTCCCTGCTCACCGAGCTTACAATCTATTCAAGACAAACAAACAGGGACGTAGGACAGTTCTTGAGCGAAATAATTAAGACAAATAGGAGAGTAAGGGGGTCAGAATCCAAAAGCAGCTCTGAAGAGGCGGGTTTTCAGCCTGGATTTGAATAGAACCATAGATGGAGCCTGATGTTCTGACTCTGATAGGCTATTCCAGGCATACAATGCAGCAAGGTGGAAGAGAAAGACAGAGATAACAGTGATTTGCCTGATGAACAGAGTTGCCGAGGAGGGTTGTAGGGAGAGATAAGAGAGAATAAGGAGCTACAGAGTGATGATACTTGTAGATCAATAGAAGTTTGAACTGTATACAGAAATGGATAGGGAGCCTATGAAATGACTTGAGAAGAGGGGTTATATGAGCATTGTTAGACTGGCAGAAGATTAGCCGCATAGCTGCATTTTGAACAGATTGGAGAGAGATGATCCAATGGGAGACCAACGAGGAGTAAGTTGTAATAGTCTAGATTTACGTGCAATTGATGTTTTAAGTGACTTTCGTAAGCAATTAAAAACTTTACTTTTTATTGAGCACTATGGATCAACAAATGACTAAGATATCATCTATTGTATATATTTTATAAATAATCCACTATTTTGTTAACCCTTGTTATTTTTCCTACATTACCATATGTTGTCATGTCTATACTGTTTGTTTCCCTTGTTTATACCTTGTATTTCTTGTGACCGCTTTGATTGAAGGAAAAGGCGGTATAAAAAACTTGTTAAATAAATAAATAAATAAATGAGAGAGTGGATATGGGTCTTGGTAGTGTGTTCAGAAAGGAAAGGCTGAATTTTGTTGATGTTATAGAGAAAGAAATGACGGGTTTTTAGCTATCTGTTGGATATGTGCAGAGAAAGAGAGAGAAGAGTTAAAGATGATTTCAGGGTTGCGAGCTGAGGAAACGGAGGATGACAATGTTATCTACAGAAATAGAGAAGAGAGGAAGAGGGGAAGTGGGCTTAGGGGAAAGATAAGAACCTTCATCTTAGCCATGTTCAATTTCAAAAAGCGGCAGGACATCCAGGCAGCAACATCAGACAAGCAGGCTGAGTTCCTGATCGTGTCCCCAGTCTAGTCCCGAAACCTCTGGGTTCCCTATCTTATCCAGCAGCTTGGAGACTGAGAAACTCCTCCTTTTTCTGTGACATCCTCAGTATATCTCTCCGGTGTCCGCCCCCTGTCACCAGTTGCCTCAGTCTCCAAGCAGCTGGATAGTTGGGAGCCCGGGGGGATCCGGGCTCACTGAGAAACAATTAAACTTTCCTTTTCAAATTTGCCTTTTAATTTACTTTATATTTTCCTTTATTTAAGGGGAATTGATTTTTGTATGGCTCTGCAGCTTTAATTTGGCTGACAGACCTGCTCCTTCATTTACCCTTTTGCTTTCACCTTTTTGTTTTTTTCTCTCTATCAGCGGTCTGCCTTAGCTTTGCTGGAGGTTTACCGTGCAGGGAGTTCATAGTGTACAGACGTCTGCCTGGAGCACCGCAGCCCTTGCCCTTGTTCGGCTCCTCCTCCGCTGCCTCCGCCCCAGCCTTCAAAAAGTCGCAATGAGATGAGGGGGGCCCAGTCGTCCCTTCCCCCCGTAGGAGGACGTCTGCAGGAGTTTTATTCTGCCTGGGCCCAAATCACCTCAGATCAATGGGTGCTGGAGGTCATTCGAGAAGGCTGTGCCCTGGAGTTTTTGCGGCCGGTGCGGGAGGCCTTCGTCCGGTCTCCGGGCAGGTCGGCGGTGAAGCGTGCGGCCCTGCGGGAAACGGTACAAAGGTTGCTCGACCTCCGAGCCATCGTTCCTGTGCCCACGGCCCAGTGCGGGTCCGGTCGGTACTCCATCTATTTCGTCGTTCCGAAGAAAGACGGCGGGGTTCAACCGATCCTGGATCTCAAAAGGGTCAATTGGTGTCTTCGCGTTTCCCACTTCCACATGGAGACGCTGAGGTCCGTCATCGTGGCGGTGCAGCAGGGGGAGTTTCTGACCTCCCTGGATTTGTCGGAAGCGTACCTTCATATTCCCATCCGCCGAGAACATCACAAATTTCTCAGGTTTGCAGTGCCTTTCGGCCACTTTCAGTTCCAGGCGCTGCCATTTGGGCTGGCCACGGCGCCGAGAGTTTTCACCAAGGTTATGGTAGTGGTGGTGGCAGCTTTGCGCAAAGAAGGCATTCTGGTGCATCCCTACCTGGATGATTGGTTAAGTCGCGCAAAGTCGCAGGTCGAGAGCGAGAGGGTCACGGCCCGCGTGGTGGCATTCTTGGAAAGTCTCGGATGGGTCGTCAATATGTCAAAGAGTCATTTACGTCCGTCACAGAGTCTGGAATATCTAGGAGCACGGTTCGACATGCAGATCGGGAGAGTCTTTCTCACAGATCAGCGGGCAAAGGGTCTGCGACAGCTGCTGAGGGTATTCATGAGGGTCAAGGCCCCCTCAGCATGGCATTACCTGCAAGTGTTGGGTACCATGGCGGCAACGATAGAGACGGTACCGTGGGCGAGGGCCCATATGAGGCCTCTGCAAAGCGCATTGCTTCGTCGGTGGTCACACCAACAGGATCCCTTGTCCCAGAAGCTCCCGTGTCCGGAAGAGGTCCGTCAGTCTTCCCTTTGGTGGTTACTCCCGCAGTCGCTGGGTCGCGGAAGGACCTTGGAGGCGCCGTCTTGGGTGTCGGTGATAATGGACGCCAGCTTGATAGGCTGGGGAGCGCATAGTCAGGGCGAGTTTGCGCAAGGTCGTTGGGATCCGCAGGAGCAGTCGTGGCCGATCAACAGGCTGGAGTTAAGAGCGGTGTTTCTCGCCCTGCAGGTTTCCGTCCGAGGATCGCCGGAGCAGCAGTTCGAGGCTTGTCCGACAATGCGACGGCGGTGGCCTTTGTCAACAAACAGGGAGGCACCAGCAGTGTAGCGTTAGAGGTAGAGGCAGCAGCCCTGTGTGCCTGGGCGGAGGAGCATCTCTTGGACCTGTCGGCGGCGCACATTGCAGGGGTGGACAACGTGGAGGCCGACTTCCTCAGCCGAGTACGAGTGGATCCAGGAGAGTGGGTACTGCATCCCACAGTCTGCGACATGCTGGTACGCCGGTGGGGACCACCGGTCATGGACCTCATGGCCACCTTCGCTTCCACGAAGTGCAGTCGGTTTTTCAGCAGGCGCAGGGAACGAATGTCCGAGGGCTTGGACGCTCTTCTGCAGCCCTGGACGGAAGGGCAGCTGCTCTATGTCTTCCCTCCGTGGGTCTTGATAGGGAGAGTGCTGCAAAGGATAGCGAAGTTTCGGGGCCGCGTGATACTGATAGCGCCGGATTGGCCACGTCGCCCTTGGTACGGGGACCTGGTGAGGTTGTTACTGGCCAAGCCCTGGCGGCTTCCTTGCCGTCCAGATCTCTTGTCTCAGGGTCCCCTGGTCATGCCTCACGTGGCTCGATTCTCACTTACGGCATGGCTCTTGAAAGGGCTCGGTTGAGTGCCCGGGGTTACTCGAGTTCGGTCATTGCTACTTTATTACAGTCCAGGAAACGTTCTACGTCCCTGGCTTATGTCCGTATCTGGAGAATCTTTGAATCCTGGTGTTCGGACCGTACAATTTTAGCCTTGAGGGCGGATCTCCCGCAGATTTTAGGTTTCCTGCAGGATGGTTTCGACAAAGGCCTAGCAGCGGCTTCGTTGAGGGTCCAGGTGGCGGCCTTATCCTGCTTCAGAGGCAGAGTCACGGGTCAGTCTCTGGGGGCCCAGCGGGATGTGAAGCGGTTTCTCAGAGCAGTGGCTCTCGTTCGGCGTTTTGGACGCATTGGAACGGGAGCCTTTTGAGCCTTTGGCGCGCGCATCACTTAAAGACCTCACACTGAAAGTGGTGTTCTTAGTGGCTATCTGTTCGGCGCGGCGTGTGTCGGAGCTGCAGGCCCTTTCTTGTCGAGAGCCCTACTTGTCCTTCTTTGCGTCGAAGGTTGTTTTGAGGCCGCTTCCTGCCTTTCTACCGAAGGTGGTCTCGGCATTCCATTTGCATCAGGAGATTTCCCTACCGGTGTTTACCGACAACAGGTCGGGGTCTACGCCACGGGAGCGGCATCGGTTGGATGTTAGGAGGGCACTCAAGAGATATCTTAGCCGGACGGCGGATTTCCGGAAGTCCGACAGGCTTTTTGTGCTGTTCGCAGGTCGGAGAAAGGGTGAGGTGGCTTCAAAGGCTTCCATTGCGCGTTGGGTCAAGGAGGCCATAGCATCGGCCTATGTGCTTAAAGGCAGAGTTGTGCCGGAAGGTTTAAGGGCGCATTCCACTAGGGCGCAGGCGGCGTCTTGGGCGGAGGCCCGTCTAGTACCGCCGGTAGAGATTTGCAAGGCGGCGACGTGGTCCTCTTTGAATTCGTTTGTGCGGCACTATCGTTTGGATGTGCAGAGGACGGAGGAGACTTCTTTCGGTTCAGCGGTCTTACAAGCTGGTTTGCTGGGTCCCTCCCGTATTTGAATTTTCACTGCTCTGGTAAGGACCCAGAGTTTTCGGGACTAGACTGGGGACACGATCAGGAAGGTAAAATTAGACTTACCTGCTAATTGTTGTTCCTGGAGTGGACACAGTCTAGTCCTGTATCCCTCCCGTTATTCAATGGCAAACAGGTGCACACTGCGGTGTTTTTGTGATTCACAGGTAAGCCTATTTTACTCTTGCAAGATAAAAAAAATTTAAAAAATAAAAAAATAAAGAAAAAGAACAATGGGGCGGACTCCGCGGTCGTGGATGATGCCTCTTTCTGGGTTGGCTGGCGCAAGCGGCGCAGTAGCTTCCTTTGAGGGGTTTTCTCTCTCTCCTCTTCGGTGGGTGAGGGAGTGGTCTGTCTCCGTTTACGCGCACGGATTTCAGGGGTTGGGGGTTTTCTGATCCGTGCTGGGTATGGGAGGGGAAAGTTATATTTTGCCAGTTTTTTGGTTTTTCCTAATATGTTTACTTGTTTCTCTGGTGAGTCTGCTTTGTCAGTAGGATACTGGTGACAGGGGCGGACACCGGAGAGATATACTGAGGATGTCACAGAAAAAGGAGGAGTTTCTCAGTCTCCAAGCTGCTGGATAAGATAGGGAACCCAGAGGTTTCGGGACTAGACTGTGTCCACTCCAGGAACAACAATTAGCAGGTAAGTCTAATTTTACCATTTGAGCCTGGATTCCAGGAGAGATTTCTGGTGTAGAGAGGTAAATTTGAGAGTCATTAACATAAGGATGGTATTGCAAACTATAAGAGGAAATCAGTGCACCAAGGGAATAAGTATAGAGAGAGAAGAGAAGGGGTCCCAAGCAGGGCCGGATTTACCTTGAGTGAGGCCCTACGCCAACAAAAATTGTGGGCCCCCAACAGGGGCGGCCCAAGGGGGGTGCGGGGCCTCATTTGCATAAGGGGCCTCATTTGCATAAATATTTGCATAATGTTACCATATACTAACTTTTAGTTATATACATGCACACAGGCACTCCACCTCTGCACTACCTGCATACCAGTACAAAAATACCTCAATCCCGAACACATACACATACACTACCCTTGCACCGAAAACACACACACACTCACAAACATGTGCATGCCCTACCCCTGCCCCATACACACATACACGCATACACACAGACACCCCACTCCCCATTGCTAATTGCCTTGCAGAATCGGGCCCATAATACAACATGGGTTATCATTAAAACATAACAAAACCATAGCAAAACAATAAATAAATATAAAAAGTATATGTAAAAGATGATCATCACATATGGACAAATAAATAAATATAAATGTATGTGTTAAAAGCCAAACTCATATGATAATCTAAATACTTATTATAAAACAATTACATTAAAAAAGTGTGGATTCAATGATATACAACCAATAAATAGCAAATAATTAAAATACAAAAAATGACATATATAAAAAAGGAATCAAAGTTAATCTATTAAGAACAGACATGACAAAGAGCGCCTGTGTCAAGGAATAGTAGAAGTGCATAATTGGTAAAATATAAACCACAAAAACATCATAACTACAAAATAAATATATCAGTTTAAACACTCACCACCATTCAGAGAATGACACGGGTAAGCTCTAAAAACTGTTTGGGTGCGATTCTGACATCGATGGCCCGACCTTCTGTGCAGACGCACAGATGTAGCCGGGGTTCTGATCCCATGGGGAAACTCTAGCCCCACGGGATCAGAATCACAACCAGATTGAGCTTCCAAAACTGCTACACACTCGAGTCTCAAAAAGCAAAAAAAAAGCTGACTGCTGCTGCCGCGGCAGCATGGACCGTCCCGCGGGGCCCCCTCTGAATCCCTCCCTCCCTCCCTCCGCGACGGCTGAGCCCCTCCGTGCCGGCTTTGAGAGGCGCGAAGGAAGAGTGTCTCCCTCGCGTCTCTGTTAAGCCCGCAGGGGCTGATGGGATTTCCCATCAGCCCCTGCGGGCTTAAAGAGACGCGAGGGAGACACTCTTCCTTCGCGCCTCTCAAAGCCGGCACGGAGGGGCTCAGCCGTCGCGGAGGGAGGGAGGGATTCAGAGGGGGCCCCGCGGGACGGTCCATGCTGCCGCGGCAGCAGCAGTCAGCTTTTTTTTTAAACTATACTAGTATTTACCTATACGCCAGTATTCAATTTTTGTGGGCCCTTGCCAGCTGTGGGCCCTACGCCACGGCGTAACTGGCGTATAGGTAAATCCGGCCCTGGTCCCAAGAGGTACACTGACTGAAAGCGGGATTGGAGTGGAGAAGGATCTACCAGAGTATACTCTAAAAAACAATGGGAGAGATAATCTAAAAAAAAGTTGTTTTCCTCACATCACTGCACAGGCCTTCCCTTCCTCTATCTCATGTGACCTCTGCAACCGCACTTTTTTTATGAGCCTTGATGAGCGCTATATTATTCAGCATAGTATCTAACCTCTCCGGTGGGCTCCTTTTTCACATTACCCTTATTGTTGATTTCATTTGCAACATTAGCTAGTTATTCCTCTGCTCTTTTACAAGTATTACTGTGTTTTTGAGCAGTGTATTCATGATTGTGTTTATCAAACGTTGATTGTGTTTATCAAACCATACTTCTACCTATCAGATGAATACGACAACACTATGGTCTCTTTTGGTAAATGCCTCTGTATAAATGTGTTATTGTCTGTTGGTTTCCATATATATATATATTTTAATATGTATATTACATTTTATACTTGTAATTTTTGTTCTGTTTTTGACCCCTGATGCAGGCCTTTAGGCTGAAACTTGGCCAAGTCAGGTCTTTTGAATAAAGATGATTGTTCAATTCCCTTATTGGTTTGGCTGTGCTTTCCTTCACTTTTTTGTGGACTCTGGTGTGTTACTGCGGAGGCTCTTCTCCCTCTATTGTTCCTGCCCTTTGCACAGATAGTTATATAGAGCATAAACAATTTTCAGAAGACTTTGGTTGTGAGGATGTAATTAAACTAGAAGTAAACCAAGCAATAGAGCAGGATGGGTACTGAAGGAACTTAGGGACATTCTGGCAGCTCCACTGGCTGTTCTTTTCAAAGCCTTGGAGTCAGGAGCAGGGCCGGACCAACCACTAGGCGGCCACCTAGGGCAGCAACCTCTGGAGGGCAGCAAAAGCAGGCCATTCAAAGTTAAATAATAGATTTTGAGAGCCAGAGGGGGTGTAACGTTTGCGGTTCTTCTAAGACTCCAACACTTTGGACCAATTCTAGAGCCGACCCTAATCAGGAGTGGTCCTGGAGGGCTGCAGACAGGCATATGTGGTTCCTTTCCACAAGAACCAAAATAAGGAGATGGCTGAGAAAACGTAATTACTCACATGTAACAGGTGTTCTCCGGGGACAGCAGGAATCAGTCCTCACATATGGGTGATGTTGGCGCTGACGGAGTCCTCATGCAGAGCAAATCCCCAGCTTTCAGAGAAAGCCTTTGGGAGTAACGTTGCCATCACACATGCGCGGTCCCCTTCCCGCTCAAGGGTGCCATCTTGCTCAGTCAAATGACATAGCTAAAAAGACGGCAAAAAGAACAAAATATAATAATAATACTAGGACTACAACTCCAAGGGGAGGAGGGAAGGTCATGAGGACTGGTTCCTGCTGTCCCTGGAGAACACCTGTTACAGGTGAGTAACTACGTTTTCTCCAGGAACAAGCAGGAAGTCAGTCCTCACATATGTGACTCCCCAGCTATAGGCTACTGAGAACCCATAGCTAAAAAATGCTCCCTCTATGAGAGCCGCAAGCAGCTGCAATAGAAATCCAAACTAAGGGAATAGCACTCTGGTAGCCTGAACACAGAAGGGTCAGAGGGCAGGAGTTGCCTATTTCTTGAAAAGGTTACGGAGTACAGCTTGGTCGAAGGCATTGTCCCATCGGGACTCCCTATCCAGGTAATTATGGGTTGCAAAAGTCTGACCTGAAGACCAGATGGCGGCCCAATAGATGTCTGCCAACAGAACAGAGCGCAAATGAGCCACTGATGCCGCCATGGCCCTGACCCTATGGGCTGTAACACGACCCTCCATCGGGAGCTCGGCTGCCTTGTATGCCCAGGAAATACAGTCTGCTACCTAGGTGGACAACATACGCTTTGATACCGCTACTCCCAGACTACTGGGGTCATAGGACACGAAAAGCTGAGAAGCCTTCCAATGCGCTTGCATACATTGGATATAGAAGACTAATGCCCTCTTACAGTCCAGAGTATGCAGGACCGTCTCTGCCCAACTGGCATGCGACCTGGGAAAAAAGGTAGGCAGAACCACCTCCTGGTTGAGGTGGAACGAGGAGACCACTTTCAGAAGGAACTTGGGGTGCGTGTGAAGCACCACCCGATTCCTATAGAACCTGGTGTAAGGCCTTTCTGACACTAGGGCCTGGAGCTCACTCACCCTCTGGGCTGATGTGAGTGCCACCAAGAAAACCACTTTCCAAGAGAGATAGTGTAGATGGCAGGTAGCCATCGGTTCAAAGGGCGGCCTAGTAAGCTGCCCTAACGCCACATTCAGATCCCACTCGGTCGCCAGGGGGCGGACCAGGGGTTTCAAGAGAAGCAAGCCCCTCAGAAACCGAGAGACCAAAGGGTGGGCAGAGAGAGGCTTCTCATCTACCAGAAAGTGGTTTGCCGCAAGGGCACTGAGATGCACCCTGACCGAGTTGGACTTGAGGCCCAAATCAGAGAGGTGGAGAAGGTATTGCAAAACCACCCCCACCTGGCAAGAGAAAGGATCCACCGCCTGCTCCTCGCACCACGATGCAAATCTGCGCCACTTCAAGGCGTAGGCCCGTCTAGTCGACGGCCTCTGTGAGGCCAGCAAGACCTCTTCAATATTCCTTGGAAGGAGGAGTGGAGTGAGAATTACCCTTTCAGCAGCCACGCAATCAAGGTGAGGGAGCTGAGGTTGGGGTGCAGGAGAGAGCCCCCTTCCTGAGACAGGAAGCACGGAGAGGACCCCAAGGGAATGGGGGCCTCCACCTCTAGCTGCAGTAGAAGCGGAAACCAGGGTTGTCTGGGCCATCGTGGGGCGATAAGGATGAGCGAGGCTCTGTCCTGGAGAATCTTGAACAGAGTCTTGGCCACCAGAGGCGTCAGGAGAAAAGCTCATGGACCATAATATCAGAAACGCATCGGCGACCATCCTGTGCTGGTGGGGCTGCCTGGAGCAGAAACGGGGCAACTGGTGATTGTCCGGACTTGCAAAGAGGTCCATCACCGGTAGCCCCCAGGTCTAGAAAAGCCAATTGGCTACCCCGAGGTCCAACTGCCATTCATGGGGCTGGAGAATCCTGCTGAGCCTGTCGGCGAGCCAGTTGTCCTGGCCCGGCAGGTAGACTGCTCGGAGATGAATACCATGCCGGGCTGCGAACGAGCACAGGTCCAGGGTTTCCTGACATAGGAGACGGAACCCCGTACCACCCTGTTTGTTCACATAGAACATGGCAACCTGGTTGTCTGTCTGCACCAAGACAGGTTCATAGGCCATGAGCTGCCTGAACACTTCTAGGGCTAGGCGGAGGGCACGGAGTTCCAAGAAATTGATTTGTTGGGTCCTTTCGCTCGGGGACCACACACCCTGAGTACAGAAACCCTGGCAATGGGCCCCCCAGTCCAGCAGGGATGCACCTGTGGTAAGGATCCTCGTCTGTAGAGGAGCCTGGAAAGGCATTCCTGCCTCCAGGTGATGCGGATGGAGCCACCAGGCCAGGGACCATACCAGACGCCTGGACACTTTGACCCTGTCCCGGAGGCACCCCGTGGCCTGAGACCACTGGTCTCTGAGACACCATTGAGCGGTCCGCATGTGGAGGCGAGCATCTGGGATTACATGGACTGTGGAAGCCATGTGCCCGAGGAGGCACAGGAATTTTCTTGCTGACACTACAGACCTGAGACTCACTTGTCCTGCCAGAGCCATAAGCCTGCTTGTCCTGTCTGCAGGCAGATAGGCCTTTGCCTGAAGAGTGTTGATCCTGGCTCCAATGAACTCCAGCTGTTGAGTCGGAGTGAGGCTGGACTTGGGGTAGTTGATTACAAACCCTAGGTGTTGCAGCACCTGGATGGTGTGAGTTGTGGCCTGGTGGACCTCGATGGCTGAAGTGCCTCTGATGAGCCAGTCGTCGAGGTAGGGGAAGACAAAGACCCCTTGGAGCCTGAGAAAGGCGGCAACCACTGCTAAGCATTTTGTGAACACCCTGGGGGCCGAGGCCAGGCCAAAGGGGAGTACCCTGTACTGGTAGTGATTGCCCCCCACCACAAAGCGCGTATACTGCCTGTGGCTTGGGTGTATTAGGATGTGTGTATATGCATCTTTTAGATCTAAGGAGCATAGCCAGTCTTCCTGGCGGAGGTAAGGCAGCAATATTCCAAGGGAGAGCATCTTGAACTTCTCCCTCACCAGGAATTTGTTGAGGTTGCGCAGGTCGAGGATGGGTCTGAGGCCTCCTGTCCTCTTTGGCACCAGAAAGTACCTGGAGTAGAAGCCCCTGACCTGCAGGTGGTGGGGTACCAGTTCTATCGCCTGATCCTCAAGAAGGCCTGCCAACTCCTTCAGAAGAAGGTCTTGGTGAAGGGGAGACCTGAGGGGCTCTCCCGGGAAGTAATGAGGAGGCACCTGGGGTAGGTGAAGAAGATAGCCCTCCCGGACCATCTGAAAGCCCAGGCATTGGTGGTAATGGCTGTCCACCTGTGGGCATACAAAGAAAGCTGGCCTCCTGCCTGGCTCCTGTTGGAAGAGGGGCCATGCTGCAGGAGTCAAAAGCCACTGCCAGGCTGGGCCTGAGCCAGTGCAGAGGTCTTCTTGGAGGGCCGTGTCCTCGTCATGTACTCAGTCTCCAGCTCTGCGGCCTTGTCAGTCATAGGTTTGCCAAAGAGGTTCTCCCCTTGGCATGGGACATCAACCAACTTGTCCTGAATCCATTGTTCGAGGTCCGACGACTGCAGTCAAGCCTGGCGGCGTGCACCAATGCCAGCCGCAACTACCTGGGCTGCCGACTCGAACGTGTCATAGGCCGCCCAAGACATAAACTTCGAGCACTCATGGATAGCTTTGGACAGGCCCCTGAAGAGCTGCAAAGGCTCCTTGGAGAGACCAGCCGAAACACGGTGAGTTCCTTCGCCAGTTCCCTCAGGTACATACCCATGTACAGCTGGTATGCCTGGATCCGACAATTCAGCATTGCACCCTGGAAGCACTTCCTGCTGAGAGCATCCAAGTTGTGTGCCTCCCTGCTGGGAGGCACCGAAGAGTGCATTTTCAGGCTCTTCAGCCGGCACATGGCCGATTCCACAACCATGGAGTTGTGCGGCAGTTGCAACTTTTGAAATCCAGGGCTCCGGAGGACTCGATACATCGAGTCGAGCCGTTTGCTGATCACCGGCACCGACGCCGGTGTCTTCCACATACGGAGCATCAGTCATTCCAGGATCAGAGGCATGGGTACAGTAAGGGCCTCCCGAGGGGAGGGCCTCATACTAGGGGATCTCAAGCTCTTCGGCTCGAGGATCCTCCTCGGGACTCTGTGGGGAACGCCAAAGCCTTGAACATATCCCGCACGAAGTCCAAGAACCTCATGTCCTCCAGAGGGGACATTCTCTGAGGCTCAGATACCAGGAAATTGGAAGGGACATCCCTATGCCAGCGGGTTATCTGGGGACTCCTCATCGTCGGTTTCCCATGCCGACACCTCTGAGGAGGAATCGAGGAGCTCATCAGGCATCTAGGGCCCTGGCAGGCTCAGCAGCGATGACCTCGATCCTGAATGGGAGGCCGAGTGAGACCTCGGCCGAGGATCGACTTGAGCCCGAAAGGCTTTGAGGATTGACCTCCAGGGTTGACTTCGATGTCGAGGGCCCAGTGGTTGGGGTGGAGGAACCGGAGAGGCCGGCTATCAGTGCCTGCTGCTGCTCAATGAAGGCAGTGAAACTGCGCTCCAAGGCCACTATTCTGGACGAGTCCGGAAGGCTCCGCAGCCACCGGCTCGGGCCCCGACATGGTCGGGCCTAATGCCAGTTCCTCTGGACGGGAGTCCTTGTTGAGGACAGTCGGTACTTGCCTTGGCTGATTTGTCTCCCAATGAGGAACCTTAGCCGGCGCTCATGGCTCCGCGACAGGCCCCGGGAGGAGTCGTGACGCTCAAAGCCATCCAGAGACGCCACCTTCGAGGATTTCTTCTTCCTCTTCTATTCCCTCGAGGGGGACCTCCCTCTCCGAGGAACCTCGACGCTGCTCGGGCTCGGAATGTTTCCCCCCAAGACATGGAGGCCTCGAACGAGGTCTGGGCTCTTGGAAGGAAGCAAGGGGGACTCAGAAAAAAATCTTATCATGCTGCTGCTGGCAGCTCTTCAGGGCCTTAGAGGACATTTTCCTACACAGGCCACAGACTGTCGGGTCGTGGTCGGGCCCGAGGCACCGGATGCAGCAGTTGTGCATATCAGTGAGGGACATAAGTTTCCGATTGCATTTCTTAAACCCACTGGTAGCCATCGGGGGAAAAAGGGCCCTTGCAAGGTCGAAGACCCAGGATGCCAGTGAAAAGAAAAAAGGCGCGAACGCCGCAAGTCAAAACTGACAAAAAACTAAAAGAGAGATGTACTTGATACCGGCGTACTGAGCTGAAGGCGGGAAGATGTACCGGTGTTGTCCGGTCGAAGAAACAAGAGAAAATCAACTTTTTTCGGGGACACTGTGGACTATGTCCGAAGGGCTCTGCGGAAAAAAGGAGACTGAGCAAGATAGCACCCTTGGGTGGGAAGGGGATCGCACATGCATGATGGCAACTCCCAAAGGTTTTCTCTGAAAGCTGTGGATTTGCTCCGCACGAGGGCTCCGTTGGCGCCGACGTCACCCATATGTGAGGACTGACTTCCTGCTTGTTCCCAGAGAAAAAATTGGTTTTACCTGTTAATTTTCCTTCCTTACAAGACCAGTCCAGAATAGATGGACCACACCCTTCCATCAGCAGATGGAACAGAGACCAAAAGACCATGAGCTCCATCCAAACTCCTCAGCACCCTCTGTAACAAAGCAGAAGGAGACAATCCCCCAACACCCAACTTCACCTAAAGGGGGAGGGAGGGACTCAAGTCTCCATATCTTCCACTGGGGCAGCCCCCCACAAGAACATCCAGAATTTAACCAAAAATTACCTACATTGATAACCAAACTGCAACCAACTAAGGCAACAGAAGATGAGAACATTAGGGCAGGTCTCTGGACTGGTCTGGTAGACTCAAGGAAAGAAAAACGAGTGATTGCGTGGGTAATTCTGCCTAGCCCCTGATACTTTGTTTAGGCTTTAAAACAAACATTTACCTTTCAAGGCTTTACTCCTTAAGTTGCTGCATTTATACAATAAAAGTCTGGAATATACTGTAGCTCTTAGACATATGGGGGGGTGGGGGGGGAGGGATATTCAGTGGCAGCAGCGACTATCCGTCACCGCTGAAGCTAAGAGCTGTATATTCAATGCCAGGGCCATATCCAGCCACCAGCATTGAAGACCCAGGGTGGCCGGATAGCAAAGAAGCTGATTGGGCAGTGGCGATATTCAGTCATTGACATCAAACATTAGGCCACCCTTTCAAGTGCCTAGCTTACTGGGCAGTGGCTCAATATTGCCGCTGCTCGGTTATCGCTGGGTACCACGTCCAGAATGCCCCAGTGCTAACTTGCTAGCATCGGGGCATGCAGCGGTTGCACCCACAAATATTCAGTGTCACTGATTGTGTTAGTGCTGCTGAAGTCCCGGTCAGAGTGATTAATGTGGTCGCATTAAATATCTCCCACATCAACTTCAGCACTTACATGGCGAAGTAATGGAAAACGGCCCTTCCATGTATTATCACTGGCATTTATATGCGGAAGCTACCAAACCATGCCAGGCTTTTTCTGCATGTGCAGATTCTTGACACTGATACTCCTGGTGCACGTCAGCAAGTACACGTGTATTTGCAAAAGGCTGTGCCTTCAGCTCCACCTGTTACCACTCCCACAACCTCCACTGCAGCCTGCCAGCCCAGTGTGCCTGAATAACTCCGCTCATTATCACACCCCCAATTGATGTAGAGGTGACATTAGACACTACTAAAATGTATTCTTTGAAAATGTAACATCTGCTGCTTTATTCTATCCTGTGCTGTTATTTTACCAAGGACCAGCGAGGGCATTACGCATGCAGACATTGTGACCTTTGTGCATTGACACTGGAAGGACTGGAATGGCAACTGGTGAAAATTCGTATCGATCAGCAAATGTGACTTACTACTGGTGTACGTGATGATATGTCCCTGTGATAAATTGTATGTGGGACGTACAAAGAGACTGATTAAGGCGTGAATCCAAGAACATCGATCACAAATACGTACACAGACAAAATTGGCACCAAGCATAGATCATTGTCTGCATTATGGTCATACCTTTGAACAGTTGTGACGCCGAATAATTGACCATGTTACCCAGTTATGCAGAGGAGAGGATCGGCAAACTAAATTAAATTATAAAGAGCAGAAATGGATTTTTGAATTAAATACAGTACAACCATATGGATTAAATGCGGAAATAGAATGCATGCTTGATGTGACATGGAATCCCAGGAGATCAATTTTGAAGGACTGGTCCCTTTAAAAATGATAAAAACCAGCGAGGCTATCAATCAGTGGGTTTAAAAGGCCTTTAAGCCATATTTGCTTTTAAGCCTGAGCAGTCAGAGAGAACCTAGATAAGGTCTTAGATAGTGCTGGGGAGGAGTCTGCTGTCTTGGTACATGTCGGTACCAATGACATAGGAAAATGTGGTAGAGAGGTTCTGGAGGCAAAATTTAGGCTTTTAGGTAGGAAGTTGAAATCCAGAACTTCCAGGGTAGCATTCTCCGAAATGCTTCCTGTTCCACGCGCAGGACCCAAAAGGCAGGCAGAGCTCCAGAGTCCCAATGCGTGGATGAGACAATGGTGCAGAGATGAGGGGTTTGGATTTGTTAGGAACTGGGGAACATTCTGGGGAAAGGAGGGCTCTTCCGAAGGGATGGGCTTCACCTTAACCGGGATGGAACCAGGCTGCTGGCATTAACCTTTAAAAAGGAGATAGAGCAGCTTTTAAACTAGATATTAGGGGAAAGCCGACAGTCGCCCAAGAGCGGATGGTTCGGAAGAATGTATCCTTGAAGGATACTACCAAAAGCAGAGAGGTTCCACGAAAGAGTAAAGTAGCCCAAATGCCCTCAAGTATGGAGCAGACACAGCTTAAAGATCCCAATTTACCCATGTCTAACAATAGCCAAATTAACATGAATAAAATACATTCTCTAAAATGCTTGTATGCAAATGCTAGAAGTCTAAAGAATAAGATGGGAGAGTTAGAATATATAGCACTAAATGAAAGGTTAGATATGATTGGAATATCAGAGACATGGTGGAAGGAGGACAACCAGTGGGACACTGTGATACCTGGGTACAAACTATATCGTAATGATAGAGCTGATCAAATTGGTGGAGGGGTTGCGCTCTATGTTAGAGAGGGCATTGACTCAGAAAGGATTAAAGTTTTGCAGGAAACAAAATCTGCTGCAGAATCTATATGGATTGAAATTCCATATAAAAGGGGGAAGGTGATGGCAGTGGGGGTGTACTATCGAGCACCTGGCCAGAATGACCAAATGGATGATGAAATGCTCAAAGAAATCAAGGAAGCTAACAAATGTTACAGCGCAGTAATAACAATGGGTGATTTCAATTACCCCGGTATCGACTGGGTCAGTGTCACGTCAGGACATGCTAGGGAGATAAAGTTCCTAGATGGAATAAATGACTGCTTCTTGGAGCAGCTGGTTCATGAACCGACCAGAAGGGAAGCCATATTAGACTTAGTCCTTAGTGGAATACCAGATCTAGTGCAAGAGATAAGGGTGTTGGGGCCACTTGGCAATAGTGATCATAGCATGATCGCCTTTGATTTAATTAGTGGAGGAGGGATAGTAAGGAAATCCACAGTACTACCTTTTAACTTTCGAAAGGGAGACTATGATAAAATGAGGAAAACAGTTAAGAAAAAACTAAAAGGAGCAGTTGCGAAGGTTAAAGACGTACATCAAGCTTGGGTGTTGTTGAAAAATACTATCTTGGAAGCCCAGACCAGCTGTATTCCACGCTTTAAGAAAAGTGGAAGGAAGTCCAAAAAACTGCCAGCATGGTTTAAAGGTGAGGTCAGAAAGGCTGTTGTTGCCAAAAAAGCATCTTTCAGGAAATGGAAAAAAGAGCCAAACGACGAAACCTGGAAACAGCACAAGCACTGGCGAGTCAAATGCAAGGCATTGATAAGCAGGCAAAGAGAGAATTTGAGAAGAAGCTTGCTGCGGAAGCTAAAACGCGAAATAAAGACCTTTTCAAGTACATTCGTAGCAAAAAACCTGTGAGAGAGTCAGTTGGTCCATTAGATGATAAAGGGGTTAAAGGAGCACTAAGAGGCGACAAGGCGATAGCGGAGAGACTGAATGAATTCTTTGCTTCGGTCTTTACTGAGGAAGATGTAGGGATGTTACCCATGACTGAAGTGGTATTTAAAGGTGCGGAAGAATTGAAGGAAATATCGGTACATCGGGAAGATGTCTTACAACTATTAGATAAACTGAAGAGTAGCAAATCACCTGGGCCGGATGGTATACATCCAAGGGTATTGAAAGAACTGAAATATGAGATTGCAGAACTGCTATCAGTAATCTGTGAACTATCATTAAAATCATCTCTAATACCTGAAGATTGGAGGATCGCCAATGTAACACCAATTTTTAAAAAGGGTTCCAGGGGTGATCCGGGAAACTACAGACCGGTGAGCCTGACGTCAGTACCGGGAAAAATGGTAGAAACCATTATAAAGAATAAAATTACTCAGCAGATAGATAGTGTGACGCTCGCGCCCCTACCAGGCGGCCGCCTAGTAGGGACGGGTGATCACCTCTTCTATTTCCTAGGGTTGTATTTGTGTAAGGAATGATGAGGCCGAGTGGTTTATAAAGTGCACAGGAATTTATTCAGCTTCCTTGCAAGTAAGTGGATACAATTTCTCCCAAACACATGTACTCTCCAGACAAAAGAAAATAGTGGATACTTCTCCAGTAACAAATGTCCAAAACAAAACAACAGTGAATTCAAATATCAAGTGTTTCTGGTTCACACTAATTTACCTTAGTGCAGGCATCGCATTCCATCTCTGAGACATTTGAATTTACCTCAGCCTCCTTGGCTTCAATGTCCATACTCTCTGCTGAGCTGTAGCAGGGTTCTGCTAGGTACCGCTCAGGAACTTTCTGCTTTAGACTTTTTAACAGTTTAAACAACCTCTCCCACTTTCTTGCCTTCCCTGCTCTAGGCAGGTCTCCTATGGGTTCCTCTTGCTTAACCTTCCTGGTACAACATTTCTTTTTGTGCTGTGTTATCTGTGGCATAACAGTTTCCTCAGAGTCAGAAGAATAAACATACTTAGAAGGCCTTGCTGCCTCCCTTCTCCTACCTTGGGCTTCTTGTGCAATATTCTCCTGGTTAGAGCTTTGGCCAGTCAGGACTCCCTCTGCCTCAGCGTAGGGCAGAGACCTGTGGTAACACTTTCCCACTCTCTTGCTAGGGTAGGTGGTTCTCCCCCTGGAACATTCCCTATATCCTCGGTGGCTACTGCGCTGAGTATGGTGGCTTCCTTTGTCCCTTCTCTGGCTGTCTTTATAGCGGTTCCTTTTTCTGCTGCTCCTTTTGGCTACAGGGCTGTTCCCTCTGTACCTTCTGGAACCAGGACTGGAACCTGAGCTGCAACTCCCACTTAGGCCTGGACTGCAACTCCGACAACAACTGCCACTGCAACTGGAACTGTATCTCCAATCATGCTTCTCACCATGCTTCCAACCAGCACTTGAACCAACTCCTGAATCAGCTCTCCAACCATGCTTCCAACCGCACTCTGAACCACCTCTTGAACCAGCCCTCCAACCAACTCTCCAACCGACTCTACCTCTAGTGTTTGTTTGCTCCCTTTCAAACACTGAGCAGGGCAACTCCCTTCCTGGCTCCGCCCTTCTGTACCTCCCACTCCTGTCTGTGGCTGACCTGGAGTGTGAGCGTGACTTCCAGTGTCGCCCACTCACCCTCCCAGAGGCCTTAGTGTGAGTAAGGTGAGCGGGGTAATGTTCTTCTTGAGGCTGTGAACCACTAATTTGAGGCTTGGTAAAGCCTTCTGGGTATTGTAGTTCAATAGCTTATGAAGTAAATAGTTGTGCACGAGATAGTAAGGTAAAAATAGGATTTATTCCCTTCCCAGGGTTGGATTTTAACCTTGAAAATACAGCAACATAAAGTCCATACTTCTGGTACAGTGAAACAAAAGGATAACCAAACTTAGGCAATGCTTGTCTTCAGCTTCTTAAGGTAACACAAAAAGGCATAGAAAACAGTTTAACTTCCAAACACTCTTTGGACTGTTTTCCTTCTTATAATAATATTATAGCAATACTAGCATAGAGATTGTATGCTATCTGACAGCGTGTACGTACAGTCCATGAATATCTCCGTGTCTGGAGCTTGGTAAAAATCACATTGCATACCATCAACGTCCTCCTCAGCTTCCCGTGGGGTGAACTCTTTTCCCTGCTTAATCACTTCCTCTGCAAAGGGTAAAAGGTTCCCTTCCCCCAACAGCCTAGAGGAGCCTGGGTGTTTACCATAATTACTATTGGCTCTTTCACACAGCTCCTGGTACGTACAAGGAACTTGGTTAGATTCCTCTGCTCTGCTATTAGGTGGTATTTTCCTACCTTCCAGCAAACTCCTTTCCAGGAACCTCCCTTGGCTGCAACACGGCTCAAGGTAAAACTTTTCTTTTCTGCTTTTCCTGGGTTTTCTCACAGGCAGAAGCTCAGCTTCTGGGAAATAAACTTTTCCTTCAGAGTACTTAGCATTATAAGGTTGAGACTGCCTTATCTGGGTTTTAAAGCAATGTTCCTTGCTTTCTGGGGAATAGAGTTCCTCAGTGCACTGACCAGCCGTGCACTGCCTCCTACAGCGTGGAACTGCCTGTCTCTTTGGGTCAGCGTGCCTCCCACGACTCCCTTCTTCAGAGGAGCTTTCCTGGGTGAGATTGGGACTCCCTTCCCTTCTCTCGTCCTTCCACTCTGTTCCCAAGACAGTTCTCCTTTGGCTGGGTCCTTGGTTAATTCTTCTCCTCCCTCTCTCCTCACTACTCTCAGCTAGGGGATTTTTAAATGTGTTGCCTTTCCCATTTGCTTGGGCTCCACCCCTCATCAGCTGCCTCCCCTCTCCTAATGAGTCATGGGTTAGCTCCTGGTTTGGGCGTTCCCTAGTACTGTGTGACATAGTTTGTTTGGGGTTTCTATGCCAACCTTCCTCCATGTTTTCCTTTGACCTGTCAAAAGTGGATTCATTCTGAAGTACATTCTCTGTCTCCCTGGGCTCTGATCCTTGTGCCTCATGACACCAGCTAGGTCTGCCCTCTAGGTTTCTCTCCAGGTTCCTGCTGTGGACTATGTGATCCTGTGTGCCCATCCCCCGCAAAGAGGAAAAATTCTTCCTTTTTTCACTTTTCCCTGGCTGGGCTGCACTCTCCTTATCACAATAGTCACAACCTAATGGGAGACAGCCAACATGGCTTTAGACAAGGAAGATCTTGTCTTACTAATCTGTTATGTTTTTTTGAAGGAGTGAATAAACAGGTGGACAAAGGTGAGTCAGTTGATATTGTGTATCTGGACTTTCAGAAAGCCTTTGACAAGGTCCCTCATCAGAGACTTTTGGCAAAACTAAAGATTCATGGGATAGGAGGCAGTGTACTATTGTGGATCAGGAACTGGTTAAAAGATAGAAAGCAGAGGGTAGGGCTAAATGGCCAATTTTCCCAATGGAGAAAGGTGATCTGTACCCCAGGGATCTGTGCTGGGTCCGCTGCTTTTTGACATATTCATAAATGACCTGGAAAGTGGAATAACGAGTGAGGTTATCAAATTTGTAGATGACACAAAACTATTTAAAGTTGTTAAAACCTAAGAGGGTTGTGAAAAATTGCAAGAGGATCTTGATAAATTGGAAGACTGGGCATCAAAATGGCAGATGAAATTTAATGTGGACAAGTGCAAGGTTATGCACTTAGGGAAGAACAACCCAAACTATGGTTACATGATGCAAGGTTCCACATTAGGAACCACCACCCAGGAAAAAGATTTAGGCGTCATTATGGATACCATGTTAAAACCCTCGGCCCAGTGTACAGCGGCGGCCAAGAGAGCAAATAGAATGCTAGGTATGATAAGGAAAGGAATGGAAAATAAAACAAAAGATATTATAATGCCTCTATATCGTTCCATGGTGAGACCGCACCTTGAATATTGTGTGTAATTCTGGTCACCGTATCTTAAAAAGGATATAGCGATTTTAGAAAAGGTACAGAGAAGAGCCACCAAAATGGTAAAGGGGATGGAAGGATACTCCTATGAAGAAAGGCTAAAAAGGTTAGGGCTCTTTAACCTGGAAAAGAGACGGCTGAGGGGAGATATGATAGAAGTCTATAAATTAATGAACGGAGTGGAACAGGTAAACGTAGATCGATTGTTTACCTTATCAGAATATAGAAAGACTAGGGGACATGCAATGAAGCTACAGGGTAAACTATTTAAGACTAATAAAAGAAAATATTTTTTCACTCAACGTGTAATCAAACTCTGGAATTTGTTACCGGAGGATGTAGTAAAGGCTGTTAGTGTAGCTGGGTTTAAAAAAGGTTTGGACAAGTTCCTGGAGGAAAGGTCCATAAACCATTATTAAGAAGGGACCCAGGATATCAATGCTTGACCTAGTACAAGCATTGCAGAACCTGTGTCTTTTGGGGAAACTGCTAGGTACGTATGACCTAGATTGGCCACTGTTGGAAACAGGATACTGGGCTTGATGGACCTTGGTCTGACCCAGTATGGCATATCTTATGTTCTTATGTTCTTAATTCAACAGTGGGAAACATGCAAAATAATCAATAGTGGTGAAGATAAACATGCAATTTACAAAGAGGTGTGAAGATCCCATAAGATAAGTAAGCTCTGATGCAGAACGGAGAGAGTATTTAACAGTTTTTAAGCACAACATTGGCTCATTGGTTGGTGGTTGACTGTGATAATTCTTGTAAACCATAAAAAATAATCTTAGGGGTATGTTTACTAAACTGCGGTAAATGTGAATAACGCGCGTTGTATGACATTAACGATCGTTAGCACGCTATAGTGCGTGCTATAGCGCATTAACGATCGTAAACGCGCTATAGCGCGCACTATCAGGCGCTAACGAGCGTAATGCTCCGCGACGCGGTAAAACACCGCAGAAGGTGGAGAGAGGGCGGAGAGAAGGGGTCAATGGGCGGAGAGTGGGCGGGGAGAGGCTCCCTGCACACCAACGCGCTGAATTTCAGAGCTGAATTCCAACGCGAATGAAAACCTACCAGTAAAAGCACTTTAAAGGGGAGAGAAACCATTTACGTGTCAGCAATGTACAGCCTAGGCAGGGAAACCAAAAAAAGGTGATAAGTGTGATATATGTGCACAGAACAAAAGGGCACAGAAACACCGAAAATGACCCCAACAAACTGGAAAAAACAACAACCAAGCTGGCCAATAGTGGTAGCAATGAGAAACATCAACCCCCCCCCCGAGTAAGCTCCATAGAACAGATATAATTCGTGGAAGGGTCCATACTCCGTCCCCATACAAGGTGCATGGGCCCACAGTGAAATAGCGCTGCTCAGGGATTTCCTCACCATCGGACAGGGTTCCTATGGCATGCACATGTCCCGCAACATCAGGGCGGGCATGTCGGAACGGGCAACCGGGCAGATGCTGGAAAAGGGGATACAGAGGGCTGCAGGCAGCACATGCAGTGGCGCAGCTGGGCCACAGTGGGGACTAGGGTGATGCTCAGTTGGCCCATAGGAATGCGTAAACAGTAGAGACAGACAGCAACTGATGAGGGCCCAACATGGGCACGAGTGTGTTTTCCAAAGCGTCACAGGGGAGAGTACCCAACAGCAACCCCCAAGGGCACGGAACACTGGCAGGCGGGGCTGGGGGGGAGCGTGGATGTCTATGCAGGCACCCCTACCCCAGAACACGCACCATAGGCAGCCGCCTACCTGCACACTGGATGGCCTGAGACTGCGCACCACCAGCTCCACCAGCAGAAGGGCATGTCAGCATGGTGGCTGAGGGATACTGGTGGTGGAGGGGGCAGTGGCAGCTGCCCGGAGCAGAACATGGCCTAGCCCTGTGTAGGTGGGTGCCATGCACTGCAACAGACAGGCCCTGTCTGACCAACAGTCATGGTATCACCAGGGAATGCACCATCTCTGTGAGAACATGGTGGTGCAGTGCACAGAACCACTGTATTCAGAAGCAGAAGGTCACAGGTTCAAGTCCCAGCTGTGGTTTCCGCCAACCCAGTCCTCATATTTTACCCACTACTATAACATGCTAATACAGGCAGAACCGTTCTTGCAGATGACGTAAACATGCCCAAAACACCAACATTTTACCCTACAGAGCACAGACACCATAAACATGCACATTACCTAGAGCAGAGCCTCCCAAATGCAGTCCTGGAGGGCCAAACACCATTCCAGTTCCATGCTGCCTCTGATAAAGATGCCTGTGCTGCATTTCTATGCGCCACCCCCATGGTATGCAGATGTATCTCATGCATATTCATGAGGGACAGCATGAAAACCCGAACAGTGTTTGGCACCGCAGGACTGGAGTTGGGAACCTCTGCCGTAAAGCAGCATCCAACAGGGGCAGACACACCCGCACCCACAGGCCCCATTATCCACAGCCTTCTGGAGAGGCAGGACTGTGGGCTCTTCGTGCATCTCCCAATACTAGCACTTGCATACCTTAGTAATGCCACCCTAAACCGGGGAATATGGTACAGATCTATCAAAAGGTTGCTAGGATTACTGGCAGATAGCAATTCCTAGGTTAGGTACAAGTGTCTGAGTGAGCTGCATCATAGCAACCTTTCTGATGTATGTGGAGTGTGCTACAGGTCATGTATCTGACAGTGTTTACCAACCTGGGGAGTGACTCCTACTGTATTGCATACCATAGCCATGCCTGCACCGTGCTCAGGACTTGTGTGGTGGCCTGGGCTGCCCAACACCTCTATAGTTGCACAATGCTGGCATAGGTGTGGGGAGTGTGTGTCTGTCTATCCAGTGTGTGGTGGCTTCCAACACCCTCCACAGCCCACACTGCTAGCACTGTTCCCAGTATTGGCCTGCCAATGTGCATAATGAGGAGCAAGGTACCGTGGGAATAGCCTGGATAGGGTGGCCTGGCCTGGCCGCATCTGCGCTGGGCAGAGGGCAATGGCTCAGACATTGTAGTGCCTGGTATCACCTGCACAGACAGAGTGGCCACAGCATGTCCTGCTGGGAGGTCACTCTCACCCTGACTGAGTAGTGACCACGGCATGGCTAGGTTCCCCCATAGTGCTATATAGCATTTCGCTCATGTGATATATATGGGTTCCCTTTTGGGGCCCAATCACTGACTTATCTGCTTGGTGTGTATGCTGACATCCCCTGGGTTCTGGGTACATGCATCTCCTCCAGGACCATGCACTATGGACTAGCTGGCGGAATGTCTGCAGCTAGTATGTGTCTTGCTGGAACACCTTGCAGGGTGCAGCAGCTGGAGGCTTGCTGCTGGGGAATGTCAGATAATGGTGGGGGGCAGCTGAGCATATCCAGGACTGCCGTCTGTCCGTTATTGCATTATGGATGTGTACCGCTCTGTCTGTTCCCCAGCAGGACTGCTGTTGCTGGTCCCCTCTACCGCTGCCATTGCAGGGGGGTAGACTGTGGATCTATTGGTGGGTGACCCTGTTTCCCACCCTAAGCCCCAGAGGGTGGGATGTGTGGTGGTAGATGATCTGCCCATGGGTCCATACACCCCCCCCCTTCACCTACAGCAGGTAACCTTGGCACCAACACAGGATATGCACTATTCTGAGTGCATCATCGCCCATAAGGACTAGACATGACCGAGACATACAGCAGGGCACAGATGTATCCTAGGTGTGTCTGACGGAGCTACCTATCACACACTGATGGGGACCTGCAGCATGGCGTATTTCAGCCATGAAAGGTGCTGTGGACATGGTGCTGGGGGCCCCACCTCCACCTCAGGGTGGGCACTGTACCCGCACAATGTGAGTGCCTGTGGCTACTCTGTGGCAGTGCCACACACGGTCTGTCCCCCCTACAGGGCCGAGGTGCTGTGGGGGTGCATGCCCGCTCTTGTGCCCATCTCTTGACTGCTGATTTGCATGTGCAGTGCATCATGGGTACGGGTGGGTTACCCCTATCCTGGTAACCACAGCAGAATGTGGGTGTGGTGCCGTGCAGTCCTCCTGTGGCCAGCCAGTTGTTTGTTAGCAGCTCTAGCCCACTGGTTACTTCACTGCCTGTGGAGCCAGAGGTCATGGGTCCTAAACCCACAGTGGGGTTCATCAATAGGGCTGTCTTAGGCATTGTCTGTTTGTATTGTATATTAGTTCTGCCAGCAGGACCACCCTCAGGGTACTGTCCCCTTAGGGTGGCTCATAAGGCGCCCTATAGGGCACCTTATTCGGCGCCCTATAAAGCGCCTTATAAGGTGCCTTATATGGTATCCTATAGGGGACATTATAGGGTGCCTTGGCAGACAGCGCACTTTATAATGTGCCCTATGGAGTGCCCTCTAGGGTGCCTTATGTGGCACCTTAGGTTACGCCACTGTGAGGGTGTGTTTGCTGGCAGCACTATTCAGGTACAAGTAACCTTTCTCACAGCCCACTACTGAACCCTTTCCAGGCCAAGCCCAGTACTTTCGGGATCCAAACCTCTGCCTATATATTCCTATCAAATGGTATAGCATACATGACCATGCCAGAGGGAACATCACTATTGGAACATATTGGATACGTCGGGTACAATTTTCCTGACATGTGCAAACATTAACCCAGCTGCAGAATGTGGATTAAAATATTATAGTAGGCCTTCAAAGGGTTACACATGACGCCTCAGCCAGCCTTATTCATTAGGCACACTGGGGAATCGAACCCATGACCCTTGTATCATCAGTCTGTGTAGTAACCATTGTGCTACAGCTCTGTTTCTGTATTTGGGTGTCTGCGCGCTGTCTTAAGCTTGCGCGCAGTAGCGCGCGCGCTGTAGCGATCGTTGCTGCGCGGCACGCACTAACGTGCGCACCTGCGCGTTATCGGTTATGATGTACCGCCCATGTCCTTTTATGGCTTTCCTTCCACTAACGCGGCTCCTAATGCGAATTGCACTAATGCAGTTTAGTAAACATACCCCTTAGAGTCAAAGAGTTGACTAAATATTTTTTTGAAGTAGAAGCTGTTCAGTGAGAGTTGAAGTTAACATTGAATATATATTTTGGTTTTTCAAAAAAAGTTGGATTCATATTATTATATACATGTATAAATTAGACCCAAGGTAGTACTGACTAAAACTGAGCTAGTATTTATCTCTAGTTGAAGGTCTGTCAAAAACAATTTTTATTTGGACTGCACTATAGGAATTTTCATTTGGATGCTGTCAGAAATTAATATTTCCTATAGAGAGATCTGTATTTTATACGATACCTTTTGGATATGCCAGGTATTTGGACCTGGATTAGTCACTGTTGGAAACAGGATTCTGGGTTTGATGGACCTTTGGTCTGATACAGTCTGGCAGTTCTTATGGTCATATGTTCCCCCAATCTTAGGCTCTGTGCAGCCTTCCCCTCAATTTCCATATGGGTGAAGGAGGCTAGAAATCCAATTGCCTCCCCCTTTTCATGAGTTCAGGCCTTGACCAGCATCCAGGACACCAGGAATCTCGGGAGCCTTACATTTCTTCTTGAGAGTGACAGAAAAGGAAATAAAATACACACGAGCTCCTCACCTGTAAGATAGCAACCAAACATTGAGTTAGTGCTTTGTGGATAGGGTCCAGCCTCCACCAGCCCTCACCCTCCCTGTTGCTAAGCTTTCAGCTGGCTTCTAGGAGGCAGAAAAAAGAGGAAGGGAAAAGACAAGTTTTCTCTCCAGAACCCTGTATTTATAACCTTCATGACACTGCAACTCAGCCCTTGGAATCTCCTAATTCCTCGCACACACAACCGCTCAGGTCACTGGTACCCATGAATATTAATATACACAACATGTTACGAAAGGGAAATCTGCAGAGGATTAGGTCTTAACTCAGGGAATCTTGCGACCAGGGCCGGCCCAACCACTAGGCAAACTAGGCAGATGCTTAGGGTGGCAACTTCTCAGAGTGGCAAAGAGCAGGGCATTCAAAGCTAAACAATAGATTTTGCAGCTGTGTGTGTGTGTAAAGCTTAAAGTCTGCCTAGGGTGCCAAACCTTGAATCAATTCTGGGACCAGCTCTGCTTGTGACCACAGCGGTCACACCTATTCAATTGTTATAAAAATGAAATAAAATGTAACAATAGTGTGGGCCAGGGCTTGACTGGCTTTTCCCTAAGCAAGCATTCCTGGAAATGCAGAGAATGCAAGAGTAGAAATTAGCAGCTTTGAGTCTGATTTGTCTGCTGTGGTGAAGGCCAAAAGATTTCATGTTCATTTTGAAGGACAGAGGTCAGAGGACAAACTGGATATAAATACAGCCCCTGGGCCTGGCTCTTGAGTTCTGGGAAAAATTTATTTTTAACCACTTATTGCAAGGCAAAGAAACAGAGAATGCTGAACAGTGTAAGGGAAGCGTCAAGCTGTGTTTGGTTCCTTGGTGCCAGCATGAAGGGCAAAGCTAACTCTGCCTTGGGTTATTACAGACTTTTCATTGCCAAAATTTCTCAGAAACCTCTCAACATCTCAGGCTTCATAGATACTGTATGATATATATTAAATCTTATGTTAGTTTTAAAAAGAAAGATAAAACTACACCACACACACTCAGATTCAAACTACAAGAACTTCCATAACTGATGATATCAAAGGTTTATTTAATGCTAGAATTCTTTTTCAAAGAAAACTTTACTGTGCAACATTTGAAACCATTAATCCTCCTTCTCTACTAGTTGAAAAAGATTCCTTTTGAATTACTATTTTTAAATCCTTCATAATTTCTCTGAATTTACAGGAGCTGTCATACAGAAAAACTGTGCACAAAAGAACCCAGAGAATAATTATTCTCAATTGTGAAAAAAATATTGTTACTGCAAAATCGTATAAACAAATGCATAGCAAGTTCTTGAACTTTCTGTACTCAACACAGCCATTAAATTTAAGGAAGGAAAAAACCCTCGGTAGGGCCGTATCAAGGGCTGTGCAAGTGGTGCGGCTGCACAGGGCTCAAGCACAGAAGAGGGTGCCGATATCATCACTGGGCTTCCAGGAAGCTCAAAAAGAGTGAGTTACTGAACGTGGCTGGGTGGGGCAGCAGATTTATTGGTTGCACAGGGCACGGTCCTGGACCTCAGTACTGAATACTGTAATTGGCTTTAAAGTAAAAAATCACTGGTCATAAAAAACATTCCATTCCCCAATTTACTGTTATCCAATCAACCATGCATATTCTTCTTAAGGGTAAATAACAGGTTTTATCTTAAGATAAGCACTTTTTCCTGCAATAAGTTTTAATGGTGATGTGAGGACAGGAAGATCAAGAACTGTTATGCATTTGTTTTGTTGTATGATTTTATGGCAGGGATATTTTTTCATAATTTATACAGAAATCTGGGCAGACTGGATGATCTTTTTCTGCCGTCAACTGCATTGATGGCACTGGTGGTCAATATTTGCAGTGTGTGTTCCGCTAACGTTGTATATTAGTAGACAAACTTTCTATATGAATGGAATCCACTGCTGACCTGCTAGATTTTATCCAGGCAAGTTTCTACCTGCACAAAATGTGGCTAAGGGGAGGAGAGGACTCCCACTGATACCTAAATATGTGTTGCTCATCTCTGGGTCCATATTTGCTGGTGGAGACTAAGGACTCCCACCAGCACTTCATTCTGCAGTGGCTCTGGGACCATCTTCACTGGTGGGGACTCTTGCTGGCACTTGCCTCTGTGCTGCAGTGGCTCTGGGACCACCTTTTCAGGCATGGACCTTGCCACCTTGACTCCAGACCCATCCTCATTGGGGATTCCCACTGGTACTTTACTCTAATTTCCTCATATGCATCTGTTAGCCTGGCTGAGCAGCAGCGACCGAGGATTGCTCTTGCCCTTGAAAGTTCCCCCATTAAGGAAGAAGACTGGATCTACCATTGACTCCAGACCCATCCTCATTGGGGATTCCCACTGGTACTTCACTCTAGTTTCCTCATATGCATCTGTTACCCTGGCAGAGCAGCAGTGACCGAGGATTGCTCTTGCCCTTGAAAGTTCCCCCATTAAGGAAGAAGACTGGCTCTACCATTGAACAACTGTGCTTTTTGCATATGACCTCACTTTCCAGCCCCTACTGACTTATGCAAATGAATCTCTGCACATGGCCCTCGATTTCTATCCCCCACAGGCCACCCCTACTTGATGGAGTGTCCGACATTTAGTTTTAAATTTAACATCTTACCCCAAAGACTTGGAAAACTGTAAAAATCAATTGATCTGAGAGCCAGAACCAATACCACTATGGTTAATAACAGGAAGAATGTGTCTCCTTTCAAAGGGAGACCCAAGTTACCACCCTCTTACCCAATATCTTGCTTACCTATAATTTACAAGTTGTTTACTGTAATGCAGCAAAAATAGATGCTTACATAGACTCCAATAATATCATGGTGACAGAACAGAAGAGGGACAAAAGAGAAGCATATGAAATCAAAGACCAGGAGATGCTGAATAAACTCTTATGATCAGCTGCAGGAAAAATGTAAGCCTCACTAAAGCCCAGATTGACTCTAAGAAAGCTTCAACAGCATCCCATACTATTAGATATTAAATTGCCTTGAAACATACAGAGTGGGTGCTGGGTGAATCGAGTACATCAATTGCACTTTGAAACTGTAGCAGACTACACTCCATTTAGATATGCCTTATGGGGTCAGACCAAAGGTCCATCAAGCCCAGTATCCTGTTTCCAACAGTGGCCATTCAATATATGAAGACAAACAATTTGTCATTCTTTAAGATCAAGCAAACAATATTTTCAGGGAGCTTCCCTCTCACCATTGTTGATTTCTCTGGTACTAAATCCATTGAGTACCTCACTCGGCTACAGATTTAGCATTAATCCTAGTGTAGTCTGCCTCTTATTATTGGTGCAGTTGTAACCCAGGAGGTGGCACATAAAAGAGATTTAGGGAAAGAAAAGGGTAAAGGAAATGGATTCCAGATGATGGGGAGGCCTTTGCTGGATGACCAAAAAGTATATGCACAGTAGTTAATTGCAAGTACGAGGGGGTCACGTGACGCGGTGAGCATAGGAGGATGTAATTTCTCATGCTCTGTGGCTTGGCACTTATCCAAAAGTACTTTTTGTGCTAATCTCTCCAGTTGGACTCTAAATTGTAGGGGACATATCCCCCGACTGCAGAAATTGACTTTTGGTGATCTCGTGGCACCATGTCTAAACTGCAGAAGGAGAAGAAGAGGCAGCTGGCTGATTCAAAGATGGTGGATGAAAGGGCCGAGCCAAGCTCCTCTGGTAAAGATGCTGGGACTTTGGTGTCCGAGGTGACTGAAGCGATGATGATAGTGCTGGAGAGCAGGTTCCAGTCGATTGCTGCTAAACTTGATCAGGAGTTGGCTTTTTGGAAGCATTTAGCACCTGACCTGCAGAGTCTGAACACCACATCTCTGGGATGGAGGATGAGGCCCAAGCATTGCGAACCCAGGTAGATGCCTTAAAGAAAATGGTGGCCACTTCCAAGGAAAAATTAGATGAGCAGGGAAATCGCTCATGATGGAATAACCTACAAATCGTGGGTCTGCCAGAGACTTTAGTGGACGCAGAGCTCTGGGGGTTTCTAGAAACATGGCTTCTACTTGAGTTTATTTATTTAGGTGATTTTATATATGGTCCCGTCAGTAAATCAAGGCGGTTTACATAGAATAATTAATTATTACAAGTAACAAGTAACCATTTACAGACAGGTGAATCCCAGATCCTATGTAAATTTGCAGAACAGATAACTATTTACAGTGTAATCTATTATTTACAGTTCAGGTTACATTTATAACAGGATTTTAGGGAACTTGGATATGTATAGAGGTGGTAAATATGTAGTTGATAGTTCAGTATTAGTATGGGTTAGCTATACTCTAGCTGGTAGGTTGGGTGAATACGTAGAGTTGAAACTGGGGGAGCATACTACAGGCCTAACTACTGAACGAGCCCACCATGTCGGCCCAAAGAGGGGCATTGCTGGCTGACCTCCTACTGTGATCCTCTATGTACTGAAGTTTGTTCATAAAGAAGAAATACTGCATGCGGCATGGAAGGCCCAACCTAGCTACAGTGGCTCTCAATTCTTCATCTTTCAGGACTACTCTAATAGGGTGGCACAGTTGCATAAGGAATTCTCTCCGATATGTGCTCATTTACATGAGCAGTAGATAAAGTTTGCTTTGATGTTCCCAGTGCACCTGAAGTATTGGTGAACAGACAAACTGAGTGGTTTAACTCTGTGGGAACAGCACAAAAATTTCTGGACCGCCTGGAATCGATTGGGGCCTGAAGGCTTTTTGAGGGCTGGTCAGTTCCTTGTTGGTTTGGCTTGACTTTGGGATTATGGAACAATGCTGCTAGTTGCAGATAGTCTCCTTGTGTGTCATAAGGGTCTTGGACATGGGAAGGCTATAGACACTGAGGGTGAACCCTTTGGTGGTTGGCCGGTGGGTACCTGGGCGTGGTTCAGTGATCCGAGGCCGGTATGTCAGAAGGCTCTTTTCAGCAACAGATGTATCAGTGTGGGCAGTTTTGAAGAGGCCTCCATTTGGACTATTGACTTATTTTGCGACAGTGACTGCCTGTGGGAGTCTAAGTCTTGGGGCACAGGACTGGCCTGCCCACTTGCCTTGTTTGAGCATTATATTTTGTATGGGCCAGTAGAACTGCTGATCCTCTGGAGAGGGGATGTTATTACTGAATGGGGAGGGAGGTACGAAGGAAGGGGCTGCGTGGTGGTTGCTTGAATGTTGAGTGGGGAGTGGGCGCTTGCTGGGGGAATGGAAGAGGGTTAATCTGTCTGTAGAAGGCACGAGCCTTGAACACGTGTTGTGACTGATTGAGATTGGGTGATGGTGGGGGGTAAGGGGTGAAGGAAGGGAGGGTTGGGGGAGACTTTTAGGGGCATTAGTCTGAGAGGCTCTGAATCATTGATGGTTGTATCTGGTGGGGTTCTTAGGGTGGGGGAGCTCTGCCTTTACATATGTGTGCTGCATTCTGGTCATTTGGGTTTTTTGTTCTGGAAAATAGTTGATTCATATTTATGCTGTGTTTCTTGGCACAGAGGGATCCCCAATAAAAAGACATACTCAAAGCCCTTAGAAACATGAAGGCGGATGTAGCCCTGTTGCAAGAAACCCACATGGATTCAAAGGAACATGATAAGTTAAGGTGCTGGTGGGTTAGGCAAATGTATGGGGCCCCTTTGGATTCTAAAAATGGTGAGTGTTGCATTAATAATACAAAAGGGACTAAGCTTTGATGTGGCGACTATAATACCAGATCATCAAGGGTGCTACTTAATTGTGGAGGGACAAATGTCCTTTTCGGTAATATTTATGGGCCAAATGCTCTAAGCAGGGAATTTTTCATCAACAGCTCCAGGCCCTCAAAGTCCCCAATTTGATTGTGGGAGGGGATTTAAACTGCATTTTAGATCCTACGGTGGCTATGTCCCCCCCCCCCCCACATGGGGAAATGAGTCTTAATAAATCTGCCAAAGGGGTTTTCCATCTATGTGAGCTCTTGGATTTAGTATATGGTGTGCTCATCATTCCCAGGAGAGAGACTTTACCCTATGTCTAGAGCCCATGGTTCCCTATCTAGGCTAGACTTCCTTTTTCTGCCTTCGGGATGTTGCCTAGGGTGAGTAATGCCCGGATTGGAAACCCTATTATCTCTGATCATGCACTGGTATGGATGGATTTTGCTTGGCAGGGGGGATGGCAGCGAGGGAGTGGGTGGCATTTTCCATTCCATCTAAATGGTGACCAGGCCTTTTTGAAATATCTGCAAGATAAGTGGGACAGTTTTTCCACGACCAATGCAGCCCACCAGGGGAATCCAGCTCTTTACTGGGAAACGGTAAAAGTGGTTATGTGGGGTGAAATCTTTAGTTATGAAATTGGGCATAGGAGGCGTATGGACAAACACATTCTCCAGTTCAGTAGGCTAATCAGGGTAGCTCGGTTGTCCTTGAGGTCCCAACCTTCAGAAAGAGCATGAGTTGACTTTTTAGCATTGCAAACGGAACAACACTGTTCTCCATCAGAGGGCCCAGAAATCCATTTATTATGATTTATTAATGATTTATTAGCAATTTAAGCTCTTTAAGTATAGCAACAAGGCTGGCAAGCTTTTATCCTCACTGGTTAAAAAAGGGAAGCCAATATGTTGCAAAACTGAAAGACAAGGCTGATCTGGTCACAGATGGGTCCCGGATCCTGGCCTTATTATAAGATTTTATATGATGTCAATGAAGGTCCCCAAAGGGGAGGGGAGGGGAGGATTATTTGGATAGGGTTACGGAGGCCCAGAAAGTGGCTCTGAACAAACATTTTAGTGAGGAAGAGATAGACAGAGGCATTGTGCAATCTAAACTCCACAAATCCCCCAGACCTGATTAGTTTAACAATGAATGGTATAAGATGATCCGAGAACGCTTGTTGGAACTAATGAGTCAGTTGTTTTCTGCATTGGTTGAGGAGCAATGCTTTCCTAAGCCAGGGTGTGATCCACAGCTGCCATCTTCTTACTGACCTATCTCGTTGTTTATTTATTTATTTGCATTTCTTATATACCGCGCTATTTCAATCAGTGCGGTTTACATTTGAACAAAATATACAGCAATGTAACGTTGTTGAACTGTGACAATAAATTACTTGCCAAGGTTTAGGCTGATTGCTTAGCTTTAATCATGCCTGACTTAATCCAAGACTGCCAGGTTGGGTTTGTGAGCCATTGGCATCCTGTTCTGAACTTGGCATAGGATTTTGGTATCTCTGGAGGCCTGTCAAGCCACAGGGCAGGCCTCCTTGTCAGTTTTGATGCTGAAAAAGCATTTGATTTGGTTAAATGGTATTTTTTGTTTAAAGTTCTGGATCAAATGGGATTTAATGGACTGTTCTTGTAAGCCATCTGCTTGCTATATATACTGATGCTCAGGCAGCAGTGATCATTAACGGCGGCATCTCTGAAGATTTTCCTTTGTTCAGAGGTATGAAACAGGGTTGCCTCCTTTCTCCTCTTCTGTTTATCCTGTTTTGGGAATCCTTTCTGAGATTGGTATGGGCTAATGACAATATTAAGGAAATAACAAGTAGGGGTTGTTTTTTCAAAATTGTGGCATTTGCTGATGACGTTTTAGTACACTTGGTGAATCCGCATAAGTCCTTGGCATGCCTAATGGAGGAATTCCAGCTGTTTGGTTCTCAGCTGGGTCTAAAACTGAACTGAGATAAGTCAGAGGCATTGGCAGTGGACCCCCGGGTGCAGGAGAACTGGCAGGGGCCTTCTCCTCTTGAGTGGATATCTGGCTCATTCAAGTATTTGGGGATTCAGTTGAGAGAGGATTTATCCCAATTATATCATTCTAGTTTTTGCCAATGTTTAAACGTGAACAGCTCCAATGGTGGGGCATCTACCTTTGTCTCTATTGGGGAATATTGCATTATACAAAATGACAGTCTTGCCTAGATGGCTCTATTTACTTCAAGTGCTACTGCTGCAGATGCTAAAGTATGATTTGCACCAGTGGAGACAACAGGTGGGGTGCTTCTTGTGGCAGGGCTGTAGACCATGCATTCCATTTTCCCACTTGCTTGGGGGGGTGAGCCAGCGGAGTCTGGGTATGTGGATTTGGAATGTTACAATCGGGGATGTCTTTTCAGACATTTGAGAGACTGGTTATATGCCTGCAACACATGTACATCCTTGGACATAGAGTTGGGACTGATCCGTCCCTTAAGTCGGCTTTATGTGTTGCGCGAGATGAGAAAAGCTCCTTAGCAATATGGCCTGGAGTCATTTTAGTAGTCCCCATGTGGTGGGCCTGGAGGTTGATATGTAGTCTCTTTAAACAGACTGCTTCTTCAAGGGAATTCATCAATTTTTTGAAAGTGGGAAAGGCAAGGGTTTAACCTTATTTCCCAAGCTTTGCGGGCTGACGGTGACATCAAGTTGTTTTAAGAACTTATGGATGAATTTCAATTGGCACAAAGAGATTTATTTGCTTATGTGGCACTATATCCTATTCTTAGGACCCCAGTTTGTTACTAAGAGTTCTCATTTTTTTAAAATAGACAGTTGAACCCGGATGTCCTTATCGGTGATGCAGAGAGCCTTGTTTATGTTAGAGACTGACTGTCAACACCGTACCATCTCGACGGAATGAAAAGCTGGGGATGTTTTGGACGGATGTGGAAATTGTGAGTAGTCTTATTCAGATTCTCTAAGTGGTTACAGAAGTGTCTTTATGGGAGTTATTGAGTAAAGTTATCCTTTGAGCCTTCTCTCCCAAACAGGCGTTTAAAGCAGGTATCATTGCAGGAGAGCTGTGTGGCAAGTGTCAGATTTCTAAGGGCACTTTATCCTGTATGTTTTGGAAGTGTCCCCAAATCCAGAACTTTTGGATGAGAATCCAAGATTATTTGGGACGGGTGCTGCATCAGAATGGAGATTCAAGTGGACGGAGTTGTGCTGGGTGATTCCTGGGGGATTAAGGTTAAGGGGGCAGGGGCCAAATTATTGGCTCATAAGGCCTGCTTGTTGGGGCATAAGGCAGTGGTGGGATTCAAACCGGGCAGGACCCGGTTCGGTCTGTCCCGTCATCGGTCGGGACATGTGGATGGCAGCCCCACATGCGGTAGTGTTACAGGAGCCGCATGCTTGGGTCGCTACCGTCTGCATCGGGAGAGCAACTCCCTGGTGGGCCAGTGGACCGATCCCCCCACTTGTCAGTAGTTTGATGGCATCAGGGGCTGCTCCCAATGCTGTGATCCCCCCAATGCCTTCAAGTTACTGTCGTGTTTGGCCCAGTTCAGCGAATGCGGGCTATGGTAGGAACCGGTTCGCATGAACTAGACTGAATCGGCTGAATCCCACCACTGGCTTAAGGACATTCTCCTGGTGTGGCTTAGGTAAGACCCACTTGATTTTTGGGCCTGGTGAAATATGTTTCTCCAGGATCAAGCAGGAAGTCAGTCCTCACATATTGGTGTCATCGACGCCGATGAAGCCCCAGCAGAGCATTTCCCCAGCTTTCCATGAAAGCCTTTGGGAATGCAGGCATGCATGCGCGGTTCCCTTCCCGCCTAAAGGTGCCATCTTACCCCAGTCTCTCTTTTTCCGAGAAGCCCACCAGATGTGTGTCCTGTCATCCTGGATAAAAGTTTGATTTTTTTGGCGATTCTCGCTATTTTTTCTCTACCGGTTCGACGCCGGTTCCCCTCCCGCCGGGTTCGGTACACCGGTATCGAGCCCGTTTCTTCTTTTTCGTTTTTTGCCCTTCGTGGCTGGCATTCGCGCCCTTTTTTTGTGTTTCCCTGGAAGGCCGGTCCTTTGACCTCGCGGGGACTCTTTTTTCCCCGATGGCTTCCAGCGGTTTTAAAAAGTGTGATTGGTGTAAGAAGTTGATGTCTCTCACCGACACACACGACTGCTGCCTTCGGTGCCTCGGTCCTGATCACGACCCTAAGACGTGTGGACCATGTGGGAAGATGTCTTCCAAGGCACTGCGAAGTCGCCAGCAGCAGAAAGAAAGGCTTTTCTCTGACTCAGCCTCCGGCCGGGCCCGGACCTCATCTGAGGCCTCGACATCTCAGGATTCGGATCCAGAGCGCCATCGTGGCTCCTTGGACAGGGGGTCCCCCGACCGGGAACGCAAGAGGAAGAAGAGGCTCGTGAGGGTGTCATCGGAAGAGGTCCCTGGCTCCTCAAGGGCCAGGTCTAAGACCCCCGACCGTCGCCCCGAGCCCATGGAGCAAGAGAAGCCTGCTAAAGTTCCTCGCGTGGAGCCGGAGTCTGCTGGACACGTAAGCCCTGTAGTCCTCAAGGACTCTCCTCCCAGAGAGCCGACGTCGAGTCGGTGGCTGCTACGTCTCCCGAGCTGAGTCTCAGGATGACAGCCTTGGAGTGCAGACTGTCTGCCTTCATGGAGCAGCAGCGGGCACTGATGGCCAGCCTGTCTGGCGCATCTGCCCCGACCACTGGGACATCGACATCGAAGTCGACCCCGGAGACCGAGCCGATACTCGAATCCATGATGACTCGAGGTCGACCTCGGTTGCGGTGTCCCTCGACCTCCCGTTCGGGACCGAGGGCATCGACGCCGGTGCCTCCGGTGTCGGGGCGGGTGCTCCAGGGCCCCGCGGGGTCGGATCCTGACTCCTCGTCGGACGAGTCCACCTGGGAGACGGAGGATGAGGAGTCCCCGACACTTTCAAGACTCGGTGCGTCCCGTCGGACTCACAACAGTCTGAACCCTGGAGTAGATCCCCTCCGGAGGATACCTGGTTCTCGGAGTTTGTCCGGGGTATGGCCACCGCATTGGCTATCCCGGTGGACCCAGAGGAAGAGCCTCGAGCCGAGGAGCTCGAGGATCTGCAGTACGACTCTTCTCCGAAGGAGGCCTTTACTGTCCCGGTTCCTCCGATGCTGGAACGGCTCCTCTTCCGGATGTGGGAGGCACCGGCCTCGGCGCTGGTTTTAAGCAAGCGGATCGATTCGATCTATCAACTCCAGAAGAGCCCTGGCTTTCAAAAGGCACAGCTACCACACCATTCCATGGTTGTGGAATCGGCCATGCATCGCCTGAAGAGTCAGAAGATGCACTCCGTGGTGCCCCCTGGTAGGGAGGCCCGGAACCTCGATGGTTTTGGTAAGAGGTGCTTCCAGGGCTCGATGCTTGCTTGCCGTGTCCAGTCTTACCAGCTGTACATGGGCATGTAGTTGCGAGACCTGGCCAAGGAGTTGGCCGGGTTCTCTGCTGGTCTCTCCAGGGAACCCTTGCAGAGATTCAAGTCCTTGTCCTCGGGGATTCGGGACTGCTCCAAGTTTATGTCCCGTGCTGCCTACGATGGCTTCGAGGCTTCGGCCCGAGTTGCGGCAGCCAGCATCGCGGCTCGACGCCAGGCATGACTGCAGTCATCGGACCTCGAGCCATGGGTTCAGGACAAGTTGGTCGATGTCCCTTGCCGAGGTGAGAACCTTTTTGGCAAACCCATGGCCAAGAAGGCCGCACAGTTCGAGACCGAGCACCTTACAAGGACAAGGCTGTCCAGAAAGACCTCTGCCCCTTCTCACAAAAAGAAGGGCTCGGGTAAAAAGCCCTTTTACCCGAGGAAGGGCACTGCCTACAAACAGTACCCGCAATATCAGGCTGCCCAAGCTGCCCCTCAGGGTCAGCAAGCCAAGGGGCAGGGTAATGGGCCCCATAGGCAGAGGATCCCCAAGCCTCCGGCCCCTGCTCCCACTCAGCAGGGTGGGGGTTTTTGACTCCTTCAGCATAGCCTCTCCGTCCCTGCTCTCCCAACCCTGCACAGGAGGTCGCCTCGCTCTGTTTGCCCACCAGTGACCACTCATTACTGGAGACAGTTGGATATTAAGCATAGTCCAGAAGGGTTATGCACTACACTTCCAACAACTACCTCCTCCATATTTTCCAGGGGAGCCTCCAAGGCCTCCCCTGCACACAGACCTTCTCCTTCAGGAGCTTCAGGGGCTGTTACAAGACAGAGCGGTGGAGCCTGTGCCTTCCCACTTGCAAGGTCAAGGGTTCTACTCCAGGTATTTCCTGGTACCCAAAAGAACCGGTGGTCTTCGACCTATTCTGGATCTCAGAAACCTCAACAAGTTCCTAGAGAAGGAAAAGTTCAAGATGCTTACTCTTGGAACACTTCTGCCCTACCTCCAGCAGGGAGATTGGCTATGCTCCTTAGATCTAAAGGATGCGTATACTCACATCCTCATTCATCCAGACCACAGAAAGTACCTCAGGTTCATTGTGGGAGGAAGCCATTATCAGTACCGAGTACTACCTTTTGGCCTCACCTCCGCTCCCAGAGTCTTTACCAAATGCCTGGCAGTGGTGGCGGCCTACCTGAGAAATCAGGGAATCTTTGTCTTCCCCTATCTGGACGACTGGCTCATTAGGGGTCAGACATGCCAGGAGGCCAGACAAGCCACCCTCAGAACTATTGCTCTTCTTCAAAGTCTGGGGTTTGTAATAAACTTCGCAAAGTACACTTTGCTCCCCTCCCAGAACTTGGAGTTCATAGGAGCAAGGTTAGACTCGCTGCTGGCAAAGGCCTTCTTGCCAAAAGACCGAGCCCAGAGACTGATAGACTTAGCAAACCAGTTTCTCATCAGGTCGCTGGTCTCCGCCAGACTCTGCCTGAGGCTTCTTGGTCACATGGCTTTGACAGTACATGTGACCCCCAATGCCAGGCTCCATATGTGGCCTGCACAGTGGTGCCTGCGGACTCAGTTGTCACAGGCCTCAGGCCACCTCACAGACAGGATAAGGGTGTCCAGACACTTGCTGCACTCCCGCATATGGTGGCTGCACCCACCCAATCTGTTGAAAGGAGTACCTTTTCAGAGTCCTGCATTCACAGTGGTCTTGACCACGGATGCCTCCCTCCAAGGCTGGGGAGCTCATTGTCTCGACAAGTGCACCCAGGGCCTGTGGTCTCCATGGGAATCTGCTCAGCAAATCAATCTCTTGGAACTCCGAGCTATTCGCTTAGCCCTAAAGGCTTTTTCTCAAACCCTGGCTCATCAGTCTGTCCTAGTTCAAACAGACAACCAGGTAGCCATGTTTTATGTGAACAAGCAGGGTGGAACTGGGTCCAGACTCCTCTGTCAGGAAGCACAGGACCTTTGCTTGTTTGCTCTCAGACACAACATGCTCCTCAAAGCAGCATATCTACCTGGCCAGGAGAACTACCTGGTGGACAGGTTGAGCAGGATTCTGCAGCCCCACGAGTGGCAGCTTCATCCTTTGGTAGTTCAGAATATTTTTCTGAAATGGGGACTTCCATCCATAGACCTCTTTGCCAGTCCTCTGAACAAACAGCTGCCAAACGTCTGCTCCAGGCAACCCCATTCTCTGCGGGTAGCAGCAGATGCTTTTCTGATTCCCTGGTCTCAGGGCCTCCTGTATGCGTTTCCTCCCACGCCCTTGGTGGCCCAAACTCTGTTCAAGATTGTTCAGGACAAGACCTCAGTCCTCCTGGTGGCTCCCAGGTGGCCCAGACAGCCCTGGTTTCCACTTCTACTTCAATTGGCAGTGGATCCCCCTCTGCCTCTGGGATTTCAACCCAACCTTCTCTCTCAGGATCAGGGTACCCTTCTGCACCCCAACCTCAAGGCTCTAAATTTGATGGCCTGGAGGCTGCAAGGGTAGTTTTGGCTCCCTGGGACCTACCTCCGGAGGTTGAAGAGGTTCTCCTAGCCTCTAGGAAACAGTCCACTAGGAAAACCTATGCTCTTAAATGGAAAAGGTTTTCAGTGTGGTGTCAGTTATGTACAGAGGATCCTTTCTCCTGTACAGTACCAGTAGTGCTTCAATACTTGCTGCACTTATCCAATCAAGGTCTTAAGTCCAATTCTGTTCGGGTCCACCTCTCAGCTTTAGCAGCTCACCACTCTCTGGTGGAAGGACACTCTCTATCGGTTCACCCTTTAGTGTCCCAGTTTCTCAAGGGCTTGCTCTTGCTCAAGCCTCCAATCCGTCCTCCTGCCCCTGAGTGGGAGTTGAATGTGGTCTTGCAACTACTGACTCGCCCACCTTTTGAGCTGATGGCTACTTGTCCACTACGTTTCCTGTCCTGGAAGACACTCTTCCTGATAGCCCTTACCTCGGCTAGGCGAGTGAGTGAGCTTCAGGCTCTGGTCTGTGATAGGCCTTACACCAGAATTTATAGGAACAGGGTAGTCCTCAGGACTCATCCAAAGTTCTCCTAGGACAAGCAGGATATGTGTCAGCCACACCTGGTGACGTCATCCGATGGCGCCATGCGGAAGTGCTCTCTAGAGCTCAGATTTCTCTGAGCATGAGTAGGAGGTCCCACCTCCCCAGCCCGCCCCCAGCCAGATCAGTCTTTTTTCTTCCGCCTCTGCCTCAAGACGGAATTGCTAGCTCTCTAAGAAACAAAATGCCCAAACTGGGTTTTAAAAAGTGCTTAAATTGCAAAAGGAAAATGAATGCTGCAGACACTCACCAGTCCTGCCTCTGATGCCGTGGGGCAGGCCACAACGTCCAGGATTGTCCCAGCTGCGCTCGGATGTCTCCCAGAGCGAGGGAGTTCAGGGGGCATACTCTGAAGGACTTTTTATCCTCCTCAGAGCCCGCGCCTGCAGTAGCCTCCTCTTTGGCAGTTCCCAGCACTTCCCAGGACCTTCGGGGGGCAGCAGCACGGGATGTGCTCTGTAGAGCCTCCATCCCCGGCCACTCTGCACAGGACTCTCCCGGACATCTGACCGACGCTACCGCGAACCCCGCAGCTAATCCGGTAGGCTCTACAGCTATCGTTGACTTCTCCGGGGTAGCTTCCAGGCCATGTGGTCCCCCATGCGGTCCCTCCAGCTCCCTCCAAGATGGCGCCGTCCACGTTGTTCTCCCCGGCGCCGCCTCTGACTCCGCCTCTAGACACGCCCCCTCCTCCCGGATTGGCCGAGGCCTGTCTTGCTCCAGCCGCGCCGACACTGCTTCGCCCCCTCGGGGCAGGGAATCCCCTCTTTGCGCCGGGCCATCCAGAGCCTACAGCAGCCCCAGCGCAGAACAAGGTCTTCGGCGCGGGAGAGAAAAACAGCGCGATCACCAGAATGGGGCAACCGGCAAACACCGCAGCAAGAGGAAACACCATGATAGGAGGGACAGATCCTATGACCACAGACACCGCAGCCGCAAGCAGTCCAGCTCTAGCAGGGGAAGCTCCTGTGGCAGCACTTCCCATGGCCGTAAGAGAAGCAGGCACCACTCCCGATCCAGCTCTTTTTCTTCCGGGAGGCGCAGGAGCAGCCGCTCATCAGAAAGCAGCACGTCTGCTGCTATCCTTCAGCTGGTGGCACGCCTGGTGGACCAGACAGCGCCCCCAGCCCAGCTCCTTGACAGATCCGCCTCCAGAGAAGTGTTACCAGCACCACTGGCACAGTCCAGCCCTGTGCAGTCCAGCATTCCACAGGCATCCTCCCGAACGCCTCCCAGAACTCAGTCTCCCTCACCAGAGCAAGTCTTGACCTCTGGGGAGAGCGAGGAGGAGGGAGCGGCCCCGGACTCTCCCATCTCCAAGGCTACTCCGGACGAAACAGAAGAAACTCAGTGTCCATTGCCACCGGAGGACCTCACCTATCCCAAATTCCTGAGGAAGGTGATGAACAAACTAGGCCTTCTGGCGGAGGACGCCGCTGGCGAAAAGGATACAGAGGTCATGAAATACCTTAGTGACCCTAGACCGGCTCTAGCCCTACCGCTCCACCGAAAGCTGCAGGACAAACAGTCAATACTATGGCAGTCACCGGCCTCCGGCCATGCCTGCTCCAGGAAGTTGGACAACAAATACCTCCTCCACCTGGCTCTGGGATTCAGTAAACCTCAGCTCCCGCACCAGTCTATTGTGGTGTCTTCTGCGCTAAAGAAGGTAAAATCCTCGCGCACACAGGCTAATCACCCACCAGGCCGGGACCCTAAGCTCCTCGACGAAGTGGGGAGGAAAGCCTACCAAGGAGCTATGCTCAGCGCCAAAGTGGCAGCGCACCAGTTCCAACACATCCTATTCCAGGATTCTCTACTAGCCGAACTCAAGAGTCATCTCGCGGCCCTACCCAAGGACGCTCAACTGACAGCCTCAGCTACATTCCAGGACCTAGCCGAATGCAGCAAACATCTGATGAGCACGGCCTTTGACGCCTTCGACACCGCCATCAGGACGGCTGGCACAGCCATATCAGCCCGCCGCTGGGCATGGCTGCGAGCTTCCGGCCTCAGGGAAGACACCCACGATAAAATCGCGGATGCGCCCTGCTCGGGTGAGTCTCTCTTTGGCGACAAGGTGGCGGACACTGTTAATGGCCTTAAAGAGAAAAAACAAAACTCCCAGCAGTCCGGAAAAAACACCACCTCTTTCTGACAACTCGCCTCGGCCGGGGCCCCTTCCGGGAACCCCAGCATCTCTGCCAGTGGGGGGCCGCCTATCCCTGTTCATGCAGGCATGGCAGGCGATCACCATGGACAAGTGGGTCCTTCAGATTATCCAATCAGGCTACCGTCTACGCTTCTCCTCCCCACCGTGGCAACGCTCACAGCCCATCAGCCAGACCCCACCGCACCTAACAGCACCACTGTCGGAACTTCTGCTACACCTCCTCTCTGCTCGTGTGATAGAGCGGGTGCCCCCCGGGGAGATCAACACTGGCTTCTATTCCCGGTACTTCCTTATTCCCAAGAAGTCCGGTGGTCTCCGTCCGATTCTGGACCTCCGCAAACTGAACTTCTTCATCACGAAGGAGAGGTTCAGGATGTACTCCCTCAACGCCATCCTACCTCTTCTAAAAGCGGGAGACTGGATGGTGACCCTGGACCTGCAGGATGCATACTCCCACATTCCAGTCCACAAATCTCACAGGAAGTTCCTGCGCTTCATAGCGCTGGGAGGCCACTACCAGTACCGTGTTCTCCCCTTCGGGCTCTCCCCAGCGCCCAGGATTTTCACAAAGTGTGTAGCGGTTGCCGCATCACACCTACGCAAACAAGGCATCGCCATCTTTCCCTACCTGGACGACTGGCTGCTCTCGGCACCCTCGGCCTCCGAGCTCAGGTTTGCCGTGCGATCAGCAACAGATCTACTACGCCGGCTGGGCTTCCTCCTCAACAAAGAGAAGTCCCACCTCGACCCTGCCCAGAGAATAGAATTCATCGGGGCGATTATCGACACCTGTGCCTCGAAAGCTTTTCTTCCCGAGCAGCGGGTAGAGGTCATCATGTCCCTAGCCGAGCAGATGTCCATGTCCAAACGGACCTCAGCGCGCTCCATCCTACACCTATTGGGACACATGGCAGCAACGACCTTGGTTCTGCCTCTGGCGAGACTACATATGCGCATCCTTCAGTGGCATCTCCGGTCCCACTGGAAACAACTCTCCCAGCCGCTCAATACCCACGTCCCCATCAATGCCAAGGTCATGAAAGATCTCCGCTGGTGGACAGACCGGAGCAACCTCTCAGCGGGCAGGGATCTCCAACCTCGCAGCTACCAACTCGTCCTCACCACAGATGCGTCTCCCACAGGATGGGGAGCCCACCTCTCGCACCTCAACACTCAGGGAGCCTGGTCCAGAGCAGAACGATCGTTTCACATCAACCGGCTCGAACTCCGGGCGGTCAGATACGCAGTGCAGACCTTCAAGGCCCAACTGGCCGGAAAGTCTGTCCTTGTACAGACAGACAACCAGGTGACTATGTTCTACATCAACAAGCAAGGGGGCACGGGGTCACGTCCCTTATGCAAAGAAGCCCTCCTGACGTGGTACATAGCCCTGGCCAACAACTGCGTCCTACAAGCGACTTATCTCCCCGGCGATCAGAACGCCCTAGCGGACAAGCTGAGCAGGCAGCTTCAACCTCACGAATGGACACTTCACACGGAGGTAGCAGCCAGCCTCTTCCGGCGTTGGGGAGCTCCCCAGATCGACCTCTTCGCAACAGAGGTCAACACAAAATGCCTGTTGTTCTGCTCCAAGCACCCATCACCGAAGAGAATGGCCTCGGATGCTTTCACGCTGCCCTGGGGGAGGTGGACGCTGGTGTACGCCTTTCCCCCAACTCCACTTCTTGCAGCAACGATACAGCGGATTGTCATGGACAGGGCACACGCCATACTGATCGCCCCCTACTGGCCACGCCAAATGTGGTTCTCCCTTCTACTTCGCCTAGCTCAGGAGCCGCCGATCCGGTTGCCAGTGAGATCAGACCTGCTCACTCAGAACGACAGCCGCACCCTGCACCCAAACCTGCAAACTCTAGCCTTGACAGCCTGGAGATTGAGAGGATGAATCTCGCCTCCCTCCGACTACCTTTGGAAGTGCAGCAGATCATCCTAGCTGCCAGGAGACCTTCCACAAGAAGATCATATAGCCTAAAATGGAAGCGTTTCAGTATTTGGTGCACTAACCAAGGCCTCAACCCAGTCTCTTGCCCTGTGCCTAAGGTCCTGCAGTACCTCTCCACACTTTTCAGCGTGGGCTTAAAACCACAATCCATCAAGGTCCACCTCGCAGCGATTTCATCTCTACACGAGCACCGGTGTGGGTCCACCAGGGGTTCCCTCGCGGCACTGCCCATCATGGCGCAGTTCATGAAAGGCCTCGTGAACCTGCAACCCCCGGTCCAGAAGCCAGTACCTTCATGGGATCTCAATGTTGTCCTGCAGCAGTTGATGCAGGAACCCTTCGAGCCGCTTCACACTGCGGATGGGAAATTCATGTCCTGGAAGACACTCTTCCTCATCGCCATCACCTCGGCCAGGAGGATCAGCGAACTGCAGGCACTTGTGGCGCATCCACCGTACACTAAGCTCCTCCATAATCGAGCGTCTCTACGGACTCATCCAAAGTTCGTTCCCAAGGTCGTCTCTGCCTTTCATGTCAACCAGTCGGTTGAACTACCCACGTTCTTCCCAGCTCCACATTCCTCTCCGGAGGAGCAACGGCTTCATTCACTGGATTGTGTCAGAGCCCTACGCATCTACATCGACAGAACAGCCGCTGTTAGGCTGGGGACTCAACTCTTTGTGTCATTTGATCCTAACAGGCCTGGACGGCCCGTCACCAAGCGCACGCTCTCCCGTTGGATATCAGACTGCGTTGCATATTGCCTTCATAAGGCGGGGTCCCTCCCAGCGAGCAGGGCGGGGGCACACCAGCTCCGCGCTCTGGCAACCTCACTCGCCAACCTGCAGGAGATCCCGGTGAGCGACATCTGCAAAGCCGCCACCTGGTCCTCACAGTCTACCTTCCAGAAACACTACTGCCTCGACCTCCAGGCTGAGTCCGACAGCTCCTTTGGTAGAGCTGTCCTGTCGACGGCCACCAGGTCGTCGAGCTCCGCCGACCCAAGGACCCTGCCTCTTGCTGGGACTAAGGTCGGGTCACCCTGGCTCGGCTGATTCGGACAGCAGCCAAACTGACTTATTAATCCCTGAGGTCTAGACTACAGCTCTAGACTACACGGTGACTGATACAAAGTTCTGTTTGCATAGTTTATGTTTATCATGTTGATGTTTACATTGCTATGTTTGCACACCGCCTCATGGTGGAATTATGTTTGCACTGCTTTGGTTGTGTTTAGTATGCCCTGTTTGCACATTGCACAATGGCACCTTGCTGGTTCGCATATACTGTTACCTACTATGCTTGCACATGTCTGCACTAGATATTGCTGTGTTGCACCTTCACAATAAATTCCTGTTGCTCCTAACCGAGTACAAGGTCTCTATCGCATGCTGTTTTGTTACATGCCTCCCTCATACTCCACAGCAATTCAGCTTGCTTGGGAGGCACCAGGTGTGGCTGACACATATCCTGCTTGTCCTAGGAGAAAATGGAGTTACTTACCTGTAACAGGAGTTCTCCGTGGACAGCAGGATAGGTCAGCCACACGAACCCACCCACCTCCCCTGTATGAGGGTGGCCTGCACCGGCCTGCGCCCTAGCCAGTAAGGCATAGCTAATCACTCACTGATCTGGCTGGGGGTGGGCCGGGGAGGTGGGACCCCCTACTCATGCTCAGAGAAATCTGAGCTCTAGAAAGCACTTCCGCATGGCGCCGTCGGATGACGTCACCAGGTGTGGCTGACCTATCCTGCTGTCCACGGAGAACTCCTGTTACAGGTAAGTAACTCCATTTTCATCCCAAAGGTTGTCTCCTCCTTCCACCTCAACCAGGAGGTGGTTCTTCCAACATTCTTCCCTAGGCCTCATGCAAGCCAGGCTGAAGCAGTTCTGCATACCCTGGACTGTAGGAGGGCCTTATCCTTCTACCTTGACCGTACGCAGGGGCACAGAAGGGCTACTCAGCTCTTCATATCTTTTGACCCTAATAATTTAGGGTTAGCTGTGTCCAAGCGTACCTTGTCCATCTGGGTGGCTGACTTTATCACCTGGGCTTACAAGGCGGCTGACCTTCCTTTGCAGGGTCGGGTCACGGCCCACCGTGTCAGGGCAATGGCTGCCTCAGTGGCTCATCTCCACTCTGTACCGTTGGTAGACATCTGCAGGCCTGCAACTTGGTCTTCAAGCCAGACTTTTGCGGCCCATTACTGTCTGGAAAGGGAGTCCCGTAGGGACAGTGCTTTTGGCCAGGCAGTACTCCAGAATCTCTTTGAGGTTTAGGCAACTCCTGCCCTCTGTTGGGCTACCAGTGGAGGTTGTGTCAGTGAAAAGCCTTTCTTTGCTGCTGAGACTAGAGGGAGTTCTCTTGTTCAGCCTGGGTTCCTCGGTAGCCCAGAGCTTGGGAGTCACCCATATGTGAGGACTGACTTCCTGCTTGATCCTGGAGAAAGAGTAGTTACTCACCTGTAACAGGTGTTCTCCAGGAGCAGCAGGAATCAATCCTCACAACCCTCCCTCCTCCCCTGGGAGTTGCAGTTGTACATAGTTTATTTTTTCATTTTTTGTATGCTGTTCTTAGCTATGTCATTTGACTGAGGTAAGATGGCACCTTTAGGCGGGAAGGGAACCGCGCATGCGTGCCTGCATTCCCAAAGGCTTTCATGGAAAGCTGGGGAAATGCTCCGCTGGGGCTTCATCGGCGTCGTTGACACCCATATGTGAGGACTGATTCCTGCTGTTCCTGGAGAACACCTGTTACAGGTGAGTAACTACTCTTACATCACCTAATGCAGATGGAGAATATTGCAGCCCAATTTTCAGGGCCCGGATGCATAAAATTCTTAGCAGTCTGGGAACCCTATATATATTTCTTACCGTATAGAGTTTGGAGTATGGCTCTTAATGCATTTTTGTTTAATAGACTCTCAGTAGGACAGGAGGGAGGGGGTGGGTTGGAGTCTGTGAGGGATAATGGAACTGGGAGCTAGGTAGGGTGTGCGAAGTTGATGTATGTTCAATGGTTGGAACTGTGTTATGAGTGATGTTGGGAAATATCTTTGACGGAACCCCTTCAGCAATTCAACTGTAATTGGGAGGGTTGGGGGAGGGGATGAGGGGAGGGTGAAACTCAAAAACAATGTTGTTTCTTCTTCTCATGTGTATCCTCCCAGTGACATGTCAGATTAGCCACACACCGGCACTATTGTTACTGTATGCTTGTTAGTGTCAATAAAAATTATTTACACCTAAAAACAGCCAGTGTGTACTAAAAGGATGCCATTTATGCAAAACACCATTAAGTGATCCCCAAAAATAAGTACAGGAAAAACAAGACAAAACAGAAAGGCAAACCAGTGAGCAAACTTTCAAAAGCAAAGTCCTTAGCTTCGGTATTTAGTCCTTGAATAAAGTCATTGAGTTACAGTAAAGTCAGCTCTTTGGTTGGGTCCCCAGCTGGACTCAGCTCTGTGGAGGCCCCAGGCTGGTGATCCCAGACTCATCCAGACAAGTCTGCAAAAACCTTTCACAGAACAATACACAAAACTCCCCAGCTCCTTAGACAAATACTGCCAGTGCCAGTGCTAGTGCTTTTGGACTCTCAGTGAAAACAGATCCCAGTCTCCACAGAGAAAACACCAAAAGTGGGAAAATTCATCTCCTCCCTGTGAGATTAACTCAGGAATTCCTTATAAACTTTTCAGTAAATCTCTCCTTGTCTGAGTACTTGGGATGCATTGGGATAACCATCCCTTAGATCACAGAATGGGGTTGACTCAGAGCTAGAACTGAGATACACCTGATTCATCCTGTGAGGAAATCCTAAAGCTTTGTGCTGCTGCTGGAGAGGCCTCTTGGGCTGAGCCCCTACAATTTCTCCAACTACATTCCCTGTTCTTAGCCAACTTCTTAGTCCTTCCCTTTTTTTCTCTGTTTAGGCTTAGCTGGACTAGGGGGAAACAGTCTTCCCTGTCCGAGATGACTTATTATAGCTTGCCATCCAGGAAAACAATACCCATTTTCTGTTTCTGAGCCCCCCCCCCCTTTGGGCTCTAGCAGTACGATTCTCTCTGGAGCTCCTATGGAGGAAATCTCCAAGACTCTAGGAGCATGTCTTAAATAGTTAGAGCCAAAGGAGAGCACACACCCCCGCAAGGGAATAAAGAGCAGGTGCACCAGCAGTAGTAGATTAAAACAGCTTTATTGTAAAGAAAATCCCAACACATTTTGGCTGAATGCCTTCTTCAGGGGGTACAAGCCTCAAAAACAAACATTAAAAATAATAAAAATCAATAAATACATTAAAATATCAAGCAATAAACAAAACCATAGGGAAATTGCATGTAAATCAATCAATCAATCATAAACCATTTTAAAAAAGGAAAGGCTAAATAAAGCATGTTGATATGCCTTTAAGATTTGTAAATAGAGGATGGACAATCTTGGGTGAAACAAATATCAAGAATGCATGTATAGACCATATGGGACTAAATGATAAACATTAAAAATGGAGAGATGAGGAGGAGGGATAAAGAGCGTTACTAATGAGGTGACTCATTAGTAACACACTGGGGTGTTCGACAATAAAGCTGTTTTAACCTACTACTGTTGGTACACCTGCTCTTTGTGTTCCATGTCTTAAATAGTTCCATCCAAACACAGGAGGAGACACTTCCTGTCCAGTGAAGAACAGGCAGACCTAACCTCCATTATATCACACTCCAATCTGGTCACTTTAAGAACAAAGAAACATAGAAAAATAGAAACATAGAAATATGACGACAGAAAAAGACCACATGGCCTATCTAGTCTGTCCTTCCATATCAACAACTACAACAGTCCCCTTTTTTCCTTTAGAGATCCTCTGTTTTTGTTCCATGCTTTATTGAATTCAGATACTGTCCTCATCTCTACCACCTCCATTGGGAGACTATTCCTTGGATCCACTACTCTTTCCGTAAAGAAATATTTCCGCATATCACTCCTGAATCTATCCACCTTCACCCTCATCCCATGTCCCCTCATAGCAAAACTTGCTTTCAATTGAAAGAGGCTCTACCCCTGTGCATTTATGCCACGGAGGTATTTAAACATCTCGATCATATCACCTCTATCCCACCTTTCCTCTAAGGTGTACATATTAAGATCCTTAAGTCTGTCCTCATATGCTTTATAATGAAGACCACTAACCATTTTAGTAGCCACCCTCTGTACTGACTCCTTCCTGTTTATATCCTTTTGAAGGTGCGGTCTCCAGAATTGCACACTATACTCCAAATGAGGTCTCACCAAAGACTTATACAGAGGCACTATCACTTCCTTTTTTCTGCTAGCCATTCCTCTCTGTATGCACCCAAGCATCCTTCTAGCTTTTGCCGTCACCTTTTCTACCTGTTTAGCTACTTTAAGATCATCAGACACAACCACGTCTAGGTTTCACTCTTCTTTAGTGGAGAAAAGTACTTCACCCCCTATACTATATTGCTCCCTTGGATTGCTGCAGCCCAAATGCATGACCTTACATTTTTTAACATTAAATCCCAGCTGCCAAATTCTAGACCATTCTTCAAGCTTAGCTAGATCCCTCCTCATGTTATTTACACCTTCCTGGATGCCTACTCTATTGCAGATTTTGGTATCATCTGCAAAGAGGCAAACCTTACCTGACCTGCTGTGATTGCTTTAGTGGAAAGACTCCAAAAGTAGTGAAGAGTTTCTCGGACGTCATAAGGATGATTTTGGGCTGGACAAATATGCTACAGAAACCTTCCTTAAAGGAAAGCAAAGCAAAACTGAAAAACATCTCTCTTACTGAAGACTGTAAAGTGAAAGAAGTTAGTGATATTGCAGAAGGGCCGTCAGGTAAGATTTGCCTCTTTGCAGATGATACCAAAATCTGCAATAGACTAGGCATCCAGGAAGGAGTAGATAACATGAAGAGGGATCTAGCTAAACTTGAAGAATGGTTGAAATTTGGCAGCTGAGATTTAATGCTATAAACTGCAGGGTCATGGGCTGCAAAAATCCAAGGAAGTGGTCCAGTATAGGGGAAGAAGTACTTCTGTCCACAAAAGAAGAATGGGACCTGGAAGTCATTGTTTCTGATGATCTTAAGGTGGCTACAACAGGTAGAAAAGGCAAAGGCAAAAACCAAAAGGATGCTTCGGTGCATAGGGAGAGGAATGGCCAGTAGGAAGGAGGAGGTGACAGTGCCTCTGTATAAGTCTTTAGTGTGACCTCATTTTGAGCATTGTGTGCAATTCTGAAGACCGCACCTTCAAAAGCATATAAATGTGATGGAGTCTGTGCAGAGGGTGGCTACCAAAATGATCAGTGGACATTGTCATAAGGCATATGGGGATCTGAGAAGAGCAGTGACTTCAAAGAGCTTGCCTTTCTCTTTGAAGCTGAAGGCTAGAGGAGAAGAAAAAACCCACTATAACAACAGAAAAAAAGCTTTGCCTAAGAACACAAAAATACCCCTTTTGCAATACATCTACAATTCATTAGGCAATGCAGCAGAAAAAGTTAGCATTAACAATGAAAAATGCCCCCTTTAAGAGCTCTCAGGCAGAGAGATTATATTCAAGTACCACAGAAGTACCTTGTTTGCAATGGAGACCCTATAGCAGGGGTGGCCAACTCTGGTCCTAGGGCATCACGATCCAGCCTGGTTTTCAGGATGTCCCTAATGAACTGCATACAATGCTTCATGAATATTCATTAGGGACATCCTGAAAACCAGGCTGGATTGTGGTGCACCAGGGCTGGAGTTGGTCACCCCTGCTCTATAGGAATGGCAATATGTGCAAGCACTGTAGACCTTTACAGTCAAACCTCGGTTTTAATGATTAATCCGTTCTAAGCAGTCTGACTAAAACCGAAACGTACGAAAACCGAAGCAATATTTCCCATAGGAAATAATGTAAATTCAATGTAATCCGTTACAGACACCCAGCTCCTGTCACTTCTCTCACCTGCCCGATCGTCCACAGGACAGCAAACACACAGATATTGTACTGTACGGCACTGTAATCTGATCGCTGCCTCCCACATCCATGCAACATCTCCTGCTTACATTGACAGCTACCCTGCTACCTCCGAGCCTGAGGGGGCGCTCCAGAGAACAGGCAGGCGGTGGAGAGATCGGGGCCTTCCTCTCTGTGCAATCCTTGCATCTCTGGCTCGAGGATGTTGCTCAGCTGACAATGGCTTCTCAACACACGATCGGGTGAGTCCGGGGGGGGGGGGGGGTAGTGCTGCCGGGACTGGGCGGGCAGACCAGCGCGAGGGTGTAGATTTTCAGATCTGGCAGCACTGGTTCCTGACGAAAACCGAGGCGAACACCGATAACCGAGACAAGATCTCAGTTAGAAAAGACGTCGAAAACCGAAACCAACGAAAACCGGGGCACACGAAAACCGAGGTTTGACTGTATACAACACTCAGCTATCTGGCTCCTAAGCAAGCTAATTAAGAACACTAATACCTGAGAAGGGCAGTGACTTCAAGGAGCTTGCCTTCCTCTCTGAATCTGAAGGCTTGCTTGCAATGGAGGCCCGGTAGGAATGGACATATTGCTCGGGGCCAACCTTGGTCCCATAATTGCAGGGACTAATCCACTGAAAACTGTAACATTTCTTGCCAGAAAAGCACTGGTATCACAATCTTGAAGGATTTTGGAGGATGAAGAAGTTGTGATAACCTGAGAAATTTCCATTCCAGCTAATAAAAAGCTCAATGCGAGAAAAGCACAAGAATGGTATTACTGATAGAAGTGTCAAGTACCAAACAACCAATATGTGGAGAAGGAAAGGTCCTCACTAGTGGCATAAGTTCTAATGAGGGGTCCCCAAGAAAGGAAAGGTCCTCACTAGTGGCATAAGTTCTAATGAGGGGTCCCCAAGCAAAATATTGTTCAGGTTTGCCCATTGTCCTGGTGGCAGTGGCAGCCCCCCCCCCCCCACATGACATAGAAACATGACGACAGACAAAGACCACATGGCCTATCTAGTCTGTCCTTCCATATCAACAACTACAACAGTCCCCGTTTTTTCTTTAGAGATCCTCTGTGTTTGTCCCATGCTTTTTTGAATTCAGATACTGAGCTAATCTCTACCACCTCCACTGGGAGACTAAAAACTTACTTTGAAATATTTGCCACACTACCTTCGTGCTTCTCTTCTCTTAGGTTTTGAGGCCAGTAGCCATCACCTCCCGCTGCCAGACCAAAGCCTTATTTGGCTGCTATCGCAAGATTTTCACCCAGTAACAGAAGATCACAGCTGCCAGGCCTCAAAAGTAAAAGAAAGGAGGAAAGGAGAGGAGTGGGAGGCAGCGTGGAAAACATTTTAAAGTAAGTTTTCCACTCTGCCTTTACCACCGCTGTGTGGGCCCCCTTCCTGCCTGCCCACTCCCTGCATTGTGGGGTCTGCCTGGGAGGAATTTACCCCTCTAGTCCTCACATAATAAAATGCAATGCAATGCAATGTGTGCCTTTAAGTCAGTCTTGACTCCTGGTGACCCAGAAGCTCCTGGGTTTTCTTGGCAGTGTGACTGGAAGTAGATTGCCAGTCCTTTCTTCTGAGGCAATGGAGAGTTAGGTGGCTTGCCCAAGGTCACAAGGAGTGCTAGTGGGAATCAAACCCTGGTTGCTTGGTTACCAAGCCAGTGTTCTAACCACTAGGCTACTCCTCCTGTCCATAATAAAATATGTGATCAGAAAGATACCAAAACAGTCCCGATTGTATTTGGTTCCACCGGCCAAGGAGAGGAACTTAGATGGCACAAATTGCGTTCCCTAGTGGCCCAGCAGGGCAAGTTCCGGGATTGGATAGAGACCAAACCAATTTCCTGTGATATATCAGAAGACTTCTATCCAGCAGCTTTGCACAAATGGACAGTTTCACCAGGCATGCAAATACGTGCCCAGGTGGCCTCAGCTCCTCCAGCAACAAGGATGAGAGGTTGGATGAAATCTATGGAAAGAGACTAGGAATCTATAATTCCATTGCAGCAGATGCATCATTAAATCAGCCCTCTTCCTGCAGAAAGAGATTTAGTGAGCCTGAGACCAAAGAAGGAACCAGTCTCCCTCATCTAAATGAATCATTAATTCAGTGTTGGTCGATAAGCTTTTGCAAGCAGCCTCCCTGTACATGATCCAACAGTCCCTGATAGATCATTAAGATACATTTAAGTTTGGGATGTCACCTGTATAAGCTTTTTCTACAGCATTCACCCAACAAGGTCCCCACCCCCTGGCACTAACACCCAATAAGGCTGCTTTGGTCCTGTGAAATTTTTAATTCAATTTCTATTGGTTATAGGGCTGACTTTCAAATGGGTTTAATGGACTACATAAGGACTTGGCCATTGAGATCTTTCAGGGTGGTTATATTTAGCAGCTTAAAAAATATACAAGGGTAGGGCAGTGCTGGTTACTTTCATTCAGAGAGTTTGGATTCTATTCCCAGGTCAAATCTTCCATTGCTAGGGTTGGTCAGGGCTGTGATTATTGCAGATTCAGGGCCAACAGCCATGGGGAGGAGAATCAGTCATTGTGTAACAGCAACACCTAATGGATGGATTTAGATACCAAAATTACAGTGTCCTGGAAGGAGGCCTGATGCAAAAAAGGAGAATATGTCCCTCCTTTCTTGCTTCTCACCCGCTTCTTATTCAAGACAGAAGCACACATCACAGGACAAGGAAGAAGCAACCATGGTGAGAGCAAGCATGTTGCCCTTACTGCATCCCTGTGCTTCTGTGACCCAAAATGAAGGGAAGATTAGAAAGACTGAAAGAAAGAGTGTTTAGGTCCCAGGTCTATTGGGAAATCTATAACTATAGCTGTTACATGAGAAGGGGAGCCAACAGAGTCCAAAAGTCTCTGAGAAGAACTAAAAGTCTTGGGATGTCAAAGCTGCATGAGAGCATGTGTTCTGGTCTAGTTGCCTTTCTGCTGGAAGCTATTATAGAACCCAGCAGAAAACAACCAAGAGGGACCTTACAATCTCATGAAGTACGTTAACAAGCTTTTCTTTGCATTCCAGGAAAGGAAAGCTCTCATAGTTGTTGATTTGATAATCATTTATGAGAAGCAGACATTCTGCTGAACACTCAGGCTCTTACTGTTTGTTACTAAAAGACTTAAGAGCTATTTTTCCCCAATACAGTCTGCCAGACATAATGTTGTAACTGTGTTTTCGCACTGGAGGAGTTCCATATTGTCCACTCCAAATAGGAGTTTGTACAACAGATGTTATCATCTGGATTATCCCCAAAGCAAATAGGCAGAAACTCTGTATGAACAACATAAACGTTCTTTTATAAAATCAAGAAAGCAGGATTGAATGCTTAACTTAATCATTCATGATCAAAATCTTTACCCCACTAGTACTGTGATAAGGAAGCTTATCATAGCTCAGGAAGGAGCTATAGAAAAGGTGAAGTGTCTCTGAACAAGCAACCTGTCAGTGCTGGTAGAAATGAGAAAACAGAATTTTGCCAAAAAAGACTACCAGTCCCAGAATGCACCAGGTTTCCAACAGCCATGAGAGGAGCTGAAGTGAGAAAACGTGTGTTCAATCAAAAGGGCTATGAGGTAATCCCTAAGCACTCATCTCAAAGGGCAGGGCCTGATTCAGCACAGCTGCACTGTGTTAGGGAGGAGCACTCATCCAGGCAGAATAAGAGTAGAGTTTATTCTACAGATGACCATCTTCATGATCACCTTGGATATCCAGAGAATTGTCCTCAGTATCCGGAGAATCAGCTTGAGTTTGATCATCAGTTTCATCTGAAGGATCATCAGAAGCAGAAGCCAAACCGGACGGACAGAGAGGGAAAGAGACCCTTTGGAAGAAGGAAGAGAAAAGCCTTTGAGAGGTCTAGAAGAGTCCAAAGCAGTACGTATACTGGGAGGTATTCCAAGGGCCAGCATACACCATTGGACTGGGGAAAGCCAGAGGAATGGTGCTGCAGAGCTAGGAATCACCAGAGGCTACCTGTGAGGGAGACGGCTGCACATGGAAGGGACCCTAAGACCTGTGCCAGAAGGTATGTGAAGAGAGATCCAGTGTCCAGGGATCTGGATTGGAAGGCTGGACATAAGAACTGGACTACATACTGGCCAGGCTATATAGAGAGGAACTCTAGCAGCAATGGAAGCTCAGGTATGAACACTGATCTATGCCCTAGCTATAACCTTGAAAGACAGCAGGGAAACAAGTATTCTCCTGAAAATGCTCCATTGAGAGATTCATCTGTGCCAATCCATGATATTGAACCCATGCTTGTTGAACAAGGGGGAATAATAGCAGATGAGGATACTGTTTATATGGACTGCTCTCTATCTAAACTCCGTTGGTAACTTTCTGTTATAAAGTACAGCAACCATCACAAAGAAATACAAATTTGTTCTTTAATCTACTCAGAAAAGCTCCTGAAGCAGGATTTGACCCACACAGTGGAAGGCAAGCCAGCTAAGGGGTTTCAGCTGGTAACTGCTAGCAATTGAGCCTCACCTAATTGCTTGTAAGCTAGGAGAGAATCACTTCTGTATCTATGTGGGAAGTAATCAGAAGTTAACCTGAAAAGAACAGTTTGTTTCTTGCTTTGTGGCTTTTCATTTGTTGTTTTCCTGATTTTGACTTTGTTTTTCCAAGTTAACACTGAAAGCAAGTAACCTAATTTATGTGCTACCAAGCATATCTGTGTTGGGAGAAATAACCCCATAAATAAATATCTTATTGGCTTTACCCAAGAGCACAACTAAATTATTGTCAGCAGCTGAGTCTGGTGTGAATGAACTACATTGCCCACAATACCTTGCAAATCATATAGATATATGCACTTGACAAGACTGTGAAGATTCTCACCCAGGCAGCCGTCTGACAAATGGCGTAGTTTTTCGGATTGCTTTTGCACAAAGGGGATTTACTTGCTGAGGATTACAACTACAGTTCAAGTTTAAAGCTGGAAAAAAAAGATTTTCCCTCAACTACACTTTGGAGGAAAAGGGGTTGTTCCAGGAAGCTGTCCCAGGAGGAAAAGACCCTGTGCAGAGCTGGATTCATCACTAGCACAAGGTAATAAGTACCTGGGCATGTCTAGTGGTGGATGGGAGTAAGCACAGGGGTAACTGAAAAAAAAAAAGAGTGTAGAAAAAAACACCTGTTTGGAAGGTGGTGCACTGTGTTTTTTTTCTTTGTATTTTCTTACAGAGTTCAAGATGGATTCAAAGGAACTAGCTCAGTGGATGGCAGCCCAGTTCAGCAGGCAGCAGGAGCTAGCACAGCAGGCTCAGGACACTGCTATGAGAGCCTTAATGGACCAGCAGAAGCCAGTGCTTGATCTGGTGCAAGCCCTAGTTCAGCTGCAGAACCAAAGTGGAACAGATGCAAGACCAGCAGTGAATACTGGTACACCACATGTGGACAGTGTGGGACTCAATCAAGGGATTGGGGCATTTAGTTTTGGGAAGCTAACTCCAGATGATAATGTTGATGATTTTCTAGAGTCTTTTGAAAGAGTGGCACAAGCATTAGCATGGCCAGAGACCCAGTGGGCAGTAAAGCTGGCAGCCTCATTAACTGGAGAGGCGCTTGCAGCTTACAGAGCAATGCCAGCAGCCCAGGCTTTGAATTATAAGGATGTAAAGGCTGCTATTAGAGATCGCCTAGGGTTGTCTATTTCAGAGTATAGGCGAATGTTTAGAGCTACTACATTGAGAGTGGGTGAAACACCCAGGGCTCTGAGTCAGAGAATCAGAGGTTTAGCTGTAAAATGGTTGGAGCCTGAGCAAAAGACGGTAGAAATGTTATTAGATATTATAATGCTTGAACAATTTATGTCTGGGGTGCCTAAAGATTTGCACACTTTCCTTATACAGCAAAATTGCCAAAATCTTGGAGAGGCAACTATGCTAGCAGAGAGATTCTTGGAAGCCACGCAGGCTTGCCATAGAATGGGTGGCCCTCTGAAGATTGGTACTGAGGCAAGATGTGCTGTATCAGAAAAGAAAATAATTAAAAATGTTTCTGAAAATGAATGTACTGTATCAAACCAGATGACACAGTGGAATAGAAAGAAATGTTTCAAGTGTGGAAAATGGGGACATTTAAAAAAGAGATGCCAGACACACACTAGCTTAATGGGAGTGGATTTAAAACAGCCCAAAGAAGGATTTCTTTTGATGGTTGATGTGCAAGGAATTACCACAAATGCTTTGTTAGACTCTGGGGCAGACCAGAGTATGATGTCAAAAAGGCTTTGGAAGAGGATAGAGGCCCAAGAAGGATTTGTGCCTAGAACCCCTGAAAGCCAAGTTCACATCAGATGCATTCATGGTGCTGAAACACCATATCCCACCTATAGGCTAAAGGTTAAGTGCCTGGGGGAACAAGAGGAAGTCCTGTTAGCAGTGGTGCCTAGGCTACCTTTTGATTTGGTTCTAGGAAGAGACTGGCCAAGATTTAAGCAGGGTCTAGTGGAAGGACTAGGAAAGAAGGAGGGAGAAGGTTTAATGGTAATAGCTCCCGGGCCTTTATTTGGAAGTCCTCAGACCCCAGCTAAAAAGATGGTTAAGCGTCCAGAAGACCAAGCTACCCCAAAGCAGACATTCGTCCTAAAGTACCATAGGGTCACAGAGAAGGCCCAAGCTCCTAAGCGGGCAACCCCTCAAGCTGCTGGGTTTGACCTGTGCAGCATAGAAAATGTGACTGTACCTAGCCAAGGGAGAGCCCTGGTTGACACCGGTCTCCAAGTGGAAATACCTATTGGATGCTATGGGAGAGTAGCCCCAAGGTCCGGATTAGCCCTTAAATATTTCATCAATGTGGGTGCGGGAGTAATTGATCCCGATTACAGGGGCAATATTAAAGTTCTGTTGTTTAATTTTGGACAGAATGATTATCACGTGAAGACAGGAGACAGAATTGCCCAATTGATCTGTGAGAGGCTGGGTTTTCCACCTGTGGAGGAGGTCACATCCCTGGAGAATTCTGAACGTGGAACCAAAGGCTTTGGTTCTACTGATGTCAAAGGGGTTAAAAGCCTAGCTTGCCACTTGTGCCCGAGAGAGGGAGGTGAATGAAGAGGAAGATTTGGGACCCCAGGTATCTGATTGTAAAGAAAAATCAGAGCCCCAAATAGGTGAGGACCTGACAGTGGTACAACAGGAAGAAATTAGGAAATTGCTCAAAGAGTTTCCAGATGTGTTGACACCCATACCTGGGGAGACACATTTGGTTGCCCATGAAATAATAACTCCACCTGGGAAATTAGTTTGTCAAAGGCCATACCGCTTGCCTGAAGCCAAAAGACAGGAAGTAGTGGCACAAGTCCAGGAGATGTTGGACATGGGAGTAATAGAGGAGTCAAAGAGTCCCTGGAATAGCCCCATAGTCCTGGTGCCGAAAAGCCTGATGGATCTTTAAGATTTTGTATTGACTTCCGGCAGGTAAACGCCATATCAGTTTTTGATGCATATCCAATGCCAAGAATTGAAGAGCTGTTGGACCAGCTGGGACAGGCTCAACCACCCTTGATATGACAAAAGGATATTGGCAAATCCCTCTCACCAGGGAGTCGAAGCCGAAGACTGCGTTCAGCACCCCCGTTGGCCTTTTCCAGTTCAAGAGGATGCCTTTCGGACTGCATGGAGCAGCGGCTACCTGCCAAAGGTTAGTGGATCAGGTACTTCGACCCCACCAAAATTATGCTTTTGCATATATGGATGATGTCATAATCCATAGTAACACCTGGGCGGAGCATCTAAAGAGGATCAGGGCAGTCTTGTGCTCCATGAAGCAAGCGGGAATCACTTTAAACCCGAAGAAGTGTGCCTTTGCAAATAGGGAGGTAAAATACCTGGGCCACCTAGTGGGAAGAGGAAAAATTAAACCTCTAATGAGTAAAGTAGATAGCATCAGGAATTTTCCTCCTCCAACAACAAAGAAACAACTAAGAAGTTTCTTAGGACTTATTGGATACTACCGCAGGTTTATACCGCAATTCGCAGAGAAAAGTGCAATTTTCACGGATATGCTGCGGAAGAATTGTCCAAACCAGCTAAAGTGGACACCTGAAGCTGAAAAAGCGTTTTCAGTCTTAAAAGGAAAATTGTGTACAGGACCGGTACTGAAAGGGGTGGACTTCAAGAAACCCTTTCTGGTTCAAACCGATGCATCGGATGTAGGGCTAGGAGCGGTTCTATCCCAGTGTCATGATGGGGAGGAGCATCCTGTGATGTACCTGAGCAGGAAGTTGTCACCGGCTGAACAAAAGTATTCCACAATAGAAAAAGAATGTTTAGCTATCAAGTGGTCAGTGGAGGCGTTAAGGTTTTACCTTACAGGAAGAAAGTTCCAGTTGGTCACGGACCATGCCCCACTTAAGTGGTTGCAGCAAATAAAGAACCACAATGCCAGGTTGACACGCTGGTACATGGCCTTACAGGCATTTGATTTTCAAGTTGAACATCGTGCTGGGAAGTTACACAAGAACGCGGATGCCCTTTCCCGGATTACGGACTGTAGAGAAGAAGTTTCACCAGTTACACCAGTCCGTAATAACTTAAGCAGGGGGGTATGTGATAAGGAAGCTTATCATAGCTCAGGAAGGAGCTATAGAAAAGGTGAAGTGTCTCTGAACAAGCAACCTGTCAGTGCTGGTAGAAATGAGAAAACAGAATTTTGCCAAAAAAGACTACCAGTCCCAGAATGCACCAGGTTTCCAACAGCCATGAGAGGAGCTGAAGTGAGAAAACGTGTGTTCAATCAAAAGGGCTATGAGGTAATCCCTAAGCACTCATCTCAAAGGGCAGGGCCTGATTCAGCACAGCTGCGCTGTGTTAGGGAGGAGCACTCATCCAGGCAGAATAAGAGTAGAGTTTATTCTACAGATGACCATCTTCATGATCACCTTGGATATCCAGAGAATTGTCCTCAGTATCCGGAGAATCAGCTTGAGTTTGATCATCAGTTTCATCTGAAGGATCATCAGAAGCAGAAGCCAAACCGGACGGACAGAGAGGGAAAGAGACCCTTTGGAAGAAGGAAGAGAAAAGCCTTTGAGAGGTCTAGAAGAGTCCAAAGCAGTACGTATACTGGGAGGTATTCCAAGGGCCAGCATACACCATTGGACTGGGGAAAGCCAGAAGAATGGTGCTGCAGAGCTAGGAATCACCAGAGGCTACCTGTGAGGGAGACGGCTGCACGTGGAAGGGACCCTAAGACCTGTGCCAGAAGGTATGTGAAGAGAGATCCAGTGTCCAGGGATCTGGATTGGAAGGCTGGACATAAGAACTGGACTACATACTGGCCAGGCTATATAGAGAGGAACTCTAGCAGCAATGGAAGCTCAGGTAGGAACACTGATCTATGCCCTAGCTATAACCTTGAAAGACAGGAGGGAAACAAGTATTCTCCTGATAATGCTCCATTGAGAGATTCATCTGTGCCAATCCATGATATTGAACCCATGCTTGTTGAACAAGGGGGAATAATAGCAGATGAGGATCCTGTTTATATGGACTGCTCTCTATCTAAACTCCGTTGGTAACTTTCTGTTATAAAGTACAGCAACCATCACAAAGAAATACAAATTTGTTCTTTAATGTACTCAGAAAAGCTCCTGAAGCAGGATTTGACCCACACAGTGGAAGGCAAGCCAGCTAAGGGGTTTCAGCTGGTAACTGCTAGCAATTGAGCCTCACCTAATTGCTTGTAAGCTAGGAGAGAATCACTTCTGTATCTATGTGGGAAGTAATCAGAAGTTAACCTGAAAAGAACAGTTTGTTTCTTGCTTTGTGGCTTTTCATTTGTTGTTTTCCTGATTTTGACTTTGTTTTTCCAAGTTAACACTGAAAGCAAGTAACCTAATTTATGTGCTACCAAGCATATCTGTGTTGGGAGAAATAACCCCATAAATAAATATCTTATTGGCTTTACCCAAGAGCACAACTAAATTATTGTCAGCAGCTGTGTCTGGTGTGAATGAACTACATTGCCCACAATACCTTGCAAATCATATAGATATATGCACTTGACAAGACTGTGAAGATTCTCACCCAGGCAGCCGTCTGACAGTACACATTCCAAAACTTTTTATCAGACTATGTTCATCAAAGCCGCTATCTAAGCTGCTTCTAGCTTTAATAGTCCCTTTTTCTCTTTTTTTGATCAACTTTTTATTTTTTAAACTTTTTGGTTTTCTCTTTCTTTCTTTAATCAACTCTTTTCATGCATCAACTTTATAATATTTCATTCTAAATGTGGTCCATAAAATTCAGTATCATTTTCTTAATAGCTTCCAACACTTCTGCAAATTCTCTTTTCACCTTTAGTAACAATTTGTAAATTCACCGACCATGACCACCACGTTTCCAACAGTTTTAACTTATTCTGCTTCAGGTCTAACAGCTTTCTCTATAGTTTTTAACCACACTTATTTTTTTTCAAAGAATGTCTCCATTTAACATCAGATACCACCAGGATCACACGTTGTTTCCTCATGAGTGTCCCAGACCTTCACTTAACTTAGTCATTTAGCTACAGTGCATTGTTAGTCTCTATTGTGCCCAGGACCATATCAATGTGACTCGCGAATCTGACATGACGCCTCCCCCTCAATTGGGCACAGGAGCTCGCTCTCATTTGGGATTCAGGAAGCCCAGTGGTAACATCACCCTTCTGTACTTAAGAATATAAAAGATGCCGTAGTAGATCAGACCAAGGGTCCATCAAGCCTAGTATCTTGTTTCCATCAGCGGCCAATCCCCTTCTGCCTCCAGTTAACCTCCGTACCAGTGGGGTATCCCAGGGACCACAATCACACCACCGGAAGCAAGATCAGGGCTCGGCAAGACAGGGTATACCAGCTGCTTGCTGTTCCCTAACCCCACTCCTTTAGTGACATCACTGTCGCAATCCCAGACTTAAAAGGACTTGTGCATCAGGCAGGCCCACACCTAAGGGCCCTTAGATTGTAGGGCCACTCTTAAGGGCCATGCCTATCACCCTGCCCACCCATCACTTCTTGCTACATACCTAGCAAATCACACTCCTGTAAAGCCTCAAAGGTACTATCCACAAAAAACTCCATCCTCCAGATGCTTTCAACCATCAGCCTAATCCTTCTCTCCCTAATGTTACTACTAGTCTCTCACTCGGTAACACTAACCTGCAGTGGGAATCTCATCCCTATCATCAAACATAATGATGACACCTCACAGGCAATCTCTCCACCATGTCCAAGATTTTGAAACAAGGGTACTAATCCGGATCAAATCAATAGACATCACTGATTTGCAGCCACACATTCAACGCCTATATTCATAAAGTGTGCCCTTATCAATGCTCGCTCAGCAAGGAATAAGATCCAGATCCTATCTGACTATTTCCATGACAATGAACTAGATATCATGTGCATGATAGAGTAATGGGTATTAAACAATGACACAGTACTAATAAACCAACTTCTGTCACCAGATTGCGATTCATTCCACTGCTACAGAGTTGACAGCAAAGGTGGGGACATCTTGATCCTAGCTAAATAACACCTTCAGCTCTGCCAGTTTATTGTATATACAACATGTCCTGGGCATGCTCATCATCTCTAACAAACTTCTGACCCTCTGTCTAACATACATATCACCCATCCTATCAGGAGACCAGCTCCCTGCTGTACTTCAATACGCTTGCGATATATCTTCTATCAACAAACATGCCATACTACTAGGTGACCTAAATCTGCCATCAACCACAAGAATGGCAGACTCCTTTCTGGAGACAATGGAGGCCCTGGATTATCAACAAATTGTTGATGTTCCCACACATGAAAGAGAGGGGGGACTCTAGACCTCATTTTCAACAACTACCAGCACACCCCACTGCCACCAACTCCATCCTCCAACCATTCATACAGTCCCTTGGTCAGACCCATCAACCAGTTCCCGACCCAAACTCAACCTTCCCTCTCCACCAAGGCGATTCAGAAGATGGGACAAGGAGGTATTCTTTAACATATTCCTACCGAAATTAAACACTAACTGCATCAACTTAAACAGGATGGTGCAAAACTGGCACGACACTATCTACTGTCACAGTAGCACCCCAACCTATTAGAACCAAACCTTAACACCGACAGGCAACTTGGTATACTATCGAATTAGGACACATCTAGCGCAAGCTCCGAAAGATTGAAAGAAAATAGCGACACACCAAGATGCCATCTGACCGTGAGACATACATGGATATGCTTCAAGAATACCAATCTACCAGTAACAAGGCCAAAAGAGAATACCACACAAAACTTATATTAGGCCTCTACCCCCCCTTACATCCCCCTTGTAAAGTCCTTTTCTCTGTAATTAGCTCCCTTACTCCCACCCTTGAAGCGCCCCTCTCCAGTGACCCCTTCTCTCCTCCCCCCAAGTACCCCCTTGTATCTCTTTACAATCCAATGTTCACTGAAATTAAGTGTTAGTTATTCTTTTGTTTAGATATAAGATTACTTATTTTGTAAACCGCTCTGATTGAAGGATAGAGCGGTATATAAAACCTGATAAATTAATAAATTAAGCTCAATCAAACGTCCTAGGGAGCTCTTCAGCATAGTTAAATCAGCAATAAAGAACCCCACAAGAAATACCAGACTCCCCCACGCCACAGGTCCTTGTCAATCACTTCCAGGCCACAACCACAATAATGGGTGACCCAATGCTTACAGCACACCTGCCAATGACGACGACCTCTAACTTTCGCCCCTGGAGTGAGTTTAGCTCCATATCACAAGACCAACTTGAACACATCATTGCTGGATTAAATATGCCCAGTCTGATGGATTAAGTCAGCTCGCTCAGATCTTGCTCTAATAATCCTAAGAATCATAAACCTATCCCTTACCCAAGGTTACTTGCCAAACCAACTTAAGCTAGCTTCCATTCGGCCAATTCTCAAGGGCCCAAAACTGGACTCAACAGTACCAAGCTTGTATTGCCCCATCTCCAGCTTACCTTTCCTAGCCAAGATAATTGAGAAAACAGTCCAGTCACAACTACAAGACCATGTCGATGCCCATGCCCCCCTTGACCAAGAACAATACGGGTTTAGAACCAATCATGGAGTTGAATCCCTTATCACCATCCTCATAGATAAGCTGACACTAGGCACCGAGAGACCACACCAAGGATTTTCCCTCCTCTTTGACATAAAGGCAGCCTTCGAGTCAGTACAACATAAAGCACTGCTCTACCAGCTGCAAACAAACAGCCCATGCAACACAACCCTTAAATGGTTCTTCTCATATCTAACCCAGCAACATCAACAAGTAAGGGTAAATGGGGTAACAACTACCCCATCCAAGATAACACAAGGAGTGCCACGAGGATCCACATTATCAGCTCTACTTTTTAACCTTTTCATTCAACCCATCTGCAATATCATCAGTTCCCACAACGTGCTTTACCATCTATATGCTGCTGATATTATGTTGCATATTCCAATATTCTCCCGGAACCCAGTATATGCCCCACTAATTGAATGTTTTGAATTTGTCTCTCAATGGCTGAAAACGCAACCTCGCCATAAATTACCAAAAAACAGAGTTATTGCATACCACCAAAGATAACTGCTTCACACCTTCACCACACATTGATAAAGGTGGAGAAAAGATCCATACAAAATCAAATGTACAATAACTTGGGGTCACCCTCAATCAAGGCTTTACACTAAAACACAAACACTACAAGTCTCTTCTACCAAAAATGAGAATTGTCCGACCTCTTTGACCACTCCTCAACCAGAATGATTTCAGGACAGTATTCCAAGTCTTGACTCTACCCCATCTGGACTATTGCAGCATAATCTTCCAGGGGCTACTGACCTCATCAATCCACCCTCTGCAGATGGCTATGAATACAGCTGCTAGAGTCATAACTGGCACTCCAAAACATGATCATATATCACCAATTCTCAGAAAGCTCCACTGGCTCCCCATAAAAGCCCGCTCCAAATTCAAAGCAGTGGTCACTATCTTGAAAGCTGTCCATCAGCTAACACCAGAATATCTACGGATCTTTATACAAAAACCATCCAATCTACACACGCTATCCCTGTAGACAACAGAAAATGCACCACAAAAACATCAAATACAGCATTCTCCCTATTCGCCCCCAAATTCTGGAATGCCCTACCATATGACGTTTGTTCATTAAAGACTTTTGGAAAAAAATGAAAACATACCTGATCATAGAACACTTCGCTACGCCACCTGATTAAAATCTCACCTCTAAACCCAGCATTACTTATCCTCAACCTCTGGAGATTCACTAGCTTTGTGACCTCCCCCCCCCCCCCCCCGCAGTCCCAGCCCTACTAACCCCCACCCTATAGATAGTGCACTTGCACACACTTATCTCCCCCATTCTCTATATTTACCCTCACATGGTTCCCCCTATATAATGTCCCTTACAAAGTTCTCCTGTCCATATTCATTGGTAGCTACTTATAAGTCCAATGTAAGTTATGTAGCATGTTACATATAATGTTCCTTGTAAATAGTTTGTGTGAAAAGTTGTGTGTCAATTACCCTTCAAATTCCATTTAAGTTACGTTGTTGTTCTATGTAAACTGCCTTGACATTTGAAAGGCAGTATATAAAACTAGCTAAATAAAATAAATACATAAATCCAGGTCACAAGTACCTGTCAGGCCCTGTGTGGCTGCACTGCTCACAGCCCTTGGTATTGTCCTGAATGTGCGCCTTCAGAAGGGCTAGAATTCAGTGGTTCTCAACCCAGTCCTCTGGGAACCCCAACCTGTCACATTTTCACAATATCCACAATGAATATACATGAGATAGATCTGCATATGACAATGGAAGCAGTACAGGCAGATCTATCTCATGCATATTCATTGTGGATATCCTGAAAACCTGACTGGCCTGGAGGTACCCGAAGACTGGGTTGAGAACCACTGGGCTAAAACTCATGCGGCACAGCAAGACAAGCTGATTGGCTGAAGAGCTGCTCTACTTACAAGTAAATGTGGTATTATGAGTCAGGCAAACCCAGAATCACAGGAAAGAGTATCCCAGCCAGGCAGCCAACCTCAGGGTGCCTCATGAATGCTGATGTAACACTTGTCAGCACACTCGGTCTCACAAGTGAGGTTTTGGGACCACTAATCCTTTTTTCTCTCATCACCCATCTGTGTTAAGACCATCTCTAGTCCCTTCTCCGTTATGATTCTGTCTTACAGAGATTGTAAGCTCTATTGATCAGGGACCATCTTCCATGTGTATGCCTTGTAGCACAATACAAGTGAGAAGTAGTAGTGAGTGAGGAAAAGGGGGGCTCCTGGTAGACATGAGGAGGCAATTGCTCCAATGCCCAACCTGCAAACACATCCTTCTTTCCACTCCACTCCAAAAATAAAGCCAGTCAATTGGGACTTTTTCTAGAAGTCACCTTTACTGGTGCTTTTCCAGAGAGGAGGACACATAGCAAAAATAAATTCTGCACTAGAAGATGGGAGCACTGAAAAAAGTAGAATCAATTTAAAGCTATGGAGCCCTTTTACTAAGGTGCGGTAAGTTTTTGCACTTATCCCAAGTTTTGAGTAAAAATCAATGCATGTTCCCAGCAGTTACTGTACTGAAACGTAACCTAATGTGCTGCAGCATCATTCAAAGTTAATGTGGACACCATTAGGTGCACCTGCACTAACTGCGACATTGACAATCAGCGCTCAATATGTAACTGCTCACTAACCATAATGTGCAATCCACGCCCATTCTCCACCCCTAACCCACCCAGTCACTGTCCCCCTCACAAGGAATTAGCATCTGGTAACCCCTTTCTTCCATGCAGGAAGGGAGAAGTGGCCTAGTGGTTGGGGCAAGGTACTTCAGGCCGGAAGGTCGGGGGTTCAAATCCCACTAGAGGACAGCAACCTTGGGCCGGAAGGACTGGGGTTTCTAGTCCCACAGGTGCTCCTTGTGGTCTTGGGCAAGCCACTTAACCCTCCATTGCCCATGTTCCCTGTAAGTATTAGTGTATGTGTCTCATATCCCCTTGTGTTAAATGTATCCCCCAACCATTTTGACCTGGTGAAAAGCAGGATACAAATGCAGCTAAATAAATAAAATAAGTTTACAGCCCCATCCAAGTACTAGCCATTCAAGAACCCAAAATACCAGGCAAAGAAAATCTGTAAAGAGCTCGGTGACATTTTCCCCCAAAGTGCTAAATTTAAAGAATGGAGAGAAAATTCTGTGTTGTAGCCAAAATGAGAAGCAGGATTGTGAGATCTCTGAAGCTAGGCTGGAGAGCTAATAATGATGTGTTACAGGAAATTATTCCATTCTTTTTCATAGTATTTAATACCAACTGGAATAGAGTGCAGGGAGCTGAGGCTTTTCTAAGAGCACACTGCAGGGGGTACAGCTATTTATAATAATGCACTGCGGGGGCCCTGGATCTGCTTTCCACATTGAAATGCCAGAAGTCAGAAGCGCCCCTCCAGTATGTCTCCTTTTCCTCCCCTACAATAGGCCAGGACAGGAGCCACAAACACTTCTAATTTGACCTCAGCTGAATTTGCAGTTCCCCCACCAAGGTTAAAGGGACAAACAACAGATAAGTTGTCATTTGTGAAAACGGAGATCCTGTGTCCAGGAAAAGGCTTTATTACCAGACTAGTAATAACTGGTATTCTCCAGGACCAAGCAGGAAGTTAGTCCTCACATATGGGTGTCATCGGCGCCGATGAAGCCCCAGCGGAGCATTTCCCCAGCTTTCTATGAAAGCCTTTGGGAATTATCGCTATTTTTACTGTCCCGGTTCCTCCGATGCTGGAACAGCTCCTCTTCCGTATGTGGGAGGCACCTGCCTCGGCGCCGGTTCTCAGCAAGCGAGTCGACTCGATCGACTCCGAAAGAGCCCTGGTTTTCAGAAGGCACAGCTACCACACCATTCTATGGTTGTGGAATCAGCCATGCATCGTCTGAAGAGCCAGAAGATGCACTCCACGGTGCCCCCTGGCAGGGAGGCCCGAAACCTCGATGGCGTCAGTAGAAAGTGCTTCCAGGGCTGGATGCTTGCTTGCCGTGTCCAGTCGTACCAGCTGTACATGGGCATGTACTTGCGGGATCTGGCCAAGGAGTTGGCCGGGTTCTCTGCTGGACTCTCCGGGGAACCCTTGCAGAGATTTAAGTCCTTGTCCTCGGGGATTTGGGACTGCTCGAAGTTCATGTCCCGCGCCGCCTATGATGGCTTCGAGGCTTCGGCCCGAGTTGCGGCAGCCGGCATTGCGGCTCGACGCCAGGCATGGCTACAGTCATCGGACCTCGAGCCATGGGTTCAGGACAAGTTGGTCGATGTCCCTTGCCGAGGTGAAAATCTTTTTGGCAAGCCCATGACCGAGAAGGCCGCTCAGCTCGAAAATGAGCACCTCACACGGACAAGGCTGTCTAGGAAGACCTCTGCCCCTTCTCATAAAAAGAAGGGCTCGGGTAAAAAACCCTTTTACCCGAGGAAGGGCACTGCCTACAAACAGTACCCACAATATCAGGCTGCCCAAGCTGCCCCCCAGGGTCAGCAAGCCAAGGGGCAGGGTAATGGGCCCCGTAGGCAGAGGATCCCCAAGCCTCCGGCCCCTGCTACCACTCAGCAGGGTGGGGATTTTTGACTCCTTGAGCGTAGCCTTTCCTCCACTGCTCTCCCAACCCTGCACAGGAGGTCGCCTCGCCCTCTTTGCCCACCAGTGGCCCCTTATCACCGGGGACAGTTGGGTGTTGGAGATAGTCCACAAGGGCTATGCCCTGCATTTTCACCAACTGCCTCCACCATTTTTTCCAGGGGAGCCTCCAAGGCCTCCCCTGCACACAGACCTTCTCCTGCAAGAGCTTCATGGTCTGTTGGTGGACAGGGCGGTGGAGCTTGTGCCTCCCCACTTACAAGGTCACGGTTTCTACTCCAGGTATTTCCTGGTGCCCAAAAGAACCGGTGGCCTTCGACCCATTCTGGACCTCAGGAACCTCAACAAGTTCCTAGTGAAGGAGAAGTTCAAGATGCTTATTCTTGGGACACTTCTGCCCTACCTCCAGCAGGGAGATTGGCTATGCTCTTTAGATCTAAAGGATGCGTACACTCACATCCTCATTCATCCAGACCACAGAAAGTACCTCAGGTTCATTGTGGGAGGAAACCATTATCAGTACAGAGTGCTGCCTTTCGGCCTCACCTCCGCCCCCAGAGTCTTCACAAAGTGCCTAGCAGTGGTGGCGGCCTACCTGAGAAACCAGGGCATCTTTGTCTTCCCCTATCTGGACGACTCGCTCATCAGGGGTCAGACGTGCCAGGAGGCCAAACAAGCCACCCTCAGCACTATTGTCATAAACTTCACAAAGTCCACTTTGCTCCCCTCCCAGAACTTGGAGTTCATAGGAGCAAGGCTAGACTCTCTTCTGGCAAAGGCTTTCTTGCCAGCAGACAGGGCCCAAAGGTTGATGGCCTTGGCAAATCAGTTTCTCAGCAGGTCACTGGTCTCCGCCAGACTCTGCCTGAGGCTTCTAGGACACATGGCTTTGACAGTACATGTGACCCCCAATGCCAGGCTCCATATGAGTGTAACTGCACAAGTGCTAGGTCTTCTTTGGAACGATAAGCTATGCACACTGTAGATACAAGTCGTTCACTACTAACTCAGAAAGGCATATAGAAAAACTTGAACTTCAAATAAGTCGAAAATCTTAACAAACTTAGCTTAGTTGTGAAACAAGGTCTCAGACTAATTCGGTACTACTTTCTGACTCACGTCCTAGAAATGTACCTTATCGCATCAATGACCTTGTATACATACACAACAAGTGAGCCAGTCCTACATTTCAACAATAACTGCTATTGGCATTCAATTCCACAAATATCAAAGATGTCATTGGACTGGACTCCTTCGTTGTGCCAAATGCTGCCGACGTTCAAACCTTTAAAACACGCCCTGTTTTAAAGGTTTGAACGTCGGCAGCATTTGCGCACAGTTATGAGATCAAACATAGGATCCCCTGAGGAACCATAGATGTGAAACGCGATTGGTACCTGAGGCAAGCGTCGGGATCGGGATTAGTCAGAGCACAACGAAGGAGTCCAGTCCAATGACATCTTTGATATTTGTGGAATTGAATGCCAATAGCAGTTATTGTTGAAATGTAGGACTGGCTCACTTGTTGTGTATGTATACAAGGTCATTGATGCGATAAGGTACATTTCTAGGACGTGAGTCAGAAAGTAGTACCGAATTAGTCTGAGACCTTGTTTCACAACTGAGCTAAGTTTGTTAAGATTTTCGACTTATTTGAAGTTCAAGTTTTTCTATATGCCTTTCTGAGGCTCCATATGAGGCCTGCACAGTGGTGCCTTCGGACTCTGGTCACAGGCCACAGGCAGCCTCAGAGACAGGATAAGGGTGTCCAGACAATTTCTGCACTCCCTCAACTGGTGGCTACACCCACCCAATCTACTGAAGGGGGTGCCTTTCCAGATTCCAGGGTACACGGTAGTTATGACCACAGACGCCTCCCTGCAAGGCTGGGGAGCTCATTGTCTGGGCAAGTGCACCCAGGGCCTGTGGTCTCCTTGGGAAGCTGCACAGCAGATCAATCTCCTCGAACTCTTATAACTCAGAGCTATTCGATTAGCACTCAAAGCTTTCTCTCCTACCCTGGCTCATCAATCTGTCCTGATTCAGACAGACAACCAAGTAGCCATGTTTTATGTGAACAAACAGGGCGGGACTGGGTCCAGAATCCTTTGTCGGGAGGCTCAGGACCTTTGTTCATTTGCCCTCAAGCACAATATGCTCCTCAAGGCTGTGTACCTTCCAGGCCAGGAAAATTACCTGGCAGACAGGTTAAGCAGAATACTGCAGCCCCACGAGTGGCAGCTGCATCCTTCGGTAGTTCAGAAGATCTTCCTAAAATGGGGTCTCCCTTTGATAGATCTCTTTGCCAGCCCAATGAACAAGCAACTGCCAAAGTTCTGCTCCAGGCAACCGCATCCTCTGCGGATAGCAGCGGATGCTTTTCTGATATCCTGGTCTCAGGGCCTCCTGTATGTGTTTCCTCCCACGCCCTTGGTGGCCCGAACTCTCTTCAAGATTCTTCAGGACAAGGCCTCGGTCCTGCTGGTGGCTGCCAGGTGGCCGAGACAGCCTTGGTTTCCTCTTCTGCTTCAACTGGCGGTGGATCCTCCACTACCTCTGGGGTTGCAACCCGACCTTCTCTCACAGGAGCAGGGTTCCCTTCTGCACCCCAATCTCAAAGCTCTCAATTTGATGGCCTGGAGGCTGCAAGGGTAGTTTTGGCTCCCTGGGGCCTACCTCAGGAAGTTGAGGAGGTTGTCCTAGCCTCTAGGAAACAGTCCACTAGGAAAACCTATGCTCTCAAATGGCAAAGGTTTTCTGTGTGGTGTCAGCTACGTACAGAGGACCCTTTCTCTTGTACTGTGCCAGTAGTGCTTCAGTACTTACTGCACTTATCAAATCAGGAACTTAAGTCCAATTCTGTTCGGGTCCACCTCTCAGCTCTAGCAGCTCACCACTCACTGGTGGAGGGACATTCTCTGTCTGGTCACCCCTTGGTGTCCCGCTTTCTCAGGGGCTTACTTTTGCTCAAGCCTCCCATCCGTCCTCCTGCCCCTGAGTGGGAGCTGAATATGGTCTTGCAGCACCTGACTCGCCCACCTTTTGAGCCGATGGCTACTTGTCCACTACGCTTCCTCTCCTGGAAGACACTCTTCCTGATAGCCCTTACTTCGGCTAGGCGGGTGAGTGAGCTTCAGGCCCTGGTCTGTGATAGGCCTTACACCAGGATTTATAGGAACAGGGTAGTCCTTAGGACTCATCCAAAGTTCCTCCCTAAGGTTGTCTCCTCTTTCCATCTCAACCAGGAGGTGGTTCTTCCAACATTCTTCCCTAGGCCTCATGCAAGCCAGGCTGAAGCAGTCCTGCATACCCTGGACTATAGGGGGGCCTTATCCTTCTACCTTGACCGTACGCAGGGGCATAGAAGGGCTACTCAGCTCTTCGTATCCTTTGACCCCAATAAGTTGGGTTTGGCTGTGTCCAAGCATACCTTGTCCATCTGGGTGGCTGACTGTATCACCTGGGCTTACAAGGCGGCTGACCTTCCTTTGCAGGGTAGGGTCATGGCCCATCGTGTCAGGGCAATGGCTGCCTCAGTGGCTTATCTCCGCTCTGTGCCCTTGGTAGACATCTGCAGGGCTGCAACTTGGTCTTCAAGCCAGACCTTTGCGGCCCATTACTGCCTGGAGAGGGAGTCCCGTAGGGACAGTGCTTTTGGCCAAGCAGTACTCCGGAATCTCTTTGAGGTTTAGGCAACTCCTGCCCTCTGTTGGGCTACCGGTGGAGGTTGTGTCCTTGAAAATCCTTTCTTTGCTGCTGAGACTAGAGGGAGTTCTCTTGTTCAGCCTGGGTTCCTTGGTAGCCCAGAGCTTGGGAGTCACCCATATATGAGAACTGACTTCCTGCTTGGTCCTGGAGAAAGAGTAGTTACTCACCTGTAACAGGTGTTCTCCAGGAGCAGCAGGAATCAGTCCTCACAACCCTCCCTCCTCCCCTTGGAGTTGCAGTTGTACATAGTTTATTTTTCTTTTTTGTGTGCTGTTCTTAGCTATGTCATTTGACTGAGGTAAGATGGCACCTTTAGGAGGGAAGGGAACCACGCATGCGTGCCTGCCTGCATTCCCAAAGGCTTTCATAGAAAGCTGGGGAAATGCTCAGCTGGGGCTCCATCGGCGCCGATGACACCCATATGTGAGGACTGATTCCTGCTGCTCCTGGAGAACACCTGTTACAGGTGAGTAACTACTCTTTGTCTCCGTGTAGAGCTGGGAGCAGGAAGCAATCCCATAGGGCCCACTCTAAGTGAGGGCAGAGAATCATCCTGGAAGCAGAACTGTGGCACAGGGAAAGAAATACCTTTGCTCCTTTTCTAGCATATTGCCCATTGTATGGCCACACACCCAACTATGCATTAATATTTATACATTCCTAGCGTGAGTGGAAGATTAACCTAGTGACCAAGAGACCAGGATTCAGTTCCCACTGGCACTCCTCGTGACCTTGAGCAAGTCACTTTACTCTCCATTGTCTCGGAAGAAAGGCCTGCGATCCACATCCAGTCACACCCAGGGGCTGCTGGGTCGCTAGCAATCAGCATTGATTCAAATGTACACATTTTTGCCTTCATAGTATTTTATACATATTGAAAGTAAGTTTTAAATTATACCTGATTGGCTGTTATTGTATAACAATATACCTTAATATGTGTAATGTTCTCTAAAACTTATGTTTTATCAATACAATTTGATTCAAAAACCTTTTGTACAATACTAAGTTGTTTTTTAAATATGTGTAACCTTGTGTACAGAGTTGGTTGAATGTGTGTTGTCAGAACACTTTGGTAATCATGCTGTGTTTGATTTGATGGCTAGCATGTAAATACTGTCTATAATTCTCCTGTTTTATTATACAGGAAAATAATTCCTATCCAATAATCCCTTCTTTGTCTCTTCACTGCTTCTTTAACTCTTGACATGTGCCTTTTTTTTTTAGTGCCATCAAGTCAGTGCTGACTCCCGAGTTTTCTTGACAATGTATCACCGGAAGTAGATTGGCAGGCCATTTCTTGCAAGGCAATGGAGGGTAAAAGTGTCTTGCCCAAGGTCACAAGGAGCGCCAGTGGGAATCAAACCTTTGATCTTCTGGTTACTAGGCTACTCCTCCACTCCTGCCATGCGACTTATACTTTTTAATTTGCATGATCTGAATACGTTGTCTGTGTGTTACTGGTACTGTTCATCATGTCACAGCGTCCATGGACACAGCTCTTCCTTCCTCTCATTTTGCTTTTCAGAGGAAGAGTTCAGAGTCTTCGTGTTAACCAGGTTCATGACGCCTACCGGTACCGCCGGTTCTTTTTTTTTCTTTCCTAAAAAAAAGAAAAAACTTTCACTGTTTCTTTTCAAAAACTTTCCTGTTTTGGTGCTAGGCACCATTTTGGGCATTAGGCCCCATTTGTCCAAAATCATGGAAAAGCCAACTAGTGGTTTTAAAAAATGTACTAAGTGTGGCGGTACCATTTCCGTCATGGACACCCATGATTGGTGTCTAAAATGTTTAGGACCTGATCATTCTCCAACTGAATGTCTCTCCTGCATGGGTATGACTGAAAGAGGAAGACAGAACCGGGCCGCAAAGCTCGGCACCCTCTTCTCTTCAGATGCCAGATCTATTGCATCGACATCCTCAAGGGCTTCTTCTTCCTCCCATGGATCTCAGGTAACTAAACACAAAAGCTGGTCCTCAAAGGGTAGCTCTCCTGCTAAGCATCGAGAGGCCATTGGCATTGCCCTTGAGGGAACCACACCGGCAAAACAGCCCCAGCGGGAGGCTTCGGCTTCCAAAGCATCGATGGGGCTTCAGGATGTTCTCGAGGTTTCAACCTCGCAAGAACTACCTGTGCCATGCTCAGGGATTACGGCCGTTCTTACCGGTACCGACACCCAGGCATCGGCAGCGTCAATAGACCAGAGATTTCTTGCTATCGAACGCAGTATCGCAGCTCTTCTCTCAGCTGCGGTACCGTTGGTCCCAAGGGCACCAGTGCCGACATCAACACAGACACCGGTACCAACGCCGACGATGCCGGTACCATAGTAACTCTTCCTATTCCACCTCCGGCTGGAGTGGATAAAGTGGTACCGGGTCACCTCAGTACCGACTTCGATCGGTACTGGGCTCATGCTTTGCAGGAGCATCGGAGTCAGGAATACTTCGAGTCCTTCGATTCCGAAGACTCTGACAATTCTGCTGGCACTAGAGGGTTTCTCTTAGAAGAGCCCTCTTCTCTCCAACGCAGAATGTCACCTCCAGAGGACATGTCATTTCAGGATTTCATCCGTTATATGGCTAAAGGTCTTTCAATCACGGTAGCTCCTGATGAGGAACCCAGATTAAAGGAATTGGAAATCCTCCAATATCCTAAAGCTCCTAAGGAGGCGGCTACTCTGCCTATCCATGAAATTCTGCATAACTTGATGCTCAGAATGTGGGAAACACCTCTGACTACTTCTCCTCACTCTAGGAGACTTGATACTATGTATCGAGTCCCACCATGTCCTGGATTTCAGAAAACTCAGCTGCCACACCATTCAATGGTAGTGGAGTCAGCCATGCGTAGGATGAAAAGTGCTAAAAGACATGCATCCAATCCTCCAGGTCATGAATGCAGGACTCTGGATGCTTTTGGACGCAAACTTTTCAGGCTTCCATGCTTTCGGTTAGGATTAGCTCATATATCCTATATATGGGAATGTTCCTCAAAGAAATCACAGGAGACTTGGAACTTATGAGCCCATTTCTCCCAGAGGATAAGAGACAAGACTTTCTTACTCTGGTTAAGCATGCTCAGGATGTCTCCAAGTTTGTCAATCGTGCAGCCTTTGACTGCTTTGAATGCATCAGCAGAACTTCTGCTATTGCCATTGGCGCACAACGAATTGCCTGGCTACAGGCATCAGACTTGGAGACGGGTTCAGGACAAGTTAGGCAACATTCCTTGCATGGGAGAAAATCTCTTCGGCAAGAACTGGCAGGAGAAGACTAACGATTTAGATGCTGACAATTCTACCTTAGATAGATTGTCAAAGTCTACAGCCACTCCAGCCAAAAGAAAGCCTTATAAAAAAACCCTCTTTTAGGAAAAAGAGGAAGTTTTATCCTTCCTATACCCATCAGACTCAAGCTCCGGGTCAGGTTGCCCAAAAGGGACAAACTAGACAACAAAAGAAACCAAAAGGCCCGAGAGGCCAACTAGCTCTCCAGGTTCAGCCCCCTCAAGGGCTTTGACTCCTTCCTAGAGAGCTTTGCTTTCCTGCCTCTGAGGGGGTCTTCAACCCCCCAATATTCCCGGCAGGTTATGCCACTTTGTCAACAGATGGCATCAGATAACAGCAGAAGATTGGACTTTGTCCATTGTAGGGGAGGGGTACAAACTTCATTTTCACAGCTTACCCCCTCCTATAATTCTAAAGCAGTTCAATTCACAAACCTCTGCTAGATCACGAGGTCTCCACTCTTCTTGCCCAAGGGGCAATAGAGGAAGTACCCATTCTTCAACAGGGTGCAGGGTTCTACTCCCCCTATTTTCTTATCCCAAAGAAAACAGGGGGACACAGACCCATTCTAGACTTCAGAGAATTGAACAAATATCTGTTTCGAGAAAAATTCAAAATGATTTCTCTGGGAACTCTTCTGCCATACCTTCAAAGCCAGGACTGACTTTGCTCTCTAGACTTAAAGGATGCATACACTCACATTCTTATCCATCCAGATCACAGGAAAGTTTTACGTTTCCTTTTCAGGGGAAGACATTTCCAGTACAGGGTTCTTCCCTGTGGTCTGGCTTCAGCACCAAGGGTATTCACGAAATGCTTGGCAGAAGTAGCTGCATTTCTATGAACTCTGGGGATCTTTGTCTTCCCCTACTTAGACGACTGGCTCATCCGAGCCTCCACAGTGACAGAGGCCAGCACTGCACTGTCTCGTACAATGCGAATCCTCCAATACTTGGGATTGGTAATAAACTTCCTGAAATCTCAACTAGTTCCTTCCCAATGCCTAGAATTCATAGGAGCCTCTCTGGATACCAGACAGGCAAGGGCTTTCCTTCCACAAGCCCGGTGTCTTCGCATAATGCAGTTAACTTCCCAAGCAGCAGGCAAGTCCTCCCTCATTGCTCGGGAGCTACTGCAGTTACTGGGACACATGGCATCCACAGTTCATGTAGTCCCATATGTTCGCCTCCACATGCGAGCAGCTCAGTGGACCCTCTCCACACAGTGGACACAGGCCACGGGTCATTTGTCGGACAAAATAACAATCTCTCAACGACTAATTTTGTCCCTCCAATGGTGGCAATCATTAGAGAATCTGACAGTAGGGTCTCCTTTCCATCAACCCCTCTTTCAGGCCACCCTAACAACAGATGCATCACAGGTGGGTTGGGGAGCACACCTGAATCATCTCTCTACCTAGGGCTCCTGGACTCCACAGGAGGTTGGTTTACACATAAACCTCCTGGAGTTAAGAGCAATCTATTTAGTTCTTCGAGTGTTCCACGCCCAGCTCAGCTACAAGACAGTCCTAGTCCAGACGGACAATCAGGTAGCCATGTTCTATGTGAACAAGCAGGGCGGGACAGGCTCTCTGTCGTTATGCAACGAAGCTTTACGACTATGGGCCCTCGCCAGAGAGCATCAAATTCACCTTCTAGTGGTATATCTTCCAGGCATTCAAAACCTTTGGGCAGACAAACTCAGTCGAGTACTGCTACCTCACGAGTGGTCACTCCACCTAGACCAGGTGGCAAAGATATTTCATCTCTGGGGCACTCCAGACATAGACCTCTTTGCAAGTCCACTAAATGCCAGACTTCCCCAGTTCTGTTCCAGGATTCCGGCGCACAACTGTCAGGCAAGGGATGCCTTCCTTCTTCACTGGGGTCAGGACTTCCTTTATGCCTTCCCACCCATTCCCCTCATCCCCAAGACACTCTTCAAACTTCAGAGAGACAGGGGTCGCATGATCCTCATAGCACCACGATGGCCACGCCAAACATGGTATTCCCTGCTTCTGCATCTCTCTCAAGCGCCACCTCTGGAGTTAGGGCATGCTCCAGATTTCCTTTCCCAGGAGAATGGGATACTATGGCACCCGAATCCCCAGTCCCTGCACCTCACGGCCTGGTTGTTGAAGGCTTAGACCTCCAGGATTTCAACCTGTCTCAGCAGGTAAAAGATATCCTTCAGGTTTCTAGGAAACTTTCCACAAGAAGATCTTATGCCTTCAAGTGGAAATGTTTTACTATATGGTGCTCCAAGAAGGGATTAAACCCCCTGGTCATACCCTTAGAATCGATACTAGAGTATCTCCTTCACTTATCGAATTCTGGCTTAAAGACCAATTTGGTAAGAGTCCATCTTAGTGCAATTGCAGCTTCTTATAAGCCTCTAAATGGACAACCAATTTCCTCTCATCCACTCCTATCAAGATTTATGAGAGGCCTTTTATTAACTAAACCTCCCATCAAGCCACCACCGGTAGCATGGGATCTAAATTTAGTTCTCGGGCAGCTCATGAGGCCGCCTTTTGAACCTTTAGCCACTACAGCCCTTAAGCTTTTGACTTGGAAGGTCATCTTCCTGATTGCAATCACCTCTGCCCGTCGCATTAGTGAATTGCAAGCTTTAGTGGCTGATCCTCCTTATACTAGATTTCATCATGATAAGGTTGTTCTTCGAACTCACCCACACTTTATGCCAAAGGTCGTTTCGCCTTTTCATTTAAACCAATCAATTTATCTTCCTGTATTTTTTCCGAGGCCTCACGCCTCTAATGCAGAAAGAAACCTTCATACTTTGGATTGTAAAAGGGCCTTAGCCTTTTACATTCAAAGAACACAGCAACATAGAAAGTCCTCGCAACTTTTGTAGCTTTTGACCCTAGTCATTTGGGACTTCCAGTCTCCAAAAGAACTTTATCTAAAAGGATTGCCCAATGCATATCCTTTACTTATGAGAGTAAGGGTCTTCCTCTTCAGGACCATGTCACAGCTCACAATGTGAGAGCCATGGCAGCTTCCATGGCTAATCTCCACTCTGTGTCTATCGATGACATTTGTCGAGCAGCCACCTGGGCTTCGGTACACACCTTCACAGCCCACTACTGCCTAGATAAAGCCTCCTGTCGGGATGCCTTCTTTGGCCAAGCTGTTCTTCAAAATCACTTTCAAACTTAAACCAACTCCTACCCACCAACCCTGGTGGGATGCCAGAGATCCATGGGAGAAAGGATTCTCACCTTCCACAGTGGCACCTTCCTGGGGATATCTCCCTGGCATCTTCAGCTAGGGAGTCCCCATATGTGAGGACTACATTCCTGCTTGTTCCTGGAGATAGCGTAGTTACTGACCTGTAACAGGTGATCTCCGGGAACAGCAGGAATTTAGTCCTCACAACCCACCCACCTCCCCTAGGAGTTGTCTCTCTCTCTCTCTCTCTCTGTCTCTTTCCTCTCTCCCTCTGTCCTTTCACTCAGCTACAAACTTAACTGAAGAGGGACAGTTGGAAAGGCGGGAAGGCAGCACGTATGTGCTGAGGGATGCTCCCAAAAGCATTCCTATTGGACGTTGGAGAGCGTTCCCGCGCAGGCTCCGTCGGTACCGACGATACCCATTTGTGATGACTAAATTCCTGCTGTTCCCGGAGATCACCTGTTACAGGTCAGTAACTACGCTTTAGGGCCCTTTGTTTTCACTGATAAATTCCTGAGATTTTTCAAAACTAAAAATCAGTTTAAATAGATTTCTAGCCTAATTTCAGAAATGCAACTGCATGCCCTTGGTGCATTCCATGCTTCTCTCCCAGAAAACTAACAGTGTGGTAGGCTCGGGTACTGGGTCCAGTCCATGTGTGTAGAAAAAGCAGCAAGCACATAGATGGCTGCATCTATGACCACACACCAGTCTGTTGGAGGAAACAGGAAACGACTGATAAAGGACAGAAAGGAGATCCACCACTGAAGCTCCAGTGGAGGGAGGCCATAGGTAATGCTGGAGTCACTGGGGAAAAGGGAACATTGTGTCCTGCTGGGAGAGACACTAGGAGGGATGAATTTAAAAACCAGAGATCTGGGAGATGGAAGAAAGGTAAGATAGTGAGTGAGAAAAGACACTAGGGAAAAAAAAAGAAGGGAGAGGCTGGAAGAGTGGAAAGACAGTGGAAATGTTAGGATAGAGGAAGAAGAGAGAAGTAAAAGAAAGGAAAATGCTAGGAGAGAAGGGGAAGGAAGAAGGAGTTATTCTATTTTTCATTTGGCCACATCAATGATTTTGAAAGTTTCTGTGACCCTTTACATAAAAAGTTTGGGAATTCCTGCTCTAGCATCCTGATCTGCTTTTTTTAAATTTAATGTTCTGGCTTCTGTCCACCAAAATAAACTCTTGACATTTAAAAAAACAACAACATAAATTTACCCAGAAACATGATGAGTCACTTTTGCAGATGATACAAAACTATTTAAAGTTGTTAAAATCCAAGAGGATTGTGGAAAATTGCAAGAGGATCTTGATAAATTGGAAGACTGGGCATCAAAATGGCAGATGAAATTTAATGTGGACAAGTGCAAAGTTATGCACCTAGGGAAGAACAACCCGAAACTATGGTTACACAATGCAAGGTTCAACATTAGGAACCACCACCCAGGAAAAAGATTTAGGCGTCATTGTGGATAACATGTTAAAACCCTCGGCCCAGTGTGCAGCGGTGCCAAGAGAGCAAATAGAATGCTAGGTATGATAAGGAATGGAAAATAAAACAAAGGATATTATAATGCCTCTATATCGTTCCATGGTGAGACCGCACCTTGAATATTGTGTGCAATTCTGGTCGCCATATCTTAAAAAGGATATAGCATTATTAGAAAAGGTTCAGAGAAGAGCCACCCAAATGGCAAATGGGATGGAAGGATATCCCTATGAAGAAAGGCTAAAAAGGTTAGGGCTCTTCAACCTGGAAAAGAGACGGCTGAGGGGAGATATAATAGAAGTTTATAAATTAATGAACGGAATGGAACGGGTAAACGTAGATCGATTGTTTACATTATCAGAATATAGAAAGACTAGGGGACATGCAATGAAGCTACAGGGTAAACTATTTAAGACTAATAAAAGAAAATATTTTTTCACGCAACGTGTAATCAAACTCTGGAATTTGTTACCGGAGGATGTAGTATTACATGTACCGGATGTACCGGAGGAGCTATTAGTGTAGCTGAGTTTAAAAAAGGTTTGGACAAGTTCCTGGAGGAAAGGTCCATAAACCATTATTAAAAAGGGACCCAGGATATCAATGCTTGACCCAATACAAGCATTGTGGAACCTGTGTCTTTTGGGGAAACTGCTAGGTACGTATGACCTAGATTGGCCACTGTTCGAAACAGGATACTGGGTTTGATGATCTGACCCAGTATGGCATATCTTATGGTCTTATGTTCACCGATTTTCTCCTGTTTTTGTTGTAATAAACATTGATGAATTCCCATAACAAATAAAATGTAATAAAAATGAGCAACAAAGGCCCCCCTAAGTACCTTGGGGTTCAGAGGATTGATAGCAGCATTCAGTAATACTTCACCTCCTCAGCTTTTTGGATATGGACCTCAGAGCAGTATATCCAATTGTGAATTCTTTTTTTTCAGGAAAGAATTTCTCCAAAAATCTGTGAAACTTGGGGGGCGGGAGGGAGATGAACCAATCATTGGGGGACAAGAATAAATGCCCGAGTGGGTAAGCACAGTACATACATAATATGCATAAGCCACTTATAGAAGCCAAGAGAAGGCCTTGGAATTATAGCAGACAGCAGTCTAGGAATGATCATTCAAAGCCAGGTAGCGGGTACTGCTGGGTATTCAGGGGCTGAGTTAATGGCCCAGGGGTAGGGCAGGGCTCTGAAGGGTATCCAGGTGCTAGGAAAGGGGATGATTTTCCTGCTGTGGATATGCTTCTGGTTTATTGCACTTTCTATACCGTCTTTTCAGGTTAGGCAAAGCGGTTTAGAAATAAAAACAAATTAAGAGGTAGAAAGGAACTACAGTATAATTGACAGCAAAGGGAAATGAGACAGGAGAGACAAATAAAATGCAATCACAAACATAGCAGGGAACGGGAAGAGGGGCTGTGACAAAGTGTTATTTTTTGCCTCCCCAGGGTTATCACCAGGAGTTCACTGCTGTGACTGAGCTCAGCTAAACACAATGGAATTTAATCTATTAGCGCACATTACAACTGCATTGAGCGGAATGTGAAATTCAATGCAGCCCCCGTCCACCCAATATATACAAAGTATTCATGTGAGACCCACACTTCGAGATTCAGTGTCAGAATATCAATCAGAGGACCACATTATGAAACTCAGTGCTTAATGGTTGAGCAGCAGGCTGAGATCCAAGATTCAAATGCTCCTGCTTGCACTGCTGCTCGTTGTGACCTTGGGTCTATTGCCTCTTCTACAAACTTAGGATGACATTATTGTGGTTTAACACATATTATTAATAAATGCGGCCTGCATTAAATAGCAGCAAAAGTGCATTAGGATCTCTTTTACTAAAGCCCACTAAGGTAAAGCGTAGTTACTCACCTGTAACAGGTGTTCTCCAGGGACAGCAGGAATCAGTCCTCACATATGGGTGACGTCGACGGAGCCCCAATGCAGAGCAAATGGACAAGTTCCTGGAGGAAAGGTCCATAAACCATTATTAAGAAGTGACCGAAGATATCAATGCTTGACCCAGTACAAGCATTGTGGAACTTGTGTCTCTTGGGGAAACTGCTAGGTACATATGACCTAGATTGGCCACTGTTGGAAACAGAATACTGGGCTTGATGGACCTTGGTCTGACCCAGTATGGCATATCTTATGTTCTTATGTAAATCCCCAGCTTTCGAAGAAAGCGTTTGGGACTGCATCAAGCATGCACGGTCCCCTTCCCGCCCATAGGTACCATCTTGCTCAGTCAAATGACATAGCTAAAAAGACGGCAAAAGGATAAAATTAATCAAAGGACTGCAACTCCAGGGGAGGAGGGAGGGTCGTGAGGACTGATTCCTGCTGTCCCTGGAGAACACCTGTTACAGGTGAGTAACTACGCTTTCTCCAGGAACAAGCAGAAAGTCAGTCCTCACATATGGGACTCCCTAGCTATAGGCTACCGAGAACCCATAACTGAAAAAGAGGCTCCTTCTAGAACAGCCGCAGCAGCCATGATAGGAGTTCAACCGTGAACGTAAAACTCCGGTAGCCTGACACCAAAGGGTCAGAGGGTAGGAGTTGCCTAAACCTCGAACAGATTACGGAGTACAGCCTGGCCGAAAGCACTGTCCTTTTGGGACTCCCTATCCAGGCAGTAATGGGCTGCAAAAGTCTGGCTTGAAGACCAGGTTGCAGCCCGGTAGATGTCTGCCAGTGGAACAGAGCGGAAGTGAACCACTGATGCGGCCTTAGCCCTGACCCGGTGGGCCATGACTCGACCCTGCAACGGGAGATCGGCCGCCCCGTAAGCCCAGGCGATGCAATCCGCCACCCAGGTGGGCAACGTACACTTGGAGACAGGCATTCCCAGCTTACTAGGGTCATAAAAGACGAAGAGCTTAGGAGCCCTTTGATGCCCCCGCGTACGCTCCATGTAGAAGGCCAACGCCCTCTTACAGTCCAAGGTATGCAGACCTGCTTCTGCCTGGCTGGCATGGGGCCTGGGAAATAAGGTCGGAAGTACCACCTCCTGATTGAGGTGGAAAGAGGAGACCATCTTCGGCAGGAACTTGGGGTGCGTGCAAAGTACCACCCTGTTCCTATAGAACCGTGTGAACAGTCTATCGGACACCAGAGCTTGCAGCTCACTCACTCGTCTAGCCGATGTGAGTGCCACCAAGAAATGCATCTTCCAAGAAAAGAAGCGAACACTCACCAATGTCTACGAATCCTTCCCTGTAACAAGTATTTTGAGCTTACCTTAGCCATCCGTGTATATACAAACCAAATCTAATTGTATTTTGTACATATGTTTATAGTTTACCTGTTGCACCAAGTTCAAACTCCTGTTACAATGTAAGATCCAAGTTTTAAACTCCTGTTACAATGTAAGCACAGTACAGGCTGCTGACTGTGTACCCTTGTTGTATGTAAACCGCACTGATAACAAATAGCGCGGTATATAAGAGTTGTTAAATAAATAAAATAAATAAATAAATAAAAGTAGCCATCAGCTCGAAGGGTAGGCGAGTAAGCTGCTGCAAGACCACATTCAGATCCCATTTGGTTGCCGGGGGGGGCGAACCGGGGATTTCAGCAGAAGCAGACGTCTCAGGAACCTGGACATCAAGGGGTGTACAGAGAGAGGTTGCTCTTCCACTGGAGAATGGTGTGCTAATAAAGCACTAAGGTGAACTCGGACCGACTTGAGGCCTAAATCGGAAAGGTGAAGCAGGTACTGCAGCACCACAGCCACCTGGCAGGAGAATGGGTTCTCACTCTGCTGAGTACACCATACCTCATCCTACGCCACTTAAATGCATAGGTTTTCCTAGTCGATTGCCTTCTAGAGGCCAGCAGCACATCCTCTATCTTTTTTGGGAGGAGAAGTGGTGCAAGGACTACCCTTTCAGCAGCCATGCCATCAGGTTGAGGGACCTGAGGTTGGGATGCAGAAGTGAGCCCCTGTCCTGCGACAGGAGATTGGGTGGAAATCCCAGAGGAATTGAAGCCTCCTCCACAAGTTGCAGGAGGAGTGGAAACCAAGGCTGTCTCTGCCACCTGGGGGCCACCAGGATGACCGAGGGCTTGTCCTGAAGGATTTTGAATAAGGTCCGAGCCACCAGTGGCGTGGGAGGAAACGCATATAGGAGGCCCACCGACCAGGATATTAGGAAAGCATCTGCAGCCACCCTGTGTGGGTGTGGCTGTCTGGAACAGAAACGGGGCAACTGGTGATTTTGAGGGCTTGCAAACAAATCTATGGATGGTCGCCCCCAGCACTGGAAGAGTTGCTGGGCTACATTGGGATCCAATTGCCACTTGTGCGGCTGGAGAATTCTGCTTAGCTTGTCTGCTAGGAAGTTCTCCTGACTTGGCAAGTAAACCGCCTTGAGGAACATACCCTGGCTGACTGTGAAGGAGCATAGGTCCAGGGTTTCCTGACACAGGATGCGAGAGCCTGTGTCCCCTTGTTTGTTCACAAAGAACATCGCTACTTGGTTGTCTGTCTGAATCAAGACAGACTGATGACCCAGGGCTGGGCAGAAGGTCCGAAGAGCCAGGCGGATCGCTTGAAGCTCTAGGAGATTGATTTGTTGTGTACTCTCCCACTAAGACCACACACCTTGAGTGCAGACCTGTTGGCAATGCGCACCCCATCCCAGTAGGGATGCATCCGTAGTCAGCACCCTCGAGTGCGTGGGAGGCTGAAAAGGCACTCCCTCCAGAAGGTTGTGAAGTTGAAGCCACTATTTCAAAGACTGCTTCAGGCGATGGGACACCTTGATGTTGTCCCTGAGTCTGCCTGTGGCTTGTGTCCACTGGTCCCTGAGGCACCACTGAGCTGTTCTCATGTGAAGCCGAGCATTGAGTGTCACATGTATTGTGGTGGCCATGTGATCAAGAAGGCACAGAAAGTGTCTTGCTGAGATGCAGGATCTGCAACTCACTTGCTGCACTAGGGCTGCCAGTTTTTGAGCCCTTTCCTCTGGTAGATAAGCCCTTGCTTGAAGGGTGTCTAACCTTGCCCCTATGAACTCCAGTCCTTGAGAAGGACCCAGAGTGGACTTTGTGTAGTTGATCACAAAGCCTAGGTGATGAAGCAACTGGATAGTGCGGGACGTGGCCTGTTGGGCTTCTAGAGCTGACTGGGCTCTGATGAGCCACTCGTCTAAGTAGGGGAAGATGAATACCCCTTCAGTCCTTAGAAAGGCCGCCACCACCGCAAGGCACTTTGTGAATACCCTGGGTGCCAAGGCTAGGCCAAAGGGAAGCACTTTGTACTGAAAATGGTTTCCTCCCACTACAAATCTTAGGTATTGTCTGTGGTCTGGATGAATCAAGATGGGTGTATACGCATCTTTGAGATCTAAGGAGCATAGCCAGTCTCCCTGGCGGAGGTAAGGCAGCAATATTCCAAGGGAAAGCACCTTGAACTTTTCCCTCACCAGGAACTTGTTTAAGTTTCGCAGGTCGAGGATAGGTCTTAGGCCTCCAGTTTTCTTTGGTATCAGAAAGTACCTGGAGTAGAAGCCTGTGCCCTGTAGGTGGTGGGGCACCTGTTCTACTGCCTGATCCTCGAGAAGACCTGCTAACTCTTTCATGAGGAGGTCCCTGTGAAGAGGGGGTCTGAGGGCTCCCCTGGAAAGTAAGAGGGAGGCACCTGGGTGAGATATAACCGATAGCCCATTTGGACTATCTGGAGAACCCAGGTGTCTGTTGTAATGGCTGGCTTCCTCCTGTGCATGGCCTTGCTTCCTTTGAGAGAGGGACTATGCTCTGGGAGTCTAAAGCCCCCTCCAGGCTGGGCTGGAGCCGGTGCCTGGGGGCCTTTTGCTTACACAGGCCTTGCCCCTGTCCCTTGGCCTGCTGCCCCTGCTGGGGAGCTGGGGAGGCCTGATACGTGGGGTAGTTTCGGTAAGCTGATCCTTTCCTCGGGGAAAAGGGCTTCTTACCCGAGCCCTTTTTCTTAGAAGGGGCAGAAGTCTTCTTCTTGAATCTTGTTTGGGTCAGGTACTCGGACTCGATCTCGGCAGCCTTTTCAGTCATGGGCTTGCCAAAGAGGTTTTCACCCTGGCAAGGGACATCGACCAACTTTTTCTGAACCCATGGCTCTAGGTCTGATGACTAGTCAAGTCAAACTTCGAGCACTCTCGGATCCCAGTGTATAAAACCTGGAAGCGCTGCAAAGGTCCCTTGGAGAGACCAGCGGAGAACCCAGCAATCTCCTTTGCCAGGTCTCACAGGCACATGCCCATGTACTGCTGGTACGTCTGGATTTGGCATGACAGCATCGAACCCTGGTAGCACTTTCTGCCGAGAGCATCCATATCACAGGCCTCCCGGCCAAGAGGCACAGAGGAGTGCATCTTCTGGCTCTTGAGCCAGCGCATGGCCGATTCCACAACCATGGAGTTGTGTGGCAGCTGTGCCTTTTGGAACCCAGGGCTCTTGCGAACTCGATAGATGGAATCGATTCACCTGCTGAGGACTGGCATCGAGGCCGGTGTCTCCCACATTCAGAGCATCAGCCGTTCCAGAATGGGGGGCACCGGCACAGTAAGGGCTTCCTTTGGAGGAAAGTCATACTGGAGGACCTTGAGCTCCTCAGTTCGAGGCTCCTCCTGGGCATCCGCCGGGAATGACAAAGCCTTTGCCATGTCCTGGATGCTCGGAGCTCTCAGACAACACCACCCTCACGGATTTTGTCTTCCTACGATATTCCTGAGAGGGAGACCCCCTTTCAGAGGACACCCGACGCTGCTCGGGATCAGACAGCTCCTGAGAGGTCGAGGCCTCTGACGAGGTCCGGTCCTGGGCTGGTGCGGACTTGGTAAAAATCCTGTCATGTTGCTGCTGCCTGCTCCTCAATGCCTTGAAAGACATCTTTTTGCACGGGCCACAGACCACGGGGTCATGGTCGGGCCCGAGGCAGCAGTCATGTGTGTCGGTGAGAGACATTAGTTTCGTGCACCGATCACACTTTTTAAACCCGCTGGCAGCCATCGGGGGAAAAAGGGCCCCTGCAAGGGCAAAGGACCGGGCTGCCAGCTAAAAAGAAAAAAAAGAGCGCGAACGCTAGTCACTAAGGACAAAAAAGAAAATACAGACCGGACTCGATACCGGTGAACCGAGCTGAGGCGGGAAGGGGAACCAGCATCGAACCGGCAAGCAGAAAAATATTATTTTTCAGCTTTTAACACTTTTTCCATGATGAAACTAGGATGACATCCATTGGGCTCCACGGAAAAAAGGAGACTGAGCAAGATGGCACCCTTGGGCGGGAAGAGGACCTCACATGCGTGATGCAGTCCCAAAGGCTTTTTTCGAAAGCTGGGGATTTGCTCCACATGGGGGCTCCATCGACGTCACCCATATGTGAGGACTGACTTCATGCTTGTTCCTGGAGAATATGCTCTCCACCCATTCCCCACCCCATCACATGATGGCCGATTACTATATGCTCTAACAAGCAGTGATTGGCACGTCCATACCTTAGTGTTCCCAGCTACCAGTTGCTGTGTGTTAAAACGCACATTAACTGGTCACTGGGCTTTAGTAAAAGTAGCCCTAGTTTGTAGGCCCTCTAGAGCAAAAACCCACCTATTCTGCCTTAATTGCAATTTGCATTTAGCATGTGTTTGGAAAGGCAAATAATTAAATCCAAAATGAGATTGCAAAACAGGGTTCTCTATCCCCTAGAATAATCACAGTATTGTATTACCTGTGTGTGATTATATGAGATAAAGTAGCACAAAACAGTGACAAATGACAAGATGACAACACCATGAAATAATGTTTTCCTTTATTGACCCCATGACATTCTGCTATCTTTGCCTATGTGTGAGAGATATCTTGCACTGTGCACAAGAAGGATGGCAGTCCTTTCACCAAGCGGCATGTCCTTGAGGAATGTACTCGTGCCAGCAAAGCCTCCCCAACTCTTACCTGCAGCAAGATGACAAGTTCCTGCATCCTCGCACATTAATGAAGAACGCCAGCACATCTGCAGTACCCTGGCGGCCTGCTGCCAGAAGGCACAGGGGGATACAAACCTCAAACTCAGAAACTTCCCACCTACTCCTAAAACTGAAAAAAATGCCCGCTAAACAGAATGCGTGTAAAAATATTGCACTTGTAAATTAAGAAAATAAAAAGATGCAATAATCTTTTCTTACACAAAAAAGGCCTCCAACTACAATGCTACAATAAATAAATTGGGGTCCATTGTGGGGGAGAGGCATCTGCCCTGCGCCGTGCTGCGCAGCAGCAGCAGTCCATGGAGACCGAGCAGCCCATATGCTCAGGAAGAGAGAATAAGGACCGGGGAGCATGTCCATCACTCACTCTTTACTGCCTCTTGTGAGCACCAGCATCTCTGCTATCCCAATCAAAGCATCTTCGTTCGACGTGTCTTCAGTTTGCCCAGGCAGGTGGATGGACCACTGGGAAGAGGGCCCCAGCCCTAGCCTGTCATACCAATGTTCACAGTGCAGGGAAGGTGAACTGGGGTATGAACCTAGGCACCTTGGTAACCCCTTTTCCTCTGTGACTACCAGAAAAGGAATTCTCAAGAAACATCATGCCAGAGACATGTGATGCCAAAAGAGTACCAACTGTTCTTCTCCAGTCCCTTAATCCTTTAGAGCTCAGCTTGTGCCATGAGCTTCCTCAGAGCTGAACACCGGCACAAGCACATCCCCTCCCCACATTCACCAGAGAGAGGTCATCAGGTGACTCTTTGTAAACACACAGCTTCTGATCCTCCCCAGAATCTCCAGTTTTACAATGTGGGGCTGCATTTCTTCTGGTTAATTAAATCTAAATATAATTCCGAGCGAAGAAATCGTGGGTAGGAGTCCTTTTCCATCAGTCCGTAAATTCTCTTCTGCGCAAGATCAAAGCAATTCCGGTTTATGCTCTGTAGATTGTCTTTGGTGTGTTCTCTTGTGTATGAATCGAGATTCACCTGTGGAAAGGAGAAGAGTTTTGTTTATGGTCACAATCAGGACGATCTTGGACAGATCTTGGGAATGAAAAGGACTTGGATTATAGTCAACTGTAAATCTAGAATATTGGGGAAGAAGATGGTAGGAGTGTACATGGAAAATAAACTTCATTTTCAAATCAGTTTTTTCATCCAATTTTCAAACACTTTTAGTTTGTTTCAGAAATTAATGCTTATAACATTTGATTAATTCAGGTAAAATTGTTTTAACATTTGTAAATCGACTTTACATGCATTAATTCAGAGATTTTATACATTTATTTATTTATTTAGCAATACTTATAATATCGCTGTTCAGCAGGTCAAAGCCAATACAATTTTCTGACTCTAAAGTAAAACAGAACATATATCCCTAGCAAAAGGGAACTGGGTCAGCTGGCCCTGGGTACAACTTAGATGAGAGCCGCCCACTGACCTAAGAAACTGAGATTGTGAGTAACAAATCTTTCCTTACTGCAATGACTGGACAATGACCAATGAATGTTGCCGTCGACATCCAGGTCTCAAACAAATTGGAAGTGCTGCTTCCATGACCTGCTACCACCTGTTACTGCCTGGGACACTTAATCTTGTGCATATAACATGGAACTCTCCCAAAAATCAGTTCACTGCAGAAAAGGTGCTTTCCTAACCTCTTTACATGACTGGATAGCAATGTATTCTGCGAAGATTTTCTTCGCCTTTGAAAACATCTTGGACTGGGATTTCACTTTTTTGTAATCTTCGCATGCCGACCAGAACTCCAGGTTTTCTTCACTGAACTCCGTCCGCAGAAAAGCGCGAAATGCAGCAAGACCATCTGCAAAGCAAAGGGATGCCAAGTTGGAGTCCAGTGAAAGATCATCACCACTCTACAGTGCAGTTACACACACCAGCATCCAAATGTTCTCCAGCAGTCATACCCAAAGATACAGCTGTTTCTGAACTTGCAGTGGACTCTTAGAAGGTCGGAAAACCTTTTATTCAACCAATAAAGAGATTCTGTAGTGAGATAACACCTGAAGAAGGGGCTTATGAGGGCTCTAAAGATTGTATATTATAACATTTCTTTTGCTGAGCAATTAAAGTTACAGCAACCTACAGCTAATGTATGTTTCTCCAAAAAAATGCAGTTATAATCCTCCTGTAGAGAGACAGATAATAGGGGAAATCTGGTGTTGCACATCCCTACTGCCATTAGCTGGGAGAGTTTGAGGGCTGCCCATTGAGGCAGAGCTGTGGACAGGACGGAACGTGAGCTCTCAGACTACAGAGTGCTTCAGCAGGTTGCATTGTTAGGCTGGCGGGAAGCAGGCAGCCATTTTCCTATCACTGCATCTTTAATGTTAATCCTTTATAACAGGCCCATGCAATAAACTGTGCTAAGCTTAATGCAACAATTTTACTTTCAGTTTATCGTTCAGCTGTTGAATGTTAAGATTACATTTCATGCAGCAAAGATTTTAGTATACCCAGAGAGACAGACATTCAGAGGAAGGCCAACTTCCATATGCAAAATATATGCTAATGAGCTGCATATAAAATGGTTAAAGTTTTTTTTTTTTACTTCCTGAATGGTACTGAGTTTAGTTCACCTGCAGAGATGAAGTAAAGTTGTAACGTCCCATTGTCTTCAATGGACGTTAACGACTGGTGACCCCCAAGCTGAAGACCACTGGAGACGGGATTCCCAACTTGGAGACTGCAGATACAAGATCACCTAACCCAGTGGTTCTCAACCCAGTTCTCTGGGACCCCTAGTCCAGTCAGGTTTTCAGGGTATCCACAATGAATATGCATGAGATAGATCTGCATACAATAGAAGCAGTGCATGCAGATCTATCTCATGCATATTCATTGTGGATACCCTGAAAACCTGACTGGCCTGGGTTGAGAACCACTGATCTAACTGAAGGCTCCCAGATCCCAAGAGATTCTGTCCAGGACCCCACACAAGCATGCCCCAAGAAAAGAGAGACACCAATTCTACATACTTTGTAACCAATCCCCTACCTATCCATAGACATTTTGCCCCACATGACATCAACAACTAGGAAACTGGGGGGAGGAAGGAACAGAACTCTTGTTCTTTGCCTCTCCCCAAGCAAAAACATTTTCCATTGCTCTTACACCTATCTACCAATTCTCCCAGCCCTACCTACCCTCCTACCCCCCTCATCTGCCCAGCAACCTCCCCATTAGTTTCCCATACATGTTTTATTTCACAAAGTGTTCTTCTCCTTTATCAGTATCTGCTCCTGCTGGTCACTATTTTAAAAATGGCAGAAGTTCAGCCAAGACCATTGACTAAAAACGAACCAGCAGAAGCAGACACTGAAGGAGGACACTTCCCACAGAAAAGGTATGTATGGGGAGACCATCAGGGATCTGTAGGTGAAGTAAGGGGTTAAGCAAATATGCAAGTGTGTGGGGGAATGTGTATGTGAGGTGGTAGTTAGGAGGGCAGGGGAGTTGGTAGGCAAGTGGCAGATTAGTTAGTAAGTGGATGGGACTGGGGACTCTCTGGTCTCAGGATACCCTTCCTTGGGGGTTCTGAGGTGCTTAGGGCCAGGGATGGACAACTGAGCCGCTGGGCCTGTAGGCATGTTGTAGGTGGGTAGGGTAGGTTTGGCATGAACAACGTAGATAGGCGCCAAGGCAGCTCACTTCAGGAAAGCATCAGAAGCAGCGGTTGGGAAATATGGAAAGTGGATAAGAACAAGGGGAAGGAGGGAAGACTGCAACAGAAGCTGGAGACAAGAAGATGCAGAAAGGAGCAGGATAAGATGAAGGATAAGAATATGAGAGGGATCCAAAGAGGAACAAGTAAAGCAGGAGAAGGTGGAGATAGCAGAGGTACAGGCTCCATGTCATAGTTGAACTGGCTAAAAGGAGAGGATGGGGCCAGTAGACAGGGTACACATAGATCAATTGCAAAGTTTAGCCTGTTGCTTTCATTAAAAGAACCCCCCCCCCCCCATATGACTCCGTTCAGAGTTATGGGTGGCTGAGCAATATGCTGTCAAGACCTTGAAAGATGGGCCATTGCGCCATCGCTTTACATGTGGGGAAGGGGGAGGGTGGGAAAGCCTAATGATACAGCGCAGCTTGCCAGTGAGGAATCACGACTATTATCTTAGACAGACACAGACACAGAGGGAGTCCAGCTGTTAGCAAATTCTGCAGCATTAGCACACACATGGAGTTCAGCTGTTATCCGATCCTCCAGTCTTTTTTATCTTTTTATTCTCGCTTTACAAAGGATCATGAAGGAGGATTACAGCACTGCTAAATTCAGGGGCAACGAATCCTTGCGCATAGCACTTACACTCTAAATGGGTGCCTAAGGCAATAGGAGATAAAGCTTGCAAGGAAGATTACTAGGGGATGTGGGATTTGAACTTTGATGTGCAGCCCATTACTGTAAACACTAGGCCACTCTTCCTTGCATACAGGCAAGTTTTGGGAATCCCAAGTGCTACCAGAAGGACTCCAGCTGTAATTAGATTCTATACAGTCACATACCTGGCATTCAGGGTTGCCAGTGGGCTCTGGATTTACCTGACAGGGATGATCCAAGCCTGAGTTTACCCCACTGCATGCAGGGACTCGTAGTTCCTATTGCATTCCCTAAGAAAAGCAAGGATAGAAGTTGCTGCATGCAATGGGGTAAATCCCGGACTGGATTTATCCTAAGTCAGGCGGGAATGCTAATAGATCCTACAGTTTCAGAGGCACACATGCATCCAACTTATGAGAAAAGAGAAGAGGGGAGAAGAACGCAGCTTACATTTGTGCATTAGCAGCTTCTCAAAGGACTCCCCCCACTTCAAGGCTTCTTCAGGGGACGGCCTATGGAGAAAGAAAGATGGAAGGCTAGTGAGTCACTTTTCCTGCTGTGTTTCCACTATCTATCTGCGGCAGTTAATTCCTGCTTGTCTATACTGCCTCAGCCCCTGGCCACGTATAGATACTGACTGCAGGGAGCAGAAGGGAACAGTGCCAGTACTCGCTGGTTCCTGCCGTTCCTCTGCAGTCCCTTCACAGTGTCCTGCAGGTGCCAGTTTTATTTTAAAGCCGGTTTACTGAGAAACAGACTTCATTAATTATCCTTCAGATCCACTAACTGCAAGGAGAAAAGGACAGAGCGGCAGATTTATGGTTTCATGGCACTTGAACTGAAGTAATGTGTCAATCTGCTGGACTGTACAGTAAATACCGAGCAATTAGCCAGCCCAGATTAGAGGCTTTGCTGCCACACTGACTTCCTTAATGAAGAAGCAGGTGAGATCCGACCTGAGAGGGTCAGACATCAGCTTCTGATGACACTTTGCCCACTCCTTGCACTCAAAGCCCCTGATTCTGAGTAATGCATCTCCACTGGGAGTGCTGGGCTTGCTCTGGACCCCGTAAAAACACAGCCCAGCACCAACACTCACTTTAGTGACTTCGCCACTCTCTCAGATCGACAAGCAGCATTGCCTCCAGGAGACTCATTTCGTCTTCGAAATAAGCCCAGCTTGTTCTTCATGTCCTTGGCCCTGAAAAGAGAGAAAGAGAAAATATGTACATAGTTAATGTAACTAAACAACATATGCCATACCGTTTATAGTTTACTGTTTCTATTCTTCACTGTAATGCTTCCCGTTATAATGTTCATCGTACACTGCTTTGACCTAGCAAACGACTATAAAAATGTAGCTAAATAAAATTAATAAATAAATAGATCAAAACCGTCCCTCGGTAGTGCACTGGGGTTGCCACCTAACCCCAGGTCAAATGAACAGGCTGAAGCAGCTCTAGTTTTGCTCCCTGCCTGCTCCACCTTACTTCTTTGGCTTGATTTCATGCTTCACTGCACACTCCAAGTCTGCTGTAACACTAAATTATCACAATAGTACAATCTACGTCTTCTCTTAAAATCACGAAGTATAAACATAAAAGTCTGCAACCCTACGTGATTTCCACAGATCATCCTCCATCACCTATATCTAATCACTAAGTAAAAAGCCAAGATAATCGGGGTCCAGTCAGGCGGTTTACCTAAGCACTCAACAGCTGCAAATCCATCCACCCCAGGACCTGATCAGCCCATTCTGTTGGCAACCCTATACTGCTCTCTTTCTATATTTATTCATTTATTTATTTTAAAGCCAATTACAGTCTATCATTCACATACCATAATGCCCCTAGCTCCATTTAAAAAAATACATATCTAAAGCCAAGCTTTAACACTTTTCCTAAAATGCATATAATCAGCTTCCATCTGAATAGAGAGGACGCTCCTTCTACAGTGCTGGAGATTTCTAAATGCAGGGCAGACAGCACAGTTGGGAAGAGTGAAAGCAAGTCTGCCAGAGATTTTGGGTGGTCAAACTTAAGACACTTGAAAACCATAATTAGTAATCCTAAACTATATTTGAAAATCAACAGAGCCAAGAAAAGCATCACATGGTCCCACTTTTTAGATTCTGTCCACAATCATGAGGCTATGTTCTGTAGAAGTCGTAAAACTCCGATACAGAATTTTGCAATAGTCCAGCCTACTTGTTATCAAATAATGCTTTTCTCTATGTCCTGCCAGATTTGATGAGAAAAAGCAGAGGATGCAGACTTGCCCATGCACCTACTCTTTCACTGTGTGCCACCGCTGCACGTTCCTGCTGACACTTCTGCTGCGGTTCATGTTCCGCAGTAAGCCGGCGTGAAACTCCAGTGCTGAGGGCTGCGGGGAGTCTCTGGTGCCCCGTCTTGCCCATAAGGATCTATCAGCACCCAGTTCTGCAGAGCTGAGAGAGAGAGAGCTGGAACACAACCCTGTGCACATTCTAACTGCCAATGCTCAGCCTACGCTCGTCGCTCCCTACCCAAGAGTAAGAAAGGGGGAGTAGCCACAGAGACCCGTCAGCACCGAAGGCCAACCCATCTCTGCTTTGCAAAGTTCAGGGCTGCAGCCAGACAGGAAGTTAGCCACAGCTATTTCTGTAGGCTCCAGCTGCCTGTTGCTATGGGAGCAGGATGGAGAGTGGAAAAGCAGCAAACAGGAGGGATATAGGAAATGTTCAGCACATAAATACAAATTCATTGAAATATATATCTTTCCAGCAGCAGCTCAATGCAAGTAACATTCAGGTACACTGGGTATTTCCCTGGCCCCAGAGAGTTTACAGTGTTAGGGGCCAATTTCATAAAAAGTCAAAAAGTCAGTTCTAGACTGGGAGGACAAGCCAAACTCATTCACACAGGGGTCTATGATAGCAGCCCCTGTATATTGCGCATGTTTGTGGCCTGTTCCAAAAAAAGGATCATATGAGGTGAAGTTTAACATTTCACCCTAGATGTAGGCACCAAGGAAGACCCCGATGCCATTAACACAGCACTGGGTGCAACGGAAGTGCCCCTTCCAGATACTGACCCTCCCTCCAACCAGTACCAAGACCATCGGTGACCCTGTGGGCCCTGATCGCCCCCTTTCATGAGAATCATTGGTGGCCTCATGGGTTGTTAACTCCCCCCCAGCCTCTCAAAAAATGATTATTACACTTACCTGGTAATTGTAGTTCCTTGAGTGACAACAGTTCAGTCCTCTACCTCTGGGTTGTACACCTCCTCCTGCAGCTTGGAGACTGGGCATGTCAAACTCGTGACATCACTGGATATAGCCTGCTGGTCTCTCCCATCAGCCCCAGTGAACTATTGACAAAGCAGACTCAAAGGAGCAACAAATAAGTAGCTATTATATCAACCGCAACATCAACCTAACTATAATTATAACTTTGAATATGTATACCTGGGACTCTCCCAGGCCAACCTTTCTTACACCCTTCCCCGCTACACACAGAATCAGCAAACAGAAAGAGTGAGACTGATCAATTTCAAAGGCAGACCTACCTGTAGTCTTCCTGTTCTCCCAAACGAGCAAACACCGTCAATGAAAGCATCCCGGGTGGGAAGGAGGACTGAACTGTCGTCACTCAAGGAACTACAATTACCAGGTAAGTGTAATTATCATTTCTTTATCATTCCTCCAGTTCAGTCCTCTACCTCTGGGATGTAACAGAACAGTAATTATTGGGAGGGACCTTTCCAGCCAGCTCATAACACTGCCGACCCAAAGCAGGCATCATTCGCCGCCGCCACATCGAGGTGGTAGTGTCTACTGAAAGTATGAAGGGAAGACCACGTGGCCACCCTGCAAATTTCTCCCGGAGGAACCAAACTGTGTTCCACCCAGGAAGATGCTTGCGCTCCGGTAGAATGAGCTCGTAAGCCCGTCGGCTCCGACTGACCTTGAAGCAGATAAGCGGAAGCAATCACCTCCCTAATCCATCTGGCAGTGGAAGCCTTCGCTGCCGCTTCCCCTTTGCAAATACCTCCAAACACCATGAATAGCCGGTCCGACTTGCGAAATACTTCCGAAACCTTCAAATATTGTCGCAGCACCCGCTTCACATCCAAACAGCGTAAACTGCGATCCAAGTTGCAACCCTCTGACGACCCTAGCACCCGCAGAGAGACGTCTGATTTAGGTGAAAAGGGGATACCACCTTAGGCAAAAAGGACGGAAGGGGTCGCCGCACCAACTTTTCCCTTGCTACTCCGAAATGCGTCTAGCCGAACAGATAGCAACCAAAAATACGGATTTCAAAGTCAAGTCCTTAAACGAAGCCTGACGCAACGGCTCAAAAGGCGCTTTGGTTAACGCTCCTAACACCAAATTGAGATCCCATGGTGGAACCATCACTCTCCGCAAGGGTCGCAGCCTGGCAATTGCTTTGAGGAAACCAACACATCAGCATGAGTGCCGAGAGCAACACCTTGTACCTTGCTGTGATAACACGAAAGAGCTGCTAGCTGGACTCGCAAGGAACTGGCTGCAAAGCCCTTATCAAAACCGTCCTTCAGAAAGCTCAAGATCAATGCAATGGAAACCGTAGCCGCCCGGACCTGCTGCCTCAAGCACCAGTCCTCAAATATACGTCATACATGAACATATGTCAGCGACATGGACTGTTTTCGCGCTCTAAGCAAAATCGCGATGACTGGCGCCGAATAACCTTTTTTCTTTAGCCTCGCCCTTTCAATGGTTAAACCATAAGCGAGAACCGATCCACCTGAGGCATGAGAAGCGGCCCTTGCACTAACATATCCGCCGTCACCGGCAACTGCCAGGGATCTCCGTCAAGGAGGTGAATGAGATCTGCATACCATGGACGCCTTGGCCAGTCCGGTGCCACCAAGAGAACTCTCCCCGGATGAGCCTCGATCCGCTGAATCACTCGACCGATTAACGCCCACGGCGGAAAGGCATAAAGACCTGTCAACGGCCACTGATGCAACAGTGCGTCTATGCCTTCCGACATTCTTTCTCGCCTTCTGCTGAAGAAACGATTTGCCTTTGCGGACTGGAAGGTCACCACTAGATCCATCATCGGCGGACCCCATCGATGAACTATCTGTGCAAAGACGTCCGGATGCAGCTTCCATGCCCCCGCATCTACTCGGACCCTGCTGAGAAAATCGGCCATCACATTGTCCTTCCCTGCAATGTGCGCTGCCGAAATCGCTGTCAACCGACTCTATACCCAAGAGAACAGAGCGTCCGCTTCCTCCTCCATGGCCACACTTCCCGTGCCGCCCTGTCAATTGATGTAGGCCACTGCCGCCGAGTTGTCCGACAACACGCGCACTGCCCGACCTACCACCGATGCCTCGAACGCCAGTAGCTCTCGGAATACTGCTCTCAGCTCCAGCCAGTTGATTGACCAAGAGCTCTCTAGAAAAGACCATACTCCTTGCGTGAACCTGTCTCCGCAATGGGCTCCCCAGCCCGCGAGACTTGCGTCCGTCAACAATGGAAGCCACATCGGTTGCTCCACCTCCATTCCGGCTGTCAACGAGGTTGGACTCAACTACCAATGAAGAGACTGCCTGACCTCGATCAGACAGGGGAGCCGTTTGTTCAACAAATCCGACTGATGTAACCACCAGCGAAGCAGCGCTCTCTGTAATGGCTGCATGTGAAACTTGGCCCAAGGCACTGCCTCCAGGGTCACCACCATCGTTCCCAGTACGCGTAGATAAGACCACGTTGAGGGAGCCGGAGTGGCCCTGAACTTGCGCACCAAAGAACACCTCCGGAAAGAACACCTGTCCGCTCTTCGTGTCGAACCATACACCCAGATACTCGAGGTCTTGGGAGGGTACTAAGCGACTTTTGGCCGAGTTGACCACCCAGCCGAGACTCTGCAAGAACTTTACCACTCTGTCTGTTACCTGCACGCTCTTGGCCTTGGACTTGGCTCGAATTAACCAGTCGTCGAGGTATGGATGCACCAGAATTCCTTCCTTGCGTAACGCCGCCGCTATCACCACCATAATCTTGGTGAAAGTTTGCGGCGCCGTTGCCAGGCCGAAGGGTAATGCCTGGAACTGATAGTGTCCTCAAGGCAACGCGAACCTCAGAAATTTTTGATGAGCTGTTCTGATGGGAATGTGTAAGTACGCCTCCGTAAGATCGAGAGATGTCAAGTACTCTTCCTGACGCACCGCTACAATGACAGACCGTAACGTTTCCATCCAGAAATGCGGTACGCGAAGACATCAATTCACCCCTTTTAGGTCTAATATAGGACGCATCACCCCATCTTTCTTTGACACCATGAAATAAATGGAGTACCGGCCCATGCCGAACTCCGCCACCAGCACACTATCGGAGGAGCTAGTGCCCCCCCCCCCGCTCTCCAGACAAGTACCAAAATCAGTCAGTCTGCTGACCCTGCACTGTGCATCCCAGGATACACTTCAGGGGGTAGGTCACTCTGCCAAATAAGGAGTTTATTTCCTTATTTGGCAGACTAAGCCCCCAGTGGGGCGATGCATCGTGCAGGGTCAGACACCACCATTTCTCATCCTGCTCTTCTAACCATTAGGCTGGTCCTACCATTTTGCCTAGCACTGACCTCAGGATCACTGGTCAGTATTTTCCTGGACCATCACTTGAGCCATTTTTAATGATTGGCGTTAACATTGGTCACCCTCCAATCCTTAGGTACCATAATGGATTTTAATGACAGCTTACAGATGACTAGTAAAAGGTCTACAATTCCACTGAAGTTCTTTCAGAATTTGGATTATACCAGGGGCAGAGGAACATCTTTTTGTTTGCAGGGCAAAACAAATCAACCTCCAGCTCCACCTCCAAGCTGTCTAGTTATTGATGCTGAGCTGGTTGGGCAAAATATTGGTTGGATCGTGGCCACAGTGCTCACTCCATTTAACTGCCTATTGTGTAAACCATCTGATCCTAGTCCCAGCGCACGCATATTAACAGGGAAATACTCTGTGCAGATACTATGCCCAGCACACATACCAGCAGACAAAAAACACAGCACACGCATATTAAATGGTAATTACACTAACCTGGTAATTGCAAAAAAAGAAAAGATTTAAAACAATTTTGACATGCCCAGTCTCCAAGCTGCAGGAGGAGGTGCACAACCCACACGTTAAGGACTAAACTGGAGGAACAATAAGGAACAGGGAAATACTCTGTGCAGATACTATGCCCGGCACACATACCAGCAGAGGAAAAACCCCAGCACACACATATTAACAGGGAAATACTCTGTGCAGATACTATGCCCGGCACACATACCAGCAGAGGAAAAACCCCAGCACACACATATTAACAGGGAAATACTCTGTGCAGATACTATGCCCATCACACACACCAGCAGAGTAAAAACCCCAGCACAAGGTTTAAAATCCGTTGCAGTGGGTAACGGTGGATCGCTTATTCGTCTGGCGACATGGAAGAATGTAGGATAGCATGGACGCATTGGTGCAACTACGATAGTTGGCTGGTCTTCGTTCTGTCCTTCCCTCTAGAGCACTCTTAGGTTCAGTACTGCTGCATGTCAAAGCACGTCGGGCAGTTCTTGCCTAAAGTGGGGCCATTGAACGGTTAAGTTTTAATGGTGTGTGTTAAAAAAAACAACAAAAAAACAGCCTGGGTGCATTTAGCGCATCGGTGAGACCGTGGGCTTGCGAAGACAGCTATGTGCGACTTTAGTGCCGGGTTCCTTAAGATGGCGTCTTCTACAGGATGGGTTCGATAGAGTGGCATCAAGGTCCTGGGGAGCTCAGTTGGGAGCCCTACCCTGCTATGGGGCATCAAGCCGGGAGTGGCTCGTGCGCACAGGTCAAGCTGGTACGCTTGCTCCGGTGGCTACCAGCCGGCAGCCTCGCGTAGACGCTGACAGCCGCCAGCGCTGCTCAATGTAGTTTGGGGGCATTGGCTGGCACGCTATTTCAGCCTTTGCGGCAGGCGTAGGTTACGGATTTCTTCTTGCGGGCTGTATGTTGGTGGTCATCTGTTCAGCGAAGCGGATTTAGTGATTGCAGGCGTGGTCGTGGCAAATTCTGTTTTTGTCTTCCTCCAGAGCGGAGGTGGCTTGGCTGCCAGTTCTGTGTTTTTTGTCCATAGGTGGTTTTCCGTTTTCACTCAATTCCTTCCCTCCTGTCTCTGGATGGAATTCCATTCTGCTTCGGTTCTTCGAGTCCACCTGTGGCCCTCCTAATTGCCAGTTTTGAGACTTACGCTAGAACACTTCAGTCGTGCTCTGCGATTCTTGGACATTAGGTAAAGTCGACCTCGGTGTTTCGAGGGTCTCTTCGTCTGTCTGTCTGCTGCGGCACCTCCTGCAAGGGGGAAGCGGCAGCTTCGGTTCCACGTCCGGTTGAGGTGGAGAAGTAAGAGGTTTAAATCTTGGTCATATTAACTGGATTCTCAGACCTTACATCACATCGCCGAGGCTCTGTGGTGATTTCTTTCCTGATCTGCAGATAATGGCTGCCTGCACAGTCATATCAAGGCACTATTGAGTGTACCAGCTGCCATCTGGTGGCCATAGACCGTAGCACAGGCACTTCCCGGTTGGCTGTTTAACTGCCAGTCTATTTTTGTACATTCTAAGGTTTGCTAAACCTGTCCCTGTGAATTTTGGGCAGGAGGATATGTTTCTAGGGCATTCGTTTCCAGTACGGTTGCGAGCGGGCTCTTCGGAGGTGCTAGCGCCGCTTGGTACACGGCGTCCGGTTGTCTTGCCAGTGTAGAGAGTCAGAGCGGACTCTCGGACGTTTCTTCATGGTTTCAGTACCACCTATTGCCTGGAGGATAGGCAGGGAATGGGGCCTGTTCGGTTGGGTGGCGAGGCGGCTGGAAAGGTCCCTCCCGAGGATTACTGCTCTGTTACATCCCAGTGGTGGAGGACTGAAATGTAGGACCGATAAGGAAATGGAAATTACACTTACCTGGTAATTGTTGTTCCTTGAGGGAGTACATTTCAGTCCTCATTCTCGCCCAGGGATGAGCAAATCAGACACAAGGTGTCAGGTTGGAGAGGGTTTCCGCTTCATAAGGCGGAAACGGGCTATGCTTTGTCGGTCTTCGTGAGAGCGCCTTTTCTTCCTTGGATCTTCCTTGGGCCTCCTTCCTTCGGGCTGTCTGTCCTTCTCTGGTTTGTGTTCAGGAGGTCAGGGGCAGGAAGGGGGGTGGTTTCGGCCCTTTATCTTAGGGCACTGTGGTTTAACTGTTGAAGTTTACGCATAGCATTGTAATTAATCCCTTAATGGGTCATTTGTTGCTTTTTTGAGTCTGCTTTGTCAGTAGGTCACTGGGGGATGATGGGAGAAGTCCAGCAGGATATACCCGGTGATGTCACAAGTTTGTCTTGTCCAGTCTCCAAGCTGCAGGAGGAGGTGCACAACCCACATGTTGAGGACTAAACTGGAGGAACGATAAGGAACAGGGAAATACTCTGTGCAGATACTATGCACGGCACACATACCAGCAGAGGAAAAACCCCAGCACACACATATTAACAGGGAATCAGAGAGGCCTTCCGTTACCTCATGTGGAGCCGGAGTCCGAGTCACGTAAGTGCATTTGTCCTCGTGAACTCTCCTCCGGGGGAGCCGTCGGGGCTCGAGTTGGGGGCTGCTGAGTCTCCTCAGCTTGGACTCAGGTTGACGGCCTTGGAGAGCAGCTTGGCTGCCTTCATGGAACAGCAGCGGGTGCTGATCGCCGGTCTGACTAGTGCATCTTCCCCAACCACTGGGACCTCGACATCCAAGTCGACTCCGGAGACCAAGCCGATCCTGAAGTCAATGAAGTCTCGAGTCGATCCTCGGTCAAAGTCCCCCTCGACCTCCTGTGCGGGGTCGAGGTCGTCGACGCCGATACCCTCGGAGGAGTCGGCGTGGGAGACGGAGGACGAGGAGTCCCCGGACACCTTCCGGACCCAATGTGTCCCTTTGGACTAACCAGAGTCCAAGCCTCGGAGACAGTCCCCCCCCGGAGGATACCTGGTTCTCGGACTTCATGAGGGACATGGCCCAAAGCCTTGGCCTTCCCTGCGGATGCTGAGGAGCTGCCGAAGAGCTGAAGAGCTCGATGCCCTCCAGTATGACTTTCCTCCGAAGGAAGCCTTTACTGTACTGGTTCCTCCGATGCTAGAACAGCTGCTCTTCCGTATGTGGGAGGCACTGGCCTCAGCGCCGGTTCTTAGCAAACGGGTCGATTCCATTTATCGAGTCCGTAAGAGCCCTGGGTTCCAAAAGGCGCAGCTACCGCACAACTCCACGGTTGTGGAATCGGTCATGCATTGTCTGAAGAGTCAGAAGATGCACTCCTTGGTGCCCCCCGGCCAGGAGGCCTGGAACCTGGATGCCCTCGGTAGAAAGTGCTTCCAGGGCTCTATGCTATCTTGCCGTGTCCAGACCTACCAGCTGTACATGGGCATGTACCTACGAGACCTGGCAAAGGAGATTGCCGGTTTCTCAGCTGGCCTCTGAGGAACCTTTGCAGAGGTTCAAGGCTTTGTCAACAGGGATTCGAGATTGCTCGAAGTTTATCTCTCGAGCAGCCTATGATGGCTTCGAGGCTTTGGCCCGGGTAGCTGCGGCCGGCATCGGTGCACGCCGTCAGGCCTAGCTACAGTCATCAGACCTGGAGTCATGGGTGCTGGACAAGTTGGTCGATGTCCCCTGCTGAGGTGAAAACCTTTTCGGTAAGCCCATGACTGAAAAGGCTGCGGAAATCGAGACTGAGACTCTTACCAGGACAAGGCTGTCCAGGAAGACTTCTGCCCCTTCTCAGAAAAAGAAGGGCTCGGGAAAGAAGCCCTTTGCCTGAGGAAGGGTGCTGTCTACAAATCCTACCCTCAATATCAGGCCTCTCCAGCTCCCCAACAGGGCCAGCAGGCCAAGGGGCAGGGACATGGGCCCCATAGGCAGAAGACCCCCAAGCCACCAGCTCTGGCTCCTGCACAGCAGGGAGCGGGGTTTTGACTTCCACAGCATAGCCTCTCCTCCGCCGGTGGCTCCACTCAGCACAGGAGGTCGGCTGACCCTGTACGCCTACAGGTGGCCAGCCATCACAGGGGATACCCGGGTCCTCAGCACAGTCCAGAAGGGCTACATGCTCCACTTCCACCAGCTACCCCCTCCTACTTTCCAGGGGAGCCTCCAAGACTCCCTCTGCACAGAAACCTCCTCCTTCAGGAGTTGGCAAGTCTTCTAAAGGAACAGGCGGTGGAACCAGTGCCTCACCACCTGGAAGGGCAAGACTTCTACTCCAGGTACTTCCTGGTACCAAAAAGGACAGGAGGCCTCCGGCCTATCCTAGACTTGCGAAACCTAAACAAGTTTCTGGAGAGGGAAAAGTTCAAGATGCTTACCCTTGGGATACTGCTGCCCTACCTCCAGCAGGGAGACTGGCTATGATCCTTAGACCTAAAGGATGCTTATACTCACATCCTCATTCATCCAGACCACCGACAATATCTTAGATTTGTGGTGGGAGGAAACCATTTTCAGTACAGGGTACTTCCCTTTGGCCTAACTTCCGCCCCCAGGGTTTTCACCAAATGCCTGGTGGTGGTGGCGGCCTCTCTCAGGAATCAGGGAATTTTTGTCTTCCCATACCTGGATGACTGGCTCATCAGGGGCCAGTCTATCCAGGAGGCCAGACAAGCCACGCTTCGCACTGTCTCTCTTCTTCAGCATCTGGGCTTTGTCATAAACTATGCAAAGTCCACTTTGCTCCCCTCACAGAACCTAGAGTTTATAGGGGCAAGATTAGACACCCTGCAGGCAAGAGTATACTTGCCCAAGGACAGGGCCCACAGACTGATGGACTTGGCCAACCAGTTCCACAACAATTCTCAGGTTTTTGCCAGACACTTTCTGAGGCTCCTGGGCCACATGGCATCCATGGTACATGTGACGCCGAATGCCCGTCTGCACATGCGGGCTGCTCAGTGGTGCCTCAGAGCTCAGTGGGCGCAGGCCACAGGCGACCTCTGAGACAGAGTAAGGGTGTCCAAACCACTTTTGGACTCCCTGCAGTGGTGGCTACATCTCCAAAACCTTCTCAGGGGGGTACCGTTTCATGCCCCAGTACACACAAGGGAGCTGTCGACCGATGCTTCCTTGAAGGGCTGGGATGCACATTGCCAGGGCACGTGCACTCAAGGCCTCTGGTCTCCTCGGGAGGCCACACAGATCAATCTTCTGGAGCTGTGAGCAATCCGCTTGGCTTTACAAACTTTTTCTCATGCCCTCTTTCACGAGTCTGTCTTAGTTCAGACAGACAATCAGGTAGCGATGTTCTATGTGAACAAGCAAGGGGGCACAGGGTCCACGCTCCTATGTCAGGAGGCGCAGGCCCTTGCTCCTTTGCAGTCAAACAAAGCATGTTTCTCAAAGCAGTTTACCTACCGGGTCAGGAGAACTTCTTAGCAGACAAGCTAAGCAGGATTCTCCAGCCTCACGAATGGCAGTTGAATCCATTGGTGGTCCAGCAGATCCTTCTACGATGGGGACTTCCATCCATCGATCTCTGCCAGTCCACTGCACCGTCAGCTGCCCAGGTTTTGCTCCAGACAGCTGCATCCCCTGAGAATAGCAGCAGATGCTTTTCTGATCTCTTGGTCTACGGGCCTCCTGTATGCATTTCCTCCCACGCCCCTGGTGGCCCGAACTCTGTTCAAGATTCTCCGGAACAAGGCCTCGGTGATTCTGGTAGCCCCCAGATGGCCGAGGCAACCGTGGTTTCCACTTCTGCTACAGTTGGCGGTGGAAACTCCTTTCCCTCTGGGGTTGCAACACGATCTCCTGTCTCAAGATCAGGGTTCCCTTCTGCACCCCAATCTGAGGTCCCTCAATTTGATGGCCTGGCTGCTGAAAGGATAGTGCTAGCTCCCTTGCTTCTACCTAAGGAGGTTGAAGAGGTGGTTTTGGCCTCTAGGAAGCAGTCCAACAGAAGGTTCTATGCCCTCAAGTGGCATAGGTTCACAATATGGTGTGCTCAGCGCAATGAAGATCCTTTCTCCTGCCTGGTGCCAGTGGTACTGCAGTATCTACGTCACCTGTCAGACCTAGGCCTTAAGTCTAACTCTGTTCGGGTCTACCTCAGTGCTCTATCAGTGCACCACTCACCGGTGGAGGGACAGTCTCTTTCAGGTCACCCCTTGGTGTCCCGCTTCCTCAGAGGTCTGCTTCTTCTCAAGCCTCCGGTTCGTCCACCGGCGACTCAGTGGGATTTGAACGTGGTCTTTCAGCAACTTACTCACCCACTGTTTGAGACGATGGCTACTTGCCATTTGCGCTTCCTTTTTTGGAAAGTGCTCTTCCTGGTAGCTCTTACTTCGGCCAGACGTGTGAGTGAACTACAAGCTCTGGTTTCTGATAGACTGTACACACGGTTCTATAGGAACAGGGTGGTCCTACGGACCCACCCGAAGTTCCTTCCAAAAGTCGTCTCCTCTTTCCACCTCAACCAGGGGGTGGTTCTTTCGACCTTCTTTCCCAGGCCGCATACCAGCCGGGCTAAAACAGTCTTGCATACCCTGGATTGTAAGAGGGCGTTGTCTTTTTACATAGAATGTACGCGGGGGCATCGAAGGGCTACTCAGCTCTTCGTCTCCTTTGACCCTAATAAACTGGGGTTACCTGTCTCCAAGCGTAAGTGGTCCACTTGGGTAGCAGATTGTATCGCCTGGGCATACAACGCAGCCGACCTCCCCTTGCAGGGTCGAGTCACGGCCCACCGTGTCAGGGCGAAAGCCACATCAGTAGCTCATCTCCGCTCTATTCTGTTGGCAGACATCTGCCGGGCCACTACTTGGTCTTCAAGCCAGACTTTTGCAGCTCACTACTGCCTCAAGAGAGAGTCCCGAAGGGACAGTGCTTTCGGACAAGCGGTACTCCGTAATCTCTTTGAGGTTTAGGCAACTCCTACCCTCTGGCCCTTGTGTTGGGCTACCGTACGGAGGTGTTCTCAGAGAATATTCTTATCACGGATGCTGAGGCTCTTGAGAGGGAGCCATTTTTTCAGCTTGGGTTTCCTGTTAGCCTAGAGCTGCAGAGTCGCATATGTGAGGACTGACTTCCTGCTTGGTCCTGGAGAAAGAGTAGTTACTCACCTGTAACAGGTGTTCTCCAGGAGCAGCAGGAATCAGTCCTCACGACCCTCCCTCCTCCCCTGGAGTTGCAGTCATATATTTCATTTTGTTTTTTGCTGTCTTTTAGCTATGTCATCAGACTGAGTAAGATGGCACCCTTGGGCGGGAAGGGGACTGCACATGCGCGCTGCATTCCCAAAGGCTTTCCTTGAAAGCTGGGGAAATGCTCCGCATGGGGGCTACGTTGGCGCCGACGTCACCCATATGTGAGGACTGATTCCTGCTACTCCTGGAGAACACCTGTTACAGGTGAGTAACTACTCTTACTCTGTACAGATACTATGCCCTGCACACATACCAGCAGTATAAAACCGCAGCACACACATATTAACAGGGAAATACTCTGTGGAGATTTATTTATTTATTTATTTAGTATACATTTGTATACCGCTACTTCCAGCGATCAGCAGCGGTTTGATTACAGATTGTAAATTGTCAAATCATGACAGGAAATTTTTGAGGTATAAACACATTGATTAGACAGGAAAGCACAGCACACAGAGAACTATTTTACAGGGAACATGGGCTATGGAGGGTTAAGTGGCTTGCCCAAGACCACAAGGAGCACCTATGGGACTAGAAACCCCAGTCCTTCCGGCCCAAGGTTGCTGTCCTCTAGTGGGATTTGAACCCCCGACCTTCCGGCCCAAAGTACCTTGCCCCAACCACTAGGCCACTCCTCCACTCCTCCACATAAGCTCCTCCACATAAGCAGGAGATACCTCCTCCACTCCGCTCCTCCACATAAGCAGGAGATACCATGCCAAGCACATATACCAGCAGAGAAAATACCCAAGCAAACGCATATTAACAGGGAAATACTCCTGGCACACACAAGCTACCAGAGAACGAGTTGCCAGATGACTCCCTTGCATCTTTAGATCTGGGCTGTCTTAGCTTTACAGGTAAACTATGAATGCAATGAAATCTGAAACTGCAAAACACTCCAAAAGTGTTGTGGTGGTTATTGTTAAGTGATGTCGAGTCTGTCAACTCATTGCAACCCTCTGGATAGTTGTCCTAAACTGCGTTCAAACTTCAGTCAGGTGGTTACTGAAAATCCTCTATTACCCGAGTGCTAAACACTTCTTGTCACTCTCAGCTTTGCACATTCTCGGGCTGTGGAATTAAAGCCCATATCCAGTTCTGTTTAAAGAGATCTGTAAGTCATACCCTTGATTATTAGTATTATTAAAATATTTATATTTCATCTCCTTTTAGACTTTTAGGAGAGTTACAAAAATACAATCACAATAGTAAAATAATAATGCCAAACAGATGTAAGCTATAAAATAATAAATCTCCACATCCCAAACTCTACCATTCTTGTCCTAACTACTACTCATTTCTAATCAAATGCCCTAGAGAATAGAAATGCTTTTATCTTCTTACAAAAACTCAAATATGAAGCTTCATTCTTTGTGTCTACAGGAAGTTGGTTCCACAACTATGATCCCATCACGGAAAGCGTAGTTACTCACCTATAACAGGTGTTCTCTGGAGAGAGCAAGAATCAGTCCTCACATATGGATGACGTTGGCACTGATGGAGCCCTCGTGGAAGCATCTCCCCAGCTTTCAAAGGGAAGATGTGGTCCCCTTCCTGCCCAAGGGTCCCATCTTACTCAGTCAGATGACAGACAGATCCGATAAAAGAAGATGGCAAAAATTACATCAACTCTAATGGGAGGAGGGAGGGTTGTGAGACTGATTCCTGCTGTCCCCAGAGAACACCTGCTACAGGTGAATAATTATGCTTTCTCTGGGAACAAGCAGGAAGTCAGTCCTCAGATATGGGACTCCCTAGCTTCAGGCTACTGAAAGCCCGTAGAGAAAAACCACGGTCGCCCTCAAGGGGAGCCGTAAGGAGCAGAAATTGAGTCAGCAGATGCAAACTGCAGTAGGACCCGTGTGTCCGGTGGGAACCAACGCTCCAGTAGCCTGAACACAGAAGAGTCGGAGGGTAGGAGTTGCCTAGACCGCAAAAGATTACGGAGCATGGCCTGGCCGAAGGTGCTGTCCTGTTTGGACTCCCTCTCCAGGCAGTAATGAGCTGCGAAAGTATGGACTTAAGACCAGGTGGTGACCCAGTGGATGTCCAACATCAGGACGGAGCGCAGGTTTTGCCACTGAGGCCGCCATGGCCCGGCTATCCAGCGTGTGCCTAGCCTTCTTATAGGTGAGGGTGATGCAGTTCACCACCCAGGTGGACTGGGTTCGCTTGGACACTGCCTTTTCCAGACGACTGGGGTTGTAGGAAATGAAGAACTGAGAAGCTTTTTGGTGGCCCTGGATACATTGAATGTAGAAGGGCAGGGGCTTCTTAGAGTCAAAGGTGTGAAGGACGGTCTTCGTCCCATTGGAGTGAGGCCTTGGGAAGAAGGTGGGTAGCACCAGCTCCTGGTTGAGGTGAAAGAAGGACAACACCTTTGGAAGGAATTTGGGATGCGTATGTAGCATGACCCTGTTCTTGTAGAACCTGGTATATGGCGCCTCTGCCACCGAGGCTTGAAGCTCACTAACCCTGCGAGCAGAGGTGAGCACCACCAGGAACACAACTTTCCATGAGTGATACCTCAGGTGGCAGGTAGCCAGGAGTTTGAAGGGCAAGCGGTGATCTATGCCAGCACTACACTGAGGTCCCACTCAGTCACCAGAGGATGGAGGGGGGTTTTGACAGCAGGAGCATCCTCAGGAAGCAGGTCACCAGAGGCTGGGCTGAGAGGGGCTTGCCTTCAACAGGGTGTGTTGGCAATCAATGGTGTGGATGGGAAGGTGTACATAAGGGATGAGGAACATATCTGCCGCTACCTGTGCCAGGTGGGGCTGAGGGAACAGAAGCAGGACAACTGGTAGTTGTCTGGGCTGGCGTAAAGGTCCACTCGCAGGGTCCCCCATTTGGAAGAGCTGGTTGGCCACTCTGGGGTCCAGCTGCCACTCATGCGGTTGGAGGACCCTGCTCAGTTTGTCTGCCAGGGCATTGTCCTGGCCTGGTAAATATATCGCCCGTAGGAGCATTCACTGACACTGAGTCCAGTGTCCTTGCAGCAAAGGATGTGAGAACCCATGCCCCCTTTCTTGTTTATGTAGAACATCACCACTTGGTTGTCCGTTTGGATCAGCACATGGCTGGTGTCTTAGGCGGTGGCGAAAAGTTCGGAGGGCTAGATATATTGCCCAAAGCTCCAGAAGGTTGATTTGCTAGTTGCCTTCAGCTTGTGAATAGCTGTCCTGGGTGCGAAGTTCCTCGCAGTGGGCTCCCCATACCAGCAGGGAGGCATCCATTGTGAGGACCCTTAGAGGACTTGGGGCTTGGAAGGGCATCCCTGCCTGAAGGTGTTGCGGATTTTGCCACCACGTCAGGGAGTCCGCCAACTGCAGTGTCACTCAGACTCTGACTTGGAGGTAGCCCATGGCCTGTGTCCACTGGTCTCAAAGGCACCACTGGGCAACCCTCATGTGCAGACGGGAGTCTGGAGTGACGTGGACCATGGAGGCCATGTGGCCGAGTAGGCGCAGCAGAAGCCGAGCTGATACCAAGGGATGGTGTTGCACACCTGTAGCCAATTCCCTGAGATGGTCAGCCCGATCCAAGGGGAGGAAGGCCTTTGCCTGAACAGTGTCCAGTTTTGCTCCTGTGAACTCCAGACATTGTGTTAGGAGGAGGTGGGACTTGGATGGGGTGTGCTGTAGCTTGCTGCACCTCAACAGCTGTGCCTCCTTTTATAAGCCAGTCGTCCAAGTAGGGGACCTTATACCCCTTGGAGATGGAGGTAGGCGGCCTCTACTGTCAGGCATTTGGTGAAGATCCTGGGGGTGGATGCCAGGCTGAAGGGTAGTACCCTGTACTGGTAGTGGCGTCATCCACCATGAAGCAAAGACACTGCTTGTGGCTACGATGAATGAGAATGTGGATATAAGCATCTTTCAGGTCCGAGGAGCATAGCCAATCTCCCTGCTGGAGGTAAGCAGCAATTTTCCAAGGAAGAGCATCTTGAACTTCTCCCTTACCAGGAACTTGTTCAGGTTCTGCAGATCTAGGATGGGCCATAGGACCCCCATCCTTTTTGGCACGAGGAAATACCTGGAGTTGAACCCTTTGCCCCTGAGATGTTGGGGTACTGGTTCCACCACCTTGTTCTCAAGATGGTCTGCGAGTTCCTGCAGTAGGAGGTCCCAGTGAAGGGGAGACCTGGGAGGCTCTACTGGGGAAAAAGGAAGAGGTGTCTGTGCCAGGTAGAGAAGGTAGCCCTCCCTGATCACCTGGAGTGCCTAGGAATTGGTGATGATATTTGGCCACCGGTAGGCATAGTGGATCAGATGTCTCCCTGTGGCTGCTGTCCTCCTTGGGGTAGAGAGGCTATGTCCAAGGAGTCAAAAGCTCCCCCCAGGCTGGGCAGGAGCCGGCACTTGGGAGCCTTCTGCTTACGAGGGCCATGCCCCTGTCCCTTAGCCCACTGACCCTGCTGGGAGGCTTGGAAATATGGATAGTTTTTGTAAGCAGCCCCTTTCCTCAGGTAAAAGGGTTTTTTACTCGAGCCCTTCCATCGGGGAAGGATAGCATTATTTTTGGGGAGCCTGGTCTTCATCACGAGTTCGGTCTCCAACTCTGCAGCCTTCTCCATCATGGGTTTGCCAAAGAAGTTCTCCTCTTGGCATGGAACATCAACCAATTTGTCCTGAACCCATTGATCGAGGTCAGTAGACTGTAGCCAGGCTTGGCGCCAGGCACAGATGCCTGCTGCAGCTACCCTAGCTGCTGACTCAAAGCAGTCGTAGGCTGCCTGAGTTATGAACTTGGAGCACTCACGGATGGCTCTGGACAGGTTCCTGAACTGCTGCAGGGGTTCCTCGGAGAGACCTAGAATCCAGCAAGCTCCTTCGCCAAGTCTCTCAGGTACATGCCCATGTACAGTTGGTAAGCCTGGATCTGACTAATGAGAATCATGTCCTGGTAGCACTTTCTGCCGAGGTCACCAAGGAGTGTGTCTTCTGGCTCTTCAGCCGACGCATGACCAACTCCACCAACATGGAGTTATGCGGCAGTTGTGCCTTTTGGAAGTTCAGGCTTCAGCGGACCTGATACATCGAGTTGAGCCACTTGCTCATGACGGGCACTGATGCCGGTGTTTCCCAAATGTGGCACATTAGCAGTTCCAGGATGGGTGGAATGGGTACCGTCAATGATTCCCTCGGTGAAGGATTTTTAGTTCCTCCATCTGAGGGTCCTCCTCTGATTCCGGTGGGAATGCTAACAGCTTTGACATGTCCGGCACAAAGTCGAGGAATGCTATGTCCTCGGGCGGCGACCGACATTGAGACTCTGAGGAGGACGGATCTGAGGGGATGTCGCAGTGGCAACGGGTATCAGGAGACTCCTCGTCCTCGGTCTCCTATTCCGAATAGTCTGTGGAAGACTCGAGGGGAGGGCGGCCTGGCCTGAACCCCTCAGAGGTCCCACAGCTGGTGTCATGCACCCTAGCCAGAGAAGACATCGGCCCTGTAGAATGGGACCCGGATCTAGACCTCAGCGCCACATGGCCTCGAGGATAGGCTCAGCCTCTGGGGACATCTTCAATGTCAAGGGCCCGGTGGTTTGGGCAGAGGAACCAGCCATGCCAGACATCAATGTCCGCTGCTGGTCCATGAAGGTCTCTGGTCCAGATGGCTCCGCAGCTCTCAGCACGGGGACCGAGGAACTAGGGCCCAGTGCCAGTTCCCCCAAAAGGGAGTCCTCAATGAGGATGGCCTTGGGTGTCTGGGCCGATCTTTGGGCGATTCCTTCTGGGCGACCTTGGTAAGCTGCTCCTGCTTAGAGCCCTCATACAAGCGGCGTGGACTGCGGGACATGGCTCGAGGCTTACCCAGCCTGCCAGAACTGTCCAGGGATGCTGCCTTTAAAGGTTTCTTCTTCTTGTGTTTCCTCAAGGGAGACCCCCTTTCTGAAGACCCATGGCAGCAACAGGAGTCCGGGGAGGGCGCCATGGGAGTCTGAGGCTTCAGATGGGACCTTGGCCTTTGGAAGCACCAGTGACTCCGGGAAAAACTTATCATGCTACTGCTGACAGTTCTTAAGGGCCTTGGTGGACATCTTTTTACAAAAACCACAGGCCGCAGGGTCGTGTGCCAGCCCGAGGCAGTGCAGGCAGAGTCATGTGTATTGGTAAGGGACATAATTTTTGTACACTGATCACACTTCTTGAAGGCACTGGTAACCATGGGTGAAAAAATTACCCCAGTGAGGTTGAAGACCCGCGGTGCTGCTAGTTGGAAAAAGGGTGCAAAGGCGCCAAAGGGATAAAACCGGGATATGGACCAGAGACTGTATGCCGAAGCAGCGGACTTGGGTGGCAGGAAGAGTACTGGTGCACCACCGGAGAGAAGAGAATGAAAGTCGGGTAGAAAAAAAAATAAAACTTTTTGCAGGGGAAAGCAGACAAACGTCTGAAGGGCTCCGCAGAAAAAAGGAGACCGAATGAGATGGTGCCTTGGGTGGGAAGGGGACCACGCATGGTAGTGGCATCTCCCAAAGGCTTTCTTGAAAGCTGGGGAGATGCTTCTGCAAGGGCTCAGTCAGTGCCAATGTCACCCATATGTGAGGACTGACTTCCTGCTTGTTCCAAGAGAAGAGACCCTACCTCTCATAACCTTCAAACGGGCTCTATCGACTGAATGCAGGTCCAACACATCTAATGTACTGGATTGCAGCACTGGTCTAGATTTTTGACCAGGTGAAAAGCGGTATATAAGCACAGTTAAATAAATAAATATTACTGTTGAGCTGAACAATTATTGCACCTTATCTGTATAGAAGCATTTCCAAATCAGGCAGTAGGACTTAAACTGGATGTGAAATCTCACTGGGAGCCAATAGAACTCAATTAACATGGGAGTAATATGATTTGTAATAAAGAGTACCAAAACTAATAGTGTTCCTGCATTTTCAGATATTTGAAGTGATTTAATGCCACAACTGGAAGGCTGAAATAAACAAACAGCTTCCAGTAATTCACTTATGGACAAAATAATGCTTACACCACAGACCTTAAATCCTGAGCTGATGACGGATTTCAATCGACACACCACTCTTAAATGAAAGGAAAGATCTTTTAACAGATTCCCAGTTTGAGGTCGCAGAGTAAAGGGTGTGCCAATGATCATACCTAAAAACCTCACTTCAGATTTTACCGGGCTTTCCTTGCCCTGAATTTACTAACCACCTTTATGAAGAAATTCACCCCAGTACAACAGTGTATAGCAGGTGTAGCTTGACAGAGACAACTTACATAATAACAATAGTAATGTTCCCTGTAAAATAGTTATCTCCAAGTTATAATGCCCTGTTCAATGTAATTTCAGTTTGTTCAATGTAAACCGCACTGATGCAGAATAGCGCGGTATATAAGAGAATTAAATAAATAAATAAACAGTATAATGCACAGTTCGAACAGTGAGATGAATGTGGACAAAGGCACATGAAATTCTAGTAATTGCAATATTATGATACAGTGTCAGTAATGTGCATCGTCAGACAGCACAGTAGAACATTTATATGACAGAATGACATTGTCTCTTGTTTTCCTCCAATTTAAAACGCATTTGTTATTTTGTATCTGATTTACTAGAGGAGCCAGATATTCTGTCAGATGCAGAGGTAGTGTGGTCGTCACACACACAGCAATCTAGAAGCATAAACACAGGCATGTCTACACAATTACAGGTACAGAAAGGGATCACACACAAAGACAGAGGCACAAATACTCCCATATACAAATACCACACCTGAGCTCACCATACAGGTACTGTACAGAGACTCCACAAATCTCTCACAGATGGACATAGTCGAAAAGGAGAGCACCGATAATAGGGGCGTCTGTGTGGAGAGAGGCAGAAGATCATCAAGTACCAAGAAATACTGTCAGAAACCAAGAAAATGTGACAGAAAGATACAGAAGTATTTCCCATCACATTGGGTTCCGCAGGTTTGATTAAAAGCAACTTCCAATCACAGCTTGGGAAGTTGCACATACATGTTACATCTTATGAACTCCAGAAGGAGGCGCTCTTTGGTATGATGCAAATAGTACACTGAGCGTTAGCAGTAAATGAGAGACTGCGATTATGCCCCCTATATCCTGGCTTAGGAGTGAGGTTTCATGACTGTCATGGTATGCACAAAACATACACATAGATACAGGTGCACAGGCACGAAACAGATGTATATACCCTTGTATACTAGCCACAGAGGAGCAGGGCACAAAAATAGGAAACAGAGATATGGAGAGAGTCCTCAGATATACTAAACATGATAAGGGAACAGGAATCCGGAAAAGAGGAAAAGGCAAATGTAGCAGGCACAGAGCCAGTGGTGGGCAGGGGACTCCAGAAGCCTCTCTGGGAGATACGTACGACTATTTCCATTCAGACCGTACACTGCTGACTAATTTATTCACAAGCTGAGGCCTTGAAGGAGATTAATAAACCTTCTGGAAAATTAGAGAATGTGAAATTGTCTCATGAGACTGTAAATTACACTAACAGATAATGTTTTCCAATCTTGTTCTGAAATGTAATTTACACCTGACTAGCTTTCCTAGGCTAAAATTTGTGCCTCCTCTGGAGATGTTTAAAAAATATCTTATGGACATTTAAAAAAAATACAACAAAAATGCTTGCAAAAGATTACTATGCACCAATATGGGGGGAAGTGGTTAAGTGCCTGCACCATCTCAGGACCCACATTTAGATCTTTGGAATTTCTCAGCTGCAGGGGGAGAGGCATTTCCTACAGCTATGATTGTTTCTTTAGTCTAGGGCTCTGACCGGGACTTTATATTACAATTTTAATTTCCACATAAAGATGAGCTCATTGATGGGTTGAAGGTTCATTTGTTCCCAGAGGTCTCTAGGGTTTCTCAGGCCAGGAGGAAGAGTTTTTTCCTAAGGGGGCCTGGTGTTCTTCATACTGGCGCACTCTTCTGGCTGAACTACCCCATATAAGTGTAGTTAAGTGTAATAGTGTTAAATGTTTTTTTGACTCAGTTTATGCAGGAACTGATCGGTTGGATTTGTGTCCGACATCTACACACGTGAGGAGAGCTCTGAGTGATCCTGCATGGTGCAGAGTTTTTGCTAGCAGTCTGTCCTTTTCCTTTGAGAAATTGTATTTCTTTATTTCCTTAAATTTGAGTTGCTTTAGCCCCTTTATTATAGACTTTATGACAAGATATTTTTGATGGCTTTTCCTTGCTTTTTTCATCTTTGTATTCATGATAATGTCATTCCGTGTTGCAAGAGTAGTCTTTTAAAAAAAAAGTCAAACTGATTAAAAACTAAAATAAAATAAAAAGTGCTATAGTTTACTTTTATTTGATATACTGTCTATAGTCATAGCATCTAGGTGGTGAAACAGAACAATAACAAATAAATAAATACAAGATTCCCTGATGTCAAGAATTCAGATCAATCTGACTTTACTCTTAACACACCGAACCACTCCAAGGGGGATGTTTACTAAAGGGCATTAGGCTTTTGCGGCTAACGCGGGGCGTTAGTGCAAAATGTGTTGCAGTGTCTGCAAACGTCACATCTGTTGAGAGCAGTGAAAATGCAGGGATCACGGCCACCGAGGCTGCGTTAGCTGCATCTACAATGCCTGCAAAACATGTTGCTACCGCGCACTCTCAACGCCCATAGTAACAGCATGCCCATTCTCCAACCACACCCTCCCATTCTTGCAACTAAAGTGTGGTATGCAGTGATTGCTAAAAATTGCCTGTATTAGCCGTCACCACATTGTGAGATTTTCCCGTGTTACTACTGCGATGACATCTAACACTCTTTAGTAAGCATCCCCCCCCCCCTAAGTGTTCCATTTGTGGGAGATACCCACGCAGCAATGAGAAACATGAAACAAGAAAAGATTAATGACATCAGCTAATGTACACATTAAGCAGAGAATTAACGCATGGGATGGGGAGGGTCATCCCATAACCCTCAAAGGCTTCTTTGGTCTAAAACTTAATACTCCTTAAAAAGGTTTAACTTTCTATTAGTCTGACCACCACAATAATAGAAAATTAGTATTTCTGATGTTCAATAGAAAACAGCTCACATTGCAAAATGGTGATAATAAAGTTAAGCAAAAAGAGAAACAAAAGGGCAAGTGAGGTGATACCTTTATATTGGACTAACTTCCACACATTTTTAGCCTAGCTTTCAAAGGTTAAACCTTCCTCCTCAGGTCAGGACAGTAAGAGAAGCATATATATAGGTGACTCACTAAAGGCATTTCATTGGCAGTATCTAGTCTGCATTCCTTTCAAAACAGAATTTAGAAGCCAGCAGTAGCAGCGCTGCAATGCATTGTGTGCCGCATTACTGTAACACAAATCTCTACCTACTGTCGCCTACAAAGCCAGCATTACATATCCATTAATAGAATGACCCTTACAAATTTCAGTGTATAGTCAATCTGCAACCTCTCCTTAAGAGAGCTGGGAGTTTAGCCAGGAGGAATGTTCTTACAGAGAACATAAGAACTGCTATACTGAGTCAGACCAAAGGTCCATCAAGCCCGGTATCCCATTTCCAGCAGTGGCCAATCCCGGTTACAAGTACCTGTCAGGATCCCAAAAAGTATAGTTTCCATGCTACTTACCCCCAGGGATAAGCAGTGTTTTTCTCCAGGTCTATCTTTAAAATAATTTAAGGACTTTTCCTCCAGAAACTTGTCCAAGCTTCTTTTTTTTTAATAGACCCAGCTACATTAACTGCTTTTACCACATCCTCCAACAACAAATTACAGAGCTAAATTCTGCATTGAATAAAACATCTAATCGTACAGCTATCCTTGCAGAGCTCAGTCTAGATTCAGCTAAAAAAACCTTTTCTTATAGATGTTGATGCATCCAAACCCCTCCAACATGCTCAAACTGATGTGTAAATCCAAGCTGTCACAAACTCAAACTCAAAGTAAATGCACAGAAAAATCGCTGCTGCTGAAAAGTTTCCCTTCATCTAGTGTGCAAAGAAGTACTTGAGCATATACTACAACATGATGTGAAAACAGAGTATCTCACCTTTCCAGATATCTTTCTGAGAAATCAACCATAGTATGGTACATTTGTGAGCAGTTGTGTGAGTCCGGGCTGCAATTCCCTGGTCAATGCATGAGTCTTACTGCCAGCATGACAGACTGTAGAGGAAAGCTCTTGTGTAGCCAATCTGAGCCCAGAAACACAGCACCCAGCCAATCACTGACCAGCCACTGGTGGCACACCCACCACTGCCGAATAAGACTAGGGCAAAGAGCTCTTCAGCCAGCACCAAAAGATCAATCTAAAAATATAATCCTAAATGTCAGAATTGTAAACAGTGCTCAGCTGAGCATATATTTGCAACTGCAGCAATGATTGCAATTCTGAAACGTTTTACAGACTTTGAAGGGGTTCATGATTAATATACAAGTTTTGCCTGGACAGCAGACTGCAGAGTCCCTGCAGAATGTTGATAAAGTGACACTGCTCCCATCTAGTGGTCAAAATTATAAAATCCCATTTCTTGCACATTGTCTATATTAACGCTGCAACAAAACTAAAAAATTAACAAAACTAAAGATAATTTTGTAAAGCATTTTCAAAGTGTAAAGCATGCAGCAAAACACATGTCTATAAGTGCACGCACAAAGATGGTGTGCACTTATTCATGTTGTTGTTAAGTGCCGTCGAGTCGGTGTGGACTCATGGCGATCCTCTGGATAGTTGTCCTAAATTGTGTTCGGTCTTCAGTCAGGCAGCTCATTGTTGACAGAGTGGCACCCATAGCTGCTGCTACTGTATCGATCCATCTCATTGCTGGTCTTCCTCTTTTGCGTTGACCTTCTATCTTGCCAAGCATGATGTCTTTCTCTAATGATCTCTCTCTTCACATGATGTGTCCAAAGCATGAAAGTTGAAGTTTTGTCATCTGAGCTTCTAAATAAAGCTTAGGTTTGATCTCCTCTACTACTGATTGGTTTGTTCTTCGGGCAGTCCATGGTATACACAGTATTCACCACCAGTACCACAATTCAAAGGCATCAATTTTCTTCCTATCTTTTTCACTGTCCAACTTTCACATTCATATGATGTTACTGAAAATACCATGGCTTGAACAAGTCGAATCTTTGTATGGAGAGAGACATCTCTGCTCTTCAGAATCTTGTCTAGGTCCTTCATAACCATTCTGCCAAGAACAATGTGTCATCAGATTTCTTGACTGCTTGTTGCTTCTTTATTGATAGTTGATCCAAATAGGTTAAAGTTGTCCACGATTTCAATTTCTTCTCCATCAACAATGAACTTATTGATTTTGCCAGTTGTCATGATCTTTGTCTTCTTTACATTAAGGTGCAGGCACATTTTAAGACTATGTTCCTTAATCGTGAGAAGCAAATGTTTCAGATCATCTTCACTTTCAGCCAGTAATGTGATACCATCATTCTAGTGAAGATTGTTGAGAGTCTTCCACCAATCGTCACACCTCTGTTGTCCTCATACAATCATTCATACATACACAAGATCCCCATATAGGAAGAGGAGCATTCCTGCTCAAAGCAAAACTTAAAGGACTTCTACACTTCAAAAAAGGCACAGAGCAGAGGTAACTTGCACGGAGAAGCAGCTGCACCCAAAGTAAATGCATAGAGCAGGGGTAACTTGCACGGAGAAGCAGCTGCACCCAAAGTAAATGCACAGAGCAGAGGTAACTTGCACGGAGAAGCAGCTGCACCTAAAGTAAATGCATAGAGCAGGGGTAACTTGCACGGAGAAGCAGCTGCACCTAAAGTAAATGCATAGAGCAGGGGTAACTTGCACGGAGAAGCAGCTGCACCTAAAGTAAATGCATAGAGCAGGGGTGACTTGCACGGAGAAGCAGCTGCACCTAAAGTAAATGCACAGAGCAGAGGTAACTTGCACAGAGCAGCAGCTGTACTCTAAAGTAATCTTACTCCCAATGTAGTAAGTTTGAAAACAATAAAAGCACCGTGCTGAAGGATAGTGCCATGTGCATGCAAAATGCTTGAATCAAACATAGTAACGTGGAGCCCAATTCCAGAACATGCATGTCTGGCCTGTGGGTACGTCCAAATCGAAAACGGGCCCGATTTAAATTTTTGGCGCAGCACGAACAAAGCACAATGGAGTAGGAGACACAGTTATACGCAGCAAACTGCTTTGTACGTCCCCCCACTCACCACATTCTGAAAAGGTGGACGTTTTTGATCCTGGCCGTCTCTGGTAAATACCCGTGAATGGCCACCCCTCCCTGTAAAACATGCATCTCCTAAGCTGCTCATCTCACTCAGCATGTTGTGCTGATGCAAACTACACATGAATACTGATGATACATAAATGTTGATGCAAACTAGACTAGATAGTCCAGTGTGTTGCATGCCCAGAATGCTGCAAAATAATCACACAAAGATAGTATAAAAGCAGATATAAAGTGATATGCTTGTCATGACATACCTTGCATCACACATACAAGGCAGTAGAAGACATCCTTAGTTATGCTTGCATTGATCATCTCTGAAAAAGCGTTACTCACCTGTAACAGGTGAACTCCGGGAACAGCAGGAATTGAGTCTTCACATATGGGTATCGTCGGTACCGACGGATCCTGTGCGGGAATGCTCCCCAGCATCCAAAAGGAAAGCCTTTGAGAGCATCCCACTATGCCTGCGTCGCTGCCTTCCCGCCTTTCCAACTCTCCCTTTTCAGTTGAGTTTATAGCTGAGGCAAAGGAGAGAAAGAGAGAGAGAGAGAGACAACTCCTAGGGGAGATGGGTGGGTTGTGAAGACTCAATTCCTGCTGTTCCCGGAGATCAGCTGGTTACAGGTGAGTAACTACGCTATCACCAGGAACAAGCAGGAAAGTAGTCTTCACATTTGGGGACTCCCCAGCTGAAAGATGCCAGGGAGATGACCCCAGAAGCTGCGTAGCGCAGGTTGAGATGGGTCACGTTTCCTCCCATGGATCTCTGGCATCAAAACCCAGGACGGCGGGTAGGAGTTGTTCAAAGTCTGAAAGAGATGCTGGAGAACAGCTTGATCAAAGAGGAATCCCAATGGGAGTCCTTTTCTAAGCAGTAGTGGCTGCAAAGGTGTGTACCAAAGCCCAAGTGGCTGCTTTACAGATGTTGTCAATGGACACTGAACGAAGGTTAGCCATAGAGGCTGCCATTGCTCTCACATTGTGAGCTGTGACATGACCTTCGAGAGAAAGCCCCTTACTCTCATAGGCAAAGGATATGCAGTCTGCAATCCATTTAGATAATGTCCTCTTGGAAACTGGTAATCCAAGATGACTGGAGTCAAAAGCAACAAAAAGCTGGGAAGCTTTTCTATGTTGCTTAGTTCTCTGAAGGTAAAAAGCCAAGGATCTTTTACAGTATGAAGATTTTTCTGCATTGGAGGCATGAGGCCTAGGAAAAAATACAGGAAGGTAAACCGATTGGTTTAAATGAAAAGGCGAAACCACCTTTGGCATAAAGTGAGGGTGAGTCCTAAGAACCACTTTATCATGGTGGAACCTTGTATAAGGAGGATCAGCCACTAAAGCTTGCAGCTCACTGATGCATCTTGCAGAAGTGAGAGCAATTAGGAAGATCACTTTCCAAGAAAGAAACTACAGAGATGTAGTGGCTAAGGGTTCAAAGGGCGGTTTCATGAGTTGCCCAAGGACAAGTTTCAAATCCCATGCCACGGGTGGTCAGGGGCGGCCCAAGGGGGGTGCGGGACCATGTGCGGAGACTCGGTGTGGGGCCTCATTTGCATAAGGGACCTCATTTGCATAAATATTTGCATAATGTTACCATACACTAACTTTTAGTAAACGTGCCTCTTAATGAGTGTATGGATAAAGACAGACTAAAAGATTTCTACATTACTGTAATCCAGTGACAAGTCAAACCAAAGGGCGAGCAGGATAGGGGTCACTAGCACTTTATTAATGAAACACCCCCTATTTTCGCAAGGAGACCAAACAAACCAAAGGGCGAGCTAGTGACCCCTATCCTGCTCGCCCTTTGGTTTGTTTGGTCTCCTTGCGAGTTTGGTGCTCATTCTGTATCCAGTGACAAGTGCCAGGCACATTAGGAACTACTACAAACACTGCCCATTTAGAACCCATAGCAAACCCGCCGTATCATAACAGCACTACCAGGACTCACAAAGCACCATACCCTACCTATCAAAAGGCAACACTACAAATATTAAACCAATACATCTCAGAGAACAACAATGCATGACCTACTGGGGAAAGAGAACAAGTGGCAATGTCAAATAGGAATTATATAAACAGAACACCTCAGCTCAGTTACACATGCAGAACATAGACCATCACCAAACAAGGAATCACAATTTAGAAACAAGAAGACAATAATTAAACTGGGAACCCCAAAAGCCCAACAACACTGTAGAAATAACACTATAAATTAATTTCCTCTTGTACTAAACAAAGTGCAGATGTTAATGATGCACATTTCCCAGAGCTGGCATATTTCAGTTAATAAATTAAATAAAGAGATATTTTTCTACCTTTTGTGCATTTTTTTTCAGTTGCAATTGCTCCAGCCACTTTCTTCTGGTTTCTTCGTGTCTTCTGCTAACTCTCCATCGTCTGCTGTCCATTTATCCTTTCTTCACTGTTCTAGTTTTTTTCCATTCTCTCTCTACATCTGCTTTAACATACTAATCTTTCTCCTTTTGCTCTTTCCTCATTCCTATTTCATCCACTCAAATTTTACCCCGCCATCCTCAATCCCCACTTACTCTCTCAATATCTGGCCAATTGTAGATTTGTCTTTCCTCCCACACAAAATAATTTTTCCCTCTCCATTTCACTCTCCCAGCTCTATCCCATTCTAATCCACCCCCCACATCAGCTCCCTTCTAGTTCCAGCCCCACCCAGCATCCGCTCCCTTCTAGTCCCCGCATCAGCCCATTTCCAGTCATAGCTCCCCCATCCAAGTCCCTCCATCAGCTCATTTCCAATCCCAGCCCCCCATCAGCCCATTTCTAGTCCTTTCCTAGCCCCACCATCAGCCCATGTCAAATCCTAGCTCCCCTCCACTCAGCCTATTTCCAATCCAAGCCCCCCATGAGCCTACTTCCAGTTCTAGTCCCTCCATTCCATTTCAATCCAAGCCCTCCCCAACAGCCCATTTCCAGTCCTATCCTAGCCCTCCATCAGCCCATTTCCTGTCCTAGCCCCCCCCTCACTCAGCCCATTTCCAGTCCTAGCTCCCTCCCCTCAAAGCCCATTTCCATTCCAAGCCCCCCTCCCCATCAGCTATTTGTAGTTCAAGTCTTCCTTCCACTCAGCCCATTTCCATTCCAAGCCCCCATCCCCATCAGCTATTTGCAGTTCAAGCCCTCCTTCCACTCGGCCCATTTCCAGTCCTAGCCACCCCCAGCCCATTACCAGTCCTAGCCCCCCCATAGCCCATTACTAGTCCTAAGCCCCCCATAACCCATTACCAGTCCTAAGCCCATCAGCCCACTTCCAGTCCTAAGCTCCCCATCACCCCATTTTCAGTCTTAGCCCCCCCATAGCCCATTACCAGTCCTAACCCCCATCAGCCCTTCAAGTCCTAGCTCCCCCATCCTAGCCCCACCATCATCAGCCCATGTCAAATCCTAGCTCCCCTCCACTCAGCCTATTTCCAATCCAAGCCCCCCATGAGCCTACTTCCAGTTCTAGCCCCTCCATGAGTCCATTTCAATCCAAGCCCCCCCAACAGCCCATTTCCAGTCCTATCCTAGCCCTCCATCAGCCCTCCTGTCCTAGCCCCCCTCACTCAGCCCATTTCCAGTCCTAGCTCCCTCCCCCTTACAGCCCATTTCCATTCCAAGCCCCCGTCCCCATCAGCTATTTGCAGTTCAAGCCCTCCTTCCACTCAGCCCATTTCCAGTCCTAGCCACCCCCCAGCCCATTACCAGTCCTAGCCCCCCATAGCCCATTACCAGTCCTAAGCCCCCCATCAGCCCACTTCCAGTCCTAAGCCCCCCCAACACCCCATTTTCAGTCTTAGCCCCCCCATAGCCCATAACCAGTCCTAACCCCCATCAGCCCATTTCGTCTTAGCCTCCCCACAGCCCATTCCAGTCCTAACTCCCCTTTAGCCCATTTCCAGTCCTTGCCCCCCATAGCCCATTTCCAGTCCTAGCCTCCCCATAGCCCATTACTAGTCCTAACTCCCCATCAGCCCATTTCCAGTCCTAACCCCCCATCAGCACATTTCCAGTTGTAGCCCCCCCTATAGCCCATTACCAGTCACCCCCCCAGCCCATTTCCAGTCTTAGCCCCCCATAGCCCATTACATCCTATCCCATCAGCCCATTTCCAGTCCTAACCCCCCATCAGCCCACTTCCAGTCTTAGCCCCCCATAGCCCATTAGTAGTCCTAACCCCCCATAGCCCATTACCAGTCCTAACCCCCCCCATAGCCCATTACCAGTCCTAACCCCCCTCCCCCCCCATCAACCCACTTCCAGTCTTAGCCCCCCCATAGCCCATTACCAGTCCTAACCCCCCCTCCCTCCATCAACCCTGATAGATTAAAAAACCCAAACCGGCTGCTGCTGCCGCTGCCACCGTGGCAGCGGCAGAATCAAATGTCCCGCCGCGGGGCGCCGCCTGCCCGGCAGAGCCTCCCTTCACCATCGGCTCCCGAGTCCCTCCCAATGCACGGGCTTTCAGAGCCGCGAGAGTTTCCTTTTCTTCTCGCGGCTCTGTTAATCCCGCCGGGGCTGATGGGAAATCCCATCAGCCTCGGTGAGAATAACAGAGCCGCGAGAGGTCAGAGAAGCTCTCGCGGCTCTGAAAGCCTGTGCATTGGGAGGGACTCGGGAGCTGATGGTGAACCGTGAAGGGAGGCTCTGCCGGGCAGGCGGGGCCCCGCGGCGGGACATTTGATTCTGCGGCGGCAGCAGCAGCCAGTTTGGGTTTTTTTCTACTTGTGCTAATGAAGAATGTTTTTTGCGCGGGGCCCCCTGAAACGCGGGGCCCTGTGCAAAAAACATTCTTGCTCAGAGGAGATCACGTGATGCGGTGAGAGCAGCAGGTCGCAACTGCTAGCGCTCCGGTCCTCCCTGGCCTGAACCGTGCAATATTACCGTTCTGAAAACCTTGAACCAGTCAGCGAACTTACCTGCCAAGGCACGGTGGTACTCTTGGCCTCGAGCAGCTGACGGGCAAAAGCGAGAGGGATGGCAGCCACGGTAAAAACGACTCGGAGGGAGAAGGAGCGGGGCACCCCGGCACCCAAAATGGCCGACAATCCTACAATGCCGAAATCACCAACTTCCCCGCTGTGTGTAGAAGAGGTTTCCGCAGCGGTGGCAGAGGCATTATCAGCTCAATTTACTGCATTGCATGATAAAATGGACACTCTACAAGCCTCTGTCGGGGCCTTGGGAAGCAGACTTCAAGAAGCGGTAGATCGGATCGGTAAAGCAGAGGATAGCCTGGAGACCCTTACGCAAGATCTAATGCTCCTGAAATCCCAACTGCAAGCCCACGAATTGAAAATGGATGATTTGGAAAATCGCTCCAGGCGCAATAACCTGAGGGTGATGGGCATTGCCAATTCGGTCACAGATAACAACCTGGTTCAATATCTGGAAACCTTACTCCCCCAGTTATTTGAAGGTATTGCAGATGGGGGTAAATTGCAGATCGAGCGGGCACATCGCGTGGGGGCTAAGCAGCCTCGCGATACTCGGCCGCGAGTGGTTTTGGCGAAGTTTCTCTGCTTTCCTCAAAAAGAAGCTATACTTCGAGCAGCCCGACAAAAGGGGGAGATTCTACATGAAAATCAGAGGATCCGCTTCGCCCAAGATTATTCGGTGGCGTTGAGTCAAAAACGCCGGGCCTATGCCCCCCTTTGTCAAAAGCTTCTTAATCTGAATGTTAAGTTCTCGGTGCAATACCCTACCAGATTGCACGTGTTTCATGCAGGGCAACATCGGTCCTTTGAATCCGCTGCGGAAGCGGGGCCTTACATTGCAACGCTGGAGAGGGGAGAGTGACCAATACTGGCGGCAACATGAGCAGCTTGGTATGTGTGATGGACAGACGTTCTTTGGACAGTGCACATTTAACCTGAGGAGACTTTTGTGCAGGCTTGCAACTTGTGAAGGCCGTTTGCTGTGCCCGGAGGCCTAGCTCGAGTGTACCTCAGAAAAAGGCCCTAGCACCATGCGGCGGAGAAGACGAGGCCTAGACAAAGCTCGGGGCGGCCAGTCTGTAGCTATAATTCTGGACTCACATTGGGCCGGGGATTAATGTGGGCCGGTCCCCCGGCCAGCCCCGACGTGGAGACTTGCATGGTTTGCTGTTTGTTGTGTTTGTTGTTTTTGAATTGATGCTTACGTTTTTCTGGGGGGAATAGTGTGTGTTGTCTGTGACAGTAAGTTGCCAGTGCTCCAGAGCTGTAATGAATGGAGGGGGGGGGGGGACATTCCCCGTGGCTCGTCATTGAGCCAGGGTAGACAGACTAGGAGAGGTTCTACAGCCCTACTCTTCCCGTACCGGACATAAGTATGCCGGGTATAGTAAGCAAAAAAGCGAGCCCTAGCCGCGTATCGCGGCCTGGATAACTTGTTAAAATTGAACTGGGACACCCTCCCTCATTTGGGGCGGAGTAGGCTCGGGACATGGAGGGGGGCAGGAGGGGTAAGCCCTAGCTAGTTGGAGGGAAGTGCAGACCCCCGGGAGGCAAGACTGTTTTGTGCGGCCTCTGGGGTAGCCTGCAGCGGGGGGGAGACCCGCTGGGGCTCCTCCGGAGGGCCTCTTGGGACCCTGCCATTATTAGGATCCGATTAGTCAGCAGCTGTGGGGCACTGGCATGGCTGATCTATGAGGCCTCTTGACCATACCGTGGTAAATACAGAAAGAGCAGAAGCAATAGGGGTTTACACCGGAGCAGGGGGGGTGGGGAGGACCGCACGCATTTACTGATCTCTAGGAGGTGCTCTTCTTGGCCCACCAGGGTCAGTGGAAGACAGAGAGACAAAGAGGGATGGGTGGGGGGGAGGATGGTAGTGGAAGGGGGGGGGGAGGAATAGTCACATCCGGGAGAGAACGGCTTCGTATGGGGGACATATTCAATATGCACGGGGGAGGGAGCTCCAGGCTGGGGGGGCCCCCTCGGGGACATGGGCAGCGAAGTTGTTGGAAGACTCATATACCATCCCGTCAACCTGAAAATAATTTCTTGGAATGTCTGTGGCTTGGGGAACCCAATAAAGAGATCTAAAATTTTGCAGGCTTTGGCCCGGCAGCGAGCCGATATAGCTTTGCTCCAGGAGACCCACCAGACAGCCGAAGAACACAGCAAACTTCACCGGGACTGGGTGGGGCAAGTATGGGGGGCCCCGGCCATGGGTAAGAAAGGTGGCGTGGTGGTGCTGATCCATAAAAATGTCCGATTCGCTGTAACAAAAGATGTAGTGGATCCCATGGGGCGCTTTATTCTGCTGCAGGGCACACTGGGCGGGAAGCCTGTCGTATTGGGGAATCTCTACTGCCCCAATGTGCTGGATTCAGTATTGTACTCTCGCCTAGCGTCCCAAATAGAACAATTGCCAGAAGTGCCACTAATTTTGGGAGGTGATTTCAATGGTGTTATGGATCCCGCATTAGATACTTCAAGGGGAGGGGAGTTAAGGGAAAGACTTCAGTCAGCTCGGGCGATGAGGCGTCTGTGCGCTCGATTGGGACTGGTGGATCCTTGGCGGCTACTGCACCCTGACGAAAGGGATTATACTCACCAGTCTCGTGCCCACGGCTCTAGCGCACGAATCGACTACTTATTGATCACGAAGGGCTTGTTTGCCGCGGTAGACTCGGCATACATAGGCCCCGTGGAGATCTCGGACCACGCAATAATTTGGCTTGAGATGCGGTGGCAGGGGGAATGTCAGGGGGCGCGAATTTGGCGCTTTCCGTTGGAGCTCTATAAAGACACCCAGTTTCGTCAGTTTCTGGCCCAATGGTGGCAAGAATTTGAATTAGATCACAGGGGGCACCAGGATGATCCCGAACTGATCTGGGAAACAGCGAAGGTCGTTCTGCGGGGGGACATTATTGGTTACATGGCTAGGAAACGGAGATTGCAGGCTGAACATATTATTCGCCTTGAGAAGTTAGTTACGAAGTTACGTAGGCGATATGCGGGAACTCCAAGTCCAGCACTAAAGAAACAGCTTTGGGAGACACAAACGGCCTTAAACGAACTGTTACACCAACGGGCGAAGAAATCCGTTTTGTACTACCGGTACCAATTATATCGTCAAGGGGATAAACCGGGCAAGTTATTGGCCCACTGCTTGAGGGGCCCCCGGAGTTCGCGATGGGTTACCGCTCTCCGGGAACATCAGGGGATGCTTCATAGGGAAAGTCCGCAGATAGCCCGTGTCTTTCGGTCCTTTTTCCAGACACTTTATACAGCCGAGGCGGGATCTCCCTCACGAATGGCGCAATATTTGAAAGCCTTGGATCTGCCGAGGTTAAGTGAGGCAGAGCGGGCCGTGTTGGATCAGCCCTTGACGATCCAAGAGATACAAAAGTTATTGCTAAGGCGAGTTGTTATAAAATGCCGGGACCGGACGGGCTGGGGGCAGAGTTCTATAAGATTCTTAATGATTATATCTCTCCTACTTTAGTGGCCCTTCACACAAAGAGATTCGAGCAGGGCGGCTTTAAATGGGGAGGGAACCAGGCATATATTACCCTGTTCCCCAAACCGGGGAAAGATCCCTTGCAGGCGGCATCTTATCGTCCTATTTCTTTACTCAACTTTGATATCAAGACATTGGCTAAGATCCTGGCTGATCGTCTGGCGGGAGTCCTGGGTCAGCTAGTACACGAATCGCAGGTGGGATTTGTGAAAAATCATCATGCGGTACGTAACCTTCGTAAAATCGTATCTTCATTGGAATGGGTACAGCGTAAACAGATACCCTCATTATTAGTGAGCTTTGACGTGGAGAAAGCCTTTGACAGAGTGGATTGGCAATACTTAAATTACTTACTCCCATGCTACGGGCTCGGGAATGCCTTTTGCAATATGGTCCGTAGCCTGTACGCCGAACCGTCTGCAGCGATTTATTGTAATGGGGTGCTGTCGGAGTCCTTTAACCTATGCCGTGGCACTCGGCAGGGTTGTCCTTTGTCCCCGCTTCTTTTTGTGCTTTCGTTAGATCCATTTATACGTCGAGTGGAACAATCTTGTGCGATAAAGGGAATTCTTATGGGCTCACAACAGTTCAAATTGTCAGCCTTTGCGGACGACCTGCTGGTACATTTGTCCGCACCTAGGGACTCCTTATTCTCGTTGTTACAGGAATTTCATACTTTCGGACGATTCGCGGGTTTAAGTATCAATACAGAGAAATCAGAGGCTATGGATGTCTCAGGGCATCTGAGGGGTAGATGGCCAGGAGATTTCCCGCTCAGATGGGCTGAGGAGCACTTTAGATACCTGGGCATCCGGCTTACGAGTCAACCTGCTAGGCTCTACCGATGCAACTTCGAATGGACCTTGGGTAGGGTACGGGAACAATTATTGGTGTGGAAATCCCTCCCCTTATCCCTGTCAGGGAGAATAGCAGCGATCAAAATGGTTATCTTGCCGCGGTTACTTTATTGGATGCAGACTCTCCCGGTTTGGTTGTTGAGACGTGATCTTCGGCGATTAGAAGGCATACTTCGGGGTTTTCTGTGGAAAGGAACGAGAGCGCATATCCCCTATGGCCGGTTGGTGGGTACATGGCAGCAGGGAGGGCTAGGGTTGCCGGATCTAGAGGCGTATGCCCTAGCATGCCAGTCGCAACATTTGGGAGATTGGTTGGGTGGAACTGACGTGTATACCCCAAGGGCGTTTGAGGAGGTGCTTGCGGCACCGAATTCCGTACTGGCGTTGTTGCACCATGAGAATAGGCTGAGCTGGGGTAGGGTAGGGGAAAGTGTGTTGCTGGATTTGGTCCGGCGGACCTGGCGGCGTTTGAATGTATATTGGGGCAGGAACTGGAGGGTCTCGAGCTGGCTGCCGCTACAGGGCAACGCGCAGTTCACCCCAGGGTCTGAGACTGCAATGTTCCGGGAATGGGCTCGGAAGGGCATCTGTAATCTAGGTCATGTGGTCAGACCCTTGGGGGTATGTAAATCATTTCAGTCCTTACGAGAGGAATATGAATTGTGGCCTGGCCATTTTTTCGCATACTTACAGACTTCCCATTATGTGACCTCACTACCGATGAAGGAGCTTCGGGCGGAGCGCTCGGCACAAATTATAGAGTTTTTTGGGCTGGGGTGTGAGGACCCACCATCTATTCGAGTGCTGAGAACTAGGCTGACTCCCTTCCGGCAGAGCTCTGATTACCGGTCTGTAGAACTGGCCTGGGCGGCGGAGATGGGATGCGAGATTCCTTCTGGTATGATTCTGGATGCCCTGCAGCATATCGTTGAGTTGGCGGTGGGGGTCCGTTGGAGGGAAATACACTTTAAATGCGTAACTAGGGTGCATATTTCCCCTCGCCGGGCCTTTCTATGCCATATCACAGCAGATGGGCGTTGCCCGAGATGCCATGAACCCCTTGCGACATTATTACATATGTGGTGGGGGTGCCGCCGTATACGTCCTTATTGGGCAAAAATCAGTTCCTTTATGGCTCGACTGCTGGGGCAGCAGGTGTGTTGGGATGGGTCCCTAGTGGTACTAGACAAATTACGTCTCTCCCAGCCCAAGGGGAAATGGGAACATTTGCTAGTGCGCAAGGCATGTCTGGTGGGTAAAGGTCCCCTATTGCGGGGGTGGCGGGAAAGACATCCACCTTCTTTTTGGGAATGGCGAAATACTTTTCACCAATTGATGCTCCTGGAATGTAGGTGTGCTCGGGGTAGCATTAGGCGGTGGCCAGCCTTTCAGAGGCTATGGGACCCATATATTCAAATCCTGAGCCCTGGTACTCGTAATGACGTCTTGCAAATGGGTCTGTAACGACAGGCATAGAGTGGGATGTGAAATGGTGGATTTTGGGGGAGCCTCTGGAAGTCCTTCTTATATGGGAGTGGATGGTGACTAGATGGGAGGGGGGGGAGGGGGGTGGGGATGGGGGTGGTCGGAGGAAGATAATAACCAGAAAATGCACCTGTATGTTTTACTGTGTTCTGAATGGGGGATCAGAAACAACCCCTGTTCGGAATCTGCCGTTTGTTGTTTCCTTTGTTTGTTTAAAGGTGTTTATAAATAAAGTATATTTTAAAAAAAACAACATTCTTGCTCAATGGACGGGCCGGCCCTGCGGGTGGTGGCTTAATGGGAGGTTTTGTTAAAAGAAGACCTCTCACAAACCTTGCTACAAGTGGTTGAGAGGAAACAGGTTGTCCATCCAAGGGCTTGTGGAAAGCTGCAATGGCACTAAGGTGGACCCTTACTGAATTGGTCTTAAGACCAGAAGATAACAAATGGAGGAGATACTCCAGTAACGCCTCCACTGGCACTGAAAAGGGGTTAAGGTCTTTTTTTGAACACCAGATAGAAAACCTTTTCCACTTAAAGGCGTAAGCTCGCCTTGTAGAAGGTTTTCTTGAAGCCAACAGGATATCCTTAACCTGTTGGGAAAGGTTGATATCCTGGAATTCTAGGCTCTCAGCAGCCACGCCCTGAGATGTAGAGACTGAGAATTTGGGTGCAATAGCATCCCGTTCTCCCGAGAAAGAAGATCTGGAGCATATCCCAACTCCAGAGGCCTGGATTGAGAGAGACGTAGAAGCAGAGGATACCACATTTGCCTTGGCCATCGTGGGGCTATGAGGATCATATGGCCTCTGTCTCTCTGAAGCTTGATTAGAGTTTTGGGAATGAGCGGAGTGGGTGGAAAGGCATAGAGGAAGTCCTGACCCCAGTGAAGGAGGAAGGCATCCCTTGCCTGACAACATCGAGCCAGAATTCTGGAACAGAACCAGGGAGGTTTGGCATTCAGCGGACTTGCAAAGAGGTCTATGTCCGGGGTTCCCCAAATCTGAAATATTTGGGCAACCTGGTCTGCATGGAGAGACCATTTGTGTGGAAGCCGAACTCGACTGAATTTGTCTGCCCAAGAGTTTTGAATGCCTGGAAAATACACAGCAAGGAGATGAATCTGATGCTCTCTGGTGAGGGTCCATAGTCGCAAAGCTTCATTGCATAGCGACAGAGAGCCTGTTCCGCCCTGCTTGTTCACATAGAACATGGCTACCTGATTGTCCATTTGAACTTGGCCATCGTGGGGCTATGAGGATCATATGGCCCCTGTCTCTCTGAAGCTTGATTAGAGTTTTGGGAATGAGGGGAGTGGGTGGAAAGGCATAGAGGAAGTCCTCACCCCAGTGGAGGTGAAAGGCATCCTTTGCCTGACAGTTCTGAGCCGGAATTCTGGAACAAAACCGGGGAAGTTTGGCATTCTGAGGACTTGCAAATAGGTCTATATCTGGAGTTCCCCAGATTTGAAAAATTTGAGTAATTTGCTCTGGATGAAGTGACCATTCGTGTGGCAGCAAGACTTGACTGAGCTTGTCTGCCAAGAGATTTTGTGTGCCTGGTAAATACACCGCTAGAAGGTGGATTTGAATTTCTCTGGTGAAGGCCCAGAGGTGTCGAGCTTCATTGCACAATGCCCGAGCTCCTGTTCCCCCCTGCTTGTTCAAATAGAACATGGCTACTTGATTGTCGGTCTGTATCAGTACTGTCTTGTAGCTCAGGTGGGTCTGAAATACTTGAAGAGCATAGAAGATGGCTCTGAGTTACAGGAGGTTTATATGAAGATAAGCCTCTTGCTCGGTCCAAAGACCCTGAGTGGAGAGATTGTCAAAATGAGCTCCCCAGCCTAACTTGGACGCATCCGTCATTAAGGTGGCTTGATGTAATGGCTGCTGGAAAGGAGACCCTACTAGAAGATTTTCCAGTGATTGCCACCATTGTAGGGATGAAATGAGACGTGACAAGTTTCCGATTTTGTCCCTTAGGCGACCCGAGGCCTGTGTCCACTGAGAGATTAGGGTCCATTGGGCTGCTCACATGTGAAGGCGAGCATAGGGAACCACATGTACAGTGGATGCCATATGCCCCAACAGCTGAAGCATTTCTCGAGCAGTTAGTCATGTTTTCATAGCTGCTTGAGAGGCCAGCTGGAGTATTCGAAGACAAAATGATTGTGGCAGAAAAGCCTTTGACGGCCTTGTGTCTAGAAGAGCTCCTATGAATTCTAGGGACTGAGAAGGGGTGAGATGTGATTTTGGGAGGTTTATGACCAGTCCCAGGTACTGCAGGATTTGCATTGTGCAAGAGAGAGCGGAGCTGGCTTCTGGAGCTGTTGATGCTCGGATGAGCCAGTCATCTAAGTAGGGGAAGACGAATATCCCCAGAGTTCTCAGGAATGCTGCTACTACAGCCATGCATTTTGTGAAGACTCTTGGGGCAGAAGCCAGTCCGAAGGGTAGAACCCTGTACTGGTAATGTCTTCCTTGAAAGAGGAAACAAAGAAACCTCCTGTGATCTGTATGGATGAGAAAGCGTAGTTACTCACCTGTAACAGGTGTTCTCCAGGAGCAGCAGGAATCAGTCCTCACATATGGGTGACGTCGGCGCCGACGGAGCCCTCGCGGAGCAATTTTCCCCAGCTTTCAAAGAAAGCCTTTGGGAATTGCAGCGCGCATGCGCGGTCGCCTTCCCGCCCAAGGGTGCCATCTTAGCCAGTCTGATGACATAGCTAAAAGACAGCATAAAAATTTGCAAAAAACTTAAGCAGATGATTGCAACTCCACGGGGAGGAGGGAGGGTTGTGAGGACTGATTCCTGCTGCTCCTGGAGAACACCTGTTACAGGTGAGTAACTACGCTTTCTCCAGGACCAAGCAGGAAGTCAGTCCTCACATATGGGACTCCCAAGCTTAAGGCTACCGGAGACCCTAAGCACAAAAATGAGCTCCCTCTAGCTCAGCGGCACAGAAGGAAGGAATCTTCACTGAATTATCACCCACCGGTAGCCCCCATCCGGGATGGAGGGTAGGAGTTGCTCAAACCTCGAAGAGATTTCGGAGGACTGCCTGTCCGAAAGCACTGTCCCTGCGGGACTCCCTCTCGAGACAGTAATGGACCGCAAAAGTCTGGCTCGAAGACCAAGTAGCGGCCCGGCAGATGTCTGCCAGCGGAACAGAGCGGAGGTAAGCCACTGACGTAGCCTTCGCCCGAACACAATGAGCCGTGACTCGACTTTCTAAGGAGAGTCCGGCTGCCCCATAAGCCCAAGCGATACAGTCAGCAACCCAGATGGACAGAGTACGCTTGGAGACCGGGAGCCCCAATTTATTGGGGTCAAAAGACACAAAAAGCTGAGCAGCTTTACGGTGCTCCCGCGTACGGTCAAGGTAGAAGTTCAATGCCCTTCTACAGTCCAGGGTATGCAGGACCCTTTCAGCTCGGCTGGAGTGAGGCCTGGGAAAGAAGGTTGTAAGTACCACCTCCTGATTGATGTGAAAAGGGGAGACAACTTTTGGAAGAAATTTTGGGTGAGTCCGTAGGACTACCCTATTTTTGTAGAACCGAGTGAAAGGGGGATCAGACACGAGGGCCTGCAATTCACTTACGCGTCTAGCGGAAGTGAGGGCTATCAGGAATAAGGTTTTCCACGAAAGAAAACGCAGAGAACAGGTAGCCATCGGTTCAAAAGGCGGACAGGTGATCCGCTGTAAAACCACATTCAGATCCCAGTCAGGTGCTGGCGGGCGCAGAGGTGGTTTAAGTAGAAGGAGACCTCGGAGAAACCGTGCTACGAGAGGGTCGCTGGAAAGAGGTCTGCCGTCCACCGGCACATGGTGTGCTGAAAGAGCACTGAGGTGGACTTTGACGGAGTTGGACTTAAGTCCCAGATTAGAGAGGTAGAGCAGGTACTGCAAGACCACCGACACCGAGCAGGAGAAGGGATCCTGAGACTGCTGTACACACCAAACGGAAAAGCGACGCCATTTAAGGGCGTAGCATTTGCGGGTAGAAGGTCGCCGAGAAGCTAGGACGACCTCTTCCACCTCTGCCGGCAGGAGAAGGGGAGCAAGGACTACCCTTTCAGCCGCCAGGCCATTAGATTGAGAGATCTGAGGTTGGGGTGTAGCAGAGACCCCTGATCCTGTGTTAGGAGATCCGGTTGAAACCCCAGAGGGAACGGATCCTCTACCGCTAATTGCAACAGGAGTGGAAACCACGGCTGTCTGGGCCAGCGAGGAGCCACCAGGATCATGGAAGCTTTGTCCCGGAGAACCTTGAATAGAGTTCGAGAGACTAGTGGGATGGGAGGAAAAGCATAGAGAAGGCTTTCCGACCATGAGAGTAGAAAAGCATCTGCCGCTACCCGAAGGGGATGTGGCTGACGAGAGCAGAAGCGAGGAAGTTGCCGGTTGAGAGGACTGGCAAAGAGATCCATCGTGGGGAGGCCCCACTTCAGAAAAAGTTTCTGAACTACCAAGGGATCCAGACGCCACTCGTGCGGCTGGAGTATCCTGCTGAGTTTGTCCGCCAGGCAATTCTCTTGGCCTGGGAGATAAACTGCCTTGAGAAGAATGCCGTGACTGACGGCCCAAGAGCAGAGCTTCTGAGCTTCTCGGCAGAGAAGGAAGGAGCCCGTGCCCCCTGCTTGTTCACGTAGAACATGGCAACTTGATTGTCCGTCTGGACAAGGACGGACCGGTGAGAAGTCAGGTGGGAGAAAGCCTTGAGCGCCAGACGGATTGCTCTGAGCTCCAGGAAGTTGATCTGTTGAGCAGACTCCCACGCGGTCCAGAGACCTTGAGTACATGCCCCCTGGCAATGTGCTCCCCAACCCAGGAGGGAAGCATCGGTCGTCAGCACTTGAGCCGGCTGAGGCGACTGAAACGGCATTCCGAGCACCAGGTTCGGCCGATGAAGCCACCACTGTAGGGAAGAGGCCAGCGGCCCGGAGATGCGCACTAAGTCGGCTAGTCCGCCGGTGGCTTGTTGCCACTGCTTGCGAAGGCACCATTGAGCAGGCCGCATATTCAGGCGAGCATTGGGGGTCACGTGGACGGTGGAAGCCATATGGCCGAGTAGTCTCAGGAAGCGCCTGGCGGAGACCAGGGACTGGCTGCGAAAACGGCCGGCTAGGTCCATGAGCCGTTGAGCCCTGTCGAGAGGCAGGAAAGCTCGTGCCTGAGGAGTGTGCAGTCTTGCGCCGATGAACTCGAGATCCTGTGAGGGGAGCAAAGTGGACTTTGCGAAGTTTATGACAAAGCCCAAGTACTGCAGAAGAGTCACCGTGCAGTGTGTGGCATTGGTGACTGCCGGAGAGGACGATGCTCTGATGAGCCAGTCGTCGAGGTACGGAAAGACATAGAGGCCGTGAAGACGGAGATAGGCCGCCACCAGCGCGAGACATTTTGTGAAGACTCGCGGTGCGGAGGATAGGCCAAAGGGCAGTACTCTGTACTGGTAATGATTTCCTGCCACCACAAACCTTAGGTATTGGCGGTGGCTTGGGTGGATGAGGATGTGCGTGTAGGCATCCTTTAGATCTAAGGAGCATAGCCAATCTCCCTGCTGGAGGTAGGGCAGAAGGATTCCAAGGGTAAGCATCTTGAACTTTTCCCGCACGAGGAACTTGTTGAGGTTGCGCAAGTCCAGGATGGGTCTGAGGCCTCCTGTCCTTTTTGGTATTAGGAAATACCTGGAATAAAAGCCTTGACCTCTCAGGTGGTGGGGCACCGGTTCCACAGCCTGTTCCTGAAGAAGACTTGCTAACTCCTGAAGGAGTAAGTCCCTGTGCAGAGGGAGTCGAGGAGGTTCTCCCGGAAAATAAGAGGGAGGGACCTGATGGAAGTGGAGAAGATATCCTTCTCTCACGACTTGAAGCACCCAGGCATCTGAAGTGATGTTGGACCACCTGTGGGCGAAGTGAACCAGCCGGCCTCCGGTGCTGGGAGGAGCCAGCTGAGGGGGAGAGGCTATGCTGAGGAAGTCAAAAACCCCCACCCTGCTGAGCAAGGGCTGGTGGTGCAGGCTTGGGGGCTTGCTGCCTACGGGACCCGTTACCCCGTCCCTTGGCCTGCTGGCCCTGTGGGGGAGCTGCGGAGGCCTGATATTGAGGGTAGTGTTTATAGGCAGCCGCCTTTCTCGGGTAAAAGGACTTCTTTCCCGAGCCCTTCTTTTTATGGGAAGGGGCGGAGGTCTTCCTAGAAAGCCTAGTCCTGGTGAGAGTCTCCGTCTCGATTTGTGCAGCCTTTTCAGCCATGGGCTTGCCAAAGAGGTTCTCACCTCTGCAGGGGACATCAACCAACTTGTCCTGCACCCAGGCTTCAAGGTCAGACGACTGAAGCCAAGCCTGTCGGCGGGCACCGATGCCAGCTGCGGCTACTCGAGCCGATGCTTCAAAGCCATCATAGGCTGCTCGGGACATGAATTTGGAGCATTCCCGAATACCAGTTGTCAAGGCCAGGAACCTCCGCAAAGGTTCCTCGGACAGTCCAGCGGAGAATCCGGCTATCTCTTTAGCCAGGTCTCGGAGATACATGCCCATGTATAGCTGGTAGGTCTGGACACGACAAGCCAGCATAGAGCCCTGGAAACACTTCTTACCAAGGCCATCCAGGTTACGGGCCTCCCTGCCCGGAGGCACCGAGGAGTGCATCTTTTGGCTCTTAAGCCTATGCATGGCCGATTCCACTACCATGGAATGGTGTGGCAGCTGTGCTTTTTGGAAGCCAGGACTCTTGCGGACTCGATAGATGGAATCGACCCGCTTGCTTAATACCGGCGACGAGGTCGGACTCTCCCACATGCGGAAGAGAAGTCGTTCCAGCATGGGAGGAACCGGTACAGTAAAGTGCTCCCGGGAGGGAGAGTCGTACTGAAGGGCGTCGAGCTCTTCGGCTCGAGGCTCCTCCTCGGGATCCGCAGGGAAGGCCAAAGCCTTGGCCATATCCCTGACGAAGTCCGAGAACCGGGCATCCTCCGGAGGGGACTGCTTCCGAGGTTCGGACTCAGGTGAGTCCGAGGGGACACACCGAGTCCGAAACGAATCAGGTGACTCTTCCTCTTCAGACTCCCAGGCCGACTCCGAGGAGGAATCGGTGGGGTCGGCTCGGGCAGGCGGAGGCGTCGGCCGCCCCGACGCCGAGGGAGTCGGCGGCGACGACCTCGGTCCCGAACGGGAGGCCGAGGGTGACCTCGACCGAGGATCGACTCGAGTTCGCATGGACTCGAGGATCGGCTTGGTCTCCGAGGACGACTTAGACGTCGACGTCCCGGCGGTCGGGGCAGTGGCGCCAGCGAGGCTAGCGATCAGTGCCCGCTGCTGGTCCATGAAGGCAGATAGTCTGCTCTCCAAGGCCGTCAACCTGAGTCCGACCTCAGGCGACCCAGCAGCCCCCGACTCGGGCCCCGACGGCGTCGGGCCCGACGTCGGACATCTCGGAGGCGAGTCCAGAAGGACTACAGGACTTACCCGAGCAGGCAACTCCGACTCCAGGCGAGGTCGCTTCGGGAGGTGCTCCTTCTCCAAAGACCCGGGACGGCTATCGGGGCTATGCGACCTGGCCCTCGCGGAGCCAGGAGCGTCCACCGACGCCGCCCTCGCGGGTTTTGCCTTCCGTCGATGGTCCCCGGAGGGAGAACCCCTGTCGGAGGAGCTTCGGCGATGGTCAGAGCTGGAGCCTCTGGATGCCGAGGCCTCCGACGAGGTCCGGGTACGGCCGGGGTCAGCGAAGATTCTATCCCGCTGGTGCCGCCGACTCCTTAACGCTTTGGAGGACATTTTGCCACAGGCTCCACAGATCAGTTCTTCATGATCCGGGCCCAGGCAGCGGAGGCAATTATCGTGTGTGTCAGTGAGTGACATATTTCTGTCACACTGACCACACCGCTTGAAACCACTGGCAGCCATGGGGGTAAAATGGGCCCCTGCAAGGTCAAAGGACCGGGCTGCCAGCGAAAAACCGAAAACGAAACTGACCAAAATCAGAAAAACCGAAAAATAAGAGAAGGACTCGCAACGGCGTCGCGAGTCCGGGCAGGAAAACGACCGGCGTCGAACCGAAGTGAAAAAAGAGAAAAACTCACGAAAATCAACTTTTTCAGCGGGGACACGACGGGTACGTCTGTAGGGCTCCGCGGAAAAAAGAAGACTGGCTAAGATGGCACCCTTGGGCGGGAAGGCGACCGCGCATGCGTGCTGCAATTCCCAAAGGCTTTCTTTGAAAGCTGGGGAAAATTGCTCTGCGAGGGCTCCGTCAGCGCCGACGTCACCCATATGTGAGGACTGACTTCCTGCTTGGTCCTGGAGAACCGGGCATCCTCCGGAGGGGACTGCTTCCGAGGTTCGGACTCAGGTGAGTCCGAGGGGACACACCGAGTCCGAAACGAATCAGGTGACTCTTCCTCTTCAGACTCCCAGGCCGACTCCGAGGAGGAATCGGTGGGGTCGGCTCGGGCAGGCGGAGGCGTCGGCCGCCCCGACGCCGAGGGAGTCGGCGGCGACGACCTCGGTCCCGAACGGGAGGCCGAGGGTGACCTCGACCGAGGATCGACTCGAGTTCGCATGGACTCGAGGATCGGCTCGGTCTCCGGGGTCGACTTAGACGTCGACGTCCCGGCGGTCGGGGCAGTGGCGCCAGCGAGGCTAGCGATCAGTGCCCGCTGCTGGTCCATGAAGGCAGATAGTCTGCTCTCCAAGGCCGTCAACCTGAGTCCGACCTCAGGTGACCCAGCAGCCCCCGACTCGGGCCCCGACGGAGTCGGGCCCGACGTCGGACATCTCGGAGGCGAGTCCAGAAGGACTACAGGACTTACCCGAGCAGGCAACTCCGACTCCAGGCGAGGTCGCTTCGGGAGGTGCTCCTTCTCCAAAGACCCGGGACGGCTATCGGGGCTATGCGACCTGGCCCTCGCGGAGCCAGGAGCGTCCACCGATGCCGCCCTCGCGGGTTTTGCCTTCCGTCGATGGTCCCCGGAGGGAGAACCCCTGTCGGAGGAGCTTCGGCGATGGTCAGAGCTGGAGCCTCTGGATGCCGAGGCCTCCGACGAGGTCCGGGTACGGCCGGGGTCAGCGAAGATTCTATCCCGCTGGTGCCGCCGACTCCTTAACGCTTTGGAGGACATTTTGCCACAGGCTCCACAGATCAGTTCTTCATGATCCGGGCCCAGGCAGCGGAGGCAATTATCGTGTGTGTCAGTGAGTGACATATTTCTGTCACACTGACCACACCGCTTGAAACCACTGGCAGCCATCGGGGGAAAAAGGGCCCCTGCAAGGTCAAAGGACCGGGCTGCCAGCGAAAAAACGGAACACGTAACTGACGAAAATCAGAAAAACCGAAAAATAAGAGAAGGACTCGCAACGGCGTCGCGAGTCCGGGCAGGAAAACGACCGGCGTCGAACCGAAGTGAAAAAAGAGAAAAACTCACGAAAATCAACTTTTTCAGCGGGGACACGACGGGTACGTCTGTAGGGCTCCGCGGAAAAAAGAAGACTGGCTAAGATGGCACCCTTGGGCGGGAAGGCGACAGCGCATGCGCGCTGCAATTCCCAAAGGCTTTCTTTGAAAGCTGGGGAAAATTGCTCCGCGAGGGCTCCGTCGGCGCCGACGTCACCCATATGTGAGGACTGACTTCCTGCTTGGTCCTGGAGAATATGTGTATATGCATCTTTTAGATCTAAGAACATAGCCAATCTTGACTCTGAATGTAAGGAAGAAGTGTTCCGAGGGAGATCATTTTGAATTTTTCTCGGAACAGCTACTTGTTCAACTCTCTGAGGTCCAGTATAGGTTGGTATCCCCCTGTCTTCTTTGGAACGAGGAAGTAGGGGGAGTAGAAACCCATGCCCCGTTGGGTTATGGGTACCTCTTCTATTGCCCCTTGGGCAAGTAGCGAGGTGACCTCTTGATACAAGAGAGTGGTGAAAGGGCCCTGAGAATTGAACTGTCTTGTGATGGTGAGTGGGGGCATAGTGTGAAAATGGAGTTTGTACCCCTCTGTTACAATAGAGTCCAGTGCTCTGATGTAATCTGTTGCCATCTTTCGGCAAAGTGACAGAGTCTGCCTGGGATGGTGAGAGGCTCTGGACCTTTCAGGGGCAGGATGACTGAAGGAGTCAAAGCCCCTGAGGGGCTGTGTCTGCTGAGCTGGTTGAGCTCTGGGGACTTGGGCCTTCCTTTGCTGTCTGGGTTGTTGCTGCCCCTTTTGGGGAGCATGAACTGGGCAATGGACAGCTGGGTGTAAGATGGGTAGAATTTCTTTTTCTTGTTGAAAAATGGTTTCTTAGTTGTCTTTTTCTTAGCTGGGTTGGCTGTGGTCCTTGATAATCTGTTCAAGGTGGTGTTTTCGGACTCAAGCTGATTAGCTTTGTACTGCCAATCCTTGCCAAAGAGATTTTCTCCTCTGCAAGGAATGTTCCCCAGCTTGTCTTGCAACCATTGTTCTAAATCAGATGCCTGAAGCCAGGCAATGCAACGTGCACCGATGGAAATAGCAGAGGTTCTGCTAATGCACTCAAAGCAATCAAAGGTTGCACGGCCTATTTTAGTAAGAATGATATTCCCTACTATGGTGATAAATTGGCTATTTTTCCTTCACGTACTATACAATTACAGAGGAAATCTTTTCTTGCTCTTAAAGCTAACGTATTGGCTTTGGGGGCTACGTTTTTCTTATGATATCCATGTAAGTGTTTGGTTTCTTTTGGGCAAGGTAAATATGTTTTTCTGTCACCTCCAGATTTAGGAAGATTACTTGTCGACAAGGAAAAGATATAATGGATTTCTTTTTTTTTTGTGTTGCCTGTATTAGGTTCTAGTGGGTTGGGGTTTTGTGTTTAGATCAGCAGGTCTCAACCTGTGGGTGCGACCCCCATGGGGGTCGCCACAGGATTTAGCCGGGGTCGCCTCACTACGCCGTTAAAATTAAAAAAAAAAGTACACAAGTTGCTGCCGCTGCCGAGTCCGCTTCTCAGCAGCGGCAAACTCACAGACTCCAATCTTCTGCAGCCGTGGCTCCCTGCCTCTTAGGGAACCGTGGCTATGCCTGTAAAACCGTTGCGGAGTCTTCCTGCCTCTAGTCTCGACGAGCTCCATGCAGCATTGTCCGGTCTCCAAAGGAAGTTGTTTACCACGTCCTTTGGAGGCAGGACAATGCTGCACGGAGCCTGTTTAGAGACAGAAAGGCTCCGCAACGGTTTTACAGGCATAGCCACGGTTCCCTAAGAGACAGGGAGCCATGGCTGCAGAAGAAGGAGGCAGACATGGGGAGAGGGGAGCAGGGAACCTGCAACGGGGCTGACATGGAGGGAGGGGGGCTGACATGGACAGAGGGGGGCTGACATGGAGGGAGGGAGGGAGGGGGGCTGATATGGATGGATGGAGGGGGGCTGATATGGATGGATGGATGGATGGAGGGGGGCTGACATGGACAGGGGGGCTGACATGGAGAGAGGGGGGCTTATGGATGGAGGGAGGGGGGCTGACATGGAGGGATGGATGGATGGATGGAGAGATGGAGGGAGGGGGGCTGACATGGACAAAGGGGGGACTGACATGGAGGGATGGATGGAGAGAGGGGGGCTGACATGGACAGGGGGCTGACATGGAGGGGGGCTGACATGGATGGATGGAGGGAGAGAGAGAGAGAGAGGGGGCTGACATGGATGGAGGGAAGAGACAGGGGGATGTACTGGACAGACGGGTGATAAATGCTGGATATAGGGGAGAGACAGTGCGGGTTAGGATTATAATGGGTAGATAGGGGGGGCTAGGACTGGTAATGGGTTGATTAGGGAAGGCTAGGACTGGAAATGGACTGATCAAGGGGGGTTGGGACTGGTAATGTGCTGATAGGAGGGTAGGACTGGTAATGGCCTGATGGGGGGCTAGCATTGGAAATGAGCTGATCGGGGAGGTTAGGACTGGAAATGGGCTGATTAGGGGAGGCTAGGACTGGTAATGGGCTGATGGGGGGGTAGGATTGGTAATGGGCTGATTAGGGGAGCCTAGCACAGCTAATGGGGTTGAGGAGGGACTAGCACTGGAAATGAGCTGATTAGGGGAGGCTAGCACTGGTAATGGGGTTGAGGAGGGACTAGCACTGGAAATGAGCTGATTAGGGGAGGCTAGGACTGGTAATGAGCTGATCGGGGGGGTTGGACTGGTATTGGGCTGATTAGGAGAGGCTAGCACTGGTAATGGGGTTGAGGGGGGGACTAGCAATGGAAGCGAGCTGATTGGGGGGTTTCGACTGGGAATGGGCTGATTGTGGGGAGGGGAGTATAAAGCTGATGGCCCTGGAAGAAAACTGGGGGCTAAGGCTACAAATGGGCTGATTCGAGGGGATGGGAGAATGGAACTGGAAGGGGCTGCCATGGTATTTGTACTAGAAGGGACTGGTCAATGGGGAAGGAGGGGGACTGGAAGGGAATGGACACCAGTGACAGTCATGGGAATGCAAGTTGACATTGGAAGGTACTGAGAGTGAGGACTGGAAAGGGGCTGATACTGGGGAGGGCTACTGGGACTGGAAATAGGCTGATGGAAAGAAGTGAAGAAAACGAAAGAAGAGATAAGAAATGGCAGATGGACCATAGACCACAGAAAGAGAGTTAAGAGAAGACAGGAAAGCAGAAGCCTCAGATTGGGACCAGCATGATCAGAGAATAAATTGGTCAGACAACAAAGGTAGAAAAAATAATTTTATTTCATATTAGTGATTTGACTACAAAATTATCATAATTTTGAAATAAAATATGGTTACTTGTTATTGTGATTAATTATTGTGGTTTAAATAAAGTAAATTTTATAAATAAAAACATATTGGAGTGGAGTAGTGGCCTAGTGGTTGGGGCAAGGTACTTCAGGCCGGAAGGTCGGGGGTTCAAATCCCACTAGAGGACAGCAACCTTGGGCCGGAAGGACTAGGGTTTCTAGTCCCACAGGTGCTCCTTGTGGTCTTGGGCAAGCCACTTAACCCTCCATAGCCCATGTTCCCTGTAAAATAGTTATCTCCAAGTTATAATGCCCTGTTCAAAGTAATTTCAGTTTGTTCAATGTAAACCGCACTGATGCAGAATAGCACGGTATATAAGAGAATATAAATAAATAAATTGCAAAGGCCTATGATATATTAATAATTCAACAAATGATTACAGCGACAATGTGTTAACGGTAAAGGAAGAGACGCATTCGATTTTATTATTGGGGGTCACCACAAGTTGACCAATGGTAAAAGGGGTCACGGTACAAAAAAGGTTGAGAATCACTGGTTTAGATGGTCTGGATTTTGACAGGGGTTGTTTTCAGTTTTGATACTGATCCCTTGTCTGAACTTTCCTGTTTAATTCTGTGGTGTGTATTTCTCCCCGAGAAGTAGGCTAAGATCTTGTATTTGTTGTTGTTGTTAAGTGCCGCCGAGTCGGAGTCGACTCATGGCGACCCTCTGGATAGCTATTCTAAATTGTGTTCGGTCTCCAGTCAGGCGGCTTATTGTTGACAGACTGGTACCCGTAGCTGCTGTTATTGTATCGATCCATCTCATTGCTGGCCTTCCTCTTTTGCGTTGACCTTCTATCTTGCCAAGCATGATGTCTTTCTCTAATGATCTCTCTCTCCGCATGATGTGTCCAAAGTATGAAAGTCGAAGTCTTGTCATCTGAGCTTCTAAAGCTCTTGTCTTGTATTTAGAAACATAGAAACATGACGACAGAAAAAAGCCACATGGCCTATCTAGTCTGTCCTTCCATATCAACAACTACAAGTCCACTTTTACCTTTAGAGATCCTCTGTGTTTGTCCCATGCTTTTTTGAATTCAGTTACTGTCCTCATTTCTACCACCACCACTGGGAGACTATTCCACGGATCCACCACTCTTTCTGTAAAGAAATATTTCCGCATATCACTTCTGAATTTATCCCCCTTCACCCTCATCCAGTGTCCCCTTGTAGCAGAACTTGCTTTCAATTGAAAGAGGCTCTCTCCCTGAACATTTATGCCACGGAGGTATTTAAACATCTCAATCATATCACCTCTATCCCGCCTTTCCTCTAAGGTGTACATATTAAGATCCCTAAGTCTGTCCTCATATGCTTTATAATGAAGACCACTAATCATCTTAGTAGCCACCCTCTGCACCGACTCCATCCTGTTCACATCCTTTTGAAGGTGCGGTCTCCAGAACTGCACACCATACTTCAAATGAGGTCACACCAAAGTCTTATACAGAGGCATTATCACCTCCTTTTTCTGCTAGCCATTCCTCTCCGTATGCACCCAAGCATCCTTCTAGCTTTTGCCGTTGCCTTTTTTACCTGTTTAGCTACTTTAAGATAATCAGACACAACCACGCCTAGGGTCCGCTCTTCTTTAGTGGGCAAAAGTACTTCACCCCCTATACTATATTGCTCCCTTGGATTGCTGCAGCCCAAATGCATGACCTTACATTTTTTTAACATTAAATCCCAGCTGCCAAATTCTAGACCATTCTTCAAGCTTATCTAGATCCCTCCTCATGTGATCTACACCTTCCTGGGTGTCTACTCTATTGCAGATTTTGGTATCATCCGCAAAGAGGCAAACCTTACCCGACAACCCTTCCGCTATATCACTAACAAAGATATTAAAAAGAATCGAACCAAGGACAGATCCCTGGGGCACACCACTGGCAACATCCTTCTCCTCCTTATTTCTTTACGAATTTGTGTAAAGGTTTATTTTGTTTCTGTATACTTTTGGTATTGTGTAATGTTGAAATGTCTAAATTAAAAAAAAATCAACTGTAATACCTGAAGATTGGAGGATGGCCAATGTAATGCCAATTTTTAAAAAGGGTTCCAGGGGTGATCTGGGAAACTACCGACTGGTGAGCCTGACGTCAGTACCAGGAAAAATGGTAGAAACCATTATAAAAGAATAAAATTACTGAACATAGCCATGGCTTAATGGGAGACAGCCAACATAACAGATTAGTAAGACAAGACCTTTCTTGGCTAAAGTTATGTTTTTTTGAAGGTGTGAATAAACAGGTAGACAAAGGTGAGTCGGTTGATATAATATATTTGGATTTTCAGAAAGCCTCTGACAAGGTCCCTCATGAGAGACTTTTGGCGAAATTAAAAAGTCATGGGATAGGAGGCAGTGTACTATTTTGGATTAGGAACTGGTTAAAAGATAGAACGCAGAGGATAGGGCTAAATGGCCAATTTTCCCAATGAATAGTGGACAGGGGCGGCTCTATAATGAAGCAGAGTGAGGCGGTGGCCTCAGGTGGCAACCTTTTGGTTGCGGCAAGAATTCCCCCAAAAAAGACCACCTCACTCGGCCTTCAAAAAACAAACCAAAAAAAAAGACTGAAGCCACTCCCGCTGCCACTGCAGCAGCGGCTCCGATCATTTTTTTTTTAAAATTTCCCTTTGAATGTTGGGCTGGGCTGCGCTGGAGGGGGAGGGGGTAGCACTGTAATGGGTTAATGGAGGGGAAGGTTAGGACCGGAAATAGGCTAATGGGGAGGGGGTTACAACTGGAAATGGGCTGATGGGGAGAGGGTCTAGGACTGGAAATGGGCTGATGGGGAGAGGGGGAGAGGGGCTAGGACTGCAAATGGGCTGATGGGGAGAGGGTCTAGGACTGGAAATGGGCTGATGGGGAGAGGGGCTAGGACTGGAAATGGGCTGATGGGGAGAGGGTCTAGGACTGGAAATGGGCTGATGGGGAGAGAGGCTAGGACTGGAAATGGGCTGATGGGGAGAGGGGCTAGGACTGGAAATGGGCTGATGGGGAGAGGGTCTAGGACTGGAAATGGGCTGATGGGGAGAGGGGCTAGGACTGGAAATGGGCTGATGGGGAGAGGGGCTAGGACTGGAAATGGGCTGATGGGGAGGGGGTCTAGGACTGGAAATGGGCTGATCGGGAGGCTGTAGTAGTAGTAAAGTATGTCTTTTTGGATTCTACACATTTAGAGAACTTTCCGCAAGGGAAATGGAATTCAGAGGCACCTTATTTCTAGTCCTATATTTTGCTTACAATGTGTTTTCGTGATAGCAAGGAGCTCCTGCCTGTTATACAGTTGTTTTGTCTTTTATATCATCTCCAAGAGTAAGACTCTAACCCTTCTATTCCCCTTGATGCGGGTTTTGAAAAGTGGGATAATTTTCCTTAAACCTTTTTTGTTTCTTATATGCATATGATTTCTGTAACTTCCTTAAAAATAAAAAGAAAAGAACAGAGAAAACCTCATGAATTTGAAAGGAAAGAGTGAAGGGCTGGCTGACTAGCATTTGGGAACAGATTCAGCTGGGAAGCTTTAACCCCTCAGGTATCACGCACACTTCATACCCTACTCTAGCACAGAAAATAGTCCAGTCTGGATTTTTGTTCCCAATCAGAGGAACTTGCCCAATGACCTCAAAGCCCATGTAGCATCACAGAAGACAAATTGTAGAAGAGCACAAATAATAAAATAAAATAAAACAAAGTTTGGTGTTCCAAAGCTTCAGTGTTTATGCTCCTTTGCTGAAGTCAGAAAAATGCACAGTGCATAGACTCTTCCAAGCTCAGGCTTTTAAGCACTTGCTGAAATAAGATGCAGGCCTTCCATGCAGGGCCTGACCAAACCTTCAGCCATGTGCCCCATTTAGGACTGGTACCCTGTGGTCTGCTCTGAACCAAATGCTTGAACCAAACAAGATGGATTCCTGCTACAAGAAACCTCTGCTGTGTCCCGCTAACCACGCAACTGCCTGCCAAGTTTTTATATATGTGCATACAGAGACTATTATTCCCAGCCATGACCTGCTCTTCAGGCCTCTCTCATCCACAGACTGTTCTATTGGCCTTGGACATTTGCAACAATGTATAGACTGCATATCATCATCTTCCACATTTTGTCTCTCACCATGGACCCTTTGTCTGCAAGATGACCACCTGATTACCTCCTGATTTGCTGAGACACCTCACAGTATCTCATTCCAACCAATCACCAAAATGTGATAAGAACGCATCACAAAGAATAACACAGTACGCACAGACAACTTTAGAGCCAGTTTGTGCCTTTTGCCTTCTTTGCTACTACTGCAAATACACATACACACTCTGTGTGTGTGTGTGTGTGTTTGCATGCCCAAGGCTGTTCCACTATCCTTGGGACAGAATAAGACTCACACTGATACAGCGTAGTTACTTATCTGTAACAGGTGATCTCCAGGAACAAGCAGGAATGAGTCTTCACATATGGGTACGTCGGTACCGATGGAGTCTGCGCGGGAACGCTCCCCAGCGTCCAATTAGAACGCTTTTGGGAGCATCCCACCACGCCTGCGTACTGCCTTCCCGCCTTTCCCAACTGCCTCTCCTCAGTTTTCGTTTTTCCGCGGAGCCGGCAGGACGTACTCCTGTCACCGCAGAAAATTCTTCTTTTATTTTTGTTTTTTCTTGTGGTCGCGTCTGCCTTCCTTCGACGCACCGGTACCGCCGGTGTTTTTCTTTTTCTTTTCTTGAACAAAATTATCCTTGGTAGGGAATTTTTTTTTCCCTGTTTAGTGCCTGACGGTTCTCGGCCTACTAGGCCTCTCCACTTCCTTCATGGAAACGTCAGCCACTATCCCTAAAACATGTTTCAACTGTGGCGGTACTAAGTTAGTCTTAGACACCCATAACTGGTGCCTTCCATGTTTGGGTCCTGACCACTATCCGCTGGAGTGTCCCTCCTGCAGCATTTTTTCCAAAAGAAGTTTTCAGCATCGAGCTCCACTCGATACGTGGTTCCCGTCAGTTCTGAGGGTACCAGCTACAACTTCTTCTTCACAGGATCAGGTAACCCCACAAAAGTCTGTAAAGACTAACCAGTCCTCGGATGGTAGATCTCATGTTCAACATCGAGATGGCTCCGGTCTTGCCCTCAAGGACAATTTGGCTTTAAAACCCCAGCGGGAGTCTTCGTCCTCCAAAGCACTAACGGAGTTTCAGGTTATTTCCGGGGTTTTCACCTCTGCGAAAATACCTGAGCCATGCACGTTGGTGGTATCCACTGGGAGCGGTGCCGGTACCCCGGCATCGGCAACGGTGTTGGATGAAACACTCCACACCGATGATCGCAGTCTAGTGTTCTCAGTAACTTCGGTGCCGTTGGAGCCGCTACAGACCGATCTTCCAGCATCGGTATCGATCCCAGTACCAATTCTGGCATCCATGTCGGTACCCTCCAGGTCTGTTTCGATTGACTCGCTGCTTTCGATGCCGAGTCTAGAATCGATCTCTAACCTGGACGATTGGGTACCGACTCGTCTCGGTATCGACCTCTCTCGGTGCCGAAGACATTGTCCCGGAGATCAAAGTCTACCGCTCTCGGTACCTTCAGTACCGTTAGAGTCGCTTCAGACTGATCATCCGGTGTCAGTACCGGCTGCGATACCACTGCCGGTTCCGTTTTCTACCTTTGCATCGGTACCGGTGCCTTCCATGCTTACTTCCATAAGCTCGCTTCCTTTGGTACCGAGCTTGGAGTCCATCCCTGGCATGGATAGTTTTTCACCGATTCGTCGCGGTACCGACCTCGAGCGGTACCGCCGACTATCCTTTCAGGACCACCCGATGCTCCTCCCTTTTGGGTCTGGTACTCTAATGGATCAATCCATTAGTGCTAAGGCTAGATCTTCAACAGATCTGACCTTCACTCCTCATAATACAGGATCCCCTTCTGGGGAAATTTCTTTTCAAGCATTCTTGCTTGATATGGCAAGGTTACTTGCCATTTCTATACCTGATCAAGATCCTGCTCCAAGGGATTCAGAGTTTCTGTGTCTCCCTGAGGCTCCAAAGAAGGTTATCATGCTCCCTATGCATCAAACCTTACAGGATCTTTTACTTAGAATATGGGAAACTCCTTTAAAGGTATCCCCACCTTCAAGGGCTACTGACTCTCTGTACAAGGTGCCCCCTTCTCCAGGTTTTCAAAAGATTCAACTTCCACATCATTCTCTTGTTGTGGAATCAGCAATGAGGCGTGTGAAAAGTGCTAAAAGGCACTCTTCTTATCCGCCAGATCGTGAGGCTAGAACGTTAGATGCCTTTGGACGTAAAAGCTTCCAGGCATCCATGCTTTCAACAAGAATTCTCTCATATATTTTCTATATGGGACTATCTCTTGAAGAGCTCACGACCAGTTTGCTGTTTTTGACTCCTTTTCTTCAGGTTCACAAAAGAGCAGACTACTCTTTACTGGTTAGTCATGTTCAAAATATCTCTAGGTTTCTTACTCGTGCTACCCTGGACAGTTTTGAGTCTGTTAGCAGAACTTCTGCTATAGCCATAGGGGCATGACGCATGGCCTGACTCCAAGCTTCTGACTTGGATACATCGGTACAAGAAAGGCTGGGAAATACTCCTTATACTGTGGAGAATCTCTTTAACACAGAAACTTTACGCCAAGTTGCTCAGTTAACCACTGGCACTGTTGCTTTCAAAGGATTGTCTACACCTTCCTCTATCCCAGTTGGTAAGAAATCCTCTACCAAACTTTATTCCTCCAAGGGGAAAAAGTTTTATCCTTTCTCTACCCATCATACAGCTGTTTCCAAACAGGGGAAACATCAAACCAGGCTAAAGAAACCACAACCTCAACCACTTCAGCAAACTCAGCAGTCGCAGGGTTGCTGATGGATTCAGTGAAGAATCTTTCTGCCTGCTTTGAGGTTTAGAACCTGTAGTTTGCTTCTTCTCTTACAAGCATCTACATCGGTTCCATCCAAAACTTTACATTAAAGAGACATCCTGACTTTTAACTCATAGAGCTCCTTAGCATGATTATGCTTTACAGGTAATAAGGTTACTCCTCTTCCTTCTAAGTAGATAGAGGAGTAACAACTGTCAATAAGGCGTCTATACCTTTATCTTTGACAGTTTCTCCTGTATCAGCATGTCTCATACTATTCTTTTCAAAGATTTACCCATCGTTAGTCTTTTTCAACTCTGCCGCTCTTACTAAGACATTTTTGGTCTGTAAGAGTATACTACTTAACTGAGGGCTTATCCCTAAGCCCTGAGTTTCTTTTCAGAGTTATCGCCACCTTGCATTCTTGTTGCTCGTGGCAGCTTCTCAGACAATGATGGAGTTTTTACCACTCCCACTTATGTCTGTAGGTCTTTTCTACCACCTCCAGTCTGGCAGCATCCCTGTTGCCATGGAGGAGAGAGGTCACGTGACAGGAGAGCATCACCCTGGTGTGGCAGGAAGTGATCCTGTAACTAGGACCTGTCCTCCAGGTGATGTAAAACCCTCTCGCACCAAGGAAGTTTCTCTAGGGCCATGTGCCCATGAGGGAAGGGTTAGGACAGCCGTTATAGTTGGTGATTTGATCATTAGGCATGTAGATAGCTGGGTGGCTGGTGGACGTGAGGATCGCCTGGTAACATGCCTGCTTGGTGCGAAGGTAGCGGACCTCATGTGCCACCTAGATAAGGTCTTAGACAGTGCTGGGGAGGAGTCTGCTGTCTTGGTACATGTCGGTACCAATGACATAGGAAAATGTGGTAGGGAGGTTCTGGAGGCTAAATTTAGGCTTTTAGGTAGGAAATTGAAATCCAGAACTTCCAGGGTAGCGTTCTCCAAAATGCTTTCCGTTCCACGCGCAGGACCCAAAAGGCAGGCAGAGCTCTAGAGTCTCAATGCATGGATGAGACAATGGTGCAGAGATGATGGTTTTGGACTTGTTAGGAACTGGGGAACATTATGGGGAAAGGAGGGGATCTTCCGAAGGGATGGGCTTCACCTTAACCGGGATGGAACCAGGCTGCTGGCATTAACCTTTAAAAAGGAGATAGAGCAGCTTTTAAACAAGATAATAGGGGAAAGCCAACAGTCGCCCAAGAGCGGATGGTTCGGAAGAATGTATCCTTGAAGGATACTACCAAAAGCAGAGAGGTTCCAAAAAAGAGTAAAGTAGCCCAAATGCCCTCGAGTATGGAGCAGACAGAGCTTAAAGATCCCAAATTACCCAGTCTACCAATAGCCAGATTAATATGAATAAAATACAGTCTCTAAAATGTTTGTATGCAAATGCTAGAAGTCTAAAAAATAAGATGGGAGAGTTAGAATATATAGCACTAAATGAGAGGTTTGATATGATTGGAATATCAGAGACATGGTGGAAGGAGGACAACCACTGGGAACTGTGATACCTGGGTACAAACTATATCGTAATGATAGAGCTGATCAAACTGGTGGAGGGGTTGCGCTCTATGTAAGAGAGGGCATTGAGTCAGAAAGGATTAAAGTTTTGCAGGAAACAAAATTTTCTGTAGAATCTCTATGGATTGAAATTCCATGTAAAAAGGGGAAGGCGATGGCAGTGGGGGTGTACTATCAGCCACCTGGCTAGAATGAACAAATGGATGATGAAATGCTCAAAGAAATCAAGGAAGCTAACAAAAGTTACAGCGCAGTATATAATGGGCGATTTCAATTACCCCGGTATCGACTGGGTCAGTGTCACAGCAGGACATGCTAGGGAGATAAAGTTCCTAGATGAAATAAATGACTGTTTCTTAGAGCAGCTGGTTCATGAACCAACCAGAGGGGAAGCCATATTAGACCTAGTCCTTAGTGGAACACCAGATCTAGTGCAAGAGATAAGGGTGTTGGGGCTACTTGGCAATAGTGATCAAAGCATGATCGTGTTTGATTTAATTAGTGGAGGAGGGATAGTAAGGAAATCCACAGTGCTACCTTTTAACTTTCGAAAGGGAGACTATGATAAAATGAGGAAAATAGTTAAGAAAAAACTAAAAGGAGCAGTTGCAAAAAGTTAAAGATTTACATCAAGCTTGGGTGTTGTTGAAAAATACTTCTTGGAAGCCCAGACCAGCTGTATTCCACGCTTTAAGAAAAGTGGAAGGAAGTCCAAAAAACTGCCAGCATGGTTTAAAGGTGAGGTCAGAGAGGCTGTTGGTGCCAAGAAAGCATCTTTCATGAAATGGAAAAAAGAGCCAAACGACGAAACCTGGAAACAGCACAAGCACTGGCAAGTCAAATGCAAGGCATTGATAAGTCAGGCAAAGGGAGAATTTGAGAAGAAGCTTGCTGCGGAAGCAAAAATGCAAAATAAAGACTTTTTCAAGTACATTCGTAGCAAAAAACCTGTGAGAGAGTCAGTTGGTCCATTAGATGATAGAGGGGTTAAAGGGGCACTAAGAGGCGACAAGGCGATAGCGGAGAGACTGAATGAATTCTTTGCTTCGGTCTTTACTGAGGAAGATGTAGGGATGTTACCCATGACTGAAGTGGTATTTAAAGGTGTGGAAGAATTGAAGGAAATATTGATACATCGGGAAGATGTATTACAACTATTAGATAAACTGAAGAGTAGCAAATCACCTGGGCCGGATGGTATACATCCAAGGGTGTTGAAAGAACTGAAATATGAGATTGCAGACCTGCTATTAGTAATCTGTGAATTTTCATTAAAATCATCTGTAATACCTGAAGATTGGAGAATCGGCAACGTAACGCCAATTTTTAAAAAGGGTTCCAGGGGTGATCAGGGAAACTACAGACTGGTGAGCCTGACGTCAGTACCGGGGAAAAATGGTAGAAACCATCATAAAGAACAAAATTACTCAGCATGTAGATAGTCATGGCCTAATGGGAGACAGCCAACATGGCTTTAGACAAGGAAGATCTTGTGGACATGTGGACAAAGGTGAGTCAGTTGATATAGTGTATCTGGACTTTCAGAAAGCCTTTAACAAGGTCCCTCATCAGAGACTTTTGGCAAAACTAAAGAGTCATGGGATAGGAGGCAGTGTACTACTGTGGATCAGGAACTGGTTAAAAGATAGAAAGCAGAGGGTAGGGCTAAATGGCCAATTTTCCCAATGGAGAAAGGTGAATAGTGGTGTACCCCAGGGATCTGTGCTGGGTCTGCTGCTTTTTGACATATTCATAAATGACCTGGAAAGGGGAATAACGAGCGAGGTTATCAAATTTGCAGATGACACAAAACTATTTAAAGTTGTTAAAACCCAAGAGGATTGTGGAAAATTGCAAGAGGATCTTGATAAATTGGAAGACTGGGCATCAAAATGGCAGATGAAATTTAATGTGGACAAGTGCGAAGTTATGCACCTAGGGAAGAACAACCCAAACTATGGTTACATGATGCAAGGTTCCACATTAGAAACTACCACACAGGAAAAAGATTTAGGCATCATTGTGGATAACATGTTAAAACCATCGGCCCAGTGTGCAGCCGCGGCCAAGAGAGCAAATAGAATGCTAGGTATCATAAGGAAAGGAATGGAAAATAAAACAAAAGATTTTATAATGTCTCTATATCGTTCCATGGTGAGACCGCACCTTGAATATTGTGTGCAATTCTGGTCGCCGTATCTTAAAAAGGATATGGCATTATTAGAAAAGGTTCAGAGAAGAGCCACCAAAATGGTAAAGGGGATGGAAGGATACTCCTATGAAGAAAGGCTAAAAAGGTTAGGGCTCTTTAACCTGGAAAAGAGACGGCTGAGGGGAGATATGATAGAAGTCTATAAATTAATGAATGGAGTGGAATGGGTAAACGTAGATAGCGTAGTTACTCACCTGTAAACAGGTGTTCTCCAGGAGCAGCAGGAATCAGTCCTCACTTATGGGTGACGTCGGCGCCGACGGAGCCCTCGCGGAGCAATTTTCCCCAGCTTTCAAAGAAAGCCTCTGGGAATTGCAGCGCGCATGCGCGGTCCTCTTCCCGCCCAAGGGTGCCATCTTAGCCAGTCAGATGACATAGCTAAAAAAGACAGCATAAAAATTAGCAAAAAAGTAAAGCAGACGATTGCAACTCCAAGGGGAGGAGGGAGGGTTGTGAGGACTGATTCCTGCTGCTCCTGGAGAACACCTGTTACAGGTGAGTAACTACGCTTTCTCCAGGACCAAGCAGGAAGTCAGTCCTCACTTATGGGACTCCCAAGCTCAAGGCTACCGGAGACCCTAAGCACAAAAATGAGCTCCCTCTAGCTCAGCAGCACAGAAGGAAAGAATCTTCGCTGAATTATTACCCACCGGTAGCCCACATCCGGGATGGAGGGTAGGAGTTGCTCAGACCTCAAAGAGATTACGGAGGACTGCCTGTCCGAAAGCACTGTCCCTGCGGGACTCCCTCTCGAGACAGTAATGGACCGCAAAAGTCTGGCTCGAAGACCAAGTAGCGGCCCGGCAGATGTCTGCCAGCGGAACAGAGCGGAGGTAAGCCACTGACGTGGCCTTTGCCCGAACGCAGTGAGCTGTGACTCGACCTTCCAAGGAGAGTCCGGCCGCCCCATAAGCCCAAGTGATACAGTCCGCAACCCAGATGGACAGAGTACGCTTGGAGACCGGGAGCCCCAATTTATTGGGGTCGAAAGATACAAAAAGCTGAGCAGCTTTACGGTGCTCCCGCGTACGGTCAAGGTAGAAGTTCAGAGCCCTTCTACAGTCCAGGGTATGGAGGACCGTCTCAGCTCGGCTGGAGTGTGGTCTGGGAAAGAAGGTTGGAAGTACCACCTCCTGATTGATATGAAAAGGGGAGACCACTTTTGGAAGAAATTTTGGGTGAGTCCGTAGGACTACCCTATTTTTGTAGAACCGAGTGTAAGGGGGATCAGACACGAGGGCCTGCAATTCACTTACGCGTCTAGCGGAAGTGAGGGCTATCAAGAACAGTGTTTTCCAAGAAAGAAAACGGAGAGAACAGGTAGCCATAGGTTCAAAAGGTGGACAGGTGATCCGCTGCAAAACCACATTCAGGTCCCAGTCAGGCGCTGGCGGGCGCAGAGGTGGTTTAAGTAGAAGAAGACCTCGGAGAAACCTCGCTACAAGAGGGTCGCTGGAAAGAGGTCTGCCGTCCACCGGCACATGATGTGCTGAAAGAGCACTGAGGTGAACTTTGACGGAGTTGGACTTAAGTCCCAGATTAGAGAGGTATAGCAAGTACTGCAGGATCACCGACACCGGGCAGGAGAAGGGATTCTGAGAATGTTGGGTACACCAAACGGAAAAGCGACGCCATTTAAGGGCGTAGCATTTGCGGGTAGAAGGTCGTCGCGAAGCTAGGACGACCTCCTCCACCTCCGCCGGCAGGAGAAGGGGAGCGAGGACTACCCTCTCAGCAGCCAGGCCATGAGGTTGAGAGACCTGAGGTTGGGGTGTAGCAGAGACCCCTGATCCTGAGTGAGGAGATCCGGTTGTAACCCCAGAGGGAATGGATCCTCCACCGCTAATTGCAGCAGGAGCGGAAACCACGGCTGTCTGGGCCAGCGAGGGGCCACCAGGATCATGAGGGCTTTGTCTCGGAGAACCTTGAAAAGAGTCCGGGAGACTAGCGGGATGGGAGGGAAAGCGTACAGAAGGCTCCCCGACCATGAGAGTAGAAAAGCGTCCGCCGCAACCCGAAGGGGGTGTGGCTGACGAGAGCAGAAGCGAGGAAGTTGCCGGTTGTGAGGACTGGCAAAGAGATCCATCGTGGGGAGGCCCCACTTTAGAAAGAGCTTCTGAACTACCAAGGGATCCAGACGCCACTCGTGCGGCTGGAGGATCCTGCTGAGTTTGTCCGCCAGGTAATTCTCTTGGCCTGGGAGATAAACTGCCTTGAGGAGAATGCCGTGACTGACGGCCCAAGAGCAGAGCTTCTGTGCCTCCCGGCAGAGGAGGAAGGAGCCCGTGCCCCCCTGCTTGTTCACGTAGAACATGGCAACTTGATTGTCCGTCTGGACAAGGACGGACTGGTGAGAAGTCAGGTGGGAGAAGGCCTTGAGAGCCAGGCGGATCGCCCTGAGCTCCAGGAAGTTGATCTGCTGAGCAGACTCCCACGCGGTCCAGAGGCCCTGAGTGCGTGCCCCTTGGCAGTGCGCTCCCCAGCCCAGGAGGGATGCATCTGTTGTCAGCACCCGGGCCGGCTGAGGTGACTGGAAAGGCATTCCGCAGATCAGGTTCGGCTGCTGAAGCCACCACCGGAGAGACGAGATCAGCGGCTCGGAGACGCGCACTAGGTCTGCTAGGCCGCCTGTGGCTTGTCGCCACTGCTGGCGGAGACACCATTGAGCAGGCCGCATATGCAGGCGGGCATTGGGGGTCACATGGACGGTGGAAGCCATATGGCCGAGTAGTCTCAGGAAGCGCCTGGCGGAGACCAGGGGCTGGCTGCGAAAACGGTCAGCTAGGTCCATGAGCCGTAGAGCCCTGTCGAGCGGTAGGTACGCTCGTGCCTGAGGAGTGTGCAGCCTTGCGCCGATGAACTCGAGATCCTGTGAGGGGAGCAAAGTGGACTTTGCGAAGTTTATAACAAAGCCCAAGTGCTGCAGAAGAGTCACCGTGCGGCGCGTGGCGTTGGTGACCTCCAGAGCGGACGCTGCTCTGATGAGCCAGTCGTCGAGGTACGGAAAGACATAGAGGCCGTGAAGCCGGAGATGGGCCGCCACCACCGCGAGACATTTTGTGAAGACTCGCGGTGCGGAGGACAGGCCAAAGGGCAGTACCCGGTACTGGTAATGATTTCCTGCCACCACAAACCTTAGGTATTGTCGGTGGCTTGGGTGGATGAGGATGTGCGTGTAGGCATCCTTTAGATCCAAGGAGCATAGCCAATCTCCCTGCTGGAGGTAGGGCAGAAGGATTCCAAGGGTAAGCATCTTGAACTTCTCTCGCACGAGGAACTTGTTGAGGTTGCGCAGGTCCAGGATGGGTCTGAGGCCTCCTGTTCTCTTTGGTATCAGAAAATACCTGGAGTAAAAGCCTTGACCTTTCAGGTGGTGGGGCACCGGTTCCACCGCCTGTTCCTGTAGAAGACCTGCTAACTCTTGAAGGAGTAATTCCCTGTGCAGAGGGGGTCGTGGAGGTTCTCCCGGAAAAAAAGGAGGGAGGGACCTGGTGGAAGTGGAGAAGATAGCCTTCTCGCACGACTTGAAGCACCCAGGCATCTGAGGTGATGCTGGACCACCTGTGGGCGAAGTGAACCAGCCGGCCTCCGGTGCTGGGAGGAACCAGCGGGGGGGGAGAGGCTATGCTTAGTGAGTCAAAAACCCCCACCCTGCGGAGCAGGGGCTGGTGGTGCAGGCTTGGGGGCTTGCTGCCTACGGGACCCGTTACCCCGTCCCTTGGCCTGCTGGCCCTGTTGGGGAGCTGCAGGGGCCTGATAATGGGGGTATTGTTTGTAGGCAGCCGTCTTCCTCGGGTAAAAGGACTTCTTTCCCGAGCCCTTCTTTTTCTGGGAAGGGGCAGAGGTCTTCCTAGAAAGCCTAGTCCTGGTGAGAGTCTCCGTCTCAATTTGTGCAGCCTTTTCAGCCATGGGCTTGCCAAAGAGGTTTTCGCCTCGGCAGGGGACATCGACCAACTTGTCCTGCACCCAGGGCTCGAGGTCAGATGACTGAAGCCAAGCCTGTCGGCGGGCACCGATGCCGGCTGCGGCCACTCGAGCCGACGCTTCAAAGCCATCGTAGGCTGCTCGGGATATGAATTTTGAGCATTCCCGAATACCAGTGGACAAGGCCAGGAACCTCCGCAAAGGTTCCTCGGACAAACCAGCGGAGAAGCCGGCTATCTCTTTAGCCAGGTCTCGGAGATACATGCCCATGTATAGCTGGTAGGTCTGGACACGACACGCAAGCATAGAGCCCTGGAAACACTTCTTGCCAAGGCCATACAGGCTACGGGCCTCCCTGCCAGGAGGCACCGAGGAGTGCATCTTCTGGCTCTTAAGACGATGCATGGCCGATTCCACTACCATGGAATGGTGTGGCAGCTGTGCTTTTTGGAAGCCAGGGCTCTTGCGGACTCGATAGATAGAATCGACCCGCTTGCTCAGGACCGGCGAGGTGGCCGGACTCTCCCACATGCGGAAGAGTAGTCGTTCCAGCATGGGAGGAACTGGTACAGTAAAGTGTTCCCTTGCGGGAGAGTCATACTGGAGGGCGTCGAGCTTTTCGGCTCGAGGCTCCTCCTCGGGGTCCGCAGGGAAGGCCAAAGCCTTGGCCATATCCCTGACGAAGTCCGAGAACCGGGCATCCTCCGGGGGGGACTGCTTCTGAGGCTCGGACTCCGGTGAGTCCGAGGGGACACACCGAGTCCGGAAAGAATCAGGCGACTCTTCCTCTTCCGACTCCCAGACCGACTCCGACGAGGACTCGGTGGGGTCGGCCCGGGCAGGGCGCGGCGCCTGCCGCCCCGACGCCGAGGGAGTCGCCGGCGACGACCTCGGTCCCGAACGGGAGGCCGAGGGTGACCTCGACCGAGGATCGACTCGAGTTCGCATCGACTCGAGGATCGGCTCGGTCTCCGGGGTCGACTTGGACGTCGACGTCCCGGCGGTCGGGGCAGCGGCGCCAGCGAAGCCAGCGAGCAGTGCCCGCTGCTGGTCCATGAAGGCAGACAGTCTGCTCTCCAAGGCCGTCAACCTGAGTCCGAGCTCAGGTGACCCAGCAGCCCCCGACTCGGGCCCCGACGGCGGCTGTCTCGGAGGCGAGTCCAGGAGGACCACAGGACTTACCCGAGCAGGCAGCTCCGACTCCAGGCGAGGTCGCTTCGTGAGATGCTCCTTCTCCAAGGACCCGGGACGGCTATCGGGGCTATGCGACCTGGCCCTCGCGGAGCCAGGAGCGTCCACCGACGCCGCCCTCGCGGGTTTCACCTTACGACGATGGTCCCCGGAGGGAGAACCCCTGTCGGAGGAACTACGGCGACGGTCCGAGCTGGAACCTTTGGATGCGGAGGCCTCCGACGAGGTCCGGGTACGGCTGGGGTCAGCGAAGATCCTATCCCGCTGATGCCGCCGACTTCTCAACGCTTTGGAGGACATTTTGCCGCAGGGCCCACAGATCAGTTCTTCATGATCCGGGCCCAGGCAGCGGAGGCAAAAGTCGTGTGTGTCAGTTAGTGACATATTTCGGTCACACTGACCACACCGCTTGAAACCACTGGCAGCCATCGGGGGAAAAAGGGCCCCGGCGAGGTCAAAGGACCGGGCTGCCAGGGAAAAAACCGAAACGAAAAACTGACTAAGTCAGAAAAACCGAAAAATAAGAAGAGGACTCGAGACCGGCGTCGCGAGTCCGGCGGGAAAAAGACCGGCGTCGAACCGAATGGAAAAAAAGAGAAATTCTGAAGAAAAATCAACTTTTTCGCGGGGACACGACGGGTACGTCTGTAGGGCTCCGCGGAAAAAAGAAGACTGGCTAAGATGGCACCCTTGGGCGGGAAGAGGACCGTGCATGCGCGCTGCAATTCCCAGAGGCTTTCTTTGAAAGCTGGGGAAAATTGCTCCGCGAGGGCTCCGTCGGCGCCGACGTCACCCATAAGTGAGGACTGACTTCCTGCTTGGTCCTGGAGAACAATTGTTTACGTTATCAGAATATAGAAAGACTAGGAGACATGCAATGAAGCTACAGGGTAAACTATTTAAGACTAATAAAAGAAAATATTTTTTCACTCAACGTGTAATCAAACTCTGGAATTTGTTACCGGTGGATGTAGTAAAGGCTGTTAGTGTAGCTGGGTTTAAAAAAGGTTTGGACAAGTTCCTGGAGGAAAGGTCCATAAACCATTATTAAGAAGGGACCCAGGATATCAATGCTTGACCCAGTACAAGCATTGTGCAACCTGTGTCTTTTGGGGAAACCGCTAGGTACTGTGATGAAGAGAGTATGGCTGAGCCCAGGGAATTGGGAGAAAATCAGACATTTTCCTTTAAAGAAAGAGACAGGCAATGAATCAGTAGCTCTCAAAGTGCAGGCAAAGAAAAAAAACATGCAGCTACTGAGGACAGGACACACCCAAGCTCTGCTAATCTAAGGGCAGGCTTGAAACTAATGAGAGACACCTGGGGGAAGGGCAGTGCACGGTAGTTCAGAGACACTCTTATAAACCCAGGGAAACAGAATGAAGGGAGACTCAGCCTGAGAGGGGCAGCACCATGGGAAGAGAGACTCAGCCTGAGAAGGGCAGCACCACGGGAAGAGAATCTCAGCCTGAGAGAAGGCAGCACACGGAGCGACACCCTGGAAAGGGAGAGACAGGGAAGCAGCACGCTGGAGAATTCAGTGGTGAGAGAAGCACCAGAGAAAGGCCCAGAGAGTTCACTGTGGAGGAGAACGGTGGAGACTTCCGGGGGATTCTCAGAGGAGAAAGCCCTAGTCAGAAAGAAAGCCAGGATTGCAAGGAAACTGCAATTGGTTTTAAAACTAGGAGAGCTGTGCCAGAGAGAAGTGCTGACAAGGGTCAGGCTGCAGTGACAACTGTTCCTGAACCAGCTAAAGAGCTGCAACTTCCAAAAAGGTGCGTGAATAAAAGTGTAGCCAAAAATGCTGTGAGTCAGTTAGAGGCATTGTGTCGTTTGATGCAAGAGAAGAATCTCCACGTTCCTTGTGGAAACCCTTTGCATAGGGAAAAGCCTCAGTGGAGAAAGGTTCTGGAACTTTTAGAGAATATTAAGCCTGAAGTTTCTCATGCTGGTTTAGAGCCAGTTTTACCAGACACGGGTCCTGAGGAAATTTAGATAGACTATTATGAATCTGATGAAAGCTCTGAAGATTCAGTAATGGACTGTTCTCTATGCCAGAAGGCAGAATAAAAGTTCTTGGATAAGAGAGAAAGGTTTATAACCTGAATGTCCTAAAAGGCAGTGTGAAAACAGGGAGAATTGTGTTTAGCCAGGAATGCTAAGAACCCTGTTTGCTGAAGAGAGGATATTTCTTTTGGGTTTGAAGAAAGGAGAAAAACCATGTTTGATTGCTGAATCGTTTGGAAACAGCGACTTATGTTAAAAAGCTACTAAAAGCAGTTACATTGTTTGTTTGGTATAAAATGCCTATGGATTATTGTTTGGAGAGAAAATCTTGTTTGTTTGCGTTGAGCCTTAATGCTCTTTTGGAAAAGAAATAAAATTCCTGTGTTTTGCCTTGTAAACCCTCGGTCTCCACACTACTCATTTTTCTGAACACCACAACTACAAATCCCAGCAGCCCCGGCTCTGGGTGAGGAAAAACTCCTTAATTAAAGGACTAACAAGTGCAGCCCTAAACCCATAAGCTGTTGCCTGGAATAGGGCCCCCACAGTATGTATGAACTAGATTGGCCACTGTTGGAAACAGGATACTGGGCTTGATGGACCTTGGTCTGACCCAGTATGTTCTTATGTTCTTATGGGGTGAAGAGTGTGGAATGTCATGGTATTCGTGAGGTGGTGTAAGTGTCTAGTGGGATTGTTGGTGTTTTTCTTTTTTGATTTGTCTTGAAAATAGTTAGCTAGAGTTTGGACATTTATGTTGGAGGAATTTGTGTCGTTCTGAGTTATGTTAGTTAATGATTTGACAATTTTGAATAGTTCACATGGACGGTTGAGGGAGTTTGTTAGTTTTTTGGTGTGGTAGTCTTTTTTAGCCTTATAGATGGCATTCTTGTAGGAGTTCAGAGTTGACATGTAAGTGTAGTTACTCACCTTTAACAGGTGTTCTCCAGGGACAGCAGGAATCAGTCCTCACTCATGGGTGACGTCGGCACCGACGGAGCCCACGTGGAGCAATTCCCCAGCTTTCAAAGAAAGCCTTTGGGATTGCTGCCATGCATGCGTGGTCCTATTCCTGCCCAAGGGTGCCATCTTTCTCAGTCAGGTCCCTTAGCTTGAGCCCTACCAAGCAGATGGCAAGGGAAGGATAAAAATCCAGCAACTCATCAGGGGAGTTGGGAGGGTAGTGAGGACTGATTCCTTCTGTCCCTGAAGAACACCTGTTACAAGTGAGCAACTACGCGTTCTCCAGGAACAAAGCAGAAAGTTAGTCCTCACTTATGGGACTCCCCAGCTACAGGCTACCGAACCTGTAACCAAACACCCCTCCGTGAGGTCATAAGCAGAAGCCGATGCCTGAAAGAGCCCGAGTCCTCGGGTCCCCAGGGTGAAACCCTCAGTAGCCATCGAGAAGGGTCAGAGGGCAGGAGTTGGTTATACCCCAAACAGATTACGGAGTACAGCCTGGCTGAAGGCGCTGTCCTGGCGGGACTCCCTCACCAAGGCAGTAGTGCGAAGCGAAAGTGTTCGCCAAAGCCAAGGTCACAGCCCGACAGATGAAGGCGATGCAGTCTGCCACTCAGATAGACTGCCTGCCCCAGGTGATTGGGATCATAGGTCATGAAAAGCTGGCCAGACTTGCGATGAGGCTGGGTGTGCTGCAGATAGAAGGCAAGAGCACTCTTGCAGTCGAGTTTATGCGAAACCGCCGCCTGGTTGGCATAGGGTCTCGGGAAGAAGGTCGGCAAAACTATCTCCTGATTGAGATGAAAATCCGAGACAACCTTCAGCAGGAACTTGGGGTGGGTATGGAGGCCCTGGTGTAAGGGGCTTCAGCCATGACAGCCTGGAGCTCACTGACTCAGCGGGCCGAGGTCAAAGCCACCAGGAAGACAACCTTCCAGGAGAGGTGGCGAAGCGAGCATGTTGTCATCGACTCGAAGGGTGAGCGCGTAAGTTGTATGAGCACTACGTTCAGGTCCCATTCCGCCAGAGGACGCCAGATGGGAGGTTTGGACAGCAAGAGGCCCCACATAAAGCGGGAGACCAAGGGCTGCTCAGAGAGGGGTTTGCCCTCTATGGAGAAGTGATTCGCCGAGATGCGCTCAGATGTACCCTGACAGAGTTCAACTTCAGCCCCTCCTTCGAGAGATGGAGAAGGTTCTGGAGGACCCACCGAGTGGGACATGAGAAAGGGTCGATCTGGAGCTCGGAGCACCAGACCAAGAAGCGTTGCAACTTGAAGGCGTAAGCTCGTCTCGTAGAGTCCTTCTTTCATGCAAGGAGGACCTCCTTGACCGCCTCCGGGAGGTCTAGCGTGGCTAGGGTGACCTGTTCAGCCACCAGGCCACGCTAGACAACATGGCCAGACAACATGGCCAGGTTCAGGTGTACCACCCGCCCCTCCTCCTGTGTTAGCAGGCCTGGGGCACAGCCCAGGGGAATCAGCAGCTTGGATGCAAGCCGGAGCAGGAGTGGCAACCATGGTTGCCGAGGCCATTGGAAGTGACGAGTATCATCGACGCTCGTTCCCGCTGAGCTTTGTGGAGGGTCCTCATAATGAGAGGAGTGGGAGGGAATGCATAGAGAAGACCAGAGGTCCAGCTCAAGAGGAATGCATCCCATGCCTCCCTGTTTTGTTGCAGGACTGGGCCGCAAAAGCGGGGGAGCTCAGTGTTTGCCGAGCTGGCAAAAAGGTCCATAGTCGGGGTCCCCCACCAATGGAACAGCCAGTTGGTCACCTCCGGGTCCAGTCGCCATTCATGAGGGTGGAGGATCCTGCTGAGTTTGTCTGCAAGGACGTTCTCGTGGCCCGGAAGGTAGACCGCTCATAGGGTCATCCCTTGACGGAAGGCAAAGGAGCAGAGGAGGACTGCTTCCCGGCAGAGGAGGCATGATCCTCTGCCCCTCTCCTTGTTGATGTAGAACATCGCCATTTGATTGCTGGTCTGCCTGAGCACCAACTTTCCTTGGTCCTCGAAGGCCCTCAAGGCCCATCAGACTGCCCGAAGCTCAAGCAACTTGATCTGCTGATGAGATTCTTCGGGTGACCATCGCCCCTGTGTGCACAGTGCACCGCAGTGGGCTCCCCACCCCAGCAGGGAAGTGTCCGTTGTCAGCACTAGTTCGTGCTGCGGGGTCTGGAAGGGCGGCCCCCGGAAAAGGTTGCGGGGATCCTGCCACCAATCTAAGGACCTGCGAAGGTTGTGGGAGACCTGAATGGGTCTCTGAGGTGACCGGAGTCTGGGCTGTCCACATGTGCATGCGGGCATGTGGAACCACATGGATGTTGGAGGCCATATGCCCCAGGAGGTGCAGCATTGTCCGCGCCATGACCCGAGCGTTGCTCTGGACCTGGGCCACCAATGCTCGGAGGTGAGCCATACGGTATGCCGTTAGAAAGGCAATCGCCCGCTGAGTGTCAAGGCATGCGCCGATAAACTCCAAGGCTTGTGCTAGTTTGGAGGTGGGACTTGGGGTAGTTGACCAAGAATCCCAGACACTCGAGGAGAAGGATCGTACGTGATGCCGCCAGGTGGACTTCCCTGGCTGAGGGCCCCATGACGAGCCAGTCATCGAGGTAAGTGAAGACCGGTACACCCTGCCGCCTGAGGAAGGCAGCGGCCACGGAGAGGCACTTTGTGAAGACTCATGGAGCAGATGCGAGTCTGAAGGGGAGCACCTGTATTTGCAATGCTCACCTTGCACCCTGAAGCATAGGAACTGCCTGTGCTGGGGGTGAATCAAAATGTGGGCATAAGCGTCCCTGAGATCCAAGGAGCATAGCCAGTTACCCTGCGGGAGGAAGGGCAGCAGGACACCAAGAGATAGCATTTTGAACTTCTCCCGCACCAGAAACTTGTTTAGTTTTTGGAGGTCAAGGATGGGCCATAGGCCCCCCCCCCCCGTCTTCTTCAGGATGAGGAAGTACCGGCAATAGAAGTCTTGACCTCGGAGGTGCGTCAGTAGCCTCTCAACCGCTCGCTGGGCGAGGAGGTTGTCTAACTCCCGCTGTAAGAAGGTCTGGTGTGCGGGGAGTCAAGAAGGCTCCACTGGGGAGAAGGGAGAAGAAAGCCTTTACAAAACGGAGACAGTAGCCATCCTGGACTACTCGAAGGACCTAAGTGTCCGACGTGATGGACACCCACTGGGGGGCGAAGGAGGACAGGCGTCCCCCCACCACCTGCAGCACTGCCAGGGGGTGAAAGGCTACACTGCTGGCGTCAAAACACCTGGGCGGGCTGAGACGCGCCAGGGTTTGGGTCTTGGGCCCTTTTGGCTTGCGATGACCGTGAGGTCCAGACTTTCCCTACGTCATGGTGGTCGGCATGGGAGTGGGGGGGGGGGGGGTATGGTGGGTAGCCTCGGTAGAGTAGGCCCTTCCACGGAAAGAACGGCTTCTTAGTTTGCTGTTTCTTCCAAGGGAGGGAGGAGGTCTTCTGTGAGAGGTGGGTTCGGGTGACGAACTCTGTCTCTATCTCAGTGGCCTTATCCTCCATTGGTTTATCGAAGAGCTGCTCACCCAGGCAGGGTACGTCTAGGAGCTTTTCCTGGACCCACTGCTCCAAGTCTGGACTGGAGCCATGCCTGGCGTCGGGACCCAATGCCAGCAGCTACCACTCGAGCCGAGGACTCTAATCCGTCGTAAGCGGCTCAGGAGAGGTATTTTGAGCACTCCGCGACGGACTTCAGAAGGGCCCGGAACCTACTGAGTGGTTCACCAGCGAGACCTGCGGAGAAACCCCCAAGTTCATTGGCTACGTCCCGCAAAAACATGCCCATCTACAATTGGTATGCCTGAATACAGCATGAGAGCATGGACCCCTGATAGGTCTTGTGCCCTAGGGCATCGAGAGCTCTTGACTCCCTGCCCGGCGGAGCCGCAGAGTGGGACCTTTGAGCTCTTTTGTTTCCTCATAGCCGATTCCATCACCATCAAGGTGTGGGGAAGTTGGGTTTTCCTGGACCCAGGGCCACGCTGGACCCTGTACATCACGTCGAGGTGCTTACTCACGACGGGGACCGAAGCAGGAGTCTCCCATATGCAGAGTAGCAGCCTGGGCAGAATGGGGGAACTGGAACAGTAAGAGATTCCTGAGGCAGGGACTCGTACTGCAAGATATCGAGCTCTTCAGCTCGAGGCTCCATCTCAGCCTGGGTAGCCAGGTTGAGAGCCTGTGCCATATCCCATACAAACACCACAAAGGAGATATCATCGGGTGGCGAATGCCTCTGAAAGGCGAGCGTGGATGGGTCCAACGGGAGGTCCCAATGGGCATGGGTCTCTGGGGAGGTATCCCCGTCTGACTCCTAGTCCGAGAAACCCGATTTGGGCTGGTCGCCTTGCCTGGAAGCCGAGGCCCGCTTGGAGCCGGAGGCCCTGGAGGATCTCCCCTCCAAGGAATAGGAAGGCGCGCGAAACCGACGCTGAGGACCCTCATGAGGCCCATGGCTCTCAGGGGTTTCCAGGGTGGATTTTGGTATCCCTCTCGAGGGAACCTCGGTCTCTAGGCGCAGGCCAGCAAATACGAGCACCTGCTGGGAAGCTATGAATGCAGAAACGCTACATTCTAGTGCCAGTATACGGGACTCCCACACAGGCATGGGGCCCTGCGATGCCGACACCAAGGTCACCGGGTTGGGCATCGAGGAAGAGAGGAGGTCCTCGCCGGGACGGCCCTCAGGAGACCTGGTACCATCGTCGTGGGCCTCTGTCTGTAGTGGGTACCTTTTATTAGCCTGCTCCTTGTCTGACTTTCTGGAACACCGAGGGGGGCTAAGCGACTGAACGCAGGAGTGCTCGCAGTTTTCAGGAGCCCCTGACAGCAGCTTTGAGGCCTTCTTCTTCTTATCCTGCTCCACTTCAGGGGACCCCTGATCAGAGTGCCATCTTGAACATGGAGCCAAGGTGGGGGATCCCACCGACGGAGAGATGACCGAGGGTGCTACCGGGGATTCCAAGGCAGCCTTACGGAAAATGTCTTCAGACTTCTTCTTACAACTGAGCAGGGCTTTGGAGGACATTTTCTTACAAAGTGAACAGAGCTCTGGATCATGGTCGGCCCCGAGACACCACAGACAGCAGTCATGGGTGTCCGTAAACAGCATGTTCTTGGAGCATCTATCGCATTTTTTGAAGCTGGTGGCCATCAGGACAAAAAGGGCCCCCACGAGGTCAAAGACCCACGCAGCCAGCGGTTGGGAGAGAAAAGGGCGCGAAGCCCGCTAACAGCAAAAAAATGTTAGGAAAATTGTCCCCTATTCTCAAAAGGAATGGGAGCAGGGGATGGATGGGTAGAGGACTGGTGCAACCGGAAAAATAGCAGGCCAGAGGCTGAAAAATGAAATTCTTTTTCTGAGGGATGAGGACATGCGTCCGAAGAGCTCCACGGAAAAAGGGAGACTGAGCAAGATGGTGCCCTTGGGCAGGAATGGACCACGGATGCGTGGCAGCAATCTCAAAGGTTTTCTTTGAAAGCTGGGGAATTGCTCCACGCAGACTGTCAGTGCCGACGTCACCCATAAGTGAGGACTGACTTCCTGCTTGTTCCTGGAGAATATGTATTTGTTTTCTAGGGATTTATCGTGTCTCCAGTTGCTTTCGCATTTTCTTAGATGCTTTTTTAAGTTAGCTAATTCTTTGGTGAACCATTTTTCTGATGCTCTTTGGGGAGTTTTTGAATGATTGTGGGTTGTAATGGCTGCATTTTGGATAGATTATCCACTTGTATAGGGAGCTGTTTAGGACAGATAGTGTTGAGTTTAAGTTCGGTAATATTTCATTTAGAAAGTCTTCCTTGATGAAGTGGTGGATCTAGCACTGGTGACAGAGTGGATGGCGGGGGTGGGGGGGGGGTGAGTATAGTGAAACTAATTATGTGATGGTCTGACCAAGGGACTTGCTGAAACTTGGGAGCAGAGTGTAGGACTAGAGTTGAAGATGGGAGGAATACAAGATTTAGGGTATTTCCCTATGAGTGGGTGGGCATATTTATTATCTGGAAGTAATCCATGTCAGACATCATGTCGATGAATGATTTTGCGTATTGTATGTTGAGTGATGGTAGGTTAAAGTCACCCATAATGATAAGAGGTTTCTTCAGAGGGGCATTGCATGCAGATTCAAGAATTGTGGTCAGGTTTTCATGGTCAGGAGATGGAAGTCTGTAAAGCAAGCATATAGCAAAGTTTTTATTTTGCACTTTGAGGAAGTCTATTCCATCTATGTGGTTGCGTATGCTTGGAGTGGTTTTGTGTTTATGCTTGCTGATTATTAGGACTCCGCCCCCATGTTGTTTGTTCCTATGACACATGTATAAGTAATAGCCATCTATTTTTAGTTGATTTGTCAGTATGTTGTCTGTGTCAGACAGCCATGTTTCTGTTATACATAGAAAACCTAGGAGTTCATCTTTAACCAGATCTGCTATAACAGGGATTTCATTCCTGATGGATCTGGCATTAATTAACATGAGTTTAATGGGGGAGTGTTTGTCTGAAGGTTGTATATTTTGGATAATAGTTGTTGGATTAATGGGGGAGTGTTTGTCTGAAGGTTGTATATTTTGGATAATGGTTGTTGGATTAATGTGGATTAGTCTGTTGTAGGACCTCTGTTTGCCAGAGTAGTAAAGATTTTTATAGTAGTGGTTGGGTACATGCCTAGGGCGTATTGTAATGATGGGTATAGTAAGTGGTGAGATCGCATCACATTGCTGGGGGTATGCATTTTATATATTGAGGGTTAGTAGAGTGAGCGATTATGATTTTCTACTCCATTTTGGTTGGGCAGGAGTATGGAGGAATGTTTTGTAGTAGTGGGATATGTAATGTTATTAAATGAAACTAAGTGGGGTAAGATTGGTGTGTTGCGTTTTGTTTGCTGGGGGTGTGAAGGAATTGTATAGTGCCTATGATTTTGGGTTAAAGTGTATTTAGGGGGCTTGCGGATTGTATAAAAGGATTTTTTGTTAGGATTAGGTGGATGAGTTGACCTCTAATAATGCGTTAGCAGGTAAACCCAAGAGCAATGTAACACTAACAGATTTGGAAACAAAGTAACAGTTATGGTGGATGTTGACTTAGACAGAAAGAGAATAAGCATAACAAATTATATTGCACTTTTCAGGATTTTCAATAAAGCTAATCTGCCAGTGCGAATATACTGAGTTCACAGTGGTTTAGCTGCAGAGGCCTGCGTAAGAGCTAGAAATTACAGCTATGGAGTGTTTTTGTATAGGCAGATTAACTGGGTGCACTCTGGAGTATCAACAGTATAACAATTATAGGTTAAACTCACATGTTCAGAGTTTGTGCAGATGAAGCAAGTGACACACTCTGCTGCTCTAAGTTCCCCGCCTAAGGGCCACGCCAAAGGACCCTTAGGCGTGGCCCTTAGGTGTGGGCACGCCTGAGTGTGTTCTTACTTTTAAAGCTGGTTCTACAGGCTCTAACTGGTGGATCATGGGGAGGAGCAGGAGGAGCTCACCTTCTGCTTCCCGTTGCTGCTAGCTGCTATTTTATTTTACTACTAATACACCCACACCCCCTGGGTGACTCAGTGCTTGACCCTCCACCCCAATGTAGCCTAGTATCTCCCCTTCACCACTCTACCCCCCCCCCCCCCCCCCACCAACCAAGATGCCCAGTATCTTATCTTCCTTTCCCTACCCCCTCTCCTCCAAGGTGTCCAGAATTCCACGCCCTCCTCCCTTCCCCTGCGGGCACACTCTCTCCATCCTTCCCTCTCTTTAGTGCTGCTGCACGATTAAAGTCGGCGTGGTTCCTGCATAGCAGGAGAGCAACACCGTCATGCTACTTCAGCGCAGTGAAGCTTTCAGTATAGGTTGGTGCTGAAGGGCTGACACTCCTACTCCCCCTCCAATGCAGATTTTCTGTTGAAGAGGGTGGGGATGTAGCAGGGCTTGATTGACAGCCTGTATTGAAAGGTCCGCTATTGTGCTGAAGCAGCGTGAAAGTACTGCTCTGCTGCTCCAGAGCTGTGCTGCCACCCCCCAAATATTGCCGCTCTAGACAGATGTCTAGTCCGCCTCATGGTAGGGCCAGCTCTGCTTCCATGGTTTAGTCTGGCTTTCCTCTCCTTCACCCCAGGAAAACGGAAAACATCCATGAATTACTCCTCAAATACCAAATCCACGTTATTAAGCTTTGATGAACAAGCAATAATCTTCCTGACCGCTATTCCACGAGAGGCACTCTCTTTACAAGGGGAAAACAGACTTCTTCCCAAGGAGGCCCTCTAGGCTGCATTTTCCAATTGGAACACCAGAAAAATAATGGTTTCCTATTTTGCTTATATGTAGGCTGGAACAACAAGTAAAGACTTTAATTTAGTTTGGCAATCTCATTTAAAAGCTATTTGCATAGTAAAAGAATATTTTCATTCGATATCTAACTAAACTATGGAATTTGCTGCCAGAGAATGTGATTAGTATTAGTACCGTAGCTGAGTTAAAAACAGTGTGGGCAAGTTTCGAGAGGATAGATCCATTAACCATTCAGCTGGATAGCTTTAGATATTTCCTCCTCCCACATGGACTGACCATTGTAGGAGATATGATACCAGGCATGATGGACCATTGGTTTGACCCAGTTTGGAATTTATATTCTTATGGGCCCAGTTGCTGGGACAGTAGGGTGAATGGCAGCAGGATATCCATGAGCATGGAGCCTACGATAGCCCCACATTTCATTACTCCCCCCTCGTCACCTTTCCAGAGTCTCTTGCAGCCAAAAGGTGACTCTTTGTATTGTCTGATCACATAAATAGCCCCCACCATAGCAGCCTCCTTGCAAGCATCAGTAGGGTTAGACATGTCGCTCTGTGTCAGGTACCCCTTGGTTGCCCCTATTGTCTCTGGTGTTACTAGGTTATACTTCCTCTACCTCACTTATTCCACATAAGGATCCTCTGTATTTATGACAAAACATACTGAAGTTCATTACCCTTCTATTTCTACCACCCATTCCAGTCATGTAAATAGTTACCCCTGTTATCCCAGTTATTTGCCCTGTTATCTGTGAACTCATACGTGTTAATTGTACTGAGCATTTTTGTTCCATGTAAACCGCGCTGATGCTGAATAGTGCGGTATAGAAGAGACTTTAAATAAATAAATAGATAAATCCACCAATCTGTCTGTAAAAAATATTTCCTGGCAGTGTTTTGTAGCCTAACCACCTTTGTTTGACGGAGAAGCAACAGTCTTTCCTAAACTACTTCAAAATTCCACATCTAGAAGAACAGAAAGGAATTTTCATGGGCTCCACTTTGTGCCTGCAGTTCAGTGGGTCTGGTAAGAACATAACTGAATTTCCTTCTGATGAATTGTGTAACAGCGAAAGTGACTTTTACTGTCTATATAATTGGTGATAAATCATGAAGCATTTCCTCTCACTGGTTGGAGTGTGGTACAAGCCAAGGCAGAGTATTTCTGATGTCTGTACGAGTTTCACTAGAAGCAGCATTAAAGACTGTGAGCTTTTCAATTGCAGCTGCTCAAAACCTGAACCAAACGGGGTACACTCTGTCGCAGTGGGGACATCTGACAACTACAAATAAAATCATGCATCGCAAAATCAGCTAAACCAAGATGCCATGAGTTTATCGTAGACTTATTAAAGTTGTTCTGGACGCAGTGATGTACTGTGCAAAGCAGGAGATTCCAGTACAGGTACAGAGACACGGAGGGACCGATGCGGTCCCAAGTAAGAGACATTTCTGGAAATGTTTAAACTCCTAAACAAAAACAATGGTATACAAAGTCTTCTTGAAAAATCTCCCTACGAATGCAACTCTGAGAAGGCTGGATATTTAGAAAGAGTTATAGGGATTAGCTTTTCTGCTGTTACACAAAATCAGATTTGGAAAAGATGAAACTGATAACACGTATTATGCAAATTTGGGTGATGAAAGTAAAGACCTGTCAAAACGTGAGCATGCTGCAATGTGCATCAGGTATATAACGAGAGGGCAAGAAAGGAAAGGGCTGTTGGATCAGTTGATACTGCAGGTCTGACTGCAACTGAATTTGTGAAAATATTATAAAGTACTCGAATTAGATCATTAGTTATGCCCGTAATACCAACACTAGTTTGCTGAAGCAGCCAATTGTACCCCGCCCCTGTTCCATGTAAGTTTAAATGTAAATTTCATGTTAATTGTAAACCGCCTTGACTTATATGAAGGAAATTAAATAAATAAATAAACGTGTTGTGTGTTGGCTTCAGCTTCAACGGAGTGTCCATGATGTCCGTAAATGTAATTTTAAAAGACGCATTTCACTGAGCGGTTTATGTACAGTCTAACTCTCACTGCCTCAGTCTGGTTCTCCGCATAGCATCTAAATCATGCCCCTGTGTTAATGCGTTTTTTTGAAACCCTGAACTGCTTAGATGGTTTTATGACAGGAACACACCAGTAGGCTCATTTTCCGGAAATACAAAAACAATAGCATCCTGATCGACAAAGCCTTGAACCAGGGGCGGCCCAAGGGGGATGCGGGGCCATGTGTGGAGATTAATTGCAGGGCCTCATTTGCATAAGGAATCTCATTTGCATAAAATCAACATGCACTTTTAGTAAACATGCCTCTTAATGAGTGTCTGGATAAAGAAAGACTAACAGATTTCTACATTACTATATTGCAGTGACAACCGCCAGGCCCATTAGGAAGTACTATAAACACTGACCTTTTAGAACCCATAGCAAATCCACCCTATCATAACAGCACTACCAGGACTCACAAAGCACCAAACCCTACCTATCAAAAGGCAACACTGCAAATATTAAACCAATACATCTCAGAGAATACCAATACATCTCACTGGGGGAAAGAGAACAAGTGGGACTGTCAAATAGAAACTACATGAACAGAATACCTCAGCTCACATTACACATGCAGAACACCACACAAAGAACAAGGGATCACAATTTAGAAATAGAAAGATAATAATTAAACTGGGAACCCCAAAAGCCAAACATGAAATGTACAACACTGGATAAATAAAACTATAAAGTAATTTCCTCTTGCACTAAACAAAAACACAAAGATGTTAATACACACTTCCCAGACCAGACATATTCCAGTTAATAAATTCAAAATAAAAAGTATTTTTCTACCTTCTGTTTGGGCGTTTTATTTTTCAGTTGCAATTGCTCCAGTCACTTTCTTCTGGTTTCTTTGTGTCTTCTGCGAGCTGTCCTTTCTTCTCTTTTAGATTTTTTCCATTCTCTCTCTATATCTGCTTTAACAAACTGATCTGTCCCCTTTTGCTCGTTCCCCCTTTTCTTTCCTTATTCCTTTATTATCCATTCAAATTTCACCCTTCCATTCTCAATCCCCTCTTACTCTCCCAATATCCGGCCCATCGTAGACTTTTCTTCCACACAAAATATCTTTTCCCCTTTCCATTCTCATTCCCCATCCGAATCCCTTCTAGTCCTCCCCCAAAATCAGCTCCCTTCTAGTTCTAGGCCCACTGTCACAGCCTCTCCCGGTGGCAGCGTGCTGAAGGGTCAGGGCGGACATTTATTGTTTGTTGAAGCCGGAAACTTTAACTTAGACCAGGTGCATTATGGTCCTTGTAGTTCCCTTCTTTATAAAGAATAGTTGTGTGAGCCTTGTGCTGGGTTAAATATAAGGTTTTATTCCCTTGATGCGCTAAGGTTCTCCAAGAAGACAACAGAATTCACCTTGATTCAGGGTTTCTACCAAAGTATTTACAAAGTCCAAAACTGTTATAAGAGCTTCACAGTCTTTTCCATTCAAGCAGGATTTTTCAATATCAACAGGTTAAATAAACACAAAAACTTCTTCTTTTCAGCTCAACAAAGCAATGACATTTTTTAAAGCATGTCTTATGCTATGACTCTGTGAGAGATTCTATACTCTCAGCTACACAGAGAGTACAGTCCATAGGATATTCAGGCAGCAATGATTCTGATTCTACAAGGTCTGTTTGCATATCCTCTTGCTCAGATATGGTGTCTGCTAAGCCTGAGCTTTCCCTAAGCAAAACTGGTTGTACTTCAGTAGTTCTCTCCAAGACTTTCCAGCCTGGCTGGACCTGGTCTGGCAAACAATTAATATGGCTTTTATCTAGGACCTTCTGCACCGGCTTCCAAAGCTTTCCCCAGCTTTGTTTCTCATATCTATGGCTCTCTGGTTTACAAACCTTTCTAGGACCTGGCACACATTCAGGAAAGGAGGTGTGGATATACCTTTGTTCTCTGAGACGTGCGTTGCTGGTATTCCCTCTACCAGGCACTCTCCTGCTTACACTGTCTTCCCTGTAGACTTCTTTCTGGAGCTTTTCAGCATGGGCTTGTCCTTCCTGGAAGTTGTCCCTTCCTTGTAAGGACTGCAAGCTTAACTGCCTTTCCTTCCATAGTTGGAGCTTTCCCCTTTCTCTCTCCTTAGTAGCAGGGGTTTCTGTTGCTCTCTGTATTTGTGGTCCTCTCTGCTCCTGTGGTCGTCTCTCTATTCGTGGTCCTCTCTGCTCCTGTGGTCGTCTCTCTATTCTCCTCACCGAGCACTGCTTATAAAGCCGTTTCTTTAGTGAGCTTTCTGGCCCTCTACTCAGGTGTGTTTGATTAGCTATTGCATCATTACAATCTGGGTGTGTCAGCCTACCTTCTGCAGCCTCATGCCTACTCCCTCTAGCTGCACTTCTTGGTAACTGCATTCTCTGTAAATCAGTTTCTTTAAAAGAAACAGAGTTTTCTCCTAACTCCATAGCTTCAGTAGTGTCAGCTTCATCACACCACCTAGCATCTTCTCCCTTCTAGTCCCATTCTCCCATGCCCCCACATCAGCCATTTCCAGTCCTATTCTAGCCCATCACCCATTTGCAGTCCAAGCTCCTCCCATCAGCCCATATCTAGGCCTATTCCAGCTCCTCATCAGCCCATTTTCAGTCCTAGCCCACATATGCTCTTTTCCAGTTCCATTCCAGCTCCCCATCAGCCAATTTCCACTCCAAGCTCCCCCATCAGCCAATTTCCAATCCTAGCCCCCTCATTGGCCCACTTCCAGTCCTATTCCAGCCCCCCATCAGCCCATTTCCAGTGCTAGCCCTTCCATCACAGCCCATTTCCAGTCCTAGCCCCCACCCCAATCACAGCCAATTTCCAGTCCAAGTCCCCACCATCACAGCCTCTTTCCAGTCCTAGCCCCCCCCACCATCACAGCTTCTTTCCAGTCCTAGGCCCCCCTCACCATCACAGCCCATTTCCAGTCCTAGCCCCCCCCCACCATCACAGCCCATTTCCAGTCCTCGGGCCCCCCCCCCACCATCACAGCCCATTTCCAGTCCTAGCCCCGCTAATCACAGCCATTTCCAGTCCAGGTTCCCCCCTCCCACCACCATAGCCCATTTCCAGTCCAGGTCCCCCCCATCACAACCCATTTCCAGTCCAAGTTCCCCCCCCATAGACCATTTCCAGTCCAGGTCCCCCCCCCATCACAGCTCATCTAGTCCTTGGCCTCCCCCCCCCCCCCGACCAGCCCCACGGCTGTCTGAGGGGCTTCAGAGGGAGCCGGGGAAGCCCGCACAAGGCCCTGGCTCCCTCTGTACAACCGCCAGCGTGAAGATCCTTTTCTTTCCAACTGGCGGCTGTTTCTGTGAAGCCGTTAACCTTTCCCAGCATTCGCGGCTTCACAGATACAGCCGCCAGCATGAAGGAAAACGATCTTCATGCTGGCGGTTGTACAGAGGGAGCCGGGGCCTCACGCGGGCTTCCCCCAACTCCCTTTGAAGCTGTCCGGTGTGCCATAATGGTGTTCGCGCGGGGCCCTGTGCGAACAACATTATCGCACAATGGACGGGCCGGCCCTGCCTTGAATAACTGCAAGACACAAGGTGGAGCTCAATATTGGACTCCGTGAGAAAGTTCTGATGTGGTTTGATGCCTGCTCCTGAATGTTTTCTCTTGCAATCGGTAGATACGTATAGCACGCAATCATTACCCCTGCATGTCTAGTAATGGCAACCAGGGAGGCAGGAGTTTCTGATATGAGAAAAGAAGCAGGAGGCAGGCGGCAGGTAAGAGGCTGGCATATGATGCCAGAACAGACCCTCAGGAGGGATGCAGCATTGCCGGTGGCAAAGGAAATAAAGCTCATGTTTGGTTTCATCGTCACACTGATCGTTGTGACAGAGTCAGCAGCAGGGCAGCGTCCGGGCCTGGGCAGTGAGGCTGCCATGCAGATTGATCTATACAACAGAAGATCACCCAGGCTGCTGCACAAACACAAATAAGAACTAAAACTAAACTACAAAGAGAGAATTGGTAAAGTAAGGCCATAGAGACAACATGAATGAAGAAAAACAACAAAAAATAAAGGAATCTAGTACAAGCAATCCACAAAATTGATTTGTAAATACCGTGTTTCCCCGAAAATAAGCCCTACCAAGTTTTTCAGTGATTTCTGTAATATAAGCCCTACCCTGAAACTAAGACCTAGTGCAGATCATCGACGGACGGATTCGGTACCTGGGGGGGGGGGGGTCCCCACCAGGGAGGAGCTTTCCTCCTGCTCCACTCCCCGACGCAATCAGCTCTGCCGGTGCTGTGCTGCGCTGCGGGCCTCTTCATTCCAAGGGGCTGTATTTCCTTTTTTCCTGCTGATTGGCTTTGGTGGGAGGACCGGGGAGGAGCTTTCCTCCTGCTCCACTCCCCGACGCTGATCAGCTCTGCCGGTGCTGTGCTGCGCTGCGGGCCTCTTCATTCCAAGGGGCTGTATTTCAATTGTTGCTGCTGATTGGCTTTGGCGGGAGGACCGGGGAGGAGCTTTCCTCCTGCTTCAGTCCCCGACGCCGATCAGCTCTGCCGGTGCTGTGCTGCGCTGCGGGCCTCTTCATTCCAAGGGGCTGTATTTCAATTGTTGCTGCTGATTGGCTTTGGCGGGAGGACCGGGGAGGAGCTTTCCTCCTGCTCCACTCTGGCTCTCTTTCAGTTGTTGCAGCAACAGCATACTGTGGTAACACTTCACTGATTGGCTGACTATCATGAGGTGGCAGCCAATCAGCTTCAAGTGCTACCGGTATCAGTACTGTCACTTCACTACTGTACTTATCCTAAGGTCCTTTAATGGTACGGTAGATTTAAACTGAATATTTTGTCCCCAGACAAGATGAGTGCAAAAAGAAAGAGCTATTCGGTTGAGTACAAGAAAGGAATAGTGGAGAACTCCCAGGGCAAGAATCTTACGGCTTTCTGCCAAGAGAAGAAGTTGGATCTCCGAATGGTCCGAAAATGGCGAGCAGAATATGATAACCTCTGTCAACAGATGGATGAGGGAAATTCTAAGAAGTGCAAGTGTGGATCAGGGCGGCAACCATTATTTCCTGAACTGGAAGACATCACCTATGAATGGATTGCTGACAGGAGAGCAAAGACTTTGGTTGTGCGTAGGGCTGATATTCAAGCATTTGCCCTTGCAATGGCACCAAAGTTTGAAATATCCCCAGAAGAATTCAAAGCATCACAACACTGGCTGGATGACTTCCTTCAGCGATATGAACTGTCTCTAAGAAGATCGACAACACTGTTCAAGCTGGAAGATACTGAAGTTGTTAAACGTGCACTTGCATTCAAGTCCTTTGTTGATTCCATCGACTTTTCTAAATATCAACTCTCCAACATGATTGCTATGGATGAAACAGCAGTGTTTATGGGCCAAGGATCTCAAACGACAATTAATCAGAGGGGTGCCTCGTCAATCTATATTCCCTCCACTGGCTACGAAAGTGCACGTATTACCTGTATTTTGGCAATTCGTCTGGATGGAATGAAAGCCCCACCTCTAATCATCAGTAAGGGCAAGAAAGATAAGATTGAACGTTTTTTCAGGCATTTATGTTCTTGAAACCGAAAAAGCATGGTGTACACAAGCAGTTATAAGGAAGTGGGTCGATTTAATGCTGCCACTTATTTTGCGAGGTGGTCAAAGAGGTCTGCTAGTCTGGGATTCAGCCAGCACTCATCGCGCTAAAGACATGAAAAACTTCCTTGCAGAGAGAAGAGTAGATAAAATAATGATTCCTGCAGGAATGACTGCCTATCTCCAGACTCTTGATATTGCAATAAACAAGCCATTCAAGGGCCATTTGCGCATGGAAATCAATGACTTCACTGAAAATAGAATGGAGAGAAATCAGCGTGGAAACTTTGTGAAGCCTAGCCTGCAAGAGGTTGTGACTTGGGTGAAGAATTCATGGGATAACATCGCTGACAGCTGTGTTGCCAATGCACTACAAGCAGGTTACTTGGACAAGAAGTGCTCATTTAAGGAGAGCTCTATTGCTAGACATGAGAGATTGGGGCCAATGGTTCTACAGGGAATGCAGTCGCAAGAAAATCAGGCCGGAATTCGGGATTTGGAGAGTTTTGACGATGTTCCGGAAGAAGATGACATGATTGTATTTGAATAAATATAGATTGCTGTACATGAGTAAATGTAGTTTGCTGTACTTAAAAAAAGTTGGATTGTTGAACATGAATAAATGAGGATTGTTGTTCATGAATAAATGTGTATTGTTGTATATGAAAAAAACAAAATAAGCCCTACCCCGAAAATAAGCCCTAGTGCATCTTTTGGAGCAAAAATAAATATAAGACCCGGTCTTATTTTCGGGGAAACACGGTATATGACAACAGAATCAGAGCAATAAAACATAAGTAAGGAAGTTCAACTCCTTAACCGTATGGTTCTGCACCTAGGAAAGAACAACCCAAACTATGGTTACATGATGCAAGGTTCTACATTAGGAACCACCACCCAGGAAATAGATTTAGGCGTCATTGTGGATAACATGTTTTTTTTTTTTTGTTTTTTTTTATTCTTTGTTTATTTAACCAACAGCAACATAACATCCAATACAGTGCAGAACAGTAAGCCGCCGGGGAGTGGTATCTTATCTCCTCCGAGGCCAAAACAAGAGACAGTTATGTCGCCGTAGCAAACACAGTCAGAGAAGGAACAGAAATAACGGAATGCAGTCATGGTTAAACATTTTTCCCCTTTTTTTGAAAATCCTAACAGCCCCCCCTTCCCCCTCCCCCCCCTCGAACCCCTATCCCCCCCTTCCCCGTCATCGCACCCCGAGCTCCACGACACTGCAGCAACACCCCTCTCAGCACAGTCCTGGGCACCCTCCGCACCCCATAATCCATGCCTCAACATCCTACATTTACTATTTCGCTCCGGCTGCGGGAGCCCAAAGTCTGAATATAGGGCTCCCAGATCAGCAGGAAAGTAGCCCATCGCTTCACTGAGCCTCGAGCCCTCCAGCGCTCCGCCAGCAGCAGCTGGTGAAAATTATTGCGCCACTCCGTAAACGTGGGTGGGTCTCGGTCTCTCCATCTATGTAAAATCGGACCCTTCCCCACCAAACATGCTTTACGCACTAATAAGCGCTCCCATCTCCCGGAGGGTAGCGTCTGATGCATTTGATCCAGGAGAACTAAACCTCCGGTCAAGGGAAATCTTTGCTGTAATATTCTCATAAGATAGCGGTGTATTTGGGACCAATACGGAAGGATGCGCCTGCACTGCCACCACATGTGAGATAGGGTGGCCAAGAGTGTAGAACACCTGGGGCAAGACCCGTCCTGGGTAATGCAACTCCGCAACGCACGTCTCGGGGAGAAATACACACGAGTTAAGGCTTTATATTGGATTTCCCTCCAACGCGCTCCCTCCACCAGTTCCACTATCCGCCCCACCGCCGTACAAATCGTACCTGGTGGAATTTCCCGTCCCAACTCTCCACCCCAGGCTGCCTCGGCCCTCCCATAGTCCGGCACCACACCAAAGCACTCCAGCTTAGCTTTCAGCCCAGCTATCGTCAGGGGTGTTTCCCCCCCCCAATTCCAAAAATTCAATAATCTGCTTCGACCGGTCTTCCCCTAATTCGTCCCGAGGTAGGGTAGCCACATAGTGTGAGAGCTGAAGGTATGCAAAGTAATGAGTGCTGGGTAGCTGGTACTCCTCGCGTAATTCCAGGAACGGCTTGCACTTACCCGTAAGATCTACCGCATGCCCTATATAGTATAGTCCCTGCCGATGCCAAAACCGAAAAACTTGCGAATCCGAACCGGGCAAAAAATGCACATTGCCTCGTATGGGTAACCAACTAGAGACCTGCCAGTTGTGTTGCCAAAAGCTGTTTAATTGTCTCCACGTACGCCGCAGCGCGTTTAGCAGCGTATTTCGCGTAAGTCGTGTTGGTAAATGTAGACTCTCAACATGTAAGGCCCCTACAAGGGAGAAAGGAGCCACCAGCGCCGCCTCCAAATCTCGGGATGTGTAGACATCGGTTCCCCCGAGGTAGTCTCCAATATGCCGCACCTGACAGGCCAAGGCGTAAAGTCGCAAGTCGGGGAGCCCCAAGCCACCCCTACGCCACCTACCAATCATGCGAGAGATCGGGATCCGCGCTCGGGCCCCCCTCCACAGGAACCCTTGTATCTCCCGTTCCATTTTAAGTAAATCCCTTCGGAGTAACCAGACCGGCAAGGTTTGAAGCCAATAAAGTATACGTGGTAAAACCACCATTTTAACTGCAGCAATTCTCCCCAAGAGAGCCAGGGGGAGCGGGTTCCAGGCTCGCAGTTGACGCCGCATCCCAGACAAGACTCGCTCAAAGTTCGTATAATATAAATCTTGTGGTAACCGTGTTAAAATGATACCAAGATATTTAAACCCATGCTCGGCCCATTTCAAGGGAAATACCGCCCCCCATCTGTCCCGCAACCTCCCCGAAACATCTAAAGCCTCCGACTTATCGGCATTTATCCGAAGGCCAGCGAAACTACCAAACCTCTGGAACTCAGTCAGCAATCGCGCCAAAAGATGCACGAGCATGTCGTCGGCAAAAGCCGACACCTTGAATCCCTGTTTGCCGATCTCAATCCCACAAATCTGTCGGTCCATTTCTATACTGCGTATGAGAGGATCAAGGGACAAAACAAACAATAAGGGAGACAGTGGACAGCCCTGCCTAGTGCCCCGATATAATGGGAAGGGGTCTGATAATACCCCATTACACAATACCCTGGCCGTGGGGGTGTCATATAAACTTTTCACCATAGCACAAAAAGCCTGTCCAAAACCATACATCGGCAACAAGTGGTCCAAATAGGTCCAGTCAACCCTATCAAACGCTTTTTCAGCGTCAAAACTCACCAAGAGGGATTGCAATTGGCGGCTATGTACCCACTCCAAGGAAGTCAGAATTCGACGGATATTACGAACCGCATACCGACCACGCACAAATCCCACCTGAGATTCATGCACTACATCACCCAGTACTCCCGCCAGCCGTTCGGCCAAGATTTTTGCCAACAGCTTTGCGTCAAAATTCAGCAAAGAAATCGGTCGATAAGAGGCCGCCTGCAACGGGTCTTTAGCTGGCTTGGGTATCAACGTGATATAGGCCTGATTATCTCCCCACCGCCTACCACCCCCATCTATACGCTGCTGGTAGGTATCCACCAACAGAGGACCCACCCCATCGGACAGGAGTTTGTAAAACTCAGCCCCATAACCATCGGGGCCCGGTGCCTTACAGCAACTGGCATGGGCAATGACAGACTGGACCTCCGTCAAGGTAATTGGTTGTCCCAGTTGTACCCGCTGCATCTCCGTTACCTGGGGGAGCTGCAACCCCCGAAGGTAAGCCTCCATGGTAGAAGGGTTAGTTTCATCGGCCGTATAGAGTGTTTGGAAAAATTTTTTGAAGAGCGCACTAATCGCCGTTCGGTTTTGATGAAGTTTCCCATGTTCATCCCGAAGAGCCGCCACCCCCTTCCCCCCCTCGGACCCCGCAAACAGCGGCCTAATAGCTTCCCCGGTCTGTCCCCAAAACAGTATAAGCGATATTTATAATATAACAGAGATTTCTTGGCACGCTGATGTAGCAATTCATTAAGGGCTACCTGAAGCTCCCAGAGCCGTTTTCTATTTGACACTGTGGGTGAGTGACCACTGAGCACCCGTGCGTGGGAAACTTGTCGCTCCAACCGAACAATCTGCTCCGCCAACATTCTGCGTTTCCGAGCAGCAAATCCAATGATGTCACCCCTCAAGACCACCTTGGCAGTTTCCCAAACCAACTCAGGGTCCCCCCGGTGTGCCTGATGATTTAGCTCAAAATCACGCCAGCGTTGTCCCAAAAAGTGCCGGAACTGGTTGTCTTTATATAACTCAATGGGGAACCGCCATATACGAGAAACTCCAGCATCACCCCCCCAGTGGATCTCAACCCAAACCATGGCATGATCAGAAAGCTCCAGGGGACCTATCTGCGCCTCCTCCACCTGTGCAAAGGCATTTGCTGAAAATAAAACATAGTCGATTCTCACGCTGGTCCCATGTGCCCTCGAGATATGGGTAAAGTCTTTCTCAGAGGGATGTAGGACTCTCCACGGGTCTATCAAACCCAAACGCTTCCGAAAGCGTTGTAACACTTGGGAGCCGAGCAGTCTATCCCTCGTCCCCTTGCCACTGGAGGTGTCCAAATGCACTTCGAGCACCCCGTTAAGGTCCCCCCCCAATAGTAACGGTACATCTGGCAATTGTTCCACCTTAGCCGCAAGACGATCAAAAAACTCCCGGTCTAATTTATTGGGACCATACACATTCCCTAGTATAATCTCACGATCTTCCAGCACGCCCCACAATAACAAAAATCGTCCGTCGGGGTGCGCCACCTGTCGGTTTAGCGAGAAACGCACCCTCCGATGAATTAAAATGGCCACCCCTCCCTTCTTCCCCCGTGCAGGTGCACCCCACACCTGGCCTACCCAGTCCCGGCCTAATTTAGCATGTTCTTCAGCTGTTTGGTGGGTTTCCTGAAGTATCGCAATATCACAACGTTGTCTGGCCAGCGCCTTCAAAACTTTATATCGCTTTATCGGGCTACCCAAACCGCAGACATTCCAAGTTATGACCCTCAAAGGATCACTGTATGTGTATGGCTCAACTGCCTGCAAAGCGTGTATAGGGAGACCCTCCCAGCCCGGGGCCCCCCACCTTCCTGACCTGAGAAGAGAGTGCCAAGTCTATGCAAAGAGCTCGGAGTGCGAAGACCCCCCCCCACCTCCCCTAAATCCCCCTACCCCCCCCTGACTAACCCCACTCCTAACTATCCCTACCTCTATCCTAACCCACTCGTAAACTTACCCACTAAAACCCCCCTTATTCCTAATCAACCTATTCCACCTATCTACAGGACTCCCCGCACCTACCCCCACCCAAGGAGCCCTCCCGAGACCCCTCTGAGCGTGTCCCCTATCCCCACCCTTAGAGTAGATCATAGTGCCACCATCCAGCTTACACAGCTCTTTACCCTGGAGGACTAGACTCTCCCCCTCCCACGAACTAACCATCAGAACCAAAAACAGGCCTGAGACTCTGTGCCCCCCCCTCAGATGAAATCCAGCATGGCCCCCCCCACCCCCCCCCCCCATGGCAGCCAGTCCTATGCTACTCGATCCGAGAATCTGAGAGGGGGGGCATCCAGTGGGAGCGGAAAGGAGAGAGATCGCCTCCCCGACGCGGTAGACCATCTCAGCTGGTCCACCGTTCGGGCCCCGCCAAGCCCACTGCACCAACCCCAAGGCCCGTGGCCTCCGCCGATCGGGTTCCTGTCAACTGCCAAGTACTGGCAGTCCCCCGCATCGCAGGCATTCCCCCACCGCCCCCACTGCACCCCAGGGCCAGGCTGCCACTGCCTCCTCCGGAAAACCTGCCGTCTCCTCAACATGAGGCGTCGGCAGTTTTAGATTAAGGAAGCAAGACAGAACGAAAAGGAATGAAAGGTAACCCATAATGGCCGGAGGGGCACCGACACCTACAGATTGGTACTCGAGCGGCATGAGAAGGCCCCCTCCCCCAAATGCACCCCAGCATAAAAAACTGAAACACAGCAAATAAACCTGCCAAACTTTTCTAGCACATAATAGGAAAGAAAGAAACAGTAACCTAATAAAACTTTGCTACTCCTTCTTGAATAAAGCCTATGGCGTCCCTGGGGGAGACAAATAGACACAAAGTTGCTGAAGGTCTGCAGCTCCATAACAAGCCGCTACAGTAGCACGGTGCTTCTATGGTTATAATTAAGTTCCCCGCTCTATATAAGAGAAAAAAAGATTTGTCGCTTAAGTTCAAGCAGCCTCTGAGGATTTCATTTGGAGGTGGCCGACACTGCTTTCTTTTGGGTGTGGAGCTGCCGGACATAGTCCTCTGCTGCAGCGGCTGACTCGAAGACACGGTGGGCCCCATCGCAGAGCACATGGAGTCTGGCGGGATACTGGACAGAGAACCGGATACCTGCCTCGATAAGTTTTCCACAGAGAGGTGCGTATTCCCGCCGCTTTCTACTCAGCGCCATTGAATAATCCTGCACCACACGGATCTTCGTATTATTGTACAGTACCTCACCCTTCTGCCGTGCAGCTTTCAGGATCAGTTCCTTTTGTGGGAACTGAAGGAACTTGGCGAGAACGATGCGGGGGCGAGGGTCGCGCGTTTGTTTGGCGCCCACCCGGTGCACCCGTTCAATGTAGAGAGTATCGCCAAGTTCTTCTGCGCCCAAAATATGTTGGACCAGGGCTCCCAGGTATCCTCGTAGGTCTTTATCAAGGACCGTCTCCGCAATCCCTAGGAAACGTAGGTTATTTCTTCGCGACCTGTTTTCCAGGTCATCAAGCTTTGCCTCCTGCATGGCTATCTGGGACTTTAGGCCCGCCACTTCCTCAGCCAGTGCCTCCGTCCTCTCCTCCACCTGGCCCACACGTTCCTCGGCTTCTTGCATCCGATTGCCCAACTGGTCCATAGAGGAGCGCAGACCGTCCATTTTACTGTGGAGGGCATCGAACTGCGGCTGTAAAGCTGTCGCAACCGCCGATGACATTTCCTCGAACGTGGTAGGAGATCTGGGGGAGGCTGGCAACGATGCCGAGTCGGCCATCTTACTGGAGCCGGCTGCTCGTTCCCGGTCCCTTCGCAGCGATTTTACTGCCGTCGCCATGCAATCTGCCCGAACTGCTCAAACTGCACTAAGGTATTCTCCAGGCACTCCGAAACAGCAGAGCCAACTTTTCGCCAAAAAATTGTGAGTTTTCACGGTATTAAATCGCCGGCTTAGGGTGAGGGCATAGGGACACGCTCAAGATGCGACCCCTACTCTGTCCGCATCACGTGGTCTCTATGTGGATAACATGTTAAAACCCTCGGCCCAGTGTGCAGCGGCGGCCAAGAGAGCAAATAGAATGCTAGGTATCATAAGGAAAGGAATGGAAAATAAAACAAAAGATATTATAATGCCTCTATATCGTTCCATGGTGAGACCACACCTTGTGATAAGGAAGCTTATCATAGCTCAGGAAGGAGCTATAGAAAAGGTGAAGTGACTCTGAACAAGCAACCTGTCAGTTCTGGTAGAAATAAGAAAACAGAATTTTCCCATAAAAGACTACCAGTCCCAGAATGCACCAGGTTTCCAACAGCCATTAGAGGAGCTGAAGTGGGGAAACGTGTGTTCAATCAGGAGGGCTATGAGGTAATCCCTAAGCACTCATCTCAAAGGTCAGGGCCTGATTCAGCAGAGCTGCGCTGTGTTAGGGAGGAGCACTCATCTAGGCAGAATAAGAGTAGAGTTTATTCTACAGATGACCATCTTCATGATCACCTTGGATATCCAGAGAATTGTCCTCAGTATCCTGAGAATCAGCTTGAGCTTGATCATCAGTTTCATCTGAAGGATCATCAGAAGCAGAAGCCAAACCGGATGGATAGAGAGGGAAAGAAGCCCTCTGGAAGAAAGAGGAGAAAAGCCTTTGAGAGGTCTAGAAGAGTCCAAAGCAGTACGTATACTGGGAGGTATTCCAAGGGCCAGCATACACCATTGGACTGGGGAAAGCCAGAGGAATGGTGCTGCAGAGCTAGGAATCACCAGAGGCTACCTGTGAGGGAGACGGCTGCACGTGGAAGGGACCCTAAGACCTGTGCCAGAAGGTATGTGAAGAGAGATCCAGTGTCCAGGGATCTGGATTGGAAGGCTGGACATAAGAACTGGACTACATACTGGCCAGACTATATAGAGAGGAACTCTAGCAGCAATGGAAGCTCAGGTATGAACACTGATCTATGCCCTAGCTATAACCTTGAAAGACAGCAGGGAAACAAGTATTCTCCTGAAAATGCTCCATTGAGAGATTCATCTGTGCCAATCCATGATATTGAACCCATGCTTGTTGAACAAGGGGGAATAATAGCAGATGAGGATCCTGTTTATATGGACTGCTCTCTATCTAAACTCCGTTGGTAACTTTCTGTTATAAAGTACAGCAACCATCACAAAGAAATACAAATTTGTTCTTTAATCTACTCAGAAAAGCTCCTGAAGCAGGATTTGACCCACACAGTGGAAGGCAAGCCAGCTAAGGGGTTTCAGCTGGTAACTGCTAGCAATTAAGCCTTACCTAATTGCTTGTGAGCTAGGAGAGAATCACTTCTGTATCTATGTGGGAAGTAATCAGAAGTTAACCTGAAAAGAACAGTTTGTTTCTTGCTTTGTGGCTATTCATTTGTTGTTTTCCTGATTTTAACTTTGTTTTTCCAAGTTAACACTGAAAGCAAGTAACCTAATTTATGTGCTACCAAGCATATCTGTGTTGGGAGAAATAACCCATAAATAAATATCTTATTGGCTTTACCCAAGAGCACAACTAAATTATTGTCAGCAGCTGTGTCTGGTGTGAATGAACTACATTGCCCACAATACCTTGCAAATCATATAGAGATATGCACTTGTCAAGACTGTGAAGATTCTCACCCAGGCAGCCGTCTGACAACCTTGAATATTGTGTGCAATTCTGGTCGCCGTATCTTAAAAAGGATATAGAGTTATTAGAAAAGGTACAGAGAAGAGACACCAAAATGGTAAAGGGGCTGGACGGATACCCCTATGAGGAGAGGCTAAAAAGGTTAGGACTTTTCAACCTGGAAAAGAGACGACTGAGGGGAGATGTGATAGAGGTCTATAAATTAATGAATGGAGTGGTACGGGTAAATGTTGATTAATTCTCTCTTCTTTTTTTTTTTTTAGTGCCAACTCCTAGCAACCCAGCTGCCTCTGGGTTTTCTTGGCAATGTATCACCAGAAGTAGATTGCCAGGTCTTTTCTTCCGAGCCAATGGAGGGTAAAGCACAGTTACTTACCTGTAACAGGTGATCTCTGGGAACAGCAGGAATAAGTCTTCACATATGGGTACGTCGGTACCGACGGAGCCTGCGCGGGAACACTCCCCAGCGTCCAATCAGAAAGCCTTTGGGAGCATCCCTCAGCGCCTGCGTGCTGCCTTCCCGCCTTTCCAACTGTCTCTCCTCAGTTGAGTTTTATAGCTGAGACAAAAGAGAGAAAGAGGAAAGGAAGATAGATAGAGAGATACAACTCCTAGGGGAGGTGGGTGGGTTGTGAAGACTTATTCCTGCTGTTCCCAGAGATCACCTGTTACAGGTAAGTAACTGTGCTATCTCCAGGAACAAGCAGGAATGAGTCTTCACATATGGGGACTCCCAAGCTAAGATGCCCGGAGCCCCAGCATGGTGAGGATTGGAACATGCTACACCTCATATGGGCAGGCATCCTAAGGATGGAGGGTAGGAGTTGAAAAGAGAGGAGCTGTAGGAAAACAGCTAACCTAAGGACTACAGGTAAGGAGTCCTTGTATGTATGACAATTACCATGAAAATATTGACATGAACAAACACAATATGGACCTCACCTACTGGATTGCAGGAAGTAGAGAGGCTGATGAAGCCTACTGGAGATCCAGCAGAGGAATGTTCAAGGTGATCTCACTGAAGTGAAGGCGAAGGTCCAAATCTAGAATTGACAGGTGACCCAGGTGTCACCTGGGGTAGTACCCAAATGTCAGGTCTTCAGTGGAAGCTTTATGGAAAAAGCTGGGAACTCCTTTGGATACAGAGTTAGTAACATTTAGGAGCAAAAGAGGAAGACTGACTGATTTGGACAACTAGCCCAGTCCTGGAGAGAAGAAGGGGTATGGAAAAAAGCCCATATTCCCAAGAAGGATAGATGTCTGAAGGGTGGAAACTTCAGATCTACTGAAGATCCAGCCTGCCTTTCCTATCTGTTGAGAGATAGGAAAGATAGTGAAGCATGGAGCTTCAGGGATATCTAGACCTAGGGTTAAAGTAGGAGCTGTCAGTACCACAGTAGTGGTTGTGTGCATAATACCCAGACATACTGAGGGACAGTATGAAGATATGCAAGCCCACTGTCTGGAACCTATAGAAAGGTAAAAACCCTTTATAAGCATAGACAGTTAGAGAGATAAATATGGTAATACATATCTACCTATAAGGAAGCAACTCAACAGATACACATATACATAGGGACATATATATATATATATATATATATATATATATATGTGTATATTGTGACGTAGGAGACTCTTATGAAGCAATGGAAACTGATAGTGATCCGGTGGAGAGAACCGGTACTGCAAGGGAATGCAGGATTTTCTCTTATGAGAGAAAAAAACACAGAGCTAATCAGGAACCACACCTCACCTCAAGGCAGGAGAGAAGCCAAGTCCCTGATTGGGCACGCCCAAGCAGGAGGCGGGCAGTGCAGTACTCAGCCAGCTTGTTAAGATCTGAGAAACAGAAACAGTTAGATGAGCACGAGCAGCAAGAGCAAGACGCAGAGGAGGAGTCAGGACACAAGCACCTGGACCAGGAACAGGAACCGTTGGAAAGAGAACCACTGAGCAGCTGTGATCCACGAAGGAGCAGACAGGACCTGGGAGACTCAGGGGCAGAGAAAGACTTCTGTAACCAGAAGAATTCAAAGGCACTGAGAGACCCAAGGCTACAGCTCAGGAGTTTAAAGGACCAAGCAGAACCTTGGAACAGGAGGCAGAGGGATAGAGAATTACCCTGGAAGAAGCCCCAGCACAAGGTATCTGGTGGGTTTGGAACGGCTAGCAAGCTTAACAGTGGGAAGCCAGAAAGAGTGAACTTTAATTGTGAAAGACAGAACAAAGGCAGAAAGTTTGATAGTAATTGGTTAAGCCAAGAGAAGCCTGACTGTTTTCCTTTTAACACTCTGAGAGACTCTCCAAGCACAGCTGAAGCGTTTTACCCTGCACTTTCATTTGGAGATAGGTGGGGGAAGGGAAATGCTTACCGCTGAACTCTTGTCCAAGTAAAAGCACTGATAATTGCCAAGAGATAAGAACATTAAACAAGCATTTACCTGAAGGAGGATATTCTCAGCCTAGCTCAGAAAATACACAGGCTGAATTACTTCTCACTGAATTCAGGGAGTTCCTTAAAAGTAGAGCAGTTTCTCCTCATGACGTAGCAAAGTCTATGAGCAGCTGTGAGGAAGAAATGCCTCTAATTTCTCTGCCGTCTACAGAGCAGGAAGTCCCGATGGACTGCTCTACATGTGTGACTCAAAAGGACATTTAAGGGATGGGCTTGCCAATGTTTTATGAAAGAATATAACAAAGTTACCTTACTGATTGCTATGCTAAAGAAGCTTATGTGAAGAGAATAAGTGAAAGTATATTGTGTGCAATTCAGGAGCATTGCTGTTACCAGAGTTTTCTGTTACGTTACTGAAAGGAGGTCACATGACAACCGAATGTGATCAGTAATGGACATTTAGCCAAGCAGTAAAAAAGCCTTGTTTAGTTAAGTTTCTCAGCCTTGTTTTGTGCTACATTATTTCATTTACGTCTGCTGCATTTGAACTCCGGAGCTGGAGAAATAAACCTCACAAAAGAAATTTTCTTTGCCTTGCCTTACTACTTGAGCACCTACACAACTACAACCTTAACCCTCAAGGGCATTCAAGGCCAGCCCCTCCCTTAACCCTCAAGGTCCAGGGAGTGGGTGGGTGGCAATATATATATATATATTGTCAGACGGCTGCCTAGGGTGAGAACTTACACAATCTTGACGATGCATATATTCATATGATTCTTGCAAGGTATTGTGGGTATTGTAGTTCATTCACTCCCAAACACAGCTGATGACAATAATTTGAGTTGTGAAACCAAGTGGTAAGATCAATAAAATACTTCTTTTATTGATGGGGTTTAATTCACCCAGCACATGTATGCTTGATAGCACTATAAATGAGGTTACTTGCTTGCAGTGTTTAAAATGGATAACAAAAAGTCACAAAGTAAACCAGAAAACAACCTTCAGCTTGTCAGGCAATTAGCTAATGTTTTCTTAGCAAATAATTACCAAATACAAAGGCACAAAGTAAAGAATAAACTTTGCTGGTTAGGTTAACTTCTGCTTATTTTTCCACGCCGATCTCAGCAGTGATTCTCCCTTGCTCACACACACAATCAGGTGCAGCCCTAATTACTATCAATGGACCAGCTGAAAGCCTTTAGCTGGCTGGCTGCTACTGTGTGAGCCCAAATCCTGCTTTAAGAGCTGTTTGCAGTGGAAATAAAGAACAAAGTTAGGTTTCTTTGTGATGGCTGATGTGTTTGCTCATAGACAGCTAGCAATAGCATTTAGATAGAGAACAGTCCATATAAATAGTTTCATTTGCTGTATCTCCCTCTTCATCAATCAGCATATGGTCACTATCATACATTGGCACAGACGAGTCTTTCATTAAGGCACTATCATGAGAATGCTTATTCCCTGGCTGCCATTCTCTGTTATAGATAGGGTCTGGATCAGTGTTCATACCTGAGCCTCTCCTGCTATCATTATTTCTCTCTGTATAGCCTGGCCAATATGTAATCCAATTCTGATGTCCAGCCTTCCAATCTTGATCCCTGGACACTGGATCTTCTCTCACATACCTTCTGGCCTTGGTCTGAAAGTCCCTTCCACATGCAGTCTTCTCTCTTCCAGGTAGCCACTGGTGATTCCTATCTCTGCCACTCCATTCCTCTGGCTGAATCCAGTCCAATGGACTCTGCTGGCTTTTGGAATACCTCCCAGTATGAGTACTGCCTTGGAATCTCCCAGACCTTCCAATGGCCTTTCTTCTCTTCCTTCCAGAGAGTTTCCTTCTCTCTCTATCTGCTTGGCTTGGCTTCTGTTTCTCCAGGTGATACTGGTGCTTGTAGCCGTTGCTGTCTCTGTATCTCTTCCTCCCTCTGTAGCTGTTATCTGAAGAAAAAGCTCTATTCTTATCCTGTTCTAATGTGTGCTGCTCCCTAACACAGCGCAGCTGTGTTGAATCAGGCCCTGCCCTTTGAGATGAGTGCTTAGGGATTACCTCATAGCTCTCTTGATTGCACACACATTTCCTCACTTCAGCCCCTTTCATGGCTGCTGGAAACCTGGTGCATTCTGGGACTGGTAGTCTTTTATGTGAAAACTCTGTTTTCTTGCTTCTACCAGAACTGACAGGTTGCTTGTTCAGAGTCACATCATCTTTTCTATAGCTCCTACCTGAGCTATGATAAGCTTCCTTATCACAATATATATATATATATATATATGTCTATAGTGAGAACTGGAGGGGCATAGATATCCACACACAGCTTACAGTCATATGTATCTATAGAGAAGTATATAGAAATATATAGATACATGTATAGAGATGTCTAAAGATAAATGTCTGCAACTAAGCAGACAGAGATATGTTCATAAGAACATTCACATGGGAGATGTGAAGGAGAAAGATTCATCTAACAACAAGAAGGTGGAACCTACTTGAGGAGATATATAGAGAATCTATTCTCACTGGCTAGGATGGTGCAGGAATGCCATCCAGTGGAATAACCAGGATGGTTGCGTGAAAAACAGAGGATAATATCAGTCTGTAAACAGCAAGTTCTGAGTCCTATAGAACTCTCGCATGGTAAATGGACAGAAAACGCATAGGATAAGATACCAGGTTGATCCACTTGAGGAACAAGGGGGGGGGGGGTATCATGCGTTGTTTAATTAAATATGTGCTGTCCAAGAAGGATTAGGATACCATGAGGACAAGCTGCAAGGAAAAAAAGCATATTTCCTGTAGAAACTGGGTGACTCTTTAGACTGTCACATATAGAAGGCTTAAGTCCTTTATTAAAAGGAAACAGAAGGGTATAAAGAACCCCTACAGTCATGAGGAATGACTGAGGAAGCCTTTTTCAACCATATAGGATAGAAATTAGAGAAAAAATCCTCATGCTCTCTAGCAAGGGCCCATAGTGGAAAGCTTCTCAGTAGGATTGCAGAGAGCACTATGCAGGAGAATTGGGGAATAAAAGTGGCTGTTGGAGGAAACGAGCTGCCACCTCAGTTATGCTGCCAACTCCAGGGATTTGGAGATGACAGAAAAGAAGCGATAAGGATTTTCCAAGATAGATGAGCACTATCTTGGAAACACTACTAAGACTAGAGAAAGTAGTGGAAGACAAGACTGGAATTTGTAGAAAAGTACCAGTAGTCAAAGCACTGGAACACCTGCATGGGCAGCTGCTGAATAGAACAGCAGAGAGACTTCCTCTGTTTGTAACAGAGAAAACAGACAGAACAAGAGGAGAAATCCTGATCATGTCTGATGAGCTGCCCAATGAAAGCAGGGAGGTAACTCCAGAGAAAAACTCTACACTGGAAAGGAAAGGAAGACTAGAAAGGCTAAGAAAGCCTTCCAGTGGTATGGTAGCACTCTTACAGGGGAGTCCCTGAAAAAGAGGGTAAAGAAAAAATAGGAGCTGAAGGGAGACTTGCTATATGGTAAGTCCGTAGAAGGAAAAATTCATGGTGGTACAGGGAAACTATCATGAGATAGTTGGCAAACCTCTCTTCATGGAAGGAAGAGGAGGAAAACCTTGTGACCCACAAGACATGAATCTCCTGACAGCTCAGCCTACTTGAGAGCAAGTGGATGTCCTGGAAACAGGAATCCAAGCGTAGAGTTTTAAATGAAAAAACAGTGAAAAAACTTCTGCTGAGAAGAAGTGAACTGTATGTTATAAGAGATCAATTAGAACCCCATTGAGGGTTAATTTTCCTGGCTTGAGTTTGGATTCTTCAGACCAGGGCGAGGTTTCCCCTGTTTGGGAACATCGGCATGATGGGCAGGAGAAGAATAAAACCTTCTTCTTTTAGGAAAAGGAGGTTTGGTAGGGCATTTCTTACCTGCTGGGGAAGGAGAAGGTTTAGGATGGCCCTCAGAAGTAGGGAAGTCAGTGGAGCAATGAGCAACCTGATGCAAAGATTCCTTGTTGAAGAGATTTTCTCCAGTACAAGGAGTGTTACCCAGTCTTTGTTGTGCCCATCTGCTCAAGTCTGAAGCTTGGAGCCAGGCTCTACGTCGTGCTCCTATGGCTATAGCAGAGGTTCTGCTAACAGACTCAAAGGAGTCTAGGGAAGCACGAGAAAGAAACCTAGAGATATTCTGGCTATGACTAAGAAGCAAGGAATAGTCTGCAGCCTTGGGCTCTGAAAGAAAAGGAGTCAAAAGAGATAATTTCTCTGTGACCTCCTGAAGGGATAGACTCATATAAAAATATATGAGAGAATCCTTGTTGCCAGCATAGATGTTTGGAAGGTTTGACGTCCAAAGGCATCTAGTGTTCTAGATGCACGACCTGGTGGGAAAGAAGAATGCTTCTTCTTGCTCTTTACCTTCCTCATTGCTGATTCCACTACAATGGAATGATGGGGAAGTTGAGTCTTTTGAAACCCTGGAGAGGGGGGCACCTGATACAGAAGAGTAGTTGCTGTAGAAGGTGAGGAAGCCCTTAAAGGTGTTTCCCATATTTTCAGAAGAAGATCCTGTAAGAAATGATGTAAAGGAAGCATTATATTTTCCTTTTTCCCAGAAAAGCCTTGTGTAGGATCATAGCCAGGGATAGGAATAGCCAGGAATGTTGCCATGTCAAGGAGAAATTTCTGAAAAGAAGGATCTCCAATGGGAACAATCCCTGGACAGGCTAAACTTGAAGAACTAGGCTGGGCACCAGTACTTGTGCGGTGCAAAACAGGATCTCTAATGAATGGATACTGGGACTGGCGGGTATGACCTGAAACCGTCAGTACGGTATCGTCCATGCTAGGTATCGACTCCAAACTAGGTATAGAAAGGAGCGATCCTGGTGAAAAAAGCATGGATGGAGCTGGTCCCGATGTTACTGCAGGTACCAGCATCGACACCGATACCGGTAGCTGAGCCGGAATCGAAGGCGATACCGACATCGAAACAGTCATCGGAGGCTGCTCAAACGGTACCGAGGAAACTCGAAAGTCTCAGTGAATATCCTCGGTACCGGGCATCCGGAATCGGTGCCTGTCGGTTCCGAGACGCGTCGGTACCAAGTCTTCCAGACTAGATATCGATTCTAGACTCGGCATCGAAGGAAGAGAATCTATTGATGCATGTCTAGATGGTACCGACGTCAGGGGTCGTATCGACGGAGCTGCCGATACTGGAAAGTCAATCTGGGTATCGATCGGTCCCGAAGGCACCGAGTACACCAGATGACGATCCCTGGTGAGGAGTGGATCGCTCAACACCAGTGCCAATGCCGGGTTATCGGTACCGCTCGAAGCGGATGCCACCCCCGAGCATGGCTCAGGTATGTTCTGTGAGAGGTAAGCCCCAGGAAAAACCTGAAACCCCTGAAAGGCTTTGGAGACCGAAGACGCCCGCCGGGGTTTTGAAGCCAATGGGGTCTTGAGGGCAAGGCCGGAGCCGTCATCATGCTTGGCATGAGACCTACCACCCAAGGATTGGCTAGTCTTAACAGACTGTTTGTGGGTTACCTGATCCTGTAGAGAAGAAATGGTCGGTGCCCTTACACTGGAAGGGAAAACTGCATTGAGGGAAACTCGAAATGGAGAATTTCTTCTCATAAAATTGTAGCCTGATGGCTCTGGAGGAAAAGGGTCAGGACCCAAACAGGTTAGACACCAGTTATTGGAGTCTAAAAAGAAAACTATATTTCCACAGTTAAGACACTTCTTAGGAGAAGAAGGCTCCATAATGGAAAGGCCTTACAGGCCCAAAAATTCAAGACAGAAACAGAGGGGAAAAAAAAAAACCTCCCCGAGTTTTAGAAAAAAGAAAAGAAAAAACCACCAAAGGTACCGGTGGAGTCGGGGAAACAGCCGCGACCACAAGAAAACAAAAAGTAAAAGATTTAAAGAAAAAATTTTCTGCGGTGACAGGAAGACGTCCTGCCGGCTCCGCGGAAAAACGAAAACTGAGGAGAGACAGTTGGAAAGGCGGGAAGGCAGCACGCAGGCGCTGAGGGATGCTCCCAAAGGCTTTCTGTTTGGACGCTGGGGAGTGTTCCCGCACAGGCTCCGTCGGTACCGACGTACCCATATGTGAAGACTCATTCCTGCTTGTTCCTGGAGATAGTGACTTGCCTAAGATCACAAACAGTGCCAGTGGGAATTAAACCCTTGTTCTTCTGGGTACTAGGCAGTTGCTCTAACCACTAGGCTACTCCTCCACAATTCTTTATGGCACCAAAAAGTAGAAAGTCTAGGGAACATGCAATAAAGATACAATGTAACCCATTTAAGACTAATAAGAAGGACTAGAAAGGGGGACTGTTACTTCTGGAGAGAAATCTGCAACTGTGAGTATATACTTCTGGTAATTTTCTAAAAAGAATTCTTTGTATTAAAGCTACTTAATCTGTGAACCCACTGTTTTTTTTGTTGGATCAGTTAGGGCCTAGTAGCAGCAATTAAAGTTTGACTTTGAAAACACAGAGGAGAGCTTTCTGATTACATTTCATACCCAGCAGAGAGCTTGTAGTTTAAATTTAATAGTCCCTCAGGGCCAAGTAACAGCAAAGTACTTTTAGTTTAAATTTAACACACAGAAGAGAGCTTTCTGGTTAAATTTAGTACCCAGCAGAGAGCTTGTAGTTTAAATTTCATAAGAAGTTAGAGCCTAGCAGCAGCTAAGAGCTATAATTTAAATCAAATCAGAATTTAGCTTACCTCAGCAGCACAAGACAGGGTACTGTGTAGCAGCCCTCTTTTAATAAGTGTTATTTCCCACCCACCCCTGGGATAATCATAGCTTTATAGGTACTTACACATCTTAAAAGACAGGAGGTGCTTTCAGGTGAAGCTCATTACCCAAATCAGTCATACACTAAGGACCTGAGATTAATTAAGCTTCAGGTGAACAAGGTATATTAAACATATTAGGTACCGTTTTATTGGTATAAATACCCATAGCAACCCCTAGTAAGTAAGAACTTAAAGATCTAGACACAAACTTAAAACTAAGATGCAGACAGCAGTCCAGCAGCAGATGGGGGCTTTCCAGTCTTTTGCATTGAGTGTCACATGCAGGGCCGGCCCGTCCATTGAGCGAGAATGTTTTTTGCACAGGGCCCCGTGTTTCAGGGGGCCCCGCGCAAAAAACATTCTGATCCTACTAAAGTAAAAAAAAAAAAAAAAAAAGCTGTCTTCTCCTGCTGCCGGGGCCGCCGCGGCAGAATCGAGTGTGCCGCGGGGCCCCCCCCTGCCCAGCACAGCCTGCCCTCCCCCTCTATCCGCTCTCTCGTCGCAGCTCACAGTGACACGCGCCGGCTTTCAGAGAGCGAGGGAAGAGTTTCTCCCTCGCTGCTCTGTTAAGCCCGCGGGGGCTGATGGGAAGTTCCCATCAGCCCCCGCGGGCTTAACAGAGCCGCGAAAGGGAAACTAATCCCTTCGCGCTCTGAAAGCCGGCGCGTCTGACTGTGAGCGGCGAAAAGAGAGCGGATCGCGGGGGCGGGAAGGCTGGGCGGGGCTGGGGGGGCCCCGCGGCACACTCGATTCTGCCGCGGCGGCCCCGGCAGCGGGAGAAGACAGCTTTAAAAAAAAAAAAAAATTCCCTCGGCAGGGCTGGGCTGGGGGATTAGGAGTGGTGATGGACTGGGGGGCTGGGGGGGGTTAGGATTGCTGAGGGGCTGGGGGGGGTAAGGAGTGCTGATGGGCTATGGGGAGGCTGGGGGGGTTAGGAGTGCTGATGGGCTATGGGGGGGCTGAGGGGGGTTAGAAGTGCTGATGGGCTATGGGGGGCTGGGGGGGTTAGGAGTGCTGATGGGCTATGGGGGGGCTGGGGGGGTTAGGAGTGCTGATGGGCTAAGGGGGGCTGGGGGGGGTTAGGAGTGCTGATGGGCTATGGGGGGGCTGGAGGGGTTAGGAGTGCTGATGGGCTATGGGGGGCTGAGGGGGGTTAGGAGTGCTGATGGGCTGGGGGGGTTAGGAGTGCTGATGGGCTATGGGGGGGCTGGGGGGGTTAGGAGTGCTGATGGGCTGGGGGGGTTAGGAGTGCTGATGGGCTATGGGGGGGCTGGGGGGGGGGTTTCGGCGTGGTGCTGGGCTGGGGGGGTTAGGAGTGGTGATGGGCTATGGGGGGGCTGGGGGGGTTAGGAGTGCTGATGGGCTATGGGGGGGCTGGGGGGGGCTAGGAGTGCTGATGGGCTGGGGGGGTTAGGAGTTCTGATGGGCTATGGGGGGGCTGGGGGGGGTTAGGAGTGGTGATGGGCTATGGGGGGGCTGGGGGGGTTAGATGTGGTGATTGGCTATGGGGGGGCTGGGGGGGTTAGGAGTGGTGATGGGCTATGGGGAGGCTTGGGGGGTTTAGGAGTGGTGATGGGCTATGGGGGGGGCTGGGGGGGTTAGGAGTGGTGATGGGCTATGGGAGGGCTGGGGGATTAGGAGTGCTGATGGGCTATGGGGGGGCTGGGGGGGTTAGGAGTGCTGATGGGCTGGGGGGGTTAGGAGTGCTGATGGGCTATGGGGGAGCTGGGGGGGGTTAGGAGTGCTGATGGGCTATGGGGGGGCTGGGGGGGGGTTAGTGCTGGGCTGGGGGGGTTAGGAGTGCTGATGGGCTATGGGGGGCTGGGGGGGTTAGGAGTGCTGATGGGCTATGGGGGGGCTGGGGGGGGCTAGGAGTGCTGATGGGCTGGGGGGGTTAGGAGTTCTGATGGGCTATGGGGGGGCTGGGGGGGGGTTAGGAGTGGTGATGGGCTATGGGGGGGCTGGGGGGGTTAGGAGTGGTGATGGGCTATGGGGGGGCTGGGTGGGGGGGTTAGGAGTGGTGATGGGCTATGGGGAGGCTGTGGGGGGTTTAGGAGTGGTGATGGGCTATGGGGGGGGCTGGGGGGGTAAGGAGTGGTGATGGGCTATGGGAGGGCTGGGGGGATTAGGAGTGCTGATGGGCTATGGGGGGGCTGTGGGGGTTAGGAGTGCTGATGGGCTGGGGGGGTTAGGAGTGGTGATGGGCTATGGGGGGGCTGGGGGGTGTTAAGAGTGCTGATGGGCTGGGGGGGGTTAGGAGTGCTGATGGGCTATGGGGGGGCTGGGGGGATTAGGAGTGCTGATGGGCTAAGGGGGGGGCTAGGAGTGGTGATGGGCTGGTGGGGCTAGGAGTGGTGATGGGCTATGGGGGGGCTGAAGGGGGGTTAGGAGTGGTGATGGGCTATGGGGAGCTAAGTATATGGGCTGATGGGATTAGGACTGGAAGTGGGTTGATGGGGGGTTAGGACGTAATGGGCTATGGGGGGGCTTAAACTAAAAATTGGGTGATGGGGGATTAGGACTGGAAATGGGCTTGTGGGATTAGGACTGGGAGTGGGCTGATGGGGAGGTTAGGACTGGTAATGGGGTATGGGGGGGCTTAAACTGAAAATTGGGAGATGTGGATTAGGATGAAATAGGATGATGGGGGGGTTAACACTGGAGGTGTGCTGATGGGGTTAGGACTGGTAATGGGCTGTGGGCTGATGGGGGGTTAGGACTGGTAATGGGCTATGGGGGGGGGGTAGGACTGATAATGGGCTATGGGGGGGCTAGGACAGGAAATGGGTTGATGGGGAGGGGTTAGGACTTGAGGTGGGTTGATGGGGTTAGGACTGGTAATGGGCTGTGGGCTGTTGGGGGGGGGTTAGAACTGGTAATGGGCTATGGGGGGGGGGTTAAGACTGGTATTGGGCTGTTGGCTGATGGGGGCTGTCTGGTAATGGGCTATGGGGGGGTTAGGACTGATAAAGGGCTATGGGGGGGGCTAGGACAGGAAATGGGCTGATAGGGAGGGGTTAGGACTTGAGGTGGGCTGATGGGGTTAGGACTGGTAATGGGCTGTAGGCTGATGGGGGGGGTTAGGACTGGCAATGGGCTATGGGGGGCTGACTGGAAATGGGTTGATGGGGTTAGGACTGGAAGTGGGTTGATGGGGGGGGCTAGGACTGGTATTGGGTTGGGGGTTGCTAGGACTGGAAATGGGCTGATTGGGGGCTAGGACTGGAAATGGGCTGATGCAGGGACTAGAAGGGAATGGATGCTGGGTGAGGCTGGAACTAGAAGGGAGCTGATGTTGGGGGAGGATTAGAATGGGATGGGGCTGGGAGAGTAAAATGGAGAGGGGAAAAATATTTTGTGTGGGAGGAATAAAAAATCTACAATTGGCCGGGTATTGGGAGAGTAAGTGGGGATTGAGAATGGAGGGGTAAAATTTGAGTGGATGAAATAGGAATGAGGAAAGAGCAAAAGGAGAAAGATTAGTATGTTAAAGCAGATGTAGAGAGAGAGAGAATGGAAAAAAAACTAGAAGAGAGAAGAAAGGACAAATGGACAGCAGATGATGGAGAGTTAGCAGAAAACATGAAGAAACCAGCAGAAAGTGGCTGGAGCAATTGCAACTGAAAAAATAGCACAAAAGGTAGAAAGATATCTCTTTATTTTGAATTTATTAACTGGAATATGAAAGCTCTAGGAAATGTGCATCATTAACGTCTACGCTTTGGTACAAGAGGAAATTAATTTATAGTTTTATTTCTGCAGTGTTGTTGTACATTCCAAGTTTGGCTTTTGGGGTTCCCAGTTTAATTATTGCCTTCCTGTTTCTAAATTGTGATTCCTTGTTTGGTGATGGTCTATGTTCTGCATGTGTAACTGAGCTGAGGTATTCTGTTTATGTAATTCCTATTTGACATTGCCACTTGTTCTCTTTCCCCAGTAGGTCATGTATTGTTATTCTCTGAAATGTATTGGTGTAATATTTGCAGTGTTGCCTTTTGATAGGTAGAGAATGGTGCTTTGTGAGTCCTGGTAATGCTGTCAGGATATGGCGGGTTTGCTATGGGTTCTAAATGGGCAGTGTTTATAGTAGTTCCTAATGTGCCTGGCGGTTGGCACTGGATTATAGTAATGTAGAAATCTTTTAGTCTTTCTTTATCCATACACTCATTAAGAGACATGTTTACTAAAAGTTAGTGTATGTTAGCATTATGCAAATATTTATGCAAATAAGGCCACTTATGCAAATGAGGCCCCGCACCGAGTCTCCGCACATGGCCCCGCACCCCCCTTGGGCCGCCCCTGGTCACATGTATGATTTTCTCCCAGTTGGTGAGAGGTCTTACGTGTGCACTAGGTGCAAGGAGCTCTTTTCTCTCAGGGAACAAGTCCGTTCTCTAGAGGCTAAAGTAGCAGACTTGGAAAACATAAGACAGGTACATAGACGAGACCTACAGGGATATAGTCCTGAAGTCCCACCTCCAGTCTGGCAGCACCTCTGGTGCCATGGAGGAGAGAGGTCATGTGACAGGAGAGCATCACCCTGGTGTGGCAGGAAGTGATCCTGTAACTAGGACCTGTCCTCCAGGTGATGTAAAACCCTCTCGCACCGAGGAAGTTTCTCCAGGGCCATGTGCCCATGAGGGAAGAGTTAGGACAGCCGTTATAGTTGGTGATTCGATCATTAGGCATGTAGATAGCTGGGTGGCTGGTGGACGTGAGGATCGCCTGGTAACATGCCTGCCTGGTGCGAAGGTAGCGGACCTCACGTGCCACCTAGATAAGGTCTTAGATAGTGCTGGGGAGGAGTCTGCTGTCTTGGTACATGTCGGTACCAATGACATAGGAAAATGTGGTAGGGAGGTTCTGGAGGCAAAATTTAGGCTTTTAGGTAGGAAGTTGAAATCCAGAACTTCCAGGGTAGCATTCTCCGAAATGCTTCCTGTTCCACGCGCAGGACCCAAAAGGCAGGCAGAGCTCCGGAGTCTCAAAGCGTGGATGAGACAATGGTGCAGAGATGAGGGTTTTGGATTTGTTAGGAACTGGGGAACATTCTGGGGAAAGGAGGGGCTCTTCCGAAGGGATGGGCTTCACCTTAACCGGGATGGAACCAGGCTGCTGGCATTAACCTTTAAAAAGGAGATAGAGCAGCTTTTAAACTAGATATTAGGGGAAAGTCGACAGTCGCCCAAGAGCGGATGGTTCGGAAGAATGTATCCTTGAAGGATACTACCAAAAGCAGAGAGGTTCCACAAAAGAGTAAAGTAGCCCAAATGCCCTCAAGTATGGAGCAGACAGAGCTTAAAGATCCCAATTTACCCATGTCTAACAATAGCCAAATTAACATGAATAAAATACATTCTCTAAAATGCTTGTATGCAAATGCTAGAAGTCTAAAGAATAAGATGGGAGAGTTAGAATATATAGCACTAAATGAAAGGTTAGATATGATTGGAATATCAGAGACATGGTGGAAGGAGGACAACCAGTGGGACACTGTGATACCTGGGTACAAACTATATCGTAATGATAGAGCTGATCAAATAGGTGGAGGGGTTTGCACTCTATGTTAGAGAGGGCATTGACTCAGAAAGGATTAAAGTTTTGCAGGAAACAAAATCTGCTGTAGAATCTATATGGATTGAAATTCCATATAAAAGGGGGAAGGCGATGGCAGTGGGGGTGTACTATCGAGCACCTGGCCAGAATGACCAAATGGATGATGAAATGCTCAAAGAAATCAAGGAAGCTAACAAAAGTTACAGCGCAGTAATAATAATGGGTGATTTCAATTACTCCGGTATCGACTGGGTCAGTGTCACGTCAGGACATGTTAGGGAGATAAAGTTCCTAGATGAAATAAATGACTGCTTCTTGGAGCAGCTGGTTCATGAACTGACCAGAGGGGAAGCCATATTAGACCTAGTCCTTAGTGGAACACCAGATCTAGTGCAAGAGATAAGGGTGTTGGGGCCACTTGGCAATAGTGATCATAGCATGATCGCCTTTGATTTAATTAGTGGAGGAGGGATAGTAAGAAAATCCACAGTACTACCTTTTAACTTTCGAAAGAGAGACTATGATAAAATGAGGAAAACAGTTAAGAAAAAACTAAAAGGAGCAGTTGCGAAGGTTAAAGACGTACATCAAGCTTGGGTGTTGTTGAAAAAATACTATCTTGGAAGCCCAGACCAGCTGTATTCCACGCTTTAAGAAAAGTGGAAGGAAGTCCAAAAAACTGCCAGCATGGTTTAAAGGTGAGGTCAGAGAGGCTGTTGTTGCCAAAAAAGCATCTTTCAGGAAATGGAAAAAAGAGCCAAACGACGAAACCTGGAAACAGCACAAGCACTGGCAAGTCAAATGCAAGGAATTGATAAGGCAGGCAAAGAGAGAATTTGAGAAGAAGCTTGCTGCGGAAGCAAAAACGCGAAATAAAGACCTTTTCAAGTACATTCATAGCAAAAAACCTGTGAGAGAGTCAGTTGGTCCATTAGATGATAAAGGGGTTAAAGGAGCACTAAGAGGCGACAAGGCGATAGCAGAGAGACTGAATGAATTCTTTGCTTCAGCCTTTACTGAGGAAGATGTAGGGATGTTACCCATGACTGAAATGGTATTTAAAGGTGCGGAAGAATTGAAGGAAATATCGATACATCGGGAAGACGTCTTACAACTATTAGATAAACTGAAGAGTAGCAAAACACCTGGGCCAGATGGTATACATCCAAGGGTGTTGAAAGAACTGAAATATGAGATTGCAGAACTGCTATCAGTAATCTGTGAACTATCATTAAAATCATCTCTAATACCTGAAGATTGGATGATCGCCAATGTAACACCAATTTTTAAAAAGGGTTCCAGGGGTGATCCGGGAAACTACAGACCGGTGAGCCTAACGTCAGTACCGGGAAAAATGGTAGAAACCATCATAAAGAATAAAATTACTCAGCATGTAGATAGTCACAACCTAATGGGAGACAGCCAACATGGCTTTAGACAAGGAAGATCTTGTCTTACTAATCTGTTATGTTTTTTTGAAGGAGTGAATAAACAGGTGGACAAAGGTGAGTCGGTTGATATTCTGTATCTGGACTTTCAGAAAGCCTTTGACAAGGTCCCTCATCAGAGACTTTTGGCAAAACTAAAGAGTCATGGGATAGGAGGCAGTGTACTATTGTGGATCAGGAACTGGTTAAAAGATAGAAAGCAGAGGGTAGGGCTAAATGGCCAATTTTCCCAATGGAGAAAGGTGAATAGTGGTGTACCCCAGGGATCTGTGCTGGGTCCGCTGCTTTTTGACATATTCATAAATGACCTGGAAAGTGGAATAACGAGTGAGGTTATCAAATTTGCAGATGACACAAAACTATTTAAAGTTGTTAAAACCCAAGAGGATTGTGAAAAATTGCAAGAGGATCTTGATAAATTGGAAGACTGGGCAGATGAAATTTAATGTGGACAAGTGCAAGGTTATGCACCTAGGGAAGAACAACCCAAACTATGGTTACACGATTCAAGGTTCCACATTAGGAACCACCACCCAGGAAAAAGATTTAGGCGTCATTGTGGATACCATGTTAAAACCCTTGGCCCAGTGTGCAGCGGCGGCCAAGAGAGCAAATAGAATGCTAGGTATGATAAGGAAAGGAATGGAAAATAAAACAAAAGATATTATAATGCCTCTATATTGTTCCATGGTAAGACCGCACCTTGAATATTGTGTGCAATTCTGGTCACCGTATCTTAAAAAGGATATAGCGATTTTAGAAAAGGTACAGAGAAGAGCCACCAAAATGGTAAAGGGGATGGAAGGATACTCCTATGAAGAAAGGCTAAAAAGGTTAGGGCTCTTTAACCTGGAAAAGAGACGGCTGAGGGGAGATATGATAGAAGTCTATAAATTAATGAACGGAGTGGAACGGGTAAACGTAGATCGATTGTTTACCTTCTCAGAATATAGAAAGACTAGGGGACATGCAATGAAGCTACAGGGTAAACTATTTAAGACTAATAAAAGAAAATATTTTTTCACTCAACGTGTAATCAAACTCTGGAATTTGTTACCGGAGGTTGTAGTAAAGGCTGTTAGTGTAGCTGGGTTTAAAAAAGGTTTGGACAAGTTCCTGGAGGAAAGGTCCATAAACCATTATTAAGAAGTGACCGAAGATATCAATGCTTGACCCAGTACAAGCACTGTGGAACTTGTGTCTCTTGGGGAAACTGCTAGATACATATGACCTAGATTGGCCACTGTTGGAAACAGAATACTGGGCTTGATGGACCTTGGTCTGACCCAGTATGGCATATCTTATGTTCTTATGTTCTTAAGAGAAAATATGTTTTCACTCAATGCGTAGACAAACTCTGGAATTCGTTACCGGAGGATGTAGTAAAGGCTGTTAGTGTAGCTGGGTTTAAAAAAGGTTTGGACAAGTTCCTGGAGGAAAGGTCCATAAACCATTATTAAAGAGGACCCAGGTAATCCAAATAGGATAATGGGCTTGATGGACCTTGGTCTGGCCAAGTATGGCATGTTCTTATGGTCCACAGAGCAGGAGAAAGGAACAAAGCAATAAGACACTTCAGGGAGTAAGCTGTATTGGGAGAAGACTTTGAACCTTTACGTTTATATACCACAACACATCAGAGGCTTTTTAGTATTCTACAGCCTAAATCAGTGAGCCTTTACTAGATAATCACAGTTTAAAGCCCCTTTATGTTGTAGCTGGTTCAATTTGAGGGCATAATTTGACTAATCTGCGTTACAAAAGCTCATTTTGAAAAAGCCAGTTACTGACTGAGCAGGAGAAAATCATTTTATCAACTTACAGATTCTTGCTCTTCTTTTTTAAGGTCCCATCCCAATCGTCCGTGCTGTAGCTGGTATTTGTTCCATTATTCTGCAGAGAAAAAAATCTGTAGTCACCTTTTGTCAATTCCAGATGGCAGGCCATCTCTATCCCAAAACCCAACTTTACATACCCCCATGATCCCTGGAATTCAGTTCAGCATAATACAACCCATTAGTGACTCAGTCAGAAATATGTACAGCAGGATGACGGTAGTGAGGCAACACCAACTGCAGACACTCCGAGTTAATGGAATTCCCAAGCCTCCAACTTCATCCTGAATCCTCTCTAACCTTTCAGACATACAAGCAATTCATGTATAGCCCTTCCCCTCCCTTCAAAATTTGGCACCATAGGCAGTTGCCTATACTTAAATCTGGTCCTGCTCCTCACTGTGAAGTCCTTCTCCTCTACAGCCTGTACTCTGCAGCACACAGCCTCATTTTTATTTTTCTGAAACACAAACTGAACCAGGCAGCCCAACCTCTCTCTCCCCGAGTATGCTATTTGCTTTATTTCTTCTATCTAAGCCTGCAATTATTTCTCAATTTTTACTTTAACTCTCCTAGCATTTTATCTCTGAAACCTAGGAAAGAAGTGAACAGGAAACAGTAGTGCTTTCTGTTTTCAGTTTCCTGCTGTTATCATCAGACATGGATTGGAAGAAATGAGGCTGGGATAGGCTTGGTTTGTCTGCTTGTCAAAAAGTTCCAACATGATAGGTCAAGTGATTCCTGTTTTTCTGTTCTTTCCAAGTGACAGGTCTGCTGGGTCTAGCCGAGATGACAGGTTATTTTCCTGGCCTCATAGACTATAATAGTGATGAAAATGGACACAAATAATTTTTAGCTCATTTCAGTGCCACAACCATTTGATTTATTAAAAGGGATATGAACCAAAAATGTCCTCATTTAAAACATTTTAAGATCCATTTTGAAACCAATGTACATCCTTAGGCCACCATATAACCTGGTGAAATCTGTTATCATATGGATTTTCAGGAGAAGAAATCATATAAATGTCATTGCTGAAAATCCACATAGAAGTTAAAAAGGGGTTTTCATGAATTTAAAGTTATAGCTCCTATTTCTTACTAAGAACATAAGATATGCCATACCGGGTCAGACCAAGGTCCATCAAGTCCAGTATCCTGTTTCCAAAAGTGGCCAATCTAGGTCACAAGTACCTAATAGTTTCCCCAAAAGACAAAGGTTCCATACAATGTTCCCTCTAATTTTCTGTAGGCTGTGTGCGCATAAAATATCAGCTGTGTGCAGCTTTTGAAGGAAGGTTAAATTTTTTGTGCGCCACATAACGACACTCAGGGGCTTGTTTACAAAGCCGCGGTAGCGGTTTGCGATCGTAATCGGAGCCGCGGCCCCATTGATTTCAATGGGGCCGCGGCTGCGATCGCGATCGCGAACCACTACCGCGGCTTTGTAAACAAGCCCCTCAGAGTTATATACTTTAAAATTTGACTACACGTCAGAATACAGTATGTACACCACATTGATTTTAATCAAATTAAATGAAAATAGATGATTACTAAATGAAGCGGGAAATTTCTAGTAATTATAATCATAACTTTTAAATTTTAAGACGTCTGTGTTTTCTATCAGAATCAGAGCCGTAATTTTTGTGCGCTCTGTTGTAAAGTATGTGCGCTTGCTCGGCGAGGTGTGTGCGCGCGCGCACACGCGCACAGCTTAGAGGGAACAGTGGTTCCATATAATATTTGTATTGGGGCAAGCAGTGGAATTCTTGGGTCTCCTTTAATAATGGCTTATGGACCTTTCCTCCAGGAACTTGTGCAAATATTTTTTAAACCCAGCTACACCAACAGCTTTTACTACATCCTCCGGTAATGAATTCCAGAGTTTGATTAGATGTTGAGAGAAAAAATATTTTCTCTTATTAGTCTTAAGTATGTTACACTGTAGCTTCATTGCATGTCCCCTAGTCTTTCTATATTTGATGGCATAAACAATCGATCTACGTTTACCTGTTCCACTCCGTTCATTAATTATAGACCTCTATCCAATCTCCCCTCAGCAGTCTCTTTTCCAGTTTGAAGAGCCCTAACCTTTTTAGCCTCTCTTCATAGGGGTATCCTTCCATTCCTTTCACCATTTTGGTGGCTCTTCTCTGTACCTTTTCTAATAACGATATACCCTTTTAAAGATACAGCAACCAGAATCGCACACAATATTCAAGGTGTGGTCGCACCATGGAACGATACAGAGGCATTATAATATCCTTTGTTTTATTCTCCATTCCTTTCCTTATGATACGTAGCATTCTATTTGCTTTCTTGGCCGCCGCTGCACACTAGGCAGAGGGTTTCAACATGTTATCCACGATGATGCCTAAATCTTTTTCCTGTGTGGTGATTCCTAATGTGGAACCTAGCATCGTGAAACCATAGTTTGGGTTGTTCTTTCCTAGGTGTGTAACTTTGCACTTGTCCACATTATATTTCATCTGCCATTTGAACATCCAGTCTTCCAATTTAACAAGGTCCTCTTGAAATCTTTCACAACTCTCTTGGGTTTTAACAACTTTGAATAATTTTGTGTCATCTGCAAATTTGAACACCTCACTCGTTATTCCCATTTCCAGGTAATTTATGAATATATTAAAAAGCAACAGACCCAGCACAGATCCCTGGGGTACTCCACTATTCACTTTTCTCCGTTGGAAAAATTTAGCCCTACCCTCTGCTTTCTATCTTTTAACCAGTTCTTGATCCACAGTAGTACACTGCCTCCTATCCCATGACTTTTTAATTTTGCCAAGAGCCTCTCATAAGTTACCTTGTGAAAGGCTTTCTGAAAATCCAGGTACACTATATCAACCGACTCATCTTTGTCTATCTGTCTATTAACACCTTCAAAAAAACATAACAGATTAGTAAGACAAGACCTTCCTTGGCTAAAGCCAAGTTGGCTGTCTCCCATTAACCCATGACTATCTACATGTTCAGTAATTTTGTTCTTTATAATGGTTTCTACCATTTTTATGGCACTGACATCAGGCTCACCGGTCTGTAGTTCCCCGGATCACCCATGGAACCCTTTTTAAAAATTGGCGTTACATTGGCCATCCTTCAGTCTTCAGGTATTCCAGGTGATTTTTATGATAGTTCACAGATTACTAATAGTAGGTCTGCAATCTCATCTTTCAGTTCTTTCAACACCTTTGGATGTATACCATCCGGTCCAGGTGATTTGCTAGTCTTCAGTTTATCAAATAGTTGTAATACATCTTCACCGGTGTATCGATATTTCTTTCAATTCTTCTGATGCATCACCTTTAAATACCATTTCAGTCATGGCTAACATCCCTATACCTTCCTCTGTAAAGACCGAAGCAAAGAATTTGTTCAGTCTCTCCGATATGCCCTTGTCCCCTCTTAGTGCCCCTTTTACCCCTCTATCATCCAATGGTCCAACTGACTCTCTGATGGTTTTTCTGTTATGAATGTACTTGAAAAAGGCTTTATTACATATTTTTGCTTTCACAGCAAACTTCTTCTCAACTTCTGTCTTTGCCTGCCTTATCAATGCCTTGCATCTAACTTGCCAGTGCTTAGGTTTCCAGTTTTTGTCATTTGGCTCCTTTTTCCATTTCCTGAAAGATGCTTTTTTGGCAACAGCAGCCTCTCTGACCTCACCTTTAAACTATGCTGGCAGTTTTTTGGACTTCCTTCCACTTTTCTTCAAGCGTGTAATACAGCTGGTTTTGGCTTCCAAGATTGTTTGTTTAAAAATACTATCTATTATATTTTTTTGAAGGTGTGAATAAACAGGTAGACAAAGGTGAGCTGGTCAATATAGTGTATCTGGATTTTCCGTCATGACAGACTCTTGGCGAAATTAAAAAGTCATGGGATAGGAGGCAGTATATTATTGTGGATCACGAACTGGCTAAAAGATAGAAAACAGAGGGTAGAGCTAAATGGCCAATTTTTCCAATGGAGAAAGGTGAATAATGGAGTACCCTAGGAATCTGTGCTGGGTCTGCTGTTTTAAATATATTCGCAAATGACCTGGAAACGGGAACAAGTAGTGAGGTAATCAAATTTGCAGATGACACAAAATTATTCAAAATTTTTAAAACCCAAGAGGATTGTGAAAGATTGCAAGAGGACCATGATAAATTGGAAGAGTGGACATTCAAATGGCAGATGAAATTTAAGGTGGACACGTGCAAAGTTATGCACCTAGGAAAGAACAACCCAAACTATGGCTACACGATGCAAGGTTCCACATTAGGAATCACTAACCCAGGAAAAAGATGTAGGCGTCATTGTGGATAACATGTTGAAACCCTCCGCCCAGTGTGCAGTGGCAGCAAAGAAGGCAAATAAAAAGCGTAGTTACTCACCTGTAACAGGTGTTCTCCAGGAGCAGCAGGAATCAGTCCTCACTTATGGGTGACGTCGGTGCCGACGGAGCCCTCGCGGAGCAATTTTCCCCAGCTTTCAAAGAAAGCCTTTGGGAATTGCAGCGCGCATGCGCGGTCGTCTTCCCGCCCGAAGGTGCCATCTTAGCCAGTCAGATGACATAGCTAAAAAAGACAGCATAAAAATTTGCAAAAAGAACATAAGCAGACGATTGCAACTCCAAGGGGAGGAGGGAGGGTAGTGAGGACTGATTCCTGCTGCTCCTGGAGAACACCTGTTACAGGTGAGTAACTACGCTTTCTCCAGGACCAAGCAGGAAGTCAGTCCTCACTTATGGGACTCCCAAGCTCAAGGCTACCGGAGACCCTAAGCACAAAAATGAGCTCCCTCTAGCTCAGCAGCACAGAAGGAAAGAATCTTCGCTGAATTAACACCCACCGGTAGCCCACATCCGGGATGGAGGGTAGGAGTTGCTCAGACCTCAAAGAGATTACGGAGGACTGCCTGTCCGAAAGCACTGTCCCTGCGGGACTCCCTCTCGAGACAGTAATGGACCGCAAAAGTCTGGCTCGAAGACCAAGTAGCGGCCTGGCAGATGTCTGCCAGCGGAACAGAGCGGAGGTAAGCCACTGACGTAGCCTTTGCCCGAACGCAATGAGCCGTGACTCGACTTTCTAAGGAGAGTCCGGCTGCCCCATAAGCCCAAGAGATACAGTCCGCAACCCAGATGGACAGAGTACGCTTGGAGACCGGGAGCCCCAATTTATTGGGGTCAAAAGACACAAAAAGCTGAGCAGCTTTACGGTGCTCCCGCGTACGGTCAAGGTAGAAGTTCAGAGCCCTTCTACAGTCCAGGGTATGGAGGACCGTTTCAGCTCGGCTGGAGTGTGGTCTGGGAAAGAAGGTTGGAAGTACCACCTCCTGATTGATGTGAAAAGGGGAGACCACTTTAGGAAGAAATTTAGGGTGAGTCCGTAGGACTACCCTATTTTTGTAGAACCGAGTGTAAGGGGGATCAGACACGAGGGCCTGCAATTCACTTACGCGTCTAGCGGAAGTGAGGGCTATCAAGAACAGTGTTTTCCAAGACAGAAAACGGAGAGAACAGGTAGCCATAGGTTCAAAAGGCGGACAGGTGATCCGCTGCAACACCACATTCAGGTCCCAGTCAGGCGCTGGCGGGCGCAGAGGTGGTTTAAGTAGAAGGAGACCTCGGAGAAACCTCGCTACGAGAGGGTCATTGGAGAGAGGTCTGCCGTCCACCGGCACATGATGTGCTGAAAGAGCACTGAGGTGAACTTTGACGGAGTTGGACTTAAGTCCCAGATTAGAGAGGTGCAGCAAGTACTGCAAGATCACCGACACCGGGCAGGAGAAGGGATCCTGAGACTGTTGGGTAAACCAGACTGCAAAGCGACGCCATTTAAGGGCGTAGCATTTGCGGGTAGAAGGCCGACGCGAAGCCAAGACGACCTCCTCCACCTCCGCCGGCAGGAGAAGGGGAGCAAGGACTACCCTCTCAGCAGCCAGGCCATGAGGTTGAGAGACCTGAGGTTGGGGTGCAGGAGGGACCCCTGATCCTGAGTGAGGAGATCCGGTTGTACCCCCAGAGGGATTGGATCCTCCACCGCCAGTTGCAGCAGGAGCGGAAACCACGGCTGCCTGGGCCAGCGAGGGGCCACCAGGATCATGAAGGCTTTGTCTCGGAGAACCTTGAAAAGAGTCCGAGAGACTAGCGGGATGGGAGGGAACGCATACAGAAGGCTCCCGACCATGAGATCAGAAAGGCGTCCGCCGCAACCCGAAGGGGGTGTGGCAGACGAGAGCAGAAGCGAGGAAGCTGCCGGTTGCGAGGACTGGCAAAGAGATCCATCGTGGGGAGGCCCCACTTGAGGAAGAGCTTCTGAACTACCAAGGGATCCAGACGCCACTCGTGCGGCTGGAGGACCCTGCTGAGTTTGTCCGCAAGGCAATTGTCTCGGCCCGGGAGATAAACTGCCTTGAGGAGAATGCCGTGACTGACGGCCCAAGAGCAGAGCTTCTGAGCCTCCCGGCAGAGGAGAAAGGAGCCCGTGCCCCCCTGTTTGTTCACGTAGAACATGGCAACTTGATTGTCCGTCTGGACAAGGACGGACTGTTGGGAAGTCAGGTGGGAGAAGGCCCTGAGAGCTAGGCGGATCGCCCGGAGCTCCAGGAAGTTGATCTGCTGAGCAGACTCCCACGTGGTCCAGAGGCCCTGAGTACGCGCCTCTTGGCAATGCGCTCCCCAGCCCAGGAGGGATGCATCGGTGGTCAGCACCCGGGTCGGCTGAGGTGACTGGAAGGGCATACCGAATGTCAGGTTCGGCTGCCGGAGCCACCACCGGAGAGACGAGATCAGCGGCTCGGAAACGCGCACTAGGTCTGCGAGGCCGCCCGTGGCCTGTCGCCACTGCCGGCGGAGACACCATTGAGCAGACCGCATATTCAGGCGGGCATTGGGGGTCACATGGACAGTGGAAGCCATATGGCCGAGCAGTCTCAGGAAGCGCCTGGCGGAGACCAGGGGCTGGCTGCGAAAGCGGTCGGCTAGGTCCATGAGCCGCTGAGCCCTGTCGAGCGGTAGATACGCTCGCGCCTGAGGAGTGTGCAGCCTTGCGCCGATGAACTCGAGATCCTGTGAGGGGAGCAAAGTGGACTTTGCGAAGTTTATGACAAAGCCCAAGTGCTGCAGCAGAGCCACCGTGCGACACGTGGCGTTGGTGACCTCCTGAGCGGACGCTGCTCTGATGAGCCAGTCGTCGAGGTACGGAAAGACATAGAGGCCGTGAAGCCGGAGATGGGCCGCCACGACCGCGAGACATTTTGTGAAGACTCGCGGTGCGGAGGACAGGCCAAAGGGCAGTACTCTGTACTGGTAATGATTTCCCGCCACCACAAACCTTAGGTATTGGCGGTGGCTTGGGTGGATGAGGATGTGCGTGTAGGCATCCTTTAGATCCAAGGAGCATAGCCAATCTCCCTGCTGGAGGTAGGGCAGAAGGATTCCAAGGGTAAGCATTTTGAACTTCTCCCGCACAAGGAACTTGTTGAGGTTGCGCAAGTCCAGGATGGGTCTGAGGCCCCCTGTTCTCTTTGGTATCAGAAAATACCTTGAATAGAAGCCTTGACCTCTCAGGTGGTGTGGCACCGGTTCCACCGCCTGATCCTGCAGAAGACCTGCTAACTCCTGAAGGAGCAACTCCCTGTGCAGAGGGGGGCGCGGAGGCTCCCCCGGAAAATAGGAGGGAGGGACCTGATGGAAGTGGAGAAGGTAGCCTTCTCGCACGACCTGAAGCACCCAGGCATCTGCGGTGATGCTGGACCACCTGTGGGCGAAGTGAACCAGCCGGCCTCCGGTGCTGGGGGGGACCAGCGGGGGGGGAGAGGCTATGCTGAGCGAGTCAAAAACCCCCACCCTGCTGAGCAGGGGCTGGTGGTGCAGGCTTGGGGGCCTGCTGCCTACGGGACCCGTTACCCCGTCCCTTGGCCTGCTGGCCCTGTTGGGGAGCTGCAGGGGCCTGATAATGGGGGTATTGTTTGTAGGCAGCCGCCTTCCTCGGGTAAAAGGACTTTTTCCCGAGCCCTTCTTTTTCTGGGAAGGGGCGGAGGTCTTCCTAGAAAGCCTGGTCCTGGTGAGAGTCTCAGTCTCAATTTGTGCAGCCTTTTCCGCCATGGGCTTGCCAAAGAGGTTTTCGCCTCGGCAGGGGACATCGACCAACTTGTCCTGTACCCAGGGCTCAAGGTCTGACGACTGAAGCCAAGCCTGTCGGCGGGCACCGATGCCGGCTGCGGCCACTCGAGCCGAGGCTTCAAAGCCATCGTAGGCTGCTCGGGACATGAACTTAGAGCATTCCCGAATGCCGGTGGACAAGGCTAGGAACCTCCGCAAGGGCTCCTCGGAGAGACCAGCGGAGAATCCGGCTAGCTCTTTAGCCAGATCCCGGAGATACATGCCCATGTATAGCTGGTAAGTCTGGACACGACATGTGAGCATAGAGCCCTGGAAGCACTTCTTGCCAAGGCCATCCAGGTTACGGGCCTCCCTGCCAGGAGGCACCGAGGAGTGCATCTTCTGGCTCTTAAGACGATGCATGGCCGATTCCACTACCATGGAATGGTGTGGCAGCTGCGCCTTTTGAAAGCCAGGGCTCTTGCGGACCCGATAGATAGAATCGACCCGCTTGCTCAGGACCGGCGAGGAGGCCGGACTCTCCCACATGCGGAAGAGTAGTCGTTCCAGCATAGGAGGAACCGGCACAGTAAAGTGTTCCCTCGCGGGAGAGTCATACTGGAGGGCGTCGAGCTCTTCGGCTCGAGGCTCCTCCTCGGGATCCGCAGGGAAGGCCAAAGCCTTGGCCATATCCCTAACGAAGTCCGAGAACCGGGCATCCTCCGGGGGGGACTGCTTCCGAGGCTCGGACTCCGGTGAGTCCGAGGGGACACACCGAGTCCGGAAAGAATCAGGTGACTCTTCCTCCTCAGACTCCCAGACCGACTCCGACGAGGACTCGGTGGGGTCGGCCCGGGCAGGGTGCGGCGCCAGCCGCCCCGACGCCGAGGGAGTCGGCGTCGGCGACCTCGGTCCCGAACGGGAGGCCGAGGGCGACCTCGACCGAGGATCGACTCGAGTTCTCATCGACTCGAGGATCGGCTCGGTCTCCGGGGTCGACTTGGACGTCGACGTCCCGGCGGTCGGGGCAGCGACGCCAGCGAAGCCAGCGAGCAGTGCCCTCTGCTGGTCCATGAAGGCAGACAGTCTGCTCTCCAAGGCCGTCAACCTGAGTCCGAGCTCAGGTGACCCAGCAGCCCCCGACTCGGGCCCCGACGGCGTCGGGCCCGACGTCGGCTGTCGCGGAGGCGAGTCCAGAAGGACCACAGGACTTACCCGGGCAGGCATCTCCGACTCCAGGCGAGGTCGCTTCGGGATGTGTTCCTTCTCCAAGGACCCGGGGCGGCTGTCGGGGCTATGCGACCTGGCCCTCGCGGAGCCAGGAGCGTCCACCGACGCCGCCCTCGCGGGTTTTTTTTCCTTCCGACGATGGTCCCCGGAGGGAGAACCCCGGTCGGAGGAGCTCCGGCGACGGTCCGAGCTGGAGCCTTTCGACACGGAGGCCTCCGACGAGGTCCGGGTACGGCTGGGGTCAGCGAAGATTCTCTCACGCTGATGCCGCCGACTTCTCAACGCCTTTGAGGACAGTTTGCTGCAGGGCCCACAGATCAGTTCCTCATGATCCGGGCCCAGGCAGCGGAGGCAAAAGTCGTGTGTGTCGGTTAGTGACATATTTCGGTCACACCGACCACACCGCTTAAACCCACTGGCAGCCATCGGGGGAAAAAGGGCCCCTGCGAGGTCAAAGGACCGGGCTGCCAGGGAAAACGAAAACGAAAGCTGACTAAGTCAGAAAAAACCGAAAAAAAAAAGTAAGAGGACTCGAGACCGGCGTCGCGAGTCCGGGCGGGAAAACGATCGGCGTCGAACCGAAAGAAAAAAGGATAAAATAAAGAAGAAAATCAACTTTTTCGCGGGGACAAGACGGGGACGTCTGTAGGGCTCCGCGGAAAAAAGAAGACTGGCTAAGATGGCACCTTCGGGCGGGAAGACGACCGCGCATGCGCGCTGCAATTCCCAAAGGCTTTCTTTGAAAGCTGGGGAAAATTGCTCCGCGAGGGCTCCGTCGGCGCCGACGTCACCCATAAGTGAGGACTGACTTCCTGCTTGGTCCTGGAGAATGCTAGGTATCATAAGGAAAGGAAAAGAGAATAAAACAAAGGATATTATAATGCCTCTGTATCATTCCATGGTGTGACTACAGCTTGAATATTGTGTGCAATTCTGGTTGCCATATCTTAAAAAAGATATAGCGGAATTAGAAAAGGTACAGCCACCAAAATGGTAAAGGGAGATGGAAGGATACCCCTGTGAGGAGAAGCTTAAAAGGTTAGGGCTCTTCAACCTGGAAGAGAGACGGCTGAGGGGAGATATGATAGAGGTCTATAAATTAATGAATGGAGTGGAACAGGTAACTTAGATCGATTGTTTACACCATTAAAAAGTAGAAAGACTAGGGGACATGTAATTAAGCTATAATGTAACTCTTTTAAGACTAATAAGAGAAAATATTTTTTCACTCAACGCGTAATCAAACTCTGGATTTTGTTACCAAAGATGTAGTAAAAGCTGTTAGTGTAGCTGGGTTTAAAAAAAGGTTTTGACAAGTTACTACTACTACTGAGCGCTTCAAGACTTACATAGCGTTGCACAGACATGTAAGAGACAGTCCCTGCTTATCGGTGCTTACAATCTAGTCAAGACAGACAACACAGAAGGTGTAGACAGGGATAAAACAAGGGGGAATGGTAAGGAAACATAAAGGAGGAAAGGTCTATAAACCATTAGTGAAGAGGACCCAGGAAATCCACTGCTTGCCCCAATACAAGCACTGTGAAACCTGTGTGTCTTTCTGGGAAACTGCAAGGTGCTTGTGACCTGACTTGGCCACTGTTGGAAATAGGATACTGGGCTTGATGGACCTTGGCCTGAACCAGTATGGCATGTCTTATGTTGTTATGTACTTGTCACCATTTAAATATATAGGTTAGATGATCAGTGGCTAAATTTTGCCACCGAACATACGCTTTTTATTTGGCTCACTCCATCCCTAACCAAGTCTTGTTTTTACATGCATGCAAAATGCAATGTGTGCCTTCGAGTCAGTCCTGACTAACGTTGGACATTTTGTGATCAAAATAGTCAAAATTATAGCTACATCTGGACTGGATTTTGCATAAAATAAAAATGAAAAGCACTTATGAAGTTGGCACCACCATGGAACACATAAGTGCTTTTTAATATCATTCCTCAAAGATTCTAGGGTAAGGTGCTGATGTAAGGACTTTATTTAGCTCAGTGCAATATTTGTAGACTCCAATGGGCACGATTGTTCCATGTTCATCACCACCCACTCAGTTACTATGTAGGGATTGTCATAAAGCAACCAGAATAAAGGTTGAACTCTGAGCATAACTAGCAGTGGAGAAGTTTACCAAAAGCCACAGGGATACAGTTACCATGACTGTAGTGATACTGATGGCAAAGTAGGACTCTTATGGAGCTACAAATGTCAAAGAGAGAGGCTGATCCTCATCACCATTCATTGGCTGGCAGGGTCCATTAGTAAGAACCATCTTTCAGCCCTTTCTGAAGCTTCAGTGCCCCTTTCTGGGGTCTTTATCTGCCATCATTTTCTCTTTTCTTATGGGTTCCTTACCTTTCTATGTCCAGAGAAGACGAGGCACAGCTGATGCATGGAACCCCCATTCCTGGCTAGTTCCTTTTTGAGTGTCTTCGGGGAAGGAAACATCCAGTTGGTTTTTGTTGTTTCTGGGTCCATAAAGTTCAGAGCATTGCCAGAAGAGAAGCAGTGAGTCTTGGGTTCCTGCAAGAGGCTTCCTTCGCTGTGTGTTCTACGCCGAAGAGAGTTCTGAACAGTTAAAGAGTAAGATCCATCGCAACCTGATGATTCTATCATGCTGCAACGCTTTGCTTCCTTTCGGTCCATGTAATTGCGATCAGTCTCCTCCTCCTCCTCCTCCTCTTCTTCCTCCTCATCTTCCTCCTCCTCCTCATCGGTGCTGCCCTCTTTATCGTCCCTCAGTGCTTCTGAATCCTGGCTGAGACTTCTCTCTAATCGTACTTCAGGAATAGCGAATGTCGTCATGTTTTCTGAAGTGGAACTCCTGCGCTGTCTCGAGCTTCCTGCATGGCTCTGCAGCTTCCCCTCTTCCGGGTCAGTTTGGTGAGCTAGTAGACTCCCCTCTGTAAGATTCATCTCTGTACTCAATGGTAGATTTCCCTCTAAGGCATTATTCTGAGAGGCAGATGAGCTGCTTTCACTAACTGGTGGATTTCCCTCTGAAGGGCTGTTGTGGCTGTCTGGTAAGTGTTCTCCTGACATATTTTTAGCTGTTCTCTTGGTATGGGGATCAACGGCGTCATTGGCTGCTTCCTCCTTCTCCTCAGTGGGCATTTGCCTCTGTTTCTCACCTTCTGGTTCACGCATCTAGACAAAAAGAGTAGAAACCATCATAATGTGAGTTAAGACTCATTGGGGAACTGGTATTATTATTATTAGGAGTGGTATTAGCAGTAGTAGTGGTGTTAGTATTTAATTGATGCCTCTCCAGTAGTTACATTCGGATACAGCAGGCATTGTGAAGCTTAAGGGATAGGAGAAAATTTTCAGAGAAGTAGCCATGTTAGTCTGCAGTGGCAGGTGGGCAGAGAGAGGGCATCAGTACTACAAAAAACTGTTTCCTATTCATCAGTTCTACCCCACTAATGATTGTATGATCCTCTATCATACGCCCCCTCGGTTGTCTCCCCTACACATTGACATACTTGGCAGTTGCCTTCTTAATGGCTCTGTTCTCTTCGGAGTCCGAACGAGGCACTCACCCTTGCAAAGAAGAACCAAGGCACTAAGGAGCAGGGTGAAGTTGAGACAAAACCCTCTAGATGTATGGAAACAGTCTTTATTAAACCCTACACTGTCAGTGTTTTGGCACAAAGGGCCTTCATCAGGGTGTGTATATATTCAGGCCTCCAAAAACACAAACACATATGTAAATTAAAAATATATATAACATTAAAAAACATATAACATTAAAAACTGTGAGGAATAAAACTGTCACATGTATAATGTGTGTAACATGTATAAAAGGACAATTATTATTAATAAAAGAACTAATTAACAACATGAGCTAAAATTTAAAAACATTAATAGATATAAGTAAATATAAGGATGAGCACAAGAAGGAAAAGATGCAGTGCTAAAAATGTACAAATGTAAAAGCACTCACTGTCATCCACAACAAATGTATATAGATGTCTAAGTCCATTGCAGCACCACAGACATGCCTCTGCAACACACCTTGTCTACTTGGCAGTCCCCGCACCAGAGACTTCTTTAAAAGCCATTTGTAAAATGGCTCTGGGGACATCTTCATGATTTGGATTCCAAATTGTGACTGAGGCTTTTAAAATGACCCCCACAATGTCTTCAGAAAATAGGAAGATCTTAAACTCTTCCCCACCCTATATGACACCCTTTAATGCAAGAATTTGCTTGAATATTTGCAGGCAGGTGTTCAGCTCAGTGACATTACATCCTCCTATCTTTATGATCAATTTTTATGGTATTGTTTTTGTGTTTGTAAATTGTGTTGTAAATCTGAGATTTTATTCTTATGGAGCAAGCAAAAAAGGTCTACCAGCCTCGACTATTAGTTTCCAGTTGGACTAGATGTATTTCAGAAACACATAAGAGATCACATAAGTCTGGACCTATTTTTACAAAGCCATTCTTCAAGACTGGTGCCTACCTTTATACTACTACTACTGAGCATTTGTAAAGCGCTACCAGTCATACGCAGCGCTGGACAGACATGTAAGAGAAGTCCCTGCCCAGTAGAGCTTACAATCTAGTCAAGAAAAAACACAAGACAAAACACAGAAGGTGTAGGCAGGGATAAACTAGGGGAAAGAAAAGGGGAGAGAAAAGGAGATCAAGTGAGTCAAGATCCAAAAGCGGCAGCGAAGAGGTGAGTTTTCAGCCTGGTTTTGAAGAGGGTTAGAGAAGGTGCCTGGCGTACAGACACAGGTAGTTTGTTCCAGGCGTAAAGTGCAGCAAGGTGAAAGGAGCGAAGTCTGGAGTTAGCAGTAGGAGAGAAGGGCACAGACAGAAGCAGTTTGCTAGAAGAGCGGAGTTCCCGAGGGGGGTGGTAAGCAGAGATAAGAGAAGAGAGGTACTGAGGAGCCGCAGAGTGAATGCATTTATAGGTCAGCAGGAGAAGTTTGAACTGGATGCGAAAATGGATAGGAAGCCAATTTATACTCGTATACTCCTTAATACTCAAATACTTAATACTCAAATACTCCTGCCAATCACTCTGCCCACATTACCATATGTTGCACTAAACTAAGTCCTAAAAATATGTTGTAAATAGTTATTGAAAGGTTGCAAAGTTTAAATTGTGATATACACAATTGTATTGTTAGCTGTTCCATGTAAAATTGTTGTTTTCAATGTAAACCGCCTTGATAAAACTGAAAGGCGGTATATAAGAAATGCTAAATAAATAAATAAATATACATTGTATGGTCACACTGCATAAGAGACCAACAGCAATAGCAGCTGCAAGGAAAAGGAGAGTAATTAATTCAACTCAACCAAGGGCATATAAATTAAACGAAGGGGTACTGTGAACAATACCTCCTGCAAGTAAGATGCTCTAAAAGCAGATGTAACAAAGTGTAGCTCATTGGAGGAGCAAAAGTGTGACTTACCAACCTCAGCAGCAGATATGTGATCAGAAATGCAGCGCAAACGCTGTCGAATTTTTAAACTTCAAGCTTTTAGTGCCAAAATCGGGAACGTCGGGGGGTGGATGGGAGGAAATATACCATGCTCATCAATCCGAAGAGAGCAGAGTCTATAATTCCATTATAGAAAATGAAACAAACTGAGGGGAGGTGCCCTCAGTTCATAACCTTCTGAGGTAAGAGCACATCCTTTGTGCTATACTCGAAAACAATAAAGTTGCATTTCCTTCTCGTCTCTCCGGGCCAGTCCAGGAACAAGAGGGTTGTCAACCTTCTCCAGCAGCTGAGGACTGAAATCTGAAGTTTTGCAGATCTGGTATCTGGCTCCCCCTGCTGGCCGTCCCTCAGTCTTTCAGTCTTCAGCAGCTGGAACGGACGTAAACCTGTCTGGCTCCCAAAGAAGCAGTTGAAATTTAGGGTTTCAGCATACTCTTTTATTTAGCTTTTATTTTTGTTTTTTCTTTGCATTACTGCAGTGTGTAAGAGACAAGAGCTCTAGCAGGATTCTCCTTCACGCACTTACAGCTGATTTAATTGATTGAAGGAAGGAGCGTTTCCAAACACGGAGCAAGGAAGGCAGAGCCTGACTCTCAGCAGCTCTGCTTACTGGGGGAGGGGGCAGAGAGGTGCTGGGAGGTGCTGGGAGCCCCAGAGACCATCAGGCCACCCCCGAAGTTAAGTCTACCGCTAGCAGCGGGAGTGAGTAACAATCAAACACTATCTCTTCTTACAATACTTCTCCAATACTGATAACATCACCTAACCCTCCTATCCTGAGCCATTGCGACTCCCTCAGAATAATGTACCACTTGCCATAATTACTGCGTTTAACTATCCCCACGTCAACCTGTCCTAAAGACAAACATGCCGACTATTATTCTAATTTGTACATAGTGTATATAGTTCACCCCGTTCTCCATGTTTAAGTTCCCTGTTCTCTGTAAATGTCAGTGTTAGACTGTTATACATTGTACAACTTTGGTTACATGTAAATCGCGCTGATGATAAATAGTGCGGTATAGAAGAAATCACAAATAAATAAATAAATAATAATAACTTATAAAGAAAAAGGATTTCAGAGCAGCTTGTTTTTTCCTCAGGTATGTTCACAACGTGTTTTAATCTATCGGGCGCATGTCGTTAGTTTCGGCGGGACTTTAGTCAGCGTTTCTTCTTTCGCTCGGTGAGGGAAAGCCTGGAAGTTTGCCTTTTGGTTTTGCGGCGATTTTTTTCATTTCAGTGCCGTTGGTTGTTTAGGGCAAATTTTTGGCGATTCTAGTAATACCGTCATGGAAAGCAAGCAAGAATCAGTTGTTTCTTTAGGAGACCCTCAGGGCGGCTTAGAATTGGCGGAAACGGCAGCCATTTCAGGTGCAGCTCCGGTTTTGATAGCTGCTTATGAGAAGCCCGCGAAAAAGAAGGCCAAATCTAAAAGGCAAGTACAGGTGGAGGAAGCTCCTCCACATTCACTGTCTGCAGTACAAAAGGGCTTAGAATCTGTTTTTCTGCAGATTTTATTTTGGCACGCCATCAAGCTTATTGTTTAAAATGGCAGCAGTCTCAGGACATGGGTTCTGCTCCTTTGGCCGGGCAAAGCTTAGAGAAAGAGCTTTCTCCGTCGGATCCGGGGGAAGGTTCGTCTGCCTTAGCCCACGGAGCGGGGATAAGTGCCGATGGGACCGGTCAGCACATCTCAGGGCTCCAAGGAGTGGAGGAAGGAGAACTCCTGTCAGATTCAGGTATGGAGTGGGTGGCAGATGTAGATGAGTCTGAGCTAGGATCCAGCGAGGATCCCAATATGTTTCGAGTGTTTAGAAAGGAAGAGTTAGGGGCCCTTATCGCTCAGACTTTATCTGCCTTGAATACTGCTTTGCCAGCAGCTCAAGAAGAACCTTTAGAAGATCCTCTGCTTCAAGGCTTTAAAGCGGAACAGAGGTGTTTTCCGGTGCACAGAGTCATGAAACAGATGGTAGAATCGGAATGGGAATGTCTGGAGGCTACTTTGCGAGGAGCACGGGCTATCGGCCGTTTGTATCCTTTGCCACAGAATCTCTTCCACCTCTACCAAGAGGTTGAAAGAGGCTTGAGTCACCCTTTCAGCAGCCATGCTGTCAGTGACAGGGACCCCAGGTTGGGGTGCAGAAGAGAGCCCCCTTCCTGAGACAGGAGTCCCAGGGAGGTCCCCAAGGGGATGGGAGTCTCCACTGTTAACTGGAGGAGCAACGGGAACCACGGTTGCCTATGCCACCGAGGGGCTATCAAGGTAAGCAAGGCCCTGTCGCAGAGTGTCCTGAACAAGGTTTTGGCAATCAGAGGCATGGGACGGAAGGCGTACATGAGGCCCTCCGACCATGAGATGAAAAATGCTTCCACTGCCACTCTGGGGGGTGGGCCTGTCAGAAACAGAAGCAGAGCAACTGGAAGTTGCCTGGGCTGGCGAACAGGTGTGTCACAGGTTCCCCCCAGATCTGGAAGAGCCAGTTGGCCACCCTGGGGTCCAGCTGCCACTGTTTCGGCTGGAGGACTCTGCTCAGTCTGTCGGTCAGAAGGTTATTCTGGCCTGGTAGGTATACTGCCCGCAGGAGCCCTGTTGGATTGTAGACAAGCAGAGGACCACTGCTTCCCAACAGAGGGCATGCGACCCTGGGCCCCCCTGTTTGTTCACATAGAACACTGCCACCTGATTGTCTATCTGGACCAGCACCTGCTGGTGATGCAGGTGTGGCAGAAAGCCCGCAGGGCTAAGTATATGGCCTGAAGTTCCAGGAGGTTAATCTCCTGGGTGCTCCCATCTGGTAACTAGCTGCCCTGGGTGCATGGCTCCCTGCAGTGGGCTCCCCAGCCGAGCAGGGAGGCATCCATGGTGAGGACCCTTGAGGGGCTCGGGGCCTGAAAAGACATGCTTGCCTCGAGATACTGGAGAGACTGCCACCAGGCCAGAGAGTCCCATGACCTGGGACCACTGGTCCCGAAGACACCACTGTACCGCCCTCATGTGGAGAAAGCTTCTGGGGTGACATGGACCGTGGAGGCCATGTGCCCGAGAAGGTGCAGAAGAAGCCAAGTGGACACAGAGGGATGGTATTGTATGACCCTTGCCAGAGTCCTGAGATGGTCAGCTTGGTCTCTGGGCAAGAAGGCTTTTGACTGGAGAGTGTCAAGCTTTGCCCTGATGAACTCCAGACATTGTGTCGGGAGGAGGTGAGACTTGGGGTAGTTTATGACAAAGCCCAAGTACTGCAGAACCTGGATGGTGCATGTGGTGACCTGCTGCACCTCTAAAGTCATGCCTCCCTTTATGAGCCAGTCGTCCAGGTAGGGGAAGACGAAGACACACTGGAGACGGCGGAATGCGGCCATGACTGCCAGCCATTTTGTGAAGACCCTTGGGGCAGAGGCCAAGCCGAAAGGGAGCACCCTGTAGTGAAAGTGCCTGCCCCCCCACTATGAACTGCAGGTACTGCCTGTGGTTCGGGTGAATGAGGATGTGGGTATAGGCATACTTGAGGTCTAAGGAACATAGCCAATCTCCCTGCTGGAGGTAAGGCAGCAGTGTTCCAAAGGAGAGCATCTTTAACTTCTCCCTCACCAGGAATTTGTTGAGGTTGTGCCGGTCGAGGATGGGCCTTCGGCTCCCTGTTCTTTTTGGCACAAGGAAGTACCTGGAGTAGAACCCCTTTGCCCTTGAGGTGGTGAGGCACCGGTTCCACCACCTTGTCCTCGAAGACCTGCCAACTCCTTCAGAAGAAGGTCCCGGTGGAGGGGAGCCCAGAGGGCTCTCCCAGAAAATAAGGGGAGGTGTCTGAGTCAGATGGAGGCAGTAACCCTTCTTGACTACTCGAAGTGCCCAGGAATCGGTGGTGATGGTCAGCCACCTTTGAGCATAGTGGCCCAGATGTCCCCCTGTGGGCTGCTGATCTCCTTGGGGTAGATAGACTGTGCTCAAGGAGTCAAAAACTCCCCCCTGGCTGGGCCGGAGCCAGTGTCTGAGGTTTTGGAGCCTTCTGCATACGAGGGCCATGCCCATGTCACTTGGCCTGCTGACTCTGTTGGGGAGCTAGGGAGACCTGAAAAGGTGGGTAGTTTCTGTAAGCAGCCCCTTTCCTCGGGTAGAAGGGCTTTTTACCCAAGCCCTTCCGTCGAGGAGGGGCAGCAGTCTTTTTTGAGAGCCTGGTCCTCGTCATAGACTCAGTCTCCAGCTTGACAGCCTTGTCGGTCATCGGTTTGCCAAAGAGATTCTCTCCTTGGCGGGAAACATCGACCTATTTGTCCTGAACCCACTACTCGAGGTTGGACGACTGTAGCCAAGCTTGGCACCATGCACCGATGCCTGCCACCGCTGCTCGAGCCGCCAACTTGAACCCTTCATAGGCCGTTTGAGACATGAATTTGGAGCACTCATGGACTGCCTTGGTCAGGTTCTTGAACCGCTGCAAGGGTTCCTCGGAGAGACCAGCTGAGAACCCGGCGAGTTCCTTTGCCAGGTCTCTCAGGTACATGCCCATGTACAGCTGGTAGACCTGGATGCGGCCGATGAGCCTTGAGCTCTGGTAACACTTTCTGCCGAGGGCATCCAGGGTGCGGACCTCCCTGCCAGGGGGCACCGATGAGTACGTTTTCTGGCTTTTCAGCCAATGCATTGGCGATTCCACCACCATGGAGTTATGTGGCAGCTGTGACTTCTGGAAGCCCGGGATCTGGCAGACTCGATACATCGAGTCAAGCCATTTGCTCACCACCAGTACCGACGTCGGTGTCTCCCACATCCAGAGCATCAGCTGTTCTAGGATGGGAGCGATGGGCACCATGAGCGATTCCCTCGGAGGAGCCTAGTACTGGAGGATTTCCAACTCATCTGTCCAAGGGTCCTCCTCTGACTCCATTGGGATTGCCAGGGTCTTTGACATATCCTTGACAAAATCAAGGAAGCCCATATCCTCTGGCAGGGACCGCTGTTGAGGCTCCAAAATGAGAGAGTCGGAAGGGATGTCGCAGTGGCGACAGGTGTCGGGAGACTCCTCATCCTGTCTCCGACTCAGGGATTGGGATGCATAGAAAAAACATCTATATGAAAAATAAAAAAATAAATAAGCATGTATTACAAAATGTAAAATAGCTGTCGTGGTCATTCATGAGGTCGTATAATCAATAATCCAAAAATGAATAAAACCTACTAATCAAAACTCAAAACAGCATTAAAAAAGTAAAATCAATAGGATAAAACAGAAACTAGACCAATAAGATCAAATGAAACTTTAAGAGAATAAAAGCCACTATAAAAATCTGAGGCTAAAATGGTGTAGAGGCAATTATAAAAACCACTGTAAAAACTGAAATAAAATGAAATTGTATATAGCTACTGAAAACAGTATTTGTGAAAAAGGACCATTGAATAAATAAATAATCTCTAAATAAAATGGGCTTAAAACAGATAATTTTTTTTCCACAATGTCTATTACTGTACAAGTGTTATGCTTGATTCATTGTTAAAATGCATAAATATAAAATTTAAAAAAAACAAACAAACAGATAAGGCAATGATATAACATCTGATTAGTATGGTGTAAATGAAGGACAGAAAGGAGGAAAAGGAGTTTATATACATATCTTATATGGGTATTTCAAAGGTGCAAATACACATTGCTCTGCCTATGACGACAACATACACATTGTGCTCATTATTGTTTTTTTAATCAGCTATATGGTATAAGGTTGCCCTTCTTCTCATGAGCAACAGCAAACTTCCACAAGCACACCGCTTCCCAACACAGTAGGTAGGACCCCGTGCCTTCTTGCTTGTTGATATAGAATATTGCAACCTGATTGTCTGAATCAGGACAACCTGGATGACCATGTGTATTCCAAATGCCCATAGGGCATTCGCAATGGCTCACAGCTCCAAAAAGTTCATCTGATGCAGGCTCTCCTGCTCTGGCCACAGGCCCTGCATTCATAGACAGTCTAGGTGAGCGCTCCAGCCCAACTTGATCGGCAGTACTCTCTCTCCTGGTTGAGTTGGAAATCCGAGACAACTTTCGGGAGAAACTTGGGGTGCATTCGGAGAACCACCCAGTTCCTATAGAACCTCGTATAGGGGGCGTCGGCCATCAGGGCCTGAAGCTCACTGACCCTCCGGGCCGAGGTGAGGGCCACCAGAAAAACCACCTTCCAGGAAAGATGCCAAAGTGAGTAGGACGCCATCGGCTCGAAGGGTGGCTGAGTCAGCTGTGTGAGGATGACATTGAGCTCCCACTTCGACGGAGGCAGTCAAATGGAGTCTTGGAAAGAAGCAGCCCGCACATGAAGCGGGAAAACAGGGGTTGAACTGAGAGGAGTTCACCCCTATAGGGTGGTGATTAGCCAAGGTGGCGCTCAGGTGGACCCTGATCGAGTTGGACTTCAAGCCCGCCTGCTAGAGATGGAGCTGGTACCACAGGATCAAGTGTGCAGGGCAGGAGAACGGGTTGGCCTGCATCTCCGAGAACCACATTGAGAGCCGACGCCACTTGAAGGCTGTGATAAGGAAGCTTATCATAGCTCAGGAAGGAGCTATAGTAAAGGTGAAGTGACTCTGAACAAGCAACCTGTCAGTCCTGGTAGAAATAAGAAAACAGAATTTTTCCATAAAAGACTACCAGTCCCAGAATGCACCAGGTTTCCAACAGCCATTAGAGGAGCTGAAGTGGGGAAACGTGTGTTCAATCAGGAGGGCTATGAGGTAATCCCTAAGCACTCATCTCAAAGGGCAGGGCCTGATTCAGCACAGCTGCGCTGTGCTAGGGTGGAGCACTCATCTAAGCAGAATAAAGGTAGAGTTTATTCTACAGAGAATCATCCTCAGTTTCATCTGGGAGATCCTCAGATTCAGCTTGGACATCTTCATGATCTTGGACAGCTTCATCACCTGGAGGATCATCAGAAGCAGAAGCCAGAGCGGACGGATAGAGAGGGCAAGAAACCCTTTGGAAGAAAGAAGAGAAAAGCATTTGGGAGGTCTAAAGGAGTCCATAGCAGTACGTATACTGGAAGGCATTCCAAAGGCAAGCTTACACCATTGGACTGGGGAAAGCCAGAGGAATGGTGCTGCAGGGCTAGGAATCTCCAGACGGTACCTGTGAGGGAGACGGCTGCACTTGGAAGGGACCCTAAGACCCGTGCAAGAAGGTATGTGAAGAGAGATCCAGTGTCCAGGGATCTGGATTGGAAGGCTGGACATAAGAACTGGACTACATACTAACCAGGCTATTTAGAGAGGAACTCTAACAGCAAGGGAAGCTCAGGTATGAACACTGATCTATGCCCTAGCTATACCCTTGAAAGACAGCAGGGAAACAAGTATTCTCCTGAGAGTGCTCCATTGAGAAATTCCTCTGTGCCAATCCATGATATTGAACCCATGACTGTTGAAAAAGGGGGAGAGGTTATAGATACAGGCTGTGAATACATGGATTGCTCTCTGTCTAAACTCCTTTGGTAATTTACTGTTACAAAGTACAACAACCATCACAAAGAAATACAAACTTGTTCTTTAATCTACTCAGAAAAGCTCCTGAGTAGGATTTGAGTCACGCAGTAGAAAGCAAGCCAGCTAAGGGGTTTCAGCTGGGTAACTGCTAGCAATTGAGCCTTACCTAATTGCTTGTGAGCTCTGAGGAAATCACTTCTGAGTCTATGTGTGAAGATATAAGAAGTTAACCTGAAAAGAACAGTTTTTCCATACTTTGTGGGTTTTGTTTGTTGATTAAAGCACTGCTAAGAAAATATTAGCTAGAGCATACAGAAAAGACCAGTTTGTTACCAACCAGGTCTTTATTCTTTTGCTTTGATTGCCTGACAAGTTCAGCTGTTGTTTTCCTGATTTTGTTTTTCTAAGTTTAACACTGAAAGCAAGTATCCTGTTTTATGTGCTACCAAGCATATCTGTGTTGGGAGAAATAACCCCATAAATAAATATCTTATTGGCTTTACACTCAAGCACAACTAATTATTGTGAGCGGCTGTGTCTGGTGTGAATGGACTGCATTTCCCACAATCCCTTGCAAATCATATTGATATATGCCTTTGCCAAGACTGTGAACATTCTCACCCAGGCATCCGTCTGACAAGGCGTAAGCCCTCCTAGTTGAGTCCCTGTGCGAGGCTAGCAGTATGTCCTTGACCTCCACTGGGAGATAAAGGGGGGCTAGAGTGACCCGCTCAGCTGCCAAGCCATGAGGGATAAGAACCTCAAGTTCAGATGAAGTAGCAGACCTTCCTCCTGCGTCAACAAGCCTGGCGTGTCACCCAGGGGAACTGGAGGTTCCAATGAGAGGCGGAGCAGCAGTGGGAACCAGGGCTCTCGAGGCCACTGCGGGGCCACGAGAATCACCGAGGCCCTGTCCTGCTGTATTTTGAGGAGAGTTCGCATTATGAACGGTGTAGGGGGAAACGCATACAGGAGACCGTGCATCCACGACAGGAGGAAGTCATCGGGGGTTTCCCTGTTCGGGTGTGGAACTGGGCTGCAGAACCATGAGAGCTGAGAGTTTGCCGGGCTGGCGAAGAGGTCTAGGACCGGAGTCCCCCAATGCTGGAACAGCTGCCGCGCCATCTGTGGGCAGAGGTGCCACTCATGCGGCTGGAGGAGCCAGCTTAACCTGTTTGCCAGGACATTGTCTTGGCACAGGAGATAGGTGGCCCGTAAGGTTATGCCCCTGGTGACCCATGAAGGACCACAGGGCTACCACCTCCAGGCAGAGGCTGTAAGAGCCGGTGTCCCCTTGCTTGTTCATATAGAACATTGCTACACAGTTGTCCGTCTGGACGAGCACCACCCGGTAGTGAACGCGGTGCCTGAACGCCCAGAGGGTGAGGAGGACTGCCCAGAGTTCAAGAAAGTTGATCAGCTGCCTGGACTCCTCCAGGGTCCAAGTCCCCTGCATGCAGAGCTCACCGTAATGGGCTCTCCAGCCCCTGAGTGAGGTATCCATGGTCGAGACCACGTCGTGTTGAGAGGCCTGGAACAGCATGCCTTGGAGCAGGTTCCAGGCGTCCCACCACCAGTCGAGAGACTCGGTGAGCAGAGGCGTGACTAAGATGGCATCGGAGGCTACCTGTTGCCTGGGACTTGAGCCTGAAGGCACCACTGTGCTGCCCGCATGTGCAGCCGGGTGTCGGGGACGACATGGACCATCGAGGCCATATGGCCAAGGAGACGGAGTATCGCTCGGGCTGATACTGCATCACGGCGTTGGATCGTGGATGCCAGAGCGATGAGGTGGTCTGCCTTGTCTTGGGGAAGGAAGGCTGTCACCTGCTGTCAAGGCACGCACTGATGAACTCCAGGGATTGGGCAGGAGTGAGATGAAACTTCGGGTAATTGAGCATGAAGCCGAGGTGCTCGAGAAGATGGACGGTGCAGGCCGTGGCTCGCTGCACCTCATCAGCCACAGCCCTGTGATGAGCCAATCATCTAGATAGGGGTGCCCTGCAACTGAAGGTGGGTCACTGCCACCTCGAGGCATTTGGTGAACACTCGCAGGGCGGATGCCAGGCCGAACGGAAGCAATCTGTATTGATAGCGGTTCCCTTGCACCCTGAAATGCAGGTATTTTCTGTGCTTGGGACGGACAAGGATGTGAGCGTATGCATCCCAAAGGTCCAAGGCGCATAGCCAGTCGCCCTGATGGGGGAAGGGCAGCAAGGCGCCAAGGGAGAGCATTTTGAACCTCTCCCGCACCAGGTGTTTGTTGAGATTTCTTAAATCGAGGATGGACCGGAAACTGCACTCCCACTTTGGCACAAGGAAGTAACTGAGTAGAACCCACGACCTCTGACATGCAGCAGGACCACTTCTACTGCTCAGTCCTCGAGGAGGTTGGCAAGCTCCTGTGCCAAGAAGACCTGGTGCATGGGGAGCCGAAGGGCTCCGCAGGACAGAAGGGTGGAGTAAGCCAGTCCAGGTGAAGGAGGTAACCCTCCCGGATGACATGGACGACCCAGGTGTCTGAGGTGATAGACTCCCATCGGGGAGCAAAGTGGACCAGGTGTCCTCCCACCGGTAGCTGGGTTGCCGGACGGCAAGCGGCTATGCATCTGGTATCAAAAACCAGGGGCCGACTGGGCCGGTGCTGTGGTCTGGCTTTTGGGACCCTTTGGCTTACGCGGGCCCTGATGGCTGCTCTTGCTCTGTCTGCCTTGGGGCTGAGCCGGTGCCAGAGGGTAAGGTGGGTAGCCCTGGTATGGGAGACCCTTCCTCTGGACGAAAGGCTTTTTGCCTTGTTGCTTCTTCTGCGGGAGGGAAGAAGTCTTCCAAGAGAGATGGGTGCAGGTTACATACTCTGTCTCAATCTCCGTTGCTTTGTCCTCCATCGGTTTGCTCGCCCAGGCACGGTACATCGAGTAGCTTCTCCTAGACCCATTGTTTGAGGTCCGAGGACTGGAGACAGGCCTGCCGCCTGGCCCTGATACCAGCAGCCACTACCCGAGAAGAGGACTTGGAGCTGTCGTAGGCAGCGTGAGAAAGGTACTTTGAACAGTCCCCTACTGACTTTAGGAGGGACTGGAAATGGTGGAGGTAATCGCCATAGAGGCCCGCCTGGACACCCCCGAGCTCCTTCACGAGGTTGCGAATGTACATACCTATGTATAGCTGGTAAGCCTGGATGCGGCATGCCAGCATAGAGCCTGTTAGACCTTATGCCCAAAGGAGTCGAGGATGCAAGTGTCCCTATCCGGCGGGACAGAGGAGTGAGTTTTTGGGCTGTTTTGCTTCCGCATGGTGGACTCCACGACCATCAAAGTATGAGGTAGCTGGGTCTTCCGGAAGCTGTGCCCTCGCTAGATCCTGTACATGGTGTCCAGGTGCTTGCTGACAATGGGGATAGACACAGGCGTCTCCCACATGTGGGGACACAACCGGGCTAGGATGGGCGGAACTGGGGCCGTGAGGGATTCCCTCGGTGGAGCCTCTTATTGTAAAATATTGAGTTCTTCCTCATGGGGTTCCTCCTAGGACTGTGTGGAGAGAGTCCACCAGAGGGTGCACACAGACAGGCTGGGTATCAACGAGGTGATGATTTGATGCTGAGGTGCACCCTGACAAAATTGGATTTCAGACCAGTCTGGGAGAGGTGCAGGGTATATTGCAGGATATTCTGCAAAAAGCAAGAGAAAGGGTTAAGATTCCTATCTGAGCACCAGATGCAGAAAATCTACGCCACTTGAAGGCATACACGCGCCATGTGGAATCATTACGCGATGCCAGTAGAACATCCTCCACCTCTCTGGAGAGGTGGAGGTGCACTATGGCTAGCCATTCAGCATCCACCCTGTTGGGGCGAGGGACCGAAGGTTGGGATGGAGAAGGATCCCATCCTCCTGTGAGAATAAGTCCGGGTCAAAGGGTAGGAGTTGCCTAGATCCCAAAAATATTATAATTATGGAGCATGGCCTGGCCAAAGGCGCTGTCCTATTGGGACTCCCTGCCCAGGCAGTAATGAGCTGTGAAGGTATGGACTGAAGACTAGGCGGCGGCCCAGCAGATGTCCAACACCGGGACGGAGCACAGGTTTACCACAGAGGCTGCCATGTTCCTGACAATGTGTGCCGTAACCCGGCCATCCAGTGTGAGCCCAGCCTGCTCATAGGCGAGGGTAATGCCATCCGCCACCCAGGTGGACCGTGTCCGCTTGGTCACAGTTTGCCCCAGCTGACTAGGGTCATAGGAAACAAAACGTTGAGAGGTTTTGTGGTGGCCCTGCATATGTTGAATGTAGAAGGACAGGGCCCTCTTACAGTCCAAGGTGTAAAGGACGGTTTCCGCCCTGCTGGAGTGAGGTCTCGGGAAGAAGGTGGGGAGCACCACCTGTTGGTTGAGGTGGAAGGGGGACACCACCTTTGGAAAGAATTTGGGGTGCGTGTGTAGCATGACCCTGTTCTTGTAGAACCTGGTATACGGTGCCTCTGCCACCAGGGCTTGGAGCTCACTGACTCTGCGAGCAGAGGTGAGCGCCACCAGGAATGTGACTTTCCAGGAGAGATACCTGAGATGGCAGGTAGCCAGGGGCTCGAAGGGTGGGTGGGTGAGCTGTGACAGTACCACATTGAGGTCCCACTCTGTCACCGGGGGCGGGGGGGTTTGACAACAGGATTCCCCTCAGAAAGCGGGTTACCAAAGGCTGAGCTGAGAGGGGCTTGCCTTCAATAGGGTGGTGGTGTGCTGCCAGGGCACTGAGGTTCACTCTAACAGAGTTCTATTTGAGCCCGGATTGCAAAAGGTGGAGAAGATATTGCAGCACAAGCAGCACTGGGCAGGAGAATGGGTTTACCACATGCTCCGCACATCACACTGAGAACCTGCGCTATTTGAAGGCATAAGTTCTCCTGGTGGAAGCTTTATGGGAGGCCAACATGATCTCCTCCACTTCCCTTGAGAGGTTGAACGAGGCCAAGGCTACCCTTTTAGCAACCACACTGTCAGCGATAGGGACCCCCAGATTGGGGTGCAGAAGAGAGCCTTCTTCCTGAGACAAGAGCCCGGGGGCACTCCCTGGGGGTGGGGGTTGGTGCCTCACTGATAACCGAAGGAGCAGTGGGAACCATGGCTGTCTGGGCCACCGGGGGGCCACAAAGATCAGCGATGCTCTGTCATTCAGGACATTGAAAAGGGCCTTGACAATCAATGGAGTGGGTGGGAAGGCATACATGAGGCTTTCCGACCATGAGATGAGAAACGCATCTGCTACTATCCAGTGCAGGGTAGGGCTGGGGGGAGCAGAAGTGGGGCAACTGTTAGTTGTCCGGCTGGCGAAGAGGTCCACCTGCGAGGTCCCCCAGAATCGGAAGAGTTGGGCAATCACTCTGGGGTCCAGCTGCCATTCATGCAGTTGGAAGACCCTGCTCAATCTGTCTGCCAGGGCATTGCCTTGGCCGGTAAATACACCGCCTGTAGGAGCATTCCCTGATGGAGCATGTAGGAGCAGAGGGTCATCACCTCGCGACAAAGGATGCAAGATCCCGTGCCCCCTTGCTTGTTCATATAGAACATTGCTACTTGGTTGTCTGTTTGGATCGGCACAGGCTGGTGGCTCAGACGGTGGTGAAAAGCTTGTAGGGCTAAGTATATGGCATTCCAAGCCCTCATAGTAAAATTGTAAATATATTATTTATAAAAGATGTTAATAAAAGCTCTATTCATTGTATATAATTTCATAACATATATGTACATAGTTTCCCTAAGTTGAATCCCAGTTTAATTTTCCTGTTTCTTGTAAACCTGTTGCTTGCTGTGAGTATTCTTGTTCAATGTAAACTGCGCTGATGAAAAAGAGCGCGGTATAGAAAAGCTATAAATAAATAAATAAAATGGCTCAGAGCTCCAGGAAGTTGATTTGCCCGTTTCCCTTGGTTTGTGACCAGCTGTCCTGGTGTGAAGCTCCTCGCAATGGGCTCCCCATCCCAATAGGGAGGCATCTGTGATGAGGACAGTCTGTGGTGGGAGCTTGGGGCTTGGAAGAGCATCCCCACTAGGAGGTGCTACAGGTCCTGCCACCGCGTCAGGGAGTCTGCTAGCTGGTGGGTCACTAAGACTCTGTCTTGGAGCCAACCGGTGGCCTGTGTCCACTGGTCCCGAAGACACCACTGGGCCGCGCTCATGTGAAGGCGAGCATTCGGGGTGACATGGACCATGGAGGCCATATGGCCGAGAAGGAGCAGAAGGAGTTAGGCGGACACACAGCGATGGTGCTGCACATCTGCAGCTAATACTCGAAGAAGGTCAGCCCGATACAGGGGGAGGAAGGCCTTTGCCTGGACAGTGTCCAGCTTTGCCCCTATGAACTCCAGACCCTGTGTTGGGAGGAGATGGGACTTGGGGTGGTTTAGCATGAACCCCAGATGTTGTAGGACATGGATGGTGCAAGCCATAGCCTTTTGCACCTCGTTGGCTGTGCTTCCCTTTATGAGCTAGTCATTCAGGTAGGGAAATAAATACCCCTTGGAGTCAGAGGTGAGCGGCCACCACTGCCAGGCACTTGGTGAAGACCCTTGGGGAGGAAGCCAGTCTGAAGGGTAGTACTCTGTATTGGTAGTGGCTTCCCCCAACCATGAAGTGCAGGTATTGACTGTGACTGGGTGAATGAGGATGTGGGTATAAGCATCCTTCAGATCCAAGGAGCACAGCTAGTCTCCCTGATGAAGGTAAGGCAGCAGGGTTCCAAGGGAGAACATCTTGAACTTCTCCCTCACCAAGAGCTTGTTCAGGTTTCACAGGTCCAGGATGGGCCTTAGGCCCCCTGTCCTTTTTGGCATGAGGAAATACCTAGAGTAGAACCTTTGCCCCTGAGAGGTTGGGGCACTGGTTCCACCACCTTGTCCTCAAGAAGGCCTGCAAGTTCTTGTAGTAGAAGATCCCAGTGAAGGGAAGACCTGGGGGGGCTATCCCAGGAAGAAGGGGAGAGGTGTCTGTGTGAGGTGCTAGCTCTCCCTGACCACCTGGAGTGCCCAGGAATCAGTGGTGATGGTTGGCCACCTGTAGGCATAGCGAATCAGACGTCCCCCTGTGGGTTGCTGTCTTCCTTGGGGAAGAGAGGCTATGCCTAAGGAGTCAAAAGCTCCCCCCCCCCCAGGCTGGGCCAGGGCCGGCATCTGTGGCTTGGAAGCCTTCTACTTACTTGGGCCATGCCCCTGTCCCTTAGCCTGCTGACCCTGCTGGGGAGCCTTGGAAATGAGGGTAGTTTTTGTAAGCAGCCCCTTTCCTTGAGCCTTTCTGATGTGGAAGTGCAGCAGTTTTCTTGGAGAGCCTGGTCCTCGTCATGATTTCAGTCTCCAACTCGGCAGCCTTCTCCATCATGGGCTTGCCAGAGGTTTTTCTCTTGGCATGGGACATCGACCAATTTGTCCTGAACCCATTGCTTGTGGTCGAAAGACTGTAACAAGGCTTGGCGTCGGGCACCAATGCCTGCTGCGGCTATTCGACTTGAAGCCGTCATAGGCTGCTTCAATCATAAACTTGGAGCACTCTCATTCAGCTTTGGAGAGATTCCTGAAGCGCTGGAGAGGTTCTTCGGAGAGACCAGCTGAAAACCCGGCAAATTCTTTCGCCAGGTCTCTCAGATACATTTCTATGTACAGCTGGTAAGCCTGGATCTGGCCAATGAACATCGAGCCCTGGTAGCACTTTCTGCTGAGGGCATCCAACATGCGGGCCTCCCTATTCGGGGGCACCAAGGAGTGCATCTTTTGGCTTTTCAGCCAACACATGGCACCACCATGAGGTTATGTGGCAGCTGTGCCTTCTGGAACTCAGGCTCCAGTGGACTCGATACATCGAGTCAAGCCGCTTGCTCACGATGGACACCGATGCTGGTATTTCCCACATGCAGAGCATGAGCTGTTCCGGATGGGCGGGATGGGGACCGTCAACGATTCCCTTGGTGGAGTCTCTTATTGGAGGATTTCTAGCTCCTCCATACGAGAGTCCTCCTCTGATTCTGTGCGGAATGCTAGAGCCTTCGACAGGTCTGCACGAAGTTGAGGAATGCCATGTCCTTGGGCGGGGACGCAGAGACTCGGAGGGGGACGAGTCTGATGGAACGTCGCTATGGCAATGGGTATTGGGGGATTCCTCTTCCTTAGTCTCCCATTCAGAGTAATCTGTGGAAGACTTGAGGGGAGGGCAGCCTGAGGGCTCCAGGCCTGAGCCCGGTCCAAGCCTTTCAGAGGCTCCTCAACTGGTGTCATGCATGCTAGCTGGGGAAGACCTCGGTCCCGTCAAGCAGGATCTGGATCAAGACCTCAGCCGAGGATTGGCTTGTCCTCCGGGGACGTCCTCTATGTCAAGGCCCTGGTGGTCTGGGCAGAGGAACTGGTCGTGTCAGACAACAACACCCACTACTGGTCCATGAAGGCAGAAAGGCTGTGCTCCAAGATCGCCATTCTGGACTCCAGCCCAGATGGTTCTGCAACTCTCGACACAGGCACAGAGGAACTTGGGCCTGGCGCCGGTTCCCCTGAAGGGGTGGTCCTCAATGAGGATGGCCTTGTGTGTCCAGGGTAGATCTCCAGTTGATTCCTTCTGGGCAACCTTGGTAGCCCGCTCCCGCTCTGAGTCCTTGGATGAGCGGCATGGACTGCGGGACCTGACTCGGAAACACCCGGGCCGTCAGAACCATCCAGAGATACTGCCTTTGAGGGTTTCTTCTTCTTCCTCTGTTCCCTTGAGGGAGACCACCTTTCTGAAGGCCCAAGGCATCGACTGGGATCCAAGGGGACACCATGGGAGTCCAAGACTTCAGACGGGGTCTTGGCCTTTAAATGTGCCAGGGACTCTGGGAAAAACTTGCTGTGCTGCTGCTGACAGCTCTTGAGGGCCTTGGTGGACATCTGTTTGCAAAGGCCACAGGCCGTGGGGTTGTGGTTTGGTCCGAGGCAGCATAGACAACAATGGTGAGTATTGGTGAGAGACAATCTTTGTACAACGATCACACTTTTTAAAACCACCGGTAGCCATGGGTGAAAAACATACCTCTGCGAGGTCGAAGACCTGCGGTGCCGCCAGTTGGAAAAAAAGGGCATGAAGGTGCCAAAGATGGAAAAATCTAAACTGACCTGAGACTCGATGGAGAAGCAACGGGCTCAAGTGGTGGGAAGAGTACTGGTGCAACCCAGAGGGAGAGTATGAAACTCAGTGAGCAAAAAAAAATATCAATCTTTTCTGGGGGAAGACAGACAGATGTTTGAAGGGCTCCACAGAAAAAAGAAGGCTGAGTAAGATGGCACCCTTGGTCGGGAAGAGGACAATGTATACGTGGTGGCATCTCCCAAAGGCTTTCTTTGAAAGCTGGGGAGATGTTTCTGTGAGGGCTCCGTCGGTGCCGACGTCACCCATATGTGAGGCCTGACTTCCTGCTTGTCCCTGGAGAAAAAATATATCAAGTAGAAAAGCAAAGGAAATCCGCTTATAACTCCTAAAACAGAATGGAATGATTTCTATATTGATCACCTGATTGTTTTATGATTCTGGTTGTGATCACGATTTGTACAGTGCATGGAGCACTTTACAAAGAAACAGGAAGAATTCAAAAGAATTTCTCTGGCTAACACAGTGAAAGCAAGTAAACTCAGCAAATTGGTGCATCTCAAAGAGCAGGAGTACATGCAAATCTCATTCTCTTGGGGTCATTTTCGAGGAGATAGGAGACTTGTACAGTATTTTTACTTGGAAAATCCACTAAGTTTGCACAGAGAAAGCTATGCATGCCCACAGCCATAAAATCCCCCTCATAACTGGCAGACTACAAAATGTAGCTTAAAATGTAATTAAGATAGACAGGACACATAACAAGTAGCAATTAAGAGGCTAGTGTTGAGCTATGGAGGATTTTGATTGAGTCTCATCAAATGTGGTGTTGGGAGCTGTAAATTTTTAATGAGAATGCTGGTCTTGGATGCTATTATTGATGTTGAGCTCATAACTCCCACTGTTAGAAAAATGAAGCTTGTAAAGAACCGGAAAGCAGCCTTCAGCTGTACAATGATTTCCCTTGAATTCCTTATCAAAGGGAATCTGTATTACTAAAGATTACACATGAGCCGTAGGAGGCGGTCCGCAAAAGGGTGCTGAACACTATATTCAGTGGCACTATCCAGATAGTGCTGCTTAGTAGCTCCACTATCCGGTTAGTACAGTGGTGGCTGGTGAGCAGAACAAGAGTGTGTCAACACTATCCAGATAAATGCCGGTGCTTATCCAGTCAGTGCGCTCTTTAGCACCTATCCAAACAGGTGGCCCACACGAGAAGCAGGCCTAAGTTGCTATCTGGATACTGTGTCTGAATATCCCATATTTTTGGACAGAAGTGGCTGGCGTTTAAACCGCTGACCAATGAGGGCTGAATATCAGCTCTTTAACCATGCTTTTAATTTGGGTACTTAAGCAGTGCCTTTCATCCTGGAGCCCCTCATGGGAACACTTCCCAGCTTCTATTGGAAGCTTTTGGGAGGCTCCACTCTGCCTCAATCTCAGCAGCCTTGTCAGACATAGGTTTGCTGAAAAGATTCTCCCCAGTACAGGGGACGTCGAGTAGTAGATCCTGGACCCACTGTTTGAAGTCAGACAATTGCAACCAGGCTTGACATCGGGCCCTGATACTGGCAGTCATGACTCGAACCAACTCGAAGCCCTCATAAACCGCTCGAGAGAGGAACTTTGAACAGTCCTGTACCGCCAAGGTCAGGGTCTTGAACCGCTGGAGGGGTTCCCCATCGAGGCTCGCTGAGAACCCAGCAAGCTCCTTGGCTAGTGCCATGAGGTACATACCAAGGTAGAGCTCATAGGCCTGGACTTTGCACCCTAGCATTGAGCCCTGGAAACATTTGCGCCTGAGGGCATCCAGGACTCGAGCCTCCCTACCCATGGGGATGGATGAGTGGGTCTTCTGGCTCTTTAGTTTGTGCATGGTCGACTCGACGACCATGGAATTATGTGGTAACTGTTTTTTTTTTAAAAACCCTGGGCTCTTTTGAGCCTTCCCAACTGCTAGCGTTTATCAGTGCTAGGCGTGTAGAATCCTCTATTCTCTCTCCTTAATGGTGCTCAGATATGAATTAGTCTGAAATGTTGTGCTGCCTGTTTCTTTTCATATTTGGTATAATATTATATTTTCTGTGAATGGTCCCCTCTTTTTTGTGGGCTAGAGTGGTTAGACACTTATGTTGTTTTATTACTATTGTATTTCTTTTTCTTTTTTTTGGATTTTCTATGTGTCAACCTGTTTCTTCAAGAGAGTGCTTTGTTGGCTTTCTTGATTTATTTGTAAAATTGCATAAATACAAAATAAAAAAAACAAAAACAAACCCCCCCCCCCCCCTGGGCTCTTATGGACACGGTACATCATGTCGAGCCAGCAGCCGACAATGGGCACCAATGCCTGTGTTTCCCACATCTGTAGGAGCAACTGCTTGAGGATCGGTTGCACCAGCACTGTGAGGGTCTCCCAGGGAGGGGCCTCATACTGGAGGATCTCCAGTTCCTCGGTGCGCGGATCCTCCTCGGTCTGGACTGAGAGCACCTTAGTCATATCCCGTACGAAGTTGTGGAAGGCCACGTCCTCGGGCAGAGACCGGCATTGAGGCAATAGTGGAGGCTGGTCTGAGGGAACATCTCAGTTTCTCTGAGTGTCCGGGGCTGCCTTGTCCTCGGTCTTCCAATCTGAGTCGAGCAGTGACGAGGATTCAGAGGCCCTGCGACTCTGTTGGTTGAGGTCCGTGCCCGGGGGCCGGAAGCCTGTTGAAGACCTGAGGTCGGCGTCGAGGACACTAGCCAGTGAGGACCAGATAACTGAGGAACGGGACCAGGAGCTCGACCACTACCGAGGGCTTATTCGAGGCCAGTGGCACTCGATGCTTGACTCGATGACTGGTGCCCCCTCGCAGTCGAGGGACCAGTCATCGGGGTGGATGAGCCGGGCAAACTGGCCATCAATGCCTGTTGGAGGGCCAGGATAGCAGCGATGTTCTGCTCCAAGGCCGTCATTCTGGTCTCCATGCCAGAAGGCTCCGCAGCTTTCAGCGTCGGCCACCCACAACTTCAGGCCTGATGCTGACACTCCAGAGAGTGTGTCCTCGGTGACCACCACAGCCTCAACCACCCTCAGCCGGTCTCTGCCTGCCGAAGGTTCCCTTTTGGAAAGCTTGGCTGAGCATCTCTCCAACTTCTCAGTCTCTCCAGTGCAATTTACTGCGTTTCTCCAGACCGACCCTCTGAAATCTTCGAGGACTTCTTTTTCTTCTGCTCCTGCTCTGGGCTCCTCTAGGAGGATCCATGGCCGTGGGACTCCAAGGACGCCCAGGCGTCGCGAGATGTGCTTGCCTTGGAGCTGGGCCTCGGGGATGGGGTTGTGGAGTCAAACCTCAGAACATCTTTTTCTGCAATTCCAACCTCTTTTTGTTGGTTTTTGCCAACAAGGCCTGGTAAAGATCACAATTGGAACTGTCATGGTCCGGTCCCTGGCAATGCAGGCAGCAGTCATGGATGTTGGTGATGGACATGGTTTGACTGCAGCGGTCACATTTTTTGAACCCACCGGGGGACATGGTGGGATGCACCCGGACAGAATCAACAACCCTCGGGAGAAAAAGGGCACGAAGCGCCAGTCGAGGGAACCTTGAGGAAAAGTGTAAAAAGGATGGGGGTCAAAGATACCAGCTCGGGGTGGGATGAGGAACCGGTACGCTTACTGGAAAGCTAAATGGAATTACTAAGTTTTAAAGAAATTTTTCTGGGGACACTGGACATCCATCCATTAGGCTCTCTGGAAAAAAGGAGACTGAGCAAGATGGCACCCTTGGGTGGGAAGGGGACCACGCATGCGTGGTGGCATCTCCCAAAGGCTTTCTTTGAAAGCTGGGGAGATGCTTCCACACGGGCTCTTTTGGTTCCAGTGTCACCCATATTTGAGGGCTCACTTCCTGCTTGTTCCTGGAGAACTGTAGGATCTCCAGTCTTCTGCCCTGGGCTCATCCTCAGTTTCTAAAGAAAATGGTATGGCCTTGGTCATGTCCCATGCAAACTCCTGGAAGGTCATGTCCTCAGGAGGGACTTATGTCGCTCATGAGGTTGAGAAAGATCCAACAGGAACACAGGGGACCTGCCCTCTGAAAAGCCTTCCGATTCCACATCGGTGACCCAGTCTTCTGAGTCACTCAGAGAGGAAGTCAAAGTATTTCTGTGTCTGTTCTTGGATATCTCTCTCCTGGATTGGGAGCTTTTGCTTTGCCTATCTTTTATTCATTTAACAGGTTTTTTATACTGCTTTATCATTTCAGTCAAAGCGGTTTACATTGTAATTTAAACTTGGCAATATACATTAAACAGGGACATTGATAACTTGGATTTTTATGAGCCAATGGAGGGTTAAGTGACTTGCCCAAGGCCACAAGGAATACTAGTGAGAATCGAACCCTGGTCTTTTGGTTTCCTCAAGCCAGTGCTCTAACCACTAGGCTAATCCTCTACTTTTAGCCACAGGTCACTAACCAGGTGACATGCAATACCACCACTGCCTGGTCATCGACTGTTGCTGCCTCTGCTCTTCCCCAGAACACCCACGACATACCCCGATGTTAGTGCTGTTGAATATCCTGGTTAGAGGCATTTACACCATTTCAAAACATATGAATTATTTTTCATTCCCTTTCCAACCGTTTATTCTAAGCTATAATATGCAGGGGCATTTAGGAATGGTCTACAGCAATTAGCACCTTATATAACGGGGATTCTCAGCCCAGTCCTCAGGATAAGCACAGTGAATATGTATGACAGTGATTTGCATACAGTGTCCTGAGGAATGGTTGAGAACCACTGTTTTATTGTATATTGCCTGCTCCCCACCGCGAGGCCTATCAGGCCGAAGAAACCAGCCTTAAATTCTTCAGTGCCTCTAGGCGCCCCGCAGCAACTCGATCGGCATCAGGGAAGGGAGCAGGCAGGTGAGCTCCTCCCTACTCCCCAATGCGAGGCATATCAGGCCGAAGAAACCAGCCTTAAATTCTTCAGCGCCTGTAGGCGCGCCCGCGCCTGAGGGCCTCGCCAGACGGCCCTTTGGTGTGGCCCTTAGGCGCGGGCCCGGGGCGTGAGCTCCGGTGCTCCGTAGCTGCTGGGGTCGAGCAGGCTTGATCGCTCCTCCATACATCGCCTCCAGACCAAACCATCTCACAAGCTCCACCGTGGTACCTTCCAGTAACTCTCTTCTGTCTTGCTTCCCACTGCTGGCATTGTTCTTCCTCCCACTGCCCACCTAGAACTTGCTACCCACTGCCTGCACTATACTGCTACCCATTGTTGGCATTGAACTACTACCCATGGCCTGCATAGCACCACTACCCTCTGCTTGCTTAGCATTGCTCCCATTGCCTACATCGTACTGCTACCCACTGCTGGGCATAGAACTGCTACCCATCGCTGCATAGAACCTTTATCCATTGCTTATTCATTGCTTGCATAGTACTGCTATCCACTGTTTTGCATACTGTTGCCACCCATTGTTTGCATAGTATTGCTACCCACTGTTGCATTGAACTGTTATCCATTGCTTATCCATTGTTGCATAGTACTGCTACCCATTGATTGCATACTGTTGCCACCCATTGTTGCTTACTGTTGCCACCCATTGTTGCATAGTACCGTCACCCATTGCTGCTTAGAACTGTTATCCACTGCTTATCCTCTGCTTGCTACCCATTGCTTGCATTGAACTGCTACCTACTGCCTGCTTGTCTGCCTATCAATTGCTACCCGTTGTCTGCCTGGAACTTGCTACCCATTGCTTGCTCAGACCTTGCTGCCCACTACCATGGCCCCACATCTCATTGTCCTCCTCCTCTTTATCCTCCCTAACTGCCTCCCCTCCTACCAACACCCTCCCTCTTCTTCCCCCTACCCTTCCCCTACCTTCCCCCTCCACTCTGCCCCCTAGCCTAGCACCTGCCCTTGAGCTTCCTCACACCATCCCCTGCATTCAACCAGCCCCCCTCTCTACCTTTCTCACTTCTCCCTCCGTCCTGCCCCCTAGCCTTGCACCGGCTCTTGAGCTTCTTCACACCATCCCCCGCATTCAACCTGCCCCCCTCTCTTTAAGGAAACCCCATCCTCGCTTCCGCCGTACTATCTCCACTATACCTCGCTCTCTAATACTCCTTCTCCTTCTCTCATCTGGTAACATCAATCCTAACCCTGGCCCCCCCCCCCCCCCCGATTTCTTTCCCATACTAAAAAAGTTCCTCATGCACCCCATCTAATCTCATCTACATCCCGCTTCTCCCTCCTTCCACCCTCCCCTATTCATCCCACAATCACTTATCCATAAATATCAACTCCAACCCTACCCCCAAAAATAATCCCTCATATAACCTACCCGATACCATTAATTTACCCCTCATTTCCACTCCCTCATGTCCCTCTTCAAGAGTACACTCACCCAGACACACCCACCCATACCCTGCTCCCTCTAAATCTCAGCATTACCCTAGAACTAGACCCCCACGCTACTCTGATAAGGTTGGATAAGTTACGTGTAGATTTCTTATCAATATCCCTCTCCTCCCCCCCTCCACTCTCCCATTTTCATGTGCCCTATGGAACGCAAGCTCAGTCATCAAAAAACCCCCCTTTTATTCATGACCTTTCATCTCCAATGCCCTACACCTTCTTGCCTTGACCGAGACCTGGCGCCCCCCAGACGACACCGCATCCATTGCCTCTCTCTGCTATGGGGGCTATCGGTTCTCCCATACACCTCGATCTACTGCTCACGGTGGTGGTGTTGGCCTCCTACTCTCTCCCTCCTGCCAATTCCAACCCCTTCTCCTTTGAAGTCCACTCCATTCACCTCCTCTCACCACTTCCCCTCCAAATAGCTGTTATCTATCGCCCACCGGACAAATCCAAATCAACCTTCCTCCTGGCTTTCTGTCTTTATGGATCCCTCCTCCCCCACTCTTATTCTTGGCGATTTCAACATTCACATCGATAACCCCTCCGACCCCCATGCCTCAAAGTTCCTCGCTCTTACCTCCTCATTCGACCTCCAACTTTGCTCCACTGCCCCCACACATCTACACGGCCACTGCCTTGACCTAATACTATTCTCCAACTCCTCTCCTTCAAACTTCCGCAAATCAATCCTTCCCTCATCTAACCATCTCCTCTTAATATTTACTCTACAACTTCCGCTGTCCCAACCTCGTCCTGTCTCCTCCAACCTATTTAGAAACCTTCATAATATTTATCCCCTGACTCTCTCCTCCACCATCTCTCCATCTCTTTCTGCCATTTTATCCTCCAAGTCCGTCAACGAGGCATTATCTTCATACAATGTTACATTATCCTCAGCCCTTGACACTCTTGCACCTCCCACCCCACATCCTGTCAAATGATCTACTCCCCAACCCTGGCTTTCACCCACAATCCGTTACCTACGCATCTGTGCCCATTCTGCCAAACGAGCTTGGTCCAAATCCCGCTCCCCGGAAGACCTTCTACACTTCAAATTCATGCTTGGCTCCTTCCAGTCAACCTTAGCACTTGCCAAAAAAGATTACTACATCCATCTGACCAACTCCCTTGCCTCTGATCCTCACCGTCTCTTTAATACCCTCAATTCTCTCCTCAAGGTCCCCCCGCCCCTGATCCCACCCTCCCTTTCTGCCCAAACCCTAGCCGATTACTTCCACGACAAAATATACAAGATTACCCTCCAATTCCCTACCTCCCCCATCTACCTCCCCTCCTCCCCAATTCTCCTCCCCCATCCATACTCCCTCTGCCACCCTCTCCTCCTTCCCTCCAATCTCTGAGGAAGAAACTGCACTCCTTCTGTCCTCCTCCAAACCCACCACCTGTTCATCAGACCCTATCCCCACCCATCTCCTATGTTCCATCCCCCTCACCATTGCCCCCTCCATCACTCATATCCTCAACCTCTCACTCGCCACTGCAACTGTCCCTGTTGACTTCAAACATGCTGTTGTCACACCCCTCCTCAAGAAACCCTCACTTGATCCCACATGCCCTTCTAACTATCGACCCATCTCCCTCCTTCCCTTCATATCCAAACTACTAGAACGAGCAGTCCATCATCGCTGCCTCGACTTCCTCACCTCTCAGGCCCTCCTCGACCCACTTCAATTCGGCTTCCGTCCCCTAAACTCCACTGAAACAGCACTCACAAAAGTCACAAACAACCTGTTCCTGGCTAAATCCAAGGGCCTCTATTCTATCCTCATCCTTCTTGACCTTTCTGTTGCCTTTGACACTGTTGACCACGACCACCTCCTCATCACCCTCTCCTCGCTTGCCTTCAAGGACTCCGTAGTATCCTGGTTCTCCTCCTACCTCTCCCATCGCTCATTCAGTGTATGCTCTGGTGGCTCCTCCTCCTCCCCTACCCCGCTCCATGTAGGTGTACCCCAGGGATCTGTCTTGGGCCCTCTCCTCTTCTCTCTCTATACCCAAGGCCTTGGTGCGCTTATCTCCTCCAATGGCTTTCAGTACCATCTCTATGCCGATGACTCACAAATCTACCTCTCTACACCTAATATTTCTCCGGCAACCCAGTCCAAGATCTCTGCCTGTCTTTCGGACATCGCTGCCTGGATGTCTCATCGACGATTGAAATTGAACATGGCCAAGACTGAACTCCTTGTCTTTCTACCTAACTCCTCCCCCCACTTCCCCCTCTCTCAATCCATGTGAATGGGTCTACTATCCTTCCTGTTCCCTCGGCCCGCAATCTAGGGGTTATCTTTGACACTTCTCTCTCCTTCTCCGCTCATATCCAGCTTGTAGCTAAGACCTGCCGCTTCTTTCTCTACAACATCAGAAAAATCCGCCCCTTCCTCTCTGAACACACTACCAAAACGCTTATCCACTCCCTAATCTCCTCTCGCCTCCATTACTGCAACCTACTTCTCGCTGGTCTTCCCGTGAGCCACCTCCTTCCCCTTCAACCTATACAAAATCACGCTGCTCGACTAATCTTCTGCCAGCCTTTTGATGCCCATATTACTCCTCTTCTCAAGTCGCTTCACTGGCTCCCTGTCCAGTTCCACATCCAATTCAAGCTTCTCCTGCTGACCTATAAATGCATTCACTCTATGGCCCCTAAATACTTCTTATTTCTTATCTCTCCCTACGTCCCCTCTCAAAATTTGCGCTCCGCTAACAAATTACTTCTATCAATGCCTTTCACCCGCACCGCGAACTCCCGACTGCGCTCCTTTCACCTTGCTGCACCTTACGCCTGGAACAGCCTATCTGTGTCTGTGCGCCAGGCAGCCTCCCTGGCCCTCTTCAAATCCAGGTTGAAGACCCACCTCTTCACCGTTGCATTCAGGTCCTGACTCCTTCCTCATCTCACCCTAACCCCCATCAACGTTTATGACCAAACTACAGTCCAAACTGTACCACACCATACCTTGCGTAGAACTGACTAATGCTCTGTACTGTTTTAACTAATGTACTGTTCTAAGTAGATTGTAAGCTCCGATGAGCATGACTCTTGTATGTTGGCTACCTCTTGTAGGTCAGCTGTGCAGCATTGCGTGCGTGGCGCTTTAGAAGTGCTGAATAGTAGCAGTAGTAGTAATATAAAACTGATTATTATTATTAGCATTAATAGACCCCTGCAGCGCTGTACAGTGGTGCTAAGTATCCAGGTAGAATATGTCCCTGTCCAAAGGAGCTTCTGCTACTTTGCTAGAGAAGGATCGGGGATCTGGTGAGCAGCACTTACCTCGGTGTGGCATATTTACTTCTCAGCCCCGAGAATTTCACAGAAATCAACCTGCGCAAATGCTGATGAGTCGTTGTACCTATGACAAGGGAAAATGCTTCCATACTTTCCCTTTGGAATGCAGATAAAAAGTGCCCATGGACTTTGACTCAAAACAGAGAGTTTGAAATTGTCCCCAAAAAGAATTAAATCCAAACTGGGACTGACTTCACAAAAGGGAACAGAATGTGGAAAATGCAGGGCAGCACTGCTGACTTCACAGTGTTTAGCACCAGACAGAAATATCAACTCCATTAGTAAGTTATGATCAGAGCAGTTCACATAGGAGAGATTAGGTGAATTTGGCGGGCATCTTAAATTGCTTCTGCAGTCAGCTATAATAGCTGTGTGTTCAAGGATCAGTCCTTGCTTCCTTCCTGGCATCAGTCTGCTGTGACAGTAATTAGTAATAGGCTTATTTAGAGTACATGCAAGGCAGAATCATTTCCTTCCAGTACAAATGTTTTCTGAAGTAAGTTGGCAGCTTCATTACATATGAATGGCTGGATACAAAAATAGCAGTACCCGAGCCTGCTCCAATCTCCAGCACGGAGCAGGGGCGACGGTTTGGACAACTCCAGTGCCAGTTATATCATCACCATCATGCAGCCCCCTAACAAGCCACAGCAAAGAGGAAAAGGAGCACAAGGCCTAGCTGAAGCAGGGATGAATGAGCGGCCTCCACCGCAGCACCTGCTTCTGTTACCACCCCTACACCATTCTCCGCAGGAAATAGAGACCGCAATACCACTGACATCACACCAGAGGCAGGGATGGTGCCAAATAAACCAGGCAACACAAGCTGGCCACCCCACAGCCTACTTAGATTTGAGACCTTACTCACCCTGACACCACTAGCTGGTTCCTTCAACACCCTAAAATCTTATCCCATAGACCCCACTACAGGACCCCCTAACCCGAATATCAGAGATTAGGTTGGATCATACTAGATATATCAATTTATTTATTATTTACTGATCAATCGATCAATGACTTTAGCTTCCATGTGATGAGCCATCCTTGGACCCTGCCTGTAAATTCTGGATCTCATTAGAAACCATAGCCCAAGGCCAATTGCTTAACAAGCCAACACACCCTGCAGGCCACATGTTAGATGTGGTTCTACTGACACACAAACTGAGAAGTGCTAGAAATAACTTGCAGGCTACCCAGCTTATTGGTTATTCTAGCTAGGTGTGTCCCAAGAACTGGGTTAGTAGAGCGCTTGTATTCACCAACAAGGGAAAACGCTATGGGCCCAAATTTAAGTCATCCGGATTTTGGAAGGGCTACGCACCATGTTGGACATAGGCCTCCCCACTGACCTCTAACCCGATATTCAATGCCAGGGAACGGCGCAGATACAGTAGGGTGCCGAGGCTATCCATGCAGCAGCAATATTGGATGCTGCCCGGTTAGCTCCTTTGCCTTAGATAGGCGAGGGTTTCCACACTTATCTTTAGGCGCAGATACAGTAGGGTGCTGCCCGGTTAGCTCCTGTGCCTTAGATAGGCGAGGGTTTCCACACTTATCTTTTAGGCGCAGATACAGTAGGATGCTGCCCGGTTAGCTCCTGTGCCTTAGCTAGGCGAGGGTTTCCACACTTATCTTTTAGGCACAGATACAGTAGGGTGCTGCCCGGTTAGCTCCTGTGCCTTAGCTAGGCGAGGGTTTCCACACTTATCTTTTAGGCACAGATACAGTAGGGTGCTGCCCGGTTAGCTCCTTTGCCTTAGATAGGCGAGGGTTTCCACACTTATCTTTTAGGCGCAGATACAGTAGGGTGCTGCCCGGTTAGCTCCTGTGCCTTAGCTAGGCGAGGGTTTCCACACTTATCTTTAGGCGCAGATACAGTAGGGTGCTGCCCGGTTAGCTCCTGTGCCTTAGATAGGCGAGGGTTTCCACACTTATCTTTAGGCGCAGATACAGTAGGGTGCTGCCCGGTTAGCTCCTGTGCCTTAGATAGGCGAGGGTTTCCACACTTATCTTTAGGCGCAGATACAGTAGGGTGCTGCCCGGTTAGCTCCTGTGCCTTAGATAGGCGAGGGTTTCCACACTTATCTTTAGGCGCAGATACAGTAGGATGCTGCCCGGTTAGCTCCTGTGCCTTAGATAGGCGAGGGTTTCCACACTTATCTTTAGGCGCAGATACAGTAGGGTGCTGCCCGGTTAGCTCCTGTGCCTTAGCTAGGCGAGGGTTTCCACACTTATCTTTAGGCGCAGATACAGTAGGGTGCTGCCCGGTTAGCTCCTGTGCCTTAGATAGGCGAGGGTTTCCACACTTATCTTTAGGCGCAGATACAGTAGGGTGCTGCCCGGTTAGCTCCTGTGCCTTAGATAGGCGAGGGTTTCCACACTTATCTTTAGGCGCAGATACAGTAGGGTGCTGCCCGGTTAGCTCCTGTGCCTTAGCTAGGCGAGGGTTTCCACACTTATCTTTAGGCGCAGATACAGTAGGGTGCTGCCCGGTTAGCTCCTTTGCCTTAGATAGGCGAGTGTTTCCACACTTATCTTTTAGGCGCAGATACAGTAGGGTGCTGCCCGGTTAGCTCCTGTGCCTTAGATAGGCGAGGGTTTCCACACTTATCTTTAGGCGCAGATACAGTAGGGTGCTGCCCGGTTAGCTCCTGTGCCTTAGATAGGCGAGGGTTTCCACACTTATCTTTAGGCGCAGATACAGTAGGGTGCTGCCCGGTTAGCTACTTAGCCTTAGATAGGCGAGTGTTGCCACACTTATCTTTAGGCGCAGATACAGTAGGGTGCTGCCCGGTTAGCTCCTGTGCCTTAGATAGGCGAGGGTTTCCACACTTATCTTTTAGGCGCAGATACAGTAGGGTGCTGCCCGGTTAGCTCCTGTGCCTTAGATAGGCGAGGGTTTCCACACTTATCTTTAGGCGCAGATACAGTAGGGTGCTGCCCGGTTAGCTCCTGTGCCTTAGATAGGCGAGGGTTTCCACACTTATCTTTTAGGCGCAGATACAGTAGGGTGCTGCCCGGTTAGCTCCTGTGCCTTAGCTAGGCGAGGGTTTCCACACTTATCTTTTAGGCGCTTATTCAGTAGGATGCTGCCCGGTTAGCTCCTTTGCCTTAGATAGGCGAGGGTTTCCACACTTATCTTTTAGGTGCAGATACAGTAGGGTGCTGCCCGGTTAGCTCCTGTGCCTTAGATAGGCGAGGGTTTCCACACTTATCTTTTAGGCGCAGATACAGTAGGGTGCTGCCCGGTTAGCTCCTGTGCCTTAGATAGGCGAGGGTTTCCACACTTATCTTTTAGGCGCAGATACAGTAGGGTGCTGCCCGGTTAGCTCCTGTGCCTTAGATAGGCGAGGGTTTCCACACTTATCTTTTAGGTGCAGATACAGTAGGGTGCTGCCCGGTTAGCTCCTGTGCCTTAGATAGGCGAGGGTTTCCACACTTATCTTTAGGCGCAGATACAGTAGGGTGCTGCCCGGTTAGCTCCTGTGCCTTAGATAGGCGAGGGTTTCCACACTTATCTTTTAGGCGCAGATACAGTAGGGTGCTGCCCGGTTAGCTCCTGTGCCTTAGATAGGCGAGGGTTTCCACACTTATCTTTTAGGCGCAGATACAGTAGGATGCTGCCCGGTTAGCTCCTGTGCCTTAGATAGGCGAGGGTTTCCACACTTATCTTTAGGCGCAGATACAGTAGGGTGCTGCCCGGTTAGCTCCTGTGCCTTAGATAGGCGAGGGTTTCCACACTTATCTTTTAGGTGCAGATACAGTAGGGTGCTGCCCGGTTAGCTCCTGTGCCTTAGATAGGCGAGGGTTTCCACACTTATCTTTAGGCGCAGATACAGTAGGGTGCTGCCCGGTTAGCTCCTGTGCCTTAGATAGGCGAGGGTTTCCACACTTATCTTTTAGGCGCAGATACAGTAGGGTGCTGCCCGGTTAGCTCCTGTGCCTTAGATAGGCGAGGGTTTCCACACTTATCTTTTAGGCGCAGATACAGTAGGGTGCTGCCCGGTTAGCTCCTGTGCCTTAGCTAGGCGAGGGTTTCCACACTTATCTTTAGGCGCAGATACAGTAGGGTGCTGCCCGGTTAGCTCCTGTGCCTTAGATAGGCGAGGGTTTCCACACTTATCTTTTAGGTGCAGATACAGTAGGGTGCTGCCCGGTTAGCTCCTGTGCCTTAGATAGGCGAGGGTTTCCACGCTTATCTTTTAGGCGCAGATACAGTAGGATGCTGCCCGGTTAGCTCCTTTGCCTTAGATAGGCGAGGGTTTCCACACTTATCTTTTAGGCGCAGATACAGTAGGATGCTGCCCGGTTAGCTCCTGTGCCTTAGCTAGGCGAGGGTTTCCACACGTATCTTTTAGGCGCAGATACAGTAGGGTGCTGCCCGGTTAGCTCCTGTGCCTTAGCTAGGCGAGGGTTTCCACACGTATCTTTTAGGCGCAGATACAGTAGGGTGCTGCCCGGTTAGCTCCTTTGCCTTAGATAGGCGAGGGTTTCCACACTTATCTTTTAGGCGCAGATACAGTAGGGTGCTGCCCGGTTAGCTCCTTTGCCTTAGATAGGCGAGGGTTTCCACACTTATCTTTTAGGTGCAGATACAGTAGGATGCTGCCCGGTTAGCTCCTGTGCCTTAGATAGGCGAGGGTTTCCACACACTTATCTTTAGGCGCAGATACAGTAGGGTGCTGCCCGGTTAGCTCCTGTGCCTTAGATAGGCGAGGGTTTCCACACTTATCTTTAGGCGCAGATACAGTAGGGTGCTGCCCGGTTAGCTCCTGTGCCTTAGCTAGGCGAGGGTTTCCACACTTATCTTTTAGGCACAGATACAGTAGGGTGCTGCCCGGTTAGCTCCTTTGCCTTAGATAGGCGAGGGTTTCCACACTTATCTTTTAGGTGCAGATACAGTAGGGTGCTGCCCGGTTAGCTCCTGTGCCTTAGATAGGCGAGGGTTTCCACACTTATCTTTAGGCGCAGATACAGTAGGGTGCTGCCCGGTTAGCTCCTGTGCCTTAGATAGGCGAGGGTTTGCACACTTATCTTTAGGCGCAGATACAGTAGGGTGCTGCCCGGTTAGCTCCTGTGTCTTAGATAGGTGAGGGTTTCCACACTTATCTTTTAGGCGCAGATACAGTAGGGTGCTGCCCGGTTAGCTCCTCTGCCTTAGATAGGCGAGGGTTTCCACACTTATTTTTTAGGCGCAGATCACCAACAGGGCAGCATCCAATATCGTTGCTGCATGGTTAGCCATAGTCTCCATGCCGCTCCGCCCTGGTACGCCCCAAAGACTAACCGGATAGCATCGGGGCATGTAGGGGACTTAGTAGTGGATGTTCAACGGCACTAAGCGTGTAGGTGCCATTGAATAGCCCCGTTTACGGCATTTACATGGTTTACTTGGCTATAAACTGTGTAAATGCCTTTTGAATATCGGGTCCTATAGTGCGCCATCACAAAGCTCTCCTGAGTCCATATCTTAGATCCAAAGGAATTCTTTCTAGGCTATTTCAGATGCCTTTTGTCCAATCAAAACAAACTGCACCAACCTTATTTCCTGTGCCAGCCGTTTGTTTACTTCCTCAAAGCTTGGCACAGGGAGTTGCATTATTACTTTGAAAAATCTGTTTAGCTCACACTTGTGTGTTGGTCAATATTCAGCTGTAGCAGTCGGTGTTTTGTTTTTTAATGCCAGCCGTCATAGCACCAGTATCTGGATAGTACGCGGTACAGAGTACGTGGATTCAGTATTCAGAGAGTGGCAGTATTGAGCCCGCTATCTGGCTAGCAATATGCAGAAAGTTAAGGCGGCAGAGTGCCCCAGTTTCACCCATGGACTGCCCTGGCACTATCTCAGAGGAAATATTCAGTGATGCGCGAGCACTGTGCTGGCAGGTGCTTGTCTGGTTAGCAGGTGCTCCTAACTGGGTAAATGCTTTTGAATATTAAAATTAGGTAGTGTGCAATCTGTATACTATCTTCTGTTTTATTCTTCTTGTCATTTATGCTGTAAACTGAGTAGAGATATCGGGCACCATATTCATAATGGCACCTAGTGCTGTTCAAGCAACTTAATTTATACCTGGAGAGTCCATATCCAGCCAGCAGCACTGAACATCTGGTTTGGCTGGATAGCGTTTTAGCTATCTGGTTGGCGATGATATTCAGCTGCTGGTTGGATAGCTAAAATGCTTCAAGTTTGCCAATGCAAAATGCAATGTGTGTGCCTGTGAGTCAAAGCTGACTTCTGGTGATCCAACAGCTTCAAGTTAGGCTGGTCTTTTTTCTTTCCTAACTTTAAGCAGTTTAGTTAGCTGGTTAGCGACTCAATATCGCCATTGACCAACTAATTAACGTTGCTGCCCCTGGGACGCCCTGACACTAACCATTAGTGTCAAGGTGTTTAGCTGGCCTGGAAGGGGCTATTCAGGAGCACTGACCGGGTAAGTGTTGCTGAATATCCTGATGAGTGGAATTTACATGCAGGCCGATGCAGAAAGCCAGCGCTGAAGTCGCATGTTATTAGCTGTGTACATGTTTTCGTAGCGCACTAACAGCACGAGACTTCAGTGCCAGTATGTAGCAAAGGGCATGTATGCAAATGAGCCGTGTGCAAAACTTCAGCATAAATTTGAAAGGAGGAGAGCCAATGCCTGCGCAAACAAGAGACGCGCTACATGTGGCTATGTGCACATGTGTGTAAATGTCAAACACTCACATTATGAGCACAGGCCATGAAGGAGCTTTTGACACTCAGCCCATAATAATCACTGTTTCACCCCAAAACATCTTTTTATGAAATCACAACAAAGAGACCTAACAGCAAACGGAGAATGATATAAGCGAGTCCAAAGAACACACAAGGATAAGAAGCAGAAGACATTTGTTCTTGAAGGCCGAACTTTCGCTTATACTCTGAAAGATACACGCAGGAACTTTTCATGTCAAAGGTAACTGTTCACTGGTACACACCCCGAAACAGTCGCTCCCTACACGTGCAAGATGTTCAAGACACTTCAGACCAGGCGTAGAGATATTGGCGTTCCTGCTGGTTACGTAATCCTCTACGCGTTTCTCTGCATTGGACACAGACTTTAGTAGCATTCCATTTGATTACAAGCAGCTCATTTATGTATTATTTAAACATGCTTGGCGTTGCTGTGTGTGCATACTTTTCTTGTGCTGTTTATGAGCACGTCAATCTCTTTTCTACATTTGCGTGGCAGAACTTGTGCGCATAATTTGCGTTATCTGCGCATAGAGGGCGCACTAGTCTTTCAGCATTGGCCGGATGGCTTGCAGGTCTGCAAACTGTGTAAAGGGAGGAGTAGCCTAGTGGTTGGGGCAAGGTACTTCAGGCCAGAAGGTCGGGGGTTCAAATCCCACTAGAGGACAGCAACCTTGGGCCGGAAGGACTGGGGTTTCTAGTCCCACAGATGCTCCTTGTGGTCTTGGGCAAGCCACTTAACCCTCCATTGCCCATGTTCCCTGTAAGTATTAGTGTATGTGTCTCATATCCCCGTGTGTTAAATGTATCTCCCAATTGTGTTGTGACCACTTTGATTGAAGGATAAGGCGGTATACAAAACTGTCTAAATAAATAAAATAAATACCTTTGAATATGCCCATTCTATTTAATGGCATATATGAGAAACTAAGTTGCACTGAATGGGTCATACAGGCTGTACTCTTGAAATGATCATTCCTAGAAGTAAGTTATTACTCATTAATGACACAGGACTTTGGCATATAAAAGGTTAAGGCTTCTCAGGGTCCACACTCGCAACATCCTGCTATATTCAGATTACTGCCAGAGGCAAAGAAAGCAGGAGAGAGGTCAGTAGCCTGCTGGTGGATTCAGACTTTTCTCGCTCCTAAGCTTATTTGTTTGGCCTGAGGAAAGGTCTGAATCAGGCTCATAATAAGTAAAAAAACAGAATAAAATATATGCATTTAACTGTAAATAGTTCTAACCATTTCCTCCTCTTGCAGGGTTGTGGAGATGGGGACGTCACTTCTTTAATAGGTCAAGCTGCACAGAACCACATTTTTATTGCAGTTAGCAAATAAACGAGACAGGATCTAACTGGAACATGCTAGCGTTAATCACGGTCAGAACCTGTCCGCTTCTCTCAGTCCTAGTAAGGCCCTGCTGGGTTCCCCTTTGTGCATACCAAAATCCAGGAAGTGTTAAGCCTGAGTCCCAAGGTTGCTGTGCAAATATAAGAATTGCACTGCATTTAACCCTTAAAAAAGAGGGAAAAATGTATGTATTTATTTAGATTGCAATTTTAATATTGTGCTGTGTGATGTAACTTAGTGACTCTGACTAAATACACAAACTACAGTACTGTGACAAGTTGCTGTCAACGATCAATTTACTTCTTCCAATATAATCGACCCCAAGATTTCACCTTATATTATTTGACTGGTCTGTTGTATTCCCCTTTTTAACAGTGGTCACAGGAACCTTAAAAGAGCAACAGCAAACACCTCCCCTGCTGAATTTTCCAGGACAAAGTCTGATGCTGAAAAAGGGCTGAGCGTTCCCTCCGCTTGGAGTGCTTCCTCCATATCCCATCATATTATTTCCTTCCAAATCTGTAAAGGAACCACAGCATCCCAGCGCTTGGTTTTGCTATTTTTATATACAGTCAGAACCCTTTAAAGTAACTTTTGCTATTTTTGGTAAGCCTTCTTTCCTTGCATAGTTCTGCTGGCTTTTAAAGGCACCCAGACAAAGCCAGTGCCCTGAGCATTACAAAGACATCCCATTGTTCACATTGCTAGCAGTTATTCAGAGCGATGGAGAAAACCCTTCCAGCCAGAAACTTGGAATCTCGGTGCTTGCTGCCCTTGGACTTTAACTTTTAATACAACATACAGATATTTCCCAAACTGTAAAATCACAAACGTCATCCCCAGTCATATTCAGCACCGACGACGGAGCAGCTTCCAGGAACATCAGCCCTGCTGACGAGATCTCTTTCTCTTCTATGGCGCTTACCTCCGTAGCAGCAGCAGTAGCACGTGCTGGACCTGCTGGTTTCTCCGGTCCATAGGTCTCCATGCTCAGGAATGAGCTGGGCTCCTGTCCTCCATCCTATCTGTGTCCTCAGAGCTCCGGCAGGCTGCTTGTACAGCACTGAGTCATTGCTCAGTTCCTGCAATTAATGTGCCCATGACAAGGGCTGGCCACAGAGCTTCCCTACTGAGAGACACTCCCCAGTTTCACACACAGTCTTTTATTTATAGAGCTGCCCAAGCTCTCCAGAGGTGCACTGGTAAGGTGCATGGAACTTCAGGACCATTCATCACTGTCGATTGCTCGATCCTGCCTGCTGTAGCACAGACCCTCTGCATCCCTCTTGCTATACTGTCCTAGATTGGTCTCCTTGAAATAATCAAGCATTTTATATACTCATTTAGACTTCCTCTCCTACCTTTCCCTATATATTTCAGAGCTTGTTATATTTGAAAGCCACAAACCATATAATACAATAAAAAAAATAAAGCAGTACCCCTCGACTCTTCCCATATACTGACATCCCCTAGTCTCCAACTGTTGTGTTGTCTGTTTATTTATTTATTTACATTCTCTTTTATATATCTGTTTGGACTAGACTGTAAACTCTGATGAGCAGGGACAGTCTCGTACATGTCTCTGTACAGTGCGGCACACATCTTGTAGCGCTATACGTACAAATGATCAGTAGTAGTAGTAGGATAAACTAATCAGAAGGCAATGGCACAGTTCCTTACTTATGAAATGGATGTTGCACAGCCAGGTTTTTAATTTTCTAAATAAATAGCTGTTTTTAACAGCAGGTCTTGAGAGGCAAATCAGCTATGTACCTTAAGTCTCAAAACTGATTGGCTCAATAATCAGAAGCACTTATCTGTGTAGTGACATTAAACACGTGGAGGCCGATTCAGAGCCCAGCATGTCAAGACGTACAGAAAATGAACAGGGCACATTTGTACCCAATTCTGCAACAGCAGGAGCTATAAGTTCCTGCAGTTGCAGAATCGGGCACTTAGACAGCCTGGCGTGCACGACATTCTCAGCGCTGAGACGTATAGAGCAGGCTGTCAGTCTCCACCACTCACTGCTCCTGCTGGCGTGCCGGTGCTGTGGCACTGGGACGCCCAGCAGGAGCATGCAATGCCGGACAGCGAGTAAAACACATTTCCCTCTGCCTGATCCTCGGTAGGGGGCAGCCAGGGCCAGGACCTGCAGTGGCTCCATGGGTTTGGGGGGGCTGCATGCCCCAATCACAGTCTCATCCGGAACTTATTCCACCTTCAAGATGGAATAAGAGACGGCCATCTTGCCCCTGCCCTGAATGGCCTCTGTACGTCCAGGTGTCTGGCCCCTCCCCTGCTCTTCCCAGGCACCACCCCATCCAGCCCCTGTCCGGCATTCCCCACACACAAAGGCTCTGTGTGAGCAGGGAGGAGGAAGACTGGAATACAGTTCCAGGCCTGTTCGGAGTTTGGACTCCATCCCAGACATCCAACCCTGCTATTCAAGGGGTCAGAATGACCCCCATAGGGCCCAATAATCAGAAGGCTTTATCCGGTTGGCAGACCATTAACTGCATAAGAAACTGCATGTATAGTTAGGCCAAAAATAAAATCAGGCCGAACTTGATGTGGTTTGGCCATCCGGATAGCACAGGAGGTCACTGCTGAAACCGGATGTTCGGCAGAAGACACTACCCAGGCACTTCCACCGACTATCCTGTTTTATTTTACCCACAGAAGCTGGGGTCAAAAAACGCTGAACATTGAAGGCTGAATAGTAGGCAGCTAGTGCCCTATCTGTGAATTTTCACCATCCACTGAAATTTCCTCTATAGCTCCAGGGCAAGTGAGGGCAGAGCTCCGTTGTTCTGAAAAGCCCCAGATAAGTGAAACAATAAATACCTTTATAGCAATGGGTAAAAGGGACAACACCTGGAAAGCAGTGTGTATAAATGCCTGTAGCATGGCAAATAAGATCCCAGATGTTGAGGTTTTAATGGAAGAGGCTGACTTGGATTTAGTGGCGGTTACAGGAGTCATGGTTCACGGACAACCATGACTGGGATACAATTATACCAGGCTATACTTTACTCAGGAAAGACAGGGGAGGAAGAAGGGGAGGAGGAGTGGTACTATATGTAAAAAATAATATTAAAGCTATAGAATTACAGGGCTTAAAAGGGAGAGAGGAGGCACTGTGGGTTAAACTAGAATGAGGGAAAGAGAATCCATTTGCATTAGCATGATATACAGATCCCTCTCACAGGGAGAAGAAGTGGAAGGAGATTTAATAGAAGACATACACAGCATTGCCAGGAAAGAGGAAGTGCTACTGATAGGTGATTTCAATATACCAGATGTTGACTGGCACATTCCTGCTGCAATATCATCTAGAAGTAAGGAGATCCTGGATTCTCTACAGGGAGAACTATTCAGGCAACTGGTAACACAACCCACAGGTGATGGAGCCATACTGGACTTGGTGCTTACCAATGGTGAAAGTGTTTCTGATGTTTTACTGGGAGATCATCTTGCATCCAGTGATCACCAGATGGTGTGGTTCAGTATTAGGACTAGGGCTAATAAAATCCATTCAAAAGAGAGGCTCTTAGATTTTAGGAAAACAAACTTTGCCAAGACAGGCCAATATCTCAAGGAGTCATTAGCGGGATGGGAACAGCTGGGGGATGTAGAAAAACAGTGGGCAAAACTGAAAGAGGATATTTTAAGGGCAACCAACCTTTTTATAAGAAAGGTACATAAAGATAAAAGAAAAAGGAGACTGCTATGGATCTCAAAAGAAGTAGCTGGAAAGGTAAAGAAAAAGGGGGAGGCCTTTATGAACTACAAGAGATCACAGAGAGAGAGGAAGACAGGCATCGATGTTTGGAAAAACTTAGAGAAGCTAGCAAAGTAGTCAGGAAAGCAAAGATACAAAAAGAAGAAGAAATAGCCAATGCAATAAAATGGGGGGAAAAGGCATTTTTCAGATATGTTAGTGAGAGGAGGAAGGGCAAAAGTGGTATTGTCAGACTCAAGGGTGAAGGGGAGGAATATGTAGAAGTTGATGAGGATAAAGTGGAATTGCTTAACAAATACTTCTGTTCGGTGTTCACAGATGAAGGGTCAGGAGCAGGACCTCAGAAAACATCCACAAATAGGAACAGAAACGACGGGGATCTCAAACGACTTTCAGAAGACTGTGTTCATGAGGAACTAGCTAAACTAAAAGTAGACAAAGCGATTGGACCAGATGGGATACATCCAAGAATACTGAAGGAACTTGGGGACGTTCTGGCAGCTCCTCTCTGGAGAGAGGCTCATGTGGTCCCTTTACACAAAAGCGGAAGTATGTATGTGGTTGAAAACTACAGACCTATTAGTCTAACAACTGTGGTGAGTAAATTATTGGAAATGCTGCTGAAAGGGAAAATAATGAGGTTTCTGGAGTCCAATTCTTTTTAACATCTTTGTTAGTGATATAGCGGAAGGGCTTTCAGGTAAGGTTTGCCTCTTTGCAGGTGATATCAAAATCTGCAATAGAGTAGACACCCAGGAAGGCGTAGATAACATGAGGAGGGATCTAGTTAAGATTGAAGAATGGTCAAGAATTTGACAGCTGGGATTTAATGTTAAAAACATGCAGGGTCATGCATTTGGGCTGCAATAGTCCAAGGGAGCGGTGCAGTGTAGGGGGTGAATTACTTCTGTCCACAAAAGAAAAGTGGGACCTTGGTGTGATTATGTCCAATGATCTTAAAGTAGCTAAACAGGTAGAAAAGGCAACGGCAAAAGCTAGAAGGATGCTTGGGTGCATACGGAGAGGAATGGCTAGCAGAAGAGAGGAGGTGATAGTGCCTCTGTATAAGTCTTTGGTGCAACCTCATTTGGAGTATAGTGTGCAATTCTGGAGACCGCACCTTCAAAAGGATATAAACAGGATGGAGTCGGTACAGAGGGTGGCTACTAAAATGGTTAGTGTCTTCATTATAAAGCATGAGAGGACAGATTTAAGGATCTTAATATGTATACGTTAGGGGAAAGGTGGGATAGAGGTGATATGATTGGGATGTTTAAATAATTCAGTGTCATAAATGCACAGGAGGAGAGCCTCTTTTGATTGAAAGCAAGCTGTGCTATGAGGGTACATAGGATGAGCGTGAAAGGGGAGACTCAGGAGTAATATGCGGAAATATTTCTTTATGGAAAGAGTGGTAGATGCGTGAAATAGGAAAAAAGGGGACTGTTGTAGTGGGTGATATGGAAGGGCAGACTAGATAGGCCATGTGGTCTTTTTCTGCCATCATGTTTCTGTGTTTCTAAGTCTAGGAACCGTTGGAGACATTAGTTTCTATCCGCAGAGCTATGGCTTCAAAAAATTAAACCACTTAGTTAAAACAGTTAGTGACTGAATATTGCTGCTATCCGTACAGCAATGGTGACCGCCGCTCGTCACATATATTCACTGGTGGCACGGAAGATTCCTGGATCATTTAAACATTGTGGCCAGCATTTGAAAAACATGAACTGGCATTTGAATAGTGAAATGGATAGGGGTATTTGCTGCTTTTAGCGCAGCTTTCAGTGTTTGAAACCTCTGATCTGAGGTTGCAGGGCATGCTCCAGTGTGGCTGTGCTTAAAATCAGATTTCTGCAAAATTCAATAAAACAGGAAAGAGCTCCTTACAACAGCAACCAAGCTTAATGAGCGGTTTCATTTCCTCCACTGAAGACAAGAAGCTGGATACCCGCCACTGGTGATCGAGGTGCTTCAGTGCGTTTACAAACATACGGAAGCGTATTTCTAGGCCAACATTAAGGAAAAACAAGGCAAGTGGTGTCTGAATACTAAGTGATGAGCAGTGCTGCAGACATGCTCAGTTTCAGCGTGGAACTGATGCTATAAATGTCAGGGGAATGTCAAACTTCAGCCCAGAGACAGCCGATGCTTCGTGCCGTGCTCATGTTCTACAGCTGCAGAAAAAGCCCCAGTAATTCACTCCACATTCAGCTGGAGCAATGCAGTAAATTAAGTCTCAAAGAAATAAATGTCTGAAAGCTTTCAAGCAGAAGAAATAGCAATCAGCATCTCAATAAGAAGATCCTCTCTGCCTTTTGGAGTGACTCGAAATCACAATCTGTACACGCACAAGCTCACCGTCGAGGATTTCTTTTAAACTGATCTCAGTTCTCTTAGGCGTCGGTTTACTAATAATGCCGGCATGTAGCTTCCTACGAATGAAATCTTCCACCTTCCTGGAAAGATACATATCTCAGCTCTCCCAAAACGGTTCCACATTTTGGGGCAGATATCCCAAAGCCGCACCTGCAGTCCAGGTTTAATGCTGCCAAATATCACTGGAGAAGAGATTTATCCAGATAACTAAATGGATAACTTAGGATAGCCAAAAGCTATCCTAAGTGTTATCCTGAGAGCTTATCCAGATAGTGGCCAAGAACCGCCGATCACCCAGACAGTGGCCTCACAATCTAGATACTCAGTGGCAGCCACACAGTTAGAAGCAAATAAAACCGAAAAAGAAATAAACTTAAATACCATAAGTAATAAAGCAAAGCAAAGAGAGAAAGAAACAAACATGTTCCCAAAAGAAAAGAGAAAAAACCCGACCATGAGTCCTACTGCCACTCAGGGCTCCCAACCATTCGTTGCATTACAAATCAAACAACTTATTAAAATAGTGAGTTTTCAAGGGAGACAAAGCGTTTACTGGAAGTTTCTAAGCAGATATCCAACGGCAAAAACAGTCTAATGGTCTTGTGCCTCCCTTGAGACTAGACTGGCATAACTAAAAGATTTTGTTGAGCTGTTGTAAGGGATCTGGCAGGTGCAGAGAGAATCAAAAAGCTGACAAGAAGGATTGGCAAGCCGGAGTAAAAGGCTTCATGAGCTACACAGTATAAGGATCTTGAAGCCAAAGCTCCCCCATCATTACAGGTGTCACATGATCATATTTCTTGGCACAGTGAATACGTTTTACGGCAGCTGCAACTGCTTGAGATATGAACACTTTATACCTTGTAAACCGCATTACTATAAGTCTAACCGATTGATGCCCAGAGAAATAATCTTTGCACTTAAGACACAGCATATAGGGCGAATCAAGTTAAGCCGATAATCTCCTACTAACATGGCTGTGGGAACTGCTCCTTTAACTCAGTGGGAGCAAGAAAGATGCAGACTCAAATCTCAACATCCCCAGCTGGAAGAAGTCTGTAGCGTTGCAGAGTGCTCAGTGGGCACACAGGACTATAACGTATTACACCATTTCACAGGGAGGAGGATTTTAAAAAGACATTTCTGTGTGTAAGACAGTGTTTTATATGCAGAAATAGGCTTTATGAAATAGTCTTCCTAATATGCAGACAAATTTATATAAGCCTCTAAGCACGCAGGTTTTTCTGGAGTTGGGTTTGTTTTACATACTGTGACAAGGAAGCCTGTTTTGAGCCTATGAGTATAGAAAAGGCCAATGACTTTAACTTAGAGAAAGGAGAAATCCCTGCAGGGCATGGATTTCAGGCCCCTCATAGAGAAAGAAACCTGAGGGAGAGAAAGTTCAGGCAGCCACACCCTAACTCCTATGACGTAACTGCAGGCTTGAGAGGTGATTACAATCACCTGGGAGGAGTGGAGGAAGGGCTGGAGACCTGGAGAGGGAAATATAAACCCCTGCTAAAGCAGAGAAGAGGGGAAGCTCAGAGGAGAGAGGAAGCTCCGAGGAAAGGAGAAGCTCAGAGGTCTCAGGAGGTTCGGAAGACCCAGAGGATTCAGGGGAATCAGGAGTGGAACCAGGAGCACCTGCAGATCTCCAGGAGAGAACCCAGAGAGGAATACAGAGAGCTGTTCCTGAGAGGCTGGAAGGAGACAAGGAACCGTAGCGAGCACAACCAGGGAGAACTGCCCAGTGCTTCAGGTACCGACTGTCTTTATCGGGGAGAGTTAAGCTCAGGAGAGACATTAGAACCCCCAGGGAGGCTGTATTCTGAGCACTGTGTCCAGAGCTCAGAACAGGACACTGCCCTAACAACACCAGAGGATATGCAGATTGAGTTGGCAGGGGAGGAATTGCAAGATCTAGATATCCCCATGGACTGTACCCTGTGTCAAGCCACAAGCATGGAATCATTATGCTAAAGGCTAGCATTGAATGAGAAAGTCTCCTAGAAACAGGTAACTGGAATTGAGCCAGGAATTGGGTTTGAAGAAAACTCCAGGTGTTTGCATTTCTCAGGCAAAGTGCTGAGTCACGCTGAAGAGAAAGCTTGTGAATGTTTGTTACTTGTTTTCTTATTTTGAGTTTAAAACCTGTCCTGAAAGGAAGGAGGGAAAGAAGAGGTTGTTCCAGAGGAACTGAGTTATTCTTTTGCTGTTAAGTGCTTCACAAACACAAGGTTAAAAAGAAGTATTTTTACCTTGCTGAGCAGAGCTGTTTCTCTAAGACTGAGCAACGTTGTTAATCAGCTGCATGTGTTTAAAAGACTGTGAAGCAGTTATACTGATCTAAATGCTCTGTTACAAACAATCCTGAATGGACAAAATTCCTGTGTACAGTTTACTTGAACTTTTACTTTAAAATAAATTCTGTCATTTGCCTTAACATCGGACCATGACTACACTTCTTAAGAGCCAAACTACATGTCCCAGAATCCACCTGAGGAAAAGCTAGTTTATTTGAGCTCACCAAGAGAAGTTCTCCGTTACCTCGCCCCTCTAAGCCAGAGGCCAGGGGCAAGGGCGTGACAATACATATGGCCCAATATTCAGTGCTCCTATAGCAGTTAGCTGCCGGCATTGAATCTTAGACTCGGATACTCAGTGCTCCTATAGCAGCTAGCTGCTGGCATTGAACCTTAGACTCAAGATATTCAGTGCTCCTATAGCAGCTAGCTACCAGCGTTGAATCTTGGATACTCAGTGTCCCTACAGCAGCTAGCTGCCTGCGTTGAACCTTAGACTCGGATACTCAGTGCTCCTATAGCAGCCATCTGCTGGCATTGAATCTTAGACTCGGATAGTCAGTGCTCCTAGAGCAGTTAGCTGCCAGAGTTAAATCTTGGATACTCAGTGCCCCTATAGCAGCTAGCTGCCAGCGTTGAACCTTAGACTCGGATAGTCAGTGCCCCTATAGAGCTAGCGGCTGGCGTTGAACCTTAGACTCGGATACTCAGTGCTCCTATAGCAGCCATCTGCGGGGTTGAACCTTAGACTCGGTTATTCAGTGCTCGTATAGGGCTAGCTGCCGGCGCTGAATCCTAGACTCAGACAGTCAGTGCTCCTATAGCAGCTAGCTGTCAGCGTTGAACCTTATACTCGGATAGTCAGTGCTCCTATAGCAGTCATCTGCCGGCATTGAACCTTAGACTCGGATAGTCAGTGCTCCTATAGCAGCTAGCTGCCGGCATTGAACCTTAGACTCGGATAGTCAGTGCTCCTATAGCAGCCATCTGCCGGCATTGAACCTTAGACTTGGTTATTCAGTGCTCGTATAGGAATAGCTGCCGGCGCTGAATCCTAGACTCAGACAGTCAGTGCTCCTATAGTAGCTAGCTGTCAGCGTTGAACCTTATACTGTACTCGGATAGTCAGTGCTCCTATAGCAGTCATCTGCCGGCATTGATTCTTAGACTCGGATAGTCAGTGCTCCTATAGCAGCTAGCTGCCGGCGTTGAACCTCAGACTCGGATAGTCAGTGCTCCTATAGAGCTAGCTGCCAGCACTGAATCTTAGACTCGGATAGTCAGTGCTCCTATAGAGCTAGCTGTCGGCGCTGAATCTTAGACTCGGATACTCAGTGCTCCTATAGAGCTAGTTGCCAGTGTTGAACCTTAGACTCGGATAGTCAGTGCTCCTATAGCAGCTAGCTGCCAGCATTGAACTTTAGACTCGGATACTCAGTGCTCCTATAGAGCTAGCTGCCAGCGTTGAACCTTAGACTCGGATAGTCAGTGCTCCTATAGCAGCTAGCTGCCAGCGTTGAACCTTAGACTCGGATAGTCAGTGCTCCTATAGAGCTAGCTGCCAGCGTTCAACCTTAGACTCGGATAGTCAGTGCTCCTATAGAGCTAGCTGCCGGCACTGAATCTTAGACTCGGATAGTCAGTGCTCCTATAGAGCTAGCTGCCGGCGCTGAATCTTAGACTCGGATACTCAGTGCTCCTATAAAGCTAGCTGCCGGCGTTGAACCTTAGACTCGGATAGTCAGTGCTCCTATAGAGCTAGCTGCCAGCGTTGAACCTTAAACTCGGATAGTCAGTGCTCCTATAGAGCTAGCTGCCGATGTTGAACCTTAGACTCGGATAGTCAGTGCTCCTATAGCAGCCATCTGCCGGCGTTGAACCTTAGACTCGGATAGTCAGTGCTCCTATAGCAGCTAGCTGCCGGCGTTGAACCTTAGACTCGGATAGTCAGTGCTCCTATAGCAGCTAGCTGCCGGCGTTGAACCTTAGACTCGGATAGTCAGTGCTCCTATAGCAGCCATCTGCCGGCGTTGAACCTTAGACTCGGATATTCAGTGCTCCTATAGCAGCCATCTGCCGGCGTTGAACCTTAGACTCGGATAGTCAGTGCTCCTATAGCAGCCATCTGCCGGCATTGAACCGTAGACTCGGATAGTCAGTGCTCCTATAGCAGCTAGCTGCCAGCGCTGAACCTTAGACTTGGATAGTCAATGCTCCTATAGCAGCTAGCTGCCGGCATTGAACCTTAGACTCGGATAGTCAGTGCTCCTATAGCAGCCATCTGCCGGCGTTGAACCTTAGACTCGGATAGTCAGTGCTCCTATAGCAGCTAGCTGCCAGCATTGAACCTTAGACTCGGATAGTCAGTGCTCCTATAGCAGCTAGCTGCCGGCGTTGAACCTTGGACTCGGATAGTCAGTGCTCCTATAGCAGCTAGCTGCCAGCGTTGAACCTTAGACTTGGATAGTCAGTGCTCCTATAGCAGCTAGCTGCCAGCGTTGAACCTTAGATTCGGATAGTCAGTGCTCCTATAGCAGCCATCTGTTGACGTTGAACCTTAGACTCGGATAGTCAGTGCTCCTATAGCAGCCATCTGCCGGCATTGAATCTTAGACGCGGATAGTCAGTGCTCCTATAGCAGCTAGCTGCCGGCGTTGAACCTTAGACTCGGATAGTCAGTGCTCCTATAGCAGCCATCTGCCGACGTTGAACCTTAGACTCGGATAGTCAGTGCTCCTATAGAGCTAGCTGCCGGCACTGAATCTTAGACTCGGATACTCAGTGCTCCTATAGAGCTAGCTGCCAGCGTTGAACCTTAGACTCGGATAATCAGTGCTCCTATAGCAGCCATCTGCCGGCATTGAATCTTAGACGCGGATAGTCAGTGCTGGAGCCATATCTGGCCACCAGCATTGAGTATCTGAGTGGGCTACAGAACCTGGACGCTAACGGCAGTGACGATATTGAGCTGCTGCCCAGTTAGCTTCTGCAGTGAATGTAAGGCCAGCATTTGCCATGCCTTACTTTAGTCATTTGTCTCTAACCAGGCAGTGGCGCAATATTGCCGCCACCCGATTAGCGATGGGCGCCACTCTGATGCTATCCGGTTAGCATCAGGGCAATGCAGTCACGGTACCTGCTAGTGCCACTGAAAATCCCACTGAGCACATTTACACAGTTTGCAGGTCTGCAAACCGTGTAAATGTCTTTAAATATCAGGCCCATACTCTATAAAATGCACATGCGGGAGTTTGTATGGACCAATCAGCAAGTGTAAACACATGTGCAAGAATTCCTAGCATCATTTTCAAAGCAGAAGTACTTGCATAAACTGTAATTTCAAAAATGTGGTGTTCTCTCTATACAGATAAGCAAAGGTAGCAGCATACACACTCGCAGCACAACAGGTCACAAAGAGCGAGGTGGAATAATTGTTTAGCATCATACTATTCATGCATCCATCCACTTAAGACTCCCATAATGCAGAAATGTTGCATCAGATCCCATTACATGTCAGCAATTTACTGAGAGCAATAGGAAGAATTGGAAACCAATATCTTACCACTAAAACTTGCAAGTTGTGTGCTTTGAAAGTCACTGCTTGAGAGAACATAGGAAGACCATGTTTGTATACAGCTTCTACATTAGAAAAGGAGTGTCCAAGTCAGGATGTTCCAAATTTGGAAGGTATTTTAGAGGAGCTTTTTGTAAAATACATAAAAGGGTATGAAAAATCCACATTTGGCAACAGGTACAGCTGGAGCAGCCATGTTACAAAAGAAAACCAAATTCAGAAAAAGAACGCATCACTCCAACTTCTGCCGCCCTCATGCGCACGTCTAAGTGGCAGATTTTGGAAAAATGCACATCCCTGATGTTTCAGAAGAAGAGTTTGAACTCCTGACAGTATATTTTCTTCTAATCACCCCCACACTGTGGAGTTACAAGAAATCAATGATTTTATAGTTTTCAGGATATACATTGAATACATAGAACGTCAACTTATGTAAAAAGATATTAACATATATATTGAGTGTGTGGTATATAATGGATGTACAAGTGTTTGTGAGCTATTTACATAATTGGAAATAAGGGAGACCATGTGAGAGTAGAGGGGCTATGTGATGGGGCCAAAGTGTTTGAGAAAAAGATGTGTTTTCAGTTGCTTGCGGAAGGTGTGGAGTTCTGCAGAACTTCGGAGTTGGTCAGGGAGTAAGTTCCAGAGGGTTGGTGCGTAGAGTTCAAATGATCTTGTACAGGCTTACTGGTTGCTTTTTTTGTGTGGGGGATGACTAGGGCATTCTTGGTGGTTTGTCTATTGACTCTGTTGGATTGAAAAGTGTGGAGTAGTGTCTGCAGGTGGGAAGAGGAGTGTACATTTAAGGCTTTGCGGGTCATCAGGAGGGTCTAGCAGTTGATTTGGCTGTTTAACGGGAGCCAGTAGAGTCGTTTGAGGATAGGCATAACGTGTTCATGTTTTGAAGCTGCTAGTAGCATGCATGCTGCTGTATGTAGCGCTGTGCATAGTGGTAGGATGGTGGATTTATTTTTATTTATTTAACACTTTTTATACATCGTCTTTCTATTATTCAAGATGGTTTACATGGAACAGAAGGTAACAGTGTTGGTACAGCTGTTCTACAGAGAACAATAACTTCTTAACAATGAACGACCAAATTTAACAGATAACATTTTACATATTTACAAAGTTAGGGGTGTGGGGGAGGAGGAGATTGGGGAGGAAGGGGGAGGAGGTGAGAGGGGGCTTAAAGGGTCTGGGTAGACGTTTTATGTTAGAATAGAATGACTGAGGTTTAGGGACGGGACAAAGTATTCTTGAAAGAGGATGGTTTTGAGCCTTTTCCAGAATTCGGAGTGGTCAGAGCATCCTCTTAAGTCAGGTGGGAGAGCATTCCAAACAGAAGGGGCATAGAGGGAGAAGGCTCAGTGGCAAGTGGATTGTTTGCACTTTTTGTTCTGAGGTGGTATGATTAGGATGTTTGCAGTGTTTGGTCTATGTGATCTGGAGTTGTTTGATTTGGAGAGAAGGGAGAGTAGACAAAGGGCAGCTTCATTGTGTATTAGTGTGATGTTTTTTAAATGTTATTCTGGCCAGTATGGGAAGCCATTGGAGATCTTGGAGGATAGGAGCGATGTGGGCTCGTCTGGATGTGTTGGTTATTAGGCGTGCGATTGTATTCTGGGCATTTGGAGGGATTGGATACTGTGTTTGGGGAGGCCATGATATATGAGGTTGCAATAGTCGACGATCGGTGTGGTTAGGGCTTGGCAAACGGTACGGAAACAGTCTGGATTTAGTAGGGGGCAGAGGTTTCTCAGGGTTCTTATTTTGGCATATATAGAGTTAGCTGTTTTTTTGCATCTGTTCCTGGAAGGTGATGTTCTGGTCTATTGTTAGTCCGAGATATTTGACTTTGCTCTTTACTGCGACAGTGTAATCACCAAGAACAAGAGATGCTGGGGGAACAAAGGATGGATTAGAGAAGATGTGAAGTGCTTCTGTTTTTGCTTGGCTAATTATAAGGTTGTGTTGGTGGAGCCATTGTCTTATCTTGGTGAAGCAGTTGCTAATATTGGTGAAGTCTGGTGTTGTAATGTTGAAAGGGGAGAAGAACATTATATCATCTGCATATAACTGGTATTGTATGTTGTGTTCTTGGAATATTTTGCATATGAGTTGGAGGAAGATGTTAAAGAGGAGTGCAGATAAGCTGGAACCTTGTGGAATGCCTTGTGTAAGGGTGAATGGTAGGGATGTCTTATCGCCGATTCATACCTATTGTGTTCTATGGTCAAGGTAAGAGCGGAACCAGTTTAGAGTGGTATCTCTTAGACCGATTTCATGTAGTCTGTCCAGGAGTTGATCATGGGGGAGAGAGTCAAAAGCAGATGATATGTCAAGGAAGATTAGTACCAACTCCAAATACAAAATTGCTCAACTCACTCACATATTCAGAAAATACTGCGTCGTTTAGGGAATAGGTCTCAGACTGAATGGGGAAGGGTCAATTAGGTAAAAACCTTAGAACTCCAATCCCATAAATTGCATCAAGGACCTAAATTTTCCCTTTAAATATGTAATCTTTTAAATCCAGTCACTATCCAGATATATCTCTGCATAGTCATGACTCATTTTACCACATAAAAAATAGCAAAAGTTGCTTATCTGTAGGAACGGTTTAAGTCAAGACTCAGCTCCCAACGCTAATCCTGAGCGCTGATGCATTTCACCGCCCACGCGGTTTCTTCGAGGGAATTCAGCTTGTCATAAACATGCAGCAACTGTTCTGCTCTGTACAGTCTTAGAGCTCTCATCACGGGCTTGTCATTGTCAAAAGACGCCGCGCATTCCTCAGAAATTGAGCAGATGTTGCAGTGGCCACATCTAGTGTGTCCAGTCCGTTCCCCTGGTTTATTTATCGTTATCGTATGGAAAAGGCATCAGAATTTGAAAGAGAAACTTAGTCCAGCGCGTCTGAGATCTATAACGATAAATAAACCAGGGGAACAGACTGGACACACTAGATGTGGCCACTGCAACATCTGCTCAATTTCTGAGGAAATTACGAACTTTGAATATCATGGCCGAATGTATACATTGAGGGATTCTACCTCCTGCACTACAGACTATGTAGTGTATGGGATTCGTTGTCCATGTGGCTCCTTATACATTGGGAAAACCACACGACAATTACGAGTCCGCATAAATGAACACAGGAGCAGACTCAAATGTAAAGTGCTAGAGGCTCCACTAGTGACACATTGTCTCCAATTCTGCCATATATTTGAAGAGTTACGATGTTTTGGCATTGCTTCTGTGATGGTTGGGAGACAGGGCAAGTCCAGATCACAAACGCTGATAATCCAAGAACAAAAATGGATTTTTAGACTAAACACGGTTGCTCCGGGAGGTTTGAACAATATGGTTGAATGGGGTGCCTGCATATGATCATGTCTGTGTTTAAATGGGGGAGGAGTGGAATACCCTTTGGATATTCAAGTATGTCCCCTTTAAGCTATTTAAACCGAGTAATCCCAGCTGACTTCTCAAATCGCATGCGCGGCGTCTCAGTGAGAAGTTACTCGTTTGGGAAGACATTAAGCCGTTTGGCTGCATGCCGCTAGCAACTTTATCTATAACCTTATGGTGAATGTAAACTGTTTGATGATATTCCAGCACCCACATGATGCTTGACAGTTTGTATGGATTTATCTTTGACTGGTATCCTCTATTTATAGAGATTGCAGATGAACGAATTAGTAAACCCCCTGAGGAAGAATTGAAACGCAGAATTGGTACCTATATTATTTATTTATTTATTATTTATTACAATCTCTTATATACCGCGCTATTTGGCATCAGCGCGGTTTACATTATAACACAACGACCATAACAACATGCTGTTTGGTTTTACATCGAACAGGTGATCAAACTTGGATAACAGGGGTAACTATATACATGAGATATTTACATGGTGAGGAGAACTTGTATAACAGGGGTCAATTATGATATACATGAGATATTTACATGGTAATGAGTAAAATTATCATAGTAATGAGTAAAATTATCAAAATTATCATATATGGTGGCGTTGGGGAAGTTCCTTATCATGCTACAAGATAAGCACAATCTCTTTAAATTATTTATGTTTGAGAAAGTATGAAGAGTAATCTCAACTACTATAAAACTGCTTAAAAATAACCTTCTGACTTAAGAACCGGTTTTTGGTCATTGATGCAAAAGGGCATAAACCTCTAGGGATGAATCACCCAGAAGAGGTGCCAATTCTAGTCTGAGACCATTGGTTCTTTTCAACTAAAGAGTTAAACACAGCAGTCTATTATATGTGGATTTACTTTTTCTACGTTGTGAGGGCTCACTTGCTTTGATTTATGATAATAAAAACCCTCAGCAATTAGGCCTGTAACGCGATGGCTTAATGGGAAACAACCAACATGGTTTTAGACAAGAAAGATCTTGTCTTATTAATCTCTTATATTTTTTTTGAAGGTGTGAATAAACAGGTAGACAAAGGTGAGTCGGTTGATATAGTGTATCTGGACTTTCAGAAAGCCTTTGACAAGGTCCCTTATCAGAGACTTTTGGCAAAACTAAAACGTCATGGGATAGGAGGCAGTGTACTATTGTGGATCAGGAACTGGTTAAAAGATAGAAAGCAGAGGGTAGGGCTAAATGGCCAATTTTCACAATTAGAAAAGGTACAGAGAAGAGCCACGAAAATGGTAAAGGGGATGGAAGGATACTCCTATGAAGAGAGGCTAAAAAAAGGTTAGGGCTCTTCAACCTGGGGACGGCTGAGGGGAGATATGATAGGAGGTCTATAAATTAATGAATGGAGTGGAACAGGTAAACGTAGATCGATTGTTTACGTCATTAGAATATAGAAAGACTAGGGGACATGCAATGAAGCTACAGGGTAACCTATTTAAGACTAATAAGAGAAAATATTTTTCACTCAATGTGTAATCAAACTATGTAATTTGTTACTGGAGAATATAGTAAAAGCTGTTAGTGTAGCTGGGTTTAAAAAAGGTTTGGACAAGTTCCTGGAGGAAAGGTCCATAAACCATTATTAAAAGGGACCCAGGATATCCCTGCATGACCCAATACAAGCATTGTGGAACCTGTGTTTTTTGGGGAAACTGCTAGGTACTGTAATGGGGAAAAGATATCCTGTGATAGAAAAACAGAGGAACCTAGGAGCAATAGGGCTGTTTCTAGCAGGAAGGAAGATATCAGGACACCCAGTTGCCAAGAGCAACACAAACATTCCCAGCCACGAGGGAAAGAACCCCGCACAGCTGATAAGCAATCCCCAGCTCATAGCTCTAATAGCTTTCACCTGGGAGGGGAAGGGCTGGATTAGAGCCTCAGCAAACGTATAAGGGACGTTCACTAGAGTTAGTGAGCAGCAGTGGCAGTAGGAGGAGCAGGAGCTTTGGCTTTGGTAGCTCCAGAGAAAGCAGCTCAGAGAATTCAGAGAAGCCAGCAACAGGAAGCAGGAAAGACGTGGTGAATCAGAACCAGCTGGAGTCTGTGTGCAAGCTGAGGTCTGAATCTGGAAAGCAATGTCTGCCCTGGGCTGGTAGGAAAACACACGTGTGTGACTCTGATTCTGAATGGGAAAGAGAAAGGCAGCTAACAGCTAATAGAGTTAATTGGAGGAGAAAGGCACAGAAACCTTTTAACCAAACCTCAAAACCTATTCCTTATGGTGAAGGCATTCACAAGGAGAAAGTACCAGTCAGGATAACTGGAAAGTATTTGCAAGCTTCAAGAAAGGGAGAATATACGGTGCCAGACATTTGTATGTTGGAAGAGGGTGCTGAGCAGCCTGAACGTAGAGAAAAGCCTCTAAGGTTTAAACCCCTTCTAAAAGGAACAGTGCATAGACTTTCTCTTGCCTCAAACCCTGAAGGTAGGCCAATTAGCCAATGTAAAGCTGGATACAAGACTTTCTCACGTAGGAGTTATAAGGGACATAACTCTCATTACAATTATATGCCAAGATATGGTGATACAGACCCTTACCTGCTAGAGGAGATAGTAGGGAGGTCACGGGAGCTGGCAGAGGAGAATAATCTGCCAACACTCTATAGGCAGCAGCAGAGTGGTACAGATGATAGTCAGATTGAATCAATGATAATTGATCCACCAGAAACAGAATTATCTGACAATCAGATGGACTGTTCATTGGCTGTATTAAGTGATGTGGTTTCACTGTGCTGAAGAGATACAGTTGTGGAAATAATTTAACTGCCTGTTTAAAAGTACAAGACTTTACTTTATCCTATCCTTTTTGCCAGAGTGTATGGCTTATGTTTCTTTATTACCTGTGTTTGGAATCCATCCCCAGGAGGGGAAATAAAACCCTGTCTTGACCTTAACCATTCGTGCCTCAACCACCTTATTGAAAAGGAGCCCAACTACAACCTTTCAATAAAAGATCCCCCTGCAGCCCAACCAGTACGCTAACGCTACAGGCGGCCCAGGGTGTGACAGTACTTATGACCTAGATTTGCCACTGTTGGAAACAGGATACTGGGCCTGATGGACCTTGGTCTGACCCAGTATGGCATATCTTATGTTCTTATGTGATCGAAGTTTCTACCCCGTGGTTCCTTTTGAACCCATGTTGGAAGGGGTCCAAGGGGGCATGGTCATCAATATAGTTCTGAAGTTGAGTTTGAACAATCTTTTCTATTATTTTTGCCATAAGGGGGATAATTGATATCGGTCTGTAAGAGAAGGGTGAGGTAGGGTCACGTTTGTTTCCTTTTAGGATAGGGCAAACAGAGCTCTTTTTGAGGGGCGTTGACATAGTTCCAGTGCGGAGGGAGGCTTTTACTAAGGAATGGATGTAGAGTCTAAGGATTTCCTTGGTGCTCTTTATCCAAGTGACAGGACATGGGTCAAGGGCAGAGGTTGATATATTGAGGTTTTTGATTACTGTGATTATGTTGTCAAGGGATGGAGGGTCGAACTCATCCCAGGTTGCTGTGGATGTTACGTTATGAGTGTAGGGCTCTGAATGGTGGGCTAGGCAGTGTTTAGAGCAAAGGTGGTCTGCTATTACTTGTGGGGGTATTTGTGCATCCAGTTCCTGTTTTGATGGATCATTTAATAGGGATTTCGCAATGGAGAAAAGTTCCCTTGGTTTGTTTAGGGAACACGAGATTATATTTTCGTAGTATTCTCTTTTCTGTCTTAAAGTTTCAGAGCAGTAGGAGCGGAGCTTTTCTGCGTAGCTGGTGTGGCTAGAGGGGTCTTGGGAATGACACCAGTGGCGTTCTAACCTCCTAAGTTCCTTCTTTAACTCGTGTAAGGAAGTAGAGAACCAGGGAGTTCTTTTCTGGTGTTTGCCTGGGGGTGGTCTGGGGGAGCTTGTGCAGCAGCAGTCATAATCTTATTCCATTTGTCAATTTGGATTGTTAAGTTAGTGTTGCTGTCTGTGAGTGTTTTAAGAATGAGTTGATATCGAGTTGTTTGAATTTCCAAGTCTGTGGAGGTGCAGTAGGTATAGGATTTATTTTGTGATGTGCCGGGGGGGGAGAACAGTATCAAAGAGTGGTCAGACCATGGGCAGGGTGAATGGAGTGTGGAATATGAATGATGGCTAAGAAGTTGTGTGGTATAAAGATCAGGTCTAGGATATTACCCTTGTTGTGGGTTGGAGATTTGAGGATCTGGGAGAAGTGTAAGGCTTCCATGGCATCTAAGAAGGAGGATGCCTGTTTCTGTGAGGTTGAGGAGAGGTTAAGGTCTCCTAGGATGATGAGGGTGTGTGTGTAGATTGGGGAGTGCAAGCTGCTTGAAGTATTGTGGAAAGGCCGAGTATCAGTTTGGGGAGCCCTGTATATGAGGCACAGTGAGAGTGTGTTGTTAGAGACTTTGTTAGCATCCATACCTGGGGTAGAGACTGCTTCAATAGTGGTGAAGTTCAGTTCTTTTTTTGATATAACAGACTTCTCTACCTCTATTGTTTGTCCTATTGCAGTTGTGCATTGAGTGAGTGGGTGGGCAGAGCTGGTTTAAGAGGACAGAGTCTGTTTCCTGAACCATGTCTCGGTGAGGAAGAGTATATCCAGGTTGTGATCAATGATTAAGTCTGCTATTTATTTATTTATTTACATTCTCTTATATACCGCGCTATTCTGCATCAGTGTGGTTTACATTGAACAACTGAAATTACATTGAACAGGGCATTATAACTTGGAGATAACTATTTTACAGGGAACATGGGCTATGGAGGGTTAAGTGGCTTACCCAAGACCACAAGGAGCACCTGTGGGACTAGAAACCCCAGTCCTTCCGGCCCAAGGTTGCTGTCCTCTAGTGGGATTTGAACCCCCAACCTTCCGGCCTGAAGTACCTTGCCTCAACCACTAGGCCACTCCTCCACTCCTATGAGGGGGATCTTATTTCTGGCTGAGCGTATATTGATCAATGCACATAAGAGCGGAGGGTGGTTGGGTTTGGGTGATAGGGTAGGGATGGGGAGGGGGTTGGTGGTGATTTTAATAGTTCTGCATTTCTTTGGGGTTTGATATGAGTACAGATAGGGTAGGATGTTGGAGCTGGGTGGTGATCTGTATGTGTGGATTATTGGAATTGAGTTTATTGCGTTTTGTTTCACTACTAATGCATTAGAGAGCAGGGCTGAGATAATGGATGGTATTAGGAAGCAAGTCCATATGGTTGAGTGCCAGGGTTTGTGGCGCTCCATTAGGGGAGTTGGCGGGTTGAGAAGCTGCTGGAGATTGTTAAGATAGTGAGTTATGATTGGAATGAGTAGAGGTTTAGAAGGGAACAAAATTAGAAGCAGATCTGGCTGAGCAGGATTACAATTTACAGTAGGACTGAAACTGTTATTTCAGGATCAAGGTGACAAACAAACAGAGCATAAAGGTTTCTAGGTATGGTTCAAGTAGGAAGACTGGGTGGATTCATGGGTTAGAACAGTGGTAAGTTAGGAAGAAAGGTTCCTAATACAACCAATTCAATTTACTCAGTAGGCGATAGGGAATTCGGTACAGCAATGTAGCAAGCAGGTTGATACAATGCAGAGTATGTTTTTCTATTATCAAGCGTGTATCAGTAGGGATATATACAGTGTAGCGTTTTTACTCAGTCATGGGCACAGAATTAGCAGTTATAAGACAGAGACATGTAACAGTAGTACTGGCAATTTACAGAGAGCTCTTGCAGTGGTTGTGACAATGATGACTTATTGAGTTAGAGATCAGTTAATTACAGAAGGCAATATTGGTGGGTATAGATTATTTTGACGTACCTCTTGCTTAGTTGTGTTGTGCCTAATCTCCACACCAAACGGCCCTCTGACGAGGCTCTCAGGCACAGGCCCACCAGGAGTGGGCACACCTGCCGGGTGCAGCTTTTTAAAGTCAGCGTGCAGAGCCCCGATTGGGCCTTGGTGGGGGGGAGCGGAAGGGACGAACAGCTCCCGCTCCCTTCCCCGTTGTCTGATCGGTACACTGGAGTAGAGATGGTGAGCTGTGGAGTCCAGAGAGGGTTTTTACTTGCTGGGTGCACCTTTTTAAAGTCGGCATGCAGAGCCTTGATTGGGCATTGGTGGGGAGAGTGGGAGGGGCAAGCAGCTCTTGCTTCCTCCCCCACTGTCCGATCGGCACACTGGAGTAGAGATGGTGAGCTGTGGAGTTCAGAGAGGATTGTGGCAGACCTTGATATATGGAATTGCAGTAGTCGAAGTGTGGGAGAATTAGTGCTTGGAGTGCTGATCTGTAATCAGGGGGGTTTAGGATTGGGCACAGGCGTTGTAGAGTTCAGATTTTATAATAGATCGCTGTGACGGTGTTCTTCACCTGTTGCTTGAATGTGAGGTTCTGGTCCAGGGTGATGCTGAGATATTCCACTTTCTGGATGGACTTTGATTTGGGTATCATTTAGTATAATGGAGGTAGGCGGCAAGAATGTTGTCCTTGCTGTCTGTCTTTCTGTAGTTGATGGTGAGGTGATTCGCGGTGAGCCACTGAGAGATTTCGGTGAAACAATGTTGAAGTTTCGTATATGCACATACCTAACCTCTGAAAAATTACACACACTAAATAGGTGTTGATGTATGTAACTAATTTTCCTTTGGCAATTTTCAAAGCAAAAAAATATGTGCTTGTTTACACTTTGAAAATATAGAAGAATCTGCATAGCACAAAGCACGTGTGTCGGGCAACGCCACCAACAAGTGGGCCTGCATCCTCCCTTTTTGGCTGTGGGGTAAATGGCTTCTGGAAACTGCCCTCGAACTGTGGACATGTCATGATTTTTTTTAAATTCTCTCTACTTTTCATATGTATAACTTGAAGTGCATTACAGGAGAAAGTGCAGTCCTTAGAAACAGAGCCAGATTTTCAGTCTTCGCTGGTTGCTAGGTGAGCAGCAAGGGCAGCTGGTCTCTAAAGCTATCCCCTGAGTGCAATCACTATATCCTCTCTGGAAGGAATAAGGCAGGTTGATTTTTATTCTCTTCATCAAATAATACTATTATTGGATTAAACCAGTGAACCTGGTGCCAGAAACCAGCTCTCTGCAGCAGTTTGCATAACTGAAATTCTGATCAGTGTGCCAGTGTTCAGCACAGAGCTTCAGCCAAGCTTTGCTTTCTGAAATCATGTCCTACTGTATGCCGACATCTCTTGTTCAATGAAGAAACAAAAGGACCTGAACTACAAATCCCAGAAGGCACAGTAAAGTGCTTTGGAGACCAAGAACAGTCAAGACTGCCCCAAGTCAGGTGATGTGGCCTGCTTAATTCTCCAAAGTCTTTATTCAAATAGGAGCATCATATCTATGGTTTGGGAATACATGCTAAATTCCTTTGGTCTTTGCTGGGAACTGGTTTTCTGCTTTCAATCTGTGTGGTGTCACAACGATAAGCATGCGATGAGCAAACACAAGCAGCCTTCTCCCTCCAGGAATCCCAGTAACAGAAGCACAGTGGTATTATAAGGATCCAGTTCATGTCAGCGCCAGATAAACACAGGGAGGATAATTTTAGAATTGCTACCTCTGTATATGTAGGAAAAGTGGTGCTGTGGCCGATACTCTAAGAGGGTTTATGTTTATGTTTTATACCGCCCTTTATGAGTCATGCAGAGCGGTTTACAAAATAAAATAAAATAAAAACTAAACACAGTCAAGGAAAAGAACTAAATATCAGATAGGACAGCACACAGACAGAGACAATTGAAATCCTGCATTAGTAGGTAATGTATGCTAGCCAAACTGGCCGTGCCGACTGCTCAGGTAGCCTGAGAAGACAAGGACCAAAGGCAAGTTTTTAACTGAGCTTTGAATTTAGACAAAGAAAGTTCCAAGCGGATGTAAGCAGGAAGGAGCGAGGGAAAAAACAGCAGAACGCCTAGTGGTGTCAAATTTGATGTGAGAAAGGGATGAAATAACCAACAGACGGTCCTGAAGGGAGCGCAGGCAGCAGGAGGGGACAGAGATCAACAAGGGAGGAGAGAGATAGCGGGGCTTTACCAGAAAGTATCTTATGAACGAGAGTCAGAATTTTTATCTGGTTAGCAGGACCTGAGAGGGACATCCAGCAGTATTAACCATTCAATGCTGCTGAATATCCTTTTAACCGTCATGGTAGTATCTAGAAAGTGCCAGGACGGTCTGTGAGCAGAGCGAGGGTAGTCCCAGCACTTTTCTAGTTAATGACAATTTTCCATCTGCTCATCGGATAAGTGGCTGCACAAAGGCAAGTCATCTCAAGAACTGCCCTAATTTTATGAAGCTTGACTATCAGGACAGTGGCTGAATATTGCCACATGTGTCATCACTGAAAGCAGATAGTCAGCGCCGGAGGATATCCAGATTCTGGTGCTGAATATCCGGTTTCACTTTTGCCGTGGGCTGAATTTCAGGCCCTTTGCAAATTCAAGTCTACATATACTTACCTATACAAAAGCAACGGGCTCGATATTGATTTGCAATGGTTATGCGCCTCTAAGGTACATAGCTGTCGCCACTGAACTTTAATCCTGGATATTCAATCCGGACCCATATCTGGCCACTGCAAATGAATATCCAGGTCGGCCGCAATGCGCAGCGCAGAAGCTAGCCAAGCACTGGTGATATTCAAGCCACTGCCTGGTTAGCTTTCGCTGCTGAGGGATAACTGGGCAGCAGCTGAATATCACTGCTGTCCAATTATCCCTGGGTACCGCCCCCGGAACGCCCCGATGCTAAGCAGTTACCATCAGGGCAGATAGCAGCATTACTCAGGGCTATTCAGCTCTGTAAACCGTGTAAATGCCTTGCAATATCGGGCCCAACACTTGTATGTGCAAGCAATAGCAAAAGAATGATGCACACAGTCCTATCTGCTCTGTGGCAGACAAATCTACATGTGCTTTTGCTATCTGAAAAGTATATGTGTAAACAAATTTCATCCAGCTCTGCCCCTGGAAGTACTCACTTTACATAGGCATATCCAAGCATGCACAGGATCACTCCTGGTGTTTGCTTCTATATGTGTACAGGACTGCAAATTTAGAAAATGCTCTTTCTAGGTTCTCTGTGTAGAAATCCTTGATTGAAAACTGTTCCCTTAGGAGATCATTCGAAGGTCATTCTGCAGTTGTAGAACTGTTTGACAGCAGAAAATAAAAAACATTCCTCTAAAATTACCCTGAACCCTCTGAAAGAAAAAGCACGCTGCTGACAATGTGAATAAAAGAGGCGGCTCTGAGGGCGGCCAGGCAGGCCCAAAAAAGCAGGCACAGAGATTTCCATTTGGAATCAACGCACCTGCTCTGGCAGCTTTAACACACAAGCTCTACCCCTAGAGAGTATGAGCATCACCATGGATTTTGAAGGGAAACCCAGCAGGCCTCTGAAAATTACCACACTCACTAAATAATACTTTTAATTTTTTAATATTTTCAAGGGTCCTGTTTATTAAGCTGCGGTAAAATGGTGCATTACTGAGTCTTCCAGTTTAGTAAATCCCATGGTAAAATTTTTTGTAGTGCTCCGACAAGGAACTTTAAGGCACATTTACTAAGCTAGGCTAACAGTTAGCAGGTTATTCCATGGGACATAGTTACAAGCAGCACATGCTAACCAATCACCTAGCTTCGTAAACATGACCCTTTGTTTCACGTTTCAAGTTTACTTCATATACTGCATACCAAAGCAATACAATGCAAGAATCAAAACAGACAAGGGAAGCAGGAGACAAATGCTATGGTGGGAGATGACAACTCATTACCATGAATTTTCTTATGCTGGAGTGGTTAGAGGGATTCTGGATGGCATTATCTGTAAAGTGCCTTTGTAAATCAGTGGATTGAGGAGCTATATGATTACTGACTGCTCGTACATATGTTGTTAAGTGCCATCGAGTCGGTGTCGACTCATGGCGACCCTCTGGATAGTTGTTCTAAATTGTGTTTGGTTTTCAGTCAGGCGGCTCATTGTTGACAGACTGTCACCCTTAGCTGCTGTTATTGTATCAATCCATCTCATTGTTGGCCTTCCTCTTTTGCGTTGACTTCTACCCTAACAAGCATGATGTCTTTCTCTAATGATCTCGCTCTTTGCATGATGTGTCCAAACTATGAAAGTCGAAGTCTTGTCATCTGAGCTTCTAAAGAAAGCTTGACCTCCCATCAATAATCGACCTAGCTTGCAACTCCACCAACCCACGCGCCTTAAATTTCCTGATGGGAGATTTCAACTTGCCCTCCCTACACGATACGCATTCAACAGCATTCATTGATGCAATGAATGAACTGGGCTACACGCAACTCATCAACCTCCCTACTCATAACAAGGGTGGTATACTGGACTTGATCTTTGTACCACAGACCGCCGTCAATCCTTCCCAGAGCTTGCTACTCTTCATAACTCCTGTACCCTGGTCCGACCATCACTTACTCCTATTTCACATACCCACCAATGATCTCACCATTTCCAGCAACAAAGCACATTCCCCTACTAGAATGGTAACAACATGCTTTCGACCCCTTGTTAAGGATAAGGCTCTTAAGAAGATCCTACCTCTACTTGCCAATGCATCCCTCGATCCAGATGAACTGGTATCCAATTGGGATGACACCCTTAGAGAGGCCGCCTGCCTGCCTACCATCCATCAGCTCGAACCGTGCAAAACGTGAACACGCACCATGGTACTCCCAGGATCTGCGAACATCTCTCCTCCACCTACGTAAGCTCGAGAGACAATGGCACCACACCCGGACTCCTGAGGCACTCGGTGCATACTCCACTCACCTGCAAGCCCACCATCAAAAAACCATGGAAAAAAGAAAACAGTATCACTCAGAATTACTAAGGCAATCATTGAACAAATCTCACGACTTATTCAACATTGTAAAGTCATTAACTGGTGATCCAGCACTAGCCCAACCAACCATGCCCCCGCCGCAAGACTATTCCAACTACCTTCAATCAAAGATGATACAGACTAAGTACAACATGAAGGCAACCATATTATCTACCTCCACCCGACACGGACCCCCCAACCAAACCCTCTGCTGTCATTCTCCAAGGTATCCAACAAAGAAATTTTAGACATCATCTCATCTATTAACCTCACCACTGCCCCCAACGATCCTTGCCCCGCTAGCTGGATTAAAGAGCTGCGCCATGACCTCAGCCCAACTATATGTAGAATCTTAAATCAATCACTCACAACAGGATCCTTCCCTCAAAGCTTAAAATACACATCAATCCGCCTCCTGTTGAAGAATAGTAGGCTCGATCCATCTAAATTTAAGTCCTTCCGACCAATTTCGAGCATCCCACTGCTTGCCAAATTTATGGAGAAGGTAGTCCAGCGGCAAATCCAACACCATGTTGATACTGTTGCAGCATTGGACCCATCCCAACATGGCTTCAGGGAAGCACACGGCGTGGATACCATCCTCACAACCCTTTTCAACAACCTAATCACAGGAATTGACAATATCAACCACGGATTCGTCCTTATCTTCTTAGACATAGCAGCCGCCTTCAATTCAGTGAATCACGAAACACTTCTATTTCGCCTCAAAGATAAAGATCTACAAGGCTCAGCACTAGCCTGGTGTGAATCCTATTTGTGTAACAGATGGCAACAAGTCAAAGCAGGTTCCAAGACCTCTGAACCATTCTCGCTGAAGCAAGGTGTACCTCAGGGATCTTCCCTCTCTGCATTAATATTTAACATCTACATGCAGCCCATTTGCGCTTTAATCCGTTCCTTCAACGTCCAATGCCTTGCTTATGCAGACGACATCCTCATGTACACACAGTTTAAAGTCGATCAACTGGACTTTTCTCCAATTACAAGATGTTTTCAAGCGGTAACAGAGTGGTTCCTCTCTCAAAATCTACGTATTAATCACAGCAAAACTGATGTACTATTCATCTCGCGAAACCAGAAATTCACGCCACCTTCCTCACTTCTAGTCAATAACATTGAACTGAAGTCCAAATCTACCATTCGCTACTTGGGCATCACCCTCGACCAGCGTCTTGACATGTCAGCACATGTCATGAACACAACTAAAACAATATATCACAAGATCCGATCATTACGCCATCTCCGCCCACTTCTTAACTTCCCTGACTACCGTTCAGTTTTCCAAGCCTTAGTTATCCCACACCTTGACTTTGCCAACATTATCTTACTCGGACTTCCACAGTCGACTCTTAACCCGCTACGACTTGCCATGAACTCAGCTGCAAGAGTACTGGCAGGGCTCTCAAAATCAGACCACATAACGCCAGTTCTAAAGAACCTACACTGGCTTCCGCTGCGGGTCAGAATCCATTTCAAGGCTTTGGTCATGACATTCAAGGCCCTTAAGAACCATCCCCCCATGCCCATCAGTGACCTTCTCAACAGCACACCAGACAACAGAACCAGGAGATCCACATCGATGAATACACTTGAAGTCCCGAAATTATTGATAAAATGCAGGAAGTCAACAGCGAGTAGAGCTTTCTCCATTTTTGCACTTATGGCATGGAATGCCCTCCCTGAGGAAATCCGGGCCATCTCAAACCTGACGCTATTCCGAAAAGCCCTCAAACACCATCTATTCGTACAACATTACCCTGACACCAATCCCGATATTCATACTGCTATCACCTTACTTTCCTACCTAGCTCGTCCCTTAGATCATCCTCATGTAGATAATGGTTAACTAACTTTTTTTCCCTATCTGCTTCTCTGACCCATGAACCCAGGCCTCTAAGTAAAGTTTTCTTGATTGTCGCTGTAAGAGTATCTATAATTTGTATATAATCTGTACATAGTTGCCCCCGGTTCTTTCTCTATGTTACTTTCCCTGTTCATTGTAAAAACTCGATGTAACTTGCTACATTCTTGTATGTTCTGTTCAAATGTAAACCACACTGATTATAATAGCACGGTATATAAGAAATAAAAATAAATAAATAAATAAATAAAATAGGTTTGATCTCCTCTAGTATTGACTGGTTTGTTCTTTGGGCAGTCCATGGTATACACAGTATTCGCTGCCAGCATCACAATTCAAAGGCATCAATTTTCTTCCTGTCTATCTTTTTCACTGTCCAACGTTTGCATCCATATGAAGTTATTGAAAATACCATGGCATGAATGAGTCAAATCTTTGAATGGAGAGAGACAACTCTGCTCTTGAGAATCTTGTCTAGGTCCTTCATAGCCATTCTGCCAATAGCAATGCATCATCGGATTTCTTGACTGCTTGCTGCTTTTTTATTGATAGTTGATCCTAGTAGGTTAAAGTTGACCACAATTTCAATTTCTTCTCCATCAACGATGAACTTATTGATTTTGCCAGTTGTCATGATATTTGTCTTCTTTACATTAAAGTGCAGGCCCATTTTAAGACTATGTTCCTTGATCTTAAGGGCAAATGTTTCAGATCATCTTCACTCTCAGCTAGTAATGTGGATTCATCAGCATAGCAAAGGTTGTTGATGAGTCTTCCACCAATTTTCATACCTTTGTTTTCATACAATCCTGCTTCTCTGATGATTTGTTCTGCATATAAATTAAACAGGTAGGGGGAAAGTATGCAGGCTTGTCCTACACCTTTGCTGATTTTAAACCATTGTATTTCTCCTTGCTCCGTTCGAACTGTTGCTTCTTGATCAGTGTACAGATTGTGCTAGAGAACGATCAGGTGTTCTGGTATACCCATGCTTCTTAATGTGGCCCAGAGTTTCTCATGGTTTACACAGTCAAAAGCCTTGCTGTAGTCAATAAAGCACAAAAAGATATCCTTTTGGTATTCTTTAGTTTTTTCAAGGATCCATCTCACAATCTGCAATGATGTCTCTCCTTCCTCACACTTTCCTGAACGAACCCTGGTAGTTCTTGTTCCAGTTATGGTTGTAGTCTCTGTTGAATAATCTTCAGTAGAATCTTGCTGGCATGTGGTATCAGAGCGATTGTCCGATAATTTCCACAGTCAGTTGGATCTCCTTTCTTTAGTATTGGTATAAACACAGATCTTTTCCAATCAGTTGTCCATGATGTTGTCTTCCAAATTTCTTGGCAGAGCCTTGTAAGTATGGTAACAACTGCATCAGATTGCTGTAATACTTCTATGGGAATGCCGTCAATGCCTGATGCTTTGTTCTTTGATAAGGCTTTCAATGCTGCTTTGACTTCTTCTTTCATCACCAATGGTCCCGGATCATAAGGTACAGGCTGAAATGGCTGTTGGTCCACTTGATCTTTATCATATAAAAACTTTGTATATTTTATTTATTATTTATTTATTACAGTTGCTTATATACCGCACTATTCGGCATCAGCGCGGTTTACAGTATAACAAAGTGACCAAAACACACATTCTGTTTGGTTTTACATCGAACAGGGGTATAAACTTGGATAACAGGGGTTGAACTATATACATGAACTATTTACAAGAAATAGGCTATATACATGAACTATTTACAAGAAATAGGCTATATACATGAGCTAAAGTTCCTGTACAGGTATATTCTTTCCACCTTTTCTTGATCTTCTCAGCATCATTCAAAATAGATTCTTGAGCATCTTGTAATATTCCATTTCGAGGCTGGAATGTTTTCTTTAACTCTCGTAGCTTTAGGAAAGCCAATCTTATTCTTCCTCTAATAGTTTCTGATTCTATTTCCTTGCATGTGTCATTGTAGTACTTCTCCTTGTCCTGTCTTGCTGCACGTTGGAAAGCTCTTTTGAGTTCTGCGATTGCCTTTCTTTCTCCTCTGGCTTTAACTTCTCTGCGTTTCTGGGCAATTTTCAGAGTTTCTTCCGTCATCCATTTTGACCGTTTTTGCTTTTTCGCCTTTTGTAGAGACTTCTCGGTTTCTTCCAATACAACTTTCTTGATGTCATTCCATAACTCTTCTGGAGCAAATTGATTTCGCAGGCAGTTTTTAAATTCCAGTGGTATATTCTCAAGGTCATATTTTGCTACATTCATGAGTGGCTTGCTCTTTTTAAAATTTGCTTGAGTTTGCATACCAGTAGTTGGTGATCTGTACCAACGTCAGCTCCAGGTTTTGTCTTTCTTGATGTTATAGAGCTTTTCCATCGTTGACTGCCACAGATGTAGTCAATTTGATTTTCATGAAGTCCATGTGTACAGTCGCTGCTTGTGTTGCTGGAAGAAGGTGTTTGAGATGAATAGATCATTGGTCTTTCTCCAGCTTCATTTCTGTTGCCAATATTTTCCAACCATTTTGCCGCCTTCTTTGTTGCCAACTTTTGCGTTCCAGTCACCCATGACTATCAGGATATCCTGTTAGCATGTTCTGTCAATTTCAGCTTATACTTGTTCATAGAACTTATCAATTTCATCCTCTTCTGCAGCTGTTGTTGGGGCATATACTTGAATTATAGTTGTGTTGATAGGCATCCCTCATAGACAAATAGAGATTAAGCGTTCACTGACTGCATTACATAAGAACATAAGATATGCCATACTGGGTCAGACCAAGGTCCATCAAGCCCAGTATTCTGTTTCCAACAGTGGCCAATCTAGGTCATATGTACCTAGCAGTTTCCCCAAGAGACACAAATTCCACAATGCTTGTACTGGGTCAAGCATTGATATCTTCGGTCACTTCTTAATAATGGTTTATGGACCTTTCCTCCAGGAACTTGTCCAAACCTTTTTTAAACTCAGCTACACTAACAGCCTTTACTACATCCTCCGGTACAAATTCCAGAGTTTGATTACACGTTGAGTGAAAAAATATTTTCTTTTATTAGTCTTAAATAGTTTACCCTGTAGCTTCATTACATGTCCCCTAGTCTTTCTATATTCTGATAACGTAAACAATCGATCTACGTTTACCCGTTCCACTCCGTTCATTAATTTATAGACTTCTATCATATCTCCCCTCAGCCGTCTCTTTTCCAGGTTAAAGAGCCCTAACCTTTTTAGCCTTTCTTCATAGGAGTATCCTCCCATCCTCTTTACCATTTTGGTGGCTCTTCTCTGAACCTTTTCTAAAATCGCTATATCCTTTTTAAGATACGGCGACCAGAATTGCACACAATATTCAAGGTGCGGTCTCACCATAGAACGATATAGAGGCATTATAATATCTTTTGTTTTATTTTCCATTCCTTTCCTTATCATACCTAGCATTCTATTTGCTCTCTTGGCCGCCGCTGCACACTGGGCCAAGGGTTTTAACATGGTATCCACAATGACGCCTAAATCTTTTTCCTGGGTGGTGGTTCCTAATGTGGAACCTTGCATCGTGTAACCATAGTTTGGGTTGTTCTTCCCTAGGTGCATAACCTTGCACTTGTCCACATTAAATTTCATCTGCCATTTTGATGCCCAGTCTTCCAATTTATCAAGATCCTTTTGCAATTTTTCACAATCCTCTTGGGTTTTAACAACTTTAAATAGTTTTGTGTCATCTGCAAATTTGATAACCTCACTCGTTATTCCACTTTCCAGGTCATTTATGAATATGTCAAAAAGCAGCGGACCCAGCACAGATCCCTGGGGTACACCACTATTCACCTTTCTCCATTGGGAAAATTGGCCATTTAGCCCTACCCTCTGCTTTCTATCTTTTAACCAGTTCCTGATCCACAATAGTACACTGCCTCCTATCCCATGCATCTTTTGTTTTGCCAAAAGTCTCTGATGAAGGACCTTGTCAAAGGCTTTCTGAAAGTCCAGATACAGAATATCAACCGACTCACCTTTGTCCACCTGTTTATTCACTCCTTCAAAAAAACATAACAGATTAGTAAGACAAGATCTTCCTTGTCTAAAGCCATGTTGGCTGTATCCCATTAGGTTGTGACTATTGTCAAAAGCGAGCCTTCTTATCACCAAGCCTAGACCCAGCCCAGAGCCTTGCTTGGCCTTCCTTCTGGGATATGTAGTTTAAATAAGCAGTTGTGGCACCGAGGTAAGGCTTCAAAAAGGTTTTATTTCCCCTTCCAAGAGGTTTCTTTTGGGTGAGTCAAACAAAACATAAACAGCTCCACTTGGGCAAAAACAAAGCAAGAACAGGAACAAAAATTGCTTACTTTCAGCTTTTAAACAAGTAAATGAAAAGTACTCAAAAACAGCTCTCTTCAGCAAACAACGGCATTTTCTTTGTGGCTTTCAAGCTTTTGCAATTCTACACACTTATCTTAGAGACAACACGTTATCTGAGACCGAGAGCGTACAGTCCATGTAATCACTGCTTACATTATCCCCCTGTAGCTCATATTGCATCTCTTCAGGCTCTTCTGTTAAGAGGTCATCTCTTGCAGCATGTGAAACGTTGCTAAACAGTCTCCCCTTGCTCTGCAGGAAGTCTCTTTCCCTCTGGGTGAGAATGTTAGCTAACCTGCTACCGTATTCCTTGGAGTGTCTTTCTTGGGAGCTTCTTAAATGTGGTGGGAGATAGAGAGAATTCTTAGTTTCCCTTTTCCCTCTACTAGGAACATTAGGGTTGGGCTTGAACAGTCTCTGCCTCAAGCTATGCTCAGTTGCTATCGACGCTGGAATAAAATCACGTAAAAACGTTTCCTGGCTCCTGCCTTTGAAACCTCTTCCAGATACAGGCTTATGCTCAGGTATAAAAGCTTTACTGTTTTTCTGCCAGTTGTTTGTGTAAAAACTTTCCTCTGGCTTCCTCCAGCTAACTTCACAATTAAATGTTTGGTTACCTTTTTGATAGCATTTGTTGGGCTTTGACGCTTTCAGAGTTCTGCTCTCAGCTCCCTTCCAATTAGAGTTTCTCCGTTTATATCTCTGGCTTCCAGCCTCACAGCTGCCTGCTCCCGTACTCCAACCGGGTTCTATTTCACTCCTGCTGTGTCCTGCATATGTCTTCTCTCTCTCACCTTCACTCTCACTCTCACTTTCACTTCTGCTCCCACGCTCACTCCATCTGTTGCTTGTATTCTCAAGCTGGCTCCGTCTCTCTTGCACACGCTGGTTCTCTCCAACCCCACGTTGGCTCTGTCTAGCCCCACGTAGGCTCTGTCTAGCCCCACGTTGGCTCTCTTGCACACGCTGGCTCTGTCTAACCCCACGTGCACTGAGCTTTTCTATGTGCATGTCAGCTCCACCCACACCCAGCTGGCTTCCATTAGCTCCTAATTCCTTAGCCTTTCTGTTGTTTGGGCGTGTTTCCTTTGCATGTGAGCTGCTTTGTTTAGGTTGCCTATGGCAACATCCTACCCTGTGTTCCTCAGAACTGTCATGATCAGTCCTATTTCCTGCATGTCTGCTGGTTTTCAAGGGCTCTATAAAAGCTGCCCCGTGACACTATCTACATGCTGAGTAATTTTATTCTTTATGATGATTTCTACCATTTTTCCCGGTACTGACGTCAGGCTCACCGGTCTGTAGTTTCTCGGATCACCCCTGGAAGCCTTTTTAAAAATTGGTGTTACATTGGCGATCCTCCAATCTTCAGATATTAGAGATGATTTTAATGATAGTTCACAGATTACTGATAGCAGGTCTGCAATCTCATATTTCAGTTCTTTCAACACCCTTGAATGTATACCGTCCGGCCCAGGTGATTTGCTACTCTTCAGTTTATCTAATAGTTGTAAGACATCTTCCCGATGTAGCGATATTTCCTTCAATTCTTCCGCACCTTTAAATACCACTTCAGTCATGGGTAACATCCCTACATCTTCCTCAGTAAAGACCGAAGCAAAGAATTCATTCAGTCTCTCCGCTATCGCCTTGTCGCCTCTTAGTGCTCCTTTAACCCCTTTATCATCTAATGGACCAACTGACTCTCTCACAGGTTTTTTGCTACGAATGTACTTGAAAAGGTCTTTATTTCGCGTTTTTGCTTCCGCAGCAAGCTTCTTCTCAAATTCTCTCTTTGCCTGCCTTATCAATGCCTTGCATTTGACTTGCCAGTGCTTGTGCTGTTTCCAGGTTTCGTCGTTTGGCTCTTTTTTCCATTTCCTGAAAGATGCTTTTTTGCAACAACAGCCTCTCTGACCTCACCTTTAAACCATGCTGGCAGTTTTTTGGACTTCCTTCCACTTTTCTTAAAGCGTGGAATACAGCTGGTCTGGGCTTCCAAGATAGTATTTTTCAACAACACCCAAGCTTGATGTAAGTCTTTAACCTTTGCAACTGCTCCTTTTAGTTTTTTCTTAACTGTTTTCCTCATTTTATCATAGTCTCCCTTTCGAAAGTTAAAAGGTAGTACTGTGGATTTCCTTACTATCCCTCCTCCACTAATTAAATCAAAGGTGATCATGCTATGATCACTATTGCCAAGTGGCCCCAGCACCCTTATCTGTTGCACTAGATCTGGTGTTCCACTAAGGACTAGGTCTAATATTGTATTTCATTACAGTTCTTGTAAGTTTCTTCTTAATTATAAGTGCAACACCATTTCTTCTTTGTCTTTCATTTCCAGCATAGTAGACCGTGTTATCATCTGATGCAAAGTGCCTGATGCCAGTCCATTTCAGTTCGCTGACACCCAACAGATCAAGTTGTACATGCTCCATTTCATTCTTGACCACCTCCAACTTCCCTTGGTTCATCCTTCGTACGTTCCATGTCCCAAGACATCTTTGCAGCTTCTGACTCTCATTTCAGCAGTCAGACATCCTGAGGGCTTTGATCCAACTACATCATAAATGCTGGTTTTACTCTGAAAAGTCTTCAGCTCCTCTCCAGTAACCAGTTCAGTGCCTTCCGACCTGAGGGTCTCATCTTCCAGCACTATAGTGCAATTTGTTTTGTTGTGACTATCCACTGGGTTTTCATGGCAAGATACAGAAGTAGATTGCCAGACCTTTCTTCTGCGCAGCTTATTTAGTGTTGTTGCTGTTGTCACAGAAATGTGATCCTCCGCTGCCAACACTGTCACATTCTGCTGCAGCCCAGATGGGTGGTTTGTCTTGGTCTGGCACCTCAGCTGAGACCGATCCATCTTGGGAGACAGTGCCAGTAGTTAAACTACTATAGCTTAGCCCTCAGCATCACTGATGCACGCAAGCCCTCACAGCATGACAGCAAACCAAGTGAGGGCTGGTACATATATAACGGTGAATATTTAAAGGGATTTAAGCGGTTTGCAGACCTGCAACCACTGGGATATTCAGCAGCTCTCAGATGGTTAGCGCGTTAAATATCCCCTCCAAACCCGGTTAACTGGTTAGAGATGGGACGTTCCAGGGGTGGTGTGGCAGTGGTACCACGAGCAATATTCAGCCTCCGACTAGCTAAAACGCCTTTCACCTGTCCTAACTTTAGGCACTTTTGCAATCTGCTACAGCTGAATAAAGCCACTAACCGACTTGCAAATGTGCAATCTGTTCTAGCCAGATATTCGATGCCAATTGCCAGATATGATCCAGGTTTAAATTAAAGTGGTGACGACCAGTCACTAAATATGCCCCCCTTAATTTCTTCTGAAAATCACACCAAAAATACTGTCATCCTTATCTATTCAGAAAACCCATTGCGTCAATATTCAAAGCAAGTTATGCCTTCACCATCAGGAGGCTACATGGATAATATCAGGCTGTGTAAATCGTGAAACTACCAGATATGATCCTTTCAATAATAAGGTAGGTTAAGAGTGGGGTAGAGGTAACATTCAGCAGAAATATTCAGCCAATAAGGGCCGTGCCGGTAGTGAGCGTACGGGCCATGTTACTAGCACGGAGGTCAGGGCTAACTTCAGGGGGTGTCTGCTCCTATTCCCCTGCAGTTAGTTTGAGCCCAAACTGACACATGGGTGCACTTTTTTATTGAAAGTTTTATAGAACAGAAATAAGAAAAGCAATTTGCAGAATCCAGATGTGTTTACATCACCAAGAAACAACTTACAGAAATACTAAATTTGCCATTGAAAGACATCCAGGGGAAGGGATGGTATACAAATACCAAGAAGCCCTGAAACATACTTAACGTGCTCACTACCGCACCCACATATTTACAAATTAAACAAACATAACCACGTTATCTAACTACCCATCAAGTATTACGGGGACGCAACCCTCCCTATCCTTCACATATTCCTCGAGCTGCAGGGGGTCCGTGCAAACATATCGGACACCCTGCAACCCAACCAAACATTTGCAAGGAAATCTCAGGAAGAAAGTAGCTCCCAACACTAACACACACGGTTTCAGAAACTGCATTTTAAGAACAAACCAAGTCCCTTTTGTGGACAGAAGATACTGGCCAGGACCACTCAATTGAGACATGGGTGCACTTAATGCCACCTACTGAAGTGGCGTTAAGTGTACCCGTGCTAAGGTTGGCAAAGTGCAGTTAGCATGGGCCACTAATGCTCACATGAGCTCCAATGCGCAGTAATGCTTGTGTTCCACCCAGTCTTTGCCCCAACACATACTACTGATGCAAGAACCACCCTGCCCAAACTCTGTTGCCTTGGATACGCTACTGGGTAGCGCAGTTTAGTAAGCATGCCCTTTATCTGTTTACTTTAGGACTGCCAAATCGCTGGCCTAAACTAAATGGGACATTACCAGCGCAGTCACTATTCTCTAGGTGTAGTCAACACTATTTCCTATACAGATAATGCACAGATTCAGCACCACTAAATGCCAGAACTGGCGCCTAACACAAGTAAGTGACTGTCCTGGCTGAATATTGACTCACAAGACTGACTTCAACAGCTATACAGATAGCAGCGATATTCAGCTGCTATATGTACAGCTAAGTAGCATAATTTAGGACGGCCTTTATATGTGCCTAAATTAAACCTTTAGGCTATATAGATATGGGGTCATTCCGAGCCGCATTTAGCAGGGACGGACGTCCATCTCCACCAAACACTGAAACCGTATCCCCTGCCCGATCCTGAGGTCAGCCCTGTACATCCAGGGTCACCAACATGGACGGGGGAAGGCAGCGCAGGGCCAGGTCAGTGGGGCGAGGTGGTGCAGGAGTTTCCCCACAGCCCAACCCTGCCTTTGGAAGGCCACATTGGGGGTTGGGCTGTGGAGAATGAACGCTGGGGCGGCGGCTTGGGATCGCAGCTCCTTAATGGAGCCACAGTGCTATGGCAACAGGATGCCATGACACCATGCAGGAGCCGGGGCAGGCCTGTACAGGAAAACTTGCAGACATCTGGCGGCACGAAATCAGAGGACAGCCTGCCTGTCGAGGCATGGGCTGGCCATCTAGACCCAATTCTGATCCCACAGGAATGTCTATCTCATGCAGGCTCAGAATCAGGGACTAGACCAGCCCGTCCAGATCCTGGACATCCGGGTGGGCAGGTCATTCCCCCTTCGGAATCAGACCCATATTGGCTGAATATCACGCTTATATGTATAATTAGGTGCAACGTCCTTATTTATTTATTTACATTCTCTTATATACCGCGCTATTCTGCATCAGTGCGGTTTACATTGAACAAACTGAAATTACATTGAACAGGGCATTATAACTTGGAGATAACTATTTTACAGGGAACATGGGCTATGGAGGGTTAAGTGGCTTGCCCAAGACCACAAGGAGCACCTGTGGGACTAGAAACCCCAGTCCTTCCAGCCCAAGATTGCTGTCCTCTAGTGGGATTTGAACCCCAGTCCTTCCGGCCCAAGGTTGCTGTCCTCTAGTGGGATTTGAACCCCCGACCTTCCGGCCTGAAATACATTGCCCCAACCACTAGGCCACTCCTCCACTCCTAACTGCCCTAACTTTGCCTTATTCTGCCCTAACTTTGCCCCAGCACTATATTAATAGTGCCACGGCAATCAGATGGACCTTTGATGGTGATATTGAAAATCCACAGATAGGGGATGTAAGGGCTCTTTTACTAAAGTTTGTCAGCTTTCTACACTTAAAGTGCATTTAGTGCTAAAACTAATATGTGTTAAGTGCAAAGCTTTCATGGCCAGCATGTTCCTGGCTGTTAATGTTCAGATGCATACCCTGACACACAGTGCAATTATCATGGGTGTACCTAACTCCACTTATTAAGGTGATATTAGTTGTACCCATACCAATTGCAACACTGACATTGTGCAATATGTTCCCCGCGATACCTGCAATGTGCTTCCATACCCACTTTCTACCCCAACGTGCACATTCACCCCCACCCCCCCATGAGCAATTGCCAGCGCATGGTAGCTGCCATGCTCTCAAGGTAACTGTTTCCATGCATGAAAATGTGCATTAACTGCTTTGTGTACTTTAGTAAAAGGGCCCCTTATTCTACTAGTGGCAGCTGCTGAATATTTAAGTCCCTTTGAATAATGAATCCAAAATCTTCTCATTGATTCTGGCCTTTATTCCATTGATAGGGAACAGCAATATCCATGCCCTTAACCAACGCTGAGATCATCTTCCCCTGGGAGCTCTAGTAATCAGACAATGTACTTTTTGGAGAACAGACTGTCCACTTTCAGATATCATGGGTCCTGCCCATGCAGTAATCCATCACGGAGGATCAGGGCCTCAAAATAAATTCAGGCATCCACCGGAAGCCAGCGTAAAGCTGCTACTATTGGAATGATAAGTTCTCTCCAACCAACCTCAGCTGCTGGGTTTTGAATAAGTTCTAGTTTCCTTATCAGCCGTGATATTTATAATGCCTGCAGAATAGAAGCCAAACGTTTCTGACAAAAAAAAAGGAAAAATGATGCAGCTGTTTTCGATGAAAGTGACAGCAACTTGACGTCCGACTGTTAATCTACTATCCAGCATCATTCATAGACTTCAGTTCTAAAACCTGCTCGCCCAGCGTTAGAACTGGAGAAGGAATAAGGAAATATCATGGACTTCTTGTGTATCTGCTTTAGATGAATTCACTTTTAACCTATTCACAGTTAGGCATCCACTTCAGAGTTTCCTTCAGTTATTTAGGGCCCAATATTCAAAGGCAAGACCTGCAAACCACATAAACCTCACAGAGCCCGATATTTAGTGGCACTGACCAGCTAGTGCCGCTGAATATCCCCCACAGGCCACCTTGGCAGTAACTGGATGGTGCCAAGGCAATCCGAGGCCAGGGTTGGGGCAGTCCCAGCCATCACTGTTATTTTCCTTCTTATTTTGGGGGAACAAAGGGTAAGGAAATCATACTGACAGTGGGGGCAGGGGTACTAGATCACCATTACTGCCTGCAACATTTGCAGGGGCTACCAAACTATGTCTATGGTCCAGACATCTATCCAAGTAGCAGTAATTTTCTGCCTAGTAATTGATAGATAACCAAAGAAAGTTAGGATAGGTCAATTGCTGTCCTAACTTTATGCAGTTTTGCTATCTAGTTAACGGCTGAAGATCACCACTGACTGGATAGCAAACACTGTCAGCAGCAAAGCCAGATATTCAGCGCCGGACAGGCTTCAGTGCTGAAGGTGACATTTTACTTACCAGATAATGTCCTTTCCTGCTAGACCAGTCCAGACAAGTTGGTTGTGTTCCCCTACCAGCAGATTGGTGGAGATAAAGAACCAATGAAAAGCCCAGGTTTCAATGACATCACTCCCTTGCCTCTATACGTTTCAGCCAACAGAGATCTCTTCAGTATCTGCCCCAAAGCATATGGGAGAACATGGCAAGCCTCACACCACCTCAAACTGGGCAACTATGGTCAAACTGTAGAGAACTATGTACAGGAAAGCATAAACAAAAGGCTATCAGCAGAATATGAGCCTGCAGAGCCAACTATATAAATTATAACAGACCCAAGGGTACTGCCACAGAAGAACAGAACAAACAGTGCTGGGGCAGGCCCGGGACTGTTCTAGCAGGACCCAATGAAAATTCATTATCTGGTAAGTAAAATGTCACCTTCTATATTGTCCTGCTATCAAATCAAAGGTGATCATGCTATGATCACTATTGCCAAGTGGCCCCAACACCCTTATCTCTTGCACTACATCTGGTGTTCCACTAAGGACTAGGTCTAATATTGCTTCCCCTCTGGTTGGTTCATGAACCAGCTGCTCCAAGAAGCAGTCATTTATTTCATCTAGGAACTTTATCTCCCTAGCATGTCCTGTTGTGACACTGACCCAGTCGATGCCGGGGTAATTGAAATCACCCATTATTATTACTGCACTGTAACTTTTGCTAGCTTCCTTGATTTCTTTGAGCATTTCATCTTGATACACTAGGCAGTTTTACCTTAATCTACTTTGGCACCCCCTGAGGAAGGCATTGCATGCCGAAACGCGTTGGGGACCACCCTAATAAAGAACATTTGAATCTATCCTGACGATCCTCGACTCTTGCTTCTTGTGTACCCCTCAGTCAGATGCAAGAGCAGCGCTCCTTGGTTTGTTTTGTTTCTAGCCAGTGCCATGAGCCTGCCGGCCCTGTCTGCAGGTAGGAAGGCCTTGGTGTGAAGGGTATTGATCCTTGCCCCAATAAATTCCAGCTCTTGAGACGGGCACAGGCTGGACTTGGGATAATTGATAACAAAGCCCAAATGCTTAAGGACCTGGATAGTCCGTGCCGTGGCCTGCTGCACCTCGGGGGCCATTGTTGCCCCTGATGAGCCAGTCATCAAGATAGGGGAAGACAAAGATCCCTTGAAGCCTGAGAAAGGTGGCAACCACTGCTAGGCACTTTGTGAATACCGCGAGGCCGAAAGGCAGCACCCTGTATTGAAAATAATGGCCCCCAACCGCAAAGCGTAGGTATTGCCTGTGGTTTGGGTGGATTAGGATGTGTGTATAAGCATCCTTTAGATCTAAAGAGCATAGCCAGTCTCCCTGGCGGAGGTAAGGCAGCAATGTTCCAAGGGAGAGCATCTTGAACTTCTTCCGCACCAGAAATCTGTTGAGGTTGCACAGGTCGAGGATGGGCCTTAGGCCCCCTGTCCTCTTTGGCACAAGAAAATACTTGGAGTAGAACCCCTTGCCCTTGAGTTGGTGGGGCACTGGTTCCACCACTCGGTCCTCGAGAAGGCCTGCCAACTCCTTCAACAGAAGGTCCCGGTGAAGGGGAGGCCGGAGGGGCACTCTGGGGAAATAATGTGGAGGTACTTCGACTAGGCGGAGGAGGTAACCCTCCTTGACCACCTGTAATGCCCATGCATCGGTGGTGATAGCTGCCCACCTGTGGGTGTACAGGGTGAGCAAACCTCCAGTGGGCTGCCCAGCTTCGATTGGGAGAGAGGCCATGCTGCAGGAGTCAAAAGCTCCCCCCGGGCTGGGCCGGGGTCGAAGCTTGGGGCTTGGGAGCCTTCTGCTTACACAGGCCATGCCCTTGCCACTTGGCCTGCTGCCCTTGCTGGGGCACTGGGGAGGCCTGATAAGGGGGCAAATTCGGTAAGCAGTGGACTTCCTCGGGTAGAAAGACTTTTTTCCCGAGCCCTTCTTTAGGGAAGGGGCCGAGGTCTTCTTAGAGAGCCTAGTCCTCGTCATGAACTCAGTCTCCAGTTCGGCGGCCATTTCGGTCATGGGTTTGCCAAATAGGTTCCCCCCACGGCATGGGACATCAACCAACTTGTCTTCTACCCATTGTTCGAGGTCTGACGACTGTAGCCAGGCTTAGCGACGTGCACCGATGACCGCCGCAGCTACCCTGGCCGCCGACTCGAACCCGTCATAGGCCATTCGAGACATGAATTTGGAGCATTCACCAATGGCTCTGGATAGGCCCTTGGAGAGACCAGCCGAGAACCTGGCGATCTCCTTTGCCAGGTCTCTCAGGTACATGCCGATGTACAGCTGGTAGGCCTGGATCTGGCAATTCAGCATCGTGCACTGGTAACATTTTCTGCTGAGGGCATCCAAGGTGCGGGCCTCCCTGCCGGGTGGCACCGAGGAGTGCGTCTTCTGACTTTTTAGTCAACGCATGGCTGATACCACGACCATGGAATTATGTGGCAGTTGTGACTTTTGAAAACCGGGGCTCCGGCGGAACCAATACATCGAGTCTAACCGCTTGCTGATCACCTGCATCGACGCCGGTGTCTCCCACATGCAGAGTATGAGGCGTTCCAGAATAGGAGAGATGGGCACCTTGAGGGTTTCCCGATGGGGGGCCTCGTACTGGAGGATCTCAAGGTCATCTGCTCGACTAGTCCTCGACTAGGATAGGATGTGCTTGCCAGGGCCGGTCCATTGGCAGATCCTTCTGGGAAAACCTGACTGGGTGCTGTTTCCCTGATGCCTCGGGCTGGCGCTTGGGGCTCTATGACCGGCCCCGCAAGGGACCTGTCCATTCTGAATCATCCAGAGACGCAGCTGTCGAGGATTTTCTCCTTCTTTTTGGTTCCCTCGAGGGGGACCCCCTCTCTGAGGTCCCCCGATGATGCTCGGGTTCGGAGCGTTCCTCCCAAGGCATGGAGGCCTCAGATGAGGTCCTGGCTTTCGGAGGCATGGGGGAAAATTGGAAAAGAATTTTCCATGCTGCTGCTGGCGGCTTCTCAAGGCCTTCGAGGACATCAGTTTGCAAAGGCCACAAACAGCCGGGTCGTGGTCTGGGCCGAAGCACCGGAGGCAAATGTCATGCGTATCAGTGAGGGACATAATTTTTCCACATCTGTTGCACTTTTTAGTTTAAATCTTTTTTTTATTAACAATACAAACTTCTACCATTCCATCTCCAAATACATGAAAATACATGAAACCTTTGATACAGCAGAGAAAGAACTTGTCTAGATCTACAATTATACCTTCTTATATATTCATACACTCTAACAATTGCACCTTGTAACTTTTTACCTTTTTTCTTCTTTTCCCCCACCCACCTCCCTCCCCTTTCGCATCCCGTCCCTTCTCTCCCTCCCCTCTACCGTACTTTCCTTTCCTTTCTTTACTTTAAAGCTCCCCCACCCTCCCTATCATTCACAGTCACGTTCACCTACCACCTAAACCTAGAATCCCAACACTGCCTGCGACCTCCACTTTTGCAATCTCACCCTTTTACTTCTTCCCCCATCAGTAAATGTATACGTATGCGTCTATTTGCATGTATATGTGTATGCGTATCTAGCTCCTCTGCTGCTTAATCACCCCTTATCTCTTTATCTCTTTAAGTCTTTACTCTTTAAGTCTTTAAGGGGGGAAACTTCAAATGGCTCCCACACTCGGGCACATTTCTCTTTTCTATTCTCCCCCAAGATTTGGGCCGTTTTCTGTTCCATATTCCTCAATTCTCTCATAGACCGTTCCCACCCCTGAATTTCCAGGGGCATCCCTGATATCCACTGGCGCAGTATACATTGTTTTGCTACTATAAAGCCTTTTTCACTCAACTGCTTATAATGGCTCTCTACCGTTACCCCTTTTTCCAGGGTCCCAAACAAGCACCACTCCGGTGAAGGAGCCAAGTGTTGTAATCTCCTCCCTCCAAGTCCACTCCAAACTTCCTGCCAAAAGAGTTGTATATGCGTACATGACCATAACCGGTGGGTTAATGTTCCTTTTTCTGTCCCACAGAGCTTACACACATCTGTCAGCGCAATGCCCGCTCATGCCGCCCATACATCATGGACATAGGCCCGCCATAAAAACCTATATTGTATCTCCTGCAGTCTTACAGATTTGGATATGTCCTTTATCGCCCTAAATGCATTTTGCAAAATCTCTACTGTTATATTAGGCATCATGTCTTGTTGCCATCTCTTTGCTAACTTCTCCATCGGGCCTAGGTCTATTGTCGTACATAGCATCTCCCTTAAATGTACCACAGTTATTTTCCCTTCTAAGGCTTTTAACAGATCTAGCATCCCGACTGTATTAAACAATGAACTGAAATCTTTCTGTAGTCTTCTCACATAGTGTCGGGCCTGTAAATAAAAATAGAATTGTCTCGGCTTTAAATTATATCTCCTCTGCAGCTCCAAGAAGGAATCTATTTCCGGATCAGTTTCCATCTTCAGATGTCCCACGCACACTACTCCTCGTAGTGCCCATTCCTCTGCCACTCTACCCTGTGTACCTGGTAAGAACTCCCTATTGCCAGCCAAGGGGAGGCAATCCGTCCCCCTTCAACAGCTCTTCCGATATTTACATAACGCTTTCCTGGCCTGACGTAATGCCTGCAGATATACCGAGCTTCTCCAGGCTGGCGTGAGTTCACTATGCGGTGTATGTAACATATATGCCCTGTGTCTATCCCCAGATATCTCATCCACTAAACCAATTGGGATAGCCTCTTCTGTAACTAATATAAGGTCCTACACTGGTCTAGTCAGGTATGTCAAATAGGCTCTTATGGGCAATAACCCGAGCCCTCCCTCCTCCAAGGGCCTCATCAATACTGAAATAGCTATTTGAGGCTTCCGACCTTTCCATAGAAATTTGCTAATGTGCTTCTGCATCGCCACCACATCCTCCTTTAATATCCACACTGGGACATGACGTAATAAATAAACCCACCTGGGAAGCTCCACCATCTTAAAGAGAGCGATTCTTCCCTTAAGAGAGATAGGCAGATCCTGCCACTTCTTCAATCTAGCTATTGTCTTGGCTATCATTGGTTTGACATTGATAGTGTATAGTTGCGATATCTTCTCAGGGATCTGGATTCCCAGGTATCGAATTTGCCCCTCCGCCCAAATTAGCGGGAATACCCCTTGTCACTTCAACTTGATCTCTCCTCCCACATCCAACACCAGTGATTTTGTTTAATTTATCCGCAATCCCGTAAAGGACCCCAACCACTTAATCAGTTGTAATGCCTTCTCTGGTGACCTCTGGGGGTCCCGTAGACAGAGCAACATATTGTCTGCGAAGGCACTTACTTTAATACTCCCACCTTCCCATTCTATCCCTTTTATTTCCTCTATTTATTTTTTTTATTTTATTTTAACAGTTTCTTCTATACCGCCCCTTCCAGAGATCAAGGGTGGTTTACACTGAACAGCAAACAAAAATTTGTATACTTCTGTATACTTTACATGGAACATGGTTTTAACTATATACAAGTGTTATTACAGGGAACATACTTTTATACGTTAGCTGGAACAGTGTTTTTAAACTATATACAGGTTATATTACGTGGAACATAACATAACTAATTACAAGTAGTTATTACAAGAGCGATTCCTCTAGCCTTATTAACGACAGTACATCAACATCAAGAGTGAGGGGGAACAAAATACACTCCTGTGCAGAAAGAATTTTTTTGTCGGACCATATAATACCCTGTCCAGGGCCATAAAAAAACAGACCCCTGGACCCTGGTAAATCTTGGTCCTTTTTAATCAAACCAGCAGTAAAAGTTAATTATAAAACAAAGCTTAACTGCCACGGCACATTTTTCCAGGTGAGAGACACACACACGACACAGTCCTGCGTTTCGGGCTCAAATTTAAAACGCCCTGCTTCAGGTCAGTCTTGTCAATACCGATCACTTAGTGACAGCTTTTGATTGGTGTTGACAAGACTGACCTGAAGCAGGGCGTTTTAAATTTGAGCCCGAAATGCAGGACTGTGTCCTGTGTGCGTCTCTCACCTGGAAAAATGTGGTCCGACAAAAAAAAATTATTTCTGCACGGGAGTGTATTTTGTTCCCCCTCACTCTTGATGTTGATGTATTGATTCGATTTGAGCCGAGTGGGAGTGGTTTTGGCTCACAGGAATTGGCTTGGTGCCTTTTGCGTTTGATTTATTAACGACAGTAGCAGGGGCTCTAATTGAAGCACAAAAAGAAGGGGGGACAGAGGTTAACCCTGCCGCGTCTCCCTCTCCAGTGAGAATGGTTGTGACTACTCTCCCGCAATTGCTATGCTTGCCAACGGGTCACTGTACAAAGCTTTAACCCAACTCAGGTAAGCCCCATCAAAACCAAACCTCTGCATCACCTCAAACATATACGGCCAGGAGACTTTGTCGAAAGCCTTTTTGGCATCCAGACTGACCAATACCAAAGGAATCTCTTGATACAGGCAGAAATCCATACTCAGTAAAACCTTACTTATATTAAACAGTGCCTCTCTGCCCTGCACAAAGCCAGACTGGTGAGTACCAATTCATCTTGGGAGTACTTTCTGTAATCGCGTAGCTAGAATAGATGCTAACACCTTCATATCATAGCTGATTAAGGAAATCGGTCGATACGATGCCGGAACTTCCGGGTCCATGCCCGACTTGGGTATAATGGTAATAGAGGCCGTTCTCATATCCCTTGGAAACTTCCCTGTCCCCAGAACCTCATCATAAAGGGCTGCCAAGGTAGGCGTCACATTGAGCTCTAACATTTTGTAAAATTCTGTCCCGTAGCAGTCTGGCCCTGGAGCTTTGTGTGGAGTACCTGCTCTAATAACGTTTTGTATTTCTGTCCCTGATACAAGCTTGTTCAACTCTTCCAGTTCTTGTTCCGTCAGTTTTGGTAGGTCCACTGCATCGAGAAAAGCCCCCTCTTGCTCCCTATCTTCTACTTCCGGAGTGTATAGATCTTTATAAAACTGCCTAAAGACCTGTACAATTTTCTTAGTCTCATGTTGCTTTACTTCACCCCTATCTCGAATTACTGCTACCGTCTTGTTACCGCTCCAGTCTTTCACCAGGCGCGCCAGCAACCTGCCCGTCCGGTCTCTATATCTAAAAAATTGATGTCTGTAATATTGCATTAAATATACTGCTCTTTCCTGCAGGGTATTATTTAAGCTTTTCTGCAACTCTAGATATGTCTTTAAATGCGTCGGATCCTGTTTCATTAGCACTAGTCGTTTGAGATCTTGAAGCTCTTGTGTGAGTTTTAGTATAGTATCATTAATCTTTAATCGCTTCCAATTTCTTCAGAATCTGATCGAATTTGAGGCCTAGTAGTTTCACTATTTCCCTTGCCACATCCTCTGTTGCAGATTCCACGCTTTCTGTGCCGGGAGACGCTGGCTGCAGTGCCGTGGATGTGGAGGCCGCAGGTTTGTTGGTTTTCTCCCTGTCTTTTTTCAACGGTGGAGGCATCTTATCTCCGATTTTCCTCTCAAACTGTATCTACCTTCTTTCTGCATTCTTAATATGCCTTTTCCGCTTTCCTATGCTCAGGCAGCGGCAAATAATATTGATTAATTTACGAGGTAGCCCCGGAGCAAGCAAGAAGCCTCCTTACTTTTTCATGTGTCACGTGGGATCCCCTCCTGTCGCACTTTTTAAACCCACTGGTAGCCATTGGGGGGGGAGGGGGAAGGACCCCAGCAAGGTCAAAGACCCTTCAGGCTGCCAGCAAGGGAAAACAGGGGCGGAGACACTCAAAAAGAAAAAAAAGAGAAAAGAAAAACAAAAAGAGGGCCAACCCGATACCGGGGTACAGGGGATGGGTGGGAAGGGTACCGGTGCTAGCCGGAAAGAAAAAAAACAGCCTGTAAGGCAAGAAGAAAAAAAATCACTTTTTCCGGGACAAAAACAGACTATGTCTGAAGGGCTCTGCAGAAAAAAGGAGACTGAGCAAGATGGCTCCTTTGGGCAGGAAGGGGACCACGTATGCGTGGTAGCAATTCCCAAAGGCTTTCTTTGAAAGCTGGGGATTTGCTCCGCGCAGGCTCCGTCATCGTTGACGCCACCCATATGTGAAGACTGACTTCCTGCTTGTTTCTGGAGAAGAACCCTTAACTATTGTCCTACATCTCCCTCTTAGCTTTACTCCATACTTTGAGAAGAGTCAAGCCTTTGCAACTGTCCCTATAACATTTTCTTCTGGGGTGATTCTAAGGTTTTATTTGAGAAGTGATTAGGAAGAAATTTACTCTTCTGACCAAACTTTGAACTGAAGTTCCTTCCATGTTTGGTAGTAGATGAACACTGACCTTTCCTCAGCTCTCTTTGTATCTGGGACACCTGGGAGTCAGCCAGTACTGTGCATACTAGAGGCAACAGTAGAGAGAAATATGGGTTGGGCTCTATGTCCTTTACAGAGTTCTACATCTTCGCCCTGACCTGCACTGCTCCTCTGGTTGTGAGCCCAGTCACTCTCTCTTTATAGTCACAGCACAGAACAAAAAGACCACAGTAAAGAGACAGCTTGAACTCTGTTTTTCCTACTCTTTGACCCAAAGTGTACACTGCACATGAAGACGGGTTTTGCAGCTGTAATGAAGCAACATGACCATTCTGGGTGATTTTAACTATTGAGACAACAAGGAAGGTTACATGTCTATAGCATCAGCACATACAGCAATATGAAGGTCAAAAACATACTTACCATCCACAGAGAGAAAGTAAGGTTTAAGGTTTATTGATTTGATCAGACAACAAAATGGTGTATAATAAAAAAAAGTACCAGAGAATACACTCATGAAAGAACACGAGACGCAGGGCAAACACATAACAAAGAGTCATCAGGAGAGGTTTTCATCAGTTTACAATATAAATAAGAAAGAAACACACTGAGGAATATAACAACAACATAATAACATTTATAAAGGGCACAAAAGGAATTCTTGCTTAATCAAAGAAGCAGGGCAGACGCTTGACTAAGAATAACTAGGGAAGAAAAAATGAGAGGGAACGACCTCAATCTGCAAAGAGAAATTAGAGGGTATCAAGTGAGGACAAGTCTGGAATGAGAGTCATTCAAAGACATGGAAGATTCCAGACAGAGGGGAGAAAAGACCAATGAAAAAGCCAATTTCAAGTAACTGACTCATTCCCATCTGAGATCCAGTGAAACTTTGTTCAAGAGCAGAGGAGCAACTAGACAAAAGATGAACAAGGGGTGGCCTCGAGTTTAATGGTGGCAGAAGAAGAGACCCAAAACTGATTGAGGTGTGAGGATCTGAGTGGGTGCAAGGAGATGTATGGAGTTAGGAAGGAGGCTAACTAAAAAGGGGTCCTCTATGTGTTGAGTTTAAGATTTTAAACTAGATGCTGAAGGAGACTGGCAGAAATCTAATATAATGCAACCACCCTGAAGGACACTAATCCACCAACCAGAGAACATAGCCACAGAAAATGCCAAACCACCCAAAACACAGAACACTGATCCTAATCCACCTAGCTGTAAAACATAACCCCACTTGAGCATAGAGAATGAGTAGCCCTAGCACACCCACTCACAGACCTTAATTCTAACCTCCTTGACCACCCATAGGACCATAACACACCCACCAATAGAGAACAAAGAACCCTAATCCACTTACAGACACAGCAACATGAAGAAATGGAACAGTAAGTCTAATCTTCTCATCCGTAAAGCAAAAGCATAGAACCCTATGCCACAGAATGAGAACCCAACCCTAAAGCAAAAGCATAGAACCCTACGCCATGGAACACGGAATGTGAAACCAACCCATAAAGCAAAAGCATAGAACCCTACTTCATGGAACACGGAATGAGAACCCAACCCATAAAGCAAAAGCATAGAACCCTATGCCATAGAATGAGAACCCAACCCTAAAGCAAAAGCATAGAACCCTATGCCATGGAACACGGAATGTGAAACCAACCCATAAAGCAAAAGCATAGAACCCTATGTCACAGAATGAGAACCCAACTCTAAAGCAAAAGCATAGAACCTTACGCCATGGAACACGGAATGAGAACCCAACCCATAAAGCAAAAGCATAGAACCCTACGCCATGGAACACGGAATGTGAAACCAACCCATAAAGCAAAAGCATAGAACCCTACGCCATGGAACACGGAATGTGAAACCAACACATAAAGCAAAAGCATAGAATCCTATGCCACAGAATGAGAACCCAACCCTAAAGCAAAAGCATAGAACCCTACGCCACAGAATGAGAACCCAACCCTAAAGCAAAAGCATAGAACTAAACATCAATTTATAAAATCTAAGATGATACATTTTTATTGAGCTAAAATCATTTCTTGACTAGCGTTACACTCTCTCCATTAGATCAAGGCAAAAGATGACAGGAACCACGTCACATCACGACTGGTTAATTTTGGAAAAGGACGTTTTTTACCCTCAGCATTAATTTTCCACATCTTGTAGGAAGGTAAATATTCTGCTTCTACAGGACTGCTACACCCAGGGGTTTCATTTAAGGGTTGTGCAAAAGCCCCAGCACACTTTTCAAACACGTTTTGGCTTGCTAGGTTTTTATAATGCAGAAAGATTTTCCACCCTGGGGCAAAGGACTTGTTATTTCAATACTATACAAGCAAACTTTTGCTCGTTTGGTTAATTCTGCCCAGTCATTAAATGCAATTGTAAGCATGTGTACATTGTGCTAGCCTAAAACAGGAATCAGGATTCAAAGTCACAGCGCACATGACAGTCATTGTTACTTTCTTCTCTCTTAGTCTGATGGAATCACCCAGATCTGCAACGAGGGCAAATGTATGTGGTCCTCCATTCTGACTGCTTTGTTTCTCTCTCTCTTTCTATCCCAAAGGCATTTTTCATCTGCTGCTGGCCCATGCTTACAGCCCTGCATCAAACAGGGAACCACAAGTCCAGTCCTTCAGGATATCCCTGTCAAATAGTCATGAGTACTATATTTGCATGCAAATCTATTTCATGCATATATATATTAGGGATATTCTCATCTCTGTGTTACCACAAGAATATCTAACAATCCTACTGAGTCCTCTCCAGAATCAAGATAAAAAATCAGAGTCAGGAAAAGGAAAGAATTTTCTGATCAGGAAGAGATTATCAGGATAAGGTGGGATCCCGGTTCATTAGCAGATGGAAATGAACAGTAAACACTCCAATCTATGCACATGCAGAAATGCAGTTTTCACACTTTCATGTAAATTTCCCTTACAAGCAAAACACTAACTACTACTGAGCAACAAAATGCTTGAAAATAATTTAGAGTGCGGGTTAATCATACAGTGGGTCTGATGATACTAAAGCTATTTTCCTAGTCTATGGGACAAAGCTTAATTCACCAGACCGAAACTTTAAAAAAATGCTCATATACCAATAAGTTCTTAGCTTGCAAGCGTCTTACCATTTTGTCCATGGGCCCTCTTGCTTTCTGCTGCTGTTTTGCAATGTTTTCTCTCAGGCAACGACACACTCTTTTCTTCTGCTCTTGCGAGTATGTTTCCAGACTTAATAAGCACGCTGCCTTCTGCCAGGTAAGGAAACACAGGAAGGCAGCCCATTACTAGAGTCCCATCAGACAAAGGACTGCTTCCATCAGCCTTAATGCATGAATACACATGAAGGAGTCTCCTGCTAAGAGCCTCATTACTCAGAGTGTGCAAAGCTACCAACAGGGTAAAAGGGAGATCAGTCAAACATGAACTACCAGCTGTAGCTAGAAACAACAAGATGGTGTGCTTTCTGCCCCATAAAAGTGGGATGTGTGCTAAGATAATGATATATGGATTGTAGTAGTGGTCGAAATTCAGAGTCAGCTGGAAAACATGATCTTTGCATTGTAAACGTCCGAAGCTTAAAGTGATTGCATTATTTTAGCTTTAAGGTTGAATCAGAGTAAATATCACAGCCCTAAGGATAGAACATGCCAACCTTAACTCTAGATCCAAGGAAGGGCCCGAAATTCCAGAGACTGGATAGACACATCCAATCCCTGTCTCCAGGAGGAAGTGCCCAGACCTGGCCCCAGAGAACAAAAAATACTTTGACAGTAGATTGTGCACGCCATTTGGACGTGGCAGCAATTAAGACGGGGCAGCTGCCACTATTTGCAGAAAGTGTGTCATCTGCAGGAATGGGCAGGATTAGCATGGAGAGTGGGTGTGACTGCAGCATGCAATTACCATGGGCTTCAAAAGCACACGGTATCCACCAGATTTGCAGACAACGCGGTTACAGCTAAGGCCACCTCAATAAATGGAGTTAGTTACATCTACGATGCTGCCCAACCACGTTCTCTGCGCTTTCACAGGCTAATGCAGAAAGTTTACCATGGGCTTTACGAGCCCCCAATGCCACCTGTAAGCACTTAACAATCCTGCAAATGCAGAAAACAGACATAAACGCCGGCGGAAAAACTAGCACCCAACTAATGCCACGCGTATTTAAATAAACTTAAATTATTTAAATCTATTATAATCAACTGGGCTGGTATGCAAATCGCTATGCCTGATGCAGGGACAGGCGTAGAGGATTTTGCAACCGGCCAGTGACAAAATTTTTACTTCAGGGTTTGAGTAGAAGTAAACCTCTAATGCGTGCCCCCGATAGTATTTTCATGGCACCGGGTGCTTTCCTCTATGCCTAGATCATCTCCTCGTCAGATGATCAGGCATCGGGAAAAGCCCGCGAAGCCATGAGAATACTGTTGGGGTCCATGCCAACAATAAAATTATCCCTGGTGGTCCAGCGGCCCCGATCCCACCCCGGACAGTATTTTGATGGCATCAAGAAAGGCCCCCAAAACCATCAAAATACTGTTGAGGGCCATGCCCCACAATAAAATGATCCCTGGTGGTCTAGAGGCCCTTCCTACCCCCAAATAAAAGAAGAACCTGGTGGTCTAGTGGCCCCTTTCCTTCCCATTAAATAAAAAACAAAACATGGTGGTCTGGCAGCCCCCAAATGCTCCTTAAGCGGGAGTTCTGCCTAGATGCTCCTGTTCTGTGTCACCCATTTTGCAAAATGGCGGTGTCTGGCCCTGCGCAGTGTATCCTGGGATGCACCAGGTGAAGTCAGACTGCCATATAAGTTAGATTATGCCTTATATGGCAGTCTGACCTCACCTAGGATGCACTGTGCGGGGCCAGACAATGCCATTTTGCAAAATGGGTGACACAGAGCAGGAGGGCATAGTTCGCGCTCCCACTTAAGGTGCATTTGGGGCCCACCAGACCAACAGGTAGGGGCCTCTAGACCACCAGGTTTTGTTTTTTTATTTAATGGGGGGGAAGGGGCCACTAGACCACCAAGTTCTTTTTTTAATTAATGGGGGGGAGGGCGGAAGAGGCCGCTAGACCACCAAGGATCATTTTATTGTCAAGCACGACTCCCGAGAGTATTTTGATGGCATCAGGGGCCTTTCCCGATGCCATCAAAATACAGTCGGGGGTGGGATTAGGGCCTCTGGACCAGGGATAATTTTATTGCTGGGCATGGCCCCCGACAGTATTTTGATGGCATCAGGGGCTTTTCCCAATGCCGCAATTGTCCCCCAGTGCCATCTAAATACCCTCGGGGCTGCTATGCAAATTAGACAAGCAGTGCCAGAAGAGCAAGCCAAATTAGCGCATACTTCTTGTGCGCATGTGTTTGGCTTGTTCTCCCAGTTTAATGCTGCGATGGCTCATTTGCATGTGCACGGTTAATGCAGAGGTCATTTGCATGCCCTATCTATGCTGAATTGAGCGTTATAAAATATGCATTGTCAGGCTGCATTAAAGTCTTCTTCAGCACACGTCTAGAGCCAGTTTTCTGCATCAGCCTGTCAATGCGCTACCTGTTGGGAAACTGTTGTGCATGCCCCCAACAGATAACATGCAGCTTCTGCAGCTAACGCCACTCGATCTGCACTTTTTTGGTGCATTAGCTGCAAAAGCCCAACACAGTTTTGTAAACTAGCCCCATCATACTTTATCTTTCCCAAACATATTTTGAATTCCATCACTATTCTGGCTTGGACCAGCTGTCCTGGAAACTTGTTCGAGTCCACCCCACTTAAAAAATGATTCTTTTCATATTCCCTATGAGCCTCTCTCTAGCTATGCCCTTGAGTTTCTTATTCTATGAAAAATGCGATCTTCCCAAATCATTTTGAAGCCTGCTAGATCAATACTTGAATATATTTGTATCATATCTCCATTTCCCTACTAAATAATATACTTTCAGTCCCATGTAAGTTTTGCAGTACAGATCAGGCATAATTTTGGTAGTCCTCTTTAGAGCTGCCACCATCTTATCTATTTGGTCACCAAAACTAAACAGTACTCAAAGTGGACCCTTATTTATTTATTTATTAATTTATTTCTCTTATATACCGCGCTCTTTGATATCAGTGCGGTTTACATGGAACATAGGAGCATCTTACACTGGGGGGTTACACCGTAATTACACAGAACAGGTAACTCAACTTGGATAACAGTCTTAACTAATTACATCTGAATGGCTAACAGAAAAGTATTTACATGTATATATATACATCACATTGAGGACGGTTACATATGGTTGTGAAGCCTTGCTGTGGGTGGGGGGGTTAGTGTACCTTCTTCCGGGTAGCATTTGAGGAAGAGGTAGTGCTTCAGTGCCTTCCTGAATTTGGTTAGGTCCAGGATTGCTCGTATATTAGGTGGAAGAGCATTCCAGCATCTGGGTGCGCAGAGATTGAAGGCCCTGTTTATTTATTTATTGAATGGTTTTATATACCGCCTTTCAGAAAAATCAAAGCAGTTTACATAGAACAAAACTTGAACATTACATTGAAACTTATTCAAACAATTGAAATTACAGTGAACATTAAATTGTATATAATAAAAATGGTAATTTGAGGGTTACAAAGCTGAGTAAATGCTGATTAGGTATATAGATAGTTTAAACATATATACAGATTTAAATATTTACAAATTCAAAAATCTTATCTGAGCAAGGAAAAATGTATTGTAGTTCACTAGAATTATTAGTGTAAAGAGTAAATGTGATAATGTGGAGAATTGGGTATTGTAAGATAGAGTAAGAAAAAGGAAAAAGTAAGTTGTGAATTAATGAATATGAGTATACATGAGTTTAAGTGGGAAATATTTCATCTATTGGGAATGAGTCTCCAAAGTACTCTATAAATAGGTGAGTTTTAAGATCTTTTCGAAATGCTGAAAGATCTGTGATATCTCTGAGTTTATCCGGCAGAGCGTTCCATATTAAAGGAGCATTGAAGCTGAATGCCCTATTTGTTGTAGTTTTATTGAGTTTTGAAAAGTTGTTTGGAACAAGTAGTGTGTTCAGGTTCCTTTGTCTCACTGTTCTGGTCCTTGAATGACTTGTCAGTAGATCAGTTAGATATGATGGGGCTATATCTCTTATCAGTTTGAACGTTGTTCTGATAACTTTATATTTTATCCTACTTTGTATAGGTAACCAGTGAAGTTTGTACAGTATAGGGGTTATGTGTTCAGTTGGACCTGCATTTATAAGCATTCTTGCAGCAACATGTTGTGCTACTTTTAGTTGGTATAAAGCATGTTTTGGAATACCTTGAAGAATTATGTTACTAAAATCTAAGTGAGGCAGGATCAGGGCTTGAAGGACTGATCTGAAGTCCAGATTTGATAATAATGGTTTTAGATTTTTAAGATACAGTCAAACCTCGGTTTTAATGATTAATCCGTTCTAAGCAGTCTGACTAAAACCGAAACGTACGAAAACCGAAGCAATATTTCCCATAGGAAATAATGTAAATTCAATGTAATCCGTTCCAGACACCCAGCTCCTGTCACTTCTCTCACCTGCCCGATCGTCCACAGGACAGCAAACACACAGATATTGTACTGTACGGCACTGTAATCTGATCGCTGCCTCCCACATCCATGCAACATCTCCTGCTTACATTGACAGCTACCCTGCTACCTCCGAGCCTGAGGGGGCGCTCCAGAGAACAGGCAGGCGGTGGAGAGATCGGGGCCTTCCTCTCTGTGCAATCCTTGCATCTCTGGCTCGAGGATGTTGCTCAGCTGACATTGGCTTCTCAACACGCGATCGGGTGAGTCCGGGGGGGGGGTAGTGCTGCCGGGACTGGGCGGGCAGACCAGCGCGAGGGTGTAGATTTTCAGATCTGGCAGCACTGGTTCCTGACGAAAACCGAGGCAAAAACCGATAACCGAGACAAGATCTCAGTTAGAAAAGACGTCGAAAACCGAAACCAACGAAAACCGGGGCACACGAAAACTGAGGTTTGACTGTATCTTAATTTATTATATATTGTGTTTGTTGTATTCCTGATGTGTGTTGTTAGACTTAACGTTCTGTCTATGATAACACCAAGGTATTTTATTTCATCTTTTATGGGGATGCTTATGTTTTCAATTTTTATTTCTGTTGGAGGGGTAAATTTTTTATTTCTAGAAACAAATAATGCTTCTGTTTTCTTGAAGTTAATGTGTAGATTGTGTTCATTTAGCCATTGCGTCATTTTAGTGAAGCATGATTTGATATTGGAGAAGTCTATGTCCATAGGGAGATAAATCATAACATCATCAGCATAAATTGCATATTTTAATTTGCACTGTTGAATGATGTGGCATATAGGTTGTAAATATATGTTAAAGAGTAGAGCTGACAATGCAGAACCTTGTGGGATTCCTTGTTTTTGTGTATAGGTTTTAGATGTATGGTTTCCTATTTTTACCTGTTGCGATCGATCAGTTAGATATGATTGGAACCATGCAAGAATAGTGCCATGTATACCAATCTGTTTGAGTCTTTCAAAAAGGATACGATGGTTAATTGAATCAAAGGCAGCCGATATATCCAAAAATATACAGTTTACAGTTGCATGTGTACAGTGGGTCATTGCTTTGGGGATTACTAAGGTGTTTATTGCAGTAGAACGTCTGGTTCTATTTGGGGGGTGATGTGCGTGACGCCAGCAAGTGAAGAGGGAGCGAGACCGTTAATGGACTTGAATGTTAGTAGTAGGATTTTGAATGTGATCCTGTGATGAATTGGGAGCCAGTGAAGACTTTTGAGGATAGGTGGTCTCGCCTTGAGGTCCCATTTAGAACTCTCGCTGCAGCGTTAATGGCAAGTTGGAGTGGGTTCAGGGTGGATTGTGGGAGTCCTTGGAGGATTGCATTGGCGTAGTCCAGATGAGGTATGGTTAGTGCCTGAAAGATTGTTCTAAAGTCGTCTGGTTGAAGTAGGGGGCGTAGATGTTTGAGAGACTTGATTTTATGGTATGTTGATTTTACCATGTTGCCAATGTGCGTTTTCATATCCAGTCTCTGGTCCAGTGTAATACCCAGGTATCAAATTGAGGATTTAGTTTGCAGCTCTATCTCCCCAATTTTTAGGCAGGCTGGAGGGGAAAAGTTGGGGTTTCTGGAAATGAACAGCACTTCGGTCTTTTTGTGTTGTATCCGGAGATTCTGGTTTAGGAGCCATTTCTCCACTGTGCTAAAGCAGTTGATTAGTGATGAGAGGTCAATCTGAAATGGTTTGTAAAGTAGAACGTCATCAGCATAGATCATGCATTCGACGTTGAATGATCATGTGAGGTTGCAGATAGGCTGCATATAGATGTTGAACAGTAAGGCTGATAGGGAGGATCCTTGTGGGACGCCTTGTTTCTGGTGGAACGGTTTGGAGGTGGAGGTCTCTGTTTGAACATGTTGCCATCTGTCGGAAAGGTATGACTTACACCAGGTTAGTGCTAGGTCGCTTCAGAAGGGTTTCGTGGCATACAGAGTCAAACACTGCAGCTATGTCCAGGAAAATAAGGGCAACTCCATGATGTATGTTATCTACTGCGCTGAGAATATTGTTGAAGAGGGTGGTAAGTAACATTTCTACTCCATGTGATTCTCTGAATCCGTGTTGGCAGTGGTCTAGTGGCGAAGTATTGTTGATGTGTTGTTGAATCTGGTATAGGACGTCTTTCTCAATTATCTTTGCCAGTAGTGGAATGCTGGCAATTGGTCTGTATGACTCCACTTTCTGGGGGTCTAACTTGCTGTTCTTTAGCAGGGGTCTGACGGATATGTGTTTGAGATTTAGGGGGAAAGAGCCTGACGTGAAGGATGTGTCCATGAGTCTAGCTATGAACGGGCTAAATTCTGACCGAAGTTCCTTTATCCAGAAGGCTGGACAGGGGTCAGTCTGAGCGGTAGTGGTGTTGATTGTAGAGATGGTGTCAATGATTTGCTTATTAGATGGGGTGGTGAATATTGTCAGAGTCGTTGTGTTTGATGGATCCATGATGAGGGAGGGTGGGTCAGTCTTGTTAGTTTGGCATAATTTTGATTGGAGGAAGTCAGCGTAGTCTTGGCCATGGATCATAGGTATTTGCTCTGGGCCTGGTTCTTTCGTTAGGTTTCTGACAAGGTTAAATAGGTCATGTGGTTTTCGAAGTGATCGCATTAGTGTGTCAGTGTGGGCTTGCCTCATTTTCTTGGTTATCGCCTCGCAGTGTCTTGCGAGCTGGAGGTTGTAGGCTTCCTGATTTTCAGTGGATCGTGATCGCCTCCATCGCCTTTCGAGTTTATTTTATTTATTTATTTATTTAAAGTCTCTTTTATACCGCGCTATTCAGCATCAGTGCGGTTTACAATAAACAACGAACATACACATTTCCAATAGTACTTTGTGTTTACATATGAACAGGAAATTCAACTTGGCTAACAGGGTAACTATATACAATAACAATATACAATTTACAGGCTGGTCATGTGTTCGTATGGTTTCAGACAGAGGAGATTTGTGAGGTTTCGGTAATTGGTGCTGAGCTTTCATTGGTTTCCGGGTAATGTAGGAGGAAGAGGTAGTGTTTCACAGCCTTCCTGAATTGGAATATGTCTGGGATTGTTCGGATGTTGTGAGGGAGGCTGTTCCAGATCATTGGTGCATAAAGTTTGAATGCCCTGCTGGATGTTGACTTGGTGCATTGAGTCATTGATCTTGGGACTATCAAGGTGTTTTGTGCTACTGACCTTCTGTCCCTATTGTGGGGCGTCCTCTGGACTATCTCTGTTAGTGATGTTGATGAGAGACCATTGGTGGCTTTGAAGGTGAGTAGCAAGGTCTTGAATGTAATCCTACCTTGAATCGGGAGCCAGTGGAGTTGTTTCATAATGGGTGTGACATGGTCTTTCCTGGATGCTCCGTGTAGTACTCTTGCTGCGGTGTTCATTGCCATTTGCAGTGGGTTCAGAGTGGTTTGGGGGAGTCCTTGCAGTATTGCATTCGCATAATCGAAATGCAGAATTATTAGTGCCTGAAAGATGGTCCTGAAATCATCAGGCTCCAGCAGAGATCGTAGGTATCTAAGGGATCTAATTTTATGGTATACTGCCCTTACAGTGTTACTTATATGCGCCTGCATATTTAGGTTCTGGTCTAGTGTGACGCCAAGGTATCTGATCGCGGATTTGATCTGGAGGTCAGCTTCCTTCACCTTTAGTACTGTAGGCGCAGTGAAGTTACGATTTCTTGTAATGAACATGACCTCCGTCTTCTTGTGTTGAATCCGGAGGTTTTGGGATTGTAGCCAGTTGGATATTTCATTTATGCAGCATGTTATTGGTGAGAGGTCTGGGTTTTCTGTTGCAAAAGGCATGTATAATAGCACGTCATCTGCGTATATCATGCAGTTCACGTTGAAGGACCGGATCAGGTTGCAGAGAGGTTGCATGTATATATTGAACAGCAAGGCAGAGAGGGAGGATCCTTGTGGGACACCTTGGCTTTGGTGGAATGGTTTTGATGATGAGTCTTTGGATCGAACCTGCTGCCATCTGTCAGAGAGGTAGGACCTGCACCACTCGAGCGCTTTACCGGAGATTCCTTTTTCTTTGAGGCGTTCTAGGAGGCGTTCATGGTTCACGGAATCAAACGCCGCCGCGATGTCAAGGAAGACAAGGACAAAGCCTTGGCGGGTATTGTCGATGCCTGATATTATGCTGCTGAAGAGTGTGGTAAGAAGGGTCTCCACCCCGTGTGCTTCTCTGAATCCGTGTTGGCATGGATCCAGTGGTGCATTGGAGTCAATGTGGTCTTGTATTTGTCTCTGAACTTCCTTTTCCATTATTTTTGCTAGCATCGGTATGCTTGCTATAGGTCTGTAGGATTCCGGTTTCTGTTGGTCGAGTTTGTTGTTTTTTAGTAGAGGTCTTATTGATGTGTGTTTGAGGGTGCGTGGGAAATCACCTGTTGTGAACGATTGTTGCATGAGTCTGGATATGATGGGACTGAGGTCAGTTCGTAGTTCTTTGATCCAGAATGCTGGGCATGGATCAGATTGTGCTGTAGTCGTGTTGATAGCTGCTGTGGTGTTTTCGATGCATTGTTTGGATGGGGTCATGAAGGTAGTGAGTGATGTTTGATTGTAAGGCTGAAGGATAGTACTGGACGCAGAGTTGTTGTTTATCTGACATAGTTTGGTTTGTAGATAATCTGCATATATTTGAGGATGGATTCCATTTGCTTGTTCTGATGCAGGTTCTGTTGTAAGTCGCTTAACGAGGGCAAACAGGTCACGAGGTTTGTTGAGGGATCTCTTTAAGGTGTCAGCGTGGTAACGTTTCATGGTTTCAGTTACTGCGGTACGGTGCGCTGTGAGCTGTAGGTTGTATGCACTTTGGTCTACTTCTGAGCGTGAGCGGCGCCATCGTCTCTCAAGTTTTCTTAGTGTCGCAAGTGAGGCTTTCAACTCAGTAGAGTACCATGTTGCTGTGTGTCGTTTCCCTTGTGGTCTGTTTATTGCTGGGCGAACAGCTATTGAGCTGAGTATCTCATTCCAGTTGGAGACTAGTTCGTCTGGGTTGTGTGCTGTTGAGGTTATTAGTAGGATTGTTGATTCCAGGATTAGTTCTTTGTTGAATGGTTGGAATCTTCTTGGCGGATTGTTGGACTGACCAATTGTTGAGTTATCTTCCTTTTGGCCTTGGCTTGGTTGAGGAATTTGGAATAGGATTAATGAGTGATCAGACCATGGGACAGCGGTGATAGATAGTTCAGGGATGGTTGTTCCTCTGATGGTTGGGTCTGTGGTGAATATTAGATCGAGCATGCCTCCTTTTGTGTGGGTAGGTTCCTTGATTAATTGGCTATATCCTAGATCCTTCAGGGCTTCGAGAAACGCCTTTGAGTGAGAGTCTTGCAGGGAGGGGAGGTTGAAATCTCCTAGTACCCAGCTTGTTGCATGCGGGCTCTGGGAGTTTGCGGCCGTGTCGATTATCGTTGTTAGTGCATCTGGATCGGATGATGGAGCTCTGTAAAGTAGATTGATGGAGGAACACTTATTCGCTATCGAGATTGAGTCTAGGAGCGGCGAGCTGGTTGCATCTTTTATGTTGAAATGAAGGTCAGATCTGGTGATGGCGAGGACGCCGCCTCCCCTTTTGCCTGATCTGTGACATGTATGGACAGAGAAGTTAGCGGGCAGGAGCTGGTTGAGTATCACGTTGTCATCACAGGAAAGCCATGTCTCGGTGATCAGTAGCAGGTCAAGGTTGTGTAGTGTTATCATATCTGAGATGATTGGCCATTTTTTACGTACAGATCGGGCATTTACAAGGGCACATTTCAAGAGACGAGGGAGTCCCTGTTTTTTCTTTTTACTATGCTGTATTGATACATGCAGGAGGTGGTGGTGGTGTGTTTGAGTGGTTTCTAGTGATTCATAGAATGGGGCATCTGGCCACCTCTTTCTATAACTGTGGATAGTTGGTATGTGATTGTTGTTAGTATATAGGCCAGTGACATTGCCTAATCCTGTAGCAAGGAGGTAGAGGGCAATTGAGATGATGCAGGATAGGGCCATTTTGTGATCTATGTTGAGGTGTGGATCTGGGCTGGGATGTTGGTTGGCGGTGGTGCCTGGTTGTGATAGTTTTGCTCTAGCTGCAGATTACACGGGTATTAGAGAACTGCAGACTAACAGATAACTGTTAATATTGGCTAACTGCAGATTACACAGGTATATTGAGTCAAAGCTAACTGGGACTGGCTGGTTCATAGATTATACAACATATCTCAGAGGTAACTGTAAATAGAAGGTTAAGCTGATAAAATCTGATCATACAACAGTAACACTAGTAGCAGGTTATGCAATTATCACTTATTTGAGCAAACTAGATCTAGTGGGTTAGACAGTTATGCTACATACATCATAGAACAAGTGTAGATAATACGTTAATCTGGTATTATCAGGATATATGTATGAACAATATTTCTTAGAGTATATAGTAAAGTTCGCATATGAACTACTTTGCTTGGGTTATCATGTATATCTGATTCTATGATGGCTACCGTGTAGGGTAGGTGCTATGCTGAGAGTAGAGAGACTTTACTTGCGTTTTCGCGGTTTGATGTTCTGAGTTTTCTGAGTTTGAGGAGAGAAGCCATAGTTCATTGGAGTACCAAGGTGCGTGGTCTTTTTCCTTGGGGCTTTGTTGTGCCCTGTGTGTAGTGCAATGGCACTAAGGCTGTCATTCCAAGTGGAGACTAGTAAATCTGGACAAGTTGTTGTTGTGCTGAGGAGTGGTTGTGTGTTGTTCAAGATGGTTTCCTTGTTGAAAGGTTGGAACCGTCGTGGGGGTAGGCTCGTGGAGTTTGCCTTGTTTCCGTGGGGTTTCTTGAGTAGATTGTCCAAGGGAATTTGAAACATAATTAGTTTATGGTCGGACCAAGGTACTGCAATGTAGGTGGGCAGAGTGAAATGGGCGGTGTCATGGACGGTTAGTAGGGCAAAGATCAGGTCTAGCATGTTTCCCTTTGAGTGAGTTGGTTCATCATTTAGCTGTAGATAACCTAGATCCTTAAGTGCCTCATGGAGCGCTGATGCTTGGGAGTCATGAAGGGATGGGAGATTGAAATCTCCTAGTATCCAGTTTGGGGTGCGTAGGTTAGGGGGATTGCAGGCTAGCTCAATTATCGTGACTAGGTCGTCAGTGGATGGTGACGGAGCTCTGTATATTAGGTTGATGGAGCATAGATCATTCGCTATGACTACTATGTCAAGGTTGGTTGTGCTTGTGCTGTTGGAGAGGTGGAAATTGAGGTCGGTTTTTGTGAGTATGAGTACTCCTCCGCCCCTCTTGTTGACTCTGTGGCAACTGTGTAGTGTAAAGTTGGGGGGGTAGAAGGTGGTTGGTGAGGACCATGTCATTGTTCGATAGCCATGTCTCTGTGATAAGAAGGATGTCTAGATTGTAGAGGGCTAGTAAGTCTGTAATGACAGCCCATTTGTTGCGGACTGAACGCACGTTTGAGAGCAGCTTTTAAATCTTGGGGAGGCAAGCTATCCTTTTTTACCCTTGCGGTGTGTTGGATTGCAATGTGTAGTAGGTGCTGGTAGTTTGGTTGTGTGTGTTCTACAACTTTGTGGACGGGGTCTCTTGACCATCTCCTCCCATAATCGTGTAGGGTAGGTATGTGTTTGTGGGTGGTAGTTAGGGCTATAGAGCTACTGATCAACTTTAAGAGAAGGTAGCTATAAATTATGGATGTCGCAGTAAGAGCCATTTTGAGTTAGATCTGCTTTATGTTTATGAGGGTGGGCGTATGGGTGGGTGTTGGGTTGTGTTGATTCAGAGAGCTGTGCAGTAGGTGTGGTTAATAACGCAGTAGTTACAGTAGATTACTGGCAGCGGTCGAGGTGATCCAAATAGTAATAGTTACAGTAGGGTAATGGCGACAGTAGCAGTGCTCGGACTAGCAACAGATACAATAGTTTTCTGACAACAGCAGGGGTGGTCAAAATAGTAATAGTTAAAGCAGATTAATTGGCAGTAGATTACTTGGTAACAGTGAGAGGCATAGTTATGAAAGGTTTCTGGCGACAGTAAAAGAGACAATAGTAACGTTTATGGCAGATTACTGGCAACAGTAGAAAGAGGTCAGGCTAGCAGTAGGTGAGGCCCGTTATTGGCAACAGTAGGAGTCATAAAAGTAGAAGTAGTTATAGCATGATATTGGTAATAACAGCGCTAGTGTCAGGGTACTTGCAAAGTGCAGGCAGATCTTCTGGTCAAGCGTGGTGGGAGACAGACGAATCTTGGGGAGGAGCGGCTTTGTGTTTTATCTCGGTGGAGTTTGGCACAGTTGATCCTTTTGAGCTTCTGGTGCGGCGGGCATGGAGGCAGAAGGTGATCCTGTTGGCGGGCTGGGACCGCTGACCATTTGGAGGCGGAGTGATGTAGATAATGTGAGCTGCGGAGTAGCGGGTCTCACGATGGCCCGTCCTGTCGGGCCCGTGCCTAAGGGCTGAGCCAAAGGGCCCTCTGGCGAGGCCCTCAGGCGTGGGCCCGCCGGACGGCGCTTCTTTTTAAAATGGCCCGCCGGTTGCCCCGATTGGGCGGCTGAAGATGGAGGAGGCGGTCCTGGTGCCCTGGCTCACTTGATCCCTGCCGGGAAAGCTGGAGGAGAGCCGGGGTGCTGGTGGGAAGAGGGCCACGCACCGGAAGTGAGACCAACCATTCCCAGTGTCAACAATGCCCAAAGTTTCTGCTTGAAGGGCTTAGAAGTGTACGATCCAGTCAGTGATGGGATCCGCTCAAGGTCAACAAGGGAATGAAGCGAATAGAGATTGCCCACTATGCATTATAATATCCTGCTGTCTCCATCCTCTGCACTTTCTGCTCTTTCTCCCCTTGAAACTCCAAAATAAGTCTCTTATAACCAGTGGGACAGTTAGTCATTACACGGGGCAGCAGGAGTTATACAGCAAACTATATTTATTCATTCATTCGATTTATATGCAGCTTACAATAAAAACATAAAGCACCTTAAGACCAGCACACATTCACAAAGAACAAATATTTGGTTCTAGAATGAAGCCTTACTACACGAAGATCAGAGAGAGAGAGAGAACAAACCATCCTTGTTGGAGAAGACAATCTTTGGTGGACCAAATACACGCTTTACAATAAATTGCTTGCTAATGATATCCACAACCATTTGGCACCAGAAGTTCTCTCATTTCTGAGAGACACTCACCCATTTTAGCATGGAAGGAAGTCTGACAGTGCATCAGTGGAAGCTTCCCTGCACTCATTAAGGTCCTGGTGAAAGTTCTGTATGTTGTATCATTACAAAAAGATACATTGGCCTTAGGTGCAACATAGGAGGCTGGAGGAGGACCCGTGTTTCCCCACAACAGAGTATAAGGGTCACAGAAGTATGATGGTTCAGGTTCCCCCTCCTTATGTATTCCTAGTTGCCAGAGATATAGGAGAGTCTACATGCAGTTTCAGGGGGGTGAGCTCCTGTCTTTCTTCCTGGAGGAGGAACAAGGGCATGGAAAATGGAAAATACCAAACACTTGCCACCTGGGCCCCAAGGTTGGCCTCAGGCTGCCATTTTTAAGCATTATACAGAGAAACAGAGATATGATGACAGATAAGGAACATGAGACCGATTTGTTCAGCAGAGGTGGCCACTGGTGGCTGCAGGGGGATGCCAGGCCATGGACAGAGACTCACTGCAGGGCCTCGTTTGCATAAGTCAGTAGGGACTGAAAAGCAAGGTTTGGAATGATAAACGCAGTCGCTTTTTTTGCCTTTTTACTCTACAAGCCAGAGAACGCCACTGGCCTCAGGCTTTCCCTTAATGTCTTGTCCAACAGAGTTTGCTTGAATTTGGTTTGTTTCTGGTTTGGTTTGTTTTAACCACCTCCACTGGGAGGCTGTTCCATGCAATCACCACCCTTTTCTATATCAAAGTCCTGCTTCCTTTCTGAACACTGAAAGGAAGCAGGCCCTACGCAAGATGATCGATCTTCACAACACATCAGTAATTGAACATCACTTGCTGACAAGTTCATCATCAGAAGAGACATGTCTTCCATCCTTTAGCCAGTAAGGAGAACCAGGAACACTTGGCAGCTGTTTGGGGAAGTAGACATAGGAGATGGAAGGTAGGAGAGTTAAAATATGTAACAGAGAGTATCTGAAAACTTTATCTCAACGTGGCCAAAGTTTGAAGTTCAGCTACTATCTTTTCCGGTGGAGTGGAGGAGTTGCTTAGTGGTTAGGGCAGTGGGCTGAGAACCAGGGAAACCAGCGTTCAAATTACACTGATGCTTTTTGTGACCTTGGACAAGTCACTTCGCCCTCCACTGCCCCAGGTACAAATTTAGGGATAGATTTACAAAAGTGTATTATTTACCGCAGTTCTCATTTTATGCAATACATCCTATTAATTAATGCAGTGGCGCATTGCAGTAAATCTAATCTTTAGATAGTAAGTCCTCCAGGAACAGGAAAAACCCACTGTATGACTGTAGCTTGCTCTGAACTACTACTTAAAAGCACGAGCTCAGTCCAATCCTGACAGGTAATTGGGAGTAGTATTTTTGCTCTGGGCTTTTCTTGGAGAGCTTGGAGTGTAAGTACACTTCTGTTTATTCCTCACTGTCCTCTGGAATAGTCGAATACGAGCACCTGAGATACAAATGTGAGTAGTATGAGTTAGGAACAGAAACTGCTTTATGCCTTCTTCCAGTCTCCAGAGTTGAATATAAAAAAAGCTTCTAGACCCTATTAGCAACTCCTAAGAATCGTTGAACGCAAGTACTTACAGGAAATCTGCTCCACAAATCCATTGACCTCTGTTTCAGTCCCAGAGCATCTAGAAACTAATGAGCATTCTCAGCTCAGTCATTGGCTAGTGACAAATGGCACGTTACTAAGCCCTGAGACCACAGGATATGGATCTATTCCCCTAGAGGTGCTTCTCTTGGACCGTGCAGGTCTAGGGCCATTAGCTAGCCTGCAGAAATGTAGCTTCTCCATCCTTGGAACCTGCACTTCCAATCCTACAGTTAAGGAATTTTAAAATCAAAGTGAGGTCTTAAAATAAGCAAAGAGAGGTGCCGGGCCTGTGCAGGAAGTTTATGGCTGGGTGCAATTTTGTGTGAGCAGTGTACAGCCATGTGGAGAGCAGCCTAGAGCTGTGTTCAGTCCATGAGCACGGCACATGGCTCCATGCATCCCATAAGAATAATGTATCACCAACAGATGCTTGCACAACATGAGGAGGCTAAAGAGTTAAGGAAGGAAATCAGGGAAATAAACTAGTCCTGAAGAAAATTGGAATAGCTATGTTTTTTATATATTTTTTTTACTGGCCCAGCAAAATATTTGCCTTTTGTTTTGTTTTTCTAGCAGGGTATTTATTCCTTCTGCTTTGGTCATCACACCATCTTGGCCGTAATGGGGTTGGGTGACAGGAGCTTAATCCTCCACCATCCCAATGCTGTTCAAGTTGATCTCATCCAAACGATTAAGAAGAGATAGTTCAGACACTGTTTGGATGAAAGATTTCAAGATGATGCAATGTCTTTCTTTAGATATGACAGGAAAGAGCTGAGTGGAGGCAGCTGCCTGAGCATCAGGCCTCGCTATGAGCTGCATAAAATGCACAGCCCAAGCTGGATGACTCAGTCCGAGGAGGTGAGCCCATGGGTAAAGACAAGAGCACACAGCTATGGAAGACCTGCCTTCTAGATGCTTCCATACACACGCCACTTAGCTAATACTTCTCTCTTTCAGGCAAATATCTTATTTTGCAACATTTTTCAGCAAAATTCAAATATTGCCCGCTGTTCACCTTTGCTAGGCTAAAAAGAATATAAGCAAGTCACACCCACAGTGGTGCCACAAATGGTGATTTCTATGTGGATTCTTTGTTACTTGGCAAGTCCAGACTGAAACAGAAAGAGTTCATTCTGAAAATCAGTTTCTTTCAAAATGCCTCCATTTAGATGGTATTGATACTGTTGCTATTCAGATCAGCAGTGTGACTCCATAATCAGCCAGTATAGTGTAGTTACTCATCTGTAAAAGGTGTTCTCCAAGGACAGCAGGAATCAGTCCTCACATATGGGTGAAATCAGCACCAAAGAAAGCCTTTGGGAGATGCCACCACACATGCGTGGTGTCCTTCCCGCCCAAGGGTGGCATCTTGCTTAGTCAGATAACATAGCTCAAATACAGCCAAAGAAAAGGTAAAGAAGCAACTCCAAGAGGAGGAGGGAGAGTTGTGAGGACCGATTCCTGCTGTCCCCAGAGAACACCTGTTACAGGAGAGTAACTACACTTTCTCTGGGAAGAAGCAGGAAGTCAATCCTCACATATGGGACTCCCTAGCTACAGGCTACCAAAAGCCCATAGAGAAAAAACAGTCGCCAAGGGGAGCCGTGAGCAGCAGCAATCAAGTCCACAGATACAGATCACAGTAGGACCCGTGTGTCTGATGGAAACCAGCACTCCGGTAGCCTGAACACAGAAGGGTCGGCAGGAAGGAGCTGCCTAGATCCCTAAAAGATTATGGAGCACAGGTTTGCCACAGAGGCCTTCCTGACACTGTGAGCCATGTCCCCGCCATCCAGCGTGAACCTAGCCTGCTCATAGGCTAAGGTGATGCAGTCTGCTACCTAGGTGGACAGTGTCCATTTGGTCACCACCTCCCCCAGCCGAGGTCATAGGACAAAAAAAAAAACCTGAGAAGCTTTCCGGTGGCCCTGGGTATGCTGAATGCAGAAAGACAGGGCCCTTTTACAATCCAGGGTGTGAAGGACGGTCTCCGCCCTACTGGAGTGAGGCCTTGGGAAAAAGGTGGGTAAGCACCACCTCCTAGTTGAGGTGGAAGAGAGATACCACCTTCAGAAGGAATTTGGGGTGTGTGCGTAGCGTGACCCTGTTTTTATAAAGTCTGGTATACGGCGCCTCTGCCACTAGGGCTTGGAGCTCACTGACCCTGCGAGTAGATGTGAGCACCACCAGGAACACAACCTTCCACGAGAAGTATCTCAGATGGCAGGTAGCCAGAGGCTCAAATGATGGGTGAGTGAGCTGCGCCAACACTACATTAAGATCCCATTCCGTTGCCGGAGGGCATAAGGGGGGTTTGGACAGCAAGAGTTCCCTCAAGAAGCAAGTCACCAGAGGCTGGACCAAGAGGGGCTTGCCTTTAACGAGGTGGTGATGTGCTGCCAGGGCACTGGGGTGCACGCTAACGGAGTTTGATTTAAGCCCGGATTGCGAGACATTGAGGTACTGCAGCACCAGCTGCACTGAGCAGGAGAAAGTGTTCACCAATTGCTCTGCACATCAAATCAAGAACCTGTTACATTTGAAGGCATAAACCCTCCTGGTGGAGGTCTTACAGGAGGCCAAGCAGGATCTCCTCCACTTCTCCCGAGAGGTTGAAAGGGGCTAAAGTCACCCTCTCAGCAGCCACTCCATCAGTGATAGGGACCCCAGGTTGGGTGCAAGAGAGAGCCCTCCTCCTGAGACAAGAGCCCCGGGGAGCTCCCCAGAGGGATCAGAGTTTCTACCGACAAACGGAGGAGGAGGGGGAACCACAGCTGCCTAGGCTACCAGAATCAGCGACGTCACAAAGTGCCTTGAAGAGAGTTCTGGCAATCAGTGGCGTGGGAAAGCATACATGAGACCTTCCGACCATGGAATGAGAAAAGCATCTGCCGTCACCTTGGATGGGTGGTGCTACTAGGAGCAGAAGTAAGGCAACTGGTAGATGTCTGGACTGGCAAAGATGTCCACCCATGGCTTCCCCCAGAGACGGAAGAGCCGGATAGCTACTCTGGGGTCCAGCTGCCACTCATGCAGCTGGAGGACCCTGCTCAGTTTGTCTGCCAGAGCATTGTCCTGGCCTGGGGTAGGTATACAGCCCATAGGAGTATTCCCTGATGAATTGCATAGGAGCAAAGTGTCTTCACTTCGCTGCAGAGGGTGAGAGACCCCGTGCCCCATGCTTGTTCATGTAGAACATTGCTACCTGATTGTCTGTTTAGATCAGCACCAGCTGGTGCCTCAAGAGGTGGCAGAACACTTAGAGGGCTAGACATATTGCCCGAAGCTCCAGGAGGTTGATCTGCTGGAAGGCGCCGGCTTGTGACCAGCTGCCCCGGGTGTGAAGTTTTTCACATTCGGCTCTCCATCTCAGCAGGGAGGCATCCGTTGTGAGGACTCTGAGGGCTTGGGGTTTGGAATGGCATCCCTGCATGAATGTGTTGGGGGTTTTGCCACCAAGTCAGAGATTCTGCCAGTTGGCAGGTCACTGTCTTGGAGCCAGCCCATGGCCTGTGTCCACTGGTCCTGAAGGCACCACTGGGTGGACTTCATGTGCAGACAGGTATCTGAAGTGATATGGACTGTGGAGGCCATGTGCCCGAGAAGGCGCAGTAGAAGCCAAGCTGACACAGACCATCTAGTGCCCTGAGATGGTTGGCCCAATCCAGGGGAAGGAAGGCCTTTGCCTGAAGAATGTCCAGCCTTGCCCCTATGAACTCCTGACATTGTGTCGGGAGGAGATGGGATTTGGAGTAGTTTATCATGAACCCCTGATGTTGTAGGACCCTGGATGGTGTGAGCCGTAGCTTGCTGCAGCTCGGTGGCTGTGCTTCCCTTAATGAGCCAGTCATCCAGATAAGGGAAGATGAATAACCCTTGGAGACATAGGTAGGCGGCCACCACTGCCAGGCATCTGGTGAAGACCCTTGGGGCGAATGCCAGGCCGAAGGATGGTACCCTGTATTGGTAGTGGCCACCACCCACCATGAAGCGTAGGTACTGCCTGTGGCTGGGGTGAATAAGGATGTGGGTATAAACATCCTTCAGATCCAAGGAGCATAGCCAGTCTCCCTGCTGGAGGTAAAGCAGCAATGTTCCAAGGGAGAGCATCTTGAACTTCTCCCTCACCAGAAACCTGTTCAGGTTTCACAGGTCCTGGTTAGGCCTTAGGCCACCTGTTTTTTAGCACAAGGAAATACCTGGAGTAGAACACTTTGCCCCTGAGATGTTGGAGTACTGGTTCCACCGCATTGTCCTCTAGAAGGCCTGCGAGTTCCTGCAGTAGAATGTTCCGGTGGAGGGGAGACCTAGGGGGCTCTCCTGGAAAGAAAGAGGGAGGCATCTGTGCCAGGTAGATATGGTAGCCCTCCTTAACTACCTGAAGTGCCCAGGAGTCAATGGTGATGCCTGTGGGCATGATGAATCAGACATCCCCCTGTGGACTGCTGTCCTTCTTGGGGTACAGAGGCTATGCCCAAGGAGTCAAAAACTCCTCCCTTGGCTGCCTGGAGCAGACGCCTGGGGCTTGGAAGCCTTCTGTGTACAAGGGCCTTGCCCATGTCCCTTGGTCTGCTGACCCTGCTGGGAAGCCAGGGAGGCCTGAAAACGTGGGTAGATTTTATAAGCAGTCCCTTTCCTTGGGTAAAAGCGCTTTTTATCTCAGCCCTTCCGTCAGGGAGGAGCAGCGGCCTTCTTGGAGAGCCTAGTCCTTGTCATGAACTCTGTCTCCAACTCGGCAGCTTTTTCAGTCATGGGTTTGCCAAAGAGGTTCTCCCCTTGGCATGGGACATCGACCAATTTGTCTTGAACCCATTGCTCAAGGTCAGAAGAATATGGCCAAGCCTGGCGTTGAGCACTGATGCCTACCGCGGCTACTCTAGTCGCCAACTCGAAGCCATCATAGGCTGCTCAAGTCATGAATTTGGAGCACTCACAGACAGTCTTAGACAGGTTCCTGAATCGCTGCAGGGGTTCCTCGGAGAGCCCAGCCGAGAATCCAGTGAGTTCCTTCGCCAAGTCTCTCAGGTACATGCCCATGTACAGCTGGTAGGCCTGGATCTGGCACCATCACTCCTCCTGGGGCAAATCCCCCACAGATTATATGTATGTTTGTCCCCGATGTTAAATGTACTACCTCGACCCCCCCTACCACTTTGATTGAAGGATAAGGTGGTATAAAAATCTGGCTAAATAAATAAATAAGTTGAGCATCGAGCCTTCGTAGCACTTTCTGCCGAGGGCATCCAAGGTGCAGGTTTCCCTACCCGGGGGCACCGAGGAGTGTGTTTTCTGGCTCTTGAGCCGAAGCATGGCCTACTTCACCACCATGGAGTTATGCGGCAGCTGTGACTTCTGGAAGCCTGGGTTCCAGCGGATCCGATATATCGAGCCAAGCCACTTGCTCACAACCGGCACTGATGCTGGTGTCTTCCACATACAGAGCATTAGCTGTTCCAGTATGGGTGGGATGGGTACAGTGAGCGATTCCCTCAGTGGGGCCTCGTACTGGAGGATTTCCAATTCCTCTGTCTGAGGGTCCTCCTCCGATTCCATCGGGAATGCGAGAGCTTTTGATATATCCTGCATGAAGTCGAGGAATGCCATATCCTCGGGCGTGGACCAATGCTGGTGCTCAGAGAGTGGTGAGTCCGAGGGGACATTGCAGTGGCATCGAGTATCCGGAGACTCCTCGTCCTCGGTCTCCCATTCTGAGTAGTCTGTGGAAGACTTGGTGGAAGGGTGACTCGCGGGCTCGGGGCCGAAGCCCTGCCTGCGTCCCTCAGAGGCTCCGCAGCTGGTGCCATGCATGCTAGCCAGGGAAGACCTCTGTCCTGTCAAATGGGACCTGGATTGAGACCTAGGCCGAGGATCCACTCAAGGCTGTATGGCCAAGGATCAGCTTGGCCTCTGGGGAACGCCCTTGATGTCAAAGACCCTGTGGTCTGGGTGGAGAAACTGGTAGTACCAGACAACAATGTCCACTGCTGGTCCATGAAGGTAGTCAGGCTGCGCTCCACGGCCACCATCCTAGATTTGGGTCCAGAAGGCTCCGCAGTCATAGGCGCGGGCACAGAGGAACCTGGGCCCAGCGCTGGTTCCCCCCGAAGGGGAGTCCTCAATAAGAATAGGCTCTGGCATCCGAGGACGATCTGCAGTTGATTCCTTCCATGGATGCAGCAATCTTTAGCTTCAGCAGCGAAACTTAGGCGACCTTTCAGGCACCTACCTTTTGCTGCTGAGGGATAACTGGCTAGTGGCTCAATATCACTGCTAGCCGGTTATCCTCAGCTGCTACTTCTGATCCGCCCTCAGTAGCGGCACCTGCGGATATTCAGTGGCACTAACTGCATTCGTACCGTTGAATATTCTGCTCACCACGATTAACATGGGTAGCAGTGTGCAATAACTTAATTTAACATGTGTTGACCTATTAACTGATGCACCTTCAGTCAATTAGGGCACATCAAAATGTTCTAACACTAATAAGTTTTATTGAAACCAATATGTGAAACAAGATCAATATGTGAAAACAATATGTAAAAACAAGGTCTCCCAAGATGGACAGGTCTCAGCTGAGGTGCCAGACCAAGACAAACCACCAATCAGGGCAGCAGCAGAATGGGACAGTGTTGGCAGCAGAGGATCACATTTCTGTGACAACGGCAACAACACGAGAATAAATCTGCACGGAAGAAAGGCCTGTGCCAGTGGGAATCAAACCCTGATCTCTTGGGTACTAAGCTACTCCTCCACTCCACATCTTCATTAGGCGAGTGGAATAGTTAATTGGCTTGGGAAGAGCAGAAGCCACCTGCTGTCTTCCCCCAAGGGGTTAATATGTCCACTGGCAAACAGTCAGTTCATTACTTAACTTAGAAACATGTGCAGCACGCCAACCTCTATTTCATCAAAGAGACTGTTTCTTAAAAGCCCTCATCCTCAGGAAAGAGCACTTGAATACCAGAGCACTCACTGATATGAGAGAGCTTTTTCTCCTTGTTGATCTTTTGCTACCACAAGAGAAGGAAATGCTGAGAAAATTCGTTTGATCCAACAGCAAACAAAATCACAAATGAGACTCATTAATTTATTTCCTTCTGGCAATCAATATTCAGCGATGCTTTATCTAGTTAAAGTTAAGCAGATATTCTGCGATAGAGCCCATTAAGTTAGCGCTGCTCAGTATATCTGGTCAAAGGTCTAGTTATCGTTTGTGCAATCTGACTTAATTGATTATCATTCACCAGACAGCAATGAATATCCACACTATTGGTTAAAAGCAAACCGCACACCCGGGACACCTCCAAATCCTCCATTCCTTAAATGGTTAACTTTGGCTGGTCACTGAGCTGTCTGGCAAAAGGCAAAAGCTAAATGGTCTCTTGGCCCTGGAATTTGAAAGTTTATGATACATCAGTGAACTCATGAGGTTAACCAGATAAACTGCTTTGAATATGCACTTCAAATGCTACATAGGGCTGTACTGGCGTGTCCGAGTGGCCTGGGTTCTGGATCGGTGAGGAAGACTCTGTCACAAAAGACCACTGGAGCCCAGGTTCAGCACAAAAGAAAGTTTATTTGAAAGCAGAAGGAAAGGACTGCCTGTTTCACTCTGTGCAGGCTTCACAAAACAGTAGTGTCTGTTCATACAGACATAATGTGAGCATACTCCCAGGGCCTTCTTCCTTCTGGTCTGGGCCTCCCCACTTCATTCTTGCCTGGGTTTTATGTTCTTCGCCTGGGCCCTGCCCTTGACCTCAGCTATGCCCTTTTAAAAGTGATTTGTTTATTTTATTTATTTATTTAGACAGTTTTGTATACCACCTTATCCTTCAATCAAAGTGGTCACAACACAATTGGAGGGATACATTTAATAGAAAGGGATATGACTCACATACACAAATACTATGTACTTGAAGGTCTAAATGGGAGTGGGTAGTTAGGGCCACGTGGTGATGGTAGCTGTTGGGTCGACTGGGTAGCATCTAGTTGTGGGCACTTAGAGTGGTTGCTCATAGGCCTCGGTAAAAAGAAGAGTCTTGAGTGCTTTGCGGAAGTCTTTGGTGTTGTTTAGGGTCCTTAAGTCCATAGGGAGGGAGTTCCATAGTGCCGGTGCCAGAAACGAGGGGGCTCTCTTGGATGTTGTTTGCTTAGTCTTGTGATAGCCCGTGGGTGTGCTGATCATGTTTGGACTGTTCTCCCTTAAGGAAGGACGGGGATCTCATCTATACGCCCCTTTCACCATTATATAAGGTCTTTTATTGAGTAGAACTCACAAAAAAGGCTGCAGATAAGGGGCCTAGGCGAACATCATCTCTTGTGGCTCCACCACCCATGATGCCCATTACCTTTAAACTTTGGTGCTGCAGGGCTGTTTGCTTCCGCCCCCTCAGACTGTCTGATGCCAACTTCCTATTTGCAATAGGAAGTCTGTCAGGGCCTCATTCAAGAGGGGGGGGGGCAATAAAAATGGCTCACCTCCTCGCTGTAGGGGCTCCTTTTTGCTTTTTATTAATTCAAAAACGTATTTAAACCAAAATCCAAACTATATAATGACTTATCTGCTAAAAATGCCAAATATCAAGAGATCCTGTATCCATCACCATCAACGATGTAACACGTTTCAGATTGTCCAAATGTAGTCCTGCATCAGTTTTAAAAGGACTCAGCCCCTGAAGGGCTGGTGCTCTAGGCGACCATCAAGTTCACCTAATGATAGTGCTAGCCTTGCTTACAAATCATATAGTTATACCAATGAGCTGTAGTATACACAGGAGAAAATAAACCACCATGACCACAGAGCATGGGACCAAAATTAGAAAAGCCAAAAGTAAAGATGGGAAAAAGCAGAGGGGGAGAAACAGGAATAGAAATACCAGCTAGGTTGCCTAGACTAGGAAAAGAGAAAAAGCGTGAGCAAGATCATTTGTTCATGAACAAGGCAAGTGGGTGGGAAAAGTGTGAAGATATTTAGCAAGGAGTGGCTAGAAGACTCCAATTTCAGGACAGGGAGTTCTGGTTTTACCCCATTGCGTCTATCGACTTGTAACATTGCCTTTTTTTTTTTTAAGGAAGAAAGTTTGGAGGAAAGGCAGATGAGTTCTCAGAAAGCTCTAAATAGGACAGAAATAGATTTGCACTACATCAAAGAATGGTGCAAATCTCTTCATGTAAACTATGCACAAACAGTTTAATATCAAATGCGGTCACTTGCTTTCTCCTCCGACCATATCATATCCTCAAGGAATTCCTAAATTTAGGTGACTATATAGTTGCTCAATGGAGAGAAAGTTTCCAGCCCCACAGATCTAATCAGCTAACTCTGCTAAATTATTCCAAAAATTGTCTCAAGAATGAAAAAAAAATAGCATTATCGAATCAGCTCATCACCCTTAACAATACCCCCCAACCCTAGAGATCGCGCCTAAGGATACCCTGGCCACAGTGATTATATCAACAATCTCCTCTGACCATAGTGAGAAACCCTGAAACTACCCTTGAGATAATATTTAAGAATACCCCCTGCACACAGTGGACACCCCTAACAATATCCCGACCTAGAAATCATGCCACATGATATCCCTAGCCATAGCGATCATCCCTACAATAGCCCCTGACCACCTCATGAAGAAATGACATTAAAAAATAAATTCTCACTGCAGCGTTCGTTACTGGCATCAACCCTGTTCCTGGAAGCACTTCAGTTGTAGCTTTTGGTTCAGAGAAGTCTTGTCCCCTTTGGGCTTAACTCAGGCCCACCTACTCTGTTCCTCTCCGTCTCATTATCTTGGTTTCTTTCTTTGTCTTTCTTGTCCCGTGAGGGAAGGGAGAAGGCGCATGAAGGTGTAAAAGACTTGATAAATAATAAGGCCTCTGAATGAAGTCAATGTATTTGTTTTCTAGACCAATGGAAAATGAAGGATTCTACTGTTAGTTTTATGAGGGTATTCGTCATACTGCCAGCCAGGTAATATCTTTAGCATCATCTTACGTCACTAGCAAAAAGCAAACATAACCCAAAGTGCTTAATATTGTGCCGAGACAGATTATTACTGAAAAAGGTGAATTTTCTTTTTTTCTTTTAAGATTTTTATTGAAAGCATAATCAAAACTTTACACCACAGTAGCAATAACTACACACAACATTAATCAATGAAACTTTACACCGCATTAACAGTACATTCCTTCTTTTCTGTTTTATCCATGTCTACCCCCCTCCTCCTTATCCCTCTCCCCTCCCTCCCCTGCTTCCTTTCGTAAATAATCCAGCATGTTCTGCCATTCACTGTCAAACTTACTTTCTCTGCCTGCGAATAGCAGTCAATTTTTCCATTAAGAATATTTGTTCCACACAATGTTCTATTAAGGGTGGCCTCGACTGCTTCCACCTGTACGCAACTTCACATTTCACTGCATTTAACCAGGCCATAATTTGTTTCCTTACCTTACCAGGGCTTCCCTCTCTCCACCATCCCAATAAAAATAGTTCAGGTTCCCTGTTTACCTCCACCCCTGCTACCTGCTGTATCCACTTTTGGACCCGCTCCCAGAAAGGCATAATCTGGGGGCAGATCCACCAAATATGGAACATAGACCTCTCCTCTCCACATTCTCTCCAACATCCTTTCGATACTGATGGGAACATTTTATTCAATCAAACTGGTGTATAATACCATCTCATTAAAACTTTATACCAATTTTCTCTAATAGCCACCGATATGGGTAGGCGTCGGGCTTGATCAAAGATAGCCTTCCACTGTTGTGTTTCAATATTTACCCCAGCTCCCTCTTCCAGGCCAGCATATATCCAAGCTTTTCATCCCTTTTTCCCCCTCTCACCGCTTTATATAATGTGGACACTAATCCCAAGGACTGTTTCTTCCCATACCATATATCTTCCAAATTTGTATAATCCCGCTCTAATCCATTTTTGCCTAATTTCTGCTTTAAAAAATGGAGCACATGCCCATAATGGAAAAAACTCTCTGCCCCTAATTGGTACGTCTCTCGTAATTCCCCAAATGGGACCAATTCCCCCCCCCCCCTCCATCTAGAAACTGGAAAAAACATCTCAGTCCCAATCTTTCCCATTTCTTGTAGATGCCACCCTCTTGTCCTGGGACAAAGTCCTTTGTATAACACATGGCCCTCATTATTGAGAAATCTGTATCTCTCGTGCTCTCTACAGACCTCCATACCTTGTCCCATATTTGTAATGTATGTCGCACAAAGGGGTGTTCCTGTGTTTGTTGCCCCCGTTCCTCACTGGACATCCACGGAAGGTCACCCAGGGGCCGCCCCTTGTTAGCCGCCCCTTCCAAAATTGCAAACGTTTTCCTTTCTCCCCCTTCTCGCCAATCTATCAGATGTCTAACCTGCGCTGTCCAGTAATAGGCTTGAAAATCTGGCACCCCCAGTCTCCCTTCCTCTCTAGGTCTATACACCACTGCTCAGGCTACTCGTGGTGGCCTTTTCCTCCATATGATAGAAACATAGAAATATGACGACAGAAAAAGACCACATGGCCTATCTAGTCTGTCCTTCCATAACAACTACAACAGTCCCCTTTTTACCTTTAGAGATCAAAACACTTTCCTTTGGAGATCTCTCATGTGCCCTATGAGGATCGCTATGGGAAGTGCTTGAAAATAGTACAATACCCTTGGCAAAATATTCATTTTAACTGTTGCTATACGTCCCAGCCAGGATATTTCAGTCTCCATCCAAATCCTTAAGTCCTGCGCCACCCGCTTCCACAGTGGGGGGTAATTCACCTCATAGAGCATCTGAGGATGGGCTGTTATCACCCCCAAATACTTAATAGCCTTGTGAGCCCACTTGAAGGGGTATTGTTGTTTTAACTTAACTACCTCTGATTGAGGTACATTAATGTTAAGTGCCTCTGTCTTGTCCATACTGTATTTACTTTAAAGCTGGACACCTCTCCATACCTTTCCAATTCTGCCATCACTCTTGGCAATGCTTTTTCTGGCTGTGATATCATTAATAATATTCATTTGCGAAGAGGGATATTTTATACTGCTGACCCTCCACTTCTAGTCCCTGAATTCCCGCTTCCCTTCTGACAGTCTGAGCTAAGGGCTCTACTGCTAAAGCAAAAAGTAGAGGAGACATTGGGCATCCTTGCCTAGTACCCCTCTCTATTTAACATCTAACGTAAAAGCCTCCGAATATCTGCCATTGATTCTTACCCTGGCTCAGGGATCCTGATATAGGAGGGCCTGCACCCAGCTTAAATGGAGCCCAAACCGGCCCAAACCCCATTCTGTGCATCCCCGCAAACAAGAACTTCCAACTAACATGATCAAATGCTTTTTCAGCATTTATTGATAATAGCATCAGTTTCTCCTGTTTTTGGTATGCCGCCCAAACCACTTCCAACACTTTTTATATTATCCGAGGCCTGCCGTCCACTAATAAAGCCTGTTTGATCTATGTTTATAAGTGTGGGCATCTCTTTAGCTATCCTATTCGCCAATACTTTCGCTAGGATCTTTACATCCGTATTAAGTAGCGATATTGGCCTGTAGGACCCACACAACAGAGGGTCCCTCCCTGTCTTTGCTAAAATTGTAATTCCAGCAGTTAACATATCTGCTGACAGTTGCCCTCCCTCCTCTAAGATCCCGTTGAACACCCTCCCCATTATCTCTACCACCCTGAAAGTCTTATAGAAGCTATTAGGTAGCCTGTCCAATCTTGGTGTTTTCCCTAAGGGCATGTCTTTGATCACCCTCTCTATTTCCTCCTGTTGTATCTCGTCCGCCAACCTTTCCTTCAGGTCCTACCCAACCTTTGGCAGCTCTTTCCCTTCTAGGTACTTCTGGACTTTTGCTGCTGTCTCTCCTCTCTGTTGGGTATACAGTTCTTTATAAAACTGGCAAAATCTAGCCCCAGTCAATTTCTCTGTCCTCAAAAATTCCCCTTCCTTCCCCTTAATTGCCACTATGGCATTATCTGTTTCTCTTTTCCATAATTTACGTGCAAGTAATCTCCCTGCTTTATTTCCCCATTCATAGAACTTCTGTTTCACTCTCTGCATGTGGAATGCAATTTGCTCCAAATGCAACTTATTCAGCTCCATCCTCAGTTGGTTTAAGTATTTCAGTCTCCTTGCCGTACCCTTTATTCTATACTGTTCTGCAGCCTCTCTAATTTCCTCATGCAATTTTTCTTCTTTTTCCCTTCGTTATTTTTTAACCTGAGCTGCCCACATAACTAAGTGCCCCCTAATCACAGCTTTCATACCATCCCATAAACCCACATCTCTCACCTCTCCATTATCATTCAACTTCCAATAGTCCCGAGGCATTGAGACACTTCTCATACATCTATTTGATAACTTACTTAAAGGAATAGACAAGATTAATAAGGGCTTCTTACTAATTTTTATCGACATATCATCCGCCTTTGACACATTTTCCCATCAGATCCTACTGAAGCGCCTAATGGAGATTGGCCTCCAAGACACCACCATCAAATGGTTTCAATCATACCTCGAAGACAGACAACAGAGAGTAACATCCGGTAACCTCACCACAGCACCCTCCGCACAACTCGAGGGGTTCCCCACGGCTCCTCACTATCTGCTCTCCTCTTCAACATTTACATTCAGCCTATATGAAAAATATTTAATAAATACAAGATACAATATGCCATATATGCCGACGATATCATGGCATATACCCCTATCCACCTGGACGCTCCAGACTATACCAATATATCAAACTGCATTCAAGAAATAACAACCTAGCTTACTAACAACTTAAACATCAACATAAAAAAATCTGAAGCGATTATCATTACAAGGGAATCCACATTCACTCCTCCTACCTCTATCAACATCTTTTTGATATTACTGTTTACAATTGCAAGTTCTATGTAAAAGTTGAAGTAAATGTAAACCGCCTTGATTAAATGAAAAAGCGGTATAGAAAATTGTTAAATAAAATAAATAAATAAAATATCCTTTACCACCTCTTCCCTTCAAAGGAGACCTTCATTGAGTCTCCAAAAGCATACTGCCCCTTCCCCTCTAGTTTCACAAACCTCCATCCAAGTTGGGGCATGATCAGACCGTTATATTACCAATCTCTGTCATCCCCAATTTTAATTCCCATATTCTATTAATTAATATATAATCTATCCGGCTAAAGCTTATATGGGGATGTCAGTAGAAGGTATATTCTCCACTGTCCTTATTTTGTGACTGCCATGCATCAGAAAGCTGAAAGTTCTTTATGATTCCTTTCACTATTCGATGGCTTTTTGTGTTGCCATCCCCCCTTTTGCCTGCCAATCCCAGCTGGCCAAGTTAAAATCCCCTCCCATGACCAGTTTCCCTTGCACTGATCGGACCAGTATCTCACAAACTTCACTCCAAAAGGGGACTCGTCAAGTGTTTGGAGCATAGATATTTGCCAAGGTAAGCGTTTCCCCCATCAACTTTCCTGTTAGTACCAAAACCCTCCCCGTTTTCTCTCGAATTACTGTACCTCCTCTGGCTGGAATGGGCACCCTCTCCTTATCAAGATGGCTACACACCTTTTCTTTACCCCTCCCCTCTGGGGCTTCCAAAAAACGATATGGATACTGACTGCTAACTAATAGCCCTTCATCCTTACGTCGTAAATGAGTTTCCTGTACCAATACAATGTCCCATCGCAACCTCACCGCCTCCCTAAAGAGGTGTCTTTTCTGTGGAGTGTTAAGCCCCTTAGCATTTATAGTACCTATCTGCACCATCTTGCCTTTTGATTAACTGCTGGTTCCCTGTTGCACCCCCTCCCAACTCTACCCCACCCCCCTCTCCCCAGATCTCCGATCTCATTCTGGAGATTTCTCCATCCTAGGGCGAAGACATCTGTCCCAGCCTCATTCTCCGCTCATTTCCTCCTCTCCTCCTCTGCTGCCCCTTCTCATAAATCAATTTGCCCCTCCTCCCTTCCATACACATCTTACTGTTTCCCCCCCCCCTTTGCTCTCTCATTTGCATAACAACCACTTTCAAAGTCCACTCCTCCAGCCCACATGCACGCATAGACATTCAAACATCATTTAGTTATGATATTGCTAAACAGCCACCGACCCTGTAGCTCCACCTCCCCGCACTCAACATTTAACAATTAACAATCAACCAACAACAACCCCTGAAGGCCATGTCCGCTCAGATCCAGACTTAAGTTCTCACATAAGAGTGTCAGGGCCATGTCGACCACAAGCTTTCCTCATCCACCACTGCTGTTCAACAAGTCTCTTTCAGGAAGTGTCCTTCTCCGGGGTACCCTCTCCACTCCTGCCCTTAGACAGTCTGGTCAACATCCGGCCCTTGGTATAGACTCTCTGCCACTTCAAGTCCGCCCTCTCTGGTGCCACAGTTCGCTCTAGCTTGGAATTACACCAAGGACCGTCTGGGACACTGCACCCCCAGATCCTTCAATGCTCTCCATGCTTCCCCATTGTTCTTCACACGTTTTGTCACTCCTTTCACTGTGATTGCCAGTCCAAAGGGGTACAGCCACTTGTACCTTCAACCCCTCTCTCCATAGTAGCGCAGTCACTTCCCTCATTTCACGCCGACGCTGTAGTGTACCTGGTGACAAATCTTGATACATCTCAATTCTATGGCCCTTCCACTGAAAAGGCATCTGTTTTCGAGCTTCCACCAGGATCCGCTCTTTCAACTTGTAGGAGCTCAGACACACCACTATATCGCAGGAGTAGTCATCTTTAATAGGCCCTAAGCTCCTGTGTACCTGCTCCATTTGTATCTGAATCTCTTCTCCTGCAGGCTCCAAATCAGCAGGTCACAGTAAAGACTCAAACACCTCATCAAAGTCTCTGTACTGAGGCTCTTCCGGGATTCCTCTCATCCGCAAATTACTCCTATGGTAGCGGTCCTCCAGGTCCTCGGTCTTTTCTTGCAACAATTCTTGTGCCTGCTTCAAAGCCTCCCACCTGCACTGCAGATCTCCCAGCATGTCCGACTGGAGTTCTATTTGATTCTCATTTTCTTCCACTCTAGCACTGAGGTCTGCTATATCTTGTCTCAATGCTCCCAGGGTTTCTTTAATTCCAGTTTTAACCCCACTAATTTCAGCTTTCAGCTCTTCTTTCAACTCATCAAGCCATATTTTTAGTACCTCTGTTGCCCCAAAGCTCAAAGTCTCATCCGCTTACTCCTTGGCGTCACTCGCTCTTTTATTTTTTTTTATTAGTCTGAAATAGTTTACCCTGTAGCTTCATTGCATGTCCCCATGTCTTTCGATATTCTGATAACATAAACAATCGATCTATATTTACCCGTTCTACTCCGTTCATTAATTTATAGACTTCTATCATATCTCCCCTCAGCCATCTCTTTTCCAGGTTAAAGAGCCCTAACCTTTTTAGCCTTTCTTCATAGGAGTATCCTTCCATCCCCTTTACCATTTTGGTGGCTCTTCTCTGAACCTTTTCTAATAATGCTATATCCTTTTTAAGATAATGCGACCAGAATTGCACACAATATTCAAGGTGCGGTCTCACCATGGAACGATATAGAGGTATTATAATATCTTTTACTTTATTTTCCATTCCTTTCCTTATGATACCCAGCATTCTATTTGCTCTCTTGGCTGCCGCTGCACACTGGGCCGAGGGTTTTAACATGTTATCCACAATGACACCTAAATCTTTTTCCTGGGTGGTGGTTCCTTTTGTGGAACCTTGCATCGTGTAACCATAGTTTGGGTTGTTCTTCCCTAGGTGCATAACTTTGCACTTGTCCACATTAAATTTCATCTGCCATTTTGATGCCCAGTCTTCCAATTTATCAAGATCCTCTTGCAATTTTCCACAATCCTCTTGGGTTTTACCAACTTTAAATAGTTTTGTCTCATCTGCAAATTTGATAACCTCACTCGTTATTCCACTTTCCAGGTCATTTATGAATATGTCAAAAAGCAGCGGACCCAGCACAGATCCCTGGGGTACACCACTATTCACCTTTCTCCATCGGGAAAATTGGCCATTTAGCCCTACCCTCTGCTTTCTATCTTTTAACCAGTTCCTGATCCACAGTAGTACACTGCCTCCTATCCCATGACTCTTTAGTTTTGCCAAAAGTCTCTGATGAGGGACCTTGTCAAAGGCTTTCTGAAAGTCCAGATACACTATATCAACTGACTCACCTTTGTCTACCTGTTTATTCACACCTTCAAAAAAACATAACAGATTAGTAAGACAATATCTTCCTTGTCTAAAGCCATGTTGGCTGTCTCCCATTAGGCCATGACTATCTACATGCTGAGTAGTTTTATTCTTTATGATGGTTTCTACCATTTTTCCCGGTACTGACGTCAGGCTCACCGGTCTGTAGTTTCCCGGATCACCCCTGGAAAGCATAGTTACTCACCTGTAACAGGTGATCTCCGGGAACAGCAGGAATTTAGTCTTCACATATGGGTATCGTCGGTACTGACGGAGCCTGCGCAGGAACGCTCCCCAGCGTCCAATAGGAACACTTTTGGGAGCATCCCTCAGCACATGCGCGCTGTCTTCCCGCCTTTCCAACTGTCCCTCTTCAGTTAAGTTTGTAGCTGAGTGAAAGGATAGAGAAAGAGAGGAAAGAGACAAAGAGATAGAGAGACAACTCCTAGTGGAGGTGGGTGGGTTGTGAAGACTAAATTCCTGCTGTTCCCGGAGATCACCTGTTACAGGTGAGTAACTACGCTATCTCCAGGAACAAGCAGGAATGTAGTCTTCATATATGGGGACTCCCTAGCTGAAGATGCCAGGGAGATAGCCCCAGGAAGGTGCCACCCTAGAAAGGTGGGAATCCTTCCTCCCATGGATCTCTGGCATTCCACCAGGGTTGGTGGGTAGGAGTTGAATTAGGTCTGAAAGAGATTTTGAAGAACAGCTTGATCAAAGAAGGCATCCTGATGGGAGGCTTTATCCAGGCAGTAGTGGGCTGTGAAGGTGTGTACCGAAGCCCAGGTGGCTGCTCGACAAATGTCATCGATAGACACAGAGTGGAGATTAGCCATGGAAGTTGCCATGGCTCTCACGTTATGAGCTGTGATATGGCCTTGAAGAGGAAGACCCTTACTCTCATAAGCAAAGGATATGCATTGGGCAATCCATTTAGATAAAGTTCCTTTGGAGACTGGAAGTCCCAAATGACTAGGGTCAAAAGCTATAAAAGGTTGCGAGGACTTTCTATGTTGCTGTGTAGGTAAAAGGCTAAGGCTGTTTTACAATCCAAAGTATGAAGGTTTTTCTGCATTAGAGGCGTGAGGCCTCGGAAAAAATACAGGAAGATAAATTGATTGATTTAAATGAAAAGGCAAAACCACCTTTGTCATAAAGTGTGGATGAGTTCTAAGAACAACCTTATCATGATGAAATCTAGTATAAGGAGGATCAGCCACTAAAGCTTGCAGTTCACTAATGCGACGTGCAGAGGTGATTGCAATTAGGAAGATGACCTTCCAGGTCAAAAACGTAAGGGTTGTAGTGGCTAAAGGCTCAAAAGGCAGCTTCATGAGCTGCCCGAGAACTAGATTTAGATCCCATGCCACCGGTGGTGGCTTAATGGGAGGTTTGGTTAATAGAAGACCTCTCATAAATCTTGATATGAGTGGATGAGAGGAAATTGGTTGTCCATTCAGAGACTTATAAGAAGCTGCAATTTCACTAAGATGGACTCTTACCGAATTGGTCTTTAGACCAGAATTCGATAAGTGAAGGAGATACTCTAGTATCAATTCTAAAGGTATGACAAGGGGATTTAATCCCTTCTTGAAGCACCATATAGTAAAACGTTTCCACTTGAAGGCATAAGATCTTCTTGTGGAAAGTTTCCTAGAAGCCTGAAGGATATCCTTTACCTGTTGGGACAGGTTGAAATCCTGGAGGTCTAAGCCTTCAGCAACCAGGCCGTGAGATGCAGGGACTGGGGATTCGGGTGCCATAGCATCCCGTTCTCTTGGGAAAGGAGAACCGGAGTATGCCCTAACTCCAGAAGTGCAGCTTGAGAGAGATGTAGAAGCAGGGGAAACCATGCTTGGCGTGGCCATCGTGGCGCTATGAGAATCATGCGACCCCTATCTCTCTGAAGCTTGAAGAGTGTTTTGGGGATGAGGGGAATGGATGGGAAGGCATAAAGGAAGTCCTGACCCCAGTGAAGGAGGAAGGCATCCCTTGCCTGACAATTGTGAGCCGGAATCCTGGAACAGAACCGGGGAAGTTTGGCATTCAGTGGACTTGCAAAGGGGTCTATGTCTGGAGTGCCCCAGAGATGAAATATCTTTGCCACCTGGTCTAGGTGGAGGGACCACTCGTGAGGCAGCAGTATTCGACTGAGTTTGTCTGCCCAAAGGTTTTGAATGCCTGGAAGATATACCACTAGAAGGTGAATTTGATACTCTCTGGCGAGGGCCCACAGTCGTAAAGCTTGGTTGCATAACGACAGAGAGCCTGTCCCGCCCTGCTTGTTCACATAGAACATGGCTACTTGATTGTCCGTCTGGACTAGGACTGTCTTGTAGCTGAGCTGGGCGTGGAATACTCGAAGATTGCTCTTAATTCCAGGTGGTTTGTGTAGACCAGCCTCCTGTGGTGTCCAGGTGCCCTGGGTAGAAAAATGATTCAGGTGTGCTCCCCAACCCACCTGTGATGCATCTGTTGTTAGGGTGGCCTGAAAGAGGGGTTGATGAAAAGGAGACCCCACCGTCAGATTTTCTAATGATTGCCACCATTGGAGGGACAAAATTAGCCGTTGAGAGTTTATTATTTTGTCTGATAAATGACCTGTGGCCTGTGTCCACTCTGTGAATAGGTCCACTGAGCTGCTCGCATGTGGAGGCGAGCATATGGGACTACATGAACTGTGGATGCCATATGTCCCAGCAACTGTAGTAGCTCTCGAGCAGTTAGGGAGGATTTCCCTGCTGCTTGAGAAGCTAGTTGCATTATGCGAAGACATTGGGCCTGTGGAAGGAAAGCCTTTGCCTGTCTGGTATCTAGACAGGCCCCTATGAATTCCAGGCATTGGGAAAGAACAAGTTGGGATTTGGGGAAGTTTATTACCAACCCCAAGTATTGGAGGATTCGCATTGTGCGAGACAGTGCAGTGCCAGCCTCTGCAACTGTAGGGGCTCGAATGAGCCAGTCGTCTAAGTAAGGGAAGATGAATATCCATAGGGTTCGCAGAAATGAACATAAGAACATAAGATATGCCATACTGGGTCAGACCAAAGTCCATCAAGCCCCGTATCCTGTTTCCAACAGTGGCCAATCTAGGTCATATGTACTGTGGTGGAGAAGCAGGCTCAGAATGCAGAGAAAGAAAGAAAAAGCAGCCTTTTTTTTCTTTTCCCAAAGAAACTGCAGGTACAGGAAGGGTTAACACCCAAACTAAAGATAGAGATTCCCTGCAGAGTAGTGCAGACCTAGGGACACGCCCTGTTCCCAGGGAGACAGAGGGAGGAGATGGGAGTGGTTTGGGGGCGGAGTCAAGAGCCATAGGACAGCCCCAAACATTTAGCCAGGGAAGTTGCACTCACAAACAGACACAGAAGGAAACACAGAAAGAGACACGGAGAGAGAAAGAGAAAGAGACACGGACACAAGAGAAACAGGAGACACAGAAGCAGCTTGCACAGAAGCAGTTTGAAAGCAGACACAGAGGCTCTGGGATAAGCAGAGTTGCTGCAGAGCCAGGGGAACGAAGAAAGCTGACCCAGGACAGGAACAGAGAGCTGAGAAGGTCAGTGGAGAGCTCAGGGGAGGATTCCTCTGAGGAGGAGATATTCTCCAGAAGTTCATGGCCTAGCCCTTCTCACTGTAAGGAGCCTACAGGAAGGAAGAGCACTACTAGCAAGGTGAGCCCTTTACAAGCTTTAAAAGAGCTGCTAAACAGGGAAACCTTTTCCTGCCCTTCCCCCACAAGCTCACGTTCTGCAAAGCACGGCTGGGAGCAAATCTTGAAGGTTTTACAACCTACAAAAGCTTCTCAGGCGGATACTAAGGAAAGCAGATATTTGAAGGAGCCTAGCGAGGAAGAGATGGACCTGGGGGACAGTGTGGATGCAAGCAGTGTTTCAGATATGGAGATAGACTGTGCTGTCTGTGCCAAGGAAGAGTAAAAGAACTGAATAGGGGTTTTTAATGAGCTGGAGGAAAACCCAGGAGTTCTTGATTACTGAATGTGTTATCTGTGCTAAAGGAATAAGAACTGAATGGGGTTTTGTTTAGCTGGAGAAAACCCAGAAGTTCTTAACAAGGATATTTTATGGAAAGCCCCTAACTTTTAGCTAGGCTTTTAATGGTAGCTTGGCTGATAAAAGCTGCATGGATAAGAAAGCCAGGAAGAAGTTAAAAGTTCATATTGTAACTGGAAGAAATACTACTGCATTTGTAAAGTCTCTTGGTGGACCAGGGAATATTGCTATACCTTGCTGTGAAATTAACAGTGGAGATTTATAGTGCCTCCTGGGGACCAGAAAGCAGACTGCAGTTGTAAAAAGAGTTTTTATATGTGGAACCAAGGTTTAAACTAAACCAAGCCAAGGACTGTTCAATAGGCTTGTGTTTATATGGAGAAGTATCCTGACTTTGTTTTGTAAGCTTCAAACTATTCTTGCCCAAGAATTTTAATTTGGTTAGGAAATCCTTATTTCTCAAATAAAGAAATATTCCTGCGACCTTTGCACTTGGCTCTAATCCTTTAAAGGACACAACTACATGCTATTTGGGCTGAATTTATACAAAGGACAATCGGAACCCTCTCGTATCACTAGGCAACCGCCTGGCCACACGGGGGAGCTCCGACAGTACCTAGCAGTTTCCCCAAAAGACACAGGTCCCACAATGCTTGTACTGGGTCAAGCATTGATATCCTGGGTCCCTTCTTAATAATGGTATATGGACCTTTCCTCCAGGAACTTATCCAAACCTTTTTTAAACCCAGCTACACTAACAGCCTTTACTACATCCTCCGGTAACAAATTCCACAGTTTGATTACACGTTGAGTGAAAAAATATTTTCTTTTATTAGTCTTAAATAGTTTACCCTGTAGCTTCATTGCATGTCCCCTAGTCTTTCTATATTCTGATAACGTAAACAATCGATATACGTTTACCCATTCCACTCCGTTCATTAATTTATAGACTTCTATCATATCTCCCCTCAGCCGTCTCTTTTCCAGGTTAAAGAGCCCTAACCTTTTTAGCCTTTCTTCATAGGAGTATCCTTCCATCCCCTTTACCATTTTGGTGGCTCTTCTCTGAACCTTTTCTAATAACGCTATATCCTTTTTAAGATAAGGCGACCAGAATTGCACACAATAATCAAGGTGCGGTCTCACCATGGAACGATATAGAGGCATTATAATATCTTTTGTTTTATTTTCCATTTCTTTCCTTATGATACTTAGCATTCTATTTGCTCACTTGGCCACTGCTGCACACTGGGCCGAGGGTTTTAACATGTTATCCACAATGACGCCTAAATCTTTTTCCTGGGTGGTGGTTCCTAATGTGGAACCTTGCATCGTGTAACCATAGTTTGGGTTGTTCTTCCCTAGGTGCATGAGATTTTTATACCGCCATTTTGGGTAATCATAGCAGTTTACATATTAAACAACTGAGATACATTGAACATTTTAAACAAAATAACAGTTACAGGTGAATATCAATCAAAGATATATATATAATTTATACAATTTTGCTCAATTTTAACTTATTTACAATACTTCTGAATAAAAGTAGTCTTAGGTTTTACATATTTGTATATTTATCTGGGTGTTTTTCGGTGGAGAAATGTGGAATCAAGTTAAAGGAAGGTGAATTAATTGCCAGGGAAGGGTAGACTGATTGTGTTATGATGCTTCTTATATGCTGTGCCAGGGAAAGCGTAGTTACTCACCTGTAACAGGTGTTCTCCAGAGACAGCAGGAATCAGTCCTCACTTATGGGTGACATCGGCACCGACGGAACCCGCGCAGAGCAATTCCCCAGCTTTCAAATAAAGCCTTTGGGATTGCTGCCACGCATGTGTGGCCCTCTTCCTGCCCAAGGGTGCCATCTTGCTCAGTCACATCCCTTAGCTTGAGCCCTACCAAGCATATGGCAAGGGAAGGATAAAAATCCAACAACTCATCAGGGGAGGAGGGAAGGTAGTGAGGACCGATTCCTGCTTTCCCTGGAGAACACCTGTTACAGGTGAGTAACTATGCTTTCTCCAGGAAAAAGCAGGAAGTCAATCCTCACTTATGGGACTCCCCAGCTACAAGCTACCAAACCTATAACCAAAAACGCCCCTGCAAGGACGTAAGCAGAAGCCGATGCCCGAAGGAGCCCGAGTTCTCGGATCCCCAGGGTGAAACTCTCGGTATCTGTCAAGAAGGGTCAGAGGGCAGGAGTTGCTTATACCCTGAACAGATTACGGAGTACAACCTGGCCAAAGATGCTGCCTGGCGGGACTCCCTATCCAGGCAGTAGTGTGAAGCGAAGGTATTCACCAAAGCCCAGGTTGCAGCCCAGCAGATGTCTGTCAGAGGTACCGAGCACAGCAAAGCCACTGAAGCTGCCTTTGCTCGGACGCGGTGACCCTGTGATCCAGCGGGGCGCCCGCCTTCACGCAAGTAAAGGTAATGCAATCTGCCACCCAGACAGAGAGAGTGCGCTTTGTGACCGCCCGTCCCAGGCAATTGGGATCGTAGGACATGAAGAGCCGGCCAGACTTGCGATGAGGCTGGGTGCACTGCAGGTAGAAGGCAAGAGCCCTCTTGCAGTCGAGTGTATGCAAAACCGCCGATGCCTGGTTGGCATGGGGTCTCGGGACGAAGGTCGGTATTACTATCTCCTGATTGAGATGGAAATCCGAGACAACCTTTGGCAGGAACTTGGGGTGGGTACAGAGAACTAACCTGTTCCTATAAACCTGGTGTAAGGAGCATATGCCATGAGGGTCTGGAGTTCACTGACTCGATGGGCCAAGTTCAAAGCCACCAGGAAGATTACCTTCCAGGATAGGTGCCGGAGTGAGCAGGTCACCATCGGCTCAAAAGGTGAACGCGTAAGCTGCATGAGCACAATGTTCAGGTCCCACTCTGCCGGGGGAGGCCGGATGGGAGGTTTGGAAAGCAAGAGACCCCGCATAAAGCAGGAGACCCAGAGCTGCTCGGAGAGGGGTTTACCCTCGACGGGAAGATGATTTGCCGAGATGGCACTCAGGTGCACCCTGACCGAGTTAGACTTCAGTCCTTTCTTCTAGAGGTGAAGGAGATACTGGAGGACCCACCGGGTAGGACAAGAAAACGGGTCGATCTGGAGCCTGGAGCAACAGATCGAGAAGCGCCGCCACTTGAAGGAATACGCTCGTTGAGTTAAGTCTTTCCTCGATGCGAGGAGGACCTCCTTGACCTCCTCTGGAAGATCCAGCGGGGCTAGAGATACCCGTTCAGTCACCAGGCTGTGAGGGACAATCAGCAAGGTTCGGGTGGAGCACCCGACCCTCCTCTTGCATTAGCAGGTCCGGGGCACAGCCCAGGGGAACTGGGGGTTTGGACGAGAGCCAAAGCAGGAGCGGGAACCAGGACTGCCAAGGCCACGAAGGAGTGATGAGGATCACTGACGCCCGATCCCGCTGAACCTTATAAAGGGTCCGCGCGATGAGAGGAGTAGGAGGGAACGCGTAAAGAAGACCGGACGTCCAACTCAAGAGGAATGCATCTGGGGCCTCCCTGCTCGGGTGCATAATTGGCCCACAAAAGCGGGGAAGCTGCGCGTTCATCGGACTGGCGAACAGGTCCATGGTCGGGGTCCCCCACCAATGGAACAAGAGGCCAGCCAACTCCGGGTCCAGCTGCCACTCGTGGGGGTGGAGGATCCTGCTGAGCCTGTCTGCGAGGACTTTCTCGTGGCCCGGGAGGTAGACCGCACGTAGGGTCATCCCCCGATGGAAGGCAAAGGAGCAGAGGAGGACAGCCTCCCAGCAGAGGAGGCAGGAGCCTTTTCCTCCCCGCCCCCTCCATGTTGATGTAAAAGATCATCACTCGGTTGTCGGTCTGCACGAGTTCCAACTTCCCCTTCAGATGTTCCTTGAAGGCCTTCAGGGCCCATCAGACTGCCCAAAGCTCGAACAAGTTTATCTGCTGATGGGACTCTTCGGGTGACCATTGCCCCTGAGTGCACAGCACACTGCAGTGGGTTCCCCACCCCAGCAAGGAAGCATCAGAAGTCAGGATGAGCTTGTGCTATGGGGTTTGGAAGGGCAGCCCCCAGAGGAGGTTGTGGAGGTCCTGCCAGCAGCCCAGAGACCTGCGAAGGTCACAGGAGACCCGACTAGGTGTTCCAAGGCTGGGCTCCACTGAGCACTGAGGCACCACTGGGCCATCCGCATGTGCACGCGGGAGTGGGGGGTGACAAGGACGGTGAAGCCCATGTGCCCCAAGAGGCGCAGCATAGTACGCGCTGTGATCCAAGTGCTGTTCTGGACCTGCGCCGCCAGGGCTCGAAGGCAGGCAGGCTGTCCGGTCCACCGGCAGGAAGGCAGTTGCCTGCTGGGTGTTGAGGTGTGCGCCGATGAGCTCCAAGTCCTGCACCAGTTCGAGGTGGGATTTGGGGTAGTTGACTGGGAACCCCAGGCATTCGAGGAGGAGAATCGTGCGGGATGCCACCGATCGAGCCTCTCCGGCCAAGGACCCCGTGATGAGCCAGTCGTCAAGATAAGGAAAGATTGGGACGCTCTGCCGTCTGAGGAAGGCGGCAGCTGCGGATAGGCACTTCATGAAGACCTGTGGGGCAGACGTGACTCCGAAGGGGAGCACCCTATACTGGTAATGTTCCCCTTGCACCCTGAAGCACAGATATTGTCTGTGCTGGGGGTGAATCAAGATGTGGGCATAAGCATCCCTGAGATCCAAGGAGCATAGCCAATCATCCTGCCAGAGGAAGGGCAGTAGGACGCCAAGTGATAGCATTTTGAAATTCACCCGCACCATAAACTTGTTTAACTTTCTGAGGTCGAGGATAGGCTGTAGACCTCCCATTTTTTTTGGGACGAGGAAGTACTGGGAATAGAAGCCCCAACCTCGGAGGTGCATTGGTACCCTCTCTACCACCCACTGGGTGAGGAGGTTGTCCAGCTCCCACTGCAGGTATGTCTGGTGTGTGGGGAGAAGGGAGGGGGAAGCCTGTCCAGGTGGAGGCGGTACCCATCCCGGATCACTCGGAGGACCCAGGTGTCCGATGTGACAGATGCCCATCAATGGGCGAAGATGGACAGGTGTCCCTCTACCGGCTGCGAAGCTGCTGGAGAGCGACAGGCTAAGCTGCTGGCGTCAAAACCCTGAGCAGTTTGAGGTGGCACCAGAGTTTGTGCCTTGGGCCCTTTTGGCTTACGGTGAGCATGGGGGGCTTTCCCCTGCGTCACTGTGGCCGGCATGGGAGTGGTTGGTTAGGGTGGGTACCCCCGGTAGGGCAGGCCTTTCCTTGGGAAGAATGGCTTCTTAGTCTGTTTCTTCCGAGGAAGGGAGGAGGTTTTGCATGAGAGATGGGTTCAGGTTACGAACTCCATCTCTATCTTGGCGACCTTGTCTGCCATGGGCTTACCGAAATGTTGTTCACTGAGGCAGAGGACGTCCAGGAGCTTTTCCTGTACCCACTGCTCCAAGTCTGAGGATTGGAGCCATGCCTGGCATCAGGCCACGATGCTGGCAGCCGCCACACAGGCCAAGGATTCAAATCCATCGTATGCGACATGGAAAATGTACTTTGAGCACTCCGCAACTGACCTCAGGAGGGTCTGGAAATGATAATTACACTTACCTGGTAATTGTAGTTCCTTGAGTTACGACAGTTCAGTCCTCTACCTCTGGGTTGTCAATCTCCTCCTGCAGCTTAGAGACTGGTATGTCAGAATGATGACATCACTGGATATAGCCTGCTGCACTTCCACTCGCATCCCAGTGTAAACTATAACAAAGCAGACTCAAAGGAGCAACAAATAAGTAGCTAATCATGAAAAACCATTATCTCCAAACGAAATGTACTCCCCCTCGACAAGGCTTTCATACGACCTGCCCCGTCATCGAGAAGGCAACAAAGCACAAAAGGAAAGTAGACTCACCTGTAAACATCTGCCGCCTGCCACTAAGCGAGAATCCCCTGACACATCTGGGCGGGAAGGAGAACTGAACTGTCGTAACTCAAGGAACTACAATTACCAGGTAAGTGTAATTATCATTTCCTTATCGTTCCTCCAGTTCAGTCCTCTACCTCTGGGATGTACCAGAGCCGTAATTAATGGGAGGGACCCTTCCAGCCGGCAGATAAAACCGCCGCACCGAAACGAGCATCCGAGGCAGCCGCCACATCTAGACGGCAATGCTTGCTGAACGTGTGCAATGTAGACCAAGTTGCAGCTCTGCAAATGTCCGCCGGCGGAATCAAGGCATGCTCCGCCCAAGACGTCGCCTGCGCCCTAGTAGAATGCGCTCTGAGCCCCACCGGCGCAACACGCCCCCGAAGCAAATAAGCAGACACAATCGCTTCTCGAAGCCAACGGGCGATAGAAGCCTTGGCCGCAGCCTCCCCTTTGCGCACGCCGCCGAACAGCACAAACAAGTGCTCCGACTTCCGGAACGGCTCCGTGGCGCTCAAATACTGATGCAAAACCCTCTTCACGTCCAACCGCCGAAGACTGCGATCCGAGGCGCCCCCCTCCAGAACGGGCAAACACACGGTCTGGTTAAGATGAAAGGGGGACACCACCTTTGGTAAAAAGGACGGGACCGGCCTCAGCATCACCTTTTCCCGGGAAAAAGACAAGAAAGGCTCTCGGCACGACAAAGCCTGCAGCTCGGAAACTCTCCGCGCAGAACAAATAGCCACCAGAAATACTGCCTTCAAAGTCAAGTCTTTCAACGACACTCGACGCAAGGGCTCAAAAGGAGACTCGGTCAGGGTTGTGAGCACGAGATTCAAATCCCACGGCGGAACATGCACCCTACGGACCGGGCGCAACCGAGAAATCGCTCGAAGAAAACGCCCCACGTCAGGATGTGACCCTAACGGCACTCCATTGACCTTGCCACGATAACAGGAAAGGGCTGCCAGCTGAACTTGCAAAGAACTAGCCGCGAGCCCCTTTTCAAAGCCGTTCTGAAGAAATTCCAAGATCATCGGAACGGAAGCCAAACCCGGCCTAACGTGGCGAGACAGACACCAATCTTCAAAGATACGCCAAACACGCACATAAGTAAGGGAAGTGGAATGCTTCCGCGCCTTCAATAAAGTCGCGACCACTGCCGACGAATAACCTTTCTTCAGGAACTTAGTCCTCTCAATGGCCAAACCGTAAGCGAGAACCGATCCACTTGTGGCATGACCAGGGGCCCCTGGAGCAAGAGATCCGCCCTCGACGGCAACCGCCAAGGATCCCCGTCCAGGAGACGAATCAGGTCGGCGTACCAAGGACGCCGCGGCCAATCGGGCGCCACCAACAGCACTCTTCCGGCATGCGCTCCGATCTTCTGAAGAACCCGGCCTATCAGCGCCCAGGGTGGAAACACATATAGAAGCCCGGTCGACGGCCACTGCCGAAGCAAGGCGTCGATGCCCTCCGACATGCGCTCCCGACGCCTGCTGAAGAAGCGACCGACCTTGGCCGACTGAAAGGTCGCCATGAGATCCATGACCGGAGTTCCCCAGCGTCGAACTATCCGTCGGAAGATCTCGGGATGAAGCTCCCATTCTCCGGCATCCACTTGAACTCTGCTGAGGAAATCCGCGGTGACATTGTCCTTGCCCGCAATGTGCGCCGCCGAGAACGCGGTCAAGCGAGGCACTACCCACGCGAACAACTCGTCGGCTTCTGCCTCCATCGCAGCACTTCCGGTGCCGCCCTGTCGGTTGATATACGCCACTGTCGCCAAATTGTCGGACAGCACACGCACCAGCTGACTGTGCACGGCGCCTTCGAACGCCTGAAGGCCCCGGAACACCGCCCGAAGCTCCAACCGGTTTATCGCCCACGAGGCTTCCAGGGGAGTCCAAAGCCCTTGCGCAAAGTGGGACCCGCAGTGGGCTCCCCACCCCCGCAAACTGGCATCCGTCAGCAACGGAATCCAGTCCGGCTGCTCCAGGGGCAGACCGGCCGCCAGGGACGACGGGCGCAGCCACCAACGAAGCGAGCGCCGCACCTTGCCCGGGCAAGGAAGACGCTTGTTCAAGGAATCCCGCTGATGCGACCAACGACAGAGCAATGACCGCTGAAGGGGACGCATGTGAAAGCGAGCCCACGGCACCACTTCCAGGGTCGCCGCCATGGTGCCCAACACCCGGAGGTAATCCCACGCCGATGGCGCAGACACCGACAGAAAGCGCCGCACAAGAGCCCGTAAGCCCTCGGCCCGCTTGCTCGGGAGAAACACGCGACCCTCCTTCGTGTCGAACCGGACACCCAAGCATTCGAGGTCCTGAGACGGCTGCAGCCGACTCTTGGCCGGGTTGACCACCCAACCAAGGTCTTGCAAGAACCGAACTACTCGGTCCGTGACCCGGCGGCTCTCCTCCGCCGATTTGGCCCGGATCAACCAATCGTCCAGATAAGGATGGACCAGGATCCCTTCCTTGCACAACGCCGCCGCCACCACCACCATAATCTTGGTGAACGTCTGCGGCGCCGTTGCCAACCCGAACGGCAAAGCCTGAAACTGATAGTGACCCCACGGAAGGGCGAAGCGCAAAAAACGTTGGTGAGCCTCTCGAATGGGAATGTGCAAATACGCTTCCGCTAGGTCGAGAGACGTCAAAAACCCGCCGCGCCGCACCGCCATGATGACGGATCGCAACGTTTCCATCCGAAAGTGCGGCACCCGCAAGCAGCGATTTACGCCTTTCAGGTCGAGAATGGGACGTAGCTTGCCGCCCTTCTTGGGCACCACGAAATAAATGGAGTAGCGACCCACGCCGCATTCGGCTCTGGGAACTTCTACCACGGCTCCCAGCTGAAGCAACCGCTGCAAGGTTTCGCGAATGGCCACCGCCTTCTGGGACCCCCTGCACGGAGACAGAACAAAGGAATCCCGAACGGGTCGCGCAAACTCCAGGGCGTAACCATGCTGAATGATTTCCAATACCCACTGATCGGAGGTGATGAGGGTCCAAGCGGGGAGAAACTCCCGGAGTCTCCCGCCTAATGGAGGTTCCCCCGCTGAGACCCGCCTCGCTTCATTGGGGCTTCCGCGAGGCGGACCCCGGGTTACCAGAGAAGCCCCTGTTTGCTCCCCAAAACCCACGAAAGCCCTGGCCTCGGTACGAGGACCTTCCTCGCTGAAAGGCACCTGTGCGGGCCGAGCGAAATTTCCGAAAATCTCGAAACTGACCCCGACCGCCTTGGCCGGGTTTGGGTGTCTTCGGCTTGTCCTCCGGCAGACGACCCACCTTGGACTCTCCGAGATCCTTCACCAACTTATCCAAATCCTCGCCAAACAGCAACCCACCCTTAAAGGGAAGTTTGCTGAGACGGGATTTAGAAGAGCCGTCCGCAGCCCAATTGCGAAGCCACAGAGAGTGTCGCGCAGCCACCACGGAACCAGTGCTATTGGCTAGTGCCCTAATCAGATCATAGTGGACATCGGCGAGAAAGGCCGCACCGGACTCCAAACGATCCAACTCCTTCAATTCCTCCGGATCGATGTGGGACGATTGGCGAAGCTGTTGCGCCCAGCGTAAACACGCTCGGGCCACCCAAGCTCCGCAGACGGATGCCTGAAGGGACACAGAGTCGGCTTCAAACACCTGCTTTAAAAGATCATCAATCTTGCGGTCCTGAGCATCCTTTAAGGCCGCACTGCCTTCCACCGGAATCGTGGTCTTTTTGGTAACAGCAGAGACCACCGCGTCTATGCGCGGTGTTCGGAACCTCTCTTTAGCAGTATCCGCCAAGGGATATAAACGAGAAAGTGTCCGGACTCCCCGCAGACCCGCTTCCGGCTTGTCCCATTCATCTTGGATCATCTTTTCCACCACTCGGTGCAACGGGAAGACCACCTGCGACTGCCGAACCGCCTGTATGACCGGATCCTCCACTTCGTCCTCCGGTGCTGCTGGCGGCGTGAGATTTAAAATCTGCAAGGTTTCTGCAATCAAAGCAGCCAACTCCTCTCTGCGGAACACCCGGATGATCTTAGCCTGGTCCTCTGGCTGTGGGATCTCACCTTCCTCAAGGTCCTGTGACCCCTCTTCAGGGTCCCAATCCGGATCGTCCGCTTCCGGCCAGGCCCCGTCTCCAGGCTCGGCCAGCTTCATCCGTTTCAGGACTGGAGGGTCCGTATTCAACTCAACCTCCGCCAGCAAGGGCGAAGGACGGGCCACGGGTGACCCCGAACGCGGTCTCTTGCCCTGCTGTCGCAAGCAGAACGCTTTATGCATCAGGAGCACAAACTCTGGACTAAAAACCCCCAGTCCGGGCTCCTGACCTGATGAATGCAGCCCTGAAGGGCCGGCTACTTCCTCCGACCCCATCTCTGGCATTAAGAGGCATGCGGTAGCTTCTTCCACCCCCACCGGCAGCACCGACGGTTCAGCCACCTCAGGGGTCTCCATCTGTCGCTCAACAGACGATGAGAGAGCCTCACAGCCCCGGCACACACCCGTGTCGGCGACGGTGCCCCTCCGAGTGCCACAGACAAGGCACTGAGGCCTAGTAGCCATCAATAGAAAATATGAAGCACTGCTAGCAGGAAACAAACTGATCTGCCCAGAGCCAAGCTACTATAGGCACCCCCTTAGGCCATCCTAAGCAGGCCTGACGTTAAGCTGATTGAAGAGAGAAGGATGACACAGGGAGCACTGACTAAAGTGAGCACGTCCCGCAGCCCCCCCCCACGCGATCGCGACGGGCCGAAGGAAAAAAGCAACAGCACTAAAGAAACGAAGGGAATAAACAAAATTAAACGAAATTAAAAGAAATTACAGAAAAGTAAAATCGCCAATAAAAAGGTAAGGCAAAATAACTGCAAACAGCCGCCACGCGGCTGCAACGCGGTCCGCAAAATGTCCGCCGCACCGGCAAAACAAAAAAGGCGCCAAGAACCTACAGCTCCTCAACAGCGCTGGAAAGGCATGGCCTGGCGAAATGAGCCGTCGGAGTATGGCGAAGCACTTACCGCTCCGTACAGCACCTGCTCAGGACATTATCGAGAGCTCAGGAACCCCGGGGCCCGTCCGGACAGTGAAACAGCTTAGGTAGACAGCCGCGGGACACAGAGACAGAGCTGTGTGCCCCGGCGCAGGGAAGGGCTCACCCCCGTATAGTCAGGGAGGTGAGGCTTCCGGGCCCAACGGGAGAGGGTAAAGACTCGCAACTGACCTGAGTCAAACCCCTTGAGGAAGAAACCCCCAGACCTGACTGAGGCAGGGGGTAAGAAAGCCTGTCTTTCTCCACTGAATCCTGTGGAACAGCCGGACAAAAGGTTCAGTACACTTGAGCTTTTTGTTCTTTTTTTTTTTTTTTTTTTTTTTAAAGGCACAGCAGCCCAAAACCCAAACAAACCACTAACTACTCTAAACCTTTAATGCTCCTTATCCATTCCTCCAAAGAGCCTCTCCTTAAGGCTCGTCAAGTCCTCCTGCTGCAAGGAGACTGGTTACACTGGGATGCGAGTGGAAGTGCAGCAGGCTATATCCAGTGATGTCATCATTCTGACATACCAGTCTCCTAGCTGCAGGAGGAGATTGACAACCCAGAGGTAGAGGACTGAACTGGAGGAATGATAAGGAACCTCAGGAGGGATTCGCCCACGAGGCCTGCGGAGAAACCCCCAAGCTCCTTGATGAGGTCAGGTAAGAACATGCCCATGTACAGTTGGTAAGCTTGAATACGGCATGTGAGCATGGATCCTTGGTAGGTCTTGTGTCCCAGGGTGTCGAGGACTCTCGACGCCCTACCTGGCGGAACCGAAGAATGAGACTTTGGACTCTTTTGCTTCTGCATTGCTGATTCCACCACCATGGAGGTGTGGGGAAGCCGTGTTGGACCCTGTACATTGCGTCGAGGCGCTTACTCACAATGGAAACCGAGGCAGGTGTTTCCTACATGTGGAGAAGAAGCCTGGACAGAATGGGAGGAACTGGGACAGTGAGAGACTCCCAAGACAGGGACTCATACTGCAAAATATAGAACTCTTCAGCTCAAGACTACTCTTCGGCCTGGGTAGCCAGGTTGAGGGCCTGCGCCATGTTCCGCACAAACACTAGAAAGGATGTGTCCTCAGGTGGTGAATGCTTCTGAAAAGCGGGCAGGGATGGGTCCGAAGGGAGGTCCCTGTGGACGCGGGTCTCTGGGGAAGTATCCACATCTGACTCCCAACCCAAGAAATCTGAGGAGGAGTCCGATTCAGGTTGGCCGCCCCATCCGGAGGCCGAGGCCCATTTGGAGCCAGAGGCCCTGGAAGATCTCACCCCCGAGGAATGGGAAGGCGAACGAGACCGATGCCGAGGACCCTCACAAGGCCCCTGGCTCTCGGGGGTTTTCAAGGCGGGTTTTGATGCTCCCTCTCGAGGGGGTCTCAGTCTCTAGGCACAAACCAGCAAAGCTGGGCATGAGCGCCTACTGGGCAGCCAAGAATGCAGAAACACTGTGCTCTAATGCCAGCATACGGGATTCCCACACAGGCGCGGGGCCCTGTGACGCTGACAGCAGGGTCACCGGGTCGGGCATCGAGAAGGAGAGGGGGTCTTCACTGGGACGACTCTCAGGAGGCTGGGCGCCATTGCCGGAGGCCTCTGTATCTTTATGAGGTACCTTTCGAGGACGCTCCTTGTCTGACTCTCAGGAACGATACAGGGCGCTTAGTGATCGAGCGCGGGAGTGCTCACGCTTTTCCGGAGCCCCCGACAGCGACTTTGAGGCCTTCTTCTTCTTATGCTGCTCTCCTTCAGGGGATCCCTGTTCGGAATGCCACCTTGAGTGTGGAGCTGAGGTAGGGGATCCCACCAGCGGAGAGATGACTGGGGGCGCCACCGGGGATTTTGGGGTGCCCTTATGGAAAATGTCGTCAGACTTCTGCTTACAACTCAGCAGGGCCTTGGAGGACATTTTCTTACAAAGCGAGCAGAGCTCCGGATCATGGTCAGCCCCTAGACACTGCAGACAGCAGTCATGGGTGTCTGTAAGCGACATGTTTTTGGAGGACCTGTCGCATTTTTTGAAACCGGTGGCCATTGGGGCAAAAAGGGCCCCCGCAAGGACAAAGACCCACGCAGACAGTGGGTGGAGCAAAAAAGGGTGTGAAGCCTGCAAAAGGAAAAAAAATGCTACAAAAACGTCCCCTTACCCGAAGAAAGAAAGGAGCAGGGGAAGGACGGGTAGAGGACTGGTGCAACCGGAAAAATTGCAGGCCTGAGGCCGAAAAAAGAAACATTTTTTCCTATGGACGAGGACGTGTGTTCCAAGGGCTCCGCGGAAAAATGGAGGTTGACTAACATGGCACCCTTGGGCGGGAAGAGGACCATGCATGCGTGGCAGCAATTCCAAAGGCTTTCTTTGAAAGCTGGGGAATTGCTCTGCGCGGGGTCTGTCAGTGCCGATGTCACCCGTAAGTGAGGACTGACTTCCTGCTTGTTCCTGGAGAATATATGCTATGTATGGAAATGTGCCCTGTGCAGCTTGCGAATCTGCTGTTCCCACCCTCCCACCCAGCCACGCACAGGAACTTATTATTTTTGAGCTTTTTGAAAGTCCAGTGATGACATCAGTGCCCTTTCCGTACCTGCACCCTGTGCAGCTGCACCACTCGCACAGCACTGGCATGGCCCTGAAACGGAGTGCCCTGCTATGGGCCCATAAGTGACTGACTGGGCTGGAAAATGGATGAGTGGCAGGTTACAAAGGGTAGTAGTAAATGTCATTCACTCAGTGCTGTAAGGGTCAGTCCTCACGCTGCTTCTTTTCAATATATTTATAAGTGATGTGTAGAGGATATGTTGGGAAAAGTTTGCCTTTCTGTGGATGACAGCAAAATCTGCAACTATGCAGAGAACTTAAAAGGTGTGGAAAGGGAGGAATTTAGTAGTCTGAGGCGTGGTCTAGAGTTTGAAAGTTAGGATGTGATGCTAAAAAGTCCTGGGTCATGCATCTGGGCTTTAAAAACTCAAGGAGGTGGTACAGTATAGGGGGTGAAATTTCTGTGCATGAAAGAATGGGCTCTGGGGATGATTGTATCAGATGATCTTGAGGTAACCAAACTGGTTAGTAAAGTGACAGGAAAAGCCAGAAGGGTGCTTAGGTTCATAGGAAGAGGAATGGCCAGCAGGAAAAAGGAGGTGATAGCGTCTCTGTGTAAGTCTCATTTGGACAACTGTGTGCAACTACAGAGATCGAACCTTCAAATATATATAAACCAAATGGAGTAGGTCCAGAGGGCAGCTGTGAAAATAGTCAGCAGAGGTGGGGAAAGGGGAGAGATGACACCTGCAAGGCATAAATACACAGGTGTCAGGCCTTTTTCAGTGAAAAGGAGGGTGTGACACTAGGGGCTATTTGATGAGAGTAAAATGGGGTAGATTCAGGATTAATCTAAGGAAATATTTCTTTACAAAAAAGGGTATTGGATGCTTGGAACAGCCTCTCAGTGGAGGTGGTGAAGATGAGGACAGTATTAGAATTCAGAAAACCATGGGCCAAGTACCAAGAATCTCTGAGGAAGAAGAAGAGGTTGGTGGACTGGACTGTTGGTTTGGATGGGCAGACTGGATTAACCATATAAGTGTGTCAACATTATTGGCACTTTTGCATTTTAAGTACGTTCTGTACAATATCTTGAGAAGAAATTGGAAATATTTCATATTTTAATAGTATGTCCAAAGGAATACAACAAAAAAAGATGTCTGTGCAGCTGAGAAAAAAACAAAATATGACCTGGACAGGATTAATGGAACCCTTCACTAATATTTGGTTGCACAACCCTTGGCAGTGATGGCAGCCTCCAAACTTTTCTTGTAGTCATCTATAAGTTTCATAGATCTGTCTGTTGATAGTTTCTCCTACTCTTCAACTGTGATTTGTTCCAGCTCACGGATGTTTCCAGGATTCCTTTTAATCGATGGCAGATTTCAGCTCTTTCCAAAGGTTCTCGATTGGATTGAGATCAGGACTCATTGCTGGCCATTTTAAAATGGTCCAATTTTTTCCATTTTAGCTATTCTTTTGTACTTTTGGATGTGTTTGGATCATTGATCTGCTGGAGGACCCATGACCTTCGACACAGACCTAGCTTTCCAACACTAGGGTAGCACATTTCACCCCAAAATACCTTGGTAGACCTCTGACTTCATGATTCTTTTAATGTTAAATGTAACCCTCCAATTGTACTGTCTAAACGTTGTTAAGTACCCTCATGTTAAATGTAACCCTCATACTCATACCCATAAAATCAGAGGTTAAGTACCTCGGAGTCATCCTGGACAAAGAACTTAACCTCCAAGCACACATAGGCAGAGCAACCAAACGTGCATACCTAAGAATGCGACTCATCAGAAGACTCAAGCCCTTCCTCGACCCAGAGCACTTTCGCACCGTTTGCCAGGCGCTGATAACCCCTCTACTAGACTTCCGCAATCCAATATTCACCGGGCTACCAAAGCAGACCCTCAGACCACTACAACTGGCCCAAAACATAGCTGCCCGCATAATAGCCGGTACTACAAAACACAATCACATCACACCCATACTGAAAGAACTGCACTGGCTCCCAATCATCTCACACATCAAATACAAGACTATCATAAACATATTCAAGATCAAACAACACTCCTCCGCCATAAGCCTACACACACTCATACAACCCGACACAAGCACACGGCCAAGAAGAAGAGGCACCTCCAATCGAGTTAACACCCCAAAAGACTTCACCAAGACCTGCAAAGACACCGCACAACGAGCAATCTCCCTGGTTGCCCAATCCATATGGAACTCCCTCCCAGATGATCTGAGACTAACCACAGAAAGCAAGGACTTCTGAAAACAGCTGAAGACAACCCTGTTCATCGATTACTATGGACATCATATCACCTCTAAGGCGGGATAGAGGTGATATGATTGAGATGTTTAAATACCTCCGTGGCATAAATGTTCAGGGAGAGAGCCTCTTTCAATTGAAAGCAAGTTCTGCTACGAGGGGACATGAGATGAGGGTGAAGGGAGATAGATTCAGGAGTGATATGCGGAAATATTTCTTTACGGAAAGAGTAGTGGATCCATGGAATAGTCTCCCAGTGGAGGTGGTAGAGATGAGGACAGTAACTGAATTCAAAAAAACATGGGACCAACACAGAGGATCTCTAAAGGTAAAAAGTGGACTGTTGTAGTTGTTGATATGGAAGGACAGACTAGATAGGCCATGTGGTCTTTTTCTGTCATCATGTTTCTATGTTTCTATACCCCCTGAACCAGCATACAAGTCAGATCATCAACCCCCCCCTCCTCCACCCCAAGACTGTATATAAGACTGTATAATAGCTCATGATGTATAATAGCGCACTATGCAGATAAACCAAATCTAATCACATCCCCGCCAACACATACACACCACTCTGTACACTGCATGAAAACATTTGCCCCCTTGATTGTTTGCCGTGGAAACCGCTTTGATTGAATGATAAGGCGATATATAAATACCATTAAATAAATAAACCCTCCAATTGTGAAGTGACCACTTTGATTGTAGGATAAGATGGTATACAAATCTGTCTAAATAAATAAATACGTTCCAGGTCTCCAGTTCCTGAGGCAGCAAAACAGCCCCACAACATTATTGAACCTCCATTATATTTAACTGTAGGAAAGGTGTTTTTTTTCCTTATAAGCTTCAGTTTTTCACCTGTAAATGTATCGCTAGTCTGCATTGCCAAAAACCTCAAATTTGGTTTCATCTGTCCACAGAACATTTTCCCAGAGGGATTGTGGTTTCTCAAGGTGTGTTTGGGCATAGATCAGGCGTGCCTTTTTATTGCTGTCTGAGCAGTGGGGTCCTCCTTGGCCTTAGTCCATGAAGTCCTTCTTTGTTTAGTGCGCAGTGTATGGTGCGGGTTGAAACCACCATTCCAGATTGCTTCAGGTCAGCCTTAAGCTCTTTGGATGTTGTATGTGGTATTTTTACAACAGTTTGCACTAAACCTCAAAGACTTCTTGAATTAATTGTCCTCTTCCCACCACATCCTGGGAGGTTCTTGACAGTTCCATGAGCAGAAAACTTCTTAATAACATTGCAAATTGTTGACACAGGTTTTTGGAGATGGCCTTGAACCCCTTTGAAGTTTGATGTTTGGTGATAATGGCTTTTCTAACAGTCTCAGGCAGCTCTCTTGTCTTCACCATTGTGAAAATGGAACAGGGAGTGAATGTGGCCATTTTAAACATTACAGCGCTCATTCATTGGTTGATTCAAGTCATGTGAGTACTGACAATTGATCACAGGTGCATCTAATTTTATTGCAGTAGGAATGTTGTTCTGCTTAAACTGATTTGAATTGTTCAAATTGTTTATAAGGGCACCAATAATCATGCCCTGGCAATGTCCCAGTTTTTATAGCTTCTTACTATATCCTTTTTTAACTGCTTTTGTTTTATTTGATGATTTTATGTGTCAAATATGTGTGCATATATAGTCCAAAGTCATTTCACTGGCCACTTTTTTTAATGAGATATTGGACATTAACAGGCTGAACTGCAAGGGTGCCAATAATGTTGACCACAACTGTATGGTCTTTTTCTGGTATCGTTTCTCTCTTTCTATAGTATTATCTAGTCCTGGTTTGGAAAGATGCTTTAAGCACACTGATGATCTCATAATGAGATTTATCTCTGGGTGACAGTAAAGACACTAGTGAGTGTATGATTGTGTAGCCGATTCCATAACATTCAGCGAAACTATTTTCTTCCAGGTTTCATCTGTGATGCTATTTGCTTGGATATTAATGCTACTATTATTTACCATTTCTGTAGCACTCCAGGAAAGGTGCTTAGTGCACAGGCCTTATTGTTTTCAGGTTTGATGGACCCAGAGTTGTTATTTCAAACTTAGAAATTCTCAAGTTGCTTATCTTGCATGTTCTTTTTTTTCTTCCCTGTTCCCATGTAGCTTCCTCATCTCACGATTCAGTTGTTCCTTTTTTGTTCCTGTGTTCAAGTGGCCTCATTTATATTGTTTTTTTAAGGAGTTTACATAAGATGTGCGTTGGTAGTGATGTGCACAGTTGAGGCCATGTGCCCCAGAAGGCGCAACATGAGCCAGGTAGTGGCCGAGTTCAGGCCCTGAACTTTCTTTGCAAGGGCTGCTAGACACCGGACCCTGTCAATAGGAAGGAAGGCTCTAGTCTGGACTGTGTTTAGCAGCGCCCCTATGAACTCTAGGCATTAGGTTGGTTGCAAGTGGGGTAGCTTATGACAAACCCCAGGTGCTCCAGAGTGAGAATGGTGTGGCGTGCCGCCTGCTGGATTTTGACGGCAGTGCTGCCCTTGACAAGCCAATTTTATTTTTAATTGATGCTTGTGCACTGCCTAGAATGCTTTGCGCTTGGTGGTCTATAAATGTTTTTAAGTAAGTCCAGGTAGGAGAAAACACACACCCCCTGAAACTGTAGGTAGACTGCAACCACCGCCTGACACTAGGTGAACACTCTTGGGGCTGAAGCCAGGCCAAAGTGCAGGCCAAAATGGAGGTACTGACGATGGCAAAGATGGATGAGGATGTGAGAGACCGCATCTTTAAGATCTAAGGGGCATACCCAATCTCCCTGCCAGAGGTCGGGCCAAGAAGGCAGTGAGGCTGCATTTGAGGGCGGCCATCCTTACCTAGAAGCTGGAAGGCTGCGCAGCCACCAGCATGGGCACAGAGGACCTTGAGCCCAATGCCGGCACTGTCAAGGGGGTATCCTTGATGAGAATAGATTCTGGAGACCAGGGTCGATCTCTCATCACTGAAGGTGTCTTCTCCCACTGGGGCAACTTGGAGGGCCGCTCCTGACCATCGCCCTCGGCATCGAATCAGGGACTCCAATACTGGTGACCATGGGTCTTACCCGCGGTTCCAATATTATCTCCCGACAATGCCACCGATGACATCTGGCTCTTCGGGGGATGGCCTCAGAGGACAATCACCGGTCAGATGTCCCTCATCCTCGGGGCTCAGATAGCTCTAGTGGAGGGCTGATGATGGACATGGAATGAGGGGCATAAAGGGATGAAATGTAGTTGGTGGATATAGGGTGAGGGAGTGGCGGATAAGATGCTGGACATAGGGTAGGGAATAGAGAGTAGATATTGTACATAGCATAGAGGTCATGGGGGTGGAGGGCACATGCTGGACATAGGGTAGGGGCATAGGGCGATGAAGGGCAGATGCTGTGGATACAAGCTGGGGCATACAGGATGGAGGGCAGAGGCTGGACACAGGGTAGGGGTGGAGGACAGATGCTGGACACAGTGGGGGGAGAGGGCATATGCTGGACATGCGGTGATGGAGATGCTGGACGCGTGATGGGGAGAGAGGAAATTCTGGACACAGAGTAGGGGAAGAATGGGAGATGCTGGACATAGGGAGAGGGAAAGAGGGGAAATAGTGGCCATGGTGGGGGGACAGGATGAGAAAATGGGAAGGAACTCTGGATGGTGCGAGAGAGGGAGAGAAGGGAAGAGATGCTGGACACAGGGAGGATAGAAGAGAGACAGAGAAAGAGGAGAGTTAGTTAAAGACTGGGGAAAAAGTAATGGGATACAGACAGAGAGATGGGGCGTGAGAGGACTCTGTTAAAGATTGAAAAATGGTAGGTAGGCAGTAAAAAGAGGGTGATTGAGGATAGGATTTATTTATTTATTTATTTATTTATTTAACAGTTCTTCTATACCGCTCTATTTTAGATCAGAGCGGTTTACATTTAACATCAACTATACAACACAAGGAACTTTGAGTTGTATTTACAATAAACAGGGAGATCAACTTGGAAGTAACTGGGGGAAACTATGTACATTCTATAACTCTATACATTGTATTACACTGGTACCTGATTTCAGGCAGAACATATCTACATCTTATTTACACTGGGGTACATTCTGAGCGATCAGTTGATTATCCTTTTTCATGCTGAGTCTGATTGTTTACTTGTAATGAGAGATTGTCTGGGGGGCCATATGTATGGTTACTAAGGCTGGATTCCGGGTAGTATGTAGTGAACAGGTGCTGCTTTATTGCCTTCCTGAAGTGGGTTAGGTAAGTGATGGGTAAGAAGGGGATATGAAATCTGAGATGATAGAGAAAAATAAATGGAAGAAAGCTGAAAGGAAAAGACCACTGTCACAGATGTGAGTGAATCTGCTTGTTTTTTTGTGAGTGCTGTCTGTCTCTCTCTCTCTATTTATCTATCATTCATTGTTAGTGTCTTTTACCTCATTTGCTTCCTTTTGCGCTATTGTTCAGCTTTTCTCAGCTCTCTCTTGCTCCTCTTCATAACTAACTGCAACTTTCTGGTCTGTCTGTGGAGGCCAGGCTATCATTTAATTCAATATCTATCCTAATTGTCTCCATTGCTGCAGAGTTTAAAACTTTTCCTGTCTCTGCTCTGATCTACCTGAGTGACTATCTCCACCTCCCCACCCCCTCCGCTGAGGTATTGTATAACCCCTTTTCCCATCTTCCACCTGCATCTAGCTCTGTTTGTCTCTCTCACCTCTGGGAAGAGAAGAGTCCTATTGCAGGCTCTGCTGGAATTCTGAATCTGCTTCCATTTTGCTTTTTGTGAATGCTGTCTGCCTCTCTATCTTTATCATTGTTAGTGTGCTTTTTACCACGTTTGCCTCCTTTTGCAATATTGTTCAGCTTTCTCAGCTGAATAACTTATACCCCACCCACCCCCTGGCACTCAGTCTCTTATAGCTGTCATCTGCTCATTACCTTGCTTATTTACAGGTGCACCTAATCCCCTGTGGGCTCTCCCCCACCTATCTATTTCTTCTGGCCTCCGTTCTCTTCTCCATCTCTCTTCTATGGCTCCTCATCACTTTGTCTTCCTATTCTTCATACTCCCTAACTGTCTCCCCTCCTACCAACACCTTCACTCCTCCCTTCCTCATCTCCCCTTTATCTTCCTCACTTCCCCCTCCATTCTGTCCTGTACCCTGTCATCAGCTCTTGAGCTTCACCACTTTCTGCCTCTCATTCAGCCATCTCCTCTCTCTCTAAGACAACCTCACCCTCGTTAACGCCATGTTGTCTCCTCTCTGCTCCACACTCTTCTACCCCAACCCTAACCCTGGCCCCCTAGGCTTTTATCACACTCTAAGAAGAGATCTTCATGCCCTCTAACCCTCGCCATCTCTCTACTACTCTCCACTCTCTCTCATGGTGGTTATCAGAGGGTAGCAGAGATAGAGGGGGGAAAGTTGGGAGTGAAGAAGGCAAGGAGAAGAAGTAGCTGACTTTGTGGGGAATTGGAAGGTGATCTTGTGGATTTTGTCATGGTAATAGTCAGCCAGGGTTTGGAAAGAAAGGGAAGGAGGGGTTGGAGATGGGGCACTTTGAGGAGACAGCTGAGAGTAGTAAAGAGACGGTGAGAGTCAGAGGCAAGAGAGTTAGTCAGATGGGCATAATAGTCTTGTTTGACAAGAGCTATTGCTGACTGGAAAGAGACAAGCATGAATTTGAAGTGTAGAAAATCTGCAAGGGAGTGGGATTTGAGCCAAGCACGCTCAGCAGAACGGGCACAGAAACGAAGATAGCGGGTAGTGGATGACAGCCAGAGCTGGGGTACAGAACGCTTCACAGGACATGGCATGGGCGGAGCGAGAGCATCCAGAGCAGAGGAGAGTGCAACGTTATAGGAAGCTACTGCCTCGTCAACAGACTTAGATGACATAGTGGAGGAAAGAGATGAAGAAACAGTGGAGGAGAGAACCAAAGGATCAGTAGCATGAAGATTTCTAAATAGGTTGGAGGAGAAAAGACAAAGTTGAGGCAGCAGGTGATGAAGAGTGAAGCTTAACAGGTGATGGTCAGATAAGGGAAGAACTGACATACAGTCGTTTGAAGGTGGGCAACTAGAGAAAAATACCAGGTCAAGGCAGTGGCCATGCTGGTGAGTGGGGGCAGTAGAGCAAAGCTGGAGGTCAAACGAGGAGGTAAGGGAAAGGAACTTTAAAGCATAAGGATCAGAGGTGTTCTCAACATGAATGGTAAAATCCCTGAGAATAACAGTGGGGCAAGAGGAATCCAGAAAGAAGGAAAGCCACGAGTCAAAGTCAGTGAGAAAGGTAGAAGTAGACTTGTCAAGAGGTCGATAAATAACAGCTACCCAGAGAGGTAGTGGAGTGAAAAGGCAGATGGAGTAGACTTCAAAAGAGGGAAAGGAATGAGAATGAGGCAGCAGGAGGGGTTGGAATTGGCAGGAAGGAGAAAGCAGAAGCCCAACACCACCACCACAGCCAGTGGGACGAGGTGTGTGGGAGAACCGATAGCCACCATGACAGAGAGCAGTGACAGGTGCAATGTCATACATCTAACGCCAAGGGGTCCCACAAGGTTCAGCACTATCTGCTTTTCTTTTTAACATCTACCTGCAACCTCTCTGCTCTGTGATACAGGTTCATATAATGTTAAATATGAAATATATGCAGATGAGATTATGATTTTCGCCCCTTTTAACACTGTTGAGCCAGATTACTCTCAGATTTCACCGTGCCTAAAGGCTATGATGAGCTGCCTCAGGTAAGCTAAGTCTGACAATCAACCTCAAAGTCAGAGGCCCTATTTGTCACAAAAAAAACGCTACATTCTCGCCACCAAACAGCATAAGAATTTCAGACAATAAAAATGATGTCAAACAGCATGTAAAATACCTTGGAGCGACGCTTGATAGGAACCTAAATTTCCAGGAGCACATTTAGAGAACTACTAAGAAAGCAAACTAGAAGCCAAGGACAATCCAAAAGCTACAACCGCTTCTTGATGAGAATGACTTCAGAACAGTGAGTCCCTGATAACACCGATTCTAGATATTGCAATCTAATTTATCAAGGAAATCAACGTATCCACTGCAACTAGTACAGAACTCAGCTGCACATCTTATTACTGGAACCTCAAAGCAAAGCCATAACACACCAACATTACATCAACTTCACTGGCTTCCAATTCATATTTGTTCAAAATTCAACTCTCTGCTAATCATTCTTAAAATAATGGTCAATTCAACCTAGCTTCCCCTTCACATTTTTCCTTACTTTATACCAGGGGAGGCCCAAGGGGGATGCGGGGCCATGTGCGGAGACTCGGTGCAGGGCCTCATTTGCATAATGTTACCATACACTAACTTTTAGTAAACGTGCCTCTTAATGAGTGTATGGATAAAGAAAGACTAAAAGATTTCTACATTACTATACTATAATCCAGTGCCAACTGCCAGGCACATTAGGAACTACTACAAACACTGCCCATTTAGAACCCATAGCAAACCCGCCGTATCCTAACAGCACTACCAGGACTCACAAAGCACCATACCCTACCTATCAAAAGGCAACACTGCAAATATTAAAACAATACATTTCAGAGAACAACAATACATGACCTACTGCGGAATGAGAACAAGTGGCAATGTCAAATAGGAATTACATAAACAGAATACCTCAGCTCAGTTACACCTGCAGAACATAGGCCATCACCAAACAAGGAATCACAATTTACAAACAGGAAGGCAATAATTAAACTGGGAACCACAAAAGCCAAACTTGGAATGTACAACACTGTAGAAATAAAACTATAAATTAATTTCCTCTTGTACTAAATAAAGCGCAGATGTTATTGATTCACATTTCCCGGAGCTGACATATTCCAGTTAATAAATTCAAAATAAAGAGATTTTTCTACCTTTTGTGCATTTTTTTTTCAGTTGCAATTGCTCCAGCCACTTTCTTCCAGTTTCTTCGTGTCTTCTGCTAACTCTCCATCATCTGCTGTCCATTTGTCCTTTCTTCTCTCTTCTAGTTTTTTTTCCATTCTCTCTCTACATCTGCTTTAACATACTAATCTTTCTCCTTTTGCTCCTTTCTCATTCCTATTTCATCCACTCAAATTTTACCCCTCCATGCTTAATCCCCACTTACTCTCCCAGTACCCGGCCAATTGAAGATTTTTCTTCCCTCCCACACAAAATATTTTTCCCCTCTCCATTTCACTCTCCCAGCCCCATCCCATTCTAATCCTCCCCCAACATCAGCTCCCTTCTAGTTCCAGCCCCACCCAGCATCTGCTTCCTTCTAGCCCCCCCATCAGCCCACTTCCAGTCCTAGCACCCCCATCTATTTCCAGTCCTATCTGAGTCTCTCCATCAGCTCATTTCCAATCCCAGCCCCCCATCAGCCCATTTCTAGTCCTTTCCTAGCCCCACCATCAGCCCATGTCAAATCCTAGCTCCCCTCCACTCAGCCAATTTCCAATCCAAGCCCCCAATGAGCCTACTTCCAGTTCTAGCTCCTCCATGAGTCCATTTCATTCCAAGCCCCCACCACAGCCCATTTCCAGTCCTATCCTAGCACCTCCATCAGCCCATTTCCTGTCCTAGCTCCCCCCCACTCATCCCATTTCCAGTCCTAGCTCTCTCCCCTCACAGCCCATTTCCAATCTCAGCACCTCCCCACAGCCCATTTCCAGTCCTATCCTAGCACCTCCATCAGCCCATTTCCAGTCCTAGCTCCTCCCTCACAGCCCATTTCCATTCCAAGCCTCCCTCCCTATCAGCTATTTGCAGTTCAAGTCTCCCCTTCCACTCAGCACATTACCAGTCCTAAGCCCCCCATCAGCCCACTTCCAGTCCTAACCCCCCATCACCCCATTTTCAGTCTTAGCCCCCCATAGCCCATTACCAGTCCTAACCCCCCATCAGCCCATTTCCAGTCCTAGCTCCCTCCCCTCACAGCCCATTTCCAATCTCAGCACCCCCCAACAGCCCATTTCCAGTCCTATCCTAGCACCTCCATCAGCCCATTTCCAGTCCTAGCCCCCCCCCATAGCCCATTACCAGTCCTAACCCCCCCATCAGCCCATTTCCAGTCCTAGCCCCCCCATAGCCCATTACCAGTCCTAACCCCCCCATCAGCCCATTTCCAGTCCTAGCCCCCCCATAGCCCATTACCAGTCCTAACCCCCCCATCAGCCCACCTCCAGTCCTAACCCCCCATCAGCTCATTTCCAGTCTTAGCCCCCCCATAGCCCATTACCAGTCCTAACCCCCCATCACTCAGCCCATTTCCAGTCCTTGCCCCCCATAGCCCATTACCAGTCCTAACCCCCCCATCAGCCCACCTCCAGTCCTAACCCCTCCTATCAGCCCACCTCCAGTCCTAACCCCCCATCAATCAGCCCATTTCCAGTCCTAGCCCCCCATAGCCCATTACCAGTCCTAACCCCCCCATCAGCCCACCTCCAGTCCTAACCCCCCATAAGCTCATTTCCAGTCTTAGCCCCCCCATAGCCCATTACCAGTCCTAACCCCCCATCACTCAGCCCATTACCATTCCTTACCCCCCCATCAGCCCACCTCCCTTCCTAACCCCCCATCAGCTCATGTCCAGTCTTAGCCCCCCCATAGCCCATTACCAGTCCTAACCCCCCATCACTCAGCCCATTTCCAGTCCTAGCCCCCCCATAGCCCATTACCAGTCCTAACCCCCCCATCAGCCCACCTCCAGTCCTAACCCCTCCTATCAGCCCATTTCCAGTCTTAGACCCCCCAGCCCATTACCAGTCCTAACCCCCCTCCCTGTAAAGAAGCGTACCCCATGAAAAGAAAAAACTAACTTGCTGCTGCTACTGCCACTGCCGCCCTAGCAGTGGCAGAATCAAGTGTCTCCCTCGATCATTCTCCTGTTTCCCATCAGCCCCGGCCAGCTTAACAGAACTGCGAGAGGGAAACCCTCCCTTCGTGGCTCTGAAAGCCACGCCGAGGAGAGTGATCGAGGGAGGGCTCTGCGGGACAGGAGGGAGGGCTCTGCGGGACAGGAAGGAGGGAGGGCTCTGTTGGGCGGACGGGGGCCCCGCGGGAGACACTTGATTCTGCCGCTGCCAGGGCGGCAGTGGCAGTAGCAGCAGCAAGTTCGTTTTTTCTTTTAAAGTTTTCCTGAGCTGATGGGCAGAATGTTGTTTGTGAGGGGCCCCCTGTGCAAACAACATTCTTGCTCAATGGATGGGCCGGCCCTGCTTTATACCCTATGCTTGTCCAAGTTAATATCCCTTGTTCAATGTACACTACTTATTTGAGTTTTATGTACACCACATTGAAATTTATGATAATGTGCTGTAGAAAACCTGTTAAATAAATAAATGAATAAACATACCAACCCATAAAGTAAAAAGCTCTCAGGCCACTTTTAACAGAGCTTTTTCCATATATGGACATTCCCAAGCAACCTAAGAGCCATCGGTGACATAACCAAAACCCACCTCTTCTAAGAATTCTTTGGAAATGACACCTAAAAGACTTCCCCCTCAAGCTAATACAAATCCGCAACCCCCCCCCCCCCCCCCGTACCAACAATACCTCATCCCAAGAACGTTCCTACCACTAATACAGCCATGTTCCCTGAAAAGTCATTTTATCCTATTATAAGTTTTATAATAGGTTTTGAGTATAAGGTTTATTAATATTGGTTCTATTGCATTCTCTGTTCCCCCTGCCCCAATGTTCTCTGTAACCAAAGAATTTAATGTTCATTGTAAACCGCTTTGATAACGTGAAAAACAGTATAGAAGAAATGTTAACTAAATAAATATAAACTCTAAGGCCCGATAATCATCTGGGCAGGCTATGCACGTGCCTGCTGACTCTTAACACTGGATATTCAATGCCGTCGCATCCGGCAGTGCCGCACATGCCCTGGAGCTGCTGAGGTTAGCCAAAAGCTGTCCGAGTTTTAGCTGCGGATTGCTAACCGGCTAGCAGTGCAATAATGCTGCTACCCAGTTGACGACAATCTTTGCATGTGCTCCGCCCCGGAATGTAGCGAGCTTGTAGTGGGCTTTGAAGGGGATATTCAACGGCACTAACCATGTAAGTGCCGTTGAATATCCCGATTTAGGGCATTTACAGAGTTTATTGGCTATAAACCGTGTAAATGCCTTTCAAATATCGGGCCGTATGTTAATTGAACACTGGCATCAGTCACACACTCAGAATCCAGATAGAGCCTTACCGAGTAGAGAATAAATTACCACAAACTAAAAATAAAATGATGTAGACAAAAATTAATTGAAATTCCAAAAAAATACCAGACTGCATCCAATACATCAGAGAAATAGATCTGCAGATGCTCCTGTACAGTGCAAAGTGTAAAGATAAAGCATGTACGGCCCAATATTCAAAGGGGTTTATCCTGTTAGCAGCAGGGCCAGTCCAACCACTAGGCAAACTAGATAGCCGCCTAGTGTGACAGCTTCTTGAGGGCAGCAAAGAGCAGGACATTCAAAGCTAAATAATAGATTCTGATAGCCAAGGGGTGCTTAAGGCTTAAAGTATGCCTATGGTGCCAATAACCTGAACCAACTCTGGGGCTGGCCTTGGTTAGCAGATAAAGCCCGCTGACAGAGATGGGCAGGGCGAGGGTAGTCCCAGCACTTAGCTGGTTAGCAGTGATTCTCAGTCCACTAACTGGCGAAATGTCCGTATAAAGTCAGGACATTTCAATAACTGTTCTAACTTTATGCAAGTCGATTATCCGGACAGCAGCTGAATATTGCCACTGTCCAGATAGCTGCGCCGGTCAGCACTGAAACCAGATATCTGGATTCCAGTGCTGAACATACCGTTTCACTTCTGCCTACGGTGGTCAGATGCTTTAAAAATGCTCACCACCGCAGATTGAATATTTGGCCTATAAAATCCAAAGACAATCACTAAATTAAAAATAAAATTAATTTTTCTCCGGGAACAAGCAGGAAGTCAGTCCTCACATATGGGTAACATTGGCGCCAACAGAACCTGCACGGATCCACTCCCCAGTTTTCAAAGAAAGTCTCTGGGAGTTACATCGGGCATGTGCGGTCACCTTCCTGCCCAAGAGTGCCATCTTACCTCAGTCTTCTTTTTTCTGCAGAGCCCTGCAGACGTGCTGTCTGTGCCCCCAGTTAAAGTTGATTATTTTTTCCACCTTCCTTTGGTATTCTCTTTTGTTTTTTTATTTTTTGCCAGGATCAGTTCGATCACCTTTCCTATGCCTGAATCCACTGCCTCAGCATCTTGCTTTTCAGTCGGGTAGTTATATATTTTCTTATTTTTTGGCATGCGGGTGTTTTTCACCACACTATGTCCTTTACGGACCTCCACAGTACCTGCCTTAAGTGCCTCGGGGAGGACAACGACATGTCTACCTGCCTGCTTTGCCTTTGGATGTCAACTAAGACCCAGAAGAAACATGAAAGATGGCAGGGGGAACTATTTGGAAAGTCTGCCTTTGGATCGGCATCCCTGCCTTTGAAACCGGCATCCGGCAACTCGTCGTTGCGTACCCTGGCTTGGTCGGAACCCCATAGTCATGGAGCATCAGAGTCATCCTCAGACGATCTTCCTCATGTGTTGCGTGCTTCGTCAAAGCCGAAGGCAAGGTCCAACCCTAGCCCAGTAGGTAAGACCTCCAGCTCCTGGGCACAGAGCACCATGACCCGACACTGGTGACGACAGCCAGAAGCATCCCTCCAAGTAGCCCCCGCAGGAGAAGACCTCCGTGGTATCAGGGGATCATGTCGTGTCCCCCAAAGCAATAACCATCAGGGATTCCCCTGTGAGGGACCCAGCACCAGCCTCTGTGTCACCAAGGCCAGCGCCTGCCGCTGTGGAGCCCAATGGCATTGAAGCCAGAATTTTGCTCCATTCCTTGAGGTACAGTAGGGCCTGACTCCCGGTCACTCCGAGTTGTCTGTGCCAATCACGGGGCTGTCCTCTGCGAGGACCTATCCAGAGGACGCTCCACCCATCCTGGAGAGATTGGCTCGATTGGTGCCAACTCTGTCGACATCCGTATCAAGGCACAACTCTGAATCGGGCACGACGGCACCGGATCACCAACACCAGGAGTCATTAACATGGAGTTGGTCTGATGACCACAGGGCGCCTGACGATTCCTCCGATGACTCAGCTTGGGAGACAGACGAGGAGTTGCTTGACATCATCCTTCACCGGGACATTTAGCTGCATTTATATCCCGCTTTTCACCGGGTCAAAGCGGTTGGGGGATACATTTAACACGAGGGGATATGAGACACATACACTAATACTTACAGGGAACATGGGCAGTGGAGGGTTAAGTGGCTTGCCAAGACCACAAGGAGCACCTGTGGGACTAGAAACCCTAGTCCTTCCGGCCCAAGGTTGCTGTCCTCTAGTGGGATTTGAACCACCGACCTTCCGGCCTGTAGTACATTGCCCCAACCACTAGGCCACTCCTCCCCTCTAACCCATCCCTGCCATATCATCGGTGGCGGTCGCCTCCAGAGGACCTCACCTTCCTGGAGTTTGTGAGAGATGTCCCAAGCCTTCACCTTGGTGGCAGTGCCCAAGGACGAGCTGCGTACTGTGGATCTCGAGATCCTCCAATATGATGCACTTCCAAGAGAAGCACTGACGGTGCACGTACCCCCCATCCTGGAGCAGCTGCTGTTCAGGATGGGGAGACCCCGGTGACGGTGACGATTGTGAACCGTCGACTCAATTCTCAGTATCCATTCGGCTGGAGCCCCGGCTTTCAGAAGACACAACTGTCCCACAACTCCCTGGTGGTGGAGTCTGCCATGTGTTGAATCAAAAGCCAGAAGACACAATCTTTGGTGCCTCCCAGTAGGGAGGCCCGTACCATGGATGCTTTTGGCAAGAAGTGTTTCCAGGGCTCCATGCTTACAGCCTGGATCCAGGTGTAACAGCTATACATGGGCATGTACCAGAGGGACCTAGAGAAGGAAGTCGCCAGGTTCTCAACTAGAAGGAAGTCGCCAGGTTCTCAACTAGAAAAAGGGACTGTTACTTCTGGAGAGAGATCTGCAACTGTGAGTATATACATCTGGTAATTTTCTAAAAGGAATTCTTTGTATTAAAGCTAATTAATCTGTGAACCCACTATTTTTGTTAAATCAGTCAGGGCCTAGTAGCAGCAGTTTAAGTTTAAATTTAAAACACAGAGGAGAACTTTCTGGTTACATTTCATACCCAGCAGAGAGCTTGTAGTTTAAATTTAATAGTCACTCAGGGTCTAGTAACAGCAAAGTACTTTCAGTTTAAATTTAAAACACAGAAGGGAGCTTTCTGATTACATTTGGAACCCAGCAGAGAGCTTGTAGTTTACCTTTAATAGTCACTCAGGGCCTAGCATCAGAAAAGTACTTTTAGCTTAAATTTAAAACACAGAAGAGAGCTTTCTGGTTAAATTTAGAACCCAGCAGAGAGCTTGTAGTTTAAATTTCATAAGAAGTTAGAGCCTAGCAGCAGCTAAGAGCTATAATTTAAATCAAATCTGAATACAGCTTACCTCAGCAGCACAAGACAGGGTACTATGTAGCAGCCCTCTTTTAATAAGTATTATTTCCCTCCCTCCCCTGGGATAATCGTAGCTTTATAGGTACTTACACATCTTACAAGACAGGAGGTGCTCTCAGGTGAAGCTCATTACCCAAATCAGGTATACACTAAGGACCTGAGATTAGTTAAGCTTCAGGTGAACAAGGTATATTACACGTATTAGGTACAGTTTTATTAGTATAAATATCCATAGCAACCCTTAGTAAGTAAAGAACTTAGATCTAAATACAAACTTAAAACTAAGATGCAGACAGCAGTTCAGCAGCGGGATGGGGGCTTTCCAGTCTTTTGCATTGAGTGTCACATGTATGATTTTCTCCCAGTTGGTGAGAGGTCTTACGTGTGCACTAGGTGCAAGGAGCTCTTTGCTCTCCGGGAACGAGTCCGTTCTCTAGAGGCTAAAGTAGCAGACTTGGAAAGCATAAGACAGACAGAGAGGTACATAGACGAGACCTACAGGGATATAGTCCTGAAGTCCCACCTCCAGTCTGGCAGCATCCCTGTTGCCATGGAGGAGAGAGGTCACGTGACAGGAGAGCATCACCCTGGTGTGGCAGGAAGTGATCCTGTAACTAGGACCTGTCCTCCAGGTGATGTAAAACCCTCTCGCACTGAGGAAGTTTCTCCAGGGCCATGTGCCCATGAGGGAAGGGTTAGGATAGCCTTTATAGTTGGTGATTCGATCATTAGGCATGTAGATAGCTGGGTGTCTGGTGGACGTGAGGATCGCCTGGTAACATGCCTGCCTGGTGCGAAGGTAGCGGACCTCACACGCCACCTAGATAAGGTCTTAGATAGTGCTGGGGAGGAGTCTGCTGTCTTGGTACATGTCGGTACCAATGACATAGGAAAATGTGGTAGGGAGGTTCTGGAGGCTAAATTTAGGCTTTTAGGTAGGAAGTTGAAATCCAGAACTTCCAAGGTAGCATTCTCTGAAATGCTTCCTGTTCCACGCACAGGACCCAAAAAGCAGGCAGAGCTCCGGAGTCTCAATGCGTGGATGAGACAATGGTGCAGAGATGAGGGTTTTGGATTTGTTAGGAACTGGGGAACATTCTGGGGAAAGGAGGGGCTCTTCCGAAGGGATGGGCTTCACCTTAACCGGGATGGAACCAGGCTGCTGGCATTAACCTTTAAAAAGGAAATAGAGCAGCTTTTAAACTAGATATTAGGGGAAAGCCAACAGTCGCCCAAGAGCGGATGGTTCGGAAGAATGTATCTTTGAAGGATACTACCAAAAGCAGAGAGGTTCCACAAAAGAGTAAAGTAGCCCAAATGCCCTCAAGTATGGAGCAGAGAGAGCTTAAAGATCCTAAATTACCCATGTCTAACAATAGCCAAATTAATATGAATAAAATACATTCTCTAAAATGCTTGTATGCAAATGCTAGAAGTCTAAAAAATAAGATGGGAGAGTCAGAATATATAGCACTAAATGAAAGGTTACATATGACATGGTGGAAGGACGACAACCAGTGGGACACTGTGATACCTGGGTACAAACTACATCGTAATGATAGAGCTGATCAAATTGGTGGAGGGGTTGCTCTCTATGTTAGAGAGGGCATTGAGTCAGAAAGGATTAAAGTTTTGCAGGAAACAAAATCTGCTGTAGAATCTATATGGATTGAAATTCCATGTAAAAGGGGGAAGGCAATGGCAGTGGGGGTGTACTATTGAGCGCCTGGCCAGAATAACCAAATGGATGATGAAATGCTCAAAGAAATCAAGGAAGCTAACAAAAGTTACAGCACAGTAATAATAATGGGTGATTACAACTACCCCGGTATCAACTCGGTCAGTGTCACGGCAGGACATGCTAGGGAGATAAAGTTCCTAGATGAAATAAATGACTGCTTCTTGGAGCAGCTGGTTCATGAACCAACCAGAGGGGAAGCCATATTAGACCTAATCCTTAGTGGAACACCAGATCTAGTGCAAGAGATAAGGTTGTTGGGGCCACTTGGCAATAGTGATCATAGCATGATCGCCTTTGATTTAATTAGTGGAGGAGGGATAGTAAGGAAATCCACAGTACTACCTTTTAACTTTCGAAAGGGAGACTATGATAAAATGAGGAAAACAGTTAAGAAAAAACTAAAAGGAGCAGTTGCAAAGGTTAAAGACGTACATCAGGCTTGGCTGTTGTTGAAAAATACTATCTTGGAAGCCCAGACCAGCTGTATTCCATGCTTTAAGAAAAGTGGAAGGAAGTCCAAAAAACTGCCAGCATGGCTTAAAGGTGAGGTCAGAGAGGCTGTTGTTGCCAAAAAAGCATCTTTCAGGAAATGGAAAAAAGAGCCAAACGACGAAACCTGGAAACAGCACAAGCACTGGCAAGTCAAATGCAAGGCATTGATAAGGCAGGCAAAGGGAGAATTTGAGAAGAAGCTTGCTGCGGAAGCAAAAACACGAAGTAAAGACCTTTTCAAGTACATTCATAGCAAAAAACCTGTGAGAGAGTCAGTTGGTCCATTAGATGATAAAGGGGTTAAAGGAGCACTAAGAGGCGACAAGGCGATAGCGGAGAGACTGAATGAATTCTTTGCTTCGGTCTTTACTGAGGAAGATGTAGGGATGTTACCCATGACTGAAGTGGTATTTAAAGGTGCGGAAGAATTGAAGGAAATATCGATACATCGGGAAGATGTATTACAACTATTAGATAAACTGAAGAGTAGCAAATCACCTGGGCCAGATGGCATACATCCAAGGGTGATGAAAGAACTGAAATACGAGATTGCAGACCTGCTATTAGTAATCTGTGAACTATCATTAAAATCATCTCTAATACCTGAAGATTGGAGGATCGCCAATGTAACACCAATTTTTAAAAAAGGTTCCAGGGGTGATCCGGGAAACTACAGACCGGTGAGCCTGACATCAGTACCGGGAAAAATGGTAGAAACCGTCATAAAGAATAAAATTACTCAGCATGTAGATAGTCATGACCTAATGGGAGACAGCCAACAAGGCTTTAGGCAAGGAAGATCTTGTCTTACTAATCTGTTATGTTTTTTTGAAGGAGTGAATAATCAGGTGGACAAAGGTGAGTCGGTTGATATTGTGTATCTGGACTTTCAGAAAGCCTTTGACAAGGTCCCTCATGAGAGACTTTTGGCAAAACTAAAGAGTCATGGGATAGGAGGCAGTGTACTATTGTGGATCAGGAACTGGTTAAAAGATAGAAAACAGAGGGTAGGGCTAAATGGCCAATTTTCCCAATGGAGAAAGGTGAATAGTGGTGTACCCCAGGGATCTGTGCTGGGTCCGCTGCTTTTTGACATATTCATAAATGACCTGGAAAGTGGAATAACCAGTGAGGTTATCAAATTTGCAGATGACACAAAACTATTTAAAGTTGTTAAAACCCAAGAGGATGGTGGAAAATTGCAAGAGGATCTTGATAAATTGGAAGACTGGGCATCAAAATGGCAGATGAAATTTAATGTGGACAAGTGCAAGGTTATGCACCTAGGGAAGAACAACCCAAACTATGGTTACACGATGCAAGGTTCCACATTAGGAACCACCACCCAGGAAAAAGATTTAGGCGTCATTGTGGATACCATGTTAAAACCCTCGGCCCAGTGTGCAGCGGCGGCCAAGAGAGCAAATAGAATGCTAGGTATGATAAGGAAAGGAATGGAAAATAAAACAAAAGATATTATAATGCCTCTATATCGTTCCATGGTGAGACCGCACCTTGAATATTGTGTACAATTCTGGTCACCGTATCTTAAAAAGGATATAGCGATTTTAGAAAAGGTTCAGAGAAGAGCCACCAAAATGGTAAAGGGGATGGAAGGATACTCCTATGAAGAAAGGCTAAAAAGGTTAGGGCTCTTTAACCTGGAAAAGAGACAGCTGAGGGGAGATATGATAGAAGTCTATAAATTAATGAACGGAGTGGAACGGGTAAACGTAGATCGATTGTTTACCTTATCAGAATATAGAAAGACTAGGGGACATGCAATGAAGCTACAGGGTAAACTATTTAAGACTAATAAAAGAAAATATTTTTTCACTCAACGTGTAATCAAACTCTGGAATTTGTTACCAGAGAATGTAGTAAAGGCTGTTAATGTAGCTGGGTTTAAAAAAGGTTTGGACAAGTTCCTGGAGGAACGGTCCATAAACCATTATTAAGAAGGGACCCAGGATATCAATGCTTGAACCAATACAAGCATTGTGGAACCTGTGTCCCTTGGGGAAACTGCTAGGTACATATGATCTAGATTGGCCACTGTTGGAAACAGAATACTGGGCTTGATGGACCTTGGTCTGACCCAGTATGGCATATCTTATGTTCTTATGTTCTTATGTGTTATCGGGTGAATTCCTTGAGCGCTTCAGGACGCTGGTTTCCTTGGTCAGAGTCCTCCAAGATTCAAACTCAGGCGGCCTTCGATGGCTGAGTCAGTGGCCCAGGTAATTGCGGTGGACATTAGTGCCCACCAGCTCGCTTGGCTACAGTCCTCCGACTTGGAGCAGTGGGTTCAGGACAAATTGGCCAACATCCCTTGCTGGGGAGAGAACCTCTTCAGCAAGCCTATGATGGAGTAGGCCAAGGAGCTGGAGAAAGAATTCATGACCAGAACCAGGCTGTCCAAGAAAGTGTCTGAACCTTCCCACAGGAAGACTTCGGGGGAAAAAGTCCTACACCTAAAGACCAAGAAGGTTTATGGGAACTACCCCAAGTTTCAGGCCTATCATGCTCTCTCCCCCCAGGGGCAGCAGGACAAGGGCCAGGGGCATGGCCCCCGTAAGCCAAAGGCCCCCAAAACCCAAACAGCACCCCAGCTGCAGTCTGGGGGAGCTTTTGACTCCTTGGGCATAGACTCCCTCCCCCAGGAGGTAACATGCCCAGGGTTCATGGGAGGACGGCTGGTAAACCTTGCACACCTCTGGCTGGTGTCACGCCACCACCACTCGCCTCTAGCTTAGAGGGGCGTGGGTTTTTTTAGAGGAACTTTCTGCTATCCGCTTTTTCAGCTTTTTCAAACTATTTCCCCGCAGTGCCCTCTGGGAAATGTAGTCTTTGTTTAGCTGTATGGGTGCATCAGGCAGAAAGCTGTAGTCAGGCTCAAGGAGGTAAGGCAAATGACAGAAATTTATTTTGTACACAATAGTTCGATCATACCACATACAGGATTGTTTGTTCAGGACTCTTTGAAGTAGAGCATTGTCCAAAACAAACCCAAACAAAAAAATGCTGTTTAAAGGTTCTCTATAGTTCAGGATGCCCAGTCTTTAACAGCAAAGATATTGCATTCCCCTTTTAGCCTTGCTGGCTAAAGCACAAAAACAAAATCGCATTTAAAGTCTGTGGTAGTTTAGCTTCTATTCAGCTTCCAACCTTTCTTGGCTCCCATCCAAGTAAACAGATATAATTCAGGGGCAACAGAAAGCTTTGTTCCAATAGCTACTTTAGCTTACCCCAGTGTCAGCATTCCAGCAGCAGGTGATTAACAAGCTTATCACAGTTCCATGCTTGCTCCTTAGTCCCCGTAAACTTCCCCTTCACAAACACATGGGAATCACGGCCACCCTGCTTGTGGAATATGGGTACCTTTGTCCTGGAAGACTTTCTTTCAGGACTGGCTTGCTTTCTCTACGTTCCCAGGTTTAGAGCTTGGCAATAGAACAGTCCATGGGAGTGTCCTCATCATTCAGCTTCACCTCGGGCTCTCCCAGCTGCATGGGTTCTGACTCCCCGTCTTGCTCACGGTGCTCAGCTAACAGCCTCCCAAGGAATCTTGGAGTCTCTCTTGTTCCTGGCTCCAAACTCTCCTGCAGACGTGCTATATGCCAATTAGCACTTCCTTGTCCTAGAAGCTCAGTTCCTCTGCTCTGCTCAGCACCAGTCAAGCTTCCCTTGCTTGTGTCTGTGCCTCGGCTCGTGTCAACCTGACTTCCTGCTTCTCTTCCCCTTCTCTCATACTCTGGCATGGGTTTATACTTCCAGGGCTCTAGCTTCAACCCCTCCCTACTCAGGTGACGGCAATCAGCCTGACTTCGGGCACCTGAGTGCTTGGAGCATTCACTGCCTAAGAGGTTCTGGGCCCTGTATCCTCTCCCCTTCATTCCACTAGGGGAGCATGAAATGTGGGCTACGTGGAAGTTTTCTGATTCCTGGAGGTGTTTATGGCTTTCCTACCCTGACTTGGTGAAAGGGGGCCCTTTACTAGGGTGAATTCCCTGTCTCTTTGTCCTCCCCCGGACTCCGGATAGGCCTCCTTGCCACACTGGACATCACTGCAGATGCCTAGATGCTGCAGGTGGTCAGGGAGGGGTATTTATTTATTTATTAGATTCTTCTATACTGCCCCTTCCAAAGATCAGGGGCGGTTTACAAAGAACAAAACATTTTACATAGATTGTTGGCATAACTGTAATTACAAAGTTTACTATGTAAAAAGTTAACATAACAATTTACATTTTGCTTAAAACAAGAAGCTTCCAGCTGCCTCCTCCCTTCTTACCCATGGACCCCTTGCACAGGGAGCTCCTGCAAAGGGAGCTTGAAGTCTTCCTCGAGGATCAGGTGGTGGAGCTCGTCCCCCAGCCTCTAGAGGGCTCGGGGGGGGGGGGGGGTTCTACTCCCGCTACTTCCTTGTGCCCAAGAAAACAGGGGGCTTAAGGCCCATCCTGGATCTGCAGGACCTCAACTGCTTCCTGGTTAAGGAAAAGTTCAAAATGGTATCCCCTGGAGCCGTGCTGCCTTAACTCCTGCAGGGAGACAGGATGTGGGTGTAGGCATCTTTCATATCCAAGGAACATAGCCAGATACATCCAATGCACCATTGATACCTCCAGTTCGTGATTGGCGGCCGACACTACCAATAAGGGTACTCCCCTTCGGCCTAGCCTCAGCCTATCGGGTGTTCACCAAGAGTCTGGCGGTCGTGGCCACACGCCTCCGGCTCCTCAGGGTCAGTGCCTGGGGCTTGTGGTCAGCTTCCCGAAGTCACACTGCTACCCACACAGTGCTTGGAATATATCAGCGTCCTGCTGGATTCCACCCAGCTATGGGACTTCCTGGCTCTAGACCGTGCACTGCACCTGTCTGTCCTAGCGCAGACAGTGCAGGGCTGCAAGACAGATACTCTGCTTCTTGGGAACATGGTGTCTACAGTCCATGTCTCCCCTTTTCCTTGCCTCCGCATGCAGCAGGCCCAGTGGATGCTCAGCGCCCAGTGGATGCAGGCTTCTGACCGCCTGGAAGACAGGATCCAGGTCACACCGGCCCTGACAGCATTTCTCACATGTTGGCAGGACCCCCTCAACCTCAGATCCAGCCTACCCTTCTGGGTTCCCCCAGTCCAATGCATCCTCACAATGGATGCATCCAAACTGGGCTGCGGGCCCCAATGTGATCACCTGCAGTCGCAGGGCCTGTGGTCAACAAGAGAGTACCATACACCACAGCCTCTCAAGGGAGGTAAAAGATGTTCTGCTAGCCTCGCATAAGAACTCCATGTGTTGGGCATATGTGTTTAAGTGGCGCAAATTCTCCCTGTGGTGTGAAGACAGGGAGCTCAACCCTTTCTCCTGCACTATGCAAGACATCTTGCATAACCTTTTGCATCTTTCCGGAGCTGGCCTAAAATCCAACACTGTCAGAGTGCACCTCTGTGCCATTTCAGCTCACCACCACCTGGTGGATGGCCAGGTCATCTCGGTGTACCCTCTGGTGGGTGCTTCTTGAGGGGCCTCCTCCTGTCCCGGCCAGTGGCGTGGGACCTTAATGTGGTATTGGGGAAGATCATGGCTCCCCCCTTTGAACCCTTGGCTACTTGCCATCTAAAGTACCTCTCCTGGAAGGTCATTTTCCTAGTGGCGCTCACCTCTGCCAGGCATGTGAGCAAGCTTCAGGCGCTGGTGGCCCATGCACCCTACACTAGATTCCACAAGAACAGGGTCATCCTTTGGACTCGCCCCAAGTTCCTGCCAAAGGTGGTCTCTGTTTTCCACCCGAATGAGGCGGTGGTGCTCCCCACCTTCTTTCCCACGCCTCACTTCTCTAGGGCAGAGGCCTCCCTGCACACGCTTGACTGCAAGAGGTCCCTGTACTTCTACATCCAGAGGACACAGCCCCACTGCCGCTCAGTGCAGCTTTTCATCTCCTTTGACTCCAGTCGGCTTGGGGTTGCAGTCTCCAAGTGCATCCTTTCACTCTGGGTGGCCGACTGCATTTCCTTTGCCTACGGGCAGGCTGGATTTTCTCTGGGACATCACCCCTTGGCTGCTGCTTTTGGATCTTAACTCACCTAATCTCCTTGTTTTTTTACCATTCCCTCTTGTTTTATCCCTGTCTACACCTTCTGTGTTGTTTGCCTTACATGTCTGTGCAGCGCTGCGTACGTCTTGTAGCGCTATACAAATGCTCAATAGTAGTAGTAGTAGTAGTAATGAATGGATTGGATGGAAGACAGCAAGTCAGATGTGGAAAGGATCAATCTGTTAGGTAAGAAATGAACCATTTCAGGATTAAGCTGCTGATGCCAATGTCTCTGAGTCTTTCTATTAGTGTATAGTGGTTCACAGTGTCAAAGGCACTGTGATATCAATAAATATTAGAAGATAGCCTCTATTAGGATTATCTATGCCAGATAGCAGACTCTCTAGAAGCATTGTGAATAGCGTCTCACCACTATAGTTAGGCCTAAAGCCGTGCTGATGAGGATCTAATGGAGCAGGGATGTCAATATGATCTTGTGATTGTATCTGTACTACTTTCTCAATTATTTTCATTATAAAAGGCAAGTTTGAAATCGGACAGAATGTTTTATGGTGTTTTTTATCAAGACTGTTATCTTTCAGAATAGGTCTTATAGAAGCTTGCTTGAGATCAGCAGTTATGTTGCCTTGAGTGAGAGAAAGTTGTTAATATTAAGCAACATAGGTATTAGATATTCTCTTACTTGTTTGATCCAAAAAACTGGACATGGATCTAAAGGAGATATGAAGGCATTTAAGCTGGTTTTTATGCTATTATGTAGGGATCTGTAGCAATCAGGCCTGTTCAGTTTCCAAATAGGTTTATGGATGTTCTAGGGATCACTGAAATATTTACAGTGCCGCTATTTTCTGGGTAGGCTCCTTGTGCGAGGTTTACAAGTTGATACTGTTATGGTATGATAGATTTTCTCTATAGGTCCTGAGTGATTGTTACCGAGTTTTGTATTACTTCATAATATGCCTAGTACTAGTGAGGGTTTATATTGCTGTTACTGAGAACATCAGAATCAAAAATTACAGTTTGTATGTTGAGTTCAATGGAGAAATGTTCTCTGAACCTACTGTGGGAGATGGGTTTGTTTGGATGTAGAATATGGGGGTTATTTTAGAAGCCCTACTCATGCTTTGGTTGTCTGAAAATGGGCATGGAGATGTCCCCAGAGACATTTTAGAAGCTGGCTCTGAGGACATCCCCAGGGCAAGAACATCAAAGTCTGAACGGAGGTATGGAGAAGACATGTCCAGGGTATTCCCAGAACTTGGACATCCTCGCCCAATTTCAGAAACGCCGTGTCCAAGTTTAAACCTATTCCAGGCAAGAACTGGCATTTGGAGTGTCGGAGAGGGGGGTCTGCTCGCGCCTCCTAGATTTTCCATTTTGACAACCAACACTATGGAGAATGAGGGCTCAGATATAGGTTGTGCTACAGGCTGCATAATTAAGCTGCTACAATTTTTTCTGCATTAAAAAGAGCATTGCAATTTTTTTTAATTATATGGCGTGGGAATATATTATTTTCTCTATTCTTGGGACAACCACCTATCTGTGTTATGCTGTCTGGTGCTGAGAATGTAGCATTTCTCACAACAAACAGGGCCTCCAACTTTGAGAAGTTGATTGTCAGACTTTAGGCACATTGAAATCTGAGAGTAATCTGGCTGAACAGTGCTGTGAGCAGCTTGGCACGGCGCCCGCAGAAGGCCATGTGCTTCAGCACACATAGCCTGCCGCTTCTGACCCCCATCCAGCACATGGCCTGCCGCAGGCCATTGCTGTGCCAAAACATCCCCCTGACCCCACTGACGGAATCTGTGGCAGTGGGGGGGTGGTGGCATGGTATGGGGGGGGTGGCACAACTCAGCACGGTGGAGTTGTTGATCAGTGCAGGGGTGCGGTATGGCTGGGGCTTCTGCCTGAGGCAGCAGAAACCTTTGGGCTGACCCTGAGGGGACCCTCTGGTTTCTAATAGGAGCTCTGAGGCGGCCCCTCCATTTTGGCTGTCAGGGGGAGTAGGGGGTACCAGCTCATCTCTCACCTCAGGCAGCAGATTGTCTTGAGCTGCCCCCGGACTGCTCCACAACCTTTTGGCCCACAAGCACAGCCCCATCATCGGTTCACAACTAAACAAAGTCTTACACCCACCGAGTTCAGCCCCACCACCAATTCACAACAGATGCTGTCCCACAGAGGTATAACCCCATCACTGCTTCATATACAATATCCTCTCCTACAATAAAAATTACAGGCGATTGCACACTGGTTTAGGGAGTTTCATCACCCTTCTTTCCTTCTGTACAGTGTTTTCTATGGAACTCCTGAAGAGCACGGCTTAGAAAATACACAGGAAATGATTCAAGCTATTTTATCATACAGTATGGAAATGTTCAAAGAGAAGTAAAACTATCTTGCTCCAGTCATCAACTATAAAAATCACTTACTTCTGCGAGATAAATTATGCAGAATCGGAGATCATCTGAAGAGCCTGTGGAAACAAGAAAACAATTTGCAAAGCTCAGTTGGGGTCACTTATTAACAGACTACAGTGGAGCCAAGGCAGACTAGGCATGTCGAGCACACCTTCAATATTTGGCCTCCTAAAAATAAACCTTTCCAGATTTTTCTTAAAAAAGAATATTACTGTAAATAAACACATCACTTAACTGCAGAGGTGATGCATTTGAGAACAGAACCTATTGACTTCATTTTTTATTCTTATAAGATCATTACTGGGCCAAAATTGAACCCATTGCAGTTAGTGGGTTGTTTTTTGTTGTGTTTTTTTTTAAACGTTGACCATCATCAGTAAAAGATTCCAGTTACTCAGTAGCAGGATCAAGACAGTAGCTGCTGTTGAATATCTGCATAATATAGTGAGCGGCCAGCGCTAACCGGATAGCTTATCCAGATAGAGAACAAAAATGCTGCTCTAAGTACTAAGTTATCCAGTCATTTCTCTGGATAGTGGTGCTGAAAATCGTCACTATCTGGACAAGGCAGCCTTAAGGCACTGGCAAACCAGGCATGGACCTAGGGCCCAAATGTGTGGGAGGGACCCTCAGAGATGTGCTAATTTAATAGCTCCCAAGGCAGATTATTACCCTGGTAAGGCAGGTGCAGGGAGAAAGAAGAGTGGGAGCCGGAGGGTTGACAGAGCTACCGCTGACCGCAGAGGTCTGTCTGTTCTCTCCCAGTAGGCAGGAGGGCTCAGCACGCGGTACTTCGTTCCTGTTCCTTCCTCCTCTGCTAGATTTCATCATGGGAATTGTAAAATGTATTTATGCTAAGATGGGTCCACCAGTGGGTTAATCCTGACCCATGTTTCTGTTCTCTGGGCTGCACTGGCAGTACCGCTACGGGTCATCGGAACCATTTGGCACCCAGTGTCATAAGAACAGGAGCGAGTGGGCATTGCTTTTGCTGCCACTAGACATCAAGGACTCCGGTGAGGCCTCATCATCTGGGGAGGGGAGCATCAGATGCCTTGGAGGGGCAGAGGATTAAATGTGTTGGGGATGATGGGGGAAATCGAGGTTGGGGGTAACTGGTGGTGCTACAAGAGAGGTCTGTGTAGACTGGGAGCAGTGATTTTATAAAGCTGACCCCGGGCACATGGAGGGGTTTCTAAACTTGCTATGCTGAACCCTATTATGGCTGTTTTATTGTATTCTGCCAAGATCATGGGACTGTGCAGAATATAATGTTTGTAAATAAATAAATAAATATTTTTTATAATGTGGGGGGTTCATGCATGGGATTTTCCCCACCAGTTTTTTTTTAAATCACTGCTCCCTGTGGACATAAGATTCATACTTTGCAATTCTGTCCTGACCTGGATCCGTGAATTCCCCTCCACGTCGCATTTAAAATCTACCTTATTTGGTTTTCAGAAGGCAGAGAGAGAGTTTTCTGGGGGGAGGGGGTGATTTTAATATAGCTTTACATCCTGCTTATGATAGAATTCCTCTTTAGCTAAATTCCAAAGGAAGTATATGAGGGAATTAGGTTTGTTATGTATTTGTCAGATCTTGCATCCCATAGTAAGGGACTTCTCACATTTTTCCTCCTGTTCAGCTGTCGACGTGTAGTGGATACATGAGAAGGGTCAATTGTGGGTATTGACCCTGTTCCCATAATGCTGATGGTGCCATGATGCCCTTTAATTTCTAAGGGCATTGTTGGAAACTTAATGTATCCTTCTTGAAAGGTCTGGAGTTGTATCAGAGGATCACTAAAATTTTCATGATAACCCAGATTTTAATATTAACCTGCTGTGACTCAAGATGCACACAGAGTCACCATGTGGGGCCCTCCTGTATCAGTGGTGGCCTTTAAGAGAGAGAGAGAGAAAGAGAGAGAGAGAAAAGGCTTGCAGATTGGTAGAGCACAGGGAATGGAGGCTACTTCAGGAAGTTACTGCACATGACAGCATAATGGCTTATTAAATTTATTTATTTATTTTATTTATTTATTTATATTTGCTTATATACTGCGCTATTCTGCATCAGTGCGGTTTACATTGAACAAACTGAAATTACATTGAACAGGGCATTATAACTTGGAGATAACTATTTTACAGGGAACATGGGCTATGGAGGGTTAAGTGGCTTGCCCAAGACCACAAGGAGCACCTGTGGGACTAGAAACCCCAGTCCTTTCGACCCAAGGTTGCTGTCCTCTAGTGGGATTTGAACCCCTGACCTTCCAGCCTGAAGTACCTTGCCCCAACCACTAGGCCACTCCTCCACAATGATTGTGTGGGACACTTAATGAACTTAATGAGAACATTCACGCCTCCGTGATGCTGGGCTTCATGGTTCTGTCTATCGATGGTTCTATTCCTTTCTCTCCTCCCGTACCTTCTCGGTGGTCTCCCCTGCAAGTTCTCAGTCATCTTCAGACGCTGTACCTCTCCTCTGTGGTGTCTCCCAAGGTTCGGCCCCCCTCGCTCTTCAAATTCAACAGTCTGGACTATCCGCTTTTCACTACGCTGATGATATTGTTATTCTTCAGCACACCAACTCCTTGCAGCCTGATATGGTACCCCTCAATTCTTGTCTCTCCAAAGTAGTTGACTGGCTAGCTAGTAACTGCCTCCATCTCAACCTGGCCAAGACATCCTTCACCTGGTTCACTTTTGGGAGCCCCTGCCCTTCCATCACACCCATCCTCGGAAACTCTCCAATCCCCACGGTCCCATCTTTCTGGTACCTTGGGGTTTTGTTGGATTCTAATTTGAAACGCAAAGATCATATTTCCCAGCTCACTAAGAAATCCTATTATTTCCTCTGTCAGAAATGATCTATCCGTCCTTTTCTCTCCCCCTCTGCCCTGACCACCACAATTATGTCTCGCCTTGATTTTTGCAATTCCAATCTTGCAGGTATCACTCACACCCAGCTTCATCGCCTCCAGCCAACTGCAAAAGCCAGAAGGATGCTTGGGTGCATAGGGAGAGGAATGGCTAGCAGAATAAAGGAGGTGATAATGCTTCTGTATAAGTCTCTGGTGCGACCTCATTTGGTGTATTGTGTGCAATTCTGGAGACCGCACCTTCAAAAGGATATAAGCAGAGGGAGTCGGTGCAGAGGGTGGCTATTAAAATGGTTAGTGGTCTCCATTATAAAGCATATGAGGACAGACTTAAAGATCTTAATATGTACACTTTAGAGGAAGGCGAGATAGGGGTGATATGACATTTAAATACCTCTGTGGATAGGAGTGATATGATAGACATTTAAATACCTACATGGCATAAATGCACAGGAGGAGAACCTCTTTCAATTGAAGGCAAGCTCTGCTATGAGGGGACGTAGGATGAGAGTGAAAGGAGATAGACAAAGGAGTAATATACGGAAATATTTCTTGATGGAAAGAATTGTAGATGCGTGGAATAGTCTCCCAGTGGAGGTGGTGGACACGAGGACAGTATCTGAATTTAAGAAAGCATGGGAGAAACATAGAGGATCTCTAAAGGTAAAAAGAGGACTACTGTGGTTGATATGGAAGGGCAGACTAGATAGAAACATGACGGCAGAAAAAGACCACATGGCCTATGTGCACGAGCTGGGTCTTAGAGTGGAGGACAAAGAGGCACGCACTGAAGAAAGGGAGGCCCTGGTGGGTGTCTCCTCTCAGATCGCAGCACTCCAGGAACAACAGGAGGACATGTTAAATAAAACTGAGGATCTAGAAAATTGATCTAGACGGTACAGTTTGAGAGTCAGGAGTCAATGTGGATTACACAGAGCTATCAGAATACATCTTTAAGGCAGTGATTCAACTAGTGCAGCTAGACCCAGGGAACAATTTGTTTTAAAATAGACCGTGCCAACCACACTCTTGGTACTCCTCAGGAAAGCAGGCTGAGGACATATTGGTGTGTATGCATGAGTTCTCCTCCAAAGGATGGATACTATAGGCTGCTCAGAAGGTGGGATGGCTAGCTTGGGAGAACGCGCTCATTGAAATTTATAGTGATCTGTCTGCCACTACTATCAGGGAATGAAGAGACTTTCGACCAATAACCCAGGGGCTATGGGACACGAATGTGAGATACAAGTGGGCATTTCATTGTGGCTTACATTTTTCTCTAGAGGGCCGTCAGATCCGCGCGCGTACACCAGCTGAAGCTCTGAACCTATTAAAAGATACTGGAGCCAAAGAAAGCGACTGCTTTGAAACCCTAGTGGGAGAGGGTACGGCATGGTGGCAAGTGGCAGCAGCACCAAGCTGACCGAAAAGAAGAGAGTTTGGACCCGCCTGCCTGAATCAAGAAACTGCACAGGAGTTTGAATTAAATCTTGAGACAGAGGGCAGTGAGTGTTAGCAGATTCTGAGGTTGGGGAAGTGAACAAATGATGGTTAGGGGAGGGGTGTTCAGTTTTAATAAATGGGACAGGTTTATTTGTGTGGCTTATTTGTAGGGTTTTTTTATTTTCTTATTACCTGAGTTTGAAAGGAATAATGGGGGACAGATGCAAAGGGTCAGGGTACTGATGGCTGGGATAGGAACCAGAGAGAGGTGGAGGAGTGTGTGGGGTGGGGGTGGGGGGAAGAATGAAGGGGATTAGATGGGGAGCAGGGAGGGAGGGGTGGTTAAGAGAATTGGGGAATGGGAGCAGGACACAATCTAGCTATGCTAGTATAGATGACCATGGAGACAGTGAGTGTGGTCATTTTTAACATCCTTGGACTCAACTCCCCAATCAAGCACCAGTTGCTTTTTAAGGAGCTTGTTCGGGTGCAGGGCCAAATAATATTCCTACAAGAAAAGCATTTGGCTAGGAGGGATGGATTTAGTCTCTCACAAAAAAATTGGTAGAAGATAGTTTGCCTCAAATAAGATTAAGATTAAATCTGGGGGAGTGGTGGTTATGATGGATTCCTCAGTCCCCTTTAGGGAAATAGACAACTGTTGGGACTGGGAGGGACGCTACCTTTTTCTCAAGGAGGAGATGGGTGACCAAAAATACACCTTTGGTAGTGTCTATGCCCCAAATTTGGGGCAAAAGCTATTCTACGACCAAATAGCTCAAGTTATGCTGGGGTTCACAGAAGGGTATGTATTAAAAGGAGGTGATTTTAACCTCGCTATAGACCCGCGTCTAGATACTTCGAGTGGCCGGGGTACAATGCACACCGCTGAACATAAGAGTCTACAAGCATGGTCTCCACTTCATGATTTGGAAGATTTGTAGAGAGTCTCTCACCCTGGTGAAAGAGACTATGTTTTTCATTCTGGGGTTCTTGACTCACATTCTCGGATCGATTATTTGTGGGGGAGTAAAGCATTAGGAGAGAGGGTTAATGGTTGTTATATTGATGACCAGACAGCACTTGGTCTGATCACTCACCCCTCTTGGTGGATATGAGTTCAATGATTGGGGAACATCCTGTGAGCTTTTGGCAGCTCAACGATACCCTGCTCCAAGACCCCGATAGTTGTGCAAAACTAGAGAGAATAACACAGGAATACCCAAGTCTAAATGATACTGGGGACTGCTCTCCCGGTTTGTTGTGGGATGGACTAAAAGCAGTACTATGAGGTCAACTGATCAGCATAGGGGCCTATAAAAATGGGAGAGGGAAAAAGTGTCCTTTGTGCTCCATAGAGACATAGCCACTCTGAAGAACTTGGTGAAACAGGGGCATCGTGAGGCCAAAATTCTTGCAGATTTGGCTGATAAGAGGAGGTCCTTCCTGGAGTTTCAACTATCTGAAATAAGGTTTGTCCTAGATAGGTTGGGACAAGAACACTTTGAGCTTGGTAACAAGGCGGGCAAGGTGCAGGCATTTCATTTGGAAAAAATGAAGGACAGGAATAATATTTGGAAAATTCAAGACAAGACAGGTAGGGTACTGCGGACCAAAAGGTGATACAGGCCATCTTTGTTGATTTTTATAAAAGAATTGTACACCCCTGAATGGAGAGACACTGAGACTTCAATCGACCAGTACCTGGGGTAGTGTCAACTTCCTAGTCTCTCAGAGGAGGAGAACAAGGTGCTGGGCCGACCAGTTTCTGGAGTGGAAATTTTACAAGTGATTAAGAATTTACTGAAATCAAAGGCCCCCAAGATTGGATGGTTATACAAACTTTTTCTATAAAACATTCCAAAGGCAGTTAGTGGATATATTAGCTAGGGTGTACAATAGTTTTTTGGAAGAGCAGGTAATGCTCCCGTTTATACGGGTTGCCGGAGTCACCTTGATCCATAAGGAAGGGAAGGATCCCTTGCAGTGTGGATCGTACCGACCAATCTCTCTTTTAGGAATAGACCAAAAAATATTTACGAAAGTGTTGGCCAATCGCCTACAACCCTTACTTTCCCAGATAGTACATTATTACCAGTTGGGCTTTATATGGGAGAGGCAGTGCCTAGATAACATATGTAAAATGTTGAATCTTATTCGGATTGCAAAAACTAGTGGGGGTTCCGCACTGCTTCTTATAGTAGATGCAGAAAAGGCCTTTGACAGGGTCTTCTGAGAGTGGAAATAACCTAGTGGCTAGAGCACTGACTTGGTAGCCAAGAGACCAGGGTTCGATTCCCACTAGCACTCCTTGTGGCTTTGGGTAAGTCACCTAACTCAACATTGCCTTGGAAGAAAGGCCTAGCAAGCTATTTCTGGTCACACTGCCAAGAAAACCCAGGAGCTTCTGAATCGCCAGGAGTCAGCACTGACACAAAAAGCACACATTGCATTAGAGGATCTTGATAAATTGGAAGACTGGGCATCAAAATGGCAAATGAAATTTAATGTGGACAAGTGCAGTTATGCACCTAGGGAAGAACAACCCAAACTATGGTTACACGATGCAAGGTTCCGCATTAGGAACCACCACCCAGGAAAAAGATCTAGGCGTCATTGTGGATAACATGTTAAAACCCTTGGCCCAGTGTGCAGCGGCGGCCAAAAGAGCAAATAGAATGCTAGGTATCATAAGGAAAGGAATGGAAAATAAAACAAAAGATATTATAATGCCTCTATATCGTTCCATGGTGAGACTGCACCTTGAATACTGTGTGCAATTCTGGTCGCCGTATCTTAGAAAGGATATAGCATTATATATCCTCCTGACTGAAGACCGAACACAATTTAGGAGAGCTATCCAGAGGGTCGCCATGAGTCGACTCCAACTCGACGGCACTTAACAACAGCAACATAGCGTTATTAGAAAAGGTTCAGAGAAGAGCCACCAAAATGGTAAAGGGGATGGAAGGATACTCCTATGAAGAAAGGCTAAAAAGGTTAGGGCTCTTTAACCTGGAAAAGAGACGGCTGAGGGGAGATATGATAGAAGTCTATAAATTAATGAATGGAGTGGAACGGGTAAACGTAGATCGATTGTTTACGTTATCAGAATATAGAAAGACTAGGGGACATGCAATGAAGCTACCGGGTAAACTATTTAAGACTAATAAAAGAAAATATTTTTTCACTCAACGTGTAATCATACTCTGGAATTTGTTACCGGAGGATGTGGTAAAGGCTGTTGCTGGGTTTAAAAAAAGGTTTGGACAAGTTCCTGGAGGAAAGGTCGATAAACCATTATTAAGAAGGGACCCAGGATATCAATGCTTGACCCAGTACAAGCATTGTGGAACCTGTGTCTTTTGGGGAAACTGCTAGGTACGTATGACCTAGATTGGCCACTGTTGGAAACAGGATACTGGGCTTGATGGACCTTGGTCTGACCCAGTATGGCATATCTTATGTTCTTATGATGCACTTTCACAAATCTCATCGAGCAATTCAAAAAATTATGTAGCAAACACAGAGGGTATCTAAAGGAAAAAAGGGGACTCTTGTAGTGGTTGATATGGAAGGACAGACTACATAGAAACATGACGGCAGAAAAAGACCACATGGCCTATGTTTCTATTTCAGGTTCTGGAAAAATTTGGCCTGGGTGGTTCGTTTCAGCAGTGGATTCAGGCACTTTATATACAGCCCACCACGCATTTAAAAATTAATACCTCTTACTCTCAGTCTTTTGAATTGCAGCAGGTCACCCATCAGGATTGCCCTCTCTCTGCATTACTATTTGCACTGGGAAAGGAGCCCCTGGCTTATTTGATCTGCTCAAGGGAGGACATTGTAGGAATCCCTGGGCCCAGAGTCCTTATAAACCGTCTATGTTTGCGGATGATCTGATATTCTCTCTGTCGAATCTTGTACAATCCTTAAAGGCAGTAGGTGAGGAATTGGAGAGATTTGGATGTATCTCTGGATTCAAGATGAATGCCTCCAAGTCTGAAATCTTGGAGATCTCTCTGGAACCCTGGGAACGAGGAGTACTACAACAGCGATTTCAGTATCACTGGGCATCCTCCCATGTGTGGTATTTGGGGGTTAACCTGGTAGTGGACCCAACGAAACTGTTTCATTTAATTTTTGACCAGTTATGAAGGTCAGTCTGCTCCAGTTTTTAACAATAGAAGAACCTGGGGCGCTCATGGTTTGGCTGCATAAATAATATCAAAAGGTAAAATTAAACCTTACCTGCTAATTAGATTTCCTTGAGGAACTCCAGTCCAGTCCCGTCCCATACCTCTGGGTAGTCAACTCCCTCCAGCAGCTTGGAGACTGAGCTTGTCATCTTCTTGATGACATCAGTATACTTAGGCAACTGGCACCATCTACCAGCTCCAGTAACCTATTGACAAAGCAGGCTCACAGGAGCAAAAAATAAATAGTCAAACTTTAATAGCTAACTATCTCTAACTAACCTTGAGCCCCCCTTCCAAAAACCCCCCCCGGGGGCCCCTCCAATGAGGAAGCTTACCTGGGTACCACTCCCCTGGCACAACAGGGCAGACCTAAGAAGGACCCGTCTGCCCAAGGAAAGAGAAAACAGAGGCTCACCATGCCCACTACTCACCATCCTCAAACGCCGCAGTTATACACCCGATGCTCATGCCCGGACCCCCAAACACAATGCTGAGTCTTCAGGCCTGGGGTCACGACGTTCAATCAAGAGACTGAGGGAGTGTTCTGGGACTGGATTGGAGTTCCTCAAGGAAAGCTAATTAGCAGGTAAGCCCTAATTTTACCTTCCTTATCGTCCCTCCAGTCCAGTCCCGCACCTCTGGGATGTAACAGAGCAGTACTATTGATGGGAGGAGCCCACGATCCTGATCTGAATCACTGCCGCCCCGAATATTGCATCCCCTGCCACCTGCATATCCAGGCGATAATACTTCACAAAGGTGTGAAGAGAGGACCTGTGGCCGCCCTGCAAATCTCTGCAAGAAGTACCATGCTGAATTCCGCCCACGAAGCCACCTGAGCCCTGGTCGAATGAGCCCGCAGCTCCACCTGCACATATTTCCCACCACCGGGGACGTGTCTAACATCCATTCCCCCGAGGGAGCAGTACAGGGTGCACTGGCATCCATCCTGAAAAAGTGAAATCCTTTGCTTCCAAAGAGCCTTCTCCTTCAAGAGAAACCCCACTGCTACATGTGGTTGCTCAGCGCCGCCTCACAAGCATCATCACTCAGCTGCTAAAGGAGCCTTTAAAAATCAGCATGCTGTGGGACATCTTCCTCTTTGGCCACTACCGGGGACGTGCCTAACATCCATTCCTCCGAGGGAGCAGTACAGAGTGCACTGGCATCCATCCTGCAAAAGTCAAATCCTTTGCTTCCAAAGAGGTGAGACTGATCTTTAACTCCAAGCCTTCACATCTACAGTGTGCCTGATCTCTGGTTCTCAGCCTGTCTGTGCCTTTGTGCTCCAACCGCAGCCCTCTTCTCCAAGGGAAACCTCGCTGCTGCATGTGGTTGCTCAGCTCCACCTCAGAAGCATCATCACTCACCTACTAATGGAGCCTTTAAAAAGCATTGGGCTGCGGGCGCACCCAGGCCTGGCAGGCCTGCGCCTGAGGGCCCTTTGGCGTGACCCTTAGGTGGGGAATGAGGGCGGGGATTCTATTCACAAAACGATCAATTGTCCATGAAATTCCCATTATCTAATACTACAAAGCTGTAAGTTTCTGGGTTTCTGCCAACATCACCAAAATCACTACAAAATCCCGATAATTATCAGCTGATCTCCTTGAACACACAATGCTGAATCCTACGTGTCTACTACTTGGCGTTGCCTCCATCACAGAAGTAAACTAACCGCCTCCAGGCTGCCTTCACTCAAGACTCCTGCATGGACCTTTGGTCTTATATTATACTGTAGCCTTGAAAGGCAAGTCAACCCCAAGAGTACAATCCTCTTTCTATTCTCTATAATATAAGTTTGTCTTATCTCTCCCCTCTCAACTTAAAGCCTTTACTATCTCCCTGCTCTTAAGCCATTGTTATCTGATTTGCCGCTTAGCCTATCATTAGGCTACTCAAACTATCATCTTGTATCCTGATACATTGCTCTATTCCACATGCAGCAATTCTGAAAAGTAGCTTATTGATACATTGCTTACCAAATCTTCCTCTGTACCTTGTGGCTATACTCAGTAAAAAGTATAGATACTCTGTATTGTGAACTTAGAACTGCTTCTAAGCACAACCATGAAGCTTACTTTCCTGCTGATCCTCCTTGTACTCTTTGCTCCACTATCCATTGCTCTCCAATCCCAATTCCATACCCACCACATTCCAATAATTCCATATCGTCCTAGAAATATCTATCCCTTTACTCATAACAAAGTCCCATTGATACTCCACACACACCACACTCGTAGACTAATATACTTCTCTCCCACACATGCCCACACGAATCACGCTCCCATCAATACTAAACACTTTAAAAGTAGCCCTCCTTAACACTAGATCAATCAGAAACAAAATACCTGCTATTATAGACTACTCCAAGACAGTAAACCACATGTATTGTGCTTAACTGAAACATGGCTTACTCCTACAGACTCCATCTCACTCAACCAACTGGCTGTACATTATCATCTATATGCAGATGATATAATGTTCTATCACCCAATAGATATCTCCAACCCCCTTTGCCCCCAAATTCAAGAGTGTCTCAAGGACATTACAATTGGCTCTCAGCACACAACCTACGTATCAATTTCAATAAAACAGAAATTTTATACATAACCCGGGGCCAGAGCTTTTCACCACCCGCTAAAATTTACATAAATGAAGTTGCCATAGAAGTTAAACAGGAAGTCAAATACTTAGGTATCATTCTCAACCAGTCACTATCCATGTCCTCATATATAAAAGCTGTAACCAAGACAATTTACTTAAAACTAAAAGCAATCCAACCACTAAGACACCTTCTGGATAATAGCGACTTCCGCTCAGTTCTACAGGTCCTCATTATGCTTCACCTCAATTATTGTAACAGCATACTTCATGGCCTACTGTGACATAGTGGGTCCTTCCAGCCCGGTAGATGAGGCTAAAAAGCCAGGAACAGGAGTAGGGCTGAGTTGTAAACAAAAGCACATGGCTCCTGGTTACCTTAGAAACCAAGCACAGAGGCAAGAGAAACGCCCGTGCTACCATTCAGGGAATGAGTCACGAGCTAATGCAGGACACCTGCTAGGGGGTGGAGTTGAGCACTGCCCTAGAATTCACCCTGATAAAGAGAGTTCAGTTGAGCTTATGAAGTTAGAAGAAGAAGGGGAGTTAGAAGAAGAAGGAGCTGAGGCATGTGTGCTGGATAAGGAAACTAATGAGAGCTTCGGTGAAGACAGCAGTGCCAGGAAAAAGCCAGAGTCTCTGTGGAAGGGTGAGACAGAGTTTTTCTTCAGGAAAAGAAAAGAAACCCCAAGGGAAGGATATAATAAGGGCAGAGTGGATTACCTGCAGTATCCAGGGGAACACAGAAGTGAAAGGATGCCAGGAAGGCAAGTGAAATCTTCTGTGCAAGGCTTAGGTTGGGAACTTACAGCCAGTCCAAAGCCACAAAGAAAACCTCCACCAGCTAGGCTAAAAGGTAAGCCAAAAGGCTGGTATAAAAATAGTTACAGTGACTGTATTTACCCAGAGGGTTGGAGCTGGGAAGAGAATACCTGTGCTGATAACGTTTGTGGAAGCCAGTATTTAACTCAGGAATATCAGGTGAAACTTGAAGCAGTTAGAAAGGGCGTGGCATCAGGATTGCCGTTACAAACATTTCCTTCTAGCCAGGAAGAGTTAATGGACTTTGAACCTGAGTGTGTGAATACTGATGAAGATATCATGGACTGTACGATATCGCTTGCTAATGAAATAATCTCATTACGCTGAAGGCATGCTTTGAAAGAGAAAGTACAGCACTACTAGCATTGAGAAGCAGAGAGCTGTGAAGAAACAGCATTGTTATGTTGGAATGCTAGATATCAACCTGTTTTGCTGAAGTAAGCCTTTTCTGTTAAAGAACCTTTGATTTGTCCTTATGCCAGTAAATACCTGGTTTGTGTTACTTTGTTCATGGTGAAATCCACCCCAGGAGGGGAAATAAAATCCTTTGGTTGCTTAAACCACTTTTCCACAACTGCTCCTCATTGATTCGGTGAAGGGACTACATTTCCCAAAAAGCCCAGCTTCAGGATTTGTAAAGTAGCTGCTTCAGTGGGGAAAACCCCACTCACTTAACCTCTACTCACTTATATACGGGGGTTTAAGGAGAGCTGGTGACACTACCCAAAAAAAAACACACATCAACTTCAAATGGCACAGAACCTTGCTGCCCATATAATTCACAACGCTCACCAATACGACCACATCACATCACATACTCCAGACCCTCCACTGGCTACCCATAGAAGCACGTATCAAATACAAATATCTACTGATAACTTTCAAACTATACAATAAGATCACCCCCTCATGCCTTTCCTCTCTTATTACCCCTAGTGACCCCATTAAATCCAGAAGAATGTGCACCCAGAATACCCTCTCAATTCTAGCCCATTTTCATAACACAATCAAAACTACAAGTTCAAGAGCGTTCTTGTTTGTAGCCCCTACTCTCTGGAACACTCTCCCAGACAACCCAAGACTAATAAAAGATCTACAGACTTTTAGAAAAGAGCTTAAAATGTTCCTCTTCATTCAACACTTTAACGTCAACACCTCTATTACTCCCCCTCAACACCATGATTCCCCACTACTTCTCTCCGAGAAATACAAATACAATAAATACATACCCTCCTGAACCTCGTTCTCACTTGATATAGCTTAATTAGGTAATTATTCTTCTCCCCCCTCTAAACCTCTCTTTTTATGAAACTCCATTTAATATATTTCTCCCTTATCCTGTTCCCTTTCCCACCCTACACTGTAAATAGCTCTACCTCAGCATCCGTTCTTCTGCTGTACAGTAAATGTGAACAGCTGATTTGTAAATGCAATACAATGTGTGCCTTCGAGTCAGTGCTGACTCCTGGAGACCCAGAAGCTCCTGGGTTTTCTTGGAAGTGTCACCGGAAGTAGATTGCCAGGCCTTTCTTCCGAGGCAATGGAGGGTTAAGTGACTTGCCCAAGGCCACAAGGATTTGTAAATAGTACCTTGTAATATAGTTCGATATGTTCTATATTTTTTGTAAACGAGTTCTGTTCATTGTAAATCACCTCTGTTCACTGGAAGGGGCAGTATATAAAAACGTTTAAATAAATAAATAAAAATAAAAATTTCCCATTCAGCACATACGCTGACAGGATCACTTCCTTACCCCACCTAACAATGGAAACCTTGGCCGCAGCCTCTCCTTTACGTGGTCCCCCAAAACAGAACAAACGATCCAACCTTCGAAATGGAGCTGTCCTCTTCAAATAACGCCTCAAAACTCACCATATATCCGGCAGGTGCAACTGCCAATCTGTGCTCCCCCACCCCAGCGCACCCAACAAGGCCGGCAGGGAAACCGGCTGATTCAAGTGAAAAACTGATACTACCTTGGGCAAAAAGGAAGGCACTGGACGAAGCACCACGTTTTTCTTTGATATAGAGAGGAATGGCTCCTTGCACGACAAAGCCTGCAGTTCTGAAATTCTCCAAGCCAAGCAAATCGCCACAAGAAATACTGTCTTAAGAGTCAAGTCCTTCAATATGCAGGAGCTCATGGGCTCAAATGGCTCCTTTGCTAAGGCCGATAACACCAAATTTAGATCCCAAGGTGGAACTACCGACCGCCATAGGGGATGAAGCTAATTCACCGCTCTGAGTAACCAGACCACTTCCAGATGAACTCTCAATGACACTCCCTGGATCGGACCTTGATAACAAGTAATGGCTGCCACCTTCACCCTCAAGGAACTAGCGGCCAATCCCTTTTCAAAACCCACCTGTAGAAATGCTAGCACTTGTGGTATGGTAGCCAAGAAAGGCCTACAGCATCTCTCTCCACACCAGGCCTCAAAGATGTGCCATACCCTGATATAAGACCGAGAGGTGGACTTCTTACAAGCTTCCAGTAATGTGGCAATCACTGATCCTGAATAGCTATGCCTTTTTAACTGATCCCTTTCAAGAGCCATGCTGTAAGTGAGATTCAATCTACCTGAGGCATTTGCACCGGCCCCTGCGACAAAAGGTCTGCCCTGGCCGGCAGACGCCAAGGCCAGGGCATACCAGGGGCACCTCAGCCAATCCGGGGCAATGAGAATGCTCTTCCCCAGTGAGCCTCAATTCGCTGCACCACCCTGCCTATCAGTGCCCATTGTGGGACGACAAAGAATGCCTACTGTGGGCCACCTCCGCACCAGGGCGTCCAAGCCTTCCACCATCAATTCTCTTCTCCTGCTGAAAAAACAGCTTGGCCCCCACCTTTGTACTATCTGGCAGAAGCATCCACTCCCCCGGATCCACACAGAATCGGCTCAGGTAATAGGCAGTCATGTTTTCCATTCCTGCAATGTGAACCACTGACAGTGCCTGGAGATGTTCCTCTGCCCATATTAATAGGATTTCGGCCTGTTTTCAATCGCATGCTGCCCATCCCCCCTTGCCAGTTGATGTAGGCCACTGTGGTAGCATTGTCTGAGAAGCCTAGTACCGCCTTCCCTTGCAGCTAGGGCCGAAACCGCTGCAGCACTAGGAAGACCACTCTCATTTCCCGTCTGTTGATGGACCAAACTGCTTCCTCTGAGCTCCAGCACCCCTGAGAAAAATTTCCTTTGCAGTGTGCCCCCCAGCCCGAGAGGCTGGCATCTGTCATCAAGAGGATCCACTGCAGCGACTCGAGAGGCATCCCCGCTGCCAACCTCTCTGGGCATAACCACCATCTGATCACCGTCCTTGTCTCTGTCGGGCATGAGAGCAGTTGCGAAAGGGATGCAACTGGTGTGACCATCTGCGCAGCCGCGCTGTCTGCAATGGCCACATGTGTGCTCATTCCCATGGCATCAGCTCAATGGTCGCTGCAGATAATGCCATGCAATCAGTCGCTTCATAAGGAGAAATTGACGTACCAGCCGCCGAAGCACGTGCGCCCTTTGGCCCAGCAGAAACACCCTTCCACTGTGGGTGTCAAAGCGAGCCCCCAGGTACTCGAGCACCTGGGACGGTACAAAGCGGCTCTTGGACATGTTGATTACCTATCCGAAACTCTGCAGGAACTCCACCACCCTTGCCGTGGCCTGCTCACTTTCTATCTTTGACTTTGCCCAGATGAGTCAGTCATACAGGTAAGAGTGCACCAAGATCCCATCCTAGCAGAGAGCCGCTACCACCACCACCATCACCTTGGTGAAGGTACAGGGGAGCCGTAGCTAGGCCAAAGGGCAATGCCCAAAACTGGAAGTGCCCTTTGGGCACCGCAAATCACAGGAACTGGTGATGCTGTGGATGGATAGGAATATGTAAATATACCTCCGTGAGATTGAGGGACTTCAAATACTCTCCCTCCCTTACTGCTACTATGACGGACCGCAGCGTTTCCACGCGAAAGTGGGGTACCCACAGACACCTGTTGACGCGCTTGAGATTTAGAATGGGTCAAAAGGAGCCCTCTTTCTTGGGGACCATGAAATAAATAGAGTATCGACCGGCATCACACTGGGCCTCAGGAATCCACACTACAGCTCCCAACTGCAGCAGCCAAACCAGGGTGTCCCTTACAGCCTGCCGCGTGCCCTGCAGGGCGACTGCACGAAGGAGGGAGCTAGCAGCCTGGCAAACTCTAACTTATAACCCTCTCTGATGACCTCCAGTACCCATTGGTCGGACGTGATCTGGGACAAGGCAGAGTAAAACTCTCACAGCCAACCCCCTATAGGTTGAACCACCTGGCCCCCCTCATTTCTGTGTGTCTTCTTAGGCCTGAGGAGGGTGAGGAGGAGAAATAGCCCCGTCCTGTTCCTCAAAATCCATGCAAACCTTGCGTCCAAGAGGTAAAACGACTCCACTGGTATGGGCAAATCTCATTGAGCAAAACCACCAGAAGTCCCTCGATTGACCCCGAGGTGGCGCCATGGTATGGGCCAGTTTCTGCTTATCGTCAGGGAGGTGCCCTTCTTTTGTCTCGCCAAATTCCTTTACCAACTTTTCCAATTCCTCCCCGAACAAAAGCTTTCCCTTGAACTGAAATTTGCTAAGCAGAGATTTGGAGGAGACATCCACCGCCCAATTCCACAGCCATAGGTTGCAGTGGGCCTCCACCACCAAGGTCATACCCTTAGGGAGACCCTCTAATCAGATCGTAGAAGGCATCTGCCAGGTAGGCAGCGCCCAACCCTAGCCTAGACACTGCTGCAGTCGTATCCTGAAGCTTACCTCCGGGTTCCAGTATCCCCTGCACCCAGCGCAGGCCGGCCCTGGCTACTAAGGCCCCACCAACCAAAGCCTGCAATGAAAGAGCATTAATGTTGAAAGCTTGCTTCAACAAGGTGTCCAGATTTCTACCCTGGGTATCCTTGAGCGCCGCACTACCCTCAACCAGGATCATAGTCTTTTTAATAACCGCCGACACAGTGGCATCTATTTTTTGGGGAACGGAGTATCTCTTTCTCCTGTTCTGGCAGAGGGTAGAGACTGGCCTTCAGAAGGTCCCATTCATCCTGCATCATATGCTTGACCACTCTATGCACCAGAAACACCTTCTGTGGCCGTCTAGCCACCTGCAGTAGCGGATCCTCCAAGGAGTCCTCCTCTGGAGGGAGATCTGAAGACATATTTAATGCTTTCAAGGACTCCCTAATGAGTGCTGCCAACTCCTCCCTGTGGAAAACCTGGACTATTTGGGACCTCTCCTCTTGCAGTAGCTCTCCTTTTTTCCAGCTCCACAGTGGCTACGTCTGCATCAGAGTCCATACCCAACTCCTCTGGTTCGTCTGCCTGCAGGGAGTCTTCCTCCAGCTACCTTCGAGCCTGCACCATTGCTTAGCGGGCCTCTCCCCCGCCCTCCTGCTCCATTGGTGGTCACCTGTCTCTTTGTGCCTTGCTCCTACTCTGACGACTGAGCGTATGCCCCCTGGAGCTTCATGCAATAGGCCTTATGCAAGAGAAGAATGAATTCTGGTGAAAAACCCCCCAGGGTCCTAGAGCTTCCTAGCCCCTGGGAAGTAGAGGGGGTGGGAGAAGCCTGCTCATGGTTGTAGGGCTCTAATAGAGGGGGTGCTGACCCCATTACCACCCCTGCAGCCAAGCCCTGAGCTGAGGAAACTGCTCGCCCCGACACTTCTGCCCCCCTTCCTGATCTTTATCTGCCATAGGTGTCTCTTTTTCACAACCACGGCAAATGCCCTTGTCTGAGACTGAGTCCCGCTGGGCCCCATAGGTCAAACACGGCAGCTGGGTTGGCATTATCACTTAACTGCTCTCCTGAGCTTCTCACTGGCCCTGTTTGCTGTAAGAGCAGCCATGGGCCGTGAGGGGAAGGAATCCCTGTCCTTATCCTTTCCCTTCTACCTATTTCCTTTTAATCACTTTTTTTTGTCTCAAAGCCCCATCTAACCATAAAATAATCCACTGCGAGCGCTAAGACCTGATCGGAACTTCCCCTCTCTGCGCTCTAGCGACCATGTGGCCTATCTGCCAGCGCACTTGCCGCGTTGAAAGAAACAAGCTTCCCCTGAAGCACGTGGTCAGTGGCCCTCTCCCAGCGTTGCACATAAGAGAACGATAGAGATGGTAAGGGCCCAAAAGCCTCCGCTGGTGATCCCGTGATTCTCCCTCACTTACCAGCATCTGCAACTGAGGTTTTAGGCGCTTCTCCACCTTGCGCACGGGCACTGTTGCCGGCATCAGCGTTGAGGTGGGAGTCCTGGAGGAAATGCTACCTGCGCCTTGCCTTTCCCACAAGGCTCCTCACCTGATCATGGGTTCAGGAACCGGTGCTGCTGATTCAAGTGTATCGGAACCCCTCCCCAATACCTTGGTTTCTTCCGGGAGAGGGGGGGAGATCCCTTCTCAATGCACTTATTTTTTTAATCTTAATGTGCAGAACAGCATGGCAAAATAAGGCACTCACTACTGCCAATGCCAATTAATGTGCAGAGCAGCCCCCAATCAAATGGCTAACTAATAACGCCTTAGTTGTCCCTTCAGTGAGTCCAGTCCTCTGGACCACCTCCGCCAGCTGCTTGGAGACTGAGCTTACTGGGGCTGGTAGGTGGAGCCAGCTGCCTAAATATACTGATGTCATCAAGAAGATGGCATGCTTAGTCTCCAAGCTGCTGGAAGGGGTTGGTTATCCAGAGGTATGGGACTGGACTGGAGGGACGATGAGGAATGATGATTTTTACCCAAATCTTTGTACTTGTTTAACACACTGCCATTTTTGCAGCATCCCTCCTGCTATTTTAATAGGCAAAGGGGTACAAGAGACCACGTGTTGCCCGCAGGATACTGTGTAGCTTGAAAGAGGGGATTTAGCTGTCCCAAATCTACAGAGGTATTATGAAACGGCGATGCTCCATGTAGTCTTGGACTGGCACCTGTCAGCTTGGAAGAAGACCCTTTCATTCTAAATTAGGATCCCTAATGGTAGCAAATCCATTAGTAGGCCTCACAATGCAGGTATAAGATAAATACTGAAAAAGGATTTTTGGGAACCAAAATATATACTTGCTCACACTGCTGAGTTTAAATCCCTCCTTTCCCACGGTCTCACGGACCCAACCTTTCAACATTGGGAGAAGGTAGGTTTGAGGTGCATGGGGAAATTTATGCAAGAGGGAAACTTGATCCCATTCTCTGAGCTACAGGAAGAATTTGGCCTGGAGAAAAGTGATAGATATCAATATATGCAAGTGGTCCACTATTTGAGCAGTAGCAATAAATCTTGGAGGGGGAAAGAGGAGAGAAAGCTCTTAGAGCGGATTTTTAGTAGGGTGTCAATGCAGGGCACCCTGTCCCGTTTGTATTGGGTGTTGGGCGAGGGGGAGGAGGGTAAGCTGCAGCATCTGCTCCAGTGGGAGGGTGATTTCGGGGTCTCCTGGTCTTCTGACGAATGGTCCCCATTTTCCAACCACGCACATAAGAGTCTAACAGCTACAAGATGCTGTGTAGGTGGCACCTTACTCCAGAACAGTTGGGGAGTTGGGGTTGTGGGGATAGGCTATGCTGGCACTTCTGTGGGGAGAGAGGTTCTTATCTACATATTTGGTGGGAGTGCCCGAAGATTGCACCCTTTTGGGAACAAGTCTTTTCTATTCTCAGTGACGTGCTGAGGAGGGCTATAACCCCTGAAGGGAGCATTGCCTTGTTATGTGCATGAGGGGAGGATAATATCTGATCCCTTGACAAGATTTCTGCTAAATGCAGCTAGATTGACTCTGGCCCAATACTGGAGGAGGCTGGAGATCCCTCCAATAGATGTAATGATCCAAAAAGCAAAATATATTTATTTAAGTAATGGCTAAACTAACTGCTATCTGCAGGCAAAAATTACCTAAATTTGATCAAATCTGGTCCCCATTCGTTGAGTGGCTGGCGCAATGACTGAAGGATGGATGCAAATGGTGTGAAAAGGGTTTGACTGGTGTGATGTCATGGCTATGGGATTGGGAGGCTGGGGAGGTCCACAAGGATGAACGAGAAAAATACTTTTGTAGCCCAGTGTATGGTTGTTTTCAAACTGTAGCCCGGTCCTTGGGGAGGGGGTATGGGGGTACCATAAGAACATGAAAAGAAACATTTAAGTAGGCAAGTGAGGATTGCATTACTAAGAGTAGAATGGAAATGTTAACTGGTGTTGATTGTAGTGACTTTGGTAATGTTTTGTTAAAATAAAGAATAATAAAAATAAATAAATAATAAAGAGGAATCCAAGGAAGCTTGTGTGCTCATTCAGCATAACCCATGTGCTACGTTCTACTCTGTACATCATTTTGGGCTTTTTTCTGGACTAGGAAGGCAGTTTAGAAATCTTTTAAATAATTAAATATAAAAAGTGCAGAACTCCAGATGGTAATACTACATTTGAGCTTATCGCAGAGAAAAGGGATCAAGCCTCAATATTATTCATTTGACCATCTTCCAGGGGACACTAATGGTGAAATGCAATAATGGGAGCAAACATTACCTAGAGGAGTGCAGTGATGTCTTTTTATGTGTTGGGGATACGCGAAATGTTATCTGTGCTAGGAAGCTTTAAGTCAGGGTAGTGGAGCCTCTTTTGTTATGCATTGAAGCAGACTGTTGAATCTGCTCAGCTGAATCTGTAGTTGCAATTCTTTAGGCAGCTGGTTCTGTTGAATCTCCTGTTCTTTTTTTATTTTTTTTTATATTGCTGTTATTTGATGTACTGAAAACACAGATCCTGCGTGTTATGAGACCTACTGAGTATTCCCGTCTCTTGTTTGGAAATCTCTGCATAAATATAGATAATTCTATACCTTTGAGGCCTCCAGAAAAAGGTGCGTCAGCTACATTCCAGGAAATTGGAATGGATCATCAGCTGCCAAGTTAAAGTTAACATATTAAGGAAGGGGGAGCGATTAGTCCAGCCAAAGACAGCACCAATCTCCACCCACAGGGGTCAGCAGAGAGCACACCTTAAACTTCAGCAGTAAAGCTCTGCATCTCTGAGCTGCAGAGAATAAAGTGCTTTCGCCAAGTCTTGATAATTTGAGGGGCTATATTTTAAATCAAGTAGATTCATTCAGCTGCAATCAAATTATAGCTACTTAGAGGTCAACATTCAAAGGATTTTATCTGGCTAAATAGCACTGTTCAAAATGTAGACGCCCAAGGTGAAAGCAGAGCACCTGTCGACTCACCCTCCTGCAGCCTTGTGCTGTGCAAGTAAAGAGGATTTCTCAGCACATTGCAGCATCCGGGCTCATCCTCTCGAGTGAAGAGCAGCAAGTCAGAGTACATGAAGAGGGTTACCTGTAACCGAAGAAGAAACAGGACGTCACCTGTACTCTAATCAAATAGGGGAATGGCTAACCTAGAAAACATAAGAACAGTGAAAGGTAGCACTTAGACTCTCAGAAAACATGAGAGCAGGTGAGATACTTCACTCATAGCACAAGAACATTTGAGAACAGCTGCAAAGTGTCACCTCTAACAAAAGAAAATATGGGAACAGGTAAAAGTCATCACCTGGAATGAAAGAAAAGTAACATGAATACTTTATCCCTAGGTGGACCATCACACCAAGATAACATGCAGAAATATCGTGTAGCTGATTGTCTCTTTTAAAAGCGGGTGACCATTTTTAACTGAGCTGTTTTCATTACTTTTGTGAAGTCAATGTATGAGATGGCAAAAAAAACCAGCAGGAACAATATGATTAGGAAAGCTAATCTCGGACCCAGAACTTTTGGAAGATCGAAAACACAGGTCTGTGTGTGGGCATTGGACCGGATGTAAATTTGAACTGGAGGATGTATATGAGTAGGGTTGCCAACCGGCCGGTTTTCAGCCGGCCTGGCCGGTTTTTCCATGGCCAGGCCGGCTGCCGGCACAGATGTCAAACCGGCCGTTGAAAAGCCGGTTTTTTGCTCTGGCCGCAAGATCGGGAGCGGCCCGGGCAAAAAACCGGCTTTCCTCCCGACGTCCGCGGCGCGAATGCGAACGCGATCCCCAATAATAGTGCCGCCGCTGCTTCTGCTTTTTACCGCGCCGCGGCTGCACTACACTTACTTTGAAAAGTAAAGAAACTGTATGAGGAGCCCTCCGGTCATGGCAGAGCCCGAGGAAGTGATGTCATGGGGGCGGGTTCCTCACAGTCTGTCTTTCCTTTCAAATTAACTTTATTGCAGCTAAAGTTAATTTGAAAAGGAAAGACAGCCCGTGAGGAGCCCGCCCCCATGACATCACTTCCTCGGGCTCTGCGATGACCGGAGGGCTTCTCACACAGTTTCTTTACTTTTCATATTATGTTTATTGCAGCCGCTGCACTTTACAAAGCAGAAGCCGGGGTTTGGGCAGGGATGGGCCGGGGTGTGAGTTAACCCGCAAGGGGGGGGGGTGATGGTATGATTAAACCAGCAGGAGGGAGGGAGGGAGGGAGGGGGGGGGTTGGTGTGAGTGACCCAGCAGGAGGGGGTGAGTGAGTGACAGGGGGGTGGGTGAGTGAACCAGCAGTGGAAGGGGGTGGTGGGGTGAGTGAACCAGCAGTGGAGGGGGGGGGGTGAGTGAATCAGCATGGGAGGGGGGTTGGTGTGAACCAGCAGGGGAGCGGGGTTGGTGTGAGTGAACCAGCAGGGGAGGGGGGGTGATGGTGTGAGTGAACCAGCAAGGGGGGGGGTGAGTGAGTGACACGGGGGGTGGGTAAGTGAACCAGCAGGGAGGGGAGGGGAGGGGTGGTGTGAGTGAACCAGCAGGGGAGGGGGTGAGAGAGTGAACCAGCAGGGAGGGGGGGGGCGAGTGAGTGAACCAGCACTGAGGGCAGGGGGGTGAGTGAACCAGCACTGAGGGGGGGTGTGAGTGAATCCTCGGTAATTTTTGTGGGTGGGGCTGGGGGCGGGGCAGGGGCGGGACTGGGGGAGGAGAATGGGTGGAGCATGGCGAGCCACAGGTGTCGGGTTTTTCTCGGTGAAAAAGTTGGCAACCCTATATATGAGGAGCTGTTGTAACATCGGAAATGTTTCCACTTCTTCAGTCATCATCTATAACTTGTTTTGGAGAAGAGATCTGGGAAGTGAATAAAGTTAAGGTTTTAAGCTCAGCAAACACAGAAAGAAGGTGGTCATGTGATGGTGAGGAGTTTAGAGGAGACAGGAGGGAGAAGCTCCGGATCAATCTCACAATATCAGCATTGAAAAGCTGCATTTTGCCTCAAATTCACTGAAGTGACCCAGTGCTCTGTTTGTGGGGAAGTTTGACTTGTCATTGTGCTGCCCAGCAAGCCTCTCTTCTCTTGTTTGCATGGGTTATATGTCTGTGAAAATGCTGCAGCCCAGAGAGATAAGAGCAGAAAATGGCAGCAGATAACGAGAAGGTGGTCGCAGTGTCCCAGACAGCATGATTGAGGAAACCTCCCACAGCCTATCTGCACTCTTAGATGACCATCTTAACTAGCTACAGTCAGCTTTAGACGAGATTAAGGACAGTCCCACACTCGGAACACTCGAAGTGAAGAACAGAGTCACCTTTCAAGAGGAAGAAATGGATCATGTGAACAGGCAATTGGCAGTTTCGCAAAGAGAGAATGCCACCCTTAAAGACAGGATTGAAAATCAAGAGAATGGAAATCATTATAATAATCTAAGACTAATGAAAGAGCAGGAGCTGGACGTGATCGTTGAGAAGTGGTTACCTGAGCAACTGACTTTGCAAGTGGAAAATGTAGCGTGTAGTGTAAGCAGGCCCGTAGACTGGGCTGTGCGCCATCTCAGCAGACCGTCATGTGTATTTTGAACTGGGAAGATAAGAAGAGCATTTCGGAGGGTCCAGGAGGTGAGATACGCTTGAGTTGCTGCAGTATGCAAGGACGTAGCCCCTGTTGCCTCACAAGGAAATCTGCTAAGGTGAAGGAGCGGCAGGGGTGTCAATGCTGGAGAGGAACCCCTTGGCCTGTCTGGGAGGTCAAGAGTGGCTGCTGAGAACCTAGCTGGTTTATGTTTGCAAGACTTTTGGCGGATTCCTGAGAAGCTCAGAACTGCTGAGCACCTCTGTATGGTTAAGTAGGGTGCCCATGGGGGAGGAGTGTGGGTACCATCATAGGGAAAGCCCTCACTGAGGTTAAGATGCCCACTGCGGTGCACAAGTTCATGAAATTCTGGGTGAGTGAAGGCCTTTCATCTCTGTCATGAATTTGATGCATGAAATGGTTGATTGGGAGTCTAGAGGTGGTAGGTCAGGAAGAGCCCAGAATATGGAAGAGATTCCCAGAGACAAATGTGCTATCCTCCAACCCCATGTCTAAATGACAAGTCAGCCAAAAGTCGTACATCTCAAAAAATACATAGTGAAACTAGAAAAGGTACAGGGAAGAGCAATCAAAATGATAAAGGGGATGAAAGAGCTCCACCGTGAGGAAAGGTCAAAGAGATTAGGGCTCTTCAGCTTGGAGGAGATATGATGAAGGTCTATAAAATCATAAAGGAGGTGAACGAGTGCACAAGGTAATTCTTTACTCTTTCGAATAGCACCAAGATGAGGGGACACTCCATGAAAATCACAGGTAGCACCTTTTAGGGCTTGATTTTATATCAGGTGGATACGTGATCCAAAAAGGCATCTCTTTGATAAATGTAACAAAAGTATCCATGTTCCTTTATAAAAAAGGTTCCAGCCCGCAACAGCACCCAAATACTGATGCTATGAACAAGCTGCGCACACAGGTGTTTAAAAAATATGCACATACAGCGCAACTCCAGGCTCCCAACAATGCCAGATCACATTAAAGCAGGTGCAGACTTTCCATGCATGTACTTTTTGAGAATCATTTTACAATCGTGTACCTCATTTTAGGCACCCAGAATTCATCTATATAAAGCATATTTTACAAAGAGAAGCAGGCACCTATTTTTCTTTATAAAATAGGGGTTTAAGGAAATGACATCACTGACAAGAATGGAGGTGTGAGAGAGGAACGTCACGTAACCCTGGTATAAAGCGGTGATTAAGCAAAAGCATACCCTACCTGTTGCATTCAAAAGCCATACAGAGCATCCCCAGCGAGTTCATTGCATGGCCATGAAAAAATAAACAAACATAGATCTGCAGGAGTTCGCCAACAGCAGCACTCCATCCTCCAAGTGTGAAGCCATAAAAATGGCGCCGGTGGAGCAGGCGCAACGTAAGATTGGCGTGGAGCGAGTGGTCCTAGAAAGCAGCCCGGAGTCTGATGATGGAAGGCAGTTTACTGCGGATGAATTCAGCTGCTGGTTTCACAAGCTAAAGTCTGAGCTGGTGTCGGTGCACTCTGACATAGCACGCCGAGCCATGGACCTGCGGGGTGAGATAACTGACATAGGCCAAAGCATGGAGGACACTGAAAAGCAGGTGGAGGAGCATTGTGGCCAGTTCCTGTCCTGGAAAAGCAGGTGAACAACAAACTGGCAGACAAGCTTGAAAATCTCAAAAACCGTACCGGCATAGCAATTTAAGATTCTGGAGGGTCCCGGCATAGCCTGCTTACAGCGACTGGAGGTCAGTAGTAAAGCGCATAGTGGCACAGCTTTGGACCAATGCACAGGATGGTGAGGGAGCACCTGAAGTGATCCTGGAAATGGCGCATCAGGCCTTGAGTCCTCCCTGGCTGAATCTGTCTCGGGATATTGTTGTGCGTTTCCACAGCATCATGGTTAAAGAGCAGACTGCATACAGAGTGCACCACCTGGGCCCATTTAAATGGGAGACTTATTTGACAGAGATCCATGAGAACTTACCTCCAGCAACTTTACAATGGTGGAGAGAGCAGCAGGACATTACTCTTAAGATCAGGGAGGATATCTACAGTTATAGGTGGCAGTTTTCCTTCACATTGGTGGTCACCAAGAATGGACACAGAGCACGGATTCGGTCTCAGGAAGAAGCAACCATGCTTTGATATCTTGGAGTGGAAGGCATGGAAGAGGTTCCCAAACATCCAGGAGCACAGCGTCATACCTCAGTTTGTTGGCAGTGAGTGGACAGAGGGAAAGGCCGGCTTTGCAGGTAGTCAAAAGAGCAATCAATCTTGGAACAGCTGGCTGACAATGACTGATGTGTCGGACCTTTGGGCGAGATGCTGCTCCTTATGCCTGGAACAAACTACCTGTATCTTTACATCAGGTTTCATCTCTCCCCCTTTTCAAATCCATACTAAAGGCTCACCTCTTTCAGGCCGCTTTTGGATCTTAATCCTTTGTTCTCCTTCTGTCTCATTACCCTTCCCTACTGTACCCTTATTCTCATTGTTTGTATTGTCTGTCTCAATGAGATTGCAAGCTCTGATGAGCAGGAACCGTCTTTTTATATGTGTCTGTGCAGCGCTGCATACACCTTGTAGCGCTATATAAATGATTAATACTAGTAATAATAGTAGTAGATGGGTGTTCTTGGAGTTGTTGGAGGAAGGCTGATGTGTTGCAGGATGGAAATGGGGCTTGTTATGTGAAAAGTTCTACTGAAGAAACTTACTGATGCTGTATTCAAGTGCTGGGGGGCATCTTATATTTGCATATGTTGGTGGGGTTGACTGAATGGTAATGGGGGACTGGAATGGAAAATGTGGTGCTGCTGGGGAAATGGGGGTGTTTGAATGGTTTATGAATACTCATGAGAGGAATGGAGGTGCTTATGTTTAGAATGGGGTGTCATTAAGAGGAGGGAACAGATCTCTGGGTGGAACGGAACTTTCTCTGAGGGGACAGCTGCCAAGGGAGGTATAGGTAGTGATGACTGGAGGGGTCAGGAGGGAGGGGGGATGTGGGGACAGGGAGGGGGGCAGGGGAGGGTGGTTTTATGGAGCAAAGGTGGTAGGGGGTTTATGATCAATGTTGGGGTACTTGAAGATTGGGTCGATTAATGTGAAGAGCTTAATTTCCCTTGAAAGGGGCAACTACTGTTCAAGGAGCTCAAAAGGTTGAGGTGGGATATAGCGTTGATTCAAGAAACACACTTAAGGATTAGGGACCAGGGCTTATTGTGTGATAGTGATGATGATTGGATCTTCTGTGCATTGTGTAAAGAGGGTGTTAAATCGGGAGGACTGGTGATTTTGCTACACAAATCTGTGGGTCTGGAGGTTTTAAGCATGGAGAAAGATACTGAGGGCAGATAGCACTTAAGGGATTATTAAATGGAATAAAGATCACATTGATTTGTCTTTATGCACCAAACCAGAGACAAGGCAAGTTCTATGACCAGGTGGGGTTGGAGCTCACAGAATTTATTAATGACCCAGTAATATTAGGAGGAGATTTGAATGTAGTGTTGGATCCTGAGTTGGACAGGATAGAGGGGAGTCAGGAAGGTTAGAGAAGGGTCATAGGAAGAAACTAGAAGTGCTTATGCAGCTTTGGCATTTAGTGGACAGCTGGCAGTTGTGTTATCCAGGCGGGGAAATAGTTTTTGTTCTTCTCAGCAGCCCATCAATCCTAATCCCATATCGATTATATTTTGGTCAATCGTAATATTTATGCAGTGATGGAAGACGCCAAAGTAGAACCTATCACTTGGTCTGATCATGGCCCAGTGTGGGTTTCACTTGGGGATTAAACGATAGTTTGTTAAGCGAAAAAATGGTGGTTGAAGAGTATTTTCGACTTAATGGTAATGGGGAGGTAGACTCGGGAATTGTTTGGGATGGAATGAAAGCTGTGTTGTGGGGGAAGTTGATTACATGGGCCTTGGTGAAGAGGAAGGAGAGGGTGCGGGCCACTGAGGACAGTTAGGCTCTGGTACTGAAAGACCGGCATGTGGTGCTCGGTACAGTCAAGGCAAAGGGGGAATTGGAAGTAGTGCGGACTAAGTTAAAGGTTTTGCAGCTGGAAGATCTTAATTATCATTTGCAGAGCCTTAAACAATGTTATGAGTGAGGTAATAAGCCCAGGAGGATGTTGGCAAAAGCTTTAAAAGCCAAACAATCACAGAAGGTGGTGTTGAAGATACCGGGGGCTGAGGGGAGGTGGCTGCTTGGGGATGACCACATTTCAGTAACTTTCCAAGAGTATTCTGTGTCATTATATAGGAGGGAGGCGGATATAGGGGAGAGTGACATAGCTCAGTATCTCAATGGCCTTGATCTCCCTACTTTAACTGAGGAGGAGCAAGAAGCTCTAGAACACCCTATCTTGTGGGTAGAGATTCGAAAGGCCATACAGAAGCTGGTGACTGATAAGGCTCCAGGGATGGCTGGTTTTTCAGGGAGGGAGAGGAGAAAGTTTTTTGCTCCCATCTTATACCTGGCCAGTGGCCACACCTACAGGTCTGAAGCTGGCTGCATGAGCTGTGGATCTTTCACAAAACTAAGACTCTAATTTTCTTTCTCATCTCTGCTGGGTTCTAGCTACCAATATAGAGTTTAACTGTCTGTTTTGTGGGAATTGCAAAGATTAAGTTTAACTGTGCTTATAAATTAAGCTTGGGGATAATCTGACTGACTGTTTTTCTGGGTAGCCTTGGAGCAGATATCTGTGAGTGCCCCCAGCTCAGGAACAGCCTAAAGGCCAGAGACACTTAGGTTCCCACCCACCCCAGGGCTGCATTGCCTATATAGCACTCGCATACATTGCCATCTATCCCTTTAACTTGGGTTAGAACCCACATCTTCTTCCTCCTTTCCTCTTCTTCCTCTTCTCCTTCTAGGACTGCTTATTCAGCATGTCATGTATTCAGTGCAATAACTGCAGTACTTTCATTCCAAGACAAATCATTTGGAACCTCAGAGCTTGTCCTATGTGCCTCAGGTCAGCTGACATGCATAAAGAACTGACTCTACTAAGGGAAGACCTAGCTGCCATGCATAAAGAGGTGACCCTACTGAGGGAGGAACTGGCTGCAATGAAGCGCAACTCTTCTAGGATACAAACTGAACAACGTCCACCACCACTCCCACAAAGCATCAAACACCCCAGGGACAAGTGGATCACAGTGGGTTCTGGTAGATTGTGACCTGTAACGCACAGACATCCTATGCATCAAAAGATATCCCTGCATAATGCCTTCTCTGCCTTGGCGAATGAGGATGAGGAACTGAGGGAGGAACTGGCTGCAATGAAGCGCACCTCTTCTAGGATACAAACTGAATAAAGTCCACCACCGCTCCCACAAAGAATGAAACACCCCAGGAACAAATGGATCACAGTGGGTTCTGGTAGATTGCAACCTGTGACACAGAGGCATCCTATGCATCAGGAGATATCCCTGCACAATGCCTTCTCTGCCTTGGTGAATGAGGATGCCCAATCCAAAGAAACTGAAGGGCCCTTAAATGAGACAGACAATACCCAATCTCCTGCTAAAGGACCAAATATGAAGAAAACCTCACCGAACAGCAAACTACTACTACTTGGTGATTCCATCATCAGTGGCACCAACTTGGGAACACAGTTAAAAGAAGATAGTCAAGTGCCTCCCAAGCTCTTCAGCCAGCAGGAATACAAACCACATTGTTGAACTACTTAGCGCAGAAAGCGAACACTCCAAACTTGATGATGTTATCCACTGGGGCACAAATGACCTGGCTAGAAACAATGCCTCTACAGTCCAAAAGGACTTCCAATCTCTGGGAGAGCAACTCAAGCCCATTGTTAACACTGCTGCATTCTCAGAGGTTCTACCTGTGCTTGGTAAGGGGGCAAAAAGGCTGCATCGCATTAACAGCTTTAATACATGGCTCCAGACCAGGTGCAAACAAGAAGGATTCAGATTTATTGGCGACTGGGGTAACAGATGGAACAACAAGAGACTATACTGTGCTGATGGACTACATCTCTCTGTCGCAGGGAAAAGAATCCTAAGTGAAAAATTCAAGCAATATGTGGATATGCATTTAAACTAGAAAAAGGGGGTGACAGATGTAGAAGGTCAAGCTCTGGATGTCACCCCCTGCAAAAGCAGATTAAAATCAGAAACAGCCACACTTTTAAACCACACAACAAAAACAAATAGGAAGATGTGGGCAGAACAAAATCAATGCTAAATACACACAGGCCAGTTAAATGCTGGAAAGCAATGAGCACAAATGCTTGAAGCTTAGCCAACAAAGTTCCACACCTGGAAGCCCTAATGGTGGAAATGGATTTGGACATTGTGGCCATTACAGAAACATGGCTAAATGAATCGCATGATTGGGATATAGCCATAGCTGGATATAATCTATTCAGAAGAGACAGAGAAAATGGAAGAGGAGGAGGAGTAGTCTTGTATGTCAAAAGCAATATTAAAGCTACTGAAATGCAGGGGGCATGGGGAAAAAAAGAAGCGCTCTGGATTGTGTTGGAAAGAGGAGATGGCTCTGTCATCCATACTGCTGTAGTCTACAGACCTCCAACACAAATTGAAGAGATAGATAACAAATTGATTATAGATACTGCCAAGATAGCCACAAAGGGGGAAGCAATCATACTGGGTGACTTTAATCTACCTGATGTGGATTGGATTATTCCTTCTGCAAATCTGGAAAGAAGCAAAAAAATCGTGGATTCTCTCCAAGATGCGTTATTTAGACAAATGGTGATGGAACCAACCAGGGAAAGTTCAACGCTGGATTTAGTGCTCACCAACGGTGATAGCGTATCGAATGTCTGCGTGAGTGCCTCTGTGAGCAGCAGCGATCATCACACGGTGTGGTTTGAGATAAAAGCCATGGTACAGGCCAATCATAGCAAGCTCAAAGTCCTAAACGTCAAAAACACTGACTTCAATAAAATGGCCGAGAACCTAAAGGAGGAGCTGACAGGGTGGAAGGAGATAAGGGAAGTGGAATTGCTATGGGCTAAACTAAAGGTGGCAATAAAAGGGGCAACAAATAAATATGTAACAAAATTAAACAAAAACAAGAGGAGAAGAAAACCTATTTGGTTTTCCAAAAAAGTGGCTGCTCAAATAAAGGCAAAAACCACAGCTTTCGCAAAATTCAAAAGCTCGCAAACAGAGGAACACAGAAATGAATACAGGATCGAACTCAAAGAGACAAAGAGAGAAATAAGGATAGCAAAATCAAAGGCAGAGGAAAAAATGGCTAAAGATGTTAAGTGTGGCGACAAAACCTTCTTCAGGTATATTCGGGAAAGGAAGAAGATCAGAGGTGGAATTGCAGGACTCAGAAGTGCTGCGGACGGACTCATGGAAAGTGATATTGAAAAAGCGAAATTGCTAAACGAATACTTCTGCTCTGTTTTTACTAAAGAAAGTCCTGGAGAAGGACCACCTGTGACTCCCAAATATAAAAATGGGAATGAAGTAGATACCACGCCATTCACAGAAGATGATGTGTTAGAACAACTTGCGAAACTGAAAGTGGACAAGGCCATGGGACTGGATAGGATATATCCCAGGATACTGAAAGAGCTCAGAGAGGTTCTTGCAGGGCCATTAAAGGATGTTTTCAACAGATCCTTGGAAACAGGAGAGGTTCAGGACTGGAGAACGGCTGATGTCATACCTCTACACAAAAGTGGTGACAGGGAAGAAGTGTCAAACTACAGGCCCGTGAGCCTTACCTCGGTGGCAGGAAAAGTAATGGAGGCGCTCCTGAAAGAGCGAATAGTGAACTTTCTCAAAACCAACAGGTTGCAAGACCCGAGGCAACATGTTTTACTGAAGGACGATCTTGCTAAACAAATCTGATTGAGTTCTTTGACCGGGTGACCAGGGAGCTAGATCAGGGGCATGCGATGGATGTCATCTACCTGGATTTCAGCAAAGCCTTTGATACTGTTCCTCATAGGAGGCTTATCAATAAACTCAGTAGCTTGGGGATGGATCCTAAGATGGTAAATTGGATCAGAAATTGGTTGACTGACAGACGACAGAGGGTGATGGTAAATGGAGCTCACTCAGATGAAGGGAAGGTGATTAGCGGGGTGCCCCAGGGGTCGGTCCTGGGCCCGGCACTGTTCAATGTATTTGTGAGTGATATTGCTGAAGGACTGAATGGAAAAGTCTGTCTTTTTGCAGATGACATGAAAATTTGCAACAGAGTGGACTCCCCCGAGGGAGTGATTAACATGAGGAAATATCTACAAAAGCTGGAAGAATGGTCTAATGCTTGGCAATTAAGATTTAATGCAAAGAAATGCAGAGTCATGCACTTGGGTAGCAGAAATCCAAGGGAAATGTACACGATAGGGGGCGAGAGGTTGGTGTGCACAGATCAGGAGAAAGACCTTGGTGTGATTATTTCTGAAGATCACAAGGTGGCAAAACAGTGCGACAAGGCGGTGGCAAAAGCCAGAAGGATGTTGGGCTGCATACAAAGAGGAATCTTGCAAAGGATGTACAAAGACTGGAAACTGTTCAGAGGAAGGCGACCAAAATGATTTGGAGCCTGCATCAGAAGCCTTATGAGAAGAGACTTGAAGACCTAAACATTTACACTTTGGAGGAGAGGAGGGACAGGGGAGATATGATTCAGACCTTTAAATACTTAAAGGGAAATAATGAACAAACAAACCTCTTCTAAAGACGGGGAAGCTGTAAAACTAGAGGGCATAACAGGAAGCTGCAAGGTGGTAAATTGAAAGGCAATGTCAGGAAATACTTTTTCATAGAAAGGGTGGGGAATGCTTGGAATGCCCTCTCGATGGAAGTGCTGGGGGCAAACACGGTGACGGAATTCAAAATGGCATGGGACAGACACAGTGGATCCCTTTACAACAGGATAAAATCAAAGTAAACTGAACCATCTAATTTCTCAACAAATAGGGGTGTCCTGCATGGAATGGTTGGTTCACCCCTAAACAGGGACGTGGGGAGGGGTGGCCTGCACGGAGCGGCAGGTGCACCTACGCTTGCCATCGTGCTGGGCAGACTAGATGGACCATGCTGGTCTTTATCTGCCGTCATTTACTATGTTACTATGGTTTTACCATGCGTTTTTATAAAACCTTTAGTATGCTGTAAATAGCTCCTTTAATAGAGCTTTTCAATGGGTTAGTGGATGGGGTGGGGCTACATCCGTCTATGAGACAGGCGGGGATCAGCGTGCTTCTAAACTGATCCCGGCTAATGCTCCTCTTATCACCCACTATTGCTAATGAATGTTGATGTGAAGTTATGGGCCAGGATTTCGGCATAAAGATTGAGTATCCTTATGCCCCACTTAGTGGATGAGGATCAAACTGGATTCGTTAGTGGGAGACAAGCAGCTGGCAATGTCAAGCGGGTTATGAATTTGGTTTGGATGGACCGTGTGGTAATTTTGGTGGGTGCAGAGAAGGCATTTGATCATGTACACTGGGAGTATCTCTGGAGCGTGTTAGGGAAATTTGGACTAGGGGGAAAATGTTTGGGTTGGTAAATGCATAATTCCCCACAAGCCAGAATTAAAGTAAATGGAAGTTATACTGGCATTTTCCCCCTTGGAGAGAGATTCGTCACGGATGCCCTCTTTCATTGCTGCTGAATATCCTATCATGGAGCCCTTTGCTGCTTGAATTCACCAAGCAGAAGGGGTGCGAGGTATTCAGGTAGGGGGAGTTGAGCATAAAATTTCTTTATTTGCTGATGTGCTATTGCTGTTGTCAGATCCACAGCATTCGGCTTTAGGAACCATGGAAGACATTAAGCAATTTGATAGAGTGTCTAGGTTTAAAGTTAACATGAAGAAAACTGAAGCATTGAATCTGACTATGCCAGAGAGTCTTCGTAAGTCGCACCCGCTGCTAGTTTAAAGCACTTTATTTATTTATTTACTGTATTTATATCCCGCTTTTCACCAGGTCAAAGCGGTTTAACAAAGGGGGGGGGGACAGTAATCAATTCTTTGGGCGGAGGGGCTGTCATCGGGAGGCCAACATTAATGATCTGAACAGACAGTAAGGACTTAGACAATGGTACATAAGGTCTCTTAGTAGGTAGACCTGTGGGTATGTTAGAAGGTCTGAAGGGGTAGTCAGTGATGGATGTTTGTTTCTGGACCGAGGTATTCCTGGAACAGGATGGTTTTTAGTTGTTTCCTGAATGTTGAAGGACCTCCGTTGTTTCTGATTTGGCTTGGTAGGGAGTTCCAGAGGAATGGTGCGTATAGTTCGAAGGCTCTGTTGCAGGTCCGTTGATTGTATTTAGTTCGTTCGTGGGGGATGGTGAGTGTGTTGCTGGTGGTTTGTCTGGTTATTCTGTTGTGGGTGGGTTGGGGCAGTAGCGTGCGTAACTGGGAAGTCTGCGTTTGATAGAGGGCTTTGTGGATAAGTAGGGCAGATTTGTATTTGATTCTTGCTTCGAAAGGGAGTATGTGCAGTTCTCTCAGGACTGGGGTGATGTGATCTTGTTTTTTTGCTTTCTGGATAATTCTTGCTGTGGTATTTAAGGCAGTTCGTAGCGGGTTGGTGTGGGTGGCGGGTAGTCCGTGATAGATTATGTTGCAGTAGTCCAGGTGAGGGAGCGTCATAGCTTGCATGACTGTCCTGAAGTCCTGTGTACACTTGGGAGTACGAATAGGGAGAGATTTATCCAGGTACCCCCCATTGCGGAAGAGTGTGCATGCTGAGATTTCCAGATGGACAGGCCATACACCGTCATGGCTGGGCAGTATAGCCTGTGCTAAAATGGTTGCCTTACCACAAGTGCTCTGTTTGTTCCAAAATCTCCTGGTATTGGTTCCCTGGAGACAACTGCAGCACAGCGGAAGCTTTGCCAGTTTATCTGAGAACGCAGGGCCCCAAGAATGACTAGAGGAATCCTTTATAAGGGGAAAAGGAAGGGGGGGGGGGGTTGTGGGTTCCAAATTTTTATTTATACTATGTAGCTGCCCAGCTCCGCAATAGTGTGGATTGGTGGGGAGAGGGGGAGGTCATAAGTGGGTACAAATAGAGCAGTCCTTTGTCCCTGGGGTGTCACTGCATTACTAGCCTTGGGTGGGAAAGGGGAAAGATATTGGTCCAAACCTTTTTGTAAGGATGTGTAAAGCTTGTGTTGAGGGTGGCTGGGCCCCATAATTTGAGGAGTCAACATTCGTTGCTAATGCCTTTAAGAAACAATGATTGCTTTCAACCAGGTCTTAGTGCCCCCTTTATCACTATTAGGACAAGCTGGGATTGAGCTCCTTGGTACAGTTTTGTGCAGATGGGGAAGTTAAGTCATTTGCAGAGCTCCAAGAGGAGAGATTTCTATGGCTACTTGCAGGTGGTTTGTCACCTCTTAAACACCCATGAGTGGGCAAGGGTACATGCAGAGGAGTTTAGGGATTTTGAAATAATTTGTTGTTGGCTGTAGCTAGAATAAAGATCATTTCTAAAATCTGTAAACTGCTGTTGGGGGCAAAGCAGGAGAAGGCTAATTTTTAGAAGGCATGGGAGAAGGATTTGGGAATAGCCCCTGAGGCTAAGCAATGGGAGAAGGTGTTTCGAAGGGAGGGCAAGGTCTCAGTCTCTAGCATAATAGTTGAACATGGCTATAAGTTGCTAGATAGATGGTATCTCGCCCCAGCCCGATTGCATACAAGGAACATACTGTTCTCCCTACTGTGTTGGAGAGGCTGTGAGGTTGTGGTGGCTGTGAGGTTGTAGTGGCACTGCCCGTAAGTGCAGAATTTTTGGAAGGAGGTTGAAAGCTTTGTAAGAGAAATGCTTCAATGTCCATTGCAGTGGGAGCCAAAGAGGGTACTGTTAGGAATGGGGGGGAGAGGATAGCGTGAGAATCAGGAGCAATTGTTGGCAATGTGTGCCTATGGGGCAAGGTGTGAGATTGCATTATAATGGAAGTCTGCACACAGCCCTATGTCGTCCTGGTGGGTGAGAGTGCAGAAAATGCTACTTATGGAGAGGTTATCTGCTTTACGATTGCAGCAGGTGCCCAGGTTTGAAAAAGTTTGGGTACTTTTATATTTATTTATTTATTTAGCTAGGCTTATATACTGCTTTTCACAGAGTCAAAGCGGTTTACAGAGAAGAGAACATCAGTTGCATAGAACAATTAACATCTTAGCAAGCAAATAACACAGTTAGATGGAACAAATATCATCTTAGTTACGTGGAGGCCTATGCCCTATTGGATGCCCAGCCCCTGTAGGCCCCTCCAATTCGGGACCTACAGCGGTAGACCCGATGCCCCCGTGGGATCAGAATCTGGTCTAGCGGCTTGTACTTGCAGGCCAGGCCCCGATACTGAAGGGCCACACGACCAACAGATCCGTGGCTAACTCATCCTGGCTCTGTAATGGAGTCTCAATGCCATGGCACCTTGTTGTCATTGCACCACGGCTCCATTACGGAGCCGTGAACACCAGCTGCCACTGAGATTGTCCTTTCCCCGCAGCCACATCCACAATCTGGCCTCCCATGGCCAGGGTCCGGCTAGGGGAACCTCCTGCATGCCTCCCGGTCTTGTCCCTGCTGGCTGCTGCTGCTATCCCGCGTCCAAGGGGACCTTATTCCACCTCTGAGGTGGAACAAGTCCCCCTCTAACTGGCCTACCCCGGATTTACAGGGCAGACCTCAGAATCGGCCCTGTACGTACAGAGGGACGGCCTGCCCACCCCCATTGAAGGCTCCTTGTATAACTCTGCTGTTTGTACGGGAGCCTTGCACGGGGACAACAAGGGGGACGAATAGCGGGGATGTACATCCAGGCAGGGCGTACATCCCTGCTATTCGTGGCTCGGAATAGACCCCATAGTATATATATCTTGTGCTGTACCTCATTAAGAGCAATAAATGAGGAAGAGGTATGGGATAAAGGGGGGTTGGAATAAGGGGGGTAGTGGGGGGAGGGGGAGAGTCTTTGTACCCATGTAACCAGTTAGGATATTCCATTACTATGGAGATTGTAATTCCATATATGTGATGGGTCCGAGTGCTCCCAGATAATGATTTGTTTTATCATTTAAAATACTAATAAAGATTAAATTACAACAAATAAACTAGGGGTTTAGAATGCATGTAAATTTGTGCTTCCCCCAAGCTCCGCCCCCTGTGCACGCCCATGATTCCATGTCCTGATGCGCGACCACCCAAAGCATGTGTTTAGGCCCATCTGCGCACATAAATGGCTGACATTCACTGCTGGTGCAGAACTCTACGTGGCTAGTTATAAAATTACCTCCTTTATGCACGCATGTAGTTGCACAATTTCATAAAAACCCCTTTCCGCATGTAAAATGGACTTTATATGCAAAAACGTTTTATAAAATTACCCTCAACAGGAGAGTTCCGGTGACGTCAGGTAGTGAGATGGTAGCTTTCTGAGGGAGCTCCGGGGCGCTTTGTAGGAAATCAAGAAAACAAGTGACCCTACCTTGACAAACGAGAGATGGACAGCTCAGACAGGAGTATCTGACAGCAGAGGGGATGTCGGTGAAAAAGCGACTGGCAGAATACCGCTCCTCATATGTGCTGGCGGAGGAGACAGGAAGAGCAGGCCAAGAGGACAAAATGGAGGCGGATGCAGCTGAGAGAGCGGACACGGATAGTGAATCTGGCATGAACCCAGAATCGCTGGGAGGCCTGAAGGAATGGCTAACGGACTTTAAGGAGGAATTGAAAGCTGAAATGGGCCAATTTAAGGAGCTAAAGGAGACGCTGGGCACCCTGAGACAGGACCTGAAGGAATTAGGGGCCAGAGTAGAGGAGACTGAAGAGCAGCTGGAGCAACAAGCAGGTACGCTGGGAGAGCTGTGAACTGCCTGGACAGAGCTGAAGCGTGCACAGGACCTATTAAAGGCGAAAACAGAAGACCTGGAAGACAGGTCACGACGGTGCAACGTGCGGGTGAGGGGAATCCCGGAAGAGCAAAGATATAAGGACTGTGAGGAGACGCTCGCACAATTGTTTGGAGCAATGTTAACGGAGGCAGATCCCACAGGGGAATGGGATGAAAGGCAGCTACAAATGGAAAGAGCTCATCGGAGCTTAGGCCCCATTCGAGATAATAGGCCTAGAGACGTGGTTGCCTGTATGAGATCTTTTAAGGTGAAGGAAAAGCTCCTGGCAGCAGTGCGAAAACTTGGGCCTTTCAAGTGGGAAGGGAGCACGATTGAGCTTTTCCAAGATCTGTCAGCTGGCACGCTACAACAGCGATGGGAGCTGCGTGGGGTTACAGCCTTGCTCCACAGAGAAGGATGGAAATACAAATGGCTTTACCCTTTTGGGCTTTTGGTGACTGTACAGGGCACCTCATGCAGAATCCAGAACGCAGGAGAGAGCCACTCAAGAGGGTAGCCAAAGGAACAGCCCCCACCACCAAAGAGTGCAGGGATGAAGTGGCGACGAGTGGGGAACAAAAGCAGACGATTAACCAGGCTATCCAGAGGCAAAGACCAGCAGTATACAGAGGGGGAGACTGCAGAGTGAGAAGAGTGCAGGGGCAGAGCCGGGGCCTTTTGCCTATTCAGAACATATCAGAAGAAGGACTGGGGAGCAAGTGAGATGGGGGAGGGGAGGTGGTAAAGGCAATAGGAGGGAGGGGGAGGGGGTTATGGAGATGGGGAGAAGATAATGTTTGTCTGTATGAAGGAGGGAAATGGGTATAAAAAGTGTATAAAATGCTATTCTATAAAAAAAAATCATAAAAAAGAGGGGGTGCAACGGAGGAGGGGGGTAGGGGGAAGGGGCATGGAGAGCAAGCACCCACGGGGAATCACCGGAAGCGATCCGATTACTCCGGAGGGAGTGGTAATACAGGGAGGGGGAGGGGGGAAAGGGGGGGGATTTACTTGCGGGATGGGCTCAACTGACGGTAGGCAGGAAAAGATATGGGGAGCGTAGAAGGACCCGATGGGGAAGATAGGATCAATCAATGCTAAAGGATTAAATAATCTACGCAAGAGACACCAGTTATTTCGAGAAGTGGTTACACTGGGATGGGAGATAGTGATGGTGCAAGAGACCCATCTGAGGAGAAAGAATGAGGGGTTGCTGAGGAATGCAACATAGCCACACCAGTACTTTGAGGGTATAAGGGGGGAGGAGGCGAGTAAGAAAGGGGGGTAGCTATACTGATAAGGCAGGATAGCTCCTTCAGGGTTAGCGAGGTAGCAAGGGATAAAGAGGGAAGGGTATTGATTCTGGGGGGGGGGGAGTGGCAGGGGGAAAAGGTCACTATGGTCAATGTATATGCACCGTATGAGAGACAGGTGCAGTTCTGGAGAGGGGTGTATGAATTGCTGGCCCAACATGTACATGGGAAGCTTAATTCTGGGGGGAGATTTCAATCTGGCCCTTCACCCGCAGTGAGATCGGCAGACTAAGGGAGGAGATGGGAAGAATAAAGTAAGAGGGCTGTTGAAGCGAATTATGAGGAGGTACCACCTGGGGGATATGTGGAGACAGCAGCATGGGGGGTGCAAAGAATACACCTTTTACTCAAAGCCACATAATAGTTATAGTAGGATTGATTACCTCTTGATGGACCATTGGTGGGATTCCAAGATACAGGAAGCTGAGATAGGGAATATTACCTGGTCTGACCATGCACCAATGTGGGTGGGAATAGGATATACTAGAGGGGAGGGGGGGGGTAAGATTTTGGAGACTCAATGAAAGTTTATTCAAAAAAGAGGAAGTAGTAAAGGATGTTAAAACATGCCTCCACGAGTACTGGAGGATAAACGATACAGGGGAAGTGGGGAATGTGAGCTTATGGGAAGGAATGAAGGCAGTGGTGAGGGGGCGGTATAAAAAGCAAAGGCTTGCACAGGAGGACACCCTGCAACAAGAGATAAAGCAAGTGGCGGAGAAATATAGGGAATGGGGCAATCAGCAGCTCCTCAAAAAGGTAAATCAACTCAGGATGGAGCTGCATAAACTGCAGGTCGAAGAGATTGGGTTTAAGTTGAATAGACTGAAACAGTATTATTATGAGTGGGGGGACAGGGCGGTGAGATTATTGGCAAATAAGCTGAGAAAGAGAGAGGCCCAGGCGGCTATCGTGGGGCTAAAAGGGGCAAAGGAAGAGATCTTAAGAACCGAGAAGCAAATCGGGGAACAATTTTGCCAATTCTATTGAGAGCTCTACAAGCAGAAGGAGGGAGGGACTCTAGCGCAGGGGGAAGAATACTTAAAGGGAATAGAGCTGACAAGGTTGGAGGAGACGGAAAGCCAGGCGCTGGAGGGAGATATAACAAGGGAGGAAGTGGAGCAGGCCCTTAAGGAACTGCCCCCTGGGAAGGCCCCGGGATTGGACGGGCTGACGGGGGCCTTCTATAAAACATTTGGGGAGGACCTGTTGGAGGGGCTACTAAGGGTGGCCAATGGAATACAGCTGGAAGAGGGGCACCTCTCGTCGGAGATGCTTACAGCGAGGATCACAGTATTGTTAAAGGGGGGGAGGGATCCTCTACAGTGTGGGTCTTACCGCCCTATCTCTTTGCTAAATGTAGACGTGAAAATCATAGCTAAGATGCTGGCTAATAGATTGGCAAAGCTGATGCCAGGATTGATAGGGTGGATCAAACAGGGTTCATAATGGGGCGGCAAGCTTCTGATAATATAAAGAGGGTGCTAGAAGCAGTTTGGGAGGTGCGGGACCAGGGGGAAGAGGCAATGTTGCTTTCGGTGGACGCTGAGAAAGCGTTCGACAGGGTGGACTGGGACTTCTTGTTCCTAGTAATGTGAAAGATGGGTATAGGTCCCAAGTATATGAAATGGGTACAAGCTCTGTATAGAGGCCACAAAGAGAGGGTAAAGATTAACGGGAGATATACCGCTGCTCTGGATTTAGAGAGGGGGACGCGCCAGGGATGTCCTCTGTCTCCGATATTGTTTGCTATTGCAATAGAACCTCTGGCGCGAGCAATAAGGGGAAATGGAAGGGTGAGTGGGTTGAAGAGAGGGGGGCAGCACCACAAGATATCTCTATTTGCAGATGATGTACTGATGGTGGTGCCTCGGCCAGAAGAGTCCTTACCAGAGATTATGGAGCAGCTGGGAAAACATGGAGAAGTCTCAGGATTCAAAATGAACCCGGACAAAACTGAGGCCCTGAATATTAACCTGCTCAAGCCAACGTTGGAGAGGTTGAAGCAAGAATACCCCTTTAAGTGGGCAGAGAAGGCTATTAGATACTTGGGGGTTAATATAACGTCTCAGCCACAGGGAATATATGGGGCGAACTATAGCGAATTGTGGAAGGAGATAGGGCAGGATTTGCAGAGGTGGGCAAGATCAGAGATTTCGTGGCTGGGTAGGATAGTGGCGGTAAAAATGAACGTGCTACCGAGGGTATTGTATTACTTCCAGGCGTTACCGGTGGCCATCCCAGGGGCACATCTGAGAGGGATACAGAGGAGGGTGAACCAATATATCTGGAAGAAAAGTCTGCCTAGGATAGCACGGGCTGTGATGTATAGGCGGAGGGAGGAGGGGGGGCTGGGGGTGCCAAACCTTCAGGCATATTACTGGGTGGCCCAGGCTCGCCATGTGATGGATTGGCGGGAAGGGGGAGAGAGGAAGAACTATGTGGTGATGGAGAGTGAGTATGGAGGGGGGAAGCCCTTGGCCGGTCGTCTCTGGATGGGGAGGGGAGAGAGAGGGGCAAAAGTGCGGGATAATCCATATGTAAACCATGTGCTTTAAGAGTGGGATAAAATTAGGTGCTTGGAAAGAAAGGGACTGGGGACCCAACCCTCTTTGATGAGGGAGATGTGCCATACAGAGGAGTTCCGCCCCTGGAGAGAAGTGGGAGGATACCGAAGGTGGGCAAAAGGGGGGTTGAAGTGGTTTTACCAGTTTGTGGATGGAGGGGAATGGGTCCCCTTTGAAGATCTGAAGGAGGAATATGGATTGAGGGAAGGGGATAGGTTCTACCATGGGAAGGTGGTACACTTTCTTAGACAGAAATTGGGGAAGGACGGATTAGAGCAGGATTATACACCATTGGAAGTGATATGGTATGGTAAGAAGACCTCACCGGGCCTATCTTCGGCTGTATAAGGCGATACAGGGGCCACAGGAAAGCAAACATAGATATATGCTAGAATGGGAAGGAGATCTAGGGAGGGACCTGGAGGAGGGGCAGTGAAAAAATATCTTTGATCAGGTTTGGCGTTTTTCCACTGTCAGTACCTATTAGGGAAAATTGGTACAAGGTGGTTATGAGATGGTACTACACGCCCATACATTTGCATAGGATGTTCCCTGGAACGTCTAAAATGTGCTGGAGAGAGTGTGGGGAGGAAGGAACCTTCTACCACATTTGGTGGGCCTGCCCCAAGATACAGAGGTATTGGGAGGCGGTCCGGGGGTGGATAGGGGAGGTGGTCGGGGGGGAGGTGGCATTGGACCCAAGTGGATATCTGATGGGATGGTGGAGTGAAGGGGGGCCGGAACGAGAAAGGCGGCAAATAATGGCATGCTTGAGTGCGGCCCGCTGTGAGGTGGCATATAGATGGAAACAAAGGGATGCCCCGAGGGTGGAGCATTGCGTGGAAAGATTACGGCAAATATATCTAATGGAAAAACTAACGGCCACTCATCAGCAAAAGATGAATAGATTTGAAAAGCAATGGAGCAAGGTGCTGATCTATCTAAGGAAAGATACTAAGGGGTAGCGGGGGTAGGGAGGGGGCGGGGAGGATTCTAAGGGGGGGTGGGGGAGAATGGGCATAAGGGGGGGGGGGAAGGGGCCAGGTCAGGTAGTTTGGTATAAGGAGAAGCCGGGTAGGCGGTGGGGTATGGGGGGGTAAATGTAATTGAATATATTGCAGAAATTGATGTAAGGAAGAGGAAGTATGTATGTTAAAATGTTAAGATGAAAAGTGTTGAATAAAAAGACGCCGATGAAGCCCCAGCGGAGCATTTCCCCAGCTTTCCATGAAAGCCTTTGGGAATGCTGGCACGCATGCGCGGTTCCCTTCCCGCCTAAAGGTGCCATCTTACCTCAGTCAAATGACATAGCTAAGAACAGCACACAAAAAATGAAAAATGAACTATGTACAACTGCAACTCCAAGGGGAGGAGGGAGGGTAGTGAGGACTGATTCCTGCTGCTCCTGGAGAACACCTGTTACAGGTGAGTAACTACTCTTTCTCCAGGACCAAGCAGGAAGTCAGTCCTCACTTATGGGTGACTCCCCAGCTCTGGGCTACCAGGAACCCAGGCTGAACAAGAGAACTCCCTCTAGTCTCAGCAACACAGAAAAGGCTTTTCAAGAACACAACCTCCACAGGTAACCCAACCAGAGGGCAGGAGTTGCCTAGACCTCAAAGAGATTCCTGAGTACTGCTTGGCCAAAAGCACTGTCCCTACGGGACTCCCTCTCCAGGCAGTAGTGGGCTGCAAAAGTCTGGCTTGAAGACCAAGTAGCAGCCCTGCAGATGTCTTGCAATGGAACAGAGCGGAGATGAGCCACTGATGCAGTCATTGCCCTCACACGGTGGGCCGTGACCCTACCCTGCAAAGGAAGGTCAGCCACCTTGTAAGCCCAGGTGATAACAGTCAGCCAACCAGATGGACAAGGTACGCTTGGACACAGGCGTCCCCAAGTTATTGGGGTCAAAAGAAAGGAAGAGCTGAGAAGCCCTTCTGTGACCTTGCGTACGTTCAAGGTAGAAGGATAAGGCCCTCCTACAGTCCAAGGTATGGAGAACTGTTTCAGCCTGACTTGCATGAGGCCTAGGGAAGAAAGTAGGAAGAACTACCTCCTGGTTGAGGTGGAAAGAGGAGACAACCTTAGGAAGGAACTTAGGGCGAGTACTGAGGACTACCCTGTTTTTATAGAACCTGGTTTAAGGTCTATCACAGACCAAGGCCTGAAGCTCACTCACTCTCCTAGCCGAAGTAAGGGCTATCAGAAAGAGAGTCTTCCATGAGAGGAAGCGTAGAGGGCAAGTAGCCATAGGCTCAAAAGGAGATCGAGTCAGCTGCTGCAAGACCACATTCAGCTCCCACTCAGGAGCAGGAGGACGTATGGGAGGTTTGAGCAGTAACAAACCTCTGAGAAACCTGGACACCAAAGGGTGCACAGACAAGGAATGGCCCTCTACTAAGGAGTGGTGAGCTGCCAAAGCAGAGAGGTGGACCCGAACAGAGTTGGACTTGAGACCTTGATTGGACAAGTGCAGCAGGTACTGAAGCACTACAGACACAGCACAGAAGAAAGGATCCTCTGCACGTAACTGACACCACACAGAAAACCTCTTCCACTAGAGAGCATAGGTTTTCCTTGTGGACTGTTTCCTAGAAGCTAGGAGAACCTCCTCAACTTCTTTAGGCAGGCCCCAGGGAGCCAACACTACCCTTGCAGCCTCCATGCCATCAGATGTAGGGATTTGAGATTGGGATGCAGTAGAGAGCCCTGATTCTGAGAGAGAAGGTCAGGCTGCAATCCCAGAGGTAGAGGGAGATCCACCGCCAGTTGAAGCAGCAGGGGGAACCAAGGCTGCCTGGGCCACCTGGGAGCCACCAGGAGGACTGAGGCCCTGTCTTGGAGAATTTTGAACAGTGTCCGGGCCACCAGGGGGGTGGGAGGAAACGCAAAGAGGAGGCCCTGAGTCCAGGGAATCAGAAAAGCATCTGCTGCTACCCTCAGAGGATGCGGTTGCCTGGAGCAGAACCGTGGCAGCTGGTTGTTTAGAGGGCTGGCAAACAGGTCTATGGAGGGAAGACCCCACTCCAAGAAAATCTTTTGAACCACTAAAGGATGTAGCTGCCACTCGTGTGGTTGCAGAATCCTGCTCAATTTGTCGGCCAGGAAATTCTCCTGGCCTGGAAGGTAGACTGCCCTGAGGAGCATGTTGTGTTTCAGAGCAAAGGAACAGAGGACTTGTGCTTCCTGACAAAGGGGTTGGGAACCAGTCCCTCCTTGCTTGTTCACATAGAACATGGCTACCTGGTTGTCTGTTTGGATCAAGACAGACTGATGGGCCAGGGAAGCAGTAAAGGCCTTGAGGGCCAAGCGGATAGCTCTGAGCTCTAGGAGATTGATCTGCTGGGACGCCTCCCAAGGAGACCACAGACCCTGGGTGCACTTGTCTAGGCAGTGTGCTCCCCAACCCAACAGAGGCATCGGTGGTCAGCACCACTGTATGAGGAGGTATCTGAAAGGGCACCCCCACCAGCAGATTGGGGGGGTGTAACCACCAGTTGAGGTAGGTCAGAAAACGGTGGGACACTCTGATCCTGTCTCTGAGGCTGCCTGAGGCCTGTGACCACTGAGTCCGAAGGCACCACTGGGCAGGTCTCATATTGAGCCTGGCATTGGGGGTCACCTGAACTGTGGACGCCATGTGGCCTAGAAGCCTGAGACAGAGTCTGGCGGAGACCAGGGACCTGTGCTGAAACTTGTTTGCAAGGTCCATGAGCCTTTGTGCCCGGTCCACTGGTAAGAATGCTCTTGCCAGCTGAGAAACCAACCTCGCCCCTATGAATTCCAAGTTCTGGGAGGGGAGCAAAGTGGACTTTGTGAAGTTGATGACAAAGCCCACCTTTTGGAGCAGGTCTATGGTTCTGTTGGTGGCCTGCTGGACCTCGAGAGACGTCTGGCCTCTGATGATCCAGTCGTCCAGGTAGGGAAAAACAAAGATGCCCTGATTTCTCAGGTAGGCAGCTACCACTGCCAGGCACTTGGTGAAGACTCTGGGAGCGGACGTCAGCCCAAAAGGCAGTACCCTGTACTGATAGTGGTTTCCTCCCACAATGAACCTGAGGTACTTTCTGTGGTCTGGATGAATGAGGATGTGAGTGTAAGCATCCTTTAGATCTAAGGAGCATAGCCAATCTCCCTGCTGGAGGTAGGGCAGAAGAGTTCCAAGAGTAACCATCTTGAACTTTTCTTTTACAAGAAACTTGTTTAGGTTTCTGAGATCCAAAATGGGTCGAAGACCACCGGTTCTCTTTGGCACCAGGAAATACCTGGAGTAAAAACCATGACCTTGGAAGTGGGGAGGCACAGGCTCCACCGCCTTGTCCAGCAACAGACCCCTGAGCTCCTGGAGGAGAAGGGCTGTATGCAGGGGAGGTCTGGAAGGCTCCCCTGGAAAGTGTGGCGGAGGTAGTTGGTGAAAATGCAGGGCGTAGCCTCGATGGACTATGTCCAGCACCCAATTGTCCTGAGTTATCAGGGGCCACTGGTGGGCGAACAAGGCTAGGCGGCCTCCTGTGCAGGGCTGGGTCTGCAAGGGAGGTTTGGCTGTACTCAAGGAGTCAAAACCCCCCACCCTGCTGAGTGGGAACAGGGGCCGGAGGCTTGGGGGCAGTCTGCCTACGGGGCCCATTACCCCGGCCCTTGGCTTGCTGACCCTGTGGGGCAGGTTGGGCAGCCTGATAATGTGGGTACTGTTTGTAGGCAGTGCCCTTCCTCGGGTAAAAGGGCTTTTTACCTGGGCCCTTCTTTTTATGTGAAGGGGAAGAGGTCTTCCTGGACAGCCTTGTCCTGGTGAGGTGCTCAGTCTCGAGCTGTGCGGCCTTCTCGGCCACAGGCTTGCCAAAAAGGTTTTCACCTCGGCAAGGGACATCGACCAACTTGTCCTGAACCCATGGCTCGAGGTCCGATGACTGCAGCCACGTCTGGCGTTGAGCCGCGATGCCGGCAGCCGCTACTCGGGACGAAGCCTCGAAGCCATCGTAGGCGGCGCGGGACATGAACTTAGAGCATTCCCGTATCCTCGAAGACAAGGACTGAAAACTCTGCAAGGGTTCCCCGGAGAGACCAGCAGAGAACCCGGCCAACTCCTTAGCCAGGTCTCGTAAATACATGCCCATGTACAGCTGGTAAGTCTGGACACGGCAAGCAAGCATGGAGCCCTGAAAACACTTTCTGCTGACTCCATCAAGGCTGCGGGCTTCCCCACCGGGAGGCACCGCAGAGTGCATCTTCTGACTTTTCAGACGATGCATGGCCGATTCCACAACCATAGAATGGTGCGGCAGCTGTGCTTTCTGGAAGCCAGGACTCTTGCGGAGTCGATAAATGGAATCGACTCGCTTGCTCAAAACCGGCGCTGAGGCCGGTGCCTCCCACATCCGGAAGAGGAGCCGCTCCAGCATCGGAGGAACCGGGACAGTAAAGGCCTCCTTCGGAGGAGAGTCGTACTGCAGAGCATCGAGCTCCTCGGCTCGAGGCTCTTCCTCGGGGTCAGCCGGGATAGCCAGGGCAGCGGCCATATCCCGGATAAACTCCGAGAACCTAGTATCCTCCGGAGGGGATCTACTCCGGGGTTCAGACTCAGGTGAGTCTGAAGGGACACACCGAGTCTTAAAGGTATCAGGAGACTCTTCATCTTCATTTGCCCATGCAGACTCGTCCGAAGTCGAGTCGGGGTCCGACGCTGCGGGGCCCCTGGGCACCCGCCCTGACGCCGGAGGCACCGGCGTCGAGACCCTCGGTCCCGAACAGGAGGTCGAGGGAGACCTCGACCGAGGACGACCTCGAGCCGCAAGGGACTCGAGTATCGGCTCGGTCTCCGGGGTCGACTTGGAAGTCGATGTCCCGGTGGTCGGGGCAGATGCGCCAGACAGGCTAGCCATCAATGCCCGCTGCTGATCCATGAAAGCAGACATTCTGCTCTCCAAGGCTGTCAACCTGAGACTCAGCTCGGGTGATGCAGCAGCCGACTCGGGCCCCAGCGGCGCCGGGCCCAACTTCGGTACTCGGGGAGGTGAGTCCTCGAGGACAACAGGACTTACGTGTCCAGCAGACTCCGGTTCTATACGAGGAACTTTGGTCGGCTTCTCCTGGTCCACGGGCCCGGGACGACGGTCGGGGGTCTTAGATCTGGACCTCGAGGGTCCAGGGACCTCCACCAACACTGCCCTCGCGAGCCGCTTCTTCCTCTTACGTTCCCTCTCGGGGGACCCCCTGTCCGATGAGCTCCGACACCTCTCGGGATCGGAATCCCGAGGTGTCGAAGCCTCAGACGAGGTCCGGGCACGAGCAGAGGCCGAGTCGGAGAAAAGCCTTTCACTTTGCTGCTGACGACTTTGAAGGGCCTTGGAAGACATTTTTCCACATGGCCCGCACGTTTTAGAATCATGGTCCGGGCCCAGGCACCAAAGGCAGCAGTCGTGTGTGTCGGTGAGAGACAATCTTTTTACACCAATCACACTTTTTAAAACCACTGGAAGACATGGGGGAAAAAAGGGTCCCCGCGAGGTCAAAAGACCGGCCTTCCAGGGAAAAAGAAAAAGATTAGGCGCGAACGCCTAGCCACTAAGGGCAAAAATCGAAAAATAAAAAGGGGGTTTGATACCGGTGTACCAATCCCGGCGGGAGGGGAACCAACGTCGAATCCGAAGAAAAGAAGCGAAACAACGCTAGAAAAAAATCTACTTTTAACCGGGAAAACAGGACACACGTCCGATGGGCTTCACGGAAAAAAAGAGACTGAGGTAAGATGGCACCTTTAGGCGGGAAGGGAACCGCGCATGCATGCCAGCATTCCCAAAGGCTTTCATGGAAAGCTGGGGAAATGCTCCGCTGGGGCTTCATCGGCGTCGATGACACCCATAAGTGAGGACTGACTTCCTGCTTGGTCCTGGAGAAATATAAATATATAAAAAAATAAATAAAAAAATTACCCTCAACAAACTAATGTGATTTTCCACTGTGTGGAATTAAGCTGCGGAATTTGTTACCAGACGATGTGGTCGAGGCATTTAGCAAGCTGGGTTTAGACAGATTCCTGGAGGAAATGTCTACAAAGCATTGTTAGCCTTATAGCCTTGGGAAAAGCCACGGCTTATCTCTGAGTATGCAATGCAATATGTGCCTGAGTCAGTGCCGACTCCTGGCAATGCAGCAGCTCCGGGGTTTTCCTGGCAGTGTGACTGGAAGTAGATTGCCAGGCCTTTCTTCCGAGGAAATGGAAGGTTAAGTGACTTGCCCAAGACTACAAGGAGTTCCAGTGGAAATCAAACCCTGGTCTTTTGCTTACCAAGCCAGCGCTACTCCTCCACACCCAGTAAGAAACAGATAAATACTCCTTCAGATCTTGCTGGGTACTTATCCGGACTGACCTTTGCTCTGACCAAATATAACACTTATGTTACTTTATTGTTACAGAATTGCTAAGATGCATTGCTTCTGCAGGGAATGGAATGAGAAAGGAAAACGGTGACATTTACCAAAGTACCAAGAAACAAGGGCTTAAGAACACCAGGGCTGGTTCTGGGGTTTGACTAACAGGACCTGTTGAATTTGGGAGGGAAGGTGACTCAAATAGCAGCATAGCTGGCACATTCTTCCAGTTGTTAGTGGTATCGCCGGAGGAAGAGAGGGATGAGGACAGCAGGGACTGCTCAGGGGTGGGGGGGGGGGGGGCGGGGGGTAGAGGCAGCTACAAAAACTAATAAAGGAAACAGAAGATGGAACGCGCCAGAGACATTAAGTCAGCTCTTCCTCTTTCACCCTTCGATGAAAGTAGAAAAGGGAGAAGGAAATAGGAATTATGAAACACAGTTTTGTTAATACTTTTAAAATGAAAACTGGAGTGACTCAGCAACAGCACTGACAGAGAGGAACCTGTGTTTAATTCCAGGGGTCAGCATTCACAGCCCCCCAGAGGGAGGGAGGCTTTGTCCATCACTGGCCAGCCGTGGAAGAGTAATGGAGAAAAGGGGGAACTACTGCATCAAAAAAATATGACAGTTCAGCAGAAGTCAATGAAGCTAACTGTAAGGGGGCAAATGATTTCCACAAAGAGCTAATGTAAAGTCCAAAGAGATTGTACAGAATCTCAGCCGAAGAAGACGGAAGAAGCCTCATGCACAGGGTGAAATAAAGTAGCTGCAAAGAAGGAAAAGCAGATGTCTCCTGCACAAGGTTATCATCACAGTCCCGACTCAGACCTTTCCAGCTGCCTCCATCACAGCACATTCAGGTTTCAGGAGTGGGACCATCATGGAGATTCCTTCAGCACACGGGGGCAGAAAGTAACAAATATCTCATTGGATAAAGGGGTCCAGCATCGAGCTTACACCTGGAGCAATGGCCAGCTCTTACCTCGGAGGTCTTCTTTCTGTTTTCATGAAAGAGCAGCTCCTCAGAGAAGAGAAGGGTCCGTGCAGGGTTACAGAGGTCTAAAGGCTTCAAGAAGAAAGAAAGAAATGGTAAATGTAATAAATACTGCAAACTGCAAACGCAACTCTATTCAACACAGCACATCAAACATGTTACCAGCAGAGAGTTAGCAACAATGAAGACAGCAATGTGGGCAAAACTTTATCAAAGACAAAAGTCTGCAGTCCGGTAAAGTGATAAGGAAAAAAAGCCTCACGCAACACCTACGTCATGTAAAACTATAAAAAGAACATACGCTCTGTGCAGGCAGTTTCTACTTTTCAACTCACTGTGGCTGGAATATGACAGTGGGTATGCAGAGACAGACCCTAGTCGCCAACACAACCTTCTGACCACAAGTGCAACACCACACAGCAGCTCAGAGTCACCAGCACACAACATTCTCTTACCCATGCTATCTCAATGTTGATTATAAAACCATATAGTATCTCTTACCCTGTATATACCTTGTACATAGTTACTCTCTGTAAATAGTTCCATGTATTGTTTCTAATTTCTGACACACATATTTATCCTTGTTCATTGTTCAATGTAAACAGTTGAAACATACTGCTATAAAATGTTCTATGTAAACCGTCCTGATTTGTAGAAGGACGGTATATAAAAAATGTTAGATAAATAAATAAATAAATAAATTCTGACAAGTGCAACACCACACAGCAGCTCAGACTCACTAACACAAAACATTCTGACAAGTGCAACACCACACAGCAGCTCAGAGTCACCAGCACACAACATTCTGACAAGTGCAACACCACACAGCAGCTCAGAGTCACTCAACCTTCTCACAAGTGAAACACCACACAGCAGCTCAGAATCACTAACACACAGCCTTCTGCCACAAATGCAATAACACACAGCAGCTCAGGGTCACTAACACAGTCTTCTGATCACAAGTGCAATAACACACAGCAGCTCAGAGTCACTAACACACAGCCTTCTGATCACAAGTGCAATAACACACAGCAGCTCAGAGTCACTAACACACAGCCTTCTGATCACAAGCGCAATAACACACAGCAGCTCAGAGTAAGCAGCAGACATCTTTCTGATCACAAGTGTAACACACAGCAGCACCTTGTGATCACTTCAGCATTCTACAGGAACTTGGCATTCTGCAGCTTCTACAACAAACAGTAACTCCCACTGCCCTTCATACAATACTGTGACTCCTTCAGCAGAACAGACGGCAACACATACAGTGCAGAACAATTCATTTCTCTTCACACAATACTGAACCACAGCATCCCTGGTGCAGAACTCCCACGGCTTCTCTTGCAGTACGCCTAGAGTACATCAGACTCAGTCTTTCAACCTAGTCAGTTCCAGGCTAAAAGTCTGCCTTTTTGAGGTTGCTTTTAAATATTAAACCCCTTGTTCTGCGGTTTACTACCCATATTGGTTTTAATCTTTTCCCAAAATAAATGTGACTCCCTAATCTCTTATTTGTCCCGTTTCTCTACTGTGAATAGACTGCAAGCTCTGTAAGGCAGGGTCTGTATCCTGTGTATCTGTACAGCTCTGCATACATCTCAGAGCGCTTTAAAATGGTAAGTAATTTGGACCACAGCATCAGCAATCTGCAGGGACTCCTGCTGGCCCATAGGCAACGCTCCCCCACTGCTGTTCCCTCTCTCTCTCATATCACATTCTGTCCTGCAAGAACCACCGCTTCCAGGGTCCCTCACAGAACATCCCATCTTTACCCTTCCACTGCTTCTCCCTTTCACTGCGGTGCCCGTCTGCCATTCATACAACATGGCCTCTCATACTGCGTTCTCTCCTGACACGTTCCAGTGCTTTTCCTACCCCTTTACCTCCTGGCTGCCTCGGCCGCCTCCACTCTTCCTCAGAGCACATCTTACGGGCCTTCAACCAAAACACTGTCTATAAAACCAGCTGTTCATCATACAATCCTGACTGTACTCACATAACCCTCTCTCATGGTCCCAGAGCAGAATACTAAGGGTTATGGAGATGATGCCTGGGGAGATGGACAAGGGAAGAAAGAGCAATAACAAACCTAGGAAAAGAAACTAGTCAATAGTAGATCTGCCTTGGACAAAGGGAGCAGGAGCACTTAACATAACAAATGCCAGACAGGGTCCGAACAAGGTCCATCAAGCCCAGCATCCTATTTCCTACAGTGGCCAATCCAGGTCACAAGTACCTGGCAGGTTCCCCAAAAGACACAGGTTCCACAATACTTGTATTGGGTCAAGCAATGAATATCCCGGGTCCCCTTTAAGAATGGTTTATGGACCTTTCCTCCAGGAACTTGTCCAAACCTTTTTTTAAACCCAGCTACACTACAAGATACAAAGCCATTTTAAACATTTTCAAAATCCTCAACAACATGTCAGTGAATGTCCTACAGAACCTAATAACCAGACACACCAGCGCAAGAGCACTGAGAAGTAGCATGGATAACAAGATAGCCACCCCACCTGAATACCAAAGGACTACTCACACAACATCCAGAAGGGCACCATCGCTCTACGCACCAGAATACCAAAGGACTACTCACACAACATCCAGAAGAGCGCCATCCCCCTACGCACCAGACTACCAAAGGACTACTCACACAACATCCAGAAGGGCGCCATCGCTCTACGCACCAGAATACCAAAGGACTACTCACACAATATCCAGAAGGGCGCCATCGCTCTACGCACCAGAATACCAAAGGACTACTCACACATCATCCAGAAGGGCGCCATCGCTCTACGCACCAGAATATCAAAGGACTACTCACACAACATCCAGAAGGGCGCCATCGCTCTACGCACCAGAATACCAAAGGACTACTCACACAACATCCAGAAGGGCACCATCGCTCTACGCACCAGAATACCAAAGGACTACTCACACAACATCCAGAAGGGCGCCATCCCTCTACGCACCAGAATTGTGGAACACTCTGCCTGACAGCATGAGATCGACGAGCGACATAAAGGACTTAAAAGCTATGCTCAAAACCACACTGTTCATACAGTACTATGGACCCTTCCAGAACCTACAAACCAACATATGAGCACAATCACAACCAAGCAACTCACAGCACCCCTGTGGTAGGCTATGGCCTAGCATGGCCTGCTACTATGAAAGGCCTGTAAGTTAGGCCTGGATCCTAACTCCCATTATAGCTAGAAAAGAACCAAAAATCTGTGGAAAATGAGAAAACTGTTTTAAAATGCTTAATAAGAAGTTTTCATGAATCCATAAGTCTTCTATTATTCTCTTGTGTGTGAAAGAACAGAAATTTATTTATTTATTTTTATTTATTTAGTATACATATGTATACCGCTACTTCCAGCGATCAGCAGCGGTTTTTTGATTACAGATTGGAAATTGTCAAATCATGACAGGAAATTTTTGAGGTATAAACACATTGATTAGACAGGAAAGCACAGCACACAGAGAACTATTTTACAGGGAACATGGGCTATGGAGGGTTAAGTGGCTTGCCCAAGACCACAAGGAGCACCTGTGGGACTAGAAACCCCAGTCCTTCCGGCCCAAGGTTGCTGTCCTCTAGTGGGATTTGAACCCCCGACCTTCCGGCCCGAAGTACCTTGCCCCAACCACTAGGCCACTCCTCCACCATGTTTCAGTATATGCATTCCAGTATATGCATTCCAGTATATTCAGTATATGCATTCCAGAAGCCAGAGTTAACCTTGCAGTAGAAAAGTAACGAAATTCAGAACTGTACCATTGTTCAAGCAATCCTAAAGGAGGGGGCCGGTTGCTAGGCTCCGGAGGGATTTCTAATTGGACAAATGAAGGGAATGTATAACCAATGAAAAGTTTGCATGTATCGAGTTGGAACCAATAGAAAGTTCTCATGTATCAAACTGAAAAAGAGGTATAAATGGTTATGTCTCTGTATAAACCTTTGCTCAGTTCCTTTTGAAGCTTTGACTGACTGGGCCTGTGCACAATAAACTGGCTTGGACCCTGTCAATTGACTCCTGGACTTATTCATTGATTGCACTTTGCCACAGCATATTCTTGGTGCGTTGGCCGGGAAGTGCGAGTGGTAAATGGTATTCAAGTGAGTAATCCACGTAATTCGCCTTGAGGTTTGGCCCGGTTGGAACCGTGTCTGTCCGACCGCGGGGGAAACCTCAGGCGCCGCCAGCCCCTTTGAGCTGGAGAGGGTTCCGCCTGCCTTGGCGGGCCATCGGGTCCAGCTGCCAACACCTCCGACCCGGGGGAGTCCAGGTTCCAACTCAGCAGCTGGTGTGGTATCGGGGACCGGATCCGGTGAGTAGACATTTTTGTAATTCGATAGTCAGAAAGAACAGCCTGGGACAACGTCTTGCGTGCGCAAGACTGATTTGGTATATTTGGTATAGACTAACTGGGAAATCTCGCATGAGTATGCGCGAGACAAGGGAGCCTGATCACCTCTCATAACGGCGGTCCTAGTAAGCTCCGCGTAAGGAAAGCGGAAGCCAAAGCCATCGACCCTTCTTGTTTGGAATAGTCAGTTAGGCAGAAAACCTGGGCACTTGAAATATTGAAATATGATATCTTGTTGAAATATGCTTGCGTGTGTGAGTGAGAGGTCTTGAAATACAGACCGAGCGAGAGCGGACTCCTAAGTAGCGCAGTTCCTGGCCGGGTGACCGCGCCCAGGTCGCAAACAGGAGGAAGCGAGTTGTGTTTGTCCCCCCCAGTGTTCTGTGGGCTGTACGGACCCCTTACCTACAGCCATACTACCTATCCTTATTGTTCGTTGTCTTGTACGTCATTACGTGTACGTAGGGACGTAGGGTACGTAACGTACGCAGGTACGTTGAGTACGTAGGTAGTGTACGTAGGTACATTTAGATTATGGGAGGGACGGAGTCCACGCAAACTCCGTTGGCATGTATGATCAAGAATTTCCGTAAAGGACTTTCGGGCTATTATGGTACAAAAATGACTCCATCCAGATTAAAAATGTTATGTGAAAGGGAGTGGCCCGCATTAGCTGCTTCATGGCCCCAAGGGGGCGCCTTTGATTTTGAGACAGTTTTACGAATCCATCAGCTCATACTGAGAGCGTATCCTGACCAGTTCCCCTATATAAATTCTTGGTTAAGTGTATGTGAACAGCAGCCCTCATGGATGAAGTGCTGTTATGAGGAGCACTGTAAAATATTTATAGCTACTACTAGGAGAACCAAAAAGGCTAAGGAAGTGAAGCCGCCTGTGTATTCTGACCCAGAGTCCCCAGATATTCTGGAAAGGTTACCCCGGCACCCACAGAAGTTAGTTCCCACAGCACCGCGACTTGAAGTAGAGCCCGAAGAGGAACCCCAGCAAATACCGAAGCAACAGCCTAAGAAGTGCCCTACCCCGAGTGAAAGCCCCGAGTCAGGCCCAAGCACAGCAGGGGGACTCGAGTCCTCTGATGAGATAGAAAGCGGAAGCTCTCCTGCCAGTTCAGGGTCACCCACCAAGGAGACTTGTGCCCGGGAGCCTTATGATTTAAGAAGTGTAACTCCCAAGAAGAAGGAGAAAGCAGGGCACCTAATGCCATTACGCCAAGTGCCTGGAATACCTGTTTTAAATGATCAGGGCCAGATGGCGCCAGGACCAACCAGCTTAGTTTATGTACCCTTTTCCACCACAGATTTATTAAACTGGAAAACGCATTATGCTTCCTACACAGCCAAGCCCCAGGAATTAACAGAATTAAGGTCTAGCATTATGCAAACCTATCAGCCTACCTGGGCCGATTGTCGCCAGCTCCTGTCCACCCTCTTCACTACTGAGGAGCGAGGCCGAATCGGGCAAGCAGCCCTCCGTTGGTTAGAAGAGAACCCTGTAGAAAGAGGAGGAATAAATCCCCCGCAAGCAGCAGCTGCAGAATACCCCAATGAAGATCCCAGGTGGGACCCAAATGAGGAAAGGGGGGCGGCGGCCCTAACCAGATTTCGCCAGGCCTTATTGCAGGGCCTGAAGAAGGGGGGCCAGAGGGCCATGAATATCAGGAAAGTATCGGAAGTTCTCCAGGGTCCAGATGAGAGCCCAGCGGCCTTTTATGAGCGGTTGTCTGAAGCTTATAGATTGTATACCCCATATGATCCCGCCGCTCAGGAAAATTTACGTATGGTAAATGCGGCCTTTGTTAGTCAGTCCCAGAGAGACATAAAACGAAAACTGCAGAAATTGGATGGATTTGCGGGCATGAATACAGCTCAGTTAATGGAAGTCGCTCAGAAAGTATTTGTGAATCATGAAAATGAACGAGACAGAGAAAGTGAACGAAAGATGAAGAAGAAGGCAGATCTTCTTGCTGCTGCTATAACCGAACGACGTGGAGGAGGTATTCCTAATCAAAGGACCAGAGGACGTGGAAGAGGCCGCGGAAGCGAAAGGCCTCCATTAGGTGCAAATCAGTGCGCCTACTGCAAGGAAGAAGGACATTGGAGAAATGAGTGCCCGCATCTGGACTCCGCCCCTGCAAGGGGAGGAGGGAGTCCCTGGAGGCCTGGAGGAAGATTTCGAAGGAGAGGAGGAATGAATCGAACACAGTTCCAGCAGGAGAGGGAAGAAGCCATTGAGGGAGTGGCAGTAGCAACGGGCTATGACCTGGACGACATAGATGAAGACTAGGCCAGACCGGGCTCCAAGTTCACCCTGGGTCCCCAGGAGCCTATGGTCAGTTTGAAGATAGGGGACCAATACATGGAATTCATGGTAGATACAGGAGCAGAACATTCAGTAGTAGTCAAGCCAGTAGCTCCTCTGTCCTCACGATCTGTCACCATTGTGGGAGCCACTGGAAATAAAGCCACAAAACCATTCTTGCAGAACCGCATGTGTGAACTAGGGGGACAGAAGATAACGCACTAGTTCTTGTATATGCCTGAGTGCCCTATTCCACTACTGGGCCGAGACATGCTTGCCAAGCTCCAGGCCCAAATATCCTTTGCTTAAGGGGGAGAAATGAAAATGACTGAACCCAAAGCCTGCTGGATTGATGGTGCTTACTGTTCCCCGAGAAGAAGAACGGCGGTTCTATAGTGCACCTTCAATAAAGTCAACCAGTCCCTGTATACCTACCAACCTTATAGCCCCACCTGAAGTATGGGCAGAAGATAATCCACCTGGCCTAGCGAAGAACATAGCCCCTGTCATTGTCACCCTCAAGCCAGGAGCGGAACCAGTGCATGTGAAGCAGTATCCTCTCCCTCGACCAGCCATAGAAGGAATTCACTGCCATTTGATGAAACTGCTCAAGTACGGACTTCTCAAGGAATGCCAGTCACCTTGGAACACCCCCCTTCTCCCAGTAAAGAAGCCTGGGACAGGGGACTACCGCCCAGTACAAGATCTAAGGCAAGTAAATGATGCAGTTGAAACTATACACCCAGTAGTACCAAACCCTTATACTCTCTTGGGACTGATCCCGCTGAGGTTACTCACTTCACCGTCCTGGACCTGAAAGATGCCTTTTTCTGTGTGCGCCTAGCACCCACCAGTCAACTTTTATTCGCTTTTGAATGGCAAGACCCCACAACAGGAAGGCGGGGTCAGCTCACCTGGACCAGATTACCCCAAGGATTCAAGAATTCACCTACTCTCTTCAGTGCTGCCCTGAATCAAGATCTCTCAAGTTACCCAGTGGACCCAGGAAAAAGGGTTCTTCTCCAGTATGTAGATGACTTGCTCATAGCCACCAACTCAGAAAGTGAATGCCTACAAGCTACTAGTGAACTTTTGTACCTTCTCAAAGATGCTGGATACAAAGTTTCAAGAGCCAAAGCACAACTATGCCAAACTGAAGTCAAGTATTTAGGATTCCAGTTGTCTAGTGGGATCCGATGTTTAGGACCAGAACGCAAGGAAGCTGTATGTAATATCCCCATTCCAACCACTAGGAGGCAAGTAAGAGCCTTCCTGGGGGCCGCGGGATATTGTCGCATATGGATCCCCAACTTTGCCCTGATTGCAAAACCACTATACCAAGTCACCAGAGGAATGGAAAAATCCCCACTAGACTGGGGACCCGAACAAGATGTAGCATTCCGGACTTTGAAAAAGGCCCTGATGTCATCTCCAGTTTTAGGTCTTCCAGATGTTCAGAAGCCTTTCCATCTTTTTGTCCATGAGTCACAAGGAAACGCATTGGGAGTATTGACCCAATCTCTTGGTTCCTGGCAACGGCCAGTAGCTTATCTGTCAAAACAATTGGATGTAGTTGCAAAAGGATGGCCCCCTTGTCTGAGAGCTGTTGCAGCAACAGCCCTCCTAGTGGGCGAAGCAGACAAACTCACACTAGGACAAACTCTTCAAGTCACCGTGCCACACTCTGTTCTGACTCTCATGGAACACAAAGGAAACTTCTGGCTAACCAATGCACGAATGTTGAAGTATCAAAGCATGTTGTGTGAAAACCCTCGGATACAGTTGAAAGTTAGTCAAGCTCTATATCTTGCTACATTGTTTCCAATTGGTCCTGGGCCACCTGATCATAATTGCTTAGAAACCATGGACACTGTATTCTCAAGTCGCCCTGATTTGACCGATGTCCCTCTAGAGGACCCAGAACGGACTTTCTTTGTAGATGGAAGCAGTCTGGTCATCAATGGACATCGTTGTGCTGGATATGCAGTGGTGACCCTTGATCTGGTAGTTGAGTCCTCAGCCCTGACCCCAGGAACTTCTGCACAGAAAGCTGAATTGATAGCCCTCACCAGAGCCTTGACATTAGGAGAAGGACTCCGCATAAATGCGTACACAGATTCCAAATATGCCTTCACTACTTTGCATGCACATGGAGCCTTGTATAAAGAGCGAGGGTTGATCACCTCAGGGGGTAAGGACATTAGGTATGGGCCCGAGATATTGATGTTATTAGATGCTGTATGGGCCCCCAAACAAGTGGCAGTCATGCACTTCCGACGTCATCAGGCAGGAGCAGGAGAAGTCACCCAAGGGAATAGATTTGCAGATGCCACAGCCCGAAAGGCAGCCACCACAGGACAAGTTAGGATCCAGGCCTAACTTACAGGCCTTTCATAGTAGCAGGCCATGCTAGGCCATAGCCTACCACACCCCCACAGACCACAAACTTCCTTCCCAAGTGCCCACCCAATAAACTCTCCCCACCTAACCCGAACGCATACCTAGCAACATGTAAACCACTTTGATTGAAGGAAAAGTGGTCATTGTAAACCACCCTGCTGCAATTGTGAAGGGCGGTATATCAAATTTTAATAAACATAAACACATATAAAACTGGTTAATAAATAAAATAAAAAATAAAAACAGCTTTTGCTACATCCTCCGATAACGAATTCCAGAGTTTGATTAAGCAATGAGTGAAAAAATATTCTCTCTTATTACTCTTAAATGGGTTATACTGTAGCTTCATTGCATGTCCCCTAGTCTTTCTATAATCTGATGATGTAAACAATCGATCTACGTTTACCCGTTCCACTCCATTCATTAATTTATAGACTTCTATCATATCTCCCCTCAGACGTCTCTTTTCCAGGTTGAAGAGCCCTAACCTTTTTAGCCTCTCTTCATAGGGGTATCCTTCCATCCCCTTTCCATTTTGGTTGCTCTTCTCTGAACCTTTTCTAATAACGCTATATCCTTTTTAAGATGCGGCGACCAGAAATGCACACAATATTCGACGATCTGTCATACTATGGAATGATACAGAGGCATTATGATGTCATCCTTTGTTTTATTCTCCATTCCTTTCCTTATGATTCCTAGCATTCTATTTGCCTTCTTAGCCACCGCTGCACACTGGGCAGAGGGTTTCAACATATTCTTTCTTTATTTAACAGGCTTTTTTAATACTATTTTATCATTTCAGTCAAAGCAGTTTACATTGTAACTTAGACTTGATAATGTATATTAAACAGGGACATTGATAACTTGGATTTTTCTGAGGCAATGGAGGGTTAAGTGGCTTCCTCAAGGCCACAAGGAGTATCAGTGGGAAATGAACCCTGACCTTTTTGGTTCTGGAGCCAGTGCTCAAAACCACTAGGCTACACCTCCATTATCCACAATGATGCCTAAATCTTTTTCCTGGGTGGTGGTTCCTAATGTGGAACTTTGTATTGTATAACCATAGTTTTGGTTGTTCTTTCCTAGGTGCATAACTTTGCACTTGTCCACATTAAATTTCATCTGACATTTGACGTCCAGTCCTCTTGCAATTTTTCACAATCCTCTTGTGTTTTACAACTTTGAATAATTTTGTGTCATCTGCAAATTTGATCACCTCACTTGTTATTCCCATTTCCAGGTCATTTATGAATATGTTAAAAAGCAGCGGACCAGGCACAGATCCCTGGGTACTCCACTATTCACCTTTCTCAACTGGGAAAATTGGCCATTTAGCCCTACCCTCTGCTTTCTATCTTTTAACCAGTTCCTGATCCACAATAGTACACTGCCTCCTATCCCATGACTTTTTACTTTTGCCAAGAGTCTCGCATGAGAGACCTTATCAAAGGCTTTCTGAAAATCCAGATACACTAAATTGACCGACTCACCTTTGTCTACCTGTTTATTTACTCCTTCAAAAAAATATAACAAATTAGTACGACAAGACCTTCCTTGGCTAAAGGCATGTTGACTTTCTCCCATTAAACCATGACTATCTACATGTTCAGTGATTTTGTTCTTTGTAAAGGTTTCTATAATTTTGTCCAGTACTGACGCAGGCTCACTGGTCTGTAGTTTCCTAAATCACCCCTGGAACCCTTTTTAAAATTTGGCGATTCGCCAGTCTTCAGTTATTACAAATGATTTCAATGATAGTTCACAGATTACTAATAGTAGGTCTGTGCCCTCGAATGTATATCATCTGGTCCAGATAATTTGCTACTTTTTAGTTTATCAAATAGTTGTAATACATCTTCCCAGTTTATCAATATTTCTTTCAGTTCTTCCAGTTCATCACCTTTAAATACCATTTCAGCCATGGATAACTTCCCTACATCTCCTTCAGTAAAGGCCAAAGCAAAGAATTCATTCAGTCTCTCCGCTATGACCTTGTCCCCTCTTGGTGCCCCTTTTACCCATCATCTAATGGTCCAGCTGACTCACAGATTTTTTTTGCTACAAATGTACTTGAAAAAGTTTTTATTATGTGTTTTTGCTTCCACGGAAAGCTTTTTTTCAAATTCTCTCTTTGCCTTCCTTATCAATGCCTTGCATCTAACTTGCTTATGTTGTTTCCAGTTTTCATCATTTGGCTTCTTTTTACATTTCCTGAAAGATGCTTTTTTTTGGCTACAACAGCCTCTCTGACCTCACCTTTAAACCATACTGGCAGTTTTTGGGATGTCTTTCCACTTTTCTTAAAGCGTGAAATACAGCTGGTCTGGGCTTCTAAGATAGTATTTTTAAACACCCATGCTTGATGTAAATCTTTAACCTTTGCAGCTGCTCATTTTAGGTTTTTCTTAACTATTTTCCTCATTATCATAGTCTCCCTTTTGAACGTTAATTTCCTAGCAGTCCTTCCTCAATTTATTAAATCAAACGCGATCATGTTATGATCACTATTGCCAAGTGGCCCCAACACCCTTATCTCTTGCACCAGATCTTATGTTCCACTAAGGACTAGGTCCAAAATGGCTTCCCCTCTTGCCTGTTCATGAACCAGCTGCTCCAAGAAGCAGTCATTTATTTCATCTAGAAACTATCTCCCTAGCATGTCCTGCCATAACACTGACCCAGTCAATATAGAGGCAATTATTAGTACTGTGTTGTAACTTTTGTTAGCTTCCCAGATTTCTTTGAGCATTTCATCATCCATTTGTTCATTCTGGCCAGGTGGTTGGTAGTATACCCCCACTGCCATTGCCTTCCCCTTTTTACATGGATTTCAGTCCATAGAGATTCTACAGTGTATTTTGTTTCCTGCAAAACTTTAATACTTTGTGACTCAATGCCCTCTCTAGCAGAGCACAACTCCTCCATCAATTTGATCTGCTCTATCATTACGATACAGTTTGTACCCAGGTATCAGTGTGTCTCACTGGTTGTCCTCCTTCCACCATGTCTCTGTGATACCAATCATATTTAACCTCTCATTTAGTGCTATATGTTCTAACTCACTTTTCTTAATTTTTTTAGATTTCTAGCATTTGCATACAAGCATTTTAGAGGCCGTATTTTATTCATATTAATCTGGTTATCGATAGGCAGGGGTAATTTGGAATCGTTAAGCTCTGTCTGCTCTGTACTTAAGGGCATTTGGGTTACTTTTGTCTTTATTGGAACCTCTCTGTCGATATGCTCTAATTTCAGTCTTTTGCTAGTATCCTTCAAGGATACATTGCTCTGAACCATGTGCTCTTGGGCGACTGTTGGCTTTCCCCTATTATCTAGTTTAAAAGCTGCTCTCTCTCTCTCTTTTTAAAGGTTAATGCCAGCAGCCTGGTTCCATCCCGGTTAAGGTGGAGCCCATCCATTTGTTAAAGTGCCTCCTTTCCTCAGAATGTTGCCCAGTTCTTAACAAATCCAAAACCCTCTTCCTTGTACCACTGTCTCATCGACAAGTTGAGATTCTGGAGCTCTACCTGCTTTTTGGGTCCTGCACGTGGCATGGGAAGCATTTCTGAAAATGCTACCCTGGAAGTTCTGGATTTCAACTTCCTATTAAAAGCTTAAATTTGGCCTCCAGAACCTCCCTACCACACTTTCCTATGTCATTGGTATCAACATGTACCAAGACAGCAGATTCCTCCCCAGTGCTATCAAAATCTTGTCTAGGTGGCGCATGAGGTCCGCTACCTTCGCACCAGGCAGGCATGTTACCAGGTGATCCTCACATCCGCCAGCCACCCAGCTATCTACGTGCCTAATGATCAAATCACCAACTATAATGGCTCTCCTAACCCTTCCCTCTTGAGAAAGCGGTGCCCATTAAGGGAAGCCCAGACTGTACTCAACAACATCAGACACCACTAGGTCATATTAAGGTATGTTCTTCTTTACCATTTAATCTATACGCTTAAATGTAAGTGGATATGGTCAGAAAAGGGCACAGGAGCAACTAAGAAACCTCTGTCCACTGGAGGAAGCTTCTCAATGACATCAAACACCACCAGGTCATAAGGCCTAGTGACGCATTACCTCCGAAACATTCCCTAAGTGCAAGTCAAAGGTGCACACTTCAAGTGGCTACTGGTGTGACATTTAAGATATCGATTTTATAAATTTAAATATGAGCTAAGAAGAGAGCTGTAACCTGATTCATATTCAAATTTTGGTAAGACACTCTAATAACTATTTATATTGTGTCATAGCTAGGTGGCGCTGTGAGCATTTGGGGATAATGAGGTTTCTGTTAAGACCCCACAGGCTTTCCTGCAGGGCTGTACCAAGCCATAATTGCACCCTGTGCGACTTGCACATCTGGTGCTCCTCCCCCCCATCACAGCTTTGCCATTTGCCCCATGCCCAGCATCTCCCCATGTTGCCTTACCCCATACCTCCATGTCCAGTCAGCTCTCCATGCTGTCTGCCCCTTACCCAACCACCGCTTTTCGTGTCTCCTTGGCTGTGGCAGAGGTGGCAGCAGCAGACAAACAATTCTAAAAAAACAAAGCAAAACAAAAAACCCCCACAGATATGCAGGTCTGATCCCTCCCTCCTCTGAAGCGAGCATATGTCAGAAAAGGGAGGGATCAGACCTCCACACAAACGCGTAGTTGGAAAGACCTGCTTTTTTTTTTTTGTTTGTTTAAATTGGATGTCCATTGCTGCCATATCCACCAAGAAAACACGAAAAGTGGCAATGGAGCAAGGGCAGGCAGCACGGGGTGAGCAGAGGCCGGCAGCCCCAAATGCACCCCTATTTCTTTGCACCCTGTGCGGCCACACAACTTGCACAGGGCTAGGTACGGCACTGCTCTCCTGCCTATTATTACCCTTTCTAGAAAGCACACATAATACTAAAACAGCTTTATCAAACGATCCTTGTAATCAAACATAACGAAGCAAACTTAAAGACTGTATTTCACCAAGTTCAAAACATCAGCATAGGAGATAACACACACACACATACACACAGCAGTAACCTGTTCCAACACACCAGGGCTCTAAGTCTCCAGCTATGCTTAACAGTGTGAATTGTACCTGTGGGGGAAATTTCCAGGCTTGTGCCATTTCTTAACACCTCAGTCACTCTTCCCCTAAACCAAATCAAAGTGAGAACTCGCAGTCTGTCAGCTCCTTTGCAGTACTTATAGAAACACAGAAACATGACGGCAGAAAAAGACCACATGGTCTATCTAGTCTGTCCTTCCATATCAACCACTACAACAGTCCCCTTTTTTCCTTTAGAGATCCTCTGTATTTGTCCCATGCTTTTTGAATTCAGTTACTGTCCTCATCTCTCCCACCTCCACTGGGAGACTATTCCACGCATCTATCACTCTTTCCGTGAAGAAATATTTTCGCATATTACTCCTGAGTCTATCCCTTTCATCCTCATCCTATGTCCCCCTCGTAGCAGAGCTTGGTTTCAATCGAAAGAGGCTCTCCTCCTGTTCATTCATGCCATGGAGGTATTTAAACGTCTCAATCATATCATCTCTATCCTGCCTTTCCTCTAAAGTATACATATTAAGCTCCTTAAGTCTGTCCTCATATGCTTTATAACAAAGACCACCAGCCATTTTAGTAGCAACCCTCTGCACCGACTCCAACCTGTTTATATCTTTTTGAAGGTGCGGTCTCCAGAACTGCACACAGTACTGCAAATGAGGTTTCACCAAAGACTTATATGGTGGCACTATAGCATAGTTACTCACCTGTAAGAAGTGTTCTCCGGGGACAGCAGGAATCAGTCCTCACATATGGGTGATGTCGGCACCGACAGAGCCCTTGCGGAAGCATCCTCCCAGCTTTCAAAGAAAGCCTTTGGGAGATGCCACCACACATGTGCGGTCACCTTTCCACTCAAGGGTGCCATCTTGCTCAGTCAGATGACATAGCTAAAAGACAGCAAAAATAAAACATGGTAAAGGAGCAACTCCAAGGGGAGGTGGGAGGGTTGTGAGGACTGATTCCTGCTGTCCCCAGAGAACACCTGTTAGAGGTGAGTGAGTAACTACACTTTCTCCGGGAACAAGCAGGAAGTCAGTTCTCACATATGGGACTCCCCAACTACAGGCTACCGAAAGCCCATAGCACAAAACCCGGGTTTTCTCCCGGGGAGCTGCAAGCAGCAGCAATTAAGTCCATGTCCACAGACCACAGAAGGACCCCTGTGTCCGATGAAAACTAGCACTCCAGTAGCCTTAACACAGAAGGGTTGGAGGGTAGGAGTTGCCTAAACCCCGAAAAGATAACGCAGCACAGCCGGCCGAAGGCACTGTCCTGCCAGAACTCTCGTTCCAGGTAGTAATGGGCTGCGAAGGTATGGACTGAAGACCAGGTGGCGGCCTGGCAGATGTCCACAATCGGAACAGAGTGCAAGTTTGTCACCGAAGCCGCCAAGACCCTGACACGGTGTGCCGTGACAGGGCCTTCCAGTGGGAGCCCTGCCTGCTCATAGGCGGGGGACGATACAATCTGCCACCCAGGTGGACAGCGTATGCTTGGTCACCGCCTCCGCAAGTCTACTGGGGTCATAGGAGGTGAAAAGCTGAGTAGCTTTGCAGTGGCCCTGAGTGCATTGGATATAGAAGGACAAAGTCCTCTTACAGTCCAAGGTGTGAAGGATTGTCTCCGCCCTACTAGAGTGAGGTCTTGGAAAGAAGGTAGGGAGTACTACTTCCTGGTTGAGATGGAAGGACGATACTATCTTTGGAAGAAATTTGGGGTATGTGGGGAGCACCACTCTGTTCTTGTAGAACCGGGTATAAGGCACCTCCGCCACTAAGGCCTGAAGCTTGCTAACCCTGTGAGAGGAGATGAGTGCAACCAGGAACACCATCTTCCAAGAGAGGTATCGTAGGTGGCAAGTAGCCAGAGGCTGAAAGGGTGGGCAAGTGAGCTGCCCCCAAACCACGTTGAGGTCCCATTTGGTCGCCGGAGGGTGAACCGGGGGCTTCGATAAGAAGAGATTCCTAAGAAAGTGGGTCACCAAAGGCTAGACTGAGGGGGGCTTGTCATCCACTGGGTGGTGGTGCGTCGCCAGAGCACTAAGGTGCACTCGGACGGAGTTAGACTTGAGCCCTGACTGCGAGAGGTGGAGAAGATATTGTAACACCAAACCCACTGGGCAAGAGAACATGTCAGACCCGTGCTCAGTGCAACAGGTCGAGAACCTGTGCCATTTGAGAGCATAAACTTTTCTAGTAGAAGCCTTGCGAGAGGCCAGCAGATCTCCTCTACCTCACCTGAGAGGTGGAAAGGGGCAAGGGTCACCCTTTCAGCAGCCACACTTTTTCAGCGACAGGAACCTCAGGTTAGGGTGCAGAAGAGAGCCTCCCTTCCTGAGACAGGTCCCGGAGAGTTCCCCAACGGGATGGGGATCTCCATCATTAGCTGGAGGAGCAGTGGAAACCACAGTTGCCTGGGCCACCGAGGGGCTATCAGGATTTATTTATTTATTTATTTGCATTCTCTTATATACCACGCTATTCTGCATCAGTGCAGTTTACATTGAACAAACTGAAATTACATTGAACAGGGCATTATAACTTGGAGATAACTATTTTACAGGGAACATGGGCTATGGAGGGTTAAGTGGCTTGCCCAAGACCACAAGGAGCACCTGTGGGACTAGAAACCCCAGTCCTTCTGGCCCAAGGTTGTTGAGCGAAGTCCTGTCACGGAGGGTCCTGAGCAATGTCTGGGCAATCAATGGCGTGGGAGGAAAGACATACATGAGGCCCTCAGACCATGAGTCGAGGAACGCATCAGCTGCCACCCTGGCCTGCCGGGAACAGAAGCAGGGCAACTGGAAGTTGTCCTGGCTGGTGAACAGGTCCATCACGGGTTTCCCCCAGATCTGGAAGAGACAGTCGGCCACCCTGGGTTCCAGCTGTCACTTGTGCAGCTGGAAGACCCTGCTCAGCCTGTCGGCCAGCAGGTTGTTCTGGCCTGGTAGGTATACTGCCCATAGGAGGATTCCCTGTTGGATTGCGTATGATCAGAGGACCACTGCCTCCAGACAGAGGACATGGGACCCCATGCCCTCCTATTTGTTCACATAGAACAGCGATGGCGAACATATGGCACGCGTGCCAGCTGTGGCACGCGAAGGCCTTGCAGCTGGCACGCGGGAAGGTCCGCAATCGAAAAAAAAAAACAACCCTGTCTGCTGCCGCTGTCGGGGCCGCCGCGGCAGAATCGAGCGTGCCGCGGGGCCCCCCTGTACCCGGCAGATCCTGCCCTCCCCGTAGCAGCTCTCTCTTTGGAGCTACAGTCAGACGCGCCGGCTTGCAGAGCGCGAAGGGAAGAGTTTCCCTTTCGCGACTCCGTTAAGCCCGCGGGGGCTGATGGGAACTTCCCATCAGCCCCCGCGGGCTTAACAGAGCAGCGAGGGAACTCTTCCCTGGCGCTCTGCAAGCCGGCGCGTCTGCCTGCAGCACCACAGAGAGCGCGGCTCCGGGGTGGGCTGGCTCTGCCGGGTGGGTACAGGGGGGCCCCGCGGCACGCTCGATTCTGCCGCGGCGGCCCCGACAGCGGCAGCAGACAGGTTTTCTTTTTTTTTTAATTTTCCCTGGGCTGGGCTGGGCTGGGGGGGGTGGGGGTTAGGAGTGGTGATGGGCTGGGCTGGGCTGGGCTGGGGGGGGGTTAGGAGTGGTGATGGGCTGGGCTGGGGGGTTAGGAGTGGTGATGGGCTGGGCTGGGGGGGTTTAGGAGTAGTGATGGGCTGGGCTGGGCTGGGCGGGGGGGTGTTAGGAGTAGTGATGGGCTGGGGTGGGGGGGGTTTAGGAGTGGTGATGGGCACTGGGCTGGGGGGGTTAGGAGTGGTGATGGACACTGGGCTGGCTGGGGGGGTTCGGAGTGGTGATGGGCACTGGGCTGGCTGGGGGGGTTAGGAGTGGTGATGGGCGCTGGGCTGGGGGGGTTAGGAGTGGTGAAGGGCGCTGGGGGGGTTAGGAGTGGTGATAGGCGCTGGGGGGGCTTAAACTAAAAATTGAGTGATGGGGGATTAGGACTGGGAGTGGGCTAATGGGGAGGTTAGGACTGGAAATGGGCTGGTGGGATTAGGACTGGGAGTGGGCTATGGGGGGCTAGGACTGGTAATGGGTTGGGGGGGTTGCTAGGACTGGAAATGGGCTGAGTGGAAGGGGGCTTGAACTGCAATTAGCTGTTGGGGATGGGGCTTGGAATGGAAATGGGCTGAGGGGAAGTGGGGGGCTTGAACTGCAAATAGCTGATGGGGACGGGGCTTGGAATGGAAATGGGCTGAGGGGAAGTGGGGGGCTTGAAGAAGGGAATGGATGCTGGGTGAGACTGGAACTAGAAGGGAGCTGATGTTGGGGGAGGATTAGAATGGGATGGGGCTGGAAGAGTAAAATGGAGAAGGGAAAAATATTTTGTGTGGGAGGGATAAAAAATCTACAATTGGCCGGGTATTGGGAGAGTAAGTGGGGATTGAGGATGGAGGGGTAAAATTTGAGTGGATGAAATAGGAATGAGGAAAGAGCAAAAGGAGAAAGATTAGTATGTTAAAGCAGATGTAGAGAGAGAATGGAAAAAAAACTAGAAGAGAAGAAAGGACAAATGGACAGCAGACGATGGAGAGTTAGCAGAAGACACGAAGAAACCAGAAGAAAGTGGCTGGAGCAATTGCAGCTGAAAAAAAATGCACAAAAGGTAGAAAGATATCTCTTTATTTTGAATTTATTAACTGGAATATGTCAGCTCTGGGAAATGTGCATCATTAACATCTGCGCTTTGTTTGGTACAAGAGGAAATTCCTATTTGACGTTGCCACTTGTTCTCTTTCCCCAGTATTCACTGAAATGTATTGGTTTAATATTTGCAGTGTTGCCTTTTGATAGGTAGGGTATGGTGCTTTGTGAGTCCTGGTAATGCTGTCAGGATACGGCGGGTTTGCTATGGGTTCTAAATGGGCAGCGTTTGTAGTAGTTCCTAATGTGCCTGGCGGTTGGCACTGGATTATAGTAATGTAGAAATCTTTTAGTCTTTCTTTATCCATACACTCATTAAGAGACATGTTTACTAAAAGTTAGTGTATGGTAACATTATGCAAATATTTATGCAAATAAGACCACTTATGCAAATGACGTGCTGGCACTTTGAGGAAATTCTTTGGTTTTGTGCGGCAGTTTGGGCACTCGGGCTCAAAAAGGTTAGCCATCACTGACATAGAACATCGCTACCTGGTTGTCCGTCTCAACCAGTACCGGCTGGTGGTGCAGGTGGTGGCAAAACACTCGCAGGGCTAAGTATATCACCCGCAGCTCCAGGAGGTTTATCTGCTGGGTGCTCTCATCTGATGACCAGCTGCCTTGGGTGCAGAGCTCCTTGCAGTGGGCTCTCTAGCCGAGCAGGGAGGTGTCCGTGGTAAGGACCCTTGAGGGGCTTGGGGCCTGAAAAGGCATGCCCACCTCGAGATACTGGAGAGACTGCCACCAGACCAGAGAGTCTGCAAGTTGGCGGGTTACAGAGACTCTATCTCAGAGGTGCCCCATGGCGAGTCCACTAGTACCGGAGACACCACTGCACCAGCCGCATATGGAAGCCAGCGTCTGGGATGATGTGGACAGTGGAGGCCATGTGCCCGAGAAGACACAAAAGAAAACTGAGGAACAGTACTGTATGTCCCGTGCCAGAGTCCTGAGACGGTTGGCTCAGTCCCTGGGCAGGAAGGCCTTTGACTGGAGGGTGTCCAGCTTTGCCCCGATGAACTCCAGACATTGTGTCGGGAGGAGGTGAGACTTAGGGTAGTTTATGACAAAGCCCAAATGCTGCAGAACCTGGATGGTGTGTGCGGTGGCCTGCTGCACCTCTGAGGCCGTGCCTCCCTTTATCAGCCAGTCGTCCAGGTGGGGGAAGACAAAGACCCCCTGGAGATGAAGGAAGGCGGCCACGATTTCCAGGCATTTTGTTAAGACCCTTGGGGCAGAAGCCAAGCCGAAAGGGAGCACTCTGTACTGATAGTGCCTACTCCCCACTATGAACCACGGATACTGCCTGTGATTGGGGTGAATGAGGATGTGGGTATAGGCATCCTTGAGGTCTAAGGAGCATAGCCAATCTCCCTGCTGGAGATAGGGCAGCAATGTCCCAAGGGAAAGCATCTTGAACTTCTCCCTTACCAGGAATTTGTTGAGGTTGCGCAGGTCGAGGATGGGCCTTAGGCCTCCTGTTCTTTTTGGTATGAGGAAGTACCTGGAGTAGAACCCCTTGCCCTTGAGATGGTGGGGCACCGGTTCCACCACTTCGTCCTTGAGAAGACCTGCCAACTCCTTCAGTAGAAGGTCCCAGTGGAAGAGAGACCTAAGGGGCTCTCCTGGAAAATAAGGGGGAGGTGTCTGAGTCAGGTGGAGGAGGTAACCCTCCCTGACCACCTGAAGTGCCCAAGAGTCGGTGGTGATCGTCAACCACCTCTGGGCATCGTGGGCCAGACGTCCCCCTGTGGGCTGCTATCTCCTTGTTGTAGAGAGGCTATGCTCAAGGAGTCAAACTTCTCCCTGGCTGGGCCAGGGCTGGAGCCGATGCTTATGAGGGTCATGCCCATGTTCCTTGGCCTGCTGACGCTGTTGGGGAACCGGGGAGGCCTGAAAAGGTGGGTAGTTTCTATAAGCAGCCCCTTTTCTCAGGTAAAAGGACTTTTTACCAAAGCCCTTCCGTTGGGGAGGGGCAGTCTTTTTAGAGAGCCTGGTCCTCGTCATGAACTCTGTCTCCAGCTCGGCAGCCTTGTCAGTCATGGGTTTGCCAAAAAGGTTCTCTCCTTGGCATGGGACATTGACCAATTTGTCCTGAACCCACGGCTCGAGGTCAGACGACTGTAGCCAAGTTTGGCACTGTGGACCAATGCCCGCCGCCGCTACTCAAGCTGCCGACTTGAACCCGTCATAGGCTGCCCGAGACAAACTTGGAGCACTCATGGACGGCCTTGGTCAGGTTCTTGAACTGCTGCAGGGGTTCCTCGAAGAGACCACCTGAGAACCCGGCAAGTTCCTTCACCAGGTCGCTCAGGTACATGCCCATCAAGTCCTGGTAACACTTTCTGCCAAGGGCATCTAAGATGCGAGCCTTTCTACTGGAGGACACCGAAGAATGCGTCTTTTGACTTTTCAGCCGACACATGGCCAATTCCACCACCATGGAGTTATGCGGCAGTTGTGATTTCTGGAAGCCTGGGCTCCGCTGGACTCAATACATCGAGTTGAGCCTCTTGCTCACCACTGATCCAGATGCCAGTGTCTCCCACATATGAAGCATCAGCCGTTCCAGGATGAGAGGGATGGGCACCATGAGCGATTCCCTCGGAGGAACTTCGTACTGGAGGATTTCCAACTCATCTGCCCGAGAGTCCTCCTTCGACTCTGTAGGGAACACCAGGACCTTAGACATATCCTTGATGAAATCAAGGAAGCCCATATCCTCCAACAGGTACCACTGCCAAGGCTCCAAGACGGGAAAGTCCGACAGGACTTCACGATGATGACGGGTATCTGGGGACTCCTCATCCTTCGTCTCCCACTCGGAGTAGTCCATTGAGGACTCATAGCAGGGCTGCTCTGCAGGCCTCGGGACTCCCAATGCTCTGTGGCCGCAATACACTTGCCAGGGATGATCGCAGTCCTGTTGAGTGGGAATCGGATCAAAACTTCGGCCGAGGATCGACTTGAAACCGAAGGACTCGAGAATCGGCTTGGTCTCCAGGGACATCTTCGACGTTGAGGGCCGGGAGATCGGGGCGGATGAACCGGTTATACCAGACAACAACGCCCACTGCTGGTCAATGAAGGCAGACAAACTGCGCTCCAGAGCTTCCATGCTGGACTCCAGGCCAAAAGGCTCCGCAGCCTTCAGCGCGGCACCAAGGGACTCGGGCCTAGCGCCGGCTCCCTTGAAGGGGAATCCTCGACAAGGATGGTGTCTGGGGACCGAGGCCAGTCCGAGGTCAACACCTTCCAGAGAACCTTTGCAGGCCACTCCTTCTCCGATGCCTCGGACAAGTGTCTCAGACTGCAGGACCTGGCCCAGGGTGCACCTGGCCGATCGGATCCATTCAAGGACACCGCCTTCGAGAGTTTCTTCTTCCTAGGTTCCTCAAGTGAGACTCCCTTTCTGAAGGCCCACGGCAGGGCTCGGGCTCAGGCTTGGGTGGGTCCACCCGAGGTGTTGAGGCTTCAGACGAGGCCCTGGCCTTCGGAGGCACCGAGGACTTGGGGAAAAACTTATCGTGCTGCTGCTGGTGGCTTTTGAGGGTCTTGCTGGACATCCTTTTGCAAAGACCTCATGGTGCCGGGTCGTGGTCCAGCCCGAGGCAGCCGAGACAGCAGTCATGTGTGTCAGTTAAAGACATAGGTTTTGAGCAATGATCACACTTCTTAAAACCACTGGTAGCCATGGGAGAAAAAAGTACCCCTGCGAGGTCGAAGACTCGCTGGGCTGTCAGTTGAGAAAAAAGGCGCAAAGAAGCCAGAAAATTAAAGAACAAAAAACTACAAAAATAGACCCAAATTCGATGCCGAGGCAGTGAGGTCAGGCAGCGGGAAGAGTACTGGTGCAATACCCGAGGCAAGTATGAAACTCGAAGAGAAAAATAAACTTTTTCCAGGGACAAGCCAGACGAACGTCTGAAGGGCTCCGCAGAAAAAAGGAGACTGAGCAAGATGCCACTCTTGGGCGGGAAAGGGACCACGCGCATGTGTAGTGGCATCTACCAAAGGCTTTCTTTGAAAGCTGGGGAGATGCTTCTGTGAGAGCTCCATCAGTGCCGACGTCACCTATATGTGAGGACTGACTTCCTGCTTGTTCCCAGAGAACACCTCCTTTCTTCTGCTGGCCATTCCTCTCCGTATGCACCCAAGCATCCTTCTAGCTTTCGCCGTTGCCTTTTCTACCTGTTTAGCTACTTTAAGATCATCAGACACAATCACACCTAGGTCCCGCTCTTCTTTAGTGGATTCTTAGAACTCTCAGCCACTCAAAGAAACCAGGGTATTTAACACAGCACTCATTTTTATCAGGTGCTGGCTTTTCCTCCTGGGTCATTTAATAAAGAACTCTCACCTCTACATTATTCTCTTCACCACTCTGCTAATATTTCCTCCCTTGCTAATCCAGCAGGAGACAAACCTTCAGCATCTTAGAGTTGTCCCCTCTGTAATAACCCAATCTCACCTGGCTGGCTTTTCCTCCAGCCAACTGCAGTCAACCAGTGTTCACTTACTACTAATCATTGTATAGTGCTACAGTGCATACGCAGTGCTGCACAGACACATGCAAACAGCAGTCCCTGCTCATCAGAGCTTACGATCTAGTTAAGACTACTACTTATCATTGTATAGCACTACAAGGCATACGCAGCACTGTACAGAGACATGTAAGAAACCGTCCCTTCTCCTAAGAGCTTACAGTTACAATCTAGTCAAGACAGGCAACACAACAACTGGGGACTAGGATAAATCTAGAGAAATGATAGGAGATGAATGGGAGACTAAGGGGATTGAGATCCAAAAGCAGTCTCAAAGAGGTGAGTTTTTAGACTGGATTTGAACAGGGAGACAAATGGAGCCTGGTGCACTGACTCAGGTAGTTTGTTCCAGGCATAAGGAGCAGCAAGGTAGAAAGATTTAAGTCTGGAGTTGGGAATAACGAGTGAGGTGATTAAAAAAGGGGACTATTGTAGTTGAGATGGAAGGGCAGACTAGACAGAAACATGACAGCAGAAAAAAGACCACATGGCCTATGTTTCTAAATTTGCAGATGACACAAAATTATTTAAAGTTGTTAAAATATAAGAGGATTTGTACCAGGCGATCCTCACATCCACCAGCCACCCAGCTATCTACATGCCTAATGATTGAATCACCAACTATAACGGCCGTTCTAACCCTTCCCTCGTGGGCACATGGCCTTGGAGAAACCTCCTTGGTGCGAGAGGGTTTTAAGTCACCTGGAGGATAGGATAGGCCCTAGCTACAGGATCACTTCCTGCCACACCAGGGTGATGCTCTCCTATTACGTGACCTCTCTCCTCCATGGCAACAGGGATACTGCCAGACTGGAGGTGGGGCTTCAGTACTACGTCCCTGTAGGTCTCATCTACGTACTTCTCTGTCTTTCTTATGTCCTCCAAGTTTGCTACTGTAACCTCCAGGGATCGTACTCATTTCCTGAGAGCAAAGAGCTCCTTGCACCTAGTGCACATGTAAGACCCCCTCACCAACTGGGAGAAAAACATACATGTGACACTCAGTGCAAAAGACTGGAAAGCCCCCATCTCGCTGCTGGACTGCTGTCTGCATCTTAGGTTTTTAAGGTTTTGTTCAGATATTAAAGTTGTTTACTTAGGTTTGTTGGGGATACTTATACTAATATAACTATATCTAATATGTTTAATGGACTATTCACCTCAAGACTGATTAATCTCAGATCCTTAATGTATGAGGATAAAGAGCTGTACCTGAGAGTGAATATGGACACCTCCTTCTCTTTAAGAGGTTTAAGAGCCTATAAAGCTGTGATTATCCCAGGGGTGGGTGGGAGTGGGGAGGGAGGGAGGGAGGGAATGAAGACCTATTCAAAGTTAGCTTACGTCTAAGGTAAAGGCTTACCAATTTCCTGGGTGACTCACGCAGCCCTTGGTTTGATAGAAGGGGCCTTTTAAATTGCCCCTTTGATCTTTCACTTGCCATTAATACCTATTCAAGACAACTTCACAGATCTTTTGCCCCCTAACTGGAAGGCCTCTCTGTAAAGGTCACTAGAAACAACTTTATTTCTTCCTACTTAGGACTATTCTACCTGTATGCTAAGCTATGCTCTGATTTGTTTTAGATTAAAAACTCTCTAGAAACAACTTTATTTCAGTAACTATTTAACCTTCTATGTTTAAGCTATACTTTGATTTGATTGAAATGAAAAGATCTCTAGAAATGAAATTTCAGAGTCTATTTCCTCTTAATTTATTTTCTATACTAAGCTATACTCTGCTTTGACTTAAATGCAAAGCTCTCTGGTGGTACTAAGACCTGACTGATTCAGCAAAAACACTGAATTCTAAAATACACAGATCTATCAGTTTTAACCCAAAGAATTCCCTTTTCCTCCCAAGATTTCAAGTTTATTTCAGAAGGTGTAGATCTATTTCCTTGTAGCAGTCCCTTTTGGTAGTCTTTCAAAAACAATTCTGTAGCCACAAATAATGTCAAGCAGCCACCGCAGAGACCATGCTCTTAGACACGCCTTGAATAAGATCATAGAAGGCATCTACTAAGTAGGCTGCCCCTGATTCCAACTTGTACTCCCAAAGAGTACAAGTAAATGGAGCTCACTCTGAGGAGAAGGATGTTATCAGTGGTGTGCCCTAGGGATCTGTCCTTGGTCCGATTCTTCTTAACATCTTTGTTAGTGATATAGCGGAAGGGCTTTCAGGTAAGGTTTGCCTCTTTGCGGATGATACCAAAATCTGCAATAGAGAAGACACCCAGGAAGGGGTAGATAACATGAGGAGGGATCTAGCTAAGCTTGAAGAATGGTCTAGAATTTGGCAACTGGAATTTAATGTTAAAAAATGTAAGGTCATGCATTTGGGCTGCAGCAATCCAAGGGAGCAATATAGTATAGGGGGTAAAGTATTTTTGTCCAATAAAGAAGAGTGGGACCTTGGCGTGGTTGTCTGATGATCTTAAAGTAGCTAAACAGGTAGAAAAGGCGATCGCAAAAGCTAGAAGGATGCTTGGGTGCATACAGAGAGGAATCGCTAGCAGAAAAAAGGAGGTGATAATGCCTCTGTATAAGTCTTTGGTGCAACCTCATTTGGAGTACAGTGTGCAATTCTGGAGACCGCACCTTCAAAAGGATGTGAACAGGATGGAGTCAGTACAGAGGGTGGCTACTAAAATGATTAGTGGTCTTCATTATAAAGCATATGAGGACAGACTGAAGGATCTTAATATGTACACCTTAGAGGAAAGGCGGGATAGAGGTGATATGATTGAGATGTTTAAATACCTCCATGGCATAAATGTTCAGGGAGAGAGCCTCTTTCAATTGAAAGCAAGTTCTGCTACGAGGGGACATGGGATGAGGGTGAAGGGAGATAGATTCAGGAGTGAAATGCAGAAATATTTCTTTACGGAAAGAGTAGTGGATCCGTGGAATAGTCTCCCAGTGGAGGTGGTAGAGATGAGGACAGTAACTGAATTCAAAAAAGCATGGGACAAACACAGAGGATCTCTAAAGGTAAAAAGGGGACTGTTGTAGTAGTTATGGAAGGACAGACTAGATAGGCCATGGTTACCTTTCATACCCAGTAGACAGCTGTAGTTTAAATTTCATAGTCACTCAGGGCCTAGCATCAGCAAAGTACTTTTAGTTTCAAATTAAAACACAGAAGAGAGCTTTCTGGTTAAATTTAGAATCCAGCAGAGAGCTTGTAGTTTAAATTTCATAATAGGTTAGAGCCTAGTAGCAGCCAAGAGCTATAATTTAAATCAAATCAGAATATAGCTTAGCACAAGAGGCAAAACAAGGTCAATTCTCCTTGAGCAGCATATAAAGTCTTCTAGAGACCTTTACAAAGAGGCCTTCTACCTAGTGGGCAAGCAACCTGTGAAGCTTTTTCAATAGGTGTTAACACCAGCTGGCAGTTCAAAAGGCCATTTTGAAAGACTCCTTCTATCCAAGCAAGGACTGTTAATTACCCAGGAAGTAGGTCACTGCTTACATCATCAGCACAAGCATAAATAGCTCAACCAGAGCTCTGTGACCCTGTCTTGAAGGACTGGAAAGGGGGGCTGTTACTTCTGGAGAGAAATCTGAAATTGTGAGTATATACTTCTGGGAATTTTTCTGAAAGGAATTTTTTTTCTTTTAAAGCTAATTAATCTGTGAACCCACTATTTGTTTTGTTAAATCAGTCAGGGCCTAGTAGCAACAGTTTAAGATTCAATTTAAAAACACAGAAGAGAACTTTCTGGTTACCTTTCATACCCAGTAGACAGCTGTAGTTTAAATTTCATAGTCACTCAGGGCCTAGCATCAGCAAAGTACTTTTAGTTTCAAATTAAAACACAGAAGAGAGCTTTCTGGTTAAATTTAGAATCCAGCAGAGAGCTTGTAGTTTAAATTTCATAATAGGTTAGAGCCTAGTAGCAGCAAAGAGCTATAATTTAAATCAAATCAGAATATAGCTTAGCACAAGAGGCAAAACAAGGTCAATTCTCCTTGAGCAGCATATAAAGTCTTCTAGAGACCTTTACAAAGAGGCCTTCTACCTAGTGGGCAAGCAACCTGTGAAGCTTTTTCAATAGGTGTTAACACCAGCTGGCAGTTCAAAAGGCCATTTTGAAAGACTCCAGTCTGGCAGCATCCCTGTTGCCATGGAGGAGAGAGGTCACGTGACAGGAGAGCATCACCCTGGTGTGGCAGGAAGTGATCCTGTAACTAGGACCTGTCCTCCAGGTGATGTAAACCCCTCTCGCACCGAGGAGGTTTCTCCAGGGCCAAGTGCCCATGCGGGGAAGGGGTAGGACAGCAGTTATAGTTGGTGATTCGATCATTAGGCATGTAGATAGCTGGGTGGCTGGTGGACGTGAGGATCGCCTGGTAACATGCCTGCCTGGTGCGAAGGTAGCGGACCTCACACGCCACCTAGATAAGGTCTTAGATAGTGCTGGGGAGGAGTCTGCTGTCTTGGTACATGTTGGTACCAATGACATAGGAAAATGTGGTAGGGAGGTTCTGGAAGCTAAATTTAGGCTTTTAGGTAGGAAGTTGAAATCCAGAACTTCCAGGGTAGCGTTCTCCGAAATGCTTCCCGTTCCACGCGCAGGACCCAATAGGCAGGAAGAGCTCCGGAGTCTCAATGCGTGGATGAGACAATGGTGCAGAGATGAGGGGTTCGGATTTGTTAGGAACTGGGGAACATTCTGGGGAAAGGAGGGGCTCTTCCGAAGGGATGGGCTTCACCTTAACCGGGATGGAACCAGGCTGCTGGCATTAACCTTTAAAAAGGAGATAGAGCAGCTTTTAAACTAGATAATAGGGGAAAGCCGACAGTCGCCCAAGAGCGCATGGTTCGGAAGAATGTATCCTTGAAGGATACTACAAAAAGCAGAGAGGTTCCAAAAAAGAGTAAAGTAGCCCAAATGCCCTCGAGTATGGAGCAGACAGAACTTAAAGATCCCAAATTACCCATGTCTACCAATAGCCAAATTAATATGAATAAAATACAGTCTCTAAAATGCTTGTATGCAAATGCTAGAAGTCTACAAAACAAGATGGGAGAGTTAGAATATATAGCACTAAACGAGAGGTTAGATATGATTGGAATATCAGAGACATGGTGGAAGGAGGACAACCAGTGGGACACTGTGATACCTGGGTACAAACTATATCGAAATGATAGAGCTGATCAAATTGGTGGAGGGGTTGCGCTCTATGTTAGAGAGGGCATTGAGTCAGAAAGGATTAAAGTTTTGCAAGAAACAAAATTTGCTGTAGAATCTCTATGGATTGAAATTCCATGTAAAAAGGGGAAGGCGATGGCAGTGGGGGTGTACTACCGTCCGCCTGGCCAGACTGAACAAATGGATGATGAAATGCTCAAAGAAATCAAGGAAGCTAGCAAAAGTTACAGTGCAGTAATAATAATGGGTGATTTCAATTACCCCGGCATCGACTGGGTCAGTGTCACAACAGGACATGCTAGGGAGATAAAGTTCCTAGATGAAATAAATGACTGCTTCTTGGAGCAGCTGGTTCATGAACCGACCAGAGGGGAAGCAATATTAGACCCAGTCCTTAGTGGAACACCAGATGTAGTGCAAGAGATAAGGGTGTTGGGGCCACTTGGCAATAGTGATCATAGCATGATCGCCTTTGATTTAATTAGTGGAGGAGGGATAGTAAGGAAATCCACAGTACTACCCTTTAACTTTCGAAAGGGAGACTATGATAGAATGAGGAAAACAGTTAAGAAAAAACTAAAAGGAGCAGTTGCAAAGGTTAAAGACGTACATCAAGCTTGGGTGTTGTTGAAAAATACTATCTTGGAAGCCCAGACCAGCTGTATTCCACGCTTTAAGAAAAGTGGAAGGAAGTCCAAAAAATTGCCAGCATGGTTTAAAGCTGAGGTCAGAGAGGCTGTTGTTGCCAAAAAAGCATCTTTCAAGAAATGGAAAAAAGAGCCAAATGATGAAACCTGGAAACAGCACAAGCACTGGCAAGTCAAATGCAAGGCATTGATAAGGCAGGCAAAGAGAGAATTTGAGAAGAAGCTTGCTGCGGAAGCAAAAACGCGAAATAAAGACCTTTTCAAGTACATTCGTAGCAAAAAACCCGTGAGAGAGTCAGTTGGTCCATTAGATGATAAAGGGGTTAAAGGAGCACTAAGAGGCGACAAGGCGATAGCGGAGAGACTGAATGAATTCTTTGCTTTGGTCTTTACTGAGGAAGATGTAGGGATGTTACCGACGACTGAAGTGGTATTTAAAGGTGTGGAAGAATTGAAGGAAATATCGATACATCGGGAAGATGTCCTACAACTATTAGATAAACTGAAGAGTAGCAAATCACCTGGGCCGGATGGTATACATCCAAGGGTGTTGAAAGAACTGAAATTTGAGATTGCAGACCTGCTATCAGTAATCTGTGAACTATCATTAAAATCATCTCTAATACCTGAGGATTGGAGGATCGCCAATGTAACACCAATTTTTAAAAAGGGTTCGAGGGGTGATCCGGGAAACTACAGACCGGTGAGCCTGACATCAGTACCGGGAAAAATGGTAGAAACCATCATAAAGAATAAAATTACTCAGCATATAGATAGTCATGACCTAATGGGAGACAGCCAACATGGCTTTAGACAAGGAAGATCTTGTCTTACTAATCTGTTATGTTTTTTTGAAGGAGTGAATAAACAGGTGGACAAAGGTGAGTCGGTTGATATTGTGTATCTGGACTTTCAGAAAGCCTTTGACAAGGTCCCTCATGAGAGACTTTTGGCAAAACTAAAGAGTCATGGGATAGGAGGCAGTGTACTACTGTGGATCAGGAACTGGTTAAAAGATAGAAAGCAGAGGGTAGGGCTAAATGGCCAATTTTCCCAATGGAGAAAGGTGAATAGTGGTGTACCCCAGGGATCTGTGCTGGGTCCGCTGCTTTTTGACATATTCATAAATGACCTGGAAAGTGGAATAACGAGTCAGCTTATCAAATTTGCTGATGACACAAAACTATTTAAAGTTGTTAAAACCCAGGAGGATTGTGGAAAATTGCAAGAGGATCTTGATAAATTGGAAGACTGGGCATCAAAATGGCAGATGAAATTTAATGTGGAGAAGTGCAAGGTTATGCACCTAGGGAAGAACAACCCAAACTATGGTTACAGGATGCAAGGTTCCACATTAGGAACCACCACCCAAGAAAAAGATTTAGGCGTCCTTGTGGATACCATGTTAAAACCCTCGGCCCAGTGTGCAGCGGCAGCCAAGAGAGCAAATAGAATGCTAGGTATGATAAGGAAAGGAATGGAAAATAAAACAAAAGATATTATAATGCCTCTATATCGTTCCATGGTGAGACCGCACCTTGAATATTGTGTGCAATTCTGGTCGCCATATCTTAAAAAGGATATAGCAATTTTAGAAAAGGTTCAGAGAAGAGCCACCAAAATGGTAAAGGGGATGGAAGGCTACTCCTATGAAGAAAGGCTAAAAAGGTTGGGGCTCTTTAACCTGGAAAAGAGACGGCTGAGGGGAGATATGATAGAAGTCTATAAATTAATGAACGGAGTGGAACGGGTAAACGTAGATCGATTGTTTACCTTATCAGAATATAGAAAGACTAGGGGACATGCAATGAAGCTACAGGGTAAACTATTTAAGACTAATAAAAGAAAATATTTTTTCACTCAACGTGTAATCAAACTCTGGAATTTGTTACCGGAGGATGTAGTAGTAAAGGCTGTTAGTGTAGCTGGGTTTAAAAAGGGTTTGGACAAGTTCCTGGAGGAAAGGTCCATAAACCATTATTAAGAAGGGACCCAGGATATCAATGCTTGAACCAATACAAGCATTGTGGAACCTGTGTCCCTTGGGGAAACTGCTAGGTACGTATGACCTAGATTGGCCACTGTTGGAAACAGAATACTGGGCTTGATGGACCTTGGTCTGACCCAGTATGGCATATCTTATGTTCTTATGTCTTTTTCTGTCGTCATATTTCTATGTTTCTATGTAACTTAGCCACCTCAGAGGGCTGAGAGAGCATGTCTGCCGCCCTCTCCAAGATCCCCTGGGCTCAGCGCAAGCATGCTCTGGCCATGAAAGTGCCACAGACCGACACCTGCAACATCAGCACATTAATGTCAAACGCTTGTTTGAGTAACGTCTTGAGCTTATGATCCTGCACATCCTTCAGGGCCATACTGCCCTTCACGGGTATCGTGGTCTTCTTTGTGACAACAGAAACTGCCACATCAACTTTAGGAGAGCACAGCATATCTTTCTCCTGTTCAGGCAAAGGGTACAGGACATGCCATAGCCTGCGTCCCATTCATCCTATATCATCTGTTTAATCACTCGATGTAGAGAAAATACTGTTTGGGGCTTTCAGAAGGCCTAGAACAAGGTATCTTCTAGAGGCGGCTCCTCTGACGAAATCCCTTTCAACATATTTAGGACCCTCAAGGAGTGGGAGATTAAAGCCGCCAACTCCTCCTGGTGGAAAATGCATACAATTCGTGCTTCATCCCCTTGGGGAATCTCTCCCTCTTCCAGTTTGCCCGACTCTGCTGCAAGGTTCGCCTCTGCGTCAGGATCATCCGCCTCCTTCGAGTGGATGGATATAGTGTCCTCCCAGGGATCACTGTCCACACATCAGTGGCTAGGACTAGGCTCCTCCTCTGCCTGCCGGCTCGCCAAAACCTCCTGAAGACCTCTCTTCTTTGCTCTCTCCGGGGCCTCCAAGGAGCTGTCCTCCCCAAGCTGCTTCATATAAAAGGCTTTGTGCATGAGGAGGAAAAACTCAGGGGAAAAAAAACCCTGGGCCTTCCTTGGCCGCCGCATCCTTAGACATGGAGGGCCGAGGAGACCTGCACCCCTTGCCCCACAACAGCTGTAGAGGCAGGGCAGGGGTGTCCTCTTCCTCCAGGAGGGCCACCATCCTGACCAAACCAATGGGTGAAGGGTGTCTCCCCAAAGACCAAGAGAGGCTCCAAGCCCCTGAAGGCTCCCCCTCCCCCAGCCTTCTCAGACTGATCCTGCAGCAGGCTCTCCTCTGCTGAGCAGGACTCGGTCCCACAACCCCGATAGAAACCAGCAGTGGATACCGAGCCCCTTAGTGACCCATAGGCCACACATGTGGCCTTGGCAGGCATGCTGCAGACAGCCAACCTGCACAGTCTTCCAGAACATGGAAGCTGATACCAGCCAATCTTCTCTTTAGGCCTTGTCTCAGGTTTTTTGGGGGGTGGTTTAAAGCCTTCAAACTGTCAGCTGAAAGGAGCTCAACAAAATAAAAAAGCATAAAGGAGGCACGCCCCCCAGCATCCATACCTGTCCCAGGGATCCCATCCCTGCTCTCAGCTCAAGAATGCTGCCTATAAAATGGCGCCCATTCCTGCACTCAGTGGATGGTGCCCCTGACAGCCATTCAGTGGAAAATTGTCACTGTCGACCCATGGACTTTGAAGCCGCTTTCAGGCCCCAATTCCGAAACTGCAGGGAGGCCCAAGACAAACCAAACACACCAAGTACCTGCTCCGTTGAAGGCCAGCCCGGCAAACTTTTCTGCTCGCTTGCTCAGGTTTCCTTCCAGCTTCGGCAGTGGGACTCCTGGAGGGTACAAACAAATGTGTGACCTGTCTCTAGCTAGCGGCTCCTCACCCACTGAAGGGTTCAGGAGCTGTGGCCAATAAAAGTACTTCCCTTGGCGTGCTCTGTTGTTTAACGGCAAGATCACTCTACTCCTTGAGCGAGCTGCTCACTACCTGCATCTTTTTTTTTGTTTTATTAACCTCCGCACAAAGAGCAAGAATCCTTAAAGGGCCAGACCGCAATAGGAGCCTGTACCAAGGAAAAATCCCTCTGTAACGATCCACTAAGGGTCCTTCTTATTTGTGCCTACAGTGACTCCAAACCTAAGAAATCACGCCTCTCCAGCTGCTTGGAGACTGAGAATACAGAGACTGGTAGGAAGTGCCAGCTCCCTATGTATCCAGATGTCATCAAGACTTGACATGTTCAGTTTCCAAGCTGCTGGTGGGGTGTGAACTCACACGCCGGGACTGGAGGGACGATAAGGAAATATAACTTTCTATAACACTTATTCATGGTCAGGAGCAGGGATATACATGGACACCTCACCAACAAGGGCCAGACATGCTTGTGCTTTTCTGAAATCACATTGCAATGTGCATTTCCCTTGCTCTGCCCAGGCCCCGCCTCCACTACACTCTCGTGCTGCATGGAGGTTCTCGTGTCAGGAATGTCTATATGCCCAGCATTCTAAAATGGCTCCGGGGACGTCTCCATGATTTGCACACCCATGTGCCCATTTCCAACATCCAACTCATGAATAGAACTTCTAAAATATCCCCATTTTCTAGTAAAAGAACTCACTGGCATTGATGAACTGCAAATGAGGCTTGTCTTTCGACAGATAAGCAGTTTGTGGGATTTTTTTTTTAAATTTCTTAACAGTTTTATGGTGAATAGATTGATGGCACAGTATCTAGAAACCATGTCAACTGTTTAGGCCTTAGTGCATCTTTCCTACCTAGCAGTAGTGCTTCTAATGCAAGTGAAAAAGCCTACAGACATGCTGAACAACATTTTGCATTTTATGACTTAATGATGCAAAAAAAATTCAATGTGTGCCTTTGAGTCAGTCCTGACTCCTGGCGACCCAGAAGCTCCTGGGTTTTCTTGGCAGTGTCACCGGAAGTAGATTGCCAGGCCTTTCTTCGAGGCAATGGAGGGTTAAGTGACTTGCCCAAGGTCACAAGGAGTGCTAGTGGGAATCGAACCCTGGTTGCTTGGTTACCAAGCCAGTGTTCCAACCACTAGGCTACTCCTCGACTTAATGATAGGTATTCAAAATGTCAGAGTCCAACACATGGCGCATGTTCACTAAAGGTCTTAACGCGTGTTAATTAAGTTAATGTGTGTTAAGTGCCCACAGCCTTTTTGTTTCTATGGCGCTTACCTCACATTAACGAATCACGCTCCTGGAAACGGCACAAATGTCATCTAGTGATACACAAATCGGTGCACATCAAACCAGTTATTACTGTGGAAGGCTTTAAAGATAGCAATGACCATGGTTGGATCCCAAACTTGAATTTTAAAAAGCAATCGCTACCCCGATCTTGAAAAAAAAAAGGGAAAAAGGAGGAAGATCAATATTCAGATTTCTATCCAATTTCATATCTTTCATTTTCAGCCCAGTTTTAGAGAAGGCAGCCCCTAAACAATTATCTGGTTTTATGGACCATGCTGAACTCTAGGAAAAGAAACGTGAAACAGCACCAAGATCATAAAAAACAAATTAAGGGGCCTGTTTACTAAGACCTGCACTGGTAATGCATGTGGGACTTCGTGGTACATCCATCCCCTGTATTAACTGCACTGCAGCATGATAAAACAGATGCAGGTGGCGTTCGTTGTACTCGCAGGTGCTTTCCTCTCTTATCTCTCCCTGCACCCCTCCTCGAGAACTCTGCTCTTCTGTGCCCTTCTTTTCCACTGCCAATTCCAGACTTCGATCTTTCTACCTTGTTGCTCCTTATGCCATATGGAACAAACTACCTGAGTCAGTGTGCCAGGCTCCATCTGTGGCCCTGTTCAAATACAGGCTAAAAACTTACTTCTTTGAGACTGCTTTTCAATCCTGATCCCCTAGTCTCCCGTTCACCTCCTATGTGTTTCCGTACCATGCTCCTAGACATATCCTAGTGCCCAGTTGTTATGTCTGTCTTGACTGTTGTGTTATCTGTCTTGACTAGTCTGTAAGCTCTTATGGGAAGTGACTGTCTCTTACATGTCTCTGTACAGCGTTGTGTACACCTTGTGACGCTTTACGAATGATAAGTAGTAATAGTAGAAGTACTGAGTGCAGGTAGCTTGGGTGCATAGGGAGAGGAATGGCCAGCAAGAAAAAAGCGGTAATAGTGCCTTGGTACAAATCTCTAGTGAGACCTCATTTGAAGAATTGTGTACAGTTCTGGAGACCAGACCTTCAAAAAGATAAACACGATAAAGTTGATCTAGAGCAGTGGTTCCCAACCCAGTCCTCAGGTACCCCCAGGCCAGTCAGGTTTCAAGATATCCACAATGAATATGCTTGAGATAGATCTGCATACAATGGAAGCAGTGCATGCAGATCTACCTCATGCATATTCATTGTGGGTACCCTGAAAACCTGACTGGCCTGGGATACCTGAGGACGGGTTGGGAACCACTGATCTAGAGGATGGCTACTAAAATGGTATGATCTTCAACATAAGGCATATGTGGATAGACTTAAAGATCTCAGTAGGTATACTTTCACTGAGAGGGTGCTGGATGCTTGGAATGTGCTCCCGATGGAGGTGCTGGGGGCAAATACAGTGACAGAATTCAAAATGGCATGGGACAGACACAATGGATCCATTTATAGCAACAGAATAAAATCAAAATAAACTGAACCATCTAACTTCTCAACAAATAGGGGTGTCCTGCATGGAGCAGTGGGTTCACCCCTAAAGAACAACATGGGGAGGGATGGCCTGCACAGAGTGGCACCTACTCCTGCCATCTTACTCCGGCCATCTTACTGGGCAGACTAGATGGACCACACTGGTCTTTATCTGCCGTCATTTACTATGTTACTTTGGAGGGAAGGTGGGAGAGGAGAGTGATATGATAAGACATTTAAATACCTCCACAGAATAAATGCACAGGAGATGGCCCTCTTGAAGTTGAAAGGAAGCTCTGGAAGGAGGGGGTCATAAGATGAAGGTGAAAGGGGATAGACTCCGGAGTAATCTGAGGAAATACTTCTTTATGGAAAGGATAGTGGATGTGTGGAACAGCCTCCCAGTGGAGGCGGTAGAGACGAGAAATGTATCTGAATTCAAGAAAGCATGAGACTAATACAGAGGATCTCTGAGAAAAAGTAAGGGATTGTAGAACTTAACAGTTCTCATGGATGGGCAGACTAGGTAGTCATATGGTCTTTATCTGCTGTGTTGTATGTTTCTCTGTTTTGATGAATATTTTGATTATTATAGGGGGTGTGATCCTGTCAAAGGTCCCATACCAAATTATTTATTCTTTTGGAGCATATGTACATCACATATGGTGGCCATTATCTGCATGCCTAAGTTATATTGGGCCCAATATTCAATGGGATTGCTTTTGATTCTGTATTGATGCTTTTGGGGGGGATTTATGCTGTTTATTTATTTATAAATTATCATTTCATATTATGTAGTGATACAAATACTATGTTGTGAAAGGTCAAGAAATCAAATCAATTAGCTCAGGGCAAACTGGAGGATTATTATATCTAATGAGATTTGCAAACCAGTGAATTTGAAAACACGACTGCTTCCAACAGTGTTCATCATAAGTTACCAGAAAGCGTAGTTACTCACCTGTAGCAGGTGTTCTCCGTGAACAAACAGGAATGTCGTCTTCACATATGGGTGATGTTGGTACTGACAGAGCCCACGCGGGAATGCTCCCCAGCGTCCAATAGGAAAGCTTTTGGGAGCATCCCACTGCGCCTGCAGAGCTGCCTTCCCGCCTTTCCTGCTCTCTCTCCTCAGTTCTTCGTTTTCCACGGAGCCGAGAGGAAGCAAATCCCATCACCGCAGAAAATTCCTGTTTTTCATATTTTTTGTGGTTCGCATCTGCCTTCCCGTTGACGCTGGTACCGACCTCTGTTGGTGCTTTCTTTCTTTCTTTTCAAAAAAAAAAAATCTGTGAAGAAAAGAATTATTTCTGCCTTCCCGTCGACGCTGGTACTGACCTCCATCAAAACTTTTTTTTTTTTTTTTTAAAGGAGGAAGAAAAACTGAAGAAGAGGGTTTTCCTTTCTTTAGGTGCATCAATGCCATCTTAGGCATATGCCTTCCATTTGTCTCTGATAAAATAGAGAAACCATCCAGCAGTTTTAAGACATGTTCTAAGTGTGGCAGTACCATCTCGGCCACAGACACCCATGACTGGTGTCTAAAATGCCTAGGACCTGATCATCAACCATCAATGTCCTCTTTGTAGAAAGATGATGAAAAGAGGCCTACAGAATCGAGCTGCAAAGCTGAGCACCCTCTTTGCCTCCGATGCTGTCTCTTTAGCATCGAGATCATTGAGAGCTTCATCTTCCTCACAAGGATCTCAGGTATCTAAACCTAAGTCTTCATCGAAGGCTGGCCGCCCCCCCAAGGGTAGATCTCCTTCTAAGCATCGATGCCTCGGGCATTGCCCTGGAGGGGAGACACACCGGCCAAATAACCCCAGCGGGAGGACCCTCCCTCCAAAGCCTTAGTGGAGTCCCAAGATGTTCCTGAGGCCTCCACCTCCAGAGAACTCCTGGTGTCATGCTCAGGGATCGTGGCCCACAATTCTGGTACTGATACCTAAGCTTTGGCAAGCTGCATGGATCAACGTATCCTTGCCATCGAACGGAGCTTAGCAGCCTTACTGGCGGCCTCGGTTCCAGTGAAACCTTTACAAATCGGTTCCACAGGCGCAGGTACCAATACAGGCTGCATCGACTTTGTCGCTTTCCATGCTACTGCCTATGCCGGCCCTCGAATCCATATCCGGTACAGAGGTTCCGGCTACACAGATTCCAGGCACCAGCATCGACCGGTACAGAGTTTGTACGGAGCGGGAACACCCTGCCTGACAATACTTCAAATCTTCGGATTCCGATTCATCAGATGATGAATCGGCCGATACTCGAGACATGCAAACTCTCACAGAGGACCTGTCCCTGTCTTCACAATGCCGCATGTCTCCACCAGAGGACATGTCCTTTTCCTTCCAAGACTTTATTCACAATGTTGCTAGAGGCCTGTCCATAACAGTAACATCGGAAAAAGAGCCTAGGGCTGAAGAATTGGAAATTATTCAATACCCGACAGCTCCAAAAGAGGCGGCTATGCTCCCTATCCATCGGATACTTCACAACCTCATGTTTCATATGTGGGAGACACCTCTGACTATTTCTCCCCATACCTGCCAGCTCGATATCATGTACCGGGTACCGGAGTGTCCTGGTTTTCAAAAGACACAATTGCCGCAACATTGCATGGTAGTGGAATCGGCAATGCGTTGAATCAAGAGCACGAAAACACATTCCTCAAACCCTCCGGAAGGGAATCGAGAACCCTCGATGCTTTTGGTCGACGTTGCTTTCAAGCCTCCATGCTATCAACCAGAATTAGTTCCTACATACCCATATAGAGTATGTTCCTCAAAGAGGTGGCTAAAGATTTGGAGTTAATGGCTCCTCTTCTTCCCGATGAAAGAGGGCGGATTATCTCATCCTTGTAAAGCATGCTCAGAATTTCTCAAAATGTGTTAATAGAGCAACTTTTGATTGCTTTGAGTGCATCAGCAGAACTTCATCCATCTGCATTGGTGCATGCAGGATTGCTTGGCTCCAAGCATCTGATCTTGAACAATGGATTCAAGATAAGCTGGGTAATATCCCTTGCACTGGTGAAAACCTTTTTGGCAAGGATTGGCAAGACAAGGCCTCTCAGTTGGAGTCTGAGAACACTACTCTAAATAGGCTCTCTAGGATCTACTGCCAAGCCCGCTAAGAAGAAAGCAGCAAAGAAAGCCTTCTTCAATAAAAAGAAAAAGTATTATCCTTCTTATACTCCTGCTGTTCAATGTCAGCATTATGCTCCTCAGAAGGGACAACAACCTCCAATACAGCAAAAGGCGGCTCAGACTCCCAAGTCTCAGCCACCTCAGCAGACTCAAGCTGCTCAGGGTTTTTGATTCCTTTCTAGAGAACATAGCTGTCTTGCCTCTGGAGAATCCTGACTCCATTCACATTCCCGGCAGACTCTGCCATTATGCCCACAGATGGCATCTCATCACCTCGGAGCAGTGGACATTAACAATAGTACGAGAGGGATACAGACTTCATCTAAGAAGTCTACCACCCCCCCCCCCCCCATCTTCAGCAAGAGTGTTCCATTCTCAGCCCCCTCTCATTATTCTGTTACTACAAGAGGTCACCTCCCTTCTACTGCAGGGCACAACCGAGGAGGTTCCAACATTCCAGCAGGGAATGGGCTTCTTTTCTCCCTACTTTCTTATTTCAAAGAAAACGGGGGAATACAGGCACATTCTAGACCTCAGGGACCTAAACAAGCATCTCCTACAGAAGAAGTTCAAGATGGTCTCCCTGGGGACCCTTCTTCCCTATCTCCAGAGTCAGGACTGGCTCTGTTCTCTAGATCTAAAGGAAGCATACACTCATTCTTATCCATCCAGAGCACAGAAAGTTCCTGTGCTTCATGTTTCAGGGAAGACACTATCAATACAGAGTCCTGCCTGTCGGCTTGCACCAAGAGTCTTCACAAAATTCATGGCGGTAGTAGCCGCACTTCTAAGCACTCTAGGGATATTTGTCGTCTCTTACTTAGATGACTGGCTCATAAGAGCAAGCACCTTTCAAGAGGCCAGTCTGCCCCTCTCACGCACCATGCAGGTGTTATAACACTTGGGATTTGTCATAAATTTTCCAAAGTCCCAACTCATCCCCTCTCAAACTCTAGAGTTTATTGGGGCCCTCTTAAATACTCAGCAGTCAAGGGCATTTCGGCCCCAACTCCACTGTGCTCATCTCAATCAGTTAGCATCTCAGGCATGTCAAGAATTATCTGACTGCTTGAGAAATGCTACAACCTCTGGGTCAAATGGCATCAACAGTGGATATAGTTCCATATGCCCATTAACACATGTGCGCACCTCAATGGACACTGGCATCCCAGTGGTCTCAGGCATCAGGTTGCCTGGGGGACAAGATAAAAGTCTCTATCCTTCTGGTCTAGTCTCTCCAATGGTGGCGATCCCCAGAAAATCTCCTTGTAGGGTCATCTTTTCAGATGCCTGCACATCAATGTACCCTGACGATGGACGCATCCAGACTGGGCTGGGGAGCCCATCTGGGGTCTCTCCACTCAAGGACTCTGGTCTCAGAAGGAGCCACAAATCTGCTGTAGCTCAGAGCTATTCTCAATGCTCTCAAAGTGTTCCAGGACCATTTTCGTTGTTGCAGAGTCCTAGTTCAAACCGACAATCAATTAGCCATGTTCTACGTGAACAAGCAAGGTGGAACAGGTTATTGGACCCTCTGCTGCAAGGCTCTATATCTCTGGTCCTTTGCCATACATCATCGCATTCACCTCCAAGTGATGTATATCCCAGGCAAAAACAATGTTTTAGTGAACAGACTAAGTCGAATCCTTCTCCTCCACAAGATCTCTTCATGTAGACACAGTCTCCTACATTTTTCAGATCTGGGGGACTCCAGAGATAGACCTGTTTGCAAGTCCTCAGAATGCCAAGCTCCCTTGCTTCTGTACCAGGACTCCTGCGCCAGACAGTCAACAGGTGGATGCTTTTCACCTCCACTGGGGACACGGCTTCCTATATGCCTTCCCTCCCATTCCCCTAATTCCCAAGACTCTTTTCAAACTCCAGACGGACAGGGGCTTCATGATACTCATAGCCCCATGCTGGCCACATCAACCATGATACCCTCTCCTTCTACATCTGTCTCAGGCTCAACCTATAGATCTGGAATCTGCTTCAGATCTCCTCTCTCAGGAGGAGGAGGAGACGCTGCTCCATCCCAATCTGCAGTCTCTCCATCTCACAGCATGGCTGCTAAAGGCATAGCCTTCCAAGGTATTAACCTTCTCCAGGAGGTTAAGGACATCCTCTTAGCTTCTATAAAACCATCCACCAGACGGTCCTATGCTTTCAAGTGGCATAGGTTTTCTTTCTGGTGTTCTCAGAAGAATCTTAATCCCTTCTCAGCTCCAGTGTAGGCACTGCTTGAGTATCTCCTCCACCTATCTTCTTCTGGACTCAAAATCAATTTGGTAAGAGTACACCTAAGTGCAAGTGTGGCCTCTCACTTGCCCTTAGATGGCTAACTCATCTCCTCTCAACCGCTCGTAGCACACTTCATGAGGGGTCTTCTATTAAGCAAGCCTCTCATTAAGCCACCACCAGTGGCATGGAACCTCAGCACTGTTCTAGGACAGCTTCTCGAGCCACCCTTTGAACCTCTAGCCACTATGTCACTTACATTTCTCACATGGAAGGTCACCTTCCTCATTGCCCTCACTTCAGCAAGGTGCATTAGTGCGCTCCAGGCCTTAGTGGCTGACCCACCTTACACACGATTCCACCATAAGGTAGTCCTTAGGACTCATCCTCACTTCATGCCGATGGTGGTCTTGCCGTTCCATTTGAACCAGTTGGTCTACCTCTCTGTGTTTTTCCCTAGACCACACTCATCTAGGGCAGAAGCAATCCTCCACGCTCTGGATTGTAAACGTGCCTTAGCTTTTTATCTTCAGAGGACTAGAGTGCACTGGAAAGCTTCTCAGCTGTTCATCTCCTTTGACTCTAATCACTTTGGGTTGCCAGTCTCCAAACGTACTCTCTCCAAGTGGATAGCAGACTACATCACCTTTGCTTATGAGAAGGCAGGACTCTCCCTCGAGGGTCATGTCACTGCCCATAATATTTGAGCAATGGCTACCTCGATGGCAAATCTAGTGATAGCACATAATCTGGTGATAGCACATAATTGTGCCCGCCAACTCCTGGACTAATACCAACCCCCCACCTTTTCTCCCTCATGTACATAACATTGTAAAGTAGCTCATGCTGTAAATAGCCCACCACGAATCAATGCCAACTTACACACACACTCATTCACTGTATAACACTGCATGATCACACAAATGTCAATATATTTGATTGGTTGCTGTGTACACCGCTTTGATTAAAGGAGAAGGCAGGATATAAATCCTTTTAAATAAATAAATAATCTGTAGCTATTGAGAAGATCTGCAAAGCAGCAACTTGGTCTTCGGTCCTAACTTTTGCTGCTCACTACTATCTGGACAAGGACTCCCACCGGGATGCCATGTTTGGCCAGACTGTTCTCCAGTATCTCTTTCAGACTTAGAGTAACTCCTACCCTCCATACTGGTTGTCGATCCCAGACATCCATGGAGGATACATGACCTCTTTAGGCATACCTGGGACAAACCACAGCCAATTCTGAGGTCATCTCTCTGACATCTTCTAGCTAGGAAGTCCCATATGTGAAGGCTACATTCCTGCTTGTTCCTGGAGATAGCGTAGTTACTCACCTGTAACAGGTGATCTCCGGGAACAGCAGGAATTTAATCTTCACAACCCACCCTCCTCCCCTAGGAGTTATAGGGTTTCTCTTTCTCTCCTTTTATCTCAGCTACAAACTCAACTGAGGAGGGAGAGCGGGAAAAGTGGGAAGGCAGCTACACAGGCGCAATGGGATGCTCCCAAAAGATTTCCTATTGTACGTTGGGCAGCATTCCTACGTGGGATCCATGGTACTGAGCTCACTCATATGTGAAGACTAAATTCCTGCTGTTCCTAGAGATCACCTGTTACATGTGAATAACTACGCTTTCTCCTTGAACAGCAGGAATAAGTCCTCATGTATGGGTGGTGTCACCGACAGAGCCCCGCATGGAAACACTCCCCAGCTTCCAAAGGAAGCTTTTGGGAGGTATACCGCGCATGTGCCCTGCCTTCCTGCCTGTCATGGCACCATCTTCTCCAAAAGGCAACTCCCCAGGAAGGTGGGTGGGTTGTGAGGACTTATTCCTGATGTTCACAGAGAACACCTACTACAGGTGAGTAACTATGCTTTCTCTGTGAACAAGCAGGAAGTAAATCTTCACATATGTGACTCCCAAGCAACAGGCTAACCGAACCAGAGGAGATCAACAGCTCAACAGCTCAACAGGGGCAACAGTCCCCCCGAGGGACTCATCGAATTCAGTTTCCTCGGCAGAAATGGACCTGAGAAGTTTTAGTCAAAAGCCTGGATGGACAGAAGAGCCGATGGGCAGGAATTGACTTTACAATCCAAAGAGATGCCAGAGCATGGCTTGGCAAAATTGCTGTCTTGTTGAGAATCCCCATCCAGACAGTAAAGGGCTACAGAGGTATGGACTGAAAACCACATCACAGTCCTGCAGATTTCCTCTGACATAGCCATAGCACGGACATTGTGGGCCATGACATGACTCTCAAGGCTCAATCCAGCCTGGCAATAAGCATGAGTGATGCAGTCCGCTAGCCAAAGGGATAGCGTGCGTTTTGAGATCATGGCACCCAGCTTACTGGGGTTGAAGGAAATGAACAGCTGGGTAAACTGGCGGTGTGCCTTTGTGTGCTCCAGGTAGAAAGCTGGTACTTACTTGCAGTCCAAAGTATGCAATGCCACCTCTCCCCGATTAGCGTGAGGCTGGGGGAAGAAAGTCAGCAAGACTATCGACTGGTTGAGGTGGAACACAGAAACCACCTTTGTCACAAAGCAGGGGTATATGCAGAGAACCACCCTGTTCTGGTGAAACCTGGTATAAGGAGGGTAAGCGACCAAGGCATGGAGCTCACTGATGAGTCAGGCTGACTTTACTGCCACCAGAAAGAAGATCTTCCAGGTTAGTAATTTCTGGAGGCAGGAGTTCAACAGCTTAAATGAGGCCTGCATCAGCTGGGTGAGTACCATGTTGAGATCCCAAGCAACTGTAGGAGTTTGAGTGGGGGCTTTGAGATTTGCATGCTCTGCATGAAGCAAACCAGAAGAGACTGGGCCAAGATGGTCCCCCCCCCCCCCCCCGGAGCCACAAAGGTACACCCCTATCGCGCTGAGGTGAACTTGTACCGAATTTGACTTCAGGCTTTACTTCGAGAGATGCAGGAGGTACTTCAACAGCTGGTTCATGGCACAAGAGAAGGGGTCCAGTGCCCTGCCAGCACAACAGGCAGCGAACCTCTGTCACTTTAGTGTGTAGGCCTTGTGTGTCGAGTCCTTGCGGGATGCCAGAAGGAATTTGATAACACCTTCGAAAAGATTGAGCTCTGAGAGAACTACCCGCTCAGCATCCACACCGTGAGGGCCAACGAGCAGACATTGGGGTGCAACAAAGTTCCGCCCTCCTGTGAAATGAGGTCCAGAGCAGAGCCCAGATGGAGAGGCTCCCTTTGTGAAAGCTGCAGCAGTAGTGGGAACCATCGCTGCCGAGTCCAAGAAGGTGCGATGAGGATCATGGAGCCCTTGTCAGCCTGGAGCTTCAGGAGGGTTTTTGCCATAAGTGGTATTGGAGGGAGGGCTTGCTGTATACATACCCCCCAATAGCAGAGGAAGGCATCCGAGGCCAAGTGGTTGCTGGCCGGCCTTCGAGAGCAGAACCAGGCCACCCGGGCATTATGTGCTTTGGCGAAGAGATACACCATAGGAGTGCCCCACTCCTGAAAGATCTGGATCACCACCACCCTTTTGAGGGTCCACTTGTGTGGCTGAAGCTGGTACACTAGGTCGTTGAACTTGCCAGGCAGATAAATTGCTCTGAGGTCCATGCCGTGGAGCAGGACGAACTTCCATAATTGAACAACCTCCCAGCAGAGTCTGTGCCCCCCTGCTTGTTCACGTAAAACATTGCCACCTGGCTATCCATTTGGATCAGGACCACCTGATTCACCAGGTGTACTCTGAAGGCACAGAGGATGTTGGCTATTGCTTGAAACTCGAGAAAAGTGATCTGGATGAGCATCTTGTGGGGGACTGCCGCTTGGAACAGGAGGCCTTTCAGCAGATTCCCTGGCTCAAGCTACCAGTTGAGGGATCACACCAGAGGCATGGTGACCACAACCCTGTTCCTGAGGTATCCCGTTGACTGCTTCTATTACGTGCTTAAGGACCACTAGGCCTGCTGCATGAAGATATGGATCCAAGAGGCGACATGCACCGTGACAGCCATGTTACCGAGGACTCTCAACATTCTGCGGGCTGTCGTGTGGTGCTGGCACTGCACATCATCCACTACATCTACTAGTTGCTGCATGCACATTTCCAGTAGAAAGGTCCACACCTGAGTGGTATCAAGGAGGAGTGAAGGAGTGGCCTAGTGGTTGGGGCAAGGTACTTCAGGCCAGAAGGTCAGGGGTTCAAATCCCACTAGAGGACAGCAACCTTGGCTGGAAGGACTGGGGTTTCTAGTCCCACAGGTGCTCCTTGTGGTCTTGGGCAAGCCACTTAACCCTCCATAGCCCATGTTCCCTGTAAAATAGTTATCTCCAAGTTATAATGCCCTGTTCAATGTAATTTCAGTTTGTTCAATGTAAACCGCACTGATGCAGAATAGTGCGGTATATAAGAGAATGAAAATAAATAAATAAAATAAATAATAAATATCCACTTTGGATGATCTGCAACACTCAAGTGTCTGAAGTGACGAGGGGCCACCTGTGGGCGGTGGATGAGTTGCCCCCCTACTTGAGGTATGCTCCTGAAGAACTTGTCAAAAGCCTGCCCCTGGCTTGGGCTGTTGGGCAAGCTGAGCCTTCAGGTCTTTCTCCCTCCATTGCTAGCACCTTCATCTGGACCTGCAGTTGGGCCGGATAATACTGGCACAGCCACAGGTAGAAGGCCTTTTTAGCCTGATGTTTCTTTCTTGCTGGATCTGTGATCTTCTGGAAAGAGCTTAGAGAGAATCACATGCTCCTTCTCAAGCTCCTCTGCCTTTTCCTCCACCAGATTCCCGAAGAGGTACTCCTCTTAGTAGGGAACATTGGCTATCTTGTCCTGGACCCACTGTTCCAGGTCAGAGGTTGCCCGCTGCCACTACTTTGCCTGCGGACTCATAAACATTGTAGGTGCCATGCACCATGAATTTGGAGCAATCTTTGCCTTGGGCCACTAAGGCCCAAAAGGCCTTGCAATGATTCTCTGGAATGAGGGTGGCTAATTCCACCAGGCCCAGCATGATATCCTTGAGGAATATGCTTATATAAGTCTGGTAGGCCAGAACTCTGGCAACCAGCATGAAACTCTGATAGCATTTTCTCCCAAAGGTGTCCAGGGTCCAAACCTCATGGCTCAGGGGCACCAAGGAGTGCGTCATGGTGCTTTTTGCCTGTTTCAAGGCCGATTCAACCTCGATGGAGTCGTGTGGTAATTGAGACTTCTTGAAGCCTGGGGCCTTCTGGACTCGATACAGGGAATCAAACCTTTGGCTGACAACAAGAACCATAAGGGGAGTTTTCCCACAGCTGCAAAAGCAACCTTTGCAGGACATGGGTACCATCACTACTTCCCTGGGGTCCGAGGCATACTGGAGCAGCTCCAGCTCCTCTGCCTTTGGCTCTTCCTCCAATTCCAGAGAGAAGGGGATGGCCTTGGCCATGTCCCTGATGAAATTCTGGAAGAACATGTCCTCCAGGAGTAACTTATGCCACTCGGGGGGAGGCTATGGGTCAGACAGGAGGTCAGGGGACTGGAGGTCCAAAGCAGTTGACTCCTCCGCAGTTTCCCATTCCAATTCAGAGAGGAAGTCAAAGTAATGCCAGGTCTCCTCCTCCCACTGACTCTTCAATGGTGGAGAGTACAGACGCCAGTGGCCCCTGTGCCGCCTTGTATGTGGGCACCTGTGCCCCTGGGCATCGGATTCCAACATGCTGGACAGGGAGATAGCCCTCGGAAAAAGTGTCGATTCTGATCTCCCACCCGATGTGTCTACCAGGGCATGGGTCTCCAGGAAAGACTGGACGGAGTGCGATGATGATATTCTCAGTGCCACAAAGCCTGCATTATGTAAGGCTAGAACCGCTGTCAAGTGAGTTCAAGGGCTCAAAGGCATTCCTCCAGAATCACCACCTATGAGAGGGCCAATGCCACAGCCCTGGATTCTGGCATTGACAGCTCAGGCAGGGCTTCCACGATGAGTGGTACATCGGGAGACATCCGGCTACCCTTTTGGGCAATGGGGGTCGACTCCTCCTGCTGGGGAACCTTGGCCAGCCACTCTCGGCCATCGCTCTCTGCACTGCATTGAGAAGGGCTGAGATGATGATGCACCTGGACTTTCTCCCAGTGCTCGCCCTTCGACGTCGATGGGATCTCGTCAGAGTCTTCTCTTGCTGCTTGGGCCCCCTGGCTCAGACTGGGCATGGTGTTCCTTCCCCGTGGATACCTCAGCAGAAACCTTGGAAGGCATTGATGACAGGACTGGGACTGAGGATACTGAATCCGATGAGCTGAAGAGGGATGACTCCTGTTTTTCCAGACCCTTCAGTCCCCGGTCATGTCACCTGCAGGCACAGATTGCAGGCCATTGGCTGATGTTTGGGTCCCAGGCACTGTAAGCACCAGTTGTGGCAGTCAGTGACCAAGATGGTCTTGGCACACTTGGTGCATTTTTTTGAAGCCACTAGCTGGTTTTGACATGCCAAAAAGCAAAAAAACCCCAAACAAATAAAAAAAACCCTTAAGTCAGTTGAGACCAACTGAGTCAACGACAGGCAGCAAGAAAAGCAGAAAAAAATGGCCCATGAGGGTCAAGAGAGAAAACGTTTTTCTGGAATGCAAGAACACGTCCAAGGGGCTCCATGGAAAAAAGAAGACTGGAGAAGATGTTGCTGCGGCAGGCGGGAAGGCAGACGCACATGCACAGGACCTCCCAAAAGCTTCCTTTGGAAGCTGGGGAGCGTTCCCATGCAGGGCTCCATTTGTGCTGTCACCATACGTGAGGACTTACTTCCTGTTTGTTCATGGAGAATAATTTTTATGCAAATACAGGAAGCATAGCATATTCTTGGAGAGTCAAAACTAACAGCAATAAGCACTGGATCTGATATTGTCAGAATCACTGAGGCTGAGTGGAGCTAGATAGTGAATTGTTCCGAAGGAAGAGCGGGTAGGGTATCTGCCTTTTTATTGGACCTAAATTACATCCCGTCCTCAGGGACTATGTGGCAGGAAAGCTTTATGGTAAGCATGAGGAGCATGAAGGGTAAGATATAGCTGGCGTGTGTTATAAACCATCCGTCATTAAAGGACAAACACTAGAACTGCCTGATCAGATGGGAATAAGCAACAATAACAGCACTTAATGATCCAGAAACTGATTAAGATAAGGAAGCAAATGAAATTAGCGAGGAAGGTTTCAGAATATCAATAATGGTGGAAAATGACCAACCAGAAAAGGACTGTGAAGGACCAACGGGTCACTAGACAGTTAAAAGTACAGAGACCATCATCTAATATTATTAGAAAAAAAAAATAGAGGTTGAATTTTTGGCAGCTGCGCATCTGCTGTTTCTACTGTTGAATGTTGTTGCTATAGGGGTAAATTTATGCCCCACTCCCAGAACACCCCCATAGCTGTGCCTATTGCTTGTATTACTACTAATCATTTGTATAGTGCTACAAGGCATACGTCTGCAGCACTGTACAGAGACATGTAAGAGACAGTCCCTTCTCAAAAGAGCTTACAGTCTAATCAAGACAGACAACACAACAACTGGAGACTAGGATGTGTCTAAGAGAATGGTAAGAAAATACATAGGAGGTGAATACAGGAATCGGGATCCAAAAGCAGTCTCAAAGAAGTGACATTTTAGCCCGGATATGAACAGGGCCACAACTGGAACCTGACATAACGACTCAAGTAGTTTCTCCATAAGGCATAAGGAACAGCAAGGTAGAAAGATTTAAGTCTGGAGTAGGCAGTAGAAGAGAAGGGCACAGTTAGAAGGGATCTGTCAGACGAGCGGAGTTCCCAGAAGGTGTGTGGGGAGAGATCAGAAAGGAAAGGTAGTGAGGAGCCGCCGAATGAAGGTACCTATAGGTCAGTAGTAGAAGTTTGAACTGGATGCGGGAACAAACTGAAGTGGAGAGAGATGATTCAGAGGAAGACCAGCAAAGAGGAGGTTGTAATGGTCTAAAGCAGTGGTCCTCAACCCAGTCCTCTGGGACCCCCAGGCCAGTCGGGTTTTCAGGTATCCACAATGACTAAGCATGAGATAGATCTGCATACAATGGAAGCAGCGAATGCAGATCTATCTCATGCATATTCATTGTGGATATCCTGAAAACCTGACTGGCCTGGGGGTCCCAGAGGACTGGGTTGAGAACCACTGGTCTAGATAGGAGGTGACTAGAGAACGAATAAGGTCCTAGTAGTGTGTTCAGAAAGGAAGGGAGAAACTCTGCCAGTGTTATAGAGAAAGAAGTGACAGGTTTTAGCTATCTGTTGGATATGCGTGGAGAAGGAGAGGGAAGAGCCAAAACTGAGCTGAGGAAACAGGGAGGAGTGTAGTGTCGTCCACAGGAATAGAGAAGGGAGGAAAGGGGGGGGGGGGAAGATGGGATAAGGGGGAAAGAAAGGAGCTCAGTTTTGGCCATATTCATTTTCAGATGGTGGCAAGACATCCAGGCACTAATGTCAGATAAGCAGGCAGAGATCCGGGCCTAGATTCCTGGAGAGATTTCAGGTGCAGAGAGGTAAATCTGAACCTCATCAGCATAGAGATGGTAGTAAAAACCATGGGAGAAGATGAATGCACCAAGAAAGTGAGTGTAGAGAAAAAATGAGAGAGGTCCCAAGACAGAGCCCTGGGGTACACCAACTGAAAGCAGGATGGCAGTAGAGGAGGGTCCACCAGAATGTACACTAAAAGTGCGGTGGGAGAGATATGGAGAAAACCAGGACAGGTCAGAACTCCAAAATCCAAAATGAGGACAGGACAAGGTAGTGATCAACAGCATCTAAAGCAGCAGAAAGGTCCAAGAATGAAGAGGATTGAGTAAAGGCCCTTGGATCTGATGAGGAACGTTGAAGACTTTGGCAAGAGCCGTCTCAGTAGAATGTAGAGGGTGAAAGCCAAATTGCAGTGGATCCAGAAGGGACCAACCAGGAGGATATGGAAATGTAAGGGGCAGCTTTTAGAGTGTAAGCTTATAACAGGTTGCCTTGGTTGGAAGGCCAAGTAGGTACTTATTTGAAGCTATTTTAGAAAGATTCAGAGACATTTCTAGGGATAAAGCATCAGAAACGGCAACTAAATTAAAACCAAAGACATTTACCGCTGCTCAATCGCGTGCAAAGTGCCCAGGAGTATTTTATAAAATGCGCACGAAAATCGCAACTCTGCCCGCGCTCCGCCCAGACTCCATCCCAGAAACCGCCTACATGCAACCCTTCTTGGCAGTGTGCACACCTTTACGTGTAGAGGCCTGGCATGCACTCATGCGTGTAACGAGATCTTTACGCATGAAAATGCCTATAGAATATCACCTCCATAAGCGCAATACTCGGCTCCCACACATAGAGTACGGGGTGAGCATTTGTCAGCACATTTTTGGTTTGTCTGTGCACCTAAAAAATATTTGTCTGTGCAAACAGCTTATGCATATATTTAGCTATGAATTAACTGGCCTATAATTGATTTGCCCACACAAAACAGTTGATGCACGCACAGAAGGTTTACATTTAAGACATATGCAAAAGCATGACATTCACCAAGACTTCATTTAAAACAAAGACTAATTGAATGCTTGTTGACCATACACTTCACTAACAGAATATGGGGCATGTTTACTAACGAGGACGCAATTTGCATGTGATCAGGACCCAGAGTGGGCATGGCAGCCCACACTAACCGTTGGGGCATACCTGACATATCCCCCTGCAGTCACGCGGGCATCACACTAACCGGCATGTGGATGGCTTACTGTCACCCTCTGAGGAGGTGGCAACTGCACCCAGGCCAAGAGCAACAATCCCATCAGTCTGCGCTAACCAGGATGTGCTGAGACTGCCCTAACCCACAATCCCCACCCCATCACAACTAAGGGATTAGCGCAAGATTTTACTGCAATTAGACAGCACGTTACACTTGTTGCAACTTAGTAAACATGTCCCTATGTGGCTGCCCATTGCTCCATTCTCTTACTTTTCTGTCCCATCCTATATATGATTGGCATTCTTTTCCTTTTCCTTATTTTTAATTTAGATTTTTTTAAACCGCCCTGATGCCTTGCTGCCTAGGACGGTATATTAAATGACAATAAAGATAAAGATAGGCTCAAATCTAGGCAGATGAAGAGCAGGCCTAAATTTATAAACACAGGGTCGGATATCCGAAGGCATTTACATGGTTTACAGACCTGTAAAGCGTATAAAAGCCACTTAGAGGGCACTGTTCCCTCTAAGCTGTGCGCGTGTGCGCACGCACACACCTCGCCGAGCGAGCACACATACTTTAAAACAGAGCGCACAAAAATTTTGGTTCTGATTCTGATAGAAAACAACACAGATGTCTTAAAATTTAAAAGTTGTTGTGTATTTACAGTTTTCACAAGTTCTACAATATTTTCTAGTGCAATCAATGTGGTGTACATACTGTATTCTGATGTGTAGTCATATTTTAAAGTATATAACTCCGAGTGTCATTATGTGGCGCACAAAAATGTAACCTTCCTTCAAAAGCTGCACAGCTGATATTTTATGCGCATGCAGCCTACAGAAAATTAGAGGGAACATTGAGGGATATTCAGCTGGTTAGTGCCGCTAAATATTCCCGAGTTACACTGCTACATGCTCAGATCGGAGCGTGGTGGGCATTCCAGGGCAGCACAGATATTTAACTGCTGCCCGGTTAGCGACCCACGGTTAAAGATAGACATAATAAAAGCTGACAGCGCTACTTCTAGGAGCTAACCGAGCAGCAGCTCTATCTCTGCTGCCCACCCAGATATTCAATGATTGTGGCCAGATACGACCCCGGCATTGAATATCCGGGGTAGAAGCACATGCCGTAGCTGCTGAATATTAAACTCTTAAATTAACCCTTTCCAGGCCGAGCCCAAAACTCTCGGGATCCAAAATTCTGACTAAATATTCCTATCAAATGGTATATAATACATGACCATAGCAGAAGGAAAATCCCTATTAGAACATATTGAGTAAGACGGGTACAATTTTCCTGAAATATGCAAAAATTAACGTGGCTGCAGAATGTGGATTAAAATTTTAAAGTAGGCCTTCAAAGGGTTAAGATGAATTTTCATCTCAAAACTTAGGCTCCTAAATCTTGTTGAAAATAGGGCACAAATATAGGTGGCTTAACTTAGGGGCCTAAATTTAGCTGATCAGCTTTTTTTTTTTTTTTTTTAAAGTATCGAGTCCTATATGTTTTGCTACCGAACAGCGGCTGTATTTATTTCTCTCATGCATATTCATTGAGGTTATCCTGAAAACCTGACTGGCTAGGTGTGTCCCGAGGGCTGGGTTGAGATCCCCCCACCCCCGGCAATGCTTACCCAATCCCTTCGACACTGTGTTGCAGTTCTTGGCCTCTATGACCTGCTGCTTTCAACCTCTCCGATACAGATTTCTTGTTTGCATGGGGGCGGAAGCAACAGGTCATAGAGACCAGGAACGACGACGCAGCACTGGAGAGACTGAGTAAGCGCTGTGTTGCAGCTTAAAGAGCCGCCACTGAGGTCCTGGAGAGGGGTGGCAGTGGTGAAAGCAGATGGAGCAGCAGGATTGGGGGCTTGCCTAGGGTGCCTCATTTCATGACACCGGCCCAGGTGGGAGGGGCCTGGGAAAAGCATTAGAGGAAGGGACAAAATGGAAGTAGAGAGACAGCAAGAGGGTATGAGAAGGGCACCAAACACAAACACACCACTCTCACTCCCAGGAGGCAGATAGTGAGGCTCTCGGGGCTGTGGCAAGGTGGCCGGATTCCTAGACATATTAGCACTAAGGCCACCTGCCACTCGTCGGGAAATCTGTCCTCTGCCTCCCCACTTCCCTGACATTTCAAATCACCAAAAGGCCAGACTGCCATCACCCTTGCCCCCCCCCCCAATCAGTACAGCTTTAAGGAGTGAAAAGTCACTTGAAGTTCGAGGATCCCTTCCTAGAACCATCGCAGAGTCACAGAAGCACATTTTACCTGAACAAAGATGGGGAACACCAAAACTTTGGGCAAGAGAGTCACATAGGTGCCGTAGCTAGAGTGTGGCACCATAGTGCAGTCCTGGTAGATGTTCTGGCTTTTCGGAGTCTGGACCGTTTTTATCAGGGTGGATTTCCTTCCTGATCCTGAAGGAGGTTTGCCTCTGCTTCCACCGCCTGTTGGGATAAGAGTGACAGCATATGAGTTCCAGTCCCAGGTTCTAGGTGCTGCACATCTCTAGTGGTTAAGGGAAACTGTTGCCCCATCGTAACAATCTAAAGAAAGGACCTCTGTGATCTTGGAAGCTCATCTTAACTGGTTTGTTCTTCCATAAAGGGTATCACAGCTTCCAAAGACTCCCACTCTGTCTGAAGCACTTTGTCCTCAGCCTTCTGTGCTGTGTTAGTGAGGCAGGCCAGACACGTGCCACATGAAGACAGATGTACAGACTCTGTGCTGCTGGAAAATTGGTTCAATTTAGCAATACCGCTAAGGTCCTTCACCCTAAACAATCTGGAGTCCAGAGAGGGACATGGTACGGAGACTGTGCTGAACGACTCACCTACCATAGATGCTCAAATGGATGTTTCTCTTACTATAAGTTATCCTGTACCATAAGTTCTAATGTTTACTCCATTCCCCCTACCCTTATGTTCACTGTAACCACTGAAGTTAATGTTCACTGTACTGTAAATGGCTTTGATATCATGAAAAGCAGTATAAAAGAAATGCTAAATAAATAAAATAAATTATACCTAAGTGCAGCCTTTGAGTCAATTTCACTTTACTACTTGCACACTTGGAAGAAAATCAGCCTGACAGACACCATCCTGGTTCCAATCTTATTTTTCAAACCTCACCTTCAGGGTCATCACTGATAAACAAACCTCTCCCGCACTAGCACTATCTTGCAGGGTTCCTCAATATTAGCCCCTACTCAATTCAATATCTTTCTCACTCCCCTAGCTACCTTAATTCAGGATCTTGGTATGAGTGTTTTTTCTTATGTGGAGGATTTTCAAATCATCACCACAAGTAACAATTTGGATCCTACCTTATAACTAATGGTCAACAACAGTTTGGCAGCTATTTTTGACTATCAGCCCGTAGGCAGTGGCAGTCTGGTTTAAGGAAAAATAAATCCCTTCCCTAGTACTGTCCTAAGCTGATGGGGAATTACATCACATACTATATATATATCGCAAGTCCAGTTAAGAGAACCTTCCTCTCCCTTAGGAGAATTTGTACGCTGATGCCCTCTCGATCAGAAAGCTCTAGAGACTTTTCTACAGCTGAGGGCTTTCCTAGACTGGACTATCGTAACTTACTCTCAGGAAGAATCCCGTGGGTACATCCAGGACCGGTGCAAGGATGCGAGGCTCCCTAGGCAAACCCTCATCCGTGCCACACACCCCTACCCCTACTCCCACTGCTGCCACTCTTCTGGACCTGCAGCGCTGACCTAAAGCCTCAGACCCTGCGTGCTCTCGATGCCGCATTTGGACAAGCCACTTCTGCCCCCTCCGACAGACTTATTGTTTGCATGGGGACAGAAGTGGTTGGTCACAGCACAGCACTAAGAGTACATAATGTCAGAGGCTCGGGGTACGTGTTGCATTGCTGTTTTAATGTTATTGCTGCTGCTGTAGGTCCTGGAGAGGGGTGACCGTGGCAGCAATGGACTGCCCTCGAAAAGTTGGCCTGTTAGGTGACCGTCTAGTTTACCTAATGGGTTGTGCCTGTTACATCTCAGAAGCAAAGCACAGCTGTGAAGATGATCTATGGGCTGAACATTATGATCATGTCACCCCTTAAAGAACCACACTGGCTTCCGATCAGCAACAGAATAAAGTTTAAAATCATATTTTGGAGATGCCAGGTACTCCGAACTGTATTCCTCATACCTAAATTCTCTCCTGATCCGTACTCTGAGATCTGCTCAGGCCAACCTTCTGCTGTGAAACTATGAGCTCTTTCACTAAAGCCGGCAACTGGTTAATCTGTGCTTTAACACACAGCGACTGGCAACCAGGAAATGCTATCATGGGGGTATACCAGTGACCGTGTGTTAAAGCCGCGATAATCGTCCGTGGCGTGATGGGGTAGGGAATGGATACAGTGTAGGCGTGAGAGCACATTGCTGATAACGTTAGGGCAATTGCCGTGCACCCAGTGGCAATATGCCAATTAGCACGAGTGCACCTGACGCCTCTATGGGTGTCTTTAAGTGCACCCGCGTCAAGTGTGTCACATGTTAAGGTGCTTAGTCGTGTGTTAGCTGATGGGAACATGCTGGGGCTAATGTTAAGTGGGTCTTTAGTAAAAGGGTCCCTTTAAGGAAGTCCTGCGTCTCCTTTCTGCAGTCCCCTTCCTGGTTATATGAGACCCGAATGCTCACTATCCAGATTGAAAACTGGTATTAAACCTGGCTCTTTGAGCTCAGAGCACAGTCGCCTTCGGGCTAGTGTCAGTCGCTGCTTTACCTTTATCTGCCCGCAATATGTTGTGTCCGACATATAAGAAGCCTTAATGTACTGCCTCCGTCCTTCCCTTCTCCAGTGTTCTTACACTAGTGCATGCAATTGGGATAGTTGTCTATTTTTTAAACTTTTGGGGTTTGTAAACCACATTGATGAATACTCTAAGATAGTGTATCAAAACCCCCCAGAAATTAAATATCAGAAACAGACTTGCAGTACTTTTCTAAACTGAATAATGGCATTGGATCATAAGGACACCAGTGTGATGGCTACAGTATCTGTGTCCCCTCTCTCTCCTCCCCCCCCCCCCCATTCCTTCACTCCTCCCCATGTATCTAACATCCCCGAGGTGCTTTACTCCTGCCTCACCTCTGCAAGACACAGCACTCTTTCTTCTCATGCGCAGCTTCATGGCTCATGTACAGCAATTCTTTAGCCTAGCAAGGGCTCCAGACTCCAGAATTGCCTTCCTACTAGTAACCTTTTATTCCCACACATTGGTTTTTGTACAAGCAGCAGCAGTTCGACTTTGCTGCTCAAAGGGGCATTGAAAATAAAGTGGGTGGGAGCGAGGAAGCTGAATGTCCTGGAAGCTGTTTCCCTCTCCCCCTCTCCTGCAGCTTTCCATTCTCATGTGACATGTGTCATAAATACAGCCAGTCTTTTCTAATAGTCCTGGGCTCATTCTTCAGCCGCTTCTGACAAACGTGGCCCAGTGGGTACTGCTGTTACTTCTGATCTCAGCAGGCACTGCTTGTCCATACACAGGGCACAAACAAGCTAACTTTTCTCCTCAGTGACAGAAATTCAGCAGAGCAAATCGTTAGTAAAAGCAGCTGCCTAGAATGACGCTCGGATGTACAGTATGGGCACAGAAAGTGCATATGTATGAGCCCTGTGATAGCACTCCCAGGCCACCACTGCTTCCATGGGCTTCCTTCAGTATTTATGGAGGAAGTAGACCAGTACAGTGCGGTTTGCATAGCCAGTCCTAGGTGAGAAAACAACTCTGCTGTACAAAGAAGGCAAATGGCAGATGACCTTGGAATGAGGGTACAACGGAGAACAGGCTCACTCACACGACTGAAGAGCTGATGGCAGGGCAGAGGCACAATTATGCCATCCTTGCAAAAGCAATGAGATTCAGGCAAGATAATCCTATCAGCAGATAGTTCCCCTTATTGCAAAGCCAAAGAACCCCAATTTCCAAAGGCTGTGTATCACTCAGTAGTGCAAGAAATGATTGCAGAGAAACCTTCTGTCTGAGAAACCCAGAGCAAGCGATGCACTAACCCCCTGTCACATGAAAATTACCTGTGCCTGCAATAAGGGCAAACAAGCAGACAACGTGCTGAATTTGGGGTATTTTCCATGTTTCTTTACACATTACCCTGCTTTTGCAAAATAAATTGCACTTTCTTGGATCGGCCTGGAAAGTGTACTTAATAACCTGCCGCTGCAGACCTAAGGCTCCTCTCTCTCCCGGGAAGAAAAGTCGTGTGTGTGTGTGTGCGTGAGTGTGTCAATGCCGGCTCCTGGTGATCCAGTCCCTGGATTTGCTTGTGCTCAGTGCCAGCCCAAACATTTGGCAAGCTAGGCAGACACCTAGGGTGGCAACAACAGCAGGGCATTCAAAGCTAAACAATAGATTCTGAGAGCGGGTGGGGCGAGGGGGGAAGGGGGTGTAAGGCTGAACGTTTGTCTAGAGTTCCAACACCTTGAACCAACTCTGGGGCTGGCCCTGCTTGTACTGGTAGAAAATGCAAGAGAAATGTGAACTTACCAACAGAGGTGGTATTCTGGTAAACTGGCCTCAAGAGCTGAAATTAAAAAATATATTTAAAATCATAATGTTATATACATGAACAAATGCCATCTTTACTCTAATGAACCTGCAGCACGTAACACCTCAACGCATTCCCTTACCAACCCCGAATGCGCCTCATGAAGGCCCCATCATCACAAAGCACTTAGTCCGGTGCCCTTCATCCTGGAGTCCACCCACTGCAGAATCCAGAATACTCACACCACAGCCCCAGTGCCGCTGCCAGTTAAACCATTCATCTCAGAACCTCTACCAACCAGAGCATTTCTTACCCTCCCCCTCCCCCACTCTTCTTGCTATCTCTCCCTGCAGCCCTCAACAATTGAGAGTACCCTGCTGACAAATCCAATGTTCACCACATTTCTGCTCCACTCAGGGCCTTATTTAGGCTAGAGGAGGGCCTCAAGTGTCATTCAAGGTCCCTCTTTTCATTACTGCACCAGGAACGCCCCTCTGCCCTAACCCAAACCTTGCTCTTATCTCTCTCACTCACCTTTCTCACCCTCCCCCTTTGCTCTCATTTCTCATAAACGTAGGCACTATGGTGTTTTGGAAAACTGAATGTAATGCCTGTGTAGGCCAGGGACCTTTTATATACATCTACTGAGTATGTAAAATGCTGCTCCATACGCTCGGATCACTTAATTTCTACATACTGGACCCACAATTTAGCATCTTATCTGCGAGAAACTACCTACTGAAACATAGTGCCACCACCCCAAACTCCCCTCAACACCATGAAAGAACTTTGGTTAAGGACCAACAGGGGGAACGACGCCCCCCTACTGAGATTTAAGAGGACCCACTAGAGTTTCCACTGTTCATGCCATGGATTCTATCCATATACTCTTTGGGTCAAACCCTGTTATGCTTCCGAGTGCTCACAGGATAAAAAATTAATTTAATTTAGTTGAATTCCAAAATTTATATTCCACTTGTACCAAGAAGTTCTAAGTAGATTACAAAAATAGTATGAAATTCAAAATAGGTTACATTCCTAAAAACAGTTGAAGATGTTACAGTAAGAATCATAAATAAATCCAATAATTATTTATCAGACATGTATAAAATGACTAACAAGCTCCTAAAAATCATACTTTTCTTCTCGTGTAAGCTCCGTTTGCCTGCATTCGATCTACTGTGATTCCATTCTATCACCACCCTATAAGGAACAGACATGTCCTGTGCACCCTTCTGCTTAAATATCTTCACTGAATGAGTGGAAAGTTTATACCAATGTAAAGTCCTAGTACTTTGTGATGACATGATTAACAGCATTTAATTAACCCCATCTAATGGAACCAATCCATAAAATATTTAAAATTGAAAACATAATACAGATTTTACTAAATATCTCAAAGATATTAGGGGGCAAGCCTTGGGGACGCGTGCCACCGTTCCTTTTTCGCTTCCATTGGCTTCCTATGGTTGTCTGAATTTGAATTAAGTTGTTCCTCAATGATTTCTTCGATAAGCCTAAATAACAGATGTTACACTAATCCAAAGAAATTAAGATTAAAGAATAAATAACTTGCCATAAAAATGCTTACATTTCTGTAAGGAGACAAAGCTTGCAATACATTTTTTAGTCAGATTAGCAAAGTGATAATAAAACTTTAAAAAGGAATCCAGTATTGTTCCGAAAAATGTCAGTGATGTTACTATCACTTGATTCCCGACATCACTAGACTGTAGAATAAGCAGATCCTAACCAAAGCACATTGTTTTATCCAGATTCATTTTCATCCTGTTGTGTGACTGCCAGTCATCAAGTCTGTTACAGAAGAATCAAACATATGATAAATCAATGCCAAAGAATCTTTAAAAGGAATCAGAACTGCTAAATCATCAGCAAAGGAATAAACACAGGCATCAAGATCATACAAATATTCCCGTAAATCACTCAAACAGATATTAAATAAAAAGGGGAAGAGGATGGAGTCCATGTGCCAGGAAGAGAGTTTCATTTTCCCAGCTCACCCTACATGAACAATGTTTAAAAAAAAACAGTAAACCAACTTAAAAACAGTTTAGTGTAGTTACTCACCTGTAACAGGTGATCTCCGGGAACAGCAGGAATTTAGTCTTCACATATGGGTATCGTCGGTACCGACGGAGCCTGCGTGGGAACATTCCCCAGCGTCCAATAGGAACGCTTTTGGGAGCATCCCTCAGCACATGCGCGCTGCCTTCCCGCCTTTTTAACTGTCCCTCTTCAGTTAAGATTGTAGCTGAGTGAAAGGATAGAGGGAGAGAGGAAAGAGACAAAGAGAGAGAGAGACAACTCCTAGGGGAGGTGGGTGGGTTGTGAAGACTAAATTCCTGCTGTTCCCAGAGATCACCTGTTACAGGCGAGTAACTACGCTATCTCCAGGAACAAGCAGGAATGTAGTCTTCACATATGGGACTCCCTAGCTGAAGATGCTAGGGAGATAGCCCCAGGAAGGTGCCACCCTTCCTCCCATGGATCTTTGGCATTCTACCAGGGTTGGTGGGTAGGAGTTGAATTAGGTCTGGAAGAGATTTTGAAGAACAGCTTGGCCAAAGACGGCATCCCGACGGGAAGCTTTATCCAGGCAGTAGTGGGCTGTGAAGGTGTGTACTGAAGCCCAGGTGGCTGCTCAACAAATGTCATCGATAGACACAGAGTGGAGATTAGCCATAGAAGCTGCCATGGCTCTCACATTATGAGCTGTGACATGGTCCTGAAGAGGAAGACCCTTACTCTCATAAGCAAAGGATATGCATTGGGCAATCCATTTAGATAAAGTTCTTTTGGAGACTGGAAGTCCCAAATGACTAGGGTCAAAAGCTATAAAAAGTTGCGAGGACTTTCTATGTTGCTGTGTTCTTTGTATGTAAAAAGCTAAGGCCCTTTTACAATCCAAAGTATGAAGGTTTCTTTCTGCATTAGAGGCGTGAGGCCTCGGAAAAAATACAGGAAGATAAATTGATTGGTTCAAATGAAAAGGCGAAACCACCTTTGGCATAAAGTGTGGGTGAGTTCGAAGAACAACCTTATCATAAGTATAAGGAGGATCAGTCACTAAAGCTTGCAATTCACTAATGCGACGGGCAGAGGTGATTGCAATTAGGAAGATGACCTTCCAGGTCAAAAACTTAAGTGCTGTAGTGGCCAAAGGTTCAAAAGGCGGCTTCATGAGCTGTCCGAGAGCTAGATTTAGATCCCATGCCACCGGTGATGGCTTGATGGGAGGTTTCGTTAATAAAAGGCCTCTCATAAATCTTGATAGGAGTGGATGAGAGGAAATTGGTTGTCCATTTAGAAGCTTATAAGAAGCTGCAATTGCACTAAGATGGACTCTTACCGAATTGGTCTTTAAACCAGAATTCGATAAGTGAAGGAGATACTCTAGTATCGATTCTAAGGGTGTGACCAGGGGGTTTAATCCCTTCTTGGAGCACCAGATAGTAAAACGTTTCCACTTGAAGGCATAAGATCTTCTTGTGGAAAGTTTCCTAGAAGCCTGAAAGATATCTTTTACCCTTCTGGGACAGGTTGAAATCTTGGAGGTCTAAGCCTTCAGCAACCAGGCCGTGAGGTGCAGGGACTGGGGATTCGGTTGCCATAGCATCCCATTCTCCTGGGAAAGGAGATCTGGAGCATGCCCTAACTCCAGAGGTGCCGCTTGAAAGAGATGTAGAAGCAGGGAATACCACGTTTGGCGTGGCCATCCTGGTGCTATGAGAATCATGCGACCCCTTTCTCTCTGAAGCTTGAAGAGTGTTTTGGGGATGAGGGGAATGGGTGGGAAGGCATAAAGGAAGTCCTGACCCCAGTGAAGGAGGAAGGCATCCCTTGCCTGACAGTTGTGAGCCGGAATCCTGGAACAGAACCGGGGAAGTTTGGCATTCAGTGGACTTACAAAGAGGTCTATGTCTGGAGTGCTCCAGAGATGAAATATCTTTGCCACCTGGTCTAGGTGGAGGGACCACTCGTGAGGCAGCAGTACTCGACTGAGTTTGTCTGCCCAAAGGTTTTTAATGCCTGGAAGATATACCACTAGAAGGTGAATTTGATGCTCTCTGGCGAAGGCCCAGTCGTAAAGCTTCATTGCATAACGACAGAGAGCCTGTTCCGCCCTGCTTGTTCACATAGAACATGGCTACTTGATTGTCCGTATGGACTAGGACTGTCTTGTAGCTGAGCTGGGCATGGGATACTCGAAGAGCTAAACAGATTGCTCTTAATTCCAGGAGGTTTATGTGTAAACCAACCTCCTGTGGAGTCCAGGTTCCCTGGGTAGAGAGATGATTCAGGTGTGCTCCCCAACCCACCTGTGATGCATCTGTTGTTAGGGTGGCCTGAAAGAGGGGTTGATGGAAAGGAGACCGACCCCACTGTTAGATTTTTTAGTGATTGCCACCATTGGAGGGACAAAATTAGTCATTGAGAGATTGTTATTTTGTCCGACAAATGACACGTGGCCTGTGTCCACTGTGTGGAGAGGGTCCACTGAGCTGCTCGCATGTGGAAGCGAGCATATGGGACTACATGAACTGTGGATGCCATGTGTCCCAGTATCTGCAGTAGTTCCCGAGCAGTGAGGGAGGATTTGCCTGCTGCTTGAGAAGCTAACAGTATTATGCGAAGACACCGGGCTTGTGGAAGGAAAGCCCTTGCCTGTCTGATATCCAATGAATTCTAGGCATTGGGAAGGAACTAGTTGAGATTTTGGGAAGTTTATTACCAATCCCAAGTATTGGAGGATTCGCATTGTATGGGACAGTGCAGTGCTGGCCTCTGCACCTGTAGGGGCTCGAATGAGCCAGTCGTCTAAGTAGAGGAAGACGAAAATCCCCAGGGTTCGTAGAAATGCAGCTACTACTGCCATGCATTTCGTGAATACCCTTGGTGCTGAAGCCAGACCAAAAGGAAGAACCCTGTACTGGAAATGTCTTCCCCTGAAAAGGAAATGTAAAAATTTCCTGTGATCTGGATGGATGAGAATGTGAGTGTATGCATCCTTTAAGTCTAGAGAGCAAAGCCAATCCTGGCTTTGAAGGTATGACAGGAGAGTTCCTAGAAAAATCATTTTGAATTTCTCTCGAAAAAGACATTTGTTCAATTCTCTGAGGTCTAGAATGGGTCTGTGTCTGCCTGCTTTCTTTGGAATAAGAAAATAGGAGGAGTAGAACCCTGCACCCTGTTGAAGAATGGGTACTTCCTCTATTGCCCCTTGGGCAAGAAGTGTGGAGACCTCGTGATCTAGCAAATTGTCTGCAAAGGTCTGTGAATTGAATTGCTTTAGAATTGTAGGAGGGGGGGGGGGCATGCTGTGAAAATGAAGCTTGTACCCCTCTCCTACAATTGACAATTCCAATCTTCTGCTGTTATCTGATGCCATCTGTTGACAAAGTCAAACCTCACCAACCCCCCAGTGAAAACAATAAATAACCAAAAAATCAAAATATTTTTGTCGGAGCTGAGCCGTGGGAGGGATAGGATATTCAACCTATCCCCCAACCAGACTGCTAGCTACTTTTTTTCTTTTTTTGGTCCTGTATTAATTAGACCGTGCCATTCAAACTTAAAACAGCGTTTTTTACTTAACTGAAGTTTCTCGATAACCTTGTAACTATTCCGCTGCTCAAAAGATTGTCCAGTAGCATGACGCGCGCGTTTCGAGCCGTCAGGCTCTGTTTCAAATGCTGTTAAACTGCTCTGATTCTGGCAACGAAGTAACAGAAGACGCCGTCAATGCGGCCAAGGTACATTTCTTCCTTTGTAGGTGCAGTAAAGACTTTCACGTATTTAAACAGAGACCACCCAATGAGAGCAGGGAACACCCCATTGATTAGGGGAATCCCTGCGCAGATTGGTTTGGATACAGAAACGTCAGAGTATGTGTCAAAGAATGCCTTGCCATTCAATCTCACGATTGAGTCCGCCCGGTTCAACTGTTTCCAATTGGAAGATCCACCGCTGTTCTAATTTATGCAACTTCTGAAGGCGGTTTCCTCCTCTTGGATCCAATGGAGTATGATCAATGATCGTCCATTTTAAATCTTCAAACCGATGTTTATGCATAATGCAATGGGATACGATTGGTGCAGTCAATACTTCATGATGTATACGTGAAGCATGTTCATTTAGGCGAATTTTTATTGGACGGGTTGTACGGCCAATGTAAAGTAAAGAACACGGACATATAATCATATAAATCACAAAGCAAGATTGACATGTAGTATCCCAGTGTCTCATGAATTTACATTGTGTCTTTGGATGAATCCATTGAACTCCTGTCAAGGAAAAAGCACAATGTTTACACTTGCTGCATGTAGTATGACCAGTCGTCACTGGCTGCCAATTTAACCGATCAGATGCTAGAGATGTCTTCATTATCATATCCCCTAAATTTCGCCCCCGGCTGAAGGCTAGTTGTAGGGGCCTATTGAAACATTCTAATAATTGTAACGTTTGCCAATGTCGTTGTAGAATCTGTGAAACTGCTGAGGTGCCTTCAAAAAACGGGAGGACTCCCACAATTGTGTCTGCCGAATTTTTTCTATCAGCTATGTATTGCGGGTCTAACAACCACTCGCGATGTGTAAAGCGTGCTCTTTTCATTGCTGTTTGTACCACCTTGGAAGGATAACCTCGTTCAATCAACCGACTGCTCAGATCTCGAGCATGAATCATAAAATCTTCTAGGGTGGCACAATTGCGGCGAAGCCGTAGAAATTGCCCGTAAGGTAAGCCCCTTCGTAGGGGACCAGGATGGTAACTATGAAAATGCAACAAACTGTTACGTTGAACAGTTTTTCTATAAAGTGTAGTATGAAGGTGCCCATCTAATATCGTAATTTGTAGATCTAAAAAGTCTATGGTGGTAGGATGAACGTGTGCTACAAACTGAATATTAGTCCTTAGAGTGTTAAGCCAGGTCAAAAAATCCGTGAGAGATGCCAAACATCTCTCACGCAATGGGAGCTACGAGTGCCCCTTCGATAGCCACTCTATATATGGATCAAATGGAGAGGACACAAATTCAAACATCATCAGAATATTCTAAGATCTTGATTTGGAAGAGATTTTTAGATGACGTATTTTTTATATGGACATCATGTTTGGCATCTCTCACGGATTTTTTGACCTGGCTTAACACTCTAAGGACTAATATTCAGTTTGTAGCACACGTTCATCCTACCACCATAGACTTTTTAGATCTACAAATTACGGTATTAGATGGGCACCTTCATACTACACTTTATAGAAAAACTGTTCAACGTAACAGTTTGTTGCATTTTCATAGTTACCATCCTGGTCCCCTACGAAGGGGCTTACCTTACGGGCAATTTCTACGGCTTCGCCGCAATTGTGCCACCCTAGAAGATTTTATGATTCATGCTCGAGATCTGAGCAGTCGGTTGATTGAACGAGGTTATCCTTCCAAGGTGGTACAAACAGCAATGAAAAGAGCACGCTTTACACATCGCGAGTGGTTGTTAGACCCGCAATACACAGCTGATAGAAAAAATTCGGCAGACACAATTGTGGGAGTCCTCCCGTTTTTTGAAGGCACCTCAGCAGTTTCACAGATTCTACAACGACATTGGCAAACGTTACAATTATTAGAATGTTTCAATAGGCCCCTACAACTAGCCTTCAGCCGGGGGCGAAATTTAGGGGATATGATAATGAAGACATCTCTAGCATCTGATCGGTTAAATTGGCAGCCAGTGACGACTGGTCATACTACATGCAACAAGTGTAAACATTGTGCTTTTTCCTTGACAGGAGTTCAATGGATTCATCCAAAGACACAATGTAAATTCATGAGACACTGGGATACTACATGTCAATCTTGCTTTGTGATTTATATGATTATATGTCCGTGTTCTTTACTTTACATTGGCCGTACAACCCGTCCAATAAAAATTCGCCTAAATGAACATGCTTCACGTATACATCATGAAGTATTGACTGCACCAATCGTATCCCATTGCATTACGCATAAACATCGGTTTGAAGATTTAAAATGGACGATCATTGATCATACTCCATTGGATCCAAGAGGAGGAAACCGCCTTCAGAAGTTGCATAAATTAGAACAGCGGTGGATCTTCCAATTGGAAACAGTTGAACCGGGCGTACTCAATCGTGAGATTGAATGGCAAGGCATTCTTTGACACATACTCTGACGTTTCTGTATCCAAACCAATCTGCGCAGGGATTCCCCTAATCAATGGGGTGTTCCCTGCTCTCATTGGGTGGTCTCTGTTTAAATACGTGAAAGTCTTTACTGCACCTACAAAGGAAGAAATGTACCTTGGCCGCATTGATGGCATCTTCTGTTACTTCGTTGCCAGAATCAGAGCAGTTTAACAGCATTTGAAACAGAGCCTGACGGCTCGAAACGCGCGCGTCATGCTACTGGACAATCTTTTGAGCAGCGGAATAGTTACAAGGTTATCGAGAAACTTCAGTTAAGTAAAAAACGCTGTTTTAAGTTTGAATGGCACGGTCTAATTAATACAGGACCAAAAAAAGAAAAAAGTAGCTAGCAGTCTGGTTGGGGGATAGGTTGAATATCCTATCCCTCCCACGGCTCAGCTCTGACAAAAATATTACGAGGTATTATTGCAGTGAAATTTTGGATTTTTTGGTTATCTGTTGACAAAGTGGCATAATCTGCCCGGAATATTGGGGTGTTGGGGACCCCTCAGAGGCAGGGTTACAAAGCTCTCTAGGAAGGTGTCAAAGTCCTTGAGGGGGCTGAACCTGGAGAGCTGGTTGGGCTCTCGGGCCTTTTGGCTTCTTTTGCTGTCTAGTTTGTCCCTTTTGGGCAACCTGACCTGAAGTTTGACTCTGCTGGGTATAGGAAGGATAAAACTTCCTCTTTTTGCTAAAAGAGGGTTTTTTTATAAGGCTTCCTTTTGGCTGCAGTGGCTGTAGACTTTGACAATCTATCTAAGGTAGAATTGTTAGCATCTAACTCGTTAGCCTTTTCCTGCCAGTTCTTGCCGAAGAGATTCTCCCCCGTGCAAGGAATGTTGCCTAACTTGTCCTGTACCCAAGACTCCAAGTCTGATGCCTGTAGCCAGGCAATCTGAGTGTATTTTGTTTAATGTAAACCGCACTGATGTCAAATAGCGCGGTATATAAGAGCTGTTAAATAAATAAATAAATAGCAGAAGTTCTGCTGATGCATTCGAAGCAGTCAAAGGCTGCACGATTGACAAACTTGGAGACATCCTGAGCATGCTTAACTAGAGCAGGAAAATCTTGTCTCTTATCATCTGGGAGAAATGGGCTCATAAGTTCCAAGTCTCCTGTGACTTCCTTGAGGAACACTCCCATATATAGGATATATGAACTGATCCTAGCTGAAAGCATAGAAGCTTGAAAAGTCCTGCATCCAAAAGCATCCAGAGTCCTGCATTCACGACCTGGAGGATTGGATGCATGCCACTTTGCACTTTTCATTCTACGCATGGCTGATTCCACTACCATTGAATGGTGTGGCAGCTGAGTTTTCTGAAATCCAGGACATGGCGGAACTCGATACATAGTATCAAGTCTCCTAGAGTGAGGAGAAGTAGTCAGAGGTGTCTCCCACATTCTGAGCATCAAGCTATGCAGAATTTCATGGATAGGCAGAGTGGCTGCCTCCTTAGGAGCTTTAGGATATTGGAGAATTTCCAATTCCTTTGCTCTGGGTTCGTCTTCAGGAGGTACTGTGATTGAAAGACCTTTGGCCATATCACAGATGAAATCCTGAAATGACATGTCCTCTGGAGGTGACATTCTGCGTTGGGGAGAAGAGGGATCTTCTAGGAGAAACCCTCTAGTGCTAGCAGAATTGTCAGAGTCTTCGGAATCGGAGGAATCGAAGTATTCCTGACCCCGGTGCTCTTGCAAAGCACGATCCCGGTACCGATTGAAGTCGGTACCGAGCTGACCCGGTACCGCTTTGTCAATTTTAGCCAGAGATGGCATGGGTTGGTACCGATGTCGGTACCGGTGCCCGTGGGACCACCAGTACTGCAGCTGAAAGAAGAGCTGCGATGCTGTGCTCGATAGCGAGGAACCTCTGGTCTATCGTCGCTGCCGATGCCTGGGTGTCGGTACCGGTAAGGACGTCCAGAACCCCTGAGCATGGCACAGGTAGTTCTTGCGAGGTTGAGGCCTCCAGAACATCCTGAAGCCCCTATCGATGAGTTCATTGTTGCATTGAAGCCTCCCCTTACTATAATTGTCTCCTGTACTTGTTCTATTGAGGAGCACAATGTGTTGTAGAATGTCTCCTCCCGAGTATTTGGGGCATACAAACTATACAGATGGACAATGGTGTCCCCGCTACCTTCCCTTTCCACAATAGAAATCTGCCCCCTGGGTCCCTTTGCACCAAGCTCTCCTCCAATATGGTTCCTTGGACAAACAAAATTCCTAGCTCTCCTTTTTTTGGTTGTTTTTGGTTGTGCGCTAAATATGCCTTTATATCCCCCCCCCCCTCTCTTAACCATTTTTCTTGTCATTTTTTCAGGTGCGTCTCCTGCAACAGTATGATGTCTGCCCTAAGCCTTTTGTCTTCCTTCCATAATGCTTGCCTTTTTGGCCACAAGTTAATACCCTTAGTGTTGATAGTAACTTTCTTGCACACTTGAAGCCTATTATTAGGATCTCCCAGCCCTCCTTACCTTTACGCTTCTCCTACCTCCCCCCCCCCCCCAAACAGGTTCCATTCTCCCCTCCCCTTCCCCATCTTTTCATCTCCTCCCTTCCTTCATTTGTCGTTGCTTCCTTCTCTTATCCCCCTCCCCCGGTCATGAGTGACTACCTGGCCACTCTGTATTCTGATGTGACCCCATCCATAAGAACATAAGATATGCCATACTGGGTCAGACCAAGGTCCATCAAGCCCAGTATCCTGTTTCCAACAGTGGCCAGTCTAGGTCATATGTACCTAGCAGTTTCCCCAAAAGACACAGGTTCCACAATGCTTGTACTGGGTCAAGCAGTGATATCCTGGGTCCCTTCTTAATAATGGTTTATGGACCTTTCCTCCAGGAACTTGTCCAAACCTTTTTTAAACCCAGCTACACTAACAGCTTTTACTACAGCCTCTGGTAACAAATTCCAGAGTTTGATTACACGTTGAGTGTGAAAATATTTTCTTTTATTAGTCTTAAATAGTTTACCCTGTAGCTTCATTGCATGTCCCCTAGTCTTTCTATATTCTGATTCTATATTCTCCTACCCACTCCCCCTTCCCATTTAATACATTTATTTTGAGCCCTCATCCAGCTTCTCACTTTTCACTCATCCACATATCTCCCCATTCGTTCATGCATTCATTCCCTTTCTTTCTTTGCTTCCCCTTTCCTCCCCCTCCTTCCCTGCTTACTCAGTCATTCCTTCCCTCCCTTCTATCCCCCATCTCTCCCACCATCACTCAACTCTCATACTTCCCCCCCCCCCCCTCACTCACCCCCGTTACTGGTATGCAACTGTCTCTCCAAGCAATACTGCTCATTATAAAACTGTTTGTTCATCTGTCCGTGAGCTTCTTTTGGCCCCCACGCTTGTTCTTTTTGTCCTTCTTTTCTACTCTTTTCCATGGGGTAACCGTCTCCGGCTGTTTCCTTTGTTCCTCATCTTCTAGGATGGAGGTCAGTCCTGCTTCCTTCATCACTACTGCCAGTTGCTGTAAGTTGGTAGCTTGTTGGCTAGTTCATTCAGTGTAAAGGCTACTCATATGGGGTACAACCATTTGTATTTAGCGTTTTCCTCCTGGAGTCGCGCTGTAAAGTCTCGCCAGGCCCTCCTGTATTGCAATGTCCCCATCCCTAAGTCAGCATATATGGCTGCAGTATGTTCTTTCCATTTGAAATGGCCAGCGGCTCTCATTTTGGCTGCAATTCTTTCCTTTATTTTATATTCTTGAAATCGTATAATAATGTCTCTTGGGAGGGTCCCCTCTGCTAGGACCCAGAGCACACCGGGCCCTATTTTGATTTCTATTGAATCCGCCCCCTTCCTCGTCTATTGCTAGCATGGTGGTGCATATTTCCTGCCCTGTCTGTTCGCAGTGACAGTATTCCTCTTTTTCTGGAACACCTTTGATTCTTAAATTATTGCATCATGCTCTGTTTTCCCAAGTTCTCCAGTTTAAGCTCTGTCACTTCCCGAGCTGTTTCTAATTCTTGGAGTCCTTTTTGCAAGTCACTTACGTTGCTTTGCATCTCTTCCATTTGCCCCTCCATTTCTTTAACGTGTTTGCCCAGCTCTAGGACCTCGGCCCAAAACTCCGCCACTGCTGCTTCCATATCAGTACTCATGCCAGCCATCTCCATTCTGAGCTCCCCAAACCAGGACCGCAGTTCCTCCTTTGAAATCTGGACTACTGCTGTGGACTTCCTGAGAGCAGCTCTGCTGGGCCTGTCATTATCTCCACATCGTGCCCTGCGGCAGCCTCTCCCACCATTTTCTCCCCCTCTTTTTGCTCACTGCATAGGCCCAGGTAGGCAAATTCTTTCAAATCCGCTGGTTTGTTTCTTGTGGCCATCATCACCTTGAGGGGAAAGTTGGCGCTCACCAATATTGGAATTTTGAGTTTACTTGTTTGCTTTTCAGGGTCTTTATTTCACCTTTTGGGGGTTTTGTCCGACTAAGTTCTGCACTCAGCTGTCCATTCGGTTTGGTGATGTCACCAGAAGTCCAAGATACCATTTTAATTGTGACGCTACCACAGCTTCTACAGACACTAGGTCTGATTCTTATATACCGCACCTGAGACTATTTGCTTTGGACTTGTGGCGTTTTTCTTTCATCACTAGGATGAAAGAAAAACGCCACAAGTCCAAAGCAAATAGTCTCAGTTTGATTTGCCTGCTTTAGGTTTAGAAGTCTATTTATTTCTGGATATTTGTAAAGCAGTTTACAATTAAGATCAGTAGAGGTTTAAAAAAATATGCTCAAATAAGATAACACAAAATAATCAGAAGAAAAATAATAGTAAGGGAGAACATTCGAAATAGACACGAAGGGAGGAATATTGGGTAGGTTAGAAATTTGTGGTGAAGGGCAACCATAGAGGAGTACCGCTGCTCACTTCTCTACCGAAGGCCTTTGTGAAAATGAGGCTTTAAGACTATTGAGCTTACGGGATCTCCCCTGGGCATCCTCAGCTAGGGAGTCCCCATATGTGAAGACTCATTCCTGCTTGTTCCTGGAGATAGCACAGTTACTTACCTGTAACAGGTCATCTCCGGAACAGCAGGAATTAGTCTTCACAACCCGCCCACCTCCCCTAGGAGTTGTATCTCTTTCTCTCTATTCCTTCCTCTCCTCTCCTTCTGGCTCAGCTATGAAACTCAACTGGGGAGAGGCAGTAGGAAGGGCGGGAAGCCAATGCTCCCAGGGGCTTTCTGATTGGATGCTGGGGAGCGTTCCCGTGCGGGCTCCGTCGGCGACGTCTCCCATATGTGAAGACTAATTCCTGCTGTTCCGGAGATCACCTGTTACAGGTAAGTAACTGTGCTATCCAGTCGTCTGCAATACGTCCGAGTAGGACCATCAACATCGGAGCCTTTCCAGCAACAGCAGGGAGTCCCTTAAGGTTCCTCCCTATCTGCCCTACTTTTTAACATCTATATGCAGCCGATTTGCAACATTATCCGTTCATTTGGCATCCTCAGCCTAATCTACGCAGATGATGTCCTACTGTTCACCCCGTTTAAAATTATGCATCCTGACACCTCCAAACTAGTTGACTGCTTCAACGCAATTACTGACTGGCTCTTATCCCAGAATTTGAGGATAAACTTCAAGAAGACGGAGGTCTTATTTATCTCCAGGAGCAAGAACTTCTCCCCTCCCGCCACCTTGAAAGTACGCGATGCAGAACTCCCATGCAGATCTGCCATACGGTATTTGGGAGTCACACTCGACAACCAATTTAACTTTAAAGAGCATATAAAGAACATGACCAAATCCGTCTACAACAAAATTTCAACTTTAAGGCACCTTAAACCCCTATTAGCACCACAAGACTTCAGAACTATCTTCCAAGCACTGGTAATCCCTCATTTTGATTACACGAACATAATCCTTCATGGTCTCCCTAAGAGCACCCTTAACCCGCTCCAAATGGCCATGAATGCAGCAGCACGCATTCTAAGCGGCACAGCCAGAAATGATCACATTACGCCCATATTGATGGAACTCCATTGGTTACCGCTGCACAGTAGACTCACTTATAAAGCTCTACTGATAACCTTCAAGGCCATTAACCAATTGTCTCCGTCGTCCATCTCAGCACTCCTTACAATCAATCCTAACATCAGACTGAGAAGATCAGCAACCGCCAACTCCCTTACTATCCCCCACGAATCCATAAAGTGTAATCAACTAACTAGGAACAGAGCCTTTGCATTCTACGCCCCGAGAATCTGGAACAGCCTCCCCCCACACCTCCGAGCAATTAGGGACCTTCCCCAATTCAGAAAAGTTTTAAAGCATCATTTATTCCTCCTTCATTTCTCTCACCTCATTAACCCCCCTCCACACTAACATCCCTTCATCCATTCCTTACTCTCACAACCTGCCCAGAACCACGAATATACCTGACTGTCTCGTCGGGTACATCTCACTGACTCCACATTCCTACACTATTAATTCCAACCAGTAAATATGTAAATAGTTCATATTCATATTTTAACTCTGCTATTTAACCTTGTTAATAGCTTATTAGTCTCTTCTTCCCCGTTCAATCCAAGTTTATTTCCCTGTTACAATGTAAGCATTGATATCACTGTTCTGATGTAATGCAAATATTTTGTTTTTTGTAAACCGCACTGACTTTGAATAGCGCGGTATATAAGAATGGATAAATAAATAAATAAAATAAATTGAGATGTTCTATAATTTGATTCCGAGCAGGAATTCCAGGGTGACGAAACTGCACAGTAGAAATCAGTAAGTTGAGTAGCAGTGAACTGTGCCCGATTTGCAGGAGGGAGACATAGTATATTTACATATCTAAAGCAAGGAAGAGAAGGAAATGAGGTGAAAAGACAAGTAAAGGGGAGGCCAGAATTAAAGGATTTATGTGCAACGAGTAGGATTTTGAATTTGGTGGTGTTAGATGGTCAAATTTCAGCCATGAATGAGCTTCATCATGATGTTCTATGCATTTTGGGGGAGCTTTAATGAGCAAATAGGAATGCCAAGATAGGCTACATTTCCGTAATCAAGTCTTGATGTTGCTGTGGTAAGAGCATCTTGAGTAAGATAGGATCTTACATAGCACAGCTGACAGATAAAAGAAGCAAGACTGCACAGTAAAGGACATTGGAAGAAACACACTCTGTAAAACAATCTGCCCTTAGCTTAACTGGGGTGGCTTTTATATCTACATCAACCAACATGATCACAGCATGTGATCCAGCATTGTGCATCGTATATCTCTGTCTGAAAATCAACTGCTGAAAGGGAGGAACCTTCCCGAGATGATTTCATTGCTTCGGGAGATAAGTCTCTGGACTTGTTTTACCCGTTATCTCTTACTTCGGTATAGAAGGTTCGCATGAAGGACATCCAGGGCCAAAATGCCTGAAAAAATGCCGGCAATGTGCAAATTTAGGAGCAATTTCAGACACGTGTACGTGTCTGAAATGAACATCTGTGGAAATGGCCCTATAGTCATCCCTAAGATGATATTTTAGGATGGGGATGTCTATCCCGAGGCAAATGCATATCCCATTCTGTGAGGGGGTTGCACCCACGCTCGATGCCCACGGAGGTCGGAATGCCACTGCACCAAGTAACCTGGTTTTAAGCTTGGCGTGGAGAAGTAGCTTAGTGGTGACAGAAATAGGCCACAAACCCCAATACCTGGGTGGCTCACTCAGCAATGTCTCAAATACAGACTTAAATTATAAACCCTCTGGGAACAGGTAAATACGCACTGTATCAAACAAAACATTTATAATCTTTATCAATTCAGAGTGCAGGTAATCAGCTCCGTTTTCTACCTCCTAATCACAGGAAAATACTGACAGATGGATACAAACTGCTAAGAGTTACATAGTCAGAGCACAGGACAGGTCAAGAACATAAAAAACTAAAAACACTCCTTTTCCAAGAATATTCTGGCTCCATCTCCCATGACAACCCAGATCCAGCGTAACTTGCTTCACTCTCCCACTTAATCCACTCCTATAAATTCTCCTCCTTATGCACTCCTGCCCCCCTCCTTTTTAGCCCTTACCCTCCCCCCTTATTCTTACGAAATGTACATAGTTGCCTTCTGGCAATATGCCGCTACTTGTTAACTACAGATAAAGTTTTCTACTACAAATTATTGTTCTATATACAACAGTTGTAACTACACTGTTATGTTGAGTTCTATGTAAACCGCCTTGAATTGTAGAAAGGCGGTATATGAAACCTTTAACTAAATAAATAAAAAGCAGATCCCAGTATCGTAGAGGCATATAGATTTCTGAAGTATGACGGCGCTTGATGAGAAGGAAATTGCTAACGTCCCTCTGCCTGATTTTACCCAGACATAAGTAGAAGATGGTTGATTGATTGATTTCCAGTGCTTATGACAGTGAAAAGGCACATGCACGTCTGTTTCTGAAACACTGGATCCTATTGCACATCATGTTTGTGCTGCCTAGAGGCCAATGATTATTGTCATTAGAATACCTGACTTCCGGGATTGAAGGGTGCGAGGAGGATGAAGTTCTCTCCAGTGGAAGATGTGTCTGACATGCTGGGCAAAGTGCATTGCTTTTTCTTTGCTGCCTCACTCTTTTTGTCCCAGCTGTTAAGGAGCAGTCCATCTGTGCCGTCATACATGATGTGACAGCTCTGCCTTTGAGCTGCCTGGAAGGGTCTAGTAGTGCTCTTCTCCCGTTTATTAGGTGGGGACTGTAGATCAGACGTGGACTTGCAGGAAGATCTCCGCATCATGCTTTCCAGTCCTGGTTTGATCTGAGGAACAACTCTCCACACGAGCACAGTAATGTACCTGCGGCAGTTTCTGCAAGAAGAGGAAACATCTGTACGTATGACTTTGAGAGACTAATATGTCACAAACCTCTATTTTAATAAAAACAGCAGCATTTACACATGTGCACTGGTATTTTAGAAAGGGGCTAGTGACACGTGGTGATGCAAGCCACATTTTGTTAGGCATGGAGAGGAAATGGTTTGGGAGAGCCTAAAATATAAACATGTATTCCCGATTTTACAAGAGAAATCCATATTGATATGAGATACAGCTGTCTTGATGCAAAAATAAGTGCCTGCTGAAAGGGTCAACTGTAAAAGCCAAGGTATGCCCCCCCCATCACCCCTCCCCCCAATATCAATCTCCTCCAATCGCCCCAGCCTGTCATCCACTTCCAGCTACAATCAAGACATCCAACCGACCAACCAAGGAATCTAAACCCCACTCCCTCCCCAACCTCCAAAGCAAACTCAAGCCACACACCACAGTTAAGGGGCTTTGGAGCACTTGTTTGCAAATGAGCACCCAGGATCCAGGATGTACTAAAGTACAGTCCAGATTTTGAGCTGAAGTTCTCAAGGTATTGCTAAGGTGCCTTTAAAGAGTCAAAGATTTCCAAAGAAGCAGACTCACACCAAGATACTCCTAAGTCAGCAAAGACGCTGAGTTATTAACATACCTAAAGGGCATTACTAGCTTAAAGCCGTCTCTGGCACTAAAGCATTCATAGCTGCCCTGTCCAAATACTCCCAACCCCCTAAAATAACACAGAGACGTGATGCATAAGACTCTGTAGGGCAGTGATTCCCAAACCTGTCCCTGGGGGTTTTCAGAAGATCTGCGATGAATATTTATGATAGATTTGTATGCAACAGAGATAGTGCATATAAATCTCTCTCGCGCATATTCATAGAACACCTGACTGGCCAGGGGTCCCCCGGGACAGATTTAGAGGCATTGGACACATGAAAGCAGTTTCAAGACCCTGATATGACCTTGATGTATTGCTGCAGTGAGGTTCTCTTGAGACCCAGAAGCAGTCATGAAATTCAGAGCACTAAAATCCTTTTGAGGCACTAGGATGGTGCTGAGAAACTGAAAACCTGCACAAGTCCTTCTTGAAGAAGAAAGAAATGCAGGGTCTAATGTAATTCAGATCATCAAACGAGCAGCCAATGTGGTTTACAATGAAACCACATAAAGAAACACTAAAAAATTACATAAGACATAATCAAAGAACACTAATATATGTTTTAATTATAATACTTCTTATGAAACAGTAAACAATCAAAACTCTGACAAAAAAGCCTAGTCAACCCCCATCTCACCAAGGGACTGAGCAGACATTACAAAGAAAAACAAGCAATATAGCATAAATTACAGAATATACAAAATATTTAACAATTTATTCATGTGTCTTCTTGCTGCTTAAACCCTGCTCCACTCTCTCTCAAAAGGACCAGGAGAAAAACAAGGAAACTATTTCCCACCACCTAAAACGGAAATATTTTCAGGATCAAAATTCTCACTCACAGTCATCAGCAAATCAAATATATGGCAAAGAGCCAGTTCTCCAGTAATTACCGAATCTCATGTGCCAGATCCACACATTTCCAGTGTTCAACGGGCTGCCCATTCAGCTGTAGCACTGTGTCCAGCTGCTGCAGTCCTGCCAGGTCAGCTGGTCCTCCTGAACAAGCAGACAGAAGCTCAACTAAGCGTGAGATGTCTTACCAACAGAAACGAAAAAAAAACAAGGATAAAAAATACTGATTTTCTTGTTACATAAGGTGAAATTAGACCTTACCTGCTAATTTTCTTTCCTGGAGTCCCTCCAGTCCAGCCCAGACAAGTGGGCTATGCTCATCTACCAGCAGGTGGAGACTGAGAACACAAGCATGCTATAAGTAGCCTGTGTCAACTGACAATAGCCAATATGACCATCACAAAGCAGAGAAAATGGAGCCCAAAACCCCAATTCTCCATCAGCCATGCCCTATCCAGGAAAAAACAACCAACGAGAGGAACAATTCAACTAACTCTTTCTGACCCCCAAAAGGGATTCTCCCAAGTACGCAACATCCCCTGTAAGGAAATCTGGTTTTGTTTCTTTATATTTCTTTTCTTTTTTTTATTTGTATAGCTGGCAAAAAACAAACAGAAAACACAAAGGCTCAGAACACAGAAAAAAACCAATCTGATACCAGTGAAACCTAGCACATGGTTCTGCAAGAGCAAATGCAAGACAGCGCCCCACAGAGCAAAAAACATACCAGATGGGTCCTGGACTGGACTGATTCCAAGAAGAAAATTAGCAGGTCAGGTCTAATTTCACCTTCCAGTTCATCCCTCCAGTCCAGTCCAGACAAGTGGGACGTAGCAAAGTCTTACTAACGATGGACGAGAACCGAAACCCCAACATGTCCCAAAGGCCGCATCCTGCTGGGCCTACATTCCAAACGCTAATGCTGCACAAAGGAATGAAGAGATGACCACACTGCCGCCTTACAGATATCCTGAGGAGGGACCAGACCAACCTCTGCCCAGGAAGATGCCTGAGGCCGTGTAAAGTGGGCCTGCAAATCAGAGAGCACATGACATCCCTTCAATAGACACATGGAAGCGATAGCCTCCGAGATCCAATGAGAAATAGAAGCCTTAGAAGCCAACTTACCTTTCAGAGGACCCCTGAACAAGACAAAGGGGCTTGTTTACAAAGCCGCGGTAGCGGTTTGCGATCGTAATCGGAGCCGCGGCCCCATTGATTTCAATGGGGCCGCGGCTGCGATCGCGATCGCGAACCACTACCGCGGCTTTGTAAACAAGCCCCAAAGTCTCTTGCACCATCTTAAGGGCTGAGTCACTTCAAATACCTCTAGTGAGACCTACAGACATCGAGCTTATAAAGAACCTGTGCCTCCACAGAATCCTGCAACTCCGAGAAAATCAGCAAAGAAACCACCTGATTGAGGTGAAAAACAGACACCAACTTAGGCAAAAAAGGTGTAATCTGTTATGTTTTTTTGAAGGTGTGAATAAACAGGTGTACAAAGATGAGTCGATTGATATAGTGTATCTGGACTTTCAGAAAGCCTTTGAGAAGGTCACTCATCAGAGACTTTTGGCAAAACTAAAGAGTCATGGGATAGGAGGCAGTGTACTATTGTGGATCAGGAACTGGTTAAAAGATAGAAAGCAGAGGGTAGGGCTAAATGGCCAATTTTCCCAATGGAGAAAGGTGAATAGTGGTGTACCCAAGGGATCTGTGCTGGGTCCGTTGCTTTTTGACATATTCATAAATGACCTGGAAAGTGGAATAACGAGTGAGGTTATCAAATTTGCAGATGACACAAAACTATTTAAAGTTGTTAAAACCCAAGAGGATTGTGGAAAATTGCAAGAGGATCTTGATAAATTGGAAGACTGGGCATCCAAATGGCAGATGAAATTTAATGTGGACAAGTGCAAAGTTATGCACCTAGGGAAGAACAACCCAAACTATGGTTACACGATGAAAGGTCCCACATTAGGAACCACCACCCAGGAAAAAGATTTAGGCGTCATTGTGGATACCATGTTAAAACCCTCGGCCCAGTGTGCAGTGGCAGCCAAGAGAGCAAATAGAATGCTAGGTATCATAAGGAAAGGAATGGAAAATAAAACAAAAGATATTATAATGCCTCTATATCGTTCCATGGTGAGATCACACCTTGAATATTGTGTGCAATTCTGGTCGCTGTATCTTAAAAAGGATATAGCGTTATTAGAAAAGGTTCAGAGAAGAGCCACCAAAATGGTAAAGGGGATGGAAGAATACTCCTATGAAGAAAGGCTAAAAAGGTTAACCTGGAAAAGAGACGGCTGAGGGGAGATATGTTAGAAGTTTATAAATTAATGAACGGAGTGGAACGTAGATCGATTGTTTACCTTATCAGAATATAGAAAGACTAGGGGACATGCAATGAAGCTACAGGGTAAACTATTTAAGACTAATAAAAGAAAATATTTTTTTACTCAACGTGTAATCAAACTCTGGAATTTGTTACCGGAGGATGTAGTAAAGGTTGTTAGTGTAGCTGGGTTTAAAAAAGGTTTGGACAAGTTCCTGCAGGAAAGGTCCATAAACCATTATTAAGAAGGGACCCAGGATATCAATGCTTGACCCAGTACAAGCATTGTGGAACCTGTGTCTTTTGAGGAAACTGCTAGGTACATATGACCTAGATTGGCCCCTGTTGGAAACAGGATACTGGGCTTGATGGGCCTTGGTCTGACCCAGTATGGCATATCTTATGTTCTTATGAACACGACACAAAACCACCTTCTCCTTAGAGAAGACCAAGAAAGGTTCCTTACAAAGACAAAGCTTGGAACTCGGAAATCAGACAGGCCAAACAAATCGTCACCAACACCACTATCTTCAAAGTCAGATCCTTCACAGAGGCACCCTGAAATGGCTCAAAGGGAGATAGCCCCGATACCACAAGAACCAAATTAAAATCCCACAAGGGAACTACGGATCGACAAGGGGAAAAAGATGCTTAACGCCCTTCAGAAAACGAATCGCATCCCCATGAGCCACCAGGGTCTGACCCTGAATGTGACCTCTGAAACATGCCAAAGCACTCACAAGGTACCCGGCTTGAAGAAAAGGCAGAATGTCAGGAAGCAAGGCCCCAAAGGGGTGAACACTCTGCTCTCCACACCAAGCCTCAAAAATGAGCCCGACCAGTACACAGGCCAAGGGTGTTAATCACCTGCGAGCCTCCAGCATGGAAGCCATAGCGAAAGGAAGGGCCCCTCTGGAGACATCGGGATCTCTGAGGATTAACTGCTCGGGTAGGATGAAACTTACAAAAATCTCACCCTTGGCCCCTCAAAGGAGCCCCTCTGCTGGCCCCTTTGAGCTTATCCTCCAGCAATTTAGAAGTTTGGAGTGACCAGCTTCTCCAAGTCCTTCCTAAACAACAACTTCTCTGCAAAAGGAAACTTGGTAAGCCTAGACTTAGACGCCTTATCTGCTGTCCATAAAAGCCGCCACGCTGAGACCATTGTAGTCATGCTTAGCCAATGCCCAAAGCAAGTCATAGAGCAGATCTTCCAGAAAGCCCAAGTCAGACAGCTAGCAGGATCAACCATTTCTTCCAGAATCCTCTGAGAACACTGGAGACAGGATCTAGTCACATAAACGCCGCAAATAGCCCCCTGCAGTGCCAGCACAGACACCTCATAAGAACATAAGAAATGCTATACTGAGTCAAACCAAGGTCCATCAAGCCCTGTATCCTGTTTCTAATAGCGGCCAATCCAGATCTCAAGTATCTGACAGGTTCTCAAAGAGACACAGAGGTTCCACAATGCTTATCCTGGAGCAAGCAGTGATTTCCCAGATCCTCTTTAATAATGGTTTATGGATTTTTCCTCCAGGAATTTGCCCAAACCTTTTTTAAACCCAGCTATACTAACAGCTTTTACTACATCGTCCGGTAACAAATTCCAGAGTTTGATTACGCGTTGAATAAAAAAATATTTCTCTTATTAGTCTTAAATAGGCTGCATTGTAGCTTCATTGTGTGTTCTCTAGTCTTTCTACTTTTTAATGACATCTCTGTTGCAAGCTGAAGAGCCCCAACCTTAACAGAGACGCGAGTGAGACACTCTCCCTTCGCGCCTCTCACAGCCTGCACGGAGGGAGGGAGGGACCGACGGATTCAGCTTGCAGAGGGGGCCCCCGCGGGTCAGTCCATGCTGCCACGGCAGCAGAGGGGGGCCCGCGGCGGCAGCCAGCAGTTTTTTTTTAAAATTAACTTTTACTTTAGGCCGATGGGGGGGGGGTAGGACTGGTAATGGGCTATTGGGGGGGCTGGGGCTGGGACTGGAAATGGGCTGGGGGGGTTAAGGCTGGAGGTGGGCTGATGGGGTTAGGACTGGTAATGGGCTGTGGGCTGTTGGGGGGGGTTTTAGAAATGGTAATGGGCTTTAAGACTGGTAATGGGCTGTGGGCTGATGGGGGCTGTCTGGTAATGGGCTATGGGGGGGCTAGGACTGGAAATGGGCTGGGGGGGTTAAGACTGGAGGTGGGCTGATGGGGTTAGGACTGGTAATGGGCTGTGGGCTGTTGGGGGGTTAGAACTGATAATGGGCTTTGGGGGGTTAAGACTGGTAATGGGCTGTGGGCTGATGGGGGCTGTCTGGTAATGGGCTATGGGGGGGCTAGGACTGGAAAGGGGCTGGGGGGGTTAAGACTGGAGGTGGGCTGATGGGGTTAGGACTGGTAATGGGCTGTTGGGGGGGTTTAGAACTGGTAATGGGCTTTGGGGATGGATGCTGGGTGAGGCTGGAACTAGAAGGGAGCTGATGTTGGGGGAGGATTAGAATGGGATGGGGCTGGAAGAGTAAAATGGAGAAGGGAAAAATATTTTATGTGGGAGGGATAAAAAATCTACAATTGGCCGGGTATTGGGAGAGTAAGTGGGGATTGAGGATGGAGGGGTAAAATTTGAGTGGATGAAATAGGAATGAGGAAAGAGCAAAAGGAGAAAGATTAGTATGTTAAAGCAGATGTAGAGAGAGAATGGAAAAAAACTAGGAGAGAGAAGAAAGGACAAATGGACAGCAGACGATGGAGAGTTAGCAGAAGACACGAAGAAACCAGAAGAAAGTGGCTGGAGCAATTGCAGCTGAAAAAAATGCACAAAAGGTAGAAAAATATCTCTTTATTTTGAATTTATTAATTGGAATATGTCAGCTCTGGTAAATGTGCATCATTAACGTCTGCGCTTTGTTTAGTACAAGAGCAAATTAATGTATAGTTTTATTTCTACAGTGTTGTACATTCCAAGTTTGGCTTTTGGGATTCCCAGTTTAATTATTGTCTTCCTGTTTCTAAATTGTGATTACTTGTTTGGTGATGGTCTATGTTCTGCATGTGTAACTGAGCTGAGGTGTTCTGTTTATATAATTCCTATTTGACATTGCCACTTGTTCTCTTTCCCCAGTAGGTCATGTATTGTTGTTCTCTGAAATGTATTGGTTTAATATTTGCAGTGTTGCCTTTTGATTGGTAGAGTATGGTGCTTTGTGAGTCCTGGTAGTGCTGTTAGGATACGGCGGGTTTGCTATGGGTTCTAAATGGGCAGTGTTTGTAGTAGTTCCTAATGTGTCTGGCAGTTGGCACTGGATTATAGTAATGTAGAAATCTTTTAGTCTTTCTTTATCCATACACTCATTAAGAGGCACGTTTACTAAAAGTTAGTATATGGTAACATTATGCAAATATTTATGCAAATGAGGCCCCTTATGCAAATGAGGCCCGCACCCCCCTTGGGCCGCCCCTGCTGGGGGCCCACAATTTTTGTTGGCGTAGGGCCTCACTCAAGGTAAATCCGGCCCTGCCAAGGACCCAACAGAGCCTAGATCCACATCCTTCTCTTGCCTTTCCATATGTGGGCACTTAGCCAGCGCAGAAGGCTCCTGGCTTCTGACTCCTGCCCAAAGGCAACTTGGTGGAAAACGGGGAGCCTTCACCCAAGCCCTGTTTCAGAACAAAGGCTTGGTGAAGTGAGAGGGTGAACTCCGGGGAGAAGGGAGAGCCACTAGGCCATGCACTCCCCCCAGATGACCCAATTGAGGTCTCAGGCAAAGGCTCAGATGTAGGCTGCAGGATTGGGGGCTCAGTTTCCTCTTGTCCTGCAACAATCACAGTATTCAAAATGGCGGTGGTTTCCACCAAAACCACAGGACCACTGCCATCATTGAGGACACCATCCTGCTCCTAAGAGCTCATTCTACCAGTTTATGGGCCCCCAGGTCAATTTGTGGCAATCGCATCCTCCCTTACACAGTCAGACTTCGGACAGCTGTGCTCTGTGGCTGCTGCATGCTATACACCAGCCGCGATCCATGGGCCCAGGGCCCACGGATACTTCCCTTTGCCTGTGTGCACCCACCCGTCGCTAATTCACAGACTTACCCAGTGGCTGCTCCCCTCTAAGACAGTAGGTTTCCCATGGCTGGTCCTCATCGCTACCTGCCTTTTTAAGGCACAGGAGCCTGCTCAACCCCTGGCTCCCTCCCAAAGATTGGGGAGAAGGAAGAAGAGGGAGTCCACTGCCAAGGCAGGGGCAGCTGGGGGAGGGACCCAGCCCTATCGGCTTCTGCACCCCAGGCCTGCTGGCCCAAATCCTGCACAGACTATGCTCACCACCTGCTGGAGACTGAGAACATACTGGTTATTGTCAGTTGGCACAGGTTACTTACAGTATACTTCAAGTTTGTGTTCTCATTCTCCACCTGCTGGTAGATAAGCATAACCCACTTGTCTGGACTGGACTGGAGGGACAAATTGGAATACAGGATTGTAGGATTTGGAAGGCTCTCACAGCAAACTTTATTCCTTATGTCAGGGAGAAATACAATATTTTCCATTCATTTGGAGGGCAAATTGGATAGCCTTTTTTCAAACATAAAGCTGGTTTATGAGTGGAAATGGATTATTTTAAAACTGCTCAAACTATATGTGAAGAGAAGCATGTGTAAATTCCATTTCACACATATTTTTGTCTGTGGTGAACTCTGGAGTTCTCGGGGGCAGAGCTGGGCAAGATTTGGAATCTTGGGTAACTGCACCTGTAGTTTCAGTGGGATCATCTTCAAAGTAAAAGCATCCATATACCTTCCCTTGGAAATTTGGCATTATGCATCCGTGTCTTGGCTGCACACGTTAGGCAAGCTGTAACAGAATTACCTTAAAGGGACCGATATGATTAGCTGTGCGTTAGGTTGTGCACCGAGGGTCAGTGCAGTTTCCTGATGCATGCGCTAAAAACAATGCAGGAAACTAATGACATGGAAATTACCATGGCAGAAACAGCACGCACCGTGACAGAAACGGCTGCTCTTTTCTGCATCAGATGACATTTTTTTATTCTTTCCTTTCCTGTCGGTGCATGAGCCAATTCCTGTTAAGTATTCAATACTGAACTCATCCACTGAGAGGAAAGGAGAAATTTTAAAAAGATCCCCCCCCTTAAAAGAGACTTTTGCAGGGCACCCCTGGCCCTCTCCGTCCAGTTCCCCTCCTGTTTCTTTGTTTTTACTTTTACAACATGCCACGGGGAAGAGTGCCCCTGAGGCTTGTGATAGAACAGCCCCCCGTTGCTGCTGCCCATACCAGCTCAGTAGGAAAGATATACACCAGTCAAGCAAGCATGTGGAGTGACTGAATGCCGCCCGGTGTAAGCTTGTGAAACCCTCGCATCTACGGTAAGAAAATAATCAAGTCTGTCATGGCAATCATGTGATTCTCTGTACCTACAATATTCTTTCTGAGAACGGAACGTAATTCAGACATATGGGGCAGGGCAGATACCCACCCATGTACCTTTGTACATTTAATTGGGTCATTTTATAAATGCTGCACAGCGTTTGTACACATAAACCACTATTTGCACTTCTAAAAGCCCCAGGACAAACTTCAGAATGGGATAAGTTCTTGGCACATCATGGGCCTGGGTTGGGTGGGAATTTAAATTACACGTTTATTCCTAATTTTACAACAGGAATATGCATATACTTTAAAAAAGCTGCACCCTTCCATGGCAAGCATGAGTGTAAAGTAAGAGCTTGTTTGACCTGGGGTTCATACTATTCGTTGAGAGTCTAGTTGTGCAACACCATCTTCCAATGACTAAAAACAAACCGCCCCTTCTTCAGAGCACTGTGGCGATCAACTCTGTAGTAGTACCCAGACCGTGACTGCGCTGTATATCCCAATAAGTAGCTGAAGGAGTAGATAACATGAGGAGGGATCTAGCTAAGCCTGACAAATGCTCAAGAATTTGGCAGCTGAGATTTAATGCTATAAAGTGCAAGGTCATGCATTTAGGCTGCAAAAATCCCAAGGAGCAGTACAGTGTAGGGGGTGAAGTACTTCTGTCCACAAAAACAGCAGGTCCTGGACGTGATTGTTTCTGATGATCTTAAAGTAACTAAACTGGTAGAAAAGGCAACGGCAAAAGCTAGAAGGATGCTTGGGTGCATAGGGAGAGGAATGGCCAGCAGAAGAAAGGAGGTGATAGTGCCTCTGTATAAGTCTCTGGTGCGACCTCATTTGGAGTATTGTGTGCAGTTCTGGAGACCACACCTTCAAAAGGGTGGTAGTGTGCTGTCAGGGCACTGAGGTGCACTCTGACAGAGTTCGATTTGAGCCCCGATTGCGAGAGATGGAGAAGATACTGCAGCACCAGCTGCACCGGGCAGGAGAACGGGTTCACCCTTTGCTCCACACACTACACCGAGAACCTGTGCCATTTGAAGGCATAAGCTCTCCTGGTGGAAGCCTTAGGGGAGGCCAATAGGATTTCCTCCACCTCCTTTGAGAGGTTGAAGGAGGCTAATGCTACCCTTTCAGCAGCCATGCTGTCAGTGATAGGGACCCCAGATTGGGGTGCAGGAGAGAGCCCTTTTCCTAAGACAAAAGCCCCAGGGCACTCCCCAGGGGAGTTGGTGCCTCCACCAATAACCAAAGGAGCAACAGGAACCACAGCTGGCTGGGCCACCAGGGAGCCACTAGATCAGAGATGCTCTGTCGCGCAGAACCTTGAAGAGGGTCTTGGGAATCAACAGCGTGGGTGGGAAGACATACATGAAGCCTTCTGACCACAAGATGAGGAATGGATCTGCTGCTACCCAGCCCAGATGGGGCTGACGGGAGCAGAAGCAGGGCAACTGGTAGTAGTCTGGGCTGGTGAAAAGGTCGTAGGACTAGATATATTGCCCGGAGCTCTAGGAGGTTGATCTGCTGGTTGCCCTCGGCTTGTGACCAGCTGCCCTGGGTGCGAAATTCCTTGCAGTGGGCTCCCCATCCCAGCAGGGAGGAGTCTGTCTTGAGGACCCTTAAAGGGCTCAGGGCTTGGAAGGGCATCCCCACCAGAAGGTGTTGTGGGTTCTGCCACCACATCAGGGAGTCTGCTAGCTGGAGAATCACTAAGACTGTCTTGGAGTCGACCCATGGCTTCTGTCCACTGATCTCAAAGGCACCACTGGGCAACCCTCATGTGCACATGGGCGTCTGGGATGACATGGACTGTGGAGGCCATGTGGCCAAGTAGGTGCAGCAGAAGCCAGGCAGACACCAAGGGACAGTGTTGCACATCTGTGGCCAAAGCTCTGAGACGGTCAGCCCAATCCAGGGGGAGGAAGGCCTTTTCCTGGACCTTGTCCAGCTTTGCCCTTATGAACTCCAGACCCTGTGTCAGGAGGAGATGGGACTTGGGGTGATTTATTATGAACCCCAGATGTTGTAGGATGTGGATGGTGCAAGTCGTAGCTTGCTGCACCTCGGCAGCTGTGTTTCCTTTTATGAGCCAGTCATCTAGATAGGGGAAGACGAATACCCCCTGAAGACGGAGGTAGGTGGCCACCACTGTCAGGCATTTGGTGAAGACCCTTGGGGCGGATGACAGGCTGAAGGGAGGTACCCTGTACGGGTAGTAGCCTACCCCCACCATGAAACGGTGGTATTGCCTATGACTGGGGTGAATGAGGATCCAAGGAGCATAGTCCATCAATCTCCCTGCTGGAGGTAAGGCAGCAATGTTCCAAAGGAGAGCATCTTGAACTCTCTCACCAGGAACTTGTTCAGTTTTTACAGGTCCAGGATGAGTCTTAGGCCCTCTGTCCTTTCTGGCACGAGGAAATAGCTGGAGTAGAACCCTTTGCCCCTCAGATGTTGAGTTACTGGTGGCCTTCTCCTCGAGAAGATCTGTGAGTTCTTGTAGTAAAGATCCCGGTGAAGGGGAGACCCGGGAAGAAGGGAGGAGGTGTCTGTGCCAGGTGGAAAAGATAGTCCTCTCTGACCACCTGGAATGCCCTGGAATCAGTGCTGATGATTGGCCACCTGTGGGCATAGTGAATCAGACATCACCCTGTGGGCTGTTGCCCTCCTTGGGAAGAGAGGCTATGCCCAAGGAGTCAAGGAGGCTGAGCCGGAGCTGATGCCTGGGGCTTGGGAGCTTTCTATTTACAGGGGCTTTGTCCATGTCCTTTAGCCTGCTGAACATGCTGGGGAGGCTTGAGAATGTGGGTAGTTTCTATAAGCAGCCCGTTTCCTCGAGTAAAAGGTTTTTTCCCCTCGAGCCTGCCGATGACACTAGATGGCCTTCGCAGACATCTTTTTACACAGGGTGCAGACCTCCAGATCATGGTCGGCTCCTAGCCACCGGAGGAAGCAATCGTGTGTATTGGTAAGAGACATGTTTTTTGTGCACCGATAACACTTTTTGAACCCACTGGCCATTGGGGGAAAAAGTACCCCTGCAAAGCCAGCAGATAGAAAAAGGCTCGAACCACGCTGAGGAAAAATAAATCCTAGAACGGATCTAAGACTCGATGCTGAAGCAAACGAGGCCGGAGGCAGGAAAGGGACCAGTGCAACCGGAGAAAGAAAAAACTGTTTAACACACAATTTAATCATCTTTTTCCGGGGAATTAAGATAGACCTCTGTTGGGCTCCATGGAAAAAAGGAGACTGAGTAAGATGGCACCTTTGGGCAGGAAGGGGACCACACATGCATTGTGGCATCTCCCAAAGGCTTTCTTTGAAAGTTGGGGAGATGTTTCCATGAGGGCTCCGTCGGCGCCAACGTCACCCATATGCGAGGACTGATTCCTGCTTGTTCCTGAGGAATATGTAATTTCAGTTGAGATCGCTATTTGTGCTGTCCTCTTAGATGGATACATTTTTCTGGATAGCACCTAAATATCACAGCTCTCTGGACAAGGTTTGAGCCAGCTCTGGAACAGTGCTATCCCTTATCTAAAACAGATATATATTTTGGACATTCAGGGCCCGATTTTCAAAAGACATTTACATGGTTTACAGCCCTGTAAACAATGTAATTGCCTTAACTGGGGATATTCAGTGGCGCTTACACAGTTAGTGCCGTTGAATATCCCCTCCTGCCCCTACTTGCTCCCGTGCTATCCGGTTAGCAATGGGGCGTGTTGGGGGCGTTCCATGGCAGAGTGGAGATGGAAGCTGCTGCTAACTGGATAGCGGTGATATTGCACCGCTACCCGGTTAGTGATCCGCAGCTAAATCTAGGCCAGCTTTTGGCTCGTCTAGTTTTAGCCATGGATGCTAACTGGGTAGCGGTGCGATATCACTGGTACCTGGTTAGGCTCTGCAGCGGTTTCCTCTGTGCACCAAGCCCAGATATTCAATGCTGTCACCGCGGCATTGACTATCCGAGTTAGGGGTGAGCGAGCAGGGCTATGTGCCATAATGGCGCATTGCCTGCCCAGTAGAATATCGGGTCCCGAGTTCTTTGGCCAAAATATATCAGTAAGCCAGCAAGTATGCATGTTAGCATCAGCTGACCAGAGAAGCGATTCCGAATATAGACTTGGAGTCTCATTAGACAGATTTCTGCAGTTTTGATCGAGTTGACAGAATAAGGATTACCAATGGGAACATTCCCTTTCTTGTCTTTGCTCACTATCTTCCCTCTCCCTTTGCCTTTGCCATACATTTTAGCTTATTGATCAATCTACACTCAGCAATGTCACTTGTCAACCTCACTAACTGTCCATAAACACACAAAAAGAATCATCATACCTGAGTCCACAGCTTGAACCCGTACTGGTGCATCACAGCATATGGTGAAACCAAAGCCGTCCTTGCCTCGAGGAATCCCAATCTGTAAAGACACCATCAAAATTATTGTGAATATCTCCCTTTTCCCCAGTTTTACTAATCCATCTTATATCCCTAGTCTTTAATCCTGGATTTAAACACAACCTGCTCTTGGCTGATCTCTGAAGCTAAGCAGAGTCAGGCCTGGTTAGTAGCTGGATGGGTGACCATCTTGGAATACCAGCAGTTGTAAACTCACTGTGTGGATGAAGGGCCTGGCAATCTACTTCTGGCTGCACCTTGCCATGAAAACCTAAGGGCTGGATGGGTTGCCAGGAGTCAGACTGATGACAGCACACATTGCACTGCTACTGAAACTCTGCAGGTCTCCAATCGTATCCCAGCTTCCCCCTCCATACCACTAGTTCTCCACGGATTTGTCTCTCTTATTTGGGTATGGAAATAGTTTCCATATCGTCTCTCCGGGCCAGTCCAGGGTACGGTAGGGTTGTCAATCCCATCCAGCAGCTGAGGACTGAAATACTTCAAGTTTTGCTGACAGCCTTAACCACTCCCCCTGGTGACAGCACTCCAGTCTTTCAGTCCTCAGCAGCTGGATAGGATGTCTAGCTGACTAACTCCCTGGTGAAGATTATGGATTTTATTATTTTGAGCTAGGTTTTTATAGTAGATGAGCTCTAGCAGAGCTTGCTGACTGCTATATTGCCTGGTGTGCTCCATAAAACTTTTGAATTCTATTTGTAAAAAAAAATAAAAAAATTATAACGCAGAGATCCCGAGGCACCCAATTTGGATCGGGGACTGAAGGCAGAGCCTGCTTTCTTTTCGGAACTCTGCGCTATCGGAGGTCTGGTCCTGGGAGCCCCAGTGCCCTTCTCCGGTCTGTCGGAACGTGCCTTTGGCTCCGCTAGCAGCGGGTTGCTGGGTACAGTTTGCTGTCTGATTCTGCTCCGGTGTGAATCCTGTGGGGGGGGTCTGTGTTTTCGGCGTTTGCCTTGCTCATCTGCGGCAGCGGCAGAGCACAGCCGCGGCGTTTTTTAATTCAACTTTTGTTTTGGACGCCGGCTTTAGTAATTTCATTTTGCTAGCGTTTTTCTTCTCTCGGGTCATGGAGGAAAAGCCGGGAGCAGACGCAGGGCAGGCCTTCTCCACAGCAGAAAAGGCGGGAACGGCGGCCATGTTGTCTGAGCCGTCCGTTTCTCCCGCGGGACACAGTAAGTCAGGCAAAAGAAGATCTAAAGCTAATAAAGACGCTGGAACTGAGAGTAAGCTTGCACAGAGACTGCCTGAGGCTCAGGCTGCGGCTTCTACCTTATTCTCACCAGAATTTATTTTAGCCATGCATAAGGCTTTCTTGTTGAAGTCCACTCAAGCTGTTTCTTCTGATTCCACCTTTGCCCCTGCAAAACAGCTTCTCCCCGGGTTGGGAGTCTTTGATCCAGGGGAAGGTACTTCCCACAGTGCCCTAAAGGCTGAGTCAGCGTCAGGGGCTGCGAAAAAGCAGGATGTGCAGCCGCAGGGGTTAGAAGACGGGGAACTCCTGTCTGAGACTGGCTTGGACCCCTGGCAGGCAGAGCTGGAGGAGGGCGAGATAGTGCCCGGCGAGGATCCTAATGTTTTTAGGGTCTTTCGCAAGGAGGAGTTGGGAGCCCTTATCTCACAATCTTTGGCAGCTCTCAACCTTACAATGCCCTCGGTGTCTCAAGAGCCGTTAGAGGATCCTTTACTGCAAGGGTTTAAAGCTCAGCAGCGCTGTTTTCCAGTACATCATGTTATAAAGCAGATGACTGAGTCTGAGTGGGAGTGCCTGGAGGCAATGCTACGGGGTAGTCGGGCCTTGGGGCGTCTCTATCCTGTTCCGCAGGACGAAAGGGACTTGTTGAAAATGCTTAAGGTGGATGCATTGGTGTCCGCAGTGACTAAGAAGACCACCATACCAGTAGAAGGTGGAGCAGCGCTTAAGGATCTGCAGGACCGGAAGCTAGAAGTTCTCTTGAAGCAGGCCTTTGATGCCTGTGCTTTGTCCCTAAAGGCTTCCATTTGTGGGGCTTATGTTTCCAGAGCTTCTATACGCTGGCTTCAGGGAGAGAGTGCGGCAGAGCCCAGAGAGGGGGCTTTCGCAGAAGGGGCCAAATTGGAATCAGCAGCGGCTTACCAAGCGGATGCTTTCTATAATTTGGTTAGGATAGCTGCTAAATCCATGGTGTCTCTCATTGCGGCCAGGCGTTTTCTTTGGTTGCGGAATTGGGCGGCTGACGTCTCTTCTAAGTCGCGACTCAGTAAGCTTCCCTATAAGGGAAAGCTACTGTTTGGAGAAGCCTTGGAAAAGATGGTTAAGGATCTCGGAGACTCCAAAGGGGTAGATTACCCGAGGATCATCCGAGGGTAGCTAGGGGGGCTACTCTTCCGCCGACACAAGGCAGGGATTCTCAGAGATTCCGGGGGACTCGCTTTGCTCCCTACCCCAGGGACCGTTTCGGGTCTCGTGGCCAGTCCTTTCGGGGAGCTCGAGGTTTCGGTAGAGGCTATTTCGATACCCTGCAGTCCGCCGTTAAAAAGCCACACTGACGGTCGGCGGGTCCGGCCGGAAATCCCGGTGGGAGGCCGCTTACAGGAGTTTCTTCCGGCTTGGACCGCTATAACATCCGACCAGTGGGTTCTAGAGATCATTCAGGATGGGTATGCGCTGGATTTCGCGTACCCATTGGCTGAGGCGTTTCTCGTTTCGCCCTGTGGTCGGGGGCTAAATTTGCAAGCCATTGCAGCAACGTTGCAACGCTTGTTGTCTCTTCAGGCCATGGTTCCAGTACCAGTAGACCAGTGCGGCTTCGGTCGATACTCCATTTATTTCGTGGTTCCCAAAAAGGAAGGGTCTTTTCGGCCCATTCTCGATCTCAAGCACGTGAATCGAGCTTTGGGGGTACCGCATTTTCGGATGGAAACGTTGAGATCCGTTATTCGAGCAGTTCGCCCGGGGGAGTTTCTGTCGGCTATAGATCTCACGGAGGCTTATCTGCACATTCCAATTCAGGCGGATCACCAACGTTTTCTGAGATTTGCGATACCGATGGGTCACTTTCAGTTCTGAGCATTGCCCTTCAGATTAGCGACGGCGCCCCGCACGTTCACCAAGGTCATGGTTGTGGTGGCGGCGGCGCTGCGAAAGGAGGGGATCTGAGTGCACCTGTACCTCGATGACTGGTTAATCAGAGCAGATTCCCTCACGGACACGGTCGCAGCGACGGCGCGCGTAGTGCAAATGTTGGAACAGCTCGGATGGGTTATCAACTGCACAAAGAGTCAGTTGAGTCCCGTTCGTCAGCTCACGTATTTGGGAGCGTTTTGCGATACCGCTCACGGTTTGGTGTTCCTGCCCGAGGGCAGAGTAGTGAAGCTGGTGGAGCAGGTTCGCACATTCCTGAGTCTTCCAGCTCCTTCAGCGTGGCTCTACTTGCAGCTCCTGGGGTCCATGGCAGTGGCCCTGAATCTCGTTCCCTGGGCCAGAGCGCACATGCGGCCTCTGCAACAGGCGTTACTCTCCAGGTGGTCGCTGCAGCTTCACCCTCTGTCTCGGAAGTTGGTCTGTCCAGAGTCGGTACGCCACAGTCTCTCTTGGTGGATGGAGGCCAACCATCTTCGAGCTGGGGTGCCTTTGCGGGATCCACAGTGGGTTCTAGTGACCACGGACGCCAGCCTCTCAGGCTGGGGGGCGCACTGTCAGTCTCATGTGGCGCAGGGAGTTTGGTCCGCAGAGGAACGTTCTTGGTCCATAAATCGGTTGGAGCTCCGAGTGGTGCAGCTAGCCCTGCTCCACTTCCAGCCAGTGGTCACGGGCGCGGCAGTACATGTGTTCTCCGACAACCTGGTGACAGTGTCGTATATCAATCGCCAAGGGGGCACAGGCAGTGTGTGCTTGCTGGAGGAGAGTCAGCAGTTGATGGCGTGGGCAGAGGTCCATCTGCTCGCCTTGTCAGCGGCGCATGTGGCAGGCAAGGACAATGTGCAGGCCGATTATCTCAGTTGACATTCTCTAGATCCCGGGGAATGGGAGCTGAACGTGGCAGTGTTCCACGACATTACCATACGATGAGGACAACTGGTGATGGATTTGATGTCGACGTTCTGCAATTCCAAAGCGTCGCGTTTTTTCAGCAGACGCAGGGAGCCTATGTCAGAGGGGTTGGATGCCCTAGTCCAGCCCTGGCCGTCGGGCATGCTCCTTTACATCTTTCCTCCATGGCCCATGTTCGGTCGAGTCATTCAGCGCATTGCCGGGCACAGAGGGACAGTGATTCTCATTGCACCGGATTGGCCGCGCCAGCCTTGGTATGCGGATCTGATTCGTCTGCTCATAGCTCCGCCGTGGAGGCTTCCCGATCGCGTCAACTTGTTGAGTCAAGGTCCGGTACTGATGCCGCAGGTGGATCGCTTCTCGCTTACGGCTTGGCTCTTGAAAGGGGCAAGTTAAGGCGGAAAGGCTATTCGGATTCGGTGATTGCCACCTTATTGCAGGCTCACCGGTCATCGACCTCAAGGGCATATGCTCGTGTCTGGAAGATCTTTGAGTCTTGGTGTGGACAACGTCAGATTCGGCCTTCCATGGCGTCTTTGCCTCAGCTCTTGGCTTTTCTGCACAATGGTCTTGAGCACGGGTTAGCCCTCAGCACCCTTAAGGTGCAGTTGGCGGCATTACCTTGTTTTCGGGGAATGGTACAGAACAAGAGGCTATCGCAGCATGTCGATATTCGTCGTTTTCTCTGAGCAGCCAAGTTAATTCGCCCTCCGTTGCGCTCCGTGGTGCCTCCTTGGGATTTAAATTTGGTTTTGGAGGCTTTGACACGGGCTCCTTTTGAGTTGCGTTCGGGGGGGAGTTTAAGGGAGCTTTCCTGGAAGACGGCATTTCTGGTTGCTTTGACTTCGGCGAGGCGTACTGCGGACTTGCAAGCTCTATCGTGCCAGGAGCCTTACCTTCAATTCTTGCCGCAGAAGGTAGTTTTGTGGCCGGTGCCTTCTTTTTTGCCTAAAGTGGTTTCATCTTTTCTTGTGAACCAGTCCCGTGTTCAAGGATCGGTCAGACTCTCCGATGGACCGTTCGCTTCAGAGGTTGGATTTGGAACGTGTGTTGAAGAGGTACCTAGCGGCTACGGAACCTTTCCGGAAGTCTGACCGCTTGTTTGTGCTGTTTGCTGGGCCGCGTAAGGGTACAGCAGCGGCAAAAGCTTCTATAGTGCGGTGGGTCACTCAGGCCATAGCGTCAGCATACGAGGCCAAAGGTAAGACGCCACCGGTAGGCCTCAAAGCTCATTCTACTCGGGCACAGGTGGCGTCTTGGGCCGAGTATGCGTTAATACCTCCGGTAGATATCTGTAGAGCCGCTACATGGTCCTCTCTGCATACTTTTTCGAAGCACTATCGTTTGGATGTTCTCGCCAGTCAAGATGCCAATGTAGGAGCCGCCGCCATTGTGGCGGGGTTGGCGGGTCCCTCCCATTTTTAGGTACTGCTTTGGTACTGCCCTACCGTACCCTGGACTGGCCCGGAGAGACGATATGGAAGGAGAAATTAGATCTTACCTGCTAATTGTCTTTCCATGAGTCCTCTCCGGGCCAGTCCAGGGCCCACCCCGGGGCTAGCTTCTGTACAGTTCATTCTACGAGCTCTTTCTCCAGCGCGATTTCAGGGTCTTGTAGTAACAGTTTTTTTAGTTCGAAGGACCAGAGTATTGGAGGCTTCCTAGTTATCCTTCGATAGTAGTTCTTTCACTTTAAAACAATAAAAACAAACGAAAAAATTAAATAAATAAATAAAGTGAGAAAAGGATTAGATAGGTTAATTGGGACGGAGATTCACCGGATAATATAGCTTGTCTGTTCCGTGTTTTTCCCAGGTGCCTTTTTTTCTATAGAGCTGTTGATCGTTACGTCGGAAGGAATGAGGCTGCTTTGTCAGAAGGCGACTGGAGTGTTGTCACCAGGGGGAGTGGTTAAGGCTGTCAGCAAAACTTGAAGTATTTCAGTCCGCAGATGCTGGATGGGATTGACAACCCTACCGTACCCTGGACTGGCTCGGAGAGGACTCATGGAAAGACAATTAGCAGGTAAGATCTAATTTCTCCTTATGTACCTGAATATAACTCACCCTGAGCACAGATTTGAAAAGGCGGGTAAAAAATCTAAAATTCCAAATTCAAATCCTCCCCAATGACTCCAGAGCCATGCTATGTTTGCTGCTGTTCTCACAGGGCAGTGTAAATGGAGATTGGCCAGCCCATGGCACTGCATTCACAGGTGCCATCTCCTGCATGGAGGCTCAGAGGAATAGGGTAACCATGGTGCCTATGAGTAGGAGGCCATAGGCTGACTCACTGTTCATATACACTGATTTGCATGAACAGCAACAAATCAGACCAGAGCTGTGAGGCTGTGGGTTGGGAGGCCAGATGGAGGGAGGTGATAAGGAGGAAAGGAAATTATGGACTCCTGAGAGCTAGATCTCTGGGGGAATTTCTGAGAGGTAGACTGAAGCAGCACAGGATCTGCATCAATATTGCCTAGGGTCAGCAGGAGACAAAAATTTGTCCTTGTCAGGCCTTGTTTAAATATAACCCAACTTTGTCCTGCATCCCCACTGTGGGGTTATTCTGTGCCACAAATAGCAGGGAAGTTAGACAGGGGTGGGGAAGGGGTGGCTCGGGGGCGCAGTCTGGGCAGTCGCTGGCCCTGGATGTACAGGGCTGATTCTAATGTCTGCCCTGTATGTCCAGGGCTGGCGACTTATACAGGGAAGTTATTCCACCTCAGAGGTGGAATAACTTTCCTGTATGTCATTTTGCGGTGGGCCCGGGGATTGCAGTGGGCAGGGGGGGGCTGAAGGCAGTCCCCACAGCCCGACCCTGGCCTTTGGAGACCAGATCGGGGGTCGGGCTGTGGGGAATGAGGTCCTGCAGTCCGGCAGCTGGCATCGCGGCTCTTCAATGGAGCCATGGTGCCATGGCAACACGACACCATGGCACTGCAGCTCCATTGAGGAGCCTTGACTGAGTTAGCCAGGGACAGTCCTGCATGTGCAGGCCGGACTGAATCACAATCCTAGCCTGCATGTGCAGGACTGTTCGCGATTCTGATCCCACAGGACTAGATATGCCCCGCGTGATCAGAATCGCGATCCCCCTCTGTAAGTCGGGCTCAGACTGGAAGTACAGAGTTAAATAGTTTACTTATTTACCTTTTTTAGCTATATAACGTCTTTATTTTGACAATTTCCGGTCGCCATCTTTTTTTTTTTAATTTGTCAATCGTTTACATCTGTCTTTTTGAATTTTTAAATAGCGTATATGCTACGAGATGTTCTCACTTTTCTGGGGCCACCCTATATATATACACACACACACACACACACACACAAACCCCCACATCATATCCCCACCCTTACTTTAAAGATACTCAACAATGAAAGCTCTTTGCATGAGTAAAATTAGCACTTTACCTACTAAAATCATTAGTTTGATTACCCACCAGTTCTGCATATGGGTCTCTGCAGAAGTGGCTGTAAAGATTGCAAGGAGATAGTGTAATGTGCAGAGATTTTGCCCAGAAAAATTATCTACAAGGAAAGCAGGTGCAGATCTTTATGGCTAATTTCTCATTTGGGCTGTAATGAAAGCAAAACTACCCACATGCTTTTGCTTTGATCATTACCCCCCTAATTCAGAAAAAGATCCCAATTTTTGACAATGTATTTCAGTAACTGCATAATCTTTCTCATTTTTGCCACAGAAATGTTGCTGCAGTCTGATGCAGAATACATGCTGGCACCAGTCTTGCCGCCTGCTGTGAAGGGGGGGGGAGGAGGGATGGAGAGAAGAAACTTCTGAAGGGAAGGACAGAAGAAGGGGAAAGTGGGAGAGAGAGGAAGGTTAGAAGGGGAAGTGGAGAAAGTGATGGAAGGGAGTAGAAAAGAAGCTGGAAGGAAGGGAAGGGAGAAAGACACTGAAGTGGGAAAGAAAGTCAAAAGAGCAGAATGCAAAACACACCACCAAGCCAAAGAGTTATAAAATGTAACCAGGTTACCAGTAGATCCTGATGGGTTCAAGTGAGAGTTTACAGCAAAATTGTTCACTAATTGTAGTATGTGGCAGACCGATTCTTGGGATGGAAGACCACAGCCTAGATCGCTCACTCCTCCGGCTCCACCCAAAAATCAATTCCAAAAAGGAGAAGGGAGCAGAACATTGCCAGGCCAGGGATAGTGGCATCATGGAGCCATGGCAATCAGGCAGTACTCCGAAGTCATAGAACGTTAATAATGGCGGCAATCAATTTTTAAATAAAGAAAGTACCATTCCCCATTCCTAGGGCATTAAAACAGTAAAACATGTCTTTACTCGTTTACTTCTTCAGTTGTAAGAGATTGCGGACTGCAACAAGCCACTCAAGTGACTAGCAGACTGGTAATGACAGTAATTCAATGAAAGTGACAGGAAAGACAGCCTGTAGACAACACTGTATTTAGCGTAGTTACTCACCTGTAACAGGTGTTCTCCAGGGACAGCAGGACTCAGTCCTCACATATGGGTGACATCTGCACCGACGGAGCCCTCGCAGAAGCATCAGCCCAGCTTTCAAAGAAAGCCTTTGGGAGATGCCACCATGCATGCGTGGTCCCCTTCCAGCCCAAGGGTGCCATCTTACATCTGACATAGCTAAGAGAGGGCAAAAATAAAAGATGGTAAAAGAGCAACTCCAAGAGGAGGAGGGGGGAGGATTGCGAGGACTGATTCCTGCTGTCCCCAGAGAACACCTGTTACAGGTGAGTAATTCTGCTTGCTCCTGGAGAAAGCGTAAAGTCAGTCCTCACATATGGGCCTCCCCAGCTACAGGCTATCGAAAGCCTATAGCAAAAATAGGGGCTCCCTCACGTATTCGGTGCTAGAAGCAGAGAACCTGTGCCATTTGAGGGCATAAGCCTTCCTAGTAGAGGCCTTGCAAGAGGCTAGCAGAATGTCTTCCACCTCAACCAGAAGATCGAAAGGGGCCAGAGTCACCCTCTCAGCAGCCACGCTGTCAGTGACAGAGATCCCAAGGTTGGGGTGCAGGAGAGAGCCCCCTCCTGAGATAGGAGTCCCAGGGTGGTCCCCAAGGGGATTGGGGCCTCCACCCTCAACTGAAGAAGCAGTGGGAACCATGGCTGCCTGGGCCACTGAGGGGCTATCAGGATGAGCGGGGCCCTGTCGCAGAGGATCCTGAACAAGGTCTTGGCGATCAGTGGTATCAGAAGGAAGTCGTACATGAGGCCTTCCGACCACGAGACTAGGAACATGTTTGCTGCCACCCTGGAGGGGTGGGCCTGCCGGGAGCAGAAGTGGGGCAACTGAAAGTTGTCCAGACTGGCGAACAGGTCCATCACGGGCTCCCCCCAGAGCCGGAAAAGCCAACTGGCTACCCTGAGGTCCAGCTGCCACTCATGCGGCTGGAGAACTCTGCTGAGTCTGTTGGTCAGCAAGTTGTCCTGGCCTGGCAGGTACACTGCCCACAGGAGGATACCCTATTGGATTGCGTACAAAGGACCAATGCCTCCTGGCAAAGGGTACGAGATCCTGTGTCCCCCTTTTTGTTCACGTAGAACATAATCACCTGGTTGTCCGCCTGGACCGGCACCAGCTGGTGACGCAGGTGGTGACAGAAGACACTCAGGGCTATGTATATGGCTCAGAGCTCCAGGAGGTTGATCGGCTGGGTGCTCTCGTCTGGCAACCAGTTTCCCTGAGTGCGGAGATCTCTGCAATGGGCTCCAAAGCTGAGCAGGGAGGTGTCCGTGGTGAGGACCCTCGAGTGGCATGGAGCCTGAAAAGGCATGCCTGCCTCAAGGTGCTCGGGAGACTGCCACCAGACCAGGGAGTCTGCCAATTGGCAGGTCACTGAAACTCTGTCTCTGAGGTGGCCTGTGGCCTGAGACCACTGCGCCGTCCTCATGTGGGCTGCTGATCTCCTTGGGGGTAGAGAGGCTATGTTCAAGGAGTCAAAAACTCCCCTCTGGCTGGGCTGGAGCTGGTGTCTGGGGTTTTGGAACCTTCTGCTTACGCAGGCCATGCCCATGTCCCTTGGCCTGCTGACCCTGTTAGGGAGCAGGGTGGGGGCCTGATAACGTGGGTAGTTTCTGTAAGCAGATCCCTTCCTTGGGTAGAAGGGCTTTTTACCCGAGCCCTTGCATCGGGGAGGGGCAGTGGTTGTTTTAGAAAGCCTGGTCCTCGCCATGAACTCGGTCTCCAGCTCGGCAGCCTTGTCGGTCATGGGTTTGCCAAAGAGATTCTCTCCTTGGCAGGGGACATCGACCCCAATTTGTCCTGAACCCACTGCTTGAGGTCCGATGACTGCAGCCAAGCTTGGCGGCATGTACAGATGCCAGCCGCCGCTACTCGAGCTGCCGACTCGAACCAGTCATAGGCCGCCCGAGACATGAACTTGCAGCATTCATGGACTGCTTTGGCCAGGTTCTTGAACTGCTGCAAGGGTTTCTCGGAGAGACCAGCCGAGAACCCAGCAAGTTCCTTTGCCAGGTCTCTCAAGTACATGCCCATGTACAGCTGGTAGGCCTGGATGCGGCCGATGAGCATTGAGCCCTAGTAGCACTTTCTGCCAAGGGCGTCCAGGGTGCAGGCCTCCCTGCCGGGGGCACTGAAGAGTGCATCTTCTGGCTCTTCAGCTGACGCATGGCTGACTCCACCACCATGGCGTTATGCAGCAGCTGTGACTTTTGGAAGCCCAGGCTCCAGCAGACATGATACATCGAGTTGAGCCGCTTGCTCACCACCAGCACCAAGACCGGTGTCTTCCACATTCGGTGCATCAGCCATTCCAGGATGGGAGGGATCAGCACTGTGAGCGATTCCCACGGAGGGCCTCGTGTTGGAGGATTTCCAACTCATCCACCCGAGGGTCAAGAATGCCAGGGCCTTTGGCATGTCCTTGACAAAGTCAAGGAAACCCATATCCTTGGGCGGGGATTGCAGTCGAGGTTCCGCGAGGGAAGAGTCAGATGGGACGTCGTGGTGGCAACAGGTATCGGGGGACTCCTTGTCCTCTGTCTTCCACTCAAAATAGTTCGTCGAGAACTTGTAGGAGGGCTGCTCCGTGGGCCTCGGGGCCCCCGATGCACTACGGCCAGTGCCCGGTTAACTTGCTGGGAATGACTGTGGTCCCGTCGAGTGGAACTTGGATCGTGACCTCGGCCGAGAATCGACTCGAGGCCTAAGGACCTCAAGGATTGGCTCGGCCTCCAGGGATGTCTTGAATGTCGAGGGCCCGGTGGTCAGGGCAGATGAACCGGTCATGCCAGACAACAGTGCCCACTGCTGGTCCAGGAAGGCAGACAAACTGCGCTCCAGGGCCACCATTCTGGACTCCAGACCAGATGGCTCCGCAGTCTTCGCTGTGGGCATCGAGGGACTCGGGCCCGACACCAGCTCCCCTGAAGGGGAATCCTCAAAGAGGATAGTGTCTGGGGACCGAGGTCAGTCCACAGTCTGATCCTTCCGGTGGACCTTTGCAGGCCACTCCTTCTCCGATGCCTCAGACAAACATCTCTGACTGCAGGACCGGGCCCGGGGAGCACCCGGCCAATCGGAACTGTCCAAAGATGCCGCCTTCAAGGGTTTCTTCTTCTTCCTGGGTTCCTTTGAGGAAGACCCCCTTTCTGAGGACCCACAATGAAGCTCGGTTTCGGAGGGCTCCCCTGAGATGTTGGGGCCTCAGACAAAGCCCTGGCCTTCGGAGGCACCAGGGACCCAGGAAAAAAAAAAACATCATGCTGCTGCTGGCAGCTCTTGAGGGCCTTACTGGACATCCTCTTGCAGAGACTGCAGGCTGCCAGGTCGTGGTCTGGACCGAGGCAGCAGAGGTAGCAGTCGTGTGTGTCGATCAAAGACATAATTTTGGAGCACCGATCACACTTCTTAAAGCCACTGGTAGCCATGGGGGAAAAAAGTATGCCTGCGAGGTCGAAGACTTTTCGAGCTGCCAGTGGAAGAAAAAAGGCACGAAGATGCCAGGAAAATAAAAGAACGAAAACTACAAAATTTTTATTTATTTATTTATTTATTTAGACAGTTTTGTATACCGCCTTATCCTTCAATCAAAGCGGTCACAACACAATTGGGGGATACATTTAACACGTGGGGATATGAGACATATACACTAATACTTATAGGGAACATGGGCAGTAGAGGGTTAAGTGGCTTGCCCAAGACCACAAGGAGCATCTGTGGGACTAGAAACCCCAGTCCTTCCAGCCCAAGGTTGCTGTCCTCTAGTGGGATTTGAACCCCTGACCTTCTGACCTGAAGTACCTTGCCCCAACCACTAGGCTACTCCTCCCTCAAGGCAACAAGGTCGGTGGGTGGGAAGAGTACCGGTGCGATACCGGAGGAGAGTAGGAAACTTGGAGAGAAAAATCAACTTTTTCCGGGGACAATGGCATGGGACAGACACAGTGGATCCCTTTACAGCAACAGGATAAAATCAAAGTAAACTGAACCATCTAATTTCTCAACAAATAGGGGTGTCCTGCATGGAGTGGTGGGTTCACCCCTAAACAGGGACGTGGGGAGGGGTGACCTGCACGGAGCGGCAGATGCACCTACGCTTGCCATTGTGCTGGGCAGACTAGATGGACCATGCTGGTCTTTATCTGTCGTCATTTACTATGTTACTATTATTAAAGAGAACCCGGGAAATCCATTGCTTGCCCCAATACAAGCATTGTGGAACCTGTGTATCTTTTTGGGAACCTACCTGGTACTTGTGACCTGGATTGGCCACTGTTGGAAATAGGATACTGGGCATGATGGACCTTGGTCTGATCCAGTATGGCATGTCTTATGTTCTTAAAGAGTGAGGGAGGATATCCAGCAGCGGCAGCTATCCACTGCCGCTGAAACTTAAAACAGGGTCATATCCGGTCACAGCACTGAATATCCAGGTTGCCTAGACTGGCAGAAAGCTAACTGGACAGCGGCAATATTCCACAGTGAGACATAGGCCAGCCTTTGCCATAACCAAGCAGCACAGAGGCTGATTCTTTTAAATCAATGTTTTGATTTTATGGAAGAAAACTACCGTCAAGTCTTCCATCACATCCCTGTAAGATGCCTCAGTTTCTTCTTAGACTAAATCTTGAAGACTTGTGATAAGCTAATTTGGCCATTCGTATCAGACCAGAAGATGGAATAAGCAAAACACCAATGATAGCAGAGCATTATATATTCTTTTAGCTCTCACTTCGGTCAGTATTCCAAACAGCGATACTGACTTTAGAAAAGAGTGATATCTTAACATTATGGATAGATTGAGGGTTCAGCTGGCAAGACGGCAGGACAAGCAATGCATTACCTTGAGAAAGGGCAGTCTTAAATATTTAGAACAGAAGCTTTAGAAATAGATTACAGGGCCTTGGCGTACCTTAAAAAAAACTGTTTGACTTTGATAAATCATCTTTTGGGATGTTTGCCTGTGTTTCATGTGAGAAGGACTTCCCCTTGATTTAAGCTCTGTTCGGTTTAAGTGAACTGTTTGACATTCAAGAACAATTCTGTATGGATGATTTATATAGCAGCTCCAGCCTTCAATGAAAGCCAAGAAGAACAAGTGCTGATTAGTGGAGCAAAGTTCTTCAAAATACAGAAGCACCAAATTTGAAAAGGATTATGCAACATGCCTATGTGGAAAGAGTGTTCAGTGTCATGAATAATCTCCAGACCGATGAACGCAGGTGGTGATACTCTTGAAGTTGAATTGTGTATTTGGCATAACATTAACTTGCCATGTTTACAGTTCTTTAAAAGCATCGAAATGAATAAAGCTCTAAGTCACTAAGTCTCCATTCAAATAAATGAAAAGCTATTAAAGGTTTCAAAGCTCATCAGTTTTGCCTCCAATGCTGGAAATTTTCCTAGCAGGTTTTTTTTTTTTAGGAGGGAGGTGCAAAGATCCCCATGGAGGTCAGGTGCTGACTGTTTTTTGACTGGAGTTCACCCCCCCCCCCTTTCTTTACATCAAATATTCTGACTGCTAGAGGGTAAAACTTTCCCATATTGTCTTTTTTTTATATTTTTAAGAAAGGGAAAGCTTAAGATTTACCCAGCAGCATCTCTGAGACCAACCTAAGGCCCTGTGCAATACGTTTCTGTAATCTTCGGGGCAGGAGCAATTTGAAGCCAGTATGGTAAAATGCCGCAATGTTACCGAGTGACATATTGCAGTAAATGATACATACAGAGCTACTATCATAGGCCCCCAAGCCTACTTAATATAGTCAATAGATCCAAATACACAAAAAATGCTGTAAAATGAAGGTATGGAAGTAAACATCCTGAATCCATCTCAATTATCACGCTTGGACAAGGAGGAGGACTAGGCGAGTATGTACCATATTACTATTATTACTACTACTACTAAGCATTTGTTTAGCACTACAAGATAAACGCTGCGCTGCACAGACACATGTAAAACACGATCCCTGCTCATCAGAGCTTACAGTCTAGTCAAGACAGACAACAGAGTAGGTGTAGACAGGAATACATCTAGGGGGAATGGTAAGGAAAACAGAAAGGAGATCAGGTGAGTCAGGATCCGAGAAGGAAGGAAGAAAGAAAATTTGCAAGAGCAAAAACTCTTCAAAGGAGCAAACATGGATCAAATGGCAAATGTTTAAATACAGTGAGCAATACAATTTGTTACTCCAGGAACAACCCTAAGAATATGATGGTTAAAAAAAGATTGTGAAATCTGGGATAATCCCATTCTGACTGACAAAAAGCCAGATGCATTGCAATGACATAGAAGAAAAGAAGAAATACACCAGAGTGACTCTGATAATAGAGGTGTCAGTCCTGGGACTAAGGTGGAGAAGAAGATCCTCGCCGTCAGGCTTCAAGAGGAAGTTCCAGTCGCACCCTGATAGGTTGTCTACATGCTACATCCTGTGAACGTGAGAAGGAATCTCTGGCATGATGCAAGTTCTACATACACAGAGCATTAGCAATAAATTTGAGAAACTGAGATTGTACTCCACTTACCCTAGTTTCACAGTGAGGTTCCTTGCTGTCATGGTATGTGCAAAACTAACTCTTTTGGAGAAATTGCCCCAGGAGCAAACTCTCCTTGAGAGAGGTTACTGCAATCTACAGAGCATATGAATACCCGACAGTCACCCAGGAGCGCATGGTTCGGACGAAGGTATCCTTGAAGGATACTACCAAAAGCAGTGGGGTTCCAAAAGGGAGTATAGTAGCCGAAATGCCCTTGAGTAAGGAGCAGACAGAGCATAAAGATGCCAAATTACCCATGCCTACCAATAGCCAGATTAATATGAATAAAATACAGTCTCTAAAATGCTTGTATGCCAATGCTAGAAGTCTAAACAATAAGATGGGAGAGTTAGAATACATAGCACTAAATGAGAGGTTAGATATGATTGCACTCTCAGAGACATGGTGGAAGGAGGATAACCAGTGGGACACTGTGATACCTGGATACAAACTATATCGTAATGATAGAGCTGATCAAATTGGTGGAGGGGTTGCGCTCTATGTTAGAGAGGGCATTGAGTCAGAAAGGATTAAAGTTTTGCAGGGAACAAAATTTGCTGTAGAATCTCTATGGATTGAAATTCCACTTATGAAGGGGAAGGTGATGGCAGTGGGAGTATACTATCGACCGCCTGGCCAGAATGAACAAATGGATGATGAAATGCTCAAAGAAATCACGGAAGCTAACAAAAGTCACAACAGAGTAGTAATAATGGGTGATTTCAATTACCCCGGTATTGACTGGGTCAGTGTCACGGCAGGACAAGCTAAAGAGGTAAAGTTTCTAGATGGAATAAATGACTGCTTCTTGGAGCAGCTGGTTCATGAACCGACCAGAGGGGAAGCCATACTGGACCTAGTCCTTAGTGGAACGCCAGATCTGGTGCAAGAAATAAGGGTGTTGGGACCACTTGGCAATAGTGATCATAGTATGATCATGTTTGATTTAATTATTGGAGGACAAAGAGTAAAGGAATCCACAGTACTACCTTTTAACTTTCAAAAGGGAGACTATGATAGAATGAGGAATATAGTTAGGAAAAAAACTAAAAGGAGCGGTTCCAAAGGTTAAAGACTTACAGCAAGCTTGGGCGTTATTTAAAACTACTATCCTCGAAGCCCAGACCAGCTGTATTCCACGCATTAAGAAGAGTGGAAGAAAGTCCAAAAAACTGCCAGCATGGTTTAAAGGTGGGGTCAGAGAGGCTGTTGCTGCCAAAAAAGCAACCTTTAGGAAATGGAAAAAAGAGCCAAATGATGAAAACTGGAAACAGCACAAGCACTGGCAAGTTAAATGCAAAGCATTGATAAGGCAGGCAAAGCGGGAATTTGAGAAGAAACTTGCTACGGAAGCAAAAACACGAAATAAAGACTTTTTCAAGTACATTCGTAGCAAAAGGCCTGTGAGAGAGTCAATTGGACCGTTAGATGATAGAGGGGTAAAAGGGGCAGTAAGAGGAGACAAGGCTATAGCAGATAGACTGAATGAATTCTTTGCTTCGGTCTTTACTGAGGAAGATGTAGGGATGTTACCCAAGACTGAAGTGGTATTTAAAGGTGATACTGCAGAGGAATTGAGAGAAATATCGCTACACCGGGAAGATATATTACAACTATTTGATAAACTGAATAGTAGCAAATCACCTGGACCGGATGGTATACATTCCAGAGTGTTGAAAGAACTGAAATATGAGATTGCAGACCTGCTATTGGTAATCTGTGAACTTTCATTAAAATCATCTGTAATACCTGAAGATTGGAGGGTCGCCAACGTAACACCAATTTTTAAAAAGGGTTCCAGGGGTGACCCGGGAAATTACAGACCGGTGAGCCTGACGTCAGTACCAGGGAAAATGGTAGAAACCATCATAAAGAACAAAATTACACAGCATGTAGATAGTCATGGCCTAATGGGAGACAGCCAACATGGCTTTAGACAAGGAAGATCTTGTCTTACTAATCTGATATGTTTTTTGAAGGTGTGCATAAACAGGTAGACAAAGGTGAGTCGGTTGATATAGTGTATCTGGACTTTCAGAAAGCTTTTGACAAGGTCCCCCATCAGAGACTTTTGGCGAAGCTAATAAGTCATGGGATAGGAGGCAGTGTACTATTGTGGATCGGGAACTGGTTAAAAGATAGAAAGCAGAGGGTAGGGCTAAATGGCCAATATTCCCAATGGAAAAAGGTGAATAGTGGAGTACCCCAGGGATCTGTACTGGGTCCGCTACGTTTTGACATATTCATAAATGACCTGGAAAAGGGAATAACTAGTGAGGTTATCAAATTTGCAGATGACACAAAACTGTTTAAAGCTGTTAAAACCCAAGAGGATTGTGGAAAACTGTAGGAGGATCTGGATAAATTGGAAGACTGGGCATCCAAGTAGATGAAATTTAATGTGGACAAGTGCAAAGTTATGCACCTAGGAAAGAACAACCCACACTATAGTTACACGATGCAAGGCTCCACATTAGAAACCACCACCCAGGAAAAAGATTTAGGAGTCATCGTGGATAACATGTTAAAACCCTCCGCCCAGTGTGCAGCAGCGGCCAAGAAAGCAAATAGAATGCTAGGTATCATAAGGAAAGGGATGGAAAATAAAACAAAGGATATTATAATGCCTCTGTATCGCTCCATGGTACGACCGCACCTTGAATATTGTGTGCAATTCTGGTCACCGTATCTCAAAAAGGACATAGCGTTATTAGAAAAAGTACAGAGAAGAGCCACCAAATTGGTGAAGGGGATGGAAGGCTACTCCTATGAAGAGAGGCTAAATAGGTTAGGGCTCTTTAACCTGGAAAAGAGACGGCTGAGGGGAGATATGATAGAGGTCTATAAATTAATGAATGGAGTGGAACGGATAAACGTGGATCAATTGTTTACACTATCAGAATATAGGAAGACTAGGGGACATGTAATGAAGCTACAGGGTAAACTATTTAAGACAAATAAGAGAAAATATTTTTTCACTCAACGTGTAACCAAACTCTGGAATCTGTTACCGGAGGATGTAGTAAGGGCTGTTAGTATAGCTGGGTTTAAAAAAGGTTTGGACAAGTTCCTGGAGGAAAGGTCCATAAACCACTATTAAAAAGGGACCCAGGATATCAATGCTTGACCCAGTACAAGCATTGAGGAACCTGTGTCTTTTGGGGATATTGCTAGGTACGCATGACCTAGATTGGCCACTGTTGGAAACAGGATACTGGGCTTGATGGACCTCGGTCTGACCCAGTATGGCATGTCTTATGTTCTTATGAATATCCCCATCATATCTTCCTTGTTTCTTCTCTCCTTTAGAGAATACATATTTAAGAGATGGTGTTTGGTGTTCACCTTGCACACTTTGGTAGTTCTTCTCTGGACTAAGCGTAGCCGATCTGTATCCTTGCAAAGCTGGCCTTCATAAATGAACAGAGAATTCTTTAAGAGATCTCAGACTGTCCATATCATGGAGAAAGGTCCTTCTCTTTCCTTCTACTGGCAATTTCACTAATGCTCCCTAACACTTTGGCTCTGGCCACCACCTTGTCACTACCTTGCAATCATCAGATAAGATAAGAACATAAGATATGCCATACTGGGTCAGACCAAGGTCCATCAAGCCCAGTATCCTGTTTCCAACAGTGGCCAATCTAGGTCACAAGTACTGTCACAACGCCCCCCTGGTGACACTGGGATGTCACAGCAGGGAGGGTGGACACAAAAATATTTTATAGTGGAGTTTAGCTCAAAGACAGGGCCCAGGTATTTATAGTCCTGGTAGCCTTCTGGGTAACCAACGCTCCAAAGAATATAACAGTCCGAGGGTAAGGAGAATAAAGGCTTTTATTTCCCGTATTGCAAATAGGTTCAACAGCTCAAAATTTACATCAACACAAAAATGTCCTTGCTTCAGGTTGAAAGAAAAAGAAACATGAACTGAGTTAGACCTGTTAATTTCACAGCAGTACTATAAGAAACACAGATTCAAACCTTCCCCCAGACCACAGCTCTACTCCTTGGCTAAGGGCTCAAAGCTTTCTGCCAGGCAATAGCTGCAATCCATCTCGGGGTCCGAAAGGTCATCCGGGAATTCCACCTGCATTGGTTCACAGTCAGGAATATCTAGTGGCTCGCATTCAGGCTTTTTATACAATGTTTGTACGATGTCCCAATGCGCTGCATCCAAAGGTAAGCCTTGGTTTTGTACACCTCTAGAGTGAGGACAGTTTCTCTTGCCTACTGCTCTTATACTAGAGAGTTTCTTGTTTGGCACAGGTTTGTATTTTGTAGCACAAATAGTTCTAGAAGGACAGAATTCCTCTAGGCCCTGCTCCTCCTGCGTCACAGCATTCATAAAATCACAATCAGTAAAATAGTGATTACCTTTCCTTTTGGGTTTATCACGGCCAAGTGAGGGTTGATGCTTGTTCCTGCTGTGGTTTGGCTTCTCTGACACCAAGTAGGCCTCCAGTTCTCCGGCCGGCCTTCTGCTGGGGTTAAGCCACACTTGCACCACAGCTTCTTTCTCTCTGGGCCAGGAATGTTACCTTTCAAAGTAACTCTTTCACCTCCTTCTTGGTTACTCCTCGTTGTGTCTTTCAAAGGTTGCTGGCCTCGGCCAGACTCAGGTCCAGGACTCTCTGGCACAGTCCTTCTCCTTCCAGGGTTAGCTTCTTCTTTGTATCTTTCCCACTTGGAAAGTGTATCCTCTCCCCTCTTGGGATATTTGAAGCGGATTCCTTCTCCTGGTTCTGTTGAGTCTGCTGGGCCGGTTCCTTCTGTCAGGACTCCTATTCCCTGGTCCTTCTCTCCTGCCAGGAAAGCTCTCCTTTCTCCTTCCAGGGTTAGCTTCCTTTCTGTCTCCCCCGTGTCTCCTGTGTCTGGGCTTTTAAAAGGAATTCTTCCCTTTCTGGATTGGGTGCAGGCCGGTATTGCATCATTGGCTCTGGGGTGTGGCTCCTCAGTCCTCCAGAGGTCCCTCTTGCTCCCCCTATATGGCTCCTCGCAATGCTGCAGCCGGTGTCTGCCTCTTTTTTTCTAAGTTAAAAGCATTTTCTTCTGTCTGCAGAGGGTCTGCAGTACCAGAGTACCTAGCAGTATCCCCAAAAAACACAGGTTCCATAATGCTTGTATTGGGGCAAGCAGGGGATATCCTGGGTCCCCTTTAATAATGGTTTATGGATTTTTCCTCCAGGAACTTGTCCAAACCTTTTTTAAACCTGGCTACACTAACAGCTTTTACTACATCCTCCGGTAACAAATTCCAGAGTTTGATTACACTTTGAGTGAAAAAATATTTTCCTTATTAGTTTTAAATAGGTTACCCTGTAGATTCATTGCATGTCCCCTAGTCTTTCTATATTTTGATGACGTAAACAGTTGTTCTCCAGGACCAAGCAGGAAGTCAGTCCTCACATATGGGTGTCATCGATGCCGATGAAGCCCCAGCGGAGCATTTCCCCAGCTTTCTAAGAAAGCCTTTGGGAATGCAGGCACGCATGCGCGGTTCCCTTCCTGCCTAAAGGTGCCATCTTACCTCAGTCTCTCTTTTTCCGAGAAGCCCACCGGACGTGTGTCCTGTCATCCCAGATAAAAGTTTTATTTTTCGGCGATTTTCGCTATTTTTTCTTCCCGGTTCGATGCCGGTTCCCCTCCGCAGGGTTCGGTACACCGGTATCGAGCCTGATTCTTCTTTTTCAGTTTTTGCCCTTCGTGGCTGACGTTCGCGCCCTTTTTTGATTTTTCCCTGGAAGGCCGGTCCTTTGACCTCGGGGGGACTCTTTTTTCCCCGATGGCTTCCAGCAGTTTCAAGAAGTGTGATCGGTGTAAGAAGTTGATGTCTCTCACCGACACACACGACTGCTGCCTTCAGTGCCTCGGTCCTGATCACGACCCTAAGACGTGTGGACCATGTGGGAAGATGTCTTCCAAGGCACTTCGAAGTCGCCAGCGGCAGAAAGAAAGGCTTTTCTCGGACTCAGTCTCCGGCCGGGCCCGGACCTCATCTGAGGCCTCGACATCTCGGGATTCGGATCCCGAGCGCCGTCGAAGCTCCTCGGACAGGGGGTCCCCCGACCGGGAACGCAAGAGGAAGAAGCGGCTCATGAGGGCATCGTTGGAGGAGGTCCCTGGCTCCTCAAGGGCCAGGTCTAAGACCCCCGACCGTCGCCCCGGGCCCGTGGAACAAGAGAAGCCTGCAAAAGTTCCTTGCGTGGAGCCGGAGTCTGCTGGACACGTAAGCCCTGTGATCCTCGAGGACTCTCCTCCCAGAGAGCCGCCGCCGCCGGGGCCCGAGTCGGTGGCAGCTGCGTCTCCCAAGCTGAGTCTCAGGATGACAGCCTTAGAGAGCAGATTGTCTGCCTTCATGGAGCAGCAGCGGGCACTGATGGCCAGGCTGTCTGGTGCCTCTGCCCCGACCACCGGGACATCGACATCGAAGTCGACCCCGGAGACCAAGCCGATACTCGAGTCTATCATGGCTCGAAGTCGACCTCGGTCGCGATCTCCCTCGACCTCCCGTTCGGGACCAAGGGCATTGACGCCGGTGCCTCCGGCGTCAGGGCGGGTACTCCAGGGCCCCGTGGGGTCGGATCCTGACTCCTCGTCGGGCGAGTCCACCTGGGAGACGGAGGATGAGGAGTCCCCCGACACGTTCAAGACTCGGTGCGTCCCGTCGGACTCACCACAGTCTGAGCCCCGGAGTAGACCCCCTCCGGAGGATACCCGGTTCTTGGAGTTTGTCCAGGATATGGCCATTCCGGCGGACCCCGAGGAAGAGCCTCGAGCTGAAGAGCTCGAGGCCCTGCAGTACAAATCTCCTCCGAAGGAGGCCTTTACTGTCCCGGTTCCTCCGATGCTGGAACGGCTCCTCTTCCGTATGTGGGAGGCACCGGCCTCAGCGCCGGTTCTAAGCAAGCGAGTCGATTCGATTTATCGACTCTGGAAGAGCCCTGGCTTTCAGAAGGCGCAGCTACCACACCATTCCATGGTTGTGGAATCGGCCATGCATTGCCTGAAGAGTCAGAAGATGCACTCTACGGTGCCCCCCGGCAGGGAGGCCCGGAATCTCGATGGTGTCAGTAGAAAGTGCTTCCAGGGCTCGATGCTTGCTTGCCATGTCCAGTCTTACCAGCTGTACATGGGCATGTACTTGCGAGACCTGGCCAAGGAGTTGGCCGAGTTCTCTGCTGGTCTCTCCGGGGAGCCCTTGCAGAGATTCAAGTCCTTGTCCTCCGGGATTCGGGACTGCTCGAAGTTTATGTCCCGTACCGCCTACAATGGCTTTGAGGCTTCGGCCCGAGTTGCGGCAGCCGGCATCGCGGCTCGACGCCAGGCATGGCTGCAGTCATCGGACCTCGAGCCATGGGTTCAGGACAAGTTGGTCGATGTCCCTTGCCGAGGTGAAAACCTTTTTGGCAAGCCCATGGCCGAGAAGACCGCACAGCTCGAGACTGAGCACCTTACCAGGACAAGGCTGTCTAGGAAGACCTCTGCCCCTTCTCACAAGAAGAAGGCCTCGGGTAAGAAGCCCTTTTACCCGAGGAAGGGCACTGCCTACAAACAGTACCCTCAGTATCAGGCTGCCCAAGCTGCACCCCAGGGTCAGCAAGCCAAGGGGCAGGGTAATGGGCCCCGTAGGCAGAGGACCCCCAAGCCTCCAGCCCCTGCTCCCACTCAGCAGGGTGGGGGTTTTTGACTCCTTGAGCGTAGCCTCTCAGTCCCTGCTCTCCCAACCCTGCACAGGAGGTCGCCTCGCCCTCTTTGCTCACCAGTGGCCCCTCATAACTGGGGACAGTTGGGTGTTGAACATAGTCCAAAGGGGCTATGCACTACATTTTCACCAACTGCCTCCGCCATACTTTCCAGGGGAGCCTCCACGGCCTCCCCTGCACACAGCTCTTCTCCTCCAAGAGCTCCAAGGTCTGTTGGTGGACAGGGCGGTGGAGCCTGTGCCTCCCCACTTGCAAGGTCAAGGGTTCTATTCCAGGTATTTCCTGGTACCCAAAAGAACCGGTGGCCTTCGACCTATTCTGGATCTCAGGAACCTAGACAAGTTCCTCGAGAAGAAAAGTTCAAGATGCTTACTCTTGGAACACTTCTGCCCTACCTCCAGCAGGGAGATTGGCTATGCTCCTTAGATCTAAAGGATGCGTACACTCACATCCTCATTCATCCAGACCACAGAAAGTACCTCAGGTTCATTGTGGGAGGAAACAATTATCAGTACAGAGTACTGCCTTTTGGCCTAACCTCCGCTCCCAGTCTTTACAAAATGCCTGGCAGTGGTGGCGGCCTACCTGAGAAATCAAGGCATCTTTGTCTTTCCCTATCTGCTGGCTCATCAGAGGTCAGACATGTCAGGAGGCCAGACAGGCCACCCTCAGAACTATTGCTCTTCAACAAAGCTTGGGATTTGTAATAAACTTCGCAAAATCCACTTTGCTCCCCTCCCAGAACTTGGAGTTCATAGGGGCAAGGCTGGACTTTGTCCTGGCAAAGGCATTCTTGCCAGCAAACAGGGCCCAAAGACTGATGGACTTAGCAAATCAGTTTCTCAGCGGGTCAGTGGTCTCCGCCAGACTCTGCCTGAAGCTGCTTGGCCACATGGCTTCGACAGTACATGTGAACCCCAATGCCAGGCTCCATATGAGGCCTGCACAGTGGTGCCTTCGGACACAGTGGTCCTAGGCCACAGGCAGCCTCAGAGACAGGATAAGGGTGTCCAGACAATTTCTGAACTCCCTCAGCTGGTGGCTGCACCCACCCAATCTACTACAAGGGGTACCCTTTCAAATTCCTGGGTACACAGTGGTACTGACCACAGACCCTTCACTGCAGGGCTGGGGGGCTCATTCTCTGAACAAGTGCACCCAGGGCCTGTGGTCTCCTTGGGAGGATGCACAGCAGATCAATCTCCTAGAACTCAGGGCTATTCGATTAGCACTCAAAGCTTTCTCTCCTATCCTGGCTCATCAATCTGTCCTGATTCAGACAGACAACCAGGTGGCCATGTTTTATGTGAACAAACAGGGCGGTACTGGGTCCAGACACCTTTGTCGGGAGGCTCAGGACCTTTGTTCATTTGCCCTCAAGCACAACATGCTCCTCAAGGCTGTATACCTTCCAGGCCAGGAAAATTACCTGGCCGACAGGTTGAGCAGAATTTTGCAGCCCCACGAGTGGCAGCTGCATCCCTTGGTAGTTCAGAAGATCTTCCTAAAATGGGGTCTCCCTTTGATAGATCTCTTTGCCAGTCCACTGAACAAACAACTGCCAAAGTTCTGCTCCAGGCAACCGCATCCTCTACGGTTAGCAGCGGATGCTTTTCTGATTCCCTGGTCTCAGGGCCTCCTGTATGCGTTTCCTCCCACGCCCTTGGTGGCCCGAACTCTGTTCAAGATTCTTCAGGACAAGGCCTCGGTCCTGCTGGTGTCTCCCAGGTGGCCGAGACAGCCTTGGTTTCCACTTCTGCTTCAGCTGGCGGTGGATCCCCCACTGCCTCTGGGGTTGCAACCCGACCTTCTCTCTCAGGAGCAGGGTTCCCTTCTGCACCCCAATCTCAAAGCTCTCAATTTGATGGCCTGGAGGCTGCAAGGGTAGTTTTGGCTCCCTGGGGCCTACCTCAGGAAGTTGAGGAGGTTGTCCTAGCCTCTATGAAACAGTCCACTAGGAAAACCTATGCTCTCAAATGGAAAAGGTTTTCAGTGTGGTGTCAGCTACGTACAGAGGATCCTTTCTCCTGTACTGTACCAGTGGTGCTTCAGTACTTACTGCACTTGTCCAATCAGGGACTTAAGTCCAATTCTGTTCGGGTTCACCTGTCAGCTCTAGCAGCTCACCACTCACTGGTGGAAGGACATTCTCTGTCGGTTCACCCCTTGGTGTCCCGCTTTCTCAGAGGCTTGCTCTTGCTCAAGCCTCCAATCCGTCCTCCTGCCCCTGAGTGGGAGCTGAATGTGGTCTTGCAGCAGCTGACTCGCCCACCCTTTGAGCTGATGGCTACTTGCCCTTTACGCTTCCTGTCCTGGAAGACACTTTTCTTGATAGCCCTTATCTCGGCTAGGCGAGTGAGTGAGCTTCAGGCCCTGGTCTGTGATAGGCCTTACACTCGCTTTTATGGGAATAGGGTAGTCCTTAGGACTCATCCAAAGTTCCTCCCAAAAGTTGTCTCCTCCTTCCACCTTAACCAAGAGGTGGTTCTTCCAACATTCTTCCCTAGGCCTCATGCAAGCCAGGCTGAAGCAGTCCTGCATACCCTGGACTGTAGGAGGGCCTTATCCTTCTACCTTAACCGTACGCAGGGGCATAGAAGGGCTACTCAGCTCTTCGTATCCTTTGACCCTAATAAGTTGGGGTTGGCTGTGTCCAAGCGTTTCTTGTCCATCTGGGTGGCTGACTGTATCACCTGGGCTTACAAGGCGGCTGACCTTCCTTTGCAGGGTCGGGTCACGGCTCACCGTGTCAGGGCAATGGCTGCCTCAGTGGCTCATCTCCGCTCTGTGCCCTTGGTAGACATCTGCAGGGCTGCAACTTGGTCTTCAAGCCAGACGTTTGCGGCCCATTACTGTCTGGAGAGGGAGTCCCGTAGGGACAGTGCTTTTGGCCAGGCAGTACTCCGGAATCTCTTTGAGGTTTAGGCAACTCCTGCCCTCCTGCCCTCTGTTGGGCTACCGGTGGAGGGTGTGTCAGTGAAAAGCCTTTCTTTGCTGCTGAGACTAGAGGGAGTTCTCTTGTTCAGCCTGGTTTCCTCAGTAGGCCAGAGCTAGGGAGTCACCCATATGTGAGGACTGACTTCCTGCTTGGTCCTGGAGAAAGAGTAGTTACTCACCTGTAACAGGTGTTCTCCAGGAGCAGCAGGAATCAGTCCTCGCAACCCTCCCTCCTCCCCTGGGAGTTGCAGTTGTACATAGTTTGTTTTTACATTTTTTTGTGTGCTGTTCTTAGCTATGTCATTTGACTGAGGTAAGATGGCACCTTTAGGCGGGAAGGGAACCGCACATGCGTGCCTGCATTCCCAAAGGCTTTCTTAGAAAGCTGGGAAAATGCTCCGCTGGGGCTTCATCGGCGTCGATGACACCCATATGTGAGGACTGATTCCTGCTGCTCCTGGAGAACACCTGTTACAGGTGAGTAACTACTCTATCTACGTTTACCCATTCCACTCCATTCATTCATTTATAGACCTCTATCATATCCCCTCTCAGCCATCTTTTTTCAAGGTTGAAGAGCCCTAACCTTTTTAGCCTCTCTTCATAGGATATCCTTCCAACCCCTTTACCATTTTGGTGGCTCTTCTCTGTACCTTTTCTAATAATGCTATATCCTTTTTAAGATACGGTGACCAGAATTGCACACAATATTCAAGTTGCGGTCGCACCATAGAACAATACAGAGGCATTATAATTTTCCTTTGTTTTATTCTCCATTCCTTTTCTTATGATACTTAACATTCTATTTGCTCTCTTGGCCGCCGCTGCACACTGGGAGGAGGGTTTCAACATCTTATCCACGATGATACCTAAATCTTTTTCCTGGGTGGTGGTTCCTAATGTGAAACCATGAATCGTGTCATCATAGTCTGGGTTGTTCTTTCCTAAGTGCAAAACTCTGCACTTGTCCACATTAAATTTCATCTGCCATTTGGATGCCCAGTCTTCCAGTTATCAAGGTTCTCTTGCAATTTTTCACAATCCTCATGGGTTTTAATAACTTTGAATAATTTTATGTTATCTGCAAATTTGATAACCTCACTCTTATTCCCATTTCCAGGTCATTTACAAATATGTTAAAAGCAGCGGACCCAGCACAGATTCCTGGGGTACTCCACTATTCACTTTTCTCCATTGGGAAACTGACCATTTAATCCTACCCTCTGCTTTCTATCTTTTAACCAGTTCATGATCCACAATAGTACACTGCCTCCTATCCCATAACTTTTTAATTTCGCGAAGAGTCTCTCATGAGGGACTTTGTCAAAGGTTTTCTGAAAATCCAGATACACTGTATCGCCAACTCACCTTTGTCTACCTGTTTATTCACACCTGCAAATGAACATAACAGATTAGTAAGACAACACCTTCCTTGGCTAAAGCCATGTTGCTTGTCTCCCATCAAGCCATGACTATCTACATGTTCAGTAATTTTGTTCTTTATAATGGTTTCTACCATTTTTCCCGGTACTAATATCAGGCTCACTGGTCTGTAGTTTCCCGGATCACCCCTGGAACCTTTTTTAAAATTGGCGTTACATTGGCCATCCTCCAGTCTTCAGGTATTAAAGATGATTTTAATGATAGTTCACAGATTACTAATAGTAGGTCTGCAATCTCATATTTCAGTTCTTTTAACACCCTTGGATGTATACCATCCAGTCCAGGTGATTTGCTACTATTCAGTTTATCAAATAGTTGCACTACATCTTCCCGGTGTATCGATATTTCTTTCAATTCTTCTGCGGCATCAACTTTAAATACCATATCCGTCATAGGTAACATCCCTATATCTTCCTCAGTAAAGACTAAAGCAAAGAATTAATTCAGTCTCTCTGCTATGGCCTTACCTCCTCTTAGTGCCCCTTTTATTCCTCTATCATCTAATGGTCCAACCGACTATCACAGGTTTTTTGCTACGAATGTACTTGAAAGAGTCTTTATTACACGTTTTTGCTTCCACAGCAAGCTTCTTCTCAAATTCTCTCTTAGCCTGCTTTATCAATGCATCTAACTTGCCAGTGCTTATGTTGTTTCCAGTTTTCATCATTTGACTCCTTTTTCCATTTCCTGAAAGATGTATTTTTGGCACCTCTCTGACTTCACCTTTAAACCATGCTGGCAGATTTTTGGACTTCCTTCCACTTTTCTTAAAGCGTGGAATACAGCTGGTCTGGGCTTCCAAGATAGTATTTTTAAACACGCATGCTTGATGTAAATCTTTAACCTTCCTACCTTGTTGATTATGAATAGTTGCGCTAAACTAGTGCCTTAGATAGTGCTGGGGAGGAGTCTGCTGTCTTGGTACATGTTGGTACCAATGACATAGGAAAATGTGGTAGGGAGGTTCTGGAGGCTTTAGGCTTTAGGCTTTTAGGTAGGAAGTTGAAATCCAGAACAGCATTCTCCGAAATGCTTCCTGTTCCACGCACAGGACCCAAAAGGCAGGCAGAGCTCCGGAGTCTCAATGCGTGGATGAGACAATGGTGCAGAGATGAGGGTTTTGGATTTGTTAGGAACTGGGGAACATTCTGGGGAAAGGAGGGGCTCTTCCGAAGGGATGGGCTTCACCTTAACCAGGATGAAACCAGGCTGCTGGCATTAACCTTTAAAAAGGAGATAGAGCAGCTTTTAAACTAGATATTAGGGGAAAGCCGACAGTCGCCCAAGAGCAGATGGTTCGGAAGAATGTATCTTTGAAGGATACTACCAAAAGCAGAGAGGTTCCACAAAAGAGTAAAGTAGGCCAAATTCCCTCAAGTATGGAGCAGACTGAGCTTAAAGATCCCAAATTACCCATGTCTAACAATAGCCAAATTAATATGAGTAAAATACATTCTCTAAAATGCTTGTATGCAAATGCTAGAAGTCTAAAAAATAAGATGGGAGAATTAGAATATATAGCACTAAATGAGAGGTTAGATATGAATGGAATATCAGAGACATGGTGGAAGGAGGACAACCAGTGGGACACTGTGATACCTGGGTACAAACTATATCGTAATGATAGAGTTGATCAAATTGGTGGAGGGGTTGCGCTCTATGTTAGAGAGGGCATTGAGTCAGAAAGGATTAAGGTTTTGCAGGAAACAAAATCTGCTGTAGAATCTATATGGATTGAAATTCCATGTAAAAGGGGGAAGGCAATGGCAGTGAGGGTGTACTATTGAGCGCCTTGCCAGAATGACCAAATGGATGATGAAATGCTCAAAGAAATCAAGGAAGCTAACAAAAGTTACCGTGCAGTAATAATAATGGGTGATTTCAACTACCCCGGTATCGACTGGGTCAGTGTCACGTCAGGACATGCTAGGGAGATAAAGTTCCTAGATGAAATAAATGACTGCTTCTTGGAGCAGCTGGTTCATGAACCGACCAGAGGGGAAGCCATATTAGACCTAGTCCTTAGTGGAACACCAGATCTAGTGCAAGAGATAAGGTTGTTGGGGCCACTTGGCAATAGTGATCATAGCATGATCGCCTTTGATTTAATTAGTGGAGGAGGGATAGTAAGGAAATCCACAGTACTACCTTTTAACTTTCGAAAGGGAAACTATGATAAAATGAGGAAAAACAGTAAAGAAAAAACTAAAAGGAGCAGTTGCAAAGGTTAAAGACGTACATCAGGCTTGGCTGTTGTTGAAAAATACTATCTTGGAAGCCCAGACCAGCTGTATTCCACGCTTTAAGAAAAGTGGAAGGAAGTCCAAAAAACTGCCAGCATGGTTTAAAGGTGAGGTCAGAGAGGCTGTTGTTGCCAAAAAAGCATCTTTCAGGAAATGGAAAAAAGAGCCAAACGACGAAACCTGGAAACAGCACAAGCACTGGCAAGTCAAATGCAAGGCATTGATAAGGCAGGCAAAGGGAGAATTCGAGAAGAAGCTTGCTGCGGAAGCAAAAACGCGAAGTAAAGACCTTTTCAAGTACATTCGTAGCAAAAAACCTGTGAGAGAGTCAGTTGGTCCATTAGATGATAAAGGGGTTAAAGGGGCACTAAGAGGCGACAAGGCGATAGCGGAGAGATTGAATGAATTCTTTGCTTCAGTCTTTACTGAGGAAGATGTAGGGATGTTACCCATGACTGAAGTGGTATTTAAAGGTGTGGAAGAATTGAAGGAAATATCGATACATCGGGAAGATGTATTACAACTATTAGATAAACTGAAGAGTAGCAAATCACCAGGGCTGGAAGGTATACATCCAAGGCTGTTGAAAGAACTGAAATACGAGATTGCAGACCTGCTATTAGTAATCTGTGAACTATCATTAAAATCATCTCTAATACCTGAAGATTGGAGGATCGCCAATGTAACACCAATTTTTAAAAAGGGTTCCAGGGGTGATCCGGGAAACTACAGACCGGTGAGCCTGACATCCTTACCGGGAAAAATGGTAGAAACCATCATAAAGAATAAAATTACTCAGCATGTAGATAGTCATGACCTAATGGGAGACAGCCAACATGGCTTTAGACAAGGAAGATCTTTGTCTTACTAAACTGTTATGTTTTTTTTGAAGGTGTGAATAAACAGGTAGACAAAGATGAGTCAGTTGATATAGTGTATCTGGACTTTCAGAAAGCCTTTGACAAGGTCACTCAGAGACTTTTAGCAAAACTAAAGAGTCATGGGATAGGAGGCAGTGTACTATTGTGGATCAGGAACTGGTTAAAAGATAGAAAGGAGAGGGTAGGGCTAAATGGCCAATTTTCCCAATAAAGAAAGGTGAATAGTGGTGTACCCCAGGGATCTGTGCTGGGTCCGCTGCTTTTTGACATATTGTGGTACTGCAGAGCCTATGCAAACAGAAAAAAAGGTTTTAAATTCAGAAAAAAGATTCCAACACCAGATGCGACATTACGAGGAGCCAGATAGGGGGAGCAAGAGAGACCTTCCAGGGCCTAGAGAACCGCACCCCAGAGCTTGTGATGTGATGCCGGCCAACAGCCAATCCAGGAAAGGGGGAGTTCCTCTTAAGAAAGGCTGGGAAGTTGGAATCAAAGGCCAGCTGGATGGAAGAAGAGGAGAGGAGAAGGAAAAGAAGGAGTCTTGGCAAAGAGACCCGAGAGGAAGGAGTTCCTGGCAAGGAGACACTGGGAGTCCGGTGCAGCAAGATACCAGGAGTTCTTGGCAAAGAGACACTGGGAGGAAAGGTACCAGGAGAGAAGCCGAGGTCAGAGGTTTATCTGATGAACCGGTACCAGCAGACTCAGGACCCTGTGGAAGTTACCAGAAGGGTGGTGAAGTCATTGCCATAGGAGGTAACACTCCTTATTCAAGGAGAAAGAGGTATGGGTGTGAAAGAGAGATAACTCCACCCGAAGGCCAGCTGGACAGTGGGAGGCCTGCTACTCGAGTAAGGCTGAATTGCAGCAGGACTAGGCCTCAAACCTCAGCTCACTGGGATAGGCCTGGAGAACAAGGTAATCCACATTTTTATACTTCTAATCGTTATAACCTGGTGACACAGGGAGCACAAGGAGCAAGGGTGTGCTCGCTTTATCAAGCTGTTTGTAAGATAAGACACAAGCTTTTACCAGATAAAAGACTGTTTAATACAAGGCACCAAGACAAAGGAAGGTATTCTCATAGCAAGCATTCGTATGACCGAGGCCCAAACCTAGGCCCAGAACATTGGAGGCTGGTACAAGCTGTGTATGAAAAGCCTCAGCGTATTTCACCAGACTGCACTGATTTATTTACATTTATTTATTTATTTACATTCTCTTATATACCGCGCTATTCTGCATCAGTGCGGTTTACATTGAACAAATTGAAATTACATTGAACAGGGCATTATAACTTGGAGATAACTATTTTACAGGGAACATAGGCTATGGAGGCTTAAGTGGCTTGCCCAAGACCACAAGGAGCACCAGTGGGACTAGAAACCCCAGTCCTTCCGGCCCAAGGTTGCTGTCCTCTAGTGGGATTTGAACCCCTGACCTTCCGGCCTGAAGTACCTTGCCCCAACCACTAGGCCACTCCTCCACTCCTCCACTGATACAGAGTCACAGCTCTCAGACCCACAGCCCATGCAGGTGGAATTTATTGAGGACCCTTCTGAAGTGCCCATGGATTGTAGCTACTGTCAGGCAGGAAGCCTAGAATCCCTGCCTAGTGTATAAAGCAGGGCTCAGCAAGCAAAGACTGTGTGTTTAAAAATGTATAAATTCCTGTGAAGATAACAGTGGATAAAGCAATCTGGTTATGTTTCTTTTCTACCTGAAGTAAGGTTTCCTTATGTTGACGTAGATTCCACTACCTGAATCATGGTGCATTAAGGGAAATAAAAAGCCTTTCTTTCCCTACCCTTGGACTTTGTGTTTATTTGAAGCTTTGGTACACGGAAGGCCACTGGGAACAGATACCCAGACCCCGCATACAAGAACCAAACTCAAACTAGAAAAATAACTCATGTCCACCCAACCTGCCTTAACCACCTTTGACCACTAGGGCGGCGGTGCGACATGAAAAATGGCGTAGTTGTTGGATATATTGTGGGAGCCTACGTCAGCCGCAAAGAGAAGAAGCTTGAGCTGCAAGTTTCAGAAAAAATAAACCCAGGTTGGAATACAAAACCGGAACGGATGGTCTAAAGAAACCGGATTGAAGGAAGACCCGGAGTGGAGCAGTCTAAACCGGAGTGGAGTGGAGAAAATCCTGAAAAGGAAAAATCCTGTGCCCAACTGTCAGCGTGGAGAACCGCGGAGTACGACAGCAACGAGTACTGTTCCAGAGCTGATTCAACCCTACCATCAGGTAAAATGTAAATATACCTGAATAAGTGTAGGATGCCAGGGAGAGTATAGAAAAGAAAAAAAAAAAGGGGGAAAGGAAAAAAATAAATTGTTAGAAGAGCCACACTCGGTTGTGTTTTTTTTGTGTGTTTCCTTGTTGCAGATTCGCCATGGAGCCCAAAGAATTGTGTGCATGGATGGCTCATCAGTTTGATAAGCAGGCAGAACTGGCGTTGCAAAATCAAGCACAAGCGTTGAAAGCCATGCAAGACCAGCAATTACCCGTCCTGCAGACAATGGACAGTTGGCTAACTCAGCAGCGGGAGGAGATGGCGAAGGTGAAGGCCGAGAAGTTGCAAGCAACTGGACTGTACAATACGGAGCTTGGACAATGGTCATGCAATGATCTAACGGTGGGGAAATTAAGTCCCAATGATAACCTAGATGATTTCTTAGATTCCTTTAGTAGGATAGCGAGGTCAGCTCGGTGGCCGACCGAACAATGGGCTGTCAGACTAGCCGCGTCCCTGACAGGGGAGGCGCTGGCCGCCTACCGGTCAAAGCCTCCATCATTGGCAGATAATTACGAAGAAGTAGTGATGGCAATCAGAGATCGCCTAGGCCTCACCCCATTGGCATATAAAAAAATGTTTAGGGCCACTATCCTTAGCCCAGACGAAACACCAAAAGCCCTGGGGCATAGAATAAAGAGCCTGGCGTATAAATGGCTACAGCCAGAGAAATAAAATATAGAAACTCTGATGGACGCAGTAATATTGGAGCAATTCTTAGACGCAGAGCCGAGTAGGGTACAGAATTTCTTAATCCTCCAAAATTGCTGTACCACTACCGAGGCAATATCCCTTACTGAGAGATATCTAGAAGCAGAGGGAGTGACCCAGCCAAAGATAGGGGTTCCCAAACTGACTATAGGGATGGAAGCTCAAAGGGTAGGTAGTCCTTCCAGACCCACGTATAGCACTAGGAAAGGTAATGACCCTAAGGATACTGAAACTGTGAAAAGATGTTTTTCCTGTGGTAAGAGAGGACATGTGAAAAAAGAATGCTATTCTCGCATTGCTCTAGTGGGAGAAGTCCCAAAGACAATGAGAGAGGGCTTTGTATTAAAGGTAAAAATACATGGAGTTAACGCAAAGGCACTTCTGGATTCAGGCGCTGACCAAACCATGATCTCCAAACGGCTATGGTTTGTGATCAGAAGCCAGGGGTGGTCAGTCCCTGAATGTCCCGAAGGGCAGGTTAAAATAAAGTGCATTCACGGATCAGCTACAAGCTACCCCGTGTATAAACTTTGGGTTAAAGGATTGGGAATAAAAAAGGAAATGTTGGTGGCCGTGGTCCCAAAACTTCCACAAGAGTTGGTATTGGGCCGCGACTGGCCACAGTTTCGAAAGAGTCTGAGAGAGGGTTTATCTCCTCAGAAGGTCCCAAATTCCACCTGTAGTGGGCATGAGCATATGGGTAGCCCTGAGCCTACTGATCGCCTTGGCACCCAACGAAGCAGCCTAGCCGCAACCACTAACTCCATGGTCCTTAGTCCGCTCTGGGGGAAACCAAAGAGAGTCCCTGTAAAGGAAGCACAAGAGTCACCTAAAATGTTCGTGTTGAAATTCTGTAAGACTTCGGAAAAGGCCCGTAGCCCTCAAAGAGCATCAACACAAGCCGCGGGCTATGATCTCCATAGTGTTGAAGACCAGGTCATCCCGAAGCAGGGGCGGAAATTAATTAGTACTGGAATACAGGTGGAGCTCCCTCCAGGATGTTATGGAATGATAGCGCCACAATCAGGGCTGGCCGCCAAACACAGCCTGGATGTAGCAGCGGGGGTAATTGATCCCGACTATAGGGGAATAGTAAAAGTTCTTCTGTGTAACTTTTCAAAAGAAGATTTCAAGGTTCAAGTTGGGGACAGAATAACGCAATTGATTTGCGAGCGAGTCGGGTTCCCCAGCTTGGAAGAAGTCACCATGTTAACTCCCACTAGCTGGGGAGCAGACGGTTTCGGCTCTACAGGGAAGGCAGAGCTGGAAGGCCTCATGGCCATAGGAAGTGATTCTCCCGAAGAAGACCTGGGTCCCCATGTAGAAGACCACAAGGAGGACTCTGTGCCGAAGATCGGGGAGGAACTCTCCTTAAGCCAACAGGATGACTTAGCCAAATTGTTGGGAGAATACAAGGATGTATTAACTCCGATACTGGGAGAAACGTCATTGGTGGCTCACGAAATACTCACGCCCCCAGGCAAAATCATCCGACAACGTCCCTATCGTTTGCCGGAGGCAAAAAGGCAGGAAATTATTAAACAAGTAGAAGAAATGCTGCAAATGGACATTATCGAAGAATCATATAGCCCGTGGTGCAGCCCGGTCGTTCTGGTGCCTAAGCCAGATGGCTCGATGCGTTTCTGTATTGACTTTCGCCAATTAAATGCCGTGTCTACGTTTGATGCCTACCCCATGCCTCGTATTGAGGAGTTGCTAGACCGGCTGGGACAAGCAAAATTCTTGACAACATTGGATATGACGAAAGGGTACTGGCAGGTCCCTTTGACACGGGATGCCAGACCCAAAACTGCCTTCAGCACGCCCTTGGGGCTATTCCAATTCCGCAGAATGCCATTCGGTCTGCATGGGGCAGCGGCCACGTGTCAACGTTTGATGGATATCATCCTGAGGCCATACCAAACGTTCGCGACTGCTTACATGGACGATGTGGTGATCCACAGCGCCACCTGGATGGACCATCTCGGCCACGTGCGCACCATATTAGAAGCCATGAGAAGAATGGGCCTCACGTTGAACCCAAAAAAATGTACGTTCGCTGCTAAAGAGGTCAAATATTTGGGTCACCTCGTGGGCCGTGGAACAGTGCGGCCTCTGCGGGATAAGGTGGAAAGTGTGAGACAGTTTCCGGTCCCACAGAACAAAAAACAATTAAGAAGCTTCCTGGGCCTCATCGGCTATTACCGACGTTTTATACCGCATTTTGCGGAGGAAAGCAGTATCTTCACTGAAATGCTAAGGAAAAATGCCCCGAACCTGCTAATATGGTCGCCTGAAGCGGAGACAGCTTTCCAACGCCTAAAGGGAAGGCTATGTCAAGCCCCCATATTACGTGGAGTAGACTTCCAGCAACCCTTCCTGTCGCAAACAGATGCCTCCGAAATGGGCTTAGGTGCGGTTCTGTCCCAGATACAAGAAGGGGCAGAACACCCCATTATGTTCCTTAGCCGGAAACTTTCAGTGGCTGAACAGAAATATGCTACAATAGAGCGAGAATGTCTAGCCATTAAATGGGCCATTGAGGCATTACGATTTTATCTGACGGGGAGAAAATTCGTCCTCATAACAGATCACGCCCCGTTAAAATGGTTACATACTATGAAGAATGAAAATAACAGGTTAACCAGATGGTATATGGCTCTGCAGCCGTATGATTTTCGAGTGGAACATCGAGCGGGCAAACTACACTTCAACGCCGACGCCATGTCACGTATTCCGTGCTGTGTGAAGGAGGCTTCACCAGCCCGTCATATTTTAAGAGGGGGGATATGTGGTACTGCAGAGCCTATGCAAACAGAAAAAAGGTTTTAAATTCAGAAAAAAGATTCCAACACCAGATGTGACATTACGAGGAACCAGATAGGGGGAGCAAGAGAGACCTTCCAGGGCCTAGAGAACCGCACCCCAGAGCTTGTGATGTGATGCCGGCCAACAGCCAATCCAGGAAAGGGGGAGTTCCTCTTAAGAAAGGCTGGGAAGTTGGAATCAAAGGCCAGCTGGATGGAAGAAGAGGAGAGGAGAAGGAAAAGAAGAAGTAGTCTTGGCAAAGAGACCCGAGAGGAAGGAGTTCCTGGCAAGGAGACACTGGGAGTCCGGTGCAGCAAGATACCAGGAGTTCTTGGCAAAGAGACACTGGGAGGAAAGGTACCAGGAGAGAAGCCGAGGTCAGAGGTTTATCTGATGAACCGGTACCAGCAGACTCAGGACCCTGTGGAAGTTACCAGAAGGGTGGTGAAGTCATTGCCATAGGAGGTAACACTCCTTATTCAAGGAGAAAGAGGTATGGGTGTGAAAGAGAGATAACTCCACCCAAAGGCCAGCTGGACAGTGGGAGGCCTGCTACTCGAGTAAGGCTGAATTGCAGCAGGACTAGGCCTCAAACCTCAGCTCACTGGGATAGGCCTGGAGAACAAGGTAATCCACATTTTTATACTTCTAATCGTTATAACCTGGTGACACAGGGAGCACAAGGAGCAAGGGTGTGCTCGCCTTATCAAGCTGTTTGTAAGACAAGACACAAGCTTTTACCAGATAAAAGACTGTTTAATACAAGGCACCAAAACAAAGGAAGGTATTCTCATAGCAAGCATTCGTATGACCGAGGCCCAAACCTAGGCCCAGAACATTGGAGGCTGGTACAAGCTGTGTATGAAAAGCCTCAGCGTATTTCACCAGACTGCACTGATACAGAGTCACAGCTCTCAGACCCACAGCCCATGCAGGTGGAATTTATTCAGGACCCTTCTGAAGTGCCCATGGATTGTAGCTACTGTCAGGCAGGAAGCCTAGAATCCCTGCCTAGTGTATAAAGCAGGGCTCAGCAAGCAAAGACTGTGTGTTTAAAAATGTATAAATTCCTGTGAAGATAACAGTGGATAAAGCAATCTGGTTATGTTTCTTTTCTACCTGAAGTAAGGTTTCTTTATGTTGACGTAGATTCCACTACCTGAATCATTGTGCATTAAGGGAAATAAAAAGCCTTTCTTTCCCTACCCTTGGACTTTGTGTTTACTTGAAGCTTTGGTACACGGAAGGCCACTGGGAACAGATACCCAGACCCCATATACAAGAACCAAACTCAAACTAGAAAAATAACTCATGTCCACCCGACCTGCCTTAACCACCTTTTGACCACTAGGGCAGCGGTGCGACAATATTCATAAATGACCTGGAAAGTGGAATAACGAGTGAGGTTATCAAATTTGCAGATGAGACAAAACTATTTAAAGTTGTTAAAACCCAAGAGGATTGTGGAAAATTGCAAGAGGATCTTGATAAATTGGAAGACTGGGCATCAAAATGGCAGATGAAATTTAATGTGGACAAGTGCAAGGTTATGCACCTAGGGAAGAACAACCCAAACTATGGTTACACGATGCAAGGTTCCACATTAGGAACCACCACCCAGGAAAAAGATTTAGGCATCATTGTGGATACCATGTTAAAACCCTCAGTCCAGTGTGCAGCAGTGGCCAAGAGAGCAAATAGAATGCTAGGTATGATAAGGAAAGGAATGGAAAATAAAACAAAAGATATTATAATGCCTCTATATCGTTCCATGGTGAGACCGCACCTTGAATATTGTGTGCAATTCTGGTTGCCGTATCTTAAAAAGGATATAGCGATTTTAGAAAAGGTTCAGAGAAGAGCCACCAAAATGGTAAAGGGGATGGAAGGATACTCCTATGAAGAAAGGCTAAAAAGGTTGGGGCTCTTTAACCTGGAAAAGAGACTGCTGAGGGGAGATATGATAGAAGTCTAAAAATTAATGAACGGAGTGGAACGGGTAAACGTAGATCGATTGTTTAACTTATCAGAATATAGAAAGACTAGGGGACATGCAATGAAGCTACAGGGTAAACTATTTAAGAATAATAAAAGAAAATATTTTTTCACTCAACGTGTAATCAAACTCTGGAATTTGTTACCGGAGGATGTAGTAAAGGCTGTTAGTGTAGCTGGGTTTAAAAAAGGTTTGGACAAGTTCCTGGAGGTAAGGTCCATAAACCATTATTAAGAAGGGACCCAGGATATCAATGCTTGAACCAATACAAGCATTGTGGAACCTGTGTCTTTTGGGGAAACTGCTAGGTACATATGACCTAGATTGGCCACTCTTGGAAACAGAATACTGGGCTTGATGGACCTTGGTCTGACCCAGTATGGCATATCTTATGTTCTTATGTTCTTAGACTGGATTTTGGCTTTTCATAATAACAATAATAATAAATAATAATAATAGATCTGGCTAGGGTGTGTGTCATATATGGTCACATACATTTTCTTTATTCTGCCTTCACTGGTGTTAAGATATGCAATTCACAGAATTAGTACATTTCATGTATTGCATTTTCCCTGTGTTTCTGCTGTTGTATCGTGTCATAAATTAATCAAAATTTCAAAAATAAATATTTAGCATACAGTGGGTGGTGTATCTGAATTCCATATTAATATGAACACATTCATATTTTCTATATTGATCTGCATTGTAAACCGCTTTGAATTCTTGGGAAAGGCAGTATATCAAATGTAATAAACCATAAACCTATTTCCATGATGTAAAGTAATCATAGAACATACATGTGACAACAGCTGTAGAGGGGGCATGGCAGAGGAGGGGGGCAGGACAAGAAGGGAGAAGAGACGTGACAAGGAAGATGGGGCCAAAGAGATGTTGTGTTTTTCTCTTTCAAAAAGCTGGCAGCCATGAGTAAAAAGCTCAATAGGGGTGACTGTAAACAGTTTCCATCTCTATGGGACTGCTCTCATTTCTCTTTTCCTCTTAGCTCCACCATGATGATGTCACCACTAGGCTAGAAGAGGTCTTGGTGGATCCTAGAGAATGCCATCAATTTCAGGGATATTCCAAAACAAAATTAGAGCTGTAACCTATCGTCATGAGCTAAAGTGTATATGTATGTATGAATTAATGTTGGAAGGCGAGCCGTGAGGAAAGAACCACCTCTCGTAGCTTTACTTCCATTTTACTCAAATTTTTGAAGCTCAAGCAGATCTTTAAAACGTAGGTAAAAACACCATAAAATAGTGTGCCCTACACCCCAACGTGTTCCAAATATTATACTCCCAACATATTCAAAATATTATGCTTCCAACATATTCAAAAAAGGACCAATCAGTGACTATTCAAAAATAGCACTTATCTGTTGTTGTCCATATGAGTCAAAATCGTTTTCCGAACCCAAAATAAATGTTGATCACGCCTGTCCGCAGTTATTAACCAAGAAGGACACAGTACTGCGTTTTGGGCAAACCAATCTTGATGCCCTGTTTCAACGCTTTTCATTAAACTGCAAACTCCATCTTCTGGCGTCCCTGACGCTTCAGAACGCCAACGCATGCTCATTCGCGATCTGATTTCAAAATACCAAAAGCCAATGGTTAAATGTCAACCCAAAGCCAATCACAGATATACACGTCATAAGGAAACCCAAAATAGGCATATCTCAAAGGAGACTATTCCAATCAAGTTCTTTATTAAGCCCTAATGGTTCTACTGTGGATAACCTAAATATCCACGACTGATCCAATAACTGAAGGCAATGTTCACGATTGCCTCCTCTTGGATTTTGTGGTACATAATCAAGAATCCTCCAGGAAATATCCGCAAATGTATGTTGATGGTCGAAACAATGTTGGACTATAGGGGCAGATGTAGTCTAGTCCAACATTTATTTATTTATTTATTGAACGGTTTTATATACCGCCTTTCAGAAAAATCAAAGCAGTTTACAAAGAACAAAACTTGAACATTACATTGAAACTTATTCAAACAATTGAAATTACAGTGAACATTAAATTGTATATAATAAAAATGATAATTTGAGGGTTACAATGCTGAGTAAATGCTGATTAGGTATATATATAGTTTAAACATATATACAGATTTAAATATTTACAAATGTCAAAATTTCAAAAAACAAAAACATTGTTTCATGCTCAGAAAACAACTAAAGACCTTCCTATTTGCTGACCAATTCAATGAACCCACCTAACTCTTGAACAGCTGACCTTCCACCAAATACTTTATGTTCCACCAAATACTTTTGTATATATGTTCTCTGTAAATTAGTTATGCTTCAGTGCACCTCTTGCATGTTACCCCCCCCCCACCGAACATCATAATAAGTTTTTAGTAAATGTATGTTTCATAAGTTCATTGTAAACATGTGAGTCATAATGTAAACCACTTTGATTTAATGAGAAGGCGGTATAGAAAAACTGTTAGGAATAAATATATAAATGTGCAGCCAATCATCCAGATACGGAAAGACGAAGGCCCCTGGAGGCGGAGGTGGGCTGTGACCACCACTAGGCACTTTGTGCAGACCTTTGGTGAGGAGGCCAGCCCGAAGGGGAGTACCTTATATTGGTAGTGCTCTCCCCCCCACCACAAACCGAAGGTAGTTTCTGAAGCCAGAATGAATCATGATGTGTCCTTGAGGTCTAAGGAGGAATGGCAGCAGTGTTCCAAGGGAGAGCATCTTGAGATTCTTTCCCTTACCAGAAATCTGTTCGGCTCCTGGAGATCCAGGATGGGTCTGAGGCCCCCTGATACCTGGAGTAGAAGCTAGTGCCCCAGAGATGTTTTGGTACTGGCTGCACCACTCTGTCCTGGCATATGTTTGCGAACTCAGTGAAGAACAAAGTCTGGTGAAGGAGAGGTCTTGTGGGCTTCTCCTGGGAAGTATGAGGGTGGCCCCCACTGTAGGTGGAGGAGGTAGTCCTCCCTGACCACTTGAAGCACACAGGTATCAGTGGTGATGGCAGACCACCTGTGGGCAAACAGGGCCAGATGCCTTCCTGTGGGCTGCAGGGGACCTCCTGGGGGAGAGGAGGTCATGCCCAAGAAGTCAAGAGCTTCCCTCAGGCTGGGCCGGGGCCGGCACCTGGGACTTAAGGGTCTTTTGTTTACGGGGGGTCATGCCCCTGTCCCTTGTGCTGTTGGTCTTGCTGAGGGGCCGGGAAGGTCTGAAATTGCTAGGGATTGCCAAACCTCTCCTTGTTCCTCGGGAAGAAAGCTTTCTTCCCTGGAGCCTTCTTATGGGGCTGCATCAAGGTTTTTTTGAGAGTCTGGTTCTCGTTAGGAACTCAGTTTCTATCTCTGCAGCTTTGTCTGCCATGGCTTTCCCGAAAAGGTTCTCTCCAATGCAGGGGACATCATTAAGTTTGTCCTGAATCCATTGTTCTAGGTCAGATGACTGCAGCCATGCTTGGCCTTGTGCCCCGATGCCCATGGCAGCCACCCTAGCTGAAGACTTGAAGCCATTGTAGGCTGCTCAAGATAAGAACTTCGAGCACCCCTTGACCGCAAAGCCAGATACTTAAATCTCTGCAGGAGTTCCCCATCAAGGCCTGCTGAGAATCTACAGAGTTGCCTCGACAGCTTCTTGAGGTACATGCCAATATAGAGCTAATAGGACCGGATCTGGCAAGTCAGCATCAAAACCTGAAAGGCCTTCCGGCAGAGGGCATTGAGGGACCAGACCTCCCTGCTGGATGGCATCGAGAAATGGGTCTTATGGCTCTTGAGCCTGCGTATGGCTGACTCAATGACCATCGAGTTGTGGGGGAGTTGGGTCTTCTGGAACCCAGGACTTCAGCACACTCGGTATCTGGAGTCGAGTCGCCTGCTGCCAATGGGCACCAATACCAGTGTTTCCCACATCCAGAGGAGGAGGCACTCAAGAATCAGAGGCATCATTACTGTAAGGGTTTCCATGGGGGGGGGGGGGGTCTCATACTGGAGTATCTCCAGTTCCTCCATGAGCGAGTCTTCATCAGCCTCGGTCTTGATGGCGAGTGCCTTAGACATGTCCCATACAAAGTTGAGGAAGGTAACATCCTCGGGCAGGGAATGGCATCGGGACACCTAAGGAGACAGGTCCGAAGGCACATCTCGGTGTTACCAAGTGTTCGGGAACTCCTCATCCTATGTCTCCCATTCAAACTCTAAGTCCGAGTATGAGTCCAAGGCTTTGTGATCACCATGGTCAAGATCCGCCACCTCTGGGGAATCTGCAGTCCGAGCCGTGGGTGCTCACTAGAGAGGACTGGTGTCCCAAGGAACAGGACCTCATCCTCGTCTGGATGCATTGGGTCTCTCAAGGTGGATGATGCTCGAGGATCAGCTCGATGTCCAGGAAAGCTCTTGATGTCAAGGGTCCCATAAGAACATAAGAACATAAGATATGCCATACTGGGTCAGACCAAGGTCCATCAAGCCCAGTATTCTGTTTCCAACAGTGGCCAATCTAGGTCATACGTACCTAGCAGTTTCCCCAAGGGACACAGGTTCCACAATGCTTGTATTGGTTCAAGCATTGATATCCTGGGTCCCTTCTTAATAATGGTTTATGGACCTTTCCTCCAGGAACTTGTCCAAACCTTTTTTAAACCCAGCTACACTAACAGCCTTTACTACATCCTCCGGTAACAAATTCCAGAGTTTGATTACACGTTGAGTGAAAAAATATTTTCTTTTATTAGTCTTAAATAGTTTACCCTGTAGCTTCATTGCATGTCCCCTAGTCTTTCTATATTCTGATAAGGTAAACAATCGATCTACGTTTACCCGTTCCACTCCGTTCATTAATTTATAGACTTCTATCATATCTCCCCTCAGCCGTCTCTTTTCCAGGTTAAAGAGCCCCAACCTTTTTAGCCTTTCTTCATAGGAGTAGCCTTCCATCCCCTTTACCATTTTGGTGGCTCTTCTCTGAACCTTTTCTAAAATCGCTATATCCTTTTTAAGATATGGCGACCAGAATTGCACACACTATTCAAGGTGCGGTCTCACCATGGAACGATATAGAGGCATTATAATATCTTTTGTTTTATTTTCCATTCCTTTCCTTATCATACCTAGCATTCTATTGCTCTCTTGGCCGCCGCTGCACACTGGGCCGAGGGTTTTAACATGGTATCCACAAGGACGCCTAAATCTTTTTCTTGGGTGGTGGTTCCTAATGTGGAACCTTGCATCGTGTAACCATAGTTTGGGTTGTTCTTCCCTAGGTGCATAACCTTGCACTTCTCCACATTAAATTTCATCTGCCATTTTGATGCCCAGTCTTCCAATTTATCAAGATCCTCTTGCAATTTTCCACAATCCTCCTGGGTTTTAACAACTTTAAATAGTTTTGTGTCATCAGCAAATTTGATAACCTCACTCGTTATTCCACTTTCCAGGTCATTTATGAATATGTCAAAAAGCAGCGGACCCAGCACAGATCCCTGGGGTACACCACTATTCACCTTTCTCCATTGGGAAAATTGGCCATTTAGCCCTACCCTCTGCTTTCTATCTTTTAACCAGTTCCTGATCCACAGTAGTACACTGCCTCCTATCCCATGACTCTTTAGTTTTGCCAAAAGTCTCTGATGAGGGACCTTGTCAAAGGCTTTCTGAAAGTCCAGATACACAATATCAACCGACTCACCTTTGTCCACCTGTTTATTCACTCCTTCAAAAAAACATAACAGATTAGTAAGACAAGATCTTCCTTGTCTAAAGCCATGTTGGCTGTCTCCCATTAGGTCATGACTATCTATATGCTGAGTAATTTTATTCTTTATGATGGTTTCTACCATTTTTCCCGGTACTGATGTCAGGCTCACCGGTCTGTAGTTTCCCGGATCACCCCTCGAACCCTTTTTAAAAATTGGTGTTACATTGGCGATCCTCCAATCCTCAGGTATTAGAGATGATTTTAATGATAGTTCACAGATTACTGATAGCAGGTCTGCAATCTCAAATTTCAGTTCTTTCAACACCCTTGGATGTATACCATCCGGCCCAGGTGATTTGCTACTCTTCAGTTTATCTAATAGTTGTAAGACATCTTCCCGATGTATCGATATTTCCTTCAATTCTTCCACACCTTTAAATACCACTTCAGTCGTGGGTAACATCCCTACATCTTCCTCAGTAAAGACCGAAGCAAAGAATTCATTCAGTCTCTCCGCAATCGCCTTGTCGCCTCTTAGTGCTCCTTTAACCCCTTTATCATCTAATGGACCAACTGACTCTCTCACGGGTTTTTTGCTACGAATGTACTTGAAAAGGTCTTTATTTCGCGTTTTTGCTTCCGCAGCAAGCTTCTTCTCAAATTCTCTCTTTGCCTGCCTTATCAATGCCTTGCATTTGACTTGCCAGTGCTTGTGCTGTTTCCAGGTTTCATCATTTGGCTCTTTTTTCCATTTCTTGAAAGATGCTTTTTTGGCAACAACAGCCTCTCTGACCTCAGCTTTAAACCATGCTGGCAATTTTTTGGACTTCCTTCCACTTTTCTTAAAGCGTGGAATACAGCTGGTCTGGGCTTCCAAGATAGTATTTTTCAACAACACCCAAGCTTGATGTACGTCTTTAACCTTTGCAACTGCTCCTTTTAGTTTTTTCTTAACTGTTTTCCTCATTCTATCATAGTCTCCCTTTCGAAAGTTAAAGGGTAGTACTGTGGATTTCCTTACTATCCCTCCTCCACTAATTAAATCAAAGGCGATCATGCTATGATCACTATTGCCAAGTGGCCCCAACACCCTTATCTCTTGCACTACATCTGGTGTTCCACTAAGGACTAGGTCTAATATTGCTTCCCCTCTGGTCGGTTCATGAACCAGCTGCTCCAAGAAGCAGTCATTTATTTCATCTAGGAACTTTATCTCCCTAGCATGTCCTGTTGTGACACTGACCCAATCGATGCCGGGGTAATTGAAATCACCCATTATTATTACTGCACTGTAACTTTTGCTAGCTTCCTTGATTTCTTTGAGCATTTCATCATCCATTTGTTCATTCTGGCCAGGCGGACGATAGTACACCCCCACTGCCATCGCCTTCCCCTTTTTACATGGAATTTCAATCCAGAGAGATTCTACAGCAAATTTTGTTTCTTGCAAAACTTTAATCCTTTCTGACTCAATGCCCTCTCTAACATAGAGCGCAACCCCTCCACCAATTTGATCAGCTCTATCATTTCGATATAGTTTGTACCCAGGTATCACAGTGTCCCACTGGTTGTCCTCCTTCCACCATGTCTCTGATATTCCAATCATATCTAACCTCTCGTTTAGTGCTATATATTCTAACTCTCCCATCTTGTTTTGTAGACTTCTAGCATTTGCATACAAGCATTTTAGAGACTGTATTTTATTCATATTAATTTGGCTATTGGTAGACATGGGTAATTTGGGATCTTTAAGTTCTGTCTGCTCCATACTCGAGGGCATTTGGGCTACTTTACTCTTTTTTGGAACCTCTCTGCTTTTTGTAGTATCCTTCAAGGATACATTCTTCCGAACCATGCGCTCTTGGGCGACTGTCGGCTTTCCCCTATTATCTAGTTTAAAAGCTGCTCTATCTCCTTTTTAAAGGTTAATGCCAGCAGCCTGGTTCCATCCCGGTTAAGGTGAAGCCCATCCCTTCGGAAGAGCCCCTCCTTTCCCCAGAATGTTCCCCAGTTCCTAACAAATCCGAACCCCTCATCTCTGCACCATTGTCTCATCCACGCATTGAGACTCCGGAGCTCTGCCTGCCTATTGGGTCCTGCGCGTGGAACGGGAAGCATTTCGGAGAACGCTACCCTGGAAGTTCTGGATTTCAACTTCCTACCTAAAAGCCTAAATTTAGCTTCCAGAACCTCCCTACCACATTTTCCTATGTCATTGGTACCAACATGTACCAAGACAGCAGACTCCTCCCCAGCACTATCTAAGACCTTATCTAGGTGGCGTGTGAGGTCCGCTACCTTCGCACCAGGCAGGCATGTTACCAGGCGATCCTCACGTCCACCAGCCACCCAGCTATCTACATGCCTAATGATCGAATCACCAACTATAACTGCTGTCCTAACCCTTCCCGCATGGGCACTTGGCCCTGGAGAAACCTCCTCGGTGCGAGAGGGGTTTACATCACCTGGAGGACAGGTCCTAGTTACAGGATCACTTCCTGCCACACCAGGGTGATGCTCTCCTGTCACGTGACCTCTCTCCTCCATGGCAACAGGGATGCTGCCAGACTGGAGGTGGGACTTCAGGACTATATCCCTGTAGGTCTCGTCTATGTACCTCTCTGTCTGTCTTATGTTTTCCAAGTCTGCTACTCTAGCCTCTAGAGAACGGACTCGTTCCCTGAGAGCAGAGAGCTCCTTGCACCTAGTGCACACGTAAGACCTCTCACCAGCTGGGAGAAAATCATACATGTGACACTCAATGCAAAAGACTGGAAAGCCCACATCCCGCTGCTGGACTGCTGTCTGCATCTTAGTTTTAAGTTTGTGTTTAGATCTTTAAGTTCTATATGTACTAAAGGGTGCAATGGATATTTATACCACTAAAACTGTACCTAAGAAGTTTAATATACCTTGTTCACCTGAAGCTTAATTAATCTCAGGTCCTTGGTGTATGACTGATTTGGGTAATGAGCTTCACCTGAGAGCACCTCCTGTCTTTTAAGTTGTGCAAGTACCTATAAAGCTGTGAATTTCCCAGGGGAGGGTGGGTGTGGGGAGGGAGGGAGGGATATAACACTTATTAAAAAAGGGCTGCTACGAGATCACGTGATGTGGTGAGCTGGGGAAGACGTGAGTCACCTTAGCTCCGGGCCCCCTCTCCTCTGACCGTTGATTAGGACCGTAATCCACGGCGAATTTACCGGCTGTGAGACACGAGGGTGAGGTCGACAGTGTCTTCACCTCTTCCTGGAGATAAATCGGAGAATGGCAGCGGCGGCGAAGGCGGGGAGGAGGGAGAAGGACCGCACTACGGGCCCACCGAAAATGGCGGAATCCCCTCCGAAAGTGAGTGCCGCGACCTCCCTTACCCTAAGCGAAGAAATATCCGCAGCAGTCACAGCCGCACTTACCACACAGCTGGAAACCCTTAGTGGCAAAATGGACACGCTGCAGGGATCCTTGTCGGCGCTGGGCACCCGGATGCAAGGGGCAGAAGATCGCATTCTGCATACCGAGGAGGCGGTGGAGCAATTGAAACGGGATCTGAGTGCGCTACAAAAAACATCTAAAGCACAAGAGCTAAAAATAGATGACCTAGAAAACAGATCCCGGCGCAATAATTTGCGCTTCCTGGGGATAGCCGAGACCGTGCCCGAGAAAGACCTGCGAGTCCTGGTGGAAAAGATGGCTGCCGCTCTGCTTGGCCGGGACGATGCGAACACCCTTATTATTGTGGACAGAGCCCATAGAATAGGGCCGCGGCCGCAGGGAGAGAACACGCGGCCCAGGGTGGTCCTTGCCAGATTCCTGTATTATGTGCAGAAAGAGGATCTCCTGAGGGCAGCGCGGCAACAAGCTGTGTTGGAATTTGAAAATATGAGGGTTCGTATCACCCCCGACTATTCTGCTGCGCTGAGCCACCGCCGCAAAGCTTATGCACCAGTGTGTCAGCGTCTCATCTCGGCAAACATCCGTTTTCATGTCCAATATCCAGCCCGTCTACATATTATGCACCAGGGGACCCACCGGGTCTTGGAATCTGCGGCGGAGGCAACTACCTACGTGGAACAGCTGCTGGTATCCTCGGAAGGCTTGCAGGGAGAGCGTAGGCCGTGATAGGGGCCTTGGCATTGGACAGATGGAGACCTACCTCGGGATGGGCCGAAGAGTGGGCGTGGGTTGGATGTGGTGACCGACTCCCCTCCCTCCTTTTTTCTACGGATGGGGGTTCGGTAACCACCTCACCCACGCTATGGATGTGCCCGGCGGATACCTGCTTAGAGTGGTGAGGAACGCACCAGCCCTCCAGGCCAGAACCCTTCTGTTACCGGCTGAGGGCAACATGTGCTCATGGAAGGCCCAGGTGACTGGCTTTTGGCGGCCTTGGAGCTGGCTCTCCCCCACATTGCGGTTCTGTTGGTGGGAAATGTTGGCCCCCTTGTTGGACTTGTTGGACTGGAACGATCTGGACTGACCGATGCGGGCAGTGGTGGTACCGGCCTGGTCAGCTGGGCCTGCCATGCTTTTGGCTGCTCCTCCCTTTGTTCCTTCCCCCCTGTGGGCCCCCCCCTCCCCCCCTCCCCCCCCGGGCCTTTCCCTCCCCCTTCCCCCTTTTATTGTTTATATATATGGGCCTTTGGCCTGTTATGGTTTTATGGATGACTGTGGTGGGTGGGGGGGGTGGTGGGGGGTGGATGGTCGGGGGGCGGGGGGGTGGGGGGGGGATGGGGGACTGGCCGGGGGTGGTGGGGGGGGAGGCGGGTGGGGGGTGCCCTATCCCGGAGGGATGCCTTAGATCACTGACCGGAGCAGGGGATTCTAAATTAGGTTATAGGGGAAGAGGGGGGACCCGCGCACATCGTCTGTGATCGCGATGGGAGTGTGGTGGAGATTGGGGATGGGGTTTGGGGTGGAGGGGGGGTGGGAGGAGAGGCGAGGGAGGGTAGGGGTAGGGGCCCGGGAGGGGTGGTCCCGGGGGGAGGGGGGGTGTACTCCGTGGGGGGCACAGCAGCACTACGGTGGGATTGATGAACACCTGTGTGAGGACGCACTAGTGGTGGTGGGGGGGCTCCAGGCTGGGGGGGCCCTGCCTCTTAGCCTTTCTTTGGTGGCCGAGATTCTCTACTTGATCTCTTATAACCCGCCCTGAAGGTTATTTCTTGGAATATCTGTGGTATAGGCAGCCCTATTAAGCGCTATAAGGTGTTGCAGACCTTGGCTCGGATGAAATGCGATATAGCAATGTTGCAAGAAACCCACCAGACAGCAGAAGAGCACGCTAAATTGCAGAAGATGTGGGTGGGGCAGTGCTGGGGAGCACCGGCTGTAGGGAGAAAAGGTGGAGTGGTCATACTGATCAGTAAACATACCCGGTTTGAGCTGCTACAGGAGTATTCTGACCCGGAGGGCCGTTATATTTTGGTTCACGGCCACCTGGAAGGGCGGCCGGTGATACTGGGATGCGTGTACAGCCCCAATGTTCTGAATCGGGTGTTCTATGACTGCCTGGCGTCTCGCTTAGAACAAATGTCAGATGTCCCCCTAATTCTTGCTGGAGACTTAAATGGGGTCTTGGATGCCGAACTCGATGTATCGGGTGGGGGAGGGGTGTACTCACGTGTCCAGACAATGAAGGTTTTACGCGGTTTCTGTCGACGATTGGGCCTGGTGGACCCGTGGCGGTTGCTTCACCCTGCGGACCGGGATTTTACCCATCAATCGAGAGCGCATGGTACCAGTGCTCGTTTGGATTATGTTTTAGTGTCAGAGCGGCTATTCGCACAGGTGGAAGACGCGTGCATTGGCCCATCGGTGGTGTCCGACCATGCTCCGGTTTGGATTGAACTTGGTGTGGGGGGCCCAGCCGCGTCGTCTAGGGTTTGGCGGTTTCCCTTGGGCTTATACCAGGATGCAGAATTCCGGCCCTACCTTGTTGAGTGCTGGCAAGAATTTACCCGGCATAACGCGCAGCATCAGGCTGACCCGGAGTTGTTTTGGGAGACGGCTAAAGTTGTGTTAAGGGGGGATATCATTGCGTACGTGGCTAGGAAACGGCGGTTAATGGCGCGGCAAATTGTCCACTTAGAGAAACAAGTGGTGCGGGCTCGGCGGCGATGTGCGGGCGCTCCTAGTGTAGTGAACCGGCGGCAACTTTGGGAGTTGCAGGTGTCCCTTAATGAGCTCCTCCACCAACGAGCCAAGAAATCGCATATGTATTACCGCTACCAGCTTTTTCGCTTTGGTGATAGACCCGGGAAACTTTTGGCGCGTTGCTTGCGGGGACACCGGGGCTACCGATTAGTGGCGGCGTTGCGAGATGACCAGGGAACCCTACATAGGGATAACGAAGGCATCGCCCGAGTGTTCCGTACCTTTTGCCAGAAATTATACGCCCGGAGGGGGGGGGCCCCGGAGGCTATGCAGCAATACTTGCGGGAGTTGTCCTTGCCGCAGCTGTCCGTAGCGCAGAAGACCTGCCTTGACGAGCCGGTATCTGTGGATGAAGTACAGCGTGTTATCCAACAAGCCGCTTGCTGTAAGGCCCCAGGGCCGGATGGCTTCGGAGCTGAGTTTTACAAGCTATTGAGTGAATGCACACCCCCAACCTTAGTGGCGGTATACCACAGGCAGATAGCTCAGGGGCATTTTACATGGGGCACTAACCACGCGCATATTTCTTTAATCCCCAAACCCGGGAAGGACCATACCCACGCAGCTTCGTACCGGCCTATTTCCTTATTGAACTTCGATCTGAAAATTCTAGCGAAGGTGTTGGCTGATCGGTTGGCGTTAGTGTTAGGGGACTTGATACATGAATCCCAGGTCGGGTTCGTTAAAGGGCGTTATGCCGTACGGAATCTCCGAAAGCTGCTTGCATCTTTAGAATGGACCCGGGAACACGATCTCCAGTCTCTGGTCATTAGTTTCGATGCTGAGAAGGCCTTCGACCAGGTCCCTTGGGAATACCTGAAGTTTCTTTTGCCTCAATATGGGCTTGGGGCCCCTTTTTGCCGGATGGTGGACCTGCTTTATGCTGACCCCACAGCGGGGGTCCTATGTAATGGGGTACGTTCGGAGTCCTTTCGGTTGGAACGCGGTACGCGGCAGGGCTGTCCGCTCTCTCCCTTGCTCTTTGTGTTATCTTTGGACCCGCTGATACGGAAGATTGAGGCTTCTCCCACTATTGGTGGGATTCGTATCAGATCCCATGGCTTCAAGGTGGCTGCCTTCGCTGATGATCTCCTGGTCCACCTCTCTTCTCCCCAGCAGTCCCTTCCGTGCTTACTTGAGGAGCTCTCGCTGTATGGTCAATTCGCGGGGTTGCGTATAAATATGGCCAAGTCGGAAGCCTTAGATGTAGGGGGGACGTTGCGGGAGTGCTGGTCGGAGCCTTTTCCGCTTCGCTGGGCAGAAGACTCGATTATCTACTTAGGTATCGTGTTAACCCGAAAACTGTCATTGTTATACCCGACTAATTTCGAACGCATCTTAGCTAAGGTTCGACTGCAGCTGCGTGCCTGGGCCCCCCTCCCGTTGTCTTTGTTTGGTAGGGTGGCCGCATTAGGAATGGTGGTTTTTCCGCGTGTGCTTTATTGGTTGCAGACGTTACCGGTGTGGCTGTTGAAGCGCGATCTGGCGCGCCTAGAGCGGGAGATTCGGGGATTCCTTTGGAAAGGCTATAAGGCCCGCATTCCGATGGCGCGTTTGCGGGGGGGTTGGCGGTCCGGTGGAGTGGGGGTTCCTGACCTATGGAAATATGCGCTGGCATGTCAGGCCCACCATTTAAGTGATTGGTTGGGGGACACAGAGACTTATACCCCGCGGGGTCTCGAGGCGGCCTTCGCGGCGCCCCATTCTTTGGAAGCGGTCTTGCACTTGCCGTGTGCGGTCTTGCCGCCTCGCCTCCTGAACAGTTTGCTACTGCAGACATCCCGCCGAACTTGGCAGCAGTTGAATAAGTGTTGGGGCAGTGATGCTGGGGCCTCCTGCTGGCTGCCTATACAAGGTAATGCTTGTTTCTTGCCTGGATCGGACACGGCCCCCTTTCGCAGGTGGTGGTGTGCGGGAGTCCGCCGGTTGGGGCAGGTGGTGGACACTGCTGGCTGCTGCAAGGCGTTGGGAGTATTATGTAAGGACTATGGGTGGCCTTCGGGGTCTTTGACGTTTGCGTATGCACAGATTTCTCACTACATTGGCTCCTTGCCACGGCAAGAGCTTGCAGTGGAGCACTCGAGCCGTATTCTGGAGTTTTTTGCGTTGGGGGCGGACTCGCCGCCGACGATTGCTGATTTGAAGAAGCGTTTGGATCGGCTGGATTTGCCCCCTGACTATTCGAGGGTGGAAAGCCTTTGGGCGGGTGAGTTGGGTAGAGAGGTTGCTCCCGGATCTGTCCGGCTGGCCTTGGGTAGGATTGCACAACTCGTGGTTGGGGTTCGCTGGCGCGAGGTCCAATTTAAGTGTATACTCCGGGCCCATTTTTCCCCGCGGCGGGCCTTTCGGAGCCATCTTGCTCTTCATGGCGGATGCCCCAAGTGCCCGTGTGCCTTGGCTGACCTGGGTCATATGTGGTGGGGTTGCCCCTCTATTCGGAGGTATTGGCGCTCCATTGAAACCTATATGAGCGGGTTGTTGGGTCAGCAGTTGTGTTGGTCAGGGCTTATGGTAGTGCTGGATCAGCTGGGACCGCTCCACCCGAAAGGTAGATGGGACAGGGTGCTGGTGCGAAAAGCCTGTCTGGTAGGTAAGGGCCCCATTCTTAGTCATTGGAGAGAATCTGCGGCCCCCACCTTCTGTGAATGGCGGAACAGCTTGCATCAACTCCTGCTTTTAGAGCGGAGAGTGGCATTGCGGCACCCCCGGGCCTGGACCACCTTTTTACTGATCTGGATGCCTTATATCCAGCGCCTGGGCCCTAGGGCGCGTAGTGAAGTACTTAAGCTGGGATAGGGGGGTTGGGGACCAGCGTTCCCCCACACGACGTATGTAGTTTGAGCTGCTGGTGTTGCTGTGCTTCCCGCGGAGGGGGGGGGGGGTGGGGGGGAGGGGGGTGGTTTGAATAGGTTGATTTTGGTGCGATGTGTGTTCTGTCTATGTTAGGTTCCCGGGTGGTGGACAAGATACAGCCCTACCTGGGATGCGTTTTATTTTTGTGCAACTGAGAACGGTACATGTTGTTTGCTGTTTGTTATTGGTACCTTGCAATATTTAATAAACAGAGTTTTGAAAAAAAAAAAAAAAAGGGCTGCTACACAGTACCTTGTCCTGTGCTGCTGAGGAAAACTATATTCTGATTTGATTTAAATTATAGCTCTTTGCTGCTACTAGGCTCTAACCTATTATGAAATTTAAACTACAAGCTCTCTGCTGGATTCTAAATTTAACCAGAAAGCTCTCTTCTGTGTTTTAATTTGAAACTAAAAGTACTTTGCTGATGCTAGGCCCTGAGTGACTATGAAATTTAAACTACAGCTGTCTACTGGGTATGAAAGGTAACCAGAAAGTTCTCTTCTGTGTTTTTAAATTGAATCTTAAACTTTTGCTACTAGGCCCTGACTGATTTAACAAAAAAAAATAGTGGGTTCACAGATTAATTAGCTTTAAAAGAAAAAAAATTCCTTTCAGAAAAATTCCCAGAAGTATATACTCACAATTTCAGATTTCTCTCCAGAAGTAACAGCCCCCCTTTCCAGTCCTTCAAGACAGGGTCACAGAGCTCTGGTTGAGCTATTTATGCTTGTGCTGATGATGTAAGCAGTGACCTACTTCCTGGGTAATTAACAGTCCTTGCTTGGATAGAAGGAGTCTTTCAAAATGGCCTTTTGAACTGCCAGCTGGTGTTAACACCTATTGAAAAAGCTTCACAGGTTGCTTGCCCACTAGGTAGAAGGCCTCTTTGTAAAGGTCTCTAGAAGACTTTATATGCTGCTCAAGGAGAATTGACCTTGTTTTGCCTCTTGTGCTAAGCTATATTCTGATTTGATTTAAATTATAGCTCTTTGCTGCTACTAGGCTCTAACCTATTATGAAATTTAAACTACAAGCTCTCTGCTGGATTCTAAATTTAACCAGAAAGCTCTCTTCTGTGTTTTAATTTGAAACTAAAAGTACTTTGCTGATGCTAGGCCCTGAGTGACTATGAAATTTAAACTACAGCTGTCTACTGGGTATGAAAGGTAACCAGAAAGTTCTCTTCTGTGTTTTTAAATTGAATCTTAAACTGTTGCTACTAGGCCCTGACTGATTTAACAAAAAAAATAGTGGGTTCACAGATTAATTAGCTTTAAAAGAAAAAAAATTCCTTTCAGAAAAATTCCCAGAAGTATATACTCACAATTTCAGATTTCTCTCCAAAAGTAACAGCCCCCCTTTCCAGTCCTTCCGTCGGTGGGGCGGAAGAACCGGACATAACGCCCGCTGCAGGTCCATGAGGGCAGAGATACTGCTCTCTAAGGCCGCCATCCTGGTCTCCATGCCAGTTGGTTTCACAGTTTTCGATGCAGGCACTGAGGATTTCAGGCCTGGCATTATTACTGTCGAAGGGATACCTCGACAAGGATGGCCTCGGGTATTCGAGGCCGGTTGAGGGGTGCCGACGACTCCATGTGGGAAAGGTTGTGAGGCTGCTCCTGCTCAGACTCATGCCGGGGACTGTGGGGCCTGGAGTGGGATTTCCCCTTCTTTATTGACCTGTCCTCAAAGGGGGTCTTCAAGGGTTTCAACTTCTTGCATTCCACCTCCGGGGATTTCCTCTTGGAGGAACCATGGCCGCGGGACTCTGAGGAGGCTCAGACTTTGCGGGGCACCGAGGTACTGGAAGGGGCCCTGGAGTTTGGTGTCGCCGGAGACTCCAGTGCAGAATCAGACATTTGGAAGAATTTTTCCTGCTGCTGGTGATGGCTATTTAGGACTTTTGAGGTCATAGTTCTGCAAAGTTCGCAGTCTGATTTGTTGTATTCCGGGCCAAAGCACCAGAGGCTGCAGTCATGCGGATCGGAGAGGGACATCATTTTGCTGCACCGATCGCACTTATTGAAGTCGTTAGAGGCCATTAGAAAAAAGGGGTCCCTGCCTTCCAGCAGGGGTCCAAGGCCTTCAGCCAAAAAAGGGCGCAAATGCCAGTCAAGGCACACCTTGAGATAAAAAGGGGAAAAACAAGGAACAAACCTGAGGAGCAATGCCAAGGTGAGCTGGCTCGGGGTAGGAAGGAACCGGTACGCAAACCGGAAAGAAATGTATCAAAAATTCACACTTTTTCCGGAGGAAACTGGACAGATGTCCAGATGGCTCCGCGGAAAAAAGGAGACTGAGGGAAGATGGCACCCTTGGGTGGGAAGGGGACCACACATGCATGGGGCATCTCCCAAAGGCTTTCTTTGAAAGCTGAGCTGTTTCCACAGGGGCTCCGTCAGCACTGACGTCACCCATATGTGAGGATTGACTTCCTGCTTGTTCCCGGAGAATAGCTTTTTTTTTTTTTTTTTTTTTTTTAATTTTTTATTTATGCAATTTTCAAAATACAACAAGCAAAACAACTTGTACAGAAAAGGACCCGTAGGTCCACAAGTCCACCATTTTACAGGCAAGATGGGTCACAAAAGAAAATTCGTTACTAGCAATTACAAACAGGCAAAACGGATGCAAAGGAAAGTGCATAGCACACTAAACCACAATTAAAGGACCACCTAATCAGGGGGCCCAACTAGAGGGAGAGAGGGAGAAAGAGCCGATGGATCCACCCGTTTTGAATTTATAAAAGAGGCTAATTGGGATGGCTCAAAGAAAATATACCTGTTCCCAGATAACTTTACCAGACATATACAGGGAAATCTTAGAAAAAATAAGCCCCCCAACTGAACAACCCCCAAACAATACATAAGAAACTGCTTCCTCCGTCTCTGGGTTGCTCTCGAGATGTCAGGGAACATTCTGATCTGTGACTCCAAGAACATTTTACTGGGAGATCTGAAAAATAGCTTCAGGAGCCAGTCTCTATCCACTTCAAGAGCGAAGGTCACCAACAACGTAGCAGTCATCCCTACCGCAGTGGGGGACCGTTCCAAGAAGGTAGAAAGGTCTAAACTGTCCGAAGACATTAGCAGATTTTCTCCTTCACCCTTCAGACCAATCTTCGAAGTCGGCAAATAGAAGGCTTTTGAAATTGGAGGAATAGCATCCGCTGAGACCTTCAAAACAGTAACAAGAAACTGTTTAAAAAGTTCCAAAGGGGAAACCGACGGAACTTTAGGAAAGTTCAAAACAGCTTATTTTAAGTTGTGATTTTCTGTCACTTATGGGATTCTCTTTCTACTGATAGCTTTAGGTTACTTTCACATGCCCAAGTACTGTTTGGACGGGACACTATTGCCACTCATGTGGAATTCATAATTCCTCCCTCTGGAGATTACAGCTAGTCCGGAATTCTGTCGCACATTTAATAACTGGCTGCTCTTTTCATCAGCATATGATACCTAATTTGGGATGGTTGCATTGGCTTCCTGTCGGTAGCAGGATCAAGCCAATATCTAAAATATTCCCTGATGGTAGGGCAGACTGAGTGGAGGAGTTGCCTAGTGGTTAGAGCACTGGCTTGGTAGGCAAGAGACCAGGGTTTGTTTCCCACTAGAACTCCTTGTGGCCTTGGGCAAGTCACTTAACCCTCATTACCTTGGAAGAAAGGCCGGCAATCTACTTCTGGTCACACTACCAAGAAAACCCAGAAGCTGCTGGATTGCCAGGAGTCAGCATTGACTCGAAGGCACACATTCAATTGCAAGGCAGATTATTTTAAGGATATTACTGTAGACCATTTACCAGCTCATTCACTTCGTTCAGCTACTAAAGTGAGCAGTGGTTCCTGCCATAACTAGGGTTAGATCTGTTTCATGCAACTCTTCCTCAGCAGCTCAGAGAGGGATCCCATTTGCTTACTTATTGTAAACCGTTAAGGCTAACCTCTTCCCTCAGGCTTATGGATTGGTTTGAGGAATGAAAACAGTACTTACACATCTTAAAGGAAAGGAGGTGCTCTCAGGTGAAGCTCGTTATCCAAATCAGTCATACACTAAGGGCCTGAGATTAATTAAACTTCAGGTGAACAAGGTATATTAAACGTATTAGGTACAGTTTTATTAGTATACATATCCATAGCAACCCTTAGTAAGTAAAGAACTTAGATCTAAACACAAGCTTAAAACTAAGATGCAGACAGCAGTCCAGCAGCAAGATGGGGGCTTTCCAGTCTTTTGCATTGAGTGTCACATGTATGATTTTCTCCCAGTTGGTGAGAGGTCTTACGTGTGCACTAGGTGCAAGGAGCTCTTTGCTCTCAGGGAACAAGTCTGTTCTCTAGAGGCTAGAATAGCAGATTTGGAAAACATAAGAAAGACAGAGAGGTACATAGACAAGGCCTACAGGGATATAGTCCTGAAGTCCCACCTCCAGTCTGGCAGCATCCCTCTTGCCATGGAGGAGAGAGGTCACGTGACAGGAGAGCATCACCCTGGTGTGGCAGGAAGTGATCCTATAACTAGGAACTGTCCTCCAGGTGATGTAAAACCCTCTCGCACCGAGGAAGTTTCTCCAGGGCCATATACCCATGAGGGAAGGGTTAGGACAGCCGTTATAGTTGGTGATTCGATCATTAGGCATGTAGATAGCTGGGTGGCTGGTGGACGTGAGGATTGCCTGATAACATGCCTGCCTGGTGCGAAGGTAGCGGACCTCACGCGCCACCTAGTTAAGGTCTTAGATAGTGCTGGGGAGGAGTCTGCTGTCTTGGTACATGTCAGTACCAATGACATAGGAAAATGTGGTAGGGAGGTTCTGGAGGCTAAATTTAGGCTTTTAGGTAGGAAGTTGAAATCCAGAACTTCCAGGGTAGCGTTCTCCAAAATGCTTCCCGTTCCACGCGCAGGACCCAAAAGGCAGGCAGAGCTCCGGAATCTCAATGCGTGGATGAGACAATGGTACAGAGATGAGGGTTTTGGATTTGTTAGGAACTGGGGAACATTCTGGGGAAAGGAGGGGCTCTTTCGAAGGGATGAGCTTCACTTTAACCGAGATGGAACCAGGCTGCTGGCATTAACCTTTGAAAAGGAGATAGAGCAGCTTTTAAACTAGATAATAGGGGAAAGCCAACAGTCGCACAAGAGCGCATGGTTCAGAAGACTGCATCCTTGAAGGATACTACCAAAAGCAGAGAGGTTCCAAAAAAGAGTAAAGTAGCCCAAATGCCCTAGAGTATGGAGCAGACACCGCTTAAAGATCCCAAATTATCCATGTCTACCAATAGCCAGATTAATATGAATAAAATACAGTCTCTAAAATGCTTGTATGCAAATGCTAGAAGTCTAAAAAATAAGATGGGAGAGTTAGAATATATAGCACTAAATGAGAGGTTAGATATGAATGGAATATCAGAGACATGGTGGAAGGAGGACAACCAGTGGGACACTGTGATACCTGGGTACAAACTATATCGTAATGATAGAGCTGATCAAATTGGTGGAGGGGTTGCGCTCTATGTTAGAGAGGGCATTGAGTCACAAAGGATTAAAGTTTTGCAGGAAACAAAATTTGCTGTAGAATCTCTATGGATTGAAATTCCATGTAAAAGGGGAAGGCGATGGCAGTGGGGGTGTACTATCGACCACCTGGCCAGAATGAACAAATGGATGATGAAATGCTCAAAGAAATCAAGGAAGCTAACAAAAGCTACAGCGCAGTAATAATAATGGGTGATTTCAATTACCCCCGTATCGACTGGGTCAGTGTCACGGCAGGACATGCTAGGGAGATAGTTTCTGTATGTAATAAATGACTGCTTCTTGAAGCAGCTGGTTCATGAACCAACCACAGGGTAAGCCATATTAGACCTAGCCCTTAGTGGAACACCAGATCTTGTGCAAGAGATAAGGGTGTTGGGGCCACTTGGCAATAGTGATCATATTTATTTAATTTATTTTATTTTATATATTTAACATTTCCTATATACCGCCTTTCATGATATCAAGGCGGTTTTACATTGAACAAACTGAAATTACATTGAACAGGGCATTATAACTTGGAGATAACTATTTTACAGGGAACATGGGCTATGGAGGGTTAAGTGGCTTGCCCAAGATTATAGCATGATCGCGTTTGATTTAGTTAGTGGAGGAGGGATAGTAAGGAAATCCACAGTACTATCTTTTAACTTTCGAAAGGGAGACTATGATATAATGAGGAAAATAGTTAAGAAAAAACTAAAAGGAGCAGTTGCAAAGGTTAAAGACTTACATCAGGCTTGGCTGTTTTTGAAAACTACTATCTTGGAAGCCCAGACCAGCTGTATTCCACGCTTTAAGAAAAGTGGAAGGAAGTCCAAAAAACTGCTAGCATGTTTTAAAGGTGAGGTCAGAGCTGTTGTTGCCAAAAAACATGTTTCAGGAAATGGAAAAAAGAGCCAAACAACAAAACCTGGAAACAGCACAAGCACTGGCAAGTCAAATGCAAGGCATTGATAAGGCAGGCAAAGGGAGAATTTGAGAAGAAGCTTGCTGCGGAAGCAAAAACGCAAAATAAAGACTTTTTCAAGTACATTTGTAGCAAAAAAACCTGTGAGAGAGTCAGTTGGTCCATTAGCTGATAGAGGGGTTAAAGGGGCACTAATAGGCGACAAGGCGATAGCAGGGAGGCTTAATGAATTCTTTGCTTCGGTCTTTACTGAGGAAGATGTGGGGATGTTACCCATGACTGAAATGGTATTTAAAGATGCGGAAGAATTGAAGGAAATATCGATACATCGGGAAGATGTATTACAACTATTAGATAAACTGAAGAGTAGCAAATCACCTGGGCCGGATGGTATACATCCAAATGTGTTGAAAGAACTGAAATATGAGATTGCAGACCTGCTATTAGTAATCTGTGAATTTTCATTAAAATCATCTGTAATACCTGAAGATTGGAGGATCGCCAATGTAACGCCCATTTTTAAAAAGGGTTCCAGGGGTGATCCAGGAAACTACAGACCGGTGAGCCTGACATCAGTACCGGGATAAATGGTAGAAACCATCATAAATAACAAAATTACTCAGCATGTAGATAGTCATGGCCTAATGGGAGACAGCCAACATGGCTTTAGACAAGGAAGATCTTTGTCTTACTAAACTGTTATGTTTGTTTTGAAGGTGTGAATAAACAGGTAGACAAAGATGAGTCAGTTGATATAGTGTATTTGGACTTTCAGAAAGCCTTTGACAAGGTCACTCAGAGACTTTTGGCAAAACTAAAGAGTCATGGGATAGGAGGCAGTATACTATTGTGGATCAGGAACTGGTTAAAAGATAGAAAGCAGAGGGTAGGGCTAAATGGCCAGTTTTCTCAATAGAGAAAGGTGAATAGTGGTGTACCCCAGGGATCTGTGCTGGGTCCGCTGCTTTCTGACATATTCATAAATGACCTGGAAAAGGGAATAACGAGTGAGGTTATCAAATTTGCAGATGACACAAAACTATTTAAAGTTGTTAAAACCCAAGAGGATTGTGGAAAATTGCAAGAGGATCTTGATAAATTGGAGGACTGGGCATCAAAATGGCAGATGAAATTTAATGTGGACAAGTGCAAAGTTATGCACCTAGGGAAGAACAACTCAAACTATGGTTACACGATGCAAGGTTCCACATTAGGAACCACCACCCAGGAAAAAGATTTAGGCGTCATTGTGGATAACATGTTAAAACCCTCAGCCCAGTGTGCAGCAGTGGCCAAGAGAGCAAATAGAATGCTAGGTATCATAAGGAAAGGAATGGAAAATAAAACAAATGGTGAAACCGCACCTTGAATATTGTGTGCAATTCTGGTCGCCATATCTTAAAAAGAATATAGCGTTATTAGAAAAGGTTCAGAGAAGAGCTACCAAAATGGTAAAGGGGATGGAAGGATACTCCTATGAAGAAAGGCTAAAAAGGTTAGGGCTCTTTAACCTGGAAAAGAGTCGGCTGAGGGGAGATATGATAGAAGTCTATAAATTAATGAACGGAGTGGAACGGGTAAACATAGATCGATTGTTTACGTTATCAGAATATAGAAAGACTAGGGGACATGCAATGAAGCTACAGGGTAAACTATTTAAGACTAATAAAAGAAAATATTTTTTCACTCAACATGTAATCAAACTCTGGAATTTGTTCCCGGAGGATGTAGTAAAGGCTGTTAGTGTAGCTGGGTTTAAAATAGGTTTGGACAAGTTCCTGGAGGAAAGATCCATAAACCATTATTAAGAAGGGACCCAGGATATCAATGCTTGACCCAGTACAAGCATTGTGGAACCTGTATCTTTTTGGAGAAACTGCTAGGTACATATGATCTAGATTGGCCACTGTTGGAAACAGGATACTGAGCTTGATGGACCTTGGTCTGACCCAGTATGGCATATCTTATGTTCTTATGTTCAGTAGTTTGTAATGTTTTTTCTCCAGGACCAAGCAGGAAGTCAGTCCTTACATATGGGTGTCATCGGCGCCAATGAAGCCCCAGCGGAGCATTTCCCCAGCTTTCTATGAAAGCCTTTGGGAATGCAGGCACGCATGTGCGGTTCCCTTCCCGCCTAAATGTGCCATCTTACCTCAGTCTCTTTTTTTCCGTGAAGCCCACCGGACGTGTGCTCCTGTATGCGTTTCCTCCCACGCCCTTGGTGGCCCGAACTCTCTTCAAGATTCTTCAGGACAAGGCCTCGGTCCTGCTGGTGGCTCCCAGGTGGCCGAGACAGCCTTGGTTTCCTCTTCTACTTCAACTGGCGGTGGATCCTCCACTACCTCTGGGGTTGCAACCCAACCTTCTCTCACAGGAGCAGGGCTCCCTTCTGCACCCCAATCTCAAAGCTCTCAATTTGATGGCCTGGAGGCTGCAAGGGTAGTCTTGGCTCCCTGGGGCCTGCCTCAGGATGTTGAGGAGGTTATCCTAGCCTCTAGGAAACAGTCCACTAGGAAAACCTATGCTCTCAAATGGAAACGGTTTTCTGTGTGGTGTCAGCTACGTACAGTTGATCATTTTTCCTGTACTGTGCCAGTAGTCCTTCAGTACTTACTGCACTTGTCAAATCAAGGCCTTAAATCAAATTCTGTTCGGGTCCACCTCTCAGCTCTAGCAGCTCACCACTCTTTGGTGGAGGGCCATTCTCTGTCTGGTCACCCCTTGATGTCCCGCTTTCTTAGGGGCTTGCTTTTGCTCAAGCCTCCCATCCGTCCTCCTGCCCCTGAGTGGGAGCTGAATGTGGTCTTGCAGCAACTGACTCGCCCACCTTTTGAGCCGATGGCTACTTATTTATTTTTTTATTTATTTATTTAAAGTCTTTTCTATACCGCGCTCTTCAAATCAGCTCGGTTCACAGATAACGGAAACTTTGTCCATGAGTAAGGAGAAACCATACTGGACTTACATAAAACAGGGTAGAAAAACTTGGGTTGAACTGGGGAAACTATCTACATACTCTAGGCTAAGGCAGGTTACCGTCTTAGCTTGCTATCTGTATGCTCCTGCTGGGAGAAAGTGGTGCTATTGTGTGGCGCTGGTGTCGTGTGTGGTAGCTGGGATGGGGTGACTGTTATGGTGTCTGTGGGAGGGTAGTTGCTGGGTGGTACCGTAATGCAGTAGGAAGAGGTGGTGCTTGAGAGCTTTCCTGAACTGGTTGAGGTCTGTGATTGCACGGATGTCAGGTGGAAGTGCATTCCAGCATGAGGGAGCATAAAACATGAAGGATCTCTTTCTTGTTGTCTGTGAGCATTTTGTGATTTCGTTGGGGATAGATAGGGTATTGGCTGTGACTGATCTTCGGGTTCTGTTTGGCAGAGTAGGGTGGATGAGGTCGGTGGTGGATGGGGATGTGAGACTGTTGATGGCTTTGAAGGTGATGAGGAGGATCTTGAAGGTTAGTCTAGAGTGTACTGGCAGCCAGTGGAGGTGCTTCAATATTGGTGTTATGTGGTCAGACCTGGCGGCGCCATGCAGTATTCTGGCTGCTGCGTTCATAGCCAGCTGTAGTGGGTTCAATGTGCTCTTCAGTAGACCATGTAGAATAGCATTGGCATAGTCGAAGTGGGGGATGACTAAGGCCTGATAGATTGTCCTGAAGTCATCTGGTTCCAGTAGGGGGCGTAGGTGACGGATTGTGCGAATCTTGAGATATACTGCGTTAACGGTGTTGGTTATATGTGTTTTCATATCAAGCTGTTTATTGAGCGTTACCCCTAGGTGGCGTATTGTGGACCTGGTTTGGAGCTCAGCGCCTCTTACTTTTAGTGCATTTGGTGGGGTGAATGATTGGTCTCTGGTGATGAGTACAGCCTCAGACTTCTTGTGGTTTATTCTTATGTTTTGGGAGTGGAGCCAGTCAGTTGTAGTGTCAAAGCAGGCAGTTAGTTGTGAGAGGTCCAGCTGGTCCGTGGCAAACGGCATGTAGAGTAACACATCATCTGCATACATAAGGCATGAGATGCCGAAGGAGCGGGCGATAGCGCAGATGGGCTGCATGTATATATTGAAAAACAGCGCTGAGAGGGAAGATCCCTGTGGGACACCCTGTTTTTGCTGGAATGGTTTGAATGTCGTGCGTCCTGTCCTTACATGCTGCCACCTGTCTGAGAGGTAAGATTCGCACCATCTCAAGGCTGAATCCTGTATCCCCTTCTCTGCCAGGCGCTCTATGAGCAGCACATGGTCAACAGAGTCAAAGGCTGCGGAGATGTCGAGGAAGATTAGAGCATAGCCACTTCTGGGTTTATCTAGTCCGGTTGTTAGTGTGTTGAAGAGGATGGTTAGAAGCGTCTCGACACCATGTGCTTCTCTGAAACCGTGTTGGCATGGGTCTAAGGGCGCAGCGGTTTCAATGTGGTTCTGGATTTGGTGTAGGATGATTTTTTTGATTATTTTGGCCATTAGTGGGATACTTGAAATTGGCCGATATGAATCGACTTTCTGGGGGTCCAGTTTGCCGTTTTTTAGGAGCGGTCTAATTGACGTTTGTTTCAGGCTTTGTGGGAAAGCTCCTGTGGTGAAGGAGAGGTGGATGAGTTTGGTAAGGAATGGGCTGAGTTCCTTACGTAGTGACTTTACCCAGAATGCAGGGCAAGGATCGTTGGGAGCTGTGGTGGTGTTAATCGAGTTGATGGTGTCTTCGATGCTCTTCACTGATGGTGAGGAGAAGGTGGATAGTGGAGATAGATGGTGTGGTCTGTTCAGAGGGGTGGATGATGTCGTTTTGACGGTCTGAATTAGCTTTGATTGGAGGTAGTCTGCATATTCTTGTGGCTCTGGCGTGCTGTGTTGTGTGGGGGAAGATTCCTTAGTGAGGGACTTTACTAAGTTGAATAGATCCTTCGGTTTGTTTATGGATCGTTGCAGTAGTTCTGCGTGATATCGTCTCATTGATTCGGCCACTTTCTCGCGGTGTTTCCTCAGGTTGGAGGTGTAGATCTCCAGGTTACTGGTGGTGCGGGAGCGTCGCCATCTTCTCTCAAGTTTCCTCAGTCGGCAGAGTGAAGTCCTTAGCTCAGGAGAATACCAAGGGGAAGTCTTTCTTTTTCTTGGAGTTGTATCCCCTGATGGTTGACTGGCAATGGAGCTGAGAGTGTCATTCCAAGTGGAAATCATTTCTTCTAGGTTGGTTTCTGTGAGGTTGAGCAGAGGTAGAGACTTGCTGAGGATCTCCTCCTTGTTGAAGTGTTGGAATTTTGTTTTTTGAGCGGCGTCAGGGGTGGGCTGGCATCTTGTTTGAGCCTGTTGGTAGGGTAACTGGAACCTTATTAGCTTATGGTCAGACCATGGGACTGGTGTGAGGGAGATGGCAAGTGGGAGGTTTTGGCTCGTGACTGACTGAGGAGCGAAAATCAGGTCAAGTTTGTTACCCTTTGTGTGGGTAGGTTCGTTGATCACTTGATCATAGCCCAGCTGGTTGAGAGCATTCAGGAGGGAGCTGGCATGTTCCTCTGGTAGGGCTGGGAGATTGAAATCCCCCATAAGCCAGTTTGGTATGAGTGGGTTTTCGGAGTTGCAGGCTAGGTCAATTATTGATGAGAGGTCGTCTGGAGGTGATGATGGAGGTCGATAGATTAGGTTGATGGAGGTGTGTTCATTTGCTAGAGTGATGAAATCCATCATTGTGGTACTATTAGCGTTGGTCTGTTGGAGTTGGAGTTCAGTTCTCGTGAGTGCGAGGGTTCCTCCGCCCCTGCGGTTGGCACTGTGGCAGGTGTGTGCTGAGAATTTAGGTGGGGTGAGTTGGTTGAGGATGACTGTGTCAGCGTCTGTGAGCCAAGTCTTGATGACCAATAGGATGTCCAACTTATGGTATGATATCAGGTCATTTCTTCCGGACTGAACGGGCATTGATGAGGGTGCAGTTCAGGTAGCTGGGTTGCGAGTGTTTTTCTGGTGTGGTTTTCGTGGATTTCTGTAGTGAGATGTAGAGTAAGTGTGGGCTAAGGTTGAGTCTGGGTTCTGTCTTCAGAGGTTGGGAAGTGGTGGTCCATCTCCTCCCTGTGCCTCGTAGGATTGGTATGGGGTTGCCAGTGGTGGAGAAGGCGAGGGCGCTATGGTATAGGCTGGTGAGGAGGTAGAAGCAGGTTGCAACCATGAGGAAGGGAGCCATTCTACGAAGAGTGTTCTATGGGGTTTTGGACGTTGGCGCTATGTCGCAGCTGAGTGCCGTGAGCAGGTATAGTTAAAGTGGCAGTGTAGGTGGAGTAGCTGGGGTTGACAAGAAAGTCACCTGAGGTGCGGATGTATGGATCTCTGTTCTGGGAAAGTTCTCTGCTTTGAAGACTCAGGGACAGCCTCGCTGGGTGTGGTAAAAGTGTGCAGTCATAAGAGAATGGTGGGAGAACACAAAGTAGTAGTACTTTGAAAAACACAGTGTAACAGTATTATGAGAACATAAAGTAGCAGTGCTTTGAGAATACAATGTAGCAGTATTATGAAAACATCGAGTAGCAGTGCTTTGAAACACAAAGTAGCAGTATTATGGCAGTCCTAAGGCAGGTTCAGTTCTGGTATATTAGCTATAAACTCAGTAATTCTTGTGGTAGGGCAGAGATAGTAATTATAATAGAGTTCTCACTTTTGAGTGTAGTCGGCTGGGGGTGTTGGGCGTCCGCATCATTGTCGATGAGGTGGCATTGCTGTGGGGTGTGGTATCGCAGTGGTAGCCTCACACGCGGTTCTGCTCAGATTCAGGGTCGCGGGGATGGCTGTGATGTTAACTGTGGAACTCTGCCTAAGGCGCTCCGCCTAAGGGCCACGCCAAAGGGCCCTCTGGCGAGGCCCTCAGGCGCGGGCGCCCCTGGTGGCGCTGTTCTTTTAAAGATGGTGCTCTGCCCCGATTGGACAGAGCACGTTGCTGGCTGCAGCGGTGGTCTCCGGCTCAGGCAGGCACGATCCCTCCTGGGAGAGCTGAGCCGGAGTGCGGGCAGATGGCTGGCTGAAGAGAGGCGTGCGCCCGATGGCGCTGTTCTTTTAAAGATGGTGCTCTGCTCCGACTGGACAGAGTACTTGTCCACTACGCTTCCTCTCCTTGAAGACACTCTTCCTGATAGCCCTTACCTCGGCTAGGCGAGTAAGTGAGCTGCAGGCCCTGGTCTGTGATAGGCCTTACACCAGGATTTATAGGAGCAGGGTAGTCCTTAGGACTCATCCAAAGTTCCTCCCTAAGGTTGTCTTCTATTTCCACCTCAACCAGGAGGTGGTTCTTCCAACATTCTTCCCTAGGCCTCTTGCAAGCCAGGCTGAAGCAGTCCTGCATACCCTGGACTGTAGGAGGGCCTTATCCTTCTACCTTGACCGTACGCAGGGGCATAGAAGGGCTACTCAGCTCTTCGTCTCCTTTGACCCCAATAGGTTGGGGTTGGCTGTGTCCAAGCGTACCTTGTCCATCTGGGTAGCTGACTGTATCACCTGGGCTTATAAGGCGGCTGACCTTCCTTTGCAGAGTCGGGTTACGGCCCACCGTGTCAGGGCAATGGCTGCCTCAGTGGCTCATCTCCGCTCTGTGCCCTTGGTAGACATCTGCAGGGCTGCAACTTGGTCTTCAAGCCAGACCTTTGCGGCCCATTACTGCCTGGAGAAGGAGTCCCGTAGGGACAGTGCTTTTGGCCAAGCAGTACTCCGGAATCTCTTTGAGGTTTAGACAACTCCTGCCCTCCTGCCCTCTGTTGGGCTACCGGTGGAGGTTGTGTCCTTGAAAAGCCTTTCTTTGCTGCTGAGACTAGAGGGAGGCCTCTTGTTCAGCCTGTGTTCCTCGGTAGCCCAGAGCTTGGGAGTCGCCATATGTGAGGACTGACTTCCTGCTTGGTCCTGGAGAAAGAGTAGTTAGTCACCTGTAACAGGTGCTCTCCAGGAGCAGCAGGAATCAGTCCTCACAACCCTCCCTCCTCCCCTTGGAGTTGCAGTTGTACATAGTTTATTTTTCATTTTTGTGTGCTGTTCTTAGCTATGTCATTTGACTGAGGTAAGATGGCACCTTTAGGCGGGAAGGGAACCGCGCATGCGTGCCTGCATTCCCAAAGGCTTTCATAGAAAGCTGGGGAAATGCTCCGCAAGGGCTCCATCGACGTCAATGTCACCCATATGTGAGGACTGATTCCTGCTGCTCCTGGAGAACACCTGTTACAGGTGAGTAACTACTCTTTGCTCGTCTCTCTTTTTATGTTGCTGTAATATATATTTTTTAATTTTGTTGTAATCCACCTAGAATTTGGGAGGTTTTTTCTCTATATATTGGCAGAATAAAAAGATTTTTAATAAATAATAATTATACTATAAATATGTATTGATCTATGAATTATGAGCATTATTTGAGAAGCCTTATTTGCAAATTCAATTTAGAAATTCCAGCATTTACATGTGATGGGGTGTGATTTGTACATAGCCTGAGTGGGCCGAAATTCTACACATATATTCCCCATTATATAAAGGGAATCCACGTATGAGACCTAAACTTTCCTCGTCAGGACTTAGTTATTCCCTGATATATATAGCTTTATTTATTTTTAAACTGCTCTTTTCGGCCAGCCCTTTACAGGAGGGATAAAGAGAAATGTCCTCCTTAAGCACCATTGTTTATTGTCCCCTGGTGGTAGTGTGACATGCAGTTGGAAGGGTTGTTTTGTTTTTTTAGGGTTTTTTTTAAACACAGGCCAAACAGCAGTTCAGAGAAAACAAAAGTAGCTTTTATTCTGTCCCAAGCTTGTTAAACCTCCACAAAGCAAAACTGAGAACAGACAGCAGTTCAGGGAAAACAAAGTCAGCTTACTTCTGTCCCAGCTTGTTAAACCTCCACAGACTGGTTCTCCCAGTCCTTCCACCAGCCCCAGTTAAAGTTCCTATCTCAGAACTCCTCTGCACGGCTTGACTTGGAAGGACTTCTGTCTCCATGGGCCTCTCTCCCTCCTACAGCCTGCTGTGTTAACCTCTCCCTGTGAGCCATGCCCTCCCAGTCTGAATTCTGGGCTGCAGACTCTCTTAAAGGGGACGGTAGATAATCCCCTTGAAGAAGTATAGGTAGCATTCTATATGCCCCATCACACCCCTCCAAAATAAAAAGACAGAAAGATGGCAGCCTCAGTATTTAAATTAGCAGCATTTATAGGTTTAGGTTTGCAAAATCGCTCACATACATGTGTAATCGCTGGCACTTTCGCAAAGAAGCTGCATGTGACCTCAATTTATTTTTCCCCCCATGTATATAAATTGACCCCTCTGGCTCTACATGTTGGTAAATCCATGTGCACTTCAGCAAGTCCTTATACATATTTTACAAAAGCTTCCATTTTCGGCAGAGACTGTTCTAAAATACCAGCAGAGCTGTTTATAACCGACCTTGAGGTCTCAATACCAATATCCATGTCTTATGTAAAATTTGCGCTCTTAAGAACTGACCTCTTTTCTGTAGTCTTTAGGGGTCAATAGGTGTGTGCTGGCTCTGATTGACAGGGCGTGCCTGTTTGTTTGTATTCTGTCTATTTTTTTCTCCTTCTGTTTATCTATTTTTATCTCCTCTCTTGGCAGCCCTTTCATTTTCTAGGATTAGTTGTTAATTTGTAAACTGCCTTGCACCCTGTAAAAGCATTTTAATAAACAATAACCCATGTATAAATTGACGTTGAAATGCACTTCCCGCTTTGGAAAGTTAGAGGCAAGGTGGAGTGCAAGCTGAAATGGGAATAACCTAGACCCTCCAAAAGGAAATCAATCTACACAGCTCATTTTATTATTAGACTAAGACATTTTAAAGGTGGTTCCACCAATACACTGGTTTCTCCTCTCCTGACTGCAGCAAGGCCGACTATAGATGAGAAATAGAACTTTAAAAATGTCCCTCTGAAAGATGAAAAAGTTTGAGATGATATGACATTGGCACATGGTGGCCAGTGAGATATTAACTGCTTCATCAGACTCTTGCTATTGAGGATATGTCAAATGAGGATGTAACTGAAATTTCATCAGTTTCACTTTTACATCTGTTGACTTTTTAACCTCCAATAATCTATTATTTAGGTTTATTAACTCAGGTAGGAATTAGGTCTTGTGCTCTATGCCTGTGCATGTTTGTTAAAAAAAAAACCAAAGCTAACGTACTTTTCATTCTGGGTATTTTCTTGTACGTCGCAGAGAATAGTCAGGAGCTAAATGTGCAGGGCATAAATGTTGAAAATATAGGGGCTGATACTCAACAGCGGCAGCCAGGCCAAGTAAAGTGGCTAGCAGTTGCCATTTTAATTAGACCTGGATATTCAATGCCGGTATCATATCTGGCCACTGGCACTGAAAGCGTAGTTGCTTAACTGTAAAGGGTGATCTCCGGGAACAGCAGGAATTTAGTCTTCACATATGGGTGATGTCAGTACTAACAGAGCCTGAACAGGAACGCTCCCAGTATCCAATGGGAAAGCCTTTGGAAGCACTCTACCACACCTGTGTCACTGCCTTCCCACCTTCCCAACTCCCTCTCTTCAGTTGAGTTTGTACCTGAGAAGGAAACCATACAACTCCTAGGGGAGGAGGGTGGGTTGTGAAGATTAAATTCCTGCTGTTCCCGGAGATCACCTATTACAGGTGAGTAACTACGCTATCTCCAGGAACAAGAAGGAATGTAGTCTTCACATATAGGGCTCCCTAGCTCCCAGATGCAGCGATCTCAGAACCGGTAGAGGTTTTCCTCAGAGCAGGCATGAGGAGGTCATTGATTCCCATGGATTTCTAGTATCTTCAGAGTCTGCGACGGAGGGTAGGAGTAGCATCTAAGTCTGAAAGAGGTGCTGGAAAACAGCCTGACCAAACATGGCATCTCAGCAGGAGTCCTTGTCCAGACAATAATGGGCAGCAAAGGTATGGACAGCAGACCAAGTTGATGTTTTGCAAATTTTGTCTATGGCTACCGAACATGTTTGTCATTGAGGTGGCCATGGCATGAACATTGTGAGCACTGACATGCCCTTCCAAGGAGAGTCCCGTTTTGTCATAGGCAAATGAAATGCAGTCTGCATGCGCTTAGAGACCAGTAATCCCAGGTGACTGGGGTCAAAAGAGATGAACAACTGCAAGGCTTTGATGACCCCGAGTCCTTTGGAGGTAAAAAACCAATGCACGCTTGCAGTCAAGAGTGTGCAGGGTTGCTTCAGCTTGAGACGCATGCAGCTTTGGAAAGAAAGCTGGAAGGTAAATTGACTGGTTTAGATGGAAGGGAGACACCACCTTTGGCATAAAGTGTGGGTGAGTCTGAAGGACAAATTTGTCATGGTGGAAGCAGGTTTATGGAGGATCCGTCACCAAAGCTTGAAGCTCACAAATGTGTCTAGCTGAAGTGAGGGCAATTAGGAAGATCACCTTTCATGAGAGGGAACTTAAGTGAGGTCATATCTAATGGTTCAAAGGGAGGCTTGAGGAGCTGTGCTAGAACAACATTGAGGTCCCAAGCTACAGGGTGTGGCTTAATGAGAGGTTTGGACAGCAGACAACCTAGCAAGAAATGCACCGTTAGCGGTTGTGAGGAGATGGGCTTTCCATCAAGCAGATGAGAGGCTGCAATGGCACTAAGGTGGACTCTCACTGAATTTGTCTTTAGACCTGTTGAGGACAGGTGGAGGAGATACTGAAGGAGTGACTCTATTGGAGCAGAAAAAGAATCAAGATCCTTCTAGATAACACCAGATTGAAAATCTATGCCACTTAAAAGCATATGAACATCTGGTAGAGGGCTTTCTAGAAGCTAAGAGGATCTCCTTAACCTCTTGAAAATGGTCAAAGCCCTGTAAGGATATGCTCTCAGCAGCAGAGCTGTGGGCAGAGAGATTGTGGATTGGAATGGAGTAGTGAGCCGTTTTCCTGAGAGAGGAGATCTGGCGCGTATCCTAATTGGGGAGGATGAGTGAGTAAGATGTAGTAGCAGCAGCAACCACGGCTGCCATGGCCAGTGAGGGGTTATGAGAATCATGGAGCCCCTGCCTGATTGAAGCTTGAAAAACATCTTGGGAATAAGGGGTATGGGAGGGAGCGCATAAAGCAGATCCTGACCCCAGTGCAGGTGGAAGGCATCTACCTGTTGGTTGGAGGATGCGAGAGTCCATGTGCAGAAATGAGGAAGCTTGGCATTCTTCAGAGTCGTGAACAGATCTGTCTGGAGATCCCCGGGTCTGGAAGATGTCTGGATGGAGAGACCAGTCTGTCTGCCAAGACATTTGATTCTCCTGGGAGATACACCACTTGAAGGTATATCTGATGTGCAATGGCAAAGGATCAGAGGTGGATCACCTCCTCACAGAGGGCCTAAGAGCCTGTTCCCCCCTGCTTGTTAACATAGAACATGGCAACCTGATTGTCCATCCTGACGAGGACCTGTTGTGCTGTGAGGTGGTGTTTGAATGTCTGGAGGGCATTGGAGAAACCCCAAAGTTCCAGGAGATTCATCTGGAGTTGTGACTCCTGCACTGTCCAGAGTCCCTGTGTAGTCAGGTTGCCCAGATAGTCTCCCCAACCCCACTTGGAGGCATCTGTCATCAGGTTGCATTAACATGGAGGCATCTGAAAGGGTGACCCTATGAGCAGAAAGCACCACCACTGAAGGGATGTGGTTAAGTGGGCAGTGACTTGGATCCTGTCCCTGAAACAGCCTGAGGCCTGCTACCACTGGGAGGCCAGAGTCCACTGGGCTAACAGCATATGTAGTCAGGCATGCGAGACAACATGCACTGTAGAGGCCATGTGTCCAAGGAGCTGCAGCATCTCTGTCTGTCAAGATGGTTTCTTAGGAGCGTCTGGGACGCTAGTTCTACTAGATGAGTACAACTGAGCTGGGGCAGAAATACCCTGGACTATTGGGTATCTAGCAGGGCTCCAATGAATTCTAGCCTTTGCATTGGAGTGAGATAGGATTCTGGGAAATGTATGATAAATCCCAAGTGTTGTAGTACTGTTATGGTATGATGCAAGGACAGCAACACTTCTTTGGAGGTGTCTCCCTTTATTAGTCAGTCGTCTAAGTAGGGGAAGACGAATATACCCAGAGTTCTTAGATATGCGGCTATGACTGTCATGCACTTTGTGAGGACCTTTGGGGAAGAGGCGAGTCCGAAGGGAAGGACTCTGTATTGATAATGTTCTCTCTTAAAGGTGAAGAGTAGATACCTCCTGTATTCTGGATGGATGAGGATATGTATGTATGCTTCTTTTAGATGTAGAGAACAGAGCCAGTCTTGACTCTGTAGATAGGGAAGAAGAGTCCCGAGAGAGAGCATTTTGAACTTTTCGTGGACTAGAAACTTGAGGTTTCTGAGGTCTACAATGTGCCTATACCCTCCAATTTTCTTTGGAAGAGAAAGTAGGGAAAGTAGAAGCCCACTCCCTGCTAGAAAGCTGGGACCTCTTCTACGACGCCTTGTCTTGCAGGAGAGCAGTGAGAGGGGATTATGTTTGATACTCCCCCCTTGAATATGGAGGGGGGCAGAGCTTGCAGTTGAAGTCTGTACTCCTCCTGAACTATGGTTAAGTGTCCACTGCTCTAAGGTGACAAGGTGCTATCTGTGGGCATAGTGACACAGCCTGCCCACTATATGGAGAGGCTGGGGATCCTCCAGAGGCAGAATGGCAATGTTCTCTAGAAACAAGTAAAAAAACAGACACAGCCTGTGGCTGCGAGGTTGGTTGAGATTTAGCCACCTGTGGCTTCTTCTGCTGCTTAGGAGGCTGTTGCCTCTTCTATGGGGCCTGACCTCGATACTGAGAAGCAGGGGACTAAGGAAGAGAAGAATTTCTTATTATTATTGTAAAAAAAGTCTTTGCAGGAGTCTTTTTTTCTAGGAGGGTCAGCTGTTACTCTGGACAGTCTCTTTAGAGTAGTGTTTTCAGACTCTAATTCAGCAGTTCTCAACCTGTGGGTCACGACCCCCATGGGGGTCGCCACAGGATTTAGCAGGGGTCGCCTCACTCCGCCAAGTTAAAAAAAAAAAAAAAGAAATCGCACAAGTTGCTGCCAAGTCTGCTTCTCGGCAGCGGCAAACTCACCGCCTCCCTTCTTCTGCAGCCGCAGCTCCCTGCCTCTTAGGGAACCGCGGCTGTGCCGGTAAAGCTGTTGGGAGCCTTTCTGTCTGTCGACAGGCTCCGTGCAGCATTGTCCCACCTCTAAAGGAAGTGGTAAACAACTTCCTTTGGGGGCGGGATAATGCTGCTCGGAGCCCGTCGAGAGACAGAAAGGCTCCACATTGGCTTCACAGGCCCAGTCGAGGTTCCCTAAGAGACAGGGAGCCATGGCTGCAGAAGAACAGGGCAGTAGCAGGCAGACATAGGGAGAGGGGAGGAGGGGGCAGGGAACCTGCAACGGGGCTGACATGGGGGAGGGACGGGGCTGACATGGATGGATGGAGGGAGGGGGGCTGACATGGACAAAGGGGGGGCTTACATGGAGGGAGGGGGGCTGACATGGACAAAGGGGAGAGACGGGGACATACTTGACAGGCAGGGGATAAATGCTGGACAGAGGGGAGAGACAGTGCTGGTGAGGATTATAATGGGCTGATGTGGGGGAGGGGGTAGGACTGGTAATGGGCTGATTGGGGAGGCTAGCACTGGTAATGGGGTTGAGGGGGTACTAGCACTGGAAATGGGCTGATGGGGTGGGGTAAGACTGGTAATGGACTGATGGGAGGCTAGCATTGGAAATGAGCTGATCAGGGGGGCTATGACTGGAAATGGGCTGATTAGTGGAGGCTAGCACTGGTAATGGGGTTGAGGGGGGACTAGCACGGGAAGTGAGCTGATTGGGGGCTTCAACTGGGAATGGGCTGATGGTGGGGAGGGGAGGATAGAGCTGCTGGTCCTGGAAGAAAACTGGGGACTAAGGCTACAAATGAACTGATACGAGGGGATGGGAGAATGGAACTGGAAGGGAGTGGATCTGAGAGGGGCTGCCATGGTATTTGTACTAGAAGGGACTGGTCAGTGGGGAAGGAGGGGGAATGGAAGGGAATGGACACCAGTGGCAGTCATGGGAATGCAAGTTGACATTGGAAGGTACTGGGAGTGAGGACAGGAAAGGGACTGATACTGGGGCGGGTTACTGGGAGTGGAAATAGGCTGATGGAAAGAAGTGAAGAAAACGAAAGAGATAAGAAATGGCAGATGGACCACAGACCACAGAAAGAGAGCTAAGAGAAGACAGGAAAGCAGAAGCCTCAGATCGGGACCAGCATGATCAGAGAATAAATTGGTCAGACAACAAAGGTAGAAAAAAATAATTTTATTTCATATTAGTGATTTGACTACAAAATCATAATTTTGAAATCAAATATTGTTACTTGTGATTAATTATTGTGGTTTAAATAAGTAAATTGTATAAATAAAAACAAAGGCCTAAAATATATTAATAATTCAACAAATGATTACAGCGACAATGCGTTAACACTAAAGGAAGAGAGAAGCATTTGATTTTATCATTGGGGGTCATCACAAGTTGACCAATGGTAAAAGGGGTCATGGTACAAAAAAGGTTGAGAATCACTGCTCTAATTGAAAGGCTTTATCTTGCCAGTCTTTGCCAAAGAGATTTTCCCCTGTGCAAGGTATGTTGCCCAGCTTATCTTGAACCGACTGTTCAAGATGTCATGCCTAAAGCCATGCAATGAGACATGCACCAATGCAAATTACTGAAGCCCTGCTCATGCACTCAAAAGCATCAAAGTTAGCTCTATTGATGAACTTTGATACATTTTGACTATGTTTAACTAGGACTAGATAGTCTGCCCATTTGTCATCCAGGAGGAGAGGAGCAAATGCTTAGACATCCTCTTTAGGAACATTCCCATATAAAGTATATTGGAATAGATCCTGGCTGAGACCTTGGAGGCCTTGAAGTATTGACACCCAAAGGCATTGAGGGTTCTCAATTCTCTACCAGGTGGGTTAGAGGAATTAGTCTTTGAGCTCTTGATTCGGCACATAGCCGATCTGACCACCACAAAATGGTGAGGAAGCTGTGCCTTTTGAAAGCCGGGACACTCCGGCACCCGGTACATGGTATTGAGACGTCTACTTTGGGGTGAGACTGTGAAAGGTGTCTTCCACATACAGAGCATAAGGTCATGAAGGATGCGGTGCACCGATAAGGTGGCTGCTTCCTCGGGTGCTGTTGGGTATTGGAAGATCTCCAGTTCCTCTACCCTTAGCTCTTTCTCTGATATCACCATGATAGAGAGAACTTTGGCTAAGTCTCCAATAAATTCCTGAAAGGACATGTCCTCTGGCAGCGACATGCACCGCTGTTGAGGTGGGAAAGGGTCCAAAGGAAGATCCTGGGGCCACCGTGAATCGAGTGACTCTGCATCTGAACCCGGGGAATCGGAGGACTCGAAGTATCGATGGGTACAGTGTGCACCAGAAGATAGATGCCAGTACCAATGTATTGGGTGAGTTGTTTTGGCTTTGCACCGGTATCAGTAAGGGATTCCAGGGAGGGCATGGGTAGGAGTGATGTCAGTACCGGAACCAATTGCCCGGTACCTGTAGCAAAGGGTTTTATGGGCACCGAGGCTGAGAGTAGGGCTACCAAACTACGCTCGATGGCCAGTATACGCTGGTCTATCAAGGTTACAGATGCTTGGCTATTGGTGACGGGTATTTGTGCCTCTGTCCCAGGAACATGGCACCAGTAGCTCTCCAGAGATCGAGGCCTCGGGAGCATCCTGGAACCCCTCAATGGTTTGGAGGACAAGGCTTCCCATCGGGGTTGTCTGGCTGACCGATTCGCCTCCAAGGCAACCCCAAGGGATCTCGATGTTTAGAGAGATCTTTCTCTGGGGATGCCAGCAGACTTTGATGTGGCTTTGTGCTTGGACTTTGAGGATGCCTGAGATCCAGGAGACGATGAAGAGACCCTCGACAAAGTGGATGCCAATGATTCCTCGTCCGATGCGAACAGTGTACCTAATTTAGAGGCCTAGTTCTATAGGCCTCTCGAAGTCATACTTTGGATGGTGATCTGAGCTGAGGCATTTTAGACACCAATCATGTGTGTCAGTCACCGAAATGGTATGGCATACTTAGTGCATTATTTGAAACCATTAGTTGGTTTCTCCATACTCTCAAGGATGAAGAGTATAGAAGGGGCTTAAGGCCTAAAAGGGTGTCGACGCCAAGTAGATTTGTGGGTTTTTTTAAGAAAATAAGAAAACAAAAAAGACGGAAAGGCAGACGCTATCCACAAAAATATTTTTTTTCTGCGGTGACAGATTTGCTTCCTGCTGGCTCTGCAGAAAATGAAGAACTGAAGAGAAAGAGTTGGGAAGGCGGCGATGCAGGCGTGGTAGAGTGCTTCCAAAGGCTTTCCTATTGGACACTGAGGAGCATTCCCACGCGGGCTGTGTCAGTACAGATGTCACACATATGTGAAAACGACATTCCTGCTTGTTCCTGGAGATTATCCAGTATGCCTGGATAGCGTTTTAGCTACCTTGTTAGCTAAACCGGCTAAAATTAGGCCAACCTTTTGTGCACCTAACCTTAGCCGGTTTACACTGACCGGCCAATGGCTGAATATCGCCACTGCCTGGTTAATGTCTAATGCTACGCGGTTAGCACTGGAGTGTGCAACAGTGTTATGAGCGGATATTCAGCAGTACAAAACGATTATGTGTCGCGGAATATCCCAATCATCAGGATTAATGTGATTAGCAGGTCTGCTAACCATGTTAATCCTTTTGAAGATGCCCCTATAATAAATAAATATACTAACAGTATACAACTATGCATCAATATTTGAAACCACTTGTGCAGTTGGTTGCTGGTGTCAACCAGCATATGTAGGTTTTTTCAATTTTGGACTACAAGAAACCAATAAAAGATAATTAGACTTACCTGCTAATTGGTTTTCCTGGAGGAACTCCAGTCTAGTCCTGAACCTTTGGGGTTTAGCACCTCCTCCCGCAGCCTTGGAGACTGAGCACGTCACTCTTTTGGTGACCCCTGGTATAAATAGGCTAGGATCCACCTACCTTCTCCAGTAACCTATTGACAAAGCAGACTCACAAGAGCAATAATTAAGTAGTTAAATAGGTAACCAATAAACTTCACTTAACTAAATTCAGCGTTCTGCTGATTTTTATTTTTTTTTTTACAAGCTCCTCAAACAAGCTTTGTGAACTACACACACACTCTACCCTAGCAATCACTTCCTGCTTGTGCAGCTGCTGGGGCCTTACCTTGCCCTATACTGGGGACCCCCAGCCAGACAACACCTCGTAGCCCTCTCCCCAAACATACCTGTTAGTCCCGCCTTCGACCTAAACTGGCCCGCTTGTCGGCCACCCTCCCCCTTGGACGTCCGTGACCCCTGCTTCTGCAGGCCAGGGTCTGACTTAATCTCGGGCGGGATAGAGGACTAGATTGGAGTTCCTCCAGGAAAACCAATTAGCAGGTAAGTCTAATTATCTCTTCCTGATCGGCCCTCCAGTCTAGTCCTGAACCTTTGGGGATGTAACAAAGCAGTGAACAAATCATCGGGAGGGACCTGCCAGACCGGCCTGCAGCACCGCCAACCCAAACCAGGAGTCCCTCTCAGACTGAACATCCAACCTATAATGCTTCACAAAGGTATGAAGCGACGACCACGTTGCCGCTTTACAAATTTCCACCGCCAGCACCAAGCTCACTTCCGCCCACGACGCCGCCTGCGCCCTCGTGGAATGAGCCCTAAGGCCAACCAGAACTGATTTGCCCCGCAATAGATAAGCCGACGCAATAGCCTCTTTCAGCCACCTAGCAATAGAGGACTTAGACGCTGCCTCTCCTTGTCTGGGACCCCCAAAACAATACAAACAGCCTGTCTGTCTTGCAGAACGGCACCATTCTGAGCAAATATTTCCGCAACACTCGCCCTACATCCAGCCGATGAAGCTTCTCATCAGGTCCCTTTCTGCTGTCCAACTTGAATACCGGCAGAACCACCCCGATTCAAATGAAACGGCGACACCACCTTAGGCAAGAAAGAGGGAACTGTTCTCAGCACTACCTTCGTGCTTTGAAAAGACAAGAAAGGTTCCTGACACGATAACGCCTGCAACTCCGAAACCCTTCGGGCCGAGCAGATAGCCACCAGGAAGACTGCCTTGAGCGTGAGATCCTTCAACGTCGCTCTCCCTAAAGGCTCAAAAGGCTCCTTAACTAGCTCCTCCAGCACCAAGTTAAGATCCCACGGAGGAACTGTTACTCGGCACAGAGGCCGTAGAAGAGATACTGCCCGCAGGAAATGCTTGACGTCCGGATGAATGCCAAGCCCGACACCTTGCACCTTTCCACGATAACACGCTAGCGCCGCCAACTGCACTCGTAGAGAAGCAGTCTCCAAACCCTTATCAAATCTATCCTGCAGGAATGAAAGAACCTGTGGCACTGATGCCTTTAAGGCCGAAACTCCCCTATCACTACACCATGCCTCGAAGAGCCGCCACACTCTGATATACGCTACTGAAGTAGAACGGTGCCTGGACCTCAACAAAGTCAAAATGACCCGCGGCGAATATCCCTTTGTTGTCAACCTCGCCCTTTCAAGAGCCAGGCCGTAAGTGAGAATCGATCCACCTGAGGCATACTCAACGGCTCCTGCATTAGTAGATCCTTTTGCCGCGGCAGCCGCCACGGCCGGTCCACCAAAAGTCGTACGAGGTCCGCATACCATGGTCTTCGAGGCCAATCCGGAGCAATCAGGATCACCTGACCTCTGTGATGCTCGTCCGCTGCAGCACCCGCCCTATCAACACCCAGGGCGGAAAGACGTAACGCAGCCGCTCCTCCGGCCAGGCCTGCATCAGAGCATCCAGGCCTTCCGACATTCTCTCTCGCCGCCTGCTGTAGAACCGTGTGGCCTTTGCAGACTTGAAGGTCCCATGAGATCCATCACCGGAAGCCCCCAGCACTCTACTACCAAGTCGAACACCTCCTGCTGGAGAACCCACTCCCCAGGATCCACCTTGACTCGACTCAAAAAAATCGGCCATCACATTGTCTACTCCTTCTATATGCGCCGCCGCCAACGCTTCCAGATGTTCCTCGGCCCAGCCTAAAAGCTCTTCCACCTCTTCCTCTAGAGCTACGCTGCCAGTGCTGCCCTGACGGTTGACATATGCCACCGCCGTGGCATTGTCCGAGAGCACTCAAATCGCTTTTCCTAGTAGCCTGTGCTGAAAGGCCCTTAGAGCCAATCTTACTGCTCTGAGTTCCAACCTGTTCATGGACCACTGCTTTTCTTCTTCCGTCCACTGACACTGGGCAAAACTGCCCTCGAAATGCGCCCCCCACCCGAACAGATTGGCATCCGTCGTGAGAGGTTGCCAACCCAGGACCTCCAAGGGCATGCCCTTCTCGAGACGCCCGGGTTGTAACCACCACTGTAGAGCCTGCCTTGTCTCCCGCGGACAGGGCAACTTGTGGGACAACGGGTCGACCTGATTTGACCACCTCCGGAGTAAGGCCCTCTGTAATGGCCTCATGTGGGCTCTGGCCCAGGGCACGACCTCTAGCGTGGCCGCCATCTTCGCTAACAGCTGCAGATAATGTCATGCCGTCGGCTCTGGCCTTTCCAGAAAGGTACGAACAAGCTCCCTTAGCCCTAGCACTCTGCTGTCTGGTAGAAACACTCTTCCTACCCCTGTGTCGAACCGGGCCCCCAAATACTCCAGAACCTGCGAGGGCTCAAGCCTGCTCTTTTCTGCATTGACTACCCAGCCCAGCGACTGTAGGAACTGCACCACCCAATGGGTGGCGGTCTCGCTCTCTTCCTTCGACTTTGCCCGGATCAACCAATCGTCCAGGTATGGATGAACCAACACTCCCTCCTTTCTCAACGCCACCACCACCACTACCATTACCTTGGTGAAAGTCCACGGCACCATTGCCAACCCAAACGGTAACGCATGGAACTGAAAGTAGCCCATCGGAACAGCGAAATGGAGGAAGCGCTGATGCTCTTCGCGGATTGGAATGTGCAAATAGGCTTCCGTCAGGTCCAATGACGTGAGAAACTCTCCTTGCCTTACCGCTACTATCACCGACCGCAGGGTCTCCATCCGAAAATGTGATACCCGCAGGCACCGATTCACCCTTTTCAGGTCCAGAATCGGTCAGAAGGTGCCTTCCTTTTTTGGGACTACAAAGTATATGGAGTATCAACAGTCGCCGCACTCGTTCTCCGGCACCGGCACCACTGCTCTGAGAGCCAGCAGCCTGTCCAATGTCTCCTGTACCACTACCTGCTTCAAACGGGCCCTGCACGGGGAGAGAACGAAGGCGTCGACCACCGGACGCTGGAACTCCATAGCATATCCTTTCTGGATGATCTCCAGCACCCACTGATCTGAGGTAACTCGGAACCAGGCAGAATAGAACTCCCTTAATCGACCGCCTACGGGAATCAATTCCGCCCGGATCCCCCTCACTTCATTGAGATTTCTTAAAGGCCGCGGACGAGGAAGCTCCAAACCCCGGCCTGCTCCCCTGAAACCTCAAACTCTGGGAACAGTAAGCCGCTCGACCTCTTTGAAATTGCCAAAACCTCTGCGGCCTAAAGTGCCGAAAATCTCTCTGCTGATTCTTCATCACCCCTAGGGCACGCCCCGGCTTCTGCTTATCCTCCGGCAACCTTCCGCCCTTACAGTCTCCCAGATCCTTAACCAACTTCTCCAAATCTTCACCAAACAACAGTTTGCCCCAGAAGGGAAGCTTACTCAACCTAACCTTAGAGGAACCGTCCGCTGCCCAATTCTGAAGCCATAAACACCTTTGCGCCGCTACTACCGACGCCATACTTCTGGCCAGACTGCGAATAAAATCATACTGGACGTCCGCTAAATAGGCCGCTCCCGTTTCCAACCGGGCCGCTTCCTCTACCGTATCGTCCAGCGGAGTCCCTCTAAGCCGTTGTGACCATTGCATACAGGCCCTGGCCACCCATGCTCCACAAATAGACGCCTGCATGGCGAGGGCATTGACATAAAAGACTTGCTTCAACAACTTGTCTAGACGCCTATCCTGCATATCCTTAAGAGCCGCACTGCCCTCCACAGGAATGGTAGTCTTCTTGGTCACGGCCGCTACCGCCGCATCCACCTTAGGGGACTTAAACAGATCCCTATCCTGTTCTGCCAGTGGATAAAGCCTCGCCATCATCCTCGAGCCCTTCATCCCTGACTCGGGCATGTCCCATTCTTCGTGAATCATTTCCCTAAACACCCTATGTTAGGGAAAAACCCTTTGGGACTTGCGCACTGCCTGCAAAAGCGGGTCCTCCAGCGTCGGCTCCTCCCCTGGACCCTCTGCAGGAATGTTAAGCGCTTTTAGCGTTTCCGAGATCAGCGCCGGCAACTCTTCCCGCCGGAACACCCTAACCACTCTCGCTTGATCCTCTTGCTCTGCGATCTCTCCTTCCTCTAAATCCTCTACTTCCTCCAGATCTTCCACCGTCTCCGACTGCTCCTCTGGATCTAGCAACTGATCCTTGTCCAGCAGGAGCCTCGGCTTTTTCACCGGGACACTATCCCTCCCGGCCTCCATCTGAGACCCGGGATGTTTCTCCCGGTCCTTTGTCCCTGCCCCCCCTACCTTATTCCCCCCTAAGGCTTGCTGAAGCAGGGCTACAAATCCTGGCGAGAATATTGCTTCCAAGCCCCCCTGTACCAAGACTGGAGCATCCGTGGCCGAAGACGGCCCTGCCACCGGCTCCATCAGCACAACCGCAGGGGATAGAGGGTCCGGCAAGCTTGGAGAATGCCCCTCCCCCTTCTCCTTGTCCAGCTCTGCAGCGGCAGCTTCCTGAAGGCATGCCCTGCAAACTCCGGTCTCAGAGAGTGAGCTCTTCTTAGACCCGCAGAGGAGGCACATGGGCTTAGAGGGCATGCTGAAACCAAAACCTCTTTTTTTTTTTTTTTTACACTTGGGGATCCTCCTGCAGAAGAACTCCTTCCCCCGCTAGCAATTTCTCTCCTACTAGCTTACCACCGGCGTTCCAGAGAGACGTGAGACTGCCGCCGCTTTTCCCGCGCTTTTTCTACACACGGCCCAGGCCTACTCTGACAAAAAAACTCATGTGCGCATCCTACCACTCTTCCCACTGCCGCACAGCCCCTGTCGCTGGGCCTTTACTCACCCAGGCTTCCGCTCTTGCCTTTGGCGCTCCCGGCCAGTGTGAGACGCCTCAACCGCGCTCAGCCTATCATCGGCTTCCACGTCGGGAGAAACAGAGAGTCCTACGCTCCCGCCGGAGCGAGTGTCTCTAAGACGGCCGACGCGATCCTCTGCTTCCCTGCAGAACTTACAGGCCTGACTCACGGCTATGCGACTCCTCACCCACGCGGTGGGTTCGGGAGTCCGAGGCTCCATTCAGCCTACCTCTGGTGCTCTACCACCTCCAAGTACCCAGGGAAGAGGGAGAGAGCAGGTAATAGCCCCTGCAGCCCAGGTCCAAGATGTCTCTTATCTTTATTCCTATTTCTTCCTTATTTATTTTTTACCCGGTAATCCAAGCAAACTTAATTAACTACTTAATTGACTACCCTCCAGAAGCTCCTTAACCATTTCTCCAGTGAGTCCTTATCCTCCTAGGTTTAATACTCCTAAAGCTGCCTTGGAGACTGAGCTTACTGGAGAAGGTAGGTGGATCCTAGCCTATTTATACCAGGGGTTACCAAAAGAGTGACGTGCTCAGTCTCCAAGGCTGCGGGAGGAGGTGCTAAACCCCAAAGGTTCAGGACTAGACTGGAGGGCCGATCAGGAAACTCTAGCTGTTTAAGTCCCTGAAGGGCCAAAGCTTTTGCATCTTAGGCAGCATTTGGGGCAGGGCAGAGGGATGGCTTTCAAGTCTACAGTATTTTCCACATGAAAAAGGTCTTTTATAAAATCATGCTGGGATATACATGCATATGCACCAAAGATCACACCTAGTTTTATGCGGGCTGAGAATAGACATTGCTGAAGTTAAGAAGAGTTCTAACAGACAAGCCGTTCTTATAAACTACTCAGGCACACGCACAGCACACACCATTTGTTCTGGTCTCCTACATTGTCTTTATAAAACAGGCTTAAAATGGACCTGTTCTTGGACTTTTCACCTATGTGCTATGTTACAAAAGAGAAAATTCAAAAACACGAGATTACATCCCCTGAGGCTTCACAGTTGTAAGTGGTGGACGCATAAGCAGTGAGTTTGCCATTTATATAGGAAACTGATTTAGGAGCTATCCTTCAAAACTCTATGGTAATTCAAGGCTGTTCTGAATGCACAATTCCCCCTTCAAGCTTTCCTCCTAAACTCAGGCCCAAATGAGAACCTAGCCAACAGTCATGTATGACTGAATGTAGGTGTTACCACCAGCAGGGAATTATCTGGAATATATGTGTACTGTCTGCGGGGAATTATCTGGGATATATGTGTACTGTCTTTCTAAAACTTGGAATACCCCCTTGCTGTCTGCTTCTGAAGGACATTAAAAGTTAGTATGTGCAAACCTTGAAGGTCTGAGCAAACCATGCCGCTGGCATGTAAGTGGCTGCTTTTCTAGAACTGCTAGTTACATAGTTGTGGCAAGGTCAGCTATCCTGAGAGTGGGGGAGGTGAGAAGCATAACGAATTCACCCTAGTTAAGGGTCCCCTTCTAAGAGTGCAGGGAGAGAAAGCCACAGCCAGGTTTCAAAGACAGAAAAACCCCAGCTGAAACAGGTTTCAGCCAATGACTGATAAAGTAAGAAAGAGGGATTGCAAGCACGAGGACCAAAGCCCTTACTTTAACAAGTGCACTGATTATTCTAATATCAGGACGCAGGGGGATTACCAACACCTGGGAAAGAAAGAGGTATAAGCCTGGGTTAGATTATGCAGACAGAGAGAGATGAGAAGGAGAGCAGCCGGGAGAGCAGCTGAGACAGAAGCAGACAAGAGGAGTTGATTCTTGGAGAAGAGCTGAGCTACCCAGAGCTGAGAGAGCTGAATTCCCTGCAACAGGTTGGCAACAGAGGTGGGGACCAGGAAGTGGAGAAGCTTTCAGACCACCAGAGAGGTTGTCAGCTGAGCAGTCTGACCAGGTCGGTGAGTCAGAACCCATGCAGTTGGGAGAACCAGTGTCACAGTTGGGAGAAGAAGATTGCTTTATGGATTGCTCTCTATGCCAAGCTCTAGACAGGAGGTCTTGAGGAAAAGCTAGCCCTGAAAGAAGTAATTCTCCTTGGAAGTTAACCATATGGCAGAAGCAGTGTGGAGGTAAATTCCTGTCTGTTTTAAAAGGGAAATTTACTGCAACGTAAGCCTGATCATGAAGCTCTGATTCATGCTTGTTTGTCACCTGTGTTTGAACTGTGCAACGGCAAGAAAAGCCAAGTTAGCTGCTATAAGAGGTTTTGCTTGCTCCTCTTCTATATGAAAAGTCTGCTAAGAGTTGTGATAACAGCTTGGAATGTTTGTTTTGTTCTAAGTTTGGTTTCACGTAGAAATGCAGCCTAGAGAGGTTTTTGAGGCTGGCAGAAACCAAACTGCTGTAGAAGAATTAAGCTTGAATTTTTTTTTATGCTCTGATTAACAAGGACTAAAAAGGAAAGTGGCAGCCTAGTTTCTAAAGGCAATTGCTTCTGCAAGTAAGAGGACTTTAAAAAGCCATTTCTGAGTTCTTTTGGTTTGTTTGCCAGTATTTGCTGTACCTTAAGCAAATCCTACTGTTATAATCCTGTAAATGATACCTTGAACCTGCTGTGTTTTGTGTTATGGAAATAAACTTTCTGTTACAAGCCTTACCCTCGGTTACCTCAACTACAAACCTTCTACTTAAAGCACCAACATATTTTAGCAGTACTACACTTCCCAGAAGCCAACACAAAGAAATAGGCTGCTAAGAGCTGATAGAAGAAGGAATCCTCAACCACCACGCCCCTCGACCACTAGAGGCAAGTGGCTTTGGGCGTTGTGCTTGTGTCAATAGTATATATACATACGACGATTGATATACGTAAATCATTTTTTGCCCATGCAGATATCATCTAACCCTTCTAAAATCACTTTCTAAGTCTTTCAATATGGCACTAACCAGATAAGCCCCATTGACTGGGATATTCAGCGATACAATCTGGATCGTGCTACTGAAGGTGGTCACTGAGGAGAAAGAAATTATCTGGACAGCGTCGACTGTCAGCACCACTACCCAGATAACTATCCACATAACTTAGGATAGCAGAAGACTTGTCATAATTACTGTGGAACTAGTTACCCAGAAAGTGGGATGGAAATCCCCACTACCCAGAAAGCACCAAGCAGCCCGGAATGAGTCCGGATATTCAGCACCAGTCACTATCCCGATACCAGCACCGAATATCCAGAATTTATTTAAATCCTGCATCTGGCATTTAAAAAGGAGAGTTTAAAAATATTGCCCCGGCAACTTGCAAGCAGCTCTTTAACCTGAAAAAAGTAGTGTTTACCCAGGCAAATAGCTTTTGAAAACTGCCCTCTTTAAAGACACACGTAGGCTACCATAAGAAAAAGATTTGCAGAGGCCATGCTTACATCGAGATAGGAAAAACTACATGTGCAAATTGCATTTTCAGATCTTTGCTTGTATTTCCAAGCGCAGAGGATGTTGCTGCGGTGACCATAGCAACAGCAATACTCACTGTAGAGGCTGCATATGTGCTTTCGCCCAAGGCACCAAGTCCAGTGTCACCACCATAGAGCCCAACACCTGGAGATAAGATCACACGGATGGACTGCACTGTTCCAGAAAATGGCATATCTGCCCCTGAAGCTTTGCCTTCGCTCCTCCAGCAAAAACACTAGCCCTTTGGCCATATCGAACCAAGCTCCCAGGTAGACGAGGCTCTGAGAGGGTGCAAGATTACTTTTGGCCACATTCACCATCCATCCGAGGCCTTGAAGAACACAAAGCACCATTTGCATAGCCTGCTCACTCTCCTCTTGCAACTTCATACAGATCAGCCAAAATAGGGATGAACCAATATCCCCTGACTCTGGAGAGATGCTGCCATCACCACTATTATCTTGGTGAAAGTGTGCGGAGCTGTTGCCGAACCAAACGTAGAGGCCTGAAACTGGAAATGGCCCATGGGTAATGCGAACCTGAGGAACATTTGATGGTCTGTTTGAATGGGGACATGCAAATATGCCTCTGTTAAGTCTAAGGTGGTCAAGAGCTCTCCCCCAACGGACTGTAACGATTACAGAATGCAACGTTTCTAACCACAGCGTGCAGCTGACATACTTCAGATTAAGTATGGGTCAGAAGGGGACCACAAAATAAATTTAATCGACCTTGACCTAACTAGTCGACTGGAACTGGCACAACCGCCTGCAACTTCAGCAAATAGCAGAGGGTTACTCGGATCGCCTGTCTCATATCAGGAGCCTTGCATTGAGAAAATTATAAAGGCCTCCAGAAGAGGGCGAGTGAACTCCAGTGTGTACCCCTTCAGAATCACCTCCAAGATCCATTGGTCGGTGGTAATCTGGACTCAGACAAAAGTAAAACTGCCCCAAAGCCAGTCCCCCATTGCACACTCTCCATCTCCACCTGGACTCCACAACTCATTGTGACTTCTCGGGGTTGGTCCCAGAACCAGGGAAGAAACCCCTCCCGAAACACCTGCTCCCATGAAAAGGTTGCCTCCTCGCTGGATATTTTGGCTTTTGGTAGGGAACAAAACATGACGCCCAAAAGCGTCTGAAATCGCGACTTGAACCCCAAGTGGCCGGTGTCCCCTTCATAGACTTGGGCTTATCCTCTGGTAATTTGACTGATTTAGCGTCCCTCAGCTCCTTCACCAGCTTTTCCAAGTCCACTCCAAACAATAGTCTACCTCTAAAGGGAAGCTTGGTCAGACAATGTTTGGAGGAGACATCAGTTGCCCAGTTGCAGAGCCAGAGCAACCGACGGGCTGCGACCACCAATGCCATACCTTTGGCAATGGCTCTTTGCAAATCGTAAAACACATCTGTGAGATCAGCCATCCCCTGACTCTAGGTAAGCGGTGTCCAACAGGTTTGTCCAGCAGGTCCAAGACTCCCAAGGCCTGCGACCAGCGCATGCACGCCAGGGCCATGTAAGCCCACAGACTGTAGAGCTAGTGCATTAACCTCAAATGCCTGCTACAAAAGGGTTTCCAATTTCTTATCCTGGGGATCCTTCAAAGCCACTCCATCCTCAATGGTTATGGTTGTCTTCTTGGTCCGGTTGTGACCAAAGCATCAACCTTGGACAACTTTAACACCTCCTTCTCTTTAGCCGAGATCAAATAAAGATGCTGCATTGCCCTGTTACCCCTGAAGCCTGCTTCTGGGACCTCCCACTTGAGGTCAATCTGCTTCATGCCCTGTGCAGGGGAAAGGCCATCTCCGATAATGCCCTGCAGGAGAGGATCTTCCAAGGATGGATCCTCCATTGGCGTGTCCACAGAGGTTAAGTGCCATGAGAGAATAATTAATAAGAATGGTCAGTTCTTCCTGACGGAAGACCCGGACAATGTTAGGGTCTTCTCCAGCTGGGAGCAGTTCCTCCTGATCCATTAAGGCTGTCTCCTCCTCCAGGCCTTGCACTGGACCTTCCAATGGGTCCTCCGAGTCGAATGATAGTTCAGAGCCCTTATTGGAGTGGAGGAGTGGCCTAGTGGTTGGGGCAAGGTACTTCAGGCCGGAAGGTACTCCTTGTGGTCTTGGGCAAGCCACTTAACCCTCCATAGCCCATGTTCCCTGTAAAATAGTTATCTCCAAGTTATAATGCCCTGTTCAATGTAATTTCAGTTTGTTCAATGTAAACCGCACTGATGCAGAAAAGCGTGGTATATAAGAGAATGTAAATAAATAAATAAATAAAATATTGTCATCTCCTTCTCCTTCCCCTTCCAAGAGCCCCAAAACATGGAGGGAGGGATCCCTGGCAGCTGGCCAGACTCCAGACTGGTCCCCCTGGGGAGAGAAAGTAGACCTGACTCCCTTTGCGCCTCCCAGGCTTTGTCTACTACAATATGCCTGATGCATCATGAGAATAAATTCCGTGGAGAAGGGAGTATTAACCAGCAATCCCAGAGCCTCTGAGGAGGGTATAGATGCAGAAACCATGCTGTCCTCAGTGACTGCAGGATCCGCCTGAGCAGAGTGAAAGGCTGATAAAATAGCGGCTGTTCCTGCCAAAAAACAGGTTCCACTGCCGGAGACAAAGTGGGCAGCGAAGACAGGGCTGCATTTAAGGCCTCCTCCAACCCGTCATCTCTTTGGAGACCGCCCGCAAAGAACCTCCTGTCTCTCTATCTTCAGCCTCACAGGCTCTACAAAAGCCAGCGGCTGAGAAATGGCTCCACCCTAACCTGCATGCACAGACAGCATCACGTGGGGGATGTTGGGTTGCGAGTCTCAGTCATGGTGCCCTGCCTGCTGAAGGAAAAAAGCTCTTGATCAAGCCTTCACCAATCTGCGATGGCCCCCCCACTCCAACCCGATACCGCCCAAAAGTCACAGAGGAGGGGGAAACACAAGAAATGCTGAATGATCTCACTCACCAACAGCAGCCACTCCTCCTCAGCCACCACTGAAGGTGTTTGCTCCCACAGCCTCTAATGCCCAGTACAGAGAGGTCAGACCCAGAAGCCCCCACCCCCTCCCGAGGTCCTGCAGCTGACTAAAAAGCGTTAGACCCTCAGGACAGGCACTTCCACCACAAGCACAGAACCTAAGCTGTGCTCTGCTTACCAGAGGAATACCAGGCAAACCAAACCTTTTTTTTTAAACAGGAAATGTTCCCTTCAGTGCAGCCCAGACTACACGGAGTTCTGTCCCATCTGCTGGAGATTGAAGATACTGGCTTGGGGGGGTGGAGCACTGGCTCCTTATGGGATGACATCGGCAAAAGCTGGCATGCTCAGTCTCCATCTGCTGGAAGAGGGACAAAACCCAGGAGTCCAGACTAGACTGGAGGGACCCCATGGAACTCCCCGATTTTCAGGGATTGGCCCCAATTTTAGAGGTGTATCCCTGGCAGCTTCCTGTCCCCAATTCCAGCAATAGGGACAGAGGGGATAGAAAAAAAATGTATTTTCAATTTAGTGATTGGAATATGTTGACTTTTAGAATTTACAGTACATCCATTATCTTTATATTTTGCACAGTAAGGGGGAAACACATCACTGTTTCTATTTCTCTACTTGGAAGTGATATTGTTGCTGTCATGGGATGGACGAGATGGGAGGGGAGGCAGGATAATTGCTCCTCTTCCCTCCTTCACACCTTGCTGCTCTAACTTGGAATTAAGGCGTCTCTTCCTCCCTCTCCCCCCCTCTCATGCGCGCACACACCCACACTTTGATTAAGTGTCCCAGATTTGCCTTCAAAAAATCTGGTAACTTTATGCCTTTGTGAAAGCCCCCCAAACGTGCCTATTTTTATGCTTACTTTAGGAAGGCAACGGGGCACCTAGGTGTCATTATAATGCCCCCAGTAGCTCCAAAGATATAAATGTGTGCATGTACGTGATACGTATCCTCTTGTATTTTATAAGCATGTACATTACAATTCCACACAAAACTACACCTCAAGATTACACACTCTGGCATGCATATTTACATGTGGTCAGCCCTCTTCCATGCGTAAATCAGGCTTTGCATGTAGAAAAGACTTTATACACTTACCCCATAACGGGGCAAAAACCTCAGTAAATCAGGCCCCAAGTCTCCCTCCTCTCTTATGACCCCTACCCACAGCTGTTTACTGCTATTACCCCTCCAGACCTGCAGCCCACATTTATCCTTTGACAAGCTTTTGTATTTCAGAGTACAGAATAATCACACAGACAGGTGCAGGAGTGTCTTTATATATACCACAGATCCATAGAAAAGTGCACGGCTGCATCACCTACCAACAGATGGTGGAAACAGAAGCCCTAGCACTGCTTTAGGATGCTGTCAGATTTACTGAGGATTTACAGCAGGAAAGGGGCTCTAGTTGCATTCGCTAAAAAAACCTTGAACTACTTCTAATATTATTTCAAAGTTTAAACACTCCATCATGCTCTCAGCGTGTGAAGTCACAGACCTGTCTATAGCGTCGTTCTGAGCACGCCTTGCATCGTCCATTAAAGCGATTCATGGCTGAAATAATCCCAACACTCCAGATTCATGAAAAGCAGAAACCAGAGTCAAAGGAGAGAAGAACAAGGCAACTTCCAATCCAGCAAAAATCCAGTGCCACAGACCAGAATACAGAGACCCCAATCCAGTAGAGATCGGGTGTCACAGACAGCAGGACAAAGGAACCCTCAATCCTGCAGAGATACCCAATCAGGAGACCAGAGGAAGGAGATCTCTAAGCCATGTGAAATCCCAAGTCATAGGAGACCCCTACTCCAAAAGAACTCGTGTCACCAGAGTGCAGAATAAAGAGACTTCCCTCCCCCTCCATGAGGCACAGAAATCCGTCTCACAGGACTCCCAAGGCAGGAGTCAGATACTCCAGAACTACCGAAATCCTGTCTCGCAGAAGAGTAGAATAAGTCTGAGGGAAACTGGCACAGCTACCCCTGGGAACCCAAAGCCAGAGAAGAATGGCAGGAAACAACCTTTCACCTCCCAAACCCCTGCCGGTGCTGTATGCCTCTCTCTGATAAGCCAGCGGGTTTCCTGAAAACTCAGAGAGTAGGAAGAGAGCCAAGTTTTATATTAAAATTCCTGTCAACTATTTAGTATTCTTCAGCCCCTGCCATATCGATGTTGCTTTTGTTCTCACTGAATTCTTGCACTACACAAAGCACTTTGTTATGGGAGAGCAACATTTCCAGAGCTGTGCAGCAGAGTGTCACAGACAGGGCCTGAGCAAAAGGCAGCAAACCCCTGCTCAGAAAGCTCTGAAAAGGAGAAAGAACATTTTCACACGCCTGATTTGTTTTTCCAACATCAGACAGACTCAAAAACAAGAGAGGAAACGGGGTTCAGTTCAGCTCTTGTGAATCTCATTTAACAAAGTTCATTTCCAGGAGTAAAACTAGTGAAGGTCTGTTTTTGTACTGAAAACAAGACCTTTTTGACCTTGAGTTCATGGACATCAACTACCTTTTTTTGCAAGAAAGACTAAACAACCTCTAAAGATTCCAGGGTTTTTTTTTCCAGGACCAAAATTCCCAGCAGAACTTCACACCAATGAAACAAGAAATCCCACCCAGAACAAAGGGAGCCTACTTTCTGGAAGGCACACACATCTGTGAGCCACACATGTGCATGGATCCAACCCCCTTCCCTTCAATAAGTAGGCCAAGAAAACTAAGAAAGTCCCATAAAGAATACGTGATGGGTAATGCCGTCCGTATTTACTACATGAGCCTCGTCAGGGCCAGCAAACAGGGCAATTGCTCTGGACCCCTATATCTGCATCAAGCTTGAGGAGGGGTAGCCTGCAGGTAGGCTTTGGTACCTCCTTACTAGTTTCTGCCCTGGGCCCCTGCGCACATCGGCCCTGGGGCCCAGATATCTCCGCTGTGTACTTACAGGGTGGCCCAAAAAAAAGTAAGAACATCTCGTAGCATATAAGTTATTTAAAAATTCAAAAAGACAGATGTAAACGATTGACAAATTAAAAAAAAAAAAAAAAAGATGGCGACCGGAAATTGTCGAAATAAAGACGTTATATAGCTAAAAAAGGTAAATAAGTAAACTATTTAAGCTTTTAATTTACGAGATATTCTCACTTTTTTTGGGTCACCCTGTATATGCAAAGATGCTCCTAAGTCAGAAATAATGAATACATTCATTTTCACACACACTCAGATGAAGAGAAATACTGTGAAAAACAAAATCCACAAAGCACTGACAAAACATCTCAAAACTGAAAATGCAAGCATAAACTTTAAACCAATTACATACACAGTTCTGTTACTTCTGCTTTCAAACTTGAATGCATAAAATTTATAAGAACATAAGATATGCCATACTGGGTCAGACCAAGGTCCATCAAGCCCAGTATCCTGTTTCCAACAGTGGCCAATCTAGGTCATATGTACCTAGCAGTTTCCCCAAAAGACACAGGTTCTGCAATGCTTGTACTAGGTCAAGCATTGATATCTTCAGTCACTTCTTAATAATGGTTTATGGACCTTTCCTCCAGGAACTTGTCCAAACCTTTTTTAAACCCAGCTACACTAACAGCCTTTACTACATCCTCCGGTAACAAATTCCAGAGTTTGAAAGCCAGTTTAGCCAGTTTAAAACACACAACTTTGGCTGTGAAGATGAAATTAAGCCTTACCTGCTAGTTTTCTTTCCTAGAGTCCCTCCAGACCAGCCCAGTCCAGTACAAACGTGTGGATTACACTCATCCACCAGCAGATGGAGACTAAGGGATCTGGTTACTAAGGGCACTAGTGGCTTCCGTGCAAAATCGGGGCCGTGGAGATGAATGCATGGCTGTGTGGATGGTGTCATCAAGAGAGTTTTGGTTTCCTGGACCATGGGATGCTGGTTCCAAGGGTTGCAGAGCAGAGATGGCATCCATTTGTCCAAGAAAGGTTGATATGTCTTCAGTAGCAGATTGGCTAATCTACAAAAGAGGGCTTTAAACTAGATGCGCTGGGGATGGATGAAGAAAGCCCCCAGGTAAGTGAAACATTAAATACCTTTATGGAAATTAGTAAAAGGAACAACATATGGAAAGCGGTGTGTATAAACGCCCATAGCATGTGAAATAAGATCCCAGATGTTGAGGCTTTAATGGGAGAGACTGACTTGGATTTACAGTAGTTACTCACTTGTAACAGGTGTTCTCCAGGAGCAGCAGGAATCAGTCCTCACATATGGGTGACGTCAGCGCTGACGGAGCCCCCGTTCAGAGCATTTCTCCAGCTTTCAAAGAAAGCCTTTGGGAATGCAGCGCACCTGCGCGGTCCCCTTCCCGCCCAAGGGTGCCATCTTGCTCAGTCTGATGACATAGCTAAAAGACAGCAAAAAAAATCAAAATAAAGTATATGACTGCAACTCCAGGGGAGGAGGGAGGGTCGTGAGGACTGATTCCTGCTGCTCCTGGAGAACACCTGTTACAGGTGAGTAACTACTCTTTCTCCAGGACCAAGCAGGAAGTCAGTCCTCACATATGGGACTCCCCAGCTCTAGGCTACCAGGAGCCCAAAGCAGAAAAAATAGCTCCCTCTCAAGAGCCTCAGCATCCATGATAAGAATATCCTCTGAGAACGCCCCCATACGGTAGCCCAGCACAAGGGCCGGAGGGTAGGAGTTGCCTAAATCTCAAAGAGATTACGGAGTACCGCCTGTCCGAAAGCACTGTCCCTCCGGGACTCTCTCTCGAGGCAGTAATGGGCTGCAAAAGTCTCGCTTGAAGACCAAGTAGCGGCCCAGCAGATGTCTGCCAATGGAACAGAGCGGAGATGAGCTACTGACGCAGCTTTCGCCCTGACACAGTGGGCCGTGACTCGACCCTGCAAGGGGAGGTCGGCTGCCTTGTACGCCTAGGCAATACAATCTGCTACCCAAGTGGGCAACGTACGCTTGGAGACAGGTAACCCCAGTCTATTAGGGTCAAAGGAGATGAAGAGCTGAGTAGCCCTTTGGTGCCCCCGCGTACGTTCTATGTAGAAGGACAATGCCCTCTTTCAGTCCAGGGTATGCAAGACTGTTTCAGCCCGGCTGATATGCGGCCTGGGAAAGAATGTCGGAAGAACCACCTCCTGGTTGAAGTGGAAGGAGGAGACAACCTTGGGAAGGAACTTCGGATGGGTCCGTAGGATCAGCCTGTTCCTATAGAACCGTGTGTACGGTCTATCAGAAACCAGAGCTTGTAGTTCACTCACACGTCTAGCCGAAGTAAGAGCTACCAGGAAGAGAGCCTTCCAAGAAAGGTAGCGTAAATGAAAAGTAGCCATCGGCTCAAACGGTGGGCAAGTAAGTTGTTGCAAGACCACGTTCATATCCCACTCAGTGGCAGGTGGATTAATCGGAGGCTTGAGCAAAAGCAGGCCTCTGAGAAAGCGGGACACCAAGGGGTGAACCGACAGAGACTGCCCGTCCACTGGTGAGTGGTGTGCTGATAGAGCACTGAGGTGGACCCGAACAGAGTTGGACTTAAGGCCCAGGTCTGACAGGCAAAGTAGGTATTGTAGTACTACTGTCACAAGGCAGGAGAAAGGATCTTCATTGTGCTGAGCACACCATAATGAAAACCTACGCCACTCGAGGGCATAAGACTTTCTGGTGGATTGCCTCCTAGAGGCCAAGACCACTTCCTCAGCTTCCCTAGGTAGAAGCAAGGGAGCTAGCACTATCCTTTCAGCCGCCAGGCCATCAGATTGAGGGATCTGAGATTGGGGTGTAGAAGGGAACCCTGATCTTGAGACAGGAGATAGGGTTGTAACCCCAGAGGAAATGGAGTTTCCACTGCCAACTGCAGAAGTGGAAACCACGGCTGCCTCGGCCATCTGGGGACTACCAGAATCACTGAGGCCTTGTCCCGTAGAATCTTGAACAGAGTTCGGGGCACCAGGGGCGTGGGAGGAAACGCATAAAGGAGGCCCATAGACCAAGAGATCCGAAACGCATCTGCTGCCATTCTCAGGGGATGCGGCTGTCTGGAGCAAAACCTGGGCAGCTGACGGTTCAGTGGACTTGCAAAGAGATTGATGGATGGAAGTCCCCATCGTAGAAAGATCTGCTGGACCACCAGTGGATTCAACTGCCATTCGTGAGGCTGGAAAATCCTGCTTAGTTTGTCTGCCAAGAAGTTCTCCTGACCAGGTAGATACACTGCTTTGAGAAACATGCCTTGTTTGACTGCAAAGAGCAAAGGGCCTACGCCTCCTGACATAGGAGTCTGGACCCTGTGCCCCCTTGCTTGTTCACATAGAACATTGCCACCTGATTGTCTGTCTGAATTAAGACAGACTGGTGAAAGAGGGCATCAGAAAAAGTCTGTAGAGCTAAGGGGATTGCTCGCAGCTCCAAAAAATTGATCTGCTGTGTGGCCTCCTGAGGAGACCAGAGGCCTTGAGTGTATGTGCCCTGGCAATGTGCACCCCAGCCCCTGAAGGAAGCATCGGTCGTCAGCACCTTTGTGTGTGCTGGGGCCTGAAAAGGTACCCCCCTGAGAAGGTTTGGGAGATGTAACCACCACTGCAGGGAGTCCAACAGTGGCTTGGACACCTTTACTGTGACTCGGAGGTCGCCTATGGCCTGCGCCCACTGAGCTCTGAGGCACCACTGAGCAGCCCGCATGTGCAGATGGGCATTCGGAGTCACATGTACTGTGGATGCCATGTGGCCCAGGAGCTGCAGGAATTGCCTGGGGAAACCTGAGAATTGCTTTGGAACTGGTTGGCCAAGTCCATCAATCTGTGGGCCCTGTCCTCGGGCAAGTAAGCTCTTGCCTGCAGAGTGTCTAATCTTTCCCCTATAAACTCGAGGTTCTGTGAGGGGAGCAAAGTGCACTTTGCGTAGTTTATGACAGATGCTGAAGAAGAGAGACAGTGTGAAGAGTGGCTTGTCTGGCCTCCTGGAGAGACTGGCCCCTGATGAGCCAGTCGTCCAGGTATGGGAAGACAAAAATTCCCTGATTTCTGAGATAGGCCGCCACCACCGCCAGGCATTCGGTGAAAACCCTGGGGGCAGAAGTAAGGCCAAAGGGAAGTACTCTGTACTGGAAATGGTTTCCTCCCACCACAAATCTGAGATATTGTCTGTGGTCTGGATGGATGAGAATGTGAGTATAAGCATCCTTTAGGTCTAAGGAGCATAGCCAATCTCCCTGCTGGAGGTAGGGCAGCAGTATCCCCAGGGTAAGCATCGTGAACTTTTCCCTCTCCAGAAACGTGTTTAGGTTTCGCAAGTCTAGGATAGGCCGGAGGCCTCCTGTCCTTTTTGGTACCAGAAAGTACCTGGAGTAGAAGGCACCGGTTCCACCGCCTGTTCCTTTAGAAGACTTGCCAACTCCTGAAGGAGGAGGTTTCTGTGCAGAGGGAGTCTTGGAGGCTCCCCTGGAAAGTAGGAGGGGGTATCTGGTGGAAGTGGAGCAAATAGCCCTTTTGGACTATGCCGAGGACCCAGGTATCACCTGTGATGGCTGGCCACCTGTAGGCATACAGGGTCAGCCGACCTCCCGTGCTGAGTGGAGCCAGCTGTGGAGAAGAGGCTATGCTGTGGGAGTCAAAACCACACTCTCTGCTGTGCAGGAGCCGGAGCTGGCGGCTTGGGGGTCTTCTGCCTACGGGGCCCATGCCCCTGCCCCTTGGCCTGCTGGCCCTGTTGGGGAGCTGGAGAGGCCTGATATTGAGGGAAGGATTTCTAGGCAGCACCCTTCCTCAGGAAAAAGGGCTTCTTTCCTGAGCCCTTCTTTTTCTGAGAAGGGGCAGAAGTCTTCCTGGACAGCCTTGTCCTGGTGAGAGTCTCAGTCTCGATTTCTGCAGCCTTTTCCGTCATGGGCTTACCGAAAAGGTTTTAACCTCGGCAGGGGGCATCGACCAACTTGTCCTGTACCCATGGCTCCAGGTGTGATGACTGTAGCCAGGCCTGATGGCGTGCACCGATGCCAGCCGCTGCTACCCAGGCCGAAGCCTCGAAGCCATCATAGGCTGTTCAAGAGATAAACTTCGAGCACTCTCGAATCCCTGTTGACAAAGCCTTGAACCTCTGCAAAGGTTCCTCGGAGAGGCCAGCTGAGAACCTGGCAATCTCCTTTGCCAGGTCTCGTAGGTACATGCCCATGTACAGCTGGTAGGTCTGGACACGGCAAGATAGCATAGAGTCCTGGAAGCACTTTCCACCGAGGGCATCCAGGTTCCAGGCCTCCCGGCTGGGGGGCACTGAGGAGTGCATCTTCTGACTCTTAAGACGGTGCATGGCCGATTCCACAAACATGGAGTGGTGCAGTAGCTGCGCCTTTTGGAACCCAGGGCTCTTACGAACTCAATAAATGGAATCGACCCATTTGCTAAGAACCGGCATTGAGGCCGGTGCCTCCCACATACGGAAGAGCAGCCATTCCAGCATCGGAGGAACCGGTACAGTAAAGGCTTCCTTCGGAGGAAAATCATACTGGAGGGCATCGAGCTCCTCGGCTCGAGGCTCCTCCTCGGCATCCGCAGGGAAGGCCAAGGCCTTGGCCATGTCCCTCACGAAGTCCGAGAACCAGGTATCCTCCGGGGGTACCATCTCCGAGGCTCAGACTCCAGTGAGTCCGAAGGGACACACCAGGTCACAAAGGTGTCCGGGGACTCCTCGTCCTCCGTCTCCCACTCTGACTCCTCCGAGGAAGAATCGAGCAGCTCCAGCCGTGCGGGCCTTGGTGCCGTCCGTGACCTCAGCCCCACACAGGAGGTCGAGGGGGACCTTGACCGAGGATCGACTCGAGACTTCATCGACTCGAGGATCGAATCGGTCTCCGGGGCCAACTTAGAAGTCGAGGTCCCGGTGGTCGGGGCAGAAGCACCGGTCAGACCGGCAATCAGCACCCGCTGCTGTTCTATGAAGGCAGCCAAGCTGCTCTCCAAGGCCGTCAACCTGTGTCCAAGCTCAGGAGACTCAGCAGCCCACGACTCGGGCCCCGACGGCGTCTCCTCCGGAGGAGAGTCCACGAGGACAACTGCACTTACATGACTTGAGGACTCCAGCTCCACACAAGGTAGCTTGGAAGGCCTCTCCGACTCCAAAAGCCCCGGGGCAGCGGTCAGGGCTACACGACCTGGCCCTCGAGGAACCAGGAGCTTCCACCGACGAAGCCCTCGCGAGCTTTTTCTTCCTTCTGTGCTCCCGAGAGGGAGACTCCCTTTCAGAGGAACCCCAATGACGCTTGGGGTCGGACTCCCGAGATGTCGAGGCTTCTGACGAAGTCCGGGCCCGGCCGGACGCAGAGTCAGAGAAAATTCTCTCACGTTGATACTGACGGCTCCGAAGTGCCTTCGACGACATTTTGCCGCACAGGCCACAGGCCAGTGGGTCATGGTCAGGCCCGAGGCATCGGAGGCAGCAGTCATGTGTGTCGGTGAGAGACATAGGTTTCTTGCACTGATCACACTTTTTGAACCCGCTGGCAGCCATCTGGGGAAAAAGGGCCCCTGCAAGGTCAAAAGACCGGGCTGCCAGTGAAAATACAAAAAGAGCACGAACGCTAGTCTCGAAGGACAAAAACTGAAAATCACAACTCCGGACTCGATACTGGTGTACTGAGCCCAGGCGGAAAGGGGAACCGGCGTCGAACCGGATAATACAATGCGAAAAATCGCAGAAAAAATAAACTTTTTCCGGGTGACACGAACTCACGTCCGTTGGGCTCCGCGGAAAAAGAAAGACTGAGCAAGATGGCACCCTTGGGCGGGAAGGGGACCGCGCATGCGCGCTGCATTCCCAAAGGCTTTCTTTAAAAGCTGGGCAAATGCTCCGCAGGGGGGCTCCATCGGCGCCGACGTCACCCATATGTGAGGACTGACTTCCTGCTTGGTCCTGGAGAAAGTGGCAGTTACAGAAACATGGTTCACAGAAAACCATGACTGGGATGTAACTATACCAGGTTATACTTTATTCAGAAAAGTCAGGGTAGGAAGAAGGGGAGGAGAAGTGGCACTTTATGTAAAAAATAATAGTAAATCTTTGGAACTACAGAGCTTAAAAGGGAGAGAGGAGGCACTGTGGGTTAAACTAGAAAGAGAGAAAGAGAAATCTATTTGTATTGGTATGATATACAGACCTCCTTCACAGGAGGAAGAGGTGGACAGAGAGTTATTTGAAGAAATACACAGCATTGCTAGAAAAGGGGAAGTGCTACTGATAGGGGATTTCAATATGCCAGATGTTGACTGGCATATTCCTGCTGCAGTACCATCTAGACGTAAGGAGATTTTGGACTCTCTACAGGGAGAACTATTCAGGCAACTGGTAGCAGAACCCACAAGTGAAAGGGCCATACTGGACTTGATGCTTACCAATGGTGAAAGTGTTTCTGATATTATAGTGGGAAATCATTTTGTATCCAGTGATCACCAGATGGTGTGGTTCAGTATTAGGACTAGGGCTGTTAAAACCCATTAAAAAACGAGGGTCTTAGACTAGGATAACCAATACCTCAGGAAGTCGTTAGCAGGATGGGAACAGCTGGGGGATGAAGAAAAACAGTGGGCAAAACTGAAATGGGATATTTTAAGGGCAACCAACCTTTTTGTTAAAATGTTAAATAAAAGCTAAAAGGAAAAGGACACTGCTATGGATTTTGAAAGAAGTAACTGAAAAAGTGATGAAAAAGAGGAGGCCATCACAAAATACAAGAGATCACAGAGAAAGGAAGACCGGCATCTATATTTGCAAAAACTTAGAGAAGCTAGCAAAGTAGCCAGGAAAGCAAAGATTCAAAAAGAGAAGGAAATAGCCAATGCAATTAAATGGGGGGATAAGACATTTTTCAGATATGTTAGTGAGAAGAGGAAGGGCAAAAGTGGTACTGTCAGACTCAAGGGTGAAAGGGAGGAATATGCACAAGTTGACGAGACAAAGCGGAATTACTTAACAAATATTTCTGTTCTGTGTTCACAGATGAAGAACCAGAAATAGGACCTCAAAAAACACCCACAAACAGGAACAGAAGCGAGGGACATCTTGAACAATTTTCAGAAGACTGTGTTCGTGAGAAACTAGCTAAATTTAAAGTAGACAAAGCGATGGGACTGGATGGGATACACCCTAGAATACTAAGGGAACATGGGGACGTTCTAGCAGCTCCACTGACTGACCTTTTCGATGCCTCGTTGGAGTCGGGAGTAGTGCCAAAGTACTGGAGAGAGGCACATGTGGTCCCTTTACACAAAAGCAGAAATAAGGATGTGGTTGAAAACTACAGGCCGGTTAGTTTAACTTCAGTGGTGAGTAAATTATTGGAAGCGCTGCTGAAAGAGAAAATAGTGAGGTTTCTGGAGTCCAGCAGATTACAGGATCAGAGGCCGCATGGATTCACCAGAGGGAGGTCCTGTCAGACAAACCTGATTGATATCTTTGACTGGCTGACCAGGGAGTTGGACCGAGGGAGAGCCCTTGATGTGGTGTATTTAGATTTCAGTAAAGCCTTTGACACCGTTCTTCACAGGCGACTTATAAACAAACTGAATAATCTACCAAATTCCAACATGTGTAGAACCCTAAACCTATCTATTTTTTGTTTATATTTTTGTCGGAGTTGGTCGTCTAAGGGGGTGGAAAAATAACCACGCACCGCCGCGACACCTCCCTTTTATTAAATATAAGAATAAAACGTTTTGCACTTAGCTCAAATATTGATCTTCCAAAGATGATGTGCCAGAATATCAAAAGCGACGTGCTACACGTTTCGGGTTGTCTTCAGAAATCATTCAACCCTGCTTCAGGCCATCTGAAACTGGCAAATCCTTGATGCAGAATCATAGAGCTTGGTATTTGGTAGATTATTGGGTTAAGGTAATTTCAACAGGGTTTGGTGGCTTTAATTCTTGGTGAAATCTTATAAACAAACTGAGCACCCTAGGGATGTACCCTAAAGTTACTGCTTGAGTTAGAAATTGATTGAGTGGGAGGCGACCGAGTACAGGTAAATGGAGCTCACTCTGAGGAGAAGGAGGTTACCAGTGGTATGCCCCAGGGATCGGTCCTCGGTCCGATTCTTTATAACATCTTTGTTAGTGATATAGCAGAAGGGCTGTCGGGTAAGGTTTGCCTCTTTGCAGATGATACCAAAATCTGCAATAGAGTAGACACCCAGGAAGGGGTAGATAACATGAGGAGGGATCTAGCTAAGCTTGAAGAATGGTCTAGAATTTGGGAACTGAGATTTAATGTTAAAAAATGCAAGGTCATGTATTTGGGCTGCAGCAATCCAAGGGAGCAATATAGTATAGGAGGTGAAGTACTTTTATCCATTAAAGTAGAGCGGGAGCTAGGCGTGATTGTGTCTGATGATCTTAAAGTAGCTAAACAGGTAGAAAAGCCGACGGCAAAAGCTAGAAGAATGCTTGGGTGCACAGGGAGAGGAATGGCCAACAGAAGAAAGGAGGTGATAGTGCCTCTGTATAAGTCTTTGGTGTGACCTCATTTGGAGTATTGTGTGCAATTCTGGAGACCGCACCTTCAAAAGGATATAAACAGGATGGAGTCAGTACAGAGGGTGTCTACTAAAATGGTTAGTGGTCTTCATTCCTCCGCAATGCGCAAGGCCACTAAGGTCTTCTCAGTCAGCAAGGGCAGCTCATGCCGATGAGTCCTCTCAGGCGGGAGCTCCCTTTCTTCCAGCTCTTCCTGGTCAGGGTCCACAAGATGATCTGAGGGACCTTTCAGGGGCCCCCAGGGACCACACAGAGACCCCATCCTTAAGTTCAGGAGACCTCTCCCGGCAAGGCTGCTGGCCCTCCCTATCAAGGGGGGTGACGCTAAAGAGGAAGCTCCCTCGTCAAGCACCTGCTGTAGAATAAAGGCTTGATGCAATAACAGAACAAATTCGGGAGAAAAAGGGAGTTATTGTATTAGTCCCATGGAAAATGCTGTAGTTACACATGGAAATGAATCTGTGAGTAAATAATGATTTTATAAAGAGCTAAATTTTACATCCTGGAAGCAGAGAAAGAGCCAAGCAGAGGCAGGATCAGTATACACACAGAGATCAATTTTCAGTCAAATGTCTGCAAAATCATTTGAAAGGTGCCACTGAATATAGAAATAAAATTTCATAGATCTGAGTTAGACTATACACAGAACTAACACTGCTAAATAAATTAGTATACATTACAGGCTCGCTAGTTTAAGCTGAGCTCCTAGAATTGTGCCCTATTTTCAGCCAAACTTACGAGTCTTAGCTGAAAATGCAATTTAATTGAGAAACTTAAGTTATAGATGTGATATTCAGACACTATGGTGGTCAGTTGCGGGACTTAGATATCAACGGGATATTCAGCAGCAGTGACCAGATTGGAGCGGCCACTGAATATCCCCTGCTGAACGACGCAAACCCGCCAAGTCTTGCCACTTTTCGAATTTACCCAATGTTCAACTGGACTTCATTGAATTACAATTTAGGATCTTCTTTTTGTGTGGCCCAAGTTTTCCGGTTAAGTCCCAGCTGAGAATCAGGCAAACCAGATAAGTGCTGACGTATCCCCTTTCTGCCCGTGGACTTCCCCTGCCCTAACCGGACAGTGCCAGGCAGTCTGTGGGGATACCACAGTCCGTGCCCTTAGACAGATGGCCTTAGAGTTAGACCTTCAGCTTTTTAAATATTGAGCTGATAGTTTATAAACTAGACGCAGAAGCTGCGATTCTCACTGGCACACAGATACACAAAGTTATGCCTCCCTCAGAGGTAAACGGTAAGTGCTGGGGACAAGGGCACATGTGACTTCGCTGCCTAGGCACGCTGCTACAAAGACTTTCCTCCTATCTTGTTGACTGCTCTTTGATCCCTTTCCATTATCCGTTAGTGTCTTTGAGGATTTTCTCCAGAAATATCTTGGCTCCAATTTGTTCTACTGGCTGTTCTTATCACTGTTTTGCAGAACACATCCCATCCTATCCCTTATCTACTTTTCTTTCCTCTTGTCTGTGTTGTAATATCTTATGAATATAGTCACACTTTGTCATGTCAAACACTTCCAAAACTGAAGTTCTTGTCTTCATCTTCTTTGCCCCACACTGGGTTCTCCATTAATGCAGAATTTGGGCATCTCATACTCTCATCTTCGGCTTTTGCTCCTCTCTCAGCCAACTCTAAATATTCAGAAAACTCTTCTCTCACATTTGGTGTCTGTTATACGTTCTTTTGTGCTCTCGCTGCTTCTTGTCTCAGCTACAGTATAGTTTTTCTCTCTCTACGCTCAGTCCTTTGGTGCACTTATTTCCTCCCATGGTTTTCAGTACTATCTTTATGCAGACGACTTTCAGATTTACGTTTCTGTGCCTAAAATCCCTCCAGGAATCCAGACCCAGATCTCTGCCTGCTTATCCAACACCGCTGCCTAGATATCTCACCGCTGTCTGAAACTGAACATGGCCAAAACGGAGCTCCTTATCTTTCCCCCTAAACCCACCTCCCCCCTTCTCTATTTCTGTGGATAACACTACACTCCTCCCCGTTTCCTCAGCTCACAACCTTGGGGTCATCTTTGACTCTACTCTCTTTCTCTCCACACATCCAACAGATAGCTACAATCTGTCGCTTCCTTCTCTATAACATTAGCAAAATTGTCTGTCTTGACTAGATTGCAAGCTCTGATGAGCTTTTACATGTGTTTGTACAGCGCTGCGTACACCTTGTAGTGATATACAAATGATCAGTAGTAGTAGTAAATAGTTCACTCACTTGTCTCTATGATGCCTCAGTGCATTTTTTCCCAATCTTGCAAAACCCTGCATTTCACTTTTTTGTTCATTTTTGTTATTCCCAGGCCTCTCCTTTCTTTCTTTTTTTCCATTTTTTTATTAAGAAATCACCACAAGTATATTCATCAAACTATGACATCCATGTTCCTTACATTTTTCAACTCATACCCTCCCCCCCCTTTCAAAACTTACACAATACAAAGGGTTATGGCATTACAGCTCCCATTGCCCTCCCTGTGCCCAAACAAAGTTCATCCTTCCTTGTATTCTATGTCTTCCACGTTCATGGCCTCCACTTATGTTAGCTTACACATAATGCATAAATTAAACAAATACATTAAGCATACCATAAAGCCAACAACATCTCTGCAGTACTCCCGCATTACCCATCATCCTCCCATTCTTATTATCAACCCATCATTAATATCAGATGCCTCCCCTCTCCTCCCTCCCTTCTTGCTTTCTGCCCTCCTCCCTTCCTGATGCCTTCCACTTGAGGTACGGGCCCCAGGTGGTTTGAAAGCACAACAAGCAACTTTGATGCATAGCTGTGAGGCGGTGTCGCACCGCCGCCCTAATGGCCAAAGGTTGCTAAGGTAGGTCGGGTGGACATGAGTTATATTTAGGTTTGGGTTTGGTTCTTCTATGCGGGGTCTAGGTATCTTGGTCCCAGTAGCCTTCCGTATACCAAAATCTCCCAAAAAGGAACACAAAGTTCGAGTGAGGGAAAAAAAGGCATTTATTTCCCTCAATGCAAAAAGGTTCAATGTTTAGAATCTACATCAACTCAAAATGACCTTGATTCAGGTTTAAGAGAAAAATAAACAATTACACAGGTACACTAAAAAAAATTTTTTTTAAACTGCCTCTAATGTTTCGATTGATTTTTACGTTTTTTGGTGCGCTGAATCCAAATCTGGTAATCAATTTGCTCCATCACGTACAGATTTTTTGCTACATTGGGTTAGCAGTTTGAGGTGAACGTTTCAGATTGAGTGCGATCGAGATAAAAGTTTCTTGGATGAATTCTTTATACTAATTGTTTAGTAGTTATTCAAATAAGAATAAAGAAAATTGTAACAAGGCAGCACATAAGAATAGAGTAATGTCAACAAAACGCACTGTGATGGTAGCAAAATTGTCTGCACTTAAAACAGCCACATACATGTGCACAAACATTGAGCATATAAGAGCGAGGTTAGACACAAAGCAAAGCAAAGAAATGTGCAAAAAATGTTGTACAGGTATGTATGTAAGAATAGAAAACGCAAACCGCACCATTGCAATACATGAAGACAAACACCCGATGGTGTGAAAATAAAATTCTAATAAATGAGATCCGACACTGTGGTAATAACTAGCAAATTTTTATTTCAAAGTTTAGTAAAAACACGATATTTGTCAACACAGTTTAGATTTTAAAGTCATTCTTGGGTCAATCAATCTCCTGGTGGGCCCGTTTCTTCTTCCCCCGAATGCTTCTCTTGGTGCGCTGCTTGGCGTATTTTTCATCTGGGGTTTCCCGCAGCAGCAACCAGCAGAAATCAGCCATCATAGTGGTGTTCCATCTTCCTTGGTACCTTCTCTCTGCGTCCTTGATGTCCTGGTGAAACCTTTCACTTTGTTCTTCACTGTACGCCCCCAAGTTTTCGGGAAAGTAGTTCACATGGGAGTGCAAGAAATGGACTTTCAGGCTCATGTTACAGCCTTGTTCTTTGAAGGCATTGAGCATCCTGGCAACAATATCCTTATAGTTCTCATCCCGCCTGTTCCCCAAGAATTTGAGAACAACATCCTTGAAGGAATCCCAGGCTTCTTTTTCCTTCTCAGACATCGTTTCAGCGAATGCTCCATCTGAAATGAGTTTCCTTATATCAGGGCCAACAAACACTCCTTCCTTTAGCTTTGCTTCAGAAAGTCGGGGGAACTTTGAGCAAAGGTACCGAAAGCACTCACCATCTTTTGGAAGGGACTTGATGAATTGCTTAATGAGACCCAACTTAATGTGGAGAGGTGGTAATAGAATTTTATCACGAGGTACCAAGCTCTCATGAAGAACATTTTTCTCACCGGGTCTCAAATACTCCCGAATTGGCCAGTCTTTTTTCCCCCAGTGTAGGTCGCGGGCCCGGCTATCCCACAAGCAAAGGAAGCAGGGATATTTGGTGAAACCGGATTGCTGCCCTAATAGCATGGATAGAATTTTAAAGTCTCCACAAATCATCCAATTATGCTCATCATAACGAATCTTCTGAAGAATCAGGGCCAAATTCTCGTATTTTTCTTGGAGAATAACAGAGTGAGCAATAGGAACTGAAGTGAATGTGTTGCCATTATGAAGAAGAACACCTTTTATGCTGTCTTCTGACGAATCAATGAACAGCCGCCATTCAGCAGGATCATACTTGAGTTTAAACGTTTCCATCACTCCGTATATATCGTTGCAAAATACCAAATCTTCCTCTTTGTTGAAATACTTCAAAAATTGTGTCTCGCGGTTGCGGTACCAATAAAAAGTTGTTCCTGGTGACAATAGATTTTTCTGTTTAAGCCGAGAACCTAGCAGTTGGGCAGCATCTTTTGGGAGTCCTAAATCCCGGACTAAATCATTCAATTCAGCTTGAGAGAAAAGTTCAGGTTTCGGATCTGGTTCAGTTTCAAACTCGGAAGTACTGGACTCATCGGGAAAAGCCATCTGATGAGTCTCATCATGATCAGAACCGTCCACACAAATATGATCCAAAGATTTTGGTGGTTCAGGCACAGGTACTTCGTTGCTATGAGGCATTGCTCTCCCCTGTCTCCTGTGCTTTCTGTATCTCAAGGTTATAGCAATTATTATCAGAGAAATATGGATTACCTTTTTCTTTTGGTTGATCCAATCGAGCTGAGGCTTGAGGCCTAGTCCTGCTGGAATCTGGCCTGGCTCGTATTGCAGGCCTTCTATTCTCCAGCCGGCCCTCGGGTGGTGTTAACCCACAGTCACACCCGTACCTTCTCTTCTCTGAGCCAGGAGTGTTATTTCTTATGGAGACCCCTTTTTCTTCCTCTGGGGAATTCTTTATACCTTGCCTCCCAGGTTGCTGGCTTCTGCCCAACTCTGGTCCAGGAACGGTTGCCCTAGTCCTTCTCTCTCCAGGACTGGCTTCCTCTTGGTACCTTCTCTCTTTGGAAAGTGTACCTGCTTTACTCCCGGTCTCTCCTTGCAAAGAACCTCCTCTCCGAGTTCTGCTGAGTCTGCTGGCTCTGGTCCTTCAGCTAAGACTCTTGCTTCTTTTTCTCTCCCTCTCCAATCCTCCCAGCCTTTCTTAAAAGGAACTCCTCCTTTCCTGGATTGGATGCTGGTAGGCATTACGTCATAAGCTCTGGGGCGTGGTTCCCTAGGCCTTAGAAAGTCTCTCTTGCTCCCCCTATCTGGCTCCTCGTAATGTTGCATCCTGTGTTGGAGTCTTTTTTCTGAATTTAAAACACTTTTCTCTGACTGCACGGGGTCTGCAGTACCACAGCGGTCATCGAGCAAAAATGCTCCACTTTCGCCTGAACCTCCTCGAGCGTAGGTACCAACAATGACCTCCGTCTCCGCGCTATCAGTTGCCTGTTTGTGGTACACACCATTCCACACCAACCATGGTCCTTCTTCCTCCCCTCTACATCCTCAACATTAAGCAAAGCCAAACAAGGCCCCAGCCTTCTCTACTCCCCATAAACCTCCTAAACCATTCCGCTACTCCTTGCCATAGGGGGCCAAGTACCGGGCATCCCCACCAGATATGAAGGAAGGAGCCCACCTGCCCACACCCTCTCCAGCACTCCACCTTACCCCCCTGCCACTTCTGCAGCCTTTGAGGCGTCATGTACCATTGTATGAAAATGGATGCAACATTTTATAATTATGTTCCATAATATTACTGGATATCACCCCTTTGAACAGCCCTTTACAAACTCTTTCCCATTGTGCTCCATCCCAACTTCTATTAAGGTCCACCCCCCACACCCTCCAGTGTGCCCACTCACTCCCCTGCTCCCCCTCCATTGCTTTATATAGTTGGGAAATAAGACCTTTAACCTTTCCCTTTTCAAAAAGCCCATCTATACCCTCTCCTTTCAGGCCATTACCCCTCCACGCTACTTCTTTACAATAATGCAGAGTCTGAACATATCTAAACCGGTCAGTGTTAGGCAATTGGAACTACTCCTGCAATTCCTCAAATTTCACCCATTCACCACTCATTTTAAATTGCCCCACCCCACACAGCCCCCCTCTCAGCCCACCTCCTGAAAGCTGGGCCAATCATACCGGGTGGGAACTCCGGATTTCCCACCAATGGTAGAAATTTAGACACCCCCCCCCCAGAGGCACCATACCATTTCCCTTGTCACTTCCGCAGGGTTAGTCTGACATATGGATTCCCCTGGCGACCTTGGAGAGTCTCCCCCCGTCTAATCCAAATCAGCCCTTTCAACTCTCTCCCATGGGCCATCCCCTCCCCTTCCATCTGCACCAATTCCGTTGACCCTCTCAATACCCATTCAAATACCGCCCGCACTCTCGCGGCCTCATAATACTTGGTCAATATAGGAACCCCCATACCCCCCACCTTCTTACTAGCACACAAAATACTCTTTGCTACTCTCGGCCTCCGTCCCTTCCAAATGTACTTCATGACCCAAGCCTGCAATTGCTGTAAGTATGCCCCCGGGACTTCCATCGGTAAGTTCATAAACAAATATAACAACCTAGGGAGTATTATCATCTTAACCAGATCCCTTCTCCTCAGCCAGGACACCTCATAGGTACCCCAATCTTCTAACGCCCGGAACGTTTTATTCTTAGCTGCCCCATAGTTCTCCTGGAACATCGCTTCCCGCTTGGAGGTAAGCTGTACTCCCAAATACCGAATGCTTCTGTGCGCCCATCTAAAGGGAAAATCCTGCCGCAACCTAACCTCTTCCTCTTTGTTTATAGTCAGGTTCAATATTTCTGATTTAGTAGCATTCATACAGAATCCCAACACTTCTCCGTATTCGCTGAGCTCCTCTCGTATCGCCCCTAGCGTCCGCTGCGGGTCTGCGATAAAGAACAACACATCGTCGGCGAATAGTGAAATCTTATGGTTATCCTGTCCCACTTGCACCCCCCTGACGTCCCCCCGGTCTCTTAATATTCGTTGCGCCATTGGTTCCATTGACAAGATAAATAGAAAAGGCGACAATGGGCACCCCTGCCGAGTGCCCCGAAACAATTCAAATCCCTTTGATATGGAGCCATTTACTTTTAAACAGGCCATGGGCGCTTGGTATAGAGTCTGGACCCAATTCAAGAAATTCCCCATTATCCCTACTTTTTCAAGTACCCTAAAGAGAAAAGCCCAATTTACCCTATCGAAAACTTTTTCGGCATCCACTGCCAACAATGCTATCTCCTCTCCCCTCTCTTCCCCTTCCCACATCACATTCAAGGTCCTCCGGATATTATCAGTCGTATACCGTCCCTGAACAAATCCCAATTGGTTGGGATGTATTAACTTCCCCAAAAACGACCCTAACTGATTCGCTAACACCCTGGTAAAATTTTTTAAACCTCCCCCCCAACAGTGAAATAGGCCTATACGAGCCACACTCAGCCGGATCTTTCCCCTCTTTGTGTAATATGCTAATTCCCGCCATTCGCATTGAGGCTGGCATCTTCCCAATAGTACTAAAGGAGTTGTACATCCGCGCTAGTGGCCCCACCAGAACTACAGAAAATACCTTACAAAACTTATTTGGGAATCCATCTATCCCCGGTGCCTTATGGCCCTGTAACCCTTTGATCACTGCCAAGATCTCTTGCTTTCTAATTGGGTCTGACAGCTCCTCACTTTCTTCCCCCGTAAGTTTAGGCAGCGTGACCTTCCCCAAGTAGCCCTGTATTTTGTCCTCATCCACTGGCGTCTCCGGGGTATATAATTTTTGATAGAATTGAATGAATCTCTCCTCTATATCGTCCCCTGCCCACATATCCTTCCCCCTTTCATCCTTGATTCGAACTATTGTGTTCCTGGATCTCAACTTTTGGATTTTGCGGGCCAACATCCTCCCTGCCTTTTTGCTAAACTCAAAGCTCTTCTGCTTCAACACGGTGAGTTTATACCAAATATCCTGCATATTCAATTCACTCAGTTCCCTCCTTAATCCCCCTAACTCCTTGGTCAACTGGGTATCCCTCGGGTTCCATTTTAAATTTTTCCTCTGCCTCCCCAATCTCAGCTATCAAATGGTCTTGCTGCCGCAATTTCATCTTTTTGTGATGCGCTCCTACTGCAATGTTTGCCCCTTACTACCACCTTTAAGCAGTCCCAAACTGTCCCCTGTGTGCAATCCCCCGTATCATTTAGCAACAGATATTCTGCTATGCTTTCAGTGATCTGTCGCACCACCGCTTTATCCTCCAATAGGGATTCATTTAACTTCCACCACCCTCTACTCCTCCTTGAACCCCCAAGTTGGATTGCGCATGTAACTGGGGCATAGTCAGACCAAGTGCGCTCTCTAATTTCACACTTCTTTACTGCTGCTACCAGGGTACAATCTACAAATATCATATTGCTTCGGGAATACACCTCATGCACCGCTGAGAAAAAAGAATAGTCCCTTTGCCCTCTATGTGCTTCCCTCCAGAGATCAACCAGACCCAAGCCAGCAATTAATTTCTTCAGATTCGCCCTATGTTGTTTTGGTGTCGATGATGCACCTTTAGAGGCGTCCATTCGGGGGTCTAGTGTCACATTAAAATCGCCTCCCATAATCAGGCGACCTTCTACCATCCCGATTAACTTATTCTGAAGTTTCCGAAAAAATTGGCCTTGTTTAGTGTTCGGGGCATACACATTAACCAGGGTATATAGCTGCTGATCCCATTGCAATTTTACAACCACGAATCTCCGGAGCCATTTTATCCCTAATTACTTCCCCCACTTGTCCCAGAATCTTTGCCAAAAATAGTATACCCACCTCTCCTTTCTTTTTTTCTACTTTATTTGAAGCAAAAAATTGCTGCGGATATTGGAGATGGCTCACCCGGCTCTCATCTTTAGTCAGAAGATGGGTCTCCTGTATAAAAACGATATCCCCGTGCAATCTGGTACACTCTTTCATTAATAACTGTCGCTTTGCAAAGGAGTTGAGGCCTCTAACATTCAGAGACATGATATTTATCTCCGGCATGGTACCATCTCTCCCCCACAACTTTTACCAACAACCCTGTCTAGCTTCTTACCCTGCCCCCCTCGCCTCTCCCCCCTCCCCTGCCCCTTCCTCCATTGGCTCCTTTTGGAACCCTTTCAGGTGACCTCCAGCCGACCACCCATCTGCTTCCCATTATCCACACTGCTTGATTCCCCCCTACAACAAGAAACCCTGCCCCTCCCCTATGTCTCATTCTCTGAGCACCCCAATCTTATTCAGTTCCCTCCCATTCTGCTTTATCCCAACAAACATACAAGCAAATCAAATTACTCATTTTGGCAGTCTCTGGCATCTTAAACCTTTTGCCCCTCCAGGCACCCGGCTCCATTGATGCTGTGATTCCTTCTCCTGACTTCCTCTGTCTCGCCGGTCTTGACCGCCCATAGATATCACAGGAATATCAGTCCACCCTGCTTGTTTCATACTCATTATCGCTGCTTCCACCGAATGAACTGTCATCGTTTTTGTATTTATTGTAAATTGCAAGCCCACTGGAAACAGCCATCAAAACCTTCCTTTTCTGCCAATACTTCCCAGACAGCAACTGAACTAGATATCCCTTCCAAGAAATGACCCAGTCTAGAAATGCCCTCTCAACTTATATCTACAGTGTAGATAGCTTATGTATATAGTTAACCCAGTTATCCTTGTTTGTACTCCTGTTCAATGTAAAACCTGACAGTTTTTCGTTATGGTCGTTTTGTTATGATGTGAACCGCGCTGATTCTAAATAGCGCGGTATATAAGAAACTGTAATAAATAAATAATAAATAAATAAATAAATAAATACTGCACTTTTTCTTCTCTCAGCCTCCTGGTCACCTCTTGGTACTCTCTGCGTTTTTTAATAGTTTAGGCTAGATATGTCTGCAAACACTTCCACCTCTGATCCTTGCCATTTGATCTTGCCCAGCTTCCTGGAAGCCTTCATCACCAGCTCTTTAGATCTGAATTCATGCAGGCATACTACCACATCACGTACCTTGTTCTCGCTCCTCGGCCCCAATGCTCTATGGGCTCTATCCACTGTAAAGCATACTCCTTCCACCTCCATGTCTGCAGCTTTGAGGGCTGCCCCACAGAATTCCTCCGCCAAGGACACATAATTCACTGTTCCTTCATTCTCAGGTAGGCCCCTTATCCTAATATTCGAGCGCCTTGACCTATTCTCCAGGTCCTCTATTTTCTGCCACTGTTCATCGTGCACCTCACTTAGGGCCTCCACTCGATGTTCACAAGGCGCCCATCTGCCTTCCTGTTCCTCCATTTTATTTTCCACTTCCTCATGTCTAGTCCCCATAGATGCCATGTCCACATTTATCTCCTGTAGCCAGCCATGTACCTCATTCTTTATTGTTCCCAGCTCCTGTCTCATTGAGTCAAACCACTCCTTTAAATCTGCTCGCAGCGCTTGAATATCACTCGATGAGCCTCCTGTAGCTCCCCTTTCGTCCAGGTCCCTCTGTTCACCACTGGCCGCCGCCATTTTTGCCACGTGGCCCTGGCTCCCACTGTGCTTTTAAAAGAATAAGCTTTAAGGTCCACAGCGGATTTCCTTGCCGCCATCCGCTGCCGCTGGTTCTCCCGCTTGATCCCCTCGTGGCGAAAGCAGGGAAGTTTCCCCCTTTCTTTTCCCTCCTCCGGTGGCTCGAATGGCCGTTTCACTGGGAATTTTAAGCTCACGCAGCCAGCCCGACTCTGACAGCCCAGGAAGGTACTGTCTCACTCTTTTGTTGTCCCACCAGTTTTGGCTTTGTCCCGCTGCTCTGCCACTAACTATTAAGGCCGGTATCCTCCGATATTCCTTGGCCTCCTCTCGTTTCTGCCATGTGCTGTTTCTTGCAATCAAGCTCGTTCTCCAGGTGCTCACCCGCTGCATCTCCGAGTGGCCGCACTCAACCCGCCACCGTCGCCGGTTACCCGCTCCTCCTCCTCCTACTTGGGCATTGTCAGGGCTGCTCTATCTGCTCCTTTGGAACGGCTCCCAGTTCCCCGCACTGGCCAATCTTCCTACTGGATCGCTGCCTTTTGTCGGGTTTCGAGTCCACCCTTCCTTCCGCTTACTTTAGGGGGTTCACTTATCTCCCAGCACACACTTCAATGCTTGCATTCCACCACTTCGGGGGTCTTTTTCACTTTTAGATGGGTGCTAGCGGCGGATCTCAGTCAGCGCACCGCCATTTCGTCAGCCAGCACCACCGGAAGTCCCAGGCCTCTCCTTTCTTAGTCTCTGTGTACTGTCTCTCTCTGAAAAAGCACTCTGGTTTTTTCATGGTTTAATGGTCTCACCCCATCTCTATCGTTCTATACTAATCTCTTGCTACAATCATACACTTTACTTTCTTCTCATTTCCTTGCCCATTTCTCTAGAATAAACTCTTTATAGATTCTCTTGAAATCAAAACTCAAAACCTGTCTCATCATCTGTCTAGAAGAGCACAGGGAGAGCAAAGGCCCTTGCAAATGTAGAACAAACACACAACAGGTGAGTGGTGTATGGAGGTCACAGGTATTTTATTCCAAAAGAAACCCCTACGTGTTTCAGCAACCAGCCTTCTTCAGGGGGTACACATCCTCATAAAACAAAGTAAAATAAATACAATAAAAACACAAATACAGATGATGAAAGCAATAAATGCAGCAAATATAAACTAAAACAATAAAAGGGACAATTAAAAGCATAGGTGACAAAGATAAAAAAGAAAAACGTAAAGCTGGTGCTACTTCAAAGGACATGATATCATATGTGAAGCCCAAATTAGGCATGCAAAAGAGAGATAAGGAGAAGGGCCATGCATACAGTCAGTACTTACAGAGGCACACTGTGGACAAGGTAATCATTAAGGAAATGGAACTGAATAAAACAAAGCAAAAGTCAATCAACCACATTACAAGCTGTTTAAAGTGTACTTACGTAATACATCTCTATAGAAAGTGCGTCAGGTCAAAATTGGAGTGGACAACAGAAGGCCAATAAGAGGTCAGAGCCAGAGGGAAACATGAATAAGAGTGTTGAAAGCAAAAAACTAACGTATGCCTTAAAAACCTATACAGTTAATTAAAATAATGAAAATTGCAGGGGACAATAGAAGGTCATTTAATAAGACAGAGCCAGAGAAGAAAGTTGATAAAGACCAGCATGGTCTGCCAGTAAGATGGCTAGAGTTGTAGAGTTATAACCTGTGTGGAGCAGCAGGTTCCCCCCCCCCCCCCCTTTATTTAAGAAATTATTTAGGTTGCTTTGATAACATCCTTTTGCCATAAGGTCCTCTGCATCTGTCCCATGCCTTTTTGAATTCCATCACTGTTTTTGCCCCTACCACTTCTGTGTGAAAGTCTTTGGGAGATACCACCACACATGCGTGGTCCCCTTCCCGCCCAAGGGTGCCATCTTGATCAGTCAGGTACCATAGCAAGAGCCCAACCAAGAAGATGGCCAAAAACAAACAGCAACTCCAAAGGGGGGGAGGGTTGTGAGGACCGATTCCTGCTTTCCCTGGAGAACACCTGTTATAGGTGAGTAATTACACTTTCTCCAGGAACAAGCAGGAAGTTATTCCTCACATATGGGGACTTCTTTCCAGGGACAAGAATATCGTCTGTAGGGCTCCATGGTAAAAGAGAGACTGAGCAAGATGGCACTCTTGGGCAGGAAGGGGACCATGCATGCATGGTGGCATCTCCCAAAGGCTTTCTTTGAAAGCTGGGGAGATGCTTCCGCGAGGGCTCCGTCGCCACAGACGTCACCCATATGTGAGGACAGACTTCTTGCTTTCCTGGAGAAATACCTTTATAAAATTATCCACAAAATGTTTTGAATGTACTATATAGTTTGTTACTCTTTTCCCATGACCTTCCCTCTCCCCTTTACTGAGAGGTCTTTTAGCCTAGCATTAGCTTGTCTTTCAGCCCCGATCTGCTGTGTACCTCCTGCTCAAAGAAACTTCTTTCTCTAACTCATTGCTCTGAGCTTCTAAGACCCTTCTGTGCTCTATCCCTTACAGACCGTCTTCCCTTAGTCCCTCCGCTCACTGGATCAGTGTCTTTCCCCTGCATTTCCTCTACCCAGTTCTCTCCTCCCATGGTCAGGATTTCCTCTGTGCAGTGCAGTTTCACTGCAATAAACAGCGATGTTTGCATTGATCATGCTTTTATCCATCTCTTTTGGTGCCTGCCAACTGGCTGAACCACAGGACCGCTGCAAGACTTGAGAAGCCGAATGCTTCAGGGGAAGATTATGCTTTTCTGTAGAGAGTCTTCCCTTCTCCTAACCTGTAACATTTATCACCCTCATCCCCCTCTGTTGTAGTTGTACCTGGAGAGGTTCTGTTCCCCTCACGCTTCCCATTGCAGATAAAGCTCTTGAGGGTTTGCTTGGGATTCCTGTAGACAGAAAAAGACAAGTCGACATATGGGACATTCACAGTTCACTAAGTACACAGGACTCTAACACTAGTAGTACAGTACACACTTTATAAGAGATATGAGCATGTAAAACTGCATTTTACACATTCAGGGCTGGATTTACTGAAGTGCGCTACCATTAATGAGCTTTATTTTAATGAATAAGAACACAAGAACTGCCATACTGAGTCAGACCAAAGTCCTTCAAGCCCGGTGTCCTGTTTCAATGGCCAATCCAGATCACAAGTACCTGTTAGGTTCCCAAATGGTAGACAGATTACATGTTACTTATTCCAGGGGCAAACAGTGGTTTTCCTTTGACTACTTTAATAATGGTTTCTGGACTTTTCCTCCAGGAATTTGTCCAATCCTTTTTCTAAGCCCAACTACACTACCTCATTTCATCACATCCATTTGCAACGAACGCCAAAGAGTAATTATATGATGAGAGACAAAAAACAAATTCCTATCTATTTGGAATATGCTACTTTGTAGCTTCATGGTGTGTCCCCTGGTCCTTCTATTTTTTTTGAAAGAGTAAACAATTGATTTGCATCTATGCATTTCACTCCACTAAGGATTTTATAGACCTCTATCATATCTCCTCTAGGAGTTTCTTCTCCCTGCTGAAGGGCCCGAACCTCTTCAGCCTTTCCTCACAGGAGAGTTGTTCCATCGCCTTTTGCATTTTGCTTGCAATGGGACCGGTTTACTGATAGCGCACTTTAGTAAATCTAGCCTACTCTTGCCATCTTACTGGGCAGACTAGATGGACATACTGGTCTTTATCTGCCGTCATTTACTATGTTACTATGTTATGTTAGCCTTCAGATGCATGCTTAGAACATTGCCTGGGTTAAATGTGCATAAAGAAGGCTGGAGCTGGGGCATCATTTATAAAATACACACATATGTGCAGCTTCTTGCCTCTGAGCAGGTGTAACTCTGTGCAGGAGTCATATGGTGGGCACAGAGCATATACCAGCTTCATAAAACAGGCTCAATGTAACCTAGGTGCCCTGACAGAAAATGACCCTCTATGAACACAGTATGAGGTCCGCGTGTGTAGTAGCCGTGGACTTTGTGCCAGCGCAGCTGGGAATCACCCTGCAGCAGGAAAGTGCTTCTATGGGTCACTATGTTTATCCGTAGTCTTCTCACCTAATTCGTACACCTGCAACTAGTACAAACACTGGAGAGGATTTACTGATAGGACATAGCGTTGTTTGGCAGGTAAAGCCTGTTTTAGCTGTGGGAAAGGGCTTTTATAAAATTTCCCTGAGGTTACAAACATATAAATAAGGCATGGAGACTGTTACAAGCTACTTTTATGCAACTCATATTTAGGTGTGTAAGGGGGAGAAGTCTGGGCAGAGCAGGGCAGGCGCATTTACACCAACTCTCACCCAGGTGTAAATCTTACCTGCAGCTTTTGCAGGCTTTGTCTTTATGCCTTCCTGGGTGACCTGTTATGAAACTACCGTCCATGATATTCAAAAAGGTTTAGCCAGTTAGCGGGACTGCCACTGAATATGGCCACAGACCACCTTAGAAATGTCAGTTTGTTTCAGGGTGGTCTGTGACCAGAGCTGGGACGGTCCCAGTGCCTATCCGGTTAGCGGTGATATTCAGCCCCCGCATGGATAGGAAAACCACATAAATTTAGCGCAGGTCAATGGCTATCCTAACTTTATGCAGGTTTTGTTATCCAAATACGGGCTGAATAACACTGCCAAACCTCTGAGTAGCGAAACCAGATTGATAGTCAATGCCACTGTAAATCCAGTTTTAATTTCAGCAGTCAGGCGCTGAACCCCATATGTGTATTATAGACACTGTCCGCACTGATCGCTCATATTCATTTACCGACTAGTCTGAGGTGTGGGCCTGTCCTCTATGCCCACCAGTCCGTCGATCTTAGAGAACATATGTGTATTATAGACACTGTCTGCACTAATCGCTCATATTCATTTACCGACTAGTCTGAGGTGTGGGCCTGTCCTCTATGCCTACCAGTCCGTCGATCTTAGAGAACATATGTGTACTTATAGACACTGTCCGCACTAATCGCTCATATTCATTTACCGACTAGTCTGAGGTGTGAGCCTGTCCTCTATGCCTACCAGTCAGTCGATCTTAGAGAACATATGTGTACTTATAGACACTGTCCGTACTAATCGCTCATATTCATTTACCGACTAGTCTGAGGTGTGGGCCTGTCCTCTATGCCTACCAGTCAGTCGATCTTAGAGAACATATGTGTACTTATAGACACTGTCCGTACTAATCGCTCATATTCATTTACCGACTAGTCTGAGGTGTGGGCCTGTCCTCTATGCCTACCAGTCCGTCGATCTTAGAGAACATATGTGTACTTATAGACACTGTCCGCACTAATCGCTCATATTCATTTACCGACTAGTCTGAGGTGTGGGCCTGTCCTCTATGCCTACCAGTCCGTCGATCTTAGAGAACATATGTGTATTATAGACACTGTCTGCACTAATCGCTCATATTCATTTACCGACTAGTCTGAGGTGTGGGCCTGTCCTCTATGCCTACCAGTCAGTCGATCTTAGAGAACATATGTGTATTATAGACACTGTCTGCACTAATCGCTCATATTCATTTACCGACTAGTCTGAGGTGTGGGCCTGTCCTCTATGCCTACCAGTCAGTCGATCTTAGAGAACATATGTGTACTTATAGACACTGTCCGCACTAATCGCTCATATTCATTTACCGACTAGTCTGAGGTGTGAGTCTGTCCTCTATGCCTACCAGTCCGTCGATCTTAGAGAACATATGTGTACTTATAGACACTGTCTGCACTAATCGCTCATATTCATTTACCGACTAGTCTGAGGTGTGGGCCTGTCCTCTATGCCTACCAGTCCGTCGATCTTAGAGAACATATGTGTACTTATAGACACTGTCCGCACTGAGGTGTGGACCTGCCTGGCTGTCCTCTATGCCCACCAGTCAGCTGATCTTAGAGAACAATTTTCAAATGTTAATTGGTTATATGAAAACAAGGTCCTAATGAGGGTAATTTTATATTATGCAGCTTACGTAAAGTTTTAAAAATGCTCCTATTTTATGAAAGCAATAGACATCCAATGTGGCTAAACGTTTGTGGATTCTCCCACGTGTGTGCTTTTAGCTACAGTGAGACCAGGTGGTAACAGGGGTAGGAGGACAAGCACCCCCGCATAGAATGCATTTCTAACTCTACATACACACTTTATTTATCTCCCTGCAGAAACAGCAGCTGTTTCAAAGCAAGGTCATCTTTATTTGCAGTTCAAGAACCGGTTCAAAGCCCACAGGTAGAAAGTGAATGTGGTTGCTGTCCCAATGCGAAGAGTTTGGAAATTGCCCACCCAACCTATGTATTCATGTTCCTGTACTCTTACCAATAGACGTGAAAAGTGAGGGCAACTTTAAAAGTCAGTTCTGTGGGCAAATACAGTATCAAACTTCCCAGGTAAATTAAGTTCTTTGAAAAATGCCCTTCTGTATGCAGTTTTTCCAAGAGAAAGCAGCCATATGGTTTAACTTCTGGTAAATTAGAGGCATTTAAAGCCCCTGCATAGATTGCAGCTCTGTGCACTGTCTGAAATGGCCCCCAGAGTGTGTGTGTGTGTGTGTGTGTGTGTCCTATCATTTAACCACAAAGGTTTTACAGTGCACCGTCATGAACTAATGTGCGATGGATGTGTTTGCATGTACATACCAACTAGTGCACAGCTCGCATGTGAATGTGCGCCGTGATAAGGAAGCTTATCATAGCTCAGGAAGGAGCTATAGAAAAGGTGAAGTGACTCTGAACAAGCAACCTGTCAGTTCTGGTAGAAATAAGAAAACAGAATTTTTCCATAAAAGACTACCAGTCCCAGAATGCACCAGGTTTCCAACAGCCATTAGAGGAGCTGAAGTGGGGAAACGTGTGTTCAATAAGGAGGGCTATGAGGTAATCCCCAAGCTCTCATCTCAAAGGGCAGGGCCTGATTCAGCACAGCTGTGCTGTGCTAGGGTGGGGCACTCATCTAGGCAGAATAAAGGTAGAGTTTATTCTACAGAGAATTATCCTCAGTTTCATCTGGGAGATCCTCAGAATCAGCTTGGAGATCCTCATCTTGGACATCTTCATCATCGGGAGGATCATCAGAAGCAGAAGCCAAACCGGACGGACAGAGAGGGCAAGAAACCCTTTGGAAGAAAGAAGAGAAAAGCCTTTGGGAGGTCTAAAGGAGTCCAGCGCAGTACGTATACTGGAAGGCATTCCAAGGGCCAGCATACACCATTGGACTGGGGAAAGCCAGAGGAATGGTGCTGCAGGGCTAGGAATCTCCAGACGGTACCTGTGAGGGAGACAGCTGTACGTGGAAGGGACCCTAAGACCCGTGCCAGAAGGTATGTGAAGAGAGATCCAGTGTCCAGGGATCTGGATTGGAAGGCTGGACATAAGAACTGGACTACATACTGGCCAGGCTATTTAGAGAGGAACTCTAACAGCAATGGAAGCTCAGGTATGAACACTGATCTATGCCCTAGCTATAACCTTGAAAGACAGCAGGGAAACAAGTATTCTCCTGAGAGTGCTACATTGAGAAATTCCTCTGTGCCAATCCATGATATTGAACCCATGATTGTTGAAGAAGGGGGAGCGGTCCTAGATACAGGCTGTGAATATATGGATTGCTCTCTGTCTAAACTCCTTTGGTAATTTTCTGTTACAAAGTACAACAACCATCACAAAGAAATACAAACTTGTTCTTTAATCTACTCAGAAAAGCTCCTGAAGTAGGATTTGAGCCACGCAGTAGAAAGCAAGCCAGCTAAGGGGTTTCAGCTGGGTAACTGCTAGCAATTGAGCCTTACCTAATTGCTTGTGAGCTCTGAGGGAATCACTTCTGAATCTATGTGTGAAGATATAAGAAGTTAACCTGAAAAGAACAGTTTTTCTCTTCTTTGTGGGTTTTGCTTGTTGTTTGAAACACTGCTAAGAAAATATTAGCTAAAGCCTACAGAAAAGACCAGTTTGTTACCAACCAGGTCTTTATTCTTTTGCTTTGATTGCCTGACAAGTTCAACTGTTGTTTTCCTGATTTTGTTTTTCTAAGTTTAACACTGAAAGCAAGTATCCTGTTTTATGTGCTACCAAGCATATCTGTGTTGGGAGAAATAACCCCATAAATAAATATCTTATTGGCTTTACACTCAAGCACAACTAATTATTGTGAGTGGCTGTGTCTGGTGTGAATGGACTGCATTTCCCACAATCCCTTGCAAATCATATTGATATATGCACTTGCCAAGACTGAACATTCTCACCCAGGCAGCCGTCTGACAGCGCATTGTGACAGAGACGGCTGTCTTGAACCCATGAGAATAGAAAAGGACATGGAATTGGACTTAGGAGAGAGCCCAGTTGTGTATTTCAAGGGTAACCTGAATCCTGCGCACACCGATACCCACGAAATCCCTGCCTGGCCTGGATCTCAGGCCCCGCGAAGGGAGAGAAAGAAGAGATAGAGAAAGCCCAGGGTGCCACACCCAGACTCCTATGATGTCCCTGCAGGCATGAGAAGAGATTATTATCACCTGGGAAGGGCTGGAAGGGAGGAGGAGGGGCTGGAACCCTGGAGGTGGAAATATAAACCCCTGCTAAGGCAAAGAGAGGGGAGGCTGGAGAAACAAGGGGAGCTGGAGAAACAAGAGGCTCAGGAGAGTCAAGAGAAGCTGGAGATGCAGCAGAGCCATAGAGGAGAGCCCTGGGAGGAGCTGAACCACAGGGAACACAGCCGAGGAGACGGGCCGAAGGCTGAAGGTACTGACTGGCTGTCTCAGGTAGAGCTGGGAACAGGAGTGACTCTAGGACCCAAGGGGGAGCTGTTTACTGAGCACTGCTTTGAGAACTCAGAACAGGACACTGCTCCAACAATTGAAGATATACAAGTCGATACTGCTGAGGATGACTTGAGAGCTATGGATATTCCTATGGACTGTACTTTATGCCAAGCCAAGTGCGTTGAACCGTTATGCTGAGGGCTAACACTTTCTGAGGTCTCCTAAAGCTGAAAGTAACAAGACCCAGAGAACCAACAGGAGGCCGGGGATACTTTTGCTAGCACCCGAAGGTTTGTGACGCAGCCAGGAAAACTTGCAGGGAAGCTAAAAAGCTTGGTGAATATTTGCTGCCCGTGTCTCCCATTTTTGGTTTAAACTTAATCTAGGAAGGGAGTTAAGAAGCTTTTGTTCCAGTGGGACTAAGTTTTATTGTTGCCATTAATTGTTTTACAAGGCAAGGCTAAAAAGAGGCATTTTTACCCTTGCTAAAGAAGTGCTGTTTTTCAGGGCTGAGAAACGTTTGAAGCAGCTGTGTGTGTTTGGAGCTTGTGAAGCAGTTATGCTGTTCTAGTGCTGTATTATCAATAATCCTGCATAAGAAGGAATCCTGTGTACAGGGTACTTGAACTTTTGCGTAAGAAATAAAATTCTGTCACTTTGCCTTACCTCCAGACCATGACTACAACTTCTTCTTGAAGCCATTTTTGAAGGCAAACTACATATCCCAAGATACGCCTGGGGAAAGTTAGTTTGCCCAAGCCAATCGAGAGAAGTTCCTCCGATATCATGCCCCTCTAGGCTAGAGGCGGGTGGTGAAGGCGTGACAGCATGCAGCTAGATACTTTGTGGTAAGGTGAAGTGGTTAAAGAGCGGACTGGGTACTCCACGGGTACTGGCCATTGTTTCACCCCGTGCATTAGGCCCAGAGTGTTTGCAGTTTCTTTACCCCGTGACAGATAGGCGCTTGGTCTCTTTATTATCCAGTGTATGGGAAACTTACTCAGGGCTAGGCCCAGCCCCAATTGTGTTACACTCTTAAAACTCCCAATCTATGCAGGACTGGCTATGCAACTTAACGTGTCCTTTTAGCACGGCAAGGTTCCACGACACCTTAAAGAGACAGTAGTGACACCAATGCTGAAAAAGGCAACTAGTAACTTGAATGATTGCTGTAACCATCGTCTGCTGCTAACCGAACTAGCAGAGAAGGAAGTAGTGTCGCAAGTTGGGAGTTTTCAGGATGACTTTTCACTTCTGGATGTGGGGCAGGGAGGCTTTCAGGTGGGGAGTGGGGTCAAGACACTATTGTGGCATTACTTGATCAGGTTTATGAGTGGTTGAACCAGGGGTTGTCTATACTTTTAGTTTCATTAGACTTTCTGGCAGTTTGACCTTGTTGAACGCGAACTGCTCCTAGGTTGTGTCATACGTTGGGCATCAGTGGTAAAGTGTTGGAGGGCTGGACTCCTTTATGACTAGCAGATGCTTTCGGGTCCGCAGCACCAAGGGTTGCTCCTCACTTCATTTTTGGGAATGGGGAGTGCCACAGGGCTCATCATTGTCCCCTCTTTTGTGTAATTACTATTTGCAGCCTTTGGGGTACATGGTGCGCTGGTAGTTTATAGTTCTATGCTTATGCTGATGACCTTCAGATCTCGGTACCTTTGAGAGGAGATTTGGGGGTGGCAGTAGGGCACTTGAATGAATGCCTGACCCATGATTCTGCTTGGCTGAGGGCCAGTGGTTTAGTATTGAATGTTGACAAGACAATGTGTCTGCGATTTGGAGAAGTGGATCACTCTGATCTACCCCGGCTGCCTGCCATCTCCAGTTTTGAGATTCCCTGGACTGAGGAACTGGAGATCACTCAGGGCTATTCTGGAATGGACTGAAATTGAGGAATGGAAGGCTAGCCAGATTGTCCAGATGGCCTGGCTGAAGTTGAGGGTGGCACAACAGCTACACCCATATTTGGACACTTCAGCCTTGTGCCTAGTGGTACAGACACTTGTACATGGGGGTCCTTCACTACTGCAACATACTTTATGTGGGATTGCCTGATGGGATGGTTTGGCGCCTCCAGGTCCGGGATACTTGGGGGTCCTCCTATATTAGTTATGGCCCTTCCTGACCTTTGAGATCTTCCCAGGAGCAGTTACTAGATGTGCTAGGGTTGGAGGTAGTACATAAAGTGTCCAGTCACAAAAGGCCATTTAGGGTGGTGGCGAGTGAGGCGTGGAAAGCTCAGACACTAGAGCACCACACCCAGACTGCTTTGCTGGCCTTTCGGAAGGCTTTGAAAACTTGGTTGTTTTCATGGGCCGACACACACTGATGTGGCGTTGGGGAGGAGACTGTTCTTTTGTGTAGTTGATCATCTTATATTGCAGGTTATAATTTTTCATACACTGTTTTGAATGACACTCTGTCAGAAAGGTAGTCTAAACTTTTGTAAATAGCCGTCTCTCCCAAACCCTTTTCTTTCTAGCTAACTAATGTATGCATTTCACTAATCAGAGAAAGTTTAGGCATCTGGGATTGGTGCGCCTCACCGAGGTGTTGTGCTTGCTTCAGTCGTCTTTTTGCTACTTTCAGATGTTTCCGCCTTCCAAGGTCCTCCCCCAGAAGATAGTACCAGCCACTGCATTCCTGCAAGAGGACAGAGAGCTTTGTAATCATGTCCCTGGTGGGGCATGGACAGACTCAGTCAGAAGGGGGGCTCAGTGGATTAAAATAAAGATAAAAAGCAAAGTATTTCCATCATCAACAGAATGACATGGCAATCCATAAAACCAAAATCACTTTATTTTACCAGTCAAATCACATTCTTTCTTAAAACTCTGGATATTTTCATTACTTAAGTTATATTAGGTCAGAGCTTATTCTATACAGATATTAATACCATCTGCATTTCCCAGATACTGAGGTTCCAGCGTCTTTCTTCTCCGCAGGACCCTCTTGGGCAGAACTGATACATATAAATTCCTAACTGCGAGCATAAAATAGTGCTTAGCTATGGCAACACCAGAAAGGATTTTGTCTCCTCCTGAACGGATGGAATCTGAAGTGACTCTGGCTCAGATATGTGGGTCTGGATTTGCTGCAGAAGAAAATTTCCATTTTAGACTGTACTACATTCCCACACTCGTCTTCTCACTCCTGTTCTGCTCGAGATGGGAGGAAACATTCTCAAAGAAACACAAATGAGTGGCCCCTCCCCTGCATTACTCCAGGTTTACATCTTGCCTGTTCTCCATACCACTAGCATAAAGAATCTGGCATTCACTGGAAGCATTTTGTTTGAACTAATATATTACCACTGAACACTAGTTTACTCTTACACTTGGATCCTAGCCATAAAGCCGAGAAGAGGCTTTTCTCAGTTCAATGCCCAGACTCGAAAACCTGTTCCAGACTACCATAGACCTGGGACTGTGGGGAAGATTCACCATTCAACAGGACAATGATAATATGTGAAAAAAAATGGAACAGCTCAGTGAGGAGGAGCCTAATGGTTAGGGCACTGGCTTGGGAACCAAGAGACTGGGGTTGGATTCCCACTAGCACTCCTTGTGGCCTTGGGCAAATCACTTAACCCTCCATTGCCTCAGAAAAATCCAAGTTCTCAATGTCCCTGTTTAATGTACATTACCAAGTTTAAGTTACAATGTAAAGTGCTTTAACTGAAATGATAAAGCAATATAAAAAACCTGTTAAAATAGCACCAGATTCCAATAGAAAATCTGAGAGAACAATCTCCTCATCCCCAGCCAACGTGAACAAGACTTGAGCTATCCCATCAAGAAGAATGGGCAAAAAATGGCACAAAGCTGGTAGGCATTTACCCCAAACTAGTCATGGCTGCAGGGCCAGCATGAGGTAATTTGCTGCCTAGTGGGCCGATGCAGAAAGCTAGCGCAGGCTTTAGGAGCTCATAACACCACGTTTAAACACATTTTTACGATCCTCCCCATGCAGGAAATAGACAAACACCAGCGGAAAAACTAGCAACCAATTAAACGGCACACACATTTAAATGACTACTCATTATTTAAGTCTGTTGGGCTGGTATGCCTGATGCACAGTCAGGTGTAGATGATTTCACAACCAGCCATAGAGACAAAATTTTAACTGCAGAGTCTGAGCAGAAGTAAATCTCTAACGCTGCCCCGACAGTATTTTGATGGCACCAGGTGCTTCCCCGATGCCTAGATCTTCTCCTCAGATGATCAGGCATCGAACAAAGCTCCCGATGCCATCAAAACAGTGTTGGCTGTGAAGACAAAAAAAAAAGATAAAGCCGAAGTGAAAGCAGTTTTCAGGTGTTCTGTATGGTGCTGTTCATCAGTCTGTCATAAGAAGTTGTTGTGGGCAGATAACGCTACTGTTCTTAAATTGCCAGGAAGCACAGGGATGACCGAGGGAAAAATGCAAATTAGCCACCGGTGCTTGGGGAGAGCAAGCCAAATTAGCGCAGCCTTCTTGTGCGCATGCGTTTGGCTTGCTCCCCCTGTTTAACGCTGCGGTGGCTCATTTGCATGGGCAGGTTTACCACAGTGGGTATTTGCATAGTGCAACCTTCCTACATCACATGTTAAAATACGTGCGTTGTCAGGAACGTTAACCAATCAATCCAGCATGGGTGTAGCGCCAGCTTTCTGCATCGGCCCGTGAGGCAGCTTTCATTGCAGCCCCGCCCCAGCCCTTATATTTACCGCTGCCGCACCTGCTACACCTCTTCAGGATCAGCAGCACAAACAGAAGCACAGCATAAAGGGAAACTGCCAAACTCCTGCGCTCTGCACGTACAGCCGGATCTGTAATGATGCTGTGTCGGAGGGGACGGGAATGGCTGCACTTTCAGAGCACAGTGTGCAGGGGTTCAGAAACTTCTCTCCACGCTGTTTTCCGTTCTTTTCTTATCGTCATTGCCACCACCGGTCTCAGAAATGCTGCTGCAGCTGCTGTATGGGTGGGACAAGAGATTTCAGACTCTCTTGAGGCACTTACTGACACAGCTGCCCTCCAGCATGGTGCTCTAGGTGACCATCTAATGGCTGCACCATCCCTGCAAAAGGGGTTTCCACCAAATATTGAATCAAGGGACGTGAAGATTTATGCACTCAAGATCTTTGGTTTCTTCTTCTTTATTTCTTTTTGAACAATTCTTTCATGGAGATTGATGAAAAACCCCTAGGTTTTCTCTCCTTATCAATGTATACAAGTGGTTGTTGCTGTTGGGCTGATGACAGCATCTGCTGCCGCTTCCCGTTCTCGTACGCTTAGACGAGGGGCGGACGCGCCACAGGGTTGCAGTTTCTGCTGGAATGCATGTGAGAGCAGATGTAATGAAGGTGCTCTGAATCTAAAGACCATGAGTGATGAAACCTGCATAATATATTAGTGAAAAGCATAGCAGGATATGCATTCAAGCTAAAATATGACAAACAGTCTGCTTTTCAATAGCCGGTCTGCCACTGTGGCGCTGCCCGCAGTATCCACATATTCTGCGGCAGTGGCTGGATAGCGATTGCCGCTGAACATCCAGACAGCAGTGATTTTCAGCCAGCGCTTATCCAGATTGCAGTTTAGGCCTGCTTGTCACATGGATACTATAGAGATAAGGTTACCACCCTCGCTCCACCCACAGACAAAATATCTTACTCAGCACTTTAGTCAAAGCCTCAGGAACTCTCTGGCTATCAGCCAGGTCATGTCCTGGAGTTTCGGAGTTAAACATGTGAAACTACAAGCCTGTATCCCAAACGTTTAGGATCAGGAGAAGTGATATTCAGTCCAGTGGCTAGAGCTAGCCACAGACAGTGAACTTTAAACCCAGATATTCAAAGCCAGGACAAGATCCAGGGGCCTGGTTTGCCATGACGCTGACCAGACAATAGCAATATTCAGCTGCTTCCCGATTAGCTTCTGCAGAGGAAAGACAATTCAGTGGTTCCTGTACCTGAATTTTGCCGCATGTCACTAACCAGGGAGCAGCTCAATATTGCCAATGCCTGGTTAGCAGTGTGTGCTGCTACATAACCCACAGGGCGTCCCAGGGAGGAGAGGCCTAGTGGTTGGGGCAAGTTACCTCAGGCCAGAGGGCCAGAAGTTCAAATCCTACTTGAAGACAGCAGCTTTGGGCCTGTAGGACTGGGGTTTCTAGTCCCACAATTGCTCCTTGTGGCCTTGGGCAAACCACTTAACCCTCCATTGCCTCAGGTACAAAAACAGACTGTGAGCCCTTGGGGACAAGGGAAAAATATATATACAGTACCTGAATGTACACCGCTTTGAATGGTAAAAAAAAGTGGTATACAAGCCGGGTTGAATAAATAAATGTACACAGTCTGCAGATCTTGTAAATGCCTTTGAATACCACACCCTCCCCTCTCCCATCTCCCCTCCGCTAAGATTCCTAAAGTTTATCAATATACCTGCTCTGACTCACAAGATAAACACAAACAAAGAACTAATGAAATCCTTACAGTAAAGAGGAAAAATCAGACCATCCTTGCTGCTGGACAGACAATCATAAAACTGAGTGTGTACCCCAGGTACCACTGACTTGTTGTGACATTCATGGGAGGAGCTTCAGTAACAGTCTGATGAAGGGAGAATTACTGCTAGCATCACAATCATCTACTACTACTGTGCTACAAGACATACGCAGCACTGCACAGACAAGTAAAAGACAGCCCCTGCTCATAAAAGCTTACAAACTAGTCAAGACAGACAACCAGTAGCTGTAGACATGGGATACATCTAGGGGAAGTGCTAAGGAAACAAATGAGATCAGGTGAGTGAAGACCTGAAAGCAGCAGCGAAGAGCCGAGTTTTCAGTCTGGATTTGAAAAAGGGTCAGAGAAGGCGCCTGACGTACGGACTCAGGCAGTTTGTTCCAGGCGTAAGGTGCAGCAAGGTGAAAGGAGCAAAGTCTGGAGTTGGCAATAAAAGAGAAGGGCACAAACAGAAGTGATGTGCCAGAAGAGCGGAGTTCCTGAGAAGGGGTGTAGGGAACGATAAGAGAGGAAAGGTAGTGAGGAGCTGCAGAGTGAATGCACTTATAGGTCAGCAGGAGAAGTTTGAAATGGATGTAGAAACCGATAGGGAACCAATGAAGAGACTTGAGAAGAAGGGTAATATGAGCACGACGAGGCTAGAGGAAGATTAGCTGCATAACAGTGTTGAACAGATTGAAGGGGAGAGAGATGATTCAGAAGGAGACCAGCACATAGTAGGTTACAATAGTCTAGACGGGAGATGACGAAGGAGTGGATAAGTGTCTTAGTGTATTCAGAAATGAATGGGCAAATTTTGTTGATGTTATAGAAAAAGAAACAGCAAGTTTTAGCTATCAGTTGGATGTGTGTGGAGAAGGAAAGAGAGGAGTCAAAGACGACCCCAAGATTGCAAGCAGAGGAGACAGGGAAGAGTAGAGAGTTATACACGGGCTGAGAAAGGAGGAAGGGGAGAGGAGGGTTTAGGGGGGAAAATAAGCAGCTCAGTTTTGGCCATGTTCAGTTTCAAGCAGTGGTAAGACATCTAAAGAGAAATTAGGCTTACCTGCTAATTGTTGTTCCTTGAGGAACTCCAGTTCAGTCCCGCACCGCTGGGTAGTGTACCTCTTCCTGCAGCATGGAGACTGGGCATGTCTGAAGCTTGACACATCTACCTGTGGCACCTCCCACCTGCTTCCAGTGATCTATTGACAAAGCATACTCTAAGGAGCAACACATAAGTAGTTATAACCAATATGAACTGTGAACCAGAAGTCTCTGCACCTCTGCAATAAAAACCCCTGAAAGGAGAGGATAACTGCTTCACCACCCCCCCCCCCCCCCAGGAAACCAACAGTAAAGATATGAAATACATGAAAGAAGGCAAAGCAGCCAATTAGCCAATTACCTCACAAAAACAGGTAATAAACACTTACCTTAAGGCTTTCCTTTGCGTGGCCAGTCCCTTTAATGTCACGAGACCATTGACTGAATCCCCAACCTGGGTGGGAATCGGGACTGAACTGGAGTTTCTCAAGGAACAACAATTAGCAGGTAAGTCTAATTTCTCTTTCCTTTTCGTTCCTCCAGTTCAGTCCCGCACCGCTGGGATGTAGCAGAGCAGTACACTAATGGAAGGGACCCGAAAAAGGCATCCCCTGCCGCTTGTACATCAAGACGGTAACGCTTACTAAAAGAATGCAAAAAGGACCACGTGGCCGCCTTACAGATTTCAACTGCCGGAACACAGCTGCGTCCTGCCCAAGACGTTGCTTGAGCCCTTGTTGAATGAGCCCTCAATGCCAAAGGCGCTTGACGCCCCTGTAAAAGATAAGCTGATGCAATCGCTTCCTTAATCCACCTAGCAATGGACACCTTGGAGGCTACTTCACCTTTACGCGGCCCTCCAAAAAGAACAAAGAGACATACAAAAAGAATCTGACCTCCGCAAGTAATGACGAAGCACTCTCTTCACATCCAGCAACCGCAAATTACGGTCAGCCGCCTCCCCACCTGATGACCTTAACACCGGTAAGGCGACCAACAGATTCAGATGAAACGGCAAAACCACCTTCGGCAAAAACAACAGCACTGGACGTAACCCAACCTTTACTTTGAAGAACATTAGGAATGGTTCCCTGCAAGATAAAGACTGCAACTCCGAAACCCGACTTGCCAAACAGATAGCCACCAGAAACACCGTTTTCAAAGTCAAGTCCTTCACCGAGGCCTCACCTATCGTCTCAAAAGGCCTTCTTGTCAACACGCCCAACAACAAATTGAGATCCCATGGAGGAATCAACACGCAGCGAGGGGACCACAAACGTGATACCACTCTCAAGAAATGCAAGACATCTGGGTGAGTTCCTACTGGACGCCCTTGCAACTTACCACGATAACAAGCTATAGTGGCCAGCTGGACCCTTAATGAACTGGCCGCCAAACCCTTGGAGCAGACAGAGCTTAAAGATCCCAAATTACCCATGTCTAACAATAGCCAAATTAATATGAATAAAATACATTCTCTAAAATGCTTGTATGCAAATGTGGAAGTCTAAAAAACAAGATGGGAGAGTTAGAATATATAGCACTAAATGAAAGGTTAGATATGATTGGAATATCAGAGACATGGTGGAAGGAGGACAACCAGTGGGACACTGTGATACCTGGGTACAAACTATATCGTAATGATAGAGCTGATCAAATTGGTGGAGTGGTTGCTCTCTATGTTAGAGAGGGCATTGAGTCAGAAAGGATTAAGGTTTTGCAGGAAACAAAATCTGCTGTAGAATCTATATGGATTGAAATTCCATGTAAAAGGGGGAAGGCAATGGCAGTGGGGGTGTACTATCAAGCGCCTGGCCAGAATGACCAAATGGATGATGAAATGCTCAAAGAAATCAAGGAAGCTAACAAAAGTTATAGCACAGTAATAATAATGGGTGATTTCAACTACCCCGGTATCGACTGGGTCAGTGTCACGTCAGGACATGCTAGGGAGATAAATCTCCTAGATGAAATAAATGACTGCTTCTTGGAGCAGCTGGTTCATGAACCGACCAGAGGGGAAGCCATATTAGACCTAATCCTTAATGGAACACCAGATCTAGTGCAAGAGATAAGGTTGTTGGGGCCACTTGGCAATAGTGATCATAGCATGATCGCCTTTGATTTAATTAGTGGAGGAGGGATAGTAAGGAAATCCACAGTACTACCTTTTAACTTTCGAAAGGGAGACTATGATAAAATGAGGAAAACAGTTAAGAAAAAACTAAAAGGAGCAGTTGCAAAGGTTAAAGACGTACATCAGGCTTGACTGTTGTTGAAAAATACTATCTTGGAAGCCCAGACCAGCTTTATTTATTTATTTATTTAGTAAAGACTTATATACCGCTCCTTCCAGCGATCAGAAGCGGTTTGATTACAAGTACGGGATTTGTCAAAAAATTCCACGCTTTAAGAAAATTGAAAGGAAGTCCAAAAAACTGCCAGCATGGTTTAAAGGTGAGGTCAGAGAGGCTGTTGTTGCCAAAAAAGCATCTTTCAGGAAATGGAAAAAAGAGCCAAACGATGAAACCTGGAAACAGCACAAGCACTGGCAAGTCAAATGCAAGGCATTGATAAGGCAGGCAAAGGGAGAATTTGAGAAGAAGCTTGCTGCGGAAGCAAAAACGCGAAGTAAAGACCTTTTCAAGTACATTCGTAGCAAAAAACCTGTGAGAGAGTCACTTGGTCCATTAGATGATAAAGGGGTTAAAGGAGCACTAAGAGGCGACAAGGCGATAGCGGAGAGACTGAATGAATTCTTTGCTTCAGTCTTTACTGAGGAATATGTAGGGATGTTACCCATGACTGAAGTGGTATTTAAAGGTGCGGAAGAATTGAAGGAAATATCGAAACATCGGGAAGATGTATTACAACTATTAGATAAGCTGAAGAGTAGCAAATCACCTCGGCCGGATTGTATACATCCAAGGGTGTTGAAAGAACTGAAATACGAGATTGCAGACCTGCTATTAGTAATCTGTGAACTATCATTAAAATCATCTCTAATACCTGAAGATTGGAGGATCGCCAATGTAACACCAATTTTTAAAAAGGGTTCCAGGGGTGATCCGGGAAACTACAGACCGGTGAGCCTGACATCAGTACCGGGAAAAATGGTAGAAACCATCATAAAGAATAAAATTACTCAGCATGTAGATAGTCATGACCTAATGGGAGACAGCCAACATGGCTGTAGACAAGGAAGATCTTGTCTTACTAATCTGTTATGTTTTTTTGAAGGAGTGAATAATCAGGTGGAAAAAGGTGAGTCGGTTGATATTGTGTATCTGGACTTTCAGAAAGCCTTTGACAAGGTCCCTCATGAGAGACGTTTGGCAAAACTAAAGAGTCATGGGATAGGAGGCAGTGTACTATTGTGGATCAGGAACTGGTTAAAAGATAGAAAGCAGAGGGTAGGGCTAAATGGCCAATTTTCCCAATGGAGAAAAGTGAATAGTGGTGTACCCCAGGGATCTGTGCTGGGTCCGCTGCTTTTTGACATATTCATAAATGACCTGGAAAGTGGAATAACGAGCGAGGTTATCAAATTTGCAGATGACACAAAACTATTTAAAGTTGTTAAAACCCAAGAGGATTGTGGAAAATTGCAAGAGGATCTTGATAAATTTGAAGACTGGGCATCAAAATGGCAGATGAAATTTAGTGTGGACAAGTGCAAGGTTATGCACCTAGGGAAGAACAACCCAAACTATGGTTACACGATGCAAGGTTCCACATTAGGAACCACCACCCAGGAAAAAGATTTAGGCGTCATTGTGGATACCATATTAAAACCCTCGGCCCAGTGTGCAGCAGCGGCCAAGAGAGCAAATAGAATGCTAGGTATGATAAAGAAAGGAATGGAAAATAAAACAAAAGATATTATAATGCCTCTATATCGTTCCATGGTGAGACCGCATCTTGAATATTGTGTGCAAGTCTGGTCTCCGTATCTTAAAAAGGATATAGCGATTTTAGAAAAGGTTCAGAGAAGAGCCACCAAAATGGTAAAGGGGATGGAAGGATATTCCTATGAAGAAAGGCTAAAAAGGTTAGGGCTCTTTAACCTGGAAAAGAGACGGCTGAGGGGAGATATGATAGAAGTCTATAAATTAATGAACGGAGTGGAACGGGTAAACGTAGATCGATTGTTTACCTTATCAGAATATAGAAAGACTAGGGGACATGCAATGAAGCTACAGGGTAAACTATTTAAGACTAATAAAAGAAAATATTTTTTCACTCAACGTGTAAACTCTGGAATTTGTTACTGGAGGATGTAGTAAAGGCTGTTAGTGTAGCTGGGTTTAAAAAAGGTTTGGACAAGTTCCTGGAGGAAAGGTCCATAAACCATTATTAAGAAGGGACCCAGGATATCAATGCTTGAACCAATACAAGCATTGTGGAACCTGTGTCCCTTGGGGAAACTGCTAGGTACATATGACCTAGATTGGCTACTGTTGGAAACAGAATACTGGGCTTGATGGACCTTGGTCTGACCCAGTATGGCATGTCTTATGTTCTTATCAAAGCCATCCTGAAGAAAACTCAGCACTTCCGGAACTGAGACTAAAGATGGACGCAACTGCCTAGCTTCACACCATCCTTCAAAGATACGCCAAATGCGAATATAAGCCACTGATGTGGAACGCCTTCTAGCCACCAGCAAAGTAGCCACCACCGCCGGTGAATAACCTTTCTTCTTCAACCTAGCCCTTTCAATGGCCAAGCTGTAAGCGAGTATCGAGCCACCTGTGGCATCCGAAGAGGACCCTGCAAGAGTAGATCCTCCCAAACCGGCAATTGCCAGGGCTGACCGTCGAGAAGCCTCACCAGGTCCGCATACCATGGACACGGCGGCCAATCTGGCGCCATTAAAATCACGGTTCCCAGATGTTTCTCTAGGCGCTGAACCACTCGGCCTATCATCGCCCAGGGAGGAAATACATACAGAAGGCCCTGGTCCGGCCACTTTTGAATTAAGGCAAATCGAGCCCTCGGACATCCTCTTCATCACTTGCATCCCCCACTTGATTGCCAACTGCCTGAATACCTCGGGATTCAGCTCCCATTCCCCGGGATCCACATGAACCCAACTGAGGTAATCCGCCATCACATTGTCCTTTCCTGCAATATGTGCCGCCGACAGCGCTAGAAGCCGAGGCTCAACCCACTCGAACAGAGCTCCCCCTTCCTTTTCCAGCGCAACGCTGCCTGTTCCACCTTGCCAAATGAGATACGCCACTGGGGAGACGTTGTCTGACAGCACCCGAACTGCTCGTCTGAAAAGAACCGACTCGAATGCTTTTAGAGCCAAAGCCACTGCTTGTAGCGCCAGACGATTGATGGACCACCAAGCTTCCTCCACGCTCCACATGCCTTGTGCGTAGAGTCCTTCGCAATGAGCCCCCCCGCCCACCAGACTGGCATCCGTCATCACTGGGATCCATTGTGGCTGCTCCAACGGCATTCCTGCCATCAGTTTTTTCTCATCGCAGCCACCATTTGAGAGACGCTCAAACCTCCCCCGGATAGGGTAAGCACTTGCTCAACGAATCCTCCTGGTGCGACCAGCAATGAAGTAAAGACCTCTGTGAAGGCCGCATGTGCGCCCGAGCCCAAGGGACTACTTCAAGGGCAGCCGCCATGGTACCTAGCATCCGAAGATAATGCCATGCCATTGGTGCCTGTAGCTTCAAAAACCCAGAGCACAAAGGAACGCATCGCCAGAACTCGAGCCTCCAGAAGGAAGACCGTTCCGACCTTCATGTCGAACCGAACCCTGAGATACTCCAACGACTGCGCCAGCACCAACCGACTCTTGGAGGCATTGACTACCCAACCAAGGCTAGGCAAGAACCGAACCACTCTGTCCATTGCTTTTTCACTCTCCGCTCGTGATTTTGCCCGAATCAGCCAATCGTCTAAGAAGCGATGCAGAGCACCCCCTTCCTGCAGAGAAAGGCCGCTACCACCACCATTACTTTGGTAAACATACGCGGAACAGTTGCCAATCCGAACGGTAGTGCTTGGAACTGAAAATGACCCCACGGGACCACAAAGTGCAAGAATCTTTGATGCTCCGGTCGAATCGGGATGTGCAGATAAGCCTCGGTGAGATCGAGCGAAGTCAAGAACTCTTCTTGACGAACTGCTACCATTACGGATCTTAGCGTTTCCATACGAAAAATGGGTTACCCGCAGACATCGATTGACGCCTTTGAGAACCAGAATCGGATGAAAAGTCCCGTCCTTCTTTGGGACCACGAAATAAATCGAGTATTGACCGGAACTGCATTGATCCTGAGGGACCGGAACTACGGCCCCGAGCTGCTTGAGAGGCATCAAAGTAGCGCGAACCGCTGACACCTTGTTCTGCCCCCTGCAAGGAGAAAGAACAAACGAGGCTCAAACCGGTCGAGCAAATTCAAGAGCGTAGTACTCTCAAATGACCTCCAGTACCCATTGATCGGATGTAATTTGAACCCAAGCCGGCAAAAACTCCCGCAGCCGACCTCCTGCGGGTTGGACACCCGCCTGAGCTCCACTCGTTTCATTGCAACTTCTTGAAAACAGCAGCTGGAGGGTTTGAGAACTCTCTGCCTGCTCCTCTGAATCCACAAAAACCTTGGCCACGAAAGGGATACCGCCCTCTCTGAAATGATCCGAACCACGAGGCCCGAAAACGGCAAAAATTGCGGGACTGGCCTCTCAACGTCACTCTGGGTCTCCCCGTTTTTAACATCTTCCGTCAGCCGACCTCCTTTGGACGCCAAGTCCTTAACCAGCTTGTCCAGATCTTCACTGAAAAGCAGCTTCCCCTTAAAAGGGGAGCTTACTAAGCCTTGACTTGGAGGAACTATCAGCCGCCCAATTTCGCAACCAAATATATCTGCGTGCCGCCACTAAAGATGACATACTATTCACCAAAGTCCTAACCAGGTCATAATGCACGTCCGCTAAATAGGCTGCTCCAGAATCCAACCTGGACAAGTCCTGCAACTGGCCCTGCGACAAGTCTGCCACCTGCGAACACCGAGACCAACAAAGACCAACAAATGGAGGCCTGTAGCGCAAGGGCATTGACCTCAAAGGCTTTCTTCACCATCGAGTCTACCTTTCTGTCTTGACTATCCTTCAACACCGTGCTACCTTCCACCGGAATGGTAGTTTTCTTCGACACTGCCAAAACTGCCACATCTATCATAGGAGAGGGAAACAGCTCTTGTTCCTGATCAGACAACGGATAGAGCCGAGCCATGGACCTCCCACCTCTGAGAGTTGCCTCCAGCATGTCCCACTCATCCTGAATCATCTGCTTAACTACCTTATGGACTGGGAACACCGCCTGGGATTTCCTCACTACCTGAATAAGTGGTCTTCCACACTATCTTCTTCTACCGACACAGTCACGGACAGGTTAAGGAAATGCAGTGACTCCGAAATCAGCGCCGTCAGTTTCTCTCTCCTAAACACCCGAATAATCCAGGTCTGATCCTCAGGTTCCTGTATCACACCTTCCTCTAGATCCTCACCCTGATCCTCCAAATCCCCTTCTAACCCTTCGTCGTCCAAACACTCCAAGGGAAGGGTCTCATCTTCCACTATCTGTGGTCGTTTGACAGGCCTCCCCTGAGAACCTATGGTTGTCTGCACCACCGACGTAACCACGCCGGGACTCAACCCTGAGACATCCGGACTAGCCCCCTGCTTCTGAAGGCAAAACGCCTAATGTAGCAGTAGCACAAAATCCAGGGAAAAAACTCTGCCAGCGCCGCGGCTGACACCCCTCGAGGTGCACTCGTACCTGGCCAAGATGAAGCAGACGCCTGTGGCGAGAGAGGGGCCTCTCATCCCCCCTCTTCCCTTTCCTCCCTTTCAGTTCCCTGGGACTTGGAGAGAGGTGCTTCCTTACTCTGGTCTTGTAACTCCTGCTCCATCTGTACCGCCTCAGTCGCACAGCCACGACACACGCCGTCGATGGAAACTGTTCCCCTGCGGGTTCCGCACACCAGGCACTGTAGACGCACAGGCATTAGCTTTCAAACTCCTCTATACTAGATATTGAGGCTTCCCAAACACTGGGTATGGCCTCACAGTCACAGCTTGCACCTAAACCTATAGAAAAACTTTTAATTTTTTTTTTAAACCTCGAAAGCCTACCCACAGGCATTACAGAGGCTTGGAGCAGCACCAAAAACCATATTTTTTTCCAAAAAGTAAGGTCCTGTACCCACAGGGACTGCCTGCACAGCAAAACAGACTGTCTGCAAAAAACCGCGGGAAAAAAAAGCTACCGATGGAAAATGGCCGCTTCAAAATTTAGTCCCTGGCTTTACATGAGGGAGAAGGCCTCAGCCGGCAGCAAAAGGCCCCACAGCCCCTCAGAAACGTTCTGCTGTCTCCCCTCACGATCCGGAGTGCAGAGTGAACTTAAATACCTGGATTCCTGCCAGTAGCTGTCAAAGCACCTTGCTGATCAGCTCCGATGCAGAGATAAGTGCAGCCAAGACCTGACAGACTCCTCCGATGCTGCCCACTGGATCGGAAGACAGCTGAGAGCATTAAAAACAGCTCCCTACCATCCTGACTAGGTAGGGAGTGCTACAGGGCAGTAAATTAAAAAGAATGCTGAAGGGAAGGTAGAGCAGGAATTCCCTCCACTGCCCCCTTCTCTGCCCTGACCGGCTCTGCTTTTTTTAACTAATGAAAATAAATTAAAGGTACAGCGTACCCAAAGCAAATTAACCCTAAATCCAAAATCTAAATACCTAATAACTAAATCTCCTTATGTGTTCCTCATGCTGAGTCTACACCTTAGGCTCACAACCTCCTGCTGCATGGAACGTGGACACACTGGAAGCAGGTGGGAGGTGCCACCGGTAGATGTGTCAAGCTTCTGACATGCCCAGTCTCCATGCTGCAGGAAGAGGTACACTACTGTGACACCGAAGATCTGCCCTGTGCCTTTAAAACACAGAAATCTGCTGGGTTTAGCACAGATTCTGACAGGCAGGGAGATCAAAAGCTTCCCAGTCACCATGGGCAACCAAAGCAGGCTGAGACACGAGGTCTGAAGGCACGCCTAGCTAACAAACACTCCCCAAGTAATCAGGAGAACAGTTTGCACATGGGCAGGAAAACGCCCCTAAACCTGTATAAAAAACGTGTAAAGCAAACAGAGTTAGGTTTTGAAGATTTGGAGGATCAGAGAGATCTGGAGGAGCTGGATCTGGAAGAGCAGGGAGCTCAGAGAGACCGAGGCAAGCAGGAAGTTCACGAGGAACAGGAAGCTTGGCAAGTAAGAAGAGACTTGCAGGTCTCAGACGGAGGTTCAGAATACTCCCATGCTGACTCTGTTTTATTTGAGCCTTGGAGCAGAAAGCCAAGGAGGGAGTTGAAAAGGGAAAGAAAGCTATCTGCCAGCAGAGGGATTAACTACAGGAAACCCTCACCTCTGACGCAGGGAGATTTTCCCAGACACAGAGCTCAGTGGAAGGAACGGAAGGCAGCTGGTAAGGAACCATATATAACTGAAAGGCAGAGCTGTTTGAAATACTTGCAATCTTGGGAAAAGGAAAGTAATTCAATTGAAGATATTTGCATGAGTGAAGAAGATGAATGTGTGTCTCTAAAGCCCTGCAGAAGACTGCAAAGAGAAAAGTCTGTCAGGAACAGAACAGGGCAGTTTTATAAGCTATCTGGTAACTACCTGCCATATTGTGGAGAGAGCTGTGAAGAAAGTTCAGGGACTGATTTAAGGAAGTTCCAAACTCTCTGCCCTAGAGAAAGTAAGGTGGTTGAAGAGCCCATGATCACGGAGCCAAGTAGTTTAACTCCTTATATTGAAGACATGGATTGCTCTTTGGTAATGACTGACATAAGTTCTCTGCGCTAGCTGAAGACAAGAGTGCCTTGTAGAGAGCTGAATGTGCACAGAGGAAACTGTCAGCATTTTTACCTGGTTTCTGTTTGTTATAATCCCTGTTTTTGTTCAAGCAAGAAGCTGTGTTTTCTTTTCACCCTCAGTTTTGCCAGAAGTATGGCTACCTCTTAAGTTCTTGTGTTTTGTACTGTTTTGAAAATCCAAACCCCGGGAGGGGAATAAAATCCTTTTCCAACCTGACCACTCAGTCTCAACTACTCCTTTTCATATAGAAGGGTCAGGCCCAGCAGTGTGACTGGCTGCCTACGCCTCAGTCCAGCCACTGCTGGTGACACTACCCAGCGGTGCGGGACTGAACTGGAGGAACGAAAAGGAACCAGCAATGTCAGAAAGGCAGGCAAATATCATGGTCTGGATTGCTGGAATGATTTCAGGTTTAGAGAGGTAGATCTGGGAGTTATCAGTGTAAAGATGGTACTGAAAGCCATGGTAAGAGATAAGTGCACCAAGGGACTAGGTATAGCTAGAGAAAAGGAATGAACCCAAGACAAATCCTTGGGGTACAGCAACCGAGAGCAGGATAGCAGTAGAGAAGGATCCACCAGAACAAACAATGAAAGAGCGATGGGAGAGATAAGAGGGGAATCAGGATAGCACAGAGCCCTTAAAACCAAGTGAGGACAAGGTTGTGGTCAGTGTCAAAAGAAGCAGAAAGGTCAAGAAGGATGAGGATCAAGTAAAGGCCCTTGGATTTAGCCAGGAAGAGGTCACTGGAGACTTTGGCAAGAGCTATTTCAGTAGAATGTAAAGGACAAAAGCCAGATTGTAAAGGATCCAGGAGGGCTTGAGAGGAAAGAAAGTCAAGGCAACGGCAGTGAACTGCACATTCAAGTAGTTTAGAAACAAAGGGGAGTAGGGAGATGGGTCGTTAGTTAGGACAGATAGGTTCTAGTGAGGGTTTCTTGAGGAAAGGTGCATGCTTGAAGGCTGCAGGGACAGCTGCAGTGGAGAGCAATAGGTTATGAGAGATGGGAGGAACAATAGTGGAGGAGATGGAGCTTAGGAGACTGGTAAGAATAGGATCAGAGGAAAAGCAATTTGGAGTGAATTTGGAGGAGGAAACAAGGTGGGTGGCTTCTTCCTCAGAGATCAAAGAAAAGGAAGAGAGGGTAGCAGAGGTGGGGGTGGGGGGAGTTGGGAGTCAAGAGGGGGAGGAGGGGAAGTAGCTATCATCATGGGGAATTGGACTGTTATCTTGTGGATTTTGTCATGGAAATAATCAGCCAGGGTTTGGGCATAAAGAGAAGGAGGAGTCTGAGGCGGAGGCACCTTGAGGAGAGAGAGTTGGGAGTTGTAATTGCTTAGCTGCCTGGACAGGAGAAGTTCCACAGGAGAAGGGCTGATGTGGTACCTCTTCACAAAAGTGGTAATAGGGAAGAAGTGACAAACTACAGGCCAGTATGCCTTACTTCAGTGGCAGGAAAAATAATGAAGGCACTCCTGAAAGAGTGAATAATGGACTTTCTCAAAACCAACAGGTTGCATGATCCGAGGCAACATGGTTTTACCAAAGGACGATCTTGACAGACAAATCTGATTGAGTTCTTTGACTGGATGACCAGAGAATGAGATCAAGGGCATGCGATAGATGTGATCTACCAAGATTTCAGCAAAGTCTTTGATACTGCTCCTCATAGGAGGCTTATCAATAAACTCAACAGCTTGGGGATGGGGTGGTTCAGAAATTGGTTGACTGACAGACAACAGAAGGTGATAGTAAACAGAACTCACTCTGATGAAAGGAAGGTGATTAGCAGTGTGCCCCAAGGTTCAGTCCTGGGATCAGTATTTGTGAGTAATACTGCTGAAGGACGGATGGAAGTGGTGGGGGCAAATACAGTGACAGAATTCAAAATGGCATGGGACAGACACAGTGGATCCCTCTATAGCAACAGGATAAAATCAAACTAAACTTAACTATCTAATTTTTCAACAAACAGGGCTGCCCTATACAGAGTGGTGGGTTCACCCCTAAACAAAGACATGGGGAGGAGTGACCTGCACGGAGAGGAAAGTGCACCTACTCTTGCCACCTTGCTGGGCAGACTAGATGGACCATACTGGTCTTTATCTGCCGTCATTTACTATGTTACTATGAATGGAAAAGTCCATCTTTTTGCAGATAACATGAAAATTTGCAACAGTGTGGACTCCCCTGAGGGAGTGGATAACACAAGGAAAGATTTACAAAAGCTGGAAGAATAAATCTTAACTGCCAAGCATTAGACCAATGTGAAGAAGTGCAGCGTCATGCACTTGGGAAGCAGAAATACAGGCAAATTGTATGCAATAGGGGGCGAGAGATTGGTGTGCACAGACCAGGAGAAGGACCTCGGAGTGAGTGCTTCTGAGGATCTCAAGGTGGCAAAACAGTGTGACAAGGCAGTAGCAAAAGCCAGAAGGATGCTAGGTTGCATATAGAAAGGAATTACCAGCAGAAAGGAAGAGGTACTAATGCCACTGTACAAGTCGCCGGTGAGGCCTCACTTGGAATATTGTGTTCAGTTTTTGGAGACCTTATCTTGCAAAGGATATAAAAAGACTGGAAACGATTCAGAGGAAGGCAACCAAAATGATTTGGAGCCTGCGACAGAAGACGTATGAAAAGACTTGAAGACCTAAATATGTACCCTCTGGAGGAGTGGAGAGACAAGGGAGATATGACAAGCATTGTGGAACCTGTGTCCCTTGGGGAAACTGCTAGGTACGTATGACCTAGATTGGCCACTGTTGGAAACAGAATGCTGGGCTTGATGGACCTTGGTCTGACCCAGTATGGCATATCTTATGATCTTATGTTCTTATGATTCAGACTTTTAAATACTTAAAGAGTATTAATGAACAAACCTCTTCCAAGGACAGGGAAGCTGTAAAACTAGAGGGCATAACATGAAGCTGCAAGGGGGTAAACTGAAAGACAATGTCAGGAAATACTTTTTTCACTGAAAGGGTTCACTGAAAGCTCTCCTGATAGAAGTGGTGGGGCAATACAGTGACAGAATTCAAAATGGCATGGGACAGACAGACACAGTGGATCCCTTTATAGCAACAGGATAAAAACACACATAACTATGTCTTATATCTCAACAAATAGGGGCAATCTACACGGAGTGGTGGGTACACCCCTAAACAAAGGCAAGGAGAGGGATGACCTGCACGGAGCAGCAGGTGCACCTACTCGTGCCACCTTGCTGGGCAGACTAGATGGACCATACTGGTCTTTATCTGCTGTCATATACTATGTTAGTTTGTAAAGAGATGGCAAAGGTCAGAGGCAAAAGTGTTAGTCAGATGGACATAATAGTCTGTTTTGACAAGTGCTATGGCTGATTGGAAAGAGACTAGTATGAATTTAAAGTGTAGAAAGTCCGTAAGAGTGCGGGATTTGAGCCAATCATGCTCAGCTGAATGGGCACAATAACGTAGATAGCGGGTAGTGGAAGACAGCGAGGGCTGGATATAGTTCGCCTCACAGGACATAACATGGGTGGAGCAAGAGCATCCAGAGCAGAGCGCAGCATTACAGGAAGCACGGCCTCATCAGACTCAGATGACATAGTGGAGGAAAGAGGTGATGAGACAGTGGAGGAGAGCGCCAAAGGGTCAACAGCATGAAGCTTAGCAGGTGATGGTCAGATTAGGGAAGAACAGAGGTACAGAAGTTGAGGATAAGCAATTAGAGAAGGATACAAGATCAAGACAGTGACAGTGCTGGTGAGTGGGGGCAGTAAAGCAAAGATGGAGGTCAAATGAGGAGGTAAGGGAAAGGAGCTTCAAAAGCATAAAGGTCAGAGGGGTTATCAACATGAATATTAAAGTTCTCAAGAATAAGAAAGGGGGAAGAAGAATCCAGACAGAAGGAAAACCACGAGTCAAAATCAGAGAGAAAGGTAGAGGTGGACTTGTCAAGAGGTCAGTAAATAACAGCTAACCTGACTTTTTTCCTCTCTCCTGTCCAGTGAGCCCTGGGCGTCTCCGCCAACTCATTAACAGCTGAACACAAGCCTTCACTATAAATATTTCCTCTTCATAATGCTTTTGTGCTGATGTTACCTGACCACAAGGATATTTCAGACCAAGATGACTGAGCATAAGAGCCGGTTGACTAAGGGGAATCGTTTTAGAAACACTATTTTGATTTTAAACGTAGATGAGGCAGCAGAAAAACCACTGAAGCCATGCTCAGTGTAAAATGTCATTTTAGAATAGCCGCTAGATACATGTTTCCACTCTCAGACACAGTCTCTGCACATTTCACAGGCGTGTAAGAAGAAAACTCTACAACGCCTAGGGAAGGAGGGTGGGTTGTGAAGACTAAATTCCTGCTGTTTCTGAAAATCACCTGCTACTGGTGAGTAACTACCATATCTTCAGAAACAAGCAAGAATGTAGTCTTCACATATGGGACTCCCTAGCTCCCAGATGCCAAATGATATGACCTCAGAACCGGTGGAGGCTTGCCTCAGAGTAGGCTTCAAGAGGTCATGGATCCCTCATAGATGTCTGGTATTGTCAAAGTCCGGACGGAGGGTAGGAGTTGCCCCTGAAAGAGGTGCTGGAGAAAAGCTTAACCAAACATGGCATCCCGGTAGGCATCCTTGTCCAGACAATAATGGGCAGCAAAAGTATGGACAGAAGACCAAGTTGCTGCCTTGCAAATTTCATCAATGGCTACAGAGCATAGGTTTGCCATTGAGGTAGCCATGGCATGAATATTATGAGCAGCGACATGCCATTCCAGGGAGAGTTCTGCTTTGTCATAAGCAAATGAAATGCAGTGTGCTATCCACCTGGAGAGCATACATTTCGATACCGGGAGACCCAGGTGACTAGGGTCAAAGGACATGAACCGTGATGCTTTATGGTGATCTCAAGCTCTCTGGAAATAAAAAGCCAATGCACACTTGCAGTCAAGAGTATGCAGGTTGCTTCTGCTCTTGACGCATGCAGTCTAGGAAAGAATACAGGAAGGTAAACTGACTGATTCAAATGAAAAGGAGACACCACCTTTGGCATGAAATGAGGGTGAGTCCTAAGGATGACCTTGTCATGGTGGAACCCAGTATAGGATGGGTCCGGCCCCAAAGCCTGAAGCCCACTAATGCATCTAGCTGAAGTGAGGGCAATAAGGAAGATAACCTTCCATGAAAGGAACTTTAGTAGGGTCGTAGCTAATGATTCAAATGGCAGCTTAAGAAGCTGTGCTAGAATGACATTGAGATCCCAAGCCACTGGAAGTGGCTTAATGGGTGGCTTTGTCAGTGAGAGCCTCTCAAAAGCACGCTAATAGCGGTTGTGAGGAGATGGACTGTCCATCCAATAGATGAGAGGCCACAATGGCACTGAAGTGAACTCACAGAGTTGGTTGTGAGACCTGTTGAGGAGAGGTGGAGGAGATACTGGAGGAGTGCCTCCACAGGAGCAGAGAAGGGACTGTGCTTTTTCTGGGAACACCAGGAAGAGAATCTGCGCCAATTGAAAGTATAGAACACCTGGTGGATGGCTTCCTGGAAGTCAACAGGATCTCCTTGACCTCTTATATAAGGTTAAAATCTTGTAATGCTATGCTCTCAGCAGCCAAGCTGTGAGATGGAGAGACTGAAGATTGGGATGGAGCAGTGCCTGTCTTCCTGGAAGAGGAGATCGGGCACAGATCCCAATCATACAGTCGGAGTTGGAGTCAGATGTAGCAGCAGAGGGAACCACAGTTGACGTGGCCAGTGAGGGGCTATTAGAATCATAGAGCCCTTGTCGGCCTGTAGCTTGAAAAACGTCTTGGGAATAAAGGGTATGGGAGGGAAAGCATAAAGGAGACCCTAACCCCAATGCAGGTGGAAAACATCCACCTGTTGGTTGCTGGATGTCTGGGTCCTGGTGCAGAAGCAGGAAGCTTGGCATTCCACAGTGTGGCAAACAGATCTGTGTTTGGAGTTCCCCAGGTCTGAAAGATGTAGGACATTGTATCCGGATGGAGGGACCATTCGTGGGGGAAGAAGGATACGACTCAGCTTGTCTGCCAAGACATTGAGCTCCCCTGGGAGATACACCACTTGGAGGTGTATTTGATGAGAAATGGCAAAGGACCACAGATTGAGAGTTTCTTCGCAGAGGGGCCAAGAACCTGCTCCACCCTGTTTGTTCACATAGAACATGGCTACCTGATTGTCTGTCCCGACTAGGGCCCTTTGTGCCCTGAGGTGATCTTGAAACACCCTGAGGGCATTTGAGATAGCACAAAGCTCAAGGAGATTGATCTGGAGCTGTGACCTCTGCATTGCCCAGAGGCCTTGTGTAGAGAGAGTACCCAAGTAAACTCCCCAATCCAGTTTGGAGGCATCTGTTGTCAGGGTGCATCGATATGGAAGCATCTGAAAAGGTGAGCTAATGAGATTTTCTGGGGAACACCACCATTGGAGGGATGTGGTGAGGGCCAGTGACTTGGATCTTGTCCCTGAGGTGGCCTGAGGCCTGTGTCCATTGGGAGGCAAGAGTCCACTGGGCTGTCCGCATATGTAGATGGGCATATTGGACTTCATGTACTGTTGCAGTCATGTGCCCCAGAAGCTGCAGCATTTCTCAGGCAGTCAGATGGTCGCAGAGTAATGCTTGTGATGCTAGCTCGATGAGACGGACACAACGGAGTTGGGGCAGAAACCCCCTGGACTGTTGTGTGTCCAGTAAAGCTCCGATGAACTCCAGTCTGAGTTGGAGCGAGGTGGGATTTTGAAAAGTTAATGACAAATCCCAAGTGTTGTAGTACTGTGATGGTACAATGCAAGGCAAGCTGAACCTCTTGGGAGGTGTCTGCTCTTATGAGTCAGTTGTCTAAGTAAGGGAAGACAAATATCTCCAGAGATATGCAGCTACAACTGCCATGCACTTTGTGAAGACTCTTGGGGCAGAAGCGAGTCCGAATGGAAGGACCTTGTACTGATAATGTCTTCCCTGAAAGATGAAGTGCAGATATTTCCTGTATCCTGGTTGGATGAGGATATATGTGTATGCTTTTTTTAGATCTAGAGAACAGAGTAGGTCCTGACTCTGGAGGTAGGGAAGAAGAGCCCCTAGAGAGATCATTTTGAACTTCTCGCAGACTAGAAACTTGAGGTTTCTGAGATCCAGGATGGGCCTGTACCCTCTGGTCTTCTTTGGTATGAGAAAGTACAGAGAGTAGAACCCCATTCCTTGTTGAGATATCGGGACTTCTATGGTACCCTGGGATAGAAGAGAAGAGACCTCTTCCTGTAGGAGAGCAGTGAGTGGGGGTTGCATGTGATATTCCCCTAGGAGAATCGAGTGGGGCAGAGTTTGTAGATGAAGTCTGTACCCCTCCCAAACTATGGTTAAATGTCCACTGCTCCGAGATAAGATGCCATCTGTGGGCATAGTGACACAGTCTGCATGATATGTGGAGGGGATGAGGGTCCTCCAAAGGCAGAGTGGCAATGTTCTCTAGAAAAAAGTGAAAAACCAGGCACAGACTGGCTGCAAAGCTGGTTGAGATTTAGCCATCTGTAGCTTCTTTTGTTGTTTAGTAGGCTGCTGCCTTTTCTAAGAGCCTGGAGCCTGGTACTGAAGCAGGAGGATAAGAAGAATAAAATTTCTTCTTATTATTGAAGAAAGCCTTCTTTTAGCTGTCTTTTTTCTAGCAGAGTTAGCTGTTCTGGACAGCCTATTTAGAGTGGTATTCTCTGACTGAGGAGCCTTATCCTGCGAGTCTTTGCCAAAGAGGTTTTCCCCTGTGCAGGGTATGTTGCCCACTGTTCAAGATCTGAGGCCTGAAGCCATGCAATCCTGCATGCACCAATGCATATTGCTGTGGCTCTACTTGTGCATTCAAATGCATCGAAGGTTGCCCTATTGACAAACTTTGATACATTTAGGGTATGTTTGACTAGAGCAAGATAGTCTTCTCTCCTATCTGGGTGACGAGGGGCCATGGCCTTGAAGTCCCTGGTAACCTTGAGGAACATACCCATGTGGCGTATATAGGAGTTAATCCTGGCTAACAGCATGGAAGCCTGAAAATATTGATGCCCAAAGGCATCGAGGGTTCTCTATTCCCTATCCAGTGGGTTAAAGAATGAGTTTTGGAACTCTTGATTCGGTGCATCGCCGATTCCACCACACTTGAATGGTGGAGAAGCTGTGGCTTTTGGAAGACGAGACACTCCAGTCAGGCATTGAGTATAAGGCGAGATTATGATGGGGAATCTCCCACATCTGGAGCATCAGATCATGGAGGATGTGGTGCACCAGCAGGGTAGCCGCCTCCTTGAGAGCTGTTGGGTATTGGAAGATCTCCAATTCCTCCACCCTGGGTTCTCTTGGATGTCACTGTTATAGAGAGACCTCTAGCTAGGTCTCGAATGACTTCGTGGAAGGACATGTCCTCAGGAGGCAACATGCATCATTCTGGAGGCAGGCCTCAGGGCCCCCGGAGTCAAGTGACTCCTCATCCGAAACAGGAACATCTGAATCAGAGGACTCAAAATATCAGCAGGGACAGTGTTCGCCCTCCGTCAGGCACAGATGCTGATGTGTGTCAATATTGGGCTCAGGGAACCGTTGGGTCGCGCCCCAGTATATGTGATGGACTCAAGGGAAGGCATGGGTGGCAGTGATGACAATGCAATGTATCCCAACGCACCATGCACCGTGCTGATGTCTGTGCCAGTACCAGTATCAACGGCCCAGTGTCTGAGGGCAAAGGTTTGATGGGAGCTGAGGCTGCTAATAGAGCTGCCAAGCTCCGCTCGACGGCTAGTATTGTCACTCACCTACTACCCCGGAGGCGGAAGGCCTGGGGCTTCAGTGAGGATCCTCTTATGTAGCAAGGACGGAGTAGTGCCCCCTGGGATTTTGAGTCCCAATAGCTATTCAAACAAGAAGGTAGCTGTGGTCGAGTAGCTATGCTTAAAGAGGTATTTATTTCCCTTCCCGGGAGAATTCTTGCAACAAGGGTCAAAAGAAATTAAATCATGATACTGGTACAACACAAGTGGGAACTACAAATTACAACACAAATGCTTCTTGTCAGCTTTAAACAAACAAAAAGGGAAAACAGGCTTTTTCTCTCACAAAAGCTTTTCAGTGAAATCTGTGTTCCTCCACAGATTTCTCTTAGGCAGGGTTTTACTCAGGCTTTAACAAAAAGAGGTCATGCTGTCTGAAAACACCATTGTACAGTCCATTTTACAAATATCTGAGCTCTCTTCACAGAAGTCACATTCCATGTCCTCGTGTGCTTCTTGGGGATTATATTTGTCAGGGCTGTAATGTGTATCAGTGTTTAAAAGTTCCCTCTCTTCTTGGCTAGAGCTTCTCTCCCCTCTCCCCCTGCAGAAAGGCTGGTTACCGTGCACTATGGATTCTCTCCTTAGAGGGCCATATCCTTCAGGACCAATGTAGTTAAAATCCAGTGCCCCTCTATTCAAGGTACTATGCCTTTCTTCAGGCTGAGCTCTGACTCTCCGTTTTGCAACCGGGAAGTTGAAACTTTTCTCCCTTTCACTTCCCCTCAAGGGACGTCTTTCTCTCGGGTAGGAACTCACTTCTGGATAATAGCTTTTGCTCCCCAGGTACCTGCTCTCGTGGGTATTCCCTCTCCCAGCTCCTCGTGGTTTGCAGCTTGGAATCTCTCTCTGTCCCCAACCGGACTTTGGCTTAGTGCAGCCCAACTTTCCAGCACTAACCTCTGAGAATTCCTCCTGGGCAAACCCCTCTGAGGTACAGATGGAATCCACGTCAGAAGCTTTCAGGTATGACTCCTGGCTCTCCTGAGCTCTGCTCTTTCCTCTCCAGTGAATCCTCCCAGTGTCTCTTTCTCCCTCGGCATCAGAGAATGAGTCTGACTCCCTGCTCCTGTCTCTGTTCCTTTCTCAGTTCTTGAGACTGAGTCTGCTCCTCTCTGCTTTGCTCAAGACTGACTTTTTAAGTGCGTCATTCTCTGGGACTCTTGTTAGCTCAAACTGCTGCAGCTGTTTCTGCTTCTCTGATGAGCTATGACGTAATTCTCTATCTGGGCGTTTACCTACAGCCTGTGCTCTTGTTTTGCTTGGTTGCTCATAGCAACCCCTAGCCATGTGCTTTGCACTGCCGGTTTTAAAACTGCCCTGTGTGTTTTCTTCTACTTTTATAGGCACTATCTGCCTTGCTCCATGACAGTATATAGTGGTCTATTGAGGTTGCCAATGCTTGGGTATTGGTGACAGATACTTGCACCACTGTCCCAGAGCATGGCACCAGTAGCTCTCCTGAGATCAAGGCCTCAGGAGTATCCTAGGGCCCTCTTTGATGGCTTTGGAGGGTAGGTCCTCCCACCAGGGCTGTTTGGCAGGCTGATCCACCTCCAGGGCAATGCCCGAGGCATCTCGATGCTGGGAATGAGATCTACCTCTGGAGGCATTTTCTGTCTTTGATGAAGACTTGTGCTTGGACATTTGATACCCGAGATCTATGGGAGGAGGATGAGGCTCTTGATGACATCGATGCCAAAGATACTGCATCCGAAGCAAAGAGAGAGTTCCATATTTAGAGGTCCAGTTCTGCAGTCCTCTGTCATCTTTTAACAAAGGGAACATTCTGTTGACTGGTGGTCAGGCCCGAGGCATTTCGAGCACCAATCATGTGTGTCAGTTGCCAAAATGGTATTGCCACATTTGGAACATTTTTTTAAATCACTAGTCTGTTTCTCCCTACTGTTGATGGACAGTAAGGTAGGCTTGAGGCCTAAGATGGCGTCGATGCACCTGAATTTTTTTTTCTACACTAATAAAGGAAAGAATAAAAGAAAGAATAAGGGGACCGGTGGTGTCAAGACGGCGCTGGGATCAACAGGAAGAGACGCTAATCAGAAAAAACAAAAGAGAATTTTCTGCAGTGACAGGATTTGCTTCCTACTGGCTCCATGTTAAACAAAGAACTGAAGAGAGGGGAGGTGGAAAGGCAGCCACGTAGGTGCAGTGAAGTTCTCCCAAAAGATTTCCTATTGGACGCTGGGGAGCGTTCCTGCGCAGGCTCTGTCGGTACAGATGTCACCCATATGTAAAGACTACATTCCTGCTTGTTCCTGGAGATCAAGGGCATTTCCAGGCATGGCATGGGTGGCACGTGCGTCTGCATATCTATAACGTATTTCCCTTAGGCTGGAACCGTGCAGGGTAGAATTTCTAAACATCACAATCTACACCTGCTATAAATTACAAATAAAGGATAGACTTTGTTGTCTTTGGGAGTATACATAGCAGTGGTGACTGGAGAAACCTGCCTGCAAGTTACTGACATGACCAGTGCCCGTGTCCATGTAAGTGTCTCATCCTATATAGTCCGTTCCTCTGACCTTCTTGTCAGTCTCTCTGCCCAGTCCCCTGCTGCCTGTCTGTCTAGGTGTGCAGTGCAATTGATGTTGGTGATAGGAGTCACTGGTGTTGGGAGGAGCTACTAGGTGTTGGTATTGTGTGTCGGTAGTAGAACACAGGCGCCATACATGAGATGAACACATTAGTTGCACTGACCCTACTATATGATGCCCATGGGAGCATACTAGGAGGCAGCTATATCAAGAGGGTCTTCAGACGCAGGACCTTATTCCTAGATTTCATGGATCAGCAGTGTCTCACCAGGTTCTGCCAGGAGTTAAAGCCACTCTTCACTCTACCACATAGAAGGACCTGCCCATACCCATTCACCTCAAGACCACCATGGCCCTCGCCATCCTAACCATTAGCAGTTTCCTGTCTGTGGTGGCCACCAGTCAGCTGTCTGACAGTGCATCTCATACTTCCAGAGGTCCTTTTCTAATTGATACTGCAGAATATGTAGCCTGTGAATCAGAGGCAGCAAACCATGATCCAATTCCATGAGGTTGCCTGCTTCCTATCGGTACTGAGGCCCATTGATTGCACCCATGTGGTCCTCAGACCAGCATGAGGCAAGGAGGACACTTAATGCAACATGCAGGTGATCTGCAATACATAGAGGGAATATATTCCCCAGGTATTCAAGGTTCCTGACATGACTCCTACATCCTCATTCACTCTGGCATTCATGAGAGGTTTAAGCATGAAGAGATCCCCAGCCCTTCCATCATCATCTACACATGCACCTGTTTGAAGGTAGCCCGGGAGCTGCAGCATATGGCCAAAAGAGCCCAGGGCTGCTGTGCACACAGAGCACATGAAACACTACACTTATGCATAGATGCAGATGTGCCGACTTCAGAAGGGCGAAGCACGTACATGGTACCTTTTCTAAAATCACTTTTGTTTTCCACATGTTCTGACTTCCATGTCCCTGCTGCAGCCACCTGGACGGCCTTTCAGAATATGACTTCACATGCAACACTGAGGCCCCACTTGTGATGTATTGCACAGAGCTGGGACATGATTTCTCTTGTATGCAGTTTGCGATCATTATCATTTATTTATGTATTTAGCAAAGCTTATACACTGCTTTTCACTGGGTCAAAGTGGTATACATTCAGGTACGGTATATATATTTCTCTTGTCCCCGAAGGGCTCACAATCTATGCTTGTATCTGAGGCAACAGAGGGTTAAGTGGCTTGCCCAAGGCCACAAGGAGCAACTGTAAGACTAGAATCCAGTCATGTAAACATGATCATGTAAAACCTGCACTTGGGAGGGGTGTTGATATTGATAGTGTTATATAGATTATAAATCCATCTTTTTCTTCATGTAGTAATCTATGTCCCTTGGGGTCTGAACTTAAAACTTGTAGTGCTCTGCTACTGCTTCATGTTATTTGGTCCCCCAGGGGTTATTTTGAATGGGTTTCCTGAAAAAATGTCTCGTTTTGGAAAGAGTCTTGTGAGTTTCAATGTGGGGCATTATTTTATTCTTTACGTCACCCTAGAATGGATTTTAATATATATATGTAAGTCTGTAAAGAGTGAAGTTAATATGAAAGCTTTTCACTTTGAGAGCGCGATAATGATTTGGAGATGTGACATGGAAAAAACTTGACCTGACATAAGTAGCCATCTCTTCAAGTGTCTTTTCTCTCTTATATTTGATGTGCCATACTGTATATATTTTGGGTCAATATTCAAAGGCATTTATACAGACAGCAGCAACTGCTATCCAGACGACTGCCCTGTCAGTTTTCAGCCACATGATGCAGATAGATCTGCAGAATGCCCTGGCACTATATGGAGAGCAGTGATATACAGTCCGCTAGTGGTATAGTTATCTGGATTAATTTAGGACAGTAAAAAGGCTGTCCTAAATTTTTCCAAATAGTGGCTGAATACAAGCTGCTCTCTCTTCAATGCCATCATAACAATACAGATAACAAATGCAGAATATATATATCTTGAGCCCGATATTCAAAGGATGTCTGCACCTAACTTTGAGAGCTATACTCCTAAGTTGGCCTCTGAAAATTTATAGTCAAAAATTTTACTGAACTCCTAAATTTATGAGAATTAAAAAAAAGCGTGCCAATGGGAGAATGCAGGACAGTGGAAAAAATTAGGAGCTTAGCAATAATTTTCAGCATTAGATTCAAATTAGGTTCATAAATTTAGGCAAATGAACAGCAGGACTAAAATTTATAAGCATAACATTTAAATACCTAAATTAAGATGAATTTTCATCTTAAATTTAGGGTATGTCTACTAAACCGGGCTAATGGTTAACCTGAGCTACCTGCGCCTAGGTCCCATATTGTTCAGATAGCCCGGGTTAACCATTAGCCCGACTTAGTAAATATACCCCTTAGACAAATTTAGGAGCCTAAATTTAGGCACACAGCTTTTTTGGATTATCAGACCCATTATATTTAACCATCCCATCAGCAGCTGTGGTGTTTAAATATTGATTCACTTGTTTTTATTTGAGTACGTTTCCTTTGGGATATTGTCATGTTTTTGCCTTGGTATTTTATAAAAGCAACAGACACCTAGATGCCTTTGTAAAATAGATTCACCCAGATTAACCCTAATAGAGCATTAATTCCTGTGCACAAATTTACACTTTCTCTGAAGGTTTAAAATTGTGCACGCTGCATGCCCTCTATGTTCATATGCATTTTATAATACACGCATACATCGCAGCTTTGCCCCAGCTTCTTCCAAACTGCACCCACAGAACACCAAGGACAGTGCCCATACAAAGATGCACAATCCTGTCCGCATGCAAATATACCTGTGCAATTTTATAGTTGCCATCTACCATGTGTAACATGCACTTCATAAAAAAAACCCAAGGAGACTTTATAAAGATTGGTTTGCTTGCCCATTACCAGGCTGACACTTTCCTATAACTTACTTTTATAAAGCAACCACAACCCTTTCCTATTGTGCTAATTCAACTATTTATTTGTGCTCGAGATCTCTCTCCCCTTCCTCCGTTCTTTGCTAGAATCCTGCTGCTGGTGTACTTGTGCATTCAGAAGACTTTCTGATGAAAGGAGCAGAGCTCTCCACAGCTAGTCACGGATGTATTGTCTCATCTACAACGGACTTGCTCATTTCGAGTTTTACATGTTGCAGTGGGCTAACATAACTACACTACTTTGTTCAAAACAAGCTCTGGGAGCTAAGAGTTCAGCTCTCTGCGGGTGAATATTAGCATGAGAAAGCAGCGCCTGAGACAGCTTCTTGGCACAGGCGATTTCCTGCCCCTGTCACGTCCTGACTGGGCTCTCTTCTCCACACCAAGACCTCAGCAAACATCACAAAAGGTTTTTTGTTCCTATATTCTGCAATATTTAACAACAAATTTGTCACTTTTAGAATAAGAATTGGCACCCTCATTTAAATACAAAGAGGAAAATAAAGGGGTTCACTTTTAGTTGCTTCCTTTCCTTCTGAAGATACAACCCACTAGCTATGACCATAGACCAGCCCTGCTTTATCCGAGACAGCCAGGGAGCTTGCTTTTGGGAGCAGAGTTACTGCAAGGGGCAGATCACAGAGACACACACTCCTCCTGCAGCTCAAATGCATTGTATGCAGGAAGCTTCATAGAAACATGACGGCAGAAAAAGACCTTATGACCCATCCTGTCTGCTCTTCCATACCAACTACTATAGTCCTTTGAATTCAAGAAAGCATGGGACCAACTCAGAAGATCACTACAAGAAAAAAAAGATACAGCGTAGTTACTCACCTGTAACAGGTAATCTCCAGGAACAAGCAGGAATGTAGTCTTCATATATGGGTATCATCGGTACCGACGGAGCCTGTGCGGGAACTCTCCCCAGCATCTAATAGGAATGCTTTTGGGAGCATCCCTCAGCACATGCGCGCTGCCTTCCCGCCTTTCCAACTGCCCCTCTTCAGTTCTGTTTTCCACGGAGCCGACAGGATCTATTCCCTGTCACTGCAGAAAATTCCATCTTTAAATTTGTTTTCTTGTGGTTGCGTTTGCCTGCTGCACGACGCTTACCGGTACCACCGGTTCCTTAATTTTCTTTTATTACAAAAAAAAAACCAAAAAACTATTATACTTTAAACTGTTTCTCTTCAGAAACCTTTCTCTTTTGGTGCTAGGCGCCATTTTGAGCACTAGGCCCCATATTCCTAAAACATGGAAAAACCAACTAGTGGTTTTAAAAAAATATACTAAGTGTGGCGGTACCATTTCCATCACTGACACCCATGATTGGTGTCTTAAATGTTTAGGGCCTGAACATTCTCCAACTGAATGTCTCTCCTGTATGGGGATGACTAAAAGAGGAAGACAGAACCGGGCTGCAAAGCTCGGTACTCTCTTTTCTTCGGATGACAGATCCATTGCATCGACATCGTCAAGGGCCTCTTTTTCCTCCCATGGATCTCAGGTAACTAAACATAAAAGCCGGTCCTCAAAGGGTAGCTCTCCTGCTAAGCATCGAGAGGCCATTGGCATTGCCCTTGAGGGAACCACACCGACAAAACAGCCTCGGCGGGAGGCTTGGCTTCCAAAGCATCGATGAGGCTTCAGGATGTTCTCGAGGCCCCAACCTCACAAGAACTACCTGTGCCATGCTCAGGGGTTCTGGCCGTTTTTACCGGTACCGACACCCAGGCATCGGCAGTGTCAACAGGGGAGTGGAGGAGTGGCCTAGTGGTTGGGGCAAGGTACTTCAGGCCGGAAGGTCGGAGGTTCAAATCCCACTAGAGGACAGCAACCTTGGGCCGGAAGGACTGGGGTTTCTAGTCCCACAGGTGCTCCTTGTGGTCTTGGGCAAGCCACTTAACCCTCCATAGCCCATGTTCCCTGTAAAATAGTTTTCCCCAAGTTATAATGCCCTATTCAATGTAATTTCAGTTTGTTCAATGTAAACCGCACTGATGCAGAATAGCATGGTATATAAGAGAATGTAAATAAACAGACCAGAGGTTCCTCACTATCGAACGCAGCATCGCAGCTCTTTTCTCAGCTGCGGTACCGTTGGTCCAACGGGCACCAATACCGACATTGACACCAATGCCGGTACCGACGATACCGGTACAGACAGGATCGGCCCCGGTGGGAATTCTTCCCATGCCATCTCTGGCTGGAATCGACAGATCGGTATCGGATCAACTTGGTACTGACTTTGATCGATACCAGGACCGTGCTTTGCAGGAGCATCGGGGTCAGGAATACTTTCAATCCTCCGATTCCGAAGACTCTTAACAATTCTGCTGGTACCAGAGGGCTTCTCCCAGAAGATCCCTCTTCTCCCCAACGCAGAATGTCACCTCCAGAGGAAATGTCCTTTCAGGATTTTATCCATGATATAGCCAAAGGTCTTTCAATCACAGTAGCTCCTGAAGAGGAACCCAGAGGGAAGGAATTGGAAATTCTCCAATATCCTAAAGCTCCTAAGGAGGCAGCCACTCTGCCTATCCATGAAATTCTGCATAACTTGATGCTCAGAATGTGGGAGACACCTCTGACTACTTCTCCTCACTCTAGGAGACTTGATACTATGTATCGAGATCCGCCATGTCCTGGATTTCAGAAAACTCAGCTGCCAAACCATTCTATGGTAGTGGAGTCAGCCATGCGTACGATGAAAAGTGCAAAGAGGCATGCATCCAATCCTCCAGGTCGTGAATGCAGGACTCTGGCTGCTTTTGGGCGCCGAACTTTTCAAGCTTCCATGCTTTCAGCTAGGATCAATTCATATATTCTATATATGGGAATGTTCCTCAAGGAAGTCACAGGAGACTTGGAACTTATGAGCCCATTTCTCCCAGACGACAAGAGACAAGATTTTCTCGCTCTAGTTAAGCATGCTCAAGATGTCTCCAAGTTTGTAAATCGTGCAGCCTTTGACTGCTTCGAATGCATCAGCAGAACCTCTGCTATTGCCATTGGTGCACGACGGATTGCCTGGCTGCAGGCATCAGACTTGGAGACTTGGGTACAGGACAAGTTAGGCAACATTACTTGCATGGGGGAGAATCTCTTCGGCAAGAGCTGCCAAGAAAAGGCTAACGAGTTAGATTGTCAAAATCTACAGCCACTCCAGCCAAAAAGAAGCCTTATAAAAAACCCTCTTTCAGCAAAAAGAGGAAATTTTATCCTTCCTATACCCAGCAGAGTCAAACTCAGGGTCAGGTTGCCCAAAAGGGACAAACTAGACAGCAAAAGAAGCCAAAAGGCCCAAGAGCCCAACCAGCTCTCCAGGTTCAACCCCCTCAAGGGCTTTGACTCCTTCCTAGAGAGCTTTGCCTTCCTGCCTCTGAGGAGTCCCCAACCCCCCAATAACCCGGGCAGGTTATGCCATTTTGCCAACAGATGACATCAGATAACAGCAGAAGATTGGACTTTGTCCATTGTAGGAGAGGGGTACAAGCTTCATTTTCACAGCATGCCCCCTCCTACAATTCTAAAGCAATTCAGTTCTCAAGCTTCCGCAGATAATCTGCTAGATCACGAGGTCTCGACACTTCTTGCCCAAGCTCTGAAAGGACAGCTGCGAAACCAGCTGGTACTTGGTAGATCTCTCTCTTTTGCTTTAACAGATACCTAAGCTCCACAAACAGAACAATGGCTGGGAAAAATCGTATTGCTAAAGCTGTTGCCCCCGTTACAGCTTCTGCCTCGGTCCAGACAGAGGTCCTATTGCCAGTTGAAGAACCGGTTCCATGTGCAGGGTGCCTGCATGCTGAAGCTCTGAGGAAACAAGTGGAGGAACTCAGAGAGGAGGTGGCGAGGCTGAGGAGCATTCAAGACAGTGAGAAGTACATTGATGAGATGCTTCTTGCAGCAACCAGGCTCTCCAGCACAGGAGAAGATGGGTGCCAACAGAATGTCGATGGTTGGACAAAAGTCACCAGAGCCTGCAAAATCACCAATCCAACTTCTCCAGCCCTTGAATTGAAGAACCATTATGCAGCCCTGGAAGTGGAGGAGGTGAAAGCATCCCTGGAAAGGGAAGAACCAGAGTTCAAGTACCCCATAGTTGCGGAATCAGTGACCAGAAGGAAACGAAGGGTAGTGGTGGTAGGAGACTCTCTTCTGAGGGGTACTGAGGCGTCCATCTGCCGACCAGACTTGATGTCCAGAGAGGTATGCTGTCTGCCTGGTGCCAAGATCCAAAATGTTACGGAGAGTTTGCCGAGACTCATCAAGCCCACTGACTATTACCCAATGTTGCTAATCCATGTTGGAACAAATAATACTGCCAGGTATACCTCGTAACCACTGTTCCCTCTAAGCTGTGCGCGTGTGCGCGCGCACACACCTCACCGAGCGAGCGCACATACTTTACAACAGAGCGCACAAAAATTACGATTCTGATTCTGATAGAAAACACCACAGACGTCTTAAAATTTAAAAGTTGTTATGTATTTACAGTTTTCACAAGTTCTACAATGTTTCTATTGCAATCAATGTGGTGTACATACTGTATTCTGATGTGTAGTCAAATTTTAAAGTATATAACTCTGAGTGTCGTTACGTGACGCACAAAAATTTAACCTTCCTTCAAAAGCTGCACAGCTGATATTTTATGCGCACACAGCCGACAGAAAATTAGAGGGAACATTGCTCGTAACGTATCAAAAGTGACTTCATGGCTCTGGGACAGAGGGTGAAGCAGGTAGGTGCACAGGTGGTATTCTCTTCAATCCTCCCTGTTGAGGGTAAAGGCCAAGGCAGAGAGGCTCGCATCCTGGAGATTAATGCATGGCTGCGTGGATGGTGTCTTCGAGAGCGTTTTGGTTTCCTAGACCATGGGATGCTGTTCCAAGGGTTGCAGAGCAGAGATGGCATCCATCTGTCCAAGAAAGGTCAACGCATCTTTGGTAGTAGACTGGCTAATCTACTGAAGAGGTCTTTAAACTAGATTCGTTGGGGATGGGTGAAGAAAGCCCCCAGGTAAGTGAAAGTCCCCAGGTAAGTGATACATTAAATACCTCTACATTAAATACCTTTATGGAAATGGGTAACAGGGGTAACATATGGAAAGCAGTGTGTATTAATGCCCGTAGCATGGCAAATAAGATCTCTGAAGTTGAAGCATTGGTGGGAGTGGCTGACTTGGATTTAGTGGCAGTTACAGAAACATGGTTCACAGAAAACCATGACTGGGATGTAACTATACCTGGCTATACTTTATTCAGAAAGGACAGGGTAGGAAGAAGGGGAGGAGGAGTGGCACTATATGTAAAAACTACTATTAAAGCTTTGGAATTACAGAGCTTAAAAGGGAGAGAGGAGGCATTGTGGGTTAAACTAGAAAGAGGGAAAGAGTAATCTATTTGCATTGGTGTGCTATACAGAACTCCCTCACAAGAGGAAGAGGTGGACAGAGAGTTAATTGAAGACATACGCAGCATTGCTAGGAAAGGGGAAGTGCTACTGCTAGGAGATTTCAATATGCCAGATGTTGATTGGCACATTCCTGCTGCAGTATCATCTAGGAGTAAGGAGATCCTGGATTCTCTACAGGGAGAACTATTCAGGCAATTGGTAACAGACCCCACACGTGAAGGGGCCATACTGGACTTGGTGCTTACCAATGGAGAAAGTGTTTCTGATGTTGTAGTGGGAGATCATTTTGCACCCAGTGATCACCAGATGGTGTGGTTCAGTATTAGGACTAGGGCTGTTAGAATCCATTCCAAGGTGAAGATCTTAGACTTTAAGAAGACTAACTTTGCAAAGATGGGCCAATACCTCACGGAGTCATTAGTGGGATGGGAACAGCTGGGGGATGTAGAAAAACAGTGGGCAAAACTGAAAGGGGGTATTTTAAAGGCAACCAACCTTTTTGTTAAAAAGGTAAATAAAGGCAAAAGGAACAGGAGACCGCTATGGTTTTCGAAGGAAGTAGCTGAAAAAGTGAAGAAAAAGAGGGAGGCCTTCATGAAATACAAGAGATCACTGAGAGAGGAAGACAGGCATCTGTATTTGGAAAAACTTAGAGAAGCTAGCAAAGTAGTCAAGAAGGCAAAGATTCAAAAGGAGGAGGAAATAGCCAATGCAATAAAATGGGGGGATAAGACATTTTTCAGATATATTAGTGAGAAGAGGAAGGGCAAAAGTGGTATTGTCAGACTCAAGGGTGCAGGGGGGGAATATGTAGAAGCTGATAAGGATAAAGCGGAATTGCTTAACAAATATTTTTGTTCTGTGTTCACAGATGAAGAACCAGGAGCAGGACCTCAGAAAACACCCACAAATAAGAACAGAAGCGAGGGACATCTTGAACAATTTTCAGAAAACTGTGTTTGTGAGAAACTAGCTCAACTTAAAGTAGACAAAGCGATGGGACCGGATGGGATACACCCTAGAATACTGAGGGAACTTGGGGACGTTCTAGCAACTCCACTGACTGACCTTTTCAATGCCTCGTTGGAGTCGGGAGTGGTGCCAAAGGACTGGAGAGAGGCTCATGTGGTGCCTTTACACAAAAGCGGTAGTAAGGATGTGGTTGAAAACTACAGGCCGGTTAGTTTAACTTCAGTGGTGAGTAAATTAATGGAAACGCTGTTGAAAGAGAAAATAGTGATGTTTCTTGGAGTCCAGCGGATTACAGGATCCGAGGCAGCATGGATTCACCAGAGGCAGGTCTTGTCAGACAAATCTAAACAGGTAGAAAAGGCGACGGCAAAAGCTAGAAGGATGCTTGGGTGCATACGGAGAGGAATGGCTAGCAGAAAAAAGGAGGTGATAATGCCTCTGTATAAGTCTTTGGTGCGACCTCATTTGGAGTATGGTGTGCAATTCTGGAGACCGCACCTCCAAAAGGATGTGAACAGGATGGAGTCGGTGCAGAGGGTTGCTACTAAGATGATTAGTGGTCTTCATTATAAAGCATACGAGGACAGACTTAAGGATAGCGTAGTTACTCACCTGTAACAGGTGTTCTCCAGGAGCAGCAGGAATCAGTCCTCACTTATGGGTGACGTCGGCGCCGACGGAGCCCTCGCGGAGCAATTTTCCCCAGCTTTCAAAGAAAGCCTTTGGGAATCGCAGCGCGCATGCGCGGTCGACTTCCCGCCCGAAGGTGCCATCTTAGCCAGTCAGATGACATAGCTAAAAAGACAGCATAAAAATTTGCAAAAAGAACATAAGCAGACGATTGCAACTCCAAGGGGAGGAGGGAGGGTAGTGAGGACTGATTCCTGCTGCTCCTGGAGAACACCTGTTACAGGTGAGTAACTACGCTTTCTCCAGGACCAAGCAGGAAGTCAGTCCTCACTTATGGGACTCCCAAGCTCAAGGCTACCGGAGACCCTAAGCACAAAAATGAGCTCCCTCTAGCTCAGCAGCACAGAAGGATAGAATCTTCGCTGAATTATCCCCCACCGGTAGCCCACAACCGGGATGGAGGGTAGGAGTTGCTCAGACCTCAAAGAGATTACGGAGGACTGCCTGTCCGAAAGCACTGTCCCTACGGGACTCCCTCTCGAGACAGTAATGGACCGCAAAAGTCTGGCTCGAAGACCAAGTAGCGGCCCGGCAGATGTCTGCCAGCGGAACAGAGCGGAGGTAAGCCACTGACGTGGCCTTTGCCCGAACGCAATGAGCCGTGACTCGACTTTCTAAGGAGAGTCCGGCTGCCCCATAAGCCCAAGAGATACAGTCCGCAACCCAGATGGACAGAGTACGCTTGGAGACCGGGAGCCCCCATTTATTGGGGTCAAAAGACACAAAAAGCTGAGCAGCTTTACGGTGCTCCCGCGTACGGTCAAGGTAGAAGTTCAATGCCCTTCTACAGTCCAGGGTATGGAGGACCGTCTCAGCTCGGCTGGAGTGTGGTCTGGGAAAGAAGGTTGGAAGTACCACCTCCTGATTCATGTGAAAAGGGGAGACCACTTTAGGCAGAAACTTGGGGTGAGTCCGTAGGACTACCCTATTCTTGTAGAACCTAGTGTAAGGGGGATCAGACACGAGGGCCTGCAATTCACTTACGCGTCTAGCGGAAGTGAGGGCTACCAAGAACAGCGTTTTCCAAGACAGAAAACGGAGAGAACAGGTAGCCATAGGTTCAAAAGGCGGACAGGTGATCCGCTGCAAAACCACATTCAGGTCCCAGTCAGGCGCTGGCGGGCGCAGAGGTGGTTTAAGTAGAAGAAGACCTCGGAGAAACCTCGCTACAAGAGGGTCGCTGGAAAGAGGTCTGCCGTCCACCGGCACATGATGTGCTGAAAGAGCACTGAGGTGAACTTTGACGGAGTTGGACTTAAGTCCCAGATTAGAGAGGTGTAGCAAGTACTGCAAGATCACCGACACCGGGCAGGAGAAGGGATCCTGAGACTGTTGGGTACACCAGACTGCAAAGCGACGCCATTTAAGGGCGTAGCATTTGCGGGTAGAAGGCCGTCGCGAAGCCAAGACGACCTCCTCCACCTCCGCCGGCAGGAGAAGGGGAGCAAGGACTACCCTCTCAGCAGCCAGGCCATGAGGTTGAGAGACCTGAGGTTGGGGTGCAGTAGGGACCCCTGATCCTGAGTGAGGAGATCCGGTTGCACCCCCAGAGGGAATGGATCCTCCACCGCCAGTTGCAGCAGGAGCGGAAACCACGGTTGCCTGGGCCAGCGAGGGGCCACCAGGATCATGAAGGCTTTGTCTCGGAGAACCTTGAAGAGAGTTCGAGAGACTAGCGGGATGGGAGGGAAAGCGTACAGGAGGTTCCCCGACCATGAGATCAGAAAAGCGTCCGCCGCAACCCGGAGGGGGTGTGGCTGACGAGAGCAGAAGCGAGGAAGTTGCCGGTTGTGAGGACTGGCAAAGAGATCCACCGTGGGGAGGCCCCACTTGAGGAAGAGCTTCTGAACTACCAAGGGATCCAGGCGCCACTCGTGCGGCTGGAGGACCCTGCTGAGTTTGTCCGCCAGGCAATTTTCTTGGCCTGGGAGGTAAACTGCCTTGAGGAGAATGCCGTGACTGACGGCCCAAGAGCAGAGCTTCTGTGCCTCCCGGCAGAGGAGGAAGGAGCCCGTGCCCCCCTGCTTGTTCACGTAGAACATGGCAACTTGATTGTCCGTCTGGACAAGGACGGACTGGTGAGAAGTCAGGTGGGAGAAGGCCTTGAGAGCCAGGCGGATCGCCCTGAGCTCCAGGAAGTTGATCTGCTGAGCAGACTCCCACGTGGTCCAGAGGCCCTGAGTACGAGCCTCTTGGCAATGTGCTCCCCAGCCCAGGAGGGATGCATCGGTGGTCAGCACCCGGGTCGGCTGAGGTGACTGGAAAGGCATTCCGAATAGGAGGTTCGGCTGCCGGAGCCACCACCGGAGAGACGAGATCAGCGGCTCGGAGACGCGCACTAGGTCTGCTAGGCCGCCTGAGGCTTGACGCCACTGCTGGCGGAGACACCATTGAGCAGACCGCATATTCAGGCGGGCATTGGGGGTCACATGGACGGTGGAAGCCATATGGCCGAGTAGTCGCAGGAAGCGCCTGGCGGAGACCAGGGGCTGGCTGCGAAAGCGGTCGGCTAGGTCCATGAGCCGCTGAGCCCTGTCGAGCGGGAGGTATGCTCGCGCCTGAGGAGTGTGCAGCCTTGCGCCGATGAACTCGAGATCCTGTGAGGGGAGCAAAGTGGACTTTGCGAAGTTTATAACAAAGCCCAAGTGCTGCAGAAGAGTCACCGTGCGGCGCGTGGCGCCGGTGACCTCCCGAGCAGACGCTGCTCTGATGAGCCAGTCGTCGAGGTACGGGAAGACATAGAGGCCGTGAAGCCTGAGATGGGCCGCCACGACCGCGAGACATTTTGTGAAGACTCGCGGTGCGGAGGACAGGCCAAAGGGCAGTACCCTGTACTGGTAATGATTTCCTGCCACCACAAACCTTAGGTATTGGCGGTGGCTGGGGTGGATGAGGATGTGCGTGTAGGCATCCTTTAGATCCAAGGAGCATAGCCAATCTCCCTGCTGGAGGTAGGGCAGAAGGATTCCAAGGGTAAGCATTTTGAACTTCTCCCGCACAAGGAACTTGTTGAGGTTGCGCAAGTCCAGGATGGGTCTGAGGCCCCCTGTTCTCTTTGGTATCAGAAAATACCTTGAGTAGAAGCCCTGACCTCTCAGGTGGTGTGGCACCGGTTCCACCGCCTGATCCTGCAGAAGACCTGCTAACTCCCGAAGGAGCAACTCCCTGTGCAGAGGGGGGCGCGGAGGCTCTCCCGGAAAATAGGAGGGAGGGACCTGATGGAAGTGGAGAAGGTAGCCCTCTCGCACGACCTGAAGCACCCAGGCATCTGTGGTGATGCTGGACCACCTGTCGGCGAAGTGAACCAGCCGGCCTCCGGTGCTGGGGGGAACCAGCGGGGGGGAGAGGCTATGCTGAGCGAGTCAAAAACCCCCACCCTGCTGAGCAGGGGCTGGTGGTGCAGGCTTGGGGGCTTGCTGCCTACGGGACCCGTTACCCCGTCCCTTGGCCTGCTGGCCCTGTTGGGGAGCTGCAGGGGCCTGATAATGGGGGTATTGTTTGTAGGCAGCTGCCTTCCTCGGGTAAAAGGACTTTTTTCCCGAGCCCTTCTTTTTCTGGGAAGGGGCGGAGGTCTTCCTAGAAAGCCTGGTCCTGGTGAGAGTCTCAGTCTCAATTTGTGCAGCCTTTTCCGCCATGGGCTTGCCAAAGAGGTTTTCGCCTCGGCAGGGGACATCGACCAACTTGTCCTGTACCCAGGGCTCAAGGTCGGACGACTGAAGCCAAGCCTGTCGGCGGGCACCGATGCCGGCTGCGGCTACTCGAGCCGAGGCCTCAAAGCCATCATAGGCTGCTCGGGACATGAACTTTGAGCATTCCCGAATACCTGTGGACAAGGCTAGGAACCTCCGCAAGGGTTCCTCGGACAAACCAGCGGAGAAGCCGGCTAGCTCTTTAGCCAGATCCCTGAGATACATGCCCATGTAGAGCTGGTAAGTCTGGACACGACAGGCGAGCATAGAGCCCTGGAAGCACTTTTTGCCAAGGCCATCCAGGTTACGGGCCTCCCTTCCAGGAGGCACCGAGGAGTGCATCTTCTGGCTCTTAAGACGATGCATGGCCGATTCCACTACCATGGAATGGTGTGGCAACTGCGCCTTTTGAAAGCCAGGGCTCTTGCGGACTCGATAGATAGAATCGACCCGCTTGCTCAGGACCGGCGAGGAGGCCGGACTCTCCCACATGCGGAAGAGTAGTCGTTCCAGCATAGGAGGAACCGGCACAGTAAAGTGCTCCCTCGCGGGAGAGTCATACTGGAGGGCGTCGAGCTCTTCGGCTCGAGGCTCCTCCTCGGGATCCGCAGGGAAGGCCAAAGCCTTGGCCATATCCCTAACGAAGTCCGAGAACCGGGCATCCTCCGGGGGGGACTGCTTCCGAGGCTCGGACTCCGGAGAGTCCGATGGGACACACCGAGTCCGGAAAGAATCAGGTGACTCTTCCTCCTCAGACTCCCAGACCGACTCCGACGAGGACTCGGTGGGGTCGGCTCGGGCAGGGTGCGGCGCCAGCCGCCCCGACGCCGAGGGAGTCGGCGTCGGCGACCTCGGTCCCGAACGGGAGGCCGAGGGCGACCTCGACCGAGGATCGACTCGAGTTCTCATTGACTCGAGGATCGGCTCGGTCTCCGGGGTCGACTTGGACGTCGACGTCCCGGCGGTCGGGGCAGCGACGCCAGCGAAGCCAGCGAGCAGTGCCCGCTGCTGGTCCATGAAGGCAGACAATCTGCTCTCCAAGGCCGTCAACCTGAGTCCGAGCTCAGGCGACCCAGCAGCCCCCGACTCGGGCCCCGACGGCGTCGGGCCCGACGTCGGCTGTCGCGGAGGCGAGTCCAGAAGGACAACAGGACTTACCCGGGCAGGCATCTCCGACTCCAGGCGAGGTCGCTTCGGGAGGTGTTCCTTCTCCAAGGACCCGGGGCGGCTGTCGGGGCTATGCGACCTGGCCCTCGCGGAGCCAGGAGCGTCCACCGACGCCGCCCTCGCGGGTTTTTCCTTCCGTCGATGGTCCCCGGAGGGAGAACCCCGGTCGGAGGAGCTCCGTCGACGGTCCGAACTGGAGCCTTTCGACAGGGAGGCCTCCGACGAGGTCCGGGTACGGCTGGGGTCAGCGAAGATTCTTTCGCGCTGATGCCGCCGACTTCTCAACGCCTTCGAGGACAGTTTGCTGCAGGGCCCACAGATCAGTTCCTCGTGATCTGGGCCCAGGCAGCGGAGGCAAAGGTCGTGTGAGTCGGTGAGTGACATATTTCGGTCACACCGACCACACCGCTTAAAGCCACTGGCAGCCATCGGGGGAAAAAGGGCCCCTGCGAGGTCAAAGGACCGGGCTGCCAGGGAAAAACGAAAACAAAAGCTGACTAAGTCAGAAAAAACGAAAAACCGTTAGAGGACTCGAGACCGGCGTCGCGAGTCCGGGCGGGAAAACGACCGGCGTCGAACCGAAAGAAAAAAGTATAAAATAAAGAGGAAAATCAACTTTTTCGCGGGGACAAGACGGGGACGTCTGTAGGGCTCCGCGGAAAAAAGAAGACTGGCTAAGATGGCACCTTCGGGCGGGAAGTCGACCGCGCATGCGCGCTGCGATTCCCAAAGGCTTTCTTTGAAAGCTGGGGAAAATTGCTCCGCGAGGGCTCCGTCGGCGCCGACGTCACCCATAAGTGAGGACTGACTTCCTGCTTGGTCCTGGAGAACTTAATATGTACACCTTAGAGGAAAGGCGGGATAGAGGTGATATGACTGAGATGTTTAAATACCTCCGTGGCATAAATGTTCAGGGAGAGAGCCTCTTTCAATTGAAAGCAAGTTCTGCGATGAGGGGACATGGGATGAGGGTGAAGGGAGATAGATTCAGGAGTGATATGCGGAAATATTTCTTTACGGAAAGAGTAGTGGATCCGTGGAATAGTCTCCCAGTGGAGGTGGTAGAGATGAGGACAGTAACTGAATTCAAAAAAGCATGGGACCAACACAGAGGATCTCTAAAGGTAAAAAGTGGACTGTTATAGTTGTTGTTATGGAAGGACAGACTAGATGGGCCTTGTGGTCTTTTTCTGTCATCATGTTTCTATGTTTCTATGTTTCTAAGCGGCAAAGAGGAGGTACCCATTCTTAACAGGGTGCAGGGTTCTACTCCCCCTATTTTCTTATTCCAAAGAAAACAGGAGGACACAGGCCCATTTTGGACCTCAGAGAATTGAACAAATACCTGTTTCGAGAGAAATTCAAAATGATTTCTCTAGGAACTCTTCTGCAATACCTTCAAAGCCAGGATTGGCTTTGCTCTCTAGACTTAAAGGATGCATACACTCACATTCTCATCCATCCAGATCACAGGAAATTCTTACGATTCCTTTTCAGGGGAAAACATTTCCAGTACAGGGTTCTTCCCTTTGGTCTGGCTTCAGCCCCAAGGGTATTCACGAAATGCATGACAGTAGTAGCTGCATTTCTACGAACCCTGGGGATATTTGTCTTCCCTTACATAGGCGACTGGCTCATTTGAGCCCCTACAGTTGCAGAGGCCAGAACTGCACTGTCCCATACAATGCGAATTCTCCAGTACTTGGGACTGGTAATGCAAAAATAAACTTCTCAAAATCCCATCTTGTTCCTTCCCAATGCCTGGAATTCATAGGAGCCTGTCTGGATACCAGACAGGCAAGGGCTTTCCTTCCACAGGCCCAGTGTCTTTGCATAATGCAACTAGCTTCTCAAGCAGCAGGTAAATCCTCACTCACTGCTCGAGAGCTCCTACAGTTACTGGGACATATGGCAGCCACAGTTCTGATGAGGGACCTTGTCAAAGGCTTTCTGAAAGTCCAGATACACAATATCAACCGACTCACCTTTATCCACCTGTTTATTCAGACCTTCAAAAAACATAACAGATTAGTAAGACAAGATCTTCCTTGTCTAAAGCGATGTTGGCTGTCTCCCATTAGGCCATAACTATCTACATGCTGAGTAATTTTATTCTTTATGATGGTTTCTACCATTTTTCCCGGTACTGACGTCAGGCTCACCGGTCTCCAGGGGTGATCCGGGAAACTACAGCCTGACGTCAGTACCGGGAAAAATGGTAGAAACCATCATAAAGAATAAAAATGGTTTATGGACCTTTCCTGTAGGAAAGGTCCATAAACCATTATTAAGAAGGGACCAAGGATATCAATGTTTGACCCAGAACAAGCATCGTGGAACCTGTGTCTTTTGGGGAAACTACTAGGTACGTATGACCTAGATTGGCCACTGTTGGAAACAGGATACTGGGCTTGAAGGACCTTGGTCTGACCCAGTATGGCATATCTTATGTTCTTATGTAGTCCCATATGCTCGCCTCCGCATGCGAGCAGCTCAGTGGACCCTATCCACACAGTGGACACAGGCCACAGGTCATTTGTTGGACAAAATAATAAACTCTCAACGACTAATTTTGTCCCTCCAATGGTGGCAATCACTAGAAAACCTGACAGTGGGGTCTCCTTGTCATCAACCCTTTTTTCAGGCCACCCTAACAACAGATACATCACAGGTGGGTTGGGGAGCACACCTGAATCATCTCTCTACCCAGGGAACCTGGACTGCACAGGATGCCGGTTTACACATAAACCTCCTGGAATTAAGAGCAGTCTATTTAGCTCTTCGAGTATTCCACGCCGAGCTCAGCTACAAGACAGTCCTCGTCCAGACGGACAATCAAGTAGCCATGTTCTATGTGAAGCTCCTCAGGCTTAGAAACTGGTAACACCTAATCAGGAGTTAGTGGGCCTGTTTCCTGAGTGCAGTTGAAGCCTGCATAAAAGGCTCCAGTGCCCTGCCCTTTTGAGGCTTTCCTAACCAGGGCTCCACTGATCAAACAAACAGTAAGGATTTGAGGGTTTCTTTGTTTGTTTTATTATATTACATTGCTAGCTCTCTGACTGGGAGCTCTTAAAAGGGTTTTGTGTCTATTTTTTAAAGCAAGGTTACTTTATTTTTGCTGTTTTAGGGGAACTTTCCTTGAGCACAGTAGGTTGCTGAACTCCAGTAACCTCCTCAGGTTTAGAAACTGCTAACACCTAATCAGGAGATAAGGGTGTTGGGGCCACTTGGCAATAGTGATCATAGCATGATCGCCTTTGATTTAATTAGTGGAGGAGGGATAGTAAGGAAATCCACAGTACTACCTTTTAACTTTCGAAAGGGAGACTATGATAAAATGAGGAAAACAGTTAAGAAAAAACTAAAAGGAGCAGTTGCAAAGGTTAAAGACGTACATCAGGTCGAAAACTCGTCACCTCCCCCATCTATCCCCCTTAGGGCCTGTATCATAAACTTAGATGTGATGCAATCCCTGTGTATATAATGTATAAAGTTCACCTGTTACCCTTGTTTAAATCTCCCTTTGTTTGCTATGTATAAAGTTCACCTGTTATCCATGTTTAAACTCCCTGTTCTATGTAAGTTCAATGTATGGCTGTTCCTCATTGTACAAACTTGTTTATTGTAAACCGTGCTGATGCTGAATAGTGCGGTATAGAAAAACCTTAAATAAATAAAATAAAAAATAAATCAGGCTTGACTGTTGTTGAAAAATACTATCTTGGAAGCCCAGACCAGCTGTATTCCACGCTTTAAGAAAAGTGGAAGGAAGTCCAAAAAACTGCCAGCATGGTTTAAAGGTGAGGTCAGAGAGGCTGTTGCCAAAAAAGCATCTTTCAGGAAATGGAAAAAAGAGCCAAACGACGAAACCTGGAAACAGCATAAGCACTGGCAAGTCAAATGCAAGGCATTGATAAGGCAGGCAAAGAGAGAATTTGAGAAGAAGCTTGCTGCGGAAGCAAAAACGCGAAATAAAGACCTTTTCAAGTACATTCGTAGCAAAAAACCTTGAGAGAGTCAGTTGGTCCATTAGATGATAAAGGGGTTAAAGGAGCACTAAGAGGCGACAAGGCAATAGCGGAGAGACTGAATGAATTCTTTGCTTCGGTCTTTACTGAGGAAGATGTAGGGATGTTACCCATGACTGAAGTGGTATTTAAAGGTGCGGAAGAATTGAAGGAAAGCGTAGTTACTCACCTGTAACAGGTGTTCTCCAGGAGCAGCAGGAATCAGTCCTCACTTATGGGTGACGTCGGCGCCGACGGAGCCCTCGCGGAGCAATTTTCCCCAGCTTTCAAAGAAAGCCTTTGGGAATTGCAGCGCGCATGCGCGGTCGTCTTCCCGCCCGAAGGTGCCATCTTAGCCAGTCAGATGACATAGCTAAAAAAGACAGCATAAAAATTTGCAAAAAGAACATAAGCAGACGATTGCAACTCCAAGGGGAGGAGGGAGGGTAGTGAGGACTGATTCCTGCTGCTCCTGGAGAACACCTGTTACAGGTGAGTAACTACGCTTTCTCCAGGACCAAGCAGGAAGTCAGTCCTCACTTATGGGACTCCCAAGCTCAAGGCTACCGGAGACCCTAAGCACAAAAATGAGCTCCCTCTAGCTCAGCAGCACAGAAGGATAGAATCTTCGCTGAATGATCACCCACCGGTAGCCCACATCCGGGATGGAGGGTAGGAGTTGCTCAGACCTCAAAGAGATTACGGAGGACTGCCTGTCCGAAAGCACTGTCCCTACGGGACTCCCTCTCGAGACAGTAATGGACCGCAAAAGTCTGGCTCGACGACCAAGTAGCGGCCCGGCAGATGTCTGCCAGCGGAACAGAGCGGAGGAAAGCCACTGACGTGGCCTTTGCCCGAACGCAATGAGCCGTGACTCGACTTTCTAAGGCGAGTCCGGCTGCCCCATAAGCCCAAGAGATACAGTCCGCAACCCAGATGGACAGAGTACGCTTGGAGACCGGGAGTCCCAATTTATTGGGGTCAAAAGACACAAAAAGCTGAGCAGCTTTACGGTGCTCCCGCGTACGGTCAAGGTAGAAGTTCAATGCCCTTCTACAGTCCAGGGTATGGAGGACCGTCTCAGCTCGGCTGGAGTGTGGTCTGGGAAAGAAGGTTGGAAGTACCACCTCCTGATTGATGTGAAAAGGGGAGACCACTTTAGGCAGAAACTTTGGGTGAGTCCGCAGGACTACCCTATTCTTGTAGAACCGAGTGTAGGGGGGATCAGACACGAGGGCCTGCAATTCACTTACGCGCCTAGCGGAAGTGAGGGCTATCAAGAACAGTGTTTTCCAAGACAGAAAACGGAGAGAACATGTAGCCATAGGCTCAAAAGGCGGACAGGTGATCCGCTGCAAAACCACATTCAGGTCCCAGTCCGGCGCTGGCGGGCGCAGAGGTGGTTTAAGTAGAAGAAGACCTCGGAGAAACCTCGCTACGAGAGGGTCGCTGGAGAGAGGTCTACCGTCCACCGGCACATGATGTGCCGAAAGAGCACTGAGGTGAACTTTGACGGAGTTGGACTTAAGTCCCAGATTAGAGAGGTGTAGCAAGTACTGCAAGATCACCGACACCGGGCAGGAGAAGGGATCCTGCGACTGTTGGGTACACCAGACTGCAAAGCGACGCCATTTAAGGGCGTAGCATTTGCGGGTAGAAGGGCGTCGCGAAGCCAGGACGACCTCCTCCACCTCCGCCGGCAGGAGAAGGGGAGCAAGGACTACCCTCTCAGCAGCCAGGCCATGAGGTTGAGAGACCTGAGGTTGGGGTGCAGTAGGGACCCCTGATCCTGAGTGAGGAGATCCGGTTGTACCCCCAGAGGGATCGGACCCTCCACCGCCAGTTGCAGCAGGAGCGGAAACCACGGCTGTCTGGGCCAGCGAGGGGCCACCAGGATCAAAAAGGCTTTGTCTCGGAGAACCTTGAAAAGAGTCCGAGAGACCAGCGGGATGGGAGGGAAAGCGTACAGAAGGCTCCCCGACCATGAGATCAGAAAGGCGTCCGCCGCAACCCGAAGGGGGTGTGGCTGACGAGAGCAGAAGCGAGGAAGCTGCCGGTTGCGAGGACTGGCAAAGAGATCCATCGTGGGGAGGCCCCACTTGAGGAAGAGCTTCTGAACTACCAAGGGATCCAGACGCCACTCGTGCGGCTGGAGGACCCTGCTGAGTTTGTCCGCAAGGCAATTGTCTTGGCCCGGGAGATATGAGGAGAATGCCGTGACTGACGGCCCAAGAGCAGAGCTTCTGAGCCTCCCGGCAGAGGAGAAAGGAGCCCGTGCCCCCCTGTTTGTTCACGTAGAACATGGCAACTTGATTTTCCGTCTGGACAAGGACGGACTGTTGGGAAGTCAGGTGGGAGAAGGCCTTGAGAGCTAGGCGGATCGCCCGGAGCTCCAGGAAGTTGATCTGCTGAGCAGACTCCCACGTGGTCCAGAGGCCCTGAGTACGCGCCTCTTGGCAATGCGCTCCCCAGCCCAGGAGGGATGCATCGGTGGTCAGCACCCGGGTCGGCTGAGGTGACTGGAAAGGCATACCGAATGTCAGGTTCGGCTGCCGGAGCCACCACCGGAGAGACGAGATCAGCGGCTCGGAAACGCGCACTAGGTCTGCGAGGCCGCCCGTGGCCTGTCGCCACTGCCGGCGGAGACACCATTGAGCAGACCGCATATTCAGGCGGGCATTGGGGGTCACATGGACGGTGGAAGCCATATGGCCGAGCAGTCTCAGGAAGCGCCTGGCGGAGACCAGGGGCTGGCTGCAAAAGCGGTCGGCTAGGTCCATGAGCCACTGAGCCCTGTCGAGCGGTAGATACGCTCGCGCCTGAGGAGTGTGCAGCCTTGCGCCAATGAACTCGAGATCCTGTGAGGGGAGCAAAGTGGACTTTGCGAAGTTTATGACAAAGCCCAAGTGCTGCAGCAGAGTCACCGTGCGGCACGTGGTGTTGGTGACCTCCTGAGCGGACGCTGCTCTGATGAGCCAGTCGTCGAGGTACGGAAAGACATAGAGGCCGTGAAGCCGGAGATGGGCCGCCACGACCGCGAGACATTTTGTGAAGACTCGCGGTGTGGAGGACAGGCCAAAGGGCAGTACTCTGTACTGGTAATGATTTCCTGCCACCACAAACCTTAGGTATTGGCGGTGGCTTGGGTGGATGAGGATGTGCGTGTAGGCATCCTTTAGATCCAAGGAGCATAGCCAATCTCCCTGCTGGAGGTAGGGCAGAAGGATTCCAAGGGTAAGCATTTTGAACTTCTCCCGCACAAGGAACTTGTTGAGGTTGCGCAAGTCCAGGATGGGTCTGAGGCCCCCTGTTCTCTTTGGTATCAGAAAATACCTTGAATAGAAGCCTTGACCTCTCAGGTGGTGTGGCACCGGTTCCATCGCCTGTTCCCGCAGAAGACCTGCTAACTCCTGAAGGAGCAACTCCCTGTGCAGAGGGGGGCGCGGAGGCTCTCCCGGAAAATAGGAGGGAGGGACCTGATGGAAGTGGAGAAGGTAACCTTCTCGCACGACCTGAAGCACCCAGGCATCTGCGGTGATGCTGGACCACCTGTGGGCGAAGTGAACCAGCCGGCCTCCGGTGCTGGGGGGAACCAGCGGGGGGGGAGAGGCTATGCTGAGCGAGTCAAAAGCCCCCACCCTGCTGAGCAGGGGCTGGTGGTGCAGGCTTGGGGCTTGCTGCCTACGGGACCCGTTACCCCGTCCCTTGGCCTGCTGGCCCTGTTGGGGAGCTGCAGGGGCCTGATAATGGGGGTATTGTTTGTAGGCAGCCGCCTTCCTCGGGTAAAAGGACTTTTTCCCCGAGCCCTTCTTTTTCTGGGAAGGGGCGGAGGTCTTCCTAGAAAGCCTGGTCCTGGTGAGAGTCTCAGTCTCAATTTGTGCAGCCTTTTCCGCCATGGGCTTGCCAAAGAGGTTTTCCGCCTCGGCAGGGGACATCGACCAACTTGTCCTGTACCCAGGGCTCAAGGTCGGACGACTGAAGCCAAGCCTGTCGGCGGGCACCGATGCCGGCTGCGGCTACTCGAGCCGAGGCTTCAAAGCCATCATAGGCTGCTCGGGACATGAACTTTGAGCATTCCCGAATGCCCGTGGACAAGGCTAGGAACCTCCGCAAGGGCTCCTCGGAGAGACCAGCGGAGAATCCGGCTAGCTCTTTAGCCAGATCCCGGAGATACATGCCCATGTATAGCTGGTAAGTCTGGACACGACAGGCGAGCATAGAGCCCTGGAAGCACTTCTTGCCAAGGCCATCCAGGTTACGGGCCTCCCGTCCAGGAGGCACCGAGGAGTGCATCTTCTGGCTCTTAAGACGATGCATGGCCGATTCCACTACCATGGAATGGTGTGGCAGCTGTGCCTTTTGAAAGCCAGGGCTCTTGCGGACCCGATAGATAGAATCGACCCGCTTGCTCAGGACCGGCGAGGAGGCCGGACTCTCCCACATGCGGAAGAGTAGTCGTTCCAGCATAGGAGGAACCGGCACAGTAAAGTGTTCCCTCGCGGGAGAGTCATACTGGAGGGCGTCGAGCTCTTCGGCTCGAGGCTCCTCCTCGGGATCCGCAGGGAAGGCCAAAGCCTTGGCCATATCCCTAACGAAGTCCGAGAACCGGGCATCCTCCGGGGGGGACTGCTTCCGAGGCTCGGACTCCGGTGAGTCCGATGGGACACACCGAGTCCGGAAAGAATCAGGTGACTCTTCCTCCTCAGACTCCCAGACCGACTCCGACGAGGACTCGGTGGGGTTGGCCCGGGCAGGGTGCGGCGCCAGCCGCCCCGACGCCGAGGGAGTCGGCGTCGGCGACCTCGGTCCCGAACGGGAGGCCGAGGGCGACCTCGACCGAGGATCGACTCGAGTTCTCATCGACTCGAGGATCGGCTCGGTCTCCGGGGTCGACTTGGACGTCGACGTCCCGGCGGTCGGGGCAGCGACGCCAGCGAAGCCAGCGAGCAGTGCCCTCTGCTGGTCCATGAAGGCAGACAGTCTGCTCTCCAAGGCCGTCAACCTGAGTCCGAGCTCAGGTGACCCAGCAGCCCCCGACTCGGGCCCCGACGGCGTCGGGCCCGACGTCGGCTGTCGCGGAGGCGAGTCCAGAAGGACCACAGGACTTACCCGGGCAGGCATCTCCGACTCCAGGCGAGGTCGCTTCGGGATGTGTTCCTTCTCCAAGGACCCGGGGCGGCTGTCGGGGCTATGCGACCTGGCCCTCGCGGAGCCAGGAGCGTCCACCGACGCCGCCCTCGCGGGTTTTTCCTTCCGACGATGGTCCCCGGAGGGAGAACCCCGGTCGGAGGAGCTCCGGCGACGGTCCGAGCTGGAGCCTTTCGACACGGAGGCCTCCGACGAGGTCCGGGTACGGCTGGGGTCAGCGAAGATTCTCTCACGCTGATGCCGCCGACTTCTCAACGCCTTTGAGGACAGTTTGCTGCAGGGCCCACAGATCAGTTCCTCATGATCCGGGCCCAGGCAGCGGAGGCAAAAGTCGTGTGTGTCGGTTAGTGACATATTTCGGTCACACCGACCACACCGCTTAAACCCACTGGCAGCCATCGGGGGAAAAAGGGCCCCTGCGAGGTCAAAGGACCGGGCTGCCAGGGAAAACGAAAACGAAAGCTGACTAAGTCAGAAAAAACCGAAAAAAAGTAAGAGGACTCGAGACCGGCGTCGCGAGTCCGGGCGGGAAAACGATTGGCGTCGAACCGAAAGAAAAAGGATAAAATAAAGAAGAAAATCAACTTTTTCGCGGGGACAAGACGGGGACGTCTGTAGGGCTCCGCGGAAAAAAGAAGACTGGCTAAGATGGCACCTTCGGGCGGGAAGACGACCGCGCATGCGCGCTGCAATTCCCAAAGGCTTTCTTTGAAAGCTGGGGAAAATTGCTCCGCGAGGGCTCCGTCGGCGCCGACGTCACCCATAAGTGAGGACTGACTTCCTGCTTGGTCCTGGAGAAATATCGATACATCAGGAAGATGTCTTACAACTATTAGATAAACTGAAGAGTAGCAAATCACCTGGGCCGGATGGTATACATCCAAGGGTGTTGAAAGAACTGAAATACGAGATTGCAGACCTGCTATCAGTAATCTGTGAACTATCATTAAAATCATCTCTAATACCTGAAGATTGGAGGATCGCCAATTTAACACCAATTTTTAAAAAGGGTTCCAGGGGTGATCCGGGAAACTACAGACCGGTGAACCTGACGTCAGTACTGGGAAAAATGGTAGAAACCATCATAAAGAATAAAATTACTCAGCATGTAGATAGTCACAACCTAATGGGAGACAGCCAACATGGCTTTAGACAAGGAAGATCTTGTCTTACTAATCTGTTATGTTTTTTTTGAAGGAGTGAATAAACAGGTGGACAAAGGTGAGTCGGTTGATATTGTGTATCTGGACTTTCAGAAAGCCTTTGACAAGGTCCCTCATCAGAGACTTTTGGCAAAACTAAAGAGTCATGGGATAGGAGGCAGTGTACTATTGTGGATCAGGAACTGGTTAAAAGATAGAAAGCAGAGGGTAGGGCTAAATGGCCAATTTTCCCAATGGAGAAAGGTGAATAGTGGTGTACCCCAGGGATCTGTGCTGGGTCCGCTGCTTTTTGACATATTCATAAATGACCTGGAAAATGGAATAACGAGTGAGGTTATCAAATTTGCAGATGACACAAAATTATTTAAAGTTGTTAAAACCCAAGAGGATTCTGAAAAATTGCAAGAGGATCTTGATAAATTGGAAGACTGGGCATCAAAATGGCAGATGAAATTTAATGTGGACAAGTGCAAGGTTATGCACCTAGGGATGAACAACCCAAACTATGGTTACACGATGCAAGGTTCCACATTAGGAACCACCACCCAGGAAAAAGATTTAGGCGTCATTGTGGATACCATGTTAAAACCCTCGGCCCAGTGTGCAGCGGCGGCCAAGAGAGCAAATAGAATGCTAGGTATGATAAGGAAAGGAATGGAAAATAAAACAAAAGATATTATAATGCCTCTATATCGTTCCATGGTGAGACCGCACCTTGAATATTGTGTGCAATTCTGATCGCCGTATCTTAAAAAGGATATAGCGATTTTAGAAAAGGTACAGAGAAGAGCCACCAAAATGGTAAAGTGGATGGAAGGATACTCCTATGAAGAAAGGCTAAAAAGGTTAGGGCTCTTTAACCTGGAAAAGAGACGGCTGAGGGGAGATATGATAGAAGTCTATAAATTAATGAACGGAGTGGAAAGGGTAAACGTAGATCAATTGTTTACCTTATCAGAATATAGAAAGACTAGGGGACATGCAATGAAGCTACAGGGTAAACTATTTAAGACTAATAAAAGAAAATATTTTTTCACTCAACGTGTAATCAAACTCTGGAATTTGTTACCGGAGGATGTAGTAAAGGCTGTTAGTGTAGCTCGGTTTAAAAAAGGTTTGGACAAGTTCCTGGAGGAAAGGTCCATAAACCATTATTAAGAAGTGACCGAAGATATCAATGCTTGACCCAGTACAAGCATTGTGGAACTTGTGTCTCTTGGGGAAACTGCTAGGTACATATGACCTAGATTGGCCACTGTTGGAAACAGAATACTGGGCTTGATGGACCTTGGTCTGACCCAGTATGGCATATCTTATGTTCTTATGTTCTTAGGAGTTAGTGGGCCTGTTTCCTGAGTGCAGTTGAAGCCTGCATAAAAGGCTCCAGTGCCCTGCCCTTTTGAGGCTTTCCTAACCAGGGCTCCACTGATCAAACAAACAGTAAGGATTTGAGGGTTTCTTTGTTTGTTTTATTATATTACATTGCTAGCTCTCTGACTGGGAGCTCTTAAAAGGGTTTTGTGTATATTTTTTAAAGCAAGGTTACTTTAATTTTGCTGTTTTAGGGGAACTTTCCTTGAGCACAGTAAGTTGCTGAACTCCAGTAACCTCCTCAGGTTTAGAAACTGCTAACACCTAATCAGGTGTTAGTTCCCTCCCTATCCACCCCGACTCCCACCCACCCCTAGTGAGCAGTCTTGCTTTATAGGGCACCTCCCCCTTTAACAATATAATTAAAGAGATTTAACTGCTTTTTCTCTGAAAGGACAGCTGCGAAACCAGCTGGTACTTGGTAGATCTCTCTCTTTTGCTTTAACAGATACCTAAGCTCCACGAACAGAACAATGGCTGGGAAAAATCTTATTGCTAAAGCTATTGCCCCCGTTACAGCTTCTGTCTCGGTCCAGACAGAGGTCCTAATGCCAGTTGAAGGACCGGTTCCATGTGCAGGGTGCCTGCATGCTGAAGCTCTGAGGAATCAAGTGGAGGAACTCAGAGAGGAGGTGGCGAGGCTGAGGAGCATTCAAGACAGTGAGAAGTACATTGATGAGATGCTTCTTGCAGCAACCAGGCTCTCCAGCACAGGAGAAGATGGGTGCCAACAGAATGTCGATGGTTGGACACAAGTCACCAGGGCCTGCAAAATCACCAATCCAACTTCTCCAGCCCTTGAATTAAAGAACTATTATGCAGCCCTGGAAGTGGAGGAGGTGAAAGCATCCCTGGAAAGGGAAGAACCAGAGTTCAAGTACCCCAAAGTTGCGGAATCAGTGACCAGAAGGAAACGAAGGGTAGTGGTGGTTGGAGACTCTCTTCTGAGGGGTACTGAGGCGTCCATCTGCCGACCAGACTTGATGTCCAGAGAGGTATGCTGTCTGCCTGGTGCCAAAATCCAAGATGTTACGGAGAGTTTGCCGAGACTTATCAAGCCCACCGACTATTACCCAATGTTGCTAATCCATGTTGGAACAAATGATACTGCCATGTATACCTCGGAACGTATCAAAAGTGACTTCATGGCTCTGGGACAGAGGGTGAAGCAGATAGGTGCACAGGTGGTATTCTCTTCAATCCTCCCTGTTGAGGGTAAAGGCCAAGGCAGAGAGGCTCGCATCCTGGAGATGAATGCATGGCTGCGTGGATGGTGTCATCGAGAGCGTTTTGGTTTCCTATACCATGGGATGCTGTTCAAGGGTTGCAGAGCAGAGATGGCATCCATCTGTCCAAGAAAGGTCAACGCAACTTTGGTAGTAGACTGGCTAATCTACTGAAGAGGGCTTTAAACTAGATTCGTTGGGGATGGGTGAAGAAAGCCCCCAGGTAAGTGAAAGCCCCCAGGTAGGTGATACATTAAATAACTTTATGGAAATGGGTAACAGGGGTAACATATGGAAAGCAGTGTGTATAAATGCCCGTAGCATGGGAAATAAGATCCCTGATGTTGAAGCTTTGGTGGGAGTGGCTGACTTGGATTTAGTGGCAGTTACAGAAACATGGTTCACAGAAAACCATGATTGGGATGTAACTATACCTGGCTATACTTTATTCAGAAAGGACAGGGTAGGAAGTAGGGGAGGAGGAGTGGCACAAAATTTAAAAACTACTATTAAAGCTTTGGAATTACAGAGCTTAAAAAGGGAGAGGGGAGGCATTGTGGGTTAAACTAGAAAGAGGGAAAGAGAAATCTATTTACATTGGTGTGATATACAGACCTCCCTCACAAGAGGAAGAGGTGCACAGAGAGTTAATTGAAGACATGCGCAGCGTTGCTAGGAAAAGGGAAGTGCTACTGATAGGAGATTTCAAAATGCCAGATGTTGATTGGCACATTCCTGCTGCAGTATCATCTAGAAGTAAGGAGATCCTGTATTCTCTACAGGGAGAACTATTCAGGCAATTGGTAACAGACCCCACACGTGAAGGGGCCATACTGGACTTGGTGCTTACCAATGGTGAAAGTGTTTCTGATGTTGTAGTGGGAGACCATTTTGCATCCAGTGATCACCAGATGGTGTGGTTCAGTATTAGGACTAGGGCTGTTAGAATCCATTCAAAGGCGAGGATCTTAGACTTTAGGAAGACTAACTTTGCAAAGATGGGCCAATACCTCAGGGAGTCGTTAGTTGGATGGGAAAAGCTGAGGGATGTAGAAAAACAGTGGGAAAAACTGAAAGGGGATATTTTAAGGGCAACCAACCTTTGTTAAAATGGTAAATAAAGGTAAAAGGAAAAGGAGACCGCTATGGTTTTCGAAAGAAGTAGCTGAAAAAGGGAAGAAAAAGAGGGAGGCCTTCATGAAATACAAGAGATCACAGAGAGAGAAAGACAGGCATCTGTATTTGGAAAAACTTAGAGAAGCTAGCAAAGTAGTCAAGAAGGCAAAGATTCAAAAGGAGGAGGAAATAGCCAATGCAATAAAATGGGGGGATAAGACATTTTTCAGATATATTAGTGAGAAGAGGAAGGGCAAGAGTGGTATTGTCAGACTCAAGGGTGCAGGGGAGGAATATGTAGAAGCTGATAAGGATACAGCGGAATTGCTTAACAAATATTTTTGTTCTGTGTTCACAGATGAAGAACCAGGTGCAGGACCTCAGAAAACACCCACAAATAGGAACAGAAGCAAAGTACATCTTGAACAATTTTCAAAAGACTGTGTTCGTGAGAAACTATCTCAACTTAAAGTAGACAAAGCGATGGGACCGGATGGGATACACCCAAGAATACTGAGGGAACTTGGGGATGTTCTAGCAGCTCCACTGACTGACCTTTTCAATGCCTCGTTGGAGTCGGGAGTGGTGCCAAAGGACTGGAGAGAGGCTCATGTGGTGCCTTTACACAAAAGCGGAAGTAAGGATGTGGTTGAAAACTACAGGCCGGTTAGTTTAACTTCGGTGGTGAGTAAATGATTGGAAACGCTGCTGAAAGAGAAAATAGTGAGGTTTCTGGAGTCCAGCGGATTACAGGATCCGAGGCAGCATGGATTCACCAGAGGCAGGTCTTGTCAGACAAATCTGATTGATTTCTTTGACTGGGTGACCAGGGAGTTGGACCGAGGGAGAGCCCTAGATGTGGTGTATTTAGATTTCAGTAAAGCCTTTGACACTGCTCCTCACAGGCGACTTATAAACAAACTGAGCACCCTAGGGATGGACCCTAAAGTTACTGCTTGGGTTAGAAATTGGTTGGGTGGGAGGCGACAAAGAGTACAAGTAAATGGAGCTCACTCTGAGGAGAAGGATGTTACCAGTGGTGTGCCCCAGGGATCTGTCCTTGGTCCGATTCTTTTTAACATCTTTGTTAGTGATATAGCGGAAGGGCTTTCAGGTAAGGTTTGCCTCTTTGCGGATGATACCAAAATCTGCAATAGAGTAGACACCCAGGAAGGGGTAGATAACATGAGGAGGGATCTAGCTAAGCTTGAAGAATGGTCTAGAATTTGGCAGCTGGGATTTAATGTTAAAAAATGTAAGGTCATGCATTTGGGCTGCAGCAATCCAAGGGAGCAATATAGTATAGGGGGTGAAGTACTTTTGTCCACTAAAGAAGAGCGGGACCTAGGCGTGGTTGTCTCTGATGATCTTAAAGTAGCTAAACAGGTAGAAAAGGCGACGGCAAAAGCTAGAAGGATGCTTGGGTGCATACGGAGAGGAATGGCTAGCAGAAAAAAGGAGGTGATAATGCCTCTTGTCATGATGCGGACACTAATAAAGTTGGTTTTAAGAAAAGAAATCCTGTTTTAGAAGAACTAGATGTGCAGTTACCTCCTGGCACAGCTAGAGGGAGCAGGAACAGACACACTGATCCTAAAGAACCTAATCTCACTGATGACCTGCAGCTGACAGAGAACCTGGAAGTCAGCAGCCACGGATCTCTTTATAAACCAGAGCAGAATGCTTCTGGTCAGAAACGGCAGGAGAAGAGGAGATGGCAGCAGTTGCAAAGAGAGCAATGGAGGAATAAGCAGTGGAAACAACAGCAGGAGCTGAGGAAGGAAGAGAAAGAGGAAGAAGGAACTGGAGTTAGAGGTGAAGCAGCAGTAAAGCCTGGAAGCTATCAAGGACACAAACCTGATTGCTGTAGAAGAAGCCAAGCTGGAAGCTGGAACAGAAATAGACCTTACAAGGTGGGAAGCCATAAAACCCAAACTAAACCTGTTGTGCAAGGGGAGTTTGGTGGAAGTTACTCCAAGGTAAGAGGCCCTGCCACGCCTAGTTCCTATACTCTACCTGTTTGTGATATAGAGAGAAGAAAGCAAAGAACCAGAGAGGGAGGTTCTGAGAGAGGCTTATCTCTAGAAGATCACTACCCAGTTTTACCTACTCGGAGGGAGAAGCAGTTGTACAAACAACTGAAGTTTTTACCCAGGGAGCCAAGGTATGAGACAGTAAAGTTTAACTGTAATGATTGCACTGCTAGAAGCCATCCTAAAAGAAACGTTCCTTTTAAAAGAAGCCAGAGTAAAGACTGGTTCACCAGTTTACCGCCAGCTTTGAGAGCCCCTGCTTATGTGGAGCAAAACTCCCAAGCTGAAGATTGCCATACTGGAATAGACAGGGATAGTGAAAGCACATTGGATCCATATGGGGCAGATGATTTAATGGAAGTGGATTTTCCAAGCACTATTCCCTTACCTTTACCTGAAGACATGGAGTGTAATTGGTGCACTGCCTGTGCTCAAAACTGTGCATGTTACAAAGAAGAATAAATGCAATATATTTTGATTGTTTAAATATTCTGAATATTACTTTGAAGAAAACCTGCTTTAAACTGTGAAGTAACAGTTAACTAGCCAGTGAATATTGGTACCTTTTGAAACAAAGGACTGTTTCTGTTATCTAAAATATCTCTTAGTTGAACCTTGCTTTAAACGGGGAATAAAAGCCTTTATTACCCTACACTCGGACTCTTTGTTCTTTAACAGCGCTACCTAGTGGCGTATAATCTTTGTGTCACCGGCAACCGGGTGACACTCTGTATAAGTCTTTGGTGCGACCTCATTTGGAGTATAGTGTGCAATTCTGGAGACCGCACCTTCAAAAGGATGTGAACAGGATGGAGTCGGTGCAGAGGGTGGCTACTAAAATGATTAGTGGTCTTCATTATAAAGCATATGAGGACAGACTGAAGGATCTTAATATGTACACCTTAGAGGAAAGGCGGGATAGAGGTGATATGATTGAGATGTTTAAATACCTCCGTGGCATAAATGTTCAGGGAGAGAGCCTCTTTCTATTGAAAGCAAGTTCTGCTACGAGGGGACATGGGATGAGGGTGAAGGGAGATAGATTCAGGAGTGATATGCGGAAATATTTCTTTATGGAAAGAGTAGTGGATCCGTGGAATAGTCTCCCAGTGGAGGTGGTAGAGATGAGGACAGTAACTGAATTCAAAAAAGCATGGGACAAACAGAGGATCTATAAAGGTAAAAAGGGGACTGTTGTAGTTGTTATGGAAGGACAGACTAGATAGGCCATGTGGTCTTTTTCTGTCGTCATATTTCTATGTTTCTATGTTTTAAGTGGCAGGTTGGCAGGGGCTCAAACAGCGGCGCAGTGAGAGCAACATGTTGAGATCCCAATCTACCGCTGAAGGACGGATGGGGGGTTTGGATAGCTTGAGGCCCTTCAAGAACCGAGATACAAGGGGCTGAGCTGAGAGGATTTGCCTTCAATGGAATGGTTGTGCGCTGCGATAGCACTCATGTGCACTCTGACAAAGTTGTACTTTAGTTCCACCTGTGACAGGTGGAGCAGGTACTGGAGCACCACTTGTACCAAGCAGGAGAACTGGTTCACCTGTCTTTCAGCGCACCATACCAAGAATCAACACCACTTTAAGGCATACGCCCTTCTTGTGGAAGCTTTACGAGAGGCCAGAAGAACCTCTTCCATGTCCCGGTGGGAGGTTGAAGAGAGCTAGAGCTACCCTTTCAGCAGCAAAGCAGTGAGTGACAGGGACCCCAGGTTGGGGTGTAGGAGACAGCCCTGCTCCTGTGAGAGAAGTCCTGAGGCTCAACCCAGGGGAAATCAGTGATGCCACCAACAGGAAGAGGAGCAGTGGAAACCAGGGTTGCCTAGGCCACTGGGGAGCTATCAGTATCAGTGATGCCCTGTCGCGCTAGACCTTGAAGAGGGTCTTGGCGACCAGTAGTGTCAGCAGGAAGGAATAAAGGAGGCCTTCTGTCCATGGAATCAGGAACGCATCCACTGCCACCCGGGATGGGTGCAGCTGGCGGGAGCAGAACTGGGGCAACTGTGTGTTGTCTGGGCTGGCGAAGAGATCCATCAGAGGGATGCCCCAGATTCAAAATACCCAGAAGACCACTTTGAGATCCAGGCACCACTTGTGTGGCTGGAGGACCTTGCTCAGCTTGTCCACCAGGGCACTGTCTTGGCCTTGGAGGTAGACCGCTCTTAGAAGCATTCCTCTGCGTATTGCATATGAACAGAGGGCTACCATCTCCTGGCATAGGGAGTATGACCCCGTGCCCTCTTACTTGTTCACATAGAACATTGCGACTTGGTTGTTAGTCTGAACCATCACCGATTGGTGCGGCAGCCGGTGGAGGAAGCTCAGAGAACCAAGAATATCACCTGGAGCTCCAGCAGGTTGATTTGCATCTGATTTCATCTGTGATCATCTGCCTTGTGTCTGTGAGCCCTCACAAAGTGCCCCCCACCCCACTAAGGAGGCGCTTGTGGTGAGGAACCTCTGGCGGATGGGTGCATGGAAGGGCATCCCAGCCTGAAGGTGATGGGGAATCTGCCACCATCTGAGGAAGTCCACCAGCTGACAGGTCACTCTCACTCTGTCCTAGAGCCTGCCTGTGGCTTGTATCCACTGAGAGCAGGGACATCACTGGGCCGCTCTCGTGTGCTGTTGTGCGTATGGGTCACGTGAACCATGGAGGCCATGTGGCCCAGCAGGCGGAGGAGAAGCAGGCCAGTTAGTGACCAGCGTCGCTATACTTCTGCAGCTAGCCCCCTGAAGCGTTCTGACCTTTCCTGAAGGAGGAAGACCTTGGCCTGAAGAGTGTCTGAGCCCCTATAAACTCCAGACACTGAGCTGGAGAGAGGTGGGACAGGGTAGTTTATGACAAACCTCAGATGCTGCAGGGCATTGGTGCACCCTGTGGCATGTTGTGCCTCTGCAGCTGTGCCTCCCCTTATGAGCCAGTCGCCAGGTAGGGAAAGACAAAGGCCCTTTGGAGACAGAGGTGGGCTATGACCACCGTGAGGCACTTGGTGAAGACCCTTGGTGATGAGGCCAGGCCGAAGGGCAGTACCCTATATTGGTAGTGCTCTGCTCCCACCACAAACCGGAGGTATTTTCTGTGGCTGGGATGGATCAGGATGTGTGTAGGCATCCTTCAGATCTAAGGAGCACAGCCAATCTCCCTGCTGGACGAATGGCAACAATGTTCCAAGGAAGAGCATTTTGAACTTTTCCTTTATCAGGAACCTGTTCAGATCTCACAGATCCAGGATGGGCCTGAGGCCCCCTGTTCTCTTGGGACTAGGAAATACCTGGAGTAGAAGCCGTTTCAGCACTGGCTCCACTGCCTTGTCCTCTAGGAGACCTGTGAGCTCAGTGAGGAGCAGGATTTGGTGAAGAAGGTCTTACAGGCTCTCCTGGAAAGTAAGAGGTGGCGCCTGCTATAGGTGGAAGTAGCCTTCTTTGACCACTTGTTGGACCCAAGTATCAGTGGTGATGGTGGACCACCTATGGGCAAACAGGGCCAGATGTCCCCCCTATGGGCTGTAGAGAACTTCCTGTGGGAGAAGAAAATCACACCCAGGGAGTCAAAAGCTCCCCCCAGGTTCAGCTGTGGCTGGCACCTGGGACTTGTGGGTCTTTTGCTACAAGGGTCATATTCCTGCCCCTTGTGCCATTGGCTGTGCTGTGGGGCTGAGAAGGCCTGGAACTGTGAGGCATTGCCAAAGCTGCCCTTTTTCCTTGGGAAGGGGGGCTTCTTTCCAGGGGGCCTTCTTATGGAGCTGTACAGAGGTCTTTGAGAGTCTGATCCTTGTTAGGAACTCAGTCTCTCTCTGCTGCTTTCTCTGCCATGGGTTTCTCAAAGAGGTTCTCTCCAATGCAGGGGACATCAATAAGTTTGTCCTGAACCCATTGCTCAAGGTCAGACAGTTGCAGCCATGCCTGGCATCAGGCACCGATGCTGGCAGCGGCTACCCTGGCTGTTGATGCGAAGCCGTCGTAAGCTGCTTGAGATAGGAACTTTGAGCATTCCTTGACCGCGCTGAAGCCAGAGATTTGAACCTCTGGAGGGGTTCTCCGTCGAAGCCTGCCAAGAACCCACTGAGCTCCTTCGACAGCTCTTTGAGGTATATGCCGATGTAGAGCTGGTAGGACTGGTTCTGGCAAGTCGACACTGAGCCCTGAAAGGCCTTCCGGTCGAGGGCATCGAGGGTCTGGGTCTCCCTGCCAAGGGGCACAGAGGAGTGGGTCTTTTGTCTCTTGATTCGGCACATGGCAGACTCAACAAACATTGAGTTGTAAGGAAGTTGGGTTTTCTGGAACTTGGGTCCTCACCAAACTCTGTACATGGAGTTGAGTCACTTGCTGACATTAGGCACTGACACCGATGTCTCCCACATGTGGAGAAGGAGCTGTTTGAGGATCGACTGAATGGGTACCATGAGGGTTTCCTTTGGAGGGGCCTCATACTGGAGGATCTCCAGTTCTTCTGTGTGAGGATTCTCCTCTACCTCGGCCTTGATGGAGAGCACCCCAGCCATGTCCTGCACAAAGTCGAGGAAGGCAACATCCTCTGGTGGGGATCAGCTTTGGGATGCTGGGGGAGATGGATCCAAAAGGTATATCTTGGTGGTGCCAAGAGTCTGGGAGACAGAGGACAAAGAGTCCCCGGTCTCCCAATCAGACTGGAAATTCAAAGCTCATTCCGAGGCTTCGCAGTCACCGCGATTGAGGTCTGAGTCCAGGGGTCCGGGGCCTCTGGAGGACCTGCAGTCTGAGCCATGTAGACTTGCTGGAGAGGACCGGTGACCCGAGGAATGGGACTGGGACCTCGTCCGAGGCCGATGGCTCTTGAGGCTGGTGGCGCTCGACGAGCAGCTCAACATCCAGGGAGGCCCTTGATGTTGAGGATCCCGTTGTCGGGGCAGATGAACCAGACATGAACGCCCACTGCTCTAAGGCTGCCATACTGGTCTCCATAGCCTTCAACAAAACACAGAGGGTTTTGGATTCGATGTCTGCTCCAACGAGGGGGAGTCCTCAATGATAGCCTCAGGTGTCCAAGTCCGGCCGGTGGGTACTGATGCCTCCTTCTAGGGCAGCTTGTAAGGCCGCTCCCGCTCTGACTCCTCCAACTCACACTGGGAACTGCAGGGCCTGGAGTGGGATTTTCCCGTCTTTCCAGACCCAGTCTCAGAGGACTTTGACTTCTTGGAGTTCCACCTCCGGGGATTTCCTCTCTGTGGCTGCAGAACGCCAAGGCGAATCGGGCTTTGCAGGGCACAGAGGTGCCCTGGAGCGGGTGTCGCCAGACACTCTGGCACGGAGTCGGACTTTTGGAAAAGAAAAAAAAAACCCAAACACTTTTCCTACTGCTCCTAACGGTTCTTAAGGGCCTTTAAGTCATGGTTCTGTAAAATTCGCAGTCTGAGTCGTGTTCCGGGCCAAGGCACCGGAGGCAGCAGTCATGCGGATCGGTTAGGGACATCTTGCAGCGCTGATCACACTTCTTGAAGCCGCTGGAGGCAAATCGGAAAAAAAAAAAAAAAAAAAGAGAGCCCTGCCGCCCTGCAGGGGTCAGAGGCCTCTGACCAAAAAAGGGCATGAACGCCAGTCGAGAGATACCTTGAAGAAAAAACAAAGGAATGAACCCAAGGAGTGACACCAAAGCGAGCTGGCTCAGGGGCAGGAAAGGAACCAGTGCGCAGACCGGATAGAAAAGTACAAAAACCACACTTTTTTGGTGGGAAACTGGACAGACATTTGGAGGGCTCCACAGACAAAAGTAGACAGAGGCAAGATGGCATTCTTGGGTGGGAAGGAGACCACACATGCATGGTGCATCCCCCAAAGGCTTTCTTTGAAAACTGGGAGATGCTTCCATGTGGGCTCCGTCGGCACCAACATCACCCATATGTGAGGACAAACTTTCTGCTTGTTTCCAGAGAATATCCTGCTCTGTACTACCTCCACTGGGAGACTTTCACACATCTACCACTCTTACCATGAAGAAATATTTCTGCATATTAGTCCTGAGTCGATTCCCTTTCACCCTCGTTGCAGAGCTTTCTTTCAATTGAAAGAGGCTCTCCTGTGCATTTATGCTACATAGGTATTTAAACATATCACTTCTCTTACGCTTTTCCTCCAAAGTATACATACTGAGATCTTTAAGTCTGTCCCCATATACCTTATGACAAATTCCACTGACCATATGGTAACCACTCTGCACCGACTATCGTATTTATTTATTTATTTAACAATATTTCTATACCGCCTTCTCCTACAATCAAGGCGGTTTGCACAGCAAACAATCAGGGGTGAACATGTGTCTTCATGCAGTGAGGGGGATGTTGTGTTAGAAGTGTAGTGTTTGATTAGGTGAGGCTATGTACACTGTGCGCTATAATACATTGTGAGCTATTACACAATCCTTTTGAAGGTTTACATCCTTTTGAAGGTTTGGTCTCCAGATTGCACACAATACTCCAAATGAGGTCTTACCAAAGACATACAGAGGCACTATCATCATCTTCTTTCTGCTGTCCCTTCCTCTCCATATTCACCCAAGCATCTTCTGGCTTTTGCTGTTGCCTCCTTTTACCACCTTAAGATCATTAGAAATAATCACCCCCAGGTCCCGCTCTTTCTTTGTAGACTGAAGTATTTCACCCCCTATACTGTAGGAGGAGTAGCCTAGTGGTTAGAACACTGGCTTGGTAACCAAGCAACCAGGGTTCGATTCCCACTAGCACTCCTTGTGGCCTTGGGCAAGTCACTTAACCCTCCACTGCCTCGGAAGAAAGGCCTGGCAATCTACTTCCGGTGACACTGCCAAGAAAACCCAGGAGCTTCTGGGTTGCCAGGAGTCAGGACTGACTCGAAGGCACACATTGCATACTGTACCACTCCCTTGGCTTTCTGCATCCCAAATGCATGACCCTGCATTTTTTAGCATTAAATGTCAGCTACCAAATTCTTGACCATTCTTCAAGCTTAGCGAGATCTCTCCTCAAGTTATCTTCTCCTTCCTGGGTGTCTACTCTATTGCAGATTTTAGTATCATCTACAAAACAGGGAAACTTTACCTGACAGCTCTTCCGCAATATCACTAACAAAAATATTAAAAAGAGTCGGACCAAGGACAGATCCCTACAGCACATCACTGGTTACATTTTTCTCCTCAGAGTGAGCTTCATTTACCTGTATCCTTTGTCACCTCCCACTCAACTAATTTCTAATCCAGTCAGTCACCTTAGGGTCTATCCCTATAATGCTCAATATATTTATAAGTCATTTGTGCAGAACAGGGTCAAAAGCTTTACTGTAATCTAACTACACCACATCTACAGCTCTCCCTGGGTCCAACTCTCTGGTTACGCATTCAAAGAAATTTATTAGATTTGTCAACAAAACCTGCCCTTAGGAAAACCATTTTTGCCTCGAATCCTGCAATCCATTGGACTCCATAAACCTCACTATCCTCCTGTTTTAACAGAGTTTCCATTAATTTATTCACGAGAGAGATAAGACTAACCAGCCTGTAGTTCTCAACCTCATCTTTACTTCCACTTTTCTGTAAAGGGAACATATGTGCCATTCTCCAGTCCTCTGGGACCACTCCCGACTCTAAAGCAGCACTGAAAGAGTCAGTGGAGCCGCTAGAAATTCAAGTTCCTTCAATACTCTGGGGTGTATCCCATTCGGCCCCATCACTTTGTCTTTTAGTTTAGCTAGTTCCTCACAAACATAGTCTTCTGAAAATAGTTAGTTCCCTTTCACTTCCATCCCTATTTGTGGGTGTTTTCTGAGGTCCAGCTCCTGGCTCTTCATCTGTGAACCCAGAACAAAAATATTTGTTAAGCAATTCTGCTTTATCTTCATCAGCTTCTACATAGTAACAGTAAATGACGGCAGATAAAGACCAGTATAGTCCATCTAGTCTGCCCAACAATATGGCAGGAGTAGGTGCACCCCTACCCATGTCTTTGTTTACGTATTCCTCTTTCACCTTTGAGACTGACAATACTACTTTTGCACTTCCTTCTCTAACATATCTGAAAAATGTCTTGTCCCTCCATTTTATTACACTGGCTGTTTTTATTTCTATTTGTAACTTTGCTTGCCTGACTACTTTTCTAGCTTCTCTACATTTTTCCAAATATTGATATTAGTCTTCCTTTTTCTGTGATCTCTTGTATTTTATGAGGGCCATACTTTTTCTTCACCTTTACAACTACTTCTTTTGAGAACCATAGTAGCCTCCTTTTCCTTACACATGAATTTACTTTACTTACAAAAAGGTTTGTTGCCCTTAAAATATCCCCTTTCAGTTTTGCCTGTTTGTCTACATCCCACAAATGACTGCTTGAAGTATTGTCCCATCTTGGCAAAGTTAGTTTTCCTATCAGAAACTCTCCCCGTTGGTAAGCACTGGGTCCAGTATGGCCCCTTTACTTGTGGGTTATGTTACTAGTTGCTGGAATAGTTCTTCCTGTAGAGAATCTAGGATCTCCTTACTTCTAGGATGACACTGCAGGAGGAATGTGCCAATCAATACCCAGCATGTTGAAATCAGCTATCAGTAGCACATCTCCTTTCATGGAAATACTGTGTATATCTTCTATTAAATCTCTGTCCACGTCTCCCTGTGAGAGGGATCTCTATATCACACCAATGCAAATGGATTCCACATTCCCTCTTTATAGTTTAACCCACAGTGCCTCCTCCTTCCCTTGTAAGCCCTGTAATTCTATAGCTTTAATATGATTTTTTACAAATAGTGCTATTCCTCCTTCCTAAACTGTCCTTCCTTAATAAAGTATAGCCTGGTATAATTACATCCGTCCGTGAACCATGTCTCTGTAGCCGCCACTAAATCCATGTCAGCCTCTTCCATTAAAGCCTCAACAACTGGGATCTTATTTCTCATATTACGGGCGTTTATGCACACTAGTTTCCAGACATTGCCACTTTTACCCATTTCTACAGCAGTATTAAATGTTTCTCTTACCTGAGGGCTTCTACTTACCTAGGGGCTTTCTTCACAGAGCCCCAACCCTCTTCAGTAGCTTAGTCATTCTGCTGCGGAACATAATTTGACCCTTCTTAGACAGGTGGACAACATCTCTGTTCTGCAGCCCTTGGAAGATCATCCCATGTTCTCTATGACACTATCCAAGCAGACATGCATTCATCTCTTCTTCAGCCTTTATCCTCAACAGGGAGGACCATAGAGAACACCATCTTTGCAGCTATCTGCTTCAGCCTTTGTTCCAGAGCCATGAAATCACTCTTGATATGCTCTGAGGGATATCGAACAGTATCATTTGTGGTCACCGATTCTGCAACTTTGGGGTGCTTGAGCTCTGGCTCTTCCCTTTCCTGGGATGTTTTCACCTCCTCCGCTTCCAGAACTGCATACTGATTCTTCAATGTGAGGCTGGAAGAGCTGGATTGTCAAGTCTGCAGGCTCTGGTGACTCTTGTCCAACTCTCTTCATTCTATAACATACTATCTACACCTCTATCGGAGAGCTGGGATGCCTCAAGAACCATCAACATATTTCTCACCATCACGGATGCTTTTCAGCCTTGCCACCTCTTCTCCGAGCTCCTCTACTTGTTTCATCAGGCATCGTGCACATGGAACCCATCTCTCAATTGGGATTGGGCTGTCCATCTGGAGAGAGGCAGAAGCTATAACAGGGGCAACAGCTTTGGCAATACAATTCTTCCCAGACACATTCCAGTTATTGGAGCTTTGGTACCTGTTGAAGGAAATGAGAAAGACCTACCAAAGTCCCTAACATTTGCTCAGAGAAAAAGCAGCTAGCCTCTTACGTGTGTTCTAACAGCTCTGTTCTATGTACCTGTGTAGACCTGCTAGCTTGCTAAACAGCTGTTATTTTACACTGCTAAATTAAGATATTATGCATCTGAGGTATATCACTTAATGTGTTTGTAAAATTACCTTATCAATGATCTTTCAAGGTTATCAAATTGTTTAATTTTTAGTAGATATCCACATGTAGAACTATTTAATTCCTAAATTTTCCCCACCAACCAATAAAAGGAGAAATTAGACCTTACCTGCTAATTGTCTTTCCTTGAGTTCTCTCTGGGCCAGTCCAGGTACAGTTGGGTGGTCAATCCCTTCTAGCAGCTGAGGACTGAATGCTGAAACTTTTGATGGCAGATGCTATAGCTCCCTCTAGTGCCTGAAAGCCAGTCACCTATTGTCAAAGCAGCGAACGAAAAACTAACTGGAAACCCCGCCTACCTATAGGAACAACTCAGAAATCACCAAACAAACAGAGACCACGCCCCATTGGGCAAAAAAAACGCCCTCACATGCAAGGCCCTCACAAGAGGAACCTCCCCCTTAACACCACGCTGAACTAGACGGCAACCTGCGCCGTCCGACCTTCATGAATACGCCGCCTTCGTAGCCTTATAGCTGTTTATCTTTTTCTTTTTTTTTTTTTTCTTTTTAGCAAATGAGATGAAGAGCCCCCCGAGACGGAACTCTCCAATATTCTCTTCACTACCGCCGAGCGGCCCCGAAGGCAGCAGGCAGTCGTACAGATCATACTGAAAGCACTAAGACTCTGTCCCCCCCAATAGCCAAACTATAGCTCATAAGAACATAAGACATGCCATACTGGGTCAGACCGAGGTCCATCAAGCCCAGTATCCTGTTTCCAACAGTGGCCAATCTAGGTCATAGGTACCTAGCAATATCCCCAAAAGACACAGGTTCCACAATGCTTGTACTTGGTCAAGCATTGATATCCTGGGTCCCTTTTTAATAGTGGTTTATGGACCTTTCCTCCAGGAACTTGTCCAAACCTTTTTTAAACGCAGCTATACTAACAGCCCTTACTACATCCTCCGGTAACAGATTCCAGAGTTTGATTACACGTTGAGTGAAAAAATATTTTCTCTTATTTGTCTTAAATAGTTTACCCTGTAGCTTCATTACATGTCCCCTAGTCTTTCTATATTCTGATAGCGTAAACAATTGATCAATTGTATATCTCGCAGACCAAGGGGGTGGGACCTGGACTGGCCCGGAGAGAACTCAAGGAAAGACAATTAGCAGGTAAGGTCTAATTTCTCCTTCCTCTTCGTCTCTCCGGGCCAGTCCAGGTACAGTTGGGCAGTACCAAAGCAGTACCTAAACTGGGGAGGGTCCAGCGAGCCCCGCAATTACGGCTGAGGCCCCAACCTTAGCATCTGAACGTGCCTGGACATCCAACCGATAGTGCTTCGTGAACGTATGCAGCGAGGACCAGGTCGCCGCCCGACAAATATCCGCAGGCGGTATTAAGGCCATCTCCGCCCAGGAAATTGCTTGCGCTCTAGTGGAATGCGCCCGGAGCTCACGCGGAGGCACCTTACCCCGAGCCTCATAAGCTCCCGCTATCGCTCTCTTCACCCAACGAGCGATGGAAGCCTTTGTAGCAGCTTGCCCCTAGCGAGGACCACCATACAGAACAAACAACCGATCAGATTTTCGAAACTGTCTCGTACGTCTAAGATACTTCCGCAACACGCGCCCCCATGTCCAACCTACGCAAGGTGCGGTCCAAGGAACCGTTGCCCCGCGACGGAAAGGTCGGCAGCGAAACGGGCTGGTTCATATGAAACTCCGAGACCACCTTCGGCAAAAACGAAGGAACGGGACGCAGAACCACTTTCTCCTCCGAAAAACACAGATACGGCTCTCTACAAGATAAAGCTTGCAAATCGGAAATCCGCCGAGCCGAACACAATGCGACGAGGAAGGCCATCTTCCAAGACAATTCCCGCAGGTTAACCGAAGACGCAGCTGCAAAGGGCGGTCCCGTCAGACCCTCGAGGACCAAGTTCAGATCCCACAGAGGCACCACGAGTCGAAGGGGTGGCCGGATATTCTTAGCCACTCGAAGGAACCGCTGCACATCCGTGTGCGACGGGAGCGGCACACCCCGCACCCGGCCTCGAAAACAAGCTAACGCAGCCAAGTGCACCTTGAGAGTGTTTAAGGCTAAACCTCTCTCCAGACCGCTCTGAAGAAATGCGAGAACCTCTGGTATGCCTGCAGCACGGGGCGACACCCCTCTGTCGCCAGCCCACGCCTCAAAAATACGCCAGACGCAAACATACGCCAAGGAAGTCGATTGCCTCCGGGATTGAAGCATAGTAGCGATCACGGAGCCCGAGAAACCTCTGCGCCGCAATCGATCCCTCTCAAGAGCCAAGCCGTAAGCAAGAACCGATCCACTTGCAGCATCACACCGGACCTTGGAACAAGAGATTGATCCGCGGGGGCAACCGCCATGGAGGGGCGATCAGCAAGCGGATCAGATCCGCATACCAGGGACGCCGGGGCCAATCTGGAGCAATGAGAATCACCTTGCCTGAGTGACGCGATATTCTCCGGATGACCCTCCCTAGCAACGGCCAAGGAGGAAACACGTAAAGAAGATGATCCGTCGGCCAGGGCTGAACCAGACCATTGAGGCCCTCCGACATGCGCTCCCTGCGCCTGCTGAAAAACCGGCACGCCTTGGCATTGTCCAGGGTCGCCATGAGATCCACTACCGGCGGACCCCAACGCAAAGTGATCTCGTGAAAAACCGCCCAGTTCAACTCCCATTCTCCGGGATCCAGACGATGATGACTCAAAGTCGGCCTGCACATTGTCCTTTCCTGCCACATGAGCTGCCGATAGTGCACGAAGATGCAACTCCGCCCACTGAAACAGACGCTGACTCTCCTGTAGCAAAGGCGCACTGCCCGTACCCCCTTGCTTGTTGATGTAGGACACCGTCACCAGATTGTTGGAGAACACCCTATGCATGGGGAAGCACCGCTGGTCCGGCTTAAAGCCCTGTAGTAAAGGGTCCTCCAGGGGCTCCTGCTGTAGCGGAGGAAGAACGATATTTAAAGCAGCGAGGGACTGAACAATCAGAGCCCCGAGCTCCTCCTTATGAAATACTCTAAATACATTAGGATCCTCTCCAGGCCCCAGCTCTCCTTCCTCTAGATCTAGAGGCCAGGAATCCAGACCTCCCTCAGAACAAACTTCTCCCTCCTCAGGCATAAGACCAGAGATCTCGGGAACCACTGTCTCTGAGGGGAACTCACCACTCTGCTGCCGAGTGGAGGAGCCCTCCCCCGGATCAGAAAGTCCGGTCTCCTGCAATAAACTAGCCTCCTGAAGCCCAGCAGCTGGGCTGTCAACTGGCTGTGATAACTTTAATAGATAAGCTTTATGCATTGCCAAAATAAAGGCAGGAGAAAAGAAGGAATCCATGGAGCCCTGAGCAGCAGGGGATAAGGACGCAGCTGTTTCTGGCTGCACTGAAGCCTTATGTGACTTGGACTTTCTTTTCCCCACACGTGGCAAAAAGCGCGGGAGAATCAGCCGTCGCTGAGGGCAAGGAAGCTGCGGGTCCCGCTTTACTCCCCGGCACCGGAGTGCGCTCCCCTGCGCGCTCCCCAGGCTCTGAGGCCTCCATAATACCAAAAAACGCCAAACCAAGCCAAAGGAAACAAAAGTAGTCAAAAAGAAGGGAAGAGGCAAAGACCGACGAAACCGCCGGGAAAAAAATGGCGCTCCCGCCGAAAACGCCGGCCGCAACTGACCACTATCAAACTAATGCGGATCGCAAAACACCCGGTGAAACACTGAACCGCTACGACAGGACTTACCGGGAAGCAATAAGAAGGTGCAGCTTACCTCCGGACACAACCCCAAGGCCGGATCTGTAGACCCCCGCTGCTAGCAAGGTACAGAGAGGAAGGGACAGCGGCGGGAAGAGGATACTGGGGCTCCCAGCACCTAACAACCCCCACAAGTGACAGCGGATCCGACGGAAGCAGGCTCTGCCCCCGGCGTATTAAAAACAAAAAAAAGGTATCACAGGATCGCTGTACTTTCAATGCCTTTCACAGCCGTGAAGGAAACAGGGAGAGCTGCCTGCTATGATGCCCTGCCAGAGCCAGTGAGCAAGGTCCCCTTAGTAAATTCTGAGCTGTCCCTCTTTTGCCTTGGCTGATTTTAAACAGCAAAATGAAACCTCCACTTCTACTGCCTATCCAAAGTCGTCTCTCCTGGGAGCCTGCCAGAGATACGTCCTTTCCAGCTGCTGAGGACTGAAGACTGGCTTTCAGGCCCTAGAGGGAGCTATAGCATCTGCCAGCAAAAGTTTCAGCATTCAGTCCTCAGCTGCTAGAAGGGATTGACCACCCAACTGTACCTGGACTGGCCCGGAGAGACGAAGAGGAATATCTCTTATCTTTGCTAACAAGTTAATTGGTGAGTTGCCCTATCTAGCAAGAATTCTCACATGGAGGGGTGGAGGCTGGGGTGGGAACTGAGGGATCTAACACCTAAGAAGGTCAGTGATTGCAAAAAACTTGTCATCCTCGTTGAACCTGAAGGCTAGAGTAGAAGGTTAAAAAAAAAACCTTTAAACAGCAGAAAAAAGCTTTGCCTAAAAACACAAAAATACCCCTTTTGCAATACAGCTACAATTCACAGAAACATAGAAAAATGACAACAGAAAAAGACCACATGGCCTATCTAGTCTATCCATCCAAATCAACAACTACAATAGTCCTGTTTTTTCCTTTAGAGATCCTCTGTGTTTGTCCCATGTTTTTTTAAAATTCAGATACTGTCCTCATCTCTACCATCTGGGAGACTATTCCACGGATCCAGCACTCTTTCTGTAAAGAAATCTTTCTGCATATCACTCCTGAATCTATCCCCTTTCACCCTCATCCCATGTCCCCTCATAGCAGAGCTTGCTTTCAATTGAAAGAGACTCTCCCCCTGTGCATTTATGCCACGGAGGTATTTAAATGTCTCCATCATATCACCTCTATCCTGCCTTTCCTCTAAGGTGTACATATTAAAATCCTTAAGTCTATCCTCATATGCTTTATAATGAAGGCCACTAACCATTTTAGTAGCCACCCTCTGTACTGACTCCATCCTGTTTATATCCTTTTGAAGGTGCGGTCTCCAGAATTGCACACTATACTCCAAATGAGGTCACACCAAAGACTTATACAGAGGCACTATCACCTCCTTTTTTCTGCTAGCCATTCCCTCTCTGTATGCACCCAAGCATCCTTCTAGCTTTTGCTGTCACCTTTTCTACCTGTTTAGCTACTTTAAGATCATCAGACACAACCACACCGAGGTCCCGCTCTTCTTTAGTGGACAAAGGTACTTCACCCCCTATACTATATTACTCCCTTGGATTGCTGCAGCCCAAATGCATGACCTTGCATTTTTTAACATTAAATCCCAGCTGCCAAATTCTAGACCATTCTTCAAGCTTAGCTAGATCCCTGCTCATGTTATCTACACCTTCCTGGGTGTCTACTCTATTGCAGATTTTGGTATCATCCGCAAAGAGGCAAACCTTACCCGACAGCCCTTCTGCTATATCACTAACAAAGATGTTAAAAAGAATCAGACCAAGGACAGATCCCTGGGGCACACCACTGGTAACATCCTTCTCCTCAGAGTGAGCTCCATTTACCTGTACCCTTTTTCACCTCCCACTCAACCAATTTCTAACCCAAGCAGTAACTTTAGGATCCATCCCTAGGGTGCTCAGTTTGTTTATGTTGCCTGTGAGGAACAGTGTCAAAGGCTTTACTGAAATCTAAATACCCCACAACTAGACAATTGTGGCAAAGTCAGCTATCCTGAGAGTGGGGGAGGTGAGAAGCATAGCGAATTCACCCTAGTTAAGGGTCCCCTTCTAGGCGTGCAGGGAGAGAAAGTCACAGCCAGGTTTCAAAGACAGAAAAACCCCAGCTGGAACAGGTTTCAGCCAATGACTGATAAAGTAAGAGAGAGGGATTGCAAGCACGAGGACCAAAGCCCTTATTTAAACAAGTGCACTGATTATTCTAATATCAGAAGGCAGGGGGAGGGGATTACCAACACCTGGGAAAGAAAGAGGTGGGGTTAAGACCCTGGAGGTATAAGCCTGGGTTAGATTATGCAGAGGGACGAGAGGGAGAGAGAGGAGAAAGAGAGAGACGGGAAGGAGAGCAGCCGGGAGAGCAGCTGAGACAGAAGCAGAGAGAAGGAGTGGATTCTTGGAGAAGAGCTGAGCTACCCAGAACTGAGAGAGCTGAATTCCCTGCAACAGGTTGGCAACAGAGGTGGGGACCGGGAAGTGGAGAAGCTTTCAGACCACCAGAGAGGTTGTCAGCTGAGCAGTCTGACCAGGTCAGTGAGTAAGAACCCATGCAGTTGGGAGAACCAGTGTCAGAGTTGGGGGAAGAAGATTGCTTTATGGATTGCTCTCTATGCCAAGCTCTAGACAGGAGGTCTTGAGGAAAAACTAACCCTGAAAGAAGTAATTCTCCTTGGAAGTTAACCATATGGCAGAAGCAGTGTGGAGGTAAATTCCTGTCTGTTTTAAAAGGGAAATTTACTGCAATGTAAGCCTGATCAGGAAACTCTGATTCATGCTCGTTTGTCACCTGTGTTTGAACTGTGCAACGGCAAGAAAAGCCAAGTTAGCTGCTATAAGTTTTTGCTTGCTCCTCTCCTATATGAAAAGCCTGCTAAGAGTTGTGATAACAACTTGGAATGTTTGTTTTGTTCTAAGTTTGGTTTCACGTAGAAATGCAGCCTAGAGAGGTTTTTGAGGCTGGCAGAAACCAAACTGCTGTAGAAGAATTTGAATTTTTCTTTATGCTCTGATTAACAAGGACTAAAAAGGAAAGTGGCAGCCTAGTTTCTAAAGGCAATTGCTTCTGCAAGTAAGAAGACTTTAAAAAGCCATTTCTGAGTTCTTTTGGTTTGTTTGCCATTATTTGCTGTACCTTAAGCAAATCCTACAGTTATAATCCTGTAAATGATACCTTGAACCTGCTGTGTTTTGTGTTATGGAAATAAACTTTCTGTTACAAGCCTTACCCTCGGTTATCTCAACTACAAACCTTCTACTTAAAGCACAACATATTTTTAGAAGTACTACACTTCCCAGAAGCCAACGCGAAGAAATATGCTGCTAGGAGCTGATAGAAGAAGGAATCCTCAACCACCATGCCCCTCGACCACTAGAGGCAAGTGGCTTCGGGTGTTGTGCTTGTGACACAATGCAACAACAAAAAAAAAGTTAGCAATTAAAAATGAAAAAAGCCCCTGTCAGAGCTCTCAGGTAGAGATTTGTATTGAAGAGCCACAGAAGGATCTTGCTCACCAAGGGAGCAGCAGTACTGCAGGAGGACTACTGACATCTCCTGCAGCTCACATGCATGGTTTGCAGGGAGCTTCCTTCTAGGAGCAGCCGTACTGCAGGACACTGATCGGGCCTAGTGCAGTTCAGGTGCTGTGCTGGAGTATTAAAGAGGAGAGAAACGACATTGCCCCAGATCTAGATCTGTGCTGCCTGTTTTACAGTCTTGTCTGATTAAATGCATTCCATTAGCCCCTTTGTACCATACCTTGTCTGGTGTCAGCAGTGACATCATTCCAAAACTCATGCAACCAATCAGCTCCCTGTGTCTGCAGAATAAAAAAAAAACGAGTCATCATTAATTATACTGGACAGTTGTATTTTATAAAAATATACTATTACACTGAAGGGTCGATATTCAAAGCACTTAGCCAGGAGGCCAACCAGTGGGAAGATGGGGAGGCTAAGGGCTATCACCACAAGACCTCCACAGAGTGCCCTGGCGTTATCTAGTCCATGGACAGAGGAGAGGCAGTGTTGGTGTAAAAATCAGATAAATGGTGATTTTATCCGGTTAGCCCGATATCCAGCTGGTGCTATATGTATTAGCTGAATATTGACGCTAACCAGACAAGGTCACCATTTATCCGATTAACACTGCAAGCGCCACAGATGACTGCCATTGGCGTTTGAGTATCGGCTCCTGAATATTTACTATGAGCACCTACAGCCATCTGACATAGTAAATGACTGCAGATAAAGACTAGCATCATCCATCTGGCCTCTCCAGTGAGGTGAAGAGAGTTGCACCTGCCACTCTATGCAGGTTATCGCCTCATGTCTTTATTTAGGGTTGTATGAGACCTTTGGCTCTCCAAAGCATTTTTGAGTTCAGTATATCAGTAGGGAAATGCTCCAGATTGAGGAGGGTTCAAGCATTGTGATTGCCCAGGTTAGGGCAGATGTATATTAGGAACTCTAAGTTATTTATTTATTTAACGTCTTTTATACCGCGCTATTTAACATCAGTGTGGTTTACATACAACCTTAGCTTATACAGTGCAAGCTAACAGGTAGGAATCACATCAGGTGGGAAGAGTGACTTTTACAGAGGTGGGGTATGTACATGCTGCTATTTACAAAGTACGCATATTCGAGGCTGGCACCACTGAGAGTGGACGCCTCATTGCGTGCTGTGTTGGTGTGGCGGAACTGGTGGAGGGGGGTGGCTGTTTGTGAGCTGTCATCAGAGTAGTATTTGAGGAAAAGGTGGTGCATCAGTGCTTTCCTAAACTGGGTCAGGTCGGAGATTGCCCGTATGCTAGGTGGTAGGGCGTTCCAGCATCTGGGTGCACAAAACCTAAATACCCTGTATATTGTTGCTTGGGTGCATTGTGTTATTGCTTTCAGGATTACCAGTGTGTCGACTGCTGCGGGTCTTCTGGATCTGTTAGAGGGCGTAGGGTGGATAAGCTCCGTGAGGGAGGTGGAGGAGAGCCTGTTGATGGCTTTGAAAGTCAGTAGTAGGGTTTTAAAAGAGAGTCTGCCATGGATGGGGAGCCAGTGGAGATGTTTCAGGATGGGTGTCACATGGTCATTCCTGGAAGCACCGTGTAGAACTCTGGCCGCGGCGTTCATTGCAAGCTGGAGTGGGTTCAGGGTGGATTGCGGGAGCCCTTGTAGAATTGCATTGGCGTAATCGAAATGTGGGATAACCAGCACTTGGTAGATTGTACGGAAGTCATCTGGCTCCAGCAGGGGGCGTAAGTGCCTGAGTGTCCGAATCTTGTGGTAAACTGCTCTTACTGTGTTGCTTATGTGAGCCTTCATGTCCAGGCGTTGGTCTAGTGCAGCGATGGCGAACCTATGGCACGCGTGCCAGCTGTGGCACGCGAAGGCCTTGCAGCTGGCACGCGGGAAGGTCCGCAATCGAAAAAAAAAAAAAACAACCCTGTCTGCTGCCGCTGTCGGGGCCGCCGCGGCAGAATCGAGCGTGCCGCGGGGCCCCCCTGTACCTGGCAGATCCTGCCCTCCCCGTAGCAGCTCTCTCTTTGGAGCTACAGTCAGACGCGCCGGCTTGCAGAGCGCGAAGGGAAGAGTTTCCCTTTCGCGACTCTGTTAAGCCCGCGGGGGCTGATGGGAACTTCCCATCAGCCCCCGCGGGCTTAACAGAGCAGCGAGGGAACTCTTCCCTCGCGCTCTGCACGCCGGCGCGTCTGACTGCAGCTCCAAAGAGAGAGCTGCTACGGGGAGGGCAGGCTCTGCCGGGTGGGTACAGGGGGGCCCCGCGGCACGCTCGATTCTGCCGCGGCGGCCCCGACAGCGGCAGCAGACAGGTTTTCTTTTTTTTTAAAATTTTCCCTGGGCTGGGCTGGGGGGGTTAGGAGTGGTGATGGGCTGGGCTGGGCTGGGGGGGGTTAGGAGTGGTGATGGGCTGGGCTGGGCTGGGCTAGGGGGGTTAGGAGTGGTGATGGGCTGGGCTGGGGGGGTTAGGAGTGGTGATGGGCTGGGCTGGGCGAGGGGGGTTAGGTGTGGTGATGGGGTGGGGGGGGGTTAGGAGTGGTGATGGGCTGGGCTGGGCTGGGCTGGGGGGGTTAGGAGTGGTGATGGGCTGGGCTGGGCTGGGGGGTGTTAGGAGTAGTGATGGGCTGGGGGGTGTTAGGAGTAGTGATGGGCTGGGGTGGGGGGGTTAGGAGTGGTGATGGGCACTGGGCTGGGGGGGTTAGGAGTGGTGATGGACACTGGGCTGGCTGGGGGGGGTTAGGAGTGGTGATGGGCGCTGGGCTGGCTGGGGGGGTTAGGAGTGGTGATGGGCGCTGGGCTGGGGGGGTAGGAGTGGTGATGGGCGCTGGGGGGGTTAGGAGTGGTGATGGGCACTGGAGGGGCTTAAACTAAAAATTGAGTGATGGGGGATTAGGACTGGGAGTGGGCTGATGGGGAGGTTAGGACTGGAAATGGGCTGGTGGGATTAGGACTGGGAGTGGGCTATGGGGGGCTAGGATTGGTAATGGGTTGGGGGGTTGCTAGGACTGGACATGGGCTGAGTCGAAGGGGGCTTGAACTGCAAATAGCTGTTGGGGATGGGGCTTGGAATGGAAATGGGCTGAGGGGAAGTGGGGGGCTTGCACTGCAAATAGCTGATGGGGACGGGGCTTGGAATGGAAATGGGCTGAGGGGAAGTGGGGGGCTTGAAGAAGGGAATGGATGCTGGGTGAGACTGGAACTAGAAGGGAGCTGATGTTGGGGGAGGATTAGAATGGGATGGGGCTGGGAGAGTAAAATGGAGAGGGGAAAAATATTTTGTGTAGGAGGGATGAAAAATCTACAATTGGCCAGGTATTGGGAGAGTAATTGGGGATTGAGGATGGAGGGGTAAAATTTGTGTGGATGAAATAGGAATGAGGAAAGAGCAAAAGGAGAAAGATTAGTATGTTAAAGCAGATGTAGAGAGAGAGAGAATGGAAAAAAAACTAGAAGAGAGAAGAAAGGACAAATGGACAGCAGACGATGGAGAGTTAGCAGAAAACATGAAGAAACCAGAAGAAAATGGCTGGACCAATTGCAACTGAAAAAAAATGCACAAAAGGTAGAAAGATATCTCTTTATTTTGAATTTATTAACTGGAATATGTCAGCTCTGGGAAATGTGCATCATTAACATCTGCGCTTTGTTTGGTACAAGAGGAAATTCCTATTTGACGTTGCCACTTGTTCTCTTTCCCCAGTATTCACTGAAATGTATTGGTTTAATATTTGCAGTGTTGCCTTTTGATAGGTAGGGTATGGTGCTTTGTGAGTCCTGGTAATGCTGTCAGGATACGGCGGGTTTGCTATGGGTTCTAAATGGGCAGCGTTTGTAGTAGTTCCTAATGTGCCTGGCGGTTGGCACTGGATTATAGTAATGTAGAAATCTTTTAGTCTTTCTTTATCCATACACTCATTAAGAGACATGTTTACTAAAAGTTAGTGTATGGTAACATTATGCAAATATTTATGCAAATAAGACCACTTATGCAAATGACGTGCTGGCACTTTGAGGAAATTCTTTGGTTTTGTGCGGCAGTTTGGGCACTCGGGCTCAAAAAGGTTAGCCATCACTGGTCTTGTGTGACTCCAAGGTAACAGATTGTGGATTTGGTTAGTAGCTCCGCTTCCTTGACCTTTAAGTAGGCAGGAGGGGTGAAGTTTTGGTTCCTCGTAATGAAAAGGACGTCTGTTTTCTTGTGCTGTATTCAAAGGTTTTGAGTCTGGAGCCAGTTGGATACCGCGTCAAAACAGTCTGTCAGTGGGGAGAGGTCTGGCTGGTCAGTTGAGAATGGCATGTAGAGCAGTATGTTGTTTGGCATATATCAAGCACTGAATGATCAAATGAGGGAACAGATGGGTTGCATGTATATGTTGAACATCAGGCGTAGAGGGAGGACCCCTGTGGAACACCCTGCCTCTGGTGGAATGATTCTGATTTTGAAGCACCGGAACGTACTTGCTGCCATCTGTCAGACAGGTATGATTTGCACCACCTTAGGGCTGTGTCACGAATACCCTTCTCCTTAAGTCACACCAGGAGGAGCTCGTGGCTTACTGAATCAAATACCGCAGCTATATTCATAAAGATGAGGGCAAACCCTTCACGGATGTTGTCGATTCCAGCAATTATGTTGCTGAAGAGGGTGGTGAGGAGTGTTTCAACACCATGAGATTCCCTGAATACGTGTTGGCAAGGGTCGAGCGGAGCGGTGGTCTCGATGTGGCGTATTTGGCGTTGGACTTCTTTTTCAATTATCTTGGCAAGTAGTGGTATGCTTGATATAGGCCTGTACGAGTCGACCTTCTGGGGTCTAGTTTGTTGTTTTTCAGCAGAGGTCTGATGGACGTGTGTTTGAGGCTTTGCGGGAACGATCCTGTTGAGAATGACAGATCCATGAGTCTGGCTATGAACGGGCTAAAATCGCTCCGTAGTGCTTTTATCCAGAAGGCAGGGAAGGGGTCGGTTTGTGCAGTCGTGGTGTTGATGGCAGCAATAGTGTCTTCAATGCATTTCTTGGATGGGGTGAAGAAGGTGGTCAGTGGTGTTGGGTAGGGTGGCTCGTGTGCAGCGGTGGGTGCTGTGGACTTATCGGTCTGGCATAATTTTGATTGCAGGTAGTCTGCGAATTCTTGAGGCTGGATCTGCTTGGTTGGTTGGGGGATGGTTCTTTTGTTAGGTTCTTGACCAGATTGAATAAGTCATATGGTTTGCTTAGAGATCGTTTCAGGGTGTCGGTGTGGAATTGCCTCATTTTCTCTGTTACTGCTTCCAGTGAGGGGCCATTGATGGGGGAGTGTGTAGAAGGCAGCAGGAGGGTTACATTCTCAGGTGCTGCAAGGAGGGGGCAAGAGAAGACTCTTCCTCTCAGAGCCAGTGTGGGGATATTAGGAGCTCTCGGAGAACCTTATGCCTTGCGCCCTAGCTCCCCCTCAAATTTTGAAAATTAAATTCAATCAACCACCCCTCCCAGAACAATTCTGTTACAACACTATTATTATTGTGGATTGTTCATTGGACGACACAGTCTAGGACTGGTTTTAATCCCGTGATTCCGGTTTTAACCAAGAACTCAGGAATCATACAAGCATCAATGCAAGATGTAGCTGTTCCAAGTAGGGTAGTCTTTTATAGGATTTGTGGAGTTATGTCCTGTAGATCCAAAATTTAGGAAGCCCTTAGGTATAGCCCCAACAGCTCCAACCACAACTGGTATTACAGATTTTTTTCTTACAAATCTTTTCAACTTCTATATTTTGTCAGGTTCTCTCATTCCTTGTCCTGGGATTGCCACATCTATAAGCCATACTTTTTCCTTTTCTATAACAGTAATTTCAGGCATATTGTGATAAATCCCCATCTGTTTGTATGTGACGACCCACAGGGTCTTGATCAGTTCATTATCTACAACCTTCTCTGCAGCATGTTCCCAGACATTCTTCAGCAGGAATGGTGACATTTTACTAAGCAACATCCTTTCCTCGAGCCCTGTTAGACCAGTCCATATCATTTACACACATTCCAGTGGATGATCTTTATTAGTATAACATGTCTTCTATCATAAAACCTATAGGTGAATTACAATAAGAACACTTATGCTATGCTATGTTTTCGCGTGATTTCATAATACAACCAACTAAATTGGCTCTTCCTACATTTTCTCCTGATTAAGATTTATTATAATAAGAGATCCAAGAACAAAAATAATAAAACTCCAACCCCTTAGATTCTTCCAGATATCCACAGGCAATCGATTCTATTCTAGTGGTTCAACTACAGACAGCATCCGGACACAAGTGGCAGCTAAGCAACACCTTAAGAGCCCCAGTAGACCAGATCTTAGGCTACTCCTGGTCACATACTCCTGCCACACAGAAATCATTTCTGTCTCTTCCACACTAGATACAAACATTTAAATTATATGCACAAGGTCACTGGTAACCAGTGTAGATCCACTGTAAACGGAGGGGAATCCTGCAATTAACCATACTGCTGCGTTCTGCACTGGCTGTACAGATCTCAGTCCACCCAAGAAGTCTCTCATAAATCACATTAGAGTCATCCAAGACTAGCATAAATAGTCTGAGGAACAGAATGCCGTGTGTGCCGTCAAGTCAAAGCAGACTCCTGGTGATCCAGAAGCCCCTGCGTTTTCTTGGCAATGTGTGACTAGAAGTAGACTGCCAGGCCTTTATTCTGAGGTAATTGAGAGTAAAGCAACTTGCCCAAGGACACAAGACGTGCCAGTGGGAACTGAACCCTGAGCTCTTGGTCACCAGACAACTGCTCTTACCATTAGGCTACTCCTCCAACCACTAGGTGATTATCAAATGACATAATAAACTAAACTAAACATAATTGGATATCATACTCGGTATGTTACATTTCCTCTATTATTCATTTACTGCTCGTTTACCCTGATGGATTTGGTCATACATTGCACCTGTCTCTGGTTGATATTGTCCAATAACACTTGCCACTATGTTTTCTTGTCTTGTCACCTGTCAAAGATTATATTTTGTGTTTGTTTTTAACCTGTTTCTCCAAACTTCAGTATAAACTGCTAAGAAGTTGCATACCTTTAGTAGTATAAAAATTCTGCAAATAAATAAATATTGAACTCTGTTTGATATACATCTAGAGATATAGGCACCATACACATACGTAATGGGGGTCATTTTATAGAGACATCATTGCGTGCACATGGCCATGAATGCTTTCACAGCCTTTGTTTTAGGGGGGGGGGTTCTCTCCAGTCAAAACTGAAACCATTTCTTAAATGTATTTTTATTTTTTGTCTGACTTATTAATGGACTGTAAACCACTTTGATTAAAATGATGGGTAGTACCGCAAATACAAACAAACATACGTGCAGAAATGTCCTCTTATAAAAAATACTGACTGGCATAGATGTATGTAAATGTATCCTTTGCCGATAGGCATGGTCTGGGCAGGGCGCACACGCCAAGTATATGCGTGTACTTGCGTACTGTACTTTATGTGCATTCATTTAAAACGGCTATAGAGCAGCTATGTCCATTCCTGCTTTTAACAGGCGTCCTGCCACTTATTCAAAGCATGGGACAAACACAGAGCTCTCTGAAGAAAAAAAGGGGACTATTGCAGTGGTTGATATGGAAGGGCAGACTAGACAGGTCATGTGGTCTTTCTACCATCATGTTTGTATGTTTTATAAAGACAAATAGGCACTGATGTATCTTTATAAAATGTCTGTTTACCGCAGCTCAGTCTAGGTGGCTGTCAGTGGAGATGTGCATTTTGTTTGAAGTGACATGGGAAAAGTTAACAACATTGTTATTTTTAACCTGAAATGACAGGAAAAATGTATATTGAGCAAGAGAACACAGTACTTTGGCAAGGATCATGCTGGTTATGTGAGCAGAATGGTCTAATCACAGCAGAAATTCACCTGTTCTCATAACAATTAAGAGGACAAGTTTCAAAAGAGTTTGCCTTGGTAATTAAACAGTTAGCTGGGCAAATTCCCTGGCATGAAAAATGCCTCCCTCCCTCTACTCAGCAGATAAGAGTGCTTGTGCACTTTCCAAGCTCTCAGGCACTTAGTCAAGGGCAAAAGGGGTGGACCCAAGAGCAGGGATGGGAAGCACATGCAGAGTTTTCATTTTCAGATTAACATGCAAAGATTTTACAACTCTGCACCCGCAAAACGCAGATGTAAATTCTGTACTCACAGGCAAGCTCTGAAGCAAGTTTACTTTCTAAAAGGGTTGGAAAGTGTCTGGAAACTACTCAGGCAGCTTATAATTCCCCCTCCCCAATCCAATCTATTCTACAATTAGGGTGGCCAGCTGATTTCGTGCTGGTTTTAGTGTGTGCCTGGATTTGTAAATTAAAATAGGACCAAATAACCTGCTCTAAAAATACAGAGCCACATGGGCAGCTTAACTCTAATGAACACAATAATGCTTTTCTAAACATGAGCAGCTGTTGCTTATTCTTCCGAAGTGCAGTGCATCCTTCCCACACGGATGAAAGATTTGCTGGGCATCCGACGTCTCATGACGCACCTCACCTGGACTGTCTGTGCTGGTTCCAGACTGTGATCAGGAGACGCTTCTGGTCCTCATCCTCCGGAGCTGGACTGAAACAAGAAGAAGGGAGAGAGGCTGAGAGCCCAGGAGCAACCCTGCTTCCTCCTTTCCCAAATCCTGCATAAAGAGACGCAAGCCATCATCTGCTCAGTTCTCTTACTATAGGATCTCCTGCAGAGAGTAAAATGAGGATTTGACAGAGGTGGAGAGGTCCGTGTGTCCCCCAGGCAGCAGCACAGAATATGGACAGCAAGATCTATGAAAGATTCTTTGTAGTTCATGTTGAAAAGGTAGGTAGGTTATCGAGGTCATTTTAGAAGGCTTATTAGTGATTTGAACATCTGAAAGCAGCCATTCAGATATCCCAATCACATTCACGTCCAAAAAGCCATTTTAGAGCACCCTGAGTTAACATGTCCGGTGAGATCATGTCTATGGTTCATGGGGACACGCTAGAGGTGTGTCTAGGGCATTCCAAAGAAGATGCATGCATGCAATAGATTTTACATTACCGCCATACATTTAAATACGCCAGTAGACATGTCCACATCTACATCTTCTCCTGGGTAGGACTAGCAATACCGAGAAGAGAAAGCCCTCTTATTCCCTCAAGATTTTTCACCAATTCCAAAAACCTAACAAATGGATACTGAGGCCTTGTCGTCTACTGCTGCACATCTCCAGTTCTAAAATGGTGGGCCGGGATGCGTAAGGTACGGCATATACATGCTACATATCCCAAAATACCGGCACTGGAATGTCTATGCGCCGATACCACGCATGACCAGATCTCACATGTCCATGTTTCTGAAATCAGCTGGTTTTCTGGAAGTGTCTCACTCTGCACGTCCCCCTTCTCTTTCTATCGCGATGGGGGACGTGCAGAGTGAGACACCTTATCTTAAGATATGCCTTATCTTTTTGGGGCAGAAACGTGTCTATTTTACAAAGCACTTACACATGTCCCCCCCTCCACTGCTGCCCCTCCCACAGAATTTCAGACATTTTGGCATGGACATCCCAGAGTTCACCAAAACAGCCTTTCCTCATTGTCCTTCCAGTCCAGTCCCGCACCTCTGGGTAGTGCACCTCTTCCAGCAGCTTGGAGACCGAGCATGTCACTCTTTGATGACACTAGTATAAATACTGCAGGAACCGCCCATCAGTTCCAGTAAACTCAGTCTCCAAGCAGCTGGACGTAGTGAGCCAGGGTACTGGACTCACTGAAGGAACAACTGAGGAGGTTTACTGTAGAGGTTTATTCTTTTTTCCGTTTTTGGCTTTGATGTCTTAGTTGGTTCTTTTGGGTTTACTGCAGTTTTTTTTGGTTTTGGTTTTTTTTTAGATAAAATATATATAATATATACATATATATAAATTGTTACATTGTTTCTGCTGCATGTCCAATGCTCCAAATTGAAAATTGAAACATTGTTGCTGCTGCTTAATTACCAGCTGCCTACATTGCTATACCACTCCAAAAAGGTAGCTATAAAAAGCTTTTCTCTCCCACACTTCAACAACCATGACCTTACCAGCCATAACGCTATTTTGCTTACTCTCCAGTGTATTATACGAAGCTAATTCACTCTCCCAAGATCACTACCATATCACTACATTACACAACACAAACAAAAAACACTTCCACAGCTTTCACCAACATCCACAGAACACTTACCACAAGAGACACTCTCACCTACTTCATATAGCATTAGACCAAACATCCAACACAAAACGCAACCGACATGCTCCCCAACAAGAAGGACTCAGATGTGCTCTCATAAATGCTAGATCTGCACGCAAGAAATGGCCAGCCATCTCGGACTTAATAATCAAAAGAAATCTAGACATTTTAATGATCACAGAAACATGGTTCTCTGAATCCGACTCAGTCATAATAAACCAGCTCACACCACCTAATTACTCCACCTACACATGTAACAGAACAAATAAAAGAGGAGGAGGTGTCGCCATTATAGCAAAGACTGACCTCCAATATCGTACAATCACAACCAAGAGCACAAAACAATTAGACACTAACTACAATACCATCAACCTTATATATATGGCACCGAACTCGACATCTGAAGAATTATCCAGCGTAATTGATTTAGCCTGCAACCCAGCACACCCAGAGAAACCTAACTGGCTGATGGGTGACTTCAATCTCCCTTCCATACAAACTGCCCTTACTAACGCATTCTTAGATGCAATGACAAACCTCAACTACAGCCAACTCATAAACCAACCCACTCATCAACATGGCAATGTGCTCGACCTCGTCTTCGCTCCGCCCTCCTACACGCCCACGAATGATGATTTTGACCTATCCATCACTCCAGTCCCATGGTCAGACCATAGCCTGATAGTACTCACTATACCAGCACATCAAGATCCATCCACCGATACAAAACTATCATCAGCAATCACCACTCGCTTCAGACCTCTCAACGAAGAAGAAATCAAGAAAAACATACTTCCAATACTCAAACAACCGTCATCCGACATCAACGACATGGTCACTACATGGAATAAAACCATCAACCAATACGCCATACTACCGCCAGCCTGCAAAAACCCAACAACGAAGAATAATGTAGTGAAAAGACCATCTGCACCATGGTTCTCTCAAGAACTAAGGAAGCCTCTCACTCTATTGAGGAAACTCGAAAGAAAATGGCATAAATCTCATAACCCAGCAGATCAACAAACATACTTAACCCACCTTCAATCCTATCGTGAAACAATATGGGACACAAGAAAATCATACCACTCAGAAATCCTCAACCGCTCCCTAAACAAACCTCGGGAGCTCTTCAAACTAGTAAAGTCATTAACCACAGAACCTTCTCCACCTCAACAAGAACCCATACACCCTCAGAAGTATGCCAATTTTATACAATCTAAAGCTATCAGAACAACAAATTCTTTATCCCAAAGTCCCCTCCAGCAACAAGAACAAAATTTCCCACTACTCCAGCTCTCATCTCCTTCAGCAAAATGCGTTGAAGACATTATCGTCAAAATGAATACTACCACAGCACCTAACGACCCTTGCCCAGCACACTGGATAAGAGCGATGCGATCCGACTTTAGCCCTGTCATAGCAGAAATAATAAAGATGTCCTTCTCAACAGGCACCTTCCCATCGGCACTAAAGCAGACCTCCATAAGACTGCTACTAAAGAACAATCAACTAGATCCAACAAAAGAAGAATCATACCGCCCGATAGCTAGTATACCGCTACTATCCAAAATAATTGAGAAAGTAACCAACAATCAGATACAACAACACAGACACCTCCTCCCCCCTTGACCCCAGTCAGCACGGCTTCAGGGAAGCCCATGGAGTAGAGACACTGTTGACCACATTAACCAACACACTCATCAGTGGACTGGAGGACATCAAAAAGGGCTTTGCACTAATATTCCTCGACATATCTGCAGCATTTGACTCTGTGGACCATGAAATACTACTAACCCGTCTATATGACAAGGGAATCCACGGGCTGGCATGGGAATGGTGCAAATCATACCTGGAAGATCGCTTGCAACATGTCAGGACTGTTACAGGTACCTCAGAACCTTTCCAGTTAAAACAAGGAGTACCACAGGGCTCATCCCTCTCTGCACTACTATTTAACATTTACATGCAGCCTCTATGCGATATCACTCGCTCCTTTGGCATATCCTCGCTGATCTATGCAGATGATGTGCTAATATTCACACCATTCAATGTCAAACTCCCAGATTACACAACATTAGTAGATTGCTTTAACGCAATAGCAGACTGGCTCCTCACGCAGAATATGCGAATAAACTACAAAAAAACCGAGGTACTGATCGTCACGAAGAACAGAGAATTCTCACCCCCTGAGACCCTAAGAGTACGTGACGCAGAACTCCCAATCAAGCCCTACATAAAATACCTTGGAGTAATACTGGACCATAGACTAGACTTTAAAGAACATATCAACCGCACCGTGAAAACAATTTACTTCAAGATAAGGACCCTACGTCATCTGAAAAATATGCTTGACCCAGACAGCTTCAGAACTATATTCCAAGCCATAGTCACACCCCACTTCGACTATGCGAATATAATACTCCATGGTCTCCCAAAAAACTCCCTAAATACATTACAACTAGCCATGAATGCCGCAGCCCGAGTACTATACGGTGCCTCAAAGAACGAACATATAACACCCATCCTAATGGAGCTTCACTGGCTCCCTATATACTGCAGAATAACATATAAAGCCCTTCTCATGACCTTTAAAGCGATAAATACTATCGCTCCTTCATCAATTTCAAAACGCCTCCATCATGCTCCCAACATCAGATCTAGGAGATCAGCAGCGGCAAATACCCTAGCTACACCACCTGAGGCCACAAAATACAAACGTTCAACAACAGACAGGGCTTTCGCGTATTACGCACCCAGATGTTGGAACAACCTACCTCCCAACATTAGAGCTATTACTGACCTCAAGCAATTCAGAAAAGCCATAAAGCACCATCTCTTCATTCTACATTTCCAAAGCACATCATCAACCCTCCAACACTTACAGTAAAAGTGTAAATGCCTTAAGATGGTAATAAGAATTTCTATACTGTGTATATAGGTTCTTTTCAAGTTACAAATATGTACAAAGTTCCCCAAAGTTATAATCCCAGTTGTATTATCCTGTTATATGTAAACTCAACAGTCTGTTGATTGCAATGAGTATTCCTGTTTTAATGTAAACCGCACTGATGAAAAAGAGTATAAAAGAACTATAAATAAAATAAAGAAAAATATAAAGAAAAAGGAGTTACTTTGAGCACCACCCCAGAGGTGCAGGACTGGACTGCAATTCCTCAAGGAACAGCAATTAGCAGGTAAGTTTAATTTCACTTTCTAAAATTGCCTTCACATGCAAAAATGGTCAATGGGCAACTTTAGAAAAGCCTCAAATAAAGAGATTGTAAAGGGGCATGTTGTGAGCATGACATTTAAAATATACATATGCTTCCCATTTTACAAGGGCAATGTGTGAATATTTCCCCATCAGCATTTGCACCTCCTCCAAATCATAAAAAAGTATGAGAAGCTGTTAATTTGGATCTAGGGGGTATTGAGGAGTGAGTGAAAGGGTAATTGTTATTTCTCTGGCCTTAAACCCCACCTCAAAAAGCCAAAATTTTCAGGTTTAGAACTCTGCTCCTTAACCGATTTCTCTTCTACATGTAGTTTTGCAAAATCTGGTACTTTCTGGAGGTTAATTTATAAATTTGTGCACATGCACATGGAGGGAGGAGTGGCCTAGTGATTGGGGCAAGGTACTACAGGCCGGAAGGTCAGTGGTTCAAATCCCACTAGAGGGCAGCAACCTTGGGCCGGAAGGACTGGGGTTTCTAGTTCCACAGGTGCTCCTTGTGATCTTGGGCAAGCCCCTTAACCCTCCATAGCCCATGTTCCCTGTATGTGTCTCATATCCCCTAGTGTTAAATGTATCCCCCAACCGCTTTGACCTGGTGAAAAGCGGGATATAAATGCAGCTAAATAAAATAAAAATAAATAAAATAAACACGCGACTATATTCCCATGCAAGTGGTCTCTTGAAAAGCACCAGACGGTGTATTAAGTACGCTCTTTGGCATGATGTATACTTTGCCAGTAGGTGGGCACAGAGGCAGACTTTGGGACGAGTGTGACACAGCACACGTACACCTGTAGATTAAAAAATAATTTATATGTGTCCTAAAAATTATAGGCATGAATATTTGCGCTGGCTCCAAGGCCGTTATAAATGTCCACACGAGTAATGCTGCTACCTGCAATACTTCCTTTCCTCTCACCAGCCCCGAATCACTTTGGTTATCTTGCCACTGTTGCTCCCTCGCCATTGAAGTTCCACTCACTAGGTGACACCCTGGGCACCTCGGGGCACCATTCTGGACCACTCTTCTTTTAACATTTTACTGCTTCTGGCTACAATTTATCTATACATCCAAAGAAGGAGCACCGCAACAAAACTGCAACCACAAATTACAAATAGGCTCATCATTTCTCATGTATACGCCCTCTATAATAACAATCTCCCTCATTTCTATTTGTTTACCTTCCAAAGGGTATATATATGCTTCTGGCTACTCACAGGCATCTTCTATAGGAACCCAGCCCAGCCATTTGGGGTAGACGACCCTTCTGTTCCTGCCCTGCTTCCAGGCCTGGGATTCTTCAATAGTGCCACGCAAGTGCGTGCTCGACTAACATTCTCCCAACCTCAGAGTCATTCAATAACGGTCTCAAAGGATCCCCTTGTCAATTACCTCTTTTCCCCCCAGTTACTTTGCATCATAGAAACATTGCTAAAGGAGGGGGAGACCCCATACCTCATTCAAAATGCCCCATTGAATTTGCCTCTTTTTTCATCATATTGCTCATTTAGGAGAGGGGTTGCTTTTTTTCCCCCTGCATTTCACATTAGGCATATTGACTCTCCTCACTCCCACCCAAAAAACGGTCTAAGGGGGGGAAGGGGGTGGGGGAGGAGCCCCCTTAGACCGGTTTTTGGGTGGGAGTGAGGAAAGTCAATATGCCTAATGTGTGAATAACTGTAAATAGTTTACCCTGTTTCTTCCAAATTCTTAAACCCCTGTTACTTGTAAAATGCACTACAGTTACCCTGTATGTATATGCTCTGTTCCATGTAAACCGCGCTGATGTTAATAGTGCGGTATATAAGAAATGTTAAATAAATAAACATAGAAACATGATGACAGAAAAAGACCACATGGCCTATCTAGTCTGTCCTTCCATAACAACAACTACAACAGTCCACTTTTTACTTTTAGAGATCCTCTGTGTTGGTCCCATGCTTTTTTGAATTCAGTTACTGTCCTCATCTCTACCACCTCCACTGGGAGACTATTCCATGGATCCACTACTCTTTCCGTAAAGAAATATTTCCGCATATCACTCCTGAATCTATCTCCCTTCATCCTCATCCCATGTCCCCTCGTAGCAGAACTTGCTTTCAATTGAAAGAGGCTCTCTCCCTGAACATTTATGCCACGGAGGTATTTAAACATCTCAATCATATCACCTGTATCCCGCCTTTCCTCTAAGGTGTACATATTAAGATCCTTAAGTCTGTCCTCATATGCTTTATAATGAAGCCCATTAATCATTTTAGTAGCAACCCTCTGCACCGACTCCATCCTGTTCACATCCTTTTGAAGGTGCGGTCTCCAGAATTGCACACTATACTCCAAATGAGGTCGCACCAAAGACTTATACAGAGGCATTATCACCTCCTTTTTTCTGCTAGCCATTCCTCTCCGTATGCACCCAAGCATCCTTCTAGCTTTTGCCGCCGCCTTTTCTACCTGTTTAGCTACTTTAAGATCATCAGACACAACCACGCCTAGGTCCCGCTCTTCTTTAGTGGACAAAAGTACTTTACCCCCTATACTGTATTGCTCCCTTGGATTGCTGCAGCCCAAATGCATGACCTTACATTTTTTAACATTAAATCCCAGCTGCCAAATTCTAGACCATTCTTCAAGCTTAGCTAGATCCCTCCTCATGTTATCTACACCTTCCTGGGTGTCTACTCTATTGCAGATTTTGGTATCATCGACAAAGAGGCAAACCTTACCCGATAGCCCTTCCGCTATATCACTAACAAAGATAAATAAATAAATAAATAATGTGAAGTGCAGGGGGAAAAAAAGCAACTCCTCTCCTAAATGAGCAATATGATGAAAAAAGAGGCAAATTCAATGGGGCATTTTGAATGAGGCATTACATTGTTACAATGAACAAAAGAACAAAAGTGACTATTTACAGATGGCATAGCGGCTATGCGGTGAGGCGTTGTGTTTGCCTACTTATGGGGGTGGGCAGGGTATGATCTTGTGGATGCCTACATTCCTTGCATAGCCTTTAAATCAGATATCTGAGTTTGCCCTCAGTTCATATTAAGGTCTCCTGGTCAGGAACACTTGTGATATATAGCTACTTGGAATATAAGCACACATTTGCTTTTAGATTTGCAGAGACCCGGTCTTCTATTTAAGTCTCCTACTTAATGTTGTAGCAAAGGTATAAATTTTAAGGTTACAGAGACCTTTGCATAGCAGGCTGATACACAGCAAAAGAAATTAGACTTACCTGCTAATTGTGGTTCCTTGAGGAACTCCAGTCCAGTCCTGCACCTCTGGGTGGCGAACCTCTTCCAGCAGCTTGGAGACTGAGGATGTCATCTTTTTGATAACACTAGTGTACATATGCAGCTGGCACCGCCCACCAGCCCCAGTAACCTATTGACAAAGCAGACTCATTTTGCAAGGAGTGAGGGTGATTTGGTTTTATTCATGCTCTACTCAGGTTATGTAGACACTATTTTGGGATTTCTTATCTGGAAAATTCTTTTTAAAATTAGATGTTGATTTTAAGCTATAGTTGCTTGTAATTTGGGATTCTAGGATTCTTTGCCATGCACACGCTTGCTGTAAATTGCGATTTGTGTTATATTCTTTCTGCCTAATAAAGCAAATCACGTTAAAGAGAAGTTGAGAAAGAAGGAGGAAACAGCAGAGTTTAGAGCTTGAGAGAGAGTCTGAATCTAATATGAGGGTGCCCTTAAGTCAGCATTTCCCAACTAGTGTATTGCAAAGGTTTTCTGGGAGCCTGAGGCACTGGAAGAGAGCAGAACTCCCATGGGTACTCAGGCGTTCCCCCTGGGTTATATTCAGGTATCTTGTGGTCTCATTTTCTACCAGTTACATTTTCAAAGGGCCCGATTCTGTGCCATGAATAGCAGGGATGGACGCCCCCGCTATTTATGCCCCCTCCCGCTGAAGTCTAGCTTCCCCGCCAGATGTACCGGGAAGCTAGACGGAGGCAGGAAAGGGGAGGATCAGGGGCGGCCTTAGGGTGGGCAGTGGGCAGTTGCCAGCCCCAGACATACAGGGCTGATTCTAATGAGGGCCCTGCACATCCGGGGCCAGCGACTTGAACAAGAAAGTTATTCCACCTCTGAGGTAGAACTTCTTCCCTGGATGGCAGGGATCGGTGAGCCCGGGGCTGGGAAAGGGCAGCAGGGGACAGAGAGCATTCCCCACAGCCTGACCCTGGGAGGCCAAATCAGGGGTCAGGCTGCGAGGAACAAACAGTTTTTTCCAGCAGCCAGCATCACGGCTTTTAAATGGAGCCAAGATGCCATGGCAACCAGACACCATGGCGCTGCGGCTCCATTTAAAAGCCCAGACTGAGTTAGTCGGGCTATGGCTGTACGTGCAGGCCGGGCTTCGACAATACTTCTGTATTAGTCTCTAGGTGACCTGTATATAGTTTTATTGTACTATAGTTCAAATGTTCTCTGTAACCAGGTTTCTAAAAATTTGTTCAACGTGAACCGCCCCTGATCGATGGGGATACCATGTACAGTGCAAATGACCCTTTCTGGACACAAATCTCTCTATATTGGGACTGCTCAAGCACCCACAGGATGTCTAGGTCAGTAAATGGACATTTTGGTCTCTGCATGCAGAACCGATAGTATTTTATAGATGGCTTGCTGACCACGGGGCCTATAATAAGTGTTCCCAGAGCAGTCCAGAATCAGTGGATAAGCCAGAGTCTGAGGCCTGATCAGCTCCGATGATCAGAGATAGAACATTACTCTACATGTCATACTTACAATTGGAAACGCTGCTGGAACACTGGGCTTCTGCTATCTAGAACAGCTGTAGTCTTCTGACAGAACGACCGATCTGAGCAAGGTATCAGAGAGATCTCCAGGTAAAACAAACAAGACAGATACTAATGAGCATAAGTGAACAAGAATCTATGGAGCAAGGTAGCTCTGCAACTTCTCTTGGCACCGATAAACAGTGGGCGGATATGACTGCTGAATTTTAGCACACAAACAAAAGGGGTACAGCCGTTCAGTGGTATCACACTTGCAAGTCATCTGCCACAAGTACAGCAGGAGAAGCTGCTGGGCACGGGGGGGGGGAGGGATTCACACCGCAATAGACTGACATTGTGTGTAATGACGGACTGCAAAGAAAATAAAATTAGATCTCCCAAAAGGAGAGGGGGAGGGGGAGGGGGAGGGAGAGGGAGAGGGAGAGGGGGAGGGGGAGGGGGATAGGCTTTGCCAATATCAAAGAATGCACATTACAGGTAAGAGATAAACTATAAAATGCCGGCACACAAGAAACATTTAAAGAAAGCTTTGGAGTTTCATTTTCACCAAACCTAAAATGAGACAGGATGGCAACCTTGAAAACAGTCCTAGACGATTGGAGTTGGCATTTTTTTACATTGTATTTTGGATTTGGCTCATGCTATATCATTAACAGCTCAAGGTCAGGGCTGGCCCAACCACTAGGCAAACTAGACAGTTGCCTAAGGCATCAACCTCTGAAGAGCAGCAAAAGCAGGCCACTCAAAGCTAAATAATAAATTTTGACAGCCAGAGGGGATGTAAAGCTTCAGGTTCACCTAGGGCTCCAACACTCTGCAACAATTCTAGGTCAGCCCTGCTCAAGGCGAGCACATTTAGGTACAGCCGCCATTTCTCTGTCCCCAGACAGCTTAAAATCTAAGCAGCAGAGTCACTAAGGTGTATAACTGTGCTATTGATAATAGATACCAAGCCATGCCCTGAAGTGGGACCTGCAGCAATGAACGCACTTTAGTAAATCCAGCCCTAAGTTTGAATCTGAGGCTATGGAGGGCAAGTGCCTTATGCAAGGTGGCAAGGAGTGTCAGCGGGATTTGAATCTTTTGCATAACAGGCCTTAAAAATTAGATAAGTGAAGAAAAAATTCTACAAAAAAATTAGGGGGGCTTATATTCAGTGGTGGTGGTCAGCACAGTAAAAGCAGGTGGCCATTGCCAGTTTATTTTAGCCCCAGATATTCGATGCCGGGGTCAGATACGGCCACCAGCAGTAATATAAGGTTGACCAGATTGCAAAACCAGCTAAAGTAAGGGAACCATTCAGCTGCCCTAAATATAGCCAGTTTAGGTTAATCAGCCAGTGGCTAAATATCACCAATGCCTGGTTAGTCTAGTGCTGCCCCTCGCTGCCATCAAACTAGCGCTGGGGAGTTCAAACCAGGTAGCAGGCGATACTGAACGGCTCTAAACTATTCACTGCAGTTTAACTGCTTGGCAGGTCTGTTAACCAGTTAAACCACTTTGAGCATGTCCCCCCTAGGACATTTCAGCAAACAGCTCTAAAAATATCAGTGATCCAGCAGATGTCAGATAAAACCAGCGCTGGCAGACACTTCCTGAGAAACTTTCTAGAAAGCTCTACTGACATTCTTCCATGATGCTTGGAAGTCAGGTCATGTGATTATTAACACCTGCAATGGTGCGTGTATTTTCACGATGCCCAAACCATTTCCTAGGTCCAGTTTCAAGAACTTACTTTAACATATGAGTCGCAGGGCTTGTGTTCCGTCAGCATTAGGCCTCTCGCTTCCATTACTACAAAGATAAAGATGTTCTATTGGAAAAGTTTAAATTTAAACGCTCGTCGCATATAAAGAACTGCCAGCTTCACGGCTGTATAAGCTGTGGCCACAGCCAATGTTCCCACTAAGCTTCATGAGAGTCCTCGGGCCGTGCTGCTGCCGCTAAGAGGAGGCCCGGTGATATTGCGACTTACAGCATGATATTACAGCATCTCCTCCTATCAGCAGCAACGTTGCTGGAGGACTCCTGTGTGGCTTGGTGGAAACATTGGCCACAGTGTGTGATGGAGAAGTAGTCATGCTTCAATCGCTCTATGGGGGGACTGGTGTAAATTGTGATTGTCACTGCATGTACAAAAATGGATCAGTTATCTTGGGCAGACTCAGTTGCCTGATGGAGTTTAGTCCCTGCCTCGCTCAGTATGCCACTGTGATTGGCTTCGTTTGTCATCTTTCCGGGAGAAGGAGTCCTCTCTTGCATCTGCACACAGATTTCTGCAACTAGAACTCTCCCTTCTTAGCACTCAACCGGTTCCTTGGGTTATTTTACACAGCAGATACTGCCTCTGCTGTCCCAAATGGTTTTCATTCAGCGTCAACTGGACTGAAACAAGTAGAAAGGAATCAGAACGCTTGCTGGTCAGCTCACATTCCTCAGTATGCAGTTTACAATGGACTTACACATATATTTACAGCCCTGGCAATAAGCCACGAATAAATTTGATCAACGTGTTCATTTCGACCATCGTCTGAAACGAGGGATGGAAGGGGTAACTGTACTTAACCTCCTGTGGAACACATCAAAAATCACCTTTTGGGGCTTTTTCTCCTTAATTGGCATCATTTCTATACATGGTTTTCTAAAATAGGATCCTATAGATATAGCTGCTGGAGAGGGTCAAGTGAAGCCGCGCACTTAGAGGCAAGATTAGAGGCAAGCTATGTAATTCAATCTGCATAATACCGAGGTATGTGGCATGTTATGGTAAAATACTGCACACTTTTGCCATTTAAGGGGCTCTTTTATTAAAGCCTGGTAGCCACTTAACATGTGTTTTAATGCACAGCAGCCAGCAGTCAGGAACACTATTGCACGAGCATGTCACAGCATGCTAAAATGCACATGAATCAGCAAGCGTGGGATGGGCTGAGTGTGGCATGGAGAGCACATTAACACTAGCTGTGCACACAGCGATTCTGAACACGAGTTCACCTAAGGACTCCTCCATCGGCAATGTTAAAAAAGAGCCCACCTTAGTGGAGCGCATGTTCGAATGGCCCATCTTGAGTTAGCTGCTGGTAACATACTGGTCACACCCCTGACAGCTAATGGAAAGGCTTTGAAATTAACATGCGGCTTTTGGCGTGTTAATTTCAAATCCTTAGCAGGCTTTAGTGAAAAGGGACCTTAAGTCACATTCGGTAGCAAATATACATGTAGCCTCCTCTGTACAATTTTTCTAATTTCAGTTTCATCTTCTTTTGCCCACTTGTTGGATTTTGGAAGTTAAGATGCAGGTCTGTCCACATATCTAAAGTTCAATTACATCTGAACTATCAGTCCAAGTAGCGTGAAAATGTGGAATGAAGATAAAATATTCCTCCCACAACTTTCATATCCTTGAACGTCCTTTTCTCCAGGAACAAGCAGGAAGTCAGTCCTCACATATGGGTGACGTTGGCACTGACGGAGCCCTCCTGCGAAGCAATTCCCCAGCTTTCAAAGAAAGCCTTTGGGATTGCCATGCCCATGCGCAGTCCCCTTCCCGCCCAAGGGTGCCATCTTGCTCAGTCTCCCCTTTTTCCACGGAGCCCTTCGGACATGGTCCTGCTTTCCTCGGAAAATGTGTGTCAAAACTGCAAAGTTTTCGTTTGTTACGGTCCGGTTCGACGCCAGTTCCCCTTCCCGCCTTGGCTCAGTACACCAGTATCAAGCCCAGTTAAAGTTTTTCGGTTTTTGTCCTTTGAGACTAGCGTTCGCGCTCTTTTTATTTTTCACTGGCAGCCCGGTTGTTTGACATTGCAGGGGCCTTTTTTTCCCCCGATGGATGCCAGCGGCTTCAAGAAGTGTGATCGGTGTAAAAAGCTAAATGTCCCTCACCGACACACGACTGCTGCCTCCGATGCCTCGGACCCGACTATGACCCTGTGGTCTGTGGGCCGTGTGGCAAAATGTCTTCCAAGGCATTTAGGAGTCGGCAGCACCAATGTGAAAGACTTTTCTCAGAGTCCGCATCTGTCCGAGCCTGGACCTCGTCAGAAGCCTCGACGTCTCAGGAGTCTGACCCCGAGCATCGTCTTGGGTCTTCTGAGCGGGGGTCTCCCTCCCGGGAACACCGGAGGAAGAAGAAGCTCGTGAGGGCGGCGTCATTGGAGGCCTCTGATTCCAGATTGCGGAGCCCTGACCGCCCCTTGGAGTCGGTGAGACTGGCCAAGCTACCTTGCACGGAGCCAGAGACGCTGAGTAAGGTAATGTCTGTTGTCCTCGTGGACTGTCCTCTGGGAGAACCAGCGTCGGGACCCGAGCCAGAGGCTGCGGAGCCTTCTGAGTTTGGTCTCAGATTGGCGGCCCTGGAGAGCAGCATGGCTGTCTTCATGAAGCAGCAGCAGGTGCTGATAGCCGGTCTCACCGGTCCATCCGCCCCGACCACCGTGACCTCGACGTCTAAGTCGACCCAGGAGGCCAAGCTGATAAGATCTCAAGTCAATCCTCGGCCAAGGTCTCCCTCGACCTCCCGTTCGGGACCGAGGTTGTCGACGCCAATGCCCTCGGCGTCGGGGCGGTCGGGTCTGAAGCCCTCGCAGCCGGAGTCACTCGATTCCTCCTTGGCAGATTCAGCATGGGAGACGGAGGATGAAGAGTCTACAGACACCCACCGAACCCGGTGCATCCCATCAGACTCACCGGGCTCAGAACCTCAGAGAAGGTCCCCTCCGGAGGATACTAGGTTCTCAGACTTTGTCAGGGATATGTCCAAGGCTTTGGCATTCCCAGCCGAGTCCGAGGAGGAGCCTCGAGCCGAGGAGCTCGAGGCCCTCCAGTATGACTTTCCCCCGAGGGAAGCCCTTACTGTTCCGGTTCCTCCAATGTTGGAACGGCTGATGCTCCACATATGGGAGTCCCCGGCCTCGATGCCGGTTCTCAGCAAATGGGTCGATTCCATATATCGAGTCCGTAAGAGCCCTGGGTTCCAGAAAGCACAGCTGCCGCACAACTCCATGGTTGTGGAATCGGCCATGCAACGGCTCAAGAACCAAAAAAATGCACTCCTTGGTGCCTCCCAGCTGGGAGGCCCAGAACCTGGACGCCCTCGGCAGAAAGTGCTTCCAGAGCTCGATGCTCTCATGCTGTGTCCAAACCTACCAGCTGTACATGGGCATGTACTTGCGGGACCTGGCAAAGAAGATTGCTGGGTTCTCAGCTGGCCTCTCCGAGGAACCCTTGCAGCGCTTCAAGGCCTTGTCAACAGGGATTCGGGAGTGCTCGAAGTTTATATCTCGAGCAGCCTACGACGGCTTCGAGGCTTTGGCCCGAGTAGCCACGGCCAGCATCGGTGCACGCCATCAGGCCTGGCTAATGTCATCGGATCTGGAGTCATGGGTTCAGGACAAGTTGGTCGATGTCCCATGCCGAGGTAACAACCTAGTCGGCAAACCCATGACTGAAAAGGCTGCGGAGGTAGAGTTTGAGTACTTGACCCAGACAAGGCTCTCGAAGAAGACCTCTGCCCCTTCTCACAAGAAGGGGGGCTCGGGCAAAAAGGCCTTTTTCCCCGAGGAAGGGTACTGCTTACCGCAACTACCCCACCTATCAGGCCACCCCAGCTCTCCAAGAGGGGCAGCAGGCCAGGGAAAAGGGGCATGGCCCACGTAAGCAGAAGGCCCCCAAGCCTCCAGCTCTGGCTCCTACCCAGCCGGAGGGGGTTTTTGATTCTCACTGCATAGCTCCTGTCCCGCCAGGGGTTTGGCCATGCACAGGAGGAAGGCTGACCCTCTACGCCCACAGAAGGCCAGCCATCACAACGGATACCTGGGTCCTGCAAATAGTTCAGAAAGGCTATTTGCTCCATTTCAGCCAGGTACCCCCCTCAGGCCCCCTCTGCACAGGAACCTCCTCTTACAGGAGTTGGCAGGTCTTATAAAGGATCAGGCAGTGGAACTGGTGCCTCACCACCTGCAAGGGCAAGGCTTCTACTCCAGGTATTTCCTCATACCAAAGAGAACTGGAGGCCTTCGGCCCATCCTCGACTTGCAGAATCTGAACAAGTTCCTGGTGAGGGAAAAAGTTCAAGATGCTTTCCCTTTGAATACTGCTGCCTTACCTCCACCAGAGAGACTGGCTATGCTCCTTAGATCTGAAGGATGCTTATATGCACATCCTCATACATCCAGACCACAGACAACATCTCAGATTTGTAGTAGGAGGAAACCATTTTCAGTACAGAGTACTTGCATTTGGCCTAGCCTCTGCCCCCAGTGTTTACCAAATGTCTGGCAGTAGTGGTGGCCTTCCTCAGGAACCAGGGAATTTTTGTCTTCCCGTACCTGGACAACTGGCTCATCAGGGCCCAGTCGCCTCAAGAAGCTCAACAGGCCACAGCTTGCACTATCAACATACTGCAGCATCTAGGCTTTGTCATAAATCAAGCAAACTCCACTTTGCTCCCCATTCAAAACTTAGAGTTCATAGGGGCAAGGCTAGACACCCTTCAAGCGAAGGCTTACCTGCCAGAGGGCAGAGCACAGAGGCTTCTGGAGTTAGTACACCAAATCAGCCACAAGTCTCAAATATCAGCAAGGCACTTTCTACGCCTCCTAGGACACATGGCCTCCACGGTTCATGTGACCCCAAACGCCCATCTCCACATGAGGACAGCTCAGTGGTGCCTCAGAGATCAGTGGACACAAGCCACAGGAAAACTCTGAGACAGAATCAGAGTGTCCATACGACTACTGCGGTTGTTGACCTGGTGGCTTCAGTGTCTTTCCAGGCTCCCTCGTACAGAAGAGTGCTGATGACAGATGCACCTCTGCTGGGCTGGGGAGCTCATTGCCAGGACTTATGCACTCAAGGGTTGTGGTCTCCTCAAGAGAAGACACAACAAATCAACCTCTTAGAGCTCCGGGCGATACGCCTAGCTCTTCAAACCTTCTCTCATGTTCTCTCACATCAGTCTGTCTTAGTACAAACAGACAACCAGGTGTCTATGTTATACGTGAACAAGCAAAGAGGGATGGGGTCCCGCATCATATGTCAAGAGACAGTGGACCTCTATTCCTTTGCAATCCAACAGGGTATGTCTCTCAAAGCAGTTTACCTGCCAGGTCAGGAGAACTGTCTAGCAGACAAGCTAAGCAGAATTCTGCAATCTCACGAATGACAACTGAATCAGGAAGTAACCCAGCAGATTTTCCATTGCTGGGGGCATCCGACCATAGATCTCTTTGCCAGTCCGCAGAATCATCAGTTGCCCAACTTTTGCTCCAAAAATTGGTTAGTTACTGAACGATATGGTCAATATCCCAAATAGTCACAAAAGATCGCTCATGTATTAACAAGGTGATTATAACTCTTCTTCTTATTTCAATAATTTAAACTTTTGCTCCAGACAGCCACACCCCCAAAGGATGGCTGCAGATGTTTTTCTAATCTCCTGGTCAGTGGGCCTCCTGTATGCGTTTCCTCTCACGCCTCTGGTGGCTCGAACTCTATTCAAAATCCTTCGAGACAAGGCCTCGGTCATCTTGATAGCCCCCAGATGGCCAAGACAACCTTGGTTTCTGCTTCTCCTCCAGCTGGCAGTGGAAACCCCACTTCCTCTGGGGACGCAGCCCGACCTCCTGTCCCAGGAGCAGGGCTCTGTCTTACACCCCAACCTCAGGTCCCTCAACCTGATGGCATGGCTGCTGAAAGGGTAGTGCTGGCTTCTCTACTCCTACCTAAGGAGGTGGAAGACGTGTTGCTGGCCTCCAGGAGGCAATCCACTAGGAATTCCTATGCCTTCAAGTGGCGCAGGTTTGAGGTGTGGTATAAACAACACAGTGAGAATCCTCTCTCTTGCCTAGTACCAGTGGTGTTGCAATACTTGCTTCACCTCTCAGAATTGGGCCTCAAGTCTAACTCTGTCAGGGTTCACCTGAGTGCTTTATCAGCGAACCACTCTCAGGTGGAAGGTCAACCTCTTTCAGCTCACCCCTTGGTGTCCAGATTCCTCAGAGGTCTACTGCTACTGAAGCCCCCTGTTCGCCCTTTAGCGAATGAGTGGGACTTGAATGTGGTCTTGCAGCAGCTTATTCGCCCACCTTTTGAGCCGATGTCCACTTGCCATCTGCGCTTCCTTTCCTGGAAGGTCTTCTTCCTGGTGGCACTCACATCTGTCAGACGTGTGAGTGAGCTGCAAGCTCTGGTATCTGATAGACCATACACACGGTTTTACAGAAATAGGATGGTCCTTCACACTCACTCCAAGTTCCTTCCGAAAGTGGTCTCTTCTTTCCACCTCAATCAAGAGGTGGCTCTTCCAACTTTCTTTCCCAGGCCACATACCAGCCAGGATTGCATACCCTGGATTGTAAAAGGGCACTTGCTTTCTACTTAGAACGTACGCGGGGACATCAGAGAGCTTCCCAGCTCTTCCTGTCTTATGACCCCAGTAGGCTGAGTCTACCTGTCACCAAGCATACTTATTCCCCTGGGTGGCAGACTGCATCGCCTAGGCGTACAGGGCAGCTGACCAAATGCAGGGTCGAGCCATGGCCCACCGTTTCAGGGCTAAGGCCGCATCAGTGGCTAACCACTGCTCTGTACCATTGGTACAAAAATCGAAAAACCGGTCTTGTCCGGAGCGAAAAATAATCTTTATAATCTAAAACACTCCACTCTAACTTGTCACTTTAGTGATAAAACATTTCATATCAACCTAACATTATTCTTCATCACATGTATATACTTGATGTTTGCTTTTGCATTTGTCTATCAACTGAACCACACTATGGCGGGCTCCTGGAGTCTTAAGTGTTGACTTAGTTGTTTGGATATACCACTGTACCAGGAGGTTTCAGACCAGATACCGCGCTTAGCAAATGCTTATGTGTCAAAGCAACAGCGCACTGATTACATCAACAACCTTCCTGGTTAACCACTGAAAATTAACCACTGAAAAATATATAAAAATGGACACAAATCCAGGAAGGTTGTTGATGTAATCAGTGCGCTGTTGCTTTGACACATAAGCATTTGCTAAGCGCGGTATCTGGTCTGAAACCTCCTGGTACAGTGGTATATCCAAACAACTAAGTCAACACTTAAGACTCCAGGAGCCCGCCATAGTGTGGTTCAGTTGATAGACAAATGCAAAAGCAAACATCAAGTATATACATGTGATGAAGAATAATGTTAGGTTGATATGAAATGTTTTATCACTAAAGTGACAAGTTAGAGTGGAGTGTTTTAGACTGTACCATTGGTAGACATCTGCTGGGCCGCAACTTGGTCTTCAAGCCAGACATTTGCTGCCCATTACTGCCTAGAGAGAGAGTCCCCGTGGGACAGTGTTTTCAGCCAGGTGGTACTCCATAACCTATTCGAGGTTTAGGCAACTCCTATCCTCCGGCCCTTTGGTGTCAGGCTACCGTGGGTCTCAGAGAAAGTTCTTTCACAGCTACTGCAGCTCTTCTAGAGGGAGCCATTTTTCAGCTATGGGTTCTCGGTAGCCTATAGCTAGGGAGTCCCATATGTGAGGACTGACTTCCTGCTTGTTCCTGGAGAAAGCGTAGTTACTCACATGTAACAGGTGTTCTCCAGGGACAGCAGGAATCAGTCCTCATGACCCTCCCTCCTCCCCTGGAGTTGCAGTCACTTATTTTATTTTTCTCATTTTGCCGTCTTTTCAGCTATGTCATCTGACTGAGCAAGATGGCACCCTTGGGCGGGAAAGGGACTGCGCATGCGCATGGCAATCCCAAAGGCTTTCTTTGAAAGCTGGGGAATTGATCCGCATGAGGTCTCCATCGGCACCGACGTCACCTATATGTGAGGACTGATTCCTGCTGTCCCTGGAGAACACCTGTTACAGGTGAGTAACTACGCTTTCTATGAAACGTTTCACCATGATTTGAATTATGAAAGCCTCTTAAATATTTGACTACTTCTATTATATCCCTCTCCTCTTCCTTCTTCCCTCCAGAGTACATTTTGTCATCTCAAGCCTTTCCTTGCCAGGTTTGTGTTGCAAATTTTTAAGCAGACAAGCTTAGACCAAGAGAGATACAAGATCTGAAGGTGCAATTAAACTGCAGGGGAGGGTTGCATGTCCATCATGGGGCCAGGTGCGAAGAAAGATACTTTTCTACCTATCTACATTACCTTGCTTTGGTTTGCTTTCATTTTCTTCATGGCCTCCAGAACTGAACACCGTACGAAAGGTGAGGCCTCATTAATGACTTACAGAAATCCAAAAGCACCTTCTTTTCCCTGGGGCCGATCCCTCAGCTGTGCAACCAACATGCTGTTAGATTCATACGATAGAGCAAGAAACAAAGCTAAGTTTGAAAAGGGAGTTACCAGTTTCTTAGGAACACCTACTTATGGAGTAAGCAAAGGTAAACCTTTTCCTAATATTTAAAACCATTGACTGTGGTGTTTCATCTTAATGCCGACCTCAGCATTTAAAAATATTCCAGGTATTCAGCGCCAGTATCTGGACAATGGCAATATTGAAACCACTATCCTGATAAAATGATCCGGACAGCGGTTTGATTAGCACTGCTCTCTGGATAACTTCAGGATTCACCCCTGTATCACCCCAACACTATCTAGATAGTACCATTGAATATCCACAGATAGTGTCCTCAAATGCAAATATGTGATTAGCATTTGGCATTATCCGGATATTTGTTGCTCAATATTGGGCCGGTTGTGCTCTGTAGGTAGCATGACCTCTATCAAGTAGAGGATTGGTCTTGTTGAAATGTGCAAATTTATGCACCACTAGGTGGCAGCAGAACTATTGAAATGTCACCTCCCTTCATTTGACAGAATTTTATAAAAGATTCCTGCAAAAAGGCACCAATGCGTCCTTGAAAGACAGGGTCCTAGAACCAGCCCCCATAGCAAACAGATGCCCACACAAATACACCCCTGCTCCAAAAATGTATAAAAGGTGTGCCCTCTAGGTACTCAATGTACTTTATTTAAAATATGTGAGCATTGTAAGCCCCACTCCTGCTCTGCCCAAAATAAGCCTAGGCGAATTCCTACACCCTGATCATGTAAGATAAGGGGCACATTTTTGGTGCGTGTACGTTTTTACATGCATATGCAATCACACAATCTTATTAAAGGCCTTTTCCACGTGTTGAGCAGGCTTATATACAGCAAAAGGTTTATAAAAGGTGAAATTAGACTTACCTGCTAATTGTTGTTCCTTGAGGAACTCCAGTCCAGTCCTGAACCTCTGTGTTTTGCTCCTCCTCCAGCAGCTTGGAGACTGAGAAATGTCATCCCTTTTTGATGGCACTGGTATATCCTCACAGGAACCGCCTCCTCACTCCAGTAACCTATTGACAAAGTAGACTCACCGGAACAATTAAGTAGCAACACTACAAATAAACTGCAAACTAACTTAACTCAAACACTTACAGGAGAAGAATTACTTCTTTGTCCTCCTCCAGCACTATACGAAGGTTGATAGAACTGCTCAGATCTGCCCTCCCCCGTTATGGAGGATACCGACCCCATCTTAATCGCCATCTACATAAATTACTTTTATGGATGATACATTCCCCCAGTTACAGTAGCCTCTTACCTGTGAAATATCTCTTGCTTCAGGCTACAGTCTACAGAATTAAACCAGGGAGGGATACAGGACTGGACTGGAGTTCCTCAAGGAACAACAATTAGCAAGTAAGTCTAATTTCACCTTCCTTATACTTCCAGTCCCGTCCCAAACCTCTGGGGATGTAACAGAGCAATGCAACAAATCAACGGGAGGGACCTGCTAGACCAGCCTGAAGCACCGCTGATCCAAAACATGTGTCCCTTTCCGCCTGAACATCCAGACGGTAATGTTTGACAAAGGAATTTAATGATGACCAGGTAGCTGCCCTACAAATTTCTACAGCTGGTACTAAACGGAACTCAGCCCAGGACACAGCTTGTGCTCTAGTCGAATGAGCTCTCAGCCCTTCTGGTACCGTTTTACCCTTCAAAACATATGCCGATGCTATGGTTTCTTTAATCCACCTGGCAATGGAAGCTTTTGATGCTGCCTCTCCTTTTCTCGCCCCTCCGAACAGGACGGATAGTCTATCTGACCTGTGGAAACACACCGTCCTTCGGATATACTTCTTTAATGCACGACGAACATCCAAGAGATATAACTTCCCAGCGGAAGAACCATCCGCATCCTCACTTAACACCGTTAATGAAACTACCTGATTCACGTGAACGCCGACACTACTTTGGGCAAAAAGGATGGCACTGGCCTCAAAACCACCTTCGTATCATAAAAAGACAGAAAAGGTTTTCTACAAGACAAAGCCTGTAACTCAGATTCTCTGAGCCGAACAGATAGCTACCAGGAACACTACCTTGAGAGTGAGGTCCTTTAATGACGCTATAGACAATGGCTCAAATGGCTCGTGCCCAAACATCTCTAATACGAAAGGGAGATTCCACTTTGGTACTATCTGCCTACGTGGTGGCCTCAAAAGAGATACCGCCCTTAAAAAAACACTTAACATCTGGATGCCCACCGAGCGCTTCTCCTTCCTATCTTTCCTCTATAACAGGACAACGCTGCCACCTGCACCCTCAATGATGCGGCCGCTAAGCCTTTCTCCAAACCATCCTGCAAGAATGCCCAAACCTGCAGTATCGATGCTCTTAATGCCTCAAACTGCCTGTCAACACACCATGCTTCATATACACGCCAGATGCGAACATATGCTAACGAGGTAGATCTCTTCCTTGCTTTCAACAAAGTGGTAATCACCGATGCAGAGTATCCCTTTGCCCTCAGCCTAGCCCTCTCAATAGCCAAGCCGTAAGCGAAAACCGAGGCACATGCAGCGGACCCTGAGATAACAGATCTTGCCGAAGAGGAAGATGCCATGGCTTCTCTACAAAGAGCCTCATCAGATCCGCGTACCAAGGCTGCCGTGGTCAATCCGGCGCTATCAATATCACCTGTCCTCTGTGTAGCTTGATACGCTGTAACACCCTTCCTATTAACACCCAAGGTGGAAACACGTACAGGAGCTGTTCCTCTGGCCAGACCTGTATGAGAGCATCCAAGCCTTCCGACATCCTCTCTCTTCTTCTGCTGAAAAAGCGATGGATCTTTGCTGACTGGAAAGTTGCCATGAGATCCATTACTGAATACTGGGTCTTCGTTACAGAGTGTGTTTATACTAAAGAGTCAGATACACTCCAAATATATCAAAATATCAAAAAAGTAGACAATGCTTTCCAAGTCTCTCACGCAGATATTATCCAAAATGAAGTACACCTATACAATATCCCACGAAGTCTCAGACTGAAGGGTGACGTGGCCAAAACTGACCTACGACAACTCCCAATTTGCATCAATGACCTCCACTTTTTTTCTTTTACACAAATAACTAAGTGTACTTGCAAATTTTACTCTTTCTGCTGAAAAATAAGTATTAGCATGTAAAAATTTGATTCTCTTAAAATTCAAACTGTTCTCTTGAAAAATGTTCATATCATATTCGCTGTAGCAAACCAATCTGGCCAAAACACTTTTCAAACTTTTAAAACACCCAACGCCGTCCACTGGCACTGCCTACGCGTTTCTCCACGCGGTTCTTCAGGGGCTAATAACAGAATGCCAAACGTTTGTACCAACAGCTCAACAATTACCTATTAATAAAAAAGAGAAAAGAAAAAATAACTACATCCATTCTTCCATTGTCCACTAAACCATTCTATTAGCACACTTTAAACTATTAATATAACGACCTATCTCTAGCTTACAATGTCGTTATATTAATAGTTTAAAGTGTGCTAATAGAATGGTTTAGTGGACAATGGAAGAATGGATGTAGTTATTTTTTCTTTTCTCTTTTTTATTAATAGGTAATTGTTGAGCTGTTGGTACAAACGTTTGGCATTCTGTTATTAGCCCCTGAAGAACCGCGTGGAGAAACGCGTAGGCAGTGCCAGTGGACGGCGTTGGATGATTTAAAAGTTTGAAAAGTGTTTTGGCCAGATTGGTTTGCTACAGCGAATATGATATGAACATTTTTCAAGAGAACAGTTTGAATTTTAAGAGAATCAAATTTTTACATGCTAATACTTATTTTTCAGCAGAAAGAGTAAAATTTGCAAGTACACTTAGTTATTTGTGTAAAAGAAAAAAAGTGGAGGTCATTGATGCAAATTGGGAGTTGTCGTAGGTCAGTTTTGGCCACGTCACCCTTCAGTCTGAGACCTCGTGGGATGTTGTATAGGTGTACTTCATTTTGGATAATATCTGCGTGAGAGACTTGGAAAGCATTGTCTACCTTTTTGATATTTTGATATATTTGGAGTGTATCTGACTCTTTAGTATGAGATCCATTACTGGCATTCCCCAGCATCGCACCAACATCTCGAACACGTCCTGATAGAGGACCCACTCCCCCGGGTCCACTTTCACTCGACTCAAGAAGTCGGCCTCCACATTGTCCACTCCCGCTACATGTTCTGCCAACAATGCCAGTAGATTTACTTTGGCCCACTCGAACAACTGTTCGGCCTCGGCTTCCAGTGCGACACTGCTGGTACCTCCTTGCCGATTGATGTAGGCTACTGCGGTCGCGTTGTCGGAAAACACCTGGACCGCACTCCCGTGCAGATAGGGTTGAAAAATTTTCAATGCCAGCATTATTGCTCGCAATTCAACCTGTTGATTGACCAGTCCTTTTCGCGATCGGTCCACTGTCCTTGGGCGAACCTTCCTTGGAAATGAGCTCCCCAGCCCAAGAGGCTGGCATCCATCATTAGGGGTAACCAACAAGGCGCTTCCAAGGGCATCCCCTTTTCCAGACACCCCGGAAGTAACCACCATTGAAGAGCTTGACGCGTCTGTCGGACAAGGCAGTCTCCGAGACAGAGGATCATTTTGATGTGACCATCATCTGAGCAATGCTCTCTGCAATGGCCTCATGTGGGCTCTTGCCCACGGAACCAGCTCTAGAGTCGCCGCCATGGTCCCAAGCAACTGCAGATAATGCCACGTTGTGGGAGTCATTCTGTCTAGAAACTGGCAGACCAGCCTCCGCAATCCTTTCGCTCGTTGCTGCAGCAAAAAGATTCTTCCAGCGCTCATATCGAACCGAGCCCCCAAGTATTCTAGACTTTGAGATGGAATCAACTTGCTCTTTGACTTATTGACCACCCAACCGAGACTCTGTAGGAATGTTACCACTCTGGCTGTAGCCAACTCGCTTTTGGCCCTGGACCATTGGAATCAGCCAATCATCTAGATAAGGGTACACTAGAATCCCCCTCCTTTAGCAATGCTGCCGCTACTACCATCACCACCTTGGTGAACATTCGTGGCGCTGTAGCTAGTCCAAACGGTAACGCCCTGACCTGAAAATGTCCCAGAGGAACCGCAAATCTGAGAAATTTCTGATGTTCCTGCCATATGGGAATGTGTAGGTACGCGTCCGACAGATCCAGGGAAGTAAGGAACTCTCCTTTTCTTACTGCCACGATCACCGACCTCAGGGTTTCCATATGAAAATGAGATACGTGAAGACAACGATTTACTCTTTTGAGATCTAAAATTGGCCAAAAGGTCCCTTCTTTTTTCGGGACTACGAAGTATATGGAGTACCTACCGAAGCCGCATTGCTCTGGAGGTACTTGTGCCACTGCCTTGATGTCGAGCAGCTTCTCTACAGTTTCCCTCACTGCAGCGCACTTGGCAGACGCTTTGCACGGAGACTGTATGAACGAATCTTTCACCGGCCGCTGAAACTCTAAAGCATAACCTTCTCGAATGACCTCCAGTACCCACCGGTCTGACGTAATCTGGACCCAGGCAGGGTAAAACTCCCGTAGCCGACCTCCTATGGGCACCATTTCTACCTGGATCCCTCTGACTTCATTGCGACTTTCGAAGATTTGAGGAGGAAGAGGCACCAAATCCTCTGCCCGCCCCCCAAAAGCCTCAAAACCCCTGGTTTCTGTTGGGAAAATGTCCTCTTTAGAGCTTGATTGAACCTCGGGAAACAGAATCGACAAAACTCCCTCTGCTGACCCTTGGATGTGGAAGTCGACCGTCCCTGCTTCTGTTTGTCTTCTGGAAGTCTTCCGCCCTTGGACTCTCCCATATCCTTTACCAGTTTCTCTAAATCTTCCCCAAACAGGAGCTTCCCTCTAAAAGGAAGCTTACTTAGCCTAGCTTTGGAAGATCCTGTTCCTAGTAACATGTTCCTATTCAGTAGTATTACATCTGTAAATAGATTGTAAATAGTTTCCCTTGTTATCCAAGTTCCTTCCCTTGTTATCTGTAAACTCATGCAAGTTAACTGTACTGAGATTTTTGTTCTATGTGAACCGCGCTGATGCTGAATAGTGCGGTATATAAAAGAGAATATAAATAAAATAAATAAATAAATAAAAATCCATCAGCTGCCCAATTGCGCAGCCAAATGTACTGTCGTGTCGCTACAACAGATGCCATGCTTTTCGATAATCCTCTAATGAGGTCATAATGAATATCGGCCAGATAAGCCATCCCTGACTCCAGTCTGGACGCTTCCCCGGTCATGTCCTCTCCCTGCTTGCCTTGAACTCGTTGTGACCAGCGAAGGCAGGTTCTCGCAACCCATGTGCCACAAATAGCTGCCTAAATGGACAGAGCATTGACGTCGAAAACCTGCTTCAACAAGGTATCCAGTTTCCTGTCCTGGGTATCCTTGAGGGCAGCACTTCCTTCTACTGGAATAGTAGTCTTCTTTGTAACTGCCAAGACAGCTGCATCTACTTTCAGAGACTTAAACAATTCCCGATCCTGGTCTACCAGCAGGTAAAGACAGCCCATAACTCTGGACCCTTTAAGACCTGCCTGGCATGTCCCATTCTTCCTGAATCATTTCTCAAACCACTCTGTGCACCGGAAAGGCTCTCCGAGTCTTCCAAAAGGTCTGCAGCAATGGATCTTCTAAAGTAGAATCCTCCGCTGGCCCCGCAGATGGCATATTAAGTACCTTTAGCGTTTCTGAAATGAGTGCTGGTAACTCGTCTCTCCAGAGCACGTGGACTACCCTAGCCTGGTCCTCTTGGTCCATGAGCTCTCCTTCCTCCAACTCGTCATGCAATTCCAAGTCGGGATCCCCCTCGTTGGAGTGAAGCCCCTCCGAGGCCACCGACTGTTCCTTCTGCTCCTTCTCAATCCTGGACTTCTTTGCCAGGCTTCCTGTTGCCCCTGCACTCAGAGGGGTCCCCGGCCTCTTCTCCCCCAGTTCTCCTTATGTGGAACTGGTTGCAAGCCTCTTCTGCATGCCTCTGAAAGCTTGCTGCATAAGCACAACAAACTCCGGAGAAAAGATTGCTGCCAGTACCCCTGGCAAGGACGCCTGTGAGGAGGGAAGATCCGGAGCGGAAGAAGTCCCCGCCACGGGCTCCTTAATTGGCAAATCTAGGGAAACTGGGTCCGGCAGACCTACTGCGGCTCCTTGACTCTCAGCCCCTATTTCCAAAGCATGTTCCATAGCAGCTGCTTCTTGAACGCACCCCCTACAGACCCCTGTCTCCAACACTGCTCCTTTTCTAGTACCACAGACTAAGCACTGCGGTCTAGAAGGCTTCCCGTTTGCGCGGAGACGCTGTGTTTCTCCCCTGAGTAACTACCGGACCTTAGGCCTCACCAGCAGATTATGACTGAAACACATCTAGCTCCGTCAGAATTTTCACTTTTTTTTTTTTTCAAAAAATAAATGTGGAGCCTTTGCCGAAGTGCCCCAAGCCCGACTATGAAGATTAAAGTCGAAAACGAAGCTTCCTGCCAAAAAAAACAAGCTTCTGCAGGCACCTAGACAGCACCGGTGCTTCCCGCGCTGCCGACACGCGGTTTGGCCTGCTGAGATCTATGCGCCCGAGTCCCCCTGACTAAATCGCCGCAGCGATCCAGCACTCCCTTACCTTTTCTGCCTCAAAACACCTCTCTTTCAGCTGTACTTTCTCCGCGCTCAACCGGCTAGACTCGGCTTCAGCGTCGGGAGCGAGGCAGAGAGAGAGAGAGAGGGGAGCTGCTGCTGCCCTCCACCAGACTCCCCATCGACGGCTTCACAGCACTGACAGGCAAAATCTTCTGTGTGCGCTGGCTGACTACTTCTCCGGTTCCTCACCCATTAATGTGGGTTCAGGAACCGGAGCCTTGCTCGTCCAGAAGCCTGCTTCCCTGATGAACCCAATGTGGGGCGGGGGGGGGGGGGGGACTTCAGCCTAGTCTTAAAGGCACAAACAAACCAAAAAAAAAAAAAAAAACCCTTTCTTTTTTTTTTTTTTTTTTTAACCACTATTTAACACTAAACCCTATCTCTCTTTAATTGTTCAAATGAGCCCAGACCTCCAGGCTCACCGATCCTCCAGCTGCTTGGAGACTGAGGTAACTGGAGTGAGGAGGCGGTTCCTGTGAGGATATACCAGTGTCATCAAAAAAGGATAACGTTTCTCAGTCTCCAAGCTGCTAGAGGAGGAGCAAAACCCAGAGGTTCAGAACTGGACTGGAGGGACGATAAGGAATTAGAAATTGGCGAACGGTTGTAGCAGGCAAGAAGGCACTAGCCGTGTTAGTGCCGCTGAATACCCTGTTCAGCAGCACTGACAATATGCAGACCTGCAAACTGTGTAAATGCCTTTGACTATGCCCCCAGGGATAACAACTCAGATATACAGGGTCATTTCGGAACACACAGGCAGCCACAAAAGGAAGCGCCTCCAGGCGCACGGACTGTCCCTTCAAAGCCTGCCTTTGGAGTAGGAGGCAGGAACCGGAAGGCTTCCCTGCCCCCCACCACAAGGGCAATCAGGCCTGGAACGCACAGGCAGCCACAAAATGAAGTGCCTCAAGGTGTGCCTGTGCCTGGTGGGCCCACACCCGAGGGCCTCCCCAGAGGGCCCTTTGGCGGGGACCACATATCAGACAGAACTTGAATAAAATCTAAACCATATCTAAATTGGATGCCAACATTCTCAAAAATTAAGACACAGCCGCACAGCTTTCACCTGAGTCAACCAGCACCACTCAACTACATAAACAAAGAGCAAGGTAACCTCTAAATAGCCAATAACATTGCCACAATAAAGAAGCTGTTAGCTACTATCTTATCCCTCTCCTTCCTACTCAAAATTATACTCTCCACTACTCCTCTTTCATTCCCCATTGACATGCCACCACACATGCCTATTATTTACACATACCCAATACACATAACCCTGTCTCACTTCCATAGACACAAATCCAAACACATGCAGCACCTTATCCAAATCAGCCTCACAACAGCCAAGACCAAGCCCCCCCACACAAAAGCGTAGTTACTCACCTGTAACAGTTGTTCTCCAGGGACAGCAGGAATCAGTCTTCACATACGGGTGATGCGGGCGCCAAGGGTGCCCGTGCGGAGCATTTCCCCAGCTTTCAAAGAAAGCCTTTGGGACATGCTACGACACATGTGTGGTCCCCTTACCGCCGAAGGGTGCCATCTTGCTCAGTCAGATGACATAGCTAGGACGGCAGTAAAAACTAAAAAAAGGTAGGGAGGCAATTCCAAGGGGAGGAGGGAAGGTTTTGAGGACCGATTCCTACTATCCCTGGAGAACACCTGTTACAGGTGAGTAACTACGCTTTCTCCAGGAACAAGCAGAAAGTCAGTCTTCACTATGGGACTCCCTAGCTCCAAGCTGCCGAGGACCGAAACACAACAGCACCTATGGTAACTAATCTGTTAGCCATGAATTGCAGAAGGTGACTCCCCACTGAGAGACTCTGCATGACCCTAGTGTCCAACGACACTATCACACCGGTAGCCTGAACACAAAAGGATCGGAGGGCAGGAGTTGCCTACACCCCAAGAATATTGTGGAATACTGCTTGGCCAAAGGCACCGTCCCTGTGGGACTCTCTTCAAGCAGTAGTGAGCTGCGAATGTATGAATTGAAGACCATGTGGCGGCCTTATAGATTTCCGTCACCGGCACTGAGCAGAGGTTGGCCACCGATGCAGCCATCGCCCTCACGCGATGCGCTGTGATCCAGTGCTTGAGGGAGAGGCTAGCTCGCTCATAGACGAGGGCAATACAGTCCACCACCCAGGTGGACAGAGTTCGCTTAGTCATGGGAAGCCCCAGTCTACTGGGGTCATATGATACAAAAAGCTGAGGAGCTTTGCAATGGGCCCGAGTCACTACAAGTAGAAGAACAGGGCCAGTTTGCAATCCAGTATTGTGGTGAGCAGCACACTCCTGAGCCTATGGAGACAGAGGAAAATCCTGAGGTTCAGCAGGATTTACACCAAAATGACAGGGCAAGGAAAAAAGAGAGACTCTATTACACAGAGCTGAGCATGGAGACCAGCCCAGGGGAGGAGTCCTGCAGTTCCGATTGGGCACACCCAGCTCTGAGAAGGGGCGTGCCTAAGAGACAACGTACTTTTAAACCAGAGCATGGCTCTGGGCAGAGAAGAGAGGAGATTCAGCAGGGGAAGCAAAAGGAGAAAAAGAAGGAGTACGAGATTCCGAAGGAGGCTGAGACTCAGTATGAGTATGGGAAGAAGTTTAAGAAGAAGCAGCCCAGGAAGGAATACAGGAGGAAGAAACTAGAGGATGGTTGGAAAGCCAGAGGAGAGTTTAATGATACTTGGGAACCTGGCACAGGAAGAAAACCTGCTCAATTCTATTCAAGGGAAGTAAGCAGAAGTCCCACGGAGAGAGGACTTGGCCTTGAATGGGATAGCTGTTGGAAGGCACCGCCCTGGGGAAGAAAGCCTTCAAGGCAAACACAGGTGAGAGAGCCATCATTCTCTGAAGTGTCGCTTGTACCAGAAAGCAACAAACAGAACAGCTGGAGAACCTTGAAGCCGTCGGAAGACAGAAGGGCTCTGCAAAAAGTGAGTAATTGGCCACACGCTTGCCAAGCTGAATGTAAAGATAATTCTCCTATCTATGAAACAATTGCCAAAGAGACTAGCAATTATTCTGATGCCTTTAACTTACAAGAAGAGAAGACAAACAGCCTTGAGCAGAAGGGAAGTTCTATAACAGATGATAGTACCCTATCTCACAAGGAACAGGCTGAATTGCTTCTTCAAAGCTTTAAACAATTCTTAGAGTTGCAAGATAGACAACAGCTAATTTCACAAGAAGCTAGTAATGCCTTACAGCTTGAAGGAGTAACAGAGAGTAATACAGACTTACCAGGCTGTGAACAAATGGACTGTACGATTTGTTGTATAGATAAGTCAAGCTGAAGGAAATGCTTTTGCCGTCTGTGATCTGAGAGTTACAAAGCTGTTGTTTGCACTGCAGAAAGCAGCTCTAATTACGTGCACATGTTTCCCCAGCACTGTGAGAGTAACAGTGGCTGTAAGAGGCTGCAGTAAGCCCAACTGGCCTCTGGAGGCAAAAGAGTAATTTGGCTGAAAAGTGAAAAGCAGCAGTATATCTTTGAGTTGCATTTATTCTGAGTTTTCTGTTAGCCTTTTTGAAGCACCTTTGTTTTGCCATGTGATGGAACATTTATCCTTTGCTTTAATAAAATACTTATTATCAAGATACCCCACAACTACAGTTTCTTTAATTTCGGAGTGAGAAGAACTGAAACTACAACTCCCAGCATTCCTGGGGTAAAGGTTTTACTCTTCCCTCACGAAGCACCAGCGGCTGCTCCTGCCTTTAACCCCTTAAGCCGGGCAGGGTCGCCGCAAGTTGGCTACGTTGGCAGGATCTGCACGCATGCGCAAGGTGCCGCGCAGAGAAGAAACTTCAGAGAAGCAACTATAAGAAGGACCCGATTGCAGACCATCCTGAGAGGAAGAGTCCCAGCATCGGTGTGCCAGCTGCAACGAGGCTGTGAAAGCGTGACGCAACACCTGAGCCAGGTAATAGGTATCCACCTGAGAGACGAAAAGGATACAAGGCTGAGAGTGTTGGCCAGTTAGTGAAAAAAAAAAAAAAAAAAAGGTTTTTGTTTTTTTTTGTGTGTGTGTATGTGAGGTATCGCACTTGGGTTTTTTTTTTCTCTCTGTTTGCATTCCTAGATACCAAAGATGTCGCTGGACGCAACCGAGATATTCAAATGGATGGCAACCCAACTTGAAAGACAGCGGGACCTAAGTCTAGAGTTTCAAGAGAAGACTGCCGCTGCCCTACAGGCTCAGCAGCAACCCCTCCTGGACATGCTGAAAAATTGGGTAGCTGAGCAGAAGATGCCAAAGGAGAAACCGTCTATACCTCCAGGTTTAGCTCCTATAGCTGCGCATAGTTTTGGCGCAGAGACTATGTTTAACTTTGGCCAGTTAAGAGATAATGATATTGATAATTTCATTGAAAGTTTTGAAAGGGTAGCACAGTTGAGTGCATGGCCAGAGGAATATTGGGCCATCAGATTCGCAGCTTCCCTTACGGGAGAAGCAATGGCGGCCTACAGGAGCATGCCACCCAACCTTGCCGGAAATTATGGGGAGGTGAAGAAAGCGGTCCGGGAAAGGCTAGGCCTTACGCCGCTAGCCTACCATAATCTCTTGCGAGCGGTGAGGTTAAAACAGGGTGAATCACCAAAAGCCCTAGTGTATAGGATAAGCACATTGCTGAATAAATGGCTTAATCCTGAGCACAAGACTAAAGAGTCTATACTAGAAAGCTTAGTGCTAGAACAATATATGAACGCTATACCCGATGAAATAAAGACCTTCCTGATTCTGCAAAGCTGCAAGACCCCAAAGGAGGCAGTAGACCTCACGGAACACTTCTTGCAGGCCAAGGCAATGCCGCTTGAAAGCAATAGTGATTTAAAGGGGGCAGCAATAACGGAATCAGAAAGGAAAGGGAAATTTCAATATCGTGCAAGCAGAATGTGTATGCCGACTGTAAAGGCTAGGTTTCAGCCTAGCAAGTGTTTTAAATGTGGGCGAGAAGGGCATATACAGAGAAATTGTTTTAAGACTGCCTTAGTAGCAGGAAGTGCACAAAAAGCTCGTGAAGGGTTTCTTATCGAGGTAGAGGTGCAGGGAATTGCCACCACTGCGATACTTGATTCTGGCGCAGAGCAAACAATGCTATCCAAGGCGCTGTGGCGGCGAATCCAGGCATCAGGGATAGTGATTCAGCCTGTTCGAAATGTGAAAATATGCTGTGTACATGGAGGCACGTCACTATACCCGGTATACAATCTGCAGGTGAAAGCACTAGGGGTGCTGAAGAAAATTCCCATTGCAGTAGTCCCCAAGCTACCTCATAACCTAGTTTTGGGTACAGACTGGCCACACTTCCATAAAGGGGTGGAACAAGGCTTATGCTTAAAAGAGCAAGAAGCTACCAGAGAATCCCCGGTAGAAGCTCCAACCCAAGCCACTAGGAAAAGCATAGTGCCTAGTCCTTTGTTTGCTCACATGAAAAAACAAAAAGGGAAAACACCACCCTCAAGAGAAGAAATGGTGAAAAAACCAGTATTTGTCTTGAGATTCTGCAAACTGAACCCCAATGCTCAACCCCCTAAGAGAGCTTCTAATAACTCAGCAGGTTACGACCTTTGTAGTGTGGAGGAGGTCATAGTTCCTAAGCAAGGGAAGGCATTGATAGATACTGCTTTACAAATGGAAATGCCACTAGGATGCTACGGCCGAATAGCCCCACGATCGGGACTCGCTGTGAAGCATTTTCTGGACATAGGAGCCGGAGTGATAGACCCAGATTATAGGGGATCTATTAAAATTCTTATGTTCAACTTTGGCAAGGAGGACTTTAAGATTCAGGTTGGAGACCGAGTAGCTCAGCTAATCTGCGAGCGTGTGGGTCTGCCTCCGCTGGAAGAGGTGTCCAGCTTATCTACAACGGCTCGCGGAGCAGGTGGATTCGGGTCAACGGGGGGTACCAGCTTCCAAGCTCTAGCCGCGGTGGTAGAAGAAAAGGAAGAGGAAGACCTAGGGCCACAAATTGCAGTGTGTAAAAGCCACCCAGAGCCTAGAATGGATGAAGGCTTGTCGTGGGCGCAGAAGCAAGAGTTGGTTCAGCTACTGACAAGGTATCAAGATGTCCTCACACCCATGCCAGGCAAGACAGACCTGATCACCCATGGGATCATAACGCCACCAGGCGAAATAGTACGCCAACGTCCATATAGGCTGCCAGAAGCCAAGAAGGCGGAGGTCGTACGGCAGGTACAGGAGATGTTGCAGATGGGCGTTATAGAAGAGTCGCGGAGCCCGTGGAACAGCCCAATTGTTCTAGTTCCCAAGCCCGACGGCTCCATAAGGTTTTGTTTCGACTTTAGGAAGGTTAATTTAATATCTCGGTTCGATACATACCCAATGCCCAGAATAGAAGAACTCCTGGATCGCCTGGGCCGGGCAAAATACCTCACCACACTGGACATGTCGAAAGGATATTGGCAGGTTCCACTGACCAGGGATGCCAGGCAGAAGACGGCGTTCAGCACCCCGGTGGGCCTGTACCAGTTTAAACGAATGCCTTTCGGCCTCCATGGAGCTGCTGCTACATGTCAGCGACTAATGGATTTGGTTTTGCGACCACATCAAACGTACGCTGTGGCTTATATGGATGATGTGGTTATCCACAGCGACAATTGGACACAACATCTTCCACGAGTTGAGGCCGTTCTTAGGGCACTTAGGGAGGCTGGCCTTACTTTAAACCCGGCCAAATGTTTGTTTGGGGGCCGGGAAGTTAAATATTTAGGTCACCTGGTTGGTAATGGGGTAGTGAAGCCCCTCACGGATAAGATAGTCGCTGTTCAAGCGTTCCCCAAACCGCTCAACAAGAAGCAATTAAGGAGCTTCCTAGGGTTGGTGGGGTATTACAGACGGTTCGTTCCAGGATTTGCAGAGAAAAGTGCCCCTCTAACCGAAATGTTAAAAAAGAACGCGCCTAACCAACTGAGATGGCGGGAAGAGGCGGAAGAAGCATTCCACCTGTTGAAAAATAAGTTGTGTGCAGCACCGGTTCTCAAAGGTGTGGATTTTTCCCGACCATTTTTTGTCCAGACTGACGCATCGGAGACGGGCCTCGGCGCAGTACTGTCCCAGCGCCATGATGGTACAGAACACCCCGTGTTATACCTAAGCAGAAAGCTGGCCCCAGCAGAACAGCGCTATTCCACAATTGAACGTGAGTGCCTGGCTATTAAGTGGGCCATAGACGCGCTGCGTTTCTATCTTACGGGGAGACGTTTCACCCTGATTACTGACCACGCACCGCTCAAGTGGCTCAACCAGATGCATAACCACAACGCGAGGTTAACTCGTTGGTTTCTAGCCCTCCAAGCGTTCGACTTTCAAGTGGAACATAGAGCCGGACGGCTCCACCAGAACGCCGATGCCCTGAGTCGAATCCCGTGCTGTGCCTCTGGTCAGAAGCCAGCCCGTGATATCTTAAGGGGGGGGATCTGTGGTGAGCAGCACACTCCTGAGCCTATGGAGACAGAGGAAAATCCTGAGGTTCAGCAGGATTTACACCAAAATGACAGGGCAAGGAAAAAAGAGAGACTCTATTACACAGAGCTGAGCATGGAAACCAGCCCAGGGGAGGAGTCCTGCAGTTCCGATTGGGCACATCCAGCTCTGAGAAGGGGCGTGCCTAAGAGAGAAGGTACTTTTAAACCAGAGCATGGCTCTGGGCAGAGAAGAGAGGAGATTCAGCAGGGGAAGCAAAAGGAGAAAAAGAAGGAGTACGAGATTCCGAAGGAGGCTGAAACTCAGTATGAGTATGGGAAGAAGTTTAAGAAGAAGCAGCCCAGGAAGGAATACAGGAGGAAGAAACTAGAGGATGGTTGGAAAGCCAGAGGAGAGTTTAATGATACTTGGGAACCTGGCTCAGGAAGAAAACCTGCTCAATTCTATTCAAGGGAAGTAAGCAGAAGTCCCACGGAGAGAGGACTTGGCCTTGAATGGGATAGCCGTTGAAAGGCACCGCCCTGGGGAAGAAAGCCTTCAAGGCAAACACAGGTGAGAGAGCCATCATTCTCTGAAGTGTCGTTTGTACCAGAAAGCAACAAACAGAACAGCTGGAGAACCTTGGAGCCGTCGGAAGACAGAAGGGCTCTGCAAAAAGTGAGTAATTGGCCACACGCTTGCCAAGCTGAATGTAAAGATAATTCTCCTATCTATGAAACAATTGCCAAAGAGACTAGCAATTATTCTGATGCCTTTAACTTACAAGAAGAGAAGACAAACAGCCTTGAGCAGAAGGGAAGTTCTATAACAGATGATAGTACCCTATCTCACAAGGAACAGGCTGAATTGCTTCTTCAAAGCTTTAAACAATTCTTAGAGTTGCAAGCTAGACAACAGCTAATTTCACAAGAAGCTAGTAATGCCTTACAGCTTGAAGGAGTAACAGAGAGTAATACAGACTTACCAGGCTGTGAACAAATGGACTGTACGATTTGTTGTACAGATAAGTCAAGCTGAAGGAAATGCTTTTGCCGTCTGTGATCTGAGAGTTACAAAGCTGTTGTTTGCACTGCTGAAAGAAGCTTAGCTGGGGAAACATGTGCTGGGGAAACATGTGCTGGGGAAACATGTGCACGTAATTAGAGAAAGAAGCTCTAATTACGTGCACATGTTTCCCCAGCACTGTGAGAGTAACAGTGGCTGTAAGAGGCTGCAGTAAGCCCAACTGGCCTCTGGAGGCAAAAAAGAGAGTAATTTGGCTGAAAAGTGAAAAGCAGCAGTATATCTTTGAGTTGCATTTATTCTGAGTTTTCTGTTAGCCTTTTTGAAGCACCTTTGTTTTACCATGTGATGGAACATTTATCCTTTGCTTTAATAAAATACTTATTATCAAGAAACCCCACAACTACAGTTTCTTTAATTTCGGAGTGAGAAGAACTGAAACTACAACTCCCAGCATTCCTGGGGTAAAGGTTTTACTCTTTCCTCACGAAGCACCAGCGGCTGCTCCTGCCTTTAACCCCTTAAGCCGGGCAGGGTCGCCGCAGTATATGAAGCATTAGTTCCTCCCTGCTGGCGTGAGGCTACAGGAAGAAGGTGGGAAAGACCACCTCTTGGTTGAGGTGAAAAGGAGATATCACCTTTGAGAGGAATTTGGGGTGCATGTGTATAAACCATGTGTATGGTGGATCTGCCACAAAAGCCTGGAGTTTGCTCATTCTACGAGCGGACGTGAGGGCCACTAGAAAAGCCACTTTCCATGATAGGTATCGAAGGTGACAAGTAGCCAGGGCTCGAACGGTGGCTTGGTGAGCTGGGAGAGCACCATACTGAGGTCCCACTCTGCCACTGGAGGGCATAGAGGGGGCTTGGATAACAGGAGGCTTCTGAGGAACCTGGAGACCAGGGGCTGGCTTGAGAGGGGTTTTCCATTGATAGGATGTTGGTGCGCCTCTATGGTGCTGAGATGCACCCTCGCAGAGTTTGATTTTAGCCCAGTGTGAGACAGATGTGGGAGGTACTGAAGAACGAATGGCACCTAGCAGGAGAAGGGGTTCTTCTCCACACACCAGACAAAGAACCTTCTCCACTTAAAGGCATACGCCCATCTGGTGGAGGGTTTTCAGGAAGCCAGTAGGACCTCCTCGACTTCCTCAGGAAGATTGAAAGGGGCCAACGCTACCCTTTCAGCAGCCACGCTGTTAGTGTTAGCGACTCCAGGATGGGGTGCAGGAGGGAGCCCTCCTCCTGGGACTGGGAGTATCACCAGCAGAGGGAATCAAGGCTGCCTGGGCCACCTGGGGGTGATCAGTATAACTGTCACCGCTCTCCCCAGGTGAGGTTGGTGCGTGCAAAAGCGAGGTAGCTGTGTGTTGTCCAGGGAGGTGAAGAGATCTATCATAAGCCTGCCCCAGAGGTGGAAGAGTTGCTTCGTTACCCTGGGGTTAGAAACACCATTTGTGTGGGCAAAGGACTCTGCTCAGCCTGTCTGCTAAGCAATTGTCCTGGCCTGGCAGGTACACCACTTGTAGAAGCATGCCGTTGTGCACTGCGAAGAAGAGGGTGGCTACCGCCTCCTGGCAGAGGGGTGTACGAACCCATGCCTCCCCACTTGTTGATGTTGTGATAAGGAAGCTTATCATAGCTCAGGAAGGAGCTATAGAAAAGGTGAAGTGACTCTGAACAAGCAACCTGTCAGTTCTGGTAGAAATAAGAAAACAGAATTTTTCCATAAAAAACTACCAGTCCCAGAATGCACCAGGTTTCCAACAGCCATTAGAGGAGCTGAAGTGGGGAAACGTGTGTTCAATCAGGAGGGCTATGAGGTAATCCCTAAGCACTCATCTCAAAGGGCAGGGCCTGATTCAGCACAGCTGCGCTGTGCTAGGGTGGAGCACTCATCTAAGCAGAATAAAGGTAGAGTTTATTCTACAGAGAATTATCCTCAGAATCATCCTCATCATCTGGGAGATCCTCAGAATTATCCTCAGTTTCATCTGGGAGATCCTCATCCTCAGAATCAGCTTGGATATCTTCATCATCTGGAGGATCATCAGAAGCAGAAGCCAGAGCGGACGGACAGAGAGGGCAAGAAACCCTTTGGAAGAAAGAAGAGAAAAGCATTTGGGAGGTCTAAAGGAGTCCAGAGCAGTACGTATACTGGGAGACATTCAAAAGGCCAGCATACACCATTGGACTGGGGAAAACCAGAGGAGTGGTGCTGCAGAGCTAGGAATCTCCGGACGGTACCTGTAAGGGAGACGGCTGCACTTGGAAGGGACCCTAAGACCCGTGCCAGAAGGTATGTGAAGAGAGATCCAGTGTCCAGGGATCTGGATTGGAAGGCTGGACATAAGAACTGGACTACATACTGGCCAGGCTATTTAGAGAGGAACTCTAACAGCAATGGAAGCTCAGGTATGAACACTGATCTATACCCTAGCTATAACCTTGAAAGACAGCAGGGAAACAAGTATTCTCCTGAAAGTGCTCCATTGAGAAATTCCTCTGTGCCAATCCATGATATTGAACCCATGATTGTTGAAGAAGGGGGAGCGGTCTTAGATACAGGCTGTGAATATATGGATTGCTCTCTGTCTAAACTCCTTTGGTAATTTTCTGTTACAAAGTACAACAACCATCACAAAGAAATACAAACTTGTTCTTTAATCTACTCAGAAAAGCTCCTGAAGTAGGATTTGAGCCACGCAGTAGAAAGCAAGCCAGCTAAGGGGTTTCAGCTGGGTAACTGCTAGCAATTGAGCCTTACCTAATTGCTTGTGAGCTCTGAGGGAATCACTTCTGAATCTATGTGTGAAGATATAGAAGTTAAAATGAAAAGAACAGTTTTTCCCTTCTTTGTGGGTTTTGCTTGTTGTTTGAAACACTGCTAAGAAAATATTAGCTAAAGCCTACAGAAAAGACCAGTTTGTTACCAACCAGGTCTTTATTCTTTTCATTTGATTGCCTGACAAGTTCATCTGTTTTCCTGATTTTGGTTTTCTCAGTTTAACATTGAAAGCAAGTATCCTGTTTTATGTGCTACCAAGCATATCTGTGTTGGGAGAAATAACCCCATAAATAAATATCTTATTGGCTTTACACTCAAGCACAACTAATTATTGTGAGCAGCTGTGTCTGGTGTGAATGAACTGCATTTCCCACAATCCCTTGCAAATCATATGGATATATCCACTTGCCAAGACTGTGAACATTCTCACCCAGGCAGCCGTCTGACAATGTAAAACATGGCAACCTGGTTGCCGATCAGCACAGGTCAGTGCCCAGGCGGTGGTGGAACACTCGCAGGGCCAGGAAGATTGCCCCGAGTTCTAGGAGGTTGATCTACAAGAGTGACTCCTCCTGGGACCAGCTGCCTTGCGTGCAGCAGTCCCCGCAATGCGCCCCCTATTCTGTGAGGAAGGCATCTGTTGTCAGGGTCCTCTGTGGCTCAGGTACCTGGAAAGGAATTCCCGCCTGGAGGCGGCACACGTTTTGCCACCAGGTGAGGAACTTCAAGTGGCGGGTGACTTTGACCCTGTCCTGTAGCCTGCCCATGGCCTGAGTCCACTGTGAGCGAAAACAACATTAGGCTGCCCGCATGTGCAAGCGGGTGACATGGGGTGACATGGACCCTTCAGGCAGTGTTGTACCTCCTCTGCCAGTTGTATAAAGCAGTCTGTCCTTTCTCTTGGGAGGACGGCCTTGACTTGCAACATGTCCAACCGAGCCCCTATGAGCTCCAGATTTTGGACTGGAGAGAGATGGATTTGGGGTAGTTGATGACTAACAGCAGGTGCTGCAGTAGTAGGGTTGTTTGCTCTGCGGTCCCTCTGAAGCTGAACCCCTTCTAATAAGCCAGTCATCAAGGTAGGGGAAGACGAAAGCCCCCTGTAGGCACAAGTGGGCATCTACCAAATGCTTGGCAGTGGTAAAGACTTTTGGTGAGGAGGCCAGGCCAAAGGGTAGCACTCTGTACTGGTAGTGCCCTCCTCCAACGACGAACTGTAGATACTGCTTGTGGGAGGGATGGATTAGGATATGCATGTATGCATCTTTTAGATCCAAGGAGCACAGCCAATCTCCCTGGTGGAGGTAGGGCAGCAATGTTCCAAGGGAGAGCATCTTGAACTTCTCCCTTACCAGAAACTTGTGAAAGTTTCTCAGGTCTGGTATAGGCCTGAAGTCCCCTGTTCTTTTTGGGACAAGGAAGTCCCTTGAGTAGAAGCCTTTTCCCTCTTAGGTGTTTGGGTACAGGCTCCATTGCCTTGTCCCTAAGCAGACCTGCAAGCTCTGAGAGCAGAAACATCTGGTGAAGGAGAGGTTGCACAGGCTTTCCTGGGAAGAACTTGGTGGTAACTGTTGTAAGCAGAGAAGGTATCCCTCCTTTACCAATTGCAGCACCCACTGGTCTGAGATTACCTCAGCCCATCTGTGGGCAAAGCATGCCAGGCGGCCCCCTATGGGCTGGTGAAGGTCTCCTGGGGGAGGGGAGACCCTGCCTTGCGAGTCAAAAGCTTCCCCCTGGTTGGGCTGGAGCTGAGACTTGGGGCTTCTGAGCTCTCTATTCCTGTCTCTTGGGGTGAGAACCCTGTTGCTGGCCCGGGAAGGGCTGGTAGCGATGACTGCTGGAAGTGCCCCTTGTTCCCTTGGAACAGGGGCCTTTTCCCTGAGAGTTTCTTGCAGGGTAAGGAAGAGGACATTTTTGAGGCTCACCACTTCAACTTCTATCTCGGCCTTCTTGTCAGCCCTTTAACCTTTCCCAGCATTCGCGGCTTCACAGATACAGCCGCCAGCGTGAAGGAAAAGGCTCTTCACGCTGGCGGCTGTACAGAGGGAGCCGGGGCCTCGCGCAAGCTTACCCTGCTCCCTCAGACAGCCGCGGTGCTGGTCGGGGGGGCAAGGACTGCATGGGCTGTGATTGGGGGGGGGGGGAACCTGGACCGGAAAGAAATGGGCTGTGATGGGGGGGGGGACCTGAACTGGAAAAGGGCTATAGGGGGGGGGGGGTAACTGGGACTGCAAATGGGCTGTGATGGTGCAGGGGGACTCGGACTGCAAATGGGATGTGATGGTGGGGGCTAGGACTGGAAATGGCCTGTGATGTGAGGGCTAGCACTGGAAATGGGCTGATGAAGAGCTAGAATAGGACTGGAAATGGGCTGATGTGGGGCATGGGAGAATGGGACTAGAAGGGAGTGGATGCTGGGTGGGTCTAGAACTATAAGGGAACTGATTTTGGGGGAGGACTAGAATGGATGGGGAATGAGAATGGAGAGGGGAAAAATATTTTGTGTGGAAGAAAAGTCTATGATGGGCTGGGTATTGGGAGAGTAAGAGGGGCTTGAAAATGGAAGGGTGAAATTTAAATGGATGATAAAGGAATAAGGAAAGAATTGGGGGAAAGAGCAAAAGGGAAACAATCAGAATGTTAAAGCAGAAATAGAGAGAGAATGGAAAACATCTAAAAAAGAGAAGAAAGGACAAATGGATAGCTCGCAGAAGACACGAAGAAACCAGAAGAAAGTGACTGGAGCAATTGCAACTGAAAAAATGCCCAAACAGAAGGTAGAAAAATACTTTTTATTTTGAATTTATTAACTGGAATATGTCTGGTCTGGGAAGTGTGTATTGCTAACATCTTTGCGTTTTTGTTTAGTGCAAGAGGAAACTACTTTATAGTTTTATTTCTCCAGTGTTGTACATTTCATGTTTGGATTTTGGGGTTCCCAGTTTAATTATTATCTGACCAAGGAAGTTAGCCTACACGTATCCTCGGTAATTTTTGTGGGTGGGGCTGGGGGCAGGACAGGGGTGGGACTAGGGGCAGAGAATGGGTGGAGCATGGCGAGCCACAGGTGTCAGGTTTTTCTCGGTGAAAAAGTTGGCAACCCTATTTGTGGGTGTGTTGGGTATAGTCAGAGTGAGAGGCGGGGTTGTGCGAGCCTGGATCCCTCGCTCTCTAGAGTTGAAATTGCTGCGGCCTAGCTGAACAGGGCCGTCCGCAAGCTTCTCCAGGCCCTGGCATGAAGGGGAAAGAGGAAAAGGAGAGTGGGGGAGGCGGGAGTCCGAAGAAGAGCACTAGCGCTCAGGAGTTAAAGGAGCAGGGAAACAGACTCTTCGTCACCCGCAAGTACCAGGAGGCGGTGGCCTGTTACACCAAAGCCATAGTGAGTACCGGGGAGCAGCGACGGCCAGGTCCGTTTCCTGTAGCTGCTGTAATACCGCCGGATCATTCAGTGATCCTTTTCCCCGATGGATAAGACATTTTTTAATGTATTTCTTGAATTCCGATGCCGATTTTGTCCCTATTGCCTCTTTATGTCAGGCAATTCTATACATCTATTGCCATTTCTGTTTTGGTAAGTTGATCTCGTTTTTATTTTTTCTGGGGGCCCACAATTTTTGTTGGCGTAGGGCCTCACTCAAGGTAAATCCGGCCCTGAGTGGGGGTGTACTATCGACCGCCTGGCCAGAATGAACAAATGGATGATGAAATGCTCAAAGAAATCAAGGAAGCTAACAAACGTTACAGCACCGTAATAATAAATGGGTGATTTCAATTACCCCAGTATCGACTGGGTCAGCCTCGCGGCAGGACATGCTAGGGAGATAAAGTTTCTAGATGGAATAAATGACTGCTTCTTGCAGCAGCTGGTTCATGAACCGACCAGAGGGGAAGCCCTATTAGACCTAGTCCTTAGTGGAACACCAGATCTAGTGCAAGAGATAAGGGTGCTGGGGCCACTTGGCAATAGTGATCATAGCATGATCGCCTTTGATTTAATTAGTGGAGGAGGGATAATAAGGAAATCCACAGTACTACCTTTTATTTATTTATTTAACTGCATTTATATACCGCTTTTCACCGGGTCAAAGCAGTGTAACATATAACATAAGGAGGGGGGCAATTTTTCAGGGTGGGGCCATCACCAAGGGGCAACAATTAATGATTTGGGTAGACATAGACATGTATACTTCTGCTGAATCTAAGTATTAGATCATGCGGATAGGGTGGTAAATTCTGTTCAGAGATGTTCACGGAATAGGATTGTCTTCAGCCGTTTCTTAAATGATGTGATGTTAGCGTTGTTCCTGATGTGGTTTGGTAGAGAGTTCCAGAGGGATGGAGCATAAAGTTCGAAGGCTCTGTTGCAGATCCGTTGTGTGGATTTGGTTCTTTTGTGGGGGACGACGATAGAGTTATTGGAGGAATGTCTGGTCGATCTTTTGTGGGATGGGCGAGGCAGTAGGGGGTGGAGTGAGGTGTTCCATGTTTGATGGATAGTCTTGTGTATGAGTAGGATAGCTTTGTACTTGATTCTTGCTTGTATTGGAAGGAGGTGGAGGTCTCTTAGGATTGGGGTGATGTGATCCCGTTTTTTTGCATTCTGGATAATCCTTGCTGTAGTATTTAAGGCAATTCGGAGGGGGTTGGTGTGTGAGGCAGGAAGTCCATGGTAGATTATGTTGCAGAAATCGAGATGAGGGAGTGTCACAGCTTGCATTACTGTCCTGAAGTCATGAGGTTCTAGGAGGGGTCGGAGGCGTTGAACAGTTTTAGCTTTGTGGAATATTGTCCCAGCGGTTTTGTGGATTTCTTGTTGTTTTTTTTTTTCAAAACTTTATTTAGAACCATCAACAGTAAACAACAGGTACATAGCACACAGAAAATCACCACTCTCTGGGGTTAGCTCTTATCCCCAGGAGCCATACCCATTGACGGTTACATGGATTTTTCAAAGTGTAATAACCCACGCCCCCTTCCCCCACCCCCTCCCCTCCCCCCACCCCCCTCCCCCCCCATACATGTCAAAGCCACACAGGACCATCTGGAGGTTCCGCCTGTCCCCCGAATAACAAAACAATAGATAAGGGTGTTAACAACCCAACTGCAAGACTGTATTATGAGTCCGGGCACTCAGATTTTGAATGTATGGGTCCCAAATTAGCAAGAAGGCGGACCATCGCTGGACGTGGCCCCGGGCAGCCCTACCCTCCAGGAGCATAAGCTGGTGGAAAGAGTTCCGCCACTCCCAAAAAGAGGGAGGGCGGGTCTCCCTCCATCGCCTCAACAGAGGTCCCTTACCCACCAGACATGCCTTACGCACCAGCCAGCGACCCCACTTCCCCCTCGGAGAGGCAAGGGCCAGAACATCCAAGACTACCAAGGCTGCATCCCACTGAATAGGTTGTCCCAGCAGATCGGCCATGTACAGGGCAATCCTCCGCCAATAAGGGCGAAGCCTGCGGCAGCCCCACCACATATGTAACAAGGTCGCCATGGGCGCCGCACACCGCGGACAACCGCCATCCACAGTCAGGTGGCAACGAAGGGCCCTCCACGGTGAGAAGTGGATCCTAGTAAGACATTTAAATTGTATTTCCCGCCAACGAGCCCCCTCCACCAGGCTCACCGCGCGCCGTAGGGCCGCCAAAATAGTGCCCCGGGGGATTTCCCGCCCCATTTCTGCCCCCCAAGCCTGTTCTACTCTGCAGTAGTCTGGGCGCTGGCGAAGCTGCTCCAACCGGAGGTGAAAACCCCGGATCGACGGTCGTGTCGAAGCATCCAGGCCAAAAAACCCCATAAGCTGGACCGAGCGATCGCCATGTAACTCCTCTCCGGGAGGGAGGCCACATAATGGGCCACCTGCATATATGCAAAGAAATGATAAGGCCGCAAGTCGAACTCGCGGGAGAGCACAGAAAAGGGTTTGGTCCTCCCGGACAGGTCTACCACGTTCCCCACACTATGGGCACCTTTCTCCCCCCAAAAACGAAAGGCCGCGGTCTCCGTCCCCGGGGTAAAGTTGGCATTGCCCCGAAGGGGCAGCCAACTTGATGCCTTCCAATTACGGCCCCAATAGGTGTTCAACTGCCGCCAGGTCTTACAGACCGGGAGCAGCAACACTCTCAGCTAAGTGGGTGGCCCACTGGCTGACCTCCAGGTGCAAGAGGGCCCGCAAAGAGTGGGGCGCCACATATTCCTCCTCCAAGGCCGTGGGTGTATAAAGGTCAGTGCCACCTAGCCAGTCCCCCAAATGGCGCGCCTGGCAGGCCAAAGCATAAGCTCCGAGATCCGGGAGCCCCCACCCCCCATTGCGCATCCTCCCCACCAACCAACTGTAGGGGACACGAGCTCTCGCCCCCCCCAGAGGAGGCCCCGAAATTCCACCTCAAAAAGCCGGGCATCCCTCCGGAGGAGCCAAACAGGGAGGGTCTGCAACCAGTACAGGATCCGGGGCAAGAGCACCAGTTTAATCGCCGCAATCCTTCCCAATAGGGACAAGGGGAGAGGCTGCCAGGCCTGCACCTGGGCTCGCACCTTGGTCAGCATTCGCTGCAGGTTGCACCTATACAATCGTCCTGGATGGCAAGGCAATACAATCCCCAAGTATACAAATTGATCCCCGGCCCATCGAAGAGGGAAGCCCCCCGGCCAACTACCCCGAAGGCTCCCCAACACGTCCATGGCCTCAGATTTGTCCCTGTTAATACGTAGCCCCGCAAATTGTCCAAAGGTTCGGAGCTCGTCTAAAAGAAGCGGCAAGGAGTCTGTTGGCGAAAGTAAATGTACCAACAGGTCATCTGCAAAGGCAGATATCTTAAATTCATGAGCGCCCATTCTCACCCCCCTTATGGAACGCATACCCGCCACTCTCCGCAGGAGAGGATCCAACGACAGGACAAAAAGGAGAGGAGAGAGGGGGCAGCCCTGACGGGTCCCCCTTTGCAAAGTAAACCTCTCTGATACCACCCCATTACAAAGTATCGCCGCCGTCGGATCGGCATACAGGCTCGCAACCATACTACAAAATAAAGGCCCGAGACCATAGCGCGGAAGGATGTACTGCAAATATTGCCAATCCACCCGATCGAAGGCCTTTTCCGCATCAAAACTAACAAGCAGTGAGGGCAACTGTCTATGCTGGACCCACTCCAAGGACGCCACAATTTTGCGCAGATTGCGAACTGCGTATCGCCCCTTCACGAACCCAACCTGACAATCATGCACCAACAGCCCCAGAAACTCCGCCAGGCGGTCTGCCAAAACCTTGGCCATCAATGTAAGGTCAAAATTGAGTAGTGAGATAGGACGATACGAAGTCGCGGAGAGGGGATCCTTCGCCGGTTTAGGAATAAGGACAATATGGGCATGATTAGCTCCCCAGCGAAAGTATCCCTGCTGTGCCCTCTGATTATGCACGGCAGCCAGCGTTGGGGAGATCAAATCGTTAAGGATTTTGTAAAATTCCGCACCAAGCCCGTCGGATCCTGGGGATTTATAACAGCTGGCCTTGGAAATAGCCCCCTGCAGCTCAGCCACCGTTATCGGCTGCTCCAACTGCGCTCTTTGCTCCGCGGTCAAGCGCGGTAACTCCAAAGCCCCCACATACTCCTCCATCTGCGTATGGGAAGGCGACTCCGCAGTATAAAGGGTCTGGAAAAAGGAACGAAAAACCCGCACAATCTCCGAGTTCTCCCGGTGTAACACCCCCGAATCATCCCGCAAACCCGGCACCAGTTTGGAGCCCCTAGGTCCCCGGAGGCATCTGGCCAAGAGTTTCCCGGGCTTATCCCCATAGCGGTAAAGTTGGTACCGGTAGTATAACACAGATTTCTTTGCCCGCTGGTGCAGAAGTTCATTTAATTCCATTTGAGAGTCCCACAGCTGCTTTTTAAGCCCTGCAGTCGGGTTTTGAGCCCCTTGCCGCCGTAATCGTGTCACCAACTTCTCTAAACCAATAATACGTTCGGCCCGCAGTCTTCTCTTCCGGGCAAGGAACCCTATTATGTCCCCCCGCAGAACCACCTTTGCAGTTTCCCAGAGCAGTTCGGGGTCATCCTGGTGACCCCTATGATCAGCTTCAAATTCCTGCCAGCGTTGTTGAAGAAAGGAGCGAAATTGCGCGTCCCTGTATAGTTCGAGCGGGAATCGCCACGTCGGGGGGCGGGGAGAGGTCCCAGTCCAATGGACGTCGAGCCAAACGAACGCATGGTCAGATATCTCCATAGGCCCTATCTGCGCATCCCGCCACTTTAACGAACAGGCCTGTAGAAATCAACAGGTAATCTATACGGGCACTAGTGCCATGAGCCCGGGATATATGCGTGTAATCCCGTTCGGTCGGGTGAAGCAGCCGCCAGGGGTCCACCAAGCCCAGTCGAGAGCATAAACGTCGCAGGGCCCGAACCGTCGCAGTTCTGTCTCTCTGCTCCCCCCCCTTGGAAGTGTCAAGGTCAACATCCATGACCCCATTAAAGTCCCCCCCCAAAAGCAGGGGGGACTCCGGCAATGTCTCGATCTTGGAGGCAAAGCGGGCAAAGAGGGGCAAGTCAAGTACATTTGGACAATACAAGTTGCCCAGGATAACAGGCCTCCCCTCAAGGACTCCCTGCACCAAGACAAATCTGCCAGTCGGGTCTACAAAATCCCGGACAACCTCCAGCCTCACCCGTTTATGAATCAGGAAGACTACTCCCCCCTTCTTCCCCTGAGCTGGAGCCCCCCAGACCTGTCCCACCCACTCCCGGCATAATTTTCGGTGTTCTTCAGCAGTCTGGTGGGTTTCCTGGAGCATTGCGATGTCCGCCTTCTGCCGTGCCAGAGCCTGGAGGACCTTAGCCCGTTTAATGGGACTGCCCAGACCACATACATTCCAAGAAATTATCTTAAGCGGCATGTAATACAAAAGTAGGCGTATTATAATACAGCATAAACCATACCTTTTCTGAGGAAGGGACCCCCCCAGCCTGAGGTCCTCCCCTCTTCTTCACCAGGACATTCCCTCCCGTCGTCCACCCCTCCATTAGTCCCTGAAAATACTGCTCACCTCCTACACCCCCTCCCCCTTCCTCCCTCCCCTGCCCACCCTTCCCCCCCCCCCCACCCGCCCACCCTCCCATCCCTTCACCCCCCTCCCACCCACCCATCCCCTCCCCCTCTCCTCCCCGCTCCCAACCCTCATCCCATCTACCATCCTCCTCCCCTTCTCTAAGTATTCCTAGATGCGTAAGGACCCCCTCACCCCTCCGTTATACCAGCCCCGTTACAAAAGCGTCCGGGAGGGAGCCCCCTAGGAGCTCTCCCCCCTCCGAACCACTCCCCCCCCACTCGCCCCCCGGCAAGCCACCCCCAACTACTCGGGCCATTCCTCACCCGCCCCCCACACCTCTGGAACACAGCCAACCCCCCACGTAGCAATAGTTTGAACAGGCCCCATCCTCCACCCTCCCCCACCCCAGTTACCATCACCATCACTTTAAAGTCCATAATTTATTTATTTATTTATTTAGCTGTATTTATATCCCGCTTTTCACCAGGTCAAAGCGACCTGGTGGAAATGGAAACTCCGGGCTTGTTCCGCACTTCGGTAGTCCTCCCCTCCAGACCTCAAGTCTCGGCTGCCACTGCAGCCCTCCGCCGTATCTCTTCCACGTAGGGCGTTGCTGCTGTCGCGGAGTCAAAGGACCGACGGGTCCCCCCATGAGTAAAGATCAGCCGGGCAGGGTATTGCACAATAAATTTGATATTATTGTCTATCAGAACCTGGCACAAAGGTCCATACTCTCGTCGCCGCTGGCCCAGAGCCGCTGAGTAATCCTGAACAACACGTAGCCTGGCATTGTCTTTTTGAATAGTCCCTTTCTTTCGCGCGGCCCGTAGGACTGCTTCTTTCTGTTGGAATCGCAGGAACCGTGCTAGAACCACTCTAGGTCGGCCCTCACTGGTTCTCCTAGGCACGACCCGGTGTGCCCTCTCAATTTGGATTAAAGTGCCCTCGGGGTCGTTCTCCAGAATTTGTTTCACCAGGTCCTCTACGTAGGATTGTAGGTCCCGGTCCTCTATAACTTCCGGAACTCCAAGAAATCTCAGATTATTCCGGCGGGACCTATTTTCAAGGTCGTCTAGCTTGGCCTCCTGCCCCTGGAGTAACTTTTTCATCCGGGCCATCTCCTGTTGCAGCTCCAGCACATGCTCTTCGGACCGCTCTATCCAGTGTTCCGCCTCCTGCAGTCGGCCGCCCAGGGCCTCCACTGAGGTTTGGATGAGGTCCATGCGGCCCCGCAGGTCGTCGAATTGCGCGGACAGCACCCCCGCCACGGCCAGGGAGATTTCGTCCACCATCCCCGCTGCAGCCCTGGCCTCTCCCTTCAGCGGCGAGGACTGTTCCCCCCCCCTTGGCGGTAGGGGGGTCTTCTCCCTCTCCACCCGACGGCCTCCCTTCGCCGCCATCTCCGAGGCCTCTGGTGCGCTCAAGTCCCCCCCGAGCGCTGGAGAAAGAGTTTAGGTCTCGGGCCGCTATTCGCTAGAAGAAGGGGGGAGGGGAGCCCGTGTCACAGGCGTCGAGGTGCCGGGGGGCAAGGAAGGAGTCCCCAACTCTCGGGTGTCGAATGTAGTGGGCGGTCGCAATCCTCCAAGAGCCAAGGGCAGGGCGCAGGTCACAGGCTCAGGAGTGCTGAGAGGAGGACACAAGTCACCGGCTCGGACTTTTCGGACAGGAGGCTCAGGTCTCAGAAACCGATGTGCCGGGGGGGGGGGGCCCAGAGTGCGGGGCAAAGGCTGTCGCGGGCCGAAGGCGCAGTAGCAACAGGGCATCCGTCGAAGACCAGAGGCAGGGGGGGGGGGTGCAGCTCGAACTCAGTGTGCCTAAGGCCAGGCTCAGGACCCAGACGTCTGCGTGGTGAAGACAGAGAATTGTATCAGGCCCACGAGCCCTCTAGTGGGTGCTCTGATCTTCTGGTGGGCTGCTCTGCCCTCAAGGAGCTCTCAGAGAGGCTGGAAGGCAAGTGGTGCCCCCGATCCAGGCCCTGCAACAGCCCCCGGTCCCCTCAGCAGCTGCCGCACTGGCCCCACTCGCCGGGCCCGGCTGGTAGATACATGCGGGGGGGGGGGGCAGGATACCGCAGTCCGAGGGCCGCCGCCGCAGAACCCCGCTCCGACCGCCGCTGGAATCACCCCCGCACCACCTCACCTCACCTCACCTCACCTCACCTCACCTCACCTCACTCACACTGCAGCCGCACTCCCCGCGCGGCGTCTGCCGCCGAAATCCAGGCCGCCTCAAAGCATCATCTCTTCGGGGGAGACGGAGGGCTCCGGGGCACCGGCCCCAATAGCGGCTTCTGCGGGGGGGCCCAGGGGGGGCGAAGAACCCCGAATGCAGCCCCGATCACCGCATAAATCTGTGGTGGAGGGGTGAAGGGGCCCAGAGCCCGAGCAGCATGCGTCTGCTCCGGCTCACCGCATCACCGGAAGTCTTGTGGATTTCTTGTTTAAAGGTGAGAGCTTGGTCAATGATGACGCCTAGATATCTTATTTGGGGCTGGATTTGGATTTGCGTGGTTCCCATGTTGAGGTGAGTAGGTGGTTTGAAGTCGGGTTCTTTTGTCACTATAAGGGCTTCGGTTTTCTTTATGTTGATGGATAGATTGTTCTCCTGTAGCCAGTTGGCGACGTTGGTGAAGCAGGCTGATAGCTGGTCGTTTTTTGGGTTGGTGGTTGTGATCGGTGCGTAGAGCATTATGTCGTCTGCGTATATATGGAAGTTGATGTTGTGGGTGCGTATGATTGAGCATAGCAGACGGAGATATATATTGAACAACATGGCTGATAGGGTGGATCCTTGGGGTACTCCTTGAAGTTGTTGCCTTTGCGCGAACAACTTTCCCCCGGTGCACTCCTGCCCAATCGGGGCAGTGGGAGCAGCTAGCACAAGCACCCCGCTCTCCATATAAGCGGCGTCCCTTCTCCGAGGGAGCCGCTTGCGCGAACAACTTTCCCCCGGTGCACTCCTGCCCAATCGGGGTAGTGGGAGGTCTCCTGCCCAATCGGGGCAGTGGGAGCAGCTAGCACAAGCACCCCGCTCTCCATATAAGTGGCGTCCCTACTCCGAGGGAGCCGCTTGCGCGAACAACTTTCCCCCGGTGCACTCCTGCCCAATCGGGGCAGCGGGAGGTCTCCTGCCCAATCGGGGCAGTGGGAGCAACTAGCACATGCACCCCGCTCTCCATATAAGCGGCGACCCTACTGGGCGGGCCCGTGCCTGAGGGCCTCGCCAGAGGGCCCTTTGGTGTGGCCCTTAGGCGCGAGCCCGCCGGGCCCGGGCCCAAAAGCTAACCGCTGCATACACCCTCCAATGAGAGAAACATCCAGGAACAACTGAGAGAAACATCCAGGAACGCAAGCAAAATCAAGACTCTTTCAACCACACCCGGCTCGAGCTCCCCTGATCGGGTCTGAGCTCGCCGGCACCAGTTACCATCGACAACGCATCCGTCAACGCAGCAGTACACCCAACCAGCATCTCTGATATAAGAAAACCACCGTGGCAAGCAGTTCAACAGGACAAACACCGCCGCTTCAAAAGCCCAGGTACTCTGGTACACCATGCCGCCCTTCCTAACCCCCATCTACTTCCTCACCCCAATCCTAACACTATACCCCCACCCAAGCACACTCAGCAATCCTCTCTACGCAGACACACTACCCTGCACAACCTCCTCTGCACAGACGCCATACCCTCACCCAACCGCACCCAATGACCTCCCATACACAGGAACCACAGCACCTCAACCTACAAACATCTGCGGCACCACACAAAACCACACACACACACTTTCGAAAGGGAGACTATGATAAAATGAGGAAAATAGTTAAGAAAAAACTAAAAGGAGCAGTTGCAAAGGTTACAGACTTACATCAAGCTTGGGTGTTGTTGAAAAATACTATCTTGGAAGCCCAGACCAACTGTATTCCACGCTTTAAGAAAAGTGGAAGGAAGTCCAAAAAACTGCCAGCATGGTATAAAGGTGAGGTCAGAGAGGCTGTTGCCAAAAAAGCATCTTTCAGGAAATGGAAAAAAGAGCCAAACGACGAAACCTGGAAACAGCACAAGCACTGGCAAGTCAAATGCAAGGCATTGATAAGGCAGGCAAAGGGAGAATTTGAGAAGAAGCTTGCTGCGGAAGCAAAAACGCAAAATAAAGACTTTTTCAAGTACATTCGTAGCAAAAAAACCTGTGAGAGAGTCAGTTGGTCCATTAGATGATAGAGGGGTTAAAATGGCACTAAGAGGCGACAAGGCGATAGCGGAGAGACTGAACGAATTCTTTGCTTCGGTCTTTACTGAGGAAGATGTAGGGATGTTACACATGACTGAAGTGGTATTTAAAGGTGCGGAAGAATTGAAGGAAATATCGATACATCGGGAAGATGTATTACAACTATTAGATAAACTGAAGAGTAGCAAATCACCTGGGCCGGATGGTATACATCCAAGGGTGTTGAAAGAACTGAAATATGATATTGCAGACCTGCTATTAGTAATCTGTGAACTATCATTAAAATCATCTCTAATACCTGAAGATTGGCGTTACATTGGCGATCCTCCAATTTTTAAAAAGGGTTCCAGGGGTGATCCGGAAAACTACAGACCAATGAGCCTGATGTCAGTACCGGGAAAATGGTAGAAACCATCATAAAGAATAAAATTACTCAGCATGTAGATAGTCATGGCCTAATGGGAGACAGCCAACATGGCTTTAGACAAGGAAGATCTTGTCTTACTAATCTGTTATGTTTTTTTGAAGGTGTGAATAAACAGGTGGACAAAGGTGAGTCGGTTGATATAGTGTATCTGGACTTTCAGAAAGCCTTTGACAAGGTCCCTCATCAGAGACTTTTGGCAAAACTAAAGAGTCATTGGATAGGAGGCAGTGTACTATTGTGGATCAGGAACTGGTTAAAAGATAGAAAGCAGAGGGTAGAGCTAAATGGCCAATTTTCCCAGTGGAGAAAGGTGAATAGTGGTGTACCCCAGGGATCTGTTCTGGGTCCGCTACTTTTTGACATTCATAAATGACCTGGAAAGTGGAATAACGAGTGAGGTTATCAAATTTGCAGATGACACAAAACTATTTAAAGTTGTTAAAACCCAAGAGGATTGTGGAAAACTGCAAGAGGTTCTTGATAAATTGGAAGACTGGGCATCAAAATGGCAGATGAAATTTAATGTGGATTCTGGGACATGTAGTTTGGCTCTTAAGAAGAAGTGTAGTCATGGTCCGATGTTAAGGCAAATGACAGAATTTATTTTAAAGTAAAAGTTCAAGTAAACTGTATACAGGAATTTTGTCCATTCAGGATTGTTTGCAACAGAACATTTAGATCAGTATAACTGCTTCACAGTCTTTTAAACACATGCAGCTGGTTAACAACGGTGCTCAGTCTTAGAGAAACAGCTCTGCTCAGCAAGGTAAAAATACTTCTTTTTAACCTTGTGTTTGTAAAGCATTTAATAGCAAAAAGAATAACTCAGTTCCTCTGGAACAACCTCTTCTTTCCCTCCTTCCTTTCAGGATAGGCTTTAAACTCAAAAATAAGAAAACAAGTAGCAAACATTCACAAGCTTTCTCTTCAGCGTGACTCAGCACTTTCCTGAGAAATGCAAACATGTGGAGTTTTCTTCAAACCCAATCCTGGCTCAATTCCAGTTACCTGCTTCTAGGAGACTTTCTCATTCAAATGCTAGCCTTTAGCATAATGATTCCATGCTTGTAGCTTGACAAAGGGTACAGTCCATGGGGATATCTAGATCTTGCAATTCCTCCCCCGCCAACTCAATCTGTATATCCTCTGGTTTTTGTTAGGGCAGTGTCTCTCCTGAGCTTAACTCTCCCCGATAAAGACAGTCAGTACCTGAAGCACTGGGCAGTTCTCCCTGGTTGAGCTCGCTCGGTTCCTTGTCTCCTTCCAGCCTCTCTGGAACAGCTCTCTGTATTCCTCTCTGGGTTCTCTCCTGGAGATCTGCAGGTGTTCCCGGTTCCACTCCCGATTCCCCTGAATCCTCGGAGTCTTCCGAACCTCCTGAGACCTCTGCCTCCCCAGAGCTTTTTCCTTCCTCTGAGCTTCTCCTTTCCTCTGCTTTAGCAGGGGTTTATATTTCCCTCTCCAGGGCTCCAGCCCTTCCTCCACTCCTCCCAGGTGATTGTAATCACCTCTCAAGCCTGCAGTTACGTCATAGGAGTTAGGGTGTGGCTGCCTGAACTTTCTCTCCCTCAGGTTTCTTTCTCTATGAGGGGCCTGAAATCCATGCCCCGCAGGGATTTCTCCTTTCTCTAAGTTAAAGTCATTGGCCTTTTCTATACTCATAGGCTCAAAAACAGGCTTCCTTGTCACAATACATATGACCTAGATTGGCCACTGTTGGAAACAGAATACTGGGCTTGATAGACCTTGGTCTGACCCAGTATGGCATATCTTATGTTCTTCTCAACAATTAGCAGGTAAGTCTAATTTTCCCTTCCTTAACGTTCCTCCAGTCTAGTCCTGAACCTTGGAGTATGTACCATAGCAGTACAGAAAATCAATGGGAGAGATCTGAGACACCAGCCTGAAGCACCACTGATCCCACACAGGTATCCCTTTGCGCCTGAATATCCAGCCGATAATGCCGAACAAAGGAGTTCAATGGGGACCAGGTGGCAGCCTTACAAATGTTCACCACCGGGACATACTGAAACTTAGCCCAAGAAGCCGCTTGTGCTCTAGTGGAATGGGCTCTCAGCCCTTCTGGCATCGCTTCACAGTTTAGAATATAAGCGGATGCTATGGCCCCTTGAATCCACCTGGCAGGCTTTCGACACCGCCTCCCCCTTCCTTGCTCCACCAAACACAAATAGCCTATCTGATTTGCGAAAACTCTTCGTCCTTCGGAGATATTTCATCAATGCCCGGCGAATGTCCAACAGGTGTAATCTACTCGCAAGGGAACTACCCTGCTTTTCTTTAAATACCGGCAGGGAAATTACCTGATTAACATGAAACGCCAATACTACCTTGGGCCAAAAGGACGGTACCAGTCTCAAAACTACTTTAGAGTCGGAAAAACACAGAAAAGGCTTCCTACAGGATAATGCCTGCAACTCTGAGATTCTGCGAACCGTACAAATAGCTACGAGAAACACTACCTTAAGGGTAAGGTCCTTCAAGGAGGCCCTGGATAAGGGCTCAAACGGCTCCTTTTCCAATGCCTGCAGAACTGACGGAAGACTCCAATTGGGCACTACCTGCCTGCGCGCTGGCCTCAGAAGAGACACTGCCCGCAAAAATCGTTTAATGTCTGGATGACCACCTATTTGTTGTCCCCCGATCCTTCCTCTGTAACAGGATAATGCTGCCACGTGCACTCGCAAGGTAGCAGCTGCCAAACCTTTCTCCAAACCATCCTGCAAGAATGCTAACACCTGTGGCACCGACACCCTTAGCGCCTCACCCTGTCTATCCACACACCAAGCTTCAAACACCCGCCAGATGCAGACATAAGCCAACAATGTAGACCGCTTCCTCGCTCCCAACAAAGTGGAGATTACCGATGTGGTGTAACCCCTCTTCTTTAGCCTAGCCCTCTCAAGAGCCAAGCCGTATGCGAGAATCGATCCACCTGAGGCATGAACAGTGGACCCTGGGCCAACAGGTCCAGATGAAGAGGCAGCCTCCACAGCTTTTCCACCACCAGCCTCATGAGATCCGCATACCACGGCCTCTGAGGCCAATCCGGCGCTATGAGAACGACGGATCCTCTGTGTAGCTCGATGCGTTGCACCACTAGACCTATTAACACCCACGGCGGAAAAACTTACAACAGCTGCTCTGCTGGCCAATCCTGTATGAGAGCATCCAACCCTTCCGACATCCTCTCTCTCCGCCTGCTGTAAAACTGATTCACCTTGGCTGAGTGGAAAGTTGCCATGAGATCCATTATTGGCGCCACCCCAACGGCACACCAACAGCTCAAACACTTCCGGATGAAGGACCCATTCCCCCGGGTCTACCTTCACCCGACTCAGGAAGTTGGCTTGCACATTGTCCACCCCCGCCACATGTGTGGCCGATAATGCTAGCAGATTTTCCTCGACCCACGCAAACAACTGCTCAGTCTCTGCTTCCAGCAGAACACTGCTGGTCCCTTCTTGCCGATTGATAAAGGCCACTGCGGTCGCGTTGTCTGAGAACACCCGAACGGCATCTTTTTGAAGATATGGCAGAAACTCTGTTAGTGCTAGCGTCACCACCTTCAATTCCAACCGGTTGATCGACCAGGCCCGTTCCTCCTCGGACCACTGACCCTGGGCGAACCTTCCCTGAAAATGAGCTCCCCAGCCTGAGAGACTGACATCCGTCGTTAGGGGCTTCCACGCCGGAGCTTCCAACGGCATCCCCTTTTCCAGACAGCAGGGGAGCAACCACCATTGCAGGGCACGTCTTGTTTCTGGCAAGCACGACAATCTCTTCGTCAGCGGCTCGGACTGGTGAGACCATCGCCTGAGTAAAGCCTTCTGTAATGGTCTCATGTGAGCCCTCGCCCATGGTACCAACTCCAGCGTGGCCGCCATGGTCCCTAGCAACTGCAAGTAATGCCATGCCATGGGAGCTGGCCTGCGAAGAAACTCCCGAACCAGACGGCATAAACCCCTCGCTCGCTGTTGAGGTAAAAAGATTCTCCCTTTGCTTGTATCGAACCGAGCCCCCAAGTACTCTAGCCTTTGCGCCGGAGTCAATTTGCTCTTTGCTATGTTTACTACCCAGCCGAGACACTGCAAGAAAGCCATCACCTTGGCCGTGGCCGCCTCGCTTTCGGCTTTTGACTTTGCTCGGATTAACCAATCATCCAAATAAGGATGTACCAGAACACCCTCCTTCCTCAACGCCGCCGCTACTACCACCATTACCTTCGTGAAAGTCCACGGTGCTGTAGCCAGTCCGAATGGTAAGGCTCGGAATTGAAAATGTCCTAGAGGCACCGCAAACCTGAGAATCTTCTGATGCTCCACTCGGATTGGAATATGTAAGTAGGCTTCTGACAGATCTAGGGACGTAAGAAACTCCCCTTTCCTTACTGCCACAATGACCGACCGCAGAGTCTCCATGCGAAAGTGAGACATCCGAAAGCAACGATTTACGCCTTTGAGGTCTAGGATTGGACGAAAAGTCCCTTCTTTCTTCGGGACCACGAAATAAATGGAGTACCGACCGAATCCGCATTGGTGTGGAGGCACTCGCATCACCGCTCGAAGCTCGACCAGCTTCTCTACCGTCTCCCGCACCGCGGCGCACTTGACTGGCGCCTTGCACGGAGCGCGCACAAACAGGTCTCTTACTGGACGTCGCAATTCTAGGGCATAACCTTCCCGAACGACTTCCAATACCCATTGGTCTGACGTAATCTTGGCCCAGGCTGGGTAAAAGTCCCGTAGTCGACCCCCAATGGGTACCAAAGCCTGAGCCCTCCAACCTTCATTGCAATTTGCACAGATTGGAGGAGGAGGTAGAGGCCCCAAAGCCCCTCCCTGCCCCCCAAAATACATGAAACCCCTGGTTCCTGTAGGGAAAACGCCCTCTCTGAGCTTGACCAAACCTAGAATTCCAGAATCTACAAAATTCCCTCTGCTGCCCCTTGGCAGTGGGAACCAAGCAACCCGGCTTCTGCTTATCCTCTGGAAGCCTACCTCCTTTAGACTCATCAAGCTCCTTCACCAATCTATCTAGACCCTCTCCAAAGAGCAGCTTCCCCCGAAACGGCAGTTTACTAAATCTAGCTTTGGAAGAAGCATCTGCCGCCCAATTGGGGAGCCAGAGATAACGCCTAACCGCTACAGCAGAAGCCATGCTCTTAGATAGTGCTCGAATGAGGTCATAATGGATAGCGGTGAGGTAAGCTGTCCCGGACTCCAGCCTGGCCGCTTCCCTGGTATTGTCCTCCTCGCCGTCGCCATGCACCCACTGAGACCAGCAGAGACAGGCTCTTGCTACCCAAGCACCACAAATCGCTGCGTGAACAGACAGAGCATTGACATCAAAAATCTGCCTCAACAAGGAATCCAGCTTTCTGTCTTGGACATCCTTGAGTGTCGCACTGCCTTCCACCGGAATTGTGGTCTTCTTTGTCACCACTGAAACAGCTGCATCCACCTTGGGAGACTTAAACACTTCCTGATCTTGTTCCACTAATGGGTAAAGACGGCCCATCACTCTGGACCCCTTAAGAGTCGCCTCCGGCGTATCCCATTCTTCCTGTATCATCTCCCGGATCACTCTGTGTACCGGAAACGCTCCGAGTCTTTCGGAAGACTTATAAACAAAGGATCTTCTAAGGTAGCATCTTCAGGAGGACCCGGCGCCGGCACGTTCAGCGCCTTCAATGTCTCTGCAATGAGGGCCGGGAGCTCCTCTCTCCTGAACACTCGGATGACCCTAGCCTGATCCTCCCTATCCGTGATCTCTCCTTCTAGGTTGTCATCCAAGTCCAACTCGCGGTCACCCTCATCCGAGTGAAGCTCTTCCGAGTCCACCGCCAGCTCCTCCAGCTCTTTATCCATTCTGGCCTTCTTTGCCAAGAATTTTGACCCACCTGCACTCAAGGGCGAACCAGGTCTCTTTCCCCCCCGATCCCCCTCTGCGGGGCCTGGTGTCAAGCCTTTCCGGTGCCCCCCGAAGGCCTGCTGTATCAGCGCTACAAATTGTGGGGAAAAAATGGCTGTTAAGCCCCCTGGCAAAGGCTCCTGCTGGGCTGGGAGATCCGGAGCAGACGATGGTCCGGCTATGGGCTCCCTTGCAGCCAGCTCCAGGGCCGACTGCTCCTGCGAGGCTACCGGGACCCCTTGTCCCTCTGCCCCATCCTCCAAAGTGTGCTCCATAGCTACCGCCTCGTGAACACACCTTTTACAGTTGCCTGCTTCAGACAAAGTTCCCTTCTTAGAGCCGCAGAGCAAACAATGAGGCCTAGATGGCATCCCGGTAGAAAACCTCCACCTTGTATTCTCCCCTCATGCCCAGCTGCGACCTGAACCAGTCTATTCAAACCTGTGTATTAACTTTTATTTTTTTATTTTTTTTTATTATTTTTTTTTTTTACAATGCCACTGCCTCAGTAAATGTCTGGCAGCCGACTGCTGTGGATAGCAAAGGAGGACGTGTGAAAATCTTTGTTGGTCAAATCAGCCAAAGGCCCGACACAGGCCGTGTTTCGGAATTCCCTTCTTCAGGGGCTAAATGGCTAAAGACAAATACACAAATTAAAATAAACAACAAAAATAGTTATTTAAAAACAATGAAATAAATAAAACTGGCTAAAACCACGGACATCAATGAATGCATACTAAAACAGTTTTAAATGTAAAAATAATAACAAATTAAAACCATTTTTCTAATAAACGGTTGTATCAATATAAATATATGAATATAAATATAAATGGTGGAACAAATAAGTACGGCTAACAGCAGAACGACACAAAAAAACAAAACAGTACAATTAAAATTAAATAAAAATATATAAATATATATAAGAAAATATAAATATATAAATATAAATTTGTAAATAAATAATAAATGTTTCAACAGACGATAAACATTTTATAAAAAAAATTAATGTTGTATCTAAAAAACATATAAATTACACATACCTGAATCAACAGACTATATCAATTAACCAAAAAGAACTAAAACAATGTGTGTCTTCAAAAATGTACTATAACAAATATGACACCTAAACAGTACAATTAATAAAAACATATAAATATATATAAAAAATAAGATATATGAGTGTATAAATATAAATATGTAGATGGATAATAAATGTTTCAACAAACGATAAATATTTGATAATATAGCATAAAAATAATGTATTTAAAAAACATATAAATTACACATACCTGAATCAACAGACTGTATAAATTAACCAAAAAGGACTAAAACAGTGTGTGTCTTCAAAATTGTGCTATAACAAAAAACAAGCATTTAAATTGAAAACTTATAAATAAATTACTCTTAAATAGAAAAAACAAACATCATGAAATCCATACATATATATAAAAAATATTAAAGATTAATTATAAAAAAAAATTTAAAAAAATAATTTCGAAAAATATAAATAGAAAACGGCCTGATTTAAAGAGAGATGAAGACAACCCATGTAAATTGATATTTAAAAAGAGTAATAAAATGAGAGAATGAAAATAAAAATAATACCTGACCAAGAAACTCTTCCTACGACCATAAATGTGCAATCTGTGAAACGTGAAGAATGTATAAATAATTAAATTGTTCTTAAAAGATAATAATTTGCCAAGATAATGATGTAAAAACAAAGGCTAAAATCTGACCAAAATTGACAAAATATGATTTTAAAACCAACGACCATTCGGAATCTCAAAACGGAAGTAGTCACAGAGTATATTCAAAAGTGATGCATTTCAAGAGGGATGGAAAAACTGTTTATTTATGTGAACAATTAGAAAACATCCCTCTTGAAATCATCGATACATGGTTTGAGGTGGTCAGAGGCTTTTGTCAATGACAACATTTTATTTGTTTAGAATTGATGTTTTTAGCCTTTTTTTTAAGTGAAGTGGCCTGTGTAGTATAACAACCGGTGAAATGGGCAGTTTGTGACTATTATGCATCACTTTTGAATATACTCTGTGACTACTTCCATGCATTTATGTTCCGCTGTGTCCCCCAATTTTTAATTGTTTTTTTGTATTTCTCATAAATTCATTTGATTGTTTTCACAGACGCCACTCATACCGTTTTGAGATTCCGAATGGTCGTTGGTTTTAAAATCATATTTTGTCAATTTTGGTCAGATTTTAGCCTTTGTTTTTACATCATTATCTTGGCAAATTATTATCTTTTAAGAACAATTTAATTATTTATACATTCTTCACGTTTCACAGATTGCACATTTATGGTCGTAGGAAGAGTTTCTTGGTCAGGTATTATTTTTATTTTCATTCTCTCATTTTATTACTCTTTTTAAATATCAATTTACATGGGTTGTCTTCATCTCTCTTTAAATCAGGCCGTTTTCTATTTATATTTTTCGAAATTATTTTTTAAAAATTTTTTTATAATTAATCTTTAATATTTTTTATATATATGTATGGATTTCATGATGTTTGTTTTTTCTATTTAAGAGTAATTTATTTATAAGTTTTCAATTTAAATGCTTGTTTTTTGTTATAGCACAATTTTGAAGACACACACTGTTTTAGTCCTTTTTGGTTAATTTATACAGTCTGTTGATTCAGGTATGTGTAACACAGGTACACTACCAAAAAACTGCCTCCAGTTTTGCAATTGATTCCTATAGATTTTGGGGTGCTGAATCCAGGAAAAATAGTCAAAATGTTCCATCACGTCACGTTTTCTTGCAAAATTAGATTTCTTACCCATATAAGGAATGTTCACATAATTTCTTTTTAGCCGACTGCAGTTTATTTTCTTGGCCCAAAATAGAGGTTGTAATGGTTAACTAACTAGAAACACTCCCTCATGATATTTTAGAGTGTTTTGTATTCATTTTATACATTAACAGGACAATTGGGAGGCGGGGGGCTAAATCCAGTACTCGCGCTGGCGCATGTTCTTTCCTGTTCGCCTCGCCTCGTTCGCTCGCTCGCTCAAACATGGTGGTTGCGACATGAATGTTCCTGTCAAATTTCAGTTTCTTGCAAGTTCATTATTACCTTTTGTTTGCTCAGTCGTAATCCAGCTTTATTCCGAAGTGGTTCAAAACAGTTGTAGTTTGCAGTGCTGTGTATTTGTGATGGCTCACAGAGCCAGAGGTTGCGTCAACTCTCCGGACAGTTTTTGTTTTATTTGTGGGGAATATACCGTGAAAAAGCGGCAGAGGAACATTTCTGCATTTATTAAAAAAGTATATTTCGCCTATTTCGGTTTGAAGTTAGGCGATCAAGACAAACCGTGGGCTCCTCACAAAGTGTGCAAGACATATGAGGAATCTACGCTTATGGATGAAAGGTAAAAAACAAGCATTTCGTTTCGGAATACCTATGATGTGGCGTGAACAAAGAGACCACAGCAGTGACTGCTATTTTTGCTCTTGCATTGTGAAGGGATACAACTTAAAAAATAAGAACGTAATAAGTTACCCCAACCTTCCCTCAGCAATTAGGCCTATGCCTCATAGCAACGAAGTACCTGTGCCTGAACCACCAAAATCTTTGGATCATATTTGTGTGGACGGTTCTGATCATGATGAGACTCATCAGATGGCTTTTCCCGATGAGTCCAGTACTTCCGAGTTTGAAACTGAACCAGATCCGAAACCTGAACTTTTCTCTCAAGCTGAATTGAATGATTTAGTCCGGGATTTAGGACTCCCAAAAGATGCTGCCCAACTGCTAGGTTCTCGGCTTAAACAGAAAAATCTATTGTCACCAGCAACAACTTTTTATTGGTACCGCAACCGCGAGACACAATTTTTGAAGTATTTCAGCAAAGAGGAAGATTTGGTATTTTGCAACGATATATACGGAGTGATGGAAAAGTTTAAACTCAAGTATGATCCTGCTGAATGGCGGCTGTTCATTGATTCGTCAAAAGACAGCATAAAAGGTGTTCTTCTTCATAATGGCAACACATTCGCTTCAGTTCCTATTGCTCACTCTGTTATTTCTCCAAGAAAAATACGAGAATTTGGCCCTGATTCTTCAGAAGATTCGTTATGATGAGCATAAGTGGATGATTTGTGGAGACTTTAAAATTCTATCCATGCTATTAGGGCAGCAATCCGGTTTCACCAAATATCCCTGCTTCCTTTGCTTGTGGGATAGCCGGGCCCGCGACCTACACTGGGGGAAAAAAGACTGGCCAATTCGGGAGTATTTGAGACCCGGTGAGAAAAATGTTCTTCATGAGAGCTTGGTACCTCGTGATAAAATTCTATTACCACCTCTCCACATTAAGTTGGGTCTCATTAAGCAATTCATCAAGTCCCTTCCAAAAGATGGTGAGTGCTTTCGGTACCTTTGCTCAAAGTTCCCCCGACTTTCTGAAGCAAAGCTAAAGGAAGGAGTGTTTGTTGGCCCTGATATAAGGAAACTCATTTCAGATGGAGCATTCGCTGAAACGATGTCTGAGAAGGAAAAAGAAGCCTGGGATTCCTTCAAGGATGTTGTTCTCAAATTCTTGGGGAACAGGCGGGATGAGAACTATAAGGATATTGTTGCCAGGATTCTCAATGCCTTCAAAGAACAAGGCTGTAACATGAGCCTGAAAGTCCATTTCTTGCACTCCCATGTGAACTACTTTCCCGAAAACTTGGGGCGTACAGTGAAGAACAAGGTGAAAGGTTTCACCAGGACATCAAGGACGCAGAGAGAAGGTACCAAGGAAGATGGAACACCACTATGATGGCTGATTTCTGCTGGTTGCTGCTGCGGGAAACCCCAGATGAAAAATACGCCAAGCAGCGCACCAAGAGAAGCATTCGGGGGAAGAAGAAACGGGCCCACCAGGAGATTGATTGACCCAAGAATGACTTTAAAATCTAAACTGTGTTGACAAATATCGTGTTTTTACTAAACTTTGAAATAAAAATTTGCTAGTTATTACCACAGTGTCGGATCTCATTTATTAGAATTTTATTTTCACACCATCGGGTGTTTGTCTTCATGTATTGCAATGGTGCGGTTTGCGTTTTCTATTCTTACATACATACCTGTACAACATTTTTTGCACATTTCTTTGCTTTGCTTTGTGTCTAACCTCGCTCTTATATGCTCAATGTTTGTGCACATGTATGTGGCTGTTTTAAGTGCAGACAATTTTGCTACCATCACAGTGTGTTTTGTTGACATTACTCTATTCTTATGTGCTGCCTTGTTACAATTTTCTTTATTCTTATTTGAATAACTACTAAACAATTAGTATAAAGAATTCATCCAAGAAACTTTAATCTCGATCGCACTCAATCTGAAACGTTCACCTCAAACTGCTAACCCAATGTAGCAAAAATTCTGTACGTGATGGAGCAAATTGGTTACCAGATTTGGATTCAGCGCACCAAAAAACGTAAAAATCAATCGAAACATTAGAGGCAGTTTAAAAAAAAAATTTTTTAGTGTACCTGTGTAATTTATATGTTTTTTAAATACATTATTTTTATGCTATATTATCAAATATTTATCGTTTGTTGAAACATTTATTATCCATCTACATATTTATATTTATACACTCATATATCTTATTTTTTATATATATTTATATGTTTTTATTAATTGTACTGTTTAGGTGTCATATTTGTTATAGTACATTTTTGAAGACACACATTGTTTTAGTTCTTTTTGGTTAATTGATATAGTCTGTTGATTCAGGTATGTGTAATTTATATGTTTTTTAGATACAACATTAATTTTTTTATGAAATGTTTATCGTCTGTTGAAACATTTATTATTTATTTACAAATTTATATTTATATATTTATATTTTCTTATATATATTTATATATTTTTATTTAATTTTAATTGTACTGTTTTGTTTTTTTTGTGTCGTTCTGCTGTTAGCCGTACTTATTTGTTCCACCATTTATATTTATATTCATATATTTATATTGATACAACCGTTTATTAGAAAAATGGTTTTAATTTGTTATTATTTTTACATTTAAAACTGTTTTAGTATGCATTCATTGATGTCCGTGGTTTTAGCCAGTTTTATTTTATTTCATTGTTTTTAAATAACTATTTTTGTTGTTTATTTTAATTTGTGTATTTGTCTTTAGCCATTTAGCCCCTGAAGAAGGGAATTCCGAAACACGGCCTGTGTCGGGCCTTTGGCTGATTTGACCAACAAAGATTTTCACACGTCCTCCTTTGCTATCCACGTTTCTTTGTTGGACAGCTTTTGCACGTGGTGTTGTGCCCTTTGTTGGACCCCTGGCAGCCGACTGCTGAAATTATCTCTGAAAAACGAAGCTCTCCGGGCTAAATAAATAGCTTTGAAAAACAAAGGTGTCCAGGCTAAAGAGAGCCACTGCAGACCGCAAATGCAGAGCGGGGATTTTTTCCCGCGCAGCACGCCGCGCGGCCTGCTTGAAACGGCCGGTGCCGCCTCCTATGCTGTACCCCACTATTGATTTCCAGCTTGGGGGGGGGTCCCCTTACCTCAATACTGTGCTCCCGAAGGTCGGTAGACACTGCCAGGGAATTCCCGTGCTGTGAAGGGTGACAGCATCGAGCAAGCCGCATAGACTTTATCCTGCGCCATACATGAGCACAGCGGCTGCGTCTCCGTCGTCGGTCTCTGAGCGCTGACAGGCACAACTTCTGTATGTGCCAGAGCCCCCGACACCGCCGGCTCTTCCCCCCAACAGATAGGAGACCGGAGTCTTTTCTCCACACTAGCAAGTCTCTGCCGCGAGCAAACTTGTTAGTGCTAACAGAAATGGGAACCAGAGAAAGTGGGGAGGGGTGGAGGGAGGAGAATAAACACCTCAGCACTGGCTCAAGCTTAACACTAGATAATTTAAAAAAAAATGAAACTTTTTAAGTGATTCTCTTAAAAATAGCACCTCCAGCTAAACTACTCTACAATCCTTAATTGTCCCTCAAGTGAGCCATGGACCTCCCGGCTCACCGATCCTCAGCTGCTTGGAGACTGAGATAACTGATGAGAGGAGGTGGATCCAGGCAGGATATACTGGTGTCATCAGAAAAGAGATGACATTTCTCAGTCTCCAAGCTGCTGGAGGAGGAGCACAACTCCAAGGTTCGGGACTAGACTGGAGGGACGTTAAGGAATGATGGATTAAAACAGGATAAAGGCTGGTGGCACTGGAGCCAAGAGGCAGGAGCTCTCGGCAACTGCTCGTCATGGACACACACGTCTGGTTGCAAATATCTGCTTTCCAGCAGCTTCTTATGTATTCCTGAAGTTCCTGCAGCTTCATCGGTCCTGAAAATAACTGGAATTTTGTAGGTTATAACTTTTAAAAGATCAACAAAAAAAATATGCAGAATACAGATCCCTTCTTTAATGAAACGTACAAAAATTCCTATACAGACATAACAGCGTGATGGGTGCACAGCAGCGTGCCCAAGTTACTAAGATCCATCATAGCAAGGGTTAACATGCAAAAAGCATTTTCAAAGACTTCCAACGCTTTTTTTATCTTCTAGGGAATAAATCTATACATCAGAAAAAAAGATGATTGCATTTGTTTCATTTGTCCCGAAGATACAGAACAATTCCTAGTAGCACTACTGGAAATATTCCCTACTCCAAATGTTCCTATGTTGTACTTACCATGGACTGTAATTTCTCTGCCTTGGGCACGGATAGAAAGCTTTAACTGGCCTGAAAGGAAAACAAGAGAAAAAACTGATGAATAATGTGAACAAACCCAAACAGTCTCACATTCTACTTGAAGCAATAGTTGACACAATACAATACAAGACCTTCGCTCTAATGGTATCTATAAAGGAGAGGAAATCTATATCCCGTGGATCATGAAGCAGGCAAACGGACAGCAGCAAATTCTGCAATGGCTTGAAAATAATCTTCAGTGTAAGCCAGTTATACAACATAATAAAACCGCAGGGCACAAGTTACCTAATAGCAAGTTGTATGTGGGATTCGATAAAGAGCTCTTGTAAACGTAGGGCTCAATTTTCCATGCTCTGACCTGGATCCATGGAGGCTCTTTCCATACACTGCCTCAGCACTATACAGAGGGGGTTGGGGCAGTCCATGGACAAAGCAAGAGTGGTGCCAGCCACATCTGGATAATCGCCACTGTTATCCACATAACAGCTGAAAATCAGCCTTAACTACATAACTTTGATTACTGACCCAAACAGGTTAAACACCAAACACACAAGAAAGGGGGGACCCTTGACCTCATCTTTGCACCCAACCAGGGTCTGTGTACTTCTTTGAAGGAGTAAGCAACCAATTAATATTTACCCGTTCCATTCCACTCCACTCCACTCCGGATTTTATAGAACTCTGTCATATCTCCCCTCAGCCGTCTCTTCTCCAAGCTTTAGAACCCTAACCTCTTTAGCCCTTCCTCATAGGCGAGTCGTTACATTCCCTCTCGTTTTTACCACCCTTCTCGGTACTTTCCCTAATTCTGCTATGTCCATTTTTGATGGGGTAACCAGATCTGCACACAATACTCAAGGTACGGTGGTACCATGGAGTAATACAGAGGCATTATGACATTCTCCGTTTTATTCTCCATTCCTTTCCTAATAATTCCTAACATTCTGTTTGCATCAGTTTAATCTTTCCACTTTTAACTAATTCAACCTTCAAACTGTTTGATCTCTAGACCTACTTACCTACATCTATGTTCTTATTTTTTTCTCTTCCTCATCCAGTTCCTCAAGGACACCTGGTTTGCTCTCAAATGTTTAATCACTTGTTCATACCCTTTTTAGAACTTCCTTCCTACCTTGTACTTCCCCTTCCTTCGGTTTGCAAGCTCAGTGTTTCAGCATTTAAAGAAACCAGTCCGCTTAAACGTGTGTAAATCAAAGTCCACCAGGAACACTTTTTTGGAACCAGACCACTGCATCAATAACTTTATAAATCGGATGTATCCCAGAACTGTGCTTTATCTTTATCTTTATTCACATTTGATAAACCGCTATTGTAAATAACATTAAGCGGTGTACAATAAAAAGGAAGGATTTCACACTGCAAACCAAGAAAAAGGAACACCAATAATAAAATAGGAAAGAAAGAGGCAGGACAGAGCAGTAACATCACATTAAATACCAAATCATAGGACAAACATAGCCCAACCGGGCAACAGAGACAAACGAACAGGGGACGGACAAGTGACAGCCTAGAAAAAGACAAAGACAAACAAGGCAATCAAGTTCTTAAAGTTCAGTCATTTGTGGAGCCGGCTCTGGACTTGCTGGTAGTAGATTCGCAAAGTTCACCACTTTCAGTTCTCCTTTTTAGATTTTTATTCATCTCCTTTGTATCATCATTCAGAATTGCAGGTTGACATTTCAAAGGTGGGGGAAGTGAGTTTCTAATGAGATCCAAATAGAAAAGTTACTTTTAGGACAGATATGCCGATGAACAGTGGAATTACATTTTCTCTAGTTGTTTGTGAAGGGATGTCTTGGGGGGTTGATTTTTAATAAGCCACATCTGGCCGAGAATGGAAGGGTGGGATGGTGTGAGGCAGTTTGGGTGAATGGAAGGCAGAGGACGAAATCCACTGGAAGTTCTCTTATTTCTGAGCTACTCTACATGTGATGCATTTTGATTTATACAAGGTACTTGTGATGTTTATCGCTTTTGTTGGGTATTTGGATTAGACAGATACAAGTCAACATTCAGTAGCAATAATATTCTTTTAAATACCAGCCACCGCATTTTAACAAATTTAATTTAATGGCATGTATTACTATTCTGTACTTTAACCACTATTGTGGTTTCAAAGCAGACTACAATCTTAAATCAAACATATATAAATCAATAATATCAACATGATAGAATCTGAAAAATTACAAATTCAGCTACAGCATTCTAAAATATATATATGCATAATCTTGGGAGTGGAGTAGCAGACTAGTGGTTTGAGCACTGACTTAGTAACCGAGACCAGGGATCAACTCCCACTAGCACTCCTTGTGGCCTTGGGCAAATCACTTAACCCTCCATTGCCATGGAAAAAAGGCCTGTCAGTCTACTTCCGAACACAGTGCCAAGAAAACTCAAGGGTTGTTGGATCGCCAGGAATCAGCACGGTCTTAAGGCACACTGTATTTTTGCATTGCAATCTTGAAAATGAACAAACATAGAAACATGATGACAGAAAAAGACCACATGGCCTATTTAGTCTGCCCTGACCCGTCTTTATGGGTTGGCACTATGGCACTGTGCCAGGGGCCCCACACATCTAAGGGGCCCTGCACGCTCCAGCAGCTGCTTTTGTAATGTTTTAGTTTTATAAGTCCTTTATATGTTTAAGACATTTAAAGTTTAATTTTTTTATTATGTTATTTCTTTACTTATTCTAGTTTCAATTTATTTTTTTACATTTTTATTTTACACTTGTAAAGTTTTTTAAAGTTATTTTTAAATGTTTTGGTCCTTCGTTCAGCTTGTTTGGTGTTCCTGAACAGTAGACTGGGAACCAGGCTATCATAATCTACTTCTGGTTTAACTTGTAAACACTGAAAGATGCCGACACATCACCTGACAGCATAACATTTAATGTAAATAATATTAAATAGTATTAAACTACAAAGAAGTCTGAAGGTCTGATATGTTATATAATATAATATATATGTTTGATATTCTTTGTATGTAAATGTAATGTAAACACAAGTTTTGTCACGGTCGTCTGCTATTACTACGTTTTGCTGGTTTAATTTAACCGTGTCTGTGTGCTTAGTTTTACTGGTTATCGTAATATTAAACTTGCTTATATATTTTATATTACAGATTATATAACAAAACTACAGTTAATATAACGGTATGACTTCAAGGGAGCGCGACATAAACCGCAAGTATAAGTCCGGTTGTCAAAAATACCATGAATGGGGGAGGCGATTCATGATGGCGGCAGTTTGAATCCCCTGTCCGGAGGTCCGGTGTCTGAGAGCATTCTACTGTCTGCTTCTATCCTTTCTGCGGCTGTTATGGGCAGAAGGAAGAGGAAACAAGCCATCCTACCCCCGGATGAAGCTGTTTCCACTGTGGCAGGCCAAAGGACGCTCCAAATGTGTGGCTTCTCCGGCGGGGGTGAGCGAGCGGCGTCGTCGGCAGGTCCGCTGGGTTCATCGGACCTGAGCACATCCGGGGTGTTTCTGTCCCCGGAGCAGCGGGCCCCCCCCCCCCGCCTTGCCCTGGAAGCGATGTGCTCGGCAGAGGAGAGCCTCATGCCGGCGTGGTGACCAGCACGCCGAAGCAGGAGGCTTTGGAGGGCTCCACCGTCGTTGCAAATGCTCCGTGTGGGACCCCCCTGGAGTTGTTGTGGCATCAGGGGCTGAATCAAGATTTTCGATCAGCCCTTTCCAGGAGGATGTGTCCCCGAGGGTGAATACTGGAGGAGGCGGTTTGGTGAAGCCCGCAAAAGTAACATTGGAGGTGCTATGGGAGGCCATTACCACAATGAACTCTTCCTTGGAAAAAATTGCTACATCTGTAAGTACTGATATTAGGTCTTTAAAGGTGGATTTACAGCAAGTCTCAAGTGTGCAGAAGGAACAGGAGGGGAAACTGGCACAGCTGAGTGGGGAGCTGGATCAACTCCGTGAGCTACACCATGTCCATGTGAAGGACCGGAATGTGACCAATAGAAAGTTGGAATATCTGGAAAACCAAGTCCGGAAGAACAATTTAAGACTGGTTAACTTTCCTAGGTCTCCTTTGTGTTCTCCTCTGGAAATGGTACGGAGATATTTCCAGGAGGTCTTGAAGATCCCTGAAGAGAATCTCCCGCCATTAACCAGAGTTCAATATTTAACTACTGGCAGGGAAGTTCATGGAGCTGCTAGCAACCCTCCGGGAATCTCTGGAGATCTTATTGGTTTCTTAGAGAGTTCTCTGGATTTTGTTACAGCCCGTACTACCCTCCTTATTACATTGGCCCTTGAGACTGATAAAGCTTTAATTTTTCGTTTGTATTTTAGGAATTTCAGTCAGCAGTTTATGGGCTCATGTGTACGTATTTTTCCTGACTTAGCTAGGAATACTCAGCTGAGGAGGAAGGAATTTTTGGGTTTGAAGCCCAGGGTCCTTTCCCTTGGCGGAACCGTTTTGTTGAAATTTCCTGCCAGATGTTGTGTTTCGTATAAAGAGAAGATATATATGTTTTTTGAGCCCGGCCAGCTTCTGGAGTTCCTAGTGGCTAGGGAGGATAGCATTGTGAATTTAGCTTCCCGTACGGCAGATGTGTAAGCCTTGCACTGCTTTATTTTTATTTTCCCTTTTTTTAAAGGTAATTATTTTCCTGACGCCTCTCCCATGTAATGTTGTGGGCTGATTATGGTAATGTAATATGGTATGGTTATATCGTATCTGGATTTTGATTTATTTCTGTGTTACCATGTTTCCTTCATTCAATTTTGGAGTTGAATGTATTTTCAAAACTCAATAAATATAAAATAAAAATAAAAAATGCCATGAATAGGCGCAGCGGGATGCTGCCGCTATAACTGGAGCGCAGTCGATTATGACGTACTTTGGGCAGACAACTCAGCCCTGCATGACCGCTCCAGCTCAGGAGGCTGAGGTAGGAGTAGATGTCGAAGCTTCAATGACTGCGACTACTAACATAAATGAGACAGCTGTTAAAACTGAAGAGAAAATGGAAGTGGATTGTCCGCCATTCCAGCAGGCAGAAGACACTGCAACAGACGTTACCGAGTTTTCAGAACATGATGATGTTCCAGTTCGGTGTCTATCTGCTGTCTGCTACTCTACAGACCTCGGCGAATGGCCCGTCGAGATTGTCGATGACATGCGTGAGTACTGGGCAACAGCAGGTAGTGTGCAATGTGCCCACTGGAACTCTGATTTCACTCCAACCAGAACAGTCTATGCAGCCGATGGAAAACCAAGGAAATGCTCTCGTGACCTGTTCAAAAACAACTCATCCGCTGTTGAAGGAACCTATCGATCGTGACTTTGCTATTCACCATTTTGTTTTCCATGCAAGCTAATGTCACCAGAAGTTGTAGCCTTTGGCACAAAAGGTTTTTGCAACTGGAAGCATAAGAAGCAACAAATCATGGAGCACGAGGTCAGTTCTACTCATCGAGCATCCGTAATTAAACTGCTAATGCGTGTTGATCAGGCACTAGTAAAGCAACATGACAAACAACGTGAGTATTGGCGTGCTGTTCTCGAGCAGTTGTTTGAAACTATTTCCTTATTATCTGAATGTGGCCTGGCCTTTAGAGGTGACAACCAGATCGTTGGCTCTGCCCATAATGGCAATTTGGGAATCCTTGAACTTATATCAAAATTTGATCCCTTCATGGCACAACACCTGCAGATGCATGCTAACAAGGGAAAAAGGACACACTTCATACCTGTCTGCCAACATCTGCAATCAACTAATTCAGCTGATTGGCCAGTCAGTTGTCAATCAGATTAAGGCCGAAGTTCAGCCTGCCAAGTACTTCTCAATCCTCATGCCGCCTACATATCCTGTGCAGGCCATTCCTTGAACCTCATTGGTCAGTGCGCAGCAGCCTGTTGTGCCAATGCCATATCGTTCTTTGACTTTGTCCAACGGCTGTACGTGTTTTTTGCTGGTTCGACAGCACACTGGGCCATCCTCAAGGACAAGCTGGAACAGACTGCAGGCTGGCTAACACTAAAGAGACTGTCTGACACACGGTGGTCAGCACGATTCGATGCAGCAAATGCTCTGGTGAGGGACTATGATGAGACTGTCGAAGATCTGGAGGACATTATGGATGACAAAGTGGGCAAACACAAGGCAGAGACATGTCAAGAAGCCAGAGGATTGCACGATCGAATGCAGTACCTTGAGACAGGCATAATGGCTGCTTTCTGGCAGAAGGTTCTCGCAAGATTCCAAGCGAACAGCGTGTCGTTGCAGTCAGCTGACCAAAACTTGAATTCTGTTGCTGCGATTTATGACTCACTGCAGATGTACATCCAAAGCCTTCGTGAACAGTTCGATCACTTTGAAGCAAATGGCAAAGACCTGTCACGCTGTGAAAACTATCGGGCTGATCTCATCAAGCAAGTATGCAAACTGTCATGACACCAGCCCTCCGCCTAGGGCTAAGAGGGTTGGCGCTGCCATTATGTCGTCTGATAAAGAGTAGTTGTGAGTCGAGTAGTAAGGCAAAAATGACAAGGAATTTATTCCCAACACAAAAGAATTCAGTGCAGAACAAAATAGGACAATCTTCAGGTGTTTGCTCAGAGTTATTTACAGAAAATTAAAGCAACTGCATTTCTCACAGTCTCTGCTCCAAACATGTGTAGTGCATATCCCATGTAATCAAAACAGCTTAACAAAAACAGCTTCTGCTTCCAAAGAAAAATACCTCTTTTCCTTTGCTGTCACTCAGCTCCTTTCTACGGGTTTAGCGCAGGGACTCAATATCATCTGCCACACAAAGCGTGCAATCAATAGGAACTTCCCCTAGGTCAATATCATTACTGTCCCATTGCATCTCTTCAAACTCAGGGCTTACTGAGTTTGGCTTTAAATTGTTATAGCAGGGTTTCTGGTAACCTCCCTCTGCTAACTCTGGTATTTCCCTTGGACACAATTCTGCACAGTAAGGTTTAGAAATACCTTGGGCTGTGGAGATTTCTCTCTGGCTCTCAGCTAGCTCTCTCCAGCTGTAAGGAATTACTTTCTGCTCTTCTGTTTGCACTGCCTGTCGAGAGCACTGCCCTGGCCCTCTGCTCCTGGTTGAGTTTTTCAAACTCCTGGCTTTTGAGCTGGGTTCCCCCCTGGGCAAACTCTGAAGCCTTTCATCCAGCCCCGAGGATTGAAGGGTTCTCTGTTCTTTCTCCCTCAGCAGGTTCCTGACAACAGGCTGTACCTTCTCTCCTTCTGTTCTGCTGGCTTTAATTTCAGACCTGCAGATAGGTTCCTTACAAGGTCTCCAACTCTGGGAAGTTTCTGAGCCTCTCCAACCACGTCTCCTCCAATCTAGAGCGCTTGGCCTTTTCTCAGAAGCTTTTTCTCTCTTCCTCCCTTCGGAAGCTCTGCCTCTTCCCCTGCTCTCCTCCCAAGCTTCTAGCTGGGGTTTAAATTTCTGTTCCCTGAGGCTTGGCTCTGCCTTCCTGCACAGGTGTGAGTAATCAAGATCCAAGCTTGCTGCTAGGTCAGAGCTTGGGTGTGTCAGCTCAGCTCCTGTCTCCCTCTGCTTGCCTCTCTCTTGCAAATACTGAGACGTGTGTGTGCTGGCTGACTATTGTCACCCACTAACGTACCCAGAGGCTAAAAAGGGCTTGGGCCGTTTGATGGGGCAGTATTTTTATGGCTAGAGCTCCTAGGAAGGCTTTAGCAAGGCCTTCTGGATCCTGTAGTTTTCACCATTAGCCAAAGAAGTGTAGTTGAAGCAGAGGGTAAGGTTTAAACTCAGGCTTTATTCCCCGTCCGGGGTGGATTCATAACAGTGGAACTTAAAGCAGGTCAGACCCTTCGTCTGATAACACAATTAAAGAAAAATACTTTCAACACAACTTACTTTTTGTTCATGGTTTAATGCTGAAGAAAGCTAACAGAAAACAGTTCCTTTTACTCACGGAACTCTGGCACCTGTTTCTTCTCATAAACAGCTCTGGCTGCCTTTAACATAGAGATGCTATACAATCAGATAATGTGTACGTAAGACATCTTTACAGCTTCTGACTCTCATTTCAAGCGCAGCTACATCAGCAGTCAGACTTCCCGAGGGCTTTGATCCAACCACATCATAAATGCTGGCTTTACTCTGAAAAGTCTTCAGCTCTTCCCCAGTAGCTAGTTGAGTGCCTTCTGACCTGGGGGTCTCATCTTCCAGCACCATAGCACAATTTGTTTTGTTGTAACTATCCATTGGGTTTTCATGGCAAGATACAGAAGTAGATTGCCGGGCCTTTCTTCCGCGCAGTTTAACTTTGGTGTTGTTGCCGTTGTCACAAAAATGTGATCCTCCGCCGTCAACACTGTCCCATTCTGCTGCGCTTGAAATGAGAGTCAGAAGCTGTAAAGATGTCTTACACATTGGAACATGGAACGTACGAAGCATGAACCAAGGGAAGTTGGAGGTGGTCAAGAATGAAATGGAACGTGTACAACTTGATCTGTTGGGTGTCAGCGAACTGAAATGGACTGGCATGGGGCACTTTGCATCAGATGATCACATGGTCTACTATGCTGGAAATGAAAGACAAAGAAGAAATGGTGTTGCATTTATAATAAAGAAGAAACTTGCAAGAACTGTAATGAAATACAATGCAGTCAGCGAACGCTTAATCTCTATTCGTCTACGAGGATTGCCTATCAACACAACTATAATTCAAGTATATGCCCCAACAACAGCTGCAGAAGAGAATGAAATTGAAGAGTTCTATGAACAAGTACAAGCTGAAATTGACAGAACATGCAAACAGGATATCCTGATAGTCATGGGTGACTGGAACGCAAAAGTTGGCAACAAAGAAGAAGGCAAAGTAGTTGGAAAATATGGACTTGGCAACAGAAATGAAGCTGGAGAAAGACTGATAGAATTCTGCAAGACCAATGATCTATTCATCTCAAACACCTTCTTCCAGCAACACAAGCGGCGACTGTACACATGGACTTCACCGAATGGATTATATAAAAATCAAATTGACTACATATGTGGAAGTCAACGATGGAAAAGCTCTGTAACATCAACAAAGACAAAACCTGGAGCTGACTGTGGTACAGATCATCAACTACTAGTATGCAAACTCAAGCTAAAGTTGAAAAAGAGCAAACCACTCATGAATGCAGCAAAATATGACCTTGAGAATATACCACTGGAATTTAAAGACTGCCTGCAAAATAGATTTGCTGCTTTAGATACAAATGACAGAGCTCCGGAAGAGTTATGGAATGACATCAAGAAGGTTGTGTTGGAAGAAAGCGAGAAGTCTCTACAAAAGGTGAAAAAGCAAAAACGGCCAAAATGGATGACGGAAGAAACTCTGAAAATTGCCCAGAAACGCAGAGAAGCTAAAGCCAGAGGAGAAAGAAAGACAATCACAGAACTCAACAGAGATTTCCAACGTGCAGCAAGACAGGACAAGGAAAAGTACTACAATGACACTTGCAAGGAAATAGAAGCAGAAACTATTAGAGGAAGAACAAGATCGGCTTTCCTAAAGCTACGAGAGTTAAAGAAAAAGTTCCAGCCTCGAATTGGAATGTTACAAGATGCTCAAGGTTCTATGTTGAATGATGCTGAGAAGATCAAGAAAAGGTGGAAGGAATATACAGAGTTTTTATATGATAAAGATCAAGTGGACCAACAGCCGTTTCAACCTGTACCTTATGATCGGGAACCATTGGTGATGAAAGAAGAAGTTGAAGCAGCATTGAAAGCCTTATCAAAGAACAAAGCACCAGGCATTGATAGCATTCCCATAGAGGTATTGCAGCAATCTGATGCAGCTGTTACCGTACTCACAAGACTCTGCCAAGAAATATGGAAGACAACATCATGGCCAACTGACTGGAAAAGATCTGTGTTTATACCAATACTAAAGAAAGGTGATCCAACTGACTGTGGAAATTATCGCACAATCGCTCTGATCCCACATGCCAGCAAGATTCTTCTGAAGATTATTCAAAAGAGATTACAACCATACCTGGAACAAGAACTACCTGAAGTGCAAGCAGGGTTCAGGAAAGGGCGAGGAACGAGAGACATCATTGCGGATGTGAGATGGATCCTTGAAAAGACTAAAGAATACCAAAAGGATATCTATTTGTGCTTTATCGACTATAGCAAGGCTTTTGACTGTGTAAACCATGAGAAACTCTGGGCCACATTAAGAAGCATGGGTATACCAGAACACCTGATCGTTCTCTTGCGCAATCTGTACATTGATCAAGAAGCAACAGTTCGAACGGAACAAGGAGAAACAGAATGGTTTAAAATAAGCAAAGGTGTAAGACAAGGCTGCATACTTTCCCCCTACCTGTTTAATTTGTATGCAGAACAAATCATCAGAGAAGCAGGACTGTATGAAGACAACAGAGGTGTGAAGATTGGTGGAAGAGTCATCAACAACCTTCGCTATGCTGATGATACCACATTACTGGCTGAAAGTGAAGATGATCTGAAACATTTGCTTCTCACAATCAAAGAACATAGTCTCAAAATGGGCCTGCACCTTAATGTAAAGAAGACAAAGATCATGACAACTGGCATAATCAACAGGTTCGTCGTTGAAGGAGAAGAAATTGAAATTGTGAACAACTTTAACCTACTTGGATCAACTATCAATAAAGAAGCAACAAGCAGTCAAGAAATCAGACGACGCATTGCTCTTGGCAGAATGGCTATGAAAGACCTAGATAAGATTCTCAAGAGCAGAGATGTCTCTCTCCATACAAAGATTCGGCTTGTTCAAGCCATGGTTTTTTCAATAACATCATATGGATGTGAAAGCTGGACAGTGAAAAAGACAGACAGGAAGAAAATTGATGCCTTTGAATTATGGTGCTGGTGGCGAATACTGTGTATACCATGGACTGCTCGAAGAACAAACCAGTCGGTACTAGAGGAGATCAAACCTAAGCTTTCTTTAGAAGCTCAGATGACAAGACTTCGACTTTCATACTTTGGACACATCATGCGAAGAGAGAGATCATTAGAGAAAGACATTATGCTTGGCAAGATAGAAGGTCAACGCAAAAGAGGAAGGCCAGCAATGAGATGGATCGATACAATAACAGCAGCTACGGGTACCAGTCTGTCAACAATGAGCCGCCTGACTGGAGACCGAACACAATTTAGGATAGCTATCCAGAGGGTCGCCATGAGTCGACTCCGACTCGACGGCACTTAACAACAACAACAATGTGTACGTGCAGTCCATCTCATTTTCCTCTAAGATTCTTCAAGAGGTTCAATCTGCATCTCCTCTTCATCTGAGTAAACATCTGGCTCCCAATTGCCGTTAAAGTTATAAGGTTCTTGTCGGGGAGTTAAAACACTCTCCTCCCCCACTATACCAGTGGCCCGTGGGTAACTACCGTATTTCCTGTAGTTGGGTTCCTGATAACTACAGAGCTCTTGATACGTGCATAGAAAGTCAGGGTATTGCAAACCTCTCTTATTAGGGTAAATACGCCTACCTTTAGGCACTGCTGTTTCCTGCTCTCTCGGATAAGCACAGCTCTGCTTTGAAGCCCCTTTTCCACGGTGTTTCTCTGACTCATTCAAATGTGCTTCAGGGTAAAAGTTTTCCCTTTCTGCATTTCTGGTGTTAGGTAATTTATATCTTAAAGCCTTGGCTGTTGGACTGCCTTCTCTGCTTGTCTCACAGCAACGCTCCTGTGGATATTGAGAGGCTGTGTACTGCCGTTCCCAACAGCTTCTCTGAGAGTCACCCACCTCCTGTGCTTTGGATAATCCCCTTGGCTCCGTCCTCACAGCTCTACGGACACTGCTCTCAAGCTCAGCAGTTCCTAACGGTTCTCGCGTAGTTCCAACTACAGCCCTTGTAATTCATACTACTTCTCTCTCAGTTCCACTTTCTCCTTCAGTTCTCTCTCTACCTCCCGGTAAGTGATTTTTAAGTACGTTCAAATTGGTGTTAGCCTGGGCTCCGCCCCCATACAGGTGCTCTTCATTTTCTAATGAATTCTGTGCTCCCTTTCTGTTCGGGCGTTCCCTAACACCACGTGGCTTTGTTTTCATCTGTTGCTCATAGCAACCTTCCCCCATGTGTGAACCTGAGCTGTCAGTTTCCCTTACATTTTGCTCACAATCCCCTACTTCCATGGGTTCTGATGGCGCTACCTTATGACACTATCAGTATCTTTAAAGGAAAAATCCTTCTTTCCTTCTATTTCCATAGGCTCTGCATGGGCTTCTATAATCACAAGACACGACGAATCTGGCGCAGACACTGAGATTCAGTTGCAACCACGTGATAAATTCCGTACCGACACATTCATCGTTATCATCGACAGCCTTGCTGCTGCACTGTCAAAGCGCAAGGAAGCATATGCTGAATTGGCCGAGCGATTTGCTTTCTTGCTTAAAATTTCATCACTTTCTGATGCAGAAATTCGAGAAGGTGCAAGCAAATTAGTTAATTGCTATAACTCCGATATGCAGCCTGAACTGGCGGAAGAGTTAGTACAATTTAAGGCAGCTCTACAAACAAAGTTGGGCAAGGAAGCATTGCAGGCGTCGGATTCGGATGACCTGGAGGAAGATGAGAATGATGATCCAGATAATACAATCTGCAGCAAGATCGAAATTCAGTTGCATTGCTTCATCATTGATAATGGCCTCCATAGCACGTTTGCGAACACAGAGATCGCGCTGCACATTTTCCTCTGCCTCATGGTGACGAACTGCTCAGGTGTGCGGTCATTCAGCAAGCTGAAGCTAATCACAAATCATCTCAGATCAACAATGTCGCACGAGCGTCTGAACATGTTTAGCTTGTTGAGTATCGAGCAGGACCTTCTGAGAGAAGTTGACTCTGTGTGCATTATCCGTGACTTTGCATTAACACATGTTCGAACTTCGATATGTTGATACTTAGCTAACTGTCAGCACGTGGGATGTGCATTAATGCATTGCAGTTAGAATGCTTAAAACTGTAAATTTCCAATTTGATTGTTAAGTGTTTGACAGGCTGACAGCTGTTTGTGAATTGTGATATGGACATATGATTGTCGGCTTTGTCGGTCAGTTTGTCAGTAATTGATTAAAGTTTATTTCAATGATTTGTAACAAAATGATGTCACGAGTGACTTTAGTGAGGAGTCCGTGACATGGGCAGCTGGGCTCATCATGTGGGATCCAGCCCTTCCGGGGCCCCTGCAGGCCACCAGGTGCCTCACACTGGCAAAAGACAGGACAGAGTCTGCCCTTCCATATCAACCACAATACTCCCCTTTTTACCTTTAGAGATCCTCTGTTTGTCCCATGCTTTTTAGAATTCAGATACTGTCCTTGTGTCCACCCTTCCACTGGGAGACTATTCCATGCATCTACCACTCTTTCCATAAAGAAATATTTCTGCATATTACTCCTGAGTCTATCCCCTTTCACTCTCATCCTATGTCCCCTCGTAGCAGAGCTTGCCTTCAATTGAAAGAGACCCTCCTGTGCATTTATGCCATGGAGGTATTTAAATGTCTCTATCATATTGCCCCCATCCTGCCTTTCCTCTAAAGTATACATATTAAGATCTTTAAGTCTGTCCTCATACGCTACAGAACGAAGACCACTAACCATTTTAGTAGCCACCCTCTGCACCGACTCCAACCTGCTTATATCCTTTTGAAGGTGTGGTCTCCAGAATTTCACATGTTGGTCATCCACAAGAATCTTTACACTACTAATAAAACTTATCAAGATCAATTAACTAGTTCCACTGTATACGTCTTTAAAAATAAGCAAGTTTAACTGTTCCTAAAATTCAAATAATTACTTTCTTCTTAATCCCTCAGGCAAGACAATCCACTCTATTGCAGTTCTGAAACTGCATAATAATCTTTCCACACATTTTAAATGACATTCTTTTGAAGGAGGACATTTTAGAAGTACAGTGCCTTGCAAAATATCCATCCCCTTGGTTTTTGTCCTGTTTTGTCGCATTACATACAACCTGGTATGAAAATGGAGGTTCATTTGGCTGTTAGGTAATGGACCTAAAAATATAGTCCAAATTGGTGAAGTGGAATGATACTAGAATACCTTGTTTATATAGAAAAACAAGTAAAAACTGAAAGGTTGTGAGTGCATACGAGTATGTATTCATCCCTTTTGCTATGAAACCCCTAAATACGTAAGATCTGGTCCAACCAATTAACCTCAGATTCACATAATTAGTTGATTAAGGTCCACCTGTGTGCAATTGGTGTCACGTGATCTGTCACATGATGCCTGTATAAATATACCTGTTCTGAAAGGCCCCTGATTCTGCAACACCACTAAGCAAGCAACAAGAAGACCAAGGAGCTCTCCAAACAGGTCAGAGACAAAAGTTGTGGAGAAGTATAGATCAGGGTTGGGTTATAAAAAAAAAAATCCCAAATCCTGAATATTCCATGGAGCACCATTAAATCCATTATAACAAAATGGAAAGAATATGGCACCACTACAAACCTGACAAGGGAAGGCTGCCCAGCAAAACTCACAGACTGGGCAAGGAGGGCATTAATCAGAGATGCTACAAAGACACCAAGGATAACACTAAAGGAGCTGCAAAGATCCATAGCGGAGATGGGAGTATCTGTCCACAGGACCACTTTAAGCCGTACACGCCACAGAGTGGGGCTTTATGGAAGAGTGGCCAGAAAAAAGCCATTGCTTAAAAAAGGAAATAAGAAAACACATGGAAGAAGGTTCTCTGGTCAGATGAAAATTGAACTTTTTGGCCATCAGCTCCTGGAGGCTGGGGAGATAAAACCTTTTGTAAAGCTCAAGAAGCAATTCTCCTTGGGTACCAAGGACTATTTTGCATATTTGCAAGTAGTCCACTTTCTCCAACAGGGGAAATGCCGACTCGTTTATGAAGAGAGGTTCAATGATTTGGAGGTCTTATGGTTGGGCCACCACCATTCGAGGGTTAATTCACCTCCTGTATGCTAGCCTGCACACCTGGAAGGGGGAAGAAAACAAATTTTCATATATGCACGAGTGGAAGACCAATTTGGGAGTTAGTTGTGAGAGGGATTGGTAGTTGATATGCATGGGAGCGGCCAGATCGACTCTGTTTGACAATCAAGGAAAACGCATATAAACTATTGATGCATTGGTATTATACTCCAGTGCGGTTAAACAAGATGTTCCTGATGTCCTCAGACCGCTGTTGGTGGAGCTGTGGGGAGTTTGGTTCTCTCTTTCATATATGGTGGGAATGTCCTGGGATAAGGATTTATTGGGCACAGATCCAAGGGCAGATATAAGCTATCTTTAACGTTGCAGTGGGCATGGATCCCACCTTTTACATGCCTGGCCGGAAGAACTGCGATTGAGGTGGTACCAGCCGATACGTGCATGTATCATTGTGGCCCACTGCGAAATAGCCTGGAACTGGAAACAGCAACAACCCCTGGAGTTGGAGGCATGGGTATACAGACTCTGGAAGGTGATCACTATGAAGCGGTTAGCAGCACTCTGCAGAGGAAAAGGGGACACCTTCTATAAAAGTTGGAAACCTCTATTGGACTATTTACAGACTCATTGAACCTTTGGGGAGGGAAGGTTATGGGAGGAAGGGGGGGGAGCTAGGAGGGAGGGTACAGGGGAAAGTTTGTTATTGCTAATGATTCTGTAGCTCCTCAATAAATCGAGGAGAATTTGTGATGTGCTCTGAAAATATTGTTAAAATCTGGTTATAAAAATAAAGATATATAAAACATGACATGCTCAGGCTCCAAGCTGCTGGTGGGGGTTGACTACCCTGAGGTGCGGGACTGGACTGGAGGGACGATAAAGAATGTGCATTCACATCAATGTTGCAGTTCACCTGGATGCCCTTAGTACCACCCCAATGTCTTGCAACAGTCACTCAGTGGCTTCAAATACTGAACCTAGACATCAACTATAACAAAACTGAACTCTTACACATCACAAGAGACCCAAACTTTAAGCCACCACCAACTATCATGATAAACACAGTGATCATAGTCAAAACTGTGATCAATTACCTAGGCATCAGACTAGATCAAGAGCTCAATCTTGAACAGCAAGTACATGGCACAACCAAATCAGTCTACCATAAACTCCTGACCCCTATGGATTTCCGCATAGTGTGCCAAGCCATCATCACCCCCATATTAAATTACTGCAACACAATCTATCATGGTCTCCCTAAGAGCCCGCTATATCCAATGCAATTGGCACAAAACACAGTAGCAAAGAGTCATACTAGGAGAATCATGTCAAGCCCATCACTCCACTCCTCAAACAGCTTCACTGGCTACCTATTACGAGCAAAATAAAATATAAAGTTATCCTCAGTACTCACAAGATTATAAATTGTCCGCTAATAGACTGTCTCACTTCATTAATAGCAAAACCCGCCAACAGCAGGCCCAGGAGGCCAAATACATTTAACCTACTGGACATACCACCAGATAAACCCACAAGCAGCCAGAGGGATAACAGCAGAGCATTCACACTATATGCCCCATCTCTTTGGAATTCCCGACTGCCCCAAACAAGATCCATTGGATACAAGTGACTTCCGCAAGAATTTGAAAACCCTGCTATTCCTGGAGTACTATGGTCCAGAACCTTAATAAAAATGTCTCCTCACAACTAGAATTAATTTCCCATCGAAATATACATAGTTAAGTTTATGACCTCCTTCCACCCTTAATACCCTTATGTTACTGTTAAATGCAATGTTAAAAGATAAACAAGCAAGTTTGGTTAACATTTTCTAATGTTTGAGCACTGAGTTATATGTAAACAGTCTTGACTTATAGAAAAACGGTATATAAAAAGATGTTAAATAAATGGGCCACCAGCATGTGTTAGGATCCGAATCAGGGCACTGTCTGCTGGGACCCTACTGTTCACAACCCTAACAGATAGCATATGACATTTTCCCGGACCACACGTTGATATCTAGCATAAATGTGCAATACCTGCAAAACCCTAGTCCACTTTATTAAACATACCCCTTAGTTTCATTAGGCTATAACAAACCCTCCTTAATCTGAACATTCAGTGTTAACAATGAATGCAAAATAACTGCTAATAAATGTTATTTAGCATTTTTTTATGTACTGCATTTCCAACCGTCAATGCAGTTTACATGGAACAATTTAAACTTAGAATTTAGAACATTACGTAGAACAAGGAATGTTAACATGAAAAAGCGTTTAACACAAGTTTGGGTTGGGCAGCGGTGGGATCCCATTTCCCAGCAAGTCTCAAACTAATTGATTCTGTATTTTCAGCACCATCAACTGGATAGGCAGAGGCACTGAATATAGGTATATGAGGGTCATTTGATAAGGCTGCGCCTAGTTCATGCGCAGGTCACCACATATCTATAACAGTAATCTTATAACAAGTACATGGGTACTTAATTTTATATAAAAGATGTGTAAGGAATAGGATGCACACAGTCAATCTACAAGGTCTCAGGTCAGCCATCTCTGCAGCTCACGCCCTCAAGTCTTCAGAGCAGAACCATCTCAGTAGCTCACAGGGGTAGATCTGCAGTACTCAGTCACCTATGGAGCTCACAGAGGCAGAGTCTCCAATCTCAGCCTTCTCTAGAACTGATGAGACAGCCTCCGAACTCTGACGTCTCCAGGTCTCACACCAGTAGAGACTCAGGACCCAACTACCCCTAACTCTTCCTATCTGTAGGGGTCTCAGAACTCCAGCATCTCCAGCTCTCACACCAGTAGGGACTCAGAAACCCAACTACCCCTAACTCTTGCCATCTGCAGGGGTCTCAGAACCCAGACATCTCCAGCTCTCACACCAATAGGGACTCGGGACCCAACTACCCCTAACTCTTGCCATCTGCAGGGGTCTCAGAACCCCGACATCTCTAGCTCACACACCAGTAGGGAATCAGGGCCCAACTACCCCTAACTCTTGCCGTCTGCAGGGGTCTCAGAACCCAGACATCTCCAGCTCTCACACCAGTAGAGACTCAAGAACCCAACTACCCCTAACTCTTGCCATCTTCAGGGGTCTCAGAACCCCGACATCTCCAGCTCTCACAACAGTAGGGACTCAGGAACCCAACTACCCCTAACTCTTGCCATCTGCAGGGGTCTCAGAACCCAGACATCTCCAGCTCTCACACCAGTAGGGAATCAGGACCCAACTACCCCTAACTCTTGCCATCTGCAGGGGTCTCAGAACCCAGACATCTTAAGCTCTCACACCAGTAGGGACTCAGGACCCAACTACCCCTAACTCTTGCCATCTGTAGGGGTCTCAGAGCCTCAACATCTCCAGCTCACACCCCAGTAGGGGCTCAAGACCCAACTACCCCTAACTCTTGCCATCTGTAGGGGTCTCAGAAGCCCGACATCTCCAGCTCTCACACCAGTAGGGACTCAGGACCCAACTACCCCTAACTCTTGCCATCTGTAGGGGGTCTCAGAACCCCGACATCTCCAGCTCTCACAGCAGTAGAGACTCAGGACCCAACTACCCTTAACTCTTGCCGTCTGTAGGGGTCTCAGAACCCAGACATCTCCAGCTCTCACACCAGTAGGGACTTGGAATCCAACTACCCCTAACTCTTGCCGTCTGCGGGAGTCTCAGACTTTGGCCATTTCTGGATGTCTGAGGCAGGATCTCGTAACTTGATCGTCGTGACCATATCTCTGTCTGAATCTTAACTTTCTGCAACTCCCACCTGCAGGGTCCTGGGAGCTCCGTCATCTCTGGAGTTTACACCAGCAGCGTCTCAGAGGTTGACTGGCTCCCTCTGGAGTCCTAAAAGTGACTTTTCTCTATATAGCGATAAAGGATCCGACTCTCCGAGGGCAATGGAAGAGGAAACAGCACGTTTGCAACTCGCGAACCAACAGGAGCCTGACCGCGGCTTTGAGCAGTAGCAGGAAAGGGATGCGCGCTATAGAGCGCGACAGGCGGACGGAGGGAGGGAGGAAGGGATCCGGGCTCAAGAGCCGACGCGACTCACCGAAGCTGCAGAGGTAGAAGGAGGAGAGGGCGGGCGCCGGGCCGGCCGCGGAGACTCTGTGCAGGCTGCCGCCCTCCATAGGCAACTGCGCTCGGCCGTTACCGCCAGCGCTCCCTCCCACCCCGATCTTCGGCCCAAGCTGCTCATTTGAATATCACAAGGAAGCCGCGCTCTCATTGGCTGGCGCTTTATTTGAAAGTGAATCTGCTCACCTGAACGAAACAGACATTCCGAGACGGTGAAACGTCACAGCACCGACGCGGCCGTAGCACAAGAGCTGAGACGTATCACCAAAGCAGTGTTTGCACCTGTCGCCCCGAGTCCCCTGCGCCCATCCTAATCGGCGGGGAGGAGGGAGCCTTAGGGAACGGGGTCCCGGCATGAACCCTGTAGGTGGGGAGCAGAGTTAGGGAGCGGGGTCCCTCGTCCCTGCATGATCCCTGTCTGTGGGGAGCTGCGTTAGGGAGCGGGGTCCCTGTCTGTGGGGAGCTGCGTTAGGGAGCAGGGTCCCTGCATGATCCCTGTCTGTGGGAAGCGGTGTCCCTACATGATCCCTGTCTGTGGGTAGCAGGGTCCCTGCATGATCCCTGTCTGTGGGAAGCGGGGCCCCTGCATGATCCCTGTCTGTGGGGAGCGGTGTTAGGGAGCAGGGTCCCTGCATGATCCCTGTCTGTGGGGAGCTGCGTTAGGGAGCGGGGTCCCTGCATGATCCCTGTCTGTGGGGAGAAGCGTTAGGGAGCGGGGTCTCTATATGATCCCTGTCTGTGGGGAGAAGCGTTAGGGAGCGGGGTCTCTATATGATCCCTGTCTGTGGGGAAAAGGGTTAGGGAGCGGGGTCTCTATATGATCCCTGTCTGTGGGGAGAAGCGTTAGGGAGCGGGGTCTCTATATGATCCCTGTCTGTGGGGAGAAGCGTTAGGGAGCGGGGTCTCTATATGATCCCTGTCTGTGGGGAGAAGCGTTAGGGAGCGGGGTCTCTATATGATCCCTGTCTGGGGAGAAGCGTTAGGGAGCGGGGTCTCTATATGATCCCTGTCTGTGGGGAGAAGCGTTAGGGAGCGGGGTCTCTATATGATCCCTGTCTGTGGGGAGAAGCGTTAGGGAGCGGGGTCTCTATATGATCCCTGTCTGTGGGGAGAAGCGTTAGGGAGCGGGGTCTCTATATGATCCCTGTCTGTGGGGAGAAGCGTTAGGGAGCGGGGTCTCTATATGATCCCTGTCTGTGGGGAGAAGCGTTAGGGAGCGGGGTCTCTATATGATCCCTGTCTGTGGGGAGAAGCGTTAGGGAGCGGGGTCTCTATATGATCCCTGTCTGTGGGGAGAAGCGTTAGGGAGCGGGGTCTCTATATGATCCCTGTCTGTGGGGAGAAGCGTTAGGGAGCGGGGTCTCTATATGATCCCTGTCTGTGGGGAGAAGCGTTAGGGAGCGGGGTCTCTATATGATCCCTGTCTGGGGAGAAGCGTTAGGGAGCGGGGTCTCTATATGATCCCTGTCTGTGGGGAGAAGCGTTAGGGAGCGGGGTCTCTATATGATCCCTGTCTGTGGGGAGAAGCGTTAGGGAGCGGGGTCTCTATATGATCCCTGTCTGGGGAGAAGCGTTAGGGAGCGGGGTCTCTATATGATCCCTGTCTGTGGGGAGAAGCGTTAGGGAGCGGGGTCTCTATATGATCCCTGTCTGTGGGGAGAAGCGTTAGGGAGCGGGGTCTCTATATGATCCCTGTCTGTGTGGAGAAGCGTTAGGGAGCGGAGTCTCTATATGATCCCTGTCTGTGGGGAGAAGCGTTAGGGAGCGGGGTCTCTATATGATCCCTGTCTGTGGGGAGAAGCGTTAGGGAGCGGGGTCTCTATACGATCCCTGTCTGTGGGGAGAAGCGTTAGGGAGCGAGGTCTCTATATGATCCCTGTCTGTGGGGAGAAGTGTTAGGGAGCGGAGTCTCTGCATGAACCCTGTTTGTGGGAAGCACTGTTAGGGAGCGGGGTCTCTATATGATCCCTGTCTGTGGGGAGAAGCGTTAGGGAGCGGAGTCTCTATATGATCCCTGTCTGTGGGGAGAAGCGTTAGGGAGCGGGGTCTCTATATGATCCCTGTCTGTGGGGAGAAGCGTTAGGGAGCGGGGTCTCTATATGATCCCTGTCTGTGGGGAGAAGAGTTAAGGAGCGGGGTCTCTATACGATCCATGTCTGTGGGGAGAAACGTTAGGGAGCGGGGTCCCTGCATGATCCCTGTCTGTGGGGAGAAGTGTTAGGGAGCGGGGTCTCTATATGATCCCTGTCTGTGGGGAGAAGCATTAGGGAGCGGGGTCTCTATATGATCCCTGTCTGTGGGGAGAAGCGTTAGGGAGCGGGATCTCTATATGATCCCTGTCTGTGGGGAAAAGCGTTAGGGAGCGGGGTCTCTATATGATCCCTGTCTGTGGGGAGAAGCGTTAGGGAGCGGGGTCTCTATATGATCCCTGTCTGTGGGGAGAAGTGTTAGGGAGCAGGGTCTCTATATGATCCCTGTCTGTGGGGAGAAGCGTTAGGGAGCGGGGTCTCTATATGATCCCTGTCTGTGGGGAGAAGCGTTAGGGAGTGGGGTCTCTATATGATCCCTGTCTGTGGGAAGAAGCGTTAGGGAGCAGGGTCTCTATATGATCCCTGTCTGTGGGAAGCACTGTTAGGGAGCGGGGTCTCTATATGATCCCTGTCTCTGGGGAGAAGCGTTAGGGAGCGGGGTCTCTATATGATCCCTGTCTGTGGGGAGAAGCGTTAGGGAGCGGGGTCTCTATATGATCCCTGTCTGTGCGGAGAAGCGTTAGGGAGCGGGGTCCCTGCATGATCCCTGTCTGTGGGGAGAAGCGTTAGGGAGCGGGGTCTCTATATGATCCCTGTCTATGGGGAGAAGCGTTAGGGAGCGGGGTCTCTATATGATCCCTGTCTGTGGGGAGAAGCGTTAGGGAGCGGCGTCTCTATATGATCCCTGTATGTGGGGAGAAGCGTTTGGGAGTGGGGTCTCTATATGATCCCTGTCTGTGGGGAGAAGCGTTAGGGAGCGGAGTCTCTATATGATCCCTGTCTGTGGGGAGAAGCATTAGGGAGCGGGGTCTCTATATGATCCCTGTCTGTGGGGAGAAGCATTAGGGAGTGGGGTCTCTATATGATCCCTGTCTGGGGAGAAGCGTTAGGGAGCGGGGTCTCTATATGATCCCTGTCTGGGGAGAAGCGTTAGGGAGCGGGGTCCCTGCATGATCCCTGTCTGTGGGGAGAAGCGTTAGGGAGCGGGGTCTCTATATGATCCCTGTCTGTGGGGAGAAGCGTTAGGCAGCGGGGTCTCTATATGATACCTGTCTGTGGGGAGAAGCGTTAGGGAGCGGGGTCCCTGCATGATCCCTGTCTGTGGGGAGAAGCGTTAGGGAGCGGGGTCTCTATATGATCCCTGTCTATGGGGAGAAGCGTTAGGGAGCGGCGTCTCTATATGATCCCTGTCTGTGGGGAGAAGCGTTAGGGAGCGGGGTCTCTATATGATCCCTGTCTGTGGGGAGAAGCGTTAGGGAGCGGGGTCTCTGCATGAACCCTGTCTGTGGGGAGAAGCGTTAGGGAGCGGAGTCTCTATATGATCCCTGTCTGTGGGGAGAAGCGTTAGGGAGCGGGGTCTCTATATGATCCCTGTCTGTGGGAAGCACTGTTAGGGAGCGGGGTCTCTATATGATCCCTGTCTGTGGGGAGAAGCGTTAGGGAGTGGGGTCTCTATATGATCCCTGTCTGTGGGGAGAAGCGTTAGGGAGCGGGGTCTCTATATGATCCCTGTCTGTGGGGAGAAGCGTTAGGGAGTGGGGTCTCTGCATGAACCCTGTCTGTGGGGAGAAGCGTTAGGGAGCGGAGTCTCTATATGATCCCTGTCTGTGGGGAGAAGCGTTAGGGAGCGGGGTCTCTATAAGATCCCTGTCTGTGGGGAGAAGCGTTAGGGAGCGGGGTCTCTATATGATCCCTGTCTGTGGGGAGAAGTGTTAGGGAGCGGAGTCTCTATATGATCCCTGTCTGTGGGGAGAAGCGTTAGGGAGCGGGGTCTCTATATGATCCCTGTCTGTGGGGAGAAGCGTTAGGGAGCGGGGTCTCTATATGATCCCTGTCTGTGGGGAGAAGTGTTAGGGAGCGGGGTCTCTGCATGAACCCTGTCTGTGGGAAGCACTGTTAGTGAGCGGGGTCTCTATATGATCCCTGTCTGTGGGGAGAAGTGTTAGGGAGCAGGGTCTCTATATGATCCCTGTCTGTGGGGAGAAGCGTTAGGGAGCGGAGTCTCTATATGATCCCTGTCTGTGGGGAGAAGCGTTAGGGAGCGGAGTCTCTGTATGATCCCTGTCTGTGGGGAGAAGCGTTAGGGAGCGGGGTCTCTATATGATCCCTGTCTGTGGGGAGAAGCGTTAGGGAGCGGGGTCTCTATATGATCCCTGTCTGTGGGGAGAAGTGTTAGGGAGCGGGATCTCTATATGATCCCTATCTGTGGGGAGAAGCGTTAGGGAGCGGCGTCTCTATATGATCCCTGTCTGTGGGGAGAAGCGTTAGGGAACGGAGTCTCTGCATGAACCCTGTTTGTGGGAAGCACTGTTAGGGAGCGGGGTCTCTATATGATCCCTGTCTGTGGGGAGAAGCGTTAGGGAACGGAGTCTCTGCATGAACCCTGTTTGTGGGAAGCACTGTTAGGGAGCGGGGTCCCTGCATGAACCCTGTCTGTGGGGAGCACTGTTAGGGAGCGGGGTCTCTGCATGAACCCTGTTTGTGGGAAGCACTGTTAGGGAGCGGGGTCTCTATATGATCCCTGTCTGTGGGGAGAAGCGTTAGGGAACGGAGTCTCTGCATGAACCCTGTTTGTGGGAAGCACTGTTAGGGAGCGGGGTCCCTGCATGAACCCTGTCTGTGGGGAGCACTGTTAGGGAGCGGGGTCTCTGCATGAACCCTGTTTGTGGGAAGCACTGTTAGGGAGCGGGGTCTCTATATGATCCCTGTCTGTGGGGAGAAGCGTTAGGGAACGGAGTCTCTGCATGAACCCTGTTTGTGGGAAGCACTGTTAGGGAGCGGGGTCCCTGCATGAACCCTGTCTGTGGGGAGCACTGTTAGGGAGCGGGGTCCCTGCATGAACCCTGTCTGTGGGGAGCACTGTTAGGGAGCGGGGTCTCTGCATGAACCCTGTCTGTGGGAAGCACTGTTAGGGAGCGGGGTCTCTGCATGAACCCTGTCTGTGGGGAGAAGTGTTAGGGAGCGGGGTCTCTATATGATCCCTGTCTGTGGGGAGAAGTGTTAGGGAGCGGGGTCTCTGCATGAACCCTGTCTGTGGGAAGCACTGTTAGGGAGCGGGGTCTCTATATGATCCCTGTCTGTGGGGAGAAGCGTTAGGGAGCGGAGTCTCTGCATGAACCCTGTTTGTGGGAAGCACTGTTAGGGAGCGGGGTCCCTGCATGAACCCTGTCTGTGGGGAGCACTGTTAGGGAGCGGAGTCTCTGCATGAACCCTGTCTGTGGGAAGCACTGTTAGGGAGCGGGGTCTCTGCATGAACCCTGTCTGTGGGGAGCACTGTTAGGGAGCGGGGTCCCTGCATGAACCCTGTTTGTGGGAAGCACTGTTAGGGAGCGGAGTCTCTGCATGAACCCTGTCTGTGGGGAGCACTGTTAGGGAGCGGGGTCCCTGCATGAACCCTGTCTGTGGGGAGCACTGTTAGGGAGCGGGGTCCCTGCATGAACCCTGTCTGTGGGGAGCACTGTTAGGGAGCGGGGTGCATCCCCATGTTGAAGATGGGGGTTCCGGGAGTCATCCCGTTGTGCAAGGAGCAAAGTCTCTGTTCTTCCTAATGTGCATAGGCATGCGGAGTTCCTCGGATGTGCTCACCATACCTTTAACCACATATGATCCAGATCCGGAGAGAGGAGCAGTGCGGAGTGTTTTATTCTCACAATCACACCTTCTAGGCCAAACACTCTATGAGCAAGTTCAAAAAGCAGCACTTTCTCTAGGATGAGCTCCAATGAATGATCCCGTCTTCCAGAAAGTTCCTCCCCTGAGTCTTAAACCTGCTGACTGGGCCAGTGCAGAGGAAGAGTAGCAAAGGGGAGAGAGAAGAAGAAGAAGTAACATAGTAAATGACGGCAGATAAAGACCAGCATGGTCCATCTAGTCTGCCCCATAAGATGGCAAGAGTAGGTGCACCTGCCGCTTCATGCAGGTCACCCCTCCCCATGTCTTTGTTCAGGGGTGAACCCACCGCTCCGTGTAGGACACCCCTCCCCATGTCTTTGTTCAGGGGTGAACCCACCGCTCCGTGTAGGACACCCCTGTATGTTGAGAAATTAGTTACGTTTATTTTGATTTTATCCTGTTGCTATAAAGGGATCCGCTGTGTCTGTCCCATGTCATTTTGAATTCTGTCACTGTATTTGCCCCCACCACTTCCATCAGGAGGGCATTCCAAGCATCCACCACCCTTTCAGTGAAAAAGTATTTCCTGACGTTGCCTTTCAGTTTACCCCCTTGCAGCTTCATGTTATGCCCTCTAGTTTTACAGCTTCCCCGTCTTTGGAAGAGGTTTGTTTGTTCATTATTTCTCTTTAAGTATTTAAAGGTCTGAATCATATCTCCCCTGTCCCTCCTCTCCTTCAGAGTGTACATATTTAGGTCTAAGTACCAGTTGATAGCTGCCTGATAGTCAGGACAAGCCCGACCATTGAGAAAAACCAGGCGATTACCTAGGACAGCAGTTTCTGAGGGGTGACAAAGGTAAGCAGCAGTCAAAGCAAAACAATAAATCCAGTGACAGCACGAGGGCTTCTGCCACCCTGTTGTATGTAGGACCTATTGTTTGTAGGCCGCCGCCCCCCCCCAAAAGATTGCGCATCCGTCCAGCCCACCGTGCCTCCCCCACCTTGTGCTGAAACAGTGCTGCTTCAGTGCTGTGTCGGGCCTTAAAGGCCTGCGCGTATGTGCGTTCACGGCCTGCTGCTCCTGCTCCCCACCCCCCAGTTGCAAGTTTCTTGGAGGGCGAGCAGGAGCAGCAGGCCAGAACGGCACGTGGGTGTTTTAAAGTTTAGCTGCCGCATCCTGGGGGGCTTGGGTTAGTGATGCTGCCCACCAGGGTCTGCCACCCTAGGCGACCACCTAGTTTGCCTAGTGGACGGGCCAGCGTTGAATAAATCTTACAGCCACGGAAACCTAAAGAGCCATCAACACATTCTTCTACCTGCAAGAAGTGTGGACACCCACATGTATAAAACAAAGTTAATATTTAAACGTATGATGTCTAATTATGCATTTTATTTGGATTCTTATGGGAGGGGTAATGTAGTGATGACCTCAGCGGTGGGGAACATAAGGCTGAAGGTTCACTTAGGGCGTCCAATACCCACCTGGCAGAAATCCCGGCTGTGCCGCCTCCTGCGCCAAGCCGCCACCACCGCCCCTCTGCCGCTGATTCGGTTTTGAAGGGGGAGATGGGCAGCAGCAGCAGTATTTTAAAAGTGGCGGCTTTGTGCACATCCTGCAAATGTCCTTTCCCTGCCACCCGACCCCTGATCGGGCCTGCCATGGCCAGGGTTGGGCTGCGGGGTACTCTCTCCACCCCCTTATCTTACTGTCCAGCCCCGGAGCAGTCCTGTCCCACCTCTGAGGTGGAATGTCCCCTGTCTAGATTTCCAACCCTGAACATACAGGATTGACAATGGAATCGGCCCTGTATGTCCGGGGTCATGGTGCTGCCTGCAGCCCGCCTCCTCATAAGAACATAAGAACATAAGGACTAGGTCTTGAAGGACTAGAAAAAGGGACTGTTACTTCTGGAGAGAGATCTGCAACTGTGAGTATATACTTCTGGTAATTTTCTAAAAGGAATTCTTTGTATTAAAGCTAATTAATCTGTGAACCCACTATTTATGTTAAATCAGTCAGGACCTAGTAGCAGCAGTTTAAGTTTACATTTCAAACACACAGGAGAACTTTCTGGTTACATTTCATACCCAGCAGAGAGCTTGTAGTTTAAATTTAATAGTCACTCAGGGCCTAGTAACAGCAAAGTACTTTTAGTTTACATTTAACAGAAGAGAGCTTTCTGGTTACATTTCATACCCAGCAGAGAGCTTGTAGTTTAAATTTAATAGTCACTCAGGGCCTAGCATCAGCAAAGTACTTTTAGCTTAAATTTAAAACACAGAAGAGAGCTTTCTGGTTAAATTTAGAATCCAGCAGAGAGCTTGTAGTTTAAATTTCATAAGAAGTTAGAGCCTAGCAGCAGCTAAGAGCTATAATTTAAATCAAATCAGAATTTAGCTTAGCACAAAAGGCAAAACAGGGTCTGTACTCTTTGAGCAACAAATAAAGTCTTCTAGAGACCTTTACAAAGAGGCCTTCTACCTAGGGGGCAAGAGACCTGTGAAACCTTTTCAATAGGTGTTAACACCAGGTGGCAGATCAAAAGGCCATTTTGAAAGTCTCCTCCTATCCAAGCAAGGACTGTTAATTACCCAGGAAGTTGGTCACAGCTTACTTCAGCAGCACAGGCATAAATAGCTCAACCAGAGCTCTGTGATCCTCTGTCTTGAAGTACTAGAAAAAGGGACTGTTACTTCTGGAGAGAGATCTGCAACTGTGAGTATATACTTCTGGTAATTTTCTAAAAGGAATTCTTTCTATTAAAGCTAATTAATCTGTGAACCCACTATTTTTGTTAAATCAGTCAGGGCCTAGTAGCAGCAGTTTAAGTTTACATTTCAAACACACAGGAGAACTTTCTGGTTACATTTCATACCCAGCAGAGAGCTTGTAGTTTAAATTTAATAGTCACTCAGGGCCTAGTAACAGCAAAGTACTTTTAGTTTAAATTTAAGACACAGAAGAGAGCTTTCTGGTTACATTTGGAACCCAGCAGAGAGCTTGTAGTTTAAATTTCATAAGAAGTTAGAGCCTAGCAGCAGCTAAGAGCTATAATTTAAATCAAATCAGAATATAGCTTACCTCAGCAGCACAAGACAGGGTACTGTGTAGCAGCCCTCATTTAATAAGTGTTATTTACCTCCCTCCCTCCCTCCCCCACACCCACCCACCCACCCACCCACCCCTGGGATAATCGTAGCTTTATAGGTACTTACACATCTTAAAAGGCAGGAGGTGCTCTCAGGTGAAGCTCATTACCCAAATCAGTCATACACTAAGGACCTGAGATTAGTTAAGCTTCAGGTGAACAAGGTATATTACACGTATTAGGTACAGTTTTATTAGTATAAATATCCATAGCAACCCTTAGTAAGTAAAGAACTTAGATCTAAACACAAACTTAAAACTAAGATGCAGATAGCAGTCCAGCAGCAGGATGGGGACTTTCCAGTCTTTTGCATTGAGTGTCACATGTACGATTTTCTCCCAGTTGGTGAGAGGTCTTACGTGTGCACTAGGTGCAAGGAACTCTTTGCTCTCAGGGAACGAGTCCGTTCTCTAGAGGCTAAAGTAGCAGACTTGGAAAGCATAAGACAGACAGAGAGGTACATAGACAAGACCTACAGGTATATAGTCCTGAAGTCCCACCTCCAGTCTGGCAGCATCCCTGTTGCCATGGAGGAGAGAGGTCATGTGACAGGAGAGCATCACCCTGGTGTGGCAGGAAGTGATCCTGTAACTAGGACCTGTCCTTCAGGTGATGTAAAACCCTCTCACACCGAGGAAGTTTCTCCAGGGCCATGTGCCCATGAAGGAAGGGTTAGGACAGCCGTTATAGTTGGTGATTCAATCATTAGGCATGTAGATAGCTGGGTGGCTGGTGGACGTGAGGATCGCCTGGTAACATGCCTGCCTGGTGCGAAGGTAGCGGACCTCACGCGCCACCTAGATAAGGTCTTAGATAGTGCTGGGGAGGAGTCTGCTGTCTTGGTACATGTCGGTACCAATGAAATAGGAATAGGTGGTAGGGAGGTTCTAGAGGCTAAATTTAGGCTTTTAGGTAGGAAGTTGAAATCCAGAACTTCCAGGGTAGCGTTCTCCAAAATGCTTCCTGTTCCACGCGCAGGACCCAAAAGGCAAGCAGAGCTCCGGAGTCTCAATGCGTGGATGAGACAATGGTGCAGAGATGAGGGTTTTGGATTTGTTAGGAACTGGGAAAAATTCTGGGGAAAGGAGGGGCTCTTCTGAAGGGATGGGCTTCACCTTAACCGGGATGGAACCAGGCTGCTGGCATTAACCTTTAAAAAGGAGATAGAGCAGCTTTTAAACTAGATATTAGGGGAAAGCCGACAGTTGCCCAAGAGCGGATGGTTCGGAAGAATGTATCTTTGAAGGATACTATCAAAAGCAGAGAGGTTCCACAAAAGAGTAAAGTAGCCCAAATGCCCTCAAGTATGGAGCAGACTAAGCTTAAAGATCCCAAATTACCCATGTCTAACAATAGCCAAATTAATATGAATAAAATATATTCTCTAAAATGCTTGTATGCAAATGCTAGAAGTCTAAAAAATAAGATGGGAGAGTTAGAATATATAGCACTAAATGAAAGGTTAGATATGATTGGAATATCAGAGACATGGTGGAAGGAGGACAACCAGTGGGACACTGTGATACCTGGGTACAAACTATATCGTAATGATAGAGCTGATCAAATTGGTGGAGGGGTTGTTCTCTATGTTAGAGAGGGCATTGAGTCAGAAAGGATTAAAGTTTTGCAGGAAACAAAATCTGCTGTAGAATCTATATGGATTGAAATTCCATGTAAAAGGGGGAAGGCAATGGCAGTGGGGGTGTACTATCGAGCGCCTGGCCAGAATGCACAAATGGATGATGAAATGCTCAAAGAAATCAAGGAAGCTAACAAAAGTTACAGCGCAGTAATAATAATGGGTGATTTTAACTACCCCGGTATCGACTGGGTCAGTGTCACGTCAGGACATGCTAGGGAGATAAAGTTCCTAGATGAAATAAATGACTGCTTCTTGGAGCAGCTGGTTCATGAACCGACCAGAGGGGAAGCCATATTAGACCTATTCCTTAGTGGAACACCAGATCTAGTGCAAGAGATAAGGTTGTTGGGGCCGCTTGGCAATAGTGATCACAGCATGATCGCCTTTGATTTAATTAGTGGAGGAGGGATAGTAAGGAAATCCACAGTACTACCTTTTAACTTTCGAAAGGGAGGCTATGATAAAATGAGGAAAATAGTTAAGAAAAAACTAAAAGGAGCAGTTGCAAAGGTTAAAGACATACATCAGGCTTGGCTGTTGTTGGAAAATACTATCTTGGAAGCCCAGGCCAGCTGTATTCCATGCTTTAAGAAAAGTGGAAGGAAGTCCCAAAAACTGCCAGCATGGTTTAAAGGTGAGGTCAGAGAGGCTGTTGTTGCCAAAAAAGCATCTTTCAGGAAATGGAAAAAAGAGCCAAACGACGAAACCTGGAAACAGTACAAGCACTGGCAAGTCAAATGCAAGGCATTGATAAGGCATGCAAAGGGAGAGTTTGAGAAGAAGCTTGCTGCGGAAGCAAAAACGCGAAGTAAAGACCTTTTCAAGTACATTCGTAGCAAAAAACCTGTGAGAGAGTCAGTTGGTCCATTAAATGATAAAGGGGTTAAAGGAGCACTAAGAGGCGACAAGGCGATAGCGGAGAGACTGAATGAATTCTTTGCTTCAGTTTTTACTGAGGAAGATGTAGGGATGTTACCCATGACTGAAGTGGTATTTAAAGGTGTGGAAGAATTGAAGGAAATATCGATACATCGGGAAGATGTATTATAACTATTAGATAAACTGAAGAGTAGCAAATCACCTGGGCCAGATGGTATACATCCAAGGGTGTTGAAAGAACTGAAATATGAGATTGCAGACCTGCTATTAGTAATCTGTGAACTATCATTAAAATCATCTCTAATACCTGAAGATTGGAGGATCTCCAATGTAACGCCAATTTTTAAAAAGGGTTCCAGGGGTGATCCGGGAAACTACAGACCGGTGAGCCTGACATCACTACCAGGAAAAATGGTAGAAACCATCATAAAGAATAAAATTACTCAGCATGTAGATAGTCATGACCTAATGGGAGACAGCCAACATGGCTTTAGACAAGGAAGATCTTGTCTTACTAAGCTGTTATGTTTTTTTGAAGGAGTGAATAATCAGGTGGACCAAGGTGAGTCGGTTGATATTGTGTATCTGGACTTTCAGAAAGCCTTTGACAAAGTCCCTCATGAGAGACTTTTGGCAAAACTAAAGAGTCATGGGATAGGAGGCAGTGTACTATTGTGGATCAGGAACTGGTTAAAAGATAGAAAGCAGAGGGTAGGGCTAAATGGCCAATTTTCCCAATGGAGAAAGGTGAATAGTGGTGTACCCCAGGGATCTGTGCTGGGTCCGCTGCTTTTTGACATATTCATAAATGACCTGGAAAGTGGAATAACGAGTGAGGTTATCAAATTTGCAGATGACACAAAACTATTTAAAGTTGTTAAAACCCAAAAGGATTGTGGAAAATTGCAAGGGGATCTTGATAAATTGGAAGACTGGGCATCAAAATGGCAGACGAAATTTAATGTGGACAATTGCAAGGTTATGCACCTAGGGAAGAACAACCCAAACTATGGTTACACGATGCAAGGTTCCACATTAGGAACTACCACCCAGGAAAAAGATTTAGGCGTCATTGTGGATACCATGTTAAAACCCTCGGCTCAGTGTGCAGCAGCGGCCAAGAGAGCAAATAGAATGCTAGGTATGATAAGGAAAGGAATGGAAAATAAAACAAAAGATATTATTATGCCTCTATATCGTTCCATGGTGAGACCGCATCTTGAATATTGTGTGCAATTCTGGTCACCGTATCTTAAAAAGGATATAGTGTTATTAGAAAAGGTTCAGAGAAGAGCCACCAAAATGGTAAAGGGGATGGAAGGATACTCCTATGAAGAAAGGCTAAAAAGGTTAGGGCTCTTTAACCTGGAAAAGAGACGGCTGAGGGGAGATATGATAGAAGTCTATAAATTAATGAACGGAGTGGAACGGGTAAACGTAGATCGATTGTTTACATTATCAGAATATAGAAAGACTAGGGGACATGCAATGAAGCTACAGGGTAAACTATTTAAGACTAATAAAAGAAAATATTTCTTCACTTAACGTGTAATCAAACTCTGGAATTTGTTACCGGAGGATGTAGTAAGAGCTGTTAGTGTAGCTGGGTTTAAAAAAGGTTTGGACAAGTTCCTGGAGGAAAGGTCCATAAACCATTATTAAAAAGGGACCCGGGATATCACTGCTTGACCCAGTACAAGCATTGCGGAACCTGTGTCTTTTGGGGAAACTGCTAGGTACGTATGACCATACTGGGTCAGACCAAGGTCCATCAAGCCCAGTATCCTGTTTCCAACATTGGCCAATCTAGGTCATATGACCTAGCAGTTTCCCCAAGAGACACAGGTTCCGCAATGCTTGTACTGGGTCAAGCAGTGATATCCCGGGTCCCTTTTTAATAATGGTTTATGGACCTTTCCTCCAGGAACTCGTCCAAACCTTTTTTAAACCCAGCTACACTAACAGCTCTTACTACATCCTCCGATAACAAATTCCAGAGTTTGATTACACGTTAAGTGAAGAAATATTTTCTTTTATTAGTCTTAAATAGTTTACCCTGTAGCTTCATTGCATGTCCCCTAGTCTTTCTATATTCTGATAATGTAAACAATCGATCTATGTTTACCCGTTCCACTCCGTTCATTAATTTATAGACTTCTATCATATCTCCCCTCAGCCGTCTCTTTTCCAGGTTAAAGAGCCCTAACCTTTTTAGCCTTTCTTCATAGGAGTATCCTTCCATCCCCTTTACCATTTTGGTGGCTCTTCTCTGAACCTTCCCTCCCACCCACAAACAGAGCTCCCCGCACAGCTCAGCTCTATGTGCAAGGAGCTCTGTTTCCTGGATGCAGGCCAGGCGTTTAGCAGGTCTGAACGTCCAGATCGGACATCCAGACCCGTTTTTCACACTTCAGAATAGACCCCATAGCTAAACACCTGTTACACTTCCTCTCCCCCAGTATCATCTTTGACTGGTCATAGGTCCATTAGCAAAACATTTCAGAGTACAATGCCCCCCCCCCCCCCAATAAACTATTAGCCCTCTCCCCGGTATACTACTCTACCGGTCCTAGGCCCTAACAGTACAATCCTCAACTTTCTTATAGGTGAAAGGAGATAAAAGCTTCTACCCCTAGGTATACACTGCCCCTGCCCCTGCCAAATTAAAGTCTCCCTCCCTCTCACCCTCTCACCTTCTTCCTGCCGCAGACCTGTGCCAGCACTAAAACAAAAGGCTGAACGCATGTGCTCAAAGGCCCCACAGTGCCTACAGCTTTTTGTTTTAATACTGCTGCAGGGCAACAGAAGGAGGGAATCCAGCAAAAGGCAGACAGCAGGCAGGAGGAAGTGAAAAAAGTGATTGTGAAGAGACAATCTGGACTGCAGTGAGGGAAGGGAGAAAGAAGGGTACATGCTAAGCCACAGAGGGGAGGAACCATCTACAAAACGTTCCCATACATTTCATCAGCAAACAGAATTGGCCAGTGGAATTAGGCTGTGGCCCATCCTGTAATTACTGCAAAAGGTTTTTCCAACAGACACGAAATGGGAAAACCTCATCTGGTCCGTAATATACTAACAGGACCCAGTTCTTGCTTGTGAGAGGCTGAGTACATTCTCTGCCTACCTGCTGCCCTGCCACTAACCTCAGAGGCTACGCTGCAGTTACCAGAGGAAGCTAAAACCAGAAGTGATGAAAATGCAGACTCTTGGTTTCCCTCATTCCTTCTCCTTTTCTGTAAAGGAGATTATTTAACAAATACTGAGAGGAACTTAAGGAAATCCGTCCCGTGTGCTGACACTGAGAAAGCAGATGGCAAGGGGAATGCCAGAATGAACCCAGAGCCCATAGACTCTGTACCCAGGGCTGAACATACTCCCCTCTTCAATGGGAAAAGGCAAAAGAATGTCCACTTTCACAAGGAAGTAAAAAACAGATTCTGGGCATCAATAGATTGCAAATGATCTTCGGTCATTTTAAAAGGAAGTGCTAAATTTAAGAGTGTAAATACGTGCCTTTTTTTTTTTAGTGCCATCAAGTCAGTGTTGGCTCCTAGTGACCCAGCTACCTCTGCCTCTGGGTTTTCTTGGCAATTTATTACTGGAAGTAGATTGACAGCCTTTTCTTCTGAGGCAATGGTGGGTAAAGTGACTTGTCCAAGGTCATAAGGAGTACCAGTGGGACTTGAACCCTTGATCTTTGGAGTTCTAGGGAGTTGCTCTAACCATTAGGCTACTCCTCCACTCCGTGTAGTCACTATTTTACAAAGCCTTATATGCAGGGCTGGCCCGTCCATTGAGCAAGAATGTTTTTTGCACAGGGCCCCGCGTTACAGGGGGCCCCGTGCAAAAAACATCTTGCATCAGCCCAGCTAGGTTTAAAAAATACAAACCGGCTGCTGCCGCTGCCGCCGTCGCAGCAGCAGAATCGAGCATCCCGTGGGGCTCCCTCTGCTCTGCAGTGTCCTCCATGCAACCTCAGTGTTGGCTGTCAGAGCCGCGCGAAGAGAGAGAGCTTCTCCTCTCGCGGCTCTGTTAATCCCGCTGCGGGGCTGATCAGCCCCGCGGCGGGATTAACAGAGCCGCGAGAAAGGGAAACTCTCCCTTCGCGCGGCTCTGAAAAGCCCGCGCTGAAGCCGCATGGAGGACACTGCAGAGCAGGGGGGGGCCCTACGGGATGCTCGATTCTGCCGCTGCCATGGCGGTAATGGGCTGATGGGAGGGTTAGGACTGGAAGTGGACTGATGGGGGGGGGGTTAGGACAGGTAATGGCTATGGGGGGCTAAGACTACAAGTGAGCTGATGGGGGGGGTTAGGACTGGTAATGGGCTATGGGGGGCTAAGACTGGAAGTGGGCTGATGGGGGGGTTAGGACTGGTAATGGGCTATGGGGGGCTAAGACTGGAAGTGGGCTGATGGGGGGGGTTAGGACAAGTAATGGGCTATGGGGGGGCCAAGACTGGAAGTGGGCTAATGGGGGGATTAGGACTGGTAAAGGGCAATAGGGGGGCAAATAAAGGAAGTTGGCATATTGGGGGGGTTAGGACTGGTAATGGGCTATGGGGGGGCTAAGACTGGAAGTGGGCTGATGGGGGGTTAGGACTGGTAATGGACTATGGGGGGCTAAGACTGGAAGTGGGCTGATGGGAGGGGTTAGGACTGGTAATGGGCAATGGGGGGCTAAGACTGGAAGTGGGCTGATGGGAGGGGTTAGGACTGGTAATGGGCTGATGGGAGGGTTAGGACTAGTAATGGGCTATGGGGGGCTAAGACTGGAAGTGGGCTGATGGGGGGGGGGTTAGGACTGGTAATGGGCGCTGGGGGGGCAAAGACTGGAAGTGGGCTGATGGGAGGGGTTAGGACTGGTAATGGACTATGGGGGGCTAAGGCTACAAGTGGGCTGATGGGGGGGTTAGGACGGGTAATGGGCTATGGGGGACTAAGACTGGAAGTGGGCTGATGGGGGGGTTAGGACAGGTAATGGGCTTTGGGGGGCTAAGGCTACAAGTGGGCTGATGGGGGGGTTAGGACTGGTAATGGGCTATGGGGGGGCTAAGACTGGAAGTGGGCTGATGGGGGGGGTTAGGACAGGTAATGGGCTATGGGGGGGCTAAGACTGGAAGTGGGCTGATGGGGTTAGGACAGGTAATGGGCTATGGGGGGGGCTAAGACTGGAAGTGGGCTAATGGGGGTTTAGGACTGGTAATGGACTATGGGCGGCTAAGACTGGAAGTGGGCTGATGGGAGGGGTTAGGACTGGTAATGGACTATGGGGGGGCTAAGACTGGAAGTGGGCTGATGGGAGGGGTTAGGACTGGTAATGGACTATGGGGGGCTAAGACTGGAAGTGGGCTGATGGGAGGGTTAGGACTGGTAATGGGCTATGGGGGGGCTAAGACTGGAAGTGGGCTGATGGGAGGGGTTAGGACTGGTAATGGGCTATGGGGGGACTAAGACTGGAAGTGGGCTGATGGGGGCGTTAGGACTGGTAATGGGCTATGGGGGGCCTAAGACTGAAAATGGGGTTATGGGGGATTAGGCCTGGAAGTGGGCTGATGGGGGGCTTTGGACTGGTAATGGGTTATGGGGGGGGGGCTAGGACTGGAAATGGGCAGATGGGAGGGTTAGGACTAGTAATGGGCTATGGGGGGGTTAGGACTGGTAATGGGGTGATGGGCTAAGACTGAAAATGGGGTGATGGGGGGTTAGATTGGAAGTGGGCTGATGGGGGGCTTAGGACTGGTAATGGAGTGGAGGAGTGGCCTAGTGGTTGGGGCAAGGTACTTCAGGCCAGAAGGTCGGGGGTTCAAATCCCACTAGAGGACAGCAACCTTGAGCCAGAAGGACTGGGGTTTCTAGTCGCACAGGTGCTCCTTGTGGTCTTGGGCAAGCCACTTAACCCTCCATAGCCCATGTTCCCTGTAAAATAGTTATCTCCAAGTTATAATGCCCTGTTCAATGTAATTTCAGTTTGTTCAATGTAAACCGCACTGATGCAGAATAGCGCGGTATATAAGAAAATAAAAATAAAAAATAAATAATGGGCTATGGGGGGGCTAGGACTGGTAATGGGCTGAGTGGAAGGGGGGCTTGAACTGCAAATAGCTGATGGGGATGGGGGCTTGGAATGGAAATGGGCTGTGAGGGGAGGGAGTTAGGACTGGAAATGGGCTGAGTGGGGGGGCTAGGACAGGAAATGGGCTGATGGAGGGGCTAGGATAGGACTGGAAATGGGCTGTTGTGGGGTGCTAAGATTGGAAATGGGCTGTGGTGGGGGCTTGAATTGAAATGGACTCATGGAGGGGCTAGAACTGGAAGTAGGCTCATGGGGGGCTTGGATTGGAAATGGGCTGAGTGGAGGGGAGCTAGGATTTGACATGGGCTGATGGGGCTAGGAAAGGACTAGAAATGAGCTGATTACTGGGGCTGGGATTGGAAATGAGTTGATGGAGGGACTCGGATAGGACTGGAAATGGATGGGGGAGCTAGGACTGGAAATGGGCTGATGGTGGGGCTAGGATAGGATTGGAAATGGCTGATGTGGGGCTAGGACTGGAAATGGGCTGATGCAGGGACTAGAAGGGAGCAGATGCTGGGTGGGGCTGGAACTAGAAGGGAGCTGATGTTGGGGGAGGATTAGAATGGGATGGAGCTGGGAGAGTGAAATGGAGAGGGAAAAATATTTTGTGTGGGAGGGAAGACAAATCTACAATTGGCCGGATAGTGAGAGAGTAAGTGGGGATTGAGGATGGAGGGGTAAAATTTGAGTGGATGAAATAGGAATGAGGAAAGAGCAAAAGAAGAAAGATTAGTATGTTAAAGCAGATGTAGAGAGAGAATGGAAAAAAACTAGAAGAGAGAAGAAAGGACAAATGGACAGCAGACGATGGAGAGTTAGCAGAAGACACAAAGAAACCAGAAGAAAGTGGCTGGAGCAATTGCCACTGGAAATAAAATGCACAAAAGGTAGAAAAATCTCTTTATTTTGAATTTATTAACTGGAATATGTCAGCTCTGGGAAATGTGCATCATTAATGTCTGCGCTTTGTTTAGTACAAGAGGAAATTAATTTATAGTTTTATTTCTACAGTGTTGTTGTACATTCCAAGTTTGGCTTTTGGGGTTCCCATTTTAATTGTCTTCCTGTTTCTAAATTGTGATTCCTTGTTTGGTGATGGTCTGTGTTCTGCATGTGTAACTGAGCTGAAGTATTCTGTTTATGTAATTCCTATTTGACATTGCCACTTGTTCCCTTTCCCCAGTAGGTCATGTATTGTTATTCTCTGAAATGTATTGGTTTAATATTTGCAGTGTTTCCTTTTGATAGGTAGAGTATGGTGCTGGTAGTGCTGTTAGGATATAGCGGGTTTGCTATGGGTAATGTGCCTGGCGGTTGGCACTGGATTATAGTAATGTAGAAATCTTTTAGTCTTTCTTTATCCATACACTCATTAAGAGGCATGTTTACCGAAAGTTAGTGTATGGTAACATTATGCCAATATTTATGCAAATGAGGCCCCGCACAGAGTCTCCGCACATGGCCCCGCACCTCCCCTTGGGCCGCCCCTGCTTATATGCACCTATTGGGGGTCAATCCTTAAACTCCACAGTCAGGCACAGCATTTAAATTGAAACGGGATAATCAGTGCCAGAATGTGGATATCCGCTGGGTGCGCAATATTCCATTTCAGCGCTGACCACTAGTGCTATTCGGACAGCAACAATATGCAGCCACTATTCAGATAGCAGACCTATAAATCAGTGCTCTCCTTCATTAGCTGATTACCTGTGTGGCTACATCCACAGTGCTGTTTTGATAACATCTTTGTTTTTCATGTTCCTTTCACTTTATGCCATATTATTGTTTTTCTATTTTAATTTTTAATTTCCTCGGGCCCAAAATTACATGAGGTGCCCAGGAGGACAATACGCGGCTAAAGATACCTGTGCAGCAAAAGGGCATAAATCGTGAGTAAGGAGGCGGTCAGGCACGCAAGCATGGAATTTGCGAGTAAGTGTCACCACCGTGCTACGCTTGTAACTGGATCTAAATGTGCAGTCACCGCCGGTGGATATTGAACCCAGCGGCAGAAGAAAATACCCATGTAACGGTGAGAAGTGCTGCATAGGGGAGAGGGGCGCACCACCACCTGCGCAAAGGCAGGCCAACTGTGCAATGCACATGAAGGCTGGGTGCAGCACTACCCAGGCAAATACAGTTACCCTGTGCAATGCACAGAAAAGGGGAACAGGGTACCAGTGCCACTACACGGGCACAACACAATGTGTGAGCAACCAAAGAGCTCCTTGTGACCCATGTGGATGGAGGGGGATGTCGCCATACACAGGTAGAGAGTGGAGAATTTGCCTTGCCTGTGCAGGAGCCCCCTCTGGCTTGGCTGATAGACAGCATCAGCCTGGCTTCACGCAGGACAGAAAACATTAGCCCCAACGAGGGTGAGGCCCTGGCCAGGATGGTCTTCAGGTACAAGGGAGTACTGCCACCAACCACCCTGTGCCTGTCTATGGCAATCGGGAGGGGAATACAGCTCTGACAGGGGACAGGGAGTACGGTACAGAGATAGGGGCTTAGGTGCAGGCCACAGCCAATATACAGAGAGAGGGCTGGCAGAGGGAATGTGCATGCATATACAGCTGATTGTCAGGGCACAAGCGAGGGGTCCTGCACAGGGCTTGTACATGTACAAAGATCACATGCTTCCATCCCTGGGAGCTAACAACAGTAAAATAGGAACACACAATGTGTGATGTACTGAGAGCTCCCTTAGCTGGATGATGGTAGCAGAGCCCATGGCAGGGCTGCATGTGCTGAGGAAGGGGAACATGATGATGCAGACATGAGCTGTAGCCTGCAACAAATGAGGGCATGAAAACCTAAACCATGCACAACAAGGGGGGGCTGCCCGGAAGCTGCATACTGCCCTGAATGCACACACTCGATGCCCCGCTGACAGATGGCATACAGTGGAGCATGGAAGGAGGTGGGGGATGAGCAGAACAGCAAGGGGGAAGGCGGCACCCAATAACGATGAGAGGGGAGATGAACCAGTGGGGTGGACAAGGGATGTAGAGGAAGGGAGGTGGGTCACATGAGCCAACATGTCACAGTGCACAGTGGCGGTGGCAGGCATGGACAGGTGGCCAGGAGGCATGACACCATGGGATACACAGGTCACAGACAGGTAACCTTGGCAAGCAGATGAAGGGACACAGTGACAGACAGTAATCACACCCTGATGACTGTTCCACGCTGTTACCAACAAAGGGGTGCCACGGCAGTGCCCAGGTGCAGCCCAACACACCCCACAGGGACATACAGCACATGGTTGAGACCTACCAGGAACAGTGCCTGAGGGGGTTGGAGGGCCCTATACCGCCAGCACCATTGCATGGTCCAACAGTGACCCCCTTGCCACCCTAAAAGAGCCATATCCCTGCCCCACACTGCCACAGTGGAGTGAAACTGATGTGGATACCTGGGAAGGCAGAATAGTGTGGGGCAAGTATACCACATGTGGCCCCAGGAGGTGACAGTCAGGGTACAGGGTTGCAGAATTGGTGACAATTGTGAGATGTAACCTCCAACCCACAGTGAATTCAGCATGTGGTGCACAGTTGAAACCCTGAAGTGCCACTTCAGGACCATGCAGCGGCGGCAGCCTGTAACCATGCAGCACCTATGGGAGTGGGTGGCAGCAGAGTCAGGTAAGTGCTGAGACGGCCTGTTCTTCCTCTCCCTACAACTGTGGGTCTGGAGCAGAAACCAGACATGGTGGTGGAGGAGAGATACAGACAAGGGGCACCATCCCAGCCAGGCACAAGAGGCTGTGCCAAACCCCAAGCACCACATTGGAGGACAAGGAGGAGGGGGGAGGAGGATGGAGCAGAGGGGGAGGAGGAGTTGGAGGTGGAGGAGAAGGGGGTCAGGGGGGAGGGGTGGAGGAGGGGGAGGGGAGAAGGCAGTGGAGGGGGGAGGAGGAGGGGAGGGGGAATGGACAGGGAGGCAGTGGTGGGGGCAGCAGAAGGGCTAGGGGAGGATGTGTGCATGTGGGGGCGAGGCAGGGGACGGAGGAGGGTGAGGAGGAGGAGGGGGAGAAGATGGGAGACAGGAGAGGGAGGGGCTGCAGACACAGAATCCACGATGGACTCCAAGGGGTCAGGATGGTCAGGGGAATCAGAGGGTGAGAGGGAGGGATGGACCTGCAGACCCCAGTGAGGCCTGGGACAGCTGTGGCAGCAACCTGCCAGCTGCCTGTGCAGGTGAAGGAGGAGCTTCTGGAGGGACTGCATGTGTCAGCAGTGCCCCCAACCCTACTCAGTGAAGTGTGCCCATAGGGCAGTGATATGCGCCGGTCATAGCCCAGTCCCTGGGTGGTTGGGGGCACTGCAGGCATGGCAGGCCCTGCGCCAAACTGGGTGCCTGGGATGGGCATTGCAACACTAATGCAGCACCCTGTGGGGCCTGCACCAGGCCCCATCCATGACACCAGTGTGCCTTGGGAAGGTGCGTCAGCGGATGTCAGGCTGTGGGTGGAGGTGCGCCTTCTCTACCATGAGCCGCGTTGCTATACAAGTGAGATTGTGGAGGGACTGAGGGCTATAGTGGCAGCAGTAGGAGGACAGCCTGCAGGCCCACAGGGTCACACAGCTAGGTAGGATAGAGTGATCTGGGGCCTGTCATGGCCAGATGGCAAAACAGGTGGCTGCCTGTGCCACCAGTGATGAGCTGTGTGTGGTCAGGTACAGCACACGATGGCATTGGGGATGTGCACCACCCCTCGCAACGCATGGGGGTGCGGAGTGTCACCAATGTTGATATGTAAATATGTATATTTAAATAAAGGTGGTGTTGTCTTGCATACAAGCATGTTATCATGTGTGTCGTGGGACTGGCGCACACCCCTGCCCTCTGACCGCCATTCCCAAAAACAGACTACACCTGGGCCTACACCGAGCAGTATGTTTTACTTTATAAAACAGATCCTATGTGCACTCATTGCAGTGTGCAAAACCTGTGCAGGTACTTACAAAATTACCCTCATAGATTAAGGAATATCATAATCAATGTGCACACTTGTGACCTCCATCTGCGCTCTGCCCAGACTCACTCCCAGCTATCACTGGTAAAGTACCAATGCATGCTCTTTTTTATTGGTCAGTGTTTTATAGGAGACCATTTACACATGAAGGTTACTTTATACAATTACTCTCTATGTGTGAGTTTCCGCATCTACACCTCTACTGTAAAGTCAAATACTACTACCACTCAAGGCGATACCAAGCCAGAATTGCGCCCTGTGCGACTTGCACATTGGGCGCGCACCTCCCCCCCCCATCTCCATCCAACCACTTTCTGCTCTTACCTTGCTTCTGCCGCCCTCAGTTTTCTCCACAGTGGCGCCAGCAGCAGGGCAAGAGCAGAAAGTGGATGGACAAAAGTAGAGGAGAGGACATGCGCCCAATGTGCTAGTCACCGGCACTTTAAGCAAATCTCTGCCTCCCTGCGCTGACATTGTGTCAGAGGACCAGACCTGCCTAAAGTGCTGTGCAAAGGCTTAAGGGTGCATTTCAGCTGTCTGTGCCCTGCCATCGCTGAGAGAAGAAGAAGTGGTGGGAGCAGGGCAGCAGCAGGGCAACGGCAGGGCAGCAGCAGGGTAGCAGCAGGGCAGCGGCAGGGCAGCAAGGCAACAGCAGGGCAGCAGCAGGAGGGCAGCAGCAGGGTAGCAGCAGGGCAACAGCAGGGCAGCGGCAGGGCAGCAGGGCAGTGGCAGGGCAGCGGCAGGGCAACAGGAGGGCAGCAGCAGGGCGGCAACAGGGCAGCGGCAGGGCAACAGGAGGGCAGCAGCAGGGCAGCGGCAGGGCAACAGGAGGGCAGCAGCAGGGCAACAGCAGGGCTAGCTACGGTCCTGCTAGTACCATGACTTCTACTGATCAGTTATAAAGTGCTACAAGGCATATGCAGCACTGTACAAACATAGAGACGGTCCTTGCTCATGAGAGCTTAAAATCTAATTAAAACAGACAAGACAAAAGATAAGAATAACAGAAAAGGAGGGTAAGGAGACAGAAGGAAAAAGGGGTTAGGATTCAAAAGCAGCTTCAAGTGAGCCTGTAAACATAGAAACAGAAACACCATGACAGAAAAAGACCCCATGGCCTATCTAGTCCGTCCTTCCATAACAACTACAACAGTCCCCTTTTTACCTTTAGAGATCCTCTGTGTTTGTCCCATGCTTTTTTGAATTCAGTTACTGTCCTCATCTCTACCACCTCCACAGGGAGACTATTCCATGGATCCACTACTCTTTCTGTAAAGAAATATTTCTGCATATCACTCCTGAATCTATCTCCCTTCACCCTCATCCCATGTCCCCTCGTAGCAGAACTTGCTTTCAATTGAAAGAGGCTCTCTCCCTGAACATTTATGCCACGGAAGTATTTAAACATCTCAATCATATCACCTCTATCCTGCCTTTCCTCTAAGGTGTACATATTAAGATCCCTAAGTCTGTCCACATATGCTTTATAATGAAGCCCATTAATCATCTTAGTAGCCACCCTCTGCACCGACTCCATCCTGTTCACATCCTTTTGAAGGTGCGGTCTCCAGAATTGCACACCATACTCCAAATGAGGTCGCACCAAAGACTTATACAGAGAGGCATTATCACCTCCTTTTTCTGCTAGCCATTCCTCTCCGTATGCACCCAAGCATCCTTCTAGCTTTTGCTGTCGCCTTTTCTACCTGTTTAGCTACTTTAAGATCATCAGACACAACCACGCCTAGGTCCCGCTCTTCTTTAGTGGACAAAAGTACTTCACCCCCTATACTATATTGCTCCCTTGGATTGCTGCAGCCCAAATGCATGACCTTACATTTTTAACATTAAATCCCAGCTGCCAAATTCTAGACCATTCTTCAAGCTTAGCTAGATCCCTTCTCATGTTATCTACCCCTTCCTGGGTGTCTACTCTATTGACTGTCTGTACTTTGTACCCATGGCAAATTTCCAATCAGAAGTGCCCCTGTACTTTCAATTTAGAAATTGGTGCAAAGACCATCTGCAAGTTCAAGTGTGAACAATATGGAAATGTCCCATAACAGGAAAGAACCTGCATATTACAAAATGCCAGGATAGGGGAGGAGAACTCAGTCAATTAGAATTCTGAATTGAAATACAAACCCTAAGTCCATTTTCTCTAGTTATTGCTGTGGCATGTAGTTGATCCTTTCCACTATAGAAACGCCGTTTTGAAAATGTGGATATTGTAAAATTTCTCTGAATGTGAAACCCACAGGTGCTGCATTTTAAGTTTATTTGTCTTGCGGGTGGTACCTCTTATGGGATTTTATTTATTTATTTAACAAGTTTATATAGCACTTTATCATGTATTCAAAGTGGTTTACAGTATAACAATAGCTGTGCAAAGAACAAGGGGCCTGATTTCCGACTTTCCTAGTTACCCGTGTAAAGGCCTTATCTGGGATTTTCAAAGGGCACCTACATGGGTAGCACCCTTTGAAAATCCTGGATAAATCCCTAATGCGCCCAGGTGCTATCTGCATAGCATCGGGCTGTTCCAGGGCGGAGCCATGGCACTACCCATGTAGCACTGATTTTTGATGCTACACGGTTAGCGCTCTGCGCATTAAAGATAGGCGTGGGAAAACCTCACCTATTTTTAAGACTACACGGGTAACTCCTGCGGCAACCTGACTATGCGGCGACATACAGATTTTCAATGCTGGGGCCACATATGGAAAACTTGGAGAATTATATCGGGGGATAACAATGGTAAAAAGATTAGTAGAAGTATAAATTAAGCTTAGGATAGAGGGGAAACCCTTAACCAGAATGATTCAGGGCTAGTCATAGGTTCTGGAGGGGGCATGAGTGTTACTGCTCACAGATGCATTTACCTCTCGTTTCCCTCTTCCTAATCCTCTCCAGCTAACTTATGCAAGACAAGTCTCTTCCACCAAAGAGAGGCACCTTCTGCAAGTTAATACAGTATGGGGGTAATTTTATAAACGTTTCTGGTGCATAAAAGGGCTTTTATTTATTTATTCAAAAGCATTTGATTTACTGCCATTCAAAAATAGTACAAGTATTTCATCATGGTGGTTTCCAGTATCCGGTTAGGCTATACTGACACGATGAAATGCAAGACAAGACAGGGATTACACACAGTGACAAGACAGGCATTACACACAGTGACAAGACAGGGATTACACACTGTGACAATAAGACAGGCATTACACACAGTGACAACAAGACAGGGATTACACACAGTGACAAGACAGGCATTACACACAGTGACAATAAGACAGGCATTACACACAGTGACAACAAGACAGGGATTACACACAGTGACAAGACAGGCATTACACACTGACAACAAGACAGGGATTACACACAGTGACAAGACAGGCATTACACAAAGTGACAACAAGACAGGGATTACACACAGTGACAAGACAGGGATTACACACAGTGACGACAGGGAATACACACAGTGACAACAAGACAGGCATTACACACAGTGACAAGACAGGCATTACACACAGTGACAACAAGACTCATACTTCTATGTGATATGTGTGTAGGCACATTCTGGGGTGCGGTTTGAGCAGAGCGTGAACGCACTTGCAAAGCACACTTATTCTTTATAAAATACATATCTATGCACAGATTGTACGTGCAGCTTCCAAGCTGGTATAAATATTTGCAGCTTCAATCTGGCCACGATTGCTTCTGGTTTACACCTAGTATTTTATAAAGAAATATGGACACCTCTGTGTCTTTATAAAATAGGCTAGAATTAGATGTTACCTTGCCCTCTCAACCTAGGCAGTCTTATAAAATTATTCCCTATAGTGTTAGGTCGGTGGTTCCCTACATATGGTCCATGGACACTTAGAGACAGTGAGACCATTACAGAGCTTCCCAGAACACAGACAAGAGAAAAACAAAACAAAGAAAGGCTCATGGAGATTGGCTGGGTAAAGAGAGAGAATCAGGAGGAAACTGCCTGGGGGCGGGAGAGTGAAAGAGATGAGACTGGTGGGGACTGGCTGGGGGAGGGAGAGTGAAAGAGATGAGACTGGTGGGGACTGGCTGGGGGAGGGAGAGTGAAAGAGATGAGACTGGTGGGGACTGGCTGGGGGGGAGGGAGGTGAAAGAGATGGTTGGGACTGGCTGGAGGGGGAGGGAGGGTGAAAGAGATGAGACTGGTGGAGACTGGCTGGGGAGGAGAGTGAAAGAGATGAGACTGGTGGGGACTGGCTGGAGGGAGGGGGGAGTGAAAGAGATGAGACTGGTGGGGACTGGCTGGGGGAGGGAGAGTGAAAGAGATGAGACTGGTGGGGATTGGCTGGGGGAGGGAGAGTGCAAGAGATGAGACTGGTGGGGACTGGCTGGAGGGAGGAGGGAGGGTGAAAGAGATGAGACTGGTGGAGACTGGCTGGGGGGAGGGAGACTGAAAGAGATGAGACTGGTGGGTCCTAGCTGGAGGGAGGCGGGAGGGTGAAAGATGAGACTGGTGGGGATTGGCTGGGGGAAGGAGAGTGAAAGAGATGAGACTGGTGGGAATTGGCTGGAGGGAGGGAGAGTGAAAGAGATGAGACTGGTGGGGATTGGCTGGGGGAGGGAGAGTGAAAAAGATGAGACTGGTGGGACTGGCTGGGGGGGGGAGGGAGGTGAAAGAGATGAGACTGGTGGGGACTGGCTGGGGAGGGAGAGTGAAAGAGATGAGACTGGGGGACTGGCTGGGGGGGGGAGGAAAGTGAAAGAGATGAGACTGGTGGGACTGGCTGGGGGAGGGGGAGTGAAAGAGATGGAGACTGGTGGGACTGGCTGGAGGGAGGAGGTGAAGATAAGATGAATGGTGGGACTGGCTGGAGGGAGGGGGAGTGAAAGAGATGAGAATGGTGGGGACTGGCTGGGGGAGGGGGGAGTGAAAGAGATGAGACTGGTGGGGACTGGCTGGGGGGGATGAGAGTGAAAGAGATGAGACTGGTGGGGACTGGCTCTGGGTAGGGAGAGTGAAAGAGATGAGACTGGTGGGGACTGGCTGGGGGCGGGTGAGTGAAAGAGATGAGACTGGTGGGGACTGGCTGGGGGGAGGGAGAGTGAAAGAGATGAGACTGGTGGGGACTGGCTGGGGGAGGGAGAGTGACTGGTGGGGACTGGCTTGGGGGGATGGAGAGTGAAAGAGATGAGACTGGTGGGGACTGGCTGGGAGGGAGGGAGTGTGAAAGACATGCGACTGGTGGGGACTGGCTGGGGGGAGGGTGTGTGAAAGAGATGAGACTGGTGGGGAGTGGGTGGGGGAGGGAGTGTGAAAGAGATGAGACTGGTGGGGACTGGCTGGAGGGAGGGGGAGTGAAAGAGATGAGACTGGTGGGGACTGGCTGGGGAGAAGGGAGAGTGAAAGAGATGAGACTGGTGGGGACTGGCTGGGAGGGGGAGTGAAAGAGATTAGATTGGTGGGGACTGGCTGGGGAGAAGGGAGAGTGAAAGAGATGAGACTGGTGGGGACTGGCTGGAGGGAGGGGGAGTGAAAGAGATGAGACTGGTGGGGACTGGCTGGAGGGAGGGAGAGTGAAAGAGATGAGACTGGTGGGGACTGGCTGGAGGGAGGGGGAGTGAAAGAGATGAGACTGGTGGGGACTGGCTGGAGGGAGGGAGAGTGAAAGAGATGAGACTGGTGGGAACTGGCTGGAGGGAGCGAGAGTGAAAGAGATGAGACTGGTGGGGACTGGCTGGAGGGAGGGAGAGTGAAAGAGATGAGACTGGTGGGGACTGGCTGGAGGGAGGGAGAGTGAAAGAGATGAGACTGGTGGGGACTGGCTGGAGGGAGGGAGAGTGAAAGAGATGAGACTGGTGGGGACTGGCTGGAGGAGGGAGAGTGAAAGAAATGAGACTGGTGGGGACTGGCTGGGGGAGGGAGGTGAAAGAGATGAGACTGGTGGGGACTGGCTGGAGGGAGGGAGAGTGAAAGAGATGAGACTGGTGGGGACTGGCTAGGGGATGGAGAGTGAAAGAGATGAGACTGGTCGGGACCGGCTGTAGGGAGGGGGGAGTGAAAGAGATGAGACTGGTGGGGACTGGCTGGGGAGGGAGAGTGAAAGAGATGAGACTGGTGGGGATTGGCTGGGGGGAGGGGGAGTGAAAGAGATGAGTGGTGGAGACTGGCTGGGGAGGGAAAGTGAAAGAGATGAGACTGGTGGGGACTGGCTGGAGGGAGGGAGAGTGAAAGATGAGACTGGTGGGAATTGGCTGGAGGGAGGGAGAGTGAAAGAGATGAGACAGGTGGGGACTGGCTGGGGGCGGGAGAGAGAAAGAGATGAGACTGGTCGGGACTGGCTGGGGGAGGGAGGGTGAAAGAGATGATACTGGTGGGGACTGGCTGGGTGGAGGGGGAGTGAAAGCGATGAGACTGGTGGGGACTGGCTGGGGGAGGGAGAGTGAAAGACATGAGACTGGTGGGACTGGCTGGGGGGAGGGAGAGTGAAAGACATGAGACTGTAGGGACTGGCTGGGGGGAGGGGGGGTGAAAGAGATGATACTGGTGGGGACTGGCTGGTTGGAGGGGGAGTGAAAGAGATGAGACTGGTGGGGACTGGCTGGGGGAGGGAGAGTGAATGAGATGAGACTGGTGGGGACTGACTGGAGGGAGGGGGTGTGAAACAGATCAGACTGGTGGAGACTGGCTGGGGGGGAGGGAGAGTGAAAGACATTGAGACTGGTGGGGACTGGCTGGGGGGAGGGGGAGTGAAAGACATGAGACTGGTGGGGACTGGCTGGGGGAGGGAGGGTGAAACAGATGAGAATGGTGGGGACGGCTGGCTGGAGGGAGGGGGAGTGAAAGAGATGAGACTGGTGGGGACCGGCTGGAGGGAGGGAGGGAGGGTGAAACAGATGAGAATGGTGGGGACTGGCTGGAGGGAGGGGGTGTGAAAGAGATGAGACTGGTGGAGACTGGCTGGGGGAGGGAGGGTGAAAGAGATGAGAATGGTGGGGACTGGTTGGGGGGAGGGGGTGTGAAAGACATGAGACTGGTGGGGACTGGCTGGGGGGAGGGAGAGTGAGTGAAAGACATGAGACTGGTGGGGACTGGCTGGGGGAGGGGGAGTTGAAACAGATGAGAAGGGTGGGGACTGGCTGGGGGAGGGAGAGTGCAAGAGATGAGACTGGTGGGGACTGGCTGGGGGAGGGAGGGTGCAAGAGATGAGACTGGTGGAGACTGGCTGGGGGAGGGAGAGTGAAATAGATGAGACTGGTGGGGACTGACTGGGGGAGGGAGAGTGAAAGACATGAGACTGGTGGGGACTGGCTGGGGGGAGGGGGAGTGAAAGACATGAGACTGGTGGGGACTGGCTGGGGGGAGGGGGAGTGAAAGACATGAGACTGGTGGGGACTGGCTGGGGGGAGGGGGAGTGAAAGAGATGAGACTGGTGGGGACTGGCTGGGGGAGGGAGAGAGTGCAAGAGATGAGACTGGTGGGGACTGGCGGGGGGCGGTAGGGTGCAAGCGATGAGCCTGGTGGAGACTGGCTGGCGGGAGGGGGTGAAAGAGATGAGACTGCTAGGGACTGGCTGGGGGAGAGTGAAAGAGATGAGACTGGTGGGGACTGGTTGGGGGGAGGGGGAGTGCAAGAGATGAGACTGGTGGAGACTGGCTGGTGGGGGAGGGAGAGTGAAAGAGATGAGACGTGGGGACTGGCTGGGTGAGAGTGAATGAGATGAGACTGGTGGGGACTGGCTGGGAGAGGGGGAGTGATAGAGATGAGACTGGTGGGAAGTGGCTGGGGGAGGGAGGGTGAAAGAGATGAGACTGGTGGGGACTGGCTGGGGGAGGGAGAGTGAAAGAGATGAGACTGGTGGAGACTGGCTGGGGGAGGGAGAGTGAAAGAGATGAGACTGGTGGAGACTGACTGGGGGAGAGAGAGTAAAAGAGATGAGACTTGTGGGGACTGGCTGGAGGGAGGGGGAGTGAAAGAGATGAGACTGGTGGGAACTGGCTGGGGGGAGGGAGGGTGAAAGAGATGAGACTGGTGGGGACTGGCTGGTGGGAGGGAGAGTGAAAGAGATGAGATTGGTGGGGACTGGCTGGGGGGAGGGAGAGTGAAAGAGATGAGACTGGTGGGGACTGGATAGGGGGAGGGAGAGTGAAAGAGATGAGAATGGTTGGGACTGGCTGGAGGGAGGGAGAGTGAAAGAGATGAGACTGGTGGGGACTGGCTGGGGGAGGGAGGGTGAAACAGATGAGAATGGTGGGGACCGGCTGGAGGGAGGGGGAGTGAAAGAGATGAGACTGGTGGGGACCGGCTGGAGGGAGAGGGAGTGAAAGTAATGAGACTGGTGGGGACCGGCTGGAGGGAGGGGGAGTGAAAGAGATGAGATTGTTGGGGACTGGCTGGGGGAGGGAGGGTGAAACAGATGAGAATGGTGGGGACTGGCTGGAGGGAGGGGGAGGGAGTGAAAGAGATGAGACTGGTGGGGACCGGCTGGAGGGAGGGGGGGGAAAGAGATGAGACTGGTGGGGACCAGCTGGAGGGAGGGGGAGTGAAAGAGATGAGACTGGTGGGGACTGGCTGGGGGAGGGTGAAAGAGATGAGACTGGTGGGACCGGCTGGAGGGAGGGGGTGAAAGAGATGAGACTGGTGGGGACTGGCTGGGGGGGAGGGTGAAAGAGATGAGACTGGTGGGGACTGGCTGAAGGGGGGGAGAGAGAGAGAGAGATTGACAGAAAAAGGAATGGGAAGGGAAATATAAATGGTTAATGGGGCAGGCTTGGTTCTGAGGGGAGGGGGTCCAGGAAGGGTCCTGGGAATGAACTGGGAGGTCCCAAAATTTCTGGAGGTTAGCAAGGAGTCTAGACACAGAAAATGTTGGGACATTTTGTGTTAGGTTATATTGGAAGACATCTGGAAATTCATAGTAGTGCGATAACATGCTATCAAGTATTCTGAATTTAAACAGCAAATCAAGGTCAGAATCAATTGGGAATTTTTACCAGCTAGGCTAAGACCTGAGCCATGTAAGTGATTCATCTTGTACATTTCCTTTGTTTGTGGTATATATTGTACCTCAGACAAAAAGCAGAACATTTGCATTTGCAGAAAAGGTAGGCATAAGAAAATGCAGTGATTACATCACATGCCCAGGCTGCACAGGGTTATGAAAGGGCAGAAGCAAACCATCCGATCTAGCCGAAGGTCTGCATCTTGCATAATACAGGAAACATGGCAGAAGAAGAGGAATTAGCTAACAGGAATAATATTGTTCAACGCTGTTTGCAATAAACAGAAGAGAAGAGAAATTTTCCATAGCCCAGCTAGAATAGATGACTCCTGAGACGCACATCACAGTGCAATACCTGTGTTTAGGAAAACTCCTGTACTCTTCCACTCACCATATACTACTACACATTGAAGGGTTTTCCACATGTAAATCCTGTTTAGTACACGTAAAAGACCTTGTATAAATATATCCAAGGTAAACATGCATCCTGTAAAAGCGCACACGGTGACAAGAAGTCGCGATCCACATGCTGTATATTTGAGGGTGCAGCACGGGGGAGCAGAAGTGAAGTCACAAAATTCTTCAGCCATGTACCTTTTAGCCCTGGTTCTGCATCTTTTGTGAAGCTGTTTGTTAAAGAAGGTGTTTGTTAAATAGCCTCAAATAGGTACCTATTTGTCCTTCCAACTTATCATTGTTGTTGTTAATTGCAATCGAATTGCTGCCGACTCTGGTGACCCTCTGGACAGTTGTCCTTAACTGTGTTTGATCTTCATTCACACTGCTAATTGTTTATTATTTGTATAGCGCTACAAGTTGTACGCAGCACTATACAAGTAGATGTAAGACAAGTCTCTGCTCATCAGAGCTTCCAATCCAATCAAGACAAAACACGTGGGGCCCGATCCCCGAAGGAGCATGTCCAGGCCATCTGGGCACCCCCGAGCAAGTCGGGCCCATTAGGACTCAATTCTGCACCACAGGAGCCAGACGTTCCCGCGGATGCAGGATCGGGCCCTGATATGGCCCGACACGACCCTGTATACCTGCGGATACGTCCTCTCCATCACTCGGTCTGCCTGCTGCACTGACATTCTTGTCACCCCCACTGCCCAACCCCTGATGTGGGCTGCCAGGGCCCAGATCAGGTGGCAGGACCCACCATGGGTGACCTGTTGCTCCAGTGAGGGGGCTGCCAGATTCCGGGGGGGTGCTAATGGATAGGATTGGAGGGGCACCTCACGGTTATTCCACCTTAGAGGTGGAATACGCAGGGCACCCCCCGGTGCTCCCCAGATGTACAGGGCTGTGACCTGAATTGGCCCTATACATACAGGGGCTGGTCCTGCTCCAGCCCCGTACCGCCCCTGTCCCCCACAGCACGCACAGCGGCTCTTTACGTGTAGTGGGGCAGAGAGGTAGAATATGTTGAGGGTGGATAGCGGGGCTGAACGTCCCTTTTTGACGTACATCCCTGCTATTCGCCTTCCTGGATCGGGCCCATACTGAAACTGTGGAACACATAGTGAAACTGGGGAGAGAGTGACATCCATTGCTGCTGTTATTGTATCAATCCATCTCATTGCTGGCCTTCCTCTTTTGCGTTGACCTTCTACCTTGCCAAGCATGATGTCTTTCTCTAATGATCCTTCTCTTTGCATAATTTGTCCAAAGTATGAAAGTCGAAGTCTTGTCATCTGAGCTTCTAAAGAAAGCTTAGGTTTGATCTCCTCTGGTACTGACTGGTTAGTTCTTTGGGCAGTCCACATTATACAGTATTCTTTGTCAGTGCCATAATTCGAAGTTATCAATTTCCTTCCTGTCTATCTTTTTCATTGTCCAACTTTTGCATCCATATGACGTTATTGAAAATACTATGACTTGGACAAGTCAAATCTTTGTATGGAAAGAGACATCTCTGCTCTTGAGAATCTTGTCTGGGTCCTTGATAGCCATTCTGCCAAGCAGGACCATACCAAGCTAGAAATGCACGTTGTGTGACTAATGAATCTGGTGCCCCTCCTCCACCCAGCCACTTTCAGTAACTTACTCTTTTTGAACTTCCTGGAAGTCCAGTGATGATATCAGTGCACAGTGCCCCCTTCTGTCCTTGCACCCTGTGCAGTTGCACCGCTCACTCAGCACTTGGTACGGCCCTGTTTCCAAGAACAATGCGTCATTGGATTTCTTGACTGCTTGTCATTTTTTTATTGATTAGTTTAGCACAACTATTCATAATCAACAAGGTAGCAAGGTTAAAGATTTATAGCAAGCATGGGTGTTATTTAAAAATACTATTTGGAAGCCCAGACCAGCTGTATTCCATGCTTTAAGAAAAGTGGAAGGAAGGCCAAAAAACTGCCAGCATGGTTTAAACGTGAGGTCAGAGAGGCTGTTGTTGCCAAAAAAGCATCTTTCAGGAAATGGTAAAAGGAGCCAAATGACGAAAACTGTAAACAACTTAAGCACTGGCAAGTTAGATGCAAGGCAGTCATAAGGCAGGCAAAGAGAGAATTTGAGAATAAGTTTGTTGTGGAAGCAAAAACGTGTAATAAAGTCTTTTTCAAGTACATTCATAGCAAAAAAGAACCTGCGAGAGAGTCAGTTGGACCATTAGATGTTAAAGGGGTAAAAGGGGAACTAAAAGAGGACAAGGCAACAGCGGAGAGGCTAAATGAATTTTTTGCTCCGGTCTTTACTGAGGAAGGTGTAGGGATGTTACCCATGACTAATATGGTATTTAAAGGTGATGCCGCAAAAGAAGTGAAAGAAATATCGATACACCAGGAAGATGTATTGCAACTATTTGATAAACTGAAGAGTAGCAAATCACCTGGACCGGATGGTATACATCCAAGGGTGTTGAAAGAACTGAAATATGAGATTGCAGACTTGCTATTAGTAATCTGTGAACTATCATTAAAATCATCTGTAATACCTGAATATTGCAGGATGGCCAACGTAACACCAATTTTTAAAAAGCATTCCAGGGGTGATCCGGGAAACTATCCAGTGCGCCTGAAAAATGGTAGAAACTATTTTAAAGAACAAAATTACTGAACATGTAGATAGTGTGACTCCTCTCCCAGTCCCAATTAGGCATCCGCCTAGGGCCTTGAGGATCAAGTTGCCTTCTAGCACTATAACAGTCTGCAGTCAAGTAATTAAGGCAAAATAAGAATAGGGCTTTATTTCCCCTCCCCTAAGGATCTCCTTTTTATACAACAAAAGCCAGGAACAAAATCAGCTTCTTCAAAGAAAAATATATTATTTTCCTTTGGTATTTTTTACAGAGCTTCTGCCCACTTGTTTAGCACAATGATTCAACATCAGAGAAATATAACATACAGTCCATTGGTGTGGGTTCAAGGTTACAGCTATTATTTTCCCACTGCATTAGTTCACAATCCTCCGGGACTGCAGGTGGGTTACAATCCTCATAGCTGTTTTCATCGTAAAACCCTCTCTGTGAGGCACTGGTCAGCTTATCAGGAAACTGCTCTAGGCAAGCAGGGTTTTGAATACCTGGTATTGTGGCAGTTTCCCTCTGGCTTTCCTTTTCTCCCCAGTAATGTGGAATTACGTCATAACTCCCAGCATTTACTTTACTTCTTATGCCATGCCCTGGACCTCCAGACAAAACAGAGTTCTTAGCTTTTTCTCTCTTAAAGCTAGGTTCCCACCTTCTCTCTGTTGTCCTGGCTCCTCTCTCTGGGCTACAGACAGCTCCTTCCCGGGACCTCCAGCTACCAGCAGTCTGAGCAGTGCTATGGCCTCGTTCCTGAGGTTTTTCCCAGGCTGCTTCCTGCTACCGGGCCACACCTACTGCTTCCTTGATTCAGCAGGCTTCCTTCTGTGTGACGTCTGCTCTCAGGCTGGTTGCTCACTCCTCCCAGGTCGCTGCCCCCACTGGCCGTCCCTGGATTTACCCAGCAGCTTTTATCCTCATGTCCTTTGCACGCTGCCTGTGCTTTCATGGACAGGTGATCCTGATTAGCTTTTAACCTCCCTGCTACATCAGGACTAGTGTGTGGTAAACTTATTCTATTGCTCTTTTGCCTCCTGTGAGCTGAGTGTGTTTGCTGCCTATCAGACTCCAAGGTAAATTCCTCTTTTTTACCTATTATCATGGGCTCTACACCGGCTACTGTATCACAATAGTCATGGCTTAATGGGAGATAGTCAACATGGCTTTAGCCAAGGAAGGTCTTGTCTTACTAATCTATTATGTTTTTTGAAGGTGTGAATAAACAGGTGGACAAGGTGAGTCGGTTGCTATAGTGTATCTGGATTTTCAGAAAGCCTTTGATAAGGTCCCACATGAGAAACTCTTGGCGATACTAAAAAGTCATGGGATGGGAGGCAGAGTACTATTGTGGATCAGGAACTGGTTAAAAGATAGAAAGCAGAGAGTAGGGCTAAATAGCCAATTTTCCCAAAGAAGAAAGGTGAATAGTGGAGTACCACAGGGATATCTGCTGGGTCCGCTGCTTTTTAACATATTCGTAAATGACCTGGAAATAGGAATAACAAGTGAAGTAATCAAATTTGCAGATGACACAAAATTATTCAAAGTTGTTAAAATCCATGAGGATTGTGAAAAATTGCAAGAGGACCTTGATAAATTGGAAGGCTGGGCATCCAAATGGCAGATGAAATTTAATGTGAAGTGCAAAGTTATGCACTAGGAAAGAACAACCCAAACTATGGTAAACAATGCAAGGTTCCACATTAGGAACCACCACACAGGAAAAAGATTTAGGCGTCATCGTGGATAACATGTTGAAACCCTCCACCCAGTGTGCAGCGGCAGCCAAGAGAGCAAATAGAATGCTCGGTATCATAAGGAAAGGAATGGAAAATAAAACAAAGGATATTATAATTTATTTATTTATTTATTTAGAATTTTTTATATACCGCACTATTTTACTTCAGCGCGGTTTACAGATAACTCAAATGTCCAGTGTGGGGTTACATTGGACTTACAGTAAAACAAGGAAATCAGAACCTGGGGAACACATAGAACTATGTACATAATGTCTCTGTATAACTATGTACATAATGTCTCTGTATCATTCCATGGTGCGACCTCACCTTGAATATTGTGTGCAATTCTGGTCGCCGTATCTTAAAAAGGATATAGCGTTATTAGAAAAGGTACAGAGAAGAGCCACCAAAATGGTAAAGGGGATGGAAGGATACCCCTATGAAGAGAGACTGAAAAGGTTAGGGCTCTTCCACCTGGAAAAGAGGCGGCTGAGGAGAGATATGATAGAAGTCTATAAATTAATGAATGGAGTGGTATGGGTAAATGTAAATCAATTGTTTATGCCATCAAAATATAGAAAGACTAGGGGACATGCAATGAAGCTACATTGTAACCTATTTAAGACTAATAAGAGAAAATATTTTTTCACTCATCATGTAATCAAACTCTGGACTTCATTACCAGAGGATGTAGTAAAAACTGTTAGTGTAGCTGGGTTTAAAAAAGGTTTGGACAAGTTCCTGGAGGACGGTCCATAAATCATTATTAAAGGGAAATCCACTGCTTGCCCCAATACAAGCATTGTGAAACCTGTGTCTTTTGGGAAACTGCTAGGTACTTGTGACCTAGATTGGCCACTGATGGAAACAGGATACTGGGCTTGATGGGCCTTAGTCTGACCCATTATGACATATCTTAGGTCCTTATGTTCTTATCTTAAGAAGGTGGGTAGGGGGGTCTGGGGACCGGTACCTCACATGCATCTGTGAGTGTAAGAGCACCCACACACCACGGTGAGTAATCTGTCCTCTCCATGTATTCGGTTCCCTATGACCTCGTACTTAGGGGGAAGGGGAGTTGTGAGGAAAATGCAAAAATATGTTAATTGACATTATATAGGCCTGGATGAACCTTCTCTTTATTTATTTATTTATTTAGCTGCATTTATATCCCGCTTTTCACCGGGTCAAAGCGGTTGGGGGATACATTTAACACGAGGGGATATGAGACACAGACTAATACTTACAGGGAACATGGGCAATGAAGGGTTAAGTGGCTTGCCCAAGACCACAAGGAGCACCTGTGGGACTAGAAACCCCAGTCCTTCCGGCCCAAGATTGCTGTCCTCTAGTGGGATTTGAACCACCGACCTTCTGGCCTGTAGTACCTTGCCCCAACCACTAGGCCACTCCTCCCTCCTCTTGGCTGTATTTTGTGGATTGGCCTTATTTTTTGTAATGTTTTGTTTCAATAAACAGTTTTGAACGTAAAAATATAGTCATACGACCCTAGCAGAAACAAGACTATAAAATATAAAATGGAAGTTTGTCACAAATACCCAGTGTCAAGCACAACAGCCAACATTGTCACTCACTGCACCGCACTCCCCAACTGAGGGAACAGAAACATTTTCAAACCCTTGCAAAAGACTACAAGATTCGGTTGCCCCCTCAGACTCAAGGGGAGTTTATTCCACCACATAGGAGTGGCCAGAGAAAACCAAATGCAGCATTGCCAGGAAAGGGGAAGTGCTACTGATAGGGGATGCCGGAGGTTGACTGGTACAAGGGCAAGTCTTGTCAGACAAATCTAGTTGATTTCTTTGACTGATTGACCAGGGAGTTGGACTGAGGGAGAGCCCTTGATGTAGTGTATTTAGATTTTAGTAGAGCATTCAACACTGTTCTGCACAAGCGACTTATAAACAAACTGAGCACTCTAGAGATGGACCCTAAAATTACTGCTTGGGTTAGATATTGGTTGAGTGGGAGGCGACAAAGGGTACAGGTAAATGGAGCTCACTCTGAGGAGAAGGAGGTTACCAGTGGAGTGCTGCAGAGATCTGTCCTTGATCCAATTCTTTTTTTTTTATCATTTAACTTTTTATTAAGTATTTCAATAGATAGTACAAACAACTTCTGAACTCAACATTTTACATGTTCCGCAACATTGGTACCTTCAACCTTTCTTTTATCCCCAACTTGCTATTACAACATTCGATAGCACCCAAGCTTCCGCCTTCCCCTCCCCCCTTCTCACTTTCCCCCTTTGTTGATACATGCTTCCATGCCCCCCCCCCCATATATCTCTCAGGTATATTGCTAATATTCACCATTGTTCAACTTTTAGCTTATAATCACCACTTCATACTAGCAGTAATCATTTTTCCATTCAACATTTTTATAAAATTTATACTCTGCATTATACAATCTTCATCTTAACCCACCATATCACATTTATATATGGACAGACTGTCAGCATCATAACTATGTTACCTTAATTCTATTATAACATTGCTTATTACCTAATCGGCTCCCCATCCCCCTCCCCCCCCCCCCCGCAATTGTCCCCTTTAGTCGAATGCTCTTTTTATCTCACAACCACTCTTCTGTATGTATCACTTATGTATATATTTACATACATTCGCCAATTAACCCAATAACAGTGCCATTGGACTCTGACCAGCTTGCCCCGGCCCTCCCTCCCCCTCTTCTGCTTTCCATTTCCCCAACCATTTCCAGACACTCTTCCATTGTGCCGTACACTTATCCTCTTTCCCTTGCCTCATCCCTGTCAATCGATGCATCAAACACAGATCCTCTATTCCTCTGATAAAACCTGCCCTTTGAGGGATCCCGAACCCTAGCCAGTGTTGTGTTATCTCATTTTGCGCTGCTACAATACAATGATTCAGCACCCCCTTCTCCCTTCCGGAATATCTTCCCCCAGCTCGTGTAGAAGATAGACCTCTGGTAGTTTTTCTAATCTATGTCCTGTCATTTGGTAAATTAGCAGTATGACCTCATCCCAGAAACCCTGAATTTGCCCACACTTCCACCACATGTGTAATGTATCCCCTCTCTCCTGACAACCCCTCGAGCAACTATCAGTTTCCCCCAACTCCGCTTTTTTTTTGACGTATCGGTGTCCAGTACCACCGATATAGTACTTTATAGGCATTTTCTTTGATTTGTGTAGCTATAGATATTCCTGCTATTGTCTTTATTACTTTATCCCATCGCTCTTCAGTCCATTGCACCGCTAAGTCTGCCTCACATTTCTTCATGAATTCCAATTTGCCCTCTCTGCCCTCTATTAGCCCTTTATAGATCTTCGACAAGGTTCCTTTCTGACTGAGGTTCCCGGAGCATAACGCCTCAAACCACCCTCTGTTACTCCATAGGTCCCTCCAAACGCTCTGCTGCCGCACAAAATGACCTATCTGGATATAACTATAATAGTCCATGCTAGATAATCCATAGAAGTCCTTGATTCCCTCAAAGTCCTGTACTCCCTCCTTTACCACTATCTGGGAGAGATGCGTAAGTCCACGCTGCCCCCATCTCCTCAATATAGTCACCCCTGGCCCCTCTCAAAACAAGCCTCTAGTGTCATCCCTTGTATATATATTTTATCTTGTACTAGGATTTTCCTATTTTGTTTCCAGATGTTCACAGTATGCACTACAAATGGATTCATGGCATTTCTGGTTCGTATTGTACTGCCCCTCCACACCAGCTTTTCCAATCCCACTCCCCTTACTGAGGCTTCCTCCATCTTCACCCAATGCTTCCCTTTTTCTCTATGCCAGTCGTATAGCGTTTTCAGTTGTGCTGCGATGTAATATTTGCTAAAATTAGGAACCCCCAACCCTCCCTCTTCCCTTGCTCTCTGCAGTATGGACATAGCAACCCTAGGACTCTTATTGTGCCATATAAATCGAGTGATGCTTCTTTGTAATTGCTTCAGCTTTTGACATGGTACAATTATTGGCAACGTTTGAAAGAGAAACAGAAATCGGGGCAGTAACATCATCTTCACTGTGGCTATTCGCCCAAACCAGGATAAGTACCCCCTCCCCCATCCCACCAGTAAACTTTCTACTTTCCCGAATAGCTTTTTATAGTTTAAATCATACAAAACCTCTAGTTTAGGGCTTATGTGGATTCCCAGATACCTAATCTTCCCCTTGGCCCATCTAAATGGGTACTGTACGCTTAATCTCGCCTGCTCATCCTCTGGTAGTGACAGGTTCAAAATTTTAGATTTTGTCCAATTTATCGTGAAGCCCGACAGCCTCCCATATTCTTCTAGTTCCCACATGAGTATTGGTATTGAGTATTGTCACCGCCTCCCTTGCCCAGGCGGTTGCCTAAGGCTTGGGAACGGACAGTCAATATATTTATTTGTTTTAAGTGCCTATTTCTTGTAGTTGTGTAATAATCCAGCCAAGATGGTAATTATAGGCACACAGGATTTTTATTATTTTCAGCCAAAGGAACTTTAAAGATTCCAATTATCAGGATAAGGTAAGGATATTTTCCAACAGCATCAAACAAAGGCAAACTCGCTTCTCTTCAGCTTTGGCACTTAAATGAAAACACAGTATTTCCTCATACTATAACCAACACAGCACTGAAACTCCGGTGCAAAAAGAATTAGAAAAAAACCCATCTTCTTTCATAGCTTTAAAACAAACAGAAGTTGTTACATTTCCAAGCAGGCAAACTTCTGTTACACATTGGTTTTTCTTTCCTTTCACCAAGTAATTCCTTCAGCTTGTTGTATCTCAGGCTTTCCACTTTCTAGCATACAAATGCTGACACACTCAGCTACGGCTTAAAACTTCAGGAACCTTATTTGCATATTTCCCAGCCGTGCTCTCTTGAAGGAGCAGCTGCCAGGTTTAAAGCTTCTGCAAATGTTCTAGCCTTTCTCAATGCCTAGAGGCTACTGAACATTCCATTTCCTCATCAGAATTCTCCTCTATTAAACCAGGCATCTCTATTTCCATACTCTCCAGGTCAGAGTCTGTTTGAGAGGCACAGGATTCATACCCAAAACTATCAGGCTTTAATCCCTTCAGCATTTCTAAGACTTTAGTCAAGGCAGTGTCCTTCCTTCTCTGAGGAATAGTATAGCAGTTAGAAAGTCTCTTAGCTTTTAAGGAGTGTGATAAGGAAGCTTATCATAGCTCAGGTAGGAGCTATAGAAAAGATGATGTGACTCTGAACAAGCAACCTGTCAGTTCTGGTAGAAGCAAGAAAACAGAGTTTTCACATAAAAGACTACCAGTCCCAGAATGCACCAGGTTTCCAGCAGCCATGAGGGGGGCTGAAGTGAGAAAACCTGTGTTCAATCAAGAGAGCTATGAGGTAATCCCTAAGCACTCATCTCAAAGGGCAGGACCTGATTCAACACAGCTGCGCTATGTTAGGGAGGAGCACACATTGAGACAGAATAAGAATAGAGCTTATTCTTCAGATAACAGCTTGAGGAAAAGATACAGCAACGGCTACAAGCACCAACATCACTTGGAGAAACAGAAGCCAAGCCAAGCGGATAGAGAGAGAAGGAAACTCTCTGGAAGGAAGAGAAGAAAGGCCATTGGAAGGTCTGGGAGATTCCAAGGCAGTACCTATACTGGGAGGTATTCCAAATGCCAGCAGAGTCCATTGGACTGGAGTCAGCCAGAGGAATGGAATGGCAGAGATAGGAATCACCAGTGGCTACCTGGAAGAGAGAAGACTGCAAGTGGAAAGGACTTTCAGACCAAGGCCAGAAGGTATGTGAGAGGAGATCCAGTGTCCAGGGATCAAGATTGGAAGGCTGGACATCAGAATTGGATTACATACTGGCCAGGCTATACAGAGAGGAATTATGATAGCAGGAGAGGCTCAGGTATGAACACTGATCCAGACCCTATCTATAATAGTGAATGGCAGCAAGGGAATAAGCATTCTCATGATAGTGCCTTATTGAAAGACTCATCTGTGCCAATGTATGATAGTGACCCTATGCTGATTGATGAAGGGGGAAAATTACAGCAGATGAGACTATTAATTACATGGACTGTTCTTTATCCAAGTGCTATTGCTAGCTTTCTGTGAGCAAACACATCAGCCATCACAAAGAAACCTAACTTTGTTCTTTATTTCCACTGCAAACAGCTCCTAAAGCAGGATTTTGGGTTCACACAGTAGCAGCCAGCCAGCTAAAGGGTTTCAGCTGGTCAATTGATAGTAATTAAAGCTGCATCTGATTGTTTGTGTGAGCAAGGGAGAATCACTGCTGGGATCTGCGTGGAAAATAAGCAGAAGTTAACCTAACAAGCAAAGTTTATTCATTTCTTTGTGCCTTTTTATTTGGTAATTATTTGCTAAGAAAACATTAGCTAATTGCCTGACAAGCTGAAGGTTGTTTTCTGGTTTGCTTTGTGACTTTATGTTATCCATTTAAACACTGCAAGCAAGTAACCTCATTTATATTGCTACCAAGCATATTTGTGCTGGGTGAATTAAACCCCATCAATAAAAGAAGTATTTTATTGGCCTTACCACTGGTTACACAACTCAATTATTGTCTTCAGCTGTGTTTGAGAGTGAATGAACTACATTACCCACAATACCTTGCAAGAATCATATGAATATATGCATCGTCAAGATTGTGTAAGTTCTCACCCTAGGCAGCCGTCTGACAGGAGTTAATAGAAGGCTTTAGGCTGCTCACCTTATCTTTTGGAATTGAGCACTTAACAGGCTTTACTGCTGAAGGCTCATGCTCCATGCATACTTCGGGGGAAGGGCTTCTGCTGCCAACATGGCTGACCAACTCCCCTGGGTAAGCTTTCCTTCTAGAAGTATATCTCCTGTCTCCCTTACAGGGCCCTGGGTTAGCTCCAACTCCTCTGGCTGGCTCTGCCCTTCTCCCAGAGGTTTCCAATGAAGCTCCCTTGACTCCCCGGGTACCTTCTTTGCGTGGTTCTCCTGAGCTTCTAGGACCTCCTCCCCTCCTGGGATGTTCTGACCTGTTCCAAGCTGCACTGGAACCAGAACTAGGAATCCTCGTCAGGCGTTTCCCTTCCCGGTTCTCAGACCTCTCTCTGAGTTCAGGCTTCCCTCTGAGTTCAGACTCCTTTCTGTCCTCCTCTGCTGCTTCCTCTCCCTTGAGTTCACTCTCTGGCAGTTTATATGAGTGCTTTCCCCTTCGGCTTCCTGGCCCCACCCCCAGCTGTCCCTCGTGAGCAGGGTTGGTAACCATGGAGCTGGGGTGTGTCTCCTTGCTACCTGCTTTATGTGGAGAGTTTTTTTCTAGTTCAGAAGTTTTAACCCTTAAACTTCTGGTTCTTTTCCTACTATCTGGGGAAAATGCCTGTTTTTTCCCTCTTTCTCTATTCTCTCTGCTTTCTGCGCCATCACAGTATCTCGGTCTAGTCACACTCATGATAATGTCATCTGCAAACAAAGATATTCAATATTCCACCGTTCCTACCACTATTCCCGTCAGATCTTCCCTTTCTCTCACTCTCTCAGCGAAGGGCTCTGGTGATATTGCAAATAAAAGGGGTGATAGTGGACATCCCTGCCGTGTCCCTCTCCCCTGTTCAAAGAAGGCCGAGTGGGCTCCATTAACCCTGACACATGCTTTCAGGTTCCGATATAATGCTTCCACCCACCCTTTAAACTCGCTTCCCAACCCCATTCTGTCCATTACCTGAAAGAGGAAGGACCAGGACACCTGATCGAACGCTTTTTCCGCATTGAGTGATATTAACAGTGCCTCCTTTTTATGTTACCCCACCAACCAAATAGTGTTCAAAATTTTCCTAATATTGTCTGCCACCTGCCTCCCCGGGATAAAGCTTGCTTGATCTTGATGGATCAACTTCCCGATTACTTTATTTAAATGGGTTGCTAATATTTTAGCCAATAATTTGGCATCTAGGTTAAGCAGTGAGATTGGTCTATACGAAGAGCATTCTTGCTGATCCTTACCTTCTTTGTATATTATTGTGATCCCAACCCATCCCATGGAAGCCGCTAGCACTCCCCCCTCCCATGGAAGGTTAAATAGCCTCAACAGTGGAACAATTAAAATCTCACTAAATTTCCTGTAAAACCGTGCTGTAAGCCCATCCAGTCCCGGGGCCTTGTCAACCTTTAACTGTTTTATGGCTTGCAAGACCTCCTCAGCTTTAATAGCTGTATTTAACTGTGTCTGCTCCTCCTCCGCCAAGGTCGGGAGCTTTATAGAGTCGAGGTAACTTTGTATTCGTGCAGAAGCTGGAGCTGCTCGGGCTGCATACAGCTCTTGATAGTATCGTTTAAATGCCTCCCGAATATCCCCATCTTTATGAACTCAGTTCCCTGCCCTGTCCCGAATTTTCAATATTTGAGACCTTAATTTCCACTGCTTCAACCTCTGCGCCATATACCTCCCTGCTTTATTTCCCCCCTCAAAGAAGCCCTGTTTCAGGAGCTGCCTACGATATCTTATTATATCGGCCTGCATAGCATTTAATTGCGCTCGGGCAGCCAGTACTTGGCCTCGATAGGCTCCTCTTCCATCTCTCACATCTAGCGCTTCAAGCTCCACTAATCGTTCACGCAATTCCTTTTCCCTCTCCTCCCGCTCCCTCTTTTTTCTTGCTCCCCATTTTATAAATACTCCCCTCACTACTGCTTTGTAACCGTCCCAGACTCCCTCCCAGGCAACCTCACCATTGTCATTCCATCTAAAATATTCCACTGTCTCCCTCTCTATCTCCATCCGAACCCTCTCATTCTCCAGTAAAGATTCATTCAACCTCCAAAACTGGGTTCCTCCTCCCTTCCCCTCCATTGTCAGTCTGACCTCCACTAACGCATGATCTGACCATGTTATAGGATCCATTTCTGACCCTTTAACCCTGCCCGCCAGCTCCTTTGTTACCCATATAGCATCTATCCGGGAATATTTACCATGCACTGGGGAAAAGTATGAAAACTGCCTCTTCTGGGGATGCTGAAATCACCATACATCTATCAAGCAGTGCTGTGTGACAAAATTTCGGTATTTCCACCTATCCGCTCATTTACCCACTCTTTTCCCCGTTGCATCTCTTTCTGGGTTCCACGTTAAATTGAAATCCTCCCCGCAAATGAGTTTTTCATCCCCTAACTGTCCCACCTCAGCTTCTAGTTTTGTCCAAAATTCCCTTTGCCCCCCTCTCGGTGCATATACATTCACTATACAGTACCATTCATTACCGACTTTTATACGTAACAGTATAAACCTCCCCTCTTTATCCTTAATTATCTTCTGTACTTCCACCTTAAGTTTGGATGATATAAAAACTGCCACCCCACCTTTCTTTTTCTCCACTGTGTTTGATGCATAGAAACTGAACCCATACCCTCGAAGCTGGACCACATGTTCTGTTGTCCTTGTTAAATATGTCTCTTATAGAAGCACAATTGACGCTTTTTGGCGTCTTACCTCTTTATACAATTTCTGCCACTTCATCGGCGAATTAAGCCCTTTGACATTCAGTGTTACAAGTTTTAACTCACCGTATATCATTTTCTACTCCCTCCCCCCTTTTCCCTTTGCTCTTGATCCCCCTCTACCTCTCCTCCCTTCCCCCCTCCCTCCTCCCCCTCCCTACCTCTCCCACCTTCCTCCCTAGCTCCCTTCCCCCCTCCCCCCTTCCACCCAACCCCTTCGCTCGTCCCCTCCGTGGAGACACGACTTTCATATATGGTGACTGTCTATCAGACCTATGCCTTGCCCTTCCCTTCCCCCCTCCCCCTTCTTCACACCTAGTCCCCACCCCAGTATCCTGGTCTCTCCCTCCCTCCTACCCTAACCGTCTCCCTTCTTCCACCCTTGTCCTCTCCATCTACCTTCACCTACTACCCTTCCCCCTCTTGGCCACCCACACCAACCCTTTTGCCTCCTCCCCTCCGCCCCTTAGGACTACCCATTGTGAACCTACTTAATGTTCTACCCGACCTTGCCCTCTATTTCTTCCACCCCCGTCCCCTCTTCTCACCCACCTTCCTCCTACTCCTCCGACCCTCCTCCCCTCTCCTGCGAAATTCATCGCATACTTCCACCTCTTAGCAATATTTTATATCACTGTACATTTAATTCAACATCTGATACCATTTACTCTGGGTCTCTCGTCTTCAGCCGCTATCCTTCACAGAGGAGTTTATGCTTGGGCTGCCTTTGGTCAGTCTCGCTGGTCTTTGACCCTGGGCTGGTGTCCTCTGCCATCACGAACTGGCCACCCTGGCCTCGGATGTCATGCTGTTTTTTAAGGATGCTTGGCTCTCTTTGCCTCCCGGCAGGTTACTGAGTCCCAAATCTCCCAGCACCCCCCATGCTTCTTCACTATTTCTCGCCCTTCTCGACATGCCTTTCACCGTTATAAGCAGTCCAAAAGGGTACAGCCATCTGTAACGCACCTCCCGTTTCCTCAGGAATGCCGTCACCTCCCGCATTTCTCTCCGATGCTGTAGGGTCCCCAGAGATAAGTCCTGGAAGAACTCCACCGCACATCCTTCCCATTGGAAATGACCCAGTTTCCGAACCGCCTTCAGGATATTCTCTTTGCTTTTAAAAGAGCGCATACACACTACTATGTCCCTTGGTCTGTTATCTCGCATTGGGCCCAGCCCCCCGTGTGCCCTTTCAATTTGCAGTGACTCACCCCCAACACCTTCATCTAAGGCCACTGCTTGTAGCACCGCTGCAAACACTTTTTGAATCACTTCTTCACAATTCGAATATTGGGGGCTCTCTGGAATGCCTCGCACTCTTACATTACTCCTCGGTGAGCGATCTTCCAGATCTTCCGTCTTCTCCCTCAACTCTTCCTGCGCTTGTTTTAATTCTGACCATCCTTTTTGAATATCTTCCAACAGATCCCCTTGTTGTTCCAGCTGTGTTTCCGTCTCTTCCACTCGGGCACCAAGGTCCCCTATGTCTTGTCTTAACGATTGCAAAGTCTCTTTAAGGTCATTTTTTACACCACATATTTCCACTTTAAGTTCTTCTTTCAGTTCAGTCAGCCACATCTTTATCATTTCTGGAATTCCTGGGTCCGATGTACTTTCCATCTCTTCTCCTGCTTCTGCCTCAGATTCTGCCACCATTTTGCCCTCCCTGTCTCTTTCCTTTCCGTCTCTCAGGGGGGCATATCAATATCTGTACTCCGCCAATTTTTTCTTAGCTGTTATCCCTCCTTTGGACTTCCCCATCTTCTTTACAGCCTTCTCCTTTGGGGTTTACTGCCGGGCCTTTCAGGAATCAGTGAGATTGATAATTTGGCTTTAGGGAGTTTAGCGTGCTTAGAGTATCCGGCCCCAGTGCTTTTCTTGTCAGCCTGCACTCCTTCGCCCTCCCGGGCTTATAGCAGCCTATACCCACTATCTTTGCCTTTCTCACCTCCGTCCTGATGCTGCTGCCGACTCCTGCTGACTCTCCCCTCTTGTTCTTCAATCCCCTCTGATGGTGGAGTCTCCTTAGCCCCCAGGGCCTGTTCATGTCTCGCAGGCACCACGTGCTCCCCCTCTTGCCTGCTCAGCTTGTCCAGCAGCCCTCCGCATCTACAAGCAGGGCCCCACTTGCTGCTGCTGCTGCTCCTGCTCTCCAGAGGTACTGTCTACCGCAGATCGGCACTTTCGGCGGCTCCCGATCACCTCAGCAACCCTCTCTGCGGCGCCGGTTTACACTCCGTGCAGCACTTTGTCTTTCCCGCAAATGCCGCAGTGATCTTTCTGCCACTCTCCCCTGCCACGTGCTCCATGATTGCAGCTGCTCCGTCTCACCTGCCGCTGGCCAATCTTACAGGTTTCTCAGCTTGCACTGCTGCTGACTCCGGCGACTATCCTGCTCTTCTCTCCCTCCCGCTTCAGCTGCACACACCGCTGAGCTGCCCCGTTTTCTTGCTGGTGCAATTTCGACCTTTATGAAGGGCTTAGGCGGCGGAGCTCTAAAATCACACCGCCTTTCAGCCTGATTACATCACTGGAAGTCGATCCAATTCTTTGAGTGATATTTATTTATTTATTTATTATATTTATTTATTTATTACAGGCTCTTATATACCGCTCTATTTAGCATCAGCGCGGTTCACAATATAACAACATACCATATTGAACAAACTGTTTGGTTTTACAGAGAACAAGGTCAGAGAACTTGGATAAAACATTGCGGAAGGGCTGTCGGGTAAGGGTTGCCTATTTGCCGATGATACCAAAATGTGCAACAGATTAGACACCCAGGAAGGTGCAGATAACATGAGGAGGGATCTAGCTAAGCTTGAAGAATGGTCTAGAATTTGGCAGCTGAGATTTAATGCTAAAAATTGTAGGGTCATGAATTTGGGCTGCAACAATCCAAGGGAGCAGTACAGTATAAGGGGTGACGTACTTCTGTCCACAAAAGAAGAGCAGGACTTAGGCGTGATTGTGTGATGATCTCAAAGTAGCTAAACAGGTAGAAAAGATGATGGCAAAACTGGAAGTATGCTTGGGTGCATAGGGAGAGGAATGGCCAGCAGAAGAAAGGAGGTGATAGTGCCTCTGTATGGTCTTTTGTGCGATCTCATTTGGAGTATTGTGTGCAATTCTGGAGACCGCGCTTTCAAAAGGATATAAACTGGTTGGAGTTGGTGCAGAGGGTGGCTACTAAAACGGTTCATTATAAAGCATATGAGGCCAGACTTAAGGACTTTCATATGTATACTTTAGAGGAAAGTCGGGACAGAGATGATATTATTGAAATGATTAAATACCTCCATGGCATAAATGGGAGAACCTCTTTTGATTGAAAGCAAGTTCTGCTATGAGGGGACATGGGATGAGGGTGAAGGGGGATAGATTCAGGAGTGATATGCAGAAATATTTCTTTAGGGAAAGAGTGGTGGATACGTGGAATAGTCTCCCAGTGGAGGTGGTAGAGATGAGGACGGTATCTGAATTCAAAAAAGCATGGGACAAACACGGAGGATCTCTAAAGGAAAAAAGGGGACTGTTGTAGTGGTTGATATGGAAGGACAGACTAGATGGGCCACATGGTCCTTTTCTGCCATCATGTTTCTATGTTTCTGTCTCTCTCTCTACTTCTGCTGCACTTGTCTAAGGCCTGGAACCACCAGACCCTTGCTGAACTGCAATTCCCATCCGGGACAGTACCACACGAGCCGCCTCCTGTCTGGGCATAGGATGTGCATGCCTATCCTCTGGTTCTTGGGACACACTGTGCACAATATATGCGAATCTTCCTCCATCTGATATTATCTTAAGTCTATATGTTCTCTTAGGCCTAAGAAAATTGTTTGACATATGTTCACAATTGCTTGGCTTCTACCAAAATGACAAAGACATTGAATGCAACATGCACACATAAATTATGCAAAAGAGATTTATTATATGGTAACATATAGCACAGCATTACTTGTAACATCCATGAGCTGTAGTAGGATCCCCCAAATATTTCAACCGCAGGTTTCTGTGCACCTGTGAACCACCCAGATGAATTTAAGTCACCAGAATGTGAAATGGAAAGGTTACTTTCACCACTGAGGTAAGTGCAATGAAAAGCCACACAAGACTGGAGGCCATGCTGCTAGAACACTTCCCACCTATCCCCGACATCATCCACTCCCCTTTGTATTCCTGTTCCTTCTACAGCACCAGCGGATACAGGCAAGGGATTTCTGTCTAGCTCCTGATATTACTATCCTTGGATGTTGCTCCCTGCACACCGAGGGTACCATCTTTCCCCCATAGTCTTCCTTTTCAGTTTATTACACTTTATTTCAAACAAGAGAAAATTTCTGGAGATCTAAAACCTCTGCTTTTTGTCCCATGGTACAAACAAATATTTACAGCTATTTCACTGATGTCTGCAAACCTTTCACCAATTCAGAGCTTGCAAAACATTATGCTCTAGCTGCCTCTCTCCAGCCCCTAGCCTCTTCCATTGGGCAAGCTTAGGGAATTGAGCCTGGAGTGCAGCAATTTTTGGGCAGTAGCAGGGACGTCACTATGCCCAAGCACACAAGGCTCTGCCCATCGCTCTGTTGCCAGTGCCCCAAATCTCAGGAAGCAAAGAAAGGGCGGAGTAAAACTAGAGTGGACGGGGCAGAACAAGGAAGAATCGCTTTCCTTCTTAAGCCAGTCTCTTCGCAAGAGATCAGAGTGGACAGAGCCACTGCGCTCTCTAATGCAGCCCCTCCTTTCCTCTTCTTTCCCTTGTCCCTTCTGCCTTGCAGGAAGGGGGAGGAGAGCGGTCAGATTTTTGTCTGTATAGTTCTATTTATAACTTGTTGTCACTTAATCTATATTGGCTGAGGGGATTTCTGTTTTCTATGTGTGAACAATGCAAGGTGTGCTCCTAACACCCAGTTCTGCTTGCTCTGTTTTCGGCGTATTGCTAATAATATATTTGGATTTTAAGCTTGCTTTCCCACATAGGAGGTCATTTTACGATGATCTGTGTATCGACACACGTTGATCACGTATTTTCCATGACTCCCGCATGCGGATGGGCTCTTATGTGTGCACTTTGGATGGTCACTACTCTTTAAGGACTGCGCGTACTTTCAGCATGGGCGTGCCCAGGGGCAGAGTTTGGGCGGAGTACATTATAAAATCCTGTAACTTACATGCTCTCTAGGCATGGTCAGAGGGCAGGCCTAGGTGCTCGTGCTCAGTTTACCACTTATGCCCCTTTATAAAAGAAGTGCAAAATAGATGCATGACAGCGTGCATTCAACCAGGCGGCCCTTATAGAACTGGCCTCATAGGGGCTGATTCTGTAAAGAGTATATGGAAAGTTACACACATAGACCCCCATTCTAAAGGACTTACATACGTGAATGGGCACTTACTTGCTCATTTTAGACGGTCACTATTCTGTAAGCACCCGGGTGAGTCCCATCATGCAGACTTTCAGTTTGGGTGTGCACAGGGGTGGAGCTTGGACAAAGCATAGGCAGAGCCTAAATTTACATGCACAAGTTATAGAATAATAGAACATGCGCAGTGGCTCAGGAATTTACATATTCTAGAGGGGGAATAAGCGCCACAATGAGGTTCAGCGTGTCCATATACCCCTATTCTATAAAGTAAAGTACGCTCTCCAATAGGTGCACTGCATGGAGGTTTACAGAACTGCCCTCTACTGTGTAAGGCGACTTACGGCAGTCTTAATGTTCAGGTAAAATAGGCCCCAAAGAACTTACAGTCTAAGGGACCACTTTAGAAAGCTTCTTTAGCATGTGTCAAGCAGGTTTTACATGCAGGAAGTGGCTCTTCTAAGTTGCATGGTGCAAACATGTAAAAATATGCATGCTGACAGTAGCATGTCTACTTTTATGCAATCTATAGTTTGCGGAGAGCATGGGGGGAGATGCTATGGACTTTATAAAACACACACAGACATGTGAGAGAGACAGGGCCGTACCAAGTGTGAATCATGCCCGATGTGCAAGTCGCCGGCATGCTAAGCAGATCTGTCCCTCCCTGACAGAGCAGGGAGGGACAGATCTGCTTAGCGTGCTGCAAGAAGGCTTAAGGGGCGCATTTCAGCTTTCTGCCGTTGCCTGCTGCCGCTGAGAGAAGAAAAAGTGGTGGTGACAGGCAACGGCAGACAGCTGAAATGCGCCCCTTAAGCCTTTGCGCCCTGGGTGGCCTCATCACTCACACAGGGCTAGGTACGGTCCTGGAGAGGGTATTTGTGCACTGTTGGGGATTTTTGTAGGGGCCTGTTTTGTAGCGCTATACAAATGTTTAGTAGTATTAGTAGTAAGTTTCAATGTTGCATTTATAAGATAGGTGCATTTTAAATAATTTTTATAAGCACTCTGTTATAAAGTGACCCCTAAGTGAAGGTAAAGTGTCTCGCCCAAGGAGACTCATTGGGAAAAGTGGTTTTCTTAGTTCTCAGCCTATTGCTGTAGCCACTAGACCCCTCTTTTCCCCTACTAGGAAGCGTACTGCTGCTGTTCTAGGGGCTGGTGTAATTTTCCATTTATGCCTTCTCATAGGTAAGGATTATGTTGGGAGGGTTTTGGGAGTTAGTGCTATTTTAGGGATGGCAAATTCACCGTATCAGCTTTGAGTGACTTCTACAGGCTTACTTCACAATGTGCCTGGTAACAGGGAGGTGGTATTACTGAGTTAGATTTACTAAAATGAGCTACCATGATAGTGCCTGCTAATACGCATGAATTTGCATTGTTTATTGCAAATCCCATTTACTAATAACAGCATTAGTGTGCGCTAATGAGGTAGTGCACTTTAGTAAATCTAGTCCGTTGTTACTGAGGTGACAAAAGAATGTTTGTATATTGAGTAACTGGAGTAATAAAGGGGCATGTTTGCTAAGCCGGACTAACGGATAACACATGCTGTTTGTAACTAGGTCCCATGAGTTCACCCAGCCATTGCAAAGATTACCTTCAGATCTGGAAGTATGGATTTCTTTTCATTTATACATCAGAAGTACTTCTTGGTATTTTGGGAGTTTTTATGCAGTCTACCCTCAAAATTCACACATTCCTGAGACACTGTGAAATGATCTCTGAAACATATCCATGTTAGCCGTATGCATATGAAACAAAGCTTAATTTTTAAAAGTATGGGGAAGCAATTTCAAAACTGTATCTTTTAGCAGAAGGTTTCTGAGCGATTTTTCCCATGGGCTTCACAGCAGCTTTGAAATGGAAAATGTAAAGATACTTTTCCTTTGAAGCATGCACAGTTTTAGGTGATTTTAGGCTGTGTAATTTCAGTATTTACCAGCATCAGTGATTTTTGAAAAGCCTCCTCCCTATAGTCACATGTGGAGCAGTAGCCTAGTGGTCAGAATGACTGTCTCTTCTCCAGAATATCAAGGGCTTGATTCCCACTGGCACTCCTGGTCATTTTACTCTCCTCCACTTTACTGGCAATCTACTTCCAGTGATACATTGCCAAGAAAACCCAGAGGCAGCCTGGTCACCAGGAGTCAGTGCTGACTTGATGTCACTAAAAAAAAAAAAATTCACATATTTATTTTTACAGACTTGTTGTAGAAGGGGGTGATGATAGGGTCTGAAAATTAATTGAGGGGAGGGCACAATGTTGGATAAAGTTTAATTATCAAAATTCCAGAGTGAGAAGGGCCTATTGGGTCTGAAGGTTCATTGGCAGAGCCCAAGGCTGAAGAGTCTGCCCCAGATGACACTTCATCTTGCCTAATGGTTGGGCCAGCCCTGTGCGCATTTCACTGAGAATGTATCTCCTATTGCCCTCTGCTTGGCCACTGTGACCCTTCCTACCTGCATCCACCTGGTGCTCCACCTGTTTATACCCCATCTGCTAGTTTCTAGCCTACTCTCAGCTGAATGAGTTTGATGTACTAAAAAGCTTTTTTTTCTCCATTTTCTACCTGTGAGAAAAAACGCTTAGTACATCTGGTCTAATGCCTCTGTCAAGTTCCCTTCTTTGCTACAATCATTTGGTCCATGGCAACCCTAAACTCCTCTTCCTTTTGTCTACATCCAGTTTCCTGGCTTCTAGCCCAATGTTTTCTTAACTTCATACCCTAGTTCCTATTTCCAGCCCCATCCCAGCCTTGCGTGTCTTTGTATCACAACTCTCCAACCTTTGTCACCCAGTGTAATACTCTTCCCTTATTACAATTGGAGCTTGACCACCCCACCATCATAGCAATCAATTATCATGTACCTCCCATTCTACACCTGTAGAGACTGAAACCATGGTTGATGCAGTGTTCTCAGTTAACACCGGCCCATGTGAGTCCACTGATGCTGTTCCTGAGCCGGATTCATCTGGATGTCTGTCCTGTGCATCATCACCAGCACCACTGGGTTGACCCTTTCTGAGACATCGCAAGAAGCGAAAAGAATGTGTAAATGCATAATTAAACTTTTCTGAACCAAAACAATATAATATGGGATCGAGACAGCAGTTTGTTCCTGATAACATCCAGGTTATGTAATATGCAACTTCCACCCTCTCAAGCAATTCACAATACAGAGGGAAAAACAACTTGACCGTGACGCCCAGTGTCCTTGTGATATGCACAGGCACATAGCAAATAATGAATATCACCAGTGAGACACTGATGGTTTGGATGGATTTAGATTTCATGACTCTGCTGACAGAATTCATCGGGTTAATTTTGAGGATGTATCTGCTCAGCAATGTGTAACAAGTGATTGTGATACCAAAAGGGATGAAAAGCCCAGTGAAGACGATCACCCAGTTCCACAGAAAGAACAACACCGCCATATCAGTTTGATGAAAGCTGAGACACTTGGTGGTTCCGTGGATTTCAGTTGTCTTCATAATGAAGAAAAATGGTAATCCTTGACATAAAAGGCATCCCCAGACAACTAGACAAACTTTTTTAATGAAGGAATTTCTGGTGAAAACAGTTCTCTTAATGTTGTGAACCACTGTGAAATACCGATGTAGGCTGATGAGGGTCAAGAAGTAGATGCTGCCATACATATGAGCGCTCAGTGAGAAGACTTTGAACTGGCAGAGGAAGGTTCCAAATGTCCAGTCATCTGTCAGAGAGTACACGATGATGAGAGGCGCCGCTGGAGTTATGATGGCATCTGCAATTGCCAGGTTGAACTGCAGGATCATCGTTGAATTCCATTGTTTGATGCGGAACCAGAATATCCACAGACTAAGGCAGTTTAGTACAAAACCACAAAAGAAAACAAAGCTGAGAAAGCTGGGGATAAAAACATGCAGCTTTTGTGGCTCACAGCCTGTATAATTGTCTGAGGTGTTCAACATCACGATGGAGGACTGATCTTCCAGGAATACAGTCAGACTTTCCTCTGGAAACAGGTAAATAGAGAAATGCTTTTTAGTGAAAGTGAGCAAGCAACACTTTGACAATAAACATGATGGGACAGTTAAAGTTTATGGCCGTCACTCAAAGACGATCTCGGGGCTAAAGGATGGAATTCCGGCAACAGTATGTCTGTGGGGAGGGGAGGAATCTTGCCATGGGAAGGAGGGATAGTTAATCTGTCATTGTTACCTGAATATATTGAATACCCACTCAAGAAACAATGCTGTTACCTTAGAGGGCAGAGGAAACCCTGGCTTAGGAATGAGGTTCATGACTGTCATGGCGTGCGTAAAACTAATCCATTTGGAGAAACTGCCTCAGCAGAGGAAATGTTACAGGGAGGCCTAATGGTTAAGAGCACTGGCTTGGGACCCCAGAGACCAGGGTTCGAGTCCCACTAGCACTCCTTGTGACCTTGGGCAAGCCACTTAACCCTCCATTGCCTCAGAAAAATCCATGTTATCAATGTCCCTGTCTAATGTACATCACCAAGTTTAAGTTTTAATGTAAACCACTTTGACTGAAATGATAAAGTGATATAAAACCTGTTAAATAAATAAAAAAACTAACCAAATTAATTTCTTCAAGGATATTAATAAAGAAATAAATGAATTAAATCCTAAATATAAGACACAGTCTGGATTTTCTTAAGGTTTTTGGCATTGTGCTACACAAGAAACCTGTCATACAATTCTTCTGATTTGGAAAAGGACTCAGTGCACAGGTAACAGAAACCGGTTTGCTTGATATGTTGCAGGTACAAATGACAGGGATTTTTTTTAAGTTCAGAGGTTTATTGAATTTTAACTTAACTAAAGATACATTGAGTGGAGGAGTAACCTAGTGGTTCACCAGCACTGGATCATCAGCAGTCAGCATTGATATGACGGCACTTTATGTATAAATTTGTTTATTGAACATAGCACACACAACAAGAACACACCATAACAGCATCACACAAACAAGTCAATGAAAGAGCACAGCCAGAAGGCAAGATGCAACAGTAACTTACCCCCCCACCCCCCCCTGTGGTATAGACGATCAATTCTCAAGAGGCGAGAGCAGCTGGGAAAGGCACTGCAAACCCCAACGCCACCCACCGTTAAAGAAGCGCAACACGCACATAGACTGCAGAAGACATGCCACAGCACAGACTTAGGCCAATGCCGTTACCCAACCTAATCCACCATGGGTGCATCGACCTTCAGAACCCAGTGACCCCCCCGACCCACTAACCCACCCGCCAATCAGGGAGCCCCGTCCCAAGCCCGCCCTACCCACCTATGCACATCTGGGTCACACCCATACTGCATCACCACACGCCCAGGCTCTCGCATAACCACCATGCACATTCAAAAGGAATCCACCTTCCCCCCCTCCCCCCCAACCCCCCCAACCCCCCTCCCCTCATGCCAGGCCCCCCATCGCTGCGTCAGCCAAGCACATTAAGGATTCGGCTCCGTTCTCGCGGAGACAAGGTGTATAAGTATGGACCCCATTCCTCCAGGAACCGAGTAGTGGCTACATCCCCATGCCTGGCCCCTTGGTGCTCAAGCAGTAACAACCGATGGACCTCCCGCCACCACTGACTCATGGTCGGGTCACAGGGGAGTAACCAATTCAACAAAATCACTCTCCGAGCTACTAATAGGACCTTATGTACCCAGCGCCGCGGGCCTCCCCCCAGACCAGCCACCCCGCGCGTCATACCTAATACCAGCACTCTAGGGTCCCGTGGAACGCGACAGCCCAAAACCCCGGTAAGACGGCCCACAAGGGCCTTCCAAAATCGAACCACCACCAAACACTGCCACCACATATGGCCCAGATCTGCTCGGGCTACCCCACAACGGGGACAGCTCGCAGTGGTCCCGCATCCCGCCCTATACGCCCGACAAGGAGCAAAGTGACAGCGACGCAGAATGCGATATTGCAAATCCCTAAATTCCGCCGATTTAAGTCGCCGCGGAATATCCGCTAGCAAGTGCACTACATCAACCCCCCGAATGTCCACCCCGAGGTCATGTGCCCACGCCTCTGCCAAGATGCCTTCATCAGGAAATCCTTTAAGAGAGAGATATTCCTTGTGTAATGTGGCCACCCGGGCCCGATGTACACTCCCCGCATACAACAATTCCTCGAGCTTGGAACAAATAACTGTACGCAAACTCTGACCCTCCAAGCTCCGAAGGTAGCTACGTAATTGCAAATATGGGAACCAATCCCGGGGCACCAGACCATATCCGCTCTGGAGGTCAGAGAAACCAAGGGCCTGTCCGCTGTCATTCACTACCTGCTCCAGGGCCACAATCCCTTTAGCCTCCGAACCGCGAAAGGCTCCCCCTAGCATCCCCGGCCCAAAAGCCCCATTCCCATACAGAGGCAGAAAGGGCGTCGTCCCGGGGTCCCAAGAACATTGAGAGCAGACCAGACGCCAGACCCGTCTCATGACCTTAAAGACAGGGTGCCCCCCCACCAGGGGAGGTAAGTCAGCCACCGCCGCATGCAAAATATAGCGCAAGGCCAAAGGCTTCGCCACTTCCTGTTCATACTCCAGAGGCGTATAGTCCGCCGTGGTTGCCAGCCAATCCCGCAAATTCCTCAGGAGGCAGGCAACATTATAGCTCCGCAGATCGGGAGCTCCCAAACCACCACCACCCCACGGTCTCTGCAGGATCGAGAGACGTAGCCGAGGCCTCTTCCCCCTCCAGTAAAAGAGGGCCAAACCCTTCTCTACCTTCATAATCTCCCTCTTCAGCAACAAAATGGGCAGGCTCTGCAACAGATAGAGCCATTTAGGGAATATAATCATCTTATACAAAGCTACCCTAGCTCCCAAAGAAAGCGGCAGGTCCCGCCACCCATGCAGACGGTCCAGAGTCTGTGACAACAAGGCCGCCAGATTAACCCTCTGCAGGTGGGCGAGGTCAGCAGTTAAATATATCCCCAGATAATGGAGTTTCGTCCCAGCCCACTGCAGGGGGAAGGCTTCCCAGTCCCTCGACAAGGTCTGCTGTAGATCCAAGGCCTCAGACTTTTCCAGGTTGAGCTTCAGGCCCGAAAACTGCCCAAAATCAGCTATCAATCGCAACAAAACAGGTAAGGTCATCTTAGGGGCCCCCAGGTAAACTAGCAGGTCATCTGCAAAAGCGGATAGCCGGAACTCCGCTGCGCCCACCCGGGCCCCAACCAATCCCCTATGGGTCCTTATGCGCTCCAAGAGAGGTTCCAGGGTCAGAACAAACAAAAGCGGGGACAGGGGGCAACCCTGCCGCGTCCCCCGCCTAATTTGGAAATCTGGGGTAAGGGACCCATTAAGCAAAATCCGCCCACGGGGGTCCGAATACAAAAGCTTGACCGTATCCAAAAAGAACCCCCCCAGCCCCATGGCCGCTAACAGATGATACATATAGGACCACTCCACTCGGTCAAATGCTTTTTCAGCGTCAAAGCTGATTAATAAGGCGGGCTCCCCCGCCGCAGCAGTCAAATATAACGAGGAAATGATCTTACGTATATTCTTGATAACAGACCTACCTTTCACAAAACCTACCTGATCCTCCTTAACCAATCGCGGGACATACTCAGCTAGTCTATTAGCCATGACTTTGGCCAGAAGCTTGATATCCACATTCAAAAGCGAAATAGGTCGATACGACTCAGGTAGCAGCCCATCCCTACCAGGTTTAGGAATCAGGGTAAGCACCGCACTATTCTTCTCATAAGGGAAAGCCTGGCGCTCGATCAGATCCAAATAATAGCGCCTTAGCGGCTCAACCACCCGATCCCCCATTAACTTATAGAATTCACCCCGATACCCATCAGGGCCCGGCGCCCGACACTTACGCAGACCCCTAATGGCCCCCTGAATTTCCGCGGCCGTGAGCGGGCCGTTAAGAGAAGCTCGCTCTTCCAGGGAGAGGCTAGGCACATCAATCGCAGCCAGAAACTTCTCAGCCTGTTCTAAGTTCCCCGTGCCCGCCCCATACAGCGTTTGGTAATATGCACGAAACCGTTCTTCAAGGTAAGCTTGCCCAGTCCGAATCACGCCCCGGGCATCCCGCAGGGCTCCAATAGTGGTCTGCCCTCGACTCGCCTTCACCAACCTAGCCAGCATGCTCCCCGCTCTACTGCCGTACCGGTAAAACTTATACCGATAGTAGAGCAAAGATTGCTGAGCCCGTTCATGTAACAGTGCGTTCACCTCCTGTTGTAATCTACGAAACTCCAATTTCTGCCCCCGCGTCGGGTGCTGGGCCAGCTTCCGCCGCGCCTGGCACAGCTGCCCTTCCAGCAGGATTAAGCGAGCAGCATAAGTTTTCTTCTTCCGGGCGCCAAACTCAATTATGCGCCCTCGCAGAACCGCCTTGGCAGTCTCCCAAAAAAGAATAGGATTATCCCTATGCTGCCCATTGAATTCCTCAAACTCGGCCCACTGTGAGTGTAAAAAAGCCTCAAACTGGGCGCTCCGAGTATAGCCGAGCGGGTAGCGCCACAACGACCCACCCCGCTGAACCCCCCATCGTACATCCAACCGGACGAAAGCATGGTCCGACACCTCCACCGGCCCAATCTCTGCACCAATGATTTTAGGAAATAGTTCTTGAGACCCCAAAAAGTAATCCAGCCGGGACCCCGTGTCGTGGGCTCTAGAGACATGAGTATAGTCCCTATCCAGGGGGTGCAGCACCCTCCAATAGTCTAACAAATTAAATCCCTCACACACTCCCCGAATCCACTTAGATTTCTTGTCCGTGGTCAACCCTCGATTCCCAGACCGATCTATCGTTTCATCAAGCACACAATTAAAGTCCCCTCCCATAATAAAAGGGGTTGGGCCAAGGTCACTCAAACATTTATTCAGTCTGGTATAAAAGCGAGCATCATATACATTGGGGCCATAAATATTCACCAAGCCTAATTTAACTCCCTTAATACTCCCCACTACAATAACAAACCTGCCATCCGGATCACAAATGGAATGGTCCACCTCCAAATCCACCCCCTTCCTAACTAAAATCACCACGCCGGCTTTCTTCCCACCCGAGGAAGCCCCATAAACCTTCCCAACCCAGCCCCTGGCAAGCTTATCATGCTCTAGGGCACTCTGATGTGTTTCCTGTAAAAAGGCCACATCCGCCCGCTGGTCTCTGAGAACACGCAAGATCTTATAACGTTTCACCGGAGATCCAATACCACACACATTCCAAGTAAGCAGCCTTAACCCCTCACCCATGATCATCCACCAACATATGAACCATACAGAAAGAAACCACCAACCACACAGACGAAGGGGGCCCCCCCAGCCTAGGGCTCCCCCCGTCAGCGCCCCACACACACTCTCGGCTCAGTTGTCTCACTCCCCCCCCACGGTGAAGCCTATCCCTAATCATCTGACCCCTTAGAGGGCCTGGCACGTATCCCCAAATCCCTCCCCCACCCCCCAAGCCCCCCCCAAAGAGTCCCAAATGCTCATTCTCCGTCCAATCCCAACCCCAATCCCGGCTCTTCCCCCCCCAGCCACCCCTCCCCCCCCAAAAATACCACCCTCCGCTCACCATGAGCCCAGAAGTAAGGAGCCCTCCCAAACAGCCCAAGAGAAAAGAACACAACTCCCCCCTCCACCCCCCTCCCCCTTCCCCACCCCTGCCGGTCCCCAGCCCTGCGCCCCACCCACCCACCTGCTTCCCTCTACCAACGAACTACCCCCCTAGGCCCGGAATTCAATGCACACAACCTCCCTCCGAATCCGGCCGAGGCTGACTCCCGTACCAGACACCACAGGGCCGCCCCCACCCCCCCCCCCCCCCAACAAATACAGAAAAAAAAAAAAAAAGAAAACAATACCCAATAGAAGAAACAATATATCCACTTAAAGCCCCCCATCACTCATAGGGCCCAAACAGAACCAGGGGCCGTGAAACAAGTGAATGGTCATACAATTGAAAGAGCAAACAACACCCCACAAACAGCCCTCCCCACCAGAGAAGAATGAAAAGAGAGAAAAAAAAAAAAAAAAAAGAAAAGGGGATAAACCCAGTCCACTCAGTCAAACCGGGGTCTGACCCCAGAGTCCCGCAAATCCAAGCACGGTGTCGCTGCCCGCTCCAAGCACCATCTCCAACTCCCCGGCAGCTCCGCCGCTCGGCAGGCATGCAACCATGCTGGAGGCCACTCCACCACGCTGCCCGCAGTCAAAAGTCCATCTTGTGCTCAGGGGTCTCCTCTCTGCGCCGCCGCTGGGATCTCCAGGCCCGCCACAAAAGCCCGCGCTGTCACCGCCGACTCAAACACATGCTGCCGCCCCAGGTGAGTAACCCGGAGTACCGCCGGGAAGGCCAGGGTGAAACGCACATTCTTTTTCGCCAAGTCAGCACAGAGTGGTGAGAAGGCTTTGCGTTTCGCTGCTACTAGAGCAGAATAGTCCTGAAAGATCAGCAGCCTCTGATTCTCCAGCCGCAGCTCCCCTTTCTTACGGTAGGCCTGCATGAGCTGAACTTTGTGCTGGAAGTTGAGGAGTTTCAGGATCACCACTCGCGGTCTGGACCCAGGCTGCGATTTGGCGCCAAGTCGGTGCGCCCTCTCCACCTTAAGGTCCCCCACCAGAGCGTCCAATCCCAATTCCCGTGGGAGCCACTTTTCGAGCAAGGGAATTAACAACTGATTGGTGGTAGATTCCGGAATGCCCACCAGCCGTAGGTTATTCCGACGAGATCTATTCTCGAGGTCGTCGACCTTGGCCAGCAGAGCCTCCACTTTCTTGGCCTGCGCCTCGTGTTCAGCAACGCGCTTCCCCTCCTCCTCCTCCAAGAGCGCCACGCGCTGCTCCACTTCGTCAATACGATGGTCCATATCTAGCAGCGCCGTTTCCATAGACTCCAGTTTCGCCAGGATCCGATCAAATTTCGGGTCCAACAGTTTGGCGACTTCCCGGGCAAGCTCCTCCGTTGCGGATCCCACGCTTTCAACGCTCGGGGAGGCAGGCTGTGATCCAGAAGGCCGAGCAGCGCCACTCTTCCCCCCTTTGTCTCGAACCTTTCTGGCAGGCAGCGGCATTGTAAGCACCGTCCTCCCACAGTACACCAGGCACTATCAACTCCTGCCTACAGCCGACGTGATAGGGCTGTAAAATTAAGGATATTTAAGGATAGTTAAGTAAGAAGCATGAGGCGGCCCCGGAGCGAGCGAAGACACGTCTCACTCGTTCATGTGCCACCGGAAGTCATGACGGCACTTTAAAAAAAAACTTATATTGGATAAGAAATATAACAAGAACAAATACAAATCCCACAGTGGGCCTCAAAGGGAAGAGAACAACAGCCAGATAAAAGGAGGTAAAAGGCAAAAAGAAAAGATTGTGCAGTTATGTACAGTAGGCAAGAACAGTAAAAAAGAGGCTAGTCCTGTTTTCAACATGTCAAAAGGTGGATAAAAAATCCTGAGTTGGACATTATCATTTGTCCTGTCCAACTTTCCATTTGTAGCAGTCTCATACCTAACAGTTGCCACCTAAATACAGCATTAAAATGGCTATAATTTTTCTAAGCAAATATTTTGGGTGACCACCTTGGAATACCAGCGGCTGTAAACTCACTGCATGGAAGTATAGCCTTCGAAACACGGATGTGGTACTTGACACCACAGTGCCAATATTTGTCTGAATCTGAAGGGCTGATTCCTCTTTTCTATGTAAGGTTCTGTTTTGATTGTTCAATGTAAACCGCTTTGAATACATGATAGGGCGGTATAAAAAAACTTGTTAAATAAAAAAAATATATATACTATTTATATGGTGCCCAGAAGGCTTTGTGTATCACAAAGTAGTGAGTCACCTTCCTCCAAATCTTTTGCCTTTCACTATTAGAGATTGACCCATTCAGTTCTTGTTCCCGTATTCTACAAAGGCCAATATTCCAGCCCTCCTTCCTTTGTATCAGAGCCTTATAGAGCACTGCCGCAATGTGCCCCCCTGAGTTAGCTCATTCACAATCACGTCTGGGCCTCACCGAGGTCTGCTAGACCTTTCTTCCAAAAAAGGAAACAGTGTCTTAATCGCACCCATTTAAAATTTATTGAGAATGGCAAATTATACTTCTCATGGGGCTCATTCAACATCACGAGCCACTTGCCACTCATGACATGTTCCAGACGTGAAATCCCTTTCTGCACTCAGAGTGGTCACTTAAAGGGTCTCTTGTTGATACACAAAATAGCATTACGCCAAAGGGGAGGAGGGGGTTGCTTAATCTGAGCGCTGTGCACATATGTCACATGATTATAATTATCTGAAGGTTCTATGTGTGGAAAGAAAGATGGATTGATTTTTAACCTCAATAGATAGTCCTGCTCCTGGTGTGCACCTTAATGGAGTACAAGATAGCAGCAACTGTTCACATAGAAGCTAAATTAGCTGAGTGTCGATTGGGCATAAAGCCAATCAATCATTATGGATCAGGCTGCCCAAAAGAGATTTCAATCTAGTGGCCAAAACTTTCACATAAATCTTATAATCTAAGTTAATCAAAGAGAAAGGATGGTAATTATGCATCTGGCTATCATTCCTGCCCAGCCTCTCCAACAGTATACTTTGGGCTTCAGCAAAGGTACTGCACATTTCCCCTTGGTGGATGAACTCCTGGAAGAGCAATTGTAATTTGGGCACCAAAAGTAGAGAGAAAGATCTATAAAATTCTGCTGTGAAGCCATTGGATCCAGGCATCCTAACAACAGGCTGATCCTTCATCACCTGGGGACATGCCATAAAGCTACAAAGTAGTATAAAACAGTTAGGAGAAAATATTTTTTTCTCTCAACGTCTAATTAGTCTTTGGAACTCATTGCTGGCAGTTGTGGTAAAAGCAGATAGTGTAGCTGGGTTTTAAAAAAAAGTTTGAACAAATTTCTCAAGGAAAAGTCCATAAACAGGTATTGCATAGGCACATAGAGAAAACCATAGAAAGCTGAAAGGCAATGAAGCAACTTTTATGGCAAATAGGAAGGTAAATAAAAGAACAAAGTCTAGAACAGAATCTGAAACGCGCAGAGTGCAATGAATAAGTTGGGCGAAAAGGCCAAGAGATAGAAAATGTGAATTGATGTATACTCAATAAACAAAAAACAATTTATAAAATGAGTGGGGACCCTGTGGAATGTGTGATGCTGAAAAAAGGCTTTTCTCACCAAAGAGACATGAACTGGCTGACAGAATTCAATGGATTAATGTTGAGGAGGTATCTGCTCAGCAATGTATGACAAGTGATTGTGATCCCAAAAGGGATGAAAAGCCCAGTGATGTTCACTACTACCATATACATAGCTAAATTCATAAAAATAATGCATAAAAAATCAATAATTATAAAAAAAATAGCCATTATACCCAAAGGAAAAGAAGTACACTAGCCGCCATTAAGGACATAACAGAATGGAATTCAGTAGTCAACTTCACCGTTTATGACTCATTTCACAAATTGTTGTTGTTAAGTGCTGTTAAGTCAATGTCGACTCATGGCGACCCTCTGGATAGTTGTCCTAAATTGTGTTCGGTCTTCAGTCAGGTGGCTTATTGTTGACAGACTGGCACCCATAGCTGCTGTTATTGTATCGATTCATATGATTGCTGGCCTTCCTCTTTTGCGTTGACCTTCTATCTTGTCAAGCATGATGTCTTTCTCTAATGATCTTTCTCTTTGCATGATGTGTCCAAAGTATGAAAGTTAAAGTCTTGTCATCTGAGCTTCTAAAGAAAACTTAGGTTTGATCTCCTCTAGTACTGACTGGTTTGTTCTTCGAGCAGTCCATGGTATACGCAGTATTTGCCGCCAGCACCATAACTCAAAGGCATCAATTTTCTTCCTCTCTATCTTTTTCACTGTCCAGTTTTCGCATCCATATGATGTTATTGAAAATACAATGGCTTGAACGATTCAAATCTTTGTATGGAGAGAGACATCTCTGCTCTTGAGAATCTTATCTAGGTCTTTCATAGCCATTCTGCCAAGAGCAATGCGTCGTCAGATTTCTTGACTGCTTGTTGCTTCTTTATTGATAGTTGATCCAAGTAGGTTAAGTTGTCCACGATTTTATTTTATTTATTTATTTACATTCTCTTATATACCGCACTATTCTGCATCAGTGCGGTTTACATTGAACAAACTGAAATTACATTGAACAGGGTATTATAACTTGGAGATAACTATTTTACAGGGAACGATTTCAATTTCTTCTCCTTCAATGATGAACTTATTAATTTTGCCAGTTGTCCTGATCTTTGTCTTCTTTACACTAAGGTGCAGGCCCATTTTAAGACTGTTTCTTGATCGTGAGAAGCAAATGTTTCAGATCATCTTCATTTTCAGCCAGTAATGTGGAGGAGTAGCCTAGTCGTTAGATCAACTTCCTAGTACCCAGAAGATCAAGGGTTCAATTCCCACTGGCAAACCTTGTGACCATGGGCAAGTCACTTTACCTCCATTGCCTTGGAAGAAAAGGCTGGCAATCTAATTCTGGTGATAAATTGCCAAGAAAACCCAGAGGTAGCTTGGTTGCTATGAGTCAACACTGACTTGATGGCACTAAAAAAAAAAATGTGATATTATCAGCACAGAGAAGTTGTTGATGAAGCCTTGTCATACGCCTTTGTTTATTTTAAACTATTCTGTTTCTCCTTGTTCCATTCAAACTGTTGCTTCTTGATCAATGTACAGATTGTGCAAAAGAGCTATCAGGTGTTCTGGTATACCCATGCTTCTTAATGTGGCCCAGAGTTTCTCATGGTTTTCAGAGACAAAAGCCTTGCTGTAGTCAATAAAGCACAAATAGATATCCTTTTGGTATTCTTTAGTCTTTTCAAGGATCCATCTCACATCTGCGATGGTGTTTCTCATTCCTCGCCCTTTCCTGAACCCTGCTTGCACTTCAGGTATGGTTGTAGTCTCTTTTGAATAATCTTCAGTAGAATCTTGCTGGCATGTGGGTTCAGAGCAATTGTGCGATAATTTCCACAGTCAGTTGAATCACCTTTCTTTAGTATTGGTATAAACACAGATATTTTCCAGTCAGTTGGCCATGATGTTGTCTTCCAAATTTCCTGGCATGATAACAGCTGCATCAGATTGCTGTAATATTTCTATGGGAATGTCATTAATGCCTGGTGCCAGGGCCGGATTTACCTATACGCCATGTACGCCATGGCGTAGGGCCCACAGCTGGCAAGGGCCCACAAAAATAGAACAAATTAGCTTTTTTTTAAAAATAAAATTTAAAAAAAAAACCTGCTGGCTGCCGACGCGGGGCCCCCTCTGCTGCCGAGGCAGCATGGACTGACCCGCGGGGGCCCCCTCTGCAAGCTGAATCCGTCGGTCCGTCGGTCCCTCCCTCCCTCCGTGCAGGCTGTGAGAGGCGCAAAGGGAGAGTGTCTCTACCGATGGATTCAGCTTGCAGAGGGGGCCCCCGCGGGTCAGTCCATGCTGCCGCGGCAGCAGAGGGGGCCCCACGGCGGCAGCCAGCAGGTTTTTTTTTAAATTAAATTTAAATTCCAAAGTTGAATCATTTAGGCCAATCTCGAGCATTCCCCAACTTGCAAAAATAATCGAAAAAGCTGCTCAACAACAGATCCAGCATCACATTGACACGGAAGCTCCACTAGACCAATCACAACATGGATTCAGAGAAGCACATGGAGTCGACACAATCCTTACAACCCTATTCAACGATCTTATCACAGGAATAAACAGCATCCAACAAGGGTTCGTCCTCATCTTTCTAGACATCTCCGCCGCCTTCGACTCTGTGAATCACGACATACTTCTGCAACGCCTGATAGAAAAGGGGATTCGGAGCACAGCGCTGGAATGGTGTAAATCCTACCTTTCTAATAGGTGGCAACAAGTCAATACAGACCAGGAATCATCGGAACCATTCCTACAATCTCAAGGTGTACCGCAAGGATCTTCCTTATCGGCACTAATGTTCAATATATATATGCAGCCGATATGTGAATTGATCCGATCCTTCAACGTACAATGTCTGGCATACGCAGATGATATCCTCATATACATGCCGTTCAAAATTGACCAACCAGTGTTTTCCCCAATAACCAATTGCTTCGGAGCAGTAGCTGATTGGCTGTTGACACAAAACCTACGAATCAATCATAGCAAAACGGATGTTCTTTTTGTTACAAGGAATCGTGAGTTCATACCTCCTCCATCACTACTGGTCAACAACATAGAATTAAAGTCCAAACCCACAATCCGATATCTCGGCATCACACTGGACCAGCACCTGGATATGACAACGCATGTGAAGAATGTGACTAAAACCATATATCATAAGATCAGAACACTACGCCACCTCCGCCCCCTACTTGATTACACCGACTACCGATCAACCTTCCAGGCATTAGTTCTCCCACATCTAGATTTTGCTAACATCATCCTCCACGGGATCTCTCAATCAACTTTAAATCCACTTCGTCTGGCTATGAATGCAGCTGCAAGGGTCCTCTCTGGGTCACCAAGATCTGCTCACATAACACCTATCATGAAAGACCTACACTGGCTACCTCTACAAGCCAGACTCCACTATAAGTCACTAATCCTGACCTTCAAAGCCATGAATAATTACCCACCCACACCAATCAGCAACCTAATTCACAGCACCCTCGAAAATAGAAACAGGAGAACTACTGCTAAGAACACCTTAATAGTTCCTAAGATGATGACATCATGTACTAAAGCTACGTCAAACAGAGCCTTCTCAATATTCGCCCCTCTAAACTGGAATACACTCCCCCACGAAATCCGTGGCATCAAGAGCCTAATACAATTCCGAAAAGCCGTGAAACACCATTTGTTCACAAAATGTTACCCAGAAGTTATCCTGGTCACTCACACATCTACCAAGATTCCCACACACCCCAGGTGCATTAGCACTCTAATACAACCAGAAAATGGTTAGACTACAGGATAGCCCACTAGACAACCACTAGACTACAGGATAGCCCACTAGACAACCAAGATGACCAATTACCACGTTACCCAAATGTCTCACCCACATTATCCAATCGAGTTTAGAATATTGTATATAGTTTAAATATATATATATAATAAGTCAACTGTACATAGTTTCCCCGGTTATCCCATGCATTTATCATCCCTTGTTCTATGTAAACTCAATGTTGCTTGTATGCATTGTAGTATGTTGTGTTCATTGTACACCGCACTGATTTTAATAGCGCGGTATAGAAGAAATGTTAAATAAATAAAATAAATATAAATAAAATAAATACTTTAGGCCGATGGGGGGGGGGTAGGACTGGTAATGGGCTATTGGGGGGGCTGGGGCTGGGACTGGGACTGGAAATGGGCTGGGGTGGTTAAGGCTGGAGGGGGGCTGATGGGGTTAGGACTGGTAATGGGCTGTGGGCTATTGGGGGGGGTTAGAACTGGTAATGGGCTTTGGGGGGGGTTAAGACTGGTAATGGGCTGTGGGTTGATGGGGGCTGTCTGGTAATGGGCTATGGGGGGGCTAGGACTGGAAATGGGCTGGAGGGGTTAAGACTGGAGGTGGGCTGATGGGGTTAGGACTGGTAATGGGCTGTGGGCTGTTGGGGGGGTTAGAACTGGTAATGGGCTTTGGGGGGGTTAATACTGGTAATGGGCTGTGGGCTGATGGGGGCTGTCTGGTAATGGGCTATGGGGGGCTAGGACTGGAAAGGGGCTGGGGGGGTTAAGACTGGAGGTGGGCTGATGGGGTTGGGACTGGTAATGGGCTGTTGGGGGGGTTTAGAACTGATAATGGGCTTTGGGGGGGTTAAGACTGGTAATGGGCTGTGGGCTGATGGGGGCTGTCTGGTAATGGGCTATGGGGGGGCTAGGACTGGAAATGGGCTGGGGGGTTAAGACTGGAGGTGGGCTGATGGGGTTAGGACTGGTAATGGGCTGTGGGCTGATGGGGGGGGTTAGGACTGGCAATGGGCTATGGGGGGCTGACTGGAAATGGGTTGATGGGGTTAGGACTGGAAGTGGGCTGATGGGGGGTTAGGACTGGTAATGGGTTATAGGGGGGGCTAAAACTGAAAATGGGGTGATGGGGGGTTAGGACTGTAAGTGGGTTGATGGGGGGCTAGGACTGGTATTGGGTTGTGGGGTTGCTAGGACTGGAAATGGTCTGATGGGTGGCTAGGACTGGAAATGGGCTGATGCAGGGACTAGAAGGGAATGGATGCTGGGTGAGGCTGGAACTAGAAGGGAGCTGATGTTGGGGGAGGATTAGAATGGGATGGGGCTGGAAGAGTAAAATGGAGAAGGGAAAATATTTTGTGTGGGAGGGATAAAAAATCTACAATTGGCCGGGTATTGGGAGAGTAAGTGGGGATTGAGGATGGAGGGGTAAAATTTGAGTGGATGAAATAGGAATGAGGAAAGAGCAAAAGGAGAAAGATTAGTATGTTAAAGCAGATGTAGAGAGAGAATGGAAAAAAACTAGAAGAGAGAAGAAAGGACAAATGGACAGCAGACGATGGAGAGTTAGCAGAAGACACGAAGAAACCAGAAGAAAGTGGCTGGAGCAATTGCAGCTGAAAAAAATGCACAAAAGGTAGAAAAATATCTCTTTATTTTGAATTTATTAATTGGAATATGTCAGCTCTGGTAAATGTGCATCATTAACGTCTGCGCTTTGTTTAGTACAAGAGCAAATTAATGTATAGTTTTATTTCTACAGTGTTGTACATTCCAAGTTTGGCTTCTGGGATTCCCAGTTTAATTATTGTCTTCCTGTTTCTAAATGGTGATTACTTGTTTGGTGATGGTCTATGTTCTGCATGTGTAACTGAGCTGAGGTGTTCTGTTTATATAATTCCTATTTGACATTGCCACTTGTTCTCTTTCCCCAGTAGGTCATGTATTGTTGTTCTCTGAAATGTATTGGTTTAATATTTGCAGTGTTGCCTTTTGATTGGTAGAGTATGGTGCTTTGTGAGTCCTGGTAGTGCTGTTAGGATACGGCGGGTTTGCTATGGGTTCTAAATGGGCAGTGTTTGTAGTAGTTCCTAATGTGTCTGGCAGTTGGCACTGGATTATAGTAATGTATAAATCTTTTAGTCTTTCTTTATCCATACACTCATTAAGAGGCACGTTTACTAAAAGTTAGTATATGGTAACATTATGCAAATATTTATGCAAATGAGGCCCCTTATGCAAATGAGACCCTGCACCCCCCTTGGGCCGCCCCTGCTGGGGGCCCACAGTTTTTGTTGGCGTAGGGCCTCACTCAAGGTAAATCCGGCCCTGCCTGGTGCTTTGTTCTTTGATAAGGCTTTCAATGCTGCTTCGACTTTTTCTTTCATCACCAATGGTTCCGGATCATAAGGTACAAGTTGAAACGGCTGTTGATCCACTTGATCTTTATCATATAAAAACTCTGTATATTCTTTCCACCTTTTCTTGATCTTCTCAGATCATTCAACATAGAACCTTGAGCATCTTGTAACATTCCAATTCAAGGCAGGAATTTTTTCTTTAACTCTCGTAGCTTTAGGAAAGCCAGTCTTGTTCTTCCTCTAATAGTTTCTGCTTCTATTTCCTTGCATGTGTCATTGTAGTACTTTTCCTTGTCCTGTCTTGCTGCACATTGGAAATCTCTGTTGAATTCTGCAATTGTCTTTCTTTCTCCTCTGGCTTTAGCTTCTCTGCGTTTCTGGGCAATTTTCAGAGTTTCTTCCGTCATCCATTTTGGCTGATTTTGCTTTTTCACTGTTTGTAGAGACTTCTCGCTTTCTTCCAACACAACCTTCTTGATGTCATTCCATAACTCTTCTGGATTTATATCTAAAGCAGCAAATCGATTTTGCAGGCAGTCTTTAAATTCCAGTGGTATATTCTCAAGGTCATATTTTGCTACATTCATGAGTGGCTTGCTCTTTTTCAACTTTAGCTTGAGTTTGCATACTAGTAGTTGGTGATCTGTACCACAGTCAGCTCCAGGTTTTGTCTTTGTTGATGTTATAGAGTTTTTCCATCGTTGACCTCCGCAGATGTAGTAAATTTGATTTTTGTACAGTCCATTGAGTGAAGTCCATGTGTACAGTTGCCGCTTGTGTTGCTGGAAGAAGGTGTTTGAGATTAATAGATCGTTGGTCTTGAAGAATTCTATCAGTCTGTCTCCAGTTTCATTTCTGTTGCCAAGTTCATATTTTCCAACCATTTTGCTTTCTTCTTTGTTGCTAACTTTTGCGTTCCAGTCACCCATGGCTATCAGGATATCCTGTTTGCATGTTCTGTCAATTTCAGCTTGTACTTGTTCATAGAACTCATCAATTTCATCCTCTTCTACAGCTGTTGTTGGGGCATATACTTGAATTATAGTTGTGTTGATAGGCAATCCTCGTAGACGAATAGAGATTAAGCATTCGCTGACTGCATTGTATTTCATTACAGTTCTTCCAAGTTTCTTCTTTATTGTAAATGCAACACCATTTCTTCTTTGTCTTTCATTTCCAATAGACCATGTGATCATCTGATGCAAAGTTCCCAATGCCAGTCCATTTCACAAATTAAACCTTCCTAATGGGGCGTAGGATCAAAACCCAAGATATTTTAAACTTTGTCCAATTATGCCCAGGAATTCCCTAATTGTAATAAAAAAAGAACAATCTACACTCATTTACTCATGGGTTCTTCACCTACATTCTATACTGATGCTTTGGAGTTCAGGTAATCCTCCAGCCTCCATACAGCAGCTGAACTTGCTAGAGTGCTTGGTTGTGTATCACCGTGCGATATGCCTTATATTGTAGTACAGGCTACTATAACACCAGCTCCCTGAAATACCTAATGTCATACAAGTATGACAAGGTATTACAGCACTCTCTTCAGCCAATAGTAACTGCAGGGAGTTATATTATATCTGACAACATTAACTCCAAGCAATGCCTGATAAGGCCGTATAGTGCAATATGGCTCAGTCAGATGCTGGAAGACTTATCAATAGTCTCACTAGTGACATTAAGAATAGATTTTCAGCACCATTTACTAAATAAAAGCTTTTATCAATAAACAAATTTAAAAGTCCCAGTTCTCAGGTTTACCTGGGCCGCTCTTTTCGCAGGTACACTTCTTAAGGAGAACACCAAAATAAATTTTATTTTTATTTATTTATTTATTTAAAATCTTTTCTATACCGCGCTCTTTATTATCAGTGTGGTTTACAATTAACAATTCTCGAACGGTCAAGGCAGAACTGCCTTGTGCTTACATTGAACGGGAGCGGAAACTTGCAGTTGTAACTGGGTGAACTATTTACTATTTACTGGGTGAACTATTTACTATTTACTGGGTGGACTATTTACATTGGACCATCAAAAGATGTGACGAGGTGACTATTTACATGTTAGAAGTTAGACCCAATCCTCGTGGTTAGGACTGGGTCTTATCGGTTGTTTAGCATATATATCGACACATATTCATTGTTACAGTTTAGGTATTGGTAGTATTCATAGTGTTACTATCACCGACCTGTTATATACACCTTAGATTGATATTATTGAACATCCAATGGAAGGGTCTGAGACTAGGTTTGTCCTAGTTTGTTTGTGATGTGTTGGGCGCTGCTTGAGTGGATTGGGGTGTGGGAGGTGGAGAAGTGTCGTTTGGTTGCGAGAGGTGTAGAAGGAATAGGTGATGCTTGAGGGCTTTCCTGAATTGTGTAAGGTCTCAATCGATCTGATACTAGGTGGGAGGTTGTTCCAGCACTTTAGGGCATAGAAAGCGAAGGCTCTGTTCCTAGTTATTCAGCCCCAAGTCTTTTCCCAGAAATAAGGCAACCGCTTGGCTGCAAGGTTACATTCTTTGACAGTTCTTCTAATCCAGGTCTTATCCAGAGAAGAGCTGTATATGAAGCCCAGGTAGGAAGCCAGGCCACATCTCGATAGGTCAGTTCAGGATTCTTTCTCTGTTCCGTGATTTATAACACCTAGTAACTCATTTGTTAATGGTGCAGCCAACAAGGAAGAAGCTGGAAACAACTGAAAAGATGGGGAGGACTGAACTTTAGCAAAATAAAAACAAGTGTGCGTGATGACATGGAGTATGAAGTGCCAGAGAGAAGCAAGCAGCAGCCTGCAGCAACAATAAACACAAGTGGATCTCTGTCCAGGGAGATCAGAGAACGATCCGCAGCCAGATGGCTAAAGCAGAGATATGTAAGCGGCGTTACTTTAGTGCATCCTGCTCTTTATCAAAGGAAAGGTGCACAACACCTTCTAATAAGACCAGTGACACTGTACAGAGGAGAGTGCTAGCGCATGATAATGATGAACAAGCACTGGATGTGACAAGAATTAGAAAACTGCAATGAGGAGATCATCAGACTAGGATGAAATGAAAAAGAAGATATGAGAAGGAAGACTGGTGGGGTTCTGGCATGAGAAAGGAGAAATGAAGGTACTGGAAATAGAGAAGGAGGGGAAAGACCCAAAGAACAACCAAAAAAGATGTCAATCAATATATGTCAAGGTCGACAGGTCAACTGAGAAAACTGTATTTGACTGAGTAAAATGGTAAACAGTGGCTTGTGCTGGGGACCCCGTGTGAATGGAAAACACAAGTAGGAGAAGAGCAAGTGATTCTTTAAATCATCGCCATCCGCAGGAGAAGGAGAACCAGTCAGAGAGATGAGTTCCCTGCTTCTCTGCATCATTCTGCATCTAGCGCTAAGCACTACAGAGTAGTTCAAAGCATGACACATGCTGCCAGAGCAGCAAGCTACAATACGACAGAACTAACTTCAGGGAGTAAAGAATCAGAGGATAGCTGAACATCTAAAGAAACATCGCAATGATTTTCACTGGCATTCTCATTTCAAATAATGTAACAACACTGGCTATCAAGTTGCTGGGCACATGGCTGAAATGATTCAGGAGAAAAGCATACCTGAGAGAGGCAGGTAACTGAGTGTTGTTTCCAGCACAGACTGCATAAGAGGATCCCAGCACATACAGAGGAAGAAGATGATCAGTGAGGAGGTTTTTATTTCCTTGGGCTGATTTTGCTTGTAGCTTTATCTAGACTGGTTTATAGCCTAGATTGCCACCGTTGTTTTATTCTATAATCAACTCATGGTCATCATTTTACTCCTAGGCTAGTATCTATGGATCTCTGTGCTATATCAAAAATGTTCTTCTCTGACACAGCAGTACCACGGCTATAACTCTGGCAGGTTATTCACACCAAACAAGCCCACATATGGGGAACATGCATGTTACCTGGTCGAACTCAGCATGATATTAAGTAGAACCTAGTCAAAGGCACAATCACACATCTCAGAATGGTTACTCAACTGCCCAAATGACCTGCTCATTATGCAAAAGGACATGTTCCAAGATTTCATTTTGAAGATAAGGAAATGAAATCAAACTGACCAAGGAAGCAGTGTGGAGCTGAGGCAGTAGAGAGCAGGTCTGAGCAGCATATCTCAGCAGACTCCCGTTACCTACCCTCCTTTGGAAGGCAGTGGCATTCAGTCTCCGATGCAAGGTGAAGTCCTGCTGAGCCGCTGGTGCACTGTGCTATGTCCAGGCTGCAATAAGAGTCCGTGTCAGAAGGAAGTGAGAATGGTAGTAGAGGATCCTCCTCCAGGAAGGCAGCTGTAAGAAGTTGGGTAACTGATTTTTTTTCAACTAGATAGTTCTTGGAATTAGTAACAAAGAACAGTTTCATGGGGGCTGTACAAATGAACAAAAGACACGTAGTATGATTGCCTGAAGTAACATAATGTACAGTAACTTTACAGTAGCACGAGATTCAGATTAACCTCTGAGTGACATGTTAGCACAGGGTACAGTAGAGTTGTCATTGAGAGCACAAACCATCATTTATTTATTGACATTCAGCAAATGTTATTTGTATCAAACTCACAGTGATTTCCAGAAATTGTAATGTGGGTGCATCACCAATAAAGCCTACGGTTCCCTAATACATTGAGGAATACATCCAACAAGACCCCTCCTATACAAACTGCCATAGCACATAATAATAGAACATATATCTAAAAGGGTTTTGCACTCTTTACTAAGTTCTGAAGCATCTGAACAGAGACGAACGGACTGAATAATTTGCTGTGGTTCTCACTTCCAGGAGCGACCACAATGATATGGCCCAGGGAACGGTTAGCATATGCAAATTCAAAGGAATGATGCGCAAGATCTGGTAATAAGATCACTACTAGTCTCTAGGGCAGAGCACTACAGCTTGTTACAGATGAACGCGCAATGCATGTCACATTGTTCTTGGGAATGAGAATGGAGGAGAGGTCTCTACTGTCTCTGTTTTAGTAGCTGGTGAAAGGGAGAGGTAGCAACCCAGTGGCCTGCTTCAGAGGTTCACCAACAAGAAGGGAAGATAGCCAGAAAGAGACATAGCTTGTTCCTGATCCTGAGTCCTCTTGCACTGGAGCACACAGAGGGGTTCCTGTGGTGCTGCCGATGGCCTTTCACTTACTGAAAGTGATTCTACTGTAGATGTGCCCAACTGTGAGAGTGGAGAGGAGAAAAATTGCTTCTTAACTGATGCTTAATCCAACAGTCCATGGGAGTTCATGAGGAGAAGAGGGGAAGGAAAGATTCAAGCAGAAATATCAGATACCAGAAGGGTCCTTGGCAAGTCACAGAGTCCAGTAGAGGTTGTAAGAAACCAAAGTGCAAAGGAAGGGAAAGAGAGTCGTTCCAGAAGTATGCAGAAGAAAGGATCAAATCCGTATTCCTCTCTGTTGTACTTGTGTACTGTAAAGCAGCTTTGGAACCACTTTACTTTGAAAAACTTTATTTAGTAAAGACTTTTTCCTGTCGACAAGCAGGATTAAGTTGGGCACATAAGTCACTGACATCATCACACATCTCTAGGACAGAACAACACGCTCAAAGCTCAGAACTAGGATCAAATTCTGACCAGGCACAACCCTTTCCATCCACAGCAATGTCCTTGGCTCCTCAGCTTTCTTTTTTCTGCTCTGCTAAATAGATTCATAAACAGAGTTCTCCCAATTATTATTAAGAGATTTAAACTCTGAGTGTTTCCTGGCAGTGTTTTTCATATTTTCAAAAAGAAAGAAACAATTTATTAAGTAAATTTATTATTTTTTCTTTTAGACATGTTCCATCCAGTGTCAGGCGACCATCACTGCCCACAAGGTGGCAGAAACATCCAGATGTCAATGCAAACTCCACATTTAATCTGCCTCTGCTCCAACCCCAGGCAATGACTGTAAGAATTATGGTCGTTTATCTCCTCAAGCCTAGAGAGGCTTCAGTATACAGCTCTGAAACCATTATAAGGCAGCTGTTAGCTCTTCATCTATGCATAGAGTCCATTTACCTGGAAATTGCTGTCATTATGTAAAACTATTTTTTTTTAAAAAGTATGATACCAAATTATGCATTTTCATAATATTGTTCTGGGAGGGGTGGTGTCGGGGTGACTGTGATTGTTGAATTTAAATGTTAGAGTCTCAGGTAGAGGGGGAGTAGTGCTAGGGGTTTGAAAGTTAATTACGCAGATGCAAGGGTAAAGGTTTGCATATGATGCCTAATACCCTTGCATTGACCCTGAACACATACACTGAGGGCACACGCACATTTGCACCTTTTTCAGAGCAAGCACAGGTTTGTACATGAGAACCTGTGTACTCTTGGGACAGGTTCTGGGTGCCTATTTTATAAAGGCACATAGGTGCCTCTGCAACCTTTCTAAAATAGGAATAAAATAATTGCCTGGACTTTTCACGTAGGCACCTTGCTATAAAATTACCCTCTTAAAGGAGAACTGCCCCTGCCACGTTGTATATCGCTCTTTGCAATTGGGAATTATGCCTCACTTGCTTAGGCAGGCTTCGGTTAAACTTGTTTTGAAGCATGCACATACAGATGTAAATGATTTGAATAATTATAGGTCTATCTCTCAGGTACCACTGGTAGCAAAATTGATTGAATAATGCACGAAATCCCTGCTGGGATCACTGATAAAGCATAGTTACTCATCTGTAACAGGTGATCTCCGGGAACAGCAGGAATTTAGTCTTCACATATGGGTATCGTCAGTACCAACGGAGCCTGCACGGGAACGCTCCCCAGCGTCCAATAGGAAAATGTTTGGGAGCATCCCACAGCGCCTGCGTGCTGCCTTCCCGCCTTTCCCAACTGTCCCTCTCCAGTTGAGTTTATAGCTGAGACAAAAGAGAGAGGGAAAGAGAGAAAGAGAGAGAGAGAGATAGAGATACAACTCCTAGGGGAGGTGGGTGGGTTGTGACGACTAAATTCCTGCTGATCCTGGAGATCACCTGTTACAGGTGAGTAACTATGCTATCTCCAGAACAAGCAGGAATGTAGTCTTCACATATGGGGACTCCCTAGCTGCAGATGCCAGGGAGATGGCCCCAGAAAGTTGTGTGCCCTTGTGAAAGGGCTCCACTTCCCCCCATGGATCTCTGGCATCCTACCAGGGATGGTGGGTAGGAGTTGATTAAGTGTGGAACAGGTGTTGTAGAACAGCCTGACCAAACAAGACATCCCGGCGGTAGTCCTTGTCTAAGCAGTAATGGGCTGTGAAGGTATGAACCGAAGCCCAAGTAGCTGCTCGACAGATGTCGTCGATAGACACAGAGTGAAGATGAGCCTTTGAGGCTGCCATGGCTCTCACACTGTGAGCTGTGACATGGCCTTCAAGAAGAAGGTTCTTACTCTCATAGGCAAAAGATATACACTGTGCAATCCAGCTGGACAGTGTCCTTTTGGAGACTGGAAGTCCCAAATGACTAGGATCAAAAGCAACAAAGAGTTGAGAGGACTTTCTATGTTGCTGTGTCCTTTGCAAGTAAAAGGCCGAAGCTCTTTTACAGTCCAAAGTATGAAGATTCCTTTCTGCATTTGAGGCATGAGGCCTTGGAAAGAATACAGGAAGGTAAACCGCTTGGTTTAAATGAAAAGGCGAAACCACCTTTGGCATAAAGTGTGGATGAGTCCTAAGGACTACCTTATCATGATGGAACCTTGTATAAGGAGGATCAGCCACCAACACTTGCAAATCACTGATGCGACGTGCTGATGTGATTGCAATAAGAAAGATGACCTTCCAGGAAAGGAATTTCAAAGAGGTAGTGGCTAATGGTTCAAAGGGCCGTTTCATGAGCTGCCCAAGTACCAGATTTAAGTCCCATGCCACCGGTGGTGGCTTAATGGGAGGCTTTGTTAAAAGAAGACCTCTCATAAATCTCGCTATGAGAGGATGAGAGGAAATAGGTTGTCCATTTAGAGGCTTGAAAGAAGCTGCAATAGCACTCAAATGGACTCTCACTGAATTGGTCTTAAGCCCTGCATTTGATAAATGAAGGAGGTACTCCAGTAATGATGCCAGAGGTATCGCAAGAGGGTTAAGACCCTTCTGCGAGCACCATATGGTAAACCTTTTCCACTTTAAATGCATTAGAGCATCTTGAGGAAGGTTTCCTGGAAGCATGAAGGATATCCTTTACCTGCTGGGAAAGGTTAAGACCGTGAAGTTCTAGGCTTTCAGCAACCAGGCCCTGAGATGCAGAGACTGGGGATTGGGATGCCACAGCATCCCGTCCTCTTGAGAAAGGAAATCTGGAGCAGATCCTAACTCCAGAGGCGGAGCTTGAGAGAGATGTAGGAGCAGAGGGTACCACATTTGCAGTGGCCAACGTGGAGCTATGAGTATCATATGACCTCTGTCTCTCTGAAGCTTGAACAGGGTTTTGGGAATTAGGGGAATGGGTGGAAAGGCATACAGGAAGTCCTGACCCCAATGAAGGAGGAAAGCATCCCTGGCCTGACAACCCTGAGCCGGAATTCTGGAACAGAACCAGGGAAGATTGGCATTCAGTGGACTTGCAAAGAGGCCTATGTCCGGGGTTCCCCAAATTTGAAAACTTTTGGCCACCTGGTCTGCATGGCGAGACCATTCATGTGGAAGCAGAACTCGACTGAGTCTGTCTGCCCAAGAGTTTTGAATGCTTGGAAGATACACCGCAAGGAGATGAATCTGATGCTCTCTGGTGAGGGCCCATAGTCGCAAAGCTTCGTTGCACAGCAACAGAGAGCCTGTTCCCCCCTGCTTGTTCACATAGAACATGGCTACTTGATTGTCCATTTGAACTAGGACTGTCTTGAAGCTGAGCTAGGTGTGAAATACTCGAAGAGCAAGGAAGATTGTTCTGAGCTCCAGGAGGTTGATATGAAGATAGGCCTCCTGTGGAGTCCAGGCACCCTGGGTAGAGAGGCCGTGCAGGTGGGTCCCCCAACCCACCTGTGAAGCATCTGTTGTTAGAGTGGCTTGGGGTGGGGGTTGCTGAAAAGGAGACCCCACCAAAAGGTTTTTGGGTGACTGCCACCATTGGAGGGACAAAATAAGGCGATCAGAGTTTGCTATTTTGTTTGATAGGCAACCTGACGCCTGAATCCACTGAGTTGATAAAGTCCACTGGGCTGCCCTCATATGGAGGCGAGAATAAGGAACCACATGCACGGTGGATGCCATGTGGCCTAGCAACTGTAACATTTCCCAAGCAGTGAGGTGAGGTTTTAGCATTGCTTGGGAAGCTAACTGCACAATGCGAAGACAGCAGGGCTATGGAAGGAAGGTCCTTGTCTGTCTGGTATGGTATCCAGCAGAGCTCCTATAAACTCTAGGAATTGAGTGGGTGCAAGGTTGGAATTTGGGAAGTTTATGACAAATCCCAAATATTGAAGGATGTGCATTGTGCGAGAGAGAGCAACCCTGGCTGGCTCTCAAGGGGCTCGAATGAGCCAGTCGTCTAAGTAAGGGAAGATGAATATTCCCATGGTGCGGAGAAATGCTGCCACCACAGCCATGCATTGTATTGGTAGTGCTTCCCTTGAAACAGAAATCAAAGGAACTTTCGGTGAGTTGGATGGATGAGAACATGAGTGTACGCATCCTTGAGATCTAGAGAACAAAGCCAATCCTGACTCTGAAGGTATGGCAGCAGATTTCCAAGAGAAATCATTTTGAACTTCTCTTTGAACAGGAATTTGTTCAATTCTCTGAGGTCTAAAATGGGTCTGTGTCCTCCTGTTTTCTTTGGAATAAGAAAATAGGGGGAGTAAAACCCTGTACCCCGTTGGGGAATGGGTACCTCCTCTATTGCCCCTTGAGCAAGGAGCACAGTGACCTTTTGACCTAACCGATCGTTGAGAGAGGCCTGAGAATTGAACTGTCTTACCATTGTAGGAGGGGGCATGCTGAGGAAATGAAGCTTGTACCCCTCTCTTACAATAGACAGTCCAATTTTCTGCTGTTATCTGACCCCATCTGGGGGCAAAATGACATAACCTTCCTGGGATGGTGGAGGGTTCTGGGCCGTTCAGGACAGGAAGGCAAAGTTCTCTAGATAGGAGTCAAAGCCCCTGTGGAGGCTGAGTCTGCTGAGCCGGTTGAAGCTTAGCTGCTTTTGTCTTTCTTTGTCTAGGTTGTTTCTGCTGTCCCTTTGGGGAAGACTGATCTAAATGATGTCCCTGCTAGGTATAGGAGGGATAAAACTTTTTCTTCTTGCTGAAGAAAGGTTTCTTAGAGGATCTTTTCCTCGCAGGATCAGCTGTAGATTTAGACCTATCCAAAGTGATATTGTCAGCATCTATCTCATTAGCCTTTTCCTGCCAATTCTTGCCAAAGAGATTCTCTCCTGTGCAAGGAATATTCCCTAGTTTGTCCTGTACCCAAAGTTCCAAGTCAGATGCCTGGAGCCAGGCAATCCTACGTGCACCTATGGCAATGGCAGAGGTTCTGCTTATGCATTCAAAGCAGTCAAAGGCTGCACAATTCACAAACTTGGAAACATCCTGAGCATGTTTGACAAGAGCAAGATAATCTTGCCTTTTATCATCAGGAAGGAGAGGGCTCCTTAGCTCTAAATCTCCTGTGACCTCTTTAAGGAACATTCCCATATACAAAATATAGGATCTGATCCTAGCAGAAAGCATGGAAGCCTGGAAGGATCAACATCGAAAGGCGTCAAGAGTCCTACACTCACGTCCTGGAGGATTAGATGCATTCCTTTTTGCACTCTTTATCCATCTCATGGCTGATTCCACCACCATGGAATGGTGTGGTAATTGAGTCTTCTGAAACCCAGGATAAGGAGGAACTCGATACATGGTGTCGATTCTTCGAGAGTGAGGAGATGTGGTCAGAGGTGTTTCCCACATCCTTAACATAAGATCATGCAAGATCTCATGAATAGGTAAGGTAGCTGCCTCCTTGGGAGCTTTAGGGTATTGTAGGATTTCTAATTCCTTTGCCCTAGGCTCTTTTTCAGGAGCCACTGTGATGGAAAGACCTTGGGCCACATCTCGGATAAAATCCTGAAAGGACATATCCTCTGGTGGAGACATCCTACGCTGAGGAGAAGAGGAATCCTCAGGAAGAAGTACTCTAGTATCGGTAGAGCTTTCAGAGTCTTCAGACTCATCCGAGGATTCGAAGTATCTCCGATCCGGATGATCATGCAAGGCACGGTACCAGTACCGATTGAAGTCGGCATTGGGGTGGTCCGGTACCGATTTGTTGATGCCGGATAGAGACACATGACTTGGTCCCAGTAGAATACCTGCCGATGTTGATGCAGTCGGTGCCGGTACCGGAGTCGGTGCCGGTACCGGTTGAATTGTCTGAAGCGGTTTCAGGGGCATCGAGGCCGTGAGAAGAGCCGCCAGACTGCGTTCAATAGCCAAGAATCTCTGGTCTATCGACACTGCTGATGCTTGGGTGTCGGTGCCGGATGAAGCGGCCGGAACCCCAGAACATGGTACCAGTAGTTCTGCCAAGGTTGAAGCCTTGAGAACATCCTGGAGCCCCGTTAGTGCTTTGGAAGCCGAAGCCTCCCGCCGGGGCAGTTTTGCCGGTGAAAGTCCCTCAAGGGCAACGCCAGAGGCATCTCGATGTTTAGAAGGAGATCTACCCTTTGAGGACCGGCTAGATTTATGTTTAGTTACCTGAGATCCATGGGAGGAAGACGAAGCCCTTGAAGACGTCGATGCTACGGAGACTGCATCGGAGGGAAAAAGGGTGCTAAGTTTAGCAGCTCGGTTTTGCCGGCCCCTTTTTGACATCATCCCACAGGCAACACACTCTGAAATAGAGTGGTCAGGACCTAAACATTTGAGGCACCACTCATGGGTGTCAGTGACAGAGATGGTACTGCCACACTTAGAACACTTTTTATAACCCGAAGCGGGTTTTTCCATTTTGAGGAAAAAACTGGGCCTAGTGTCCAAAATGGCGCATGGCACCTGAGGAGAAAATTACTGGAAAAGACTCCAGAAAGAAAGGGTTTTTTTGGGGGGGGGTTTAAGAAAAGAAGAACCGGCGGTACCGGTGTAGCATCGAGGGAAGGCAGACGCGACCACAAAAAAGAAGAACAAGAAGGGAATTTTTTCTGCGGTGACAGGATGTGCGACCTGTCGGCTCTGTGGAAAATGAAGAACTGGAGAGGGACAGTTGGGAAAGGCAGGAAGGCAGCACGCAGGCGCTGTGGGATGCTCCCAAAAGCTTTCCTATTGGACGCTGGGGAGCGTTCCCGCACAGGCTCCGTCGATACCCATATGTGAAGACTACATTCCTGCTTGTTCCTGGAGATATGAGATATTGATTGGGTTAGAGGACCATCAAGTTACTTATTTGAGGGTGTTTTTACGTCTGATATGGTGGTGCCTGCTGTTATGTATTACAGTGGTCCTCTGAAGATCGTGTTGTATTTCAGGATGAGTCGTCTGCATGATACAGATCGGAGTGAAGGGTCCCTCAAGGATCCATCTTGTCTTTTTAAATATTTATTTGACCCCTTTCTGTAAATTACGGAGAGATCTGTCTTAAGGTTTTTGGGTTTAGGCAGATGACATTTTTATTTTGGAGCAATTTTCAAGAAATGATGTTTTGCCAATCTTGAAGTTGGTTCACCATTTTGATCTGCTTGGTTGAGGTACTTAGCTATGCTGATAAATTATTTTTAAAAAACCCAAGGCTCTATCATTGTCAGGACTGCGATTATATCTCTTTCACATCTGTTTCACTGGATGGTAACATGATCTCTGTCAGGGATCAGCTTCAATACTCAAGGCTATTGTTTTGACCCCAAACGTCCAGAATGGTGCATGTTTCCTTTCAGCTCTGGAGTGCGCCTGGATTGAGACTATTTTTGGAGTTGTCTGATTTTAGATCTGTTGTGCAGCCACTTGTAATATGTCAGTCAAATTATTGTAGCATGATTTATGTGTGTTATGAAACCACTGCAGCTCGCTCACAATGCTGCTGCTACAGTAATTCATGGGATGTGCAAATCTGATCATATTTCAGCTATTTGGAAGGATTTACATTGGGTGTCAGTGTTTTATAGAGTGCAGTTTAAGTGCTGCTGCATAGTATTTAAAGCCTTGAAGTCAGTTATGAAAAACAGTTCGCTCCAGACCTATCCAGCTGCTGTGTTCCACCTCTCAGAATTTATAACTGATTCCCTAATTTAGAGCAGTGCAAAAGGCAGTAACGTGAGCCCTGGTCTTTTCTGTACGTGGTCCTCCACCATTTGGAATAACTTGCCATTGGCTACCCAGTAGAAATATGATTTATTTGCTTTTAGAAAGTGTCTTAAGGGTAAGTTGTGATGTTTTAGAGATATGAATTGTTTTCTGTATCATTTTATGGATTGTTTTGGTTTTATGATTATGTTTGTTTCATTGTAACCACTAAAAAGAGCAGTTTATTTGCAGATATAAATCAAATAATGCAATAAAAAAATACACTGGCATTTTCATGGGTTTTTGATAAATAATATATCATCTGCAGAAAGACCGATCTTTCATTCTCGTTCACCTATTTCCACTGCTTCAATTTTTTTTATCAGCAATGGGGACAATGTCCATCCTTATCTGATATCTGTATTCATTTCGGTTTCTGCTGATATGTGCCCATTAATCAAAAGCCTTAATTTAGGAGTTTTACACAAATACTTTAATCCAATTTACCAAAGATTCTCCTAATCCAAAATTATTTAAGATCCAAAGTAGATATCCCCAGATGATTTGATCAAAAGGTTTTTCTGCTCTTAGGCTTGCTAGTAAGCCCCCCCCCCCCCCCGGACTGTTTTTGTATTTTGGCAGGGCTCTTGTCACTTAGGGGAATGTTTACTAAAGCATGCCAATGGTTAGTGCGTGGCCCCACAGCAAAAATCACACATGGACTAATTAGCATGTGATTCCGAGTGGGTACTGTGTGGATCGGGGCGGAACGGGGGTCATTGACAGCGAAGCATGGTTAGCACGGACACATGCCAACCATGACTGTGTCTGGTAGTGCGGGCATACTTAATGCCACCTCAATGGGTGGTGTTAGGTGCATCTGCATGTCAGCACAGTGCCGTGCGCTTGCAATGCACTAACAGAAGGGGACGAATTCAAATCCCCCTGAGGCTAGCACAGCTCTCTGTGCTAAAATCATGGCCCAATCGTTAGCTTAGTGCACTTTAGTAAACATGCCCCTGAGGCTAGCGCAGCTCTCTGTGCTAAAATCATGGCCCGATTGTTAGCTTAGTGCACTTTAGTAAACATGCCCCTGAGGCTAGCGCAGCTCTCTGTGCTAAAATCATGGCCCAATCGTTAGCTTTGTGCACTTTAGTAAACATGCCCCTGAGGCTAGCGCAGCTCTCTGTGCTAAAATCACGGCCCAATCGTTAGCTTAGTGCACTTTAGTAAACATGCCCCTGAGGCTAGCACAGCTCTCTGTGCTAAAATCATGGCCCAATCATTAGCTTAGTGCACTTTAGTAAACACGACCCTGAGGCTAGCGCAGCTCTCTGTGCTAAAATCATGGCCCAATCAGTAACTTCATGCACTTTAGTAAACATGCCCCTGAGGCTAGCACAGCTCTCTGTGCTAAAATCATGGTCCAATCGTTAGCTTAGTGCACTTTAGTAAACATGCCCCTGAGGCTAGCACAGCTCTCTGTGCTAAAATCATGGCCCAATCATTAGCTTAGTGCACTTTAGTAAACACGACCCTGAGGCTAGCGCAGCTCTCTGTGCTAAAATCATGGCCCAATCAGTAACTTCATGCACTTTAGTAAACATGCCCCCTGAAGCTAGCGCAGCTCTCTGTGCTAATCGTTAGCTTAGTGCACTTTAGTAAACATGCCCCTGAGGCTAGCACAGCTCTCTGTGCTAAAATCATGGTCCAATCGTTAGCTTAGTGCACTTTAGTAAACATGCCCCTGAGGCTAACGCAGCTCTCTGTGCTAAAATCATGGCCAGTCGTTAGCTTCGTGCACTTTAGTAAACATGCCCCTGAGGCTAGCGCAGCTCTCTGTACTAATCGTTAGCTTCGTGCACTTTAGTAAACATGCCCCCTGAGGCTAGCGCAGCTCTCTGTGCTAAAATCATGGCCCAATCGTTAGCTTCGTGCACTTTAGTAAACGTGCCCCTGAGGCTAGCGCAGCTCTCTGTGCTAAAATCATGGCCCAATCAGTAACTTCATGCACTTTAGTAAACATGCCCCTGAGGCTAACGCAGCTCTCTGTGCTAAAATCATGGCCAGTCGTTAGCTTCGTGCACTTTAGTAAACATGCCCCTGAGGCTAGCACAGCTCTCTGTGCTAAAATCATGGCCCAATCATTAGCTTAGTGCACTTTAGTAAACACGACCCTGAGGCTAGCGCAGCTCTCTGTGCTAAAATCATGGCCCAATCAGTAACTTCATGCACTTTAGTAAACATGCCCCCTGAAGCTAGCGCAGCTCTCTGTGCTAATCGTTAGCTTAGTGCACTTTAGTAAACATGCCCCTGAGGCTAGCACAGCTCTCTGTGCTAAAATCATGGTCCAATCGTTAGCTTAGTGCACTTTAGTAAACATGCCCCTGAGGCTAACGCAGCTCTCTGTGCTAAAATCATGGCCAGTCGTTAGCTTCGTGCACTTTAGTAAACATGCCCCTGAGGCTAGCGCAGCTCTCTGTGCTAATCGTTAGCTTCGTGCACTTTAGTAAACATGCCCCCTGAGGCTAGCGCAGCTCTCTGTGCTAAAATCATGGCCCAATCGTTAGCTTCGTGCACTTTAGTAAACGTGCCCCTGAGGCTAGCGCAGCTCTCTGTGCTAAAATCATGGCCCAATCAGTAACTTCATGCACTTTAGTAAACGTGCCCCCTGAGGCTAGCGCAGCTCTCTGTGCTAAAATCATGGCCCAATCGTTAGCTTCGTGCACTTTAGTAAACGTGCCCCTGAGGCTAGCGCAGCTCTCTGTGCTAAAATCATGGCCAGTCGTTAGCTTCGTGCACTTTAGTAAACGTGCCCCTATACCCACAGACATAAAGGGGTGTTGCTGCACTTAGCACACATTCAAATTTGTGAAAGCTCATTAACCTTTAGTAAACATGCCTCTTAATGAGTGTCTGGAAACCATTTACATGTACCGTGAGGATAAAGAGAGGCTACTATATTTCTGCATTACTCTCCTCCAGTGCCAACTGCCAGGTGCATTACTAGAAAACCCTGCTCGTTCTTTTCTCCATTTCTCTCTTTACTCACTCATTCATCTACTCAATTTCAATCTTCCGTCCTCAATCCCCTTTTGACTTTTCACCTAGCAACTTTCCATCTACTCTTCTAACCTCCACCCTAGCTCCCCCATTTCTCATCTCACTCCTTCACTAGCCTCTTGTTCCCCTCTGTGCCTCCTAGATCCTTTCCGCCACCCAGTTACTTCCTTCTTAGATATTCTCCGGCTCATGCCCACCTAGAACAAACCCGTAGTTCTGCCTTCTTTCTGGCTCCTTCACTGGATGTCCCTCTCGCTCACCCTCCATCAGGGACAGTCCTATCCTAAGTTTAAGGCTCTCCTCAAAACACACCTTTTCTGTCTGGCCTACAACCTCCCTTCCTCCGACCCATAAGAAACCTCATTTCTCTCTACTTTCTCTCCCTGAGGTATGAATGTGTTCTTTCCTGTCAATACTGTAGTTCTTTCCTTATTCCGGCTTTAGTCATTATGCATTTTGCAACTCTGTACACTGCTCTGATGTTTACAAAGGGCGGTTAATCAAGTCTGGTAATAAAGATAAAGATTAACTCTACCTTTCCTCTTTCTTGCCCCTCTCTTTCAACTCTTCCCTCTGTATGACCATTTTTCTTCTCTCCCACACAAAATATCTGTTCCCCTCTCCATCCTCACTCCCCTAGCTTCTTTTTTCTCCACCCAGCCCCAACCCCCTCCCCACCCCCTCTATTCCTCCCCCAGCATCAGCTCCCTTCTAGTTCCAGCCATTCCCAGCATCCACTCCCTTCCAATCTCATTTTCCCCATCCCCCAGCATCAGCCCATTTCCAGTCCTAGCTACCCAGTATTAGTTCTCTTCCAATCCCTCCCAAAATAATCTCCCATCCAATCGCAAGCTCCATTTCCCTTAGCATCAGCCCATTTCCAGTCCTAGCTACCCAGTATTAGTTCTCTTCCAATCCCTCCCAAAATAATCTCCCATCCAATCGCAAGCTCCATTTCCCTTAGCATCAGCCCATTTCCAGTCCTAGTCCACCAGTATCAGTCCCCCTGCAGTACCAATCTCTCCTAGCATTGTCTTCTTTTCAATCACAGTCTCCCCATCCCTCAACATTAGTCCATTTCCCATTCTAGCCCGTGTAGCAGTCCTCTTCCAGTGCCAGCGGCTCCCCCTCCCTCACACACACGCACGATCCTACACCATGAGGGGCCCCACATGCCCCCTGACTGGCTTAAGATGAAGCTGGTGAAGCTTGAAGCCTGGCACCCTGGCTCACCTCTGCACAGTCACGGGAGTAAAGAGCCACCAGAGCGTTTTCCTTTTTCTCCCGTGGCTGTGCTAGGTTGTAGCTGCTGGTGCCGCTCAGTACGTAGATATTAAACAGGGGCACTTTCTGTCAACTAAGCTTGAAGCAGGATGGTCAGAACCTGAGAAGTCAATGGCCATCACTTACATTTATCCATGCTGAAATATTAAGGACTTGATAAAGGCCAAAACTGTTGATAATTTCAGTCGTCCACCATCTTGGGTCCTCAGAACAAGGCTTGTATGTTATGACATTAGGTTTTATTAAATCACTGACCTAGGCATATTTTTCAGGCAATAGCTAAAGACCCACAACACTGCTGTATGGCATGAACAGAACGTAGCCTGTTAGGAAAAGTAAAGAAAGAAAAAATAACAAAATATAAGATACCTTTTGGGTGCCCAAAGATGGCTACTGAAGCAGTTATTTTGTTTTTGTTTTTTGTTTTGTGTTGTTGCTCCGGGGATCTGGCGCTGCTCTGGGGCTGCAGGGAGCAGTTGAGAAGGTTTTTTTTTTTCCTTTTCTGTAGCTGCGGGGAAGATAGAAAAAGCCAGTGTGTTTTTTAAATAATAAAATGTCATCGGGGTTTGCCGGTGCTCCTGTGGCTGTGATTTGCAGTCGTGTAGTGTTTTAACTTCGGGGCTCTGAGAACCAGCAACTGCATAATAAAAGAAAAATTGATGTGAGGCCTCAGACCTGCAGAGAGTGTCATGCCTGCTCTGAGGCTTGAGTGGAAGTCATCGAGAGGTCTGGGGCTGTGATCGGGAACATCACAGTAGAGCATCGGGGAAGGCCGCGGATGCCACGGCTCTTCCTGATGCAGGAGGGGGGGGGGCAGAGGTGGAGTCAGGCCTGTTAGAGACCCCGATGAGGTTAAACAGGAGCACTTCCTTCCCAGATGCTCTACTGCTCTCCCTGCTGTGATCGGTGCACCATCAGCTATTCCCGATCACAGCCCCAGACCTCCTGATGACTCCCACTCAAGCCTCAGAGCATGCCTTTGTCACAATCCAGGGTGTGCGGGGCCATGTGCAGGTGACATTCCCACACATGCCTCAGGCCAGCCCTGCCCCCAAGGAATCTGCCTGATTCGTTCTGAGCTTGAGCAGGAAAAAAAGCAAGGGGGGGGGCAACATTCCAGCAGTCGGGGCTGTGTTTATTTTTTATTTTTTTGGCTCTGCCCTGCCTCTGCCATCCTGCTGCTTTTTTTCTCGCTCGGACGAGCTTGAGTGGAAAAAAAAGCAATGGGAAAGCAATGGCAGGCCAGAGGCGGCAAAATCAGAAATAAATACAACTGCAACTGCCAAAGTGCCGCCCCCTTGAAAGTGCCGCCTGAGGCAACCATCTCAGTTGGCCTAATGATAGAGCCACCCCTGGGGGGAGCTATCTGGGGGAGGTGCTGTAAGCCCATCTCCCTAGCCCAATATTGCTCCATGTCCCAAAACAGCTGGGAGTTCTGATCATTCACCTGCCATTCAAATACCTGCCGCACCTGAGTCGCCAAGTAGTAACACCCAAAATCAGGAACCCCCAAACCCCACTCCCACTGAGCCACATACATTACTCACCTTCCCACTCTAGGTCGACTGTAGCCCCAAACAAAATCAAATGCCTGCCCCTGCAACTGCTGAAGCTCTGCCTGTCCTACCCGGATCGGCAAAGTTTGGAACAAATATAAGAGCCGGGGAAGTACATTCATTTTTAGGGTCGCCACTCGGCCCAACCAGGATATTTCCCCTTCCTGCTATTGCCTCAGATCACCCTGGATCTGTTGGAAGAGGGGAGGGTAGTTAGCCCCATAAATATTTAGCGGCAATGGGGTCACCTGAATCCCCAAATATTTAATCGATCGGGTCATCCAACGGAAAGGATAATGCTCCCATAGGTTCTGTAACAGTTGGGGGCTAACACTGATTGCCAGTGCCTCAGTTTTATCCCAGTTTATTTTAAACCCTGAAAGAGCCCCATGATCCTGGAGCTCCCGGAAGAGGACCGATAACGTAGTCAGAGGGGAAGTGATCCTAAACAGGAAGTCATCCACAAATAGGGTGATCTTGCGGTTGAGAGGGCCCTATCCTAATGCCCTGGATATCCCCCATGGCCTGCACCCTAGCTGCCAAAGGCTCTATTACCAGTGCCAATAGCAAGGGGGACAGCGGGCACCCTTGTTGTGTCCCTTGCCCCAGAGAAAAAAAACTCAGAATAGCCCCCATTGGCACAGACAGTGGCCTCCAGAGCAGCATATAATTCTCAAATCCATGTCAAAAAACGGGGTTCCACACCCACTATTTCCAGCACTGTAAAGGGAAAAATCCCAACGCACCTTACCAAATGCCTTTTCCTCATCGATAGATAGCTCATTGCCTCCTGTCATTCTCGCTAGGCCAGCCAGGACAACTGGAGGATCCTTTACACATTATCTGCTGCTTATCGCCCCTGTATAAACTCTGCCTGGTCAGGATGTATGGTTCCTGGGAGCACTGGTACCAACCTCTCTGCCAGGATTTTCACCAAAATCTTTACATTTGTATTCAGCAATGAAATCGGATGATAGGATCTGCAGAGTGCTGGGTCTTTCCCTGGCTTAGTGAGCACAGAAATCAAGGTTTGTTGCATATTTATTTTTTTACCATTGCTTATATACTGCCTTTCATGATATAAAGGCGGTTTACATTGAACAGGGCATTATAACTTGGAGATAAATATTTACAGGGAACATGGGCAATGGAGGGTTAAGTAGCTTGCCCAAGACCACCTGTGGGACTAGAAACCCCAGTCCTTCTGGCACAAGGTTGCTGTCCTCTAGTGGGATTTGAACCCGTGACCTTCTGACCTGAGGTAACTTGCCCCAACCACTAGGCCACTCCCTCATAGATGGGGGTAAACTTTCTCCCTGCAACACTGCATTGAAAACCCGGTGTAAGATGGATCCCAGGGTTCCTGACAGCTGTTTGTAAAATAAGACTGTAAAGTCGTCGAGGCCCAGTGCCTTATGCGGAGCCAGTCCCCGAACCACCGCCAGTACCTCTTCCAACAATATGGCTCTCTCCAGAGCCTCACCAACCGAGGTCTCCAACTGTCCACTACCCTCCCCACCATTGTCCAGTTATTACTCTACTCTTATCACTCTCCACTGATGGGTCAGCTGTGTATAAGGCCTTATAATACTTCATAAATTGGGCTCGAATATCAGCACTCTTGTACAGCAACTTATCGTTTGCCCCCCTTCAATTTCCCAATGGCTTGGCGCCACATTCGACCTCACAATTTGCGTGCCAGGCCAGGAGCGTGCCAGATTTGTTATTAAATTCATAATACAGCTGGTTAACCCACTGAAGTTGAAACGCTATCCGTTCCATCTGGAGTTCCTGCAATTGTCTTCTAATCCCCTCCATCTACGCTCCAATTCATTGGTCCCCCCCGGTCCCCATTTATGTCTCCGTTCTAGGGCCTCTAACTGGGTGCTGAGGATATTGATCTGCTCCCCCCATTGATGTTTCCATCTCTCTCCTCTTGATCCATTATCATTGGCTTCCGGTTAAATTCTGCCCACAATATAAACTTCTCACTTTAGTCCACCATGCACTTCACACCAGTTATCCTCGCTATCTTTCTGACTTTCTACTTCTCCATTCCTTGCATTATGCCCTCTGTGATATTTATGCTAGACAAAGGGTACAGGTAAATGGAGCTCACTTTGAGGAGAAGGAGGTTACCAGTGGTGTGCCCCAGGGATCTGTCCTTGGTCCGATTCTTTTTAACATCTTGGTTAGTGATATAGCGGAAGGGCTGTCGGGTAAGGTTTGCTTCTCTGCAGATGATACCAAAATCTGCAATACAGTAGATACCCAGGAAAGTGTAGATAACATGAGGAGGGATTTAGCTAAACTTGAAGAATGGTCTAGAATTTGGCAGCTGAGATTTAATGTTAAAAAATGTAGGGTCATGCATTTGGGCTGCAGCAATCCAAGGGAGCAACAGAGTATAGTATGATGGCATAAAAGATCACATGGTCTATCTAGTATGTCCTTCCATATCAACCACTACAACAGTCCCCTCTTTTCCTTTAGAGAATCCTCTGTTTGTCCCATGCTTCTTTGAATTCAGATACCGTCCTCATCTCTACCACCTCCACTGGGAGACTATTCCACGGATTCACCACTCTTTCCATAAAGAAATATTTCCGCATATCACTCCTGAATCTATTCCCTTTTACCCTCATCCCATGTCCCCTCGTAACAGCGCTGACCTCTACTATTGTATGAATAGCAGTGATATTCAGACTCTATAAGCATTTAGGTGCCACCTGGGATGTCCAAGTCAAAATGTCTGAAATTCCATAGGAGGCGTGGTAGAGAAGGTGTAAATGTGTTCTAAATCAACCTATCTCCACCCCAGAAGATAAATGTCTCCACCAACATACAAGGAAACAGGGGTGTGCACCAACAACCCTCAGACATGCGCAGGGGAACAGGCAATTTTATAAAAGGGCATGTGTGGCATATACATGTCTAGGAAAACATCAACATAGATGTTTCCACAATGGTATTTCAGAATGCACCCATGTGACTGTCACCACATACAAATCCAGGCCTGACATTTTGTAGCAGCATGGCAGTGCACAAAAAGGCCTCCGTATTTACAAAAAATACTGAGTGATTAAACAGCATTCCCCTCTTCTCCCCACTGCTGACCATAACGAGCACTTTACAAATGCCTGTTCATGCCCAGGAGCAGGTATACACATAGACGTGTTCCCCGGCAATTATAAATGTGTGGCGCAGTTCTAAATCAAACGTACATATGGATCTTTTACAGACTGCCCTTGACACACCTCCACCATGCCTCTGTATGACATAGAAGTGATCGTGTCAGGCACATGTAAGTTTGGGCCTTTCTAAAATGGCTGTTGGGACATGGATGTGATTGGCATGTCTGAATGGATGTTTTCAGCCATACAAATCATGAATAGAGCCTCTAAATGACCCACTATCTGTATAGCCGAGCAGCTGTCCTAACTTAAAGTGACTGAATGTTGCTGCTCGCCATACAGCCAGGCAAGATAAGAACATTAGAACATAAGATATGCTATACTGGGTCAGACCAAGGTCCATCAAGCCCAGTATTCTGTTTCCAACAGTGGTCAATCTAGGTCATACGTACCTAGCAGTTTCCCCAAGAGACACAAGTTCCACAAAGCTTGGGTGCTTTCCTGTCTTATATTGTAACTTCCTTTTCTTCCTTCTTTCTTTTTTCTCCGACCTACTGGTCTCTCTGTATAAGGATTTGCTTTTACTGTACACCGCTATGTTCTAAATGTAATAGCGGTATATCAAGCTCAATAAAACATAAACATAAAACATAATGCTTGTACTGGGTCAAGCATTGATATCTTCGGTCACTTCTTAATAATGGTTTATGGACCTTTCCTCCAGGAACTTGTCCAAACCTTTTTTAAACCCAGCTACACTAACAGCCTTTACTACATCCTCCGGTAACAAATTCCAGAGTTTGATTACACGTTGAGTGAAAAAATATTTTCTTTTATTAGTCTTAAATAGTTTACCCTGTAGCTTCATTGCATGTCCCCTAGTCTTTCTATATTCTGATAACGTAAACAATCGATCTACGTTTACCCATTCCACTCCGTTCATTAATTTATAGACTTCTATCATATCTCCCCTCAGCCATCTCTTTTCCAGGTTAAAGAGCACTAACCTTTTTAGCCTTTCTTCATAGGAGTATCCTTCCATCCCCTTTACCATTTTGGTGGCTCTTCTCTGAACCTTTTCTAAAATCGCTATATCCTTTTTAAGATACGGCGACCAGAATTGCACACAATATTCAAGGTGCGGTCTCACCATGGAACGATATAGAGGCATTATAATATCTTTTGTTTTATTTTCCATTCCTTTCCTTATACCTAGCATTCTATTTGCTCTCTTGGCCACCGCTGCACACTGGGCCAAGGGTTTTAACATGGTATCCACAATGACGCCTAAATCTTTTTCCTGGGTGGTGGTTCCTAATGTGGAACCTTGCATCGTGTAGCCATACTTTGGGTTGTTCTTCCCTAGGTGCATAACCTTGCACTTGTCCACATTAAATTTCATCTGCCATTTTGATGCCCAGTCTTCCAATTTATCAAGATCCTCTTGCAATTTTCCACAATCCTCTTGGGTTTTAACAACTTTAAATAGTTTTGTGTCATCTGCAAATTTGATAACCTCACTCGTTATTCCACTTTCCAGGTCATTTATGAATATGTCAAAAAGCAGCGGACCCAGCACAGATCCCTGGGGTACACCACTATTCACCTTTCTCCATTGGGAAAATTGGCCATTTAGCCCTACCCTCTGCTTTCTATCTTTTAACCAGATGCCGTAGCTCCACCTTGGCACTCTCCATATAGTACCATTGAAAATTCACAGAAAAAGGACTTATCTGTATAGCACAAGCTGTAATATGTATAAGTTCTTTTGAATATTCAGCCTGTGGTATTTAGTTTCCTTCTTATCGAAAGTCTTTGTGGCCCCGAGTCTGGCTGGGAATTGTAGAGAAAATGTTACTCTCCTTTGATAGAACTAAACAATAATAAACATTTACAGTACTACTGGACATATACAGTGCTGGTAAGTATTTGGGTACAATATGTGTCTTCCCTAAACAACTTACAATCTAAATGGGTACCTGAGGCAACAGAAGGAAAGGTACCAGTGGCAGAAATGGAAACTGAATCCTGTCTTCTCTGGTTCTCAGTCCATTTCTCTAAACACTAGGCTACTTCCTCTCTCTAGTAGGCCACTTCCTGCAGTTCACCAACATTTTTTGCTGAGACATTTGGAAAGAGCAAAAGCTTTAAATCTTCATGTTTTGTTCTTTTGCTTTCCTGAACACTGTCAGAAGTTTATTTTTATTTATTTATTTATTTATAGTTCTTTTATACCGCACTCTTTTTCATCAGCGCGGTTTACATTAAAACAAGAATACTCATTGCAAGCAACAGGCTGTTGTGAGTTTACCTATAACAGGAGAATTCAACTGGGATTATAACTTTGGGAAACTTTGTACATATTTGTTATGAACCTATATACAATGAAGAGAATTTCTTAAATAATCTTGAGACTTTTGCAAGATTATTTAGAATTTCGGAAGAGGATGAAGGCTTTTTACTTTAGAAGAGCCAGATATTTGAGGTATGAGTGGAGTTTTATAGTTATGTTTACTATGGTTTTGTGGTGTTTGCTTTATGATATGATTTTATTTATTTGTTTTATGTGTTCTTTGTTCTACATGATTTGTATTATTAGTTCAGTACTTTATGTTATTTTATTAGAAACACAGAAACATGAAGCAGAAAAAGACCATAGGGTCTATCCAGTCTGCCTTTCCATTTGCACCAACTACTATAGATCCTTTTTCCTTTAGAGATCCTCTGAGTTTGTCCTATGCTTTCTTGATTTCAGATATTATCCTTGTCTCCACTACTGCTACTGGGAGACTATGCCATGCATCTACCACTCTTTCTATAAAGAAATATTTCCGCATATTATTTATGAGTCTATTCTCTTTCACCTTCATCCTATGCCCTCTCGTTGCAGAACTTTCTTTCAATTGAAAGAGACTCTCCTCTTGTGCATTTATGCCATGGAGGTATTTAAACATCTCCATCATATCTCCTCTATCCCGCCTTTCCTCTAAAGCATACTGTGATAAGGAAGCTTATCAGGACCCAAGAGATAGGGATAAAGAGAAAGAATTTACCCTTATAAAAGGACCTATTTTACCAGGTCAGAGACACAAAACTCTCTTTACACCTAGAAAGCAGGTAATTCCTAGCTACAATAGGTTGCAGAATGCCCCTAGTGGAGAAAAAGAGAGGGAATGCAGGCCCAGGGTAAGGAACCCTTACGTCACTGAATTCCCCAATTACTCAGCTGCCATGAGGCAGTTTGATCTCCAACACCTGAGAGGAGAGGGGGTGGAGCAGGCACCTGAGAGGTTTAAGACTAGGTCAGTTTATTCAGAAGGGAGAGGCGGGAGAGGAAGAAGAAGAGGAAAGGAGAGAGAACGTGAGAGCAGTAGGAGTGCCTACTGGAAGAGGAATGGAACTGGAACAGTGAGAACAGCAGGAACCAGGAACACAAGTTGGAGAACAGGACGTGGAAGCACCGGTGAATGGTGGCCAGAGCATGAGAGAGGAGAAGCTGCTATAAGCTTTGACCCAGGTATGAGCATTGGAAGTTTGCCTAATTCTGAGCACTACAGAATTGCCAGAGACAGCCTTAGCCCTAACGGAAGGCAGTCAGCTAAGACCTCTGAGCCAGAAACAGAGGAAGTGCCAATGGAACTGGGTGAACCAGACATAGCTTTAGAAGAAGAAGTCTCCTACATGGATTGCTCTTTATGCCAGTCTTCCAATACAGAGGTGTTGAAAGGGAGTCAACCGTAAGGAAAACCTCCAGTGTCCGGTAGCCCTAAGAGCCTGTGGTTAATTTGTGAAGGTCCTGAGTTAAAGGCAAAATACCTTATTTTTTACTGTGCAAGCCGAAGCTGCCTAATTAAGTTGGTGAATCAGCTGTGAGCCAGAGCAGTGCTCAGCCTGAAGCTGTACTAACGGTGAAAGTAAGGAAAGCTTTTGTTTGGCTGTTTATAAGAAAACCTTGCATAGAGAATTGCTTGCCTGTGAAGAGTTTAACTGCCTTGTTGAAAGTTTTTTCTATGTTTAAGAACAGAAACAGTGTTCTGGACTGAGAAAAAGAAACCTGCTTGTGTAACTAGAGTGCATTTTTCCCCACGGCGGGCGTTTCGTAGTCGGCTGGCAACCGATGGCAGCTGTCCTAAGTGCGCCGAACCCCTAGCGACCTTGTTCCATATGTGGTGGGGTTGTAGAGTATTGCGCTCCTATTGGGCTAAGATATGTGCTTTTTTAAACCGTTTGCTACAGAGACGGGTACGCTGGTCCGGGGCCCTTGTGGTACTGGATCGGCTTGACCCCCCTTGTCCGGTGGTTGAGGGGGAACGCCTGTTGGTGTGCAAGGCCTGTTTGGTGGGGAAGGGACCCATTCTTCGCCTTTGGAGGGATTGTAGCGCACCTACCTTTGGTGAGTGGCGTAACTGCTTCCATCAAATGATGTTAACTGAACGATGGGGGGCGCGGGGCAGTGTCAAGCGTTGGACAGCCTTCATGCGGGTATGGGAGCCCTACATCCAACAGTTAAATGCCAGGAGTCGTAATGAGATTTTACAAGTTGGTAGCTGAGCCACTAGCGGGTGATGAAGGGTGGGTGTTCCACCAGGGGTCTTAAATTGTGGGGAGTGTGCTGAGGGGGGAGGGGGGAGGAGAGGGGGGAGGGGGGAGGAGAGGGGGGAGGTGGGAGATGGGAGGTGGGGGGTAAGTAAAGGAAGAAAACGATTTTCCACCTCCTTTGTTCTGCTTTGTTGCTACTCCGAGAGGGGATCAGAGTCCACCCCTCTTGGGAATGTATACATCTGATGTAATGTATCTGTTGGTGGTTATAAAATAAAATATAAAAAAAAAAAAGAAACCTGCTTTAGGAAAAGCTGTTTTCTGTTTGTTTGATCAGCACTGCAAGCCATGCCTGATAGCATGGGCTGTTAAAGTATTTATGTTTATACTGGAGAACATTGCAAGCTGTTTTGTTTGGAATTCATTTATATCCTGATGTTCATTTACAAGTATCCTGGAGAAATAATCCAAAGGTGGAATTTGTGAACCTTAGCGTGTTTTTTTTTTCAGTTAATAAACTGTCATTACTTTACCACTCAATGCAACTACAAAGGGTGTTTTTTTTTACCTGAGGTTGAATACTTTCTGACTGAACTACCTTTCTCATAAGGCATTGCAAGGCAATCAGTCAGTTAAAGACCAAAAGGTGAATCTCTCTAATGACAACCACGCCCCTCCATACTGCATGTAAGGGACTTTGGGTGTGACAATACATATTGAAATCTTTATGTCTGTCCCCATATGGTTTATAGTGAAGACCACTGACCACTGCCCAGTTTGGTAGCCACCCTCTGTAATGACTCCATCCTGTTTATATCCTTTTGAAGGTGTGATCTCCAGAATTGCACACAATGCTCCAAATGAGGACTCACCAAAGACATACAGAGGCACTATCACCTCCTTTTTCCTGCTGGCCATTCTTCTCCCTATGCGCCCAAGCATCCTACTGGCTTTTGCCAGCATCTTTTCTACCTGTTTAGCCACTTTAAGATCATCAAAACAATCATGCCCAGGTCCCACTCTTCTTTTGTCGATAGAAGTACTTCAACCTCTCTACTGCACTACTCCACTGGATTTTTTAGTGTTAAATCTCAACTGCCAAATTCTCAGCCATTCTTTGAGCTTAGCTAGATCCCTCCTCATAAAAACACAGTCAAATAAATAAATAAAATCTGCTCCTTCCGAGGTGTCTACTCTATTGCAGAATTTTGTATCAACCACAAAGAGGCAAACCTTACCCGACAGACCTGCAATAACACTAACAAAAATGTTAAAAAGAATCGGACTAAGGACAGATCCCTACGGCACACCACTAGTAACATCCTTATCCTAAGAGTGAACTCCATTTACTTGTATCCTTGGTTGCCTCCCACTCAACCAATTTCTAACCTAGTCAGTCACTTTAGAGTTCATCCCTAGGGGGCTTAATTATAAGTCGCCTTTGCAGAACTGTGTCAAAGGCTTTACTGAAATCTAAGTATGATATGATAGAAGTCTATAAATTAATGAACAGAGTGGAATGGGTAAACGTAGATCGATTGTTTACGTTATCAGAATATAGAAAGACTAAGGGACATGCAATGAAGCTACAGGGTAAACTATTTAAGACTAATAAAAGAAAATGTTTTTTCACTCAACGTGTAATCAAACTCTGGAATTTGTTACCGGAGGATGTAGTAAAGGCTGTTAGTGTAGCTGGGTTTAAAAAAGGTTTGGACAAGATCCTGGAGGAAAGGTCCATAAACCATTATTAAGAAGGGACCCAGGATATCAATGCTTGACCCAGTACAAGCATTGCGGAACCTGTGTCTTTTGGGGAAAGTGCTAGGTATGTATGACCTAGATTGGCCACTGTTGGAAACAGGATACTGGGCTTAATGGACCTTGGTCTGACCCAGTATGGCATATCTTATGTTCTAAGTACACCACATCTAGGGCTCTCCCTCGGTCCAACTCCCTGGTCACCCAGTCAAAGAAATCAATCAGATTTGTCTGACAAGAACTGCATCTGGTGAATCCATGCTGCCTCCAATCCTGTAATCCATTGGACACCAGAAACCTCACTGTCCTCTGTTTTAGCAGCGTTTCCAATAATTTACTCACCACAGAGGTTAGACTAACCAGCCTGTAGTTCTCAACCTCATCCTTCAGGTTTTTTTTGTAAAGGGACTACGTGTGCTTTTCTCCAGTCCTCCGGGACTGCTCCAAACTCTAAGAAAGTATTGAAAAGGTCAGACATGGATCCGCTAGAACTTCCCCAAGTACCTTCAATACTCTCAGATGTATCCTATCTGGCCCCATCACTTTGTCTACTTTTAGTTTAGCAGGTTCCTCACAAACACATTCTTCTGAAAATCGTTCAAAATCCCCTTCACTTCTGTTCCTAGTTGTGGGTGTTTTCTGAGGTCCTGCTCCTGGCCCTTCATCTATGAACACAGAACAAAACTATTTGATAAGCAATTCTGCTCTATCCTCATCAGTTTCTACATATTCCTCCCCTTCACCCATGAGTCTGACAATACCACTTTTACACATCCTTCTCTCGCTAACATATCTGAAAAATGTCTTGTCCCCCCATTTTATTACATAGACTATTTCTTCTTCTTTTTGTATCTTTTTGCTTTCCTGACTACTTACCTAGCTTCTCTACCTTTGTCCAAATATTGAGCTTGTCTTCCTATTTCTGTGATCTCTTATATTTTATGAAGGCCCAGTGTGCAGCAGCGGCCAAGAGAGCAAATAGAATGCTAGGTATCATAAGGAAAGGAATGGAGAATAAAACAAAGAATATTATAATGCCTCTGTATCGTTCCATGGTGCAACTGAACCTTGAATACTGTGTGCAGTTCTGGTCGCCGTATCTTAAAAAGGATATAGCGTTATTAGAAAAGGTACAGAGAAGAGCCACCAAAATGGTAAAGGGGATGGAAGGCTACATCTATGAAGAGAGGCTAAAATGTTTAGGGCTCTTCAACCTGAAAAAGGGATGACTGAGGGGAGATATGATAGAGGTCTATAAATTAATGAATGGAGTGCAATGGGTAAATGTAGATAAATTGTTTACGTCATCAGAATATAGAAAGACTAGGGGACATGCAATGAAGCTACAGGGTAACCTATTTAAGACTAATAAGAGAAAATATTTTTTCACTCAACGTGTAATCAAGCTCTGGAATTTGTTACCGGAGGATGTAGTAAAAGCTGTTAGTGTAGCTGGGTTTAAAAAAGGTTTGGACAAGTTCCTGGAGGAAAGGTCCATAAACCATTATTAAAAGGGACCCGTTCAACCCGTCTGTAACATCATAAGATCCTTCAATGTGCAATGGCAGATATACGCCGATGACATCCTTCTTTACATGCCATTCTCCACAAAGCAAATGGACCTCTCACCTCTTATTGATTGTTTTGACGCAGTATCCGAATGGTTTCTAACGCAAAACCTTCGGATCCAACATAAGAAAACAGAGGTACTCTTTGTCACGAAAAATCCATATTTTACCCCTCCACCTTATATAAAAGTGAGAGAAGCCGAACTACAAACAAAACCTGCAATCCGTTATTTAGGAGTCACTTTGGATCAACGTTTGGACATGAAATTACACATATCCCACATTGTTAAAGCCGTATATTTCAAGATCCGGACACTCAAACACCTCCGAACCTTATTGGACCCAAGTGATTTCCGAACTGTTTATCAAGCCCTTATCCTACCCCATTTTGATTTCGCCAATGCCATTCTCCAAGGGCTCCCACAATCTACATTGAATCCCTTACAACTGGCCATGAACACCGCTGCGAGAGTTCTATTTGGAGCAGCGAGGTATGACCATATCACACCCATCTTATTGCAGCTCCACTGGCTCCCAACACATGGAAGAATACTATTCAAGACCCTAGTACTTACCTTTAAAGCCATCCACAACATAACTGCTTCTACACTAATCAATCTACTTCAACCCTCTCCGCCCAACAGATCCAGAAGATCAACATCAGCAAACACCCTAATTATACCAAATGCTTCAACAAAATGCACGCTAACAACATCCAACAGAGCATTCAGTCTCTATGCTCCCAAGTGCTGGAATACACTGCCTCCAGAAATCCGAACAATCACCGATCTCATGCAATTCAGGAAGGCACTCAAGCACTACTTATTTATACAATACTACCAGATCAATCTTAATCCACCATAGACACACACCCCTCCTCTAGTCCTAAGCATACCCATAGATTTATCATAAGATACTCACAAAGCTTATTGTTATATATGTAAATAATTGTTGTGCATGTCTCCCTAAGTTATCCAAGTTTTTCTTCCCTGTTCTATGTAAAACTGATATTTGTTAATTATGGTTCCATGTAAACCGCGCTGATGCTAAAAAGTGCAGTATATAAGAAAAATAAATAAATAAATAAAGACCCAGGATATCACTGCTTGACCCAATACAAGCATTGTGGAACCTGTGTCTTTTGGGGAAACTGCTAGGTACTTATGACCTAGATTGGCCACTGTTGGAAACAGGATACTGTGCTTGATGTACCTTGGTCTGACCCAGTATGGTATATCTTCTGTTCTTCTGTTCTTATGTAAGGTCATCCTCTTTGTTCACCTTTTCAGCTACTTCTTTTGGGAACCAAAGTGGCCTCCTTTTCCTTTTACATTATTTACCTTTCTAACAAAAAGGTTTGTTGCTCTTAAAATATCGCCTTTCAGTTTTTCCCCGTGCTTTTCTACATCCCCAATTGTTCCCATCCTGCTAATGACTCCTTAAGATATAGTCCCATCTTGGCAAAGTTAATTTTCCTAAAGTCTAAGTCGCTCACTTTTGAATGGATTTAATCAGCCCTAATCCTAATAATGAACCACAACATCTGGTGATTACTGGATGCAAGATGATCCCTCACTATAACATCATAACACTTTCCTCATTGGTAAGTACTAGGTCCAGTATGACCCCTTCATGTGTGGATTTTGTTACCAGTTGCTAGAATAATTTTCCCTGTAGAGATCTAGGATCTCCTTACTTCTAGATGACACTACAGCAGGGATGTGCCAATCAACATCCGGCATATTGAAATTACCTATAAGTAGCACTTACCTTTTCATGGCAATACTGCGTATGTCTTCTACTAAATCTCTGTCCACTTCTTCTATCTGTGAAGGAGATCTGTATATCACACCAATGCAAATGGATTTCCCATTCCCTCTTTCTGTAGCTTTAATATTTTTTACATATAATACCACTCCTCCTCCCCTTCTTCCTATCCTGTCCTTCCTGAATAAAGTATAGCCTGGTATAATTACAGACCAGTCATGGTTGTCCATGAACCATGTCTCCGTAACCACCACTAAATCCAAGTCAGCCTCTTTCATTAAAGTCTCAACATCTAGAATCTTATTTCCCATACTATGGGCATTTATGCACACCGCTTTCCAGATCTTGTCCCTTTTACCCATTTCTACAGAGGTATTTAATGTTTTACTTACCTGAGGGCTTTCACGTTCCTGATGGCTATCTTCACCAATCCCCCAACGAATCTAGTTTAAAGCCCTCTCCAGTAGGTTAGCCAGTCTGCTGCGGAAGGCAGTTTGACTCTTCTTGGATAGGTGGATGCCATCTCTGCTCTGCAGACCTTGGAAAATCATCTCATGGTCCAGGAAACCAAAATACTCTCAACGACTATCCACGCAGCCACACATTCATCTCCAGGATGCAAGTTTTTCTGCCTCCGCCTTTACCCTCAACAGAAAGGATTGAAGAGAAAACCACCTGCACACCTATCTGCTTCACCCTCTATCCTAGAGCCATGAAGTCACTCTTGATATGCTCTGAGGGATACCAAGCAGTATCATTTGTGCTGACATGGATAAGCAACTTCGGATAATAGTCAGTAGGCTTGAGGAGTCTCAGCAAACTCTCCGTAACATCTAGATTTTGGCACCAGGCAGACAGCACACCTCACTGGACATCAAGTCTGGTGAGTAGATGGACACCTAAGTACCCCTCAGAAGAGAGTCACCATCCACCATTACCTTTCACTTCCTTGTGGTAACTGATTCTGAAATTCTGGGGTGCTTGAACTCTGGTTCTTCTTTCCTGGGATACTTTCACCTCCTCCACTTCCAGGGTTGCCCACTGTTTTTTCAGTTTGAGGCCTGGAAGAGTTGGACTATTGATTGTGCAGGCTCTGATGACTTGTGTCCAACTCTCTTCATTCTGTAGCATACCATCTTCATCTCTGTCGGAGAGCTTGGATGCTTCAAGAAGCAGCTCATCAATGTACTTCTCGCTGACTTCTCAGTCTCGTCACCTCTGAGCTCCTCCACTTGTTTCATGAGGGCTTCAGCTTGCAGGCATTTGCACATGGAACCAGTCCCTCCACTGGCATTGGGCTATGTGTCTGGACAGAGGCAGAAGCTGTAACGAGGGCAACAGCTTTAGCAATACGATTTTTCCCAGCCATCGGTCAGTTGGTGGAGCTTTGGTATCTGTTGAAGAAAATGAGAGACCTACCAAAGTCCCTAACTTTTCATCAGCTGTCCTTAAAACAAAAAGCAGCACTGCTCTATGTCCCTGTGTGTAGCGCTACTTCCTTGCTAAACAGTTATTGCTTTACACAAGTAAATTTTGATACTAAGGGGGTCATTATGTGCCACAATCAGCGGGGATGTATGTCCAGGCAGGACGTACATCCCCGCTGTTCATCCCCCTGCCACTCCCAATGCAAAGGCTCCCCATACGAACAGTGCTGTTGTAGCGGGAGCCTTAGATGGGGGCGGGTGGGGCCAGTCTGGAGGCAGAGCGAAGGCAGAGAATGGATGGGCCATGACCCCGGATGTACAGGGCTGATTCTGAGGTCGGCCCTGTACGTCCAGGGTTGGCCACATAGACGGGGGACTTATTCCACCTTGGAGGTGGAATAAATCCCCCTGCATGCCGGAAGACTGCAGTGCCAGACCAGGACAAAATGGTGAGGGGGTACAGAGGGTACCCCACAGCATGACTCTGGCCATGGGAGGCTGGATCGGGGGTCAAGCTGCAGGGAAAAGATATTGGGTTGGCAGCCGAGGATTGCAGCTCTGTAATGGAGCCATGGTGCCATTGCAATGAGACGCCATGGCACTGCAGCTCCATTACAGAGCCAGGTTGAGTTAGCAGGGTATGTGGCTGGTTGTGTTGCCGTTTGGAATCGGGCTCAGGCCTGCACGTCCAGGCTGTAGACCCGATTCTGATTCCGTGGGCACATCTAACCCCCGCGAGATCAGAATCGGGTCTAACTCTGTATACCCCAATTCAAATTGGCCATACAGAGGATGGATGGACAGTACAGAATTGACCTCTATGGGGGTTATTCTGTGCCATGAATAGCGGGGCTGGATGGCCCAATGGGATGTCCATCCCCGCTATTCGTGCCTTCACCCAGCCTCGACTAAATTCCCCCGCCAGTTGTGCGAGTAAGTTAGACGGGGGCAAGGAAGGGGCGGCTTGGGGGCGGAGTCTGGTGGTTGCTGACCCTGGACGTAAAGGGCCAATACTAATGTCGGCCCTGTATGTCCAGGACCGGCGACTTATATGGGGAAGTTATTCCACCTCCTAGGTGGAATAACTTCCTCATATGTCATTTTGCGGCGGGCCCGGAGCTTGCGGTGGACAGGGGGAGCCTGAAGGCAGTCCCTGCAACCTGACCCTGGCCTTTGGAGGCCAGATCGGGGGTTGGGCTGCGGGGAATGAGGTCCTGCAGTCCGGTGGCTGGCATCATGGCTCTTCAATGGACATGCAGGACTGTTCGCGATTCTGATTCCGCAGGGCTAGATGTGCCCTGCGGGATCAGAATCGCGATCCCCTCTGTATGTCCGGTTCAGACTGGATGTACAGAGGGGATCGACATCCAGGACGGAATCGGGCCCTATGTGTATAGATTAATGTGTTCCCTTTGTAAAATTACCTAATCAAAGCTCCTTCAAGAATAGCAAATGATTTACTTTTAGCAGTGGAACTATTTGCTTCCTAGATTTTCCCTACCAAGCAATAAAAATCTATCTTTTGTCAGCAAGCTAATTGGGGAGTTGCCCTATATAGCAAGAATTCTTACATGGAGTGGATGGGAACTGGGATGGGAAGGAGGGATCTAACGGCTGAGGAGGTCAGTGACTTCAAAGAGCTTGCCTACCTCTTTGAAATTGAAGGCTAGAGGAGAAGAAAAAGGAACTCTAGCAGCAGAAAAAAAAGCTTTGCCCAAGAGCACAAAAAATTCCTCTTTTGCAATATAGCTACAACTTAGTAGGCAATGCAGGAGACAAAAAGATTGTCTATTAAAAATGAGGGGAAAAAACCCTTTAAGAGCACATTTTTACTTATGTGGCCCAGATTACTACTTTGTGTATCAGATGTTGTTATCAAGGTTAATCAAAATTTTCAGAGGGGCAGCCGTGTCAGTCTGGAGTAGCAACAGTGGCAGAAGCAAATCAGCGTGCACCTGACGAAGTGGACTCTTGTCCTCAAAAATTCATCTTCAATAAATTGGTTAGTCTATTAGGTGCCACCTGCTTTTGACATCCAGGTTAATGTGACTTACTAGCAGTGGTGATACTTGCATCTGTAGATAGTAATAATGCACAGTAGAATGTATTCTGCAGTTGGTATTTTTTACTGGGAGGTGGCCAAGGGTGGAGCGATGAGGTCATCAGTGTTATATATTTTAGTGTTTTTGGAGGTATGACATTTTTTTGGCTCCTTTCTGCCTCCAAGAAGCAGACTGGATACATAGGGGAAGATGCCACAGGTCTTGTGGGGTAATGACCCTCAAGTGATAGAACGGGATTGGGGTAAAGGGAAAGGTTTTGTATTTGTTTCTTATCCGGCCTGGGTAAGTACTGATATGGAGTGGTCTGCAAACAATGACTTGCCAAAGTGAGCTTCATAGGCAATGGAAGCACCAGTGATGGGCTATCATGGAGTCCAAGGGAGAGTGAACAGATGGAAGGATGTGGAAGAGTTTGTGAAGTTCTTAAGTTTCTAAAGATGGGTGATTTGTCAAACCAGAATCCCCCAATGTCCAGGGAGCCCAAACAATGAGTGGTGTGCCTGGAAGTCTTGTTCAGGGTTGAGTGGAGTCCAGGTCTGAAAAGCAGTACAAGTAGAGGACAGGAGTCTTTTTATAGGACCCAGTGAAGGTCCAGATGAGTCTAACATGGAAGAGAGGAGTCAAAGAAGAACAAACCATGGCTTCCCCAATTTATGGAGCATTTTTTTGGTTCTGCCTCAATTCTGTGAACAGAATGGACTTTTAATTGAATCATCCAGTAGATACTTATTTACACAGAGCAGTAGGTGTGGTCAGTGGAGTTTACGAAAGTTACTGCATTCTGTGTGAAGAGGAGTGAAAGACTGTGGTAGAGTGGACTGTACACTCAAAAGGTAATTTTAAATGGCAAGAAGGAACCTATTTTCGACCCAATTTTATAAAGACATAGATATCATTATAAAATACTAGCACAAATTCAGCAGCGATCGCGGCTACATTGAGGTCCGAGACACTTATACCTGCTCGACCTTGAAGGGAATTCCCCCCCGACCCCACAGGACCCCACACAAGAGGTCTGGTTCCCCTCCACACCCCCACTCTTTGTCGGTCTCTGGTGCTGCTGCCTGCTCTCCATCCTGCACACTGGTTATACTTCTTTCCTTTGTCCGGTCTTCTGCTGAGATACACAATGTTCCATGGTGATAATTTTGTTGTTCACTTCCATTTTCTCATTTATCGCATTTCATTTGGCCATCGAAGACTGCAGTTTGCAAAACTTATCCTCTAGTGCAATCAACACAGCTCTTGTCAGGTTTTATATTAAACTCTCTGAAGTGCTGTGTTTGCTGATTCTGACACCATTTGATCCTCTTGTATCTTAGGTTTTTCCATTTCAAGCATTTTTTTTAACTTCATCAATACTTTAGGCTTTTTTTCTGGCAAAGCATTTGTCCATATACTTTAGTCAGTTCCATTTGCTGGCTTAGCTGTTCCGGTTGTGCCTAAGTATTTGTTTAATTACACTTCTATCCTTCGGCTCAAGTAGTGCTGCAGTCTACTTCCTCACACCATGAGATCATCATCAAAAGTCTGATTTTAATCGTATTTTCTAGCAAAGTTTCTCCTGTGAATCTGATGAGATCAGTGAAGCAGGGACTGTCTCTTATCTCTCTTGAAAGCACTATATATATCTTGTAGCACTATAATTTTTTTAACAGGGTTCAGGAAAGGATATCCATATGTATTTTATTGACTACAGCAAGGCTTTTGACTGTGTAAACCAGAGGTTCCCAACGCTAGTCCTGGAGGGCCAAACACCATTCAGGTTTTCAGGCTGTCCCTAATAAATATGCATGAGATGCATTTGCATGCACTGCCCCATTGTATTCAAATGTATCTCATGCATATTCATTAGGGACAGCCTGAAAACCTCAATGGTGTTTGGCCCTCCAGGACTGGAGTTGGGTACCTCTGGTGTAAACCATGAGAAACTCTGGGCCACATTAAGAAGTATGGGTACACCAGAACACCTGATCGTTCTCTTGCATAACCTTTAGATTGATCAAGAAGCAGCAATTTGAACAGAACTAGGAGAAACAGAATGGTTTAAAATCAGTAAAGGTGTACGACAAGGTTATTTATTTATTTTATTTTTATTTAACAAGTCTTATATACCGCTTTATCATATACATTCAAAGCGGTTTACAATGAACAGTTATAGCAACAAGCTTTACATTGAACAGGATTATTCAACTTGGAGGTTACATTGGGGTAGAACAAGCAGTTGCTAACTATATACAAGAGCTCTAGCTGTGTTTCATGGTCCAGTTGCTGTTACTGTTAATCATCATCTTCGGGGGTAGCTTCAAAGTATTCCAGGAACAGATGGGTTTTTATTGCCTTCTAAAGTCCATTAAGTCTTTGATCTCACATGGTTGCATACTTTCCCCCTATCTCTTTAATTTATATACATAACAAATCAACCGAGGTGTGAAAATTGGTGGAAGACTCATCAACAACCTTCACTATGCTGATATCACATTACTGGCTGAAAGTGAAGACGATTTGAAACATTTGCTTCTCAAGATCAGGGAATATAATCTTAAAATGAGTCTGCACCATAACTTAAGAAGACAAAGATCCTGACAACTGGCAAAATCAAAATGTCCATCATTGATGGAGAAGAAATTGAAATAGTTGACAGCTTTAACTTACTTGGATCAACAATCAATAAAGAAAGGACTAGCAGTCAAGAAATCCAATGATGTATTGCTCTTGGTAGAATGGCTATGAAGGACCCAGACAAGATTCTCAAGAGTGGAGATCTCTCTCTATACAACAATTTGACTTGCCCAGGCTATGGTATTTTCAATAATGTTATATAGATATGAAAGTTGGACAGTGAAAAAGATAGACAGGAAGAAAATTGATGCCTTTGAATTATGGTGCTGGCGACAAATACTGTTTATATCATGGACTGCCTGAAGAACAAACCAGTCAGTACTGGAGGAGATCAAACCTAAGCTTTCCTTTTAAGCTCAGATGACAAGACTTTGACTTTCATACTTTGGACATATCATGCGAAGAGAGAGATCATTGGAGAAAGACATAATGCTTGGCAAGGTAGAAGGTCACTGCAAAAGACGAAAGCCGGCAATAAAATGGATCGATACAATAACAGCAGCTATGGATACCACTCTATCGACAATGAGTCACTTGGCTGAGGACCGAACAAAGTTTAGGTCAACTATCCAGAGGGTCACCAGGAGTCAACACCGACTTGATGGCACTTAACAACAGGTTTTTATACTGTTTTATCATTATGTCCCACATGCCGGCAATATTCTACTCAAGATTATTCAGCAGAGATTATAACCATACCTGAAATGAGAACTGCCTGAAGTGCAAGCAGGGCTCTGGAAAGGGTGAGGAGCGAGTGACATTATCGTGGATGTAAGATGGATCCTTAAAAAGACAAAAGAATACCAAAGAATATCTATATGTGTTTCATCAACTACTGTACAGCAGGGCTTTTGACTGTGTAAACTATGAGAAACTCTAGGTCACATTAAGAAGCATGGGTATACTAGAACAGTGTTCCCCAACCCCCGGGCCGCGGACCGGTACCGGTCCGTGGATCAAACGGTACCGGGCCGCCCGAGGAACTTTAAATAATTTCACTATGGGTCCTCCCGCCTCCTGATTTGCCTCCGAAAGGCAAACCCCATGCCATTGGTCGAGGAGGAGGCGCCGCGGGAGGACTGAGGACTTGAGGTCGGAGACGCGGGGACTGAAGAGAAGCTCCCGTGAGGTAAGTGCACAGAGGAAGTGGGTGACAGTGGTGGGTGAAGGGAATCACAGTGATTGAAGCAACAGCTGAAGAAGTGGGATGCGGCCATTTTGTGGGTGAGTGTGTGGGGCACAGGTGAAGAGGGAGTCCAAAAAGTGTAATGCCCACATGAAGTAAGGAGTTACTTTAATGGTAAAGGTGGCTCTAGAGTCCACGCTGGCATCTCTGTATTGAAAGAGGCACGATGATCTCTGTATTGAAAGGGGGAACGCTGGCATCTCGGCATTGAAAGGGGGCACAGTCATCTTTTGTGATTTATATATTTCACAGTTATTTTATCTGGCGCAACACTATTTTATGTTTTTATTGTTTCCGATTGTGAGGTGTGAGCACAGTTAAGTGTATGCTGCCGGATTTGTGCACTTTATCTGATTTTTTCACTTTATATTAATATTTATCTGCTTTTTTGATACACTGGTCATATATTTATAACACTGATCACATTTTTGCGCTGATAGTTTTTGGATTTACATTCGGATTTAGGTGACGTCTGGAGCTGAGCGGTTGCAAGCAGCAGTGGAGTGAAGAGAAAGAGAAGGTATCACTCTTCTAGCTCTTCTATCTGTTCACCGGTACTCATGTGTGTACTGACGTGTTATTGTGTCTGCTTTAACCCACAAATTAGTAAAAATGAGTATGAAACAGACATCGTTAGAAAGTTTTCTTGGGAAGAAAAAAAGGCCCAGTGAACAGACAGAAGAAAAGCCTTCAACATCAAAGAAATATGCAACCTTTTTTAACAGACAATACCATGAGTCCTATTTGAAATATGGATATATCGGGACAGGTGATTCCCACGCACCAAAACCGATCTGCATAGTTTGCGGCGAGAAGCTCTCTAATGAGGCAATGAAACCTTCAAAACTGCTTTGCCACTTTACCGCCAAGCACCCTCGCATAAAAGACAAGCCCCTGGAGTATTTTGAAAGAAGAAAACGGGAGCACGAAGCACAGAAGAAATTTATGAGGGCCACCACATCAATAAAGGAGAATGCACTGAGAGCATCATATTTGGTGGCTAACCGCATTGCTAAGGCTAAAAAGCCATTTACTATCGGTGAAGAATTGATCTTGCCCTCCACTAAAAACATTTGCCGTGAACTTCTAGGAGAGGCTGCTGTGGAAAAGGTAGCACATGTGCCTTTGTCAGCTAGCACTGTGACTAGGCGCATTGAGGAAATAGCCGGAGACATTGAGGCACAATTGTTGGAGATGATTAATACATCACCGTGGTATGCACTCCAGGTTGATGAATCTACAGATATCGACAACAAGGCACTACTACTTGTTTATGTGCGATATCTATATCAGGAGGATGTGCATGAGGATTTGTTATGTGCACTATCTTTGCCAACCAACACCACAGGAGCAGAACTGTTCAAGTCACTGGATGGTTATATATCAGGAAAACTGAAATGGTCCTTTTGTGTCAGCATATGCACAGACGGAGCTGCTGCCAAGACCGGACGACTTTCTGGTTTAACTGCTCGGATTAAGGAGGTTGCACCTGAGAGTGAATCTACGCATTGTATCATTCACAGGGAAATGCTGGCAAGCCGAAAAATGTCACCGGAATTTAACAGCGTATTGAGTGATGTCGTTAAAGTTATTAACCACATTAAAGCACACGCACTTAACTCGCGCCTGTTTGAGCAGCTTTGTGAGGAGATGGACGCAGAGTACAGATGCCTTCTCTTATACACAGAAATAAGATGGTTATCCAGAGGAAAATCGCTAACCAGAGTATTTGAATTACGAGAGCCATTGCAAAGATTTCTCTCAGAAAAGAAGTCACCGCTGGCAGCACATTTCAGTGACAAGGTATGGGTCGCAAAATTGGCTTACCTGTGTGACATATTCAGCCTGCTCAATGAACTCAATCTGGGCCTTCAGGGGAAAATGACAACTGTTTTCAAGTTGTCAGACAAAGTAGCTGCATTTAAAGCCAAACGAGTTGTGGGGACGGCGCGTGAACAGAGGCATTTTGGACATGTTTCAGACATTAGCGGGGATTTTAGGCGAAACTGAGCTTGAACATTTATTCTGCCAGTTGGTGCACGATCACCTGTCTTTGCTTTTAAAAGAGTTTGAGCGCTACTTCCCAACCACAAAAGACCCACGAACTGGTAAGGAATGGATCCGCGACCCATTTGCCAACAAATCAGGCGAATCTAGCATGTCTATGCAAGAAGAAGAACAACTGCTGGAGATTGCAAATGACGGTGGCCTTAAAACTACATTCGAGACAACAACTCTACCGGTGTTCTGGATTAAAGTCATGGCGGAATATCCTGAGATTGCCACCACAGCACTTAAATCCCTATTACCATTTCCGACAACCTATCTGTGTGAAGCAGGGTTTTCTACAGTGACAGCAACCAAAACAAAACAACGGAATAAACTGGACATAAGCAACACACTTCGGGTGTCATTGTCTCCTATTACCCCCAGATGGAGCCGTCTCGTTGCAAAGAAACAAGCTCAGGGTTCTCATTGATTTGGAATTCTAGTGAGTTAAATAAAATAAATCACTTTATATTCATTTTTTGGTGTAGCTGTATTTTATTTTGAAGGCATGTTTAAATACAATTAAATTAAAATTATTAAATTAAAACAAGCGGGCCACGGAAAAATGATCAAATGTTTACCGGTCCGCGGCAATAAAAAGGTTGGGGAGCACTGTACTAGAACACCTGATAGTTCTCTTATGTAACCTTTACATTGATCAAGAAGCAACAGTTTGAATGGAACAAGAAGAAACAATGATTTAAAATCAGCAAAGGTGTACAACAAGGCTGCATGCTTTCCCCCTACCTGTTTAATTTATATACAGAACAAATCATCAGAGAAGCAGGACTGTATGAAGACAACTGAGGTGTGAAAATTGATAGAAGACTCATCAACAACCTTTGCTATGCTGATGATACCACATTACCCGCTGAAAGTGAAGACGATCTGAAACATTTGCTTCTCAAGATCAAGGAACAGGGAGTAGGAGTGCTCTGGGGAGTTGGAGTGCTGGCTGCCTGGTGGGTGTGCCATCAGGCAGTATCGCTGGGTTACAGAGTATGCTAGCTTGATCGGAAGAAAGTTTGCCCCCCCCCCCCCCTCCACATCAATGAGAGGCGATCCGGGTCTCTTGAAAATAACTGCTGCTGCTTACCAGTGTTGGGAGTAGGAGTGCTCTGGGGAATTGGAGTGCTGGCTGCCTGGTGTGTGTGCCGTCAAGCAGTATTGCTGGGCTACAGAGGACACTAGCTTTCTCGGGAGGAAGTTTTGCCCCTCCCCTTCACATCAATGAGAAGTGACCCAGGACTCTTGAAAAGAACTACTGCCACTTCCACAGCCGCGTCCAATCATGTACCCCGAGTTGCTGCAGGGGATGCCCCGAGACACTGGAAAGAGGAAAATCAAGGAAAGGAAGAGGAAGGTGGTGTCAGTGTCCACAGCAACGGTGATGATTGGCCCCATGGATCAGCATGTGGTACTGAGAACTGAGGTAACGGTGTGTGAGATGCCACAATTGGGCTCATCTTCGTCTGTGCTCTCTGGTGTGCCATTAAGTCCAATAGCACGAACTCCCCCCCCCTCCCCCGCCAATCCAGGTGCACAATCGAACATTGGGGTGGAAGGTGATTCTACCTCTCAAGTGATCTCCGGCCAGGTGTTAAAGGGAATCAGCTTGGGAATTCATGTCAAGCCCTGTCAGAAGTTAGTCGGCTTCAGCCACTTTGTGTAGGTGGGGTCTCTGCGGTTTTAAACTCGGGGGTCTCTTCCTCCAAGATAACTTTGTTAGATATTTGGAAGGTGGTGTCTAAAACCGATGCTCTTTTACATAGATTTATGAGTGAAACAGAATATTTTCTCAGCAAGCTGTAAAAAAATGTTCTGAAGTAAATTAGTTGAGATGGCCCAGTGGCTTGAGAAGATGGAGAACCATATTGGCTCCCTGCAGTCAGCAGGCTCGCAGGCCATCAAAGATAATGTATTGTTGCATAAGCAAATTGAGAACTTGGAGAACTGTTATCAGTCTAGGAATCTTAGGCTGTTAAATTTTCCAAAAAATCAATTTTTGTCACTTTTAATATTGTTGTGCAAGTATTTCAAAGAAATTTGACTAATTCCTGATGCTGATAATGTGGTTATTTCTAATTTATATTATTTATCCACCAAAGCCTTGGCTCAGGGGGATGAGATTGCACTGGTTGAGGAAGAAATAAATATGGATTTAACTAATTTCCTAGAATCTTCTCAGGATAATATTCCCCTCAGTGCAACCTTGATTGTCTCCCTAGCCACAGAGCTGGATAAGATTACAATCATGAAAGCATATTTCAGTAAAAAAGAATATCTTTATTATGTTCACAAGATTATGATCTTCCCTGATATGTCCCATTTTACTCAGGCACGGAGGAAAACATAGTAACATAACATAGTAAATGACGGCAGATAAAGACCAACATGGTCCATCTAGTCTGCCCAAAACCTTTCTCCAGCTGAAATCTCTCTACATCTGAAATCTCCCTGGCAATCCAGGCCAGGATCTCTGCCTGCCTTTCTGACATTGCTGCTTGGATGTCTCACCGCCGCTTGAAATTGAACATGGCCAAAACTGAGCTTCTTATTTTTCCCCCTAAACCCTCCTCTCTCCTTCCTCCTTTCTCAGTCTCTGCGGATAACTCTGTACTCCTTCTCGTCTCTCCTTAACATGCAACCTTGGGGTCGTCTTTGACAACTCTCTCTCCTTCTCCACACACATCCAACTGATAGCTAAAATCTGCCGTTTCTTTCTCTACAACAAAATTTGCCCATTCCTTTCTGAACACGCTACTAAGACACTTATCCACTCCTTAGTGACCTCCCATCTAGATTATTGTAATCTGCTCCTTGCTGGTCTCCCTCTGAGTCATCTCTCTCACCTTCAATCTGTTCAACCCTCTGCTGCATGGCTAATCTTCCACCAGCCTCATCATGCTCATATTACCCTTCTTCTCAAGTCACTTCATTGGCTCCCTATCCATTTTCCCATCCAGTTCAAACTTCTCCTACTGACCTATAAGTGCATTCACTCTGCAGCTCCTCACTACCTTTCCTCTCCTATCTCTCCCTACACCCCTCCTCGGGAACTCCGCTCTTCTGGCAAATCGCTTCTATCTGTGCCCTTCTCTTCTATTGCCAACTCCAGATTTCGCTCCTTTTACCTTGCTGCTCCTTATACCTGCAACAAACTACCTGAGTCTGTACATCAGACACCTCCTCTGACCCTTTTCAAATCCTGGCTGAAAACTCATCTCTTCGCTGCCACTTTCAGATTTTGACTCATCTGATGTCCTTTGTGTTTCCTTACCATTCCCCCTAACTGCATCCCATGTCCACAGCTACTGTGTTGTCTGTCTCCACTAGATTGTAAGCTCAGATGAGCAGGGACTGTCTTACATGTGTCTGTGCAGTGCTGAATACGCCTAGTAGCGCTATACAAATGTTCAGTAATAGTAGTAGTAGGAGGAGGGACTTCTTTCCTCCGTTTCCATGTAAATGTCTAATCATATACAAGGGGTTCATTATGTATTTGTAGACCCACACACAATTAGAAACTTTCCTGGATGCTAGATAGGGTTTGTTCCGGAGTGTATCTGAGTGTTTGTTTGGGAAATGTATTTCCTTCTTTTATTAATTAAGGGATGAGATATACTGGCTATTAAGTAATTTCTTTCCTTTTCCCTAGGGTGATTCCTTTGCTTTCCATAATGTAGGCTGTGAAATTGTAATCTGGAAAATGTTGAACTTATTGGATAAGTTTTTTTATTTCTTATATTTTTTTTTATTGGTTGTATGTTAAGCAAAATATTTTATAAATAAAAAATAAAAAGATCAACGAACATAGTCTTAAAATGGGCCTGCATCTTAATGTAAAGAAGACAAAGATCCTGACAACTGGCAAAATCAATAAGTTCGTCGTTGATGGAGAAGAAATTGAAATAGTTGACATCTTTAATCTACTTGGAATAACTATCAATGAAGAAACGACAAGTAGTCAAGAAATCCAATGATGTATTGCTCTTGGCAGAATGGTTATGAAGGACCTAGACAAGATTCCCAGGAGCAGAGATGTCTCTCTCCATACGAAGATTTGACTTGTTCAGGCCATGGTATTTTCAATAGCGTCATATGGATGCGAAGGTTTGACAGTGAAAAAGATAGGAAAAAAATTGATGTCAAACCTCTTCCAAAGACGTGAAAGCTGTAAAACTAGAGGGCGTAACATGAAGCTGCAAGGGGGCAAATTGAAAGGCAATGTCAGGAAATACTTTTTCACTGAAAGGGTGGTGGATGCTTGGAATGCCCTCCCGATGGAAGTGGTGGGGGCAAATACAGTGACAGAATTCAAAATGGCATGTGACAGACACAGTGGATCCTTTTACAGCAACAGAATAAAATCAAAATAAACTTAATTAACTAATGTCTCAACATGCAGGGGTGGCCTGCACGGAGTGGCAGGTGCACCTACTCTTGCCATCTTACTGGGCAAACTAGATGGACCATACTGGTCTTTATCTGCCATCATTTACTATGTTACTATGTTATTATGTCTTTGAATTATGGTGCTGGCAAAGAATACTGTGTATAAGAAATGCCATACTGGGTCAGACCAAGGTCCATCAAGCCCAGTATCCTGTTTCCAACAGTGGCCAATCTGGGTCATATGTACCTAGCAGTTTCCCCAAAAGACACAGGTTCCACAATGCTTGTACTGGGTCAAGAAGTGATATCCCCGGTTCCTTTTAATAATGGTTTATGGACCTTTCCTCCAGGAACTTGTCCAAACCTTTTTTAAACCCAGCTACACTAACAGCTTTTACTACATCCTCCGGTAACAAATTCCAGAGTTTGATTACACATTGATTGAAAAAATACTTTCTCTTATTAGTTTTAAATACGTTACCCTGTAGCTTCATTGCATGTCCCCTAGTCTTTCTATATTGATGATGTAAACAAATTGATCTACATTTACCCGTCTCACTCCATTCATAAATTTATAGACCTCTATCATATCTCCCCTCAGCCATCTCTTTTCCAGGTTGAAGAGCCTTTACCTTTTTAGCCTCTCTTCATATGGATTTCCCATCAGCCCCTGCGGGCTTAACAGAGACGCGAGGGAGACACTCTCCCTTCGCGACTCTCAAAGCCGGCACGGAGGGGCTCAGCCGTTGTGGAGGGAGGGAGGGATTCAGCCGGGCAGAGGGGGCCCCGCGGGACAGTCCATTCTGCCACGGCGGCAGCGGTAGCAGCCAGCGTTTTTTTTTTTAAATTTAATTTTACTTGAGCCGATGGGGGGGAGGGTTAGGACTGGTAATGGGCTATGGGGGGGGCTAGGACTGGAAATGGGCTGGGGGGCTTAAGACTGGAGGTGGGCTGATGGGGTTAGGACTGGTAATGGGCTGTGGGCTGTTGGGGGGGTTAGAACTGGTAATGGGCTATGGGGGGGGTTAAGACGGGTAAAGGGATGTGGGCTGATGGGGTCTGTCTGGTAAGGGGCTATGGGGGGGTTAGGACTGATAATGGGCTATGGGGGGCTAGGACAGGAAATGGGCTGATGGGGAGGGGTTAGGACTTGAGGTGGACTGATGGGGTTAGGACTGGTAATAGGCTGTGGGCTGATGGGGGGGTTAGGACTGGCAATGGGCTATGGGGGCTGACTGGAAATGGGTTGATGGGGTTAGGACTGGAAGTGGGCTGATGGGGGGTTAGGACTGGTAATGGGTTATAGGGGGGGCTTAAACTGAAAATGGGGTGATAGGGGGTTAGGACTGGAAGTGGGTTGATGGGGGGCTAGGACTGGTATTGGGTTGGGGGGTTGCTAGGACTGGAAATGGGCTGATGGGTGGCTAGGACTGGAAATGGGCTGATGCAGGGACTAGAAGGGAATGGATGCTGGGTGAGGCTGGAACTAGAAGGGAGCTGATGTTGGGGGAGGATTAGAATGGGATGGGGCTGGAAGAGTAAAATGGAGAAGGGAAAAATATTTTGTGTGGGAGGGATAAAAAATCTACAATTGGCCGGGTATTGGGAGAGTAAGTGGGGATTGAGGATGGAGGGGTAATATTTGAGTGGATGAAATAGGAATGCGGAAAGAGCAAAAGGAGAAAGATTAGTATGTTAAAGCAGATGTAGAGAGAGAATGGAAAAAAACTAGAAGAGAGAAGAAAGGACAAATGGACAGCAGACGATGGAGAGTTAGCAGAAGACACATAGAAACCAGAAGAAAGTGGCTGGAGCAATTGCAGCTGAAAATAAATGCACAAAAGGTAGAAAAATATCTCTTTATTTTGAATTTATTAATTGGAATATGTCAGCTCTGGTAAATGTGCATCATTAACGTCTGCGCTTTGTTTAGTACAAGAGCAAATTAATGTATAGTTTTATTTCTACAGTGTTGTACATTCCAAGTTTGGCTTTTGGGATTCCCAGTTTAATTATTGTCTTCCTGTTTCTAAATTGTGATTACTTGTTTGGTGATGGTCTATGTTCTGCATGTGTAACTGAGCTGAGGTGTTCTGTTTATATAATTCCTATTTGACATTGCCACTTGTTCTCTTTCCCCAGTAGGTCATGTATTCTTGTTCTCTGAAATGTATTGGTTTAATATTTGCAGTGTTGCCTTTTGATTGGTAGAGTATGTGCTTTGTGAGTCCTGGTAGTGCTGTTAGGATACGGCGGGTTTGCTATGGGTTCTAAATGGGCAGTGTTTGTAGTAGTTCCTAATGTGTCTGGCAGTTGACACTGGATTATAGTAATGTAGAAATCTTTTAGTCTTTCTTTATCCATACACTCATTAAGAGGCACGTTTACTAAAAGTTAGTATATGGTAACATTATGCAAATATTTATGCAAATGAGGCCCCTTATGCAAATGAGGCCCCGCACCGAGTCTTCTCACATGGCCCCGCACCCCCCTTGGGCCGCCCCTGGATGAAGCGCTTTGGTTTTGGTGGTGCATATTTGGGGTGGGTAAGGGCCCTGTATAGGGAACCGTTAGCTAACATACGGATAGGCGGAGAGTACTCACCGCCATTCGAGCTGCAAAGAGGAACCCGGCAGGGGTGCCCTCTCTCCCCCCTTTTGTTTGTCTTGCAATTGGAGCCTTTATTGCTGACCTTAAATAGGCTAGAGCAGATAAGGGGAATGGAATGGCCTGGGGGGGGCATAAAAATAAGCGCATTTGCGGATGACATGCTACTTTGTTTAAGGTACCCGCAGAGATCGCTCGCGTCCGCCCTGCACCAGATTGAGGGTTTTGGGTCCTTTTCAGGCCTAAAGATTAACAAAACCAAATCGTTGGTGTTAGATGTGAGAGGAGTAGTTAAGGAAATGTGGCAGGGTGATTTTCCGTTAATGTGGGCGGAGGGGCAAATTCGTTATTTGGGGATTCAGATCCCTGAGAAGATGTCACAGTTGTACAGCAGCAATGTCCAGCCATTGTTAGAGAAAACAATAGCGAGGTTGACGAAGTGGCAGAATCTGCCTCTTTCTTTGATGGGAAGAGTTGCCTTATTTAAAATGGTGGAACTTCCCAGGTGGATCTTTTTGCTGCAGCATGCCCCTCTATGGATCTTAAAGAAAGATGTATTGATATTGCAGAGACATCTTAATAAATTCTTATGGAAAGGGAAGAGACCCCGGATAGCCCTCTCAGTTCTGATGCGGCCCAAGGAGGAAGGGGGACTGGGCTTGATGCCTTTGCGACTTTATAACTTGCTGTACCTATTTAGACCTTTACGTGATCTTATTTTAGGGCTGGAAGATAGTATACCACTTGGTTTAGTAGATGAAATGTCGAGACCGGGTCATAGGGCATGTATGTTGCATAGGCGGAGGGCAGAGGTGAGTCCGGCCTGGAAAGCCTCAGTGTACTTACAATCCTTGCGCCAGGCATGGCAGGTATTGTGTCAATATAGGAAGCTTGGTTGGAGAGGCACGGATTGCTTGCCCTTGGTAGGGGATGCGGACTTTCCTCCGGGGTCCCAAGGTCGAGTGGGGAAAGACTGGGCAAGGAAGGGAGTGGCATGCGTGGGGCACCTGCGAATGACGGGAGAATCAGAAATGGATTCTTTCTTAGAGTTGCAGAGAAGATATAAGTTAGAGCCTCAGCAGTTCTATTTCTATTTGCAGGCCAGGCATTATGTCCGGCAGCTGCAGCGGATTCATGGCCCGATACTGAAGGTAGGGGGAATGTTAGACTTGTTGTGTACGTTAGAGGGCAAAATAACAGTGCTGCAATTGAGGGGAGAGCTTGGCCTGGATAAAGATCTAGGACCGTTGCGGAACTTAGCGGAACGCTGGCAGCGGGATGGGATGGGTCACATTACTGAGGCCATGCTGCAACAGGCTTTTTGCGGAATTAAAGAGCTGTCCGAATCGGTCAAATTACAGGAAATACAGTATAGGTTCCTCTGGCGGGCATATGTCATGATGTGTGGGCAGCGAGAGCGGGCATGACCTTGACAGATGTGTGTAGGCTCTGTGGAGTAGCACCTGGAATGTTTCTGCATAGATTCTGGGCCTGTCCAAAAATACAGAGGTTCTGGGGGGTAGTTTGGCGGGCGGTCAATGGGCAGGGCCAGCTAGACACTCTGCCGCCACCTGAGGGGTGCCTATTTGGACTCTTGGGGACCGGGAATAATTTTGGGAGACCATTTCAGCTGCTCTGTCAGAGGGCATTTATTGTTGCGAAGCTTTGTATCTTGAGAAAATGGTTGTCAGAGACCCCCCTGGAGATTCAAGAATGGCGGTGCGCAATGTCAGAGCTAAAGAATATGGAGAGGAAAACAGCCCAGTTGCTAGGCGTAAAGAAGCAGGAGTGGTTTGCATGAGTGTGGGAGAAGTTTGAGGACTGAGATTATCTACCCTGAGTGGGAGCTTTGTGCTCATTAAGGGTATGGGGGAGTGATAGTTTAGGGGATATGTAGCGGGGATGGGCGGGGGGGAGGGGAGGTGTGGGAGGGGGGGTTGGGAGGGGTAGGTAGGCTAAGGGAACACTATGGAGTTGCAGAAGGAGGCTGGCATAGAAGGCTTGTTTGTTGTGTGCGACTAATGGAGAGTTCTCTGTTCACCGTTCTCTTTCTCTTTCTTTTTTTCTTTTTTCTTTTTTCTTTTTCTTTGTTTTTTCTTTTGTGCGTGTTGAACAGTTTGTTGGCTGAGGTTTTACATTGACCTGGTGCTGGTGGCTATACAGAAGGTCGTAGTGGGGGAGAGCTCCAAGATATGCACAGATGTATAATGTATACTGTAATGTATTTTGTATTGGCATAGGTTTTATGTCTTCGGTTGTCTATTACATACTTCATGTCAGTGTTCAAGTTATTAAGGAAAATATTAATAAAAATGATTTAAACTAAAATATTCAGTCCTCTACTAGCAACAGCAGACCTGGAGGACGGGGAGGCAGGAGAGACCCTGCTCATAGAGAGAGCGCATAGAAGCCTGGGCCCGGCGAGGGACAACAAACCTCGAGATATTGTAGTATGTCTCAGCTCATTCAAGATTAAAGAGAGACTGCTGTGGGCGGCAAGGAAAACTAAACAGTTTATCTGGGAAGAGCACAAGCTGGAATTCTTTCAAGATCTCTCCCCCGGAACGCTACAGCGGAGAAGCCGCCTCAGGGAGGTGACAACGTATTTGCGACAGGAAGACATGAGATATAAATGGTTGTTCCCCTTTGAATTGCTAATTACAGTGAAGGGAAGGTCGAGATGGGTGCAGACATGTGAGGAAGCCTGGAAAGCCCTTAAAGAGCTGGGCCTAACTAATCTGCCAGAGGGGGCGAAGATGTCCGGCGGATCGACTAAGGCCACAGAGATATCTACCGCAAAAGGAATGCTCTACGCTGGCACAGGGCACTAGTCGGAGGGCGAAGATTGGCGAGGCTGAATCGAGAAAGCGCAGGAGTGCATGTGGAGAAGAACGGAGCGAGTTGAGATTGAAGACTTTAAATGTTGATGATAATGAAGAAAATGTGCAAGGAGAAGGGGGAGAAGGAACAAACGGGTAGGAGCGGATAGAGGTGGGGACTAGACTGGAAGGGGGGATAGGTGTAGAGAGACTGGGGGGAGGCGGGAGGGGAAGGCAAGAGTCAGGCTGCGGCCTGATGGGCAGTCACGATTAGGGAAGTCGGTTCTCCCTTTAAGGGAGGGTGGAAGGTGGGAAGGTGGTAGGGTGGATGGGGGGAGGGGAAGAGAGGGGGCAGGGGGGAGGGGAGGGGTGGAGGGGAGATGGGGGAAGGGGAGGGGGGAGTTAGGGGTAGAGGGGGAGAAGAAGGGGGGGGGGAACAGCACAGTGACCTGAAAATTGTTACCTTAAATGTGAAAGGTTTAAATTCACCCTTTAAGAGGCAGAAATTGTATAGGGAACTAACTAGACAGAAAGCCTCACTTGTTCTATTGCAAGAGATGCATTTGCTGTGGAGGCACGAGTCTGTAGTGAAGCCTAAGGGATACACTGAGTTAATGTTTGCCTCTAATATGTGGGAGCGGAAGAAAGGGGGGGTGGCGTTGCTGGTAAGTGGGGCATTCAAAATAGAGATGCACACAATAATTAGAGACAGAGGGAGAAGATACCTAATGGTACGAATGAAGATAGGAGATGAATGGTTTTGTGTGATAAATGTGTATGCTCCCACTGGGACTCAAAAGGATTTCTGGGAAGAAGCGGATAAGAAAGTGAATATGTTGGGGGAGGGAGCGAGAATCTGTGGAGGGGACTTTAATATGACTTGGGAGGTGGGAAGAGATTCTACAGGGAGGGGAGAGGGGAGGGGTGCAGACAGGAGACGATATCAGAAATTTGTGAAGGATAATGACTTGATTGATGCGTGGCGGCTGCTTAACCCAAGCAGGCGCCAGTACTCCTTCTTTTCAGCGGTGCATGGCACATATTCAAGGATAGACACCATCTGGGTAGGGAAAGAGATAGCAGGTAAGATTAGAGAAGGAGAGATGGAGCCGATCACATGGTCGGATCATGCACCGGTGATTATGAGTCTGAAGTGTCAGAGAGAGAATAGGGGGCTGCACTATTGGAAATTGAATGAGGCATTACTGGGGGATACTAGGGTAGTACGCAAGCTAGAAGAGTTGATACCAGATTATTTTGTACATAATGACAATGGAGACGTGCAGAAGGGAGTGGTCTGGGATGCGTTTAAGGCGGTGGTGAAGGGCACTTTGATCAAATGGGGGGCGAGAATAAAGAGGGAAAGGGAGGAGAAGGAACTCCAACTACGGCAGCAGCTGGTGAGGTTAGAAGAGGCGGACGCCCTAGATACAAGCGGGAAATATAGGGGGGGAGGTTTTGCAGACCAGGGCCAAGCTGAATGCACTGGAAGCCGAAGGGATTCAATACCAGTTACAAATATTGCGGCAAGAGTTCTTTGAAGGAGGGAATAGAGCGGGAAAATACATGGCAAGGAGATTAAAGCAGAAGCGGAATATGTCACTGATAACACAGATCAGGGGTAGGGGAGGGGTAGAAAGAGACGAGCAGAAGATTAGAGAAGAATTTGTGGAGTACTAACAGAGGCTGTATGAAGCAAAATTAGATAGGCCGGAGGGTGAGATACGGGAATACTTGGAGGCAGCAGGACTCCCACAATTGGAGGAAGGGGAAAGGGAGGCGTTGGACAGAGAAATACAGGTCAAGGAAGTGGAGTTGGCGATCAAGGGCCTGAAACCAGGGAAGGCCCCAGGGCTGGATGGGCTAACGGCCAGCTTTTATAAAAAAATTCAAGAGAGTGCTGGTGAAGCCCCTAGCGAGTTTGTTTAATTTACCCAGGGAGGGGGAGTGGTTAGCAGCAACAATGGGGTGGGCAGGGATCACGCTAATTCACAAAGAGGGGAAGGATCCGCAAGAGTGTGCGTCGTACCGGCCCATCTCATTGATAAACATAGACGCAAAGTTAATGGCCAAAGTATTAGCGGGGAGACTCAACAGAATATTGGGGAAGTTAGTACATGAGGATCAAGCGGGGTTTATACCAGGGAGGCAGGCGGTGGATAATATCCGGAAAATTCTAAATGTAACATGGTCAGTGAAACGGGCGTCAGAACCGGAACTGCTTCTCTCGCTTGATGCAGAGAAAGCGTTCGACCAAGTGTCATGGAAATTTCTGTTCGCAGTGTTGGATCACATGGGGTTGGGAAAAGGCTTCGTAGACTGGATAAAGGCGTTATATGCGGGACCTAAAGCGTGTGTGAAAGTCAATGGGGGATACTCAGGATTTTTTCCATTAGGGAGGGGAACTAGGCAGGGGTGCCCCCTTTCGCCGTTGCTGTTCGCTTTATCTTTGGAACCATTAGCGGGGAAGATAAGGAGGGGACTAGACATTACGGGGTGACAGTGGGGCAGAGGGAATATAAAATGGCCATGTTTGCGGATGACATCCTACTTATGATCACTAGGCCAAATGAGATGCTGCCTGCGACTATGAGGGGAATATGGGGAAATGGCGGGGTTTAGGATTAATTGGAGTAAATCTGAAATCCTGAACTTGACAGTAGGAGTAGAGCTGCAAAGGAACCTACAACATACCTTTCAATTTAGGTGGGCTAAAAGATCTATTAGATATTTGGGAGTTTATTTGGGGTGAGATCTTGAGGATCTGAATTATAAGAAGGCTTTTGGGCAAGTGGAGGCACAATTGGAGGCATGGAATAGGGGGTACATATCTTGGCTGGGGAGAATGGCAGTGATGAAAATTATGCTGCTCCCCCAGTTCCTTTTTTATTTTTAAGTGCTACCAGTAGGGATACCCATAAAGGCGCTAAAAAGACTGCAAAAGCAAGTTGAGGGATTTATCTGGGGGAACAAGAGACCCAGGGTGGCGGCTAGGATTTTGCAGGTAGCGAGGTTGGAGGGAGGTATAGGGGTTCCCAATTTTAGAACATACTATATTGCGGCGCAACTGAGGGCAGCATACTCATGGCTGAGAGAACAGCATAAGCATTGGGTAGCGATGGAAGAAGCGGGACTAAGACCAGGCGAGTTGGAGAGAATGGTATGGGGAGGGAAGGGTAATAAGGGGGAAAATCCGATGGTAGGTCATACGCTGGGGCTGTGGCAGCGGCACCGGAAGAGGTTGATAGGGGAGAAGAGGTGGGCGTGTGCGATGTCGCTACTGGCTTGCTGTGAAGAGGGGTAAGGCCCAGATGTGTCGGTAGTTCAAAGGTGGGCGCAGCAAGGGTTAAGGCACGTGTCTCAGATAATCTTCAGGGAAGGGGTAAGAGAATTTCAGGGTATACGAGACTTGTATCAGCTGCGGGAAAATGATAGATTCCATTACCTTCAGATTGGATCATATGTCAGGCAGAGAAAGCATTGGCAGGATATTGTAAAGGAACCGGGATGGTTTGAAGATAGCTGCCTGGGTTTGTTGGGTGGAAGGGGGTCATCTCTCGAATCTATAAAGGATTAACAGAGATAGGGGAGGAGAAACTAAGCTATATGAAGGCTTGGAAGAAGGAGCTAGGGGTGTCGTGGGAGTTAGAGGAGTGGGAGCGAATAGCTCAAGGTATAGCGAAAGCATCTATAGCCACGTCCCTGCGAGAGAATGGGTGGAAAGTGCTGTCTCGTTGGTACTTGATACCAGAGCAGCTGTATAAAGCGTGGGTTTGTGGGTCGGATGAATGTTGGAGGATGTGTGGAGAGAAAGGAACCTGGCTGCACATGTGGTGGGCATGCCTGGTAGTACAACAGTATTGGGAGAAAATTGGAGACATTATAGGGGACATTACAGGCTCAAGGGTCAGCCTGACACCTGTGGTGTAGAAGGTCCCTCAGATCCCTTAGAGAGAACAAAAATGCAGGATTTAGCTTCAGTTAATGAAAGAAAACAAATGCACATGGCTCCTGGTTTCCAGGGAAACCACAAACAGAGCAGATCAGAGGAGAGGAAAACACGCCCCTGCTGCAGTTCGGCTCATCGGTCACGAGCTGAGGCAGAACACCTGCTGGAGGGAGGGGTCAGATTAAACCCAGGAAACCAGAGATATAAGGGAAGCTCATTAAGAAGGAAGTTAGCACAGCCGGGAGCATAGCCGGGAGCATAGCCGGGAAAGTAGTCACGAGAAGCAGAGGATTGGCTCGGGAGTGAGGATTCAGAGGAACTAATGGTAACAGAAGATTCTCTGACCTTTGACTCAGAAAGGGAAATCAGCAAAAGAAACGAGCAGAGAACCAGTGCAAAGGAGCCAGGTGAAAGCAGCCCAGGTTTGGTGCCGTATATAAAAGGCAGCCAGAAGGGAAATGTACCAAGAAGGCAGACTTGTGTGCACGTAGGAACTCCAAGGCTTGTATCTGTAGCTGATCCTGGAGGGCAAAAGGAATCTCCCATAAGAAAGCCAAAAGGTAGGCTGAGTGACTGGTATAAAAGCAAGGCTGTTTTTAAGAAGTGCTCTGATATTAGCCCAGAAGGGTGGGGCTTTACGTGTGCTGAATACTGTGGCAATTCCCAACCTTGTATAGCAGAAGGCTGCAGGGAAAAGTCTCATGCTGAAGGAATAGGTGTGTGCTTGGAAACACCCTGTAGTCAATTGCAGACATTTCCAGCTGAGAACCAATACGAACCAATGGAAACGGAACCGTCTTTAGAATACCTGCCTGTTGAGTCAATGGACTGTACAATATCTGTGTCTGAGAAGATAAAACCTGTGTGCTAGGATTAAGCTGTGCAGAGAGAGAGCTGCAGGTAGCAGCTAGAAGAAAAAGCACCAAAGGTTTTGGAACAGAGAATTACTCTTTAAGTTGGATTACTGTGATGCTGATATAGGAAGCTGTTTATGTTTCATTCTTATATTATTTCCTGCCAGAAGATACATGGCCAACTGTTCTTTATTTTCTGTTATGTAAAAGCCGTTTGGAAGGGGAATTAAAATCCTGTTATTTGCCTGAACCACTCGAGCTCCACTACTCTCTTTATTTCGGTTGGTGAAAACTACAACTCCCAGGAGGCAGTGCTTTCCCCAAGCACTATTTTACTACTGAAAGAAGGGATCAGGCCGCTTAACTCTACAAGCTCAAGCTGTGGGGTAATAGCGACATTACACACCAGAATTATGTCTCTTATTAAAGAAGAGTGACGAGGGAGAAGGAAACTGGAGCATAATGTGGCAATGTATAATAGCGGCAAGATGTGAAATTGCACTACATTGGAAGAATAGGGTAATGCCACCCTTAGAAAATTATGCTCGGCGCATGTCCGAATTGTATCAAATGCATAGGTTAACAGGGCTGAAGAACGGTAAAGTGGAGAAGGTGGAGAGGCAGTGGGTAGGGGTGTGGGAATGGTTTTGCAGGGGGGAATGGAAGACAGGGACAGGGACAGGGGGGTAAGAGTGGAGGGCAGTAGAAGGGGGAGTAAGTGCTAACATATGTGTTCATGTGTGTAAGTTCAGGGGGTTTTATGCATAAGGGGGCAGTGAGGGAGGGGGAAGGAGGGGGTAAAGGGGAAGTCATTAATGTGAGAGTGGTTTAGGTAAGAGTTGCTGGCGGAGATACAGGCGGTGCTGTGGAGGGTACTGATAGCGAAACGTAAGGGAAGATAGATATACGTGTATTATGCCTGTGAAAACAAAGTGCTGTACAGATGAAATTATGTAGTGTTGGTTGTGTATGTGTCAAATAAAAATTCAAGGTACAAAAAAAGAAAAATGCTTTCCTGCATGTATTAAACAATGCAGAGCTCTTCAGCACCAGTGCACAATGGCACCAGGATTGTGCTTGTTTGCCTTGTGTCTTCATTGGAATGTATGGCAAGAAGATAATGTATGTAACATGAAATTAGGGATAGTCTCACTTTAAATCTTAATATAATGAACTGTATCAATCATATTGCAGTGTGAGGGAGGAGCTCAGTCCAACGATACATACATAAGAAATGCCATACTGGGTCAGACCAAGGTCCATCAAGCCCAGTATCCTGTTTCCAAGTGGCCAATCCAGCTACCAACAGTCCATTTTACTTAATATAGTCTATTTATTTATTTAACATGTTTTTATATACCGCCCCTTCCAGAGATCAGGGGTGGTTTACATAGAACATTGACGAAAACATTTACAATGAACTTGTTAAAACTATCTTACAATTAATTATGTACAACGTAGCAACAGTTAGATATGAAAGGGGGAAAGTGGGATGGTCCTTATTTATGTGTAGTCATTTTTAAGAGCAAAAATGCTGATATACATAATATCAGACTCAAAACACTTTTAGCTTTAAACAAAAAAAAAAGGTTATACTAAACCCCTGCCCCAACATAGTGCTACATGTTGGGTGGCAAAATACCAACTCCAAACCACCCTGCTTCAGGGGAAATACTTAGCTGATATCCAGGGTATCACAGTCCCACTGAAAATTTCCTCCTGGGTTAAAAATGTTGAAAACTGAGGTGTCCTCTTGGCATTCCTTTCTTTCTATAGTATTAACAGCATACTATCAGGGCTCAACCTTTTTATAGACTATCCTATATGCTTTATGACAGACCTACACTGACCAATTTAGTAGCTACCCTCTGGACTCCATCTGGCTTACTCTCAATTTCTGCTAATAAATTAATGTTAGTCAGAAATCAGACCTTATTGTGCCACTTTTGAAAACCTTCCCTTGGCTTGCCATTCAGTGAAGGGAGGCCAAGGGTGCTTAAACCTATTTCTGGAGCTTTGATGATATGATGTAATAGCCCTAAGGATGAGGCCAATTAAAATTTATTTATCATGCAAAGAGCAGCTTACTTCCCATTCAACCAGTAGTTTATTCCATTCCCTTCTATAAAAGAAAAGATTATATTATCACAGTGAGAACAATTTACAAAGATATTTCTCCATGGATAAACAGGTGTTTGCCATGGAGAAACTTCTTTTCAAAATTGTACCCCTTCAGTGCAGAGAAAAGCATGCTGTCCATAACATATATACTTTTCACACAAGGAAAAGGGGCCAGCGCCAGGGTCATTCCCGCAAAGTATGCATGAGGCGTTTATTTTTAATTCCCTGTGCATTACGACCAAATCGGAAGCACTCAACATGTTAGTGGTGTTGCGGGGAACATGGCCTCAGGGTTTTCCTTTGCGTTGGGTTGATGGACAATCCAAATACTTGGGTATTTGGTTACCAGAGAATCCCAAATTGTATCATTTAAATATGCAATAACTGTTGTCCTCAGTAGTGGGTAAACTTTGAGATTGGTACCCCTTGCTGTTGTCATTATTGGGGAGAGTTGTGGCTATTATATTGTGATATTTGTGAAACTTTTATATGGGCTGCAGCTTCTCCTGCTTGAGCTCTTGAAAACCAATGTGGTTACAATTGAACATGCACTAATGGGATTTTTGTGGGGTGCTAGGAAGCCCCATATGGCACTGCATAGGTTAAAGGCCTTTTGGAGCAATGGAAGGGTGAGTCTTCCGGACCTGCATGTTTATAATCTGGCCTGTATGTTACATCATATCAGAGACTGGTTAGGGTTTACTGCTGTGGTCACACCCTGAGGGGAAGAAGAGACTTTTGTTTCTCCGTATAGTCTATTATCAATATTGCATGTGGACTTACAGTCCTTGCTCTCATACCTATGGAGTAGTGCCCTGATCTGTCCTCTGAGAGTTGGATGGCAAGCTGTATGCGTGCTCTGGGAAATAAATTCCCGGGTTACAGGATTTTTGCCTTTGCAGGGCAATGTAGCCTCATTCTGGGGTTTAGATTCCAGACTGTTCAGGGGCTGGGGGGATAAGGGTTTGCAGTTGGTGGGAAAAGTGCTTGCAAATGAGGGGACAGTGTGTTCATTTCAGGAGATCAAAGAGCAATTTGATTTGGACAACAAACATTTCTTTGCCTATCTAATTGGGGGAGGATTTAATGGGGTTCAACTTGCTGGCTGCAGTGACGTGTATACCTGTTTTGGTTAGTGCACATGCCTTTGTGAAATGCAGTATAAGATATTGGAGTGGGGGTACTATTCACCAGTGTGAGCATTTAGAGCGGAATTTACAGATTATGAGTCATGTCCGTGGTGCCAAGAAACTGATGCCCATCAGGGTCATATGTTCTGGAGTTGTGTGTGTCTTTGGGCTTTTTGGGGCCTCATTCAGCAATTTTTGAGTGAGTTGCTAGGTCAACAGGCTGGAACAGATGTACTGGATGATATCTGGGGGCTGGGTGTTAAAGGTCAGGGAGCGCAGCTGTTGGTACACAAGGCTTGACTGGTTGCTAAAAAGTGCATTCTGAGGCATTGGTGGGATGAGCTGCCTCCCTCCCTGTGGGAGTGGTGGAATACTTTGCATCACATATTAGTGATAAAGACTTTGGCTGCCCAGGGTTCACCTTTGAAAAAGGAAGACTTTTTGGCCATTTGGGGACCTTATATAGCTCACCTCATGCCGCATGAACACAATGAGGTGTTGACCTTCTAGGACCTTGCGTTGCTATAATGGGACACAGTGTTCTGTGCCCCCTGGCACCAGATGGACCAATTTCTAAGTTAGCACTTTGCTACCTATTAGGCCAATGCAGAAAGTTAACTCAGGCTTGTACGCACTCTTACGCGCACACAACGTATGCACAATGTGCACGCCAAATGCAGAAAAGAAATGGGTGCGTGCAGTACAAGGGTGTAAAACGTTTCCGTGGGCACAATGCGACACATATTAAAATGTATTCAAACATATTAAAATGAAATGGAAATGAGTGGGGTGTACTCATATAGCATGGTAATGATATCTACGCCTGACGCATTGAAGTTAGAAATTATGCAATCCTGAGTTTAAAAAAAAGCATCATTATTTTTACGTTTGTTCAGGAGTAGAAGTTAAAATCTAACATGTCTTCCAGAACACAATTCTGAGCAGCCTAAGAACACAATTCTGAGCATTTTGAAAGCAGCACAGTGCAGAGTGTTTGACGGTGGATGTTTTGGTCAGGGAGGTGTTTTCTGGTTATCCCTTTGCCTTTCTGCTACTTGCAAGAGGCAGCCAAAGAAAGAGTAACAATGGAGACCCAAGAGAGGAGCATGAGGAGGTACATGAGGAGGAACATGATGCCCTCTGCATCACAAGGCCCTGCACACGACACCTGTTCAGAGACAGAGTAGTACTGGATGGACTCCCAGACATGCATGTCATGCGTAATTACCACTTATACTGACAAGTCATCTTGTCCTTGTATGAGAGCATTAAAGATGATATTGATCCTATCACCGCTCAGAGGCTCACCATACCAGGACTGGTGAAGTTACTTGCTGCATTACATTTTCTGGGCACTGGATCATTCCAAAATGTTTTTGAGCTGGCCTGTGGAATGGACCAGTCATCATTTTCAAGGCATTTCAAGCAGGTATTGCAGGCCTTGAAAAATCGCATAGGGGAGCATATGCAGTACTCAGAGCAGGAGGCAGAAAGGCAGGTGTTGAAGGCTGACTTTTTTAATATTGCTGGACTACCAAATGTGATCAGAGCATGTAACCCTAACACCTCCCAATGACAGAGAACCGGCATTTCAAAACAGGAAAAACTTCCCTCAGTGTCCAAGTGGTGTGTGATGCACACATGAAGATCCTGAAAGTGGTCTCCAAGTTCCTGGGTAGCTGTTTCAATGCCTTTATCCTCTCCAACTCAGCACTCGACCGTAACCTTGAAAGTTGATTCATCGGTACGTGCCGCATAGGCATACTGAAACTTTGAGGGGTAGAGGAACAGCTGCTTTGTTGGAGTTGTATTCATAGGGGATGCTGTGTATCAGAGGACAAACAGCTATACATCGCCATAAGGCAATTTATATATATATATATATATATATATATATGTGTGTGTGTGTATTTTCAAGCTGTTGTTTTTCTTATTAATGCCATAGGTGATGCTGGATATGGGTGTAAGACCTGGTTGATGACTCTGCTGATTTCACCAAGCATAACTGCAGAGATGCGCTACAGTGAGGCACACATTTCTACAGTGGGTGTGATAGAGCGCACCTTTGGGGTCCTCAAGATTCGTTTCCATTGTCTGGACCATTCTGGGGATGCATTGCAATACACACCTGAAAAGATTGGGGACATTGTTGCAGTCTACTGCATGCTGCATAACAGCCCTGGAACACAGAATGCCATGTGAAATAGCTCCCGACTTGCCACTGGAACCTTACATCTATGTACCTGCCTGTGTCTGCCCCGATGCAGCAAGGGGTAATGAGAAACGAAGACTTCTAGAGGACTATTTTTCTAGATGACTTTGTATTTCATGTTATCAGTAATCCTTAGGTGGATTGATATGATATGATTACTTGTCTTTTCTTAATGAATGGTTTTGGGGCGAGAGTACTTTTGATTGGTATTATTGGGGGGTAAGTGGCGTCAGGCTGTGACTGACCTGAGAGTATGACTGGTAAAGGTAAGAAAACAATCAAATGTGGAACTGGGGATGTGAGTGGAGATACTGTGCATCCGGAAGGCCTCCTTGGTCACCAAGCCTGCCTGTCCAATGCATCTACCCAATATTGGCATGATGTCAAGGGATAAGGAGATATTGGTCTTTTTTAAGGATCTGGCATTTTTTCCTGATGCTTCCTTTCTTGAAAAAAACTTGCATGGTTGTATTGGATTTTGTACCATGAATACCAATTATCAGAACTAAAATGTAGCTCAAGTAAAGGAGATGCAGAAAAAAATGGCTGAAAAGGAATACAGGCACTTTTATGATTATCCCAGCATCCTGGCAAGGTATCATACCAAGGGCAAGTGATGTAAACAATATTCTCAACATTTAAAACCCACCCAATAAAAATGTGACCTTCCTTCCCTTCCCTTCCCTTCCCTTCTGGAGATGCTTTTTTGCAGCACCCATGCCCTTGCTGGACTGATTTTACTTTGGAAGATCTTTATCTTTATTTTATCTTTATTTCGTCACTTGATTAATCACCCGGAACATAACACAACTTTGTTGTAATGTTGGCTGAAAAGGAATGCAGGCACCTTTATGATTACCATCCCAGCATCCTGGCAAGGTAAAAAAAGAGAGACGTCAAACCAGACTGGGATATAAGCATATACAGCAGTATGCGCACGCAGTAGAGGTGCATGTGTGCGTGCTTGCGTCAACGCAGAACCCTCAGCAAAATGGCTGCAGAAGGAGAAGCAGGGGGCCATATCACGGGCGGAACCCCGGGAAGATGTCAAGCTGTTGGCAGCCCTCATCATCACCAATGAAAAACGGCTGTTCCCAAGGCCCAAACACAGGCGTAACTACCACCTCATGCGCAGGGTGTGGCAGAGGCTCTGCAACACCTTCAATGAAGAGTCCATTTTTTGCTGGAAGGTGAGTGTGGCACTTAGCCAATTTTTATTTTTTCAGGGGTAGGGGTTTCCTTTTGTGGAGATATATGGGGGTGGAGAAAAAAACCTAGTGATTAGAGCAATGGCCCACTACCTAGCACTCCTTTTGGTCTTGAGCATCTGAAGGCACCTTTATAACAAATGATACTTGTTTTTTTTTATTTTTATAACAAATAAAAGGTTCTAGTATTTCATATTGAGGACCTGTCAGACGGCTGCCTGGGTGAGAATCTTCACAGTCTTGGCAAGTGCATATCTCTATATGATTTGCAAGGGATTGTGGGCAATGTAGTTCATTCACACCAGACACAGCTGCTGACAATAATTTAGTTGTGCTCTTGGGTAAAGCCAATAAGATATTTATTTATGGGGTTATTTCTCCCAACACAGATATGCTTGGTAGCACATAAATCAGGTAACTTGCTTTCAGTGTTAACTTGGAAAAACAAAGTCAAAATCAGGAAAACAACAAATGAAAAGCCACAAAGCAAGAAACAAACTGTTCTTTTCAGGTTAACTTCTGATTACTTCCCACATAGATTCAGAAGTGATTCTCTCCTAGCTCACAAGCAATTAGGTAAGGCTTAATTGCTAGTAGTTATCCAGCTGAAACCCCTTAGCTGGCTTGCTTTCTACTGTGTGGGTCAAATCCTGCTTCAGGAGCTTTTCTGAGTAGATTAAAGAACAAATTTGTATTTCTTTGTGATGGTTGCTGTACTTTATAACAGAAAGTTACCAACGGAGTTTGGATAGAGAGCAGTCCATATAAACACATTCTTTATCTGCAATAATTCCCCCTTCTTCAACAAGCATGGGTTCAATATCATGGATTGGCACAGATGAATCTCTCAATGGAGCACTTTCAGGAGAATACTTGTTTCCCTGATGTCTTTCAAGGTTATAGCTAGGGCATAGATCAGTGTTCATACCTGAGCTTCCATTGCTGTTAGAGTTCCTCTCTTTATAGCCTGGCCAGTATGTAGTCCAGTTCTTATGTCCAGCCTTCCAATCCAGATCCCTGGACACTGGATCTCTCTTCACATACCTTCTGGCACAGGTCTTAGGGTCCCTTCCACGTGCAGCCGTCTCCCTCACAGGTAGCGTCAGGAGATTCCTAGCTCTGCAGCACCATTCCTCTGGCTTTCCCCAGTCCATTGGTGTATGCTGGCCCTTGAAATGCCTCCCAGTATACGTACTGCTTTGGACTCTTCTAGACCTCTCAAAGGCTTTTCTCTTCCTTCTTCCAAAGGGTCTCTTTCCCTCTCTGTCCGTCCGGTTTGGCTTCTGCTTCTGATGATCCTTCAGATGAAACTGAGGATAATTCTCTGTATATCCAAGGTGATCATGGAGATGGTCATCTGTAGAATAAACTATACCTTTATTCTGCCTAGATGAGTGCTACTCCCTAACACAGCGCAGCTGTGCTGAATCAGGCCCTGCCCTTTGAGATGCGTGCTTAGGGATTACCTCATAGCCCTCCTGATTGAACACACGTTTCCCCACTTCAGCTCCTCTAATGGCTGTTGGAAACCTGGTGCATTCTGGGACTGGTAGTCTTTTATGGGAAAATTCTGTTTTCTTATTTCTACCAGAACTGACAGGTTGCTTGTTCAGAGTCACTTCACCTTTTCTATAGCTCCTTCCTGAGCTATGATAAGCTTCCTTATCACAGACCTCAAGAAAAAGGTCAGAGAGCTGAGGAGGCGCCCACGGTGTGCAAGTGGGAGATATCCTCAGGTAGGCATCATAAGTAAACAGATGTTGGGGGCTGTTATATTTTGTCTATTTTTTGGTGTTTATACTTCTTTGTATGGATGACATGACATGTGCTTCTCTTTTCTTTTGGCAGAGTCCAGCCTGAAGGAGGGCGAAGATGACTCTAGATCCTCTCACCGCCCACACCACCACCACCACCACCACCCTACTGAGCAACATGACCCCCAGTCACACCCACACTACCACCACTGCCAGCCGGAACAACTCCCCCCCCCCCCCAGCTCCAACAATCTCCCTCCCAGCCTGAACAACCTCCCCCTCATCTCGAACTACCTTCCCCCCAACCACACCCTGCAACAACCACTTCCTCCCCCTGCGGAACCACCTTCCCTTGATTCCCCCTACCACCCCCCCCCCCATCCTAGCTCCACGCCCAGGCATGATCTGGCATGCCCCCCCCAATCTTGGAGGAAGGGGATGCAAGGGTTCAGCATGCTGTGGCACCCCACTCTGGGCAACTAGCAGGGGATGTCCACAGCATGCTATGAGACATCAGGAAGCGGCAAGCAACCATAGCCACCATGGGCAATATGATCAACGTCCTCATCGCAGAAGTGATGGAGGACATTGAGCATGTTGCCCATCACCTACCGCCTCCCTCCCTTGCTGATCCTCTTCCTCCTGGATTGACTCTTTTTGATTACATTTCACCCCCCCCCCACACACACACACACACACACTCACCCACCCATGTAAACAGTTTTGTATTTGTTTGAATAGTTTTATACAGGCCTGTCTCGGCCCAAATAAATGTTTTTTAGATTGACCAATTTGTCCTGTCTATTTTTGGAAAAGGGGGTGAGGGATAATTGTGGTGTGTGGGATCACAATAGAACACCCAATCCATCAAGAAATATTTAATCCGGCAAAGGCCACCAGGATATTCTTACAATATACCTACACCACTGGACAAACCATTGACATAACATTCAAGATTATCAACAACATCGCCCCCAATTCTCTCAAGGAACTTATCACACCTACTCCTAAAACTAGAATCAGAAGGACAACAACAGACAACACTTTGACTATTGCAAAGACTCATAAAATGCTCCCAAACAACCAGGAGAAGAACCTTTGCCTACTATGCACCAAAATGTTGGAACGACCTCCCCCCAGAAATCAGAGCGATCCTGGATCTTCTACAATTCCGGAAAGCAATAAAACACCACCTCTTTCTGCTCCATTTTGCCCAAGCCACCACCCCGACTCTAAGAAACCATCCCCACTCCCCTACTAAAGACCCCTATACAACATAATGCTCAAGTCCCAAGCACCCACTTGTCAGTTCTAAGCAACCTACGTACTTTCAGATCAAGTATCAACTATTATGCCATATCTTTATGTACATAGTTTCATGTATTCCTCAACCATCCTGATACATGTCAATATGTAAATAGTTTCCCATGTTCTCCAAGTTTTATTCCTTGTTATAATGTAATTTCAATCAGTCTTCTCTGATCTGAAAACTCTTTGTTAAATGTAAACCGCACTGATAACAAATAGTGCGGTATATAAGAATTGATAAATAAATAAATAAATTGAGAGCTTCCGGCTGAAAGGTGGAGGCAATCAACTGCTCCATTGGGGTCAGTTCAGTGGAACATGGAGGCTTACCCCCAGTCTTCCACCATGATCCCTCAATTGCAATCATTTCTTTTTTACTGTGCATCGCTCATCACGCCACTGGTGCTTCAATTGTGGTATCATGTGCACCTTCACCCCTAGGGCATTTACCTCTGCTGCAAATTGATCCCATACTTTATTCCTTTGCCCAGCTGTATTCTTTGCAAGAAATAAATTGTGGAGGAGTAGCCTAGTGGTTAGAGCAACTGCCTCATACCCAGAAGATCAAGGGTTCAATTCCCACTGGCACTCCTTGTGACCTTGGGCAAGTCACTTTACCCTCCATTGCCTTGGAAGAAAAGGCTGGCAATCTCCTTCCAGTGACATATTGCCAAGAAAACCCAGAGGTAGCTGGGTTGCTATAAGTCAACACTGACTTGATGGCACTTAAAAAAAAACACATGACATTAGAGCACATCTTTTTCCTCCTCTGAAAACCTCGAAGAGCAAGACCGCTTTGCCATCTACCTGGCAGTCTGCTCAGCCTCACTACCTGATCCTGAATCCCGTTGCATCTCTACAAATCAGAAAGGAGAAAGGGGATAGCTGTAACATTGAGCATGCTTGCAATCCCACCACCCAAATACACCAGGTTCTTCTAGATATGCACTCACTAGACATCCCTGAGTCTACAGAAGGAAACTTGTTCAAAGCGTATATAAGTGGTAAGGTAGAGCAGGGGAGATTCAAGATGGCTGCCTGACTGGCTGTGTCCCCAGTCCCAAATTCAAGTATGCCGAAGAGGAAGGGCAAACTGGGCAAGAAACCTCTTCCACTCCGCTTTCCTTAGACCTATGAATGCTTTTGTGGCCCATTCGGAGAGTCAGCAATTGGAGACCACTGTTATTCCAGGCTTGAGTTTGCTGGGGCTGGAGAGTTCAGCATCATCATCTGGTTGTGATCTTTCACCAGTGCTGCAGCCCCCCCCCCTGGTTTGTCAGTCGATGGTCCTACCCTGCAAGCTCCCGGGACAGCGGATGTCGAGCAGAGTTGTCCTGCTGACCCAGTTAGAGGGAGTGCTTTGGGATATGCCCCGACCTCTGTGCCGATGATGTTTACATCTGGGTCAGCTTCTGGAGGGGAGCTACTACAGGACCCTGTGAGAGGACTGGAGCTGGCTGTGTCCCTTGGTGCGATGGGAGATCTTTCTCAACCCTCTGGAGTGACTCTCGGGCAGGGACCTGATTCTTTGTTGTTTTTTTCACTGGAGTGCCCTAAAACTTTCTCTATGGAATCTATTTGGGGTGCGATATCGAAGCTGGGGGATGTTTTTGTTCAACAGACTAATAAGATAGTAACTCAGGTTCAAGGTAATACGGTACTCTCACAGGATAATCAAAAGGAGTTGGATGTTTTGAAGGAAACAGTGGTGGGAGTTCAGCTGGAAGTGCAACAGCAGAAGTCACAGTGTTAAGCTTTGGTTAAGGACTCAACGGCAATTAAATTTAAATTGGAATGCTTAGAAAATCAGGTTCAGGCATCAAATTTGTGCCTAGTTAATTTTCCATGGGTATTTATTTAGACAGTTTTGTATACCACCTTATCCTTCAATCAAAGCAGTCACAACACAATTGGGGGATACGAGACACATACACTAATACTTACAGGGAACATGGGCAATGGAGGGTTAAGTGGCTTGCCCAAGACCACAAGGAGCATCTGTGGGACTAGAAACCCCAGTCCTTCTGGCCCAAGGTTGCTGTCCTCTAGTGGGATTTGAACCCCTGACCTTCTGGCCTGAAGTACCTTGTCCCAACCACTAGGCTACTCCTCCCTTTAATTTCTGCAAGGGAAATGTTTAAACATTATTTTCTGGATGTATTTGATATTCCTCATGAATCCCAACCACTCTTGACTAAGGTTTACTACGTTCCTCCCTGGAAAAAGGAGCTTGCTGGGTCGCAATGGTCTGCTTTGAATGAGACTCAACAGTTAGATATCTTAAATATTACGAATGTGTTAGAAACATGTGAGATAGAGGTGGTTACACCATCTGCATTGTTAGTCACTTTAGCCTTGCCCTCGGATCGTGAATGGCTCTTTAACTTATATTTCAAATAGCGTTCTGTTTCCTTTAAGGGACTGAATATCCAGATATATCCAGACCTAGCCCATTAGACACAGAGGAAGAAGGAATTCCTCATTCTTAAACCAGCGGTACTCCAATTCAGGGGGAGGGGGTTTCCTGAAGTTTCCTTGTAAATGCCTTGTAAGGATGCAATCTGTTATGTTTTTTTTAAACACTCCCCCCCCCCCCAAATTGGCAGCCTTTGTGAATTCCTGTCTCACAAATGTATCCGTGAATAATGCAGCAGTATAGTAGTTTTGCTGATTTAGTTGTATGATTTAGGTTTTCTGGCATGTGTGTAATGTATCATATTTTTGTTTTTGTTTTTGAATCTCTGGGGTTGTTGGGCTGGAGTGAAGAGAGGATTTATTTAGTGTTATTTGTCAAGTTATGTCAGTTTGTATTTCCTTTACCCCTTTCAATTTCTGTTCAAGTTATTATTTGCTTGGATTGTACTTTAAAATTCATAAAAAATTTTTTTAAGAAAAAGCGTTTATATGTATGCGCTGTAGTGGAAAATTGGTATCCCAGCATGTATTTATAACTGCAAAGAAAAGCACGGTACTGCGGGGTTTATATTTATGCACAAATATGCACACTGTTGTGTGATAACATCCACAGGGGATCGGACTGTGAAATTCTGCACATGCTCTATCAGCTTATTCTTGCATTTTCTCTCGTGCGTATGTGTTACCTGATATCTAACACCAACATTTTAAAATGATTTTTTCCTTAGCGCTGGGGTTTTATGCATATCACATTTGCATACACTCGGTTTCGCGCACCCTTCATTTGCATGGCCTCTTCTTTGTGCATTGCGCGTTAAGACTTGTGGTTGTCGGAACATTACATGAACACGTAAAAAGTCTGTAACGTACACCTTCTATGCGAGTTTTCTGAATCGGTCTATTTGTCTGAATGCTGAGTGGGGGGTTGGAAGTGGGGGGGGGGGGGTATGGTTGTTGGTGAGGTTATTTGATTTGACCTGATCTGCTTTGGGTATGAAAGGAATGTGGTATCTGAATTAATTTTATTTATTTATTTAGCTAGGCTTATATACCACTTTTCACCAGGTCAAAGCGGTTTACAGGGAAAAGAACATTTTTACAATGAACATATGCCTTACAAGGAACAGAATAACAGTTACAATGAAACAGTCAACATTTTGATACCAAAATAATATTATGGCTTGTTGTTGTTAAGTGCCGTTGAGTCGGAGTCAACTCATGGCGACCCTCTGGATAGCTATTGTGGTAAGGAGAGTGCAGCTCAGCATGGAAATAAAAGAGAAAGAAGAACTTTTTCTTCTTTTCGGGGGATGGGTGCACTAGAACACATACACCACAGCAAAATCCCTGAGAGAAACCAAGAGGGTAGAGCTAGGTTTAAGCCACTCCCAGACTCTAGGACAACCCCAGGTAAGAGTAGGAGGTACAAGTGGGTGGAGTCAGGAAGGGAGGTGCCCTGCTCAACGTTTAAGTTTGAGAAAACAAAGTTGAGAAAAGCAGTCAAGGGAGAAGCAGCCAAGAGAGAAGCAGCCACAAAGAGAGCAGCAGCAGAGACAAGAGCAGCCAGCACTGCAGCCAAGGAAGCTACAGAGAAGGTTCCAGGCAGAGGACCAAACAGACTGGCAAGAGGGAGAGAGAGAAAAGGTTGGCTTTGAGAAGGCTAAGGCAAGAGTGCTTAGATTCCTCTGATGAAGGGTCTGTCTGCAGGCAGCAGAAGCCCCAGGAAGGGAAGTGGAGGTCTTACCCTGATTCCCTGTCTAGCTCAGAGGCAGAGAGAGTCACAAGCCACAGAAGCCTCAGCCAGGAAGGTGCTGCAACAAGACTCCAAGGTAGGAGAAAGAAAGCAGTAAAGCCAAAACCCTGTGTTTCTTGCTCTGACTCTGAAGAGAGGTTTAGGCCTGAGAAAACCCGGATTAGGAAGAAGGGGTTGTCAGGAGAAACTGAACAGGAGAAGCCCGTTGAAGTCCTACCTAGAGGAGAAGGGGCCATTCAGTGGAATAGGCTGTTTAACCTGTTAAAGAACATTAAGCATAAAGTGCCTGAGCGTTTTCAAACTTTGCCAAGATACAGCTCAGCAGAAAGCATGGAGGTAGAAGGTAAAGAAAGTGACCTGACTTCAGCTTGTTCTGAGATGGACTGTGATATGTGTATTGTGGCTAAGTAATGAAAGCCTGAGAGCAGTGAGAAGTTAGGAATTGTAAATACATGTGCTTTATGATTACGGAATTGAGAAGCATCATAAAGGGAAAGGAAAAGAAAGCCTGTGTAAATAATTCTATTACAACACTGGTTGTAAGCTTTGCTTTAATGGGAGAAGATTATCCTTTATTTTCTTTGACTTGAGTGTACAACTGCTTTAAAGATTTGTTACCCGCTTGCCACGGAAGCTAATAAAATTCCTGTGTGCTTTGAAACAACCACTTGGTTCATTTATCTCTATACACAACTACAATCCTTGGTAAAGAGGAATTCAAGATGGCTTCCCGTCCCTACTAGGCGACCGCCTGGTAGGGGCGCGACCGCCACACTATCCTAAATTGTGTTCGGTCTTGAGTCAGGCGGTTCATTGTTGACAGACTGGTACCTGTAGCTGCTATTATTGTATCGATCCATCTCATTGCTGGCCTTCCTCTTTTGCGTTGACCTTCTATCTTGCCAAGCATGATATCTTTCTCTAATGATCTCTCTCTTCACATGATGTGTCCAAAGTATGGGTTTTCATGACAAGATACAGAAGTAGATTGCCGGACCTTTCTTCCGCGCAGTTTAAGTTTGGTGTTGTTGCCGTTGTCACAGAAATGTGATCCTCCGCCGTCAACAGTATCCCATTCTGCTGCTGCCCAGATGGGTGGTTTGTCTTGTTCAGCTGAGACCTTTCCATCTTGGGAGACCCTGCCAGTAGTTAAACCACCGATAGTTTAGCTCTCAGCATCACTGATGCACACAAGCCCTCACAGCACGACAAGCTGCAAACCAAGTGAGGGATATTATGGCTTACATAGTAATAAATATTAGAATGCTATATACAAACGTTGAAACTAAATGGTATATTCAACATATATTTACAATTGAATCTGTTTTGATAGTGTCATGTTGAAGGGCATTAGGTGGAGGGACCAAAATGTTCGGTGAATAGGTGGGTTTTCAAGTGTTTGTGGAAGGAGGGAAGACTGGCAATATTTCTTAGGGTGTCAGGCAGGGAGTTCCATAGGGAAGGAGCATAGAGTTCATAAGCTTTGTGGCATGTTTGTAGGTTGTATAGTTTTGGATTGCAGTATGTTAAGTTTGTTAATTGTAGTATGTCTTTGTGGTCTGTTTGTAGAGGGTTTCTGTGGCAGGGATTGGAGGCAGCTTTCCTGGTGGGAGTGAAGAGCTTCATGAGTTAGGAGGATGTATTTATATTTGATTCTATTGGTAAGGGGTAGCCAGTGTAATTGTTTCAGGATGGGGGCAATGTGGTCGAATTTAGCAACTCCTTGGATGGTATGAGCAGCTGTGTGTAGCACGGTTTGAAGAGGGAGAAGTGTGGATTGAGGCAGACCCTGGAAGATATTGTTGCAGTAGTCTGCATGGGGGAGAGTGAGTGCTGATCTAAAATATGTTAGTTCGAGGAGGGGATGGAGTCGTTGTAGGGTCTTTATTTTGAAATAGATTGTTCTGGCTGTCATTGCTATTTGGGTTTTGAAGGAGCGTTGCTGGTCAATAATGATTCCAAGGTATTTCAGTTCCGTTTTTATATTTATCTGGATATTCTTTAATGATATAGTGGTTGGTGGTGTGAAGGAGGTATCCTTTGTAATGAACATAGCCTCAATCTTTTTGAAGTTGATTGATAGGTTATTTGTTGAGAGCCAGTGGGTGACTTCTGTGAAGCAGTTTTGAATTTGTGTGTAATTCAGTTGATTGGAGTGGGCAGTAAAGCATAATATCATCAGCGTATAGGTGAAAGTGGATGTTGTGCTTTTTGATAATAGAGCATAGGTATTGTACTGTAAGTATAGGTTGAAAAGAGGTACGGATAGTGTGGAACCTTGGGGTACTCCTTGTGTTTGTTCATAAGGTTTGGAGATGTTTGAACCCATCTTTATTTGTGGTTGTCTGTTAGTGAGATATGATTGAAACCATTTGAGTATGATATGTTGAATTCCAAATAGTTGTAGTCTCTGAAGTATCTTCAGAATCTTCCAAGGCATTCCTAACAGGGTCTCTCCATTTCAAAGCAAGGTACCAAAACTCCACCAACTGATCAATGGCTGGGCAAAAATCTTATTGCCAAAGCTGTTGCCCCCATTACAGCTTCTACCTCTGTCCAGACAGAGATCCCAATGCCAGTTGAAGGACTGGTTCCATGTGCAAGATACCTACATACTGAAGCTCTCAGGAAACAGGTGGAGGACTCAGAGAAGAGGTGGCAAGGCTGAGGAGTATTCAAGACAGTGAGAGGTACATTGATGAGATGCTTCTTGAAATATCCAAGCTCTCCAGCAGAGGTGAGGATGGGAGCCTACAAAAAGACCAAGGATGGACATGAGTCACCAGGGCCTGCAGAATCAACAATCCAACTCCTCAAGCCCTTGAATTGAAGAACTATTATGCAGCCCTGGAAGTGGAGAAAGTGGAAACATCCCAGGAAAGGGAAGAACCAGAACTCAAGCACCCCAAAATTGCTGAATCAGTGACCACTAGGAAGCAAAGAGTAGTAGTGGTTGGTGACTCTCTTCTGAGGGGTACTGGGTATAATGTTTTGGCAGGTGCCAAAATCCAAGATGTTACGGAGAGTTTGCTGAGACTCATCAAGCCTGATTATTACCTGATGTTGCTCATCCATGTCGGCACAAATGATACTGTCAGGTATCCCTCTGAGTGTAACAAGAGTGACTTCATGGCTCTGAAAAAGAGGTTGAAGCAGATAGGGGCTCAGGTGGTATTCTCTTCAATTCTCCCTGTTGAGGGTAAACCTAGGGCAGAGAAGTTTGCATCCTGGAGATAAATGCATGGCTGTGTGGATGGTGTCATCAAGAGCACTTTGGTTTCCTGGACCATGGGGTGATGTTCCAAGGGCTGCAGGGCAGAGATGGCATCCATCTGTCCAAGAAGGGTTGACATGTCTTCAGTAGCAGACTGGCTAACCTACTGAAGAGGGCTTTAAACTGGATGCATTGGGGATGGGTGAAGAAAGCCCCCAGTTAAGTGAAAGCCCCCAGGTAAGTGAAACATTAAATACCTTTATAGAAATAGATAAAAGAGGTAGCATCTGAAAAGCAGTGTCTATAAATGCCTGTAGCATGGGAAATAAGATCCCAGATGTTAAGGCTTTAATGGGAGAAGCTGACTTGGATTTAGTGGCACTTACAGAGACAATGTTCACGGACAACCATGACTGGGATATAACTATACCAGACTATAAGAAATGGAGGAGGAGTGGCACTATATGTAAAAAATAATATTAAAGCTATGGAAATACAGGGCTTAAAAGGGAGAGAGGAGGCAGTGTGGGTTAAACTGGAAAGAGGGAAAAAGAAATCCATTTGCATTGGTGTGATATACAGACCTCCATCACAGGAGAAGAGGTGGACGGAAATTTAATAGAAGACATATGCAGCATTGTCAGGAAAGTGCTACTGGTAGGGGATTTCAATATGCCGGATGTTGATTGGCACATTCCTGCTGCGGTGTCATCTAGAAGCAAGGAGATCCTGGATTCTTTACAGGAAGAAGTATTCAGGCAACTGGTAACAGAACCCACGTGTGAAGGGGCCATACTGGACTTGGTGCTTATCAATGGTGAAAGTGTTTCTGATGTTATAGTGGGAGATCATCTCGCATCCAGTGATCACCAGATGGTGTGGTTCAGTAATAGGACTAGGGCTGATAAAATCTATTCAAAAGCGAGGGTCTTAGACTTTAGGAAAACTAACTTTGCCAAGATGAGCCAAGGAGTTGTTAGCGGGATGGGAACAGCTGAGGAATGTAGAAAAACAGTGCACCACCAGCACCACCGGCATATGGGCATGTCAGCATGGTGGGGGAAGGGTGCTGGTGGTGGAGGGGATAGTGCCATCTATCCACAGCAGACCAAGGCCAAGCCCTGTTCAGGTGGGTGGTGTGCAGTGCAACAGACAGTCTGTCTGATGAACAGTCATGATATCCCCAGGGACTGACCTGCCTCTGTGGCAACAGTATGGTGCAGTACACACAGCTTGTGTGTCCTGGGGCAGAAGGTCACAGGTTCAGGTCCCAGCTGTGGCTCCTGCAGACCATGTCCCTACATTTTACCCTACATAGCACATGCAACATAAACATGTGCACTCCCTAGCACATCGGCCAACAGGGGCACAAACACCTATACCCATATTCTCCTCTACCCAAAGCCTCATGGAGAGTCAGGCTGTTGGGCCCGGCACGGAGCAGCACTTACCACCAAAGCACTACTGCTAGCGCCTGCATACCTTAGCAATGCCTGCACTGTGCTCAGGTCTAGTGTGGCGGGCAGGGCTGCCAACCACCCCTATCTTTGCACAATGCTGAAATAGGAGTGGGAGTGTGTGTATGTCTATCCATTGTTTTGTGGCTGCCTACTCCTCACTGGGCCCATAATGCTTACACTGTTTCCAGCGTTAGTCTGCCAATGTGCATAATGAGGAGCAAGGTATTGTGGGTATGGCCCGGACAGGGCGGACTGGGCAGGATGCATCTGCACAGGGTGTGGGGCAATGGCTGGGACATTGTAGTGCCTGCCCACCACCTGCATGGACAGGGTGGCCACAGCATGTCATGCTGGGAGGTCACTCTCACCCTGACTGAGCAGTGACCATGGCATGTCTAGGTTCCCACATAGTGCTATACAGTGTTTCTCTCAAGTGATATCTGTGTGTTCCCTGTTCTGGGGTCCAATCACTGAGATACCTGCTTAGTGTCTATGCTTACATCCCACTTCTGGGTACACATAGTTCCTCTGGGAACATGCACTATGGCAGGGGTCTCAAACTCAAATTGCTTTGAGGGCCGAATGAGGACTTGTAAAGTAACACGGGGGCCGCATAAGACACGGGGCCTCATTTGCATAAATATTTGCATAATGTTGCATAATGAGTGCATGGATAAAGAAAGACTAGAAAATTTCTATATTACTATAATCCAGTGCCAACCGCCAGGCACATTAGGAACTACTACTAACACTGCCCATTTGGAACCCATAGCAAACCCCCCGTATCATAACAGCACTACCAGGACTCACAAAGCACCAGACCCTACCTATCAAAAGGCAACACTGCAAATATTAAATCAATACATTTCAGAGAACAATACATGACCTACTGGGAAAAGAGAACAAGTAGCAATGTCAAATAGGAATTACACAGAATACCTCAGCACTGTAGAAATAAAACTATAAATTAATTTCTTGTACTAAAGCACAGACATTAATGATGCACATTTCCCAGAGCTGACATATTCCAGTTAATAAATTCAAAATAAAGAGATATTTTTCTACCTTTTGTGCATTTTTTTTCAGTTGCAATTGCTCCAGCCACTTCTGGTTTCTTCGTGTCTTCTGCTATCTCCATCGTCTGCTGTCCATTTGTCCTTTCTTCTCTCTTCTAGTTTTTTTCCATTCTCTCTCTCTACATCTGCTTTAACATACTAATCTTTCTCCTTTTGCTTTTTCCTCATTCCTATTTCATCCACTCAAATTTTACCCCTCCATCCTCAATCCCCACTTACTCTCCCAATACCTGGCCAATTGTAGATTTGTCTTCTCTGCCAGACAAAATATTTTTCCCCTCTCCATTTCACTTTCCCAGCTCCATCCCATTCTAATCCTCCCCAACATCAGCTCCCTTCTAGTTCCAGCCCCACCCAGCATCTGCTCCTTTCTAGTCCCTGCATCAGTCCATTTCCAGTCCTATCCTAGCCTCACCATCAGCCCATTTCCAATCCTAGCCCCCCATCAGCCCATTTCCAATCCTAGCTCCCTCCCCTCACAGCCCATTTCCATTCCAAGCCCCCCTCCCCATCAGCCATTTGCAGTTCAAGCCCCCCTTCCACTCAGCCCATTTCCAGTCCTAGCAACCCCCCCAGCCTATTACCAGTCCTAGACCCCCCATAGCCCATTACCAGTCCTAACCTCCCCATAGCGCACTTCCAGTCTTTCCCCCCATCACCCCATTTTCAGTCTTACCTCCCCTCATAGGCCATTACCAGTCCTAACCCCCCAATCAGCCCACCTCCAGTCCTAACCCCCATCACCCCATTTTCAGTCTTACCTCCCCTCATAGGCCATTACCAGTCCTAACCCCCCAATCAGCCCACCTCCAGTCCTAACCCCCATCTGCCCATTTCCAGTCCTAGCCCCCACCATAGCCCATTACCAGTCATAACCCCCCCCTGCCAATAGCCCACTTCCAGTCCTAACCCCCATCTGCCCATTTCCAGTCCTAGCCCCCACCATAGCCCATTACCAGTTATAACCCCCCCCAGCCCATTACCAGTCATAACCCCCCCCTGCCAATAGCCCACTTCCAGTCCTAACCCCCATCTGCCCATTTCCAGTCCTAGCCCCCACCATAGCCCATTACCAGTTTTAAACCCCCCCCAGCCCATTACCACTCATAACCCCCCCCCCTGCCAATAGCCCACTTCCAGTCCTAACCCCCATTACCCCATTTCAGTCAGCCCCTCCATAGCTCATTACCGGCCAGCGAAGGAGGGAAACAAAAAAAACCCCAAAACCCTGGCTTCTGCTGCTGCCGTTGCCGCCGTGGCAGCGGCAGAATCAATTGTCAAATTTAAAAAAAACTGACTTCTGCTGCTCAAGCAGCAAAATCAGCTGTCCTGCGGCCCCTTCCCCTCTGCCCGGAGATCCAACTCTGCTCTATCAGCGGCGTGCTTTTCAAGCCGCGACGAGAGTATTTCCCCTCTCGCGCGGTTTAAGCCTATTCACTTTTCAAGCCGCGCGAGAGGGGAATACTCTCTTCGCGGCTTGAAAAGCACGCCGCTGATAGAGCAGAGTCGGATCTCCGGGCAGAGGGGAAGGGGCCGCAGGACAGCTGCTTGAGCAGCAGAAGTCAGTTTTTCTTTTGAATTTGACAATTGATTCTGCCGCTGCCACGGCGGCAACGGCATCAGCAGAAGCCAGGGTTTTGGGGTTTTTTTTGTTTTCCTCCGTCGCGGGCCGCACAAAGTTGTCTCGGCCCGCGGGCCGCGTGTTTGAGACCCCTGCACTATGGACTGGCTAGCAGACTGTCTGCAGTTAGCATGTGCATGGCTGGAACACCTTGCAGGGTGCAGCAGGTGCAGACTGACTGTGCCTTCTGCTGGTGAGTATCAGATCATAGTGGGAGGCAGCTGAGCTTTTTCCAGGCCTACTGCCTGTCTGCCAGTGCCCTTGTGACAAGTACAGATCTGTATCAACTGCCCTGGATGGTGCCCTTTTGCCAGCAGGACTGGGGTTGCTGGTCCCACAGCCCTTTATCATGTCCCTCTACTGCCTCCATTGCAAAGATGTAGAGTGTGGGTCTGTTGGGGGCAGATCCTGTCCACCACCTTGACCCAGAGAGGGCGGTTTGGTAGGTGGTGCTAAATAATCTGCATGTGAGTCCAGACATCCCCCCCTGCTCTTATAACAAGTGACCATGGCAACCACACTGTATATTCACTATTCTGGGTGCATCATGGTCCACAAGGCCTAGACGTGACTGGGGAATACAGATGGACACAGGATTATTCTAGGTGTGTCTGCAAGGAATACCTGTCACACACTGGCACTGATGAGGACCTGCAGCAAAGCCTATCTCAACCAACCCGGGTACTGCAGACCTGGTGCTAGGCGCCCCACCTTTCCCTCAGGGTGAGCACAGAACCCACACAATGACATGGTCTGTAGCTACTCTGTGCCAGTATCACACACAGTCAGTTCCTCCTACCAAGCTGAGGTGCTGGAGAGGTGCATACCCCATCTGGTGATCAGATGTAGACTGCTGATCTGCATGTGCATTGCATCATGGGTACTGGTGGGTTTACCCTATCCTGGTAAACACAGCAGACATTTTGTGCGGTGACCTGCAATCTTTCTGTAGCCAGCAATTGCTAAGACAAAAGCCATAGAGCTATAGCCCACTGGTTAATACAATGACTTCCTAAGCAAAGGTCATGGGTTCAATCCCTCAGTGGTCTCATTTTATTAAGCCTGTCCGAGGCAAGTCCTTTTCATTCCTGTGACAGTCATATCTCTGCAGATCTGTGCTGCCAGCACATAATACCCTCATCACAGTGCCAGCCATTCTTGTCCCTCTATCTGCATCTGTCAGTTGTGTAGCGTCCTGTCTTCATGTGCAGGCTGCTACCCCATGTCCTGCACTGGTACCCTTTTCTGCATTGCGGCTCTTCATGCTTGCCTCTCCTGTGTCTGCTCTGCATGGCACTACTACTCCTCTGTCCTCCTATCATTGCAAATATCTTGCCAACTCTGCCTCCGCTGGAGGACACATATTCCCATCCTCTGCCACCTACTGTCATTGTAGCATTTTACATTGCCAACACCCTCTGCATCGGTACAGCTGCCTCCAATATGTTTGTCCATTTTACTGGCTGCCACATAGGCTGCATGCAGATTTGGCAGGTCCTTCAGCTCCCACCTCTCCTTCCTTCCATCATTTGTCCATTGCCTTTCCTTGCTTCTCTGTGCAGTGTTAGGGTTACATCTGTTTTTTTGGCCTTACAGTTCATGCTTGTCAACTTGGGGCACCTTACTGCCATTAGGGCACCATATCTTGGGTCACCTTAACATCCTTAGGGCACCTTATACAGCACCTTCGGTTAACGCACCTTATAAGGTCCCTTATAGGATGCCTTAACCTAACGAGCCTTAGGGTAAGGCGCTTTATAAGGTGCCTTATAAGTGCCTTATAAAGTGCCTTGTCAGCCTTAACGTGCCTTGTTTTCAGCCTTAACATGCAATGTCCCATTAACATGCGATAACTGGCCAAGGTGCCCTTTACCACACATTAAACAGCCATTGCTACCTTAACGCCGGTACGCTCACTTCCTTATATGGCATTGGTAACGTTACCGCTGCACTTAACGCCAGTAACGTTACAGCGCCTTAGTAAACATACCCCTTGGTGTCTTCGCTCGCGATTCTCACCTAATGGTCACGCCAAAAGGTGCCTCCAGTTTAATGTTGAGCTGAGAGGCCCTGATTGGCCTTAGGATGGTGAGCAGGAGGGTTTTTAGCCTCCCATTTTCAATCCTGATGCTGATTGGGGAATGTGGCGGTGCTGAGCTTTGCACTTGGCGCCTCTGGTTTAAAGTTGAGCTGAGAGGCCCTGATTGGCCTTGGGACGGTGAGTGGGTTTTAGCCTCCCGCTTGCAGTCCTGATGCTGATTGCAGAATGCGGCAGTGGTAAGTTTCATGCCTGATGACACCCCCAGTTTGCATCTGCTCTGGGTACGAAAGGAATGTAGTGTGTGAATGCGGTGGGGAGGTGGGGGAAGAGGGAGTGTTGTGGTTTGGGGGGTGGAGGAAGGCTGCTCCAAGGGTAGGAGGGAGCTGGGAATGGTGTATTTTCTTTTGTTGTTGTTGTTTTGCATTTTCTCAGTTGATTGTTTGGGTGTCCTTGGCCCTTTATTGGGTCATGGCTTTGTTTGTCAATTCCCTATGGTGTGAAAAGTAAACACACAATGAAAATATTCTGGAGTATAGACTCGCCCCAATATGTTTTACTGCAGGCAAAGGCTATGGAGGCCTTGGGGAGCTGGGGATTTGGAAGTGGGGTGGGGGGGGGAGGGGGAGAGAGGTAATTGAAAGAGATAAGAGGAACCTTTTTCTATATATATTTCAAGGATTTTGTATTGGCTGATGAGTTGTCTCACTTTTTGTATATTTGAATATTTATTAGAGGGCTATTCATTATTTAACGGCATATATTATACTTGATGGGGAAAGAGGGGGTGGGCAAGAGGGTGGCTGGGCTGGGGTGAAAATGTAAAATGTTAATAATGGAACATCTGTATTGTTTGTATCTTCCCAGTGGCGTGTCATAGGGCCCACATGCTGAGAATGTTGATGTTCGTGTTAATAAAAAAAAGATTTGAACTAATTTCTTGCGCATGCTTTCCACCAGTAAGTTTACTCATATTGTCTTTTTCCTTAAACTATGACATAGTAAAAATGCATGGGAATACTGAGGCCAATATTCGAAAGATGCTAGAAGTCTAAAAAGAGAGAATTAGAATATATAGCACTAAATGAGAGGTTAGATATGATTGGTAACTCAGAGACATGGTGAAAGGAGGACAACCAGTGGGACACTGTGATACCTGGGTACAAACTATATCGTATTGATAGAGCAGATCAAATTGGTGGAGGGGTTGCGCTCTACTTTAGAGAAGGCATTGAGTCACAAAGGATTAAACTTTTGCAGGAAACAAAATTCACTGTAGAATCTCTATGCCTTGAAATTCCATGTAAAAAGGGGAAGGGGAAGGGGAAAGCGATGGCAGTGGGGGTGGGGGTGTACTATCGACCGCCTGGCCAGAATGAACAAATGGATGGTGAAATGCTCAAAGAAATCAGGGAAGCTAGCAAAGGTTGCAGCACAGTAATAATAATGGATGATTTCAATTACCCCGGTATCGACTGGTTCAGTGTCACGGCAGGACATGCTAGGGAGATAAAGTTTCTAGATGAAATAAATGACTGCTTCTTGAAGCAGCTAGTTCATGAACCGACCAGAGGAGAAGCCATTTTGGACCTAATCCTTAGTGGAACACAAGATCTGGTGCAAGAGATAAGGGTGTTGGGGCCACTTGGCAATAATGATCATAGCATGTTGGCATTTGATTTAATAAATGGAGGAGGGAGGGTAAGAAAATCCACAATACTAACTTTTAACTTTCAAAAGGGAGACTATGATAAAGTGAGGAAAATAGTTAAGAAAAAACTAAAAGGAACCGTTGCAAAGGTTAAAGACTTACATCAAGCTTGGGTGTTGTTTAAAAATACTATTTTGGAAGCCCAGACCAGCTGTATTCCACAGTTTAAGAAAAGTGGAAGGAAGTCCAAAAAACTGCCAGCATGGTTTAGTGAGGTCAAAAAAGCATCTTTCAGGAAATGGAAAAAGCAGCCAAATGACGAAAACTGGAAACAATACAAGCATTGGCAAGTTAGATGCAAGGCATTAATAAGGCAGGCAAAGAGAGAATTTGAGAAGAAGCTTGTTGTGGAAGCAAAAATGCATAATACTTTTTCAATTACACTCGTAGCAAAAAACCTGTGAGAGAGTCAGTTAGATCATTAGATGATAAAGGGGTAAAAGGGGTAAAAGGGGCACTAAGAGGGGACAAGGCCATAGCGGAGAGACTGAATGAATTCTTTGCTTCAGTCTTTACTGAGGAAGACGTAGGAATTTTACCCCGGACTGAACAGGTATTTAAAGGTGATGCTGCCGAAGAATTGAAGGACATATTGATACACCGGGAAGATGTATTACAACTATTTCATAAACTGAAAGTAGCAAATCACCTGGACAGGATGGTATACATTCAAGGTTGTTGAAAGAACTGAAATATGAGATTGCAGACCTACTATTAGTAATCTGTGAACTATCATTAAAATCATTTGTAGTACCTGAAGATTGGAGGATGGCCAATGTAATGCCAATTTTTAAAAAGGGCTCTGGGGGTGATCCGGGAAAGTACAGACTAGTGAGCCTGACATCAGCAGGGCCGGCCCATCCGTTGAGCGATAATGTTGTTCGCACAGGGCCCCGCACTTCAGTGGGCCCTGCGCAAACTCCATTATAGCACAGTGGACGGCTTCAGAGGGAGCCGGAGAAGCCCACACGAGGCCCTGGCTCCCTCTGCACAGTCGCCAGCATGAAGAGCCTTTTTCTTCACGCGGGCGGCTGTTTCAGTGAAGCTGTGAATGCCGGGAGAGGTTAAAGGGCATCCGCCTGCGTGAAGGAAAAGGCTCTTCATGCTGGCGGCTATGCAGAGGGAGCCGGGGCTTAGCGAGGGCTTCCCCAGCTCCCTCTGAAGACCCTTAGATGTCAGCGGGGCTGTTAAGAGGAGGGGGGCTAGGACTGGATGGGCTGTGATCGGGGGGGAACGGACTGGAAATTGGCTGTGATGGTGGGGGAGGGAACGGACTGCAAATGTGCTGTGATGGTGGGTGGGTGGGGAAACGGACTGCATATGGGCTGTGATGGTGGGGGGCTAGGACTGCAAATGGACTGTGATGTGGGGGGTGATTGGACTGCAAATGGGCTGTGATTGGACTGCAAATGGACTGTGATGGTGGGGGGCTAGGACTGCAAATGGACTGTGATGGTGGGGGGGTGATTGGACTGCAAATGGGCTGTGTTGGTGGGGGGGCTAGGACTGCAAATGGGCTGTGATGGTGGGGGTGATTGGACTGCAAATAGGCTGTGATGATGGGGGGGCTAGGACTGCAAATGGGCTGTGATGGTGAGGGGGAAACGGATTGGAAATGGGCTGTGATGGTGGGAGGGGGCTAGGACTGGAGATGGGCTGTGATGGGAGGGCTAAAATTGGAAATGGGCTGATGAAGAGCTGGATTAGGACTGGAAATGGGCTGATGGGGGCTGGAATAGAACTGGAAGTGGGCTGTTGGGAGCTGGAATAGGGCTGGAAATGGGCTGGCGAGGGGGCTAGGATTGGAAATTGGCTGATGGGGGAGCTTGGAGTGGAAATGGGCTGATGGGGGACTGGAATGGAACTGGAAACGAGCATATGGGGGGCTAGGACTAGAAATGGGATGATGAGGAGCTGGAATAGGACTAGAAATGGGCTGATGGGGGAACTTGGACTGCAAATGGGTGATGGGTTGGAATAGGACTGGAAATGGGCTGATGGGGGAGCTTGGAGTGGAAATGGGCTGATGGGGGGCTGTAATGGAACTGGAAAAGAGCATATGGGGGGCTAAGGACTGGAAATGGGCTGATGTGGAGGCTTGGGAAAATGGGACTAGAAGGGGGCGGATGCTGGCTGGGTCTAGAACTATAAGGGAGCTGATTTTGGGGGAGGACTAGAAAGGGATGGGGAATGAGAATGGAGAGGGGAAAAGATATTTTCTGTGGGAGGGAAGAAAAGTCTACAATGGGCCGGGTATTGGGAGAATAAGTGTTGATTGAGAATGGAAGGGTGAAATTTGAGTGGATGATAAAAGAATAAGGAAAAAAATGGGGGAAAGAGCAAAAGGGGAAAGATCAGTATGTTAAAGCAGATATAGAGAAAGAAAATGGAAAAAAATCTAAAAGAGAAGAAAGGACAAATGGATAACTTGCAGAAGACACGAAGAAACCAGAAGAAAGTGACTGGAGCAATTGCAACTGAAAAAGAAAATGCACAAACAACAAAAGGTAGAAAAATACTTTTTTATTTTGAATTTATTAACTGGAATATATCAGCTCTGGGAAATGTGCATCGTTAATGTCTTTTGTGTTTTGTTTAGTACAAGAGGAAATTAATTTATAGTTTTATTTCTCCAGTGTTATATATCCCAAGTTTGGCTTTTGGGGTTCCCAGTTTAATTATTGTCTTCCTTTTTCTAAATTGTGATCTGTTGTTCTTTGGTGATGGTCTGTGTTCTGCATTTTAAACAAGCTGAGGTATTCTGTTCATGTAGTTTCTATTTGACCATGCCACTTGTTATCTTTCCCCAGTAGGAGATGCATTGGTATTCCCTGAGATGTATTGGTTTAATATTTGCAGTGGTGCCTTTTGATAGGTAGGATTTGGTGCTTTGTGAGTCCTGGCAGTGCTATTATGATATGGTGGATTTGCTATTTATTTATTTAATAGGTTTTATATACTGCTTTATCATTTCAATCAAAGTGGTTTACATTGTAACTTAAACTTGGCCATGTACATTAAACAGGGACATGGATAACTTGTTTTTCTGAGGCAATGGAGGGTTAAGTGACTTGCCCAAGGCCACATGAAGTGCTGGTAGGAATTGAACCCTGGTCTCTGGGTTCTTAAGCCAGTGCTCTTAACCATTAGACTACTCCTCCACTCCAAAGACTATGGGGTCTGTTTACTAACTGGTGGTAGCGGACTCCGTGCGATATCGGAGCCGCAGCCCCATTGAAATCAATGGGGCTGCAGCTCCGATATCGCACGGAGTCCACTACCACCGTTTAATAAACAGACCCCTATGAGTTCTAAATGAGTTAGTGTTTATAGTACTTCCTAAAGGGCCTGGTGGTTGCACTGAAATATAGTAACGTAGAAATCTGTTAATCTTTCTTTATCCAGACACTCATTAAGAGGCATGTTTACTAAAAATGCATGTTAATATTATGCAAATACTTATGCAAATGAGGCTCATTATGCAAATGAGGTCCCGCAATTAATCTCCGCATATGGCCCCGCACCTCCCTTGGACCACCCCTGGACATCAGTACTGGGAAAAATGGTATAAACCATTATAAAGAACAAAATTACTGACAGGTAGATGATCATGGCTTAATGAGAGAAAGCCAACATCGCTTTAGCCAAGGAAGGTCTTGTCTTACTAATCTGTTATGTTTTTTTGAAGGTGTGAATAAACATGTAGACAAAGGTGAGTCAATATAATGATATCTGGAGTTGATATAGTGTAACTGGCTTTTCAAAAAGCCTTTGACAAGGTCCCTCATGAGAGACGTTTGGCAAAATTAAAATGTCATGGGATAGGAGGCAGTGTACTATTGTGGATCAGAAACTGGTTAAAAGACAGAAAGCAGAGGGCAGGGCTAAATGAACATTTTTCCCAATGGAGAAAGGTGTATAGTGGAGTATTGCAGGTATTAGTGCTGGGTCTGCTGCTTTTTAACATATTCATAAATGACCTGGAAATGGAAATAATAAGTGAGGTTATCATATTTGCAGATGACACAAAACTATTCAAAGTTGTTAAAACCCATGAGGATTGTGGAAAATTGCAAGAGGATCTTGATAAACTGGAAGACTGGGCATCCAAATGGAACATGAAATTTAATGTGGACAAGTTCAAAGTTATGCACCTAGGAAAGAAAAACCCAAACTATGGTTACTCGATGCAAGGATCCACCACCCAGGAAAAAGATTTAGGTGTCATTGTGGATAACATGTTAAAACCCTCTGCCCAGTGCGCAGTGGCGGCCAAGAGAGCAAATAGAATGCTTGGTATCATAAGGAAAGGAATGGAGAATAAAACAAAGGATATTATAATGCCTCTGTATCGTTCCATGGTGTGACAGCACCTTGAATATTGTGTGCAATTCTGGTCGCCGTATCTTAAAAAGGATATAGGGTTATTAGAAAAGGTACAGAGAAGAGCCACCAAAATGGTAAAGGGGATGGAAGGATACCTCTATGAAGAGAGGCTAAAAATGTTAGGGCTCTTCAACCTGGAAAAGAGACTGCAGAGGGGACATATGATAGAAGTCTATAAATTAATGAATGGAGTGGAATGGATAAGCGTAGATCAATTGTTTACATAGTAACATATAGTAACATAGTATATGACGGCAGATAAAGACCAGTATGATCCATCAAGTCTGCTCAGCATGACGGCAAGAGAAGGTGCACCTGACGCTCTGTGCAGGTCAACTCTCCGTATGCCTTTGTTTAGGAGTGTACCAACCGCTATGTGTAGATCACCCCTTATTTGTTGAAGTTGTTAATTATGTTTATTTTGATTTTATCCTGTTGTGATAAATGGATCCACAGTGTCTGTCCCATGCCAGTTTGAATTCCGTCACTGTCTTTGCCCCCACCACTTCCATCGGGAGGGCATTCCAAGCATCCACCACCCTTTCAGTGAAAAGGTATTTCCTGACATTGCCTCTCAGTTTACCCCCTTGCAGCTTCATGTTATGCCCTCTAGTTTTACAGCTTCCCCGTCTTTGGAAGAGGTTTATTTCTTCATTAATACTCTTTAAGTATTTAAAGGTCTGAATCATATCTTCCCTGTCCCTCCTCTCCTCCAGAGTGTACATATTTAGGTTCTCAAGTCTCTTCTTATACTTCTCCTGATGCAGGCTCCAAATCATTTTGGTCGCCTTCCTCTGAACCCTTTCCAGTCTTTTTATATCCTTCGCGAGATAGAGTCTCCAAAAATAGTCCAAGTGAGGCCTCACCAGCGACTTGTACAGTGGCATTAGTAGCTCTTCCTTTCTGCTGGTAATTCCTCTTTGTATGCAACCCAGCATCCTTCTAGATTTTGCTACCGCCTTGTTACACTGTTTCGCCACCTTGAGGTCCTCAGAAACAATCACTTGAAGGTCCTTCTCCTGGTCTTTGCACACCAACCTCTCGCCTCCTATCGCATACAATTCCCTTGGATTTCTGCTTCCCAAGTGCATGACAGTGCATTTCTTCACGTTAATCTTAACTGCTAAGCATTAGACCATTCTTCCAGCTTTTGTAGATCTTTCCTCATGTTCTCTACTCCCTCAGGGGAGTCCACTCTGTTGCTAATTTTCGTGTCATCTGCAAAAAGACAGACTTTTCCATTCAGTCCTTACGCAATACCACTCATAAATACATTGAACAGTACTGGCCCCAGGACCGAACCCTGGGGCACATCGCTAATCACCTTTCTTTCATCTGAGTGAGTTCCGTTTACCAACACCTTCTGTCGTCTGTCAGTCAACCAATTTCTGATCCAGTTCACCACCTTGGGACCCATTCTCAAGCTACTGAGTTTATTGATAAGCCTTCTATGAGGAACAGTATCAAAGGCTTTGCTGAAATCTAGGTAGATCACATCCATTGCATGCCCTTGATCTAGTTCTCTGGTCACCCAGTCAAAGAACTCAATCAGATTTGTTTGGCAAGATCGTCCTTTGGTAAAACCATGTTGTCTTGAGTCATGCAATCTGTTGGTTTCAAGACAGTCCATTATTCGCTCTTTCAGGAGCACCTCCATTACTTTTCCCACCACCGAGGCAAAGCTTACTGGCCTGTAGTTTGTCACCTCTTCCCTATTACCACTTTGGGGAAGAGGTACTACATCAGCCCTTCTCCAGTCATGTGGAACCTCTCCGGTCTCCAAGGATCTATTAAAAATATCCCATTTTCACAGATCTTTTGCATCCTAACTGGAAGGCCTCTTTGTAAAGGTCACTAGAAACAAATTTACTTCTTTCTACTCAAGAGACTATTTATTCTACTTGTATGCTAAGTTATACTCTGATTTGATTTAAATGAAAAGCTTTCTGATGGTACTAAGACCTGATTGACTCAGCAAAAACACTGAATTCTAAACTACACAGATCTAGCAGCTTTAACCCAAAGAATTTGCTTTTCCTCAAGATTTAGAGTATATTCCAGAAGATAAATACTAACAAGTGCAGATCTTTTTCCATTTGTAACAGTCCGTTTTGGTAGTCCTTCAAGACTCTGGAGTTTGTTTTTCTTTTTGTGATGATTATGTTTGATTTCCTTAGTATAATTTTGGAATGTATTTTCAATAAAATTTGAGGGTAAAAAAAAGATCAAGAGATCAAGGAAGATGGGGCTCAATATTCAAAAGTCATTTGCATGGTTTACAGACCTACAAACCATGTAAATGCCACTGAACTGGATATTCAATGGCAGTAATACAATTAGTGCCGCTGAATATCCCGATTATTTCCACTCATGCCCTGACGCTAACTGCTTAGAATCAGGGCATGCCATGGGCGCTTCGGGGTGTGTCATGGGCGGCGACAGTCGCTAGCCAGGTAGCGGCGATATTGCACCGCTATCCGGTTAGCAACCTGCGGGTAAAACTGGTGCTGCAAAAGCTGGCCTAGTTTTACCCATGGGAGCTAACTGGGTAATGGTGCAATATTGCCACTACCTGACTAGCGTTTGTAGCATCAGAGGCTGTGCAGTGGGTGACTCTGGATATTCAATGCCAGGGCCACACATGACCCCAGAATTGAATATCCGGAGTTAGAGGTCAGTGGCGCATAGTGTCACCAGCTCTCCTTAAACCCCCGTGTATAAGTGGGTAGAGGTTAAGTGAGTGGTTCTTCCCCACTGAAGCAGCTACTTTACAAATCCTGAAGCTGGGCTTTTTGGGAAATGTAGTCCCTTCACCGGATCAATGAGGAGCAGTTGTGGAAAAGTGGTTTAAGCAACCAAAGGATTTTATTTCCCCTCCCGGGGTGGATTTCACCATGAACAAAGTAACACAAACCAGGTATTTACTGGCATAAGGACAAATCAAAGGTTCTTTAACAGAAAAGGCTTACTTCAGCAATAAACAGGTTGATATCTAGCATTCCAACATAACAATGCTGTTTCTTCACAGCTCTCTGCTTCTCAATGCTAGTAGTGCTGTACTTTCTCTTTCAAAACATGCCTTCAGCGTAATGAGATTATTTCATTAGCAAGCGATATCGTACAGTCCAGGATATCTTCATCAATATTCCCACACTCAGGTTCAAAGTCCATTAACTCTTCCTGGCTAGAAGGAAATGTTTGTAATGGCAATCCTGATGCCACGCCCTTTCTAACTGCTTCAGGTTTCACCTGATATTCCTGAGTTAAATACTGGCTTCCACAAACGTTATCAGCACAGGTATTCTCTTCCCAGCTCCAACCCTCTGGGTAAATACAGTCACTGTAACTATTTTTATACCAGCCTTTTGGCTTACCTTTTAGCCTAGCTGGTGGAGGTTTTCTTTGTGGCTTTGGACTGGCTGTAAATTCCCAACCTAAGCCTTGCACAGAAGATTTCACTTGCCTTCCTGGCTTCCTTTCGCTTCTGTGTTCTCCTGGATACTGCAGGTAATCCACTCTGCCCTTATTATATCCTTCCCTTGGGGTTTCTTTTCTTTTCCTGAAGAAAGACACTGTCTCACCCTTCCACAGAGACTCTGGCTTTTTCCTGGCACTGCTGTCTTCACCGTAGCTCTCATTAGCTTCCTTATCCAGCACACATGCCTCAGCTCCTTCTTCTTCTAACTCCCCTTCTAACTCCATAAGCTCAACTGAACTCTCTTTATCAGGGTGAATTCTAGGGCAGTGCTCAACTCCACCCCCTAGCAGGTGTCCTGCATTAGCTCGGGCGTTTCTCTTGCCTCTGTGCTTGGTTTCTAAGGTAACCAGGAGCCATGTGCTTTTGTTTACAACTCAGCCCTACTCCTGTTCCTGGCTTTTTAGCCTCATCTAACGGGCTGGAAGGACCCACTATGTCACAGATCCCCCCCTTAAAATATTACGGGCTGCCATTGCCTGCGACGGACAGCACGTAATCCCTTGTGTAGGGTTCCTGTGGTGTTCCTTCATAGCTAATTCTACTGTGGCTACGCTTTCTTGCCAGGGTTTTAAAACATTAATGTGATAGACCTGGCGCCGGCCCTTACTATTCTCTACCCGGTATGAGACGGGACCTACCCTCTCCACTACCGTACAGGGCCCCTTCCATCTGGACTTGAATTTTGGTCCTACCTCGGCCACCATAATCACCACTTTATCGCCTACAGCTAATTGACGGGGTTTTGTTCCCCGGTCGTAGTACTTTTTCTGCCTCTTTTGGCTAGCCTGTAAGTTTTCTAAAGAGGCTTGAGCCGTTCTCTTCAAACGACTCCTTAAGTCTTTGAGGAACTGGGGTACTTCTGTCTCCCCCCTATCTGGTTCCACCCATTGTTCTCTGAGTATATCAAGAACTCCTCTGGGGGCTCTACCAAATAACAGCTCGTACGGGGATGCTCCTAGGGACGCCTGTACACGCTCCCTACACGCATACAATACAAAGGGTAACAATGTATCCCACTCAGACATCTGCCCATCTAGTCCCCTCCTAAGCATTTGCTTTATGGTCTGGTTTGTTCTTTCAACCATCCCATTGGACTGGGGGTGGTATGCTGCAGTCCGCACATGGTGTATGCCAAAGGCATCCCACACAGTGGCTAAATATTTTGACAAAAAGTTGCTTCCTTGGTCAGTGAGCATCTCCTGAGGGAAGCCAACCTCACAGAACAATTTTATCAGTTCCAAGGCTATTGTTCTGGTGGAGGTATTTCTCATGGGTATGGCCCATGGAAAACGTGTAGCTTGGTCCACGATCACTAACACATACTGAAAGCCCCGGGGAGTCCTAACGAGTGGCCCTATGATGTCCATGGCCATTTGCCTAATGGGTGGGGATATGGCAGGTGTGGGTATCATAGGCACTGCTCTCGGTTTCGAGGCAGTAACCCGTTGGCAGGTGGGACACGCTTCACAATAGCGGGAAGTTTCCTTGTAGACCCCTGGCCAGTAAAAATGGGCCAAGACCTGGTCCAATGTCCCCTGAATCCCCTTGTGGGCTCCTATTGGGTGGTCATGGGCTAGACGCATTACTATGGCCTTAAATGTAGTCGGTACTACCAACTGCTTTCTTACCTCACCGGTAAGTGGGTTATTACTCTCCCTGTACAGGATATCCCTTTCTAAAAGGAATCGGGGCAGAGTATACCTTTCTTCTTGCGCAAACATAAAGGCTCTTTTCAAAGCGGGATCCGCTTTCTGTTCCCCTGGGAAGGATGAGAATTTCTTTACTAACTCCGAGGGTACCCATGGTAAGCCCTCCCCGGCTCCCAAATCAGCCCTTCCTTGGGTCCTGTGTTGCCTTTCTTGTTTTTTCTTGGCCTTTCCTTTCCTCACCTCCTTGGGTATGGTATCAAAAAGGTCAGTCTGTGTGGGCAATGGGTCTATTGCTTCCTCATCATATTCCCTTTCTAAGTCAGGGGAATCTTCCCTAACTCGGGATGGACCTGCCACTTCTTCAGCAGGGTCCTCCTCCCTATGAGGGGTTCTTGCCTGGGAGCGGGTAGAGACATAGCCTGTCCTCTCTTCTATACCCTTTTCAATTCCCCGGCAAAATGGGGGCCAATCACTTCCCAAAATTACATTGTGTAACAGCTGTGGGATTATTGCCACCTTTACTTTCTTGGCTGATCCTAAACCTTCTATCATGAGGTCATATACAGGGTAATAGGAGGCTGACCCGTGCAAACACTGTACTTTCACCTGCCCCACTGCTGGACTCGGCGCCACTTAAGCTTGTATGGCTTCCCAGAGCCGTTGGGACACCATACTCTGGTTAGCGCCCGAGTCTAGTAGCGCTTGGGCCTTTATGCCCTCCACCTGGACTGGTAGTAAAAAGCCTGCCTTGAAGTTTTCCCCATTACCAGATACTAAGGCAGTGCGTATAATACAGTCTTTTTGCAAGTGCCCAACATTTCCACACTTGAAACATTTTCCCTTAGTAAAAGAAAAACCCCTATTTTCATAAGGTGCTTTACATTCAAAATTCTTACTTACTTTATCAGCCTGTGTCATACCCAGAACACCGGATTTTGAGGTCCTTGAGAATTCAGCCTCAAAATACCGTTCTGTCATGGCAGCTGCTTCACTTGTTGTCTTACAGTTCTGTAACATAAGAAACTTTTTAACCTCAGCAGGTACAGCTTCCATGTACTGTTCCAACATTATCTCATCTAACATAGATTCTACATTTTGCTGCTCAGGTTTGAGCCATTTACAGGCTAATCCCTTTATTCTAAAATACAGGGTTTTAGGGGTTTCTCCAGGCTTTAACTTTGCCTCCCTAAACCTGCGCCTGTAGAACAGAGGGGTGAGCCCTAACGTGTCTCGTACAGCATTCTTTACTGCGTCATAATTCATTGCTAAGGTAGCTGGCATTGACTTGTATGCCGACAAAGCTTCACCAGATAAAGACATGGCAAATCTTATAGCCCACTGCTCCTTAGGCAGTTTGACGGCTTCTGCAATCCGTTCAAATGCATCCACATAATCATCTAAATTGTCAGTAGGAGATAACTGTCCCAGCAAAAGTGAACCGGTACCATTTAGTCCGACCCCTTGGGTAAATCCTGGAAAAACTTCCGCTGGCTCCTGCTGTTGCTTTGCTAAATGTTCTATGAGAGCATTAACTGGTCTCAGCTGTTCTTGCAAGGCAGTCATCGCTTGGTCATGCACCCTTCGTGACATCTCCAGCTGCTTATCCCATTGCAGGGACATCCACCTTAGTATTTCTTGCGGGTCCATTCTGGATCTCCTGGTATCTGCAACAGAACAACAAAAAAACCCCAAGTGTGGCCCAAAAAAAAAGAGAGAAAAAAAAAATTCCCCTTCTTTTTTTTTTTTTTTTTTTTCAATGCCGTGCACTATCCCTGTGCACCACCCTTTCTCCTTTGTATCCTTCTCCACCCGTGCCCAGCTACAATTACCTGGCACCAGTGCAGAGTCAGGCACTGAGAAAAGGGAACTCCCCAGTCTGACCGATCGTCAGCCGAGCTCCGGATCTTTTCCTCCTGGCTGTCAGCTCTTGCTGCAGGAACCTCGTCCTTGTGGTGTCCTCAAATCCAGGTAAAAATCCAAACTACTACGCCATTTGTCACCAGCTCTCCTTAAACCCCCGTGTATAAGTGGGTAGAGGTTAAGTGAGTGGTTCTTCCCCACTGAAGCAGCTACTTTACAAATCCTGAAGCTGGGCTTTTTGGGAAATGTAGTCCCTTCACCGGATCAATGAGGAGCAGTTGTGGAAAAGTGGTTTAAGCAACCAAAGGATTTTATTTCCCCTCCCGGGGTGGATTTCACCATGAACAAAGTAACACAAACCAGGTATTTACTGGCATAAGGACAAATCAAAGGTTCTTTAACAGAAAAGGCTTACTTCAGCAATGAACAGGTTGATATCTAGCATTCCAACATAACAATGCTGTTTCTTCACAGCTCTCTGCTTCTCAATGCTAGTAGTGCTATACTTTCTCTTTCAAAACATGCCTTCAGCGTAAACAGATTATTTCATTAGCAAGCGATATCATACAGTCCATGATATCTTCATCAATATTCACACACTCAGGTTCAAAGTCCATTAACTCTTCCTGGCTAGAAGGAAATGTTTGTAACGGCAAACCTGATGCCACACCCTTTTTAACTGCTTCAGGTTTCACCTGATATTCCTGAGTTAAATACTGGCTTCCACAAACGTTATCAGCACAGGTATTCTCTTCCCAGCTCCAACCCTCTGGGTAAATACAGTCACTGTAACTATTTTTATACCAGCCTTTTGGCTTACCTTTTAGCCTAGCTGGTGGAGGTTTTCTTTGTGGCTTTGGACTGGCTGTAAGTTCCCAACCTAAGCCTTGCACAGAAGATTTCACTTGCCTTCCTGGCTTCCTTTCACTTCTGTGTTCTCCTGGATACTGCAGGTAATCCACTCTGCCCTTATTATATCCTTCCCTTGGGGTTTCTTTTCTTTTCCTGAAGAAAGACACTGTCTCACCCTTCCACAGAGACTCTGGCTTTTTCCTGGCACTGCTGTCTTCACCGTAGCTCTCATTAGCTTCCTTATCCAGCACACATGCCTCAGCTCCTTCTTCTTCTAACTCCCCTTCTAACTCCATAAGCTCAACTGAACTCTCTTTATCAGGGTGAATTCTAGGGCAGTGCTCAACTCCACCCCCTAGCAGGTGTCCTGCATTAGCTCGTGACTCATTCCCTGAATGGTAGCACGGGCGTTTCTCTTGCCTCTGGGCTTGGTTTCTAAGGTAACCAGGAGCCATGTGCTTTTGTTTACAACTCAGCCCTACTCCTGTTCCTGGCTTTTTAGCCTCATCTAACGGGCTGGAAGGACCCACTATGTCACAATAGCCATCTCAGTACAATATCAGTCCCATAGTCTTAAAATGGGCCTGCACCTTAAGTTGGGGCTTTTGCTTTTCCTCCTCTGGGGCCACTCCACTGACTCTCCCATGCGGTGTTAGTATCCTTGCCGGTACAACAGGTGTGAGAGGAACTGCCGAGAGGGGCTTCAACTGCAGGGGAAGCTGGCTGCCTCGCTTCTTCTCTTCCCGTTCCATCTGGACCGATGGAATTCCTGGAGTCTGGGTGGCTGAGACTTTCCTTTGTTCTTCAGAGACCAGCACAATTTACACTTGAAACTATTTGGAATGTGATTACATTGTTGGGGGAGGCCATTGCTGTCCCCCACAAAAGAACCGAGGCAACACAACGGACCTGCAACAGAGCCTTTGAACTCTATGCCCCATCCCTCTGGAACTCTCTGCCAAACCACATCAGGAACAGTGGTGATCTCCCATCTTTCAAAAAGCAGCTAAAAACCGTCCTATTCCAGGAACATCTCTGAATGGGAACCCCCTCCCCCTATTTCTCTTCAAGAACTTCAGACCAGTAACTGTGCTGTCCTGTCCGTCTCTATGTTCATCCCAAAATCATCAATGTTGAGCCCCCGGTGATGGCCCCCCTACTATTGATTCCCCCCCCCTGTTATGTGTCTCACCGCTTTGACCCGGTGAAAAGCGGGATATAAATACAGTTAAATAAATAAATTAAATAAATAAATAAATTACCCCACAAATACAAGTGTTGCAATTCAAAACTCAGGAACCCTGAGAGCTGTTTGGGGAATGCCCAGTGAATTGAAAATTTGCAGACAGCGGTGGAAGCTTCTAGGGTTGACCAATTGGATCAGCATTCAGAAGTCTTTGTTAAAGGTTCTAAATTTAAGCTGGAGCAGTTGAACAATTGTTCACGTATGGTAAATTTTCACATAATTAACTTTCCAAGATCTTCTACTGTGGCAGCCAAGGTAGAATAAGTGGAATAAGTCCCCCTGGATGGGGGCCGATGCAATGGCCAGGGTTGGGCAGCAGGGATCTCCCTGCATCCCCTACCGTCTTTATCCAGCCCTGCATAAAGATGGTAGGGGGGGGCAGGGGGATCCCTGCTGCCCAACCCTGGCCACTGCAGGCCCGATCGGGGGTTGGGTGGTGGGGAAAGGGGAATTGTGGGTCTGCCGAGGATCACGGCTCCTAAATGGAGCCACGGTGCCATGGCAATGGGATGCTATGGCACTGCAGCTCCATTCAGGAGCCTGGCTGGGCTAGCCAGGTAAGTGCAGGATGTGCGGCCGATCAGAATTGGGGCCCGGCCTGCACATTCAGACTGGTAGACCTGATTCTGATCCCGCGGGCATGTCTAGCCTCTGCTGGATCACAATCGAGGACTACCACTGTATACCCTGATTCTGACTGGCCGTACAGGGGTAGGGTGTCTAAAACAGAATTGGCCTCCACAGGTTTTACTATAGGTTTATGAAATTAACATGCATTAAATGTTCACAGCCCTTTTATTTCTACGTGCACAGTGCACTTAACATACGTTCATCTTTAGTAAACATACCCGTTTGTGTGGTTTGGCCAAACAGTTTAGCTTTCATTTCATCAGTCGAAAACCCTTTGTTCCAGAAAATTTTAGATTTGTCAAAGTTTTCTTTTGCATTCTTTAGTTGATGACTTTTGTGATGATGTTGTCAGAACTCTCCCATGCAGATCATTGCTGTGTAAACAATGCTCTACTCTGGACCTGCGGAGCTACTTCACCTTCTCCCTAAAAAAAGAAAAACAATAAATGCCCACTGGACCCCTCCTTCTAGCAAAGCAAAACCCTTCAGCACTCCATATCCCCCAATCTAAGCCTGGTCTGGGCCCTGCTCTGAATGCCTAGCTCAGTGACTCTGTCCCTTGAAATGTTTACCGGCAGAAGGGAAGCCATTGAACTACTGCAGCTACTTGACACATCCAACAGTATCTGGATGGCAACATGTCAAGTTTTTCAGCAGTCCTGGTAGAAAATCAATGACTTTCCCTCCTACTGTGGAAGATTTGGGGGGACAGGTCAGAGAGATTGTTGTTCAGAGGAGGAGCTCTGGGCTATATTTAAGTTGGAGGGTGGGAAAGGGCGTCCATCAGGGTCATACTTCCCTAGTGCCTAGATGGGGACCTGGAGAAGCCTTGTATTATGGGTGAAGGTGTCCAGCGGGGCCTTGCATTATCAGAAATGTGGAATGAAGGATTGGGTATGGGAGGGGGGGGCGAGAAATGCTTGGGGATAGTTGGAAAGATAGGCATCAGAGGCCAGAAATGTCAATTTTTTTAGGGTCTGATGGCCTCGGTCAATTAAGAGAATTTTAGGTGGGCTAGAGTGCGATAGAGTGTTTTTTTTTTTTTTACCTTATTATTATTGTTGATTATCCTTATCTTATTGATTTCTGGATCATATCCCAATTTCTGTACAAGATGTATTCTTGTTTATTATTGTAAAATTGCATAAAGATAAAATAAAAAAAGAGTATCTTACGGAATAGGATGGTAACAGTTAATGAGCTCATTATCACCCATTTAAATATTTTGTATACATGTGCACATTCATTTTTAGCATGCGTACATGACTGATTTTTTCTAAATTTTATGTTTATGCAAGTTTGTATATTTTAACACAAGAACAAAGGCAAATAAATGAAGTGAACAATCACTTTGAAAAATATTCACTAGCCTACACTGATACAAGAGGATATGCTTCATTTTTAACAGAGGTTTCCCCGTGCACTAAATTATGAGCAATCCTCATTCTTCTTGTTGTTTTAGCTGCTGCCATACACTCAACTGATTACAATGTATTGCCTACGATCACACCCAGATTCTTTACTTGGGTGGCACTCCTAACAATCTTCCCTCTAATTTTCTGTAGGCTGTGTGCACATAAAATATCAGCTGTGCAGCTTTTGAAGGAAGGTTACATTTTTGTGCGCCACATAATGACAGAGTTATATACTTTAAAATTTGACTACACGTCAGAATACAGTATGTACACCACACTGATTTTAATCAAATTAAATGAAAATAGACGATTACTAAATGAAGCATGTAATTACTAGAAATTACAATCACAACTTTTAAATTTTAAGACATCTGTGCTTTCTATCAGAATCAGAACCGTAATTTTTGTGCGCTCTGTTGTAAAGTATGTGCGCTCACTTGGCGAGGCGTGTGCGCACGCACACGCGCACAGCTTAGAGGGAACAGTGACTCCTAATATGGAACCTAGCACTGTGTATCTATAATTTGAATATGCATCACTTTGCACTTGTCCACATTAAATTTTATCTGTCATTTGGATGTACAGTCTCTCAGTCTCACAAGATCCTCCTGCAGTTTCTCACAATCTGCATGCAATTTAATAACTCAATAATTTGATGTCATCTGCAAATTTAATCGCCTCAATTGCTGTTCCCAATTCCAGATCATTTATAAGTACTGTATGTTAAAATGCACTGGTCCCAGTACAGATCCATGGTGGTATTCCACTATTCATCTTCTGGCTTCGATAAAACTGACCATTTATCCTTACTCTCTGTTTTATATCTCTCAGTCAGTTTCTAGTCCACAATAGGACATTGCCTCCTATATCAGGACTTTTTAATTTCCTCAGGAGTCTCTGATGTGGGACTTTGTCAAATGCTTTTAGAAAATATTAATACATAATATCGACTGGTACACTCAACAGGATGGAAAATATTTCTGTATCTTTCTGTTGCATTTTCTTATTTATTTTATTTATTTATTACAGTTTCTTATATACCGCGCTATTTAGAATCAGCGCGGTTTACATCATAACATAACGACCATAACGACAAGCTGTCAGGTTTTACATCGAACAGGAGTACAAACTTGGATAACAGGGTTAACTATATACATAAACTATTTACACTGCAGATAATACATGTAAGGGCCATTCTAGATTGGGTCATTTCTTGGGAGGGATATCTAGGTTCAATTGCTGTCTGGGAAGTATTGGAGGAAAAGGTGGGGTTTGAGAGCCTTCCTGAACTGATATAGATTGGTAATGGCCCTGATGTCAGGGGGAAGAGCGTTCCAGCATTTGGGGACATAAAAACTGAATGCCCTGTTTGTGGTTGCCGTGTTGGACTTTGTCGAAGCCTTTGGTGTTGCTAGCAAGTTTACAGCTGTTGTTCTTCTGGATCTGTTGGGGGGGGACAATGTGGATAAGATGCGTGAGTGAGGAGGATGAAATACCTTTGATTGCCTTGAATGCTAATAGAAGGGATTTGAAGGTGATCCTCCCATGGATCGGTAGCCAGTGCAGCTGTTTGAGAATAGGGGTCACGTGGTCGTTTCTGGATGCTCCGTAAAGGACCCTAGCTGCGGCATTCATGGCCAACTGTAAGGGGGTCAGTGTGGATTGGGGGAGACCTTGTAAGATGGCATTTGCAAAGTCAAAATGCGGCAGGATCAGCGCTTGATATATGGTTCGGAAATCGTCTGGGTTCAGCAGGGAGCGTAGGTGCTTGAGTGAACGGATTTTGAAATAGACGGCTTTGACTATGTTGCTTATGTGGCGTTTCATATCTAGACGTTGGTCCAGAGTAACTCCCAGGTATTTTATTGCATCTTTAGTTTGCAAATCAGCTTCCTTGACACTGACGTGGGACGGGGGAGTAAAGTTGGGGTCTCTGGTGATGAATAGGACCTCTGTTTTTTTATGTTGAATGCGTAGGTTCTGTGTCTGGAGCCAAGTTGAAACTGCATTGAAACAATCTGTGAGTGGGGTCAGGTCCATGTGAGTTGTGGAGAAAGGCATGTATAAGAGAATGTCATCAGCATATATCATGCAGTTCACGTTGAATGATCTTATGATATTGCAGATGGGCTGCATGTAGATATTGAAAAGTAAGGAGGATAACGAGGAGCCTTGAGGTACCCCTTGCTTTTGATGGAAGTGTATTGACTCTTCTGATCCAGACTTCACATATTGCCATCTACCGTCCAGATAAGACTTACACCATCCTAGTGCGTTGTTGCAGACGCCCTTCTCTTTCAGTCTTCCGAGGAGAATTTCGTGACTCACGGAGTCGAACGCCGCAGCGATGTCTAGGAAGATGAGCACAAAACCGTGACGGATGTTGTCAATTCCTGTGATGATATCGTTGAATAGACATAGCCATAAAACACCACCTGTTCCTTGCATACTTCTCTCAATACCTTACCCCAACTTAGCCTACACCCCATTACAAACCAATGTTGAAATGATCTATCACTCCCTGTACAACAAGAAGAATACAATTGTATATAGTTATATAATTTATATGTACAAAGTTTTCCCCTATGTTGTATCCAGTTAGATTTCCTGTTATATGTAAACTCACGACAGCCGGTTGCTATCTGTGAGTATTTTAAGTTTACTGTAAACCGCGCTGATGATAAAAGTGCGGTATATAAGAGCGTTAAATAAATAAATAAATAAATAGACCAGTAAGTAGTGTCTCGACCCCATGATGTTCTCTGAACCCATGTTGGCAGCTGTCTAAGGGAGCAACGGCATCTATGTGATCTTGAATTTGCCGTTGTGCCTCTTTCTCAATTATTTTGTCTAAGAGGGGGATACTAGCTATTGGTCGATAGGAGTCAACTCATTGGGGGTCAAGTTTGGGGTTTTTCAGTAGTGGCCTAATGGAAGTCTGCTTGAGTGAAGTGGGAAAATACCCTGTTGTAAAGGAGAGTTTCATTATATTTGCGATGACAGGGCTGAACACATCACGTAGCTCCTTGATCCAAAACGTTGGACATGGGTCAGTCTGTGCAGTGGAGGTGTTGAGCGATGCTATGGTGTTCTCAATACATTTAGTGGATGGTGTGGAAAAAATGTTCAGTGGGGAAAGGCCTGTTGGTTCTTGATATTGGACTGCTGACACCTTGTTGGTTTGCACAATCTTGGATTGCAGGTGATCAGCGAATTCTTGTGGGTGAATCTCGCTGTGTTGTTCGGGAGATGGTTCCTTTGAGAGGGATTTGACCAAATTGAAGGGCTCACCTTGGAGCAACTTCCACCAAACTCCCCTTGCACAACAGGTCCAGTTTGGGCTTTCTGGCTTCCCACCTTGTGAGGTCTGTTTCTCCTCCAGCTTCCAGCTTGGCTTCTTCCACAGCAATCAGGCTTATGTCCTTGATAGCCTCCAGGGTTCTCTGCTGTTTCTCCTTCTAGTCCAGCTCCAGTTCCTTCTTCCTCTTTCTCCTCCTTCCTCAGCTCCTGCTGTGTCCACTGCTTCCTCTGCTGCTTATGCCACTCCTTATGCCACTCCCCTCCAGAAGCATTCTGCTCTGGCTTATAAAGTGAACCGTTACTGCTGACTTCCTGGTTCCCTTTCAGCTGCAGGTCATCAGTGAGCTTAGGTTCATTAAGACCAGTATGTCTGTTCCTGCTCCCTCTAGCTGTGCCTGGAGGTAACTGCACATCTAGTTCTTCTAAAACAGGATTTCTTTTCTTAAAACCAACTTTATTAGTGCCCGCATCATGACACATCCCCCCTCTTAAAATATTACGGGCTGAATGACGCTCATTACAGCACGTAATCTTAGAGCTCTGTTGTGTTGATGTAAATAAGGCGTGTCTCTCATGCCATCGTCTAAGGAGATTGATATGATAGACCTGTTCATGTCCCTTTTCATCCCTTATTAAATAGGATGCTGTACCTCGTGGTTTGGCCACTACATAAGGTCCTTTCCATCTGGCTTCAAATTTTGGCGTGGTGCCTGATACCAAGACGATTACTTTCTCGCCTACAGCTAGGTGTCTAGGCTTGGTATTCCTATCATAATATTGTTTTTGTCTTTTCTGACTGCACTTCAGTTGCCCCTCAGCAAATCGTGAAGTTTTTCTTAATCGTGTTCTTAATCTCTTTAAGAATTGTGGTATCCCTATTTCCTTTTCTTCGGGTTCCACCCATTGCTCTTTCAGAATATCGAGCACCCCCCTGGGTGATCTCCCATACATTAGCTCATAAGGCGACGTGCCTAATGAAGCCTGTGTCCTTTCTCGGCAGGCATACAATATAAATGGCAGCATTGTGTCCCACTCTTCCATCTCACCATCCAGCGCTCGTCGTAGCATTTGCTTGATGGTCTGGTTTGTCCTCTCTACCAAACCATTGCATTGGGGGTGATATGCGGAGGTTTTGAGATGCCTGATGCCAAAAGCATCCCACACTTGGGCTAGGTATTTGGACAAAAAGTTTGTACCGCGGTCCGTCAAAACTTCTTGAGGGAAGCCCACCTCACAAAACAGTTTTATAAGTTCCCCGGCAATAGACCTTGCTGATATATTCCTCAAGGGTATGGCCCAAGGGAACCGGGTTGCCTGGTCAACAATAACCAATATATATTGGAAACCCCTGGGAGTCCTTAAAAGGGGGCCAACTATGTCCATGGCTATCCTTTTAATAGGCTCCGTTATCACTGGCATTGGTAATAATGGCACTCCAGCGGGTTTTATGGAGGTCACCCTTTGACAGGAGGCGCAGGACTCACAAAAACGTGCGACCTCCTTAAAAATTCCTGGCCAATAAAATCTGGCCAGTATCTGGTCAAGGGTCCCCTGTACCCCTTTGTGACCGCTTGTCGGGTGATCATGGCCTATCCTTAGTACTGCTGCCCTAAAGGTATTTGGGACTACCAACTGTTTTCGGACATTCCTAGTCCGTGGGTCGATACTCTCTCGGTACAGGAGTCCTTCTTCCTTTATGAAGCGAGGAATCCCATTTCTTTTTGTTGAAGCATATTCAAATGCGCGTGCTAGCACAGGGTCCTCTCTTTGCTCAGCGGCGAATGAAGGGAACTTCTCTACCAGTTCCGCTGGGATCCATGGTAGTTCTTCACCCGCTTCCAAACCCGCTCGGCCTTGAGAGCGTCCCTTTCTCTCTTTTCGCTTTTGAGCCCTAGTCTTTCTATCCCTATCCGGAGGAATGTTGACTAAGTCATCATGGGATGGGAGATCAATTACACTTTCTTCCCTAGAACATGAGGGTTTTTCTACAGCACTCGTCTGGCCACGAGTGGAGACAAAAGCCTCTCTGGGGTTTAAACCTTTTTCTAGGCCCTTCTCAAATTGTGGCCAGTCTCTACCAAGGACCAGCTCTTTGGGCAATCTAGGGACTACTGCTATGAGCATAATTTTTTCTATTCCCAGACCTTTGACCAGCAATTTGTACACGGGATACAAGGTAGCAGCACCATGTACACACTTAATCCTTACATGGCCTTCTGGACGGTCTGGGGCGGACGCAGCTTGCTCTTGAATGGTAGACCAGAGCTTGCGCGAAATCATTGTCTGGTCCGCACCAGAGTCCAGCAAGGCTTTTGCAGCTACCCCTTGCACCGTGACATTCAGTACAAAACCTTTTGACAATAAATGATTATGCTCCCCCATGAGAGCAGTACGTACCCTACATTCATTCATGATATGTCCTAACTTTCCACAGTTAAAACATCTCTTAACAAGACTTTTCTCTGCTTTTTTATCACCCTTTACATTAGGTGTTTTAGCCTGGTAGAGACTTCCTGAGACTGGGTTGAATGTCGCTATGGCTGTCTTAGCTACCCCCTCCATAGGCTGAGTAATTAATTCGGCCTCCAAATACCTCTCGGTCAAGGCAATCGCCTCCATAGTTGAGCGACAATTCTGTAGAATAAGGAAGCTCTTGATTTTACCAGGCACTGCAGTCATGAATTGCTCAAGAACAATCATATCGATCAATGAATCTACGGATCTTTCACTGGGCCTTAGCCACTTTTCAGCCAAGCGCCTCAGTCGGTGACCCAATGACTTAGGCGTTTCACCTACTTCAAGTCGTGCTGCACGTAGCCTGCGATTATAGGTAAGTGGGGTCAAGCCCAGGCGTTCCCTGATGGCTTTTGTCACTTCGCTATAGTCTGCAGCTAACGCAGCAGGCATTGCCCTGTAGGCTGACAGTGCCTCTCCCGTAAGGGACACTGCCAGTCGGATGGACCATTGGTCCTCTGGCCAACCCACTGAACGGGCAATTCTTTCAAATGCCTCCAGAAATTCATCTGGATCATCCTTTTCCCCCAACTTCCCAAAAGTCAGAGTGTCACAGGATCCCAGTCCTACCAGACCATGGCTCAGTCCTGAGCTCTGTTTTATGAGTCCAGCGGCTGCTTCCTGTGTCTTCTGTTGATGGCTCATCCAGGTCTCCAGCATCTGCAGGACTGGCTTTTGCTGCTCCTGCATCGCCAGGATAGCACGCTGCAGTTTCTGCGTAGCCAGTTCAGCTTGCTTACTGAATTGTGATGCCATCCAATCCAATATGTCGCGTTGCTCCATCGCGATGATCCCTGAAAAGAAACAAACAAAAACCAAGTGCGGCTGTACAACACTCAGCCCTACACTTCCTTGTGTTTTTTTTTTGTTTTTTTTTTCAAACTGACAGACACTTGTATCCCCACAAGTTAGGCCCTTCTACCCATTACCTGGTAGAAGTGTAGACTCAGGCTCTCAGCAACGGTGGAGCGACTCCGCGTCGTAGCACCTTCCAGGAACTCGCCTTCCGTTCCGGAATTTTTTGCTGCTGTCCGGTCCATGTTTTGTTTTCCCAGTCCGATCCGGTTCTTTTCAACAATCCAGTCCGGGTTTTCCTTTCTGGCACTCCGGTCCAGGTTTTCTTTAACTCCGGTCCGGTTTTCTTTGATACTCCTGTCCGGGTTTTCTTTGACTCCGGTCCGGGTTTTCTCTCTTTCTTTTTTTTCAAGATGAACACTGGCAATTTTATTTCTATATTTCTTTGCTGTATCTCTTAGGCTTATATGCAAAATCCTAAAAACTACGCCATTTATGTCACCCGGTTGCAGGTGACACAAAGAATATACGCCACTTAGGTAGCGCTGTTAAAGAACACAGAGTCCGAGTGTAGGGTAATAAAGGCTTTTATTCCCCGTTTAAAGCAAGGTTCAACTAAGAGATATTTTAGATAACAGAAACAGTCCTTTGTTTTAAAAGGTACCAATATTCACTGGCTAGTTAACTGTTACTTCACAGTTTAAAGCAGGTTTTTCTTCAAAGTAATATTCAGTATAATAAACATCAACTTATACTTCATTTATTCTTCTGTGGAGCATACACACTTTGGAGCATAGGCAGTGCACCAATCACATTCCATTTCCTCAGGCAAAGGTGAGGGAATAGTGCTGGGAGAATCCACTTCCATCAAATCCTCTCCCCTATACTGATTCAAAGGGCTTTCACTGTCCCTGTCTATTTCAGCATGGTAATCTCCAGCTTGGGAGTTTGGCTTCACATAACCAGGGACTCTTAAGGCTGGCGGTAGTTTAGTGAACCAGTCTGCACTCTTGTTTCCCTTAGGAGGAAGCCTTCTTTTAGCATAACTTTTAGCAGTACAATCATTACAGTTAATCTTCAATGCCTCATACCTTGGCTCACTGAGTAAAAAACTTCCGTTGCTTATAAAACTGCTTTTCCCTCTGAATAGGTGAAACTGGGCAATGATCCTCTAGAGATAAGCTTCTGTCAGAACCTCCCTCTCTGGTTCTTAGCTTTCTTCTCTCTATGTTATAAACAGGCAGAGTATAGGAACTAGGCGTGGCAGAGCCTCTCACCTTGGAGCAACTTCCACCAAACTCCCCTTGCACAACAGGTCCAGTTTGGGCTTTCTGGCTTCCCACCTTGTGAGGTCTGTTTCTCCTCCAGCTTCCAGCTTGGCTTCTTCCACAGCAATCAGGCTTATGTCCTTGATAGCCAGGGCCGGCCCGTCCATTGAGCAAGAATGTTTTTTGCACAGGGCCCCGCGTTTCAGGGGGCCCCGCGCAAAGAACATTCTGCTTTTTTTTTTTAAATTACATTTTAAAAAAAAACCTGTCTCTGGCTGCTGCCGCTGCTGCGTCCGTCGCAGCAGCGGCAGAATGGAGTGTCCTGCGGGGCCCCTTCTCCTCGTTGAGCCCTCTGCAAGGGCTTTCAGATTCGCGAAGGGAGAGTGATCCCTCGCGTCTCTGTAAAGCCCGCAGGGGCTAATGGGAAATTTCCCATCTGCCCCTTTAGACGCGAGGGGCTGATGGGAAATTTCCCATTAGCCCCTGCGGGCTTTACAGAGACGCGAGGGAGCACTCTCCCTTCGCGAATCTGAAAGCCCTTGCAGAGGGCTCAACGAGGAGAGGGGGCCCCGCGGGACACTCCATTCTGCCGCTGCTGCGACGGACGCGGCAGCGGCAGCAGCTAGAGCCAGTTTTGTTTTTTTTTAATTTGCCGGAAGGGAAGGGGAAGGGGGGTTAAGACTGGTAATGGGCTGGGGGGCTGATGGAGGCTGTCTGGAAATGGGGTGATGGGGTGTTAAGACTGGAAATGGGCTGGGGGGGGTGTTAGGACTGGAAATGGGCTGGGGCTGATGGAGGCTGACTGGAAATGGTCTGGGGGGGTAGGACTGGAAATGTTCTGGGGGGGGTTGAGACTCGTAATGGGCTGGGGGCTGATGGAGGCTGTCTGGAAATGGGGTGATGGGGGGGTTAGGAATGGAAATGGGGTGAGGGGGGGGATAGGACTGGAAATGGGCTGGGGGATGATGGAGGCTGAATGGAAAGGGGGTGATGGGGTGTTAGGACTGGAAATGGGCTGGGGGGGTGGTTAAGACTGGTAATGGGCTGTGGGCTGATGGGGGCTGTCTGGAAATAGGGTGATGGGGGGTTAGGATTGCTAATGGGCTATGGGGGCGCTAGGACAGGAAATGGGCTGATGGGGAGGGGTTAGGACTTGAGGTGGGCTGATGTGGTTAGGACTGGTAATGGGCTGTGGGCTGATGGGGGGGGTTAGGACTGGCAATGGGCTATGGGGGGCTGACTGGAAGTGGGCTGATGGGGGGGTTAGGACTGGTAATGGGTTATAGGGGGGGCTTAAACTGAAAATGGGTTGAGGGGCTAGGACTGGTAATGGGTTGGGGGATTGCTATGACTGGAAATGGACTGAGTGGACGGGGAGGCTTGAACTGCAAATAGCTGATGGGGAGGGAGCTTGGAATGGAAATGGGCTGTGAGGGAAGGGAGCTAGGACTGAAAATGGGCTGATGGAGCAGCTAGGATAGGACTGGAAATGGGCTGTTGGGGGGAGCTAAGATTGGAAATGGGCTGTGGTGGGGGCTTGAATTGAAATGGACTCATGGAGGGGCTAGAACTGGAAGTAGGCTCATGGGGGGGCCTGGACTGGAATTGGGCTGAGTGGAGGGGAGCTAGGATTTGACATGGGCTGATGGTGGGGCTAGGAAATGACTAGAAATGGGCTGATGGGGGGCTAGGATTGGAAATGAGCTGATGAAGGGACTCAGACTGAAAATGGATGGGGGAGCTAGGACTGGAAATGGGTTGATGGGGGGCTAGGACTGGAAATGGGCTGATGCAGGGACTAGAAGGGAATGGATGCTGGGTGAGACTGGAACTAGAAGGGAGCTGATGTTGGGGGAGGATTAGAATGGGATGGGGCTGGGAGAGTAAAATGGAGAGGGGAAAAATATTTTGTGTGGGAGGGATGAAAAATCTACAATTGGCCGGGTATTGGGAGAGTAAGTGGGGATTGAGGATGGAGGGGTAAAATTTGTGTGGATGAAAGAAGAATGAGGAAAGAGCAAAAGGAGAAAGATTAGTATGTTAAAGCAGATGTAGAGAGAGAGGATGGAAAGAAAACTAGAAGAGAGAAGAAAGGACAAATGGACAGCAGACGATGGAGAGTTAGCAGAAAACATGAAGAAACCAGAAGAAAGTGGCTGGAGCAATTGCAACTGAAAAAAAATGCACAAAAGGTAGAAATATCTCTTTATTTTGAATTTATTAACTGGAATATGAAAGCTCTGGGAAATGTGCATCATTAACGTCTGCGCTTTGTTTGGTACAAGAGGAAATTGATTTATAGTTTTATTTCTACAGTGTTGTTGTACATTCCAAGTTTGGCTTTTGGGGTTCCCAGTTTAATTATTGCCTTCCTGTTTCTAAATTGCGATTCCTTGTTTGGTGATGGTCTATGTTCTGCATGTGTAACTGAGCTGAGGTATTCTGCTTATGTAATTCCTATTTGACATTGCCACTTGTTCTCTTTCCCTAGTATTCTCTGAAATGTACTGGTTTAATATTTGCAGTGTTTCCTTTTGATAGGTAGGGTCTGGTGCTTTGTGAGTCCTGGTAATGCTGTCAGGATACAGCGGGTTTGCTATGGGTTCTAAATGGGCAGCGTTTGTAGTAGTTCCTAATGTGCCTGGCGGTTGGCACTGGATTATAGTAATGTAGAAATCTTTTAGTCTTTCTTTATCCATACAATCCATACACTCATTAAGAGACATGTTTACTAAAAGTTAGTGTTTGGTAACATTATGCAAATAAGGCCACTTATGCAAATGAGGCCCCGCACCGAGTCTCCGCACATGGCCCTGCACCCCCCTTGGGCCGCCCCTGTTGATAGCCTCCAGGGTTCTCTGCTGTTTCTCCTTCTAGTCCAGCTCCAGTTCCTTCTTCCTCTTTCTCCTCCTTCCTCAGCTCCTGCTGTGTCCACTGCTTCCTCTGCTGCTTATTCCACTCCTTATGCCACTCCCCTCCAGAAGCATTCTGCTCTGGCTTATAAAGTGAACCATTACTGCTGACTTCCTGGTTCCCTTTCAGCTGCAGGTCATCAGTGAGCTTAGGTTCATTAAGACCAGTATGTCTGTTCCTGCTCCCTCTAGCTGTGTCTGGAGGTAACTGCACATCTAGTTCTTCTAAAACAGGATTTCTTTTCTTAAAACCAACTTTATTAGTGCCCGCATCATGACAGTATCTGGATAATGATCAATTTGTGGTCGGAGCAGGGTACATCCACGACTGATATTGGAGGATTGTGGTTTTTCTCCATGACTGGATGTGGAACAAATACCATGTCAAGAATGTTCCCTTTTGTATGTGTGGGTTCATTGATAATTTGTTTGAGTCCCAGGTCTTCCATTGCATCAAGGAACGCATTTGCGTGGCTTTGGGGTAAAGATGGGAGATTGAAATCACCCATTATCCAATTTGGTTTATTGGGAGTGAGGGTGTTAGCTGCAAAGTCAATAATGGTTGGAAGGTCAACTGGAGAAGTAGATGGTGTTCTATATAACAGGGTAAGGGAGCATTGTTGGTTAGCAATGGAGAGGATGTCCAGGCTGTTTGTGCTGGAAGAGTCCACAATGTGGACTTGGTCTCTGACTGCATTTCTTAGTACTTGAGGATCTTTTCCCTTTCCATTTGATACACAGAATAATCGCTTGGAATTGACACCTCTATAATCAATGCCATTTTGGTATTTTTGTCTTTTATATCCAGTTTTCTTGCTTCCAGCTTTTTATCAGTTGGAATGGAAATATCCCAAGTGATAATTATCTCTTCATTCTCCATAATTTGCTTAGGCCGTGGGCCCAGTGCTTGTCTAGTACAGTGATGCTGTAGAGTTTCCACTGGATGAGATATGCCACTTTAAGGTACCTTTGGGGAAATTTCTCCAAATGGGTTCGTTTTGCACATACCATACAGCCATGAACTTTGCTTCTAAGCCATGGTATGTGGAGCATAATCTCAGTTTCTCAAATTTACTGCTAATACTTGGCAGCATGCAAAAGAGAGCCTCCTTCTGGAGTTTGGAAAATGTAACATGTATGGATAGGTGTGCTTCAAAATTCTTATTAATCAAGCCTGGGGCACCCAATAAGATGGGAAATAAGTATCTTTCTGCCACATTTTCTTGATTTCTGACTGTATTTCTTGATACTTGATACTCTCAACACGATTCACAGAATAGTCATTTGGGACTGATACCTCTATAGTCAATGCCTTTCTGGTGTTCTTCTCTTTACCATTATATCCAGCTTACTTGCAGCTTTTTATTGGTTGGAATGGGAGTCCCAGGTGATCATAACCTCTTTATCCTCTGTACTTCTCAGGGTCATGATCCCAGTGCTTTTCAGGCACAGTGATATTATAGTGTTTACAGAGTTGTCAATGGATGAGGCATGCTCCTTTATTTTGCCTTTCTGTAAAGAAATCAGCTATGTGGTGACAAAGGCAGCCCAAGGGGAGTGCGGGACCATGTGCAGAGACTTGGTGCAGGGCCTCATTTGCATAAATATTTGCATAATGTTAACATGCACTAACTTTTAGTAAACATGCCTCTTAATGAGTGTATGGATAAAGAAAGACTACCAGATTTCTACATTACTATACTCCAATGCCAACTGCCAGGCACATTAGGAAGTACTGACGTAATACTGTATTCCTACGCTCTAACAATCTAATTTTATCTACAGGTTGAAATCCAAATCATGGGGTTTGTTTTTCATGGGTCTCAGACTTCACAATGGCATTAGATTCTGGGTATTTACAGATCCCCAGTATTATGCCTGTTAGCATCAATGACCCAACGTTTTGCAAATTCTTCCCCTCTTATGTGTCAGAAAGCAAAAACACTTAATCCTCTACATAATTTCTACTTAGCTCTTGTCATTAAAGTATTCTGTAGAGTTGCTTGATTAATTCACTTAATCTCGAAGTCCCAACGCTGTTATCGAAGCGACCCCGCGTTTCACTATTAAGGTTCTTCAGGGGACCTTTAATCATACTACAATAAACAAAAGACACAAAACTTAACAAAAGCCCAACCCGAATTAAAACTTCATAATCTTCTGCCTCTAACATGCTCCTTATGTAAACTGACAACTCAATGAGCTAGAGAAAGCCAATTACCTGATATATCGATGCTGCCCACGTATCCCGTACTGACCGCTGTTCTCTCAGAAAACATTTCTTTAACGGTCTCAAGACGCCGCGCATGCGGGTCTGTGAATTAACTCCACTTTTTAAACACCCCAATTAGGCTCCTCCTACCTGCCAATGGGATCTTACAGAGCACTGCTCTCCGCGGCATATTTAAGAAAAAAAGGGGGAGGAAAACCTCCACTATCTAATGATACCTCCGTACAAGCACCACTCCTTACTTGTTGATCTCCCCTATTCCTCTGCTATATACACACCCCCCAGTCTACCGCAATATTCAGGCCTGCTGGCTGAACAGACCCAAGCCGGTGGATCCATCTTTGCTCTCTTAACAATAGGGTCTGCTCTCGTGTTTTACTCTGTGTCCCTACATGTACCTGTTCAATACACCAACATTTAAGATGTTCAAAAAGATGGCCTTGAGTCTCACAATGGGATACTATAGGGGCTTCCATCCTTTTACATTTCATCCTACTCTCATGCTCTTTCATCCGGATCTTAAATGTGCGGATTGTTTTCCCTATATACAGTAAGCCACACGGGCATTGCACTGCATACACCACATAGGTCGATTCACATGTGGTGCTGCTTTTTAACCGGTATGTGACTCCCTTATAAACAAACTGATCTATTTCATTAGAAATATTACAAATAGTGCATTGGCCACAGATTCTATGGCCCAGTCTCTCAACACGCCTTTCTAATGGTTGTCCTGTGCGCAGAACTGCCAGGCTTAAATACTCCTTTAAATTCTTACTCCGTTGCCAAACGCACGGAATGGGGCGATGTTGCATACTCGGCAATGTGTGTAGAACTGAGTGGAGGAGTGGCCTAGTGGTTGGGGCAAGGTACTTCAGGCCGGAAGGTCGGGGGTTCATATCCCACTAGAGGACAGCAACCTTGGGCCGGAAGGACTGGGATTTCTAGTCCCACAGGTGCTCCTTGTGGTCTTGGGCAAGCCACTTAACCCTCCATAGCCCATGTTCCCTGTAAAATAGTTATCTCCAAGTTATAATGCCCTGTTCAATGTAATTTCAGTTTGTTCAATGTAAACCGCACTGATGCAGAATAGCGCGGTATATAAGAGAATGTAAATAAATAAACTACACTATTCTTTTTTATGCTCTTTTGTATGGCTATGCTTATAGGAGAGTATTTTGTAACGAAATGCACAAATTCAGTGTCTCGTTCCCCCCTAGACGGATGCGGACTCAATTTATTTTATTTATTTATTTATTTAGCTGTATTTATATTCCGCTTAATAATAACCAAGACCGATTATAATATAAAGCACGTTTGTAGGCCCTATGAATTAAATATTGTGGATAGCCTCTCTGGATAAAGTGTTTTCCCAACTGTTTTGATTTAGTCTTGAAATCATCTCGGTTCGAACAATTTCGCCGGTATCTTAAGAATTGGGAGAAGGGAAGCCCCTCTTTCAACTTGGGGGGGGTGGGCACTATCGTATTACAAAAAGGTGTTCCTGTCAGTGGGCTTGTTAAACACAGTTGTCTCCCATTGGTCTAGACCCTTTGTAATCTGAACATCCAAATATGCTATACTGCTTCGGTTATACTGTCATGAGGCTGGAGCTAGAGAAGAAACAGTGTTGAAAAAAACTCCTGATTTTCATGGAACTCAGAAAAGGCAGAGAGGACAGTTCCAGCGCAGCTCAGCCAGAGGGCGCATGAACAATTACACAATACCTGAAGCAACGTGCTCTAGCAATGATCACATTAGTAACAAACAGTTTCACCTGTCCTCAAACTCAGAACGGGCAAACCAGAAATCCCTTTATAAAGGAAACCAGATGATCAGAGAAGGAGACAGAGGCAAAGGCAAGAGCAGGAGCAGTGAGAGAAGCCTGGAACAGGAAAGCTTCTAGGTGCAGCCAACTCAAGGAGACAGAATCCAAAAGAGGTATACTCAAAGGGATAAAGTCCAGAGAGGCCAAAGGTATTGGAACGGAGTCCAAAGCCAAGCTAACCAAAGAAGCAGCTTGCCGGAAGAAAGCAACTCTCCCAGCCCAAGTAAGTCTCCTATGCTAAACCAGAAAGGCACAAGGAAAGGAGATTCCTTTTACAGTGATACTTTTGTCAAGAAACACAGAGAGTGGAAACCCACATCAGGTTTTCCTGGTAACTCTGATTGTAGAGCAGTGCACAGAACAGCTTGTCAGCCTGAGAAGCTACGTCACAAGCTGAGTCCTGGGTGTGGCAGCCTACAGAAGCCAAGGTATGAAAAGTCTTTCATTATAAGGGAAAGTTTAAGTGATGAAAACCTTATGCAAATAGATAAGCCTCAGAAAGTTAGAAGAAGTAAAGCTAACCTTTTAAAAGCACTTCCTAACAGTGTGCTAAGGAAGTTGTATGAGAAACAGAAGAACCCCTGTGAGGAGTTAACAGATACTGAAGACAGTCATAGCATTGAAGAAGGGAGTGACCCAGAGTCAATGGACTTTGATTGTGAAACCAGTGTTCCCATTCCTCAGAGTGAACCAATGGAATGTAACTTCTGTTCAAGAACTAGCTTGATTGCCTTGCTAGATGTTTAGAGAAAAGAGAACTCTGCATATGGTGAAGTTGATAACCATTTGTTTCCTGATGTTAATTTCTATTGATTTGAAAGAAGCCTTAACTCAGATAAACAGTTAATTGTGAAGCCTACAACCCTTAACTGTTTATATAACGGTGGAACCTTTTTGTTAGAGGAAAGAATTACCTTCATTTTCTTTTGTGTCTTATTGAACCTAAGCGTTGACTGGGGAAATAAAGCCTTATTACCCTACACTTTGGCGTAGATTGTTCTTTATAAGGAGTTCTGCACTACAAGGACCAGAATCCTCTTGGTCCTTCAGCTCAACCACTCCTTAATATAAATTAAATGTCACCGGACGCCCTTATTTCCTACGCCAGTAGGGGCGCCTGGGGACAATAGTCATATGTAAATTGTATATGGGGGTCACAATGATTTAACCATTGGGTAAACTCATTCAATTGTTGCACCGTGCCCTGCCACAACAGAAAGACATCATCAATATAGCGGTGCCAAGCTTTAATCTGCTCCACTTGTGGAGCCAAAGGCATCCACTTCTCCTCAAAATTCCCCATATAGAGATTGGCCACCGAAGGGGCACAGGTAGCCCCCATGGCTACACCAGACACCTGATGATACATGAGCCCCTCAAAGATGAAAACAATTTTGTATAAAGCCAACTGTGCTATTTGTAACAGGAACTCTATATGCTCAGTGCTTAAATCTCCTCTATCTCTCAGTGTCTTATGGACTATTTCAACTGCCTCCTGCTGTGGAATGCTAGTGTAAAGCGATTGTACATCTAGAGTAACTAGAAGCATCCCTTCTTCCTTTGCCCAGCTGGTCAAACCCTCTAAAATACTCAAAAAATGAGTAGTATCCCGGAGGTAAGATGGGACGTTAATCAGTAAAGGCCTCAAGAATGAATCTAAATAAGTCAATAGGGACTCTAGCAATGTGCCCCTAGTGGACACTATAGGACGTCCCGGGGGCTGCTGTAGACTCTTATGGATTTTAGAGACCGTGTAAAATTTAGCTGTGGTAGGGGATAAAACGTTCAAAAAGTGAAATTCTTTTTTAGAAATCAATTTATCCACCAACGCTCTATTGGTTAGAGCTTTAATTTGCCTTTGTAAGGTAGGGCTGGGGTCTTCCTGTAGCAATAAATATGTCCTGGAATCCTGTAACTGTGTTTGTGCTTCCTCCACATAGTAATCCCGATTGAGGACCACTACGGCCCCTCCTTTGTCAGCTCGTCGTATTACCAGGTCACTCCTATTCCGGAGCTCTCTCAAAACTTGTCGTTCTGGAAACGATAGCCGATGATTATTAGGAACTGGTTTCTTTTTTAGTTCATTTTCAATGTCCTTTAAAATCAAATCCCTAAAAATCCCTATTGCCGGAGGGAGAGGGCTTGGTGGAACCCAGCTTGATTTAAAAGACAACAGGATGCGGTTAACCGTAGTGTCAGAGGCACTCTTCTCGTTCATTAATGGTCTTGTAGAGAAGTAATCCTTTAAATGTAATTTCCGCACTAATGCCTCTAGATCTATTCGAAATTGAAATTCATCGAGCCCTATACTGGGAACAAAGGACAGACCTCTCTCCAATAGATGTTCTGACTCTGGAGATAACTGCTTTCCCGATATGTTTACAACCAAGTTATTCAATCCTTTTTCCTTTGTGATCTCTGTCGCAACCAGTCTGTAGGCTCCCCATTTTCGTTTGCCTTCTTCTTCCTGATCTTGCCATTTTGTCGCTCCTCCAAAAAATTTTTTCCTGAAGATCTACTAGAGTCCGAACTCTCATCGCTGTCTAGGGAGTCCCCAAAGCTTACGTGTCGTGTTCCTTTTTTAGGCTTCCGATTCTTATTCATCCACGGATATACGTATCCCGTTGAGCCCCATCCCGTTTCAATTTTTTTTGTTTCTTAACCATCACTTCTTGTCGTACTTGATCGACTTGCTTCTGTATTTCATCATGATGTCGCTGGCCTTCGGTGGCCAATCTCTATATGGGAATTTTGAGGAGAAGTGGATGCCTTTGGCTCCACAAGTGGAGCAGATTTAAGCTTGGCACCGCTATATTGATGATGTCTTTCTGTTGTGGCAGGGCACGGTGCAACAATTGAATGAATTTACCCAATGGTTAAATCATTGTGACCCCCATATACAATTTACATATGAGTATAACCGAAGCAGTATAGCATATTTGGATGTTCAGATTACAAAGGGTCTAGACCAATGGGAGACAACGGTGTTTAACAAGCCCACTGACAGGAACACCTTTTTGCAATACGATAGTGCCCACCCCCCCAAGTTGAAAGAGGGGCTTCCCTTCTCCCAATTCTTAAGATACCGGCGAAATTGTTCGAACCGAGATGATTTCAAGACTAAATCAAAACAGTTGGGAAAACACTTTATCCAGAGAGGCTATCCACAATATTTAATTCATAGGGCCTACAAGCGTGCTTTATATTATAATCGGTCTTGGTTATTGAGTCCGCATCCGTCTAGGGCGGAACGAGACACTGAATTTGTGCATTTCGTTACAAAATACTCTCCTATAAGCATAGCCATACAAAAGAGCATAAAAAAGAACAGTGTAGTTCTACACACATTGCCGAGTATGCAACATTGCCCCATTCGGTGCGTTTGGCAACGGAGTAAGAATTTAAAGGAGTATTTAAGCCCGGCAGTTCTGCGCACAGGACAACCGTTAGAAAGGCGTGTTGAGAGACTGGGCCATAGAATCTGTGGCCAATGCACTATTTGTAATATTTCTAATGAAATAGATCAGTTTGTTTATAAGGGAGTCACATACCGGTTAAAAAGCAGCACCACATGTGAATCGACCTATGTGGTGTATGCAGTGCAATGCCTGTGTGGCTTACTGTATATAGGGAAAACAATCCGCACATTTAAGATCCGGATGAAAGAGCACGAGAGTAGGATGAAATGTAAAAGGATGGAAGCCCCTATAGTATCCCATTGTGAGACTCAAGGCCATCTTTTTGAACATCTTAAATGTTGGTGTATTGAACAGGTTCATGTAGGGACACAGGGTAAAACACGAGAGCAGACCCTATTGTTAAGAGAGCAAAGATGGATCCACCGGCTTGGGTCTGTTCAGCCAGCAGGCCTGAATATTGCGGTAGACTGGGGGGTGTGTATATAGCAGAGGAATAGGGGAGATCAACAAGTAAGGAGTGGTGCTTGTACGGATGTATCATTAGATAGTGGAGGTTTTCCTCCCCCTTTTTTTCTTAAATATGCCACGGAGAGCAGTGCTCCGTAAGATCCCATTGGCAGGTAGGAGGAGCCTAATTGGGGTGTCTAAAAAGTGGAGTTAATTCACAGACCCGCATGCGCGGCGTCTTGAGACCGTTAGAGAAATGTTTTCTGAGAGAACAGCGGTCAGTACGGGATACGTGGGCAGCATCGATATGTCAGGTAATTGGCTTTCTCTAGCTCATTGAGTTGTCAGTTTACATAAGGAGCATGTTAGAGGCAGAAGATTATGAAGTTTTAATTCGGGTTGGGTTTTTGTTAAGTTTTGTGTCTTTTGTTTATTGTAGTATCATTAAAGGTCCCCTGAAGAACCTTAATAGTGAAACGCGGGGGCGCTTCGATAACAGCGTTGGGACTTCGAGATTAAGTGAATTAATCAAGCAACTCTACAGAATACTTTACTGACAAGAGCTAAGTAGAAATTATGTAGAGGATTAAGTGTTTTTGCTTGCTGACACATAAGAGGGGAAGAATTTGCAAAACGTTGGGTCATTGATGCTAACAGGCATAATACTGGGGATCTGTAAATACCCAGAATCTAATGCCATTGTGAAGTCTGAGACCCATGAAAAACAAACCCCATGATTTGGATTTTAACCTGTAGATAAAATTAGATTGTTAGAGCGTAGGAATACAGTATTACATCAGTGTGAGATCGCTCTGCTACAAGACCACATAGTTTTGTCTTGATACATTAGGAAGTACGAAAAACACTGCCCATTTAGAACCCATCTACTCTAATACATTAAACCCTATGGATCCACTACAAAGTCTTCCTATAAATACAGTGAACCTCAAAATTCTAAAACATCACCTATCTTATGTAATATTCCCATATATTTTCTTGTCAGAGGGTCCACCGTGAGAGAATACTCCCTCTTGTAGTGGATATCTCCTTTTTAATCAAATTTTATATAAAGCTGAAAGACAGCAGAGTGCTCCCATAAATACCCTCAGTCATTAAGTATACTACAGTGGTTGAAATGAAATGTGAATCGTAGCAATGTTATTATGCATCGTTCTCACACAATGCAGTCCTTAATCATGGCCCACATGGCCCACAATAGTGTCATAGTACCATTGCTACGGTTCACATTTCATTTCAACCACTGTAGTATACTTAATGACTGAGAGTATATAAGGGAGCACTCTGGTGGGTGTTTTACCCATGGTATATTTGCTGTAACATAGTAACATAGTAAATGACGGCAGATAAAGACCAGCATGGTCCATCCAGTCTGCCCAGCAAGATGGCAAGAGTAGGTGCACCTGTCGCTCAGTGCAGGCCACTCCTCCCCATGTCTTTGTTTAGGGGTGAACCCACCACTCCATGTAGGACACCCCTATTTGTTGAGAAGTTAGATGGTTCAGAAGTTAGATGGTACTGTTTATTTTGTTTTTATCCTGTTGCTGTAAAGGGATCCACTGTGTTTGTCCCATGCCGTTTTGAATTCCGTCACCGTGTTTGCAACCACTACTTCCATCGGGAAGGCATTCCAAGCATCCATCACCCTTACAGTGAAAAAATATCTCCTGATATTGCCTTTCAATTTACCACCTTGCAGCTTTATGTTATGCCCTCTAGTTTTACAGTTTCCCTGTCTTTGGAAGAGGTTTGTTTCTTCATCATTTCTCTTTAAGTATTTAAAGGTCTGAATCATATCTTCCCTGTCCCTCCTCTCCTGCAAAGTGTACATATTTAGGTCTTCAAGTCTCTTCTCATAAGGCTTCTGACGCAGGTTCCAAATCATTTTGGTCGCCTTCCTCGGAACAGTTTCCAGTCTCTTTACATCTTTTGCAAGATACAGTCTCCAAAACTGAACACAGTATTCCAAGTGAGGCCTCACCAGTGACTTGTACAGTGGCATAAATACCTCTTCCTTTCTGCTGGTAATCCCTCTCTGTATGCAGCCCAACATCCTCCTGGCTTTTGCCACCGCCTTGTCACACTGTTTTACCACCTTGAGATCATCAGAGATAATCACACCAAGGTCTTTCTCCTGAACCATACACACCAAACTATCGCCACCTATCGCGTACATTACCCTTGGATTTCTGCTACCCAAGTGCATGACACTGCACTTTTTCACAATAAATCATAGTTGCAAATCATTAGATCATTCTTCCAGCTTTTGTAGATCTTTCCTCATGTTAACCACTCCCTCGGGGGAGTCCACTCAGTTGCAAATTTTTGTGTCATCTGCAAAAAGGCAGACTTTTCCATTCAGTCCTTCAGCAATATCACTCATAAATACATTGAACAGTGCTGGGCCCAGGACCGAACCCTGGGGCACGCTGCTAATCACCTTCCTTTCATCCGAGTGAGCTCCAAGTACCATCACCTTCTGTTGTCTGTCAGTCAACCAATTTCTAATCCAGTTTACTATCTTGGGACCCATCCCCAAGCTACTGAGTTTGTTGACAAGCCTCCTATGAGGAACGGTATCAAAGGCTTTGCTGAAATCCAGGTAGATGACATCCATTGCATGCCCCTGATCTAGTTCTTTGGTCACCCAGTCAAAGAACTCAATCAGATTTGTTTGGCAAGACCGTCCTTCGGTAAAACCATGTTGCCTCGGATCTTGCAACCTGTTGGTTTTGAGAAAGTTTACTATTCGCTCTTTCAGGAGCACCTCCATTACTTTTCCCGCCACCGAGGTAAAGCTCACGGGCCTGTAGTTTGACACTTCTTCCCTGTCACCACTTTTTGTAGAGGTACGACATCAGCCATTCTCCAGTCCTGAGGAACCTATCCTGTTTCCAAGGATCTGTTGAAGACATCCTTTAACGGTCCTGCAAGAACCTCTCTGAGCTCTTTCAGTATCCTGGGATGTATCCCATCCGGTCCCATGGCTTTGTCCACTTTCAGCTTAGCAAGTTGTTCTAACACTTCATCTTCTGTGAATGGTGTGGTATCTACTTCATTCCCATTTTTATATTTGGGAGTCACAGCTGGTCCATCTCCAGGATTTTCTTTAGTAAAAACAGAGCAGAAGTATTTGTTTAGCAATTTTGCTTTTTCAATGTCACTTTCCACGAATCCTTTCCCAGCACTTCTGAGTCCTGCAATTTGTGACCCCGCTCACCACTCAGCCCCAGTATTAAGGCTGTTAGGAAGTGGGACACAGTTAAAGTTTCTTTGTTTGTGCTATTTGCCTGGTATTCTTATGTAGTTGTAGCCCAGTGATGACAGCCAAAGTTAGGTTAAGGGTGAACAATATATTTATTGTCGCACAGGGTTTCTTCCCCCCCAAAACAGAGCAAAAGAGAAGATACGTGTTTGTAACAAATAAAGTCCAAAATGAAACAGTCCTCCTGATACTTCTCAGGGTACAGATGCAACTCAAAAATCAGCTTCTTATATTTCCTCCAACTTTTCAGGATAAGAGCATTGTTTCCAAACACCAGTAATGCTTTCCTAATAAAACTTCTAAAAAGGAAACTTCTCCGTGTTGTGGTTTTTATTCCACGTGTGCTTAACCACGATTAGGCTTCCACAGCACCCTTATATACATAGGATACTATTAAACTGCAACTTAGAACTCCTTCTTACAGATGCCACAATCCATCTCCGAGTCACTGCTAGAGGACAAGGGATTGTCTGTCTGCATCGGCTCACTCTCAAGATCTGGGGTTTCTTGAACACAAGGATCAAAAGAATCCACAGACTTCAAGTGTTTAAGGAGAGTCTGTACCTGCTTCCATCTACTATCCTTGCGTCTCCTAGGCACTTGCAGGGTTTCAGGCTTATTGGCCCTCTTAAACAGTTCATAGAAAGGATTTTTCTCTTCCCTGTCTCGCCTGGATATCACTCTCTGGTTGGGTGGAACATATCTCTTCTGACACTGCTTTACAAATTCCTTTAATACAGCCTGGTCCTCAAAATCTGACTCTAGCTCCGTGTCCCGTTGCTGGCAATTAGTAGCCTGCTGACGTGCAGCTGGGCTACACTCTGAACTGCAGCTTCTGACACGTTCTCTATTATAAGGAAACACTTGTACTTTATGAGCTGGGGTTTCCCTTCTACCCAGCTTTTCTCTTATCAATCTGGTTCTAAGAAAAGTCTCTGAGGAGTTACTTCTATCTCTCTTAGGTAAGAACTCTAATCTTTGCTTCAAAGGTTTATAGGAGTTTCTGACCTGATTCTCCTTTGGCTGAGGGCTGTTCCTTCCAGGAAGCACTTTCAACTGCCTCCCCCAAGACGTGGCTGTTCCTGGGCAAAGTGGCTGGCAACCTTCCAAGTACTTGGTTCCCACCTGGCTCTCTTTGCTTCCAGCTCTGCCTCTTTGGGACTTCAAGTCTCTGCCTGGACCTGACTTTCCTAGCCCTCTGGAAAAAGGCTCTGACTCCAAGGCTGCATCCAATTCCCTTGAGTCAGTTTCTCCCCATTGTGTCCACTGTGGGGCTCCTTCCTCCTTCCTTCTCCTTTCCCGTTCTCCTCCTCCTCTTTCTGCTTCCTCCTCGTCTTTCTGCTTTCCCCCATCTCCTTCTCTTGAATCTCCTACTTCCTGGTTATGAGGACTGAGTTGTCCAATCGGGCGTGAGTCCACCCCTTTCCCTGATAGGATAGCTCTCCTGGTTAGCCTGGGGCTAGGTTGGGGCTCCCTTTCTACTCTCTCGTGTAGTGAAGCTTTGTGTGCTGAGGTTTTAACCCCTTCCTGCCCTGTATTTCTGGCAGGTTCAGAGGACAAAGAGTATTTAAAACCCTTTTTCTTACTCTCTAAAGCCTCTGCCTTGTCACAAATTCCAACTCTGATCTTCTTCCTTTCCCGAATATACCTGAAGAAAGTTTTGGCGCCACCCTTAACATCTTTAGCCATCTTTTCCTCTGCCTTTGATTTTGCTATCCTTATTTCTCTTTTAGATTCTTTGAGTTTGATCCTGTATTCATTTCTGTGTTCTTCTGTTTGCAAACTTTTGAATTTTGCGAAAGGTATGTTTTTTGCCTTTATTTGAGTAGCCACTTCTTTGGAAAACCAAATAGGTTTCCTTCTCCTCTTGTTTTTATTTACTTTTCTTACATATTTATCTGTTGCCCCTTTTATTGCCACCTTTAGTTTAACCCGTTGCAATTCCACTTCCCTTATCTCCTTCCACCCAGTCTGTCTTTCAGCCTTACATAAAATTTGATTAAAAAGGAGATATCCACTACAAGAGGGAGTATTCTCTCAAGGTGGACCCTCCGACAAGAAAATTACATAAGATAGGTGATGTTTTAGCATTTAGAACCCATAGGAAACCCACCATATAATAACAGTACTACCAGGAATCATAAAGCACCAAACCCTACCTATCAAAAGGCAACATTGCAAATATTAAACCAATACATCTCCTACTAGGGCACTGTCAAATAGAAACTACATAAACAGAATACCTCTGCTCGGTTACACATGCAGAACATAGACCATCACCAAACAAAGAACAAGGGATCACAATTTAGAAATAGGAAGACAATAATTAAACTGGGAACTCCAAAAGCTAAACCTGGAATGTACAACAACACTGCAGAAATAAAACTGCAAATTAATTTCCACTTGTACTAAACAAAATGCAGATGTTAAAGACGCACATTTCCCAGAGCTGACATATTCCAGTTAAATTCAAAATAAAAAAGTATTTTTTTTACTTTTTGGTTATTTGTGCATTTTATTTTTCAGTTGCAATTGCTCTAGTCACTTTCTTTGGTTTCTTCTTGTCTTCTACTTTCTCTCCATTGTCTGCTGTCCATTTGTCCTTTCTTGTCTTTTCTAGTTTTTTTCCATTCTCTTTCTACATCTGCTTTAACATACTGATCTTTCTCCTTTTGCTCTTTCCTCCATCTCTTTCTTTATTCCTTTTTCATCCACTCAAATTTTATCCCTCCATCCTCAATCCCCACTTACTCTCCCAATACCTGGCCAATTGTAGATTTTTCTTCTCTTCCACACAAAGTATTTTTCCCCTCTCCATTTCACTCTCCCAGCCCCAACCCATTCTAGTCCTCCCCCAACATCAGCTCCCTTCTAGTTCCAGTCCCACCAAGCATCCACTCCCTTCTAGTCCCTGCATCAGCCAATTTCCAGTCCTAGCCCCCCCATCAGCCCATTTCCAATCCTAACCCCCAATCAGCCCATTTCCAATCCTATCCTAGCCCCTCCATCAGCCCATTTCCATTCCTAGCTCCCCTCCACTCAGCCCATTTCCAGTCCAAGCCCCCCTCCCCATCAGCTATTTCCAGTTCAAGCCCCCCCACTCAGCCCATTTCCAATCCTAGCCCATTTCCAGTCCTATCCTAGCCCCACCATCAGCCCATTTACAGTCCTAGCTCTCCCATCCATTTCCAGTCCTATCCAAGCCCCCCATCAGCCCATTTCCAACCCTAGCCCCCCATCAGTCCATTTACAGTCCTAGCTCCCCTATCCATTTCCAGTCCTATCCTAGCCTCTCCATCAGCTCATTTCCAATCCTAGCCCCATCAGCTCATTTCCAGTCCTTTCCTAGCCCCACCATCAGCCCATTTCCAGTCCTAGCTTCCCTCCAAATTTCCAGTCCAAGCCCCCCACTCAGCCCATTTCTAGTCCTAGCTCCCCCCCACTCAGCCTATTTCCAATCCAAGTCCCCCTATGAGCCAATTTCCAGTCCTAGCCCCTCTATGAGTCCATTTCAATCCAAGCCCCCCCAACAGCCCATTTACAATCCCCCAACAGCCCATGTCCAGTCCTATCCTAGCCCCTCCATCAGCCCATTTCCAGTCCTTTCATAGCCCCACCATCAGCCCATTTCCAGTCCTAGCTCCCCTCCACTCAGACAATTTACAGTCAAAGCCCCCCACTCAGCCCATTTCCAATCCAAGTCCCCCTATGAGCCTCTTTACAGTCCTAGCCCTTCCATGAGTCCATTTCAATCCAAGTCCCCCCCAACAGCCCATTTCCAATCCTAGTCCCCTTAACAGCCCATGTCCAGTCCTATGCTAGCCCCTCCATTAGCCTATTTCCAGTCCTAGCTCCCCACACTCAGTCCATTTCCAGTCCAAGCCCCCTCCCCATCAGCTATTTCCAGTTCAAGCCCCCCCTCCACTCAGCTCATTTCCAGTCCTAGCTCCCTCCCCCAACCCATTTCCAGTCCAAGCCCTCCCCCTCTCCTCCCCTCCCAAAGAGCCCTGGGGCTATCTAAAATGCTTTATAGGGAGCTGGAGAGGCCCTGGCTCACCTCTAAAGCTGCCAAAGTGAAGCGTGTCTTTTTCCTTCACTTCGGCGGCTGTACTGAAGTTTAGAATGCTGCCGCGCTGAGGTCAAAGGGGACTTCCTGTTTCCCGGCGCTCAACATGGCAGCATTCTAAACTTCAGTACAGCTGTCGAAGTGAAGGAAAAAGACATGATTCACTTCGGCAGCTGTTAGAGGAGAGCCGGCGCCTCTCCGGCTCCCTCTAAAGCTGCCCTGCCTGCCATTCAATGCGGGATGTTGTTGGCGCGGGGCCCTCTGAAGCGCAGGGCCCTGTGCAAACAACATTCTTGCACAATGGTGGGTGGTGAGTGACAATGGACGGGACTCCTGTGTGGTGAGTGACTGTTTCCAGCTTTTTCTTACAGAATTGACATATGTTTGTTTTGCCAGTTTTTTCAAAGCTCGCTGTAAACCATCTCGTCTGTAATTTGCTGTCCTGGGCTGCAACTATCAATCTCTCAACTTTTGGTTTCAGTTCACCTTGCTTTGACCCAGTAGTTCTCAAACCTGTCCTGGGGGATCCCCAACCAGTGTCACAAGGTAGATGCAGCAGAGCCCTTGAAAACCAGCAGAAATGCAAGAAGTAGGATAGATTCTGACAGTTCAGAGGAACACAGGGTAGGATGTTGCCATAGGCAACCCAAACAAAACAGCTCACGTGCAAAGGAAACACGCCCAAGCAGCAGAAAGGCCAGGAAATTAGGAACTAATGGAAGCCAGCTGGGAGTGGGTGGAGCTGACACGCACATAGAAAAGCTCAGTGCACGTGGAGTTAGACAGAGCCAGTGTGAGGAGGAGAGCCAGCGTGTGCAAGAGAGCCAGCTTGAGAATCCAAGCAAGAGATGGAGTGAGCGTGGGAGCAGGAGTGAAAGTGAGAGTGAGAATGAAGGAGAGAGAGAGAAGATACACGCAGGACACAGCAGGAATGGAATAGAACCCGGTTGGAGCACGGGAGCAAGCAGCTGTGAGGCTGAAAGCCAAAGACATAAGGGGAGAAACTCTAATTGGAAGGGAGCTGAGGGCAGAGCTCTGAAAGCGTCAAAGCCCAGCAGAAGCTATCAGAAAGGTAACCAAACATATAATTGTGAAGTTAGCTGGAGGAAGCCTGAAGAAAGTTTTTATACAAACAATTGGCATAAAAAGAGTAAAGCTATTATACCTGAGCATAAGCCTGGGTCTAGAAGAAGTTTCAAAGACAGGAGCCAGGAGAAGTTTTTACTGGATTTTACTCCGGCGTCGGTAGCAGCTGAGCACAGCCTGAGTCAAAGACTGTTTAAAGCTAGCCCTATTAATTTAACCTGTAAATAGTTACCCTGTGAATAGTTACCCCGGTTGTCCTATGTTTCTTTTCCTGCTCTATGTAAACTCAATGTTGCTTGTATGCATTGTAGTATGTTTTGTTCGATGTACACCGCACTGATTATAATAGCGCGGTATAGAAGAAATGTTAAATAAATAAATAATACTGTTTCTAGTAGAGGGAAAAGTGAAACTAAGAATTTCCTCTATCTCCCACCGCATTTGAGAAGCTCCCAGGGTAGACACTCCAAGGAATACGGTAACAGCTTAGCCAGCATTCTCACCCAGAAGGAAAGAGACTTCCTGAATAGTAGGGGGAGACTGTCCAGTAACGTACCATATGCTGCAAGGGATGAGTCCTTAACGGAAGAGCCCGAAGAGATGCAATGTGTGAGGTGCAGGGAGATAACGTAAGTAGTGATTACATGGACTGCACGCTCACGGTCTCTGATAATATATTGTCTCTGAGATAAACGAATTGAATTGCCAAGCTTGAAAGCCACAAAGGAAATGATCTTTATATGCTGGAAAGAACTGTTTTGAATACTTTTTCCTTTACCTGTTTAAAGCTGAAAATAAGCAATTTCTGTTCTCATTTTTACTTTGTTTTTGCCCAAGTGGGGCTGTGTATGCTTTTGTTTTGCTCACCCAAAAGAAACCTCTTGGAAGGGGAATAAAACCTTTTGAGCCTTACCTCGGTGCCACAACTGATTCTTTGACTACATATCCCAGAGGGCCAAGCAAGGCTCTGGGCTGGGCCTAGGCTTGATGATGATATAAGGAGAGTATGACACCAGTCAGGTTTTCAGGATATCCTCGATGAATATTATGAGCCAGCACCCGCTCCCTAACCTTGAGGGTTTGGGGAGGGGTGTGCCTTGAGGTTAAGTTGTAGTTGTGAAGGTCGAATGACAAGGCAGGTATAAAGAATATTTTTTTTTACATAAGGATTTATTTTCTCCCGCTCCGTGGTGGAATGGAACAGGCGTAAAGGAATATACTTTTGTAGCCAAAACAAGAACAAAAGGAAAACAGGCTTTTTCCAATACTGTGTTCAAAACTGTGCTTCAACAGGAGTTCACATTCCTTCATGTGAGCTTTACTTTGAAATTACTTAAACAAAGAGCAAACAATAAAGTTCATGCACTGTAACTAACTTATGCTTCAGCTTATTCTTATCTCTTCATAAGCTCTTCAGGTAAGGAACTTAAACAGCATACATTTTCAGCAACTCATAACGAATGACCACACAAGCTTTGCTTGACTATTCTTTGTCTATGAGACAGGTTGAGCAGTCCATTGGCTGATTCAAATCCACCATTGGTAAGGGATGAACCAATGGCACTTGTGCTTTTGGGCTCTGTACTGACTCAGCTACTTTCTGTCCAGGAATAGTTCGTTTCTCTAGGAAATCTTTAAACTCTTTCAGGAGTGCTTCAGCCTGCTTACTATATGGGCTAGGCGGGGAATTAACTCCTTCCTGGGGTGAGTAATAGCTTGTGGGTTTCTCTTCAGGCAAACAAACAATGCCGTCTCTCTTACTATGCTCATTCACTGCACTAGAGTTACCCCTCCCCCACTTGTCTCTGTCAGCAAGTGCTGGGTAAGTCAGTTCATTTGCAGGTGAAGGATTTTTAGACAGCAATTCAAACTTAGAACCTCCTAAAGCCTTCTGGCATATATCTCTAGCAAATATATCTGCTATCTCCTTGTAGCTAGCTTGCTTGCTAACTCTGTCAGCAGTTTGAGGAAAAAAGCAGGGTTTATCTGACTGAGCTTCTGGTTGCAGCCAACTGCCCTCATAAAACCTGGGTTTGCCCTGGGTTTTAAAATAAGCATTCACACAGTCTGGCTTCTCATAAAAGCTGTTATCAGAATTAAAGACACCCTGTACTTGTGTTGAGGAATGCCTGAATGTTCTTTAGCAGTCTGCCATTCTTTCCACGGGTCAGCTCTCTGTTCCAAAAGCATAGGCTTTACCCCTGGGTCTCTCAGTGCCTCGCCCTTCTCTTGCTCCCAGAAGGTTCTTCCATGCACTGAGTCTCCCTGGTACCTGCTTCTTGGCTTGGCAAGCATTCTCCTGGAATTGCAGATGGGGAGCGTTTCTCCTTCAAAGTCAAAGGTTCTGGTATCTAAGGCTACTTCCTGCCTTCCAAGATGCTTCCTTTGTCTCTGCACTGCTCCGTCTCTAAAGCACACATCTGCTTCGTCTGTTTCCTGTATTTCCTTCCACTTCCTCGGCTGGTTCTGTCTTCCTTCTTCCTTCTTCCTGTTTAACAAGCTGCCTCTGCTCTGGAGAACCCGCCTCCTGCTAGGGCGTGCCCAATCAGCAATTCTGCTTCTCCCCTCCCCCGAGGTGAGCTGTGTTAGCTGATTAGCCATGTGCATCTTGTGCTGAGAAGGGAAAATCTTGCATTTAGCTGCAGTACCCGGACCTTCCACCGGGTCACCATCTGTTTCCATGGCTTCTGGCACTGCTACAGCGTCACAATATGCATGAGAGAGAGAGATGCATACACTGCCTCCACTGTATGCAAATCTCTCATGTATATTCATTGTGAATATCCTGAAAATCCCGACAGCTGAGGAGCCCCGGGACAGATTTGGGAACCTCTGCCTTAACTATTCATGTGTCCATTGTTGATCGACAAAGGGTTCCTGGAGTAACACTCTGTATTTCCCACTGCATTTGTATATTTGCCACTTGTTTTCCCTTGTTTGCTGATCTAATTCTTTGAAGAGTTTTTTTTCTCTTGTTTTGCAAATTCTGTTGCTCCCTTCCCTGTGGTGCTTGTAGATTCTCACTAATTCCTTCCAGTCATCAAAATGCTTCTCCAAGTTTGATGATGAAGACAGATTCTGGATGTTTACTTTCATATTTCAGCACTTTTTGTGTATCTGGATCCGATGATGCTGTTAGGTAGGCCTGAAAGCCTGTGATAGTAGCTGCATATGTGTAATCAATCTCTATGAGGCCTAGCCTTTCTTCAGCTCTAGGGATGTACAGTCTCGGCATACACTGTTTCTTGTAAATTACCTCATGGGCATGGAGGAGTTTTCTTGTTTGCACATCCAGTTTTTCAAGATCTTTAAGAGGCTAGTCAACAATCCCAAAGCTGTAGGACAGTACAGGAATTGTCATCTGATTGATGACTTGTATCTTATTCTGTGATGTTAAAGAACTTTTCAATAACAATTTTAATCTCCTGTAATATTCTTTACTGATCTTTTCTCTCAGAAATTTCTTCTTGAGTGTCGATCCTTCCTCTTCATTGAGATATTTATATATACCTTCCTGTTCAAATTCCTTGATGTCACAGCCCTCAGCCAGGGAGATGTTTTTCATTTTGCTCAATTTTTCTCTAAAGACAGTTACCTTAGCACATTTGTCAAGGCCAAAAGTCATTCTGATAGCATCAGAAAAGCTTTTCATTACACATAGTTGCTCTGTTAGTTGTAGGTCGCCAGAATTGTAGAGCTTCAGGTCATCTATAAACAGTAAATGGGATGCCACCTCTGGGTTATTACCTTCTGTAGAATTCAGGCTATATCTGTATCCCAAAGAGTTGATGACAGTACTCACCGGATTAAGCGCCATACAAAATAGAAGTGGTGATAAGGAATCTCCCTGAAATATTCCTAGCTGAATCATGATGTTAGGAATGATGTACTGACCATCTTCATACTTCAAAAAGAGTGTGGGACATTGTCAAAAGCTTTCTTATAATCAATCCATGCTATACTGAGAGTTCTGCTTTTTTTTAGTGCTGGCCATGATGGCCTTATTCAACATTAACTGGTCTTTGGTTCCATATGCTCCCCTCTTATTTTCATTTTGCTCTATTGCCATGATGTTATTGGACTCAATATGATCATATATTCTATCTGCATCAATTGCAGTGAACAGCTTATAGGTTATAGGTAGACAAGTTATTGGTCTGTAATTTTTGGAAAGGTTACTTGGATCCCCCTTTGGAAGGAGAAATGTTCTTCCTGTAAACCGTGTAAATGCCTTTCTAATATCGAGCCCTTAAGGTCTTTTTCTGTAAATGCAGCATGTTTCAGCTTGATGTTTTGGATCTTCTTCAAATATCTTTGATGATCTTAATCCTTTTAGATACCTGTCTATCAGGGATACCTCCGCACGCAGTGATTTTATTTTTACTTTGATATGCTTTTTCCAAGGAGGAACTGTTATTGTTCGTTTTTTTCTTCTGGCCCCAGTCTATGGAACTCACTCTTGTCCAATACTGTTCTATGCTAGATTTGAAACCCTTCTCAAAACTCACCTATTCTGTCTTGCTTTCAACCTGGGCCCTTCATGATATGGGGTCCTGCATCCCTTGCCTTCTCTAGTCTGTGATACCTTCCTTTGTCCTACCCCTCCCTTCCTTTTGTTCCCACATATAGGTCTTTGTGTTCTATCTTTTTCTCCTCTTTCCTGTCTCAACTTTGGAGTTCTTTTATTTTTTACAATTTTAATTTTGGAGTTCTATCCTCCTGTAGATTTTATGTACACCACTCTACTGACCCAAAGGATGGTATAGTAAATTTTAATAAACCATAAACCATAGTATTCTTTCAGTAATAATTCTAGCTGCACAATATTGTTTGATTTATTTCTGGGTTGTCAGTAAATGGTCCTTTTATTTATCATATTTTTAGCTTCAGGTGGTAATCTTCTCCCTGCCTGGAACCTAGCATATTCATCTTTTTCCAAGTGAACTAGGAGTTTGATCTTAAATTCTTCTACCTCTGGGTCTTTTTCCTCCCTTTCTTCTTCCTCTTCAGTTGATTTCTTGACCTGTCCTTTCTTTATCTCACTCTCCTGCAATTCCAGATTTCTAAGCTCCATCTCTATCTCACCTGCTCTTTCTTTTTCTATGTACGCCTATCTTCTGGTACTCCCACCTAGGTCTTCTCCTCCTTTCTACTACTACTTATTTATTTATTTAATTTATTTATTTATACATTTCTTCTATACCGCCCCTTCCAGAGATCAAGAGCGGCTTACAGTTAACAACTGAACAATTTTTACATGGAACAGTGGTATTAACTATTTACAGGAAACATATTGTACAATCAAACTTGTGTGTCAACTTTCTATTTACATATGTACAGGAGTTAGCCTATTCTTAACTTAGCTTTTTCTTTGGGAGGGTGGGGCAAGGCTCTGGGGTTGTTTTATAGTGCTACAAGGTATATACAGTGCTGAACAAGAACATATAGAAGATGGACCCTGCTCGTTAGAGCTTACAACCAATCAAGACAGACAGTACAATATAAGAGAAACAAGGGGTTCAAATAGGGAAAGGAGACAAGGAGAACAAGAGAATTAAGATCCAAAAGCAGCCTCAAAGAGACGAGCTTTTAGCATGGATTTGAAAAGGTGGAGAGATGAGACCTGACGTATAGATTCAGGAAGTTTGTTCCAGGCATCAGCAGCAGCAAGAAAAAAGGTTGGAATGGAGTTGGCAGTGGAAGAAAGGGGCATAAAGAGAAGAAAGTCAAAGGAAGAGCGGAGTTCACAAGAAGGGTTATAGTGAAAGAGGAGAGGTAGTGAGGGGCAGTAGAGTGAATACATTTATAGGTCAGAAGATGTTTGAATTGGATATGGAAACGAAAGGAGAGCCAATGAAGTGATTTGAGAAGAGGGGTTATATGAGTGTATTGGGGCTGGTGTAAGACTAGCCGTGCAGCAGAGTTCTGAACAAACTGAAGAGAGAGATGACTTAGAGGGAGACCAGCAAGGAGGACGTTGCAATAGTAAGAACATAAGATATGCCATACTGGGTCAGACCAAGGTCCATCAAGCCCAGTATCCTGTTTGCAACAGTGGCCAATCTAGGTCATAAGTACCTAGCAGTTTCCCCAAAAGACACAGGTTCCACAATGCTTGTATTGGGTCAAGCAGTGATATCCTGGGTCCCTTTTAATAATGGTTTATGGACCTTTCCTCCAGGAACTTGTCCAAACCTTATATAAATCTAGCTACACTAACAACTTTTACTACGTCCTCCGGTAACAAATTCCAGAGTTTGATTACACATTGAGTGAAAAAATATTTTCGCTTATTAGTTTTAAATAGCTGTAGCTTCATTGCATGTCCTCTAGTCTTTTTTATATGCTGATGATGTAAACAATTGATCTACGTTTACCCGTTCCACTCCATTGATTAATTTATAGACTTCTATCATATCTCCCCTCAGCCGTCTCTTTTCCAGATTGAAGAGACCTAACCTTTTTAGCCTCTCTTCATAGGGGTATCCTTCCATCCCCTTTACCATTTTGGTGGCTCTTCTCTGTACCTTTTCTAATAACGCTATATCCTTTTTAAGATACGGTGACTAGAACTGCACACAATATTCAAGGTGCAGTCGCACCATGGAAAGATACAGAGGCATTATAATATCCTTTGTTTTTATTTTCCATTCCTTTCCTTATGATATCTAGCATTCTATTTGCTCTCTTAGCCGACACTGCACACTGGACGGAGGGTTTTAACATGTTATCCACGATGATGCCTAAATCTTTTTCCTGGGTGGTGGTTCCTAATGGGGAAACTTGCATCATGTAACCATAGTTTGGGTTGTTCTTTCCTAGGTGCCTAACTTTGCACTAGCCTACATTAAATTTCATCTGCCATTTGGATGCCCAGTCTTCCAATTTATCAAGATCCTCCTGCAATTTTCCACAATCCTCATGGGTTTTAACAACTTTAGATAGTTTTGTGTCATCTGCAAATTTGATAAATCTCACTCGTGATTCCCTTTTCCAGGTCATTTATAAATATGTCAAAAATCAGCGATCCCAGCACAGGTCCCTGGGGCACTACACTATTCACCTTTCTCCATTGGGAAATTTGGCCATTTAGCTCTACCCTCTGCTTTCTATCTTTTAACCAGTTCCTGATCCACAATAGTATATCATCTCCTATCCCATGACTTTTTAGTTTTGACAAAAGTCTCTGATGAGGGACCTTGTCAAAGGCTTTCTGAAAGTCCAGATACACTACAACAACCGACTCACCTTTGTCTATCTGTTTATTCGCACCTTTCAAAAAACAAAACAGATCGGTAAGACAAGATCTTCCTTGTCTAAACCATGTTAGCTGTCTCCCATTAAGCCATGACTATCTGCATGTTCAGTAATTTTGTTCTTTATGATGGTTTCTACCATTTTTCCCGGTACTGAGGTCAGGCTCACCATTCTGTAGTTTCCCGGATCACCCCTGGAGCCCTTTTTAAAAATTGGCATTACATTGGCCATCCTCCAATCTTCAGGTATTACAGATGATTTTAATGATAGTTCACAGACTACAAATTCTCTCTTTGCCTGCCTTATCAATGCCTTGCATTTAACTTGACAGTGCTTGTGCTGTTTCCAGTTTTCGCCATTTGGCTCTTTTTTCCATTTCCTGAAAGATGCTTTTTTGGCAACAACAACCTCTCTGTTGTTGTTAAGTGCTGTCGAGTCGGAGTCGACTCATGGCGACCGTCTGGATAGCTATCCTAAATTGTGTTCGGTCTTGAGTCAGGCGGCTCATTGTTGATAGACTGGTACCCGTAGATGCTGTTATTGTATCGATCCATGCGTCGTCTGATTTCTTGACTGCTTGTTGCTTCTTTATTGATAGTTGATCCAAGTAGGTTAACGTTCACAATTTCAATTTCTTCTCCTTCAACGATGAACCTGTTGATTATGCCAGATCATCTTCACTTTCAGCCAGTAATGTGGTATCATCCGCATAGCGACGGTTATTGATGAGTCTTCCACCAATCTTCACACCTCTGTTGTCTTCATACAATCCTGCTTCTCTGATGATTTGTTCTGCATATAAATTAAACAGGTAGGGGGAACCTTTAAACCATGCTGGCAGTTTTTTTGGACTTCCTTCCACTTTTCTTAAAGCGTGGAATACAGCTGGTCTGGGCTTCCAAGATAGTATTTTTAAACAACACCCAGGCTTGATGTAAGTCTTTAATCTTTCCAACTGCTGCTTTTATTTTTTTCTTAACTATTTTCCTCATTTTATCATAGTATCCCTTTCAAAAGTTAAAAGGTAGTACTGTGGATTTCCTTACCATCCCTCCTCTATTAATTAAATCAAATGTGATCATGCTATGATCACTATTGCCAAGTGGCCCCAACACCCTTATCTCTTGCACCAGATGTGGTGTTCCACTAAGGTCCAAAATGGCTTCCCCTCTGGTTGGTTCATGAACCAGCTGCTCCAAGAAGCAGTCATTTATTTCATCTAGAAACTTTGTCTGCCTGGCATGTCCTGCCATGACATTGATCCAGTCAATACCGGGGTAATTGAAATCACCCATTATTATTACTGTGCTGTAACTTTTGTTAGCTTCCTTGATTTCTTTGAGCATTTCATCATCCATTTGTTGATTCTGGCAGGGCAGTCGATAGTACACCCCCACTGCTATCGCCTTCCCCTTTTTACATGGAATTTCAAGTCATAGAGATTCTACAGCAAATTTTGTTTCCTGCACAACTTTAATCCTTTGTGACTCAATGCCCTAACACAGAGCGTAACCCCTCCACCAATTTGATCAGCTCTATCATTGTGATATAGTTTGTACCCAGGTATCACAGTGTCCCATTGGTTGTCCTCCTTCCACCATGTCTCTGAGATTTTATTTATTTATTTATTTACATTCTCTTATATACCGCGTTATTCTGCATCAGGGTGGTTTACATTGAACAAACTGAAATTACATTGAACAGGGCATTATAACTTGGAGATAACTATTTTACAGGGAACATGGGCTAAGGAGGGTTAAGTGGCTTTTCCAAGACCACAAGGAGCACCTGTGGGACTAGAAACCCCAGTCCTTCCGGCCCAAGGTTGCTGTCCTCTAGTGGGATTTGAACCCACAACCTTCCGGCCTGAAGTACCTTGCCCCAACCACTAGGCCACTCCTCCACTCCTCCACATCATTCATATCTAATCTTTCATTAAGTACTATATATTCTAACTTTCCCATCTTATTTTTTAGACTTCTAGCATTTGCATACAAGCATTTTAGAGATTGCATTTTATTCATATTAATCTGGCTATTGGTAGGCAGGGGTAATTTGGAATCTTTAAGCTTTGTCTGCTCCGTACTCAAGGACATTTGGGCTACCTTTGTCTTTATTGGAACCTCTCTGCTGATATTCCCTAACTTCATTCTTTTGGTAGTATCTTTCAAGGATATATTGTTCCAAACCATGCGCTCTTGGGTGACTGTCGGCTCTCCCCTATTATCTAGTTTAAAAGCTGCTCTATCTGCTTTTTAAAGGTTAATGCCAGCAGCCTGGTTCTATCCCGGTTAAGGTGAAGCCCATCTCGTCGGAAGAGCCCCTCCTTTCCCCAGAATGTTACCCAGTTCCTAACAAATCCAAAACCCTCATCCTTGTACAATCATCTCATCCATGCTTTGAGACTCCGGAGCTCTGCCTGCCTTTTGGGCCCTGCGCATGGAACGGGAAGCATTTTGGAGAACACTACCCTGGAAGTTCTGGATTTCAACTTCCTACCTAAAAGCCTAAATTTAGCCTCCAGAACCTCCCTACCTCATTTTCCTATGTCATTGGTACCGACATCTACCAAGACAGCAGACTCCTCCCCAGCACTATCTAAGACCTTGTCTAGGTGGCGTGTGAGGTCCGCTACCTTCGCACCAGGTAGGTATGTTACCAGGCGATCCTCACGTCCACCAGCCACCCAGCTATCTACATGCCTAAATATCGAATCACCAACTATAACGGCTGTCCTAACCCTTCCTTCATGGGCACATGGCCCTGGAGAAACTTCCTCGGTGCGAGAGGGTTTTACATCACCTGGAGGACAGGTCCTAGCTACAGGATCACTGTAGAGACGGGAGGTAACCAAAGAGTGAAGAAGAGTTTTAGTAGTGTGTTCAGAGAGGAAGGGGAGAATTTATTTAATGTTATAGAGAAAGAAACAACAGCTTTTAGCTATCTGTTGGATACGTGTGGAGAAGGAGAGGTAGGAATCAGAGATGACCCCAAGGTTGCAGGCAAAGGAAACAGGAAGCAGAAGAGTGTTATCAACAGAGATAGAAAAAGGAGTAAGAGGTAGGAGGGTTTAAGGGGGAAAATAAGAAGTTCAGTCTTGGCCATATACACATACACACCTATAGAATATATATAGATAGATATATATCCACCTAGACATATAACCATACATACACACATGAGCAGCTACTACAACATCCGTGGTTGGACTGCCCATGTCGCAGCAGCAGGACTTTAAGTTCTGAGACTAACAGTTCAGATCTTTACATGGATGCACACAGTGCCACCCTGAACACCACTAAGCGCTGTATGCCCCCCTGCCAAGAGAAACATCTAAAAGTGCATCTCGTGCCTCAAGGCCAATGCTGACATTCCTTCCAAAACACCTATGAACAAAAAATACTTCTTACCTATTAACGTCCAGAAGAAAAGCCATCTGTACAGAGTTCCCCCCTGGTTCAATAAGCCCTAGAGTCTAACAGGCTTAGCAACTGCCCATTACTGCCACAACGGTCCGATACTGTTCCACCATGCTCAGTACTGACATTACAGTCCAAAAAACAATCCCAATAGTGAAACCAATAAACAATCAATAATATAAGAATCACCATAAACAATTGAACTTATCTTTTGTCGGAGTCAGCCGAAGGAGGGAAGGCATGAAATCCCGTCCCACACCAGACGGCAGGCTTCTTTTATTCTTTATTTATTTTTGTGGCTCCCCAGCAAAATTCATACTATAGTTAAAAGCACCGAAATGTCTTCCATTAAATCAATCAATGTCGTTGCTCTCAGAAAGATTTTTCAGCACAACGTGCACGTTTCGGGCTGACGCCCTGTATCAAGTGCCCATCCACCTTGATAGAAAATGGCAACAATAGCTGAAAAACACCGTCACTGCGGCCAAGATCTCGCTCATCATTAGGCCTGCACAAAATCGTATTGCATTTAAAGAGGAACCAACCAATAGGGACAGGGCTAACCCCATTGAGAGGGGAATCCCAATCCCCATTGGCAAATCTAAATATGATGTCATGCTGCGTCACAAAACCTCTTGCCAGTCTATTTCCCGATTAAGGCCAGTGGGTTCAACCATATTCAAAGAATATATCCATCTTTGTTCCAATATTTGTAACCTCTTCAGGCGATTGCCGCCTCGGGGATTTAAAGGAACATGATCAATTACCGACCATTTCAAATCTTCAAAATTATGGTTGCAAAGAATGCAATGAGCAACTATTGGAGCTGTGTCAATCCGATGACGCAAACGTGAGGCATGCTCAGAAAGCCAAATTTTAACCGGGCGAATTGTTCACCCAATATAGAACAATGAGCACGGACATTGCAGATAATATATTACATATTCGGATAAGCAAGAAGTATCCCATTTGCGTTTGTAAATTTTTGAAGACAATGGGTAACACCAATCCAAGCCAGTGATAGTGTTAATACAATACTTGCAAGAATTACAAGCAGAGTGCCCAATAGTCGCAGAAAATGGTTGCAATCGGTCAATTTCCAACGATGTTTTTACTAGCCAGTCTCCCAAATTACGTCCACGAGAGAAAGCAATCTGTAATGGTTTTCTAAAGCAATCCAACAGTTGTAGCACCGACCAACCAGCCTATCGACGAGCTTCTTCAGTACATCGGGAATGGCTATTAGACTCTCAATATATGCAGGGGACACCTGATCAAGCTGACTCTATTACAGGGGTGCTCCCGTACACTGATCGCAGCTCAGAGATTCTGCGAATTTTACATTCTCGTTGGTCGGTGCTACAACTGTTGGATTGCTTTAGAAAACCATTACAGATTGCTTTCTCTCGTGGACGTAATTTGGGAGACTGGCTAGTAAAAACATCGTTGGAAATTGACCGATTGCAACCATTTTCTGCGACTATTGGGCACTCTTCTTGTAATTCTTGCAAGTATTGTATTAACACTATCACTGGCTTGGATTGGTGTTACCCATTGTCTTCAAAAATTTACAAACACAAATGGGATACTTCTTGCTTATCCGAATATGTAATATATTATCTGCAATGTCCGTGCTCATTGTTCTATATTGGGCGAACGATTCGCCCGGTTAAAATTCGGCTTTCTGAGCATGCCTCACGTTTGCGTCATCGGATTGACACAGCTCCAATAGTTGCTCATTGCATTCTTTGCAACCATAATTTTGAAGATTTGAAATGGTCGGTAATTGATCATGTTCCTTTAAATCCCCGAGGCGGCAATCGCCTGAAGAGGTTGCAAATATTGGAACAAAGATGGATATATTCTTTGAATACGGTTGAACCCACTGGCCTTAATCGGGAAATAGACTGGCAAGAAGTTTTGTGACGCAGCATGACATCATATTTAGATTTGCCAATGGGGATTGGGATTCCCCTCTCTATGGGGTTAGCCCTGTCCCTATTGGTTGGTTCCTCTTTAAATGCAATACGATTTTGTGCAGGCCTAATGATGAGCGAGATCTTGGCCGCAGTGACGGCGTTTTTCAGCTATTGTTGCCATTTTCTATCAAGGTGGATGGGCACTTGATACAGGGCGTCAGCCCGAAACGTGCACGTTGTGCTGAAAAATCTTTCAGTACTGACATTAAACAATAAATGTCCTAACAAGTGCCCTCAACCTAAGAACTGAAACCAAAGGCAGAAAAACACTGACAAACAGCCCAGGCAGACCCTAAGTAGAAAACCAGTGGAACATGAACACCTAATAAAGACAAAACTCACTCCAAAAAACGGCAAGAGCAAGGACACACTCAGCAGCTCATGGAGACCAGGGTTCCGCAAATGTCACTGAATTCAAGCATATCTGCAGTCCCCCTGGGAATCACCTGGAAAACCAGCCTCGAGCATCCCTCTAAGTGCAGGCCAGTGTAAGCACGGCATAGAGCCCAGGAAGAAAACAGTAAAGACCAAATACGCACCTATTCCATCCCCTAAGCCACTAGGTTAGCGTCCAGCGCCAACCAGCCTGGCATCCTGCCACTGCCACCACCTGTCCAAGGAGCCCAGTTGCCTGCCAGTCAAGGCAGTGAACAAGAGGTAGGGTGCAAGAAATGCCCCTGGTCCTGTAACTGCAGCTGAAAAATCTCTACCAGATTCACACAGAACTGTGCTGCTGACCATGTCAAACCGACAGTCTAACACCACACCAGTCAGTTTGCCTTTCAAACAACAGACTGCATACTCGTTTGCTGCTCAACAGATCAGCTCCTAGCCCAAAGAGCAGAGGCCTGAACCTGAAAAGCTGCTACCTCTTTTCTCTTTTTTTTAGTCTGCATTTCTTTTTCCATAGAAGCCCTTAGTTCATTCAAGACAATATCATTTACATACTTCTTTACTTTGATCTGTGAAATTAAACATCTTAAATTTCCATCAGTTGCTTTTTGACGTTTTTCTTATGGCAATACTCCTATTCCAGGTTTTGGCAGATTCTCTTCGTATACTCTCTCAATTTAAATACAGGGTTTGTAGCATAAAGGTAGCAGCAAATTATCTCCTCTTTATCTGTAGCAGACCACGTAATTGTAGTTAATTCTCTTAACATTTTAATTAATTTCTCTAATACAATGCAGTCAGCGAACGCTTAATCTCTATTCGTCTACGAGGAATGCCTATCAACACAACTATAATTCAAGTATATGCCCCAACAACAGCTGCAGAGGAGAATGAAATTGAAGAGTTCTATGAACAAGTACAAGCTGAAATTCACAGAACATGCAAACAGGATATCCTTAAAGTCATGGGTGACTGGAATGCAAAAGGTGGCAACAAAGAAGAAGGCAAAGTAGTTGGAAAATATGGACTTGGCAACAGAAATGAACCACCACCCAGGAAAAAGATTTAGGCGTCATTGTGGATACCATGTTAAAACCCTCGGCCCAGTGTGCAGCGGCGGCCAAGAGAGCAAATAGAATGCTAGGTATGATAAGGAAAGGAATGGAAAATAAAACGAAAGATATTATAATGCCTCTATATCGTTCCATGGTGAGACCGCACCTTGAATATTGTGTGCAATTCTGGTCGCTGTATCTTAAAAAGGATATAGCGATTTTAGAAAAGGTACAGAGAAGAGCCACCAAAATGGTAAAGGGGATGGAAGGATACTCCTATGAAGAAAGGCTAAAAAGGTTAGGGCTCTTTAACCTGGAAAAGAGACGGCTGAGGGGAGATATGATAGAAGTCTATAAATTAATGAACGGAGTGGAACGGGTAAACGTAGATCGATTGTTTACCTTATCAGAATATAGAAAGACTAGGGGACATGCAATGAAGCTACAGGGTAAACTATTTAAGACTAATAAAAGAAAATATTTTTTCACTCAACGTGTAATCAAACTCTGGAATTTGTTACCGGAGGATGTAGTAAAGGCTGTTAGTGTAGCTGGGTTTAAAAAGGTTTGGACAAGTTCCTGGAGGAAAGGTCCATAAACCATTATTAAGAAGTGACCGAAGATATCAATGCTTGACCCAGTACAAGCATTGTGGAACTTGTGTCTCTTGGGGAAACTGCTAGGTACAATAGGTACAATAGGTACAATAGGTACATTGCAATAGTACTTCAGTTGAAATCTGGGCTATCACAGCATGGCATCCATCACCCTAATCATTGCTCTCTGTTCCTACCTAACACGTATCACAAATGCATATATACCACACACGCCACACTACCAGACAATAATATGGCAACCAATATTTATCCATAGCCCAATACCCCTACCAATTATCCCCCTGCTACACACTAGCTACCCTGCCCCCGATATGAAAAGCAATAAAACAGACCCAAACACTCTATCTAAAAACCCAGGCAAACCACATAATAAACACAGCTCCAAGCCAAAAAGAAAGCAACGAAAACCAGCAACCTCAGCTCATAAAAGCAAACACCAGCACCCATACCAAAATCCACAATCCCCCATCTCGATCTGCCTCATCAACGCCAGATCTATCAGAAATAAAACACACATCATACACAACATCATGACTGACAACAAACCCGATATTCTATGCATCACCGAAACATGGCTCACTGACACCGACCCAGCAATAGTAAACCAACTAACCCAACCTGACTATACAACGTTCAACTGCCCACGTCCTAACAGAAGAGGTGGAGGAGTCCTAATCCTCGCCAGAGCCTCCCTTCATTTAACAAACACATCCCTTGCTCCTTCTGAGGGCATAGATATACTCAAGATTGAGAATAAAACATTAACAATATGCTTAATCTACAGGCCCCCCACACCCCATCATGATAACCTGGCCACGGCACTAGAAATTATCTCAACCTCTGCAGTAAAGAAACAGCGAATTATACTGGGAGACCTTAACCTTCCTTCCATACCACACACCCAGGCCGTTACCTTCCTTGAAGCAATGGACCAGCTCGGATTCAACCAAATAATTCAGGAAACGACTCATAACAAAGGCAACACCCTAGATCTAGTGTTCATATCATCCAACACACAACTAAATGAAATGTGGAAACCTAAAACCCGAGTAACGCAAGTCCCCTGGTCTGACCACTACCTAATCGAACTGGAAATCCAACTACCAACCACAAAGGAGAAACATCAAGGTGACACAAAAATACCACAAAGGAAGTTCCGAAAATTCAACAGTGAAACACTGGTAGCATCTATATCCTCGTGCTTCGAATACACTCTCACGGATCTAGATAAGCTGGTAGACACATGGAACTCAAGGATCGAAGCAGCAGCAAGTCCAAACTGGACAACCACAAACACTACAACAAGAACAAGAACTGAACCTTGGTACTCCCCTACATTGTGCAAACTGAAAAGGGAATTACGCAGGCTAGAGAAAAAATGGAGGAAAGCCCAAACCGAGGAATGCAAGCGACTGTACCTAACTCTACTCATGGAATACAAGAATGAGGTCAACCAGGCAAAAAAGAATCACCACACTAACATACTCAATAAAGCCATTAATAGACCCAGAGAGCTATTTGAACTTGTCAAATCTCTCACTAAAACCCCCCAGGACACCAACTGGACAAACGAAATTAAAGCTCAGACGATTGCAGACCACTACGCCAAGAAACTTAACCCGCAAGTACCCACTGCCACAGATCACAATATGTCTTTAACACTCACCCCTCAGAAAACCAACATGGTCCCGCATACAGAATCTAGAGCAGAATGGAGCACTTTTCACCAATTAAAAGAACAACAGGTCATTAACATCATAACCAATTTAAAATCCACAACCTCCCCTCTTGACCCATGCCCTGCGGCATGGATAAAAGCAACTAAAAATGAAATAGCAAAACCAATCACCCACATTGTCAATCAGTCACTTCAACAAGGTGTAATGCCTACCTATCTCAAGAGATCGCTTATAAGGCCCATCCTAAAGAACAAATCACTCAACAAAAGTGATCCTGCATCATATAGGCCAATCTCGAGTATATCTTTCTTAGCAAAGACGATTGAAAAAGCAGTCCAACAACAGCTGCAAGATCACATTGACGATAGGAAAGCCCTGGACATGCATCAATATGGGTTCCGTCAGCATCACGGAGTAGAAACCCTGCTACTAGCACTCCTCGACAACCTCCTCAGGGGTCTGGAGAACAAAAATGACATGTTCATACTTGTATTTATAGACATCTCAGCAGCATTTGATACAGTACATCACAGCACCCTCTTAAACCGCCTATCATCAATAGGTATAACAGGGACCCCCCTAAAATGGTTTACCTCATATATATCCAATAGGATGCAACAAGTCCTATTCAACAATGACAAAGCTGTTGCCTTCCCCCAGACGCAGGGGATCCCGCAGGGATCTGCCTTGTCATCTCTACTATTCAACCTGTATATAAAACCAATCTGTCAGATCTTTCAGAAGTGCAACATCAACTACCACATCTATGCTGACGATGTGATGCTGTACACACGCCTAAACACAACGCAGCCAGATTTCACCCCGTTGGAAAAATGCCTTGACATGTTACAAACATGGCTTCAACAAAACAACATGTCAATAAACCACAAAAAAACAGAGGTCATGTTCATCTCCAAAAAAAACCAACTTCTCCCCACCCACCACAGTCACCCTCAACAAAAACATATACCATGCGAAGCCTGCAATAAAGTACCTAGGAGTCCTACTAGACAACAACCTTAAGATGAATAACCATCTCCGAACAGTCAACCGAGCCATCTTCTACAAATTAAAAGTCCTCCAACCACTTCGCAGTATCCTGGAAAAATCTGACTTCAGGACTGTCGCACAAGCGCTAATCATTCCACACCTGGACTACTGCAACGCCATTCTCCAAGGGCTGCCAAAGAACACCCTAAATATCTTACAAATGGCTCAAAATGTTTGCTGCAAGAATCATCATGGAAAAAAAGGTCACAGATCACATAACACCAGTACTTATGGAACTACATTGGCTCCCTGTAGCCGCTCGTATCATCTACAAACTACTCATAACAACGTTTAAACTCATTCACAATATTGCGCCCTCATACATTGGCAACCTAATCACTAAGCAAGCACACAACAGGAACAGAAGAACCATACATCTCAACACTCTCTGTGTCCCAACCAGCATAAGATACGTTAAAACAGAAACAAGCAACAGAGCTTTCAACTATGCAGCGCCGATCCACTGGAACCAGCTCCCCTCTGAACTCCGAATGTCAAATAACCTGAATGAATTCAGAAGGAACCTCAAAACACATTTATTCCAGGCATATTACAACCCAACCTAATTACAGCACCTTACCACAACAAGTTCCCTTCTGCCCACCATAATGACACTCGGAATACACGCAGCATATTGACGACTGATATGTAATCCTGTATATATATATATATATTATATCCCCCTCCCACGCACCTTTTAATCTAATGTATATTTAAAGTTGTGAAAAGTATCTAATCTCTAATCCGTGTGCTATGTAATCATTGCTCTAATCAAAATTGTATTCTTAAAAATTCATTGTATTGTACGATACATGATGATTCTGTAAAGAAAACCGCAGCTGATCGTAGGAAGCAGCGGTATATAAGTGTTTGCTAAATAAATAAATAAATAGGTACATATGACCTAGATTGGCCACTGTTGGAAACAGAATACTGGGCTTGATGGACCTTGGTCTGACCCAGTATGGCATATCTTGTGTTCTTATGTTCTTATGGGGAAAGACTGATATAATTCTGCAAGACCAATGATCTATTCATCTCAAACACCTTCTTCCAGCAACACAAGAGGTGACTGTACACATGGACTTCACCCAATGGATTGTATAAAAATCAAATTGACTACATCTGTGGAAGTCAACGATGGAAAAGCTCTATAACATCAACAAAGACAAAACCTGGAGCTGACTGTGGTACAGATCATCAACTACTAGTATGCAAACTCAAGCTAAAGTTGAAAAAGAGCAAACCACTCATGAATGCAGCAAAATATGACCTTGAGAATATACCACTGGAATTTAAAGACTGCCTGCAAAATCGATTTGCTGCTTTAAATACAAATGACAGAGCTCCAGAAGAGTTATGGAATGACATCAAGAAGGTTGTGTTGGAAGAAAGCGAGAAGTCTCTACAAAAGGTGAAAAAGAAAAAACGGCCAAAATGGATGACGGAAGAAATTCTGAAAATTGCCCAGAAACACAGAGAAGCTAAAGCCAGAGGAAAAAGAAAGAAAATCACAGAACTCAACAGAGATTTCCAACGTGCAGCAAGACAGGACAAGGAAAAGTACTACAACGATGCATGCAAGGAAATAGAAGCAGAAACTATTAGAGGAAGAACAAGATCGGCTTTCCTAAAGCTACAAGAGTTAAAGAAAAAGTTCCAGCCTCGAATTGTAATGTTACAAGATGCTCAAGGTTCTATGTTGAATGATGCTGAGAAGATCAAGAAAAGGTGGAAGGAAAATACAGAGTTTTTATATGATAAAGATCAAGTAGACCAACAGCCGTTTCAACCTGTACCTTATGATCGGGAACCATTGGTGATGAAAGAAGAAGTTGAAGCAGCATTGAAAGCCTTATCAAAGAACAAAGCACCAGGCATTGATAGCATTCCCATAGAAGTATTACAGCAATCTGATGCAGCTGTTACCGTACTTACAAGGCTCTGCCAAGAAATATGGAAGACAACATCATGGCCAACTGACTGGAAAAGATGTGTTTATACCAATACTAAAGAAAGGTGATCCAACTGACTGTGGAAATTATCGCACAATTGCTCTGATCCCACATGCCAGCAAGATTCTACTGAAGATTATTCAAAAGAGACTACAACCATACCTGGAACAAGAACTACCTGAAGTGCAAGCAGGGTTCAGGAAAGGGCGAGGAATGAGAGACATCATTGCGGATGTGAGATGGATCCTTGAAAAGACTAAAGAATACCAAAAGGATATCTATTTGTGCTTTATTGACTATAGCAAGGCTTTTGACTGTGTAAACCATGAGAAACTCTGGGCTACGTTAAGAAGCATGGGTATACCAGAAGACCTGATCGTACTCTTGCACAATCTGTACATTGATCAAGAAGCAACAGTTCGAATGGAACAAGGAGAAACAGAATGGTTTAAAATAAGCAAAGGTGTAAGACAAGGCTGCATACTTTCCCCCTACCTGCTTAATTTATATGCAGAACAAATCAACAGAGAAGCAGGATTGTATGAAGACAAAAGAGGTGTGAAGAATGGTGGAAGACTCATCAACAACCTTCGCTATGCTGATGATACCACATTACTGGCTGAAAGTGAAGATGATCTGAAACATTTGCTTCTCACAATCAAAGAACATAGTCTCAAAATGGGCCTGCACCTTAATGTAAAGAAGATGAAGATCATGACAACTGGCATAATCAATAGGTTCATCGTTGAAGGAGAAGAAATTGAAATCGTGAACTACTTTAACCTACTTGGATCAACTATCGATAAAGAAGCAACAAGCAGTCAAGAAATCAGACGACGTATTGCTCTTGACAAAATGGCTATGAAAGACCTAGATAAGATTCTCAAGAGCAGAGATGTCTCTCTCCATACAAAGATTCGACTTGTTCAAGCCATGGTATTTTCAATAACATCATATGGATGTGAAAGCTGGACAGTGAAAAAGACAGACAGGAAGAAAATTGATGCCTTTGAATTATGGTGCTGGCGGCGAATACTGTGTATACCATGGACTGCCCGAAGAACAAACCAGTCGGTACTAGAGGAGATCAAACCTAAGCTTTCTTTAGAAGCTCAGATGACAAAACTTCAACTTTCATATTTTGGACACATCATGCGGAGAGAGAGATCATTAGAGAAAGACATCATGCTTGGCAAGATAGAAGGTCAACGCAAAAGAGGAAGGCCAGCAATGAGATGGATCGATACAATAAGAGCAGCTACGGGTACCAGTCTGTCAACAATGAGCCGCCTGACAGAAGACCGAACACAATTTAGGATAGCTATCCAGAGGGTCGCCATGAGTCAACTCCGACTCGACGGCACTTAACAACAACATCTCCTGCCACCGTGGATTCATGAACATGTTCACCATGGCTTTTATCTGTGCAGGGTTATTATCTGCATTTGCAGTGTCTGCACTATTGCTACCACCATCATCAGCCCTAGTGTGTAAGTTATGGGCGACATGTGACTAGCATGTACTTTTCTTTTTCTTTCCTACCATACTTGCTGAAATTCAGCATAGATTTTATACAACAGGGTCATTACCTAAAGGTGCTCAGGGAGACTTGAGAAGGAAACTTTATTCTCTCTCCCTAAAAGATGTACAGCAATTCACCAATTGCTGCTAGTGAATTTTGTGTTTCGCTCCCCTTTGACCCCTTTCTGTGTAGGGGGGACAATTGTGTATTTTTTTATATCAGTGCTTATATTCCACTTGTTCACTCACAGAAAAATATATAACAGAGTACAAAGCATGATTACATTCAGGTACAGTAGGTATATTCCTATTTCAAGTTGCCATATGTTTCTATCTGAGGCAATAGAGGGTTAAAGAACATTGGTGAATTTGAACCCTATCTTCCCTTGTTATTTATTTATTTTTACAACTTTTCTATACCAACATATTGTGGCAAGGAGAGAGTAGTGCCACCTAGAAAAGCAGGAAACATTGAAGGTTTTACCTTGGCTGGGGGGATGGGCACATTAGAAAACACTTGTCAGAGAAAACCCAGGGTTAGAAGTTCACAGCAGAAAAACCCCAGGGTTGATAGTCAGTGGGCCAAAACTAGTGTTGAGTCATTCCCACGTTACACACCAGATAGGAATCAGAGAAGCAGGTACTCGGGGGAGGAGCCTGCAAGGGAGTTCCCTTGTCACGTAGCTGCTTGTAAAGAAGGGCAGACAGAAACGGAAGGGAGAAGGGAGAGAGAGAGAAGAGCAGAGGAAGAGAATCACCTGTCTTACCAGCACGAGGATTCTGAACCTGACTGGAACAAGGCTCCCAGGCTCTATGCTGAGAGGAAGGGAAGACCTGAAGCCAGATTCGCTCCACAGGAGAAAGGGAAATACTGCTGCTCTCCAGGAAGAAATACTCACAGGCCAGGCAGCTGCTGTTGCGAGGCCCAGAGATACACTGCTAGTGCAGTGAAACCACAATGCAGGTTAGTGAGCAGGCTAAACCCTGTATTTGAAAGAAGCTTAAAGAAGGCACAAGAAGGCAGAACTTTTACCCAGGCAAAACCCTTGCTGGAGCCTAGATGCAGGCATTGCTCTGCTAGGGAAGCTTCCAAAGCAAGAACTTTTTATAGAGCCCGAAGGAGGTCTGACCTGTCCTCTGATTACAGCTCAGAAGAGGGTTTTATTGATAGAAGGCCTGTATATAAAACTGTGCAAGTTAAGCATCAAACCAGGAGAAAGCCTAGGCCCAAAACTGAACACAGGGACAGTTCTTCAGATGAGGAGGAGATTACCTGTAGACATTTACATGAAAGGAAAGGAACTTTTAAACCACGGCTTTTGAAACCCCATGAGCTTTTACTTAAAGGGGAGAAACCTATTAGGTGGCCAAGACTGAAGAAACTGTTAATGTATGGGACTAATACCATTCCAGTTAAGAGTCCAGAACCACTACCTGAGAGTCCTCCAGAGAGCATGGAAATTGACTCTTTCAAAGGGGATTCAGATCCTTCAGTCACTGACATGGAATGTGATTGTTGCACTGTATGTGAATAACTGTTAAGAGGGAAAATACCTTTTGTAAGAGCTAAGAAGAAAAGCTTGTTTAAAAGACTTTATTTTTTGACCAGGCAAAGTTTGCATATATTTTCTTTGGGAGGAGTATCCCTACTTTTGTTTTCCTGTGGACATTACCTGTTGTGAGTCTCTGAGAACCCAAATAAAAATCTGTGATCTTTAACCAACGGCTCAACTACAAATTCTTATACAACCTCAAGGTTAAGGTGCAGCGCCTCCTGCTGGTCAAGCTATCTGGCACAGGGGCGGGGCTCACAATATGCAAACTGCATTCAAGGTGGTGTACAATACATAAAAGGTCATCAGAATGCTAGCATCCATATCCCTAAGAAATACTATGCCCAAACTCCCTACGCCCCTGCTTTAACCATTAGGCTACTCATCCTCTCCTATGATGGGGTAATGATGTCTGGTGGGCCCGAGGTTAGTATGGATGGGCACTAGGCACTCGCAGTATGGATGTTGACACCACTTGCAGTTCTCCTCTCGTTGGAATGAACTGCTGCTGCTGAGTGGGTGGGCCTGCGTGTAAAAGAGAGGCACAGACCACACAGGCTCACCATGACTATGCTATTGGTATGGGGTGGAGAAGAAAACAGGTTGTATATGGTGAGAAGGGGTGACTTTTCTTTGTTCTGATAACTGCTCACTCCTTACCTATTCTCTACCATTTCTTGTCCCTCACTTGGTTTTCAGCTTGTCGTGCTGTGAGGGCTTGTGTGCATCAGTGATGCTGCGAACTAAGCTATCAGTAGCTTAGTTACTGGCAGAGTCTCCTAAAATAGACAGGTCACAGCTGAGGTGTCAGACTAAGACAAACCACCCATTTGGGCAGCAGAAGAATGGGCTGGTGTTGGTGGCGGAAGATCACATTTCTGTGACAACTGCAACCCTAGAATTACCTGCGCGGAAGAAAGTCCTGGCAAGCCTACTTCTATATCTTGCCATGAAAACCTAATGGATAGTCACAAAATAAATTACACTTGAGTGCTGAAAGATGAGACCCCCTGGTTGGAAGGCACTCAACTGGCTACTGGGGATGAGCTGAAGACTTCTCAGAGTAAAGCCAGCATTTATAATATAGTTGGATCTGCTGATATAGTTGCGCATGAAATGAGAGTCAGGAGTTGCAAAGATGTTTTACATATTGGGTCATAGAATGTATGAAGCATGAACCAAGAGAAGTTAGAAGTGGTCAAGAATGAAATGGAACATGTACAGCTCAATCTGTTGGGTGTCAGCGAACTGAAATGGACTGGCATCAGGCATTTAGCATCTGATGATCACATGGTCTACTATGCTGGAAATGAAAGACAAAGAAAAAATCGTGTTGCATTTATAATTAAGAAGAAACTTGCAAGAACTGTAACGAAATCCAGTGCAGTCAGTGAACGCTTAATTTATATTCTTCTATAAGGAGTGCCCATCAACAGGGCGGCTCTATAATGAGGCGAAGTGAGGCGGCTGCCTCAGGCAGCAAAGTTTTGAGGGCAGAAAATGCCCCCAAAACAGCCGCCTCTCTTCCCCTTCAAAGTTAAAAAATGAAAAAAAAAAAAAGCTCACAAGTTCTTGCTGCCGAATCCGCTTCTCGGCAGCAGCAAAACTCACCACCTAACTTCTTCTTCTGCAGCCACGGCTCCCTGCCTCTTAGGGAACCGTGGCTGTGCTGCTGAAACCAGTGCGGAGCCTTCCTGCCTCTCAGAGGTCTCCATGCAGCATTGTCCCTCCCCCAAAGGAAGTTGTTACAACTTCCATTGAGGCAGGACAATGCTGCACAAAGCCCTCTGAGAGATGGGAAGGCTCTGCACTGGGTCCGGATCCAGCAGCACAGCTGCGGTTCCCTAAGAGGCAGGGAGCCACGGCTGCAGAAGAAAGAGGCACAGGAACTACGGGGGGGGGAGGAGGAGGGGCAGGGGATAAGGGAAAGGTGAGATCTGCAACTGGGCTGACATGGAAGGAGGGGGGCTGACATGGAGGGGAGGAGGATGGAAGGGAATTGACAAAGGAAAGGTGGGGTCTGCAACTGGGCTGACAGGGGGGGCTGGAAGGGAATTGACATGAAGGGAAGGTGGGGTCTGCAATGGGGATGACACAGGGGGGAGGGGGCTGGAAGGGAATTGACATGACGGGAAGGTGGGACCTGCAACTGGGTTGACATTGGGGGAGGAGGGGGCTGACACTAGGGAAGGAGGAGGCTGGAAGGGAACTGACAAGGGTTCCCTCTCATCCAGCAAGAACAACTGGCATGCTGCCAGCATCGAACAAATCAGCCTGATTGCTGCAAGCGATCAGGCTGATTTGTGCGGCGACAGCACTCCATTTTTTTAAATTTTAGATTTTGCCGCCTCTGCTGTGCCTCTGCCTTCCCGCCGCTTATTTTTTTTTTTTGCTGCAAGCATTCTTCAGGAAAAAATGCAGCAGGAAGGCAGAGGCGGCAAAATCTAAAATTAAAACAGCCAGAGTGCCCCCGCTGCTGCCGGATGAGAGGTGCAGGTGGAGGGAGTGGGGACAGGAGGAGGTCAAGGAGAGACAAAGGTGAGGGATGGGGGACAAAAAGGGAAACAGGGGACAAATACTAAACAAAGGGGGAGACAGGGGGGAAATTCTTGACAAAGGGGAAGATGGAAACATACTGGACAAAGGGGGAACAAGTATAAGACAAAGGGGAGAGACAGAGGGGCAAATGCTGGACAAAGGGGAGAGACGGGGACATATTGGACAGACAGGGGATTAATGCTGGACAGAGGGGAGAGACAGTGCGGGTTAGGATTATAATGGGCTGATGGGGGGCTAGCACTGGTAATGGGCAGATCGGGGGGCTAGGACTGGTAATGGGTTGATTAGGGAAGGCTAGGACTGGGAATGGACTGATCTAGGGGGGCTGGGACTGGTAATGGGCTGATCAGGGGGGCTAGCACTGCTAATGGGCTGAGGGGGGACTAGCACTGGAAATGAGCTGATTAGGGAAGGCTAGGACTGGTAGTGGGCTGATGGGGGGGTAGGACTGGTAATGGACTGATGGGGGGCTAGCATTGGAAATGAGCTGATTGGGGAGGTTAGGACTGGAAATGGGCTGATTAGAAGAGGCTAGGACTGGTAATGGGCTGATGGGGGATAGGACTAGTAATGGGCTGATTAGGGGAGGCTAGCACTGGTAATGGGCTGAGGGGGGACTAGCATTGGAAATGAGCTGATTGGGGAGGTTAGGACTGGAAATGGGCTGATTAGAAGAGGCTAGGACTGGTAATGGGCTGATGGGGGATAGGACTAGTAATGGGCTGATTAGGGGAGGCTAGGACTGGTAATGGGCTGATGGGGGGTAGGACTGGTAATGGACTGAGGTGGGGGGTAGGAATGGTAATGGACTGAGGAGGGCTAGCATTGGAAATGAGCTGATCGGGGAGGCTAGACTGGAAATGGGCTGATTAGTGAAGGCTAGGACCGGTAATGGGCTGAAGGGGGGGTAGGAACGGTAATGGGCTGATGGGGGATAGGACTAGTAATGGGCTGATTAGGGGAGGCTAGCACTGGTAATGGACTGAGGGGGGACTAGCACTGGAAATGACTGATTAAGGGAGGCTAGGACTGGTAATGGGCTGATGGGGGGTAGGACTGGTAATAGACTGAGAGGGGTTAGCATTGGAAATGAGCTGATCGGGGAGGCTAGGACTGGAAATGGGCTGATTAGTGGAGGCTGGGACTGGTAATGGGCTGATGGGGGAAGGGGGGGGGGTAGGACCGGTAATGGGCTGATTAGGGGAGGCTAGCACTGGAAGTGAGCTGATTGGGGGGGCTTCAACTGGGAATGGGTGATTGGTGGGGAGGGGAGGATAGAGCTGCTGGCCTTGGAAGAAAACTAGGGGCTAGGGCTACAAATGGGCTGATGCAAGGGGATGGGAGAATGGGACTGGCAGGGAGTGGATGCTGAGAGGGGCTGCCATGGTATTTGGACTAGAAGGAGTTGGACAGTGGGGAAGGAGGGGAACTGGAAGGGAATGGACACCAGTGGCAGTCATGGGAATACAAGTTGACATTGGAAGATACTGGGAGTGAGGACTGGAAAGGGGCTGATACTGGGAAGGGTTACAGGGACTGGAAATAGGCTGATGGAAAGAAGTGAAAAAAACAAAAGAAGAGATAAGAAATGGCAGATGAACCATAGACCACAGAAAGAGAGCTAAGAGAAGACAGGAAAGCAGAAGCCTCAGATCGGGACCAGCATGATCAGAGAATAAAATGGTCAGACAACAAAGGTAGAAAAAATAATTTTATTTAATTTTAGTGATTGGACTATGTTATCTTTATATTTTATACTGCATGGAGGAACTGCATATGTATCTGATGTTACAGTGCTTGAAGAGTCTGGCTTCTTGTGGTTTCAGTTTAAATTTTGTCTACATATTTTTATTTTAGATTGTAAGTCACTTATTCTGTACTTGGTGAGGGTCTGTGTTCTGAGTGTGTGACTAAGCCCAGGTGTTCTGTTAACATAGAGTTTGTACATAAAGATCTATACTGTACTGTTGTAATTTGACTTGTTCAGCTTTTCAAATAGGTGTATGGATGTTCCAGGGCCCACTGTAGTATTTACAGTGACGCTTTTTATGGATGAGCTCCTTATGTGAGTTTTGGAAGTTGGTGCTGATATGGTATGGTATGATGATAGATTTGCTCTATAGATACTCAGTGACTTTGTTGTAGGGATTTGTATTAGTTCACAATATACCTTGTACTGGAGAATGTTTATTGTTGTTAGTGAGATGATCAGAATCAGATTTTTTTTTGTTTTAAGATATTGAGTTCTGTGGGTGAATGTCCTGGTTCTGCTCTGCAACCACTGTTGAAGGGGGTTCTGTGAATGCAAAATATATTTTGAAGAAGAAAAGGTAATAACCATAACGCAGTTTATAACAACAAAATAAAAAAGAGTTATAATTTAGTTTTATAAACTGTGCTGTGCTTCTCACTCTCTTTTAGTTCCTTGGTATGCAAATATCTTGCATTTCCTCCATATAATCTAATCAGCTTTTTGGTTTGGTTCAGTCCCTGATTGGAGTTTTGAAAAAGCCCCGCCTCCCTCTAAGGAGGGTGGGGACGCACCATCTCATCCTTCGCCTCAGGCAGCAGATTGCCTTGAGCCGCCCCTGCCCATCAACACAACTATAATTCAGGTATATGCCCCGACAACAGCTGCAGAAGAGGATATAGTTTATGAGTTCTATAGAAACATAGAAACATGATGACAGAAAAAGACCACATGGCCTATCTAGTCTGTCCTTCCATATCAACAACTACAACAGTCCACGTTTTACCTTTAGAGATCCTCTGTGTTGGCCCCATGCTTTTTTGAATTCAGTTACTGTCCTCATCTCTACCACCTCCACTGGGAGACTATTCCATGGATCCACTACTCTTTCCGTAAAGAAATATTTCCGCATATCACTCCTGAATCTATCTCCCTTCACCCTCATCCCATGTCCCCTCGTAGCAGAACTTGCTTTCAATTGAAAGAGGCTCTCTCCCTGAACATTTATGCCACGGAGGTATTTAAACATCTCAATCATATCACCTCTATCCCGCCTTTCCTCTAAGGTGTACATATTAAGATCCTTAAGTCTGTCCTCATATGCTTTATAATGAAGCCCACTAATCATTTTAGTAGCCACCCTCTGCACCGACTCCATCCTGTTCACATCCTTTTGAAGGTGCGGTCTCCAGAATTGCACACTATACTCCAAATGAGGTCGCACCAAAGACTTATACAGAGACAGTATCACCTCCTTTTTTCTGCTAGCCATTCCTCTCCGTATGCACCCAAGCATCCTTCTAGCTTTTGCCGTCGCCTTTTCTACCTGTTTAGCTACTTTAAGATCATCAGACACAACCACGCCTAGGTCCCGCTCTTCTTTAGTGGACAAAAGTACTTCACCTCCTATACTGTATTGCTCCCTTGGATTGCTGTAGCCCAAATGCATGACCTTACATTTTTTAACATTAAATCCCAGCTGCCAAATTCTAGACCATTCTTCGAGCTTAGCTAGATCCCTCCTCATGTTATCTACACCTTCCTGGGTGTCTACTCTATTGCAGATTTTGGTATCATCTGCAAAGAGGCAAACCTTACACGACAGCCTGTCGGGAATATTAGTAGCATAAAAATAAGGTAGACTCTCTGTTGTCCAGGGGAAAATGGCTACTAATACCCAGCCCAAAGTTCGGTGAGTTATTCTGGCAATGAGCCACGAAAGAAGTCTGGTCTGCAGATATATATTAGATTTTATTATGGACAGCCAGGTAGAAAAATATACTAACACACATATAGCTAATTAGAAACATGAGGTAGAAATTTGTTATAGTACAGATGTACAATTGGACAACGTAATAAATCACTAATTAGTAACCAGACGTCACTGATTCGCTCTGCACTGAGGAAAGGTATGAAATATATTGCTAACCCCTTGCCCATCCGGGGGAGGAGAGATAAGTCAGTACCTTAGCTTTGTCGGGCACTCAGGAACAGCACAGTCCAAGGAGGCAGCTGCTAGATAATGCAGGCTCCAGCCCCGACGGAGGCGAGCCGCACTAAGTCCGAACCGGAGGTATCTGGGAAAGTCTTATCTCAGACCTTCGGAGGACGGCCTAGCCCACACGTAGTGGCCGTCTTGCGGAAGGCTCAGGTCGCAGGAATCAGGTACATAGTGCACAGCAGGAAGGAACCGGTGCAGAAGTCTGTATGAACAGGTGGAAAAAGCCCCCAACTAAAGTTTGTAAATGGGGGCACTGGGTGTGAATGTCCACAGTCTTGGCAAAGGCAAAATACTATTATGACTTGCAAAGGATTGTGGGGGACGTAGTCCATTCATACCAGAATCAGCCGTTCACAAAATAATGAGTTGTGTTGCTCGAGTGTAAGCAAAGAAAAATATATTTTATTCATGGGGTTAATTCTCCCACACAGATTTACTTGGTAACACAAAAGGACACTTGCTTTCAGTATTGTACTTAGGAAAAACAAATCATGATATAAGCAACTGAGCTTCTTAAGCAATCAATCAAACAATAAAGACCTTGATGGGAAACAGAAAGGTCTTTCTGAGGGCTCCTGCTAATACCTTTTAGCAGTGCTCCAAAAGCAAAAACAAAACCCAAAAAGTAACCAAAAACTGTTCTTTTTCAAGGATAACTTTCTTGTATTTTCACACACAAACAGTAGTTTCCTTTCAGAGCTCACATGCAACTGTGCATGGCTTAATTACCAATAACACAGGTACACTACCAAAAAACTGCCTCCAGTTTTGCAACTGATTCCTATAGATTTTGGGGTGCTGAATCCAGGAAAAATAGCCAAAATGTTCCATCACGTCACGTTTTCTTGCAAAATTAGATTTCTTACCCATATAAGGAATGTTCACATAATTTCTTTTTAGCCGACTGCAGTTTATTTTCTTGGCCCAAAATAGAGGTTGTAATGGTTAACTAACTAGAAACACTCCCTCATGATATTTTAGAGTGTTTTGTATTCATTTTATACATTAACAGGACAATTGGGAGGCGGGGGGCTAAATCCAGTACTCGCACTGGCGCATGTTCTTTCCTGTTCGCCTCGCCTCGTTCACTCGCTCAAACACGGTGGTTGCGACATGAATGTTCCTGTCAAATTTCAGTTTCTTGCAAGTTCATTACAGTCAAACCTCGGTTTTCATGATTAATCCGTTCTAAGAAGTCTGACTAAAACCGAAACGTACGAAAACCGAAGCAATATTTCCCATAGGAAATAATGTAAATTCAATTAATCCGTTCCAGACACCCAAAACTATTCACAAAAAATACATTTTATAGAGAGTCAATCCCACTTCTGGCCACAAGATGGTGCTCCAGAGGTATTTTTGGCAGACAAATTGTTTAAACTGCCTTCCTCTCTGTGCAATCCTTGCATCTCTGGCTCGAGGATGTTGCTCACCTGACTTTCGCATCTCAACACGCGATCGGTGAGTCCGGGGGGTAGTGCTGCCGGGACTGGGCAGGCAGTGTATGCAGACCAGCGCGAAGGTGTATGTACACTATTGCAGTACTTTTGGTTTTCAGATCTGGCACAAGCGATCGGTGAGTCCGGGGGGGGGGGTAGTGCTGCCGGGACTGGGCAGGCAGTGTATGCAGACCAGCGTGTATTGCAGTACGAAAACCGAGGCGATAGACGAAAACCGAGACAAGATTTCAGTCTGAAAAGACGTCGAAAACCGAAACCGACGAAAACCGGGGCCAACGAAAACCGAGGTTTGACTGTATTACCTTTTGTTTGCTCAGTCGTAATCCAGCTTTATTCCGAAGTGGTTCACTACAGTTGTAGTTTGCAGTGCTGTGTATTTGTGATGGCTCACAGAGCCAGAGGTTGCGTCAACTCTCCGGACAGTTTTTGTTTTATTTGTGGGGAATATACCGTGAAAAAGCGGCAGAGGAACATTTCTGCATTTATTTAAAAAGTATATTTCGCCTATTTCGGTTTGAAGTTAGGCGATCAAGACAAACCGTGGGCTCCTCACAAAGTGTGCAAGACATGTGAGGAAGATCTACGCTTATGGATGAAAGGTAAAAAACAAGCATTTCGATTCGGAATACCTATGATGTGGCGTGAACAAAGAGACCACAGCAGTGACTGCTATTTTTGCTCTTGCATTGTGAAGGGATACAACTTAAAAAATAAGAACGTAATAAGTTACCCCAACCTTCCCTCAGCAATTAGGCCTATGCCTCATAGCAACGAAGTACCTGTGCCTGAACCACCAAAATCTTTGGATCATATTTGTGTGGACGGTTCTGATCATGATGAGACTCATCAGATGGCTTTTCCCGATGAGTCCAGTACTTCCGAATTTGAAACTGAACCAGATCCGAAACCTGAACTTTTCTCTCAAGCTGAATTGAATGATTTAGTCCGGGATTTAGGACTCCCAAAAGATGCTGCCCAACTGCTAGGTTCTTGGCTTAAACAGAAAAATCTATTGTCACCAGGAACAACTTTTTATTGGTACCGCAACCGCGAGACACAATTTTTGAAGTATTTCAGCAAAGAGGAAGATTTGGTATTTTGCAACGATATATACGGAGTGATGGAAAAGTTTAAACTCAAGTATGATCCTGCTGAATGGTGGCTGTTCATTGATTCGTCAAAAGATAGCATAAAAGGTGTTCTTCTTCATAATGGCAACACATTCGCTTCAGTTCCTATTGCTCACTCTGTTATTCTCCAAGAAAAATACGAGAATTTGGCTCTGATTCTTCAGAAGTTTCGTTATGATGAGCATAAGTGGATGATTTGTGGAGACTTTAAAATTCTATCCATGCTATTAGGGCAGCAATCCCGTTTCACCAAATATCCCTGCTTCCTTTGCTTGTGGGATAGCCGGGCCCGCGACCTACACTGGGGGAAAAAAGACTGGCCAATTCGGGAGTATTTGAGACCCGGTGAGAAAAATGTTCTTCATGAGAGCTTGGTACCTCGTGATAAAATTCTATTACCACCTCTCCACATTAAGTTGGGTCTCATTAAGCAATTCATCAAGTCCCTTCCAATAGATGGTGAGTGCTTTCGGTACCTTTGCTCAAAGTTCCCCCGACTTTCTGAAGCAAAGCTAAAGGAAGGAGTGTTTGTTGGCCCTGATATAAGGAAACTCATTTCAGATGGAGCATTCACTGAAACGATGTCTGAGAAGGAAAAAGAAGCCTGGGATTCCTTCAAGGATGTTGTTCTCAAATTCTTGGGGAACAGGCGGGATGAGAACTATAAGGATATTGTTGCCAGGATGCTCAATGCCTTCAAAGAACAAGGCTGTAACATGAGCCTGAAAGTCCATTTCTTGCACTCCCATGTGAACTACTTTCCCGAAAACTTGGGGGCGTACAGTGAAGAACAAGGTGAAAGGTTTCACCAGGACATCAAGGACGCAGAGAGAAGGTACCAAGGAAGATGGAACACCACTATGATGGCTGATTTCTGCTGGTTGCTGCTGCGGGAAACCCCAGATGAAAAATACGCCAAGCAGCGCACCAAGAGAAGCATTCAGGGGAAGAAGAAACGGGCCCACCAGGAGATTGATTGACCCAAGAATGACTTTAAAATCTAAACTGTGTTGACAAATATCGTGTTTTTACTAAACTTTCAAATAAAAATTTGCTAGTTATTACCACAGTGTCGGATCTCATTTATTAGAATTTTATTTTCACACCATCGGGTGTTTGTCTTCACGTATTGCAATGGTGCGGTTTTGCGTTTTCTATTCTTACATACATACCTGTACAACATTTTTTGCACATTTCTTTGCTTTGCTTTGTGTCTAACCTCGCTCTTATATGCTCAATGTTTGTGCACATGTATGTGGCTGTTTTAAGTGCAGACAATTTTGCTACCATCACAGTGTGTTTTGTTGACATTACTCTATTCTTATGTGCTGCCTTGTTACAATTTTCTTTATTCTTATTTGAATAACTACTAAACAATTAGTATAAAGAATTCATCCAAGAAACTTTTATCTCGATCGCACTCAATCTGAAACGTTCACCTCAAACTGCTAACCCAATGTAGCAAAAAATCTGTACGTGATGGAGCAAATTGGTTACCAGATTTGGATTCAGCGCACCAAAAAACGTAAAAATCAATCGAAACATTAGAGGCAGTTTAAAAAAAAATTTTTTTAGTGTACCTGTGTAATTAGCCAGCTGCAAACCCCTTTGCTGGTTCACTTTCTCTACGTGGCTCAAATCCTACCCTAAAGCTTTCTTGTAAACTTTTCTGGGTAGATAAAAGAACAAGTTATATTTCCTTTTGATGGTTGTTGTATTTGTGAAAGTATTTTACCACAGCAGCCTAGACAGAGAGCAATTCATGTATTCATTCTGATCATTTAAAATATCTCCTTCTTCTTCAACTATCATAGAATCAATATCATGGTCTGGCTCAGAGGAATTCCTTAATGAAGCACTCTCAGGATAATATCTGTTTCCCTGCTGTCTTCCAGATGAAGAGCTAGGGCATAGATCAGAGTTCATACCTGAGCTTCCTTTACTGTTAGGTTTCCTCTCCAGATATCCTGGCCAGTAAGTAATCCAGCTTTTATGTCCAGCCTTCCAATCAAGATCCCTGGACACTGGGTCTCTCTTCACATACCTTCTTGCACTGGTCTTAGGGCCCCTTCCAAATGCAGCCGCCTCCTTCACAGGTGACATCCGGGAATTCCTGGCTCTGTAACCCCACTCCTCTGGCTTCCTCCAGTCCAATGGAGTATGCTTGCCTCTGGAATGACTCCCCACACACGTACTGCTATGGGCTCCTTCTTTAGACCTCCAAGATGTTTTCCTCTTCTTCCTTCCACGCTGCTGCTGCTTCTTGCTCTCTCTATCCTTGAGCTCTGGGTTCCTCATCTGATTCTGTGTAGAATATGTTTTACTTTTAACTTGTTTATTTATTTATTTATTTATTTGTAGTCTCTTTTATACGGCGCTATTCGACATCAGTGCGGTTTACAATGAACATAAGAGTTGCACATCTCAATTTCGTGATTTGTGCTTACAGTGAAACAGGTATAATAACTTGGGTATACATTAAACAGGAAAATTAAACTTGGGTATGCATTAAGCAGGTATAACAGGTAAAATAGGGTATAAATAACCAGTCACTTAACAAGGAGACACGATGAATAAATACAGTCTACTTTATGCAACAATATAATGAGTTATGCGGCACTGCATAAGTTTCTCATGGTGGTTGGAGGGGAAGGTGTGATTGCGAGTGATCAGTCTGGGAATGTGACGTGCATGAGTTTGAGGTGCTGCATTGAGATGTGAGAGTGGGTGAGTGTGGGGAGAAGACTGCATCATCGTAGTGATGAAGAAAGAGGTGCCGTTTCAGTGCCTTCCTAAATTGGGAGAGTTCACTGATGGTTCTGATAGTTGCTGGTAGTGCGTTCCAGCAGGATGGAGCAAAGAAGGAGAAGGCTCTGGATCTAGTGAATTGAGAACACTTCGTGCTTGCCTTAGGTAATATGAGAGTATTTGCAGCATTCGATCTCCTTGCTCGATTAGGAGGTGTGATTGAAATTAGATCAGTAATGGCAGTAGCAGGGTATTTATTGATGGCTTTATGGGTCATAATTAGGATCTTGAATGAGATCCTGGCTTGTATGGGTAGCCAGTGCAATTGTTTTAGTATTGGGGTAATATGAGAAACTTCTTGAGGCTCCATGAAGGATTCTTGCAGCTGAATTCATTGCAAGTTGTAAGGGGTTAGTCGTGCACTTAGGTAGACCATACAAGATCGCATTGGCATAGTCAAAGTGAGGCATTATTAGGGCCTGAAAGACAGTTCGGAAGTCATCAGGTTCTAACAGTTGATGCAGATTGCGGAGGGTCCGGATTTTATGGTACACCGACTTTGTTATGTTTTTGATATGAGCCTTCATATTAAGTTGCTGATCAAGCGTTACACCTAGGTATCTTACTGTAGTCTTGCATATGATCTCTGCGTCGCGAACCTTGATAGACAGGGGTGGAGTAAAAGCCGGATTCCTGGTTACGAAGAGGGCTTCTGTCTTTTTGAAATTTAACTTAAGCATTTGTGCATTTAGCCAGTCTGTGACAGCGTCAAAGCACCTGATAAGTGGGGATAGTTCAAGATATTCTGTCGAAATTGGCATGTACATCAAGACGTCGTCAGCATAGACCAGGCAGTTGATATTAAATGATTGGATGAGATCACAAATGGGATGCATATAGACATTGAATAGCAAGGCGGATAGAGATGACAGGGATACTCCACCCTAGCACAGCTCTGCTGTGCTGAATCAAGCCCTGCCCTTGGAGATGAGTGATTAGGGATTACTTCATAGCTCTCCTGATTGAACACACGTTTCCCCACTTCAGCTCTTCTAGAGGCTGTTTGAAACCTGGTGCATTCTGGGACTGGTAGTCTTTTATGAAAACATTCTGTTTTAGTATTTCTACTAGCTAAGACAGGTTGCTTGTTCAGAGCCAATTCACCTCTATTATAGCTCCTTCCTGAACTATGATAAGCTTCCTTATCACAAGTTCCAGCGCAGATTGTATTATTCTCTGTAAGAATACTCCGTCATAGGTCCGATAATTGGTTGGCACCAGGCAGTCTGAGGTGTTCTCAGCGAATCAGGAGGTAGATGATGGGCATCTTCTTGCAGACAAAGGATCCATAGTAAGAAGTCATGCAAAAGCAACAGTATGTAACTTCTGGGCATATGTACAAGTGTCCAAGAACACCGAAGCAGCAGATGTTCTTGCATGTGGGCAGTGAATTAGCCACGGACAATAGCTTCTGTATGCACACTTAGAAACGCTGCGCAAGCAGGTGTTTGGAGGTCAGGTTTGTAGCTGAACACAGCAAAAGTGTAGTGAAGAATCCATCTTGTCTGTTCAGTTTGGTTCAGGCCTGAGTTGCTGAGCAGGCCGGAGAGTTGCATGTAGAATTGCAGGGGTACCAGCCCTACAAGCCCTTCCGCTATATCACTAACAAAGATGTTAAAAAGAATCGGACCAAGGACAGATCCCTGGGGCACACCACTGGTAACATCCTTCTCCTCAGAGTGAGCTCCATTTACTTGTACTCTCTGTCGCCTCCCACCCAACCAATTTCTAACCCAAGCAGTAACTTTAGGGTCCATCCCTAGGGTGCTCAGTTTGTTTATAAGTCGCCTGTGAGGAACAGTGTCAAAGGCTTTACTGAAATCTAAATACACCACATCTAGAGCTCTCCCTCGGTCCAACTCCCTGATCACCCAGTCAAAGAAATCAATCAGATTTGTCTGACAAGACCTGCCTCTGGTGAATCCATGCTGCCTCGGATCCTGTAATCCGCTGGACTCCAGAAACCTCACTATTTTCTCTTTCAGCAGTGTTTCCAATAATTTACTCACCACCGAAGTTAAACTAACCGGCCTGTAGTTTTCAACCACATCCTTACTTCCACTTTTGTGTAAAGGCACCACATGAGCCTCTCTCCAGTCCTTTGGCACCACTCCCGACTCCAAAGAGGCATTGAAAAGGTCAGTCAGTGGAGTTGCTAGAACGTCCCCAAGTTCCCTCAGTATTCTAGGGTGTATCCCATCCGGTCCCATCGCTTTGTCTACTTTAATTTGACCTAGTTTCTCACGAACACAGTCTTCTAAAAATTGTTCAAGATGTCCCTCGCTTCTGTTCCTATTTGTGGGTGTTTTCTGAGGTCCTGCTCCTGGTTCTTCATCTGTGAACACAGAATAAAAATATTTGTTAAGCAATTCCGCTTTATCCTTATCAGCTTCTACATATTTCCTCCCCCTGCACCCTTGAGTCTGACAATACCACTTTTGCCCTTCCTCTTCTCACTAATATATCTGAAAAATGTCTTATCCCCCCATTTTATTGCATTGGCTATTTCCTCCTCCTTTTGAATCTTTGCCTTCTTGACTACTTTGCTAGCTTCTCTAAGTTTTTCCAAACACAGATACCTGTCTTCCTCTCTCTGTGATCTATTGTATTTCATGAAAGCCTCCCTCTTTTTCTTCACTTTTTCAGCTACTTCCTTCGAAAACCGTAGCAGTCTCCTTTTCCTTTTGCCTTTATTTACCATTTTAACAAAAAGGTTGGTTGCCCTTAAAATACCCCCTTTCAGTTTTGCCCACTGTTTTTCTACATCCCCCAGCTGTTCCCATCCCACTTACGACTCCCTGAGGTATTGGCCCATCTTCGCAAAGTTAGTCTTCCTAAAGTCTAAGATCCTCACCTTTGAATGGATTCTAACAGCCCTAGTCCTAATACTGAACCACACCATCTGGTGATCACTGGATGCAAAATGATCTCCCACTACAACATCAGAAACACTTTCACCATTGGTAAGCACCAAGTCCAGTATGGCCCCTTCACGTGTGGGGTCTGTTACCAATTGCCTGAATAGTTCTCCCTGTAGAGAATCCAGGATCTCCTTACTTCTAGATGATACTGCAGCAGGAATGTGCCAATCAACATCTGGCATATTGAAATCTCCTATCAGTAGCACTTCCCCTTTCCTAGCAATGCTGCGTATGTCTTCAATTAACTCTTTGTCCACCTCTTCCTCTTGTGAGGGAGGTCTGTATATCACACCAATGCAAATAGATTTCTCTTTCCCTCTTTCTAGTTTAACCCACAATGCCTCCTCTGACCCTTTTAAGCTCTGTAATTCCAAAGCTTTAATAGTAGTTTTTACATATAGTGCCACTCCTCCTCCCCTTCTTCCTACCCTGTCCTTTCTGAATAAAGTATAGCCAGGTATAGTTACTGTCACGGCAGGGGCTAGTCTGCTGCCTAGGCGAACAGATAGGCTGCCGGATTACCCTCTTCGCTGAAAGGAGTAGTTGTGACACGAATGGGTCAGGTATTCAAATAAGGATTTATTCCCCTCCCGGGGTTGGATTCTCAAAAGTATAATACAACAAAACTCAGGACAAGAGCCATATACTCTGGCAGATAGGCAAAGGAAATTAAATGCAGCGTCTTGCTTCTTATTGAAATTATAATCACAGGCAACTATATTATCTCAGCATACAGTTCCTCTTATACTCAGACGTCTCTCTCGTGCTTTTCACAGCTTCCTTTAGCAGTGCGCAGACTCTGGCTTCAGCACAAAGAAGTAATTCTGTCTGATAATATTAATGTACAATCCATAGCTTCATCAACAGAAAGCTCACTAGCAGACTCTATTAACATTGGTTCCTGCTGTGTTTTAGCTGGGCAAACATCTTCTTTATAACAGAACGTCTGTAAGCTTTTCAGTGCTGTGTCCTCAACAGGCTTATCGGACCAGCCCTCTCTAAGGTAAGGCAAACTGTTATCATATAACTCAGAATAGGAGAGAGGAGAGACACACCTTTTAGAATAGCTTTTCCCTTTAAAGCCTCTTCATGTCCTACCTTCAGTGCTTCGCTGTGGATAGTGGAACTGCTCTGCTCTGCTATGAAAGGATTTCTCCCTTGGAAGTTTCCTTTGGGGTTTTGCTTCTTCAAGCTCTTCCCCTTCAGACATACAGATATCCTCCCCACAGTATTTCCCCCTTTCTAGGACTTGTAACTGTTTCCAAGTGTCACACTCTTCAGATACATACGGTTTCTCTCTCTCTTCTTTCCACTCACTCTGTACAACACGTTGCCTCTGAGAATCAAACTGTGTCACAGGTAACTGGCTCTCACAGCTGATTTCTCCTCTGAATCTCTCTCTCAGTTCCTTCCTGTTCCTCCAACTTGAACTGGAACTCTCATAGACTCTATCGTGGACTTTATCACGGGCTTTCCCAACAGCTCTCTGCCGTTCTCTGTGAGTCTCCCAGCAGTTCTCTGTGTGAGTCTCCCGGCAGTTCTCTGTGTTAGTCTCCCTGCAGTTCTCTGTGTGAGTCTCCCTGCCGTTCTCTGTGTGTCTCCCTGCAGTTCTCTGTGTGAGTCTCCCGGCAGTTCTCTGTGTGAGTCTCCTGGCAGTTCTCTGGGTGAGTCTCCCTGCAAGTCTCTGTGTGAGTCTCCCTGCAGTTCTCCATGTGAGTCTCTCTGCAGTTCTTCATGTGAGTCTCTCTGCAGTTCTTCATGTGAGTCTCTCTGCAGTTCTCCATGTGAGTCTCTCTGCAGTTCTTCCCTTTCTGACTGTTCTGAGTACTTCTTATACTGTTGATTAGCAGTTGCCCTGCTCAGGTGAAAGCTATGTGAATCAGGAGCTGGGAAATGTTTGCTAGTTGGGTGGGGCTGTAGACCTCGTGTCTGGGTCTGTTTACGTTGCTCCTGACAACTAGGGATCATGTGACTTGCCTGCCTGTCAGAATCTGATCTGGATCTAACAGATTCCTGTGCTCTCAAGGCAAGGGATAGATCTTCCTCATTACATTACATCCCAGTCATAGTTTTCTGTGAACCATGTTTCTGTAACTGCCACTAAATCCAAGTCAGCCACTCCCACCAAAGCTTCAACATCAGGGATTTCCCATGCTTCGGGCATTTATACACACTGCTTTCCATATGTTACCCCTGTTACCCATTTCCATAAAGGTATTTAATGTATCACCTACCTGGGGGCTGTCACTTACCTGGGGGCTTTCTTTACCTATCCCCAACGAATCTAGTTTAAAGCCCTCTTCAGTAGATTAGCCAGTCTACTACCAAAGATGTGTTGACCTTTCTTGGACAGATGGATGCCATCTCTGCTCTGCAAACCTTGGAACAGCATCCCAGTATAAAAATGTACAAGCTGAAATTGACAGAACATGCAAACAAGATATCCTGAAAGTTATGGGTGACTGTAACACAAACGTTGGCAACAAAGAGGAAGGCAAAGTGGTTGGAAAGTATGGACTTGGCAACAGAAATGAAGCTGGAGAAAGACTGATAGAATTCTATAAGACCAATGATCTATTCATCTCGAACACCTTCTTCCAGCAACACAAGCACCGACTGTGCACATGACCTCACCCAATGGATTGAACAGGAATTAAATTGACCACATCTGTGGAAGACAAAAACTCGGTAACATCAACAAATACCAGACCTGGAGCTGACCGTGGCACAGATCACCAACTACTAGCATGCAAACTCAAGCTAAAGTTGAAAAAGAGCAAGCCAATCATGAATATAGCAAAATATGACCTTGAGAATATACCACTGGAATTTAAAGACTGCCTGCAAAATTGATTTGCTGCTTTAGATACAAATGACAGAGCTCCAGAAGAGTTATGGGATGACATCAAGAAGGTTGTGTTGGAAGAAAGTAAGAAGTCTCTACAAAAGGTGAAAAAGCAAACAACCAAAATGGATGATTGAAGAAACTCTGAAAACTGCCCAGAAATGCAGAGAAGCTAAAGCCAGAGGAGAAAGAGAGGCAATCACAGAACTCAACAGGGATTTCCATCGTGCAGCAAGACAAAACAAGAAGAAGATGCATGCAAGGAAATAGAATCAGAAACTATGAGAGGAAGAACAAGATCAGCTTTCCTAAAGCTATGAGAGTAAAAGAAAAAATTCCAGCATAGACTGGAATGCTACAAGATGCTCAAGGATCCATGTGAATGATGCTGAGAAGATCAAGAAAAGGTGAAAAGAATATACAATCATTATACCATAATGATCAAGTGGACCAACAGCCATTTCAACTTGTACCTTATAATCAGTAACCATTGATGATGAAAGAAGAAGTCGAAGCCACATTGAAAGCCTTATCAAAGAACAAAGCACCGGGCATTGATGGCATTTCCATTGAAATATTGCAGCAATCTGATGCAGCTGTTTCCATACTTACAAGGCTCTGCCAGGAAATTTGGAAGACAAATTCATGGTCAACTGACTGGAAAAAATATGTGTTTATACCAATACTGAAGAAAGATGACCCGACTGACTGTGGAAATTAACACACAATTGCTCTGATCCCACATGCCAGTAAGATTCTATTCAAGATCATTCAGCAGAGACTACAACCATACCTGGAATGAGAACTGCCTGAAGTGCAAGCAGGGTTTGGGAAAGGGCGAGGAACAAGAAACATCATTGCGGATGAGAGATGGATCCTTGCAAAGACAAAAGAATACCAAAAAGATATCCATATGTGTTTTATTGACTAAAGCAAGGCTTTTGTTTGTATAAACCATGAGAAACTCTGAGCTACATTAAGAAGAATGGGTAAACCAGAACTCCTGATAGTTCTCCTGTACAGCCTTTACATTCATCAAGAAGCAACAGCTTGAACAGAACAAGGAGAAACAGAATAGTTTATGTCAATTTTCTTTTATTAGGCAGACTCCAAATCCAAATAACATTATCATATTATATCAAAATGTACATGGTAAACCATTCATCAAAAACATATACAGACCATTCTCTAGCCTATATCATTTATTTTACCCCTCCACCCTTTTGTCCCCCCCTTATCCCCCCCCCCAATATCTACCTGATGGTGTACCTCTGCCCTCCTCCCCTACCCCATGCCCACTCCCCCGGCGGGTGATGACTCTTACACTCTGCCCAGGGGTCCATTCACGTCCTCTATTCAACTATACCTCAACGACCATCCCACCGCCCAATTAAGCACTCGTTTGTCCCCCCCCCTCCCTCCAACCTCCCTTCTTCCCCACTCCCTACCCTCCCTGCCTCTTTCCGTCCTATCCCCCCACCCCTCTGCCATATCCCCATTGCTAGTGGTCCAAATACTCCCAATGTCATACATAATCGGTTCTCTACCTCAATGTATTGAGTATCCTGCTCCTCTCCCGCGCAGAGAGTGTCTGTAGAAAAGGTCCCCATTCTATCAGGAATCGTTCCCCCAATTTGTCATTCCGTGTATGCCAGCCCTCTCTACCAACATTAAATCATATATTTCCTGCCTCCAATCGGCCAGCCGGGGCCTGCTCCATGACAACCATCTCTTAAGAATAAGATGTCGCGCTACCAACATCGCACGTTGCATCCACCGGGTGTATTTTCTTAGTATCTTCCCGCCAGAATCCTTCAACCCCAACACTGCTGACTGAGGCTCTGCTCCTATATCAACCGCAAACAGCCCCCCTAGAAATCCATATACTTCCATCCAAAATTGAGAGATTCGAGGACATCTCCACCACATATGTCCTAGAGTGGCCGCCCCCTCCGCACATCTAGGACAGCCCGCCGAGGCGGCTGCCCCTGCTCGGTAAGCTCTATTAGGAGCAAAATGACTCCTTCTTATAATCTGATACTGCATATCCCTCCATTTACTATAGCCACTCATTTGCGGGATCTGTGCCAACGCTTCTGTTATATGCTCACTCGTATTCTGTACTTGCAAATCCCTTGCCCATTGCTCCGCTACAGCCGTCTCTTCCAAAGGAGCCTCCAAGGCTACATATTCCTTCTGCAGCAACGATATACTTGCCTGCTGTGGCATACCCGCATACAGTAGCTCCTCCAATTTCGAGCATATCTCTCCTTGTAAATCCTCAGCCCGCAAGCTACCTACATAACTGCGAACTTGCATATATCTGAATTGATCCACAGCCTGTAACCCATATCGCGCCTGCAGCTCTCCAAACGGAAGCATCCTACCTTCACCATCCACTACTTGGTCAAGTGCTAATATCCCTTTTGCCTCCCACCTCTTAAATGCCCCCCCCTCCACTCCTGGTCAAAACTCGCCATTCCCATGTAAGGGGAGCAGTGGCGTAGCATGAGGATTCCCATTACACCTCTTGCACACTATCCCCCAGACACGTCGCAAAACTTTGAAACCAACATATTGGTCAATAATTTTGGGTAACAGCTGTCTTTTGGAGTGTAACACATATTGCAGCGTCAGTGGATGCACTATCTCTGCCTCAACTGGCAGCGGCGTATAGTCCTCTGTTTCACTCAGCCAATCTTTCAAGTTCCGTAGTTGGCAGGCAATGTTATATTGATAAATGTCTGGTACGCCCATGCCCCCCCTCTCCCAAGGCTGTTGTAATAACCGTAGCCTAATCCTTGGCTTCCTACCTCGCCATAGAAATTGAGTAAGTATCCTCTCCAATGCTTTAACTTCTTTACGCAGCAACAAAATGGGAAGGACCTGCAGCACATACAACCACTTTGGAAAAATCACCATCTCGTACACCGCTATCCGTCCCCCCAACGACAGAGGAAGATCCCTCCATCTCTCCAACCGAGTGCGGGTCTCCTCTAGCAATCTCCATATGTTCAACATATGACACTTCCCCATTTCCGCCGCCAATCTAAACCCCAAGTACTTGAGCTCATTCATACTCCACTTCAATGGAAACTCGCCCTTCCAGTTCCCTGGGAGTCCTTTATCCAAGGGCAGTGCCTCCGACTTCTCTAAATTAAGTTTCAGGCCAGAAAACCTTCCAAACTCAGCAAACGTATCTAACAGTGTTGGTAAAGTCTCCTGAGGCCTCCCCACATACACCAGCACATCATCAGCAAAAGCCGAGACTCGGAAGTCCGACCTTCCAATCCTCGCTCCCACCAGCCGGGGGTGTGTCCGTATTCGCTCCAGTAATGGCTCTAATGTCAAAACATAGAGGAGCGGTGATAGCGGGCACCCCTGTCTAGTACCCCTCCTTATTGGGAAAGCATTCGTCAATGAATCATTCACTATAATTTGTCCCTGTGGATTTGAATATAACAGCCGTACCACGTTTCCAAAAAAACCTTCCAGACCCATACGCTCTAAAATGCGGAACATATAGGGCCACGCCACCCGATCAAAGGCTTTCTCCGCGTCAAAGCTCACTAAGAGTGACGGCTCACCTGCTACTTGAGTCATGTACAAGGCAGCGAAGATCCTCCGCATATTTTTAATGATGTGCCTATTACACACAAAACCCACTTGATCCCCATTCACCAAGTCCGGCATCATCGGTGCTAGGCGCTCTGCCATTATTTTAGCCAAGATCTTGAGATCAACATTGATCAGTGAGATAGGCCTGTAAGATCCTGGTTGTTCAGGGTCCCTACCCTCCTTGGGGAGTACTGTGATAACTGCCCTATTTGCTTCATATGGAAAGAGCTGTCTTCCGACCACATCCATATAGTGTGCTGACAAGGGTCCCACCACCTGCTGTAGGAGGAGCTTGTAAAATTCCCCCCGATATCCATCAGGCCCAGGAGCCCGTCCCCTACGCAGGGTCTTAACCACCGCCACCACCTCCATAGGCGTGATAGGACCATTCAACAAGTCTCTCTGTTCTTCTGATAAACATGACACCCGTATTCGATCCAAAAATACCTGCTCGCTCCTCTGGTCCTCCTGCCCTTCTGCATACAGTGCAGTATAATACTGCCGAAATATCTCTTCTATGTGCTGTTGTGTGCTCCTAATCTGCCCCCTCTCATCTCTCATTGCTCCCACATAAGTCCTCCCCCCCCTCCCATTCGGATCAGCCCTGCCAGCAACATCCCGGGTTTGTTCCCGAATTTGTACAGCTTATGTCTGAAATACAACTGGGACCGAATCACCCTTTCGCGTATTACGGCGGACAGCTCTTTCTGCAGACAGAGCAGTGCCTCCTTATTCTGATTTGTGGGAAATTGGCAAAATCTGTGCCTTGCTACTCCCACCTCCCTTTCCAAACGTAACAAGTTCCCATTATACTGTCTCTGTCTATAACCCATATAGCTAATAATGTGTCCCCAAAGTACTGCCTTAGCAGTTTCCCAAAACAATGTGGGGTTTGCCTTATACTCAGCATTGTGCGTAACATATTCCTCCCACTTAGACTTCAGAAATTCACCAAAGTGTTTATCAGTGCTCACCTCCAATGGATACCTCCACAAGGTCCTGTCCTTACTGAACCCCCACTGAATGTCTATCCAGATCAATGCGTGGTCAGAGACCATTATAGGCCCCACTCTCGCTTCAGTTACTCTAGGAAATAACCTAGAGGATCCCAGAAAATAGTCTATCCGAGATCCAGTGTCATGGGCCCGCGACACATGCGTATAGTCCCTTTCTAACGGGTTTAAAACCCTCCAATAGTCTAACAGTTCAAACCCTTCACAGAGTCCCTTCACCCATTGCGCTCTCCGATCTCTGTTGTTACCACTCCTCTTCGACCTATCCATACTCTCGTCCATTACGCAATTAAAATCTCCCCCAATTATTAACGGGGTGTGTCCCACATCACTCAAACATTTGTTAACCTTCACACAAAAGCTTGCTTCGTACAAGTTCGGCGCATATATATTCATTAACGCTACCCTCTGGCCTCTAATCTCTCCAATTAACAAAATAAATCTACCCTCTGGGTCTTCCATGGTTTGTGTCAACACAAAGCCGACCTTCTTATGAATAAGGATTGCCACTCCTACTTTTTTCCCCCCAGAGGATGCTCCATATACCCCGCCCACCCACCATCTCCGGAGCTTATCATGCTCTTTAGCAGTAAGATGTGTTTCCTGCAGGAAAGCGACCTCCACCTTATTATCCCTTAAAGTCTTTAAGACCTTGTAGCGCTTAAGAGGATTCCCCATCCCGAATACGTTCCATGATGCAAATCGTATTTTAGTGCCCATCATGATTTATCCATAATCATAGCCCCTGCTGAATTTATACGCGTATTCCCGCCAAAGAGACAGCCCCCCCAGCATAGGGCATCCCCTTTTCCTCTCGTCCCTCTCAATCTGTCTGAGCTTCCAAGGACCACTAGCAATATCCCTCCCCTCCTCCCCCCAAATCCCTTTGTGTCTGCATCGTATTTTTAATTTTTCCCTGCCCCCCCTCCCCTCCAAGATTCCCAAGCCTTCCCCCCCTCCCCCTCCCTTCCCTCCCCTTTCTCCTTCCCTAACATTTCCCACTTTCCCTCCCCGCCTTCCTGTGTCTCTACTCCTTGCCCTCCTCTCTGGGGCTCCCCACCCTTGACCATCAGTAATGCATCCCGAACCCACCTCCATCAACCTCCATCCTCCGCTCAATAATTAGTCTACCCTAGAGTCCCTCCCCCTTCCCCCATACATTCCCCCACTTTACCTCTCTTACATGCATTACCTTATAGCTTCCTGCCTCCCTCCGCTATCCCATCCAGCTCCCCCCTTGTAACAACCCAAGCCCCCAGACCAGCTACCTCCTCCCCCTACTCTCCTTCTGTTCCCAATAATCCGCAAACATGGACCATATAGCAACACGGAACTCTCTAAACAACCAATACTTTCATTTTTAACAAACAAGATCACATTGTCAACCATCACAACATCAGCAGCCAATCTCAGACAGAGACCGGTCCTCAATAAAACAGTTCAACAATTCAATAGTGCCACATGGAGGAGGGAGCAGACAACAGAGCCACCCCTCCTCATGTAAGCGTATCTCCCAGCTGCCTTCAAGCTCGCCTGCCAGCATCCTTGTTATGGAGGAGGGTGGGCGAATTATATTCTGGGATCCCCTTTTCATAGCGTCGGCTCTACTCCAGATCTCCTCCAGTCACACATCTCAATCATTCTGCGATGCTGCGTTCAGTATACATGTGCTCCATGTCACTCCCCTCATATATGTCCATAGGGAGAAAAAGGTACATAGTCCTACAGACCCATGCCCAGTGTCATGGGTCAAAGCCACCAAATCAAGCCTCATCCCCACCATACATAACATAGTACACAACTCACTCACTCAAGGTCTCATGCCAAAGCAACTAAAACTTGCCTCAGTATGACCAATCACAAAGAAAACAACTCTCGACAAAAAAGATCCAGCAGCATACCGACCAATCTCCAGCATACCCTTCCTCGCAAAAGTAATCGAAAAAAACGGTTCAACTACAACTTCAGGATCACATCGACAAACACGAAACACTCGACAACAACCAACACGGATTTCGTCCCAACCACGGTGTCGAAACGCTACTGATCTACCTCTTCGACAGCATCCTACGAATAATTGACAACACCAGGAATGGAATCATAATGATCTTCATCGACATCTCCTCAGCCTTCGACACAGTGGACCACAACACGCTACTGGAAAGACTACAGAACACTGGTATACACGGGATCACACTGAAATGGTTCCACTCGTACCTAACCGAAAGACAGCTACAGGTCAAGGTGGGACACATCACCTCCCGACCCGTCAAAGTCCGTCAAGGAGTACCTCAAGGATCTGCGCTATCAGCACTCCTATTTAACATATACATACAACCAATATGCAACATCATGAAAGAGAACAACATTCAATACACAATCTATGCGGACGACATCATGATATACACCCCTATATCAATCGACAACCCGGACTTCTCTAAGATAACAGACTGCCTTACACAAATGTCCAGTTGGTGTCAAGACAACAACCTCGCAATAAACTACAACAAGACTGAAGCTTTAATCGTCACTCGGAACCAAAGCTTCATACACCCACCAAATATAAAAATACAAAACACTACTATACCAATAAGATCAGAAGTGAGATACCTCGGGGTTACGCTGGACAATAAACTCAATCTCAAGCCACACATAGACAAAACAATACAAAAAGCCTACCACAAGATGCGAATCATCAGGAGACTGAAACCTCTACTCGCCCCAGAACACTTCCGTACCGTCTGTCAAGCCCTGATAACCCCACTACTGGACTTCTGCAATCCGATATACCTTGGACTACCGAAACAAGCCATCAAACCACTCCAACTGGCACAAAACACCGCAGCACGAATCATATCCGGAACTGCAAGACAGGAGCACATCACACCCACCTTAAAGGACTTACACTGGCTTCCAATTGGTGCACGCATCAGATACAAAACTATCATAAACCTATTTAAGATAAAACAGCACACATCAGCCAACAGCCTGCACACCCTCATACAACCAGACACCAGCACACGTCCTAGAAGAAAACAAACACACAACCGAGTCAGCACCCCAAGTGAATACAAACACACACGCAAGGACACAACAGACAGAGCACTCTCCATGGCTGCTCCAACAATATGGAACAAACTACCGGACGAGTTGAGGGCAACTACAGACCTCAAGGACTTCAGAAAACAGCTGAAAACCATGCTGTTCATAGAACACTATGGACACATCACATAAACTAAGTGACTGTATAGCAGCACACGTCACCACCTGACACTGTATGTATATAAAATGTTTTTAGCACCACTGTATCTAGCCCACATTGTACATAGCTCAAATCAATCTAGCACACAATACAACACGCACACAACTAAATTTTCACCCTCACTGCATGTATAAACACACTCACACTACCAGATTGTTTGCTGTGATACCACCTTGATTATTATGATAAGGCGGTTTAGAAATACTGTTAAATAAATAAATAAATAAATAGTCCAGTTTGTCCAGTTTCTCTTCCCTCAGCAAAGCTTGGTGCTGCAGGATTTCTCTCAGAGCTACTACAGTCCATATCCCATACCGGCTCAGCCTTGTTTTATGCATCACCGAGGGTTGCTAGAAATGTCTGTGCTGCTGCCACCGTTTCAAAGATGTGTTGCTTGCCATTATACTCAAGCCTCAATCTAGCAGGATACATTAGGGCAAACCGCATGCCCTTATTAATAAGTGTGGCACAGATTCCTGTAAATTCACGTCTGCGCAAACTCACTTGATTCGAGTAGTCTTGGAAGATCGATACTTTCTGCCCTCCCGATGTCTGACTCCTCTTTGCTCTGGCTGCTCTCAACACTGCCTCCTTTTGGACAAAATTCAGAAATTGTACAATCACTACCCGTGGTCGGGTTGCTCCGTCTCTCTTCTGTCCCAGTCTATGCGCTCTCTCTATGATCAGAGGTCCCACACTCGCCTCCAGAGAAAGTTGTGAGACCAGCCACTTTTCCAGGTAGGCACGGAGTTCGCCCTCTTTAACAGACTCCGATATCCCCACAATTCTCAAGTTCTTCCGCCTACCGCGGTTCTCCAAGTCATCAATTTTATCCGCGTAACTCTTTAGTTGTTCTTCCAGTTTCTTTATAGTTTGGGCCTGTGATTGCTGGGCCTCTTCCACCGTCACAATGCGTTGTTCCACTTGTGCTACTCTTGGCCCAATGTCTGCTACTGCTTGCCCTACCTGAGACATCTGCTCTGTTAGGGCTTGAAATCGCCCCTCCAAGGCTGCTACCACCGCACTGGTGACGTCCTCTACAGCTCCTGCCAGAGGGTTGTTAAGCGGGCTATCCGGAGCAGAAGACGCCATCTTACTTTCCGCCCCGCGTGGCTTCTCCTTTTTCCCGGGTTTTGCTGCCATCGGCTTCCTTGTTATGCACGTTTCCTCCGACGCTTGCCTCACAGCACTCCACTTCCGTCGTTTCCTCTGCTCAGTCAGCTGGTTTCAAGCGGAGGTTGCCTAGAGAAAGTCTATTTTCCCGGTGGGCTACTCCAGAACATGGCAATCCGCTGCCGTCTAGCTCACTGCATCACGTGGTCTCCGGTGGTCTTTATTTATTTACACTCAGCAGGGCTACGTCCTTTATAATAGGGATTCTCTTAATCCAAATTGCTATATACTGTATGTAGTTCAAACACTTCACACTATGGCCACTAGATGGAACGCCCGCTTCACCATTACACAGCAGTTCACTCACCGTGAAGGCAGGGAAACCAGAAACCTGTCCCGGCATGTTCTTTATTTCTGCCTGCAAGCTACAGCTGTACTACCAGCCAGCAACGGGAGGAAGATTGTGTCCCCGCAGCCCCGGAGCAGTGAGTAATCAGTGCAGGACTTAAAGATCTTCAATCTGATGACCCGGTTCACCTCCTGCACTTCCTTCCGGCTCAGTGGAACGCAGGAGCTCCATGCGTTTCACCACCATGTGGTAATGGCCGCAGCCCTCCAACCCGAACGGGAAGCCAAGACACAGAAGGGCAGAGACAGCAGTCAGAAGCCTCCGGATCACAGCAGCTCTATCTCCCACGCAGGCAGTCACTTTGTGGCAGACCTCCCCGACAACCAGGTCAGTCTTGTTTTTAAATTTAATACTGCTGACCCCAGCTCCCGATCAGATCTCAAGCTCCCCGCTTCTCTCTGCTATCCACTGGAGCTATTCTGGGCACAAAGCTGGACGGGCATCCCTCATTGCTGTACCTCCTGCTCCTCGGGGGTTTCCTTTTTCCCCATGGGCACTCTCCGGATCAGCCAGTGTCACTTCAGGGCTCAGCACAGCATCAGCAGTATCTTGCCCGTCATGTCTCCCACTACCGGAACCGATGATCCCAGCACAGAGGGGCAGGAAAGCTCAATTTAGACTCCCTCACACTTGGTGAACATTGGGAGAGGGGTTTTTTGCACTTTCCTCAGGTATTCCTCTGCAACAAGGTGGATCAGGCGCGGAGCTGCACTAACTTGCGGCCATTCTCGCCAGCGCTCCGAAACAGAATAGTTTAAAATCAGCAAAGGTGTATGACAAGGCTGCATACTTTCCCACTACCTGTTTAATTTATATGCAGAATAAATCATCAGAGAAGCAGGACTGTATGAAGACAAAAGAGGTGTGAAGATTGGTGGCAGACTCATCAACAAGATTGCTATGTTGATGATACCACATTACTGGCTAAAAGTGAAGATGATCTGAAACATTTGATTCTCAAGATCAAGGAACATAGTCTTAAAATGGGCCCGCACTTTAATATAAAGAAGACAAAGACCTTGACAACTAGCAAAATCAATAAGTTCATGGTTGATGGAGAAGAAATTGAAATAGTGGAGAACTTTAACCTACTTGGATCTGGTTGAGGCTTCTGGGACTTAAATCACTGCCTCTTTTCGCTGGTTATGCCTCTATGCAGCTTAGCATAGTAACTGTGGTAAGGAGAGTGCAGCTCAGCATGGAAATAAACGAGAAAGAATAACTTTTTCTTCTTTTCGGGGGATGGGTGTACTAGAACACATACACCACAGCAAAATCCCTGAGGGTAACCAAGAGGGTAGAGCTAGGTTTAAGCCACTCCCAGACTCCATGACAACCCCAGGTAAGAGTAGGAGGTACAAGTGGGTGGAGTCAGAGAGGGAGGTGCCCTGCTCAACATTTAAGTTTGAGAAAACAAACAAAGTTGAGAGAAGCAGTCAGGGGAGAAGCAGTCAAGGAAGAAGCAGTCAAGAGAGAAGCAGTCACAAAGAGAGCAGCAGCAGAGACAAGAGCAGCCAGCACTGCAGCCAAGGAAGCTACAGAGAAGGTTCCAGGCAGAGGACCAAACAGACTGGCAAGAGGGAGAGAGAAAAAAGGTTGGCTTTGAGAAGGCCAAGGCAAGAGTGTTTAGGCTCCTCTGATGAAGGGTCTGTCTGCAGGCAGCAGAAGCCCCAGGAAGGGAAGTGGAGATCTGACCCTGATTCCCTGTCTAGCTCAGAGGCAGAGAGAGTCACAAGCCACAGAAGCCTCAGCCAGGAAGGTGCTGCAACAAGACTCCAAGGTAGGAGAAAGAAAGCAGTAAAGCCAAACCCCTGTGTTTCTTGCTCTGACTCTGAAGAGAGGTTTAGGCCTGAGAAAACCCGGATTAGGAAGAAGGGGTTTTCAGGAGAAACTGAACAGGAGAAGCCCGTTGAACTCCTACCTAGAGGAGAAGGGGCTATTCAGTGGAATAGGCTGTTTAACCTGTTAAAGAACATTAAGCATAAAGTGCCCGAGCGTTTTCAAACTTTGCCAAGATACAGCTCAGCAGAAAGCATGGAAGTAGAAGGTAAAGAAAGTGACCTGACTTCAGCTTGTTCTGAGATGGACTGTGATATGTGCATTGTGGCTAAGTAATGAAAGCCTGAGAGCAGTGAGAAGTTAGGAATTGTAAATACATGTGCTTTATGATTACGCAATAGAGAAGCATCATAAAGGGAAAAGAAAAGAAAGCCTGTGTAAATAATTCTACTACAACACTGGTTGTAAGCTTTGCTTTAATAGGAGATTATCCTTTATTTTCTTTGACTTGAATGTACAACTGCTTGAAAGATTTTTTATCCGCTTGCCACGGAAGCTAATAAAATTCCTGTGTGCTTTGAAACAACCACTTGGTTCATTTATCTCTATACACAACTACAATCCTTGGTAAAGAGGAATTAAAGATGGCTTCCCGTCCCTACTAGGCGACCGCCTGGTAGGGGCGCGACCGCCACATAACATATAGTGTAATGGGGAAGATCCTTCCCTTGCCATGCAGTCAGAGGAACATAAGAACATAAGATATGCCATACTGGGTCAGACCAAGGTCCATCAAGCCCAGTATTCTGTTTCCAACAGTGGCCAATCTAGGTCATACGTACCTAGCAGTTTCCCCAAGGGACACAGGTTCCACAATGCTTGTATTGGTTCAAGCATTGATATCCTGGGTCCCTTCTTAATAATGGTTTATGGACCTTTCCTCCAGGAACTTGTCCAAACCTTTTTTAAACCCAGCTATAAGAACATAAGATATGCCATACTGGGTCAGACCAAGGTCCATCAAGCCCAGTATTCAACAGCCATTTCAACTTGTACCTTATAATCAGGAAACTGAGGAAAGTACGTCAGATTCTGAAAGCCAAGGAAAGCACATGGCTACAGGTTGCCAGGGGAGATATAAACAAACCCAGCCATGAGTGCAGCAGCCCCGCCCAAGTTGCAAACAATCCCCGTGCCCTGAGTGTAATAGGATTCACCTGGGTGGGGGAGGAATGAAGCTAAGCCCTAAGGCTGATAAACAGCACTCATTAGAAAGCAGTGAGAGAGCCGGAAGGAGTTTTGAAAGCAGATCTGAGAGGAGATCTGGAGGAGGAGTTGGAAGCAGTTCTGGAAGGAGAACTGAAACGGGAACTGAAAGGAGAGCCGTTGGAAGGACTGATAGCAGAGAGGCTGAGAGTGATTTAAGCAGCCCTGAGAACTGACCAGGAAAAGCTTCAGCTGAAAAGGTACAGAGAACTCAAACCCTAAGACTACAGGAAAGCTATTCTCAGTTAAAGCCTGGTGTTGAAGGTAACTGGAGAGAAAAGCCACGCAGAAAGTCAGTTTGGGTGTGTCCACAAGCTCTGTTGAGAGCAAGGTACAAATCTCTAGACTCTGCTGATATTGAAGAAGCACTGCCAAGTAAACTTTACAGGCAAAAGCCAGAAAGTGGTCTCTGTAAAAGGAACAGGTAGAAAACAAAGAATACCAGTTTTCTCTGGGATAGTAAAGCTCTCCGGGACTCTCTTAAAGGTAAAGAGAATTGTTTTAAATCCCTGTGTGAATGTGTTCCCATGTATCCAGCGGGGGAAGGGCTGGAAGATATGCAAGTTGAATCCATAGAGGAATGCATAATTGATGAGCCCATGGATTGTACATTGACTATAGCAGATAACGTAGAATCACTTTGCTGAGTTGGATGTATAAAGCTGTAGGAACAGCATTGAGAACAAAGTGAACATTGCTGCCTTTGAAAAGAAATGTTTATTGATTCCTGTGTTAAAGGACTGTATAGTGAATGCTGGAAGAAAAAGAAGTTATTTTTCTTCAGTTCCTGATTTACTTTTCTTTGTACCAGACGCATGGTTATTTTGTCCTAAGTTCTTTGTGCTTACCAAACCCCGGGATGGGGAAATAAAACCTCATTTTGACCTTACCACTTTTGTTACTTCTATTCCTCTGCTTGGGGAGTGTTTGGGACTTCACTACCCAGAGGGTGTGTACTACTTCGCCTGCACTACCCCCACTTCCTGGCTCAGGATATTCACCAGCCTGACCCTCTCTGCATGCCCTAGGAACCAGGGTAGGCCACTGGTGACAAGATTGGCATAGTTGTTGCGGATTTTGTCACAAGAGAAGGACATTTAAAAAGGAAAACCTCAGGAGATACCAGCTTTGAAAGAGGAAAACGTTCTGCTATCCTGAAAGGAAGGAAAAGATGGACTGGATTCGTCAGTAGACTGACCTGGAGGACAAAGAAACCTTTCTCAGTGCTGGAGTCTACACTGTGCTCAGGTAATAGTAGGTGGGCACGGGAGTAGAAGGATTCAGTGAGAAAGGGAACATCTGTACTGCAGATAGGAGGCAGAAAAAAGGGTTTTGTGTGCCGCACTTGGTGGGCCTGTTTTTTTTCTCTGTCCCTGCAGGAAAACCCGATATGGATCCACGAGACGTCCTGAGCTGGATGAACACCCAGTGGGAAAAACAGAGCGAGCTGGCGAGGCTGACCCAAGAGCGGACTGCTGCAGCAATGGCGGCGCAACAGCAGCCACTCCTGGAACTGTTGGAGGCTTTGGTGAAAAAGTCTAAGGACCCAGAGGAGACTATTCCCTCAGTGCAGAAGGGGGTAGGACTACCTGAATGTAGTGCGCTTGCACTAGGACAGCTGACTGACCATGATAATTTTGATGACTTTGCGGATGCGCTTGAACGCATTGCTGGGGCGGCTAAATGGCCGGTAGACCAGTGGGCCATAAGGTTTGCCATATCCCTGACAGGCGAGGCTTTGGCAGCCTACGAAACGATGCCTGCTGAGCTAGCATCAAATTATCTGGAGGTGAAAAATGCTGTAAGAGATAGGTTGGGGTTAACACCCACACATTACAGGTGTATGTTTAGAGAAGCTAGGCTAATGCCTAGAGAGACGCCTAAAGCTCTGTTTCAGAGGTTAAAAGGACTGGCTATGAAGTGGCTTGCTCCGGAGAGGAGGACAGTTGATTCCATAATGGACACCATCATCCTGGAGCAATACCTAGAAGCCGTGCCTCCTGAAGCAAAGGCTTTTCTGATGCTCCAAAAATGCCATTCCACTGAGGAAGCGGCCGACCTCACTGAGCGCTACTTTGAGACGGAGTTGGCCGGGACCTCAAGAGGAAGTGTTTTAAAGGTGGCTGGCATTAACAACCTTTGGAGATTAGAAAAGACCCCGAAGGTTAAAGTATCTGATGGATTTACTGCAAAGTCTTTTTCTAAAGGCAAATGTTATAATTGTGGCCAGGTTGGACATTTCCGTAGGGATTGCAAGTTACGAACTGCCCTAGAGTCAGGAGGTGAGAATCACATTGGGGAAGGCTTCCTACTAAAAGTTCAAGTAGAGGGCATAGAGGCTCTGGCACTGCTGGACTCGGGGGCAGACCAGAGCATGGTCTCGCAAAAGCTGTGGCAGACCATTAATGCCCATGCCCGGTCTACCCCGAGTCAAGCAGAAGGATGTGTGAAAGTGAGGTGTGTGCATGGGGCATCCTCATATTACCCTTTATACTAAGTATCTGTGAAAGGGCTAGGCGCTAATGAGGAGGTGCAAGTGGCCGTAGTCCCTCGGCTCCCATATGAGGTTGTCCTAGGGTGAGATTGGTCACCATTTGTAAAAGGAATGGAGAGAGGCCTTATGGAAAAACCGGGCCCAGTCCCTGCAAAAACTCTGGAAGAAACCCCGATAGTAGGTAGGGTGCAGCAAGAGGCCCAAAAACAGAAGCTCTAGTGAATAAAATCCCTAGTCCCTTATTCGGAAAACCCCGGAAGGATAGCTCCCAGTCTAAGCCACGGGAGGGGGATGGGTCTTTGAAGCATAAGAAGTTTGTTCTGCGATTCTGTAAGGTGTCTCCTCAGGCTCAAAGTCCTCAGAGGGCTTCTGAAGCTGCCGCTGGCTATGACTTATTCAGTGCAGAGGATGCTATAGTCCCAAAAGGAGGGAAAGCCCTCATAGATAATGGATTGCAGTTACAAATTCCTGAAGGCTGCTATGGGCGTATAGCGCCGTGATCCGGTTTAGCAGTCAAGCATTTTCTTGACGTCGGCGCCGGGGTAATAGATCCCGACTACCGCGTTGGAGTAAAAGTCTTACTCTTTAATTTTGGTAAAGAAGACTTTGAGGTTAAAACGGGCGAACGAATCGCTCAATTAATTTGTGAGCGGGTAGGCTTCCCAGCAGTAGAAGAGGTACCCTCACTGACTTCTACCAATCGAGGAGTGGGTGGTTTTGGTTCTACTAGGTTGGGGGAGGTAAAAAGCCTAACAGATTTGGCTGAAGAGAAAAAGGAGGAAGACCTAGGCCCACAACCAGCAGACTGGAAAGAACATCCGGAGCCATGAATAGGCGCGGATCTGTCGCCACAACAGCGACAGGAGTTAGCGAGGGTGTTGACAAAGTTTTCTGATGTCTTAACGATGGTGCCGGGCGAGACCCATATCGTGGCACATGAAATTGTCACTACACCCGGGAGAATAATTAGGCAACGGCCATATAGGTTGCCCGAAGCCAAAAAGAAAGATGTGATAGCTCAAGTGAAAGAGATGATAGATATGGGAATAGTGGAAGAATCAAAGAGCCCTTGGTCTAGCCCAATCGTGTTGGTGCTGAAGCCTGACGGAACTCTCCATTTTTGTATTGATTTTCGGCAGGTCAATAGTATCTCCCAATTCGACGCATACCCTATGCCCAGAATTGATGACCTGTTGGACCGCTTAGGCCAAGCGTGCTATTTAACTACGCTAGATCTCACAAAAGGATATTGGCAAATTCCGCTAACTCGGGAATCGAAACCCAAAACAGCATTCAGCACGCCGGTAGGGTTATATCAATTTCGCCGGATGCCGTTTGGCTTACACGGCACAGCGGCTACATGCCAACGGCTCATCGACCAGGTGTTAAGGCCCCACCATGAATACGCGCTAGCGTATATGGATGACGTGATCATCTATAGTAGTACCTGGGCTGAACACCTGTCTCGAGTAGCGGCGGTCTTACATGCCATAAGGAAGGCCGGTTTAACCCTGAACCCCGGGAAATGTTTATTCGCGAGTAGGGAGGCCAAATATTTGGGTCACGTAGTGGGAAACGGACTAGTAAAGCCCTTGGCTAGTAAAATTGATAGCATCAGGACTTTTCCCCGACCATCCGACAAGAAGCATGTGCGCAGCTTCTTAGGACTCATTGGATATTATCGCCGATTTATCCCTAGATTTGCCGAAGAAAGCATAATCTTCACTGAGATGCTTAAGAAGAACGCGCCCAATATTGTAAAATGGACCCCAGAGGCAGAGAAAGCCTTTATAGCGTTAAAGGAAAAGCTCTGTAAAGCTCCTGTTCTGAGGGGAGTTGATTTCAGGTTACCCTTTATAGTACAGACCGACGCCTCGGAAACAGGATTAGGGGCAGTCATGTCACAAAGGTTTGAGGGGGTAGAGCACCCTGTCACCTACCTCAGTAGGAAGTTATCAGGCGCCGAGAAAAATTACTCTACAGTAGAAAGAGAATGCCTTGCTATTAAATGGGCCGTGGAGGCATTGAGGTTCTATCTCACGGGGCGCAGATTTCTTCTGGTCACTGACCACGCTCCTTTGAAGTGGCTCAGTCACACGAAAAATAGTAATGCCCGATTAACAAGATGGCACTTAGCATTACAAGCTTTTAACTTTGATGTGCAGCATAGGGCAGGGACATTACATGGCAACGCTGATACACTGTCTAGGATTACGTGCTGGCAGACTAAAAAGTCAGCAGCCCGTAATATCTTAAGGGGGGGATATGTAATGGGGAAGATCCGTCCCTTGCCATGCAGTCAGAGGAAACTGAGGAAAGTACGTCAGATTCTGAAAGCCAAGGAAAGCACATGGCTACAGGTTGCCAGGGGAGATATAAACAAACCCAGCCATGAGTGCAGCAGCCCCGCCCAAGTTGCAAACAATCCCCGTGCCCTGAGTGTAATAGGATTCACCTGGGTGGGGGAGGAACGAAGCTAAGCCCTAAGGCTGATAAAAAGCACTCATTAGAAAGCAGTGAGAGAGCCGGAAGGAGTTCTGAAAGCAGATCTGAGAGGAGATCTGGAGGAGGAGTTGGAAGCAGTTCTGGAAGGAGAACTGAAACGGGAACTGAAAGGAGAGCCGTTGGAAGGACCGATAGCAGAGAGGCTGAGAGTGATTTAAGCAGCCCTGAGAACCGACCAGGAAAAGCTTCAGTTGAAAAGGTACAGAGAACTCAAACCCTAAGACTACAGGAAAGCTACTCTCAGTTAAAGCCTGGTGTTGAAGGTAACTGGAGAGAAAAGCCACGCAGAAAGTCATTTTGGGTGTGCCCAGAAGCTCCGGTGACAGGAAGGTATAAATCTCTAGACTCTGCTGATATTGAAGAAGCACTGCCAAGTAAACTTTACAGGCAAAAGCCAGAAAGTGGTCTCTGTAAAAGGAACAGGGAGAAAACAAAGAATACCAGTTTTCTCTGGGATAGTAAAGCTCTCCGGGACTCTCTTAAAGGTAAAGAGAATTGTTTTAAATCCCTGTGTGAATGTGTTCCCATGTATCCAGCGGGGGAAGGGCTGGAAGATATGCAAGTTGAATCCATAGAGGAATGCATAATTGATGAGCCCATGGATTGTACACTGACTATAGCAGATAATGTAGAATCACTTTGCTGAGTTGGATGTATAAAGCTGTAGGAACAGCATTGAGAAGCAAAGTGAGCATTGCTGCCTTTGAAAAGAAACGTTTATTGATTCCTGTGTTAAAGGACTGTATAGTGAAAGCTGGAAGAAAAAGAAGTTATTTTTCTTCAGTTCCTGATTTACTTTTCTTTGTACCAGATGCATGGTTATTTTGTCCTAAGTTCTTTGTGCTTACCAAACCCCGGGACGGGGAAATAAAACCTCATTTTGACCTTACCACTTTTGTTACTTCTATTCCTCTGCTTGGGGAGTGTTTGGGACTTCACTACCCAGAGGGTGTGTACTACTACGCCTGCACTATCCCCACTTCCTGGCTCAGGATATTCACCAGCCTGACCCTCTCTGCGTGCCCTAGGACCCAGGGTAGGCCACTGGTGACAGGATTGGCGTAGTTGTTGCGGATTTTTTCACAAGAGAAGGACATTTAAAAAGGAAAACCTCAGGAGATACCAGCTTTGAAAGAGGAAAAAGTTCTGCTATCCTGAAAGGAAGGAAAAGACGGACTGGATTCGTCAGCAGACTGACCTGGAGGACAAAGAAACCTTTCTCAGTGCTGGAGTCTACACTGTGCTCAGGTAATAGTAGGTGGGCACGGGAGTAGAAGGATTCAGTGAGAAAGGGGGAACATCTGTACTGCAGATAGGAGGCAGAAAAAAGGATTTTGTGTGCTGCACTTGGTGGGCCTGTTTTTTTTCTCTGTCCCTGCAGGAAAACCCGAGATGGATCCACGAGACGTCCTGAGCTGGATGAACACCCAGTGGGAAAAACAAAGCGAGCTGGCGAGGCTGACCCAAGAGCGGACTGCTGCAGCAATGCCTTGTCGCACTGTTTTGCCACCTTGAGATCTTCAGAAATAATCACACCAAGGTCTTTCTCCTGATCCGTGCACACCAACCTCTCGCCCCCTATCGCGTATATTTCCCTTGGATTTCTGCTAACCAAGTGCATGACTCTGCACTTCTTTGCATTAAATCTTAATTGACAAGCATTAGACCATTCTTCCAGCTTTTGTAGATCTTTCCTCATGTTAACCACTCCCTCGGGGGAGTCCACTCTGTTGCAAATTTTCATGTCATCTGCAAAAAGACAGACTTTTCCATTCAGTCTTTCAGCAATATCACTCACAAATACATTGAACAGCGCCGGGCCCAGGACCGAACCCTGGGGCATGCCGCTAATCACCTTCCTTTCATCCGAGTGAGCTCCATGTGCCATCAACTTCTGTTGTCTGTCAGTCAACCAATTTCTAATCCAGTTTACTATCTTGGGACCCATCCCCAAGCTACTGAGTTTATTGACAAGCCTCTTATGAGGAACAGTATCAAAGGCTTTGCTGAAATCTAGGTAGATCACATCCATTGCATGCCCCGATCTAGTTCCTTGGTCACCCAGTCAAATAACTCAATCAGATTTGTTTGGCAAGACCGTCCTTCGGTAAAACCATGTTGCCTCGGATCTTGCAACCTGTTGGTTTTGAGAAAGTTCACTATTCGCTCTTTCAGGAGCGCCTCCATTACTTTTCCCGCCACCGAGGTAAAGCTCACGGGCCTGTAGTTTGACACTTCTTCCCTGTCACCACTTTTGTGTAGAGGTACGACATCAGCCATTCTCCAGTCCTGAGGAACCTATCCTGTTTCCAAGGATCTGTTGAAAACATCCTTTAACAGCCTTGCAAGAACCTCTCTGAGCTCTTTCAGTATCCTGGGATGTATCCTATCCGGTCCCTTGGCCTTGTCCACTTTCAGTTTCGCAAGTTGTTCTAACACATCATCTTCTGTGAATGGCGTGATATCTACTTCATTCCCATTTTTATATTTGGGAGTCACAGGAGGTCCTTCTCCAGGACTTTCTTTAGTAAAAACAGAGCAGAAGTATTCGTTTAGCGATTTTGCTTTTTCAATGTCACTTTCCACGAGTCTGTTCGCAGCACTTCTGAGTCCTGCAATTCCACCTCTGATCTTCTTCCTCTCCCGAATATACCTGAAGAAGGTTTTGTCGCCACACTTAACATCTTTAGCCATTTTTTCCTCTGCCTTTGATTTTGCTATCCTTATTTCTCTCTTTGTCTCTTTGAGTTTGATCCTGTATTCATTTATGTGTTCCTCTGTTTGCGAGCTTTTGAATTTTGCGAAAGTTGTGTTTTTTGCCTTTATTTGAGCAGCCACTTCTTTGGAAAATCAAATAGGTTTTCTTCTCCTCTTGTTTTTGTTTACTTTTGTTACATATTTATTTGTTGCCCCTTTTATTGCCACCTTTAGTTTAGCCCATAGCAATTCCACTTTCCTTATCTCCTTCCACCCTGTCAGCTCCTCTTTTAGGTACTCGGCCATTTTATTGAAGTCAGTGTTTCTGAAGTTTAGGACTTTGAGCTTGCTATGATTGGCCTGTACCATGGCTTTTATCTCAAACCACACCGTGTGATGATCGCTGTTGCTCACAGGGGCACTCACGCAGACATTCAACAAGCTATCACCGTTGGTGGGCACTAAATCCAGCATTGAGTTTTCCCTGGTTGGTTCCATCACCATTTGTCTAAGTAATGCATCTTGGAGAGCATCCACGATTTTTTTGCTTCTTTCCAGATTTGCAGAAGGAGTAATCCAATCCACATCAGGTAGATTAAAGTCACCCAATATGATCGCTTCCCCCTTTGTGGCTATCTTGGCAATATCTAGAATCAATTCGTTATCTATCTCTTCAATTTGTGTCGGAGGTCTGTAGACTACAGCAGTATGGATGACAGTGGCAGCTCCTCTTTCCAACACAATCCAGAGCGCTTCTTCTTTTCCCCATGCGCCCTCCATTTCAGTAGCTTTAATATTGCTTTTGACATACAAGGCTACTCCTCCTCCTCTTCCATTTTCTCTGCATCCCTACAGCTTTGGCCACTGCCGAAATAGTTGACAACTTCAGCCAGGGCTGGTGCTAAGGTTTCTAGCACCCCCCTGCAACCTATAAATTGGTGCCCCTCCCTCACTATTATTAATGTTGGCTGCACCCTACCCTCCTTTTTCCCAAAACCGCTTTGTGAACTCTTCAAGCGATATTAGTATTTCTCCTTCAAATCCAGTGTTGTAAGAAAATCGCAGCAAAATAGCAAATGCATAAAATAAAAATACTTAACAGTAAATACTTAGCATCATATAAACAGGCTGTGATAGTCCAAAAAAATAAAAAAATGAAATCTGATTCTGATCCTGATCATCTCACTAACACCAACATAAACATTCTCCAGTGCCAGGCATATTATGAACTATATAAAACACTGCAAAAGTCACTGAAAATCTACAAAGTAAAATCTGCCATACCATACCAGCATACACTTCCAAAATTCATACAATAAGGGGCCTACCCAGAAAAAAAGCAGCATTACAAATACTGCAATGGGCCCCTAAACATCCATACACTTATTTGAAAAGCTGTACAAATCAAATTACTACAGTACAGATCAGTACATACAAACTCCATGTTAACAGAACACTGGGCCTCAGTCACACACTCAGAACACAGACCCTCACCAAGTACAGAATAAGCGACCACAACCTAAAGTAAAAATAAAAATATGTAGACAAAAATGAAAATGAAACCCCAAGAAGCCAGACTGCACATGCGGTGCCACACCAGATAAGAGATGCAATTCCCCATACTGTTTGAAATATAAAGATAGCGCAAAGTCCAATCACTAAATTGAAAATAAAATTATTTTTTCTACCATTGTCTGACAATTTTTGATCATGCTGATCCTGATTTAAGGTTTTTGTTTTCCTATCTTCTCTTAACTCTTTTTCTATGGTCTATAGTCCATCTGCCATTTCTTTTCTCTCCTTTTGCTTTCTTCATTTTCTTCCATCAGCCTTTTTCTAGTCCCAGTAATCCTCCCAAGTATCAGCCCCCTTTACAGCCTCCCCTCCCAGTACCTTCCAGTGTCAACCCCTTTGTATTCCCAGCACCACCAATGGTGTCTATTCCCTTTTAGCCCCCTCCTTCTCCATCATCCAGCCCCTTCTACTCTAAAACCATCCCAGGTATCAGTGAACTTTCAGTCCCAGTGTCAGTTCCCTTCCAGTCACCCTCCCGTATCAGTTCCCTTCCGGTCACCCTCTCCTCTGTCTATCTGCCTTCCATTGCCATCCCTGGGTGTCAGCTCCCTTCAAGCCCCCACCTACCCTCCAGCCTTCCTCTCTTTCCCAGTCCCTTCCAACCAAACCATGTGAACTCCCTTCTAGGCCCCACCATCCCCCGTCAGTTCTCTTCCAACCCCCCTCCTATTACCCAGCCACCTTCCAGCCCCCTCCCCAAGTGTCTGCTCCCTTCCAGCTCCCCCGTGTAGCTCCCCCATGTCTGCTCCCTTCCAGCTCCCCCATGTCTGCTCCCTTGTAGCCTGTGTCTGCTCCCTTCCAGCTCCCAGTGTCTGCCCCCTTGTAGCCCCCGTCTTCTCCCTTTCAGCCCCCATGTCTGTTCACTTGTAGCCCCCTGTCTGCTCCCTTTCAGCTCCCCCCTATGTATGCTCCCTTCCAGCTCCCCCATGTCTGCTCCCTTTCAACCCCCCCCCCCCCCCGGTGTCTGCTCCGATTCGTCTTTCAAAAAAGAAAGCAGCCGCGGGAACATTTCTCTGTTCCTGTGGCTCTGCTAACTTTTAAACTGCTGGGTCACGGAGTTTCTAAAGGCAAGAATAAGCAGAGAAATGTTCCCATGGCTGCTTTCTTTTTTGAAGCGGTGGGTGGTGGGTGGCTAGCGATGGCACTCACCTGCCGCTGGCGCACTCCTGCCGCAGTTACCCAGCTTACCAGGTAGCGCTGGCCCTGACTTCAACCTACTTGGATCAACTACACAGGTACACTAAAAAAATGTTTTTTTAAACTGCCTCTAATGTTTCGATTGATTTTTACGTTTTTTGGTGCTCTGAATCCAAATCTGGTAACCAATTTGCTCCATCACGTACAGATTTTTTGCTACATTGGGTTAGCAGTTTGAGGTGAACGTTTCAGATTGAGTACGATCGAGATAAAAGTTTCTTGGATGAATTCTTTATACTAATTGTTTAGTAGTTATTCAAATAAGAATTAAAAAAATTGTAACAAGGCAGCACATAAGAATAGAGTAATGTCAACAAAACACACTGTGATGGTAGCAAAATTGTCTGCACTTAAAACAGCCACATACATGTGCACAAACATTGAGCATATATGAGCGAGGTTAGACACAAAGCAAAGCAAAGAAATGTGCAAAAAATGTTGTACAGGTATGTATGTAAGAATAGAAAACGCAAACCGCACCATTGCAATACATGAAGACAAACACCCGATGGTGTGAAAATAAAATTCTAATAAATGAGATCCGACACTGTGGTAATAACTAGCAAATTTTTATTTCAAAGCTTAGTAAAAACACGATATTTGTCAACACAGTTTAGATTTTAAAGTCATTCTTGGGTCAATCAATCTCCTGGTGGGCCCGTTTCTTCTTCCCCCGAATGCTTCTCTTGGTGCGCTGCTTGGCGTATTTTTCATCTGGGGTTTCCCGCAGCAGCAACCAGCAGAAATCAGCCATCATAGTGGTGTTCCATCTTCCTTGGTACCTTCTCTCTGCGTCCTTGATGTCCTGGTGAAACCTTTCACCTTGTTCTTCACTGTATGCCCCCAAGTTTTCGGGAAAGTAGTTCACATGGGAGTGCAAGAAATGGACTTTCAGGCTCATGTTACAGCCTTGTTCTTTGAAGGCATTGAGCATCCTGGCAACAATATCCTTATAGTTCTCATCCCGCCTGTTCCCCAAGAATTTGAGAACAACATCCTTGAAGGAATCCCAGGCTTCTTTTTCCTTCTCAGACATCGTTTCAGCGAATGCTCCATCTGAAATGAGTCTCCTTATATCAGGGCCAACAAACACTCCTTCCTTTAGCTTTGCTTCAGAAAGTCGGGGGAACTTTGAGCAAAGGTACCGAAAGCACTCACCATCTTTTGGAAGGGACTTGATGAATTGCTTAATGAGACCCAACGTAATGTGGAGAGGTGGTAATAGAATTTTATCACGAGGTACCAAGCTCTCATGAAGAACATTTTTCTCACCGGGTCTCAAATACTCCCGAATTGGCCAGTCTTTTTTTCCCCCAGTGTAGGTCGCGGGCCCGGCTATCCCACAAGCAAAGGAAGCAGGGATATTTGGTGAAACCGGATTGCTGCCCTAATAGCATGGATAGAATTTTAAAGTCTCCACAAATCATCCACTTATGCTCATCATAACGAATCTTCTGAAGAATCAGGGCCAAATTCTTGTATTTTTCTTGAAGAATAACAGAGTGAGCAATAGGAACTGAAGCGAATGTGTTGCCATTATGAAGAAGAACACCTTTTATGCTGTCTTTTGACGAATCAATGAACAGCCGCCATTCAGCAGGATCATACTTGAGTTTAAACTTTTCCATCACTCCGTATATATCGTTGCAAAATACCAAATCTTCCTCTTTGCTGAAATACTTCAAAAATTGTGTCTCGCGGTTGCGGCGGTACCAATAAAAAGTTGTTCCTGGTGACAATAGATTTTTCTGTTTAAGCCGAGAACCTAGCAGTTGGGCAGCATCTTTTGGGAGTCCTAAATCCCGGACTAAATCATTCAATTCAGCTTGAGAGAAAAGTTCAGGTTTCGGATCTGGTTCAGTTTCAAACTCGGAAGTACTGGACTCATCGGGAAAAGCCATCTGATGAGTCTCATCATGATCAGAACCGTCCACACAAATATGATCCAAAGATTTTGGTGGTTCAGGCACAGGTACTTCGTTGCTATGAGGCATAGGCCTAATTGCTGAGGGAAGGTTGGGGTAACTTATTACGTTCTTATTTTTTAAGTTGTATCCCTTCACAATGCAAGAGACAAAATAGCAGTCACTGCTGTGGTCTCTTTGTTCACGCCACATCATTGGTATTCCGAAACGAAATGCTTGTTTTTTACCTTTCATCCATAAGCGTAGATCTTCCTCACATGTCTTGCACACTTTGTGAGGAGCTCACGGTTTGTCTTGATCGCCTAACTTCAAACCGAAATAGGCGAAATATACTTTTTTAATAAATGCAGAAATGTTCCTCTGCCGCTTTTTCACGGTATATTCCCCACAAATAAAACAAAAACTGTCCGGAGAGTTGACGCAACCTCTGGCTCTGTGAGCCATCACAAATACACAGCACTGCAAACTACAACTGTAGTGAACCACTTCGGAATAAAGCTGGATTACGACTGAGCAAACAAAAGGTAATAATGAACTTGCAAGAAACTGAAATTTGACAGGAACGTTCATGTCGCAACCACCGTGTTTGAGCGAGCAAACGAAGTGAGGCGAACAGGAAAGAACATGCGCCAGCGCGAGTATTGGATTTAGCCCCCCGCCTCCCAATTGTCCTGTTAATGTATAAAGTGAATACAAAACACTCTAAAATATCATGAGGGAGTGTTTCTAGTTAGTTAACCATTACAACCTCTATTTTGGGCCAAGAAAATAAACTGCAGTCGGCTAAAAAGAAATTATGTGAACATTCCTTATATGGGTAAGAAATCTAATTTTGCAAGAAAATGTGACGTGATGGAACATTTTGGCTATTTTTCCTGGATTCAGCACCCCAAAATCTATAGGAATCAGTTGCAAAACTGGAGGCAGTTTTTTGGTAGTGTACCTGTGCTATCAATAAAGAAACAACAAGCAATCAAGAAATCCAACGATGCATTGCTCTTGGCAGAGTTTATTTATTTGGTCTTATATACCGCGCTATTTTAAATCAGCGCGGTTTACAGCATAACAACTCAGTACATAGAACAGGTTTATAGAACAGAGTTGCTATTAAAGACCTAGACAAGATTCTCAAGAGCAGAGATGTCTCTCTCCCCATATAAAGATTCTGCTTGTTCGAACCATGAAATTTTAAATAACCTCATATGGTTGCAAAAGTTGGACAGAGAAAAGGATACAGAAATAAAATTGATGCCTTTGAATTATGGTGCTGAAGACGAATATTGTGTACGAGTTGTGACAAAAGAGAAACGAGACTGTCCAATAAATGTTTTATTACAAAATCTACAGAGACATTATGCATTGTCCCCTTCAAAGTAATCCCCCCCCCCCAGAGTTAATGCACTTCTGCATTCGCTTCTGCCACATATGGAAGCACTCGGTAAAGTCCTCCTCCTTGAGGTCCCTCAGCTCCCTCGTCACAGTGGCTTTGATCTCTTCTGCAGAGGCAAAATGAGTTCCTTTGAGCACAGTCTTCAGCCGGGGGAAGAGCCAGAAGTCGCACAGTACAAGATCTGGGGAATAAGGAAGGTGGTCGAGTGCTGTGATCTGTTTGTTGGCCAAGAACTGCCTCATACTGAGCACAGTGTGTGTGAGCGCATTGTCGTGGTGGAGCAGCGATGACTTGTCTCTCCACATAGCCCGCTTGCTGCGCCGAACCCAGTCATGGAGGCAATTGAGGACCTGCTGGTAGAAGTGCTGGTTGACTGTCTGACCCTCAGGCACAAACTCATGATGGACCACTCCCTTCTGGTTGAAGAATGCGATCAGCATGACCTTGATCCTTGATTTGGACATGCGCGCCTTCTAGGGTCTATGTGACAGTCGAGTCTTCCACTGCAGGCTGTCTCTTGCTTTCAGGGTCGTACTGGAAGACCCAAGTCTCGTCTCCTGTGATGACTCGGCCAACGAACTCTGGATCTTCTCTGATCTTCTCTAGCAAGTCTCGACAAACATTGATCCGGTGCTCCTTCTAGTTGTCCAATAAAAGCTTGGGCACCATCTTGGGGCACATCTTCCGCATCCCCAGCTCCTGCACCAAGATGGTCTGCACTAACTCCCTGTTCAGGCTGAGCTCCTCAGCTATCATCCGCACCGTCAAGCTGTGATCACTCCGCACCAGCTGGTTTACTCTGTCAATGATTTCAGCCGTCTTTGTCATGGAAGGCCGTCCTAACTTGGGGGTCATCCTCCACCTCCTCGCAGGCAGTCGTGAAGCATTTATGCCACTCGAAGACTCGCGGCCTTGACACTGCATCTTCTTCATAAGCCTTTTGGAGAAGCTGGAGATACTCAGTTGGGCCCTTCTCCAACTTAACCAGAAGTTTCAAGTTGATTCTTTGCTTCATATTTCTGCAACCTCCAGTTGCATGACAAAGCGATGGAGCAGTGTGGTACAAAAAAGCCTGAAAAAGAAAAACAGAGTGAGAGAGATGAAAAATATTATAGCAGAATAGTGGAGAGATGTTGCACAACACAGTGACATAAATGGTTAGCCAACTGGCATTGAGTCATGGGCGTGGCTGCCACAGTCTCGTTTCTTTTTTGTCACACCTCGTATACCATGGACTGCCCAAAGAACAAACCAGTCAGTACTAGAAGAGATCAAACCTAAGCTTTCTATAGAAGCTCAGATGACAAGACTTCGACTTTCATAATTTGGACACATTATGCAGAGAGAGAGATCATTAGAGAAAGTCATCATGCTTGTCAAGGTAGAAGGTCAGCGCAAAAGAGGAAGGCTGGCAATGAGATGGATCAATACAATAACAGCAGCTACGGGTACCAGGCTGTCAACCATGAGCCGCCTGACTCAAGACCAGGGCCGGCCCGTCCATTGAGCAAGAATGTTTTTTGCACAGGGCCCCGCGTTTCAGGGGGCCTCGCGCAAAGAACATTCTGCTTTTTTTCAAAATTAAGTTAAAAAAAAACAAAACTGGCTGCTACTGCTGCCGCCGCGGCAGCAGCAGAATGGAGTGTCCCGCGGGGCCCCCTCTGCCCGGCTGAGCTCTCCCTCTGCGATGGCTGAGCCCCTCTGTGCCGGCTTTCAGATACGCGAAGGGCTTAACTCTCCCTTCGCGTATCTGAAAGCCGGCACAGAGGGGTTCAGCCGTCGCAGAGGGAGGGAGGGAGGGACTCAGCCGGGCAGAGGGGGCCCCGCGGGACACTCCATTCTGCTGCTGCCGCGGCGGCAGTGGCAGCGGTAGCTGCCAGCTTTTTTTCTTTTTTTTTAATGTTCCTTGAACCAATGAGGGGGGGGGGTTAGGACTGGTAATGGGCTATGGAGGGGGTTAAGACTTGACGAGGTGGGCTGTGGGTTGATGGGGGGGGGTTAGGACTGGTAATGGGCTATGGGGGGGGGCTGGGACTGGAAATGGGCTGGGGGGGTTAAGACTGGAGGTGGGCTGAAGGGGTTCGGACTGGTAATGGGCTGAGGGCTGTTGGGGGGGGGGGTTAGGACTGGTAATGGGCTGTGGGCTGATGGGGGCTGTCTGGTAATGGGCTATGGGGGGGTTAGGACTGATAATGGGCTATGGGGGGCTAGGACAGGAAATGGGCTGATGGGGAGGGGTTAGTACTTGAGGTGGGCTGATGGGGTTAGGACCGGTAATGGGCTGTTGGGGGGGTTAGAACTGGTAATGGGCTATGGGGGGGTTAAGACTGGTAATGGACTTTGGGCTGATGGGGGCTGTCTGGTAATGGGCTATGGGGGGGTTAGGACTGATAATGGGCTATGGGGGGGCTAGGACAGGAAATGGGCTGATGGGGAGGGGTTAAATCAGAACTCTCATCTGACGGAATACCGGAGCGATGACGTCATAGCCTACTCTCCTGCCCCTGCCATACAACTGGCCGACAACCATAAACAGACGAGGAAGCACTACATGATTCGGCTGCTCGTGCCATAGACACCGCCCCCTCCGTCGCCGACCTGACAGGAGGCGCGCGGGCGCGGTAGCGATTCGGAGGTGGGTGGTGCTCGAGCTCTTAGTCAACAGTCGCTCGAGTGTCTGCCCGCGCGGTAGCGTGGTCGCCCACCGCGCGCGTTTGCTGTCAGGTGTGCGCCGCGAGGCGGCGGGGCGGAGCTACCGCTGAGGGAATGAATGGCGGTGGGAGGCGAACGACGGTCAGGATGCTGTGCTTGGGGCCGGTGGTTCGCACGTACCTGCTGGTTGCCGTTGTTCTGACCAAGGGCAGCCTGGCGTTCAGAGCTGAGGGTGATGGGCAGCTGATGGGTAACGACATCCACGACCTCCCCGAGACTGTGCCTCCATCACCGAGCGCGGCCGAAGATCCCGGAAACCGGACCACAGACCTGGGGAGCCGGATCGAGGCTACTGAGAGCTCAACCGTGGAGTCTTGGGGCCGGAACCGGGCTGAGGACGCCGCTACTGTGAGCGAAGATACCGGAAACTGGACCGTGGACACGGAGAGCCGAGCCAAGAGTACGGACGCGCCGACCGTAGAGCTCGGGAGTCGGACGGAAGCCAGCTGGACCCCGGGCCCAGACGGAACCGGCGGAGGGCTGGGTGCAGCTGAAGCGGAGGAGGACGCGAGAACCGAAGCCGTACCCAGCTCCCGAGGGCTCCCAGTGACCGCGACACCTGCCGGCCCCACGGTTCCGCCCCGTTCACCGGTAACCGGCACGTCTGCTGGGACCGCGACGGCGGCCTGGGCGAGCTCGGCAGCCCCGAGCGTGGAGGAGGAAGGTGAGCGCGACTCTCCCCTAGTGACAGTGGTAGGCGATGAGTGGAAAAGGCCCGTCAGCCCGGTGATGCCTTGCTGCAGTAAGGTCTGTGACCGATGAGTCTGAAGCCGGTCTGGGTGCTCATTTCTAGAACTTATGCTGCTGCTGCTCCTCCTCATTCAATAAGGGTGGTTTTTTTTTTTGCCTGCACTGCCCATCTTATTTTTGTTGTCTTTCGTTAACGTTTTTATTGCATGTTATTTCAACGTTCAATAAAACAGATTATTATAGTGTAGGCAAAAATTTTTAGTAGTGCTAAATAGAAAACTAAGAAGTGCAGGTTACTCTTAGCCACTATTGCTATTTCTTAGCAAACGAGATAGCCTTTCCAGTTCATGTTGCCTGCTTTTTTGTGGTATTTTGCAGGCATTGTTTCAGACTATATACTAATGTACCCTTTGCATGCAGATAATGGAACTTATACACACGAATTCTGACACACTAAATGCAGAAAGGTGACGTATGCATAAACTGCAAAGGAAAAGTATGCATACATAGTAGTTTAGACAGATTTGTATGTTTGTTTATGTGCCACCTTATCCTTCAATCAAGGTGGTCAGGTCACATCACAATTAGGTTACATTTAACATTAGGGTACTCTTAAGTAATTGTACTGACTAAATGTTTAACATATAGACAGTACAATTGGAGGGTAACAATTAACATTTAATATGAGGGCATTTAATAATGTGTTATATTAATTTTGTGTGTGTAGATGGGATGATTGCGTGCCTGGTTGGCGGAGGTGGTTGTATTTCTGTTTGTGTAGGGGATGTTGTCTGAATGCTCATATGTTTCTATAAATAAGTGTTTTGAGGTCGTCTGTGAGGTCATCTAATGCCCTCAGGCTCGTTGGGAGGGAGTTCCATAGTAATGTTAAGTGTATTTAAATTATATGCAATTAGCTGTGCATATTAAAATGGCATGCTAATATTGTCTCTGCCTGAGGCAGAGGGATGCGTAGAAGATTATGTAACCAGCCGAAGCTTTAATATTTCTATGCCTGGTCTGAGGTGGCTTAAACATAGTTTCTGTGTAGGGGGGAAAAAACTCCCTTAGTGGCCCAGGGGCCCCAATCCCATCTACCCACTAAGAAAAAAGTCTGGTGGCCCCCAAACGACCCCTCCCCAGTACCTTTTAAGCTGGAGTGGGAGCATTGTCCATGTGCTCCCCCCCCATCCTGCGTTGCCATCATTTAAAAATGGTGGCGCCTGCCCATGTGGTGCATCCTGGGATGACATGAGTGGGGTCAGACAGCCATGTAAGTCATTTTCTACTTCATATGGCAGTCTGACCATGCCTGGTACATTCCAGGATGCACTGTGTGGGGCCAGGTGCCGCCATTTTTCAAGATAGTGGCATAGGGGCAGGAGCGTGTGGGTAACGCTTCCGGTCCAGCTTAAAGGTACTGGGATGGGGGGTGGAGGGTTTGGGGGCCACCAGGCCTTTTTGTTACTGGTGGGTGGGTGGGTGGGTGGGATCAGGGCTGCTGGGTCATGAGCACTGTTCCCTCTAAGCTGTGCGCGTGTGCGCGCGCACACACCACACCGAGTGAGCGCACATACTTTACAACAGAGCGCACAAAAATTATGGTTCTGATTCTGATAGAAAACAACACAGACATCTTAAAATTTAAAAGTTGTTGTGTATTTATGGTTTTCACAAGTTCTACAATATTTTCTAGTGCAATCAATGTGGTGTACATACTGTATTCTGACATGTAGTCAAATTTTAAAGTATATAACTCCGAGTGTTATGTGGTGCACAAAAATTTAACCTTCCTTCAAAAGCTGTACAGCTGATATTTTATGCGCACACAGCCTATAGAAAATTAGAGGGAACATTGGTCATGAGGGATTTGGTTTCTGTCAGGGGCACTGGCCCCCCAACAGTATTTTGATGGCATCAGAGGCTTTCCCTGTTGCCTGGATCATCTGAGGTGAAGTGTCAAACTGCCCCTCAGATGACCCTGTTTTCTCTGGGACAGCATGCCAAACTTGTGCTGACCTCTGCACGAGTGTTTGGCTCGCTCTCCCAGTTTAATGCTGACATTTTGCGCCAAAGTTTTGTGTGTGTCTCATTTTGCATATTTTATTTCTTTATTTGCAGGCATTTAAACCACCTTTCTGACAAAAGTCAATCAAAAGGGTGTACAAAAGAAAAAATACTTCAAACAGGAAAAAAAAAGAGGATGAGATCCTTTCTGCATTCCAGCGCTGAAGTCGCATGCTATCGGCGTTCTACATAGACACATACATAGCTAATAGTGTGCAACTTCAGTGACGACTTTCTGCAACGGTCCCATAATTTGAAAATGGCTTGCATTGTTTGTTTAAATCTTTCTTACCTTCTGTACCTTTTTGTCTACATAATGACTGGAAAGGTAGACACAACTGTTTCCTGTGACATTTCTCTGGGGTTAGTTCTACATTTGGCTCTGATTTTGCTGAGCTGCTGGAAAGGAGCATGTTAATTCTGGCAAAACTATATCCATATTCATTTCTTATACCTGTGCTTGTACTTGACATAGTGCTTAACATAGAAACAGACCATATGACCTTTATTTCTTATCATATCTAGTCTGCCCTTCCGTATCACTTACTGTAGTACCTTTTTTAACTTTATAGAGACCTGTGTTTGTCTGAGACCTGACTCCTTATTGGTATTTATATTTATTTTATTTTATTTTTCAACCGCCACACCTTTAGCTACCTGTTTGTTTTATTCACACCTTCAAAAGAAGAAAAAAACAGGTAGATGATAAAGGTGTGTTGGTTGATATAGTGTATCTGGTTTTCAGAAAGCCTTTGACAAGGTTTCTCATGAGGGTCCCTTGGAGGAAGTTTAAAAAGCTATGGGATAGCAGGCAGTGTATTATTGTGGATTAGGAACTGGTTAAAGATAAAAAAAACAAAAACAAAAACAAAACCAGAGGGTGGTGATAAATGGACAATTTTTTTTTCAATGGAGAAAGGTGAATAGTGGAGTACCCCAGGGATTTGTGCTGGGTTCACTGCTTTTTAACACTTTATAAATCCCCTGGAAATGGGAATAACGAGTGATGTGATCAAATTTGCAGATGACACAAAAATATTCAAAGTTGTTAAAACATAAGAGGATTGTGGGGCAGTGCCAAGATGGAGGTTTGCTGACTTTGCCTGAGTGGCAGCTTTTTCTTCATGGGGGAAAAAGCATAAGACGAAGGGGGTGGTGTTGCCCTCTCATACTCCCGTAGCCTCTATGCCCTTACCTGCGATGGCCTTTGGACACTTTTTTATTTTCAGCCTCTACAGCAACTGGCATTTTCAGGGGAGGTAAGCCTAGTTGCAGGTGCACTGGGGCCGGAGGGCTCAGTGCCTACTTAGGGGAGAGATATGACAGTCCCGAACTCGCAGCACGTTTCCAAGGTTCGGTGCTTCCAACAAAACTCTGAAAGTGGTCTGCGGCAAAGTGCTTCTAGATCTGGGAACGGTGCAAAGCCGCAAGGGTCAAACGTCAGAGGTCCAGGGCATGTGAGTGGAGTTGCCATTGTCCTCTCAGTATACAAGCCATGGGAGTGCATCAGGAGAACAGGCAGCAGTGGCAGATGCTGCTTTGGTACAGAGAGACAAGACGCTAAGTAGTATGGAGGATGGGATTACTGTAGGTGTTGCTGGCTTGAATTTACACCAGTTCACCCCAAAACTTACGTTGGAGATTATTTGGGCTACTATAGTCTCCTTGGGCAATGCTTTACTGCCACAGATTTCTACTTTGACTGCTAAAGTTGCTTCTAATTCTAGTGCGGTTGAAGTTATTAATGCTCAAGTCACTTCAATGCAGACTTCACTTACTGGGTTATAACAAAAAAATGGAAGTTTTGGAGAACCAGGCTCAAGCCAATATCAAGAGTTCCTTGGCTAAGATTGAACATTTGGAAAATGCTTCAAGAGTGGTGAATTTGAGGATAATTAATTTTCCCCTGTGGGCAATGATATCAGCGCGTGAAATGTTTAGGGAATATAGAAACAGACCATGTTTGTTTCTGCCGCCATGTTTCTATCTAGTCTGCCCTTCCATACAACAGTTCCCCTTTTTCCTTTAGAGATCCTTTGTGTTTGTCCCATGCCTTTTTGAATTCAAATACTGTTCTCATCTCTACCACTGGGAGACTATTTCATGCATCTACCACTCTTTCCATAAAGAAATATTTCCACATATTACTCCTGAGTCTACCCCCTTTCACCCTCATCATATGTCCCCTCGTAGCAGAGTTTGCTTTCAGTCGAAAGAGGCTCTCCTCCTGTGCATTTATGCCACGGAGGTATTTAAACATCTCTGTCCTGCGTTTCCTCTAAAGTAGACATATTAAGGTCCTTAAGTCTATCATCATATGCTTTACAACAAAGGCCACTAACCATTTTTGTAGCCACCCTCTGTACCAACTCTAACCTGTTTATATCCTTTTGAAGGTGCGTTCTCCAGAATTTCACACAGTGCTCTAAATGAGGTCACACCAAAGACTTATACTGAGGTACTAGCACATTCTTTCTTCTGCTGGCCATTCCTCTCCCTATGCACCCAAGCATCCTTCCAGCTTTCGTCATTGCCTTTTTTTACCCGTTTAAGCTACTTTAAGATCATCAGACAAAATCACGCCTAGGTCCCACTCTTCTTTTGTAGACAGACGTGCTTCACCCCCTATGCTATATTGCTTCCTTGGATTGCTGCTGCCCAAATGCAAGAACTTGCCTTTTTAAACATTAAATCTCAGCTTCCAAATTCTAGACCATTCTTCAAGCTTAGCTAGCTCCCTCCTCATGTTATCTACACCTTCCTGGATGTCTATTCTATTGCAGATTTGGTATCATCTGCAAAGAGGCAAACCTTACCCATCAAAAAGAATTGGACCAAGGACAGATCCCTGGTGCACAGCACTGGTAACTTCCTTCTCCTCAGAGTGAGCTCCATTTACCTGTACCCTCTGTCGCCTCCTACTCAACCAATTTCTAATCCAAGCAGTAACTTTAGGGTCCAACCCTAGGTTGCTCAATTTGTTTATAAGTCGCCTGCGCAGAACAGTGTCAAAAACCTTATTGAAATCTAAATACACCACATTTAGGGCTCTCCGTCGGTCCAACTCCTTGGTCACCCAGTCAGAGAAATCAATCAGATTTGTCTGGTAAGACTTGCCTCTGGTGTATCCGTGCTGCCTTGGATCCAATAATCTGTTGGACTCCAGAAAAATCACTATTTTCTCTTTCAGCAGTGCTTCCAATAATTTACTGACCACTGAGGTTAAAACTAATTGGCCTGTAGTTTTCTATCACATCCTTACTTCTGTTTTTGGTAAGAGGCACCTGTGGTCCCTTTACACAGTCTTCTGGCACCACTTCCAACTCCGAGGCATTGAAAAGGTCAGTCAGTGGAGCTGCTAGAAAGTCCCCAAGTTACTCCGTATTCTTAGGTGTATTCCATCTGGTCCCATCGCTTTGTCTACTTCAGGGGATTTCAACTCTGTCCTCGGGGAACCTTAGGCCAGTCAGGCTTTCAGGATTCCCACAATGAATATTCATAAGAGATTTGCATACAATGAAGGCAACACACAAATCTCTCTCATGCATATTCATTGTGGGAATCCTGAAAACCTGACTGGCCTAGGGTTCCCCAAGGACAGGGTTGAAAACCTATCGTCTACTTTAAGTTTAGCTGGTTTCTGACGAACAGAGTCTTCTGAAAATTGTTTGATGCCCCTCGCTTCTGTTCCTGTTTGGCGGTGTTTTCTGAGGTCCTGCTCCTGGTTCTTCGTGAATACAGAACAAAAACATTTGTTAAGCAATTCTGCTTTAACCTCATCCTTCTACATATTCCTCACCTTCACCTTTTGAGTCTGACAATACCACTTTTGCCCTTATTCTCACTAACCAATTTGAAAAATGTCTTATCCTCCCATTTTATTGCATTGGCTATTTCTTCCTTTTTTGAATCTTTGCTTTCCTGACTACTTTACTAGCTTCTCTAAGTTTTTCCAAATATAGATGCCTGTCTTCCTCTCTCTGTGATCTCTTGTTTTCATGAAGGCCTTCCTCTTTTCTTCACCTTTTCAGCTATGTCTTTTGAAAAACATAGTAGTCTCCTTTTCCTTTTACCTTGTATTTACCATCTTAACAAAAAGATTGGTTGCCCTTAAAATATCCCCTTTTAGTTTTGCCCATTATTTTTCTACATCCCCCCCCCCATTGTTTCCATCCTGCTAACGATTCTCTGAGGTATTGGCCCATCTTGGCAAAGTTAGTTTTCTGAACGTCTAAGACCCTTGCTTTTGAATGGATTTTAGCATCCCTAGTCCTAATAGTGAACCACACCATCTGGTGATCTACTGGATGCAAAATGATCTCCCACTATAACAGCAAACGCTTTCACCATTGGTAATGTCACTGTACAAGTCGCTGGTTTATGTTTGAAAGGTGGTATATCAAATGTAATCAAGGCCTCACTTGGAATATTATGTTCTGTTTTGGCGACCGTATCTCACAAAGGATATAAATAGGCTGGAAGCAGTTCAGAGGAAGGCAACCAAAATGATTTGGAGCCTGAGTTGGACTTATGAGAGAGACTTGAAGACCTAAATATGTAAACTCTGGAGGAGAGGAGGGACAGGGGATATATGATTCAGACCTTTTAAATATTTAAAAGTATTAATGGACAAACAAACCTCTTCCAAAGACGGGGAAGCTCTAAAACTAGAGGACATAAGCTGCAAGGGGGTAAACTGAAAGGCAATGTCAGGAAATATGTTTTCACTGAAAGTTTGGATGCTTGGAATGCCCTCCTGATAGAAGTGGTGGGGGAAAACACAGTGACAGAATTCAAAATAGCATGGGACAGACACAGTGGATTCCTTTATAGCAGGCATGTCCAACTTCGAGCAGGTCATGATCTACTTTTTCCGGCCAAAAGTGCCGGTGATCTACCACCATGAAAATTAATTAAGTTTCAAATTAGTTTCAAATTTAATTTTAACCCAATAAAGTTGGAGGATACCCCCCCATTTTTAATGAACTTTCTGTCATTTACTTGGATGTGATCAGCTGTTAAGCAAATTAAGCAAAAACAAAACAGACGAAGATCCAGTAAGAACTGCGAGGGGAAATGGAAAGTACATTTTTTATTAGTTTTATTGAGTAATTTGTATTAAATTTAGGTTGAGTATTGATACAGGCTGATCTTGCACAATCTTTAATATTTTGCTCTTGCTCATTAGTGAGACGTCTGAGCCTGCATTTCATCCACCAGCTTTTTGAAGTTGGGTGAATATTGCGTGAGGGCCAGTCTCCGGGAATCCTGGAGATGTTCATCTGTCATGTTGGAACATTGTGTACTCTTTCAGATGGGAAAACGCAGATTCACACACATAAGTTGAACCGAAACAGGAGTGTACAGCTTCACTGCATCTTCTCAAGTTGGGAAATTTTGTCTCTAGGCACTAGCTTCCAAAACGATTCTTGCTCAGCACGGGTCTTAAGAAAAATATAATTTTTAAGGGTTAATATTTTGTTTTCAAGAGATGGCTTGTTCAATGAGTAATTTTTACTGATAGCAGCTGCAGTTTCTTTAATGTCCACATCTACTTTAAATGGGTATGACAAGTGCTCCACAACTGTTCCAATTTTTTGGAAGTCACAGAATCTATTTTCAAATTCCTGGATAACAGAACAGATTTCTGTCACATACTTCTCGTCCTGAAAAACAAAATTTGGATATTGTCCCAGATGGTCCTGCGTATTAGGAAAATGATCAAAAGTGGTGTTTGCAAGGTCAGTCATCATTAGCTCAAATTTGCTCTTGTAGGATGAAACTGTACTCATCTCGCCAATGCGTTTGTTTTTACCTTGTTGTTCAAGGTTCATATCACTTAGTTCGCCTGTAAAGTCAGCGAGAAATGCTGGATCACTTAACCACTCCATCTTCCAACTCTGCTTGGTCATCTCCCCTCTCCTTCAAAAAACTTCTTAATTCATTCAAGCAAATCACAACATCTTTGCAGAAATTTGTGCCTACTTAGCCACCTTACATCTGTGTGCGAAATGATTTCCACTACCCCTTCATCAAGAGTAAGATTGAAAAGCTGTCTTTGAAGTGATCTTCCACGAACTGAATTTACAATTTTGAAAGTGATGTCCATGACAGTCTATGTATTGAGTCTCTTGCTTGCCAAAACATTCTGGTGAATGATGCAGTGGTAAGAGAGGAAATCTGGGAGGTTGTCATGCTGTCTACAGAGGGCTGTTGTTAAGTGCCGTCGAAGTGCTCTGTGTTTGTCCAATGCTTTTTTGAATTCAGTTACTGTCCTCATCTCTACCACCTCCACTGGGAGACTATTCCACGGATCCACTACTTTTTCCGTAAAGAAATATTTCCGCATATCACTCCTGAATCTATCCCCCTTCACCCTCATCCCATGTCCCCTCGTAGAAGAACTTGCTTTTAATTGAAAGAGGCTCTCTCCCTGAACATTTATGCCACAGAGGTATTTAAACATCTCAATCATATCACCTCTATCCCGCCTTTCCTCTAAGGTGTACATATTAAGATCCTTCAGTCTTTCCTCGTATGCTTTATAATGAAGCCCACTAATCATTTTAGTAGCCACCCTCTGCACCGACTCCATCCTGTTCACATCCTTTTGAAGGTGCGGTCTCCAGAATTGCACACCATACTCCAAATGAGGTCGCACCAAAGACTTATACAGAGGCATTATCACATCTTTTTTTTCTGCTAGCCATTCCTCTCCGTATGCACCCAAGCATCCTTCTAGCTTTTGCCGTCGCCTTTTCTACCTGTTTAGCTACTTTAAGATCATCAGACACAACCATGCCTAGGTCCCGCTCTTCTTTAGTGGACAAAAGTACTTTTCCCCCTATACTATATTGCTCTCTTGGATTGCTGCAGCCCAAATGCATGACCTTACATTTTTTAATATTAAATCCCAGCTGCCAAATTCTAGACCATTCTTCAAGCTTAGCTAGATCCCTCCTCATGTTATCTACCCCTTCCTGGGTGTCTACTCTATTGCAGATTTTGGTATCATCCGCAAAGAGGCAAACCTTACCTGAAAACCCTTCCGCTATATCACTAACAAAGATGTTAAAAAAGAATCGGACCAAGGACAGTTCCCTGGGGCACACTACTGGTAACATCCTTCTCCTTAGAGTGAGCTCTATTTACTTGTACTCTTTGTCGCCTCCCACCCAACCAATTTCTAACCCAAGCAGTAACATTAGGGTCCATTCTTAGGGTGCTCAGTTTGTTTATGTCGCCTGTGAGGAACAGTGTCAAAGGCTTTACTGAAATCTAAATACACCACATCTAGGGCTTTCCCTCGGTCCAACTCCCTGGTCACCCAGTCAAAGAAATCAATCAGATTTGTCTGACAAGATCTGCCTCTGGTGAATCCATGCTGCCTTGGATCCTGTAATCCGCTGGACTCCAGAAACCTCACCATTTTCTCTTTCAGCAGCGTTTCCAATAATTTACTCACCACCGAAGTTAAACTAACCGGCCTGTAGTTTTCAACCACATCCTTACTTCCGCTTTTGTGTAAAGGCACCACATGAGCCTCTCTCCAGTCCTTTGGCACCACTCCCGATTCCAATGAGGCATTGAAAAGGTCAGTCAGTGGGGCTGCTAGAACGTCCCCAAGTTTCCTCAGTATTCTTGGGTGTATCCCATCCGGTCCCATTGCTTTGTCTACTTTAAGTTGAGAGAGTTTCTCACGAACACAGTCGTTTGAAAATTGTTCAAGATGTCCTTTGCTTATGTTCCTGTTTAAGTGTTTTCTGAGGTCCTGCTCCTGGTTCTTCATCTGTGAACACAAAACAAAAATATTTGTTAAGCAATTCCACTTTATCCTTATCAGCTTTTACATATTCCTCCCCTGCACCCTTGAGTCTGACAATACCACTCTTGCCCTTCCTCTTCTCACTAACATATCTGAGAAATGTCTTAGCCAATGCAATAAAATGGGGGGGATATTTCCTCCTCCTTTTGAATCTTTGCCTTCTTGACTACTTTGCTAGCTTCTCTAATTTTTTTTTTTTTTTTTTTTTTTTTTCCAAATACAGATGCCTATCTTCCTCTCTCTGTGATCTCCTCTTGTATTTCATGAAGGCCTCCCTTTTTTTTCTTCCTCTTCCCAGATTTCTTTTCTTATCGCTGCATCATTCACCAGCATGTTTTGGCAAGCAAGAGACTCAAAACAAAGACTGTCATGGACATCACTTTCAAAATTGTAAATTCAGTTCGTGGAAGATCACTTCACTTCAAAGGCGGCTTTTCAATCTTGCTCTTGATGAAGGGGCAGCGGAAATCATTTTGCACACAGATGTAAGGTGGCTAAGTAGGCACAAATTCTGCAAAGATTTTGTGATTTGCTAAAAATTAAAATTTTTTTTTTTTTTTTTGAAGGAGAGGGGAGATGACCAAGCAGAGTTGGGAGATGGGAGTGGTTAAGTGATCTGGCATTTCTCGCTGACTTTACAGGCGAACTAAGTGTTATATGAACCTTGAACTACAAGGTAAAAACACATGCATTGGCGAGATAAGTACAGTTTCATCCTACAAGAGCAAATTTGAGCTAATGACTGATCTTGCAAACACCACTTTTGATCATTTTTCCTAATACGCAGGACCATCTGGGACAATATCCAAATTTTGTTTTTCAGGACGAGAAGTATGTGACAGAAATCTGTTCTGTTATCCAGGAATTCAAAAATAAATTCTGTGACTTCCAAAAAATTGGAACAGTTGTGGAGTACTTATCATACCCATTCAAAGTAGATGTGGACATTAAATGTGGCCTAGTGGTTGGGGCAAGGTACTTCAGGCCAGAAGGTCGGGGGTTCAAATCCCACTAGAGGACAGCAACCTTGGGCTGGAAGGACTGGGGTTTCTAGTCCCACAGGTGCTCCTTGTGGTCTTGGGCAAGCCACTTAACCCTCCATAGCCCATGTTCCCTGTAAAATAGTTATCTCCAAGTTATAATGCCCTGTTCAATGTAATTTCAGTTTGTTCAATGTAAACCGCACTGATGCAGAATAGCGCGGTATATAAGAGAATTAAAATAAATAAATAAATAAATAAATAAATAAACTGCAGCTGCTATCAGTAAAAATTACTCATTGAACAAGCCATCTCTTGAAAACGAAATATTAACCCTTAAAAATGACATTTTTCTGAAGACCCATGTTGAGCAAGAATAGTTTTGGAAGCTAGTGCCTAGAGACAAATTTCCCAACTTGAGAAGATGAAGTGAAGCTGTACACTCCTGTTTCGGTTCAACTTATTTGTGTGAATCTGCGTTTTCCCATCTGAAAATGAAAGAGTACACAATTTTCCAACATGACAAATGAACATCTCCAGGGTTCCCTGAGACTGGCCCTCGCGCAATATTCACCCAACTTCAAAAAGCTGGTGGATGAAATGCAGGCTCAGACCTCTCACTAATGAGCAAGAGCGAAATATTAAAGATTGTGCAAGATCAGCCTGGATCAATACTCAACCTAAATTTAACACAAATTACTCAATAAAAGTTAAAGTTATTACTCATTAAAACTTTAAGAAAAGATGTACTTTCCATTTCCCCTCGCAGTTCTTACTGGATCTTCGTCTATGTTTTGTTTTTGCTTAATTTGCTTAACAGCTGATCACATCCAAGTAAATGACAGAAGGTTCATTAAAAATGGGGGGGGGGGGGGGGAGATCCGCCAACTTTATTGGGTTAAAATTTAATTAGAAACTAATTTGAAACTTAATTTTCATGGTGGTAGATCATTGGCACTTTTGGCTGGAAAAAGTAGATCACAAGCTTTTCAAAGTTGGACATGCCTGCTCTAGAGAATCCTCTCATCCAGGCGGTGTGGAGTACCCAATCATTCTTTCCTGTCCACTGGGTAGTTAAGCAGATGATACAGGACAAGTGGGATTTGCCGGAAGCAGGCCTTAAGGGAGCTAGGGCCTTCTCTCGTCTTTATCCATTGTCAGATCAGGAGCAGGAGTTGTTTCACTCTCCTCGCATGGACGCAGCTGTGTCAGCTGTGACAAAGAAGATTACCATTCCTGTAGAGGGCAGTGCTGCCCTGTAGGATGGTCAGGACAGATAATTGGATACACTGTTGAAACAGGCTTTCGATGTTAATGCCTTGTCATTACAGGCTTCTATTTGTGGGGCCTGTGTAGCTAGAGCCTGCTTCACTGGTCTCAATGACTACAGCAGCCGGAGAGTTAGACTCTTGAGCATGCGGCTGAGTTTAGTAAGCTAGAATCGGGAGCAGCTTACCTAGTGGATGTTCACTATGATCTCATTCGCAGTCTTGCTCGCAGTATGGCTTCAATGGTGGCTGCCTGTCGCTACCTATGGCTGCGTAATTGGGGAATGGATTCTTCTTCTAAGTCCCGTCTTAGTAAACTTCCTTTTAAGGGGAAGCTGCTGTTTGGAGAGGACCTAGATAAGTTGGTAAAAGACTTGGGAGAATCCAAAGGAGGATGCCTACCGGAGAATAAGCCCAAACAGGTGCGTACCTCTGCAGCGCCTCGTGGCCGGGCATGGGATTTTCGACATTTTCATACCTCCCGCCTGTCAGGGTTTCATAGGGGAAGATTTTCTTCCCACGGTCAAGGATTCAGAGGTTTCTGAGGTGCAGGCAGAGCATTTTCTACCCCCTCAACCTCTGGTTTTAAAAAGTCACAATGAAGAGAGGAGGGCCCAGGCAGGGGAGCAGCCTGTAGGAGGTCACCTATGGGATTTTTACCCTGTTTGGACCCACATAACCTCCGACCAGTGGGTGCTGGAGATCATTTGCGAAGGTTATTCCCTCGTTCGCACGACCCATAACCAATTTTTTTTTGTATCTAGTCTCCCTGTGGGGGGGGGGCATTGGACAAGGCCTGGGCAGTAAAGGAAACTCTGGATCAACTAATGCAGTTGAGAGCAGTGGTTCCGGTGCCCAGAAACCAATACGGATGTGGTCAGTACTCGATTTTATTTTGTAGTACCAAATAAGGATGGTTCCTGGCATCCGATTCTGGACCTCAAGGGCATAAACCGTTTGCGAGTGCCGTTTTTTTGCATGGAAACCTTGTGGTTGGTAATAGTAGCTATGAGAAAAGGGGAGTTATTAACATCCCTAGATCTCACGGAAGCATATCTACACATCCCTATCGGGTCCGACCATCAGAGATACCTGTGGTTTGCAGTACCAATGGGGCATTTTCAGTTTCAAACATTGCCTTTCGGGTTAGCTACAGCCCCTCGGACATTCACCAAGGTCATGGTGGTTGTAGCTGCAGCGCTACGAAAGGAAGGGGTACTTGTGCATATTTATCTCGACGACTGGCTGATCAGAGCAAAGTCCAGGGACGAGAGCGTATAAGCTACTGCTTGGGTGGTACAGCTTCTGGAAAGTCTCGGCTGGCTGGTCAATCAGACCAAAAGCCGATTGATCCCTGCCCAGAATTTAGAATACTTAGGAGTCCGATTCGACATGTGAACAGGGGCAGTTTTTCTGCCGGAGCACCGGGTACCGAGTTTACAGCTCCTGGTTTGGACTTTTTTGAGGCGCAAGAATCCAACAGCTGGCGGTACATACAGTTATTGGGAACAATGGCGGCAACTCTGGAGGTGGTGCCCTGGGCAAGAGCACATATGCGTCCTTTACAGAGGGCTCTACTTTTTCGATGGTCGCATCAGACAGATTCCCTGACCCAGCGTCTTCCGGGTCCACGGGAAGTCAAGGTAGCTCTTTTTTGGTGGCTCCAACAAAAGAATCTGACTGCGGGTATGCTTCTCGAGCACCCGGAGTGGATACCAGTTCTAACCGATGCCAGTCTGTGAGGCAGGGGAGCCCACTGCAGGGGTCTGTATGCTCAAGGAACTTGGAGCGTACAGGAGTTCACTTGGTCAATCAACAGATTGGAATTGAAAGTGGTATTCCTAGCGCTTGGGGCTTTTGAAGATTCTCCTAGCCCGATCTGTGAGAGTCTTATCAGACAACGCGACCGCAGTAGCGTATCTCAATCGGCAGGGTGGCACAGGTACTGTGGCGCTTGAAGAGCAGTCAGAGGTTCTTTCTCTGGGCAGAGCCCTGACTTCAAGCGTTGGTGGCGCATATCACGGGAGTAGACAACATGGCAGCAGACTATCTCAGCTGGGTTCGCGTGGATCCAGGGGAGTGGGTTCTTCACCCGGATGTCTCTGCTCAGATTGTCCACAGATGGGGACTTCCGCTAATGGATCTGATGGCAACCTTCAAATCTGCCAAGACCAGTCGTTTCTTCAGCAGACGGGAAAGGATGTCGGAGGGCATAGATGCCCTGTTGCAACAGTAGCCGACGGAGGGAGTTCTGCGTTTCCACCATTGGACTTGATATGGTGCGTGGTTCATTAGTTCGAGGCACATCGTGGGTGTGCCATTCTAATAGCTCCGGATTGGCCAAGACGTCCTTGGTATGCAGACCTGATGCAGATTCTGGTGGATTGGCCGTGGTGTCTACCGCAGCTCAGCGACCTTCTGTTGCAGGGTCCTCTGCGAATGCCTCGGGTGAGTCGATTCTCGCTTACAGCTTGGCTCTTGAAAGGGCACGGTTGAGACGGAAAGGATATTCAGCGTCCATCATTTCAACCTTGTTAAATGCCCGAAAGAGGTCTACTTCGCTGGCCTACATCTGCGTTTGGCATGTGTTTGAAGCATGGTGTTCGGTTAGATGACTACAATCATCTTCAGCGACAGTTCCCAGCATCTTGGCTTTTTTGCAAGATGGCTTTGATAAGGGATTGGCGTCCAGCTCATTACGGGTGCAGCTAGCTGCAATTGCTTGTTTTTGTGGAAAGGTCAATGAAGAGCCCTTGGGCTCTCACCCAGATGTGTTACGCTTTCTTCGGCAGTAAATCATATGCGACAACCTCATCAGGTCCTAATTCCTTCATGGGATCTCAGTTTGGCTCTGAGAGCTTTAACTAAGGAGCCTTTTGAGCCTTTGAATTGTGCTTCAGTGAAAGACTTAACTTTGAAAACAGTCTTTCTGGTAGCTATTTGTTCGGCACGAAGGATTTTGGAGTTGCAAGCTTTGTCTTGTCAGGAGCCATTTCTTTCTTTCTTTTTCTCGGGAGAAGGTGGTTCTTCGCCTGGTTCCCTCTTTCCTTCCAAAGGTGGTCTTGGCGTTTTCATGTCAATCAGCCGGTTTCTCTCCCGGTCTTAGACGGTTCAGATGGATCTACGCTTGGGTGTGACCTGCATCGGTTGGATAACAAGAGGGCCCTCAAGTGTTATCTGAAGACTTCCTAAAGTTTTCACAAATCAAATCGTTTGTCCTTTTTGGCGGTCCGCGCAAGGGCGAAGCGGCAGCTAAGGCCACCATATCCAGATGGATTCGGGAAGCGATTGCTTCTGCTTATATTTTGCAGGGGTGTTTGGTACCTTTTAGGGCTCCGGACTCATTCCACTAGAGCCCAAGCAGCTTCTTGGGCCGAGTATAGTTGATTTTCCCCCAGTGGAAATCTGTCGGACGGCTACTTGGTCGTCTTTGCATACTTTCAGCAGGCACTATCGCCTGGATGTCCAGGTGGCGGGGGAGGCCCGTTTTGGTTTGGTGGTTTTGCATGCCAGATTGGTGGGTCCTTTCCATCAAGTAACTGCTTTGTTACATCCCAGAGGTTTGGGACTGGACTGGAGGGATGATAAGGAAAATGAAATTAGACTTACCTGCTAATTGTTGTTCCTTGAGGCACTCCATTCCAGTCCCGTATCCCACCCAAGATTTTGTAAGATTCTGCAGTTCTTTCGTTCGGTTTTGGCTTCACTATTAACGGAGCTGCTATTCTGTCTCGCATACACATCCAGTAGCTTATACTTTGAAAACATTTGCAAGATCTGTCATTAGAGAATCCTCTAGAGGGTTTCTTTCTCTCTTACTTACTCTTTCCTACTCTGGAAAGTTAAAGTAATACCTCCTGGGACACGTATTTTCTAGTTAATTGTTTTCCTTGTTGGAAATATTTCTACTTATTTGTTGCTCCTCTGAGTTTGCTTTGTCAATAGGTTACTGGGAGCTCGTGGGAGGAGCCAGTGGTATTAGTACTGCTACACTCAAGAATGTGACGTACTCAGTTTCCAAGCTGCTGGAGGAGGTGCACTACCCAAGAGGTTTGGGACTGGACTGGAGTTCCTCAAGGAACAACAATTAGCAGCCAAGTCTAATTTCACTATCTGCAGCACTGATTCCAATGGGTAAAAATCGGGGATTACAAATACCATACTGCCTAGCAATGCTAATTTAAAACCAGAACTGGCAAAAAATCTCACTCCTAGAACTTGGTAACTTGGCAGCTCTGTTAAGAGGCAGCGAAGGGACGAGAAGAGGAAAGACTCTTGTTGCAGCATTCTGACTTCTGCTATATTAGGTGGATGCCTAGTCTGTTTAGTGGAAGAGCTGGACTTTTCATTTTTAATATTTTATGTGTTTCAATGAACCAAAGTGGGGTGCAATAACATTTTAGACTTTTTGTTCCCTAATGTGTAATTGTTGTTAACCTTACTATATATTTAATACAAAAAATTTTCTAGTGTCTGTAATAAAGCAGAGACTTTAGGACTGGCTATAAAGAATGTTTTACATCAATGGTTTTTTTTTCTCTGCATGAGCTGGATATGAGAACTTTTAAGGGAAGGGGATTTTGGATTTAACGCGTGCCTTTCAGGAGTATCTTAAAGCGGTTTACATTTAGGTACAGTAGATATCTATCTGTCCCTGGGGGGCTTACACATTTTGTACTAGAGACAGTGGAGGGTTAAGTGACTCGTCCAAGATAAGCAGCAGTGGGATAGCCAATGCAGTTAAATCTGAGGTGGTTATTAACTGACTGTTAATATATGGTGTGTTAACTATATCTCTTAACAGATATGTTTCAGTCCTTGTTCTTTCTACAGCCCTTCCATGTTAACATGGAAATAGACTGAGTTAACTGTTAGCATATGCCAAGTAAATAGGACCCTAAAACAATCCAATTAATACAGAATTGGCCTATGAACAACTTAAGCCTGTTGCTTTCACCCGTTATGTGTGTTTTCTGGAACTCCACTTGTCAATCTGGATGTTACTTACAAGCCAGTGGCCTGAGAGATTCAAAGTCAACTATATATTCACTAGTGGCCAGTGAACATATAACTATCTTATCTGGATTTTCAGACCCTATGTGGATAGTAAAATGCAATGTGTGCCTTTTGAGTCAATTCTGACCCAACAGCTCCTGGGTTTTCATGGCAGCGTAACTGGAAGTAGATTGCCAGGCCTTTCTTCCGTGGCAATGTAAGGTTAAGTGACTAATGTCTTTATTTCGACAATTTCCGGTCGCCATTTTTTTTTTTTTTTTTTTTTAAATTTTGTCAATTGTTTGTTTACATCTGTGTGTGGGTGTTTGATCAATTTTATTACTACTGAGCATTTGTATAGCGCTACAAGTCATACACAGCGCTGCACAGACATGTAAGAGACGGGTCCCTGCTCATCAGAGTTTACAATCTAGTCAAGAGAAACACAGAAGGTGTAGGCAGGGATAAAGCAAGGGGAAAGAAAAAGGAGATCAGGTGAGTCAAGATCCAAAAGCAGCAGCGACGAGGTGAGTTTTCAGCCTGGATTTGTAGAGGGGTAGAGAAGGTGCCTGGCGTACAGACACAGGTAGTTTGTTCCAGCCGTAAGGTGCAGCAAGGTGAAAGGAGCAAAGTCTGGAGTTAGCAGTAGAAGAGAAGGGCACAGATAGAAGCAGTTTGCTAGAGCGGAGTTCCCGAGGGGGGTTGTAAGGAGAGATAAGAGAAGACGGGTAATGAGGAGCCGCAGAGTGAATGCATTTATAGGTCAGCAGGAGAAGTTTGAACTGGATGCGGAAACGGATAGGAAGCCAATGAAGTGACTTGAGAAGAGGAGTAATATGGGCATGACGAGGCTGGCGGAAGATTAGCCGCACAGCAGCGTGTTGAACAGATTGAAGGGGAGAGAGATGATTCAAAGGGAGACCAGCAAGGAGTAGGTTACAGTAGTTAAGACGGGAGGTGATTAAGGAGTGGATAAGCGTTTTAGTAGTGTGTTCAGAAAGGAAAGGGTGGATTCCTTGTCGGCCCTCCAGTTTAGTCCCAGAAAACTGGGTTTAAGCACCTCCTCCCGCAGCTATGGAGACTGAGCACGTCACAAACCTCTGTGGCTCCAGCATAAATACACCAGGGACCTCCTTCCCTTTCCAGTAGTCTCAGTCTCCATTGCAGCTGGAGGAGGTGTGAGCCCTGGCAGGCTCACCGGAGCAATAGTTTAGAGTTAAAAAGAAAGAGATTTAAAAGGAATCGGTGTTAGTGTTATTTCAGCCTAGCTGTGTTGGTGCAGCTTGCCTTATTTGGCTGGACGCTGGCTCAGTGATCAGAAGGCTCCTCAGCTGTGGACAGGCAAGCTCTCCCCCTCTCTCCCCCTTCCCGGGCGGTGTACGTGGCTCCGGGTGTGTGTGGGAGTGTGTGCTGGGGCCTCCGGTTCCCGAACCCGCGATCGGGTGAGGAGCAGTTGAGGAGAGACAGGCGCCGCGTGTGAGTCTGTTTTGGCGCCCAGGGCCGCGTGTCAGCAGCGGGCCGGTCCCTTTGAAGTGAGGGACAGGACTGAGGAGCCGGATCCAGCGGGAGACAGTCCCGTCGGAGGGGAGCCGAGCAAGCCGCTGCGCGGAGGAGCTGGTGAGTCAGCGGGGTAGAGCGGCTGACGGGCACGGCTCCGGCCGCGTGTCCTTACTGAGCGGTGCGCCGTTACAGTGTAGGCCTGACGTTGGGTGGTAGGCGGGCCCTCCTCATGTGCGCAGAGTGCGGGAAAGAGGGCGAGTCGGGCTGCGGCCTGGTCGGAAGGTCAGCGTGTGCGTTGAGCAGTTTAAAAGAAAAAAAAAGAAAAGAGAACAAAGAAAGAAAAGGCAGATTAGAGAGAATTCCGGCAGTGTTTGTGCAGCAGGCACCTCAGGGGAAAGAGTCTGCAGCACTTCAGTGCCCCGCTATGCCGTCCAAGCCACAATGCATGTTCAGTGGGCTGCGGAGAAGCTCGGTCTCGGCGGAAGGCGTATGCCGGGAGTGCGCGCAGGAGAAGGTAGCGGGGGGAGGAGAGATGGAACCGGCTCTGGCTCCCGGGGATGTTGTGGAGTCTCCGGGGTCTCCTTCGTCTGGCGGGCGGGTGTTAGAGCCTACACCCAGACCTTCTAGAGCAGCGGAGGCGGCCAGCTTGCTTCCAGGGCTAGCAGGAGGGCTGGCTGCAATTTTTTTCCAAAGACTTTATGGCCCTGCTCAGCTAAGCTCTGTGGAAGCAGCCTGGGGAGGAGGCTGCGGAGGACACAGGGCACAAACGCGGGGGCGGCCTCGTGGAGGGAGGTACGGAGGCCGTCCCGCGGAAGAGAGCAAAGTTTAGCTGACAAGGCAGATCCTGCAGAGGTTTCGGATTTCCTATCGGAGTCCGTGGATGATTTGGATGTGGACTTGGATCTCGAGGAAGGAGAAATAGCGGACGCCGAGGATCAGGCGCGGGTGGTTCGGGTCTTTCGGCAGGAGGAGCTCTCGCCGCTAATAGCAGAAACGCTGAAGGCACTCAATATGCCTGCGACGGAGCAGACGGGCGATCCGTCTTTGGAGGACCCGCTGTTGCAGGCGGTGAGGAATTCTCAGAGAGCCTTCCCGATCCATAGAGTGTTTAAGGAGATGATTCAGGAGGAATGGGATGCCCCGGAAGCAGGTATGAAGGGTGCTAGAGTGATGTCGCGGCTCTGTCCCCTGCAGGAGCCGGATAAAGACCTCTTTAAATCCACGAGGGTGGATGCAGCGTTCTTGGCGGTCACGAAAAAGACCACTATCCCGGTGGAGGGCGGTGCGGCCCTGAAGGATGCTCAGGATAGGCGTCTCGATGCGTTATTGAAGCAGGTCTTTGAGGTTAATGCCCTGGCCATCCAGGCCTCTATTTGTGGGGCGTGGGTGGCTAGGGCATGCTTGCGCTGGTCCCAGAAGTTGAAGGGCAGCCCGGACTTAGAGGCGAATGAGGAAGCGGCCTGCTTGGAGTCGGGGTCAGCGTACCTCGCCGATTTACAGTATGATCTCATTCGGGGCCTCTCCAAGAGTATGGCGTCCTTAGTGGCGGCGTGTAGGTATCTGTGGCTGCGCAACTGGGCGGCCGATGGACCGTCCAAGGCGAGACCGGCGAAGCTCCCCTTTCGGGGGAAACTCCTCTTTGGGGCGGACTTCGACAAGCTGGTTAAGGATCTTGGTGAGTCCAAGGGGGGACGGTTACCTGAGGATAAGCAGAGGCAGAGCCGTCCTCAGCCGCCTTCTCGAAGCCAGCAGAGGGAATTTCGTAGGTTTCGACAGTCCAGGTTTAGTCAGTTCCAGCGGGGCCGTTTTCAGTATCTCTCTCAGGGATTTCAGGGGAGCAGGGAGAGGTTTTGGGGTCCCTCCTTCCCCGAATCTCAAGAAGTCCCAATGATGCCAGGGGGGCCCAGGCAGGGGTGTTACCTGTGGGAGGGAGGCTACGGGATTTCTACCCGGCTTTGGCCCACATCACGACAGATCTCTGGGTGTTGGAGGTCATTCGCGAGGGCTATGCTCTAGAGTTTCTTCGCCCGGTACGGGAGGCCTTTGTTCTCTCCCCGTGCCGGACGAGTGCAAAATGCAAAGCCATACAGGAGACGGTGGACTGCTTGTTGGTGTATGAAGCGGTGGTGCCCGTCCCGGAGGACCAGTGCGGTTCCGGTCGATACTCCATATATTTTGTGGTTCCCAAAAAGGAAGGGACCTGGAGGCCTATCTTGGATCTCAAGGGCGTCAACCAGTGCCTGAAGGTTTCTCATTTTCGGATGGAAACGCTGAGGTCGGTTATCGTAGCGGTACGGCAAGGGGAGTTTCTCACTTCCCTGGATCTCTCGGAAGCGTATTTACATATCCCCATTCAGGCAGAGCACCAGAAGTATCTGCGATTTGCCGTTCCCTTGGGACATTTTCAGTTCCAGGCATTGCCCTTCGGCTTGGCGATGGCGCCGCGCACCTTTATGAAGGTGATGGTGGTGGTGGCAGCGGTGTTGCGAAGAGAAGGGATCCTGGTGCATCCTTATCTGGATGACTGGCTGATTCGGGCGAAGTCAAAGGTCGAAAGTGTGGTGGCCACGCGCCGGGTGGTCCAGTTTCTGGAAAGTCTCGGATGGGTGGTGTATACTGCAAAGAGCAAGTTGGAGTCCTCTCAGAGGTTGGAGTACTTGGGAGCGAGCTTCGACAGAGACAGGCAGAGTCTTTCTCCCGCACTCTCGGGCTTTGAGACTGTGGCAGCTGGTGCAGGCGTTTCTGGCAGCCAAGGCCCCATCGGCGTGGCACTATCTTCAGCTCTTGGGCACGATAGCGGCGACGCTGGAGGTGGTCCCATGGGCGAGAGCGCATATGCGGCCTTTGCAGAGGGCGCTTCTCCGCCGATGGTCACATCAGTCGGATCCGCTGTCCCAGAGACTGGTTTGCCCTGCAGTCACGAGGCAAGCCCTTCGGTGGTGGCTGGCTCCGGGTCATCTGGAGAGGGGCATGCCTTTGGAGTCGCCGGAGTGGAGACCCCTAACGACGGATGCCAGCCTGTTCGGCTGGGGAGCGCACTTCGACAGTCAGTATGCCCAGGGGCAATGGTCCGAGCTGGAAAGGACATGGTCAATGAACAGACTGGAGCTGAGGGCGGTCATGATGGCGTTACTAGCGTTCCAGCACTTGGTGCAAGGCAAGGCGATTCGGGTGCTGTCCGACAACGCCACAGCCGTGGCGTATATCAATCGGCAATGGGGCACCGCCAGTGTGGCTCTCGAGGATGAAGCGGGGGAGCTTCTCGTCTGGGCGGAGTCGCATCTGGAAGCTTTGTCAGCAGCGCATGTGGCAGGAGTCGACAACGTGGCGGCCGATTTTCTGAGCAGAGTCAGGGTGGATCCCAGAGAGTGGGTTCTCCACCAGGAGGTCTTCGATCTGTTAGTACTGCGTTGGGGGCCTCTAGTGATGGACCTGATGGCAACGTTCAACTCGGCAAAGGCCGGAAGGTTTTTCAGCAGGCGCAAGGAAAGGATGTCGGAGGGCCAGGACGCTCTGATTCAGAGGTGGCCGGAACATCAGTTGCTCTGTGTTCCCTCCGTGGGCGTTGATCGGTCGAGTGGTGCAATGCATAGAGAGGCACAATGGGGTGGTGATTCTCATTGCCCCGGATTGACCGCGAAGACCGTGGTATGCAGATCTGGTGCGCCTTCTCGTGGAGCCTCCGTGGCGACTTCCGGTTCGGAACGATCTCCTGCGGCAGGGTCCTCTGTTGATGCCTCAGGTGGATCGATTCTCGCTTACGGCCTGGCTCTTGAGAGGGCTCGGTTGACGGCCAAGGGCTACTCAGCAGCAGTTATCTTGACGTTATTAAAGTCTAGGTGGCGGTCAACGTCGTTGGCCTATGTCAAGGTATGGCGCATTTTTGAGACCTGGTGCGTGGGGCGACGAGTGGTGGCGCTTAGGGCGTCTGTCTCGCAGGTTCTGGCATTCTTGCAGGACGGCTTCGATAAGGGCTTGGCGGCAGCATTGCTTCGGGTGCAGTTGGCGGCGCTTGCCTGTTATCGAGGAAAGGTTCAAGGTATGGTGTTGGGAAACCATCCGGATGTCAGAAGATTTCTGCGGGCCACCGCGCTCTTGCGGCCGCCGTGTAGGAGTCCGGTTCCGGCGTGTTGGATGCTTTAGTCGGAGCACCTTTTGAGCCTTTGGCTAGCGCTACCTTGAAGGATCTTACGCTCAAAGTGGTTTTCTTGGTGGCCATCTCGTCGGCGAGACGAATTTCAGATTTGCAGGCTCTGTCCTGTAAGGCGCCCTTTCTGTCGTTCTACGATCATAAGATGGTTTTGCGTACCGTACCATCGTTTTTGCCGAAGGTCGTGTCCACGTTTCATGTGAATCAGGTGATTTCCTTACCAGCCTTCGAGAGGGGTGGCAGAGATTCTGGCAAGAGGCGGCTTCATCGACTGGATGTAAGTCGGACTCTACGTCTGTATGTTAGTAGGACGGCTTCGTTGAGGAAGTCGGACAGGCTGTTTATCTTGTTTGGTGGTCCACGGCAGGGTGAAGCGGCTTCTAAGGCGTCTATTGCGAGGTGGATTAAGGGTGCTATTGAGTCCGCCTATATTCTGAAGGGCAGGACAGCGCCGAAGGGTCTGAAAGCGCATTCTACGAGAGCGCAGGCAGCCTCTTGGGCAGAATGTACTTTAGTTCCCGCAGTTGACATTTGTAGGGCGGCTACTTGGTCGTCTCTGGCGTCATTTATTAAACATTACCGGCTGGATGTGCAAGCCGAGGGGGATGTGCGGTTTGGATTGGCGGTTCTTCAGGCCAGTCTAGCGCGTCCCTCCCATTGATTGCATTACTGCTCTGGTACATGCCCAGTTTTCTGGGACTAGACTGGAGGGCCGACAAGGAAGGTGAATTAGACTTACCTGCTAATTATGATTCCTTTAGGGATTCCAGTCTAGTCCCATATCCCCCCCCCCGAGTGCCAGTGGGTAGGCGGTGGCCTGAAGAAGTACATTGTACGCCGCTCTTTACGGATGGGTGGTGTTGGGCTACGGTCTCTCTGGTGGGGGAGGGGTTTTGGGCTTGTCTGGTCCACGTATCGGCAAGAGGATATCCTTCTGTATCAGTCGACTCATCGACCAGGTTCTTAAGGTATGTTCAAAGTCTATTTACCATTTTAAAGTTACGTAATTTTTGAAAGCACATGGTATTTTGAAGAGTTTATGTGCTTATTGCTCTGAGTCTGCTTTGCCAATAGGTTACTGGAAAGAGGAGGTCACTGGTGTATTTATGCTGGAGCCACAGAAGTTTGTGACGTGCTCAGTCTCCATAGCTGCGGGAGGAGGTGCTTAAACCCAATTTTCTGGGATTAGACTGGAGTCCCTAAAGGAATCATAATTAGCAGGTAAGTCTAATTCACCTTTTGCTGATGTTATAGAGAAAAACGGCAGGTCTTAGCTATCAGATGATGTGTGGAGAAAAAGAGAGAGGAGTCAGACAATCCCCAGATTTCAGGCTGAATAAACAGGAAGGAGTACAGAGTTATCTACAGAGACTGAGAAAGGAGGAAGAGGAGGGGAGGTTTTAGGGGTAAGGATAAGAAATTCAGTCTTGGCCATGTTCAATTTCAAGCGGCGGTGAGACATCCAAGCAGCAATGTCAGAAAGACAGGCAGAGATCCGGGTCTGGATTGCCGGAGAGATTTCGGGTGTAGAGAGGCAGATCTGGGAGTCATCAGCATACAGATGGTACTGAAAGCCATGGGAAGAAATAAGCACCCCAAGGGACTGGGTATAGAGAGGAAAAAGGAGCGGACTCAGGACAGATCCTTGGGATACACCAGCTGGGAGCGGGGTAGCAGAGGAGGAGGAGCCTCCAGAACACACACTGAAAGAGCAATGGGAGAGATAGGAGGAGAACCAGGATAGTACAGTGCCCTTAAAACCAAGCGAGGACAGGGTATTGAGGAGAAGGTTGTGGTCAACAGCGTCAAAAGCATCAGAGAGGTCAAGAAGGATGAGGACAGAGTAAAGGCCCTTGGATTTTGCCAGGAACAAGTCACTGGAGACTTTGGTAAGAGCCGTTTTAGTAGAGTGTAAAGGACGAAAGCTAGACTGTAAGGGATCCAGGAGGGCATGAGAGGAGAGGAAGTCGAGGCAGCAGCAGTGAACCGCACGTTCAAGTAATTTAGAAATTTATTTTATTTATTTACATTCTCTTATATACCGTGCTATTCTGCATCAGTGTGGTTTACATTGAACAAACTGAAATTACATTGAACAGGGCATTATAACTTGGAGATAACTATTTTACAGGGAACATGGGCTATGGAGGGTTAAGTGGCTTGCCCAAGACCACAAGGAGCACCTGTGGGACTAGAAACCCCAGTCCTTCCGGCCCAAGGTTGCTGTCCTCTAGTGGGATTTGAACCCCCGACCTTCCAGCCTGAAGTACCTTGCCCCAACCACTAGGCCACTCCTCCACTCCAATGAAGGGAAGGAGAGAGATGGGTCGATAATTGGGACAGGTGGGATCAAGTGAGGGTTTCTTGAGGAGAGGTGTGACCACAGCATGCTTGAAATCTGCAGGGACTGTCGCAATGGAGAGCGATAGGTTGAGAATATGAGATGGAAGGGACAATGGTGGAGGAGATGGGGCTTAGGAGACGGGTGGGGTTAGGATCAGATGAGCAGGTGGTGAGTTTGGAGGAAGAAAGAAGGTGTACAGTTTCCTCTTCAGAGATCACAGGAAAGGAGAGGGTAGCAGAGGTAGGGGGGAGAGTTGGGAGTGAGGAGGGGAAGTAGCTGACCTTGTGGGGAATTGGAAGGAGATCTTGTGGATTTTGTCATGGAAATAACCAGGGTTTGGGCAGAAAGGGTGGGATCAGAGGCGGAGGTGCTTTGAGGACAGAGCTGAGAGTAGTAAAGAGATGGCGAGGATCAGAGTTAGCCAGATGGACATAGTAGTCTTGTTTGGCAAGAGCTATGGCTGACTGGAAAGAGACAAGCATGAATTTGAAGTGTAGAAAGTCTGCAAGGGAGCGGGATTTGAGCCAAGCATGCTCAGCGTAACGGGCACAGGAACGTAGATAGTGGGTAGTGGATGAAAGCCAGGGCTGGGGTGCAGAACGTCTCACAGGATGTGGCATGGGCGGAGCAAGAGCATCCAGAGCCGAGGAGAGTGCAGCATTATTGGAAGTTACTGCCTTGTCAACAGACTTGGATGACATAGTGAAAGAAAGAGATGAAGAAATAGTGGAAGAGAGAGCCAAGGTATCAATAGCATGAAGATTTCTAAATAGGTTGGAGACAGGGCGAGGCTGAGGCAGTGGGTGATGAAGATTAAAGCTTAAAAGGTGATGGTCAGATAAAGGAAGAACTGAGCTACAGAAGTTCGAGGGTAAGCAACTAGAGAAAAATATCAGGTCAAGGCAGTGGCTATGCTGGTGAGTGGGGGCAGTGGAACAAAGTTGGTCAAGCAAGGAAGTAAGAGAGGAGCTTTTAAAGCATAAGGATCAGAGGGGTTAACATGAATGTTAAAATCCCCAAGAATAAGAGTGGGGTAAGAGGAATCCAGAAAGAAGGAAAGCCACGTGTCAAAGTCAGTGAGAAAGGTAGAAGCAGACGTGTCAGGAGGTCGATAAACAACAGCTTCCGGGAGAGGAAGTGGAGTGAAAAGGCAGATGGAGTGGACATCAAAAGAGAGAAAGGAGTGAGACTGAGGCAGCAGGAGGTGATGGAATTGGCAAGAGGGAGAAAGTAGAAGCCCAACACCACCACCACAGCCAGTGGGACGAGGCGTGTGGGAGAACTGATAGCCCCCATGATAGAGAGCAGCAGTAGATGGAATTGGATTAATGCTTGCTTTTTCTAAATTTTTAAAATTTTCCTGATTTTAATAAAATGCTGAGGAACTACCACACAGGAAAAGGATCTGGGCATCATCGTGGATAATATGTTGAAACCATCTGCCCAGTGTACAGCAGAGACCAAAAAAGTAAATAGAATGCTAGGAGAATCATAAGGAAAGGAATAGAGTATAAAACTGATGATATGATGCCTCTATCACTCCATGGTGCAACTGCACCTTGACTATTGTGTGCAGTTCTGATTGCTGTATCTTAAAAAGGATATAGCAGAATTAAGAAAAGGTACAGAGAACAACTACTAAAATGATAAACGGGTTGAGAAGGATACTCCTACAATGAAAGGCTTAATGGAGGATGTAGTAAAAGCTGTTCGTGTAGCTGTGTTTTAAGAGGTTTAGACACGTTCCTGGAGGAAAAGTCCATAAACCATTATTAGAGGACCAGGGAAATGCACTGCTTGCGCCTGGAATTAAGCAGCATGGAATCTGTGTTCCTTTTTATGAACCTGACAGGTATTTGTGATCTGGATTGGCTGCTGCTGGAAATTCTATTCTATTAAGGCATTTATATATCGCTTGTCTGCGAACGCATTCTCTCGTCCCCGAAGGGCTCACAATCTGTGTGCGCATCTGAGGCAAGAATGTGGCCAAGAAGTTCAATTTCTGACTCAAAACAGTGTTTTGCTTGGCAAAAAATCTAAACAATGACTTATAAAAGTAAGAACCCTTTTCCAATCATCAAGCATTCTAGGTGGAGTACAACAGTCAAGTACAAATTAAAAGTTTGAAATTAAAAAGATCTCATTCAACCTCATCCCATCCAGCTGCCTCACTGCCACTGCATCCTTATCCCCCTAAGGTAACAAAAACTAAGGAAAGTGAAGTGTGGTAGTTTGTGGGGTTTTCTTTTTTTTTTTAGACCTTTATGTTCCACGTTAAATCTTTTGACCTTTTGTAATGTCGGAGGGAGAGAATTCCAAAAAACTGGATCATTAACAGAAAATAAACGATTGCGCCTACGTTGTATTTTCCAGGAACAAAGCAGGAAGTCAATTCTCCACATATGGGTGACTTCTGTGCCTTTGGGAGATGCCACCATGCATGTGTGGTCCCTTTTTAGTCTCCCTTTTTTCCATGGAGTCCTTCAGATGTCTGTCTCTTTCCCTGGAAAAAGCTGATTTTCTTGTGCATTAAAATGCTTTTCCTTCTCAGTTAGCACTGGTCCCTTTCCCCACCTCCGAGCTCCGTCGCCTCAGCTTACTCAGAAGCGTTTTTAGTTAGGTTTTTTTTTTTTGCACGATTTTGGGCCGTTTCCAACTGCTGACTGCGTTGAGGGCCTTAGATCTGGCAGGGGTCCTTTTTGCCCCAATGGCCAGTAAGTTATATACATGACTGCTGCCTCCAGTGACTAGGTGCTGACCATGACCTAGAGGTTTGCGCCCTGTGCAAAAAGATGTCCGCCAAGGCCATCCAAAGTTGTCAGCAGAAGCAAGATGACATATTCCATAGGTCAGATTCTGCCTCAGTGTTCCCAGTAACCTCGTGCTCTAAGACCTCGCATGGATCCTTGGAGTTGTGTAAAGCCCCCATGGTGCCTGATCGGGTCCACGGACACTCCGACAAGGTTCTCCAGAGCATGAGCGCAAGAAGAAATCCTTGGCAATTAGACACACATGACGAGTCTTGTGCCAGGTCCCACAGTCCCTGGAGGGTATTGGAGGAGTCGGAGTGGGAGCAGCCAGCGAAGGTGCTCAGAACAGATGCCAAGACCTCCTGTGATGGGTCACATACCCCCGAGTCCTGTCAAAGACTCCCCTCTCCTCACCAATACCAGGACCCAGTCACCCTGGTGTCCACATCAAAGGCTGCAATTCCTGAGTGGGAAGCTAGGATGCTGATATTGGAGTTCAGTGTCACTGCCTTCCTTGCCTTACAGCAAGTGTCTATGCCCGGCCCTGCCTGTGCTCGCACTGAGATTGCAGGGATCCCTATCGAGGACTCCCCAAGCTGCCAAAACAGTCCCCGAGAGCCTCGAGCCGATTCTCTGTGAGGGTCTTGATCCCTGTCCCCAGGAGCGAGATCCTCCCTGGCAAGCGCTTGTGGCTCCAGCCAAGCAGTCGCTGTGGGTTACCGAAGACCCGAGCCAGGCGCCTCAGGAGCCATCAGGCCTCAAGTTTGTTTGTTTGTTTATTTAACAGGTTGTATATACCACTTTATCATTTCAATCAAAGTGGTTTACATTGAAACTTAAACTTGGTAATGTACATTAAACAGGGAAATTGATAACTTTGGATTTTTCTCAGGCAATGGAGGGTTAAGTGACTTGCCCAAGGCCAAAAGGAGTGCTAGTGGGAATCAAACTCTGGTCTCTGGGTTCCAACACTAGTGTTCTTAACCATTAGGCCATTCCTCCACGAGCGACTACTCAGACGGAGTCCGAGGATGAGGCTTCCGTGGAGATGCGTAAGCACCGTGATCTCCCCTCGGATCTGTCTCCCTTGGTGTCGCAATGCTGGTCATCACTCGAGGACACATCATTCCTCAAGTTTGCCCGGGACATGGCAAAGGCTTTCTCTCTCACCATGGAGTCTGAGGAGGACCCTCACACAGAGGAACTCCAAATCCTCCAGTGTGAGGCTGTGCCTAAGGAGGCCCTTATGATCCCCGCCCCCCCCCCCCCATCCTAGGGTGACTCCCCCTTTGGATATGGGAGACATTGGTGTCGATGCCAGTAGTTAGACACCATGTACCAGGTCCAATGGGGCCCTGGCTTTCGGAAGGCGCAACTCCCTCACACCTCTATGGTGGTAGTCAACTATGCGCTGGCAAAAGCCTGAAGACTCATTCCTCTGTGCCACTGATAAGGGGAATCCTTTGCCTTTGACGCCCTTGGACGCAAATGCTACCAAGGCTCTATGAAGTCTTTGCCCAATTGTCCCATCACCTGGATTCGACACACTTTCTTCACCTTCATCAATCAGGCTTTTGCCCAGGTCATAGCATGGAGACTATTATGGCAGCTTTCTTAAGCGAGATACACTCTTCACATGACCGTGGTGATATCTCTGTGGCAGTGTCCTTGGATCGATCTTCAGCTTTCGACCTTGTGGATTGCTCACGCCTCCTGTCCAGGCTGCGTGACGCTAGTCTGCGGGACTCGGTGCTTCACTGGTTCCATTCCTTCCTTTTTCAATAGGTCTTTCTCTGTCATCAGTGGTGCCACATCCTCCTTTCCTTTCCCTCTCCATTATGGTCCCCCCCTCCCCCCCCGGTTCGGTCTTGGCACCTCCCCTTTTATTCAACATTTTCCTGGCACCCCTGGCTTTACTTATACAGCAGTCAGCATATTACTACGCTGATTATATTTTCATTCTCCACCACACTGACCCCTTTAACCCTGACCTGTCCCTCTTAATGCCTGCCTCTCCTGGGTCTCTGCCTGGCTTACTCACAACTGTTGGCACCTGAATCTCTCAAAATCATAGGCTATATGATTTGCCCACAGTGGCACTTGCCCTTCCTTAGCCCCAGTTATGTCCCACATGCCTCTCCCTCTGTTCTTCTTCCTTCGATATCTAGGAGTGCTCTTTGATTCAAACCTTACTTTTCATGATGACATTTCTCAGTTAACGTGACACTCGTTTTTATTATCTTCGCCATATTTGCGCCATACGTCTGTTCCTATCCCCCCCCCAAGTGCTCACTATCCTCCTGCTATCACTGGTTATATCCCGGCTCGATTTTTGCAACCTTGCTCTTGCTGGTGCCCCACAGTATCAACTTCACTGTCTACAATTGATCCAGAATACTGCAGCCAGGTTAATCACGCACACCACTCACCATGACCATGTCACTCCCCTTCTTTGCAACTGCATTGGCTCCCATTTAACTATCATAGCTTGGTATACAAGTATCAGGACTTTATAACTGATATCTATACTCTTACCCCACAATGCCTAGCGTGCCTTCTTCACTTTCATACTCCCTCCCGTAGCCTTCGATCTATCCATATCAATCGATTGCATCTTCTGACACCCTCATGAGCACGTCTCCAATCCACCCGTCTCTCTACTTTCTTTTTCCTTGGTCCATCACTGTGAAACTGTCTCCCTTCTGCTCTCTGTCTGGAACAGACCTACTCAACATTAAGGTCCCTCTTTAAAACCGCCTCCTTTTTTCTCTGCTTTCGATCTCCCAGTTGCCCCCTCCTGACTTTCACTGTTATTTGCTTTTTTTCTGTCTTGAATGATTGGGTCTTATTCTTTCCTGTCTGACAATTGTAGTTCCTTTCTCTTTCCTAGGCTGTGGCCTACTTTCTTTGTTATTAATGGTACACCACCTTGATGGTTTGAAAGGCAGAATATCAAGTAATGTAATAAACATAAACATAGGCTTGGATTCATCAGCCCAGCATATCAGCAGCATATCGGCATGTATCTAAGATATGCCATACTGGGTCAGACCAAGGTCCATCAAGCCCAGTATCCTGTTTCCACTTGAAACATTATGTCCAAGGAGCAAAGCCAATCTCCCTGCTTGGAGGTAGGGCAGCAAAGTATGTTTACACCCACATCCCTATTCATCCCAGTCACAGGCAGTACTTAAAGTTCATAGTCGGGGGCAACCATTACCAGTACAGGATACTACCCTTCAGCCTAGACTCCTCACCAAGAGTCTTCATCAAATGTCTGGCAGTGGTGGCTGCCTATCTTGGTCTCCAAGGGTCCTTTGTTTTTCCACACCTGGATGACTGGCTCGTGAAAGGGGACACAACCACTGAGGTGCAACAGGCCATAGCCTGCACCATCAAGGCCCTGCAGCATTTGGGGTTTGTGATAAACTACCCCACATCTCGCATCACTCCAACGCAGGATCTGTAGTTCATAGGAGCTCATCTGGACACTCTCCAGGCCAGGCCTGCCTTCCCCCCTGGCCACCCATGTGCCGTGCCAACACGTAGTGTCGGTGTAGTCCATGCTCCGCCTACTAGGCCACATGGCATCCACAGTCCATATGGTTTCAAATGCCCACCTCCACATACAGGCAGCACATGCGGGCAGCTCAGGTGGGTCTCTGCTCGCAGTGGACTCAAGCCACGGGCAGACTCCAGAACAGGATCTCAGTATCCTGTCAATTAGTAGTCGCTGAACTGGTGGCAGGGTACGCAGCACCTGCAGAAGGGCATGCCCTTCCAGCTCCCAAACTCCCAGAGGGTCCTCACCACAGACACATCCTTGCTGTACTGGGGTGCTCACTGCAAGGAACTGCGCACACAGGGCAACTGGTCCCTAGCCGGAGAGTCAGCAGTAGATCAACCTGATGGTGATCAAGGCCTTCCACCACCGCTTGTGGAACCTGTCTGTGCTGGTCCAAACGGACAACTAGGTCACGATGTTATCCCTGAACAAGCAGGGGGGCACAGGATCCCAGCGCCTCTGCCAGGAGGCAGTAGCCCTCTGCTCATACGTGATCGGTCAAGGAGTGCTCCTAAGGGCAGCATACCTTCCGGGCCAGGCAAAGCCTGTACGTGCAGGCCGACTTGAATCGGGGTCCTAGCCCGCACATACAGGCCTGGACACTATTCTGATCCCGCGGGGCTAGACGTATCCCATGGGATCAGAATCCCAGCTAACTCTGCATCTGGTTCTGACTGGGCACATAGAGGGCCGGGACATTTAGGTCTGAATCTGGCCCAATGTGTCTAAATTTGTGCTGTATTTATTCAGTCAGATTCACACAAGTTGTGAGGGGGCATTTTGAATAGATTACAACGTGTGTTAGTACATTTCTGAAATATGTCCTGAATGCATATTCCATTTATGATCCCCATAGTTGTTTGAGATAATGAATTTTATATAAATAAAATAACTAGACAACTGAATGATATGACTTTTTATCTTAGACTAGATGGGGACCCCACCAACAGCTTGAAGAGTATGGATAATTTGGTCATCACAGCCTTTGAAATAGGTTATATCACTAAAAAAGAAAGGGACTTTTTAATAGACGCACCAATTATTCCAACCATCTATATTATACCTAAAATTCACAAGTCGATTGAGGCCCCTCTTGGGTGTCCTATTGTTTCGGCTATTGGGTCCCTTCTGGAACCCATTTCTCAACTTTTAGACATTTTGTTACGCCCATTTGTGGAGGAGATGTGGTCTTATATACGTGATTCCTCTCATGTGTTAGAGGTCCTTTCCTCCTTACATGACCTTAGTTCTGATTTCATTCTAGTTACTTTAGATGTAGAATCATTATATACCAATGTCCCGCAAGCTGAGGAACTCAAGATTATAGAACATTGTTTCCTCACTAGGAAGATGCATAAACGTATTCCTACGACTTTTTAACTTACTTTAGCACAGATGGCCCTTTGTGAAAACTTTATTTTATTTATTTATTTAACAATCATTTATATACCGCATCTTCCAGAGATCAGTTGCGGTTCACAATAAACAACAATCAACAAAGCAGAGTTTGTTTTACATGTAACATCTTATAACCACAAGCAAAAATATAAGTAAACAGCAAATGTTAATACAGAACAGAACAGTGAAAACTATATACATTATATACAGACACACATTATGTAGGGCTTTAGCATTGTGCATTGTGCATTCTTTTGTTTTAGAGATTTGTTCTATAAACAGATCAAAGGTGTGGCCATGGGCTCCTCTATGGCCCCCGACATAGCCAATTTGTATATATTTAGGTTTGAAGAACTTTTTTTTTTTTTTTTTTTTGATAAATCATCAATTTAAGGACAATATCAAATTATGGATCCGTTTTATATAGATGACATCCTGATACTTTGGGAGGGTTCTGTAGAAGTGCTTTCTGATATTAATGTGTGGATCAATAGTTGTGATGTTAATTTACGGTTTCAAATAACATATGACCCTTATCAGATCCTGTATCTAGATTTACTGATTAAGAGACAATAATGGGTTCATCACAACGCTGTATAGGAAGTCCACAGAAATCATCTTTTACCCTATGACAGCTTTCACAATCCTGCACTAAAAAGGAACCTTCCTGTTGGCCAGTTTTTAAGAGCGCAAAGGGTTTGTACTACATTACGGGATTTTGAATTACAAGCTGGAATAATGAAGGAAAGATTTGCAGCAAGACAGTATTCTGCCCATTGCATTATTCAAGCGTACAAAAGGGCTCGTGAGTCCTCTTGTAAGTTGCTTTTACAGCCTCGAAAAAAGAAGGTTGACGTGGGTATGGTGTGCCTTCTTTCATTTTATTTTTGTGCGCTTTTCTATACCGCCCCTTCCAGAGATCAGGGGCGGTTTACAGAGAACATGGTAAACATCAAATTACATAGAACATTTTTGAGCGCATAACTATTTTACAGAGAAAATATTAACTATTTTACATTGAGCACATATTCATTATTTACAGAGAAGAGGACAAATATGCACATCGATAAACATATTAACTATTTACAACAGCCAGAACAGGACTGTCTATAGCACAACATTCACATGACATTAAAAAAAATTTTACAAAATGAGTGGCACTTTATACAAGCCCTCCCTGGTTTTCAGGATTTACCATTAGTAATGGCTCACAAACGGAATGTCAATTTATGTAACTTGCTAGTTCCGTCAGCTTTTACAGAAAGGAGATTCCTTTCGAAATATAAAGGAAAGTATCAATGTGAACGGTGCTCCGTATGTACACATGCAATACCAGTGAGAAATCATTTCGTTCACCCTACAGCAAGACAGAAGTTCTTTTATAGATGATTTTTCCAATTGTGAGACCAGCCATGTAATTTATGTAATTTATGTAATTTATGTATCGGAGCCTTTCCACCAAGATCAGGGTGTTCCTCAAGGCTCATCATTATCATCTCTCATGTTTAACATTTACGTACAACCTGTCTGCAACATCATCAGATCTTTCAATGTCCAATGTCAGATATACGCCGATGATATCCTTCTTTACATGCCATTCTCCACAAAGCAAATGGACATCTCACCTCTCATTGAATGTTTTGATGCAGTATCAGAATGGTTTCTATCTCAAAACCTCCGTATTCAACATAAGAAAACGGAGGTACTCTTCATCACAAGAAATCCGAATTTTACCCCACCACCTCATATAAAAGTGAGAGAAGCTGAACTCCAAACAAAGTCTACAATTCGATACTTAGGAGTTACTCTAGATCAACACTTGGACATGAAGCTTCACATATCCTACATTGTCAGAGCCGTATATTTCAAGATCCGGACACTCAAACACCTCAGATCTTTATTGGACCCAAGTGACTTCCGGACTGTATACCAAGCTCTTATCCTACCCCACTTTGATTTCGCCAACGCCATTTTCCAAGGCCTCCCACAGTCTACTCTGAACCCCCTTCAACTAGCCATGAACGCCGCTGCTAGAGTTCTTTCAGGAGCATCGAGATTTGACCACATCACACCCATCTTAATTCAACTCCACTGGCTCCCAACACACGGAAGAATACTATTCAAGACTCTGACGCTTACCTTTAAAGCCATCAACGGCATAACCGCTTCACAACTAGTGGATCTAATTCAGCCCACCCCACCTAACAGATCCAGAAGATCCACATCAGCAAACACTCTAACTATCCCAAGTGCATCAACAAAATGCACACTAACAACGTCAAACAGGGCTTTCAGTCTTTATGCTCCCAAGTGTTGGAACATATTACCACCGGCAATCCGAGCCATCACAGATCTCACACAATTCAGGAAAGCACTAAAACATTACTTATTTATACAACATTACCAGATCAACCATACTCCACCATAGCCACATCTTCCTTCCAGAAACCTCCACATATTAGTCCCTATACTTAATATCTTTCTGTAGGTTCATAACCCACTATGCAAAGCTTACTGCTACATATGTAAATAGTTGATGTGCATGTTTCCCTAAGTTATCCAAGTTGTATTTCCTTGTTCTCTGTAAAACTAACGTTTGTTCATTATGTTTCGCTGTTCCATGTAAACCGCGCTGATACTAAATAGTGCGGTATATAAGAAACTAAAATAAATAAATAAATAAATTCAGTGTCCTTGTGAAAAACTATATGTAGGCAAAACCATGCATAGTATTCGTGTGAGAATAATAGAACATAAGAGCTGTATTAAGAGGGGTTTGATTGAAAAATCATTGGTATCTCATTGGCAGGAACAAGCTCCTAAGATTTCAGTTTTGAAGTTTTTTGTCATTAAAAAAAAGTCAAATTGAATTGGAGAGGGGGGACATTAACAAAACTGTTATGAGGTTGGAACAAGGATACATTTTTATGCTTGACACTTTGTCTCCCAGTGGTCTTAATATTGACAGTGATTTATCTGTTTTTCTTTAAATTATGGTTCCCTTTTTATATAATTTTTTTCTTCATGCGCGCCCCTCCCCCTGTCCTTTTTTCTTTTTTTTCAGTTTATGAATAATATCTCATATCTCACGTGATTTTGTTTTTTCGTTTGTTTTATCATCCTTTTTATTTTAATATTTTGAATGATAGTATTTTAATTGCTGGTTTTAGGTTTTAACATACTTTTATCTTGGCCTTCTGGTTTGTTTTAATTTTTGTCATGGTACTTATTTACTTAACTTTATTTTTTATTTTTTGATATTAAGTTTTTGTTTACTTTTGGTTTTGCATATACTTTTTAATATTTCTTGGAGACTGATAGATTTACAATTTATCTCCGTTTTAAACATAAGGATTTTTATGACATCTCATAATTTTTATATTTTAAGAGTTTATTATATTACAGGCTGCGCCACCATTAGTGCCATTTCATAGTGCCTCCTCGGTTCTTCGGTGACCATTATGCCTTTTTATATGTTTTATTCTCCAGGATCAAGCAGGAAGTCAGTCCTCACATATGGGTGACGTCAGCGCCGACGGAGCCCTCGTGCGTAGCATTTCCCCAGCTTTCAAAGAAAGCCTTTGGGAATGCAGCGTGCATGCGCAGTCCCCTTCCCACCAAAGGGTGCTGTCTTGCTCAGTCTTTCTTTTTCCGCAGAGCCCAACGGACATAGTTCGTGCCACCCGGTAAAAAGCTGAATTTTCTGTGATTTTTCCACATCCCTTATCCGGTTCGACACCAGTTCCCCATCCCTCCTCGGCTTGATACACCGGTATTGAGCCCAGAACTTGTTTATCAGTTTTTGTCCTTCGAGACTAGCGTTCGTGCTTTTTCTGTTGTTTTCACTGGCAGCCCTGTCTTTTGACCTTGCAGGGGCCCTTTTTCCCCCCGATGGCTGTCAGCGGGTTTAAGAAATGTGATCAGTGTAAGAAACTTGTCTCTCACCGACACACACAACTGCTGCCTCCGATGCCATGGGCCCGACCATGACCCGCTGGTCTATGGCCCGTACAGCAAGATGTCGTCGAAGGCACTTCGGAGTTGTCAGCATCAACGTGAAACGGGCCTGGCCTTCATCAGAGGCCTCGACATCTCGGGAGTCTGACCTCCGAGCGCCGTCGTGGGTCCTTTGAAAGGGGGTCTTCGCCCGGGAGCACAAAAGGAAGAAGAAACTCATGAGGGCGGTGTCAGTGGAGGCACCTAGATCCTCGAGGGCCGGGTCGCGCAGCCCTGACCACCGTCCCGGGCTCTCGGAGTCGGAGCGGCCGACCAAACAGCTTCGCCTGGAGCCGGAGTCCCCGAGTCAGGTAACATCTGTTGTCCTCGTGGACTCTCCTCTGGGAGAACCGACGTCTGGGCCCGAGTCGGGGGCTGCATAGTCTCCTGAGCTCGGTCTCAGGTTGACGGCTCTGAAGAGCAGCCTGACTGCCTTCATGGAGCAGCGGCAGGTACTGATTGCTGGTCTAACCGGTGCATCTGCCCTGACCACCGGGACCTCGACTCCGGAGGCCGAGCCGATCCTCGAGTCTATCAAGTCTCGAGTCTGTCCTCAGCCAAGGTCTCCCTCAACCTCGCGTGCAGGGCCGAGGTTGTCGACGCCAGTGCCCTCGGCGTCGGGGCAGGTGGCATCGAGGCCCACATGGCTGGAGCTGCTCGACGACTCCTCGGAGGAGACGGAGGATGAGGAGTCTCCTGACACCTTCTGGACCTGGTGCGTCCCGTCGGACTCCATGGAGTCCGAGCTTCTGCGAAGGTCCCCCCCCAGAGGATACCCATTTCTCGGACTTCATCAGGGACATGGCCAAGGCTTTGGCATTCCCGGTGGAGGCCGAGGAGGAGCCTCGAGCCGAAGAGCTCGATGCCCTCCAGTATGACTTTCCTCCGAAGGAAGTCTTTACTGTTCTGGTTCCTACGATGCTGGAACGGCTGCTCTTCCGTATGTGGGAGACACCGGCCTCAGTGCCGGTTCTTAGCAAGCGGGTCGATTCCATTTATCGAGTCCATAAAAGCCCTGGGTTCCAGAAGGCGCAGCTACCGCACAACTCCGTGGTTGTGGAATCGGTCATGCACAGGCTGAAAAGTCAAAAGATGCATTCCTTGGTGCCTCCCGGCCGGGAGGCCCAGAACCTGGATGCCCTCGGTAGAAAGTGTTTCCAGGGCTCTATGCTATCTGGCCATGTCCAGACTTACCAGCTGTACATGGGCATGTACCTACGGGACCTGGCAAAGAAGATTTGCCGGGTTCTCGGCTGGCCTCTCCGAGGAACCCTTGCAGAGATTCAAAGCCTTGTCTACAGGGATCCGGGAGTGCTCGAAGCTTATCTCTCGAGCAGCCTATGATGGCTACAAGGCTTCGGCCTGGGTAGCAGCAGCCGGCATCGGTGCACACCGTCAGGCCTGGCTACAGTCGTCGGACCTGGAGTCATGGGTGCGCAGGACAAGTTGGTCGATGTCCCCTGCCGAGGTGACAACCTGTTCGGCAAGTCCATTACTGAAAAGGCTGCAGAAATTGAGACTGAGACTCTCACCACGACAAAGACTGTCCAGAAAGACTTCTGCCCCTTCTCAAAAGAAGAAGGGCTCGGGGAAGAAGCCCTTTTTCCTGAGGAAGGGTGCTGCCTACAAAACATACTCTCAGTATCAGGCCTCTCCAGCTCCCCAACAGGGACAGCAGGCCAAAGGGCAGGGGCATGGGCCTCATAGGCAGAAAGCCGCCAGCCCCGGCTCCCACAGCATAGCCTCTCCTCCGCCGGTAGCTCCACTCGGCACAGGAGGTCGGCTGAACCTGTATGCCTACAGGTGGCCAGCCATCACAAGGGATACCTGGGTACTTAGCATAGTCCAGAAGGGCTATATGCTCCATTTCCATCAGCTAACCCCCTCCTACTATCCAGGGGAGCCTTGAAGACTTCCTCTGCACAGGGACCTCCTCCTTCAGGAGTTGGAAAGTCACCTAAAGGAACAAGCGGTGGAACCGGTGCCACACCACCTGGAAGGACAAGGCTTCTATTCCAGGTACTTCCTGGTACCAAAGAGAACAGGAGGCCTCAGACCTATCCTAGATTTGCAAAATCTGAACAAGTTTCTGGAGAGGGAAAAGTTCAAGATGCTTACCCATGGAATACTGCTGCCTTACCTCCAGCAGGGAGACTGGCTATGCTCCTTAGATCTAAAGGATGCTTACACTCACATCCTCATCCATCCAGACCACAGACAATATCTCCGATTTGTGGTGGGAGGAAACCACTTTCAGTACAGAGTGCTTCCCTTTGGCCTGACCTCTGCCCCCAGGGTTTTCACCAAATGCCTGGCGGTGGTGGTGGCTTTTCTCAGAAATCGGGATTTTTTTTCTTCCCCTACCTGGACGACTGGCTAATCAGAGGCCGGTCACTCCAGGAGGCCCGACAGGCCACTCTCCTCACTGTCTCTCTTCTTCAGCATCTGGGCCTTGTCATAAACTATGCAAAGTCCACTTTGCTCCCCTCTCAGAACCTAGAGTTTATAGGGGCCAGGTTGGACACTCTTCAGGCAAGAGCTTACTTGCTAGAGGACAGTGCCCACAGACTTATGGATTTGGCCAACCAGTTCCAAAGCTATTCTCGTGTTTCCGCCAGGCACTACCTGCGGCTCCTGGGCCACATGGCATCTGCGGTACATGTGACCCCCGAATGCCCATTTGCACATGCGGGCTGCTCAATGGTGCCTCAGATCAGTGGACACAAGCCACCGGTGACCTCTGAGTAAAGGTGTCCAGATGACTTCTGAACTCCTTACAGTGGTGGCTACATCTGCCAAACCTTCTCAGGGGTGTACCTTTTCAGGCTGCAGCACACACAAGGGTGCTGACGACAGATGCCTCCTTAAAGGGCTGGGGTGCACATTGTCAGGGCACGTGCACTCAAGGTCTGTGGTCCCCTCGGGAGGCCACACAGCAGATCAGCCTTTTAGAGCTGTGAGCAATCCGCTTAGCTCTGCAAACCTTCTGCCATGCTCTCTCAATAGTCTTTCCTAGTTCAGACGGACAGTCAGGTAGCAATGTTCTATGTGAACAAACAAGGAGGCACAGGCTCCTATGTCAGGAGGCACTAGACCTTTGCTCCTTTGCGGACAAACAAGGTATGTTTCTCAAAGCAGTTTACCTGGTCAGGAAAACTTCCTAGCAGACAAGCTACGCAGGATTCTCCAGCCCCACAAATGGCAGTTGAATCCATTGGTGGTCCAGCAGATCTTCCTCCGCTGGGGACTTCCATCCATCGATCTCTTTGCAAGTCCACTAAACCGTCAGCTGCCCAGGTATTGCTCCAGACAGCCGCATCCTCTGAGGATGGCAGCAGATGCTTTTCTGATCTCTTGGTCTACGGGCCTCCTGTATGCGTTTCCTCCCACGCCCCTAGTGGCCCAAACTCTGTTCAAGATCCTCTGGGACAAGGCCTCGGTGATTCTGGTAGCCCCCAGATGGCCGAGGCAACCGTGGTTTCCACTTCTCCTACAGTTGGCGGAGGAAGCCCCGTTCCCTTTGGGGCTGCAACACGATCTCCAGTCTCAAGAGCAGGGTTCCCTTCTACACCCCAATCTCAGATCCCTCAATCTGATGGCCTGGCTGCTGAAAGGATAGTGCTAGCTCCCTTACTTCTACCTAAGGACATTGAGGAGGTGGTCTTGGCCTCTAGGAGACAGTGCACTAGAAAGTCCTATGCCCTCAAGTGGCGTAGGTTTACGGTATGGTGTGCTCAGCGCAATAAAGATCCTTTTGCTTGCCTTGTGCCAGTAGTACTACAGTATCTTCTTCACCTATCATACCTAGGCCTTAAGTCTAACTCTGTTCGGGTCCACCTCAGTGCTCTGTCAGCGCACCACTCACCGGTGGAGGGACAGTCTGTCGGTTCACCCCTTGGTGTCCCGATTTCTCAGAAGTCTGCTTCTGCTCAAGCCTCTGGATCATCCACCGGCGACTGAGTGGGATTTGAACGTGGTCTTGCAGCAACTTACTCGCCCACCGTTTGAGCCGATGGCTACTTGCCATTTGCGCTTCCTCTTGTGGAAAGCGCTCTTCCTGGTGGCTCTTACCTCAGCCAGACGTGTGAGTGAACTACAAGCTCTGGTTTCTGATAGACCGTACACGCAGTTCTATAGGAACATGGTGGTCCTATGGACCCATCCCAAGTTCCTCCCAAAAGTGGTCTTCTCTTTCCACCTCAATCAGGAGGTGGTTCTTCCGACCTTTTTTTCCCAGGCCGCATGTCAGCCGGGCTGAAACAGTCTTGCATGCCCTGGACTATAAGAGGGCGTTGTCCTTTTTACATAGAACGTACGCAGGAGCATCGAAGGGCTACTCAGCTCTTCGTCTAGTTTGACCCTAATACGATGGGGTTACCTGTCTCCAAGCATACGTTGTCCACTTGGTTGGCAGATTTCATCGCCTGGGCGTACAGGGCAGCCGACCTCCCCTTGCAGGGTTGGGTCACGGCCCACCGTGTCAGAGCGAAGGCCGCGTCAGTAGCTCATCTCCGCTCTGTTCCGTTGGCAGACATCTGCCGGGCCGCAACTTGGTCTTCAAGCCAGACTCTTGCAGCCCATTACTGCCTGGAGAGAGAGTCCTGGCGGGACAGTGTTTTCAGCCAGGCGGTACTCCGTAATCTCTTTGAGGTTTAGGCAACTCCTACCCTCTGGCCCTTGTGTTTGGGCTACCGTACGGGGTGCGTTCTCAGAGAAAATTCTTATCACGGATGCTGAGGCTCTTGAGAGGGAGCCAATTTTTCAGCTCTGGGTTCACGGTAGCCTAGAGCTGGGGAATCCCATATATGAGGACTGACTTCCTGCTTGGTCCTGGAGAAAGCGTAGTTTCTTACCTGTAACAGGTGATTTCCAGGAACAGGCAGGAATGAGCCTTCACATATGGGTATCATCGGTACCGACGGAGCCTGCGCAGGAATGCTCCCCAGCGTCCAATAAGAAAGCTTTTGGGAGCATTCCACAGCGCCTGCGTGCTGCCTTTCCAAACCGCCTCTCTCCAGTTCTTCTTTTCCGCGGAGCCAGCAGGTCGTGTTCCTGTCACCGCAGAAGAAGTTCTTTATTTTTTCTTAATTCTTTTGTGTCGCGTGTGCCGCCTTCGACGTCGGACCGGTACCGCCGGTCTTTGTGTGGTTTTTTTGTGTTTTTTTTTTTTTGAAAGAAAGAAAGAAAAGAAATTTATCTTTTCTTCACTGTGCATGTTCAGTTTTTGGGCTTAGGCCTAAAAATATTTTCCTCATGGAGAAGCCCGCCTCCGGGTTTAAAAAGTGCACAAAATGTGGCGGTACTATTTCTGTCACCGACACCCATGACTGGTGTCTAAAATGTTTGGGGCCTGACCATTCCATTACGGATTGTATGTCCTGTACCATGATGTCTAAAAGAGGTCGGCAGAACCGAGCAGCCAAGCTCGGTACCCTGTTTCCCTCTGATGCAGCTTCGGTGGCATCGACGTCTTCCAGGGCATCTTCTTCCTCCCATGGATCTCAGGTAACCAAGCATAAATCTAGCCGGTCCTCGAAGGGTAGATCTCCCTCCAAGCATCGAGATGCCTCCAGGCTTGCCCTCGAGGATTCTGCACTGGCAAAATTACCCCGGCGGGAAGCTCCGGCTTCCAAAGCATTGTCTATGGGGTCACAGGTTGACATCGATGGCTCGGCCTCGACAGATCACCTGTTGCCATGTTCTGGGGTACCAGTGGCTCCCACTGGTACCGACATCCAGACATTGGTGGCGTCGATGGATCAGAAGATCTGACCATGCAGCGCACCCTAACGGCATTCATACAGGCTGCGACGCCTCCGGTACCGCAACAATCCCTGTTGTCGGTACCGGCTCTGGCACCGGCATCACTCCTGGTGCCAGTACCGATTGCATCGGCTTCGGTGTTGACTGCAATGGTACCCTGTCCTATGATGCCCATCGGTACCGAACTGGTACCGGTTACTCCCGATACCGATCCTACTCGGTATGGCTATCGGGCTTTACAGGAGCATCCAGACAGGCGATACTTCGATTCCTCTGAAGACTGAGTCTGAGGGTTCTGTCGAGGCATCGATACTTCTTCCTCAGGAGTCTTCTTCTCCTAAACGGAGAATGTCTCCTCCAGAAGACTTGTCTTTTCAAGACTTCATTAGGGAAGTGGCTAGGAGCCTCTCCATCACAGTGGCCCCTGAATCGGAACCCAGAGCCAAGGAGTTAGATTTTTTACAATACCCTAAAACTCCTAAAGAGGCAGCTACTTTACCTGTCCATGAGATTTTGTATGATCTCATGTTGAGGATGTGGGAGACACCTCTTACCACCTCTCCTCATTCTCGCAGGCTAGACACCATGTATCGTGTCCCTCCTTGTCCTGGCTTCCACAAGACTCAGCTTCCTCACCACTCTATTGTGGTAGAGTCTGCCATGAGAAAGATAAAGAGTGCAAAGAGACACTCATCTAATCCTCCAGGACGTGAATGCAGGACCCTAGATGCTTTTGGCCAAAGGGTTTTTCAAGCTTCTATGCTAGCTGCCAGGATCAACTCCTATAGTCTCTCTATATAGGAATGTTTCTAAAAGAAGTCACAGATCATCTGCAGACTTTAACTCCTTTCATTTCGGAGGATAAAAGGCAGGAGTTTCTCACTTGGCTCAAACACGCCCAAGATGCCTCCAAATTTTCCATCCGTGCAGCCTTCGACTCTTTTGAGTGTGTAAGCAGAGCCTCGGCTATTGCCATAGGGGCACGTCGAATTGCTTGGCTACAAGCTTCTGATTTGGAGCTCTGGGTCCAAGATGAATTAGGGAATATCCCTTGTACAGGTGAAAACCTTTTTGGTAAGGATTGGCAAGCAAAGGCCAATCAGATGGATGCTGAAAACTCCGCTTTGGATCGACTTTCAAAGTCTACCTCTGCTCCTGTTAAGAAAAGATTGTTCAAAAAGACACCTTTTTCCAAAAAGGGAAGATACTATCCTGCTTATGGTCAGCAGGCATCTTCTGCAGGTCGTTTTGCTGCAAAGCATCAGCAACCACCTAAACAGGCCAAATCAAAGGCTGCCAGGCCTTCCATGACCCAGCAGCCTCAGCCTCCTCAGGGCCTTTGACTTACAGCTAGAGAACTTAGCCTTTCTGGCTCTGGAGGTACCAGAGCCCCTTATCATTCCAGGAAGGTTGACTTACTTTGCTCCCAGATGGGAACAAATTACAGCAGAGCAATGGACACTCTCTATCATAAAGGAAGGGTACAAGCTTCATTTCTTAAGCCTTCCCCCTCACACTATAGTGAGACAGTTAAATTCTCCAACATCTCTCCTCAACCTTCTGGGTCAGGAGATTGCCACCCTTCTTGCCCAAGGGGCAATAGAAGAAGTACCTCTTCTTCAACAAGGCACAGGGCTCTACTCCCCTTATTTTCTTATCCCAAAGAAAACAGGGGGCTACTGACCCATCTTAGATCTCAGAGAATTGAACAAATTTCTATTCAAAGAGAAATTCAAGATGATTTCTCTCAGTGCTCTGCTTCCATACCTTCAGAGTCAGGACTGGCTTTGTTCTCTAGATCTCAAGGATGTGTACACCCATGTCCTCATCCATCCAACACACAAAGTTCCTTCGGTTCCTTTTTGGAGAAAAGCACTACCAATACTGGGTGCTTCCTTTCGGTCTGGCCTCTGCACCAAGGGTGTTCACGAAATGCATGGCAGTAGTAGCTGCATTTCTACGCACTCTAGGAATATTCATTTTCCCATATCTGGACGACTGGCTCATTCGAGCTCCCTCAGTCAGAGGCCAAGACTTTCCTAACCTGCACAGTGCGTGTCCTTCAGTATTTCGGACTGGTAATAAACATCCCAAAATCCACTCTCTCACTCCTACTCAATCTCTGGAGTTTATAGGGGCTCTGCTGGATACCACAACTGCAAGGGCCTATCTTCCTCAGGCTCGTTGCCTATGCTTGGTGCAGTTAGCCTCCCAAATACAGTTAAAGTCCCATTTAACTGTTTGAGAAATTTTACAACTCTTAGGCCACATGGCATCCACCGTGCATGTGGTTCCCTATGCTCACCTTTACATGAGGGCAGCTCAATGGACTTTGTCCACCCAATGGACTCAAGCATCAGGTTGCCTGTCAGACAAAATAGCAAACTCCAGTCGCCTTTTTTGGTCTCTCCAGTGGTGGAAGTCCTATCAAAACCTGTTGTTGGGGTTCCCTTTTCAGCAGTCACTACCCCAAGCAACCCTTACAACAGATGCCTCTCCAATGGGTTGGGGAGCTCATCTGCAAGATCTCTCCACCCAGGGCATCTGGTCTCCACAGGAGACTTATCTACACATCAATCTCTTGGAACTCAGAGCAATATTCTTAGCTCTCAGAGTGTTCTACTCCCTGCTGAGCTACAGGACAGTCCTCATCCACACGGACAACCAAGTAGCCATGTTCTATGTGAACAAGCAGGGAGGGACTGGCTCTCTGTCGCTTTGCAATGAAGCTTTGCGACTGTGGGCCTTCGCCAGAGAGCATCAGATTCATCTTATGGCAGTATATCTTCCAGGCGTTCAAAACTCTTGGGCAGACAGACTCAGTCGAGTTTTGCTTCCACACGAGTGGTCCCTCCACATGGACCAGGTAGCCAGGATTTTTCGAATTTGGGGAACCCCGGACATAGACCTCTTTGCAAGTCCGTGGAATGCCAAACTTCCCCGGTTCTGTTCCAGAATTCAGTGTCGGGGAGTTCAGGCCAAGGATGCCTTCCTTCTTCACTGGGGTCAAGACTTCCTGTATGCTTTTCCACCCATTGCCCTAATTCCCAAAACACTTTTCAAGCTTCAGAGAGACCGAGGTTCCATGATCCTCATAGCACCACATTAGCCACGCCAAGTGTGGTACCCTCTACTTCTGCATCTCTCTCAAGCTCCCTCCCTGGAGTTGGGCTCTGCACCAGATCTTCTATCCCAGGAAGATGGAACGTTGTGGCCCCTAAACCCCCAGTCTCTCCATCTCAGGGCCTGGCTGCTGAAGGCCTAGACCTTCAAGTTTTTCATCTCTCAGCAAGTCAGAGATATTCTTCATGCTTCTAGAAAGCCTTCCACTAGACGTTCTTATGCTTTCAAATGGAAAGGATTTACCATTTGGTGTTCAGAGAAGGGTCTTAACCCTCTTGCAATACCTTTGAATTCTTTACTAGAGTATCTTCTGCATCTATCCCATGCAGGCCTTAAAACGAATTCAGTAAGAGTCCATTTGAGTGCTATTGCAGCATCCCTCAAGCCTCTCAATGGACAACCTATTTCCTCTCATCCTCTCCTCTTATAGCAAGATTCATGAGAGGCCTTCTTTTAACTAAACCTCCTATTAGACCACCTCCAGTGGCATGGGACTTAAATCTGGTTCTTGGCCAGCTTATGAAGTCACCCTTTGAACCTTTAGCCACCACCTCCTTGAAATTTCTTTCTTGGAAGGTTATCTTTCTCATTGCAGTCACCTCAGCATGCCGCATCAGTGAATTGCAAGCCTTGGTGGCTAATCCTCCTTATACAAGGTTCCATCATAAGGTAGTCCTCAGGACCAATCCACACTTTATGCCCAAAGTGGTCTCGCCTTTTCATCTGAACCAAGAGGTATACTTACCTGTCTTTTTTCCAGGACCTCATGCATCAAGTGCAGAGAGGAATCTTCATACTTTGGATTGTAAAAGAGCTCTCGCCTTTTACTTACAAAGAACACAGCAACATAGAAAGTCTTCTCAACTCTTTGTTGCTTTTGATCCTTCCCATTTAGGACTTCCAGTTTCTAAGAGAACACTGTCCAACTGGATTGCTCAATGTATTTCTTTCGCCTACCAGAGTAGGAACCTTTCTCTGGAGGGTCATGTCACAGCTCACAATGTGAGGGCCATGGCAGCCTCAATGGCTCATCTAAACTTTGTGTCCATCGACCAAATCTGTCGAGTGGCCACTTGGGCCTCGGTTCATACCTTCACAGCCCATTACTGTTTGGACAAGGACTCCCGCCGGGATGCCTCATTTGGTCAGGCTGTTCTCAAACACCTGTTCCATTCCTAATCAACTCCTACCCACCTACCCTAATTAGATACCAGAGATCCATGGGGGGAGGTAGAGCCCTTTTCAAGGACACAACTCTGGGGTCTCTCCCTGGCATCTGCAGCTAGGGAGTCCCCATATGTGAAGACTCATTCCTGCTTGTTCCTGGAGATAGCACAGTTACTTAACTGTCACAGGTGATCTCTGGGAACAGCAGGAATAAGTCTTCACAACCCACCCACCTCCCCTAGGAGTTGCATCTCTCTATCTATCTTTCCTTCCCTCTCTCTCTCTTTGTCTCAGCTTTAAAACTCGAACTGAAGAGAGGCGGTTTGGAAAGGCGGGAAGGCAGCACGCAGGCGCTGTGGGATGCTCCCAAAAGCTTTCTTATTGGACGCTGGGGAGCGTTCCCGCGCAGGCTGCGTCGGTACCGACGATACCCATATGTGAAGACTTATTCCTGCTGTTCCCAGAGATCACCTGTTACAGGTAAAGTAACTGTGCTTTCTCCAGGAGCAGCAGGAATCGGTCCTCACAACCTTCCCTCTTCCCCTGGAGTTGCAGTCCTATCCTGTATTTTGATTTTTTGCTGTCTTTAGCTATGTCATCAGACTGAGCAAGATGGCACCCTTGGGCAGGAAGGGGACTGTGCATGCGCGCTGCATTCACAAAGTCTTTATTTGAAAGCTGGGGAAATGCTCCGCACGAGGGCTCCGTCGGCGCCGCCATCACCCATATGTGAGGACTGATTTCCTGCTGCTCCTGGAGAACACCTGTTACAGGTGAGTAACTACGCTTTATCAATTATTTTATTGTTCATTATTTCTCCTCTCCCCTTTTTTAATGGGAATAGTGCCAGTTGATATTTATTTGATCATCCTTCTCTTTATGATATTAATTTGAGTGGCAGTAGCGAAATAATTACGGTTCCATATCACCATATGGCTTTTATGGCATGTCTTATTTCATTTTCTTTTATTAGGGTCTCGAGACATTGTTAATGAAATCTAATTCTGTATACAAAAAATGTCTTTAAGCGTGTTCCATCGTTTTTATAATGTGGAGAGTAATGGAATCCTAAAAGATTTTTTCACATATAAATTTTGAGATATGAGGATATTTGTGTTTTATCATTAAAATTTAGTATTTAACAGTTTATTTCACGAATGTCTGTAATTCTGATTGTGCCCCCTTCCATTTTTCGGCTTTTTGCCGCTGCACATGAGGCTCGCGAGTAATAGTGTGTTTTATTTTAAGTCCCCATAGAGTGGCTTTTTTGGCAGCCCCCTGATGAAATTAATCTCTCTTATGTAGAATGATGTTATAACAGTATAATACCACTGATGTGATCTTCAGGCTATTAGAAAGTGTTTAGCCAATCTGCAGTTTCTTTAGAGACAGCTGACCGTGATTTTCCGCAGTAATGAATAAAGTCTACAGCGCAAGTGCGGGCGTCCTTTAGATCTGGTTGTGGATACCTCTGGCGCACATGAATTTTCTCTGAAGGCTGTTAACTTTTTGCTCTTGAGGTATGTTTCTGAAATTGCATAGTTTACAATTTGGATATAATCAGTTTGCTTGGCTTAAACTCATAACCGTGCGTCTTTTTCCTTTGTTATGATTAGCATGGACATATGCAATGTTATAGAAGAATCTAGCTACTGTAGTTGCACCATGAATATTTTCTTGGTTCATTCCATTTTAAGACAGTATAATTTTAAACTTATGAGGCTTTCAAATAATAGTATGCACTCTGGTGCTGTATTTTTAAAGCCCATTATATTAAATGTTAGTGTCCCTTCGCTGATCACTCCTGCTTTTGTGACCACATTAATCCTTTCTTATTTATTTTTTTTAGCTTACAAGACTACTATATATGGGGTTATAAACAACAGAGGTATTAACATATGATTTCAGTTCATAGTATGCATTGTGGTTATGTCACACTTTTATATGGTTTATTTTTATATTGTTTTTATGTCTATTTCATTTTTTATGACTGAATACTATTTATTTATACATTTGTTCGATTCTTCTATAGTTATGGTTGATTTATTATTTATTGTGTGATTATTATACTGTATTTTTAATTGCATGTTTTTAATTTGTGTTAAAGTTTTGTGCTTATCTATGATTTTAATATGCCAAGAACACCCCCGATGAAGGCATAACTGAAACACGGCTTGTGTCGGGTCCCTTTGGCTCAATATCCCCTGTATATGTCTCAATAAAAGCTGTCTCTCCTTTTGCCACGGTTTGGACTGGGTTCTTTCTACTTACGTGGACCTGTAGATGGGTTGGGACAGATTGTCAGGTCACCATGCAGGGTTTTGATCTTTGTACATCTTTAAAAGAGAGAATAAATATCTTACTTATTGTTTCCACAAGATGTTCTTAACATATATTGATCCTGCACCATTCCTATAGTGTTTCAACATAAAAAATACATAGAAGGTCAACGCAAAAGAGGAAGGCCAGCAATGAGATGGATTGATACAATAACAGCAGCTACGGGTACCAGTCTATCAACAATGAGCTGCCTGACTGAAGACCGAACACAATTTAGGATAGCTATCTAGAGAGTCGCCATGAGTCGACTCAGACTCGACGGCACTTAACAACAATAGTACATATTTCCTTATCGTTCCTCCAGCTTAGTCCTCAACGAATGGGTTGTGCACCACCTCCTGCAGCATGAAGACTGGACAATCAAATTTCAGCACCACTGGAAACAGCATACAGCCATCTCTGGAACTCCAGTGTGTCCAGTATTCATGCAGCAGGAAGACGTTAGTGAGCCTATCTGGGCTCACTAGTTAGTCAGTTTTTATTTATTTATTTATTTAACAGTATTTCTAAACCGCCTTATCTTAATAATCAAGGTGGTATCACAGCAAGCAATCAGGTAAAGTGTGTGTGTTGTACATGCAGTGAGGATAAAACTTAGTTGTGTGAGGGATGTGTTGGGTGCTTGATTTGTTTGAGCTATATACAGGGTGGGCTATTTACAGTGGTGCTAGAATCATATTTTATATATATTCAGTTGTTTGGGAGGATTGGAGTGCTGTTATCCATTCTCTTAGGTTATGTGATTTGACCATAGTGCTCTATGAACAGCATGGTTTTCAGTTGTTTTCTGAAGTCTTTGAGGTCTGGAGTTGCCCTTAGATCGTCCGGTAGATTGTTCCATATTGTTGGAGCAGCCATGGAGAGAGCTCTGTCTGTTGTGTCCTTGCGTGTGTGCTTGTACTCATTTGGGGTGCTGACTCGGTTGCGTGTTTGACTTCTTCTGGGACGTGCGCTGGTTTCCGGTTGTATGAGCAGGTGGAGGCTGTTGGCTGATGTGTGTTCTTTTATCTTAAATAGGTTTATGATAGTCTTGTATCTGATGCGAGCAATGATTGGGAGCCAGTGTAAGTCCTTTAGTGTAGGTGTGATGTGCTCCTGCCTTGCGGCTCCGGATATGATTCGAGCTGCAGTGTTTTGTGCCAGCTGTAGTGGTTTGAGAGCTTGTTTTGGTAGTCCGAGGTATATCGGATTGCAGAAGTCCAGTATTGGGGTTGTCAGTGCTTGACAGACTGTACGGAAGTGTTCTGGAGCGAGGAGTGGTTTCAGTCTCCTGATGATTCGCATCCTGTAATATGCTTTTTGGATTGTTTTGTCTATGTGTGGTTTGAGGTTGAGTTTACTGTCCAGAGTAACCCCAAGGTATCTCACCTCCGATCTTATCGGTATCGTGGTGCTTTGTATCTTTATGTTTGGTGGGTGTGTGAAGCTTTGGTTTCGAGTGATTAAAGCTTCAGTCTTGTTGTAGTTTATAGCTAGATTGTTGTTTTGGCACCACTTCGCCATTTGGGTAAGGCAGTCTGCTATCTTAGAAAAGTCCGGGTTTTCGATTGATATCGGGGAGTATACCATTATATCGTCTGCGTATATTGTGTATTGGATGTTGTTCTCTTTCATAATGTTGCATATTGGTTGGATGTAGATGTTAAAAAGGAGTGCTGAGAGTGCGGATCCTTGTGGTACTCCTTGTTGGACGTTTATGGGCCGGGAGGTGTCCTGTCCCACCTTGACCTGTAGCTGTCTTTCTGTTAGGTACGAGTGGAACCATTTTAGAGTGGTACCGTGTATACCAGTGTTCTTCAGTCTCTCCAGGAGTATATTGTGATCAACTGTGTTGAACGCTGAGGAGATGTCGATGAAGATCATTATAATTCCATTCCTGATGTCATCAATTATTCTTATGATGCTGTCGAAGAGGTAGATCAGGAGAGTTTCGACTCCATGGTTGGGACGAAATCCGTGTTGGTTGTCGTCGAGAGTTCCGTGTTCGTCAATGTGTTCCTGAAGTTGTAGTTGAACCGTCTTTTCGATTATTTTTGCGAGGAAGGGTATGCTGGAGATTGGTCGGTATGCTGCTGGGTCCTTTTTGTCGAGAGAAGTTTTCTTTGTGATTGGTCTTACTGAGGCAAGCTTTAATTGCTGTGGCATGAGTCCTTGAGTGAGTGAGTTGTGTACCATTTTATGAATGTTTGGTATGAGGCTTGCTTTGGTGGCTTTGACCCATGACACTGGGCAAGGGTCTGTAGGAGCAGTGCTTGTGTTGATTGTGGAGATGATGTCTGATATCTGCTCTTTTGAGGGTGAGTGGAATGTGCCCCAGGTTTTGGGGTGGATGTTCGTTCTGTTGGTTCTACTGGGTGTTGTGCGCTCTGTGGAGTGAAATTTGTCTTTGATGTGGTCGGCGAATATCTGTGGATCCACTTGTATTTCTCTTTCTGCTGCTTGCTCTTTTGTCAGGGTTTTTACTATTTCGAAAAGTTCTCTGGGTTTGTTGATGGAAGAATTTATCAGGTTTGTGTGGAATTCTCTCTTTGATTGGTTGATGTGTTCATTGTATTGTTTTTGCTTTGTTAGGTAAAGATGTTGGTCGGAAGTAGTTTTGTTTTTTCTCCATCTCCGTTCAATTTTCCTGAGCTCCCTCTTTTCCTGTCGTATTTTTGCTGAGTACCATGGTTTGTTTTGTCTCTTGTTGTGGTGTTGTTTCTTGGTCCTGTCAACGGATGGTTTGGCGGCGTTAGCTAGGACATTGTTCCAGTTGGAAACTTGTTCCTCCAGGTCCTCTGAGTCAATGTTCAAGTGTTGTATTGTGTCCTGGATGAATTCGTCCTTGTCAAAGGACTTGAATCGTCTTTGTGTGTGTGGGAAGTTCGCTCTTTCTCTTGTCCAGTCTTCTTGTGATTGCAGATTTGTCTCGATTAAGTAATGGTCAGACCATGGTACTGGGGTGATGGTGGGTGTAGAGATTAGGTCTCTTGAAGTTAGGTAGTTTGATGCGAAGATGAGGTCTGGGGATGATCCTAGTCTGTGTGTTGGTGCATTGACTATCTGTGTGAATTGAAGTGATGACATTGCCTGAAGGAAGGCCTCTGCATCTTTTGTATTGGCGGACTTGAGGTTGAAGTCTCCGATTAGTAGTGCTAGTTTATTTTGCACTAGCTAACCTTTTGAATCATTATTTTGTGTCCTCTCAGGACTTATTTTACTTTCTTAATTTCAGGGGTCTCTGTCCCTTTAAATTTCCGGTCTCATTTCGGCACTCCGTGGGGGGGGGGACCTGAGGAAGGTCTCTCTTCTGCCCAGCCTAAGCCGCTTGTGTTTCCTTGCCTGTTTGTATTTCTTAATTAGGATCTCTGTCCCAGGGCTGTTCGGGGCAGAGCTCCTGCGGCGGCTATACAGCAGCTCCTCTCCGGGGGGTAGAGAGTGTGCTGGTTAAGTGCCGGTAAGTACGGGCGACTGGCGGTGGTCAGAGCCTGTCCTGTCCAGAGTCGTGGTGCCTCTGCTCAGCTCGTCGGGGGTTCCCTGCTGATTTTGTTTTTTTTGGGGGGCCGCCAGGTCGTCAGCGTTACGGAGGTGCACTGGTCAGTCGGCAGCAGGGATTTCTGGTTCTCGGGTTGTTTCGCCGGCGAGAAGCAAAAGCACGCCAAAGTTTTCCTTGCTGCCGCGGCCATTTTCAGATTCCCGGTTCTTTTCAGCGTGCTGCTCACGCGGCAGTTTTCTTTAATTTTATTCCATTTTATTTCATTTTCTTTCCTTTTCTTTCATTTATTTCATTCATTTCAGTTGTTTCGATTATTTTTGGTTTCCTTTCCTTCGGAGGGCATAGCTCCCTCGGCTAGGGGGTGGGGGGGGGGGATAGGGCTTCTCCTCTCCTCATCCTTGTTCTTCCCAGGACTGTTGGTCCCTCTTCAGATATTTTAGCGTTTCCCAATCCCCGGGCACGGTCCTTTGAGTCATAAAAAAACCCCCAAAAAAGAACAAAGAAAGGCGAATGAGATGAGAAGAATTTCTTTCATTCACTCAGTTCGCTGACTATTGGCTAGCAGCTGCCCAGTTCCCGGTTTGTGTGCTGGTTCTTCTGGGTCAGTGAGACATTTTTGCCTTTCGGTTTTGAGGAGCAGTTTGTGCCGCATCCAAATCTGAATCAGGGTGCTTCCATGCCCGCGGGGTCCCTTTGTGTGATTTGTGGATCTCGGAGGGGCGCAGCTTCTGAGACAGGCGTCTGCCAACGCTGTACCTCGGTGTCTCTCAGTATGGAGCAGCACCTGGAGAGTTCCTTGGCTGCGGGGACGCAACCCGGTTCCGCAGCGGGGGATTGGAGTCGCCCCTGGAGGGTCCGTTGGGGATTCCTTCTGCGGTTTCTTTAGCCTCTGGGGGGCAGTCTGACCTAGGGGGAGTTTTGCCCTTGGAGGATTTTTCTCCCGAGTTTATTTTGCTGATGCATCAGGCGTTCTGCCGTAAGCGCCAGAGCATGGGCGCTGGTGCCCTTTCGGCGCCAGGAGTGACCGTTCCGTCCATGGCGGAGAGCCCGTTGGCGGGCGCCAAGGCTCCTAAACGACAACGTCTGCACGAGCCCTTCCAGTCGGAGGCTGATTGGCCTGAAGGAGATGATCCGGACTTCGACCAAGAAGCGGATGGGGAGGCCTTGGAGGAGGGCGAACTCCCTGAGCCGGAGGATCAAGCAAAGATTATTCGTGTGTTCCGACGAGAGGAATTGCCTGCTCTTGTTTTGGAGGCACTTCAGACTCTTGGTTTGGCACCGACGCCTCCGGTGGAGGAGGCGGACGGTACGGACCCCATTATTCAGGCGGTACGTCAAACTAACGTAGTTTTTCCCATTCACCGAGTGATTGATCAGATGATCCAGTCTGAGTGGGATAATCCTGAATCGGGTCTCAAGGGGGTAAAGGTCATGCGTAGGCTCTACCCTATGTCGGACAACGATCTTGAGCGTTTCCGCTCTCCGAAGGTCGATGCGGCTGTGTCGGCGGTGACTAAGAAAACCACGATTCCGGTGGAAGGTAGTGCGGCCTTGAGAGAGCCGCAGGACCGGAAAATGGACGGTCTGTTGAAACAGTCGTTTGAGGCGGACGCGATTGCGTTGCAGGCCTCCGTTTGTGGAGCTTGGGTTGCCCGGTCCTGTCTGCGCTGGGTTCAGAGGCTTCAACAAACACACACCTTGGAGGCCGAGATGTTAGGTGAGCTCCACCGCTTGAAATCTGGTTCGGCGTATTTGGCAGATGTCCATTATGATCTCATCAGAGCTCTCTCCAATAGCATGGCATCCGTGGTAGCATCACGCAGAGCCCTTTGGTTGAAGAATTGGGCGGCCGATGGTTCGTCCAAGTCGCGGTTAGGCAAATTACCTTTTAAAGGTAGGCTGCTGTTCAGTGAGGATTTGGATAAGTTGGTCAAAGATTTGGGTGAGTCAAAGGGCGGTCGCCTGCCGGAGGATAGGCCCAAGCGGGGACGGTCGCTTCCGGCCGCTCGGGGGCAGTTTCGGGACTTTCGTAGGTTTCGGTCACCCCGTTCTGGTGGATTCCAGCGTGGCAGATATATCTTGAGGACTTCGAGCTTTCGAGGCTTTCGGGGAGCCAGTAGAGGATTCGCGGCTGCAACCCCTACGGCCGCTCGCAAGCCCCAATGAAGGGCTGCGGGCCCGGGTGGAGCTTCCAGTGATCGGAGGCCGCCTTCGACGCTTTCTCTCCGCTTGGGTCCAGATTACTTCTGACCAGTGGGTTTTGGACATCATCCGGGACGGGTATGTTCTGGACTTGGCCAGACCCGTGCTCGATTCCTTTGTGGCGTCTCCCTGCTGGGGAGATCGCAAGACAACTCAGATTCGGCAGACCCTCGATCGTCTTGTTCAGCTGGGGGCGGTAGTTCCCGTTCCGCAGGCGGAATATGGTCTCGGAAGGTATTCCATTTATTTCGTGGTGCCAAAGAAGAATGGTGCTCTTCACCCCATTCTGGATCTCAAAGGCGTGAACCGCTGTCTGCGGGTGCCACACTTTCGGATGGAAACCTTACGGTCAGTGCTGGTCGCCGTCCGCAGAGGCGAGTTCCTCACTTCCCTCGACCTCACGGAGGCCTATCTCCATATCCCTATTCGGGAGGACCAACAAAAGTATCTCTGCTTCGCTCTGCCGTGGGGTCACTTCCAGTTCCAGGCATTGCCCTTCGGTCTCGCGACCGCGCCGCGAGTGTTCACCAAAATCATGGTGGTAGTGGCGGCGGCCTTGCGCAAGGAAGGGGTGCTAGTCCATCCCTATCTGGATGATTGGTTGATTCGCGGAAAGTCTCGCGCGGAGAGCATGGCGGCAACTTCCAAAGTCGTAGCGCTATTGCAGTCTCTCGGCTGGGTGGTCAACCCGCGCAAGAGCCATTTGGTCCCGGCGCAGGCTCTCGAATATTTGGGTGTTCGGTTCGATACTTGCGTGGGATTGGTCTTTCTTCCCGACCGCAGGGTGTTGGCACTTCGGTCTCTCGTACGGCGGTTTCGACAGAGCCCCGCTCCGTCGGCTTGGCACTACCTTCAGTTGCTGGGGACGATGGCGGCTACCTTGGGCTCGCTTTCACATGCGTTCGCTTCAGAGAGCATTGCTCCGTCGCTGGTCCAACCAGTCCGATTCCCTGAACAAACGCCTCCCTTGCCCGCTGGCGATTCGGAGGGATCTGCGATGGTGGCTGCAACCGTCATCGTTCCGGGCGGGAATGCCCTTGGAGCAGCCGGACTGGGTTCCGCTCTTGACGGATGCTTGTCTGACGGGCTGGGGCGCACACTGCGGCGAACAGTTCGCTCAAGGTCTCTGGTCTCCGGAGGAGAGCACTTAGTCGATCAACCGCTTGGAGCTTCGAGCCATGCGGTTAGCGTTACAATGCTTCGAGACCCTGATATCATCTCGGGCAGTACGGGTGCTCTCCGACAATGCTGCGACCGTGGCGTACATAAACCGGCAGGGCGTTACCGGAAGCGTAGGATTGGAGACGCAGGCTCGGACGTTGTTCGAGTGGATAGAGCCCCGGCTGCAGGCCATATCGGCAGCGCACATTGCCGGAACAGACAACGTGACGGCAGATTTTCTCAGCAGAGTTCAGGTGGATCCTGGCGAATGGGAACTCAACCCAAGGGTATTCGCGCAGCTGGTTCAGCGTTGGGGCCAGCCGGTCATGGACCTGATGGCCACGTTGCGCCCAGCGAAGGCAGCTCGGTTCTACAGTCGCCGAAGGGAACCGATGTCAGAAGGCATAGATGCTCTATTGCAGATTTGGCCCTCCCGGGGCCTTCTTTACGTGTTTTCCCCCATGGCCCCTGCTGGGGCGCATGATTCAGTGCATCGAGGCTCACCGGGGTCGGGTGCTGTTGATAGCGCCGGATTGGCCTCGACGTCCTTGGTATGCCGATCTGATGAGGTTAGTGGACGGATCCCCGTGGCGGCTTCCCCTGGATCTGGATCTGTTGTGTCAGGGTCCTCTTCGCATGCCGCAAGTGGGGAGATTCTCTCTTACGGCCTGGCTATTGAAAGGGCACGGCTAAGAAAACGGGGTTATTCCAAGTCTGTTGTGGCAACTTTGCTACAAGCGCGCAAACGATCCACTTCGCTGGCCTATGTGCGGGTTTGGCGTATTTTTGAGGATTGGTGCTCGACGTCAGGTTCGGGCTGCTACGGCATCTCTTCCGGTGGTACTCGATTTTTTGCAGGACGGTTTTGCTAAAGGATTGGCCGCCAGTTCCTTGCGCGTGCAGTTGGCGGCGCTTTCGTGCTACCGAGGTAAGGTTCACGGCGTTTCGCTGGGTGCCCATGCTGATGTAGTTCGCTTCTTGAGGGCCGTTTCTAGACTTCGCCCGGCCCGCCAGATTTCGGTGCCTTCGTGGGATCTCAACTTGGTCTTGAGGACCCTCAGTGCGGCGCCCTTTGAGCCTCTTTCTCGGAGTTCGGTAAAGGATTTGACCCTTAAGACGGTGTTCTTAGTGGCGATTTGTTCGGCGTGGCGTATTTCCGAGCTCCAGGCTCTTTCTTGCAGGGAGCCTTTCCTGTCTTTCTCGGCTCAGAAAGTGGTTCTGCGGCCAGTGCCCTCCTTTTCGCTTGAATCAGGTGGTGTCGCTCCCGGTGTTTCCCGCGTCGGAGGAGCAGGCGTCCGATCGCGGTCTTAGTCGTTTGGACCTCAAGAGGGTTTTACGTCGCTTTTTGAAGGTTACCAGCGAATTTCGTAAATCTGATCGTTTGTGCTGTTTGGAGGTCCTCGGAAAGGTGAGGCGGCGGCGAAAGCCTCCATTGCTCAGTGGATTAAGGAGGCGATTGGCTCGGCTTATCTGTTGCACGGTCGGGTGCCGCCTGTTGGATTGCGCGCTCATTCTACCAGGGCGCAGGCGGCGTCCTGGGCGGAGTTTAGTTTGGTCTCACCAGTGGAAATCTGTAAGGCGGCAACGTGGTCTTCTCTGCACACTTTCAGTAGGCACTATAGACTTGATGTCTTGGCGGCGGACGATGCCAGTTTTGGTTCCGCGGTTTTGCGTGCCGGCTGGAAGAATCCCGCCCGTTAGGCTGCTCTGTTACATCCCATTCGTTGAGGACTAAGCTGGAGGAACGATAAGGAAATAGTAATTACACTTACCTGGTAATTGTAGTTCCTTGAGAGACGACAGCTTAGTCCTCCTTCCCTCCCTATAACCTTTTTAGTTCGGCACGCCTTGGGTTCAGAAGTCCGTATTCCCAGGTGAGTGTGTCTTTGTTTCTTCCTTTCGCTCCAATGTTTTCCTTTTTCTCTCGCTCTCTGCTTCAGCTGTGGCAGGCGCGGGACATTCTGGGTCTGTTGGTTTTGCGCCATTGGCTACAATGTATATTAAAAAAAAAAAAAGAAAAAGAGAAAAAATTTCCATTGGGGAAAAAAAAAGAAAATTTGTTTAAAGGTTAGCTATTTCTTTGAGTTTGCTTTGACAGTAGTTCACTGGAGTTCCAGAGATGGCTGTATGCTGTTTCCAGTGGTGCTGAAATTTGATTGGTCCAGTCTTCATGCTGCAGGAGGAGGTGCACAACCCATTCGTTGAGGACTAAGCTGTCGTCTCTCAAGGAACTACAATTACCAGGTAAGTGTAATTACTATTTATATAAATTGTTCCTTTGTTTCACAGGCTCATACACAGCTTTTAAATTCCTATACATTTGACTAGCCGTGGGGTCTCCCTTGGTTTGTTTCTTTGTGTATTTTAGCTGTATTTTAGGTTTGTAGGTTTTCGGTCAGTTCTGCATGATATCTTCCTTTTTTATTCAAGATTTTTATACATTTGCTGGGTTTATTTATGGACCAGTTTTTATTTCATTTTTGCTTCTTCCTTCCCCCTCCCTTTCCTTTCCTCCCTCCCTCCTTTTCCACCTCCCATCCCTCCTTTTCCACCTCCCCTCCCTCCTTTTCCACCTCCCCTCCCTCCTTTATTTAATTTATTTTCTTAGTATTTGTTTTTATTCAGATGAAAGGCTTTTTGAGCATTACTCATGTCAGCCTATAAGTTTTCCAAATCTTCCTTGTTCGTTTACTCCATGGGTACACTTTTTTGTTTTATCCATCTTTCTTAGGTCAACCAACAAAATCTGTATATATTTGTCACACTAATCTGTTTTATTATCCTTTTATATCTTCAATGTTTATATGCACCTTTTACATGTTTTTTACACACACATTTATGTATGTGTGTGTATGTATTGTAGTTGGATTTTATTATGCATATATATTCATGTGTCTATTTTTATTAATGTATAATGTTGTATTTACATACTGCATATTTGTTTTCATTTAGTTATTAATGTATGCATTATATTCAATCTCCTCCCTTTGTTTTCTTTATAAATGTTTTTAATTTAAAAATTTTAAGGATTATGTTTTAATAATGTTTTGGTTTTTGCTAATTATGAATGGTTGGTTTATTTGTTTATAATGCAGATTATAGCCCCTGAAGAAGGCCATGCCGAAACACGGCCATGTTGGGCTTTGTTCCTGTTTTGTCTTCCTGCACTGGTCAGGTTAAAGGTTTGGTTCATTACTTGCCCTCCTTTTTTGGTTCTTTTGTGTGTTCTGCAAATAAATGTGCCCCTCACTTGTGACCTGATTCCTCCTACACCACTAATCGCCCAGACCCTCTTCAAGGTCCTGCAGGACAAGGCCTCCATGATCCTGGTGGCCCTGGCAGCTGTGATCTCCCCTGTTGCTCCGCCTCTCGACAGAGCTCCTGGTCCCTATGGGGAATGCCCTGGTGCTACTGACCCAGGAGGAGGGTTCCCTTCACCCCAACCTCCGGGGTCCTTGTCGTTAACAAAATGGCTGCTGAACAGGTTGCCTTAGCACCCTTCAACCTCCTGAGGGATATGGAGGAAGTCCTCCTGGCCTCTCGTAAGAGCTCCATAAGATGAGCCTATGCCTTCAAGTGGCACAGATTCTCAGTATGGTGTGTGGAGCAATGGGTAGATCGGTTCTCTTGCCAGGTGCACATGGTGCTGCAGTACTTGCTGTACCTTTCACTGACTTGACTCAAGTCCAATTCTGTAAGACTGCACCTGAGCATGCTCTTGGCGCACCATCATTCTATAGAAGGCAAACCTCTTTCTGTGTAGCCCCTCATTACCAGATTTATGCAGAGCCTGCTGCTCTCTAAGCCTCCCATCTGCCCGCCCCCGACAGAATGAGACCTCAACGTGGTAATGACGCAGCTCACCAAGCCACCTTTCAAAACTCTGGCTACCTGCCATTTACCTTATCTGTCCTGGAATATCATCTTCCTGGTGGCGCTCACTTCTGCCCACAAAGTCGGTGAGCTTCAGGCCTTAGTGGCTGAACCACCTTACACCAGGTTCCACAAGAATAGGGTCATGCTTCACACCCACCCCAAGTTCCTTTCGAAGGTAGTATCCGCTTTCTACCTCAACCAGGAGGTGGTGCTTCCCACCTTCTTTCTATGACACTGTGCTGACAAGGTGGCGGCCATTTTACATACTCTGGACTGTAAGAGGACCCTGTCCTACCTGCAATGCACTTGGGGCCACCGAAAAGCTGCGCAGCTTTTCATTTCATATGACCCCAGTCGACTGGGGGAGGCTATTACCAAGTGGACCCTGTCCACCTGGACAGCGGACTGCATCTCCTTCGCCCACAGTCAGGCTGGGCTCTTATTGGAGAGCCGGGTCACGGTGCATAACGTCAGGGCTATGGCGACCTCTGTTTCAAGCCTATACGCTGTCACTATGGCAGACATCTGCCGGGCCACCACCTGATCCTCTGTTCACACCTTTTGCAGCTCAGTACTGCCTGGAAAGGGAGTCCCACCAGGCCATACTCCATAATCCTGTTTGGGGTTTAGGCAACTCCTGCCCTTTGACCCTTGTTCAGGCTACCGGCAATGGTTCTCCCTGGACACCGGGGTCCTTGGAGTCCTTCCTCAAATTCGCTTGCGGCTGCTCATGGCTGGTCTGTGTGTTTTCTACAGGTTCTCGGTAGCCTGTAGTTAGGGAGTCCCATATGTGAGGACTGACTTCCTGCTTGTTCCTGGAGAAAACGTAGTTACTCACTCACCTGTTGCAGGTGTTCTCCAGGGACAGGAGGAACCAGTCCTCGCAGCTCTCCTTCCTCCCTTTGGAGTTGCTGTACTATGCTATTTTTTGTTGGCTCCTTTGGCAGGAAGGGGACCACGCATGGGTGGTGGCATCTCCCAAAGGCTTTCTTTGAAAGCTGGGAAGATGCTTCTGTGGGGCTCTGTCAGTGCCGACATCATCCATATTGAGGACTGATTCCTGCTGTTCCTGGAGAACACCTTTTACAGGTGAGTACCTACGCTATATCTTCAAGACCTGATTTTACTAACCCGATAATGCACATTAACAAGGGCTAGCCCCAGAGTCTGTTCGTGTTGGCACCCTAGGCAGACTGTAAGTCTTATGCCCCTTGCAGCTGTCAGAATCTATTGTTTTAGCTTTGAATGCTCTACTGTTTTGCCATACCCCAGAAGCTGCTGCCCTAGGTGATAGTCTAGTTTGCTTAGTGGTTGGGTTGGCCATGACGTTAATGATAAATTCACACTTATGAAATAGGTCCCATTGATGACAATAGGGCTTGCATTAAGTAGTAGAGAGAGATCTATATATCTGTGTATCTATATAGGATGTGTGTATATGTACCGCTTTGATTCAAGATAAAGCAGCATATAAAATGTGTTAAATATAGCCCTCATTTTGTTCACTGAATCATGGGTTATGCCCACAAATGAGCAGATGGAGGCAGAGACTTGAGAGCTGTATGCTCTGCCCTATAAGAGGCTCTGTGCAGCCACTTGGTCTTCAATATTGGTTGAGTGGGAGGTGACGGAGAACATCCTTCTCCATTTATTTACCTGTAATCAATGTTGTGCCAGAGGGATGTGTCCTTGGTCTGATTCTTTAACAATTTTGTAAATAGTTGGAAGGGCTATTGGGTAAAGTTTGCCACACCTTCAAAAGGATGGACAGAAGGTATGCCCTACATAATCAAAATATACCTCTCCTTTTCTCATGGTTAGTTCACAACTCCTAAAAACTGTCCATTTTCTTACTAAGACACCACTGATGATTCACCCACTATATATAACCATATATAAATTATCTATCTACACTGCCTATGTAAATAAGTTAATAACTTTTCAGTATTCAGTTATTACTTTAATAGATAGTAAACAAAGAAGTTGTTAAATTGTCACCCATGTTAATTGTAAACTGTAATTGTGACTTCTCTTTAAACCATCTTTATTATGCTGATAAAAGTGGTATAAAAAACTCACAAACAGGATGGAGTCTGCAGTGTGTTGCTACCAAAATGGTCAGTGGGCTTTGTTCATAAGGCATATTTATTTATTTATTTACATCTCTTATATACCGCACTATTTGCGATCAGCGCGGTTTACATAGAACAAACAATATCCGACAATAAACAAGAGTCAGGTCATTACAATGAACAGGAGCAGTAAACTTGGATAACAGGGGAAACTATCTACATGTGTGGAACATTGAACAAGGTAACTGTATATATGAGAGATGAGTTATTGTGGGGACAGACTTAAAGATTTCAACATGTATGGTCTGGAAGAATGATGAGAGAGGGGAAATATGATAGAGATGTTTAAATACCTCCATGGCATAAATGCACTGGAGAAGAGCCTCTTTCAATTGAAAAAGCTCTGCATCGAAGGGGCATAGGATGAAGGTGAAAGGGAACTGGCTCAAGAGTAATTTCTTCACTACCTCCACTAGGAGATTCCATGCATCTACCACTCTCTTCAGAAGACACAGACTGTATCTGTATCTGAATTCAAGAAAACATGGGATAGACACAGAAGATCTCTAAAAGAAAAAAAAGGACAGTAGAACTTAATTGGTCTGAAAGGGCTGACTAGATAGATCATGTAGTTGTCTTCTGCTAATGGTGCTGCGTATTCGGTCTCCAGCAAATGGTGACATGGCATTACGTGCTGCTTTTAACTGGCCTGTATGCCAGCTCCTGGGCCCAGTTGGAGAACTGGTACTCTGAGCACTGCAGCTGCAGAAGATCTGAGCTTCTCTCTTTTTTGGTATTGGATGGCCACATGCTTGGCGTGATAAGTGGAGCAGTACAGATGCTCCCCTGTTAGACAGGGTTTTACAGGATTGCTCTCTAGCTTTGTTATACTTTTTTAGTCCCCCCTCCCCTGCTTTTTAGTTTTGCCTACTTACTTTTCTTTGGGGAGGGAGGAGTCAAAACTACTGGTATTTGATTTTTTTTTTTTTTGGGACAGATTTTGAAGAGCCTGGGGGAAACTCATGAATCTCCAGGAGCAAGCAGGAATGTAGTCTTCACATATGGGTATCGTCGGTACTGATGGAGCCTGCGCGGGAACGCTCCCCAGTGACCAATAGGAACGCTTTTGGGAGCATCCTTCAGCACATGCGCGCTGCCTTCCCGCCTTTCCAACTGTCCCTCTTCAGTTCTTCGTTTTCCGCAGAGCCGACAGGATCAATTCCCATGCCATCTCTGGTTGGAATTGACAAAGCGGTACCGGGTCAGCTCAGTACCAACTTCGATCGGTACCGGGATCGTGCTTTGCAAGAGCATCGGGGTCAAGAATACTTTGATTCCTCCGATTCCGAAGACTATGACAATTCTGCTGGCACTAGAGGGTTTCTTCTAGAAGATCCCTCTTCTCCCCAATGCAGAATGTCACCTCCAGAGGACATGTCATTTCAGGATTTCATCCGTGATATGACCAAAGGTATTTCAATCACAGTAGCTCCTGAAGACGAACCCAGAGCAAAGGAATTGGAAATTCTCCAATATCCTAAAGCTCCTAAGGAGGCAGCCACTCTGCCTATCCATGAAATTCTGCATAGCTTGATGCTCAGAATGTGGGAGACACCTCTGACTACTTCTCCTCACTCTAGGAGACTTGATACATAACATAAGAACATAAGATATGCCATACTGGGTCAGACCAAGGTCCATCAAGCCCAGTATTCTGTTTCCAACAGTGGCCAATCTAGGTCATATGTACCTAGCAGTTTCCCCAAGGGACACAGGTTCCACAATGCTTGTATTGGTTAAAGCATTGATATCCTGGGTCCCTTTTTAATAATGGCTTATGGATCTTTCCTCCAGGAACTTGTCCAAACCTTTTTTTTAAACCCAGCTACACTAACAGCCTTTACTACATCCTCCGGTAACAAATTCCAGAGTTTGATTACACGTTGAGTGAAAAAATATTTTCTTTTATTAGTCTTAAATAGTTTACCCTGTAGCTTCATTGCATGTCCCCTAGTCTTTCTATATTCTGATAAGGTAAACAATTGATCTACGTTTACCCGTTCCACTCCGCTCATTAATTTGTAGACTTCTATCATATCTCCCCTCAGCCGTCTCTTTTCCAGGTTAAAGAGCCTTAACCTTTTTAGCCTTTCTTCATAGGAGTATCCTTCCATCCCCTTTACCATTTTGGTGGCTCTTCTCTGAACCTTTTCTAATAACTCTATATCCTTTTTAAGATACGGCGACCAGAATTGCACACACTATTCAAGGTGCGGTCTCACCATGGAACGATATAGAGGCATTATAATATCCTTTGTTTTATTTTCCATTCCTTTCCTTATCATACCTAGCATTCTATTTGCTCTCTTGGCCGCCGCTGCACACTGGGCCGAGGGTTTTAACATGGTATCCACAATGACGCCTAAATCTTTTTCCTGGGTGGTGGTTCCTAATGTGGAACCTTGCATCGTGTAACCATAGTTTGGGTTGTTCTTCCCTAGGTGCATAACCTTGCACTTGTCCACATTAAATTTCATCTGCCATTTTGATGCCCAGTCTTCCAATTTATCAAGATCCTCTTGCAATTTTCCACAATCCTCTTGGGTTTTAACAACTTTAAATAGTTTTGTGTCATCTGCAAATTTGATAACCTCACTCGTTATTCCACTTTCCAGGTCATTTATGTATCGAGTTGCACCATGTCCTGGATTTCAGAAAACTCTCAGCTGTCACACCATTCAGTGGTAGTGGAATCAGCCATGCGTAGGATGAAAAGTACAGAGAGGCATGCATCCAATCCTCCAGGTCGTGAATGCAGGACTCTGGATGCTTTTGGATGCAGGACTTTTCAAGCTTCTATGCTTTCAGCTAGGGTCAGTTCATATATCCTATATATGGGAATGTTCCTCAAGGAAGTCACAGGAGACTTGGAACTTATGAGCCCATTTCTCCCACATAATAAGAGACAAGATTTTTCTTGCTCTCGTTAAGCATGCTCAGGATGTCTCCAAGTTTGTCAATCGTGCAGCCTTTGACTGCTGCGAATGCATCAGCAGAACTTCTGCTATTGCCATTGGCGCACGATACATTGCCTGGCTACAGGCATCAGACTTGGAGACTTGGGTACAGGACAAGTTAGGCAACATTCCTTGCACGGGGGAGAATCTCTTCGGCAAGAACTGGCAGGAAAAGGCTAACTAGTTAGATGTTGACAATTCTACCTTAGAATATCAAAATCTCCAGCCACTCCAGCCAAAAGGAAACCTTATAAAAAACCCCTCTTTAAGCAAAAAGAGGAAGCTTTATCCTTCCTATACCCAGCAGAGTCAAACTCCAGGTCAGGTTGCCCAAAAGGGACAAACTAGACAGCAAAAAAAGCCAAAAGGCCCGAGAGCCCAACCAGCTCTCCAGGTTCAGCCCCCTCAAGGGCTTTGAATCTTTCCTAGAGAGCTTTGCCTCCTTGCCTCTGAGGGGTCCCCAACCCCCCCATATTTTGGGCAGGTTATGCCACTTTGTCAACAGATGGCATCAGATATCAGCAGAAGATTGGACTCTGTTCATTGTAGGAGAGGGGTACAAGCTTCATTTTCACAGCATGCCCCCTCCTACAATTTTAAAGCAATTCAATTCACAAACCTCTGCAGACAATCTGCTGGATCACGAGGTCTCCACATTTCATGCCCAAGGGGCAATAGAGGAAGTACCCATTCTTCAACAGGGTGCAGGGTTCTGCTCCCCCTATGTTCTTATTCCAAAGAAAACAGGAGGACACAGACCCATTCTAGACCTCAGAGAATTGAACAAATATCTGTTTCAAGAGAAATTCCAAATGATTTCTCTAGGAACTCTTCTGCCATACCTTCAAAGCCAGGATTGACTTTGCTCTCTAGACTTAAAGGATGCATACACTCACTTTCTTATCCATCCAGATCACAGGAAATTTTTACGTTTCCTTTTCAGGGGAACACATTTCCAGTACAGGGTTCTTCCTTTTGGTCTGGCTTCAGCACCAAGGGTATTCATTAAATGCATGGCAGTAGTAGCTGCATTCCTACGAACCCTGGGGATTTTCGTCTTTCCCCTAGACGACTGGCTCATTCGAGCCCCTACAGTTGCAGAGGCCAGCACTGCATTGTCCCATACAATGCGAATTATCCAATACTTGGGATTGGTAATAAACTTCCCAAAATCTCAACTAGTTCCTTCCCAATGTCTAGAATTCATAGGAGCCTGTCTGGATACCAGACAGACAAGGGCTTTCCTTCCACAAGCCCGGTGTCTTCGCATAATGCATCTAGCTTCTCAAGCAGCAGGCAAATCCTCCCTCACTGCTCGGGAGCTACTGCAGTTATTGGGACTCATGGCATCCACAGTTCATGTAGTCCCATATGCTCACCTCCACATGCGAGCAGCTCAGTGGACTCTCTCCACACAGTGGACACAGGCCACGGGTCATTTGTCGGACAAAATAACAATCTCTCAACGACTAATTTTGTCCCTCCAATGGTGGCAGTCACTAAAAAATCTGACAGTGGGGTCTCCTTTTCATCAACCTCTCTTACAGGCCACCCTAACAACAGATGCATCACAGGTGGGTTGGAGCACACCTGAATCATCTCTCTACCCAGGGCACCTGGACTCCACAGGAGGTTGGTTTACACATAAACCTCCTGGAATTAAGAGCAATCTATTTAGCTCCTTGAGTGTTCCACGCCCAGCTCAGCTACAAGACAGTCCTAGTCCAGACGGACAATCAAGTTGCCATGTTCTATGTGAACAAGCAGGGTGGAACAGTCTCTCTGTCGTTATGCAACGAAGCTTTACGACTGTGGGCCCTCGCCAGAGAGCATCAAATTCACCTTCTAGTGGTATATCTTCCAGGCATTCAAAACCTTTGGGCAGACAAACTCAGTCGAGTACTGCTGCCTCACGAGTGGTCCCTCCACCTAGACCAGGTGGCAAAGATATTTCATCTCTGGGGCACTCCAGACATAGACCTCTTTGCAAGTCCACTGAATGCCAAACTTCCCCAGTTCTGTTCCAGGATTCCGGCTCACAACTGTCAGGCAAGGGATGCCTTCCTCCTTCACTGGGGTCAGGACTTCCTTTATGCCTTCCCACCCATTCCCCTCGTCCCCAAAACACTCTTCAAGCTTCAGAGAGACAGGGGTCGCATGATTCTCATAGCAACACGATGGCCACGCCAAATGTGGTATTCCCTGCTTCTACATCTCTCTCAAGCGGCACCTCTGGAGTTAGGGCATGCTCCAGATCTCCTTTCCCTGGAGAACGGGACGCTATGGCACCCGAATCCCCAGTCCCTGCACCTCACGGCCTGGTTGCTGAAGGCTTAGACCTCCAAGATTTCAACCTGTCCCAGCAGGTAAAAGATAATTTCCAGGAACAAGCAGGAATGAGTCTTCACATATGAGTACGTTGATACCGACGGAGTCTGCGCGGGAACGCTTCCCAGTGTCCAATCAAAGAGCTTTTGGAAGCATCCCACCACGCCTGCATGCTGCCTTCCCGCTTTTCCCAACTGCCTCTCCTCAGTTTTCGTTTTCCGCGGAGCCGGCAGAACGTCGTCCTGTCACCGCAGAAAATTCTTGTTTTATTTCTTTAGTTTTCTTGTGGTCGCGGCTGTCTTTCCCGATGCCACCGGTACCGCCGGTGTTTTCTTTTCTTGTAAAATCTTCCTTTTTCAAGGAATATTTTTTCTTCATAGTGTCCCACGGTGTCTTAGGCCTTTTAGGCCTCTTCTTTTTCCTTCATGGAACCACCAGCCACTTTCTCCAAGAAATGTTCAAACTGTGGCGGTACAACTTTATTTTTAGACCCTCAAAGTCGGTGTCTAACCTGCTTGGGTCCTGACAACAGTTTGGTGAGAAGAGGTCTTCAATATTGAGGTTCCCTCGATAAACGGTTTCCCTCCAACTTCGGGGCACCGTCCCCTTCTTCTACACAGAATCAAGTAACCCACAAACAGTCTGTTAAGACTAGCCAGCCCTCGAGTGGTAGGTCTCATGCACAGCGTGTAGATGGCTCAGGCCTTACCCTCGAGGGCCTACTGGCTTCAAAACCCCGGCGGGAGTCTTCAGTCTCCAAAGCCTTTCAGGGGTTTCAGGTTGTTCCTGGGGTTCACCCCTCACAGAACATACCTGAGTTGTGTCCAGTGGTGGCATCCGCTTCGAGCGATACCAATACCCCGACATCAGCACTGGTGTTGGATGAAACACTCCTCACCAGGGATGGTCATCTGGCGTCCTCGGTGCCTTCGGGACCGGTGGATACACTCCAGACTGACTTTCCATTATCGGTACCAGCACCAATACTACCACCGACGTCGGTACCCTCCAGACCTGCATCGATAGCCTCGCTTCCTTCGATGCCGAGTCTGGAATTGATCTCCAGTTTGGAGGACTGGGTACCGACTCGCCTTGGTACCGGCTCTCGGCGGTACCGAAGGCTCGGTTCCGATTCGGATCCGCAACTCTCGGTTCCCCCGAGGCCGATTGAGTTGCCACTGGTTGACCTTCATTCACTGGTATCAGACACGGTACCGAAGTCGGTACCGATGTCCTCATTACCCTTACGGTCGGTGCCTTCCATGCTTCGTTTATCGATGCCGAGTTTGGAATTGATCTCTACTCTGGAAGACTCGGTACCAATACGCTTTGGTACCGACACCGATCGATACCGGTGGCTCGGTACCGAGGATAGCGGCCGGAGGTTTTCAGTTACCTCTACTGATTGAACTGTCACCGATGACTGCTCTAATTCTGTCGGGCTCGACTCCGACATCAGTACCGGTATCCACAGTAGCATCGTGGCCAACTCCTGCCATGCTTTTTTTCAACAGGTTTGCTCCCTTCTATGCCAAGCTTGGAGTCGATCCCTGGCATGGACAATGTGGTAATGACGGTCACTGCTCCTGACAGCCAGTACCGGCGACCATCCCTTAAGCATTCCACACTGCACTGTGCAGGATCTTCTATTCTTATATATTTGGATAGCTCTGTCGGTGCTCAGGCTAGTTCTTCAGATCTAACCTGTCCAAGGGAGATTCCTGTTGGGGAACCCTCTTTTCAGAGTTTCCTCCTGGATATAGCAAGATCTCTTGCCATTCCTATCCCAAGACATGATCCTGCACAAGGCTCTCTTTCTACCACAGCAAAGGAGAACATAATGCTTCCTTTGCATCATTCCTTGCAGGATCTCCTTCTAGGAATGTGGGAAACACCTTTAAGGGTACCCCCACCTTCCAGAGCAACTGATCTCTTATATCAGGTGCCCCCCTCCCCAGGGTTTCAAAAGACTCAACTTCCTCATCATTCCATAATAGTGGAATCAGCAATGAGGCGGGTAAAGAGTAAGAAAAAGCACTCTTCTTATCTGCCAGGTCGTGAGTCTAAGACACTAGATGCCTTTGGACGTCAAACCTTCCAGACATCTATGCTTTCTGCAAGAATTCTCTCATATTTTTTTATATGAGTGTATCTCTTGAGGTCGCAAAGCAATTACATCTTTTGACTCCTTTCCTTCCAGATTCCAAGAGTGCAGACTATTCCTCACTGCTTACGCATATCCAGAATATCTCTTGGTTTCTTTCTCGTGCTTCCCTGGACTCTTTTGAGTCTGTTAGCAGGACTTCTGCTATAGCTATAGGGGCACGACGTAGAGCCTGGTTCCAAGCTTCAGACTTGGACAAATGGGCACAACAAAGACTGGGACATACTCCTTGCACTGGAGAACATCTCTTCAACAAGGAGTCTTTACGTCAGGTTACTCAGTTGTCCACTGATTTACCTGTTCCTAGGGGTTGTTCTACACCTTCTTCTGTCCCAGTAGGTAGGAAATGTCCTACCAAACTTTCTTCCCACAGGAGAAGAAGGTTTTATTCATCACTTGCCCATCATACAGATGTTCCCTAACAGGGGAGGCATCGTCCTGGTCTGAAGAGTCCAACCTCTCACCAGGCTCAGCAAACCCCAGCAACTGCAGGGTTTCTGATCAATCATCATCAGATGCTTGTGACTCTTGGGGTTTAGAATCTGCAGTTTGCTTCTTCGCAATAGAGGCAATCCACCGCTTCATTCTAACCCCTAGACATGGATCTCTTTCCAAAGACCTCCATTTTTTCTATATTTCTATGAGCTGTCAGGATGTTCATGCCTATAGGTCACAGGTTTCTCCTCTTCTTCCTGCTAGGGAAAGAGGTCTAACCACTATCAAATGATAGTTTCCTGTGCCAGCATGTATTTTTTTTCCTTTCTATAGACTTACTACTTGGTAAGTCTTCTTCAGCTCCATTCTCTTCACCCTCTTACCAAGCTTTTCCTTTGTAAGAGCGGAATTACTTCACTGGAGGGTTTTTTCTTCAGCCTCTCTAGTTTTGTCACTTTCCAGTGCGGAGTTTTCCTCTCTGAGTTAACTCCTCTGTTTTAATCTTGCTTTGGGGCAGCTTATCAGACATGTCCAGAGTTTTCTACTCCTGTTCTGTCTGTTCTTTCTGTTTTTAAACAGTAAGATTCTTTCTGCTGTCTTGCTAGCAGCTGCCTATGCAGGAGCCTTAATGTTTGGACCACTGGTTCTTGTCCACAAACAACCAGATTTGTCCTAACATTCTGTCTAGTCTTAGTAGTGGCTCCAAGTCAGGGCTTTCATCTATCTTGGAGATTATCTCACTACAAGCTTGTTGGATTGTCTTCTCTTTCTGCCATCTCCATTCCCCTGGGTTTGGCAGCATATTTGACACAGGTACTGGCTCTTCAGCAACCAGTTCTATCTCCTCATTCTCCTGCATCATGCTCTCTGCAGTTCTACAGAGAAGCTCTCCACTATGGGCCCTTGCTAGAGAGCATGGGAGTTTTTTCTCCAACAGCTATCCTAGATGGTTGGAAAAGGCTTTTTCAGTCATGTCTCCCATGACTAGAAAGGTTCTCCTTTTTAATTTAAAGGACATAGGCCTTCTCTTACGTGAAAGCTTAAGGAGTTGCCAATTCCCTGCATTGGTCCATAGTATTTCCAATCGGGAATATGCTTTTCTCCTTCCAGCTCGTCCTCATGGTAATAACGCATGATACCTTTTTTGCCCTTAAGCAGGTCAGCATGGTATCTCATTTTTATGCGTCTTCTGTTCACTTACCATGCTAAGAGTTCTAGAATACTTGGGACTTGTTGGCTGCAGACTGATATCATCCTCTGCTTTTCACGTAACCATCCTGGTTATTCCACTAGCTAGCATCCCTGTAGCTCATAACCAGTGGGAATAGATTCTCTATATCTTCTCAAGTAGGTTCCACCTTGTTAGATGAATCTTTCCTCTCCACATTTCCTATGTGAATACCGTTTTTGTAGGCATATCTGTCTGCTTCATTGCAGACACCCATATAGAGGCCTATATATTCATATCTATAGCATACATCTTACAGATGTCTGTCTATCATTTGTGTGTATTTTATGCCCTTCATATCTCACTATAGATATATTCTCATATATCTGTCTATCTATAGATATCTGTCGAGATATTTTACTATTGGTAGATATGTATTCTGCATTTATCTACCTGACTGTCGAGGCTCATATAGCTATATGATTCTGACAGATGGGCTACCCATACCTATGCTATCCAGCATGTTTGGGGTTCTACACTCACAACCACTTCGGTGGTAGTTAACAACTTCCACCATAACCTTAAGGTTTAGGTACCTCTGAAGCTCTCCATGTTCCAATATCTCTCCTAGCTGTCTCCAGTTAGGAGAGAGATTGCGGATCTTCAGCTAATCACAGGCTCTAACGCCTCAGGTGTTTGTCCTTTCTTTTGGGATACAAGGGGTTTCCATACCTATTCCTCCCACAAGGACTGTGCCTGTTTGTCCAATTCGGTCGGCCTTCTCTTTTTGCTCCCAAGGGTGAGCCACTCTGTCGCCAAAAGAGTTCGGCATTTATCATAAAGCCTTCCGCTGAAGGCCCACCGTTTTTGGTACTACCCCAGTTGTTACCGGGGTCCCCTCTTACCTTTCAGGAATCTGACCTCCACTGTTTTTTCCTACAGGTTTATTACCTCCACTTCACAGTGAGGTCCTCCCTGAGGTTCCTCTACTGGGTTTCCCAGTAGATCCCATGAACCTCCTTACTGCTGTGTAATCCTGTTAGGGGAGGTCCATATTGCAATATTTCTTTCAATATCATTGATGATAATTATCATCCACACATGGACTCCTTGTCTGCAGTCCTATGCTAGGTTAGCTGTTCCACAGCACCTTTCTTTCTTCAACTCCTACCCGCCATCCTCAGGATGCCTGGTGTTGTGGGTGATAGCATGTTCCAACCTATGACATGCTGGGACTCCAGGCATCTCAGCTTGGGAGTCCCCATATGTGAAGACTCATTCCTGCTTGTTCCTGGAGATAGCACAGTTACTTACCTGTAATAAGTGATCTCGGAACAGCAGGAATAAGTCTTCACAACCCACCCACCTCACCAGGAGTTGTATCTCTATCTTTCCTTTCCTCTCTCTCTCTCTTTGTCTCAGCTTTAAAACTTAACTGAGGAGAGGCAGTTGGGAAAGGCGGGAAGGCAGCACGCAGGCGTGGTGGGATGCTTCCAAAAGCTCTTTGATTGGACGCTGGGAAGCGTTCCCGCGCAGACTGTCGGTACCGACGTACCCATATGTGAAGACTTATTCCTGCTGTTCCCAGAGATCACCTGTTACAGGTAAGTAACTGCTTTCTTCAGGCTTCTAGGAAACTTTCCACAAGAAGATCTTATGCCTTCAAGTGGAAATGTTTTACTATATGGTGCTCTAGGAATAGATTGAACCCCCTGGTCATACCCTTAGAATCAATACTAGAGTATCTCTTTCACTTATCGAATTCTGGTTTAAAGACCAATTCGGTAAGAGTCCATCTTGGTGCAATTGCAGCTTCTTATAAGCCTCTAAATAGGCAACCAATTTCCTCTCATCCATTCCTATCAAGATTTATGAAAGGCCTTTTATTAACTAAACCTCCCATCAAGCCACCACCGGTGGCATGGGATCTAAATTTAGTTCTCAGGCAGCTCATGAAGCCACCTTTTGGCCACTACAGCTCTTACGTTTTTGACCTGGAAGGTCATCTTCCTAATTGCAATCACCTCTGCCCATCGCATTAGTGAATTGCAAGCTTTAGTGGCTGATCCTTCTTTTATACTAGGTTTCATCATAAGGTTGTTCTTCGAACTCACCCACGCTTTATGCCAAAGGTGGTTTCGCCTTTTCATTTATCCAATCAATTTATCTTCCTGTATTTTTTCCGAGGCCTCACACCTCTAATGTAGAAAGAAACCTTCATACTTTGGTTTGTAAAAGGGCCTTAGCCTTTTACATACAAAGAACACAGCAACATAGAAAGTCCTCGCAACTTTTTATAGCTTTTGACCCTAGTCATTTGGGACTTCCAGTCTCCAAAATAACTTTATCTAAATGGATTGCCCAATGCATATCCTTTGCTTATGAGAGTAAGGGACTTCCCCTTCAGGACTGTCACAGCTCATAATGTGAGAGCCAAGGCAGCTTCTATGGCTAATCTCCACTATGTCTATCGATGGCATTTGTCGAGCAGCCACCTGGGCTTCGGTACACACCTTCACAGCCCACTACCGCCTGGATAAAGCCTCCCGTCGGGATGTCTTCTTTGGCCAAGCTGTTTTTCCTAAATCTCTTTCAGACCTAATTCAACTGCTACCCACCAACCCTGGTGGAAATGCCAGAGATCCATGGGAGGAAGGATGCCTACTTTTTTAGGGTGGCAGCTTCCTGGGACTATCTCCCTGGCATCTTCAGCTAGGGAGTCCCCATATGTGAAGACTACATTACTGCTTGTTCCTGGAGATAGCGTAGTTACTCACCTGTAACAGCAGGAACTTAGTCATCTCCAGGAACAAGCAGGAATAAGTCCTCACATATGGGTACGTCGGTACCGACGGAGCCTGCGCGGGAATGCTCCCCAGCTTCCCAGAATGAAAGCTTTTGGGGCATCCCACAGCGCATGCGCGCTGCCTTCCTGCCTTTCCTACCAACTCCCCTCAGTTCTTCTTTTCCACGGAGCCAGCAGGTCGTGTTCCTGTCACCGCTGAAGAAGTTCTTTATTTTAATCTATTTCTTTGGTCGCGTGTCTGCCTTCCCCGACGCCGGACCGGTACTGCCGGTCTTTTCTTCTAAAAAAAAAATAAAAATAATACTTTTTCCCCACTTGGTGTATTTTTCCTCTTAGGCCTCCAGGCCCACGAGAAATTTTTCCCCCATGGAAAAACCAGCCTCTGGCTTCAAATAATGCACTAAGTGTAGCGGTACAATTTCTGTGACAGACACCCATGAATGGTGTCTTAAATGTTTGGGGCCTGAACACTCCATCCCAGATTGCCAGTCCTGTTCCCTAATGTCTAAACGAGGGTTACAGAACCAAGCAGCCAAGCTCCATCTGCTGTTTCCCACGGATGCACCGGCGGTGGCATCGACATCTTCCAGGTCTTCCTCTCCTGATGGATCTCAGGTAACCAAACATACTTTTAGCAGGTCCTCAAAGGGCAAATCTCCCTCTAAGTATCGAGATGCCTCTGGCCTTGCCCTTGAGGATTCTGCCCCAGCCAAACAACCCCGGCGGGAAGCTCCGGCTTACAAAGCTCCTCCTATGGGGTTACAGGTTGACATCGATGGCACGGCCTCGACCGATCACCTGTTAGACTGCTCTGGGGTACCGGCACAATCTCCTGGTACCGACATCCAGGCAGTTGTGGCGTCCATGGATCACACCGTGCAATCCATGCAGCAGGCCATACTGGCTTTCATCAAGGCTGCGACGCCGTCGGTACCGCAACAAGCTAGGTTGTCGGTACCGGTACCAACCTCGATACCGGTACCGGCTGCATCGACATCGGCCAGGATGCCGATTCCGGCTCCCTGTCCTGGGCTCTTTCTCGGTACCGACCCGGTACCGGGAACACCCGATGTCGGTACCGATCGATACGCCTATCGATCTTTGGAATCGGGCAGATGATACTTCGATTCTTCTGATGATTCTGAGTCATCGGATGAGTCTCCTGAAGTATCTCTCACCCTTCCTGAGGAGCCCTCTTCTCCAAAAAGGAGAATGTCTCCTCCAGAGGATTTGTCCTTTCAAGACTTCATAGTAGAAGTAGCTAAAGGACTCTCTATTTCAGTAACCTCTGAAAAAGAACCTAGAGCAAAAAATTAGATATTTTGGGATACTCTAAGGTTCCCAGAGAGGCAGTCACTTTGCCAATTCATGAAATTCTTCAAGAACATTTGATTGACTTGTGGGAGACTCCTCTCACCCTTTCTCCTCATTCTCGTAGATTGGACACTATGTACCGTGTCCCTCCTCCTCCTGGATTTCAAAAAACTCAGCTTCCTCACCACTCCATTGTGGTGCAGTCAGCTATGAAGAGAATAAAGAGTACCAAAAGACACTCTTCTACTCCTCCAGGACGAGAATGCAGGACCTTGGATGCTTTTGGTAGGAAGATCTTCCAAGCTAGCATGCTTATTGCCAGAATCAATTCATACAGCCTTTATATGGGTATGTTTCTGAAGGAGGTTGCAGAAAAGCTGCACAACTTTTCTCCCTTTTATTCCAGAAGATAAAAGGGATGAATTCCTCCTTTGGCTCAAGCATACTCAAGACATTTCAAAGTTTTCCAACAGGGCAGCCTTTGATTCCTTTGAAGGTGCCAGCAGAACCTCAGGCATTGCTATAGCTGCACGTAGAATTGCTTGGCTCCAGGCTTCTGATCTAGACCCTGGGTTCAAGATGGTTTAGGAAATCTGCCCTGTACAGGTGAAAACCTATTTGGCAAGGAGTGGCAAATTAAAGCCACTCAAATGGATGCAGAAAATGCTGCTCTTGATAGACTTTCTAAGTCTACCTCCACTCCGGCCAAGAAAAAATCTTTTAAAAAGTCTTTTTACAAGAAGGGCAGATTTCCTTCCACTTCTGGTCAACAGTCTTTTGCAGGTCGCTTTGCTACTAAGCATCAGCAACCTAAACAGGCCAGGCCTAAACCTGCAGGGGCTGATGCAACCCAGCAGTCCCAAGCCCCTCAGGGGTTTTGACTTGATACTAGAGAACTTAACCTTTTTGGCTCTACAACAGCCAGAACCTCTCACCATTCCAGGAAGGTTGGCTCATTTTGCTCCCAGATGGGAGCAAATCACATCAGAGCAGTGGACCCTCTCCATTATCAGAGAGGGCTACAAACTTCATTTCTCAGACCTTCCTCCCTACACCATGGTGAGACATTTCAATTCTCCCACATCTCTCCTCGACCTTCTGGATCAGGAGGTAACCTCCCTTCTGGCCCAGAGGGCCATAGAAGAAGTTCCTCTTCATCAACAGGGGTCAGGTTTTTACTCCCCCTACTTTCTCATTCCAAAGAAAACAGGGGGAAACAGACCTATTCTAGATCTCCGAGAATTGAACAAATTTCTATACATGGAGAAGTTCAAGATGCTCTCTTTAGGCACTCTCCTTCCATACCTACAGAGTCAGGATTGGCTTTGTTCTCTAGATCTCAAGGATGCGTATACTCATATACTCATCCATCCATCCCACAGAAAATTTCTACGTTTTCTGTTCCAGGGAAAACATTACCAATACAGAGTCCTTCCTTTCGGTCTGGCCTCTGCTCCAAGAGTGTTCACCAAATGCATGGCAATAGTTGCTGCATTTCTGCGCACTCTGGGAATCTTTGTCTTCCCATATCTGGACGACTGGCTCATCCGAGCTCCATCCCAGTCAGAAGCCCAAATTTCCCTGAACACCACCAGGTGCATTCTGCAGTATCTGGGACTTGTGGTAAACCTCCTAAAGTCTCAGCTCACCCCTACTCAGTCCCTAGAATTCATAGGGGCCTGGTTGGACACCACTACTGCAAGAGCCTATCTTCCCCAGGCTCGTTGCCAGCGTCTAGTGCAGTTAGCCTCCCAGATTCAGTCGAAGGACCACTTAACTGCCCGGGAGATGCTACAACTACTAGGCCACATGGCTTCCACAGTACATGTGGTGCCCTATGCTCGTCTACACATGAGAGCAGCTCAATGGACTTTGTCCACTCAGTGGACTCAAGCTTCAGGAGCTCTCTCAGACCAAATAGCAAACTTCAAACGTCTCTTTTGGTCTCTCCAATGGTGGATATCCACTCAAAATCTGTTGCTGGGGTCCCCCTTCCAGCCTTTGTTGCCCCAAGCAATCCTCACAACAGATGCCTCACAAACAGGTTGGGGAGCTCATCTTCAGGACCTATCCACCCAAGGCACTTGGTCCCCACAGGAGACCTCCCTTCATATCAACCTCTTGGAACTTTGAGCAGTGTACCTAGCTCTCAAGGTCTTTCATACCCTCCTCAGCTACCCAGACGGTCCTCATTCAAACAGACAGTCAGGTAGCCATGTTTTACATAAACAAGCAAGGAGGAACTGGCTCTCTGTCGCTTTGCAACGAAGCTCTAAAATTATGGGCATTCGCCAGAGAGCATCAAATCCATCTCCTGGCAGTATACCTCCCAGGAATTCAAAACTCTTGGGCAGACAGACTCAGTCGAGTTCTGCTTCCACACGAATGGTCCCTGCACATGGATCAGGTACTCAGAATCTTTCAGGAATGGGGTACCCCGGACATAGACCTATTTGCAAGTCCGTGGAATGCCAAACTTCCCCGGTTCTGTTCCAGAATTCCGTGTCAGGGAGTTCAGGCCAAGGATGCCTTCCTCCTTCATTGGGGTCAGGACTTCCTCTATGCCTTTCCACCCGTTCCTTTGATCCCCAAGACTCTGTTCAAACTTCAGAGGGATCAAGGATCTATGATCCTCATAGCTTCACGCTGGCCATGCCAAGTGTGGTACCTGCTACTTCTGCATCTCTCCCAAGCCCCCTCCCTAGACTTGGGAGCTGCTCCAGACCTTCTGTCTCAGGAGGAGGGGACTTTGTGGCATCCAAACCCCAAGTCCCTTCACCTCAGAGCTTGATTACTGAAGGCCTAGACCTTCAAGACTTCAATCTTTCACAGCAAGTGAAGGATATCCTTCATGCTTCCAGGAAACCTTCCACTAGGCGTTCCTATGCTTTTAAATCGGGGCAGTGGGAGGTGCTCCTGCCCATATCGGGGCAGTGGGAGAGGAGGAGTTTGAGCTCCCAGGAGGGCCATAAAAAGCGGCGTCCCTACACCGAGGGAGCCGCTTCGCTGAAGTGAACGCCCGACTGCTCACTACCTCCACTCCTGCCCTATCGGGGCAGTGGGAGGTGCTCCTGCCCATATCGGGGCAGTGGGAGAGGAGGAGTTTGAGCTCCCAGGAGGGCCATAAAAAGCAGCGTCCCTACACCGGGGGAGCCGCTTTGCTGAAGTGAACGCCCGACTGCTCACTACCTCCACTCCTGCCCTATCGGGGCAGTGGGAGGTGCTCCTGCCCATATCGGGGCAGTGGGAGAGGAGGAGTTTGAGCTCCCAGGAGGGCCATAAAAAGCGGCGTCCCTACAGGGCGTGCCCGCGCCTGGCGGGCCCGCGCCTGAGGGCCTCGCCAGAGGGCCCTTTGGCGTGGCCCTTAGCCGGTGGTCCTCTCGAAAAAGTGACACCCCAAAACCACCTCAGGCTGACGCAAAGATCAGATTTGCAAGACCGCTGACCAAACCTACGGCTTGAGCTCCTGGCACAGGTAGAGCTCGCCGAAGCCACCTTTAACCAGCCGACCACCTGGATCTCCGAGCTATGATCTGATCCACTACCATCAAGATAAAACAAAGCCACGCTGCCTGAGCTTTACAGACGGAACTCAACTCGAGGAGGTAAGCTCTCAAGCACAAGATCAACAAAACTAATTAGCAGACATAACTAACTGAAGCCGGGTCACGACTAACAACAGTCATTTGTCATATTATGCACCCAACAGCACGGACACTGATACTGCTAACCGTCACTAGCTTAGTCTCTGTGTTACTGTTATATAGTATATAATACCATTTCTGTGATAACACTGTTACACTGCCACGTGCTCTGATACACTGCACTGCTAGACAGTTTACTGTTATAAATTCTGTCCATGTTATACATACTGTTCTGAGATATATACTGTTACTGTTACTGCGATACATACTGTTCTGAGATAATACTGTTACTGTTACTGTGATATAGTGACATTAACAGTCCTACAGTTATACAGTTCCTGCTATTTGTACTGCTCTGTGATACATACTGTTACTGTTTACTGTGATATTTGCAAACACTATTCCAGTATATACTGTTTACTGTAACACTCTCAGCCATAATACTAACACAGACACAACGGGCTTCTGAACAGCTGTGAAATGGAACCACTCTACGTTTTTCTAACACTATGCATGTCTATATTCGCCCAAGCACACTCATGCCACCCCAATGTGCGCTATAGTTTGACACACTTATTCAGACCCATCTACTACCTTTACCCCCTACCAATACCCCCACCTCCCTCACTCAATATAATCCACCGGGCTAGCAACGAGCCATCACCAACTCAGAGCCATTTCGTGCCTAGCATAAACAGGGCTCAGAGATGCAAGAAACCTAAGTCGCTGAAAATGAAGGGAAACAAGCCTGGCCAAATCCAAACCAACCACTTACCTACCTCCCAAACAACGCATGATGACTATAGCATCATCCTCATCAACGCCAGATCAATAAGGAACAAAACGCACATCCTACACAACATCATCTCAGATGAACAACCGGACATCCTCTGTATAACAGAAACCTGGATCACTGACTCCGACCCTGCAATAATAAATCAACTAAACAAACCTGGATACGAAGTGTTCAACTGCCCACGCACCAATAAAAGGGGTGGAGGTGTCATCGTAATAGCCAAAACCATCTTACAACTAACAACCACCTCCCTAAACTCAAATATGGACATAGACATACTCAAAGTAGAAAACTCAGTTCTTTCCATCTGTCTTATCTACAGGTCCCCCTCATCAATTCACGAAACACTTGCCTCAGCACTAGAAAGCATCTCCACCACTCAGATCAGAAAATTCCAAATCATCTTGGGAGACCTGAACTTAGCATCACTACCAACTAGTCATGCAAACAATTTCATGGAAGCCATGGAACAACTGGGGTACCAACAAATCATAACTGACGCTACCCACGAGAAGGGAAATACCCTAGACTTGGTTTTCCTACCCACCAACCAACGGACGGGCGAGGAGAAACCCGTGATCAGAATAACTCCAGTACCATGGTCAGACCACCACCAAGTAGATCTCAAAGTAAAACTGCCCTCCCCACCCAAAAATGCAAAATCCAGGAGGACAACACACACGCAGAGGAGTTTCAACAAATTCAACAAGGAAAATCTCATAGACACCATTGCCTCCCACTTAGATTTGGAATGTACGGACCTTGAGGTTCTAACCAGCAGATGGAACGAAGGTATACAAAAAACATCAAACCCTACATGGAAAACCACTACAGACTCAACTAAACCTCGATCGGAACCTTGGTACACAGCTACACTGACCGGAATGAAAAGGGCACTCCGTAAATCAGAGAGGAAGTGGAGACAAACAAAATCCATTGTACACAAGACAGAATACCTGACCCTCCTCGCCAAATACAAAGAAGAGATTAACTCCGCAAAAAGAACTCATCATACAAATTTACTGAACAAAGCCATCAATAAGCCCCGCGAATTATTCGAACTGGTCAAATCTCTAACAAAAACAACACTGGTTGACCATGCTGACAACGTAATCAAGCCTCAAACTTTGGCAAATCACTATGCAAGCAAACTCACGGCTTCAACTCCCACGCAATACCTGGGCCCAACCCTCCCAGTGCCAAACCCAACCATGGCAACCACCGACAGTCAAGACATGATATGGAACACTTTTCACAAACTTGATGACAAACAAATAACTAACATAATCACAAGCATCAACACCACCACCTCCCCACTAGATCCCTGCCCAGCCACTTGGATCAAGGCAGTGAAACAGGACATCACGCAGCTTGTCTCGCACATAGTAAACCTATCACTGCAACAAGGAATCATGCCCACACAACTAAAGAAGTCTATCATAAGACCTGTATTAAAAAACAAAACAAGCAATAGAGAAGACCACTGTTCCCTCTAAGCTGTGCGCGTGTGCGCGCGCACACACCTCACCAAGCGAGCGCACATACTTTACAATAGAGCGCACAAAAATTACGGCTCTGATTCTGATAGAAAACAACACAGACGTCTTAAAATTTAAAAGTTATGATTGTAATTACTAGAAATTTCCCGCTTCATTTAGTAATCGTCTATTTTCATTTAATTTGATTAAAATCAATGTGGTGTACGTACTGTATTCTGACGTGTAGTCAAATTTTAAAGTATATAACTCCGAGTGTCGTTATGTGGTGCACAAAAATTTAACCTTCCTTCCAAAGCTGCACACAGCTGATATTTTATGCGCACACAGCCTACAGAAAATTAGAGGGAACATTGGAGAAGACCCTGCTTTCTATCGACCAATATCAAGCATATCGTTCCTGGCCAAAATCATTGAAAAGGCCGTGTTACTACAACTGCAAGACCACTTGGATGACAACGAAACCCTGGATAAACAACAATATGGATTCAGACGATATCACGGCGTTGAAACACTACTCCTAGCGCTGCTTGACAACCTCCTCAAGGGTTTAGAAGACAAAAAGAAAATGTTTCTACTCATATTCATAGACATATCTGCAGCATTCGATACAGTTCACCATGGCACCCTCTTAAACAGGCTTAAATCCATTGGAATAACAGGAACCCCTCTAAAATGGTTCTCCTCGTACATATCAAACAGAATGCAACAGGTCCAGTTCAACGGAGGAAGAAAAGGCAGAAGCATTCACGCAAACACAGGGTATACCACAGGGTTCGGCGCTCTCAGCACTCCTGTTCAATATTTACATGCAACCACTTTGCAAAATCTTCCAACATCACAATATCAAATACCACGTCTATGCAGACGATATTATGCTGTACACTCAACTCGACACTGCCAACCCAAACTACACCCAACTCGAAGAGTGCCTAAGTGAGATGCAAGCCTGGTTACTCCAAAGTAACATGACGATCAACCACAAAAAAACAGAGGTAATGTACATCTCCAGAAAGCCCAACTTCGATCCCCCCGCAACAATCACCTTATGTAACAATACTTACCAAACAAAGGAGGAAATAAAATATCTGGGAGTAACGTTCGATAGTAATCTAAAAATGGAGAAACACCTCCGCAAAACAAACAAAGCCGTTTTTCACAAGCTTAGAGTCCTTCAACCGCTAAGGAGCATTATCGAACCTCAGGACTTCAGGACCATTGCCCAGGCACTCATCATGCCACATTTCGACTACTGCAACGCCATCCTGCAGGGTCTCCCAAAGAAAACTCTGAACATTCTGCAAATGGCACAGAATGTAGCTGCTAGGGTCATCACGAAAAAAGGCTTTGCTGATCACATCACCCCGGTATTGATTGAGCTCCACTGGCTCCCCATCACGGCTCGTATAAAATACAAATCACTCACGACCACTTTCAAGCTCCTACATAACATTGCTCCATCCTTCCTCTCCACCTTGATATGCTCACAACCACCCAACAGAAGCAGAAGAACCTTCAACTCCAACACCCTCCTCATTCCAGCTGATATAAGAACTGTTAAAACCAATACTAGTAATAGAGCGTTCTCATACACAGCACCTACACTCTGGAATCATCTGCCGCCAGAGTTACGAGATTGCAAAGACCTAACTGTCTTCAGGAAAAACCTCAAGACTCATCTTTTCCAGAGTCATTATAATTTGAATTAACCTAAGGGGTCTAAGTCCACAACATATTTATGTACTCCTGCTCGTTTATGTATAAAGTATATATGTAATTAGTACTCATATACTTAACAAACCCCTCGTGTGATGTGCCTACCCTCCTGATCAACCTGTACACACCCAAATTTTACTGTACTGATTGACAGTCCTCCCTATGTTCTCCTTGTGTAATCAGACCGCTGCTGATCGCTGGAAGTAGCGGTATATAAATGTTTACTAAATAAATAAAATAAAATAAATAAATAAGAGATTTTCCATTTGGTGTGCTCAAAAGGGTCTTGATCCTCTGGCACTTCCTCTGAATTCTCTATTAGAATATCTCCTGCATCTTTCCAATGCAGGCCTTAAGACAAATTCAGTAAGGGTCCATTTAAGTGCTATTGCAGCATCTTTTTTGAAAGTGACAATATCGGATACATGACTAACAGAACCTAAACTTACCTGGTCGTTGATGCTATTTTAACATCCAGCTCATAAGAGATATATCTAGAGTAATGTTACTCACAGTCTGAGACCAGTGGTTCTTTCTATGGAAGTATCCTAGTGCATTGTTCATACCGTAGAAGGATGAGTGTGTATGAATGAATGCATTGACACATCATATGACATCGGAGTATTAACTTATTTATTTGAAGGGAAATCCCATTAGGTCATGACTATCTACATGCTGAGTAATTTTATTCTTTATGATGGTTTCTACCATTTTTCCCAGTACTGATGCCAGGCTCACCGGTCTGTAGTTTCCCGGATCACCCCTGGAACCCTTTTTAAAAATTGGTGTTACATTGGCGATCCTCCAATCTTCAGGTATTAGAGATGATTTTAATGATAGTTCACAGATTACTAATAGCAGGTCTGCAATCTCGTATTTCAGTTCTTTCAACACCCTTGGATGTATACCATCCGGCCCAGGTGATTTGCTACTCTTCAGTTTATCTAATAGTTGTAATACATCTTCCCGATGTATCGATATTTCCTTCAATTCTTCAGCACCTTTTAAATACCACTTCAGTCATGGGTAACATCCCTACATCTTCCACAGTAAAGACTGAAGCAAAGAATTCATTCAGTCTCTCCGCTATCGCCTTGTCACCTCTTAGTGCTCCTTTAGCCCCTTTATCATCTAATGGACCAACTGACTCTCTCACAGGTTTTTTGCTACGAATATACTTGAAAAGGTCTTTTCTTCGCGTTTTTGCTTCCGCAGCAAGCTTCTTCTCAAATTCTCCCTTTGCCTGCCTTATCAATGCCTTGCATTTGACTTGCCAGTGCTTGTGCTGTTTCCAGGTTTCGTCATTTGTTCCTTCCCGTTCTGAATTTGAAAGGAGTGAACTTAGCCTTCAGAGTTCATTTTCACATGGAGACTTTGGTTATTTTGGCAGTGTGAAAAAAAGAATTCTAGCTACATTGAATGTCATAGAGGCTTGTTCCCTTGCTCAAGAATTGCGTTGGTAGTTTCTGCAGTTTGCTGTGCTGCATCAGCACTACTATTTCAGGCTGCTGCCCTTTGGTCTTGGTACAGCCCCTCATACCTTCTTGAAAGTCATGGTGATAGTGTCCTTTGCAAGGAGGGGATTCTAGTGTGTTTGGGTTCTTGGTCTTTTTGTGTGTTTTTTTTTAACACTGCCTCATACAAGCAAAGTTTGGAGTCAGTGTCAGGAGATGACAGTACTCCATAGTGCAGAGGTGAAAGGCTGCTGGGTCATCAACTTAAAAAAAGTCAGCGGGGTTTGTTTGGTTTCCCCCCCCCCCCCCCTCAGTGTCGGGAGTTCTTAGGGGCACTTTTTCAGTTCTTGCAAGGAGAAGATTTTTTTTCTCCCCAGTCGCAGGATGCTCAAACTGCAGACTCAGATCTAAGCCTTGACAAAGACAAGAGCTTTACAGGCTTGACATTATATGAAAGTTCTCATCTCTGTGGCAGCAACTCTCGAGTTAGTGCCATGGGCACAGGCTCATATGTGTCCTCTCCAGTCAGTGCTATGAAGCTGGACAGTGCAGCATCAGTTATGAGATGTCTTGTCTTGGACAGCAGAATCCAGGCCCAGCCTCCAGTGGTGGTTGAATCCACAGAAATTGTTGAAGGGATCTGATCTTGAGGCTCCCAAGTGTCTGGTGGTCCCAACCAATGCTAGACTTGATGGTGACCGAAGAGAACATAGAGGATCCGCAGGGTTGTGTGTGTGGTTTTTTTTTTTTTCTGTTGCCACGAAGAGCGTGTGTGTGTGTGTGGAGGGGGTTGGGTTGGGTTAACAGGGCCGAATGCCCTTATGCAGCAGCAACCCCATGCTGAGTTTTGCATGACTTTTCACTGTGGCAGTTGCAGGGTCAGGCGTTGCGAAGAATAGTGTCTCATCCCAGCCTGTTGCCAGATTGGCCTCAGTGTCCATGGCATGTGGATTTGGTTATGCCTCCAGGTGGGGGATAACTTGAGACTTCCTGAAGAAAAAGATCTTATCTGGCAAGGCTATGTTCTCAGGGATGACACATCTGTAAACAGCTCTGAGGCCTGCAATAAACAGACATCGGTCTTCTCTTATGGCTCGGCTCTTGAGTGGAACCACAAAACAAGAGCACTGCTCGCAGAGACGACTGAAGAACCACAGGAGCGAGTAGATATGGAAGTCACATGCGCTTTATTAATTAAACAAACCCCAACGCGTTTCGGCGATTGCCTTCATCAGGGGGTGCTGGAGGACAGCAAAACAATATAATAAAATAATGAAATATGGAATATACATGAGAAATACAAAAATATTAAAATAACAAATACACATAAAATCACACCATACAGATTGAAAAACCAACAATGTAAGGTAATAGAATCATAACGTACTCACAGGTGATCTCTATTGGTACACTAGATGTAGCGCAAATAGCAATAAAGATATGGCACAAAACCAATGGTGTGGTGGACAATGCTAAAAAATATAATGTTTGTGTAAAAACCATTAAAAACAAATATAATATTCAACAGTTAAAACTGGCAATCAAGATTCAATACTAACATAATATAAATTAAAAATTAAAAATGGAAAACCCAGACCTAAATTGGAAAAACACATTCTTTTAAATAAACCCACTTTAAACATATAAACCCAAATAAAAGAGAGAATGAATCAGAGAACATGCACATTGTCAGATAAATAACATTGTTGCAAACCCCTAAGAAAAATAACATTAAGCGAAACTGTGAACATCGGAACTACAAAATATCAAAAGTACTTGACAAAAGCAACTGCCAGGGTCCATGAACAGAAATTAACATTGACATTTAAAGACAGCACTTTATCAATGTACATTTAAAAATGCATAAGGAGTGGCTTAGAAAAGAAGATATAAAGAGATCCAATAAAAATAGTCCAGAGCGCGACCAACCTAACATTATTACAGCACAGATTATATCATTCAAAAATTGTACATACCATGTGCTATTTCAAAAAAAAAAAATTTCTGTTGCTTAAAAAAAGAGGAGGATCGCTAAAAAATCACGGGCGACAGCCACAACATCACGATTAAGCCATGACAACAAATACTAAGACGCGCTTCAAAAAAACTTCAACACTAAAATGTACATACATAAAATAACATATAGCCAAAAAATATATATATAAATAAAATAAAAAACTTTGTGCGTCGCATTCAAACAATAACTTTGCAATCAAAAATAAATAAAGTGCAAGGAGCAGTCATCTCAACACCGTCGGCCAGCTATGCCAGCACTCCTTAAGAACGCCGGAATTGGCGCGCATTAAAGGTGAGATGGTGCAACATAAAAATGCATATGCATGATTTAGCATAAAACAAGGAAAAAGAAATAAAACCTCTAAACAATATGTGAACCCAAAAGAACCAAATTAAACATATAATCAAAAATTAAAAATCCTAATCAAAAATAGAAGAAAAGTATGCACTTAGCCTCACGGGCGACTGCCTCACGGGGACTGCCTCAACATCATAAAAAGGTCAATTTGGCGCACCTATAAAAATAAAACTTAGCAAACTCTGCAATCAAAAATTACTAAAATTCAAAGAGCAATCACCTCAGCACCGTCGGCCAGCTATGCCAGCAATTTGTGAGAACGCTGAAACTGGCGCGCATTTAAGGTGAGAGGGTATTATGTAAAAATGCATATGCATGGGTGAACCTAAAACCTGGGAAATAAAAACCAAACAATAACAACAAAATGAACTTATCACATAATCAGAAAAATCCTAATCAAAAATAGAAGAAAAATATGCACTTAGCCTCACGGGCGACTGTCTCACGGGCGACTGCCTCACTATCATAAAAAAGGGAAGACCTTGTCAACAATTTCTGAAAACGCCAATTTGGCACACCTATAAAAATAAAACTTAGCTAACTCTGCAATCAAAAATTACTAAAATTCAAGGAGCAATTACCTCAGCACCGTCGGCCAGCTATGCCAGCAATTTTTGAGAACGCCGAAACTGGTGCGCATTTAAGGTGAGAGGGTATTACGTAAAAATGCATATGCATGAGTGAACCTGAAACCTGGGAAATAAAAACCAAACAATAACAGCAAAATGAACTTATCACATAATCAGGTTACAAAACATATACAGAAAAAAAAACAGAAACAGAAAAAGAAAAATAAGTGTTCACTTAGCCTCACAGGCAACTGCCTCACTATCATAAAAAAAACATGTCATCAGTTTCTGAAAAAATGTATATTACAAGCGCAACTCAAACCTAAAAAGTCAACAACCGCTAAGACTCAAGAGCGATTACCTTAGCATTGTGTTTATTCACCCAGTCACTCAAAAGAAGTTTTTTCTTAATCATTATTCTAATTGTTTGACTAGTAATGTTGTATATGTAGTCATGTGCCCATGCAAATTGCTATATGTTGGCAAAACTACCCGGTCTGTTAAGACACGTATCATAGAACATAAAAGTTGTATAGGGAGACGTGTTCCAGACAAACCAATGGTTGCTCATTGGATTGAAAAGGGCCACCTTGTGTCAGATTTAAAATTTTTCGTTTTAAAAGTTGTACATCCACACTGGCGTGGTGGCAATATAGACTCGATATTACTTAAACTTGAACAGCGGTTTATTTATGAGTTGCAGTCAGTGGCCCCTTTGGGTCTGAATCAAGATCTCAATTTAGCAGTTTTCCTGTGAAATATGGCTAGTTTGCTTTTTCAAATATCAGCAGAATTTTCGTTTTGTACGCCATTTTTTAACCTTTTTGCGCTCTGTGCATAGAGTACTGTTTTTTATGTTCTTCATGTGAGCCATTGCTGGTCTTTTTTAAGAAGTTTTTTAGGAAGAGCTTTAATAAATATTTAAAGTTGGGGCAATACAGTTTTCATACCCGTTTATGCATATTTATAAGCTGTATCTTCTAATCTTAAAGTGCGCCCAACTGGCGTTCTTAAGAATTGCTAGCCGACAATGCTAACGTTCCATGACCACATTTCTTCTATCTCTCAACGCTCCTTTTACTGCCTTCGACAGATTCGTGCCATTCGGCCTTTCCTATCTCCCCAGGCACTCACCACCCTTCTTCTTTCATTAGTCATAACTCGTTTAGATTTCTGTAATTCCATTTATGCCGGTATCCCTCAGTATCAGTTACATCGACTACAGTTAATTCAAAACATGGCTGCCCGGATGCTTCTACATGCTTCTCCGCGTGATCACATCACTCCCCTCCTACAACACCTTCACTGGCTGCCATTACAATTTCGGATTCCTTTCAAGATCCTTACTCTGGTCCATCGAGCCATTTACCTTCACAGACCCCAATACCTTTCTGATTTGCTCACCTACCATGTCCCCTCTCGAAGCCTCCGGTCCATCCATATTAACCGCCTTCACCTTCCAGCCCCTTCCCGTGCACATCTCCAATCCACCTGCAAATCAGCATTTTTCTTTCTTGGTCCTTCCCTCTGGAACTTACTACCCACTGCCCTCCGTCTCGAAGAATCATATTCTAAATTTCGCTCCCTTCTTAAAACTCATCTGTTCTCCTGTGCCTTTCCTGGATCTAGCTGACTTCCCTGACTCTATTTCTCTATCCTGTCCTGCCCTCTGTCTCCTCTCCTTCTTTTTCTTAAGTAATTGTAACTTTTCTCTTTCTGTTTCTGATTTTTCTGTTTTTATTTATATTGTAAACCGCCCCGATGTAACGGGGGGCGGTATATCAAATGCCCTATAAACAATAAACAATAAGGTAATCGCTCTTGAGTCTTAGCGGTTGTTGACTTTTTAGGTTTGAGTTGTGCTTGTAATATACATTTTTTCAGAAACTTGTGACATGGGTTTTTTATGATAGTGAGGCAGTTGCCTGTGAGGCTAAGTGAACACTTTTATTTTTATTTTTCTGTTTTTTTTTTCTGTATATGTTTTGTAACCTTTCTGATTATGTGATAAGTTCATTTTGCTGTTATTGTTTGGTTTTTATTTCCCAGGTTTCAGGTTCACTCATGCATATGCATTTTTACGTAATACCCTCTCACCTTAAATGCGCGCCAGTTTCGGCGTTCTCAAAAATTGCTGGCATAGCTGGCCGACGGTGCTGAGGTAATTGCTCCTTGAATTTTAGTAATTTTTGATTGCAGAGTTTGCTAAGTTTTATTTTTATAGGTGCGCCAAATTGACCATTTTATGATGTTGAGGCAGTCCCCGTGAGGCCGCCCGTGAGGCTAAGTGCATACTTTTCTTCTATTTTTGATTAGGATTTTTAATCTTTTTGATTATGTTTAATTTGGTTCTTTTGGGTTCACATATTGTTTAGCGGTTTTATTTCTTTTTCCTTGTTTTATGCTAAATCATGCATATGCATTTTTATGTTGCACCATCTCACCTTTTAATGCGCGCCAATTCCGGCGTTCTTAAGGAGTGCTGGCATAGCTGGCCGACGGTGTTGAGGTGACTGCTCCTTGCACTTTATTTATTTTTGATTGCAAAGTTATTGTTTGAATGCGACGCATAAAGTTTTTTATTTTATTTATATATATATTTTTTGGCTATATGTTATTTTATGTATGTACATTTTAGTGTTGAAGTTTTTTTGAAGCGCGTCTTAGTATTTGTTGTCATGGCTTAATCGTGATGTTGTGGCTGTCGCCCGTGATTTTTTAGCGATCCTCTTCTTTTTTTAAGCAACAGAAAAAAAAAATTTTGAAATAGCACATGGTATGTACAATTTTTGAATGATATAATCTGTGCTGTAATAATGTTAGGTTGGTTGCGCTCTGGACTATTTTTATTGGATCTCTTTATATCTTCTTTTCTAAGCCACTCCTTATGCATTTTTAAATGTACATTGATAAAGTGCTGTCTTTAAATGTCGATGTTAATTTCTGTTCATGGACCCTGGCAGTTGCTTTTGTCAAGTACTTTTGATATTTTGTAGTTCCGATGTTCACAGTTTCACTTTCGCTTAATGTTATTTTTCTTAGGGGTTTGCAACAATGTTATTTGTCTGACAATGTGCATGTTCTCTGATTCATTCTCTCTTTTATTTGGGTTTATATGTTTAAAGTGGGTTTATTTAAAAGAATGTGTTTTTCCAATTTAGGTCTGGGTTTTCCATTTTTAATTTTTAATTTATATTATGTTAGTATTGAATCTTGATTGCCAATTTTAACTGTTGAATATTATATTTATGTTTTTAATGGTTTTTACACAAACATTATATTTTTTAGCATTGTCCACCACACGATTGGTTTTGTGCCATATCTTTATTGCTATTTGCGCTACATCTAGTGTACCAATAGATCACCTGTGAGTACGTTATGATTCTATTACCTTACATTGTTGGTTTTTCAATCTGTATGGTGTGATTTTGTGTATTTATGTTTTTATTTTAATATTTTTGTATTTCTCATGTATATTCCATATTTCATTATTTTATTATATTGTTTTGCTGTCCTCCAGCACCCCCTGATGAAGGCAATCGCCGAAACGCGTTGGGGTTTGTTTAATAAAGCGCATGTGACTTCCATATCTACTCGCTCCTGTGCTTCTTCGGCTCTTGAGAGGGCCATGGCTAAAATAGATATAGATATATATTATGCAGAAGAGGTCATTGCAATTCTTTTTTATATTTTTGAAAAAGCTCTGCCTACATAGCCTATGCTAAGAGTCTGGAAAATCTTTAGTTTGGTGCCCGGAGCCCTTATTTTGTTCTTCAAGAGGGACTGGAAAGGGGGTTAGTCATCTTCCTGAAGGGTTCAGGTGGTGGGTTTGGCCTGCTATCATGGCAACATTGAAGGCACCTCCTTGGGAGCACACCGAGATATGGTTTGCTTTGAGCCCTTCAAGAATGCCATCTTGAATGACTTAACCTTGAATGTGGTGTTTTTTGATAGCTATCCAACTTGCTAAAAGGGTTTCGGAACTCCAAGCTTCATCCTGAAGGGAGCCCTTTCGATTTCATTGTAGACTGTTCCGAAAGTAGTGCCACACTTCCATGGTGGAGTTGCCTTCCTTTTTGGAGATCAGTCTGTGGGGTGTTTTGTCTGTCTGTCTTTTGGATGTTTGGAGGGCATTGATGGGTCAGTTTAAAGAGGATTGCTGGTCTCTCATAGGATGCCTTCTGGTCAGTTAAACAGGCTAGAAGCCAGGACGATTATTGCCTGGCTCTAGAGGGATTCGGGACCTTCCTGGGACAAGGCAAGTTTGTAGGTTCTCGGACAATGTCATGGCAGTGGCATACATAAACAAATAAAGCGGAACTTGTCATGCTAGTCGTCGTAGATGTGGAAATTTTGTTGATGGAAGAGGCTTATCTGGTGATTCTGTTGGCATTGTACATTATAGGAGCTGACAATGTATAGACTTATTTTTTTTTTATTTTCTTGGATCCTAAGCACTCAAGCATTTGACTTCATTATACAGAGGTGAGGCCTGTCGGTGTTCAATCTGATGGCCACTAAGGAAAGCAAGGTGAAAACGTGCCGATGGCTTGTAGAAAAGGATCTACATGTGGGCCCTTCTGCAGACAGCCTTGCTAGGGGCTACTCATTCCCCTATGGCCCTTGAGCCAGCTTCTATGCAGAATTCGGTCTCGCAAGGACTTGATCGTTCTAGTGGTACTAGGACAGCTGCAGCAGGGTCCCTTTGTCATGGAGGCTCCTGTGCTCGTCTCACAGCTCAGCCCTTGCGACACGAGCTGTCTGAGAGGCAGTAGTTGATGCACCATTTGAGGCTGAGAGGATCTTTATTTCCTTGGCCTATGTTAGTCTGGAGATTCTTCGAGAGGTGGTGTTCTCTCAGACTCTGGATGCCAGGGAGGTTGACATAATGGCCATATTCCTTACAGTCCAGGTTGGACCAGAGCTTGGTTCTGAACTCTGAGTTCAGTCGGTAGTTCTTGTGTGCTACCAGGTATAAGTTCAGGCTTTGCCCTACTTCAAGTGGGGTTGAAGTAGATCTGTCCAACTATGCGGCCTGTGGTACCGAAGTAGGGCTTTTTTCCTTTGAAGGTGCTGAAAGGCCCCCTTTCAAGCCCTTTCAGAAGGCCTCCCTCAAGGATTTGAGACTGAAGGTGATATTCTGGTAACTGTCACTTCCTCCAGGTAGATGTAAAAGCTACGGACTTTGTCCTTTTTCTGGTCATCTCCCAAAAATGCTGTCTCCCTTTCATCTTTGTCTGGGATCCTGCCCTCCTTTTCGGAGGAGGATCTTTGGTCTGACCCCCCTGCTACATCTGTTAGATATGAGGAGGACATTGGTGACTGATGCGTTCCAGTGACTGGACCATCCTTATGCTTTTCAGTGAAAAGGCTGGTGACTGTTAAGACATTGATGGACTTAGGCTAAACTAATGGCTTCCTTAATGCCCTATGTAGCAAAACGCATGCAGGAGGGCAAAAGCATCTTCATGAGCTGAGTCCACCTTGGCTGTCTTCAGAAGATATCTGTAGAGCAGTACCCTGGTTGTCCTAAGCATCTTTCATGAAGCACCCCAGGTTGCATGTGGGAGCTGGAGCAGATGGTAGGGCAGTTCTGTCTGGATAGTTCTTTCTCCCACTCTGGGTCCTGACTGCTTGGATACCTCCACTTATCTGGAACTTATCTAGCAGGATAAGGAAGGAGAAACTATACACATCTGCTAATTTCATTTCCTTAAATCTTGCTAAGCCAGTCTAGAACCCATTCTGGAAAAACTGCTGCTTCTACATGTTTGGGAGCCCTGCTGTCTTTAACTGTATTATTAGTACCTGATGTAGAGTCAAGAGTGGTAAGAACCAAAAGCATTGTACAAGTTTATTGTTGGTACTTATTTAAGATTTTGATTCACTGACTTACTCACCTTACACTCTGCTTGGGAAGTATCATACTAGTTTCTCTGTGTTACCCCAGAGTACATTAAAAGAATCTTTACTGAAAGCTGCTCCAGTCTGTCACCATGGAGGGGGGGGGGGGGCATAACCACTCGTCTGGACTAGCAGGATTCAAGGAAAGGAAATTAGCAAATTATGTAAAATTTCTCCTTATTTCTTTGACTTTATCAATAGAGAAAGTAGGTCCTAAGGGATTTTTTTTATTAGGCTTTCCTTTTTTTGTGTTTAAAGGTGTGCACTTTTTTATTTTTTAAATATAATTATCCTTTTATAATTTTGTAAATCTAGTTTTCTTTTTTGCAGGCTATTTCTGTAATTGCACTACCATTGGAAGTTTAAATGCAAATCGGTGTAACGGAACAACTGGGAGATGTGAATGCATCCAGGGTTACATTGGTGTGTACTGTGAAAACTGTGCTGAAGGATTTTATCAGAACCAAACTAACTTCTGCCTTCCTTGTAACTGCAGTACTACAGGGGCTATTGCCAGCTCTTGTGAGAGGTAAGCGTGGCACTCTAACTTCAAAGGTATTGCCATATTCATCTGCTTGTTCAATAAGTTGTGGAAATACTGTGGCATTTTTGTATAGTTCTGCAGTATATTTTTCTCAACTTTAAAGTTTCATAATGCCAAACACATTCTCTTATTCAAATATATATTTTGAGTTCATTTTTATAATTTAATTTGAATGTGGCACTAGTGATTTGGTCAAGCTGTCTCTATCCAGAATATATTTTTGTGAATAAATAAGCAAAGTAGACTTGGTAAAAACTTTAAGATTTAGCCCAACTTAAGGTTTTTAAGGTAACTGTCAGATCTTTTTTTCCATAACACAAATATCCAACTTAAGCTGTTTTTGAGAGAGACAGTGTTTCAAAAAATATCACTGGTCCTTTTTAGTTAACATTTTAGGTTACTGTAATGTGGTGGGGGATTGAAGGGTACACTTATGAAAAGGTTGCAGATTGCACAAAATATCAGGGGTAAAAATAGAGTATCTGTCCTCCTAAGGAAACTTCATTGGTTGCCTGTAAAAGAAAGATGTCACTTAAGTTATTGGCACTTATTTTTTTTTAATTTTTGGAAATGGAAATCCTTTGTCTGAATTTTTATGAACCTAGGTAACAATTGTGTTCTTTACAGAGAAGTTTAGTAGTTTCAGATATAACAAGTTATCATCTTTCATTTTGGAGGACTCTAGCTTTGGGTGTAGTAGGGTCTATATGTTGGATAAACTTCCTTTGTACCTGTGGTTAGAAACTAATTTATTAACTTCTAGAATGGGGTAAAGATCTGTCTGTTTTCTCCCAGAATAACATGAGATTACAACAGCTTTGTAATATAGGTGATATTCTGTCTGTCATTATTTCTTAAACTAGAAATTCCTTATCGTCTCTCCAGTCCAGGCCAAGTACGGATGAGTAGTCAGCTCCCTCCAGCAGCTGATGACTGAACAAGACAACCTTGTAGCTGTGGTATAAGAGTTCCCTCTACAGCCACTGACTCCAGTCTTTCAGTCCTCAGCAGCTGAAGGAAGAGCTCTTGGTGTAGACTCCCTGAAAAAACGATTAGGCACTGGGGGAAAAAAAAAAGAGAATAAGAGAAAAACGAAGCTCCACTGAATTGCTCTAGCAGGGCTATTTCAGTAAAAACACAGCAGGGAAGGCTGGGAGCACTCCCCTTTGTGCAGCGGGGCAGCCCAGGAGGCAGCAGGGGCAGAGCTGACAGCACCAGAAACAGCCTGGGGGTGATATACCTGGGAGTCCAAGGTCCCTTCTCCCCCCTCTTCCCCAGCGAGATAGCCAGGAGCTTGTGTGCTGCGGGTTCTTAGGCTATCCCTGAGCCGGCAGACACCAGGTTAAAAATTAAAAAAAAGAAAAAAAAAGAAAAGGAACGAGCACTTTCCGGTTGATGGGAGACTGTGCAGCCGAGGTCAGTGAGAGGCACTTGTTTGCTCTTTTCTTGCGGCTAAGACTAGGGTTCCATGGGACGGCGATGCAGCTGCAGGGAATCGTGCGTGCATACTCCTGGCTCCTGCACTTGTGTCTGGTGTGTGGGGGCAGCCGCGGTTTAGGTGCGACAGGGCTCTGCAGTTTGTGAGGGTCGGGGCCAGTATTTGCATAAGGGAGTTCCCGGAAGTTAGCATGGAGGATAGCTTGGCCCACGGGGTTGATGTTGCTAGGCCTAGCTCTCCTCAACCTCTTTCTGCGTTTTCTCTCAGCATTTTACTTTTATTTTCTCTTTCTTTTGGTTTTTCTTTAACTAGGGCTCCAATCTCTTAGGGGGCTGGGAGGAACACAGAGGAACATTCTTGTTTAAGGTATACGGCAGCAGGGGGCCTTAAATAACCTGAAATAGTAAAAAACAAACAAACCCGGAAAGCCAAGAAAATATTAGCTGCCTTTATAACAGAAAGCCACAAAGACCGGGGGCAGGGCCCAGGAATTGGAGGAAGGGGAAATTGCCCCAGGAGACCCCCAATATCTTTCAGGTTTTCCATTGGGAGGAGCTAGGACCACTGTTCGCCCATTCTCTCGCCGCCCTGAATATTGGACAGGCTGTGCAGGTGGAGGAGCCTCTGGAGGGACCCCCTGCTTCAGGGAGGCACAGGTGTGTTTCCTGGTTCATAAAGTGATCAAGAAGATGATTGTCAGAGTGGGAGTATCCAGAGGCTACCTTGAGGAGTAGTCGGCTGATGAGCCGGTTTATACCTGATTCTGCAGGAAGAGCAGGATCTCTTGAGTATGCCTAAGGTGGATGCCATGGTTTTGGCGGTTACTAGGAAGACTCTGGCACAGGGACCCATGCTGATGCCTCAATTGGATTGATTCTTGCTTACGGTTTGGCTCTTGAGAGGGCGTGGCTACGCTGCAGGGGCTACTCAGCAGTGGTTATTACGACCATGATAGGATTCAGGAAGTGATCAAGACTATTGTGTATGTCTGGATTTGGCACATCTTCGAGGGATGGTGCAATACCCAGGATGTTCATCCCCTGGCCTGTTTGCTCACATATATTCTGTTTTTCCTCCAGCGCGGTCTGGAGAAAGGCTTAGCTCCTTGAAGGTACAGGTATCAGGCCAGAACTGCTACCTGTACCATCAGGGCCATGTTCAGGGTCGATCGTTGACGACGCATCCAGATGTCGTTCAATTTCTACAGGCAGTAAAACTTGTTGGACCACCCTGGCGGCTGGTGGTTCCACCGTGGGATCTGAATTTTGGTCCTGGAGGCTCTGGCGGAAGCTCAGTTGAGCTTCTTTTGAGGGCGTCCTTGAGGGATCTTACTTTGAAAATTGGTTTTCCTGGTGGCTCTGTTTGGCGCAGATGGTATCCGATCTTCAAGCGTTCTCCCGTAGAGAACCTTTTTCTGCAGTTTTAAGAGGAAAAGGTGGTTTTATGGCCGGTGCTGTCCTGTCTGCCCAAGGTGATGTCTCGGTTTCAGTCTGCGTTAGTGATCATTCCCTTCGTAAACTTGATCTCCATAGAGTCCTGAAGAGATATCTGAAGGGGGACAGAGTCGGTGCAGAGGACGGTCCGTTTATTCTGTTTGGAAGCCCTCGCAAGGGTGAGGCAGCCTCCAAAGCCTCGATTGTTCGTTTTGGGTGCGGCAAGCTATCTTTGAGGCGTTCGCAGTTCATGGAAGCATTCCGCCTGTGGGACTAAGGGTCCATTCAACTAGGGCGCAGGCTATGTCTTTGGCAGAGCTTTGTCTAGTTCCTCCAGTGGACATCTGTAGAGCCGCAACTTAGTTGTCTCTTCACAATTTTTGCAAAGCATTATCGTTTGGATGTGCAGGCAGCTGGTGATGCGGTTGTTGGAGCCTCGGTGCTTCAGACTGGACTGGCATGTCCCTCCTGAGTTTAGGTACTGTTTTGGTACGTCCCAGCCGTACCTGGACTGGCCTGGAGAGAGAAGGAAGGTGAAATTAGGTCTTACCTGCTAACTGTCTCCTTGAGTTCTCTCCAAGCCAGTCCAGGGCCCACCCATTTTTGGAGGTGCGTCTGGCATACAGGAAAGTACTCAGCAACTTCTTCAGTTCAGACCTTTCTACGAGTATATTGGCCTTATCCCGGTGAAAGGAATGTTTGAGTGCGCAGAGCCAGTTGGAGCAGGTGGGTAGTCTTAGGGACTCGAGTAAGAAGGGGGCCAGAGTGTTCAGAGGCTTCCTGTTCTCGGTAGGGGGGTTGTATTATAGATTGAAGAGTTGTTTTTCTTAGAATAGTGTTAGTAGTGGTTTTGCTGCTTTGTCTAGAGGAGACTGGAGTCTGGTGGTAGAGGGAGCTCTTATACCACACCTACAAGTCTGTTTTGTTCAGTCCTCAGCTGCTGGAGAGAGCTGACTACCCATCCGTACCTGGACAGGCCTGGTGAGAACTCAAGGAAAGACAATTAGCAGGTAAGACCTAATTTCACCTTATTTGTAGTTTGTAAACCATTTTGAATTGGGGAAATCTAAGAGTCTATATAAAAAAATTGTACTGTACCTATGAGCTTTTGTTGCTGCCCTTTGAACTCATGATCAGCTCAATTTTCTTCTGGCACTAAAAGGTGACAGAACTAGATGCCATATTTCAAATGGGGCTCTCCTGAGGCCAAGTACAGAGTGAGACTAGTGCTTGTGTACTGCTAGTTGCCCCTCTTTTTAGTCATTGCAAAATTATTAATGCCTTGGATTCTGCTAGACAAGCTATTAATCTTAATGTGCCCGATTATGTAAAAGTGTTACATTTTTGGCATAGATATATTTATTTTAATTATTTAGCTGTATTTATATCCTGCTTTTCACCGGGTCAAAGCGGTCAATTGGGGGATACATTTAACACGAGGGGATATGAGACACATACGCTAATACTTACAGGAAACATGGGCAATGGAGGGTTAAGTGGCTTGCCCAAGACCACAAGGAGTGCCTATAGGACTAGAAATCCTAGTCCCTCCGGCCTGAGATTGCTGTTCCCAGGTGGGACTTGAACCCCCGGCCCTCCAGCCATGAAGTACCTTGTCCTAACCACTAGACCACCATATTTATCTAAACCTTCCAGTTTGCAAATTAAGAAACTTACAGTATTACCCATTAGGGAGGAGTGGCCTAGTACTTGGGGCAAGTTACCTCAGGCCAGAAGGTCAGGGGTTCAAATCCCACTAGAGGACAGCAACCTTGGGCTGGAAGGACTGGGGTTTCTACCACAGGTGCTCCTTGTGGTCTTGGGCAAGCCACTTTATTTTACAGGGAACATGGGCAATGGTGGATTGTTATCTCCAAGTTATAATGCCCTGTTCAATGTAATTTCAGTTTGTTCAATGTAAACCGCCTTGATATCATGAAAGGCGGTATATAAGAAATGTTAAATAAAAATAAAAATAAGTGAGTGGAGGAAAGATTATTTTTTAGAAATTACAAAGGTTAGGGGGATCAAATGTATGAGGGCAGTTCTGAAAGCCATTTAATGATTGCCATTTAATGATTGCCATCAAGTCAGAGGTGACTCCGGGCAACCATATGGGTAGACCATTTCCAGAACGTTCTATAGTCTGCTTGCTTCCGAACCCAGCTCAGAGAGATGTTCCTAGTTGCTGTCATTTTGTTTAAATCTTGATGTAGGTAGTCCTCGGTCTTCTGCTTTCAAACTTTCAAAACATAATTGATTTTCTCCGGGGAGTCTGGACATCTTTTAATGGGTCCAAAATACGATAATTTCAATCAGAGTTTGAAGCAAAAGTTCAGGCTTAATTTGGTTTAGAATCCATTTCCTTATTGTCCCTCCAGTCCAGTCCCATCACCTCTGGGTTGTCACGGCTCACCAGCAGCTTGGAGACTGAGCATGTCGCGGCTTGTGACATCGGCATACATGGGTAGCCAGTAGCACCTCTCAGCCCCCAGTATCAGTCTCCAAGCAGCTGGAGAGATGTGACTCCCATAGTAGAACTTGCTGTAGGGATAATTAGGTACCTAAAGGTTGGTATCACAGATATATTTTTCTTTTTTTGATATTCTTAGGATTTTAAATTTTCGAGTGAGCATAGTAGCAAGCTTGGGGCAGCAGCAGGCAGTCGGGTAATAAACCCATTGAGAGATCTGCCTGCTGCCTCGTGGATCTTGATGGCAAGCCCCTAGCTTGAAAGGAAGGGGAGGTCTTGCTCTGGCGCTGAAGGCTGTCATGGCTCCCGAACCCTCTCACAGGTGAGGAGCCGCATTGCCTGCAGAACAGGAAACCCCTCCCCTCTGGGACAACCTCAGCCGCTGAAGCCTTCTGGTGGGGCTGAGCGGTTCGCAGCCCGACAGCAGAGAGCAGGTACTTGTTTTTTTTTCTTCTACCCTCATGTGCTTCATTTTCTTTTTGGCTGTTCTTGTGCTCTGTCAGAGTTGAAGAGACTGTGTGGTAGCAGGAACTCCAGGGCAGGAGACATGGCGGTAGGTCCTTCCCAGCAGCATGGGAAATTGGCCCAAGGCTCTTTTTTTTTTTTTTTTTGTGCTCTCCTCGTGCCCAGCTAGGGCAGACTCGTGTTTGGGGTTTTTTTTTTGTTTTATTCTGCCCTAAGAGCCATTTTTTTATTGTTTGGGGCGGGGGGGGGGGGGTGGAAGGAAAAAGTTCAGCTTTATTGCTTTGCTGCCCTTCACTGCTGTGAGCAGCTAAGCCCACCAGGTTAATGTGCATCACATGTGGCTCCCGGAAAGGGATGGTGTCAGGAAGGTTTCTGCGGGGGTATCAGGCAGAAGCCCGCTTGGTGGAGGATGACCCGTGGAACGAGGTATCATCTAGGGCACAGAAAGGGGGAACATCTGGAGGAGCCAAGATATTCTGGCTGGCTGTGAATGAGAGGCACCCCACCGTGGTGGCAGATTCCCAGGGTGAGCTAGAGGACACTTCCAACTGTTCCTTATTCACAGGGAGGGGCCAGGAGACGAGGTCGCCTCGGCCCTCCCCTTCACAAGAGGTGATGTTTCCAGGTGCTAGTGGGGGATTTTCCCCAGAGTTTGTGCTCCTCATGCACAGGGCATTCTGCATGCAACAGACTGGATCCAGAGGCCCATCAGAGACTAAGGGAGTCAAAGGGGCCTTCTCAGAGGCATCTAGTGCAGCGGATGGGCCACCTGCTAGTTGCAAGCGCCTGGAAACGGAGGGCTGGGATGACTCCAGTTCCGTCCGACAATCCTGAGGTTCGGGAAACTGCAGGAGCCTCGCGAAAAGACACATCAAACCTGGAGGGAAGGGTCTTCTTGCGGGAGGAATTGGCAGCATGGGTTTCCCACTCCTTGGCAACTCTCAATATGGCTACTGGGACTCCAGCAGAGGACGAGCCACTAGAGGATCCTTTGTTCCATGCGGTTTGCAAGCTGAAGAAAGTGTTCTCTTTACATCGAGTGATCAAGCAGATGATTCAGGATGAGGGAATGTGCCGGAGGCCAGCCTGATGGGGACTAGAACGATGGTGCTCCTCTACCCACTCCTGGAGCTGGAAAGACTGGTTTCATTCACCCAAGGTAGACATGGTCTCAACAGTGACCAAGAAGACTACCATTCTGGTGGAGGGAGCTGCGGCCCCCAAGGATGTCTAGGATAAGGAAGCTGGAGACTATTGAAACGGGCATTTGATACAAATACTGTCTCCCTACAGGCTTCCATGTGTGGTGCCTTTTGTCGCTCAGGCCTATTTGCACTGGGCCCAGGGGCTTCAAGGAGAGTTGGGGGTTGATGGTCCTTCCCCTCTGGAAGTGGCCAAATTGGAGTCGGGTGTGACCTTTATGGCGGATACCTTTTTATGATCTCGTAAGGTACCTGGCCTGGAGTATGGCATTGTTGTCTGTACACAGGTATTTGTGACTGGCTCTGCAATTGGGTGGCCGATGTGTCCTCCAAATCATATTTAAGCAGGCTGCCATTCAAGTGGAAGCTTTTGTATGGTGAAGCCTTGAAGTTGAAGGATTTGGGAGGCTCCCAGAGGATGAGCAGAGAACGGGATGTTCGGCCCTGTTGGGGGCGGGGTCAGTCCTGAGACTTTCAGCGGTTCCAAGCGGTTTGCTTTGTGCCCTATCAGAGCGGTTGGTTCCCATTGAGGGGGCAGCCCTTTGGAAGATTCTGAGGGTCAGGAAGAGAGGGTTTTACTCCTCCTCTTCCTCGGCTAACAAACTGCAATGAAGCAAGGGGGGCCCAGGTGGGGTGATTCTTGGAGGAAGGTTATCTTTATTATCTTTATCTTTATTAGGAACATTTGATATACCGCCCATTACCGAAGTGTTCAGGCAGTGTACAACAAAGGTTAAGGCTGCAGGAAGAGATAGAAAGAAGGGAACGCCATTGAATTGATAGGAAAGTGATTGGAGAGAAAAGGAAGAAAGACAGTAAAGGACAGATGACGACAAAGCGAAAACACTGAGGGTAAAAGACACAGGAAAGGGAATGGGTGGATCAGGGAGGGAGGGATTATGATGAATGGCGGGGTACCTGGGCCGTTGGGTGGATGCTGACAGAGATTGTATTTGATAAGTTATGGGTAGTTGGGGGGGGGAGGTCAAAAGCCTGACAGAAAAGATAGATCTTGAGAAGAGCCTTGAACTGGGGACAAGATGCTTCGGTATGGAGAGATTGCGGGAGAGAGTTCCATAGGGCGGGACTTGCAAAGAAGAAGGCAGCGTGACGGGTGGATTCAAGGTGGGCCTGGGTGGGGGATGGCAGGAAAAGGCGGTTTCCATGTGCAGAGCGGAGCAGACGGGGAGTAGGTTGAAGATAGACAAGATCAGCTAGATACTGGGGAGTGTTGGTGTGGAGAACCTTGTGAGTAATGGTAAGGAGCTTGTAAAGATATCGGGCCTTGATAGGGAACCAGTGAAGGGAGAAAAGACAGGGGGTGACATGGTCTCGGTGGGAGGAAAAAGTAAGGAGACGGGCAGCTGTGTTTTGGATTAGCTGCAGTCTTCGAAGTTGATATTGGGGGAGACCTGCGAATAGTGAATTACAATAGTCAAGCTGAGTGATTTACCAAAGAAAGGACAAGAGTGGTAAGGGATGCAAGTGGAAGGAGAGATCGAACAGCCCTGATCCTGCGAAGATGAAAAAAGGAGCTACGCACCACTCCAGAGATGTGCTGGTGGAATGAGAATGAAGAGTCCAGGGTAATGCCAAGGTAACGGAGAGTTGGAACCAAGGGGATTGGTGAGTTGGACATAAGCGGCGTCAAGGTGTAGGAGAGGGGGCATCAAAGGTGAACCAAATAGCCGCTGACTTAGAAGGGTTAGTGATAAGAAAATTGCTACGGAACCAGTCGGAGATGGAAGTGAGACAGTTATTAAGGTGAGAAAGTTCTGGGGCTGAAGGAGATGTGTGGTGAATCAGAAGGATATCGTATGTGAAAAAATAGGCAGACCGGTTTGTTGTATGAGTAAGGCAAGGGGGGCGAGAGAGACATTGAAAAGAAGCAGTGCAAGGATGGAGCCCTGAAGTACACCACAATGTAGAGGGAAGGAGGTGGAAGAGGTAGAGCCAGATTGGACAGCAAAGGTTCGGGAAGAGAGAAAAGACTGGAACCACTGGTGGACTGTACCGTGAATACCAAGATCAGACAGACGGGTAAGAAGGGTGTGGTGATCAATGACCTCAAATGCGGCGGAAAGATCCAAGGAAACAGCAATGGAGAGATCATCCCTATCGTGGGACTGGTGCAGTTCATTGAGACGTGCCACAAGGATAGTTTGTGCTGTGACCGGCCCTGAATCCTGATTGCCGTGGGTGTAGTGAGATGGTGGAGTCAAGGTGTGCAGTAAATTGGTGAAAGACGAGTTTTTCGAGGACTTCTGAAAGGAAAGGAAGGTTGGAGATACAGCAGGGTCAAGGGTGGCTTTCTTGAGAAGAGGACGAACTAGCGCGTGTTTCCAGACAGAGGGGAAACAATCGGAGGTGAGACTGGAGTTAATAATGGTGAGGGCGAAAGGGATAAGTGTGAGTGAAGGGTCAAGGAGCAAGGAGGAAGGTAATGGGTCGAGTGGACAGGTAGTTTTTATGGGAGGTTGAGATTGCTTTGGTGATCTTGGCGGAAGTAATGGGTCAAAACTTGAGCCATGTGTGGGGGAATGTGTGAGTGGGTACCGGGGAGCAAATAGGGGCTGGGATAGGAGAGGCAGGGGAAGGAGAAAGAGGAGGTGGGCAGGAATCCAATGTGGAGCGGAGGATCTGGATCTTGCTTGAGAAGAAGGTGGCAAGAGTTGTAGGGCTGGGAGCGGAGGATAGGGATGATGGAGAGGAAGAGGGAGAGGGAGAAGCCAAGGAAAGAGAATTCAGAACTTGATAAAGCTGTTGAGAGGAGTTAGAGGAGGATGCAATAAGATCTGAATAATAAGATTGTTTGGCAGTAGTTATCATAAAGCGGTAGAACTTTTGAGTGTGGCGGAAGATGGAGAGGGAAGCATCAGAAGGATGCTTGCGCCATAGCCGTGCTGCATGACGGAGGTAGGAACGTTGCAAGTAAAGGCCTGAATGAAACCAAGGGTGATGTGAGGAAAGGTGAGCAGAGGCGGGACAAAGAGGGGCAATGGAATCGAGAGTGGAGGGAAACATAAACATAAAGGGTGGAGGTCCAAACATCGACCTGTTGGTCTACAGAAAGAGGAGAAGTCGGAGTGGAAAATAGACTCAGCTGGGGGGAAGCGCTGTAATGTTGCGGGAATAATATGACGTGTCAGGCGCCTGGGGGTAAAGTGGATCTAAGGAGAGGGGTGCTGGGGATGGGGAAAAGGAAAGGGAGAATAAAACTATGATCAGACCATGGGAGAGATAGTGGTGTGATGTGGGCTGGTGAAAATGGGGAGGAATCTGGGGTAAGAATCAGGTCAAGAATGTGCCCTGAGGTGTGGGTGGGGCAGGTCACGTGCTGAACGAGGGAGAGATTACTAAAAAGAGAAGAGCGCTTTGTCGCGTTGCCTTGCCCAGGAGTCAAGATGGGCATTAAAGTCTCCCAGAATGACGAGGTGAGGAGATAGAACAGTTTCTGAGAGAGAAAGAGAGTCCCAAAGGTCAGTGCGTAGAGATGGAGGCGCGTACAATAGCAAGAAATATATGGGTGTAGAAGAAGTAGTGCGGAAAAGAAGGGATTCAGGATATTGGGGTGGAGGTGAAATAAGAGAGAAGGGAAGGGACAATCGATGAATGACTGCAACTCCTCCCCCCGTATGATATAACCGAGGGGTATGTAAGGCAGTATAACCAGGGGGGGAGGCATTGGTGAAAGAGGCCATCCTCCCCATCACGGAGCCAGGATTCCATGAGGTTGCGAGAGTTCTACCCCGCCTGGGTCCAAATTTACCTCCAATCAGTGGGTGCTGAAGGTCATCAGAGGGGGCTATGCACTAGAGTTCATGTGACCGATCGAAGAAGGGTTTTTTCCCCCCCTCTGGTCACCCTGCAGGGCATCTCGCAAGGTCAAGGTGGTGCGAGTCATCCTGGAAAGGATTCGGGAGCTGCGGCAGTTGTGGAGGTTACGCAAAGCCAGTGCAGCTTGCGATGATACTTTATCTTTTTCATGCTACCCATAAAGGAAGGGTCCTTCCAGCCTATATTGGACCTCAAGCACGTCGGCTACTATATCAGGGTACCACTTTTCTGCATGGAGACACTGTTTGGTGATCATAGCCATCGGAAGTCGAATTCCTTACCTCCCTGGATCTTATAGAAGCATACCTGCATTTACCCATATGTCCGGAACATCAACGGTTTCTAAGGTTCATGGTACCCGTGGGGCATTTTCAGTTTACCACACTGCCCTTTGGTCTGGCAACTGTTACCCAGACCTTCACCAAGATCATGGAGGTGGTTGTGGCTGCCTTATGAAAGAGACGTATTCTGATGCACCCGTACCTCGATGATTGAGTGGCTGATCTGGGTGAAGTCCAGAGACGAGAGCATATGGGCCACTGCCCGGGTAGTCATAAGAACATAAGATATGCCATACTGGGTCAGACCAAGGTCCATCAAGCCCAGTATTCTGTTTCCAACAGTGGCCAATCTAGGTCACATGTACCTAGCAGTTTCCCCAAGAGACACAAGTTCCACAATGCTTGTACTGGGTCAAGCATTGATATCTTCGGTCACTTCTTAATAATGGTTTATGGACCTTTCCTCCAGGAACTTGTCCAAACCTTCCTTAAACCCAGCTACACTAACAGCCTCCACTACATCCTCCGGTAACAAATTCCAGAGTTTGATTACACGTTGAGTGAAAAAATATTTTCTTTTATTAGTCTTAAATAGTTTATCCTGTAGCTTCATTGCATGTCCCCTAGTCTTTCTATATTCTGATAAGGTAAACAATCGATCTACGTTTACCCGTTCCACTCCGTTCATTAATTTATAGACTTCTATCATATCTCCCCTCAGCCGTCTCTTTTCCAGGTTAAAGAGCCCTAACCTTTTTAGCCTTTCTTCATAGGAGTATCTTTCCATCCCCTTTACCATTTTGGTGGCTCTTCTCTGTACCTTTTCTAAAATCGCTATATCCTTTTTAAGATACGGCGACCAGAATTGCACACAATATTCAAGGTGCGGTCTCACCATGGAACGATAGAAGCATTATAATATCTTTTGTTTTATTTTCCATTCCTTTCCTTATCATACCTAGCATTCTATTTGCTCTCTTGGCCGCCACTGCACACTGGGCCGAGGGTTTTAACATGGTATCCACAATGACGCCTAAATCTTTTCCTGGGTGGTGGTTCCTAATGTGGAACCTTGCATCGTGTAACCATAGTTTGGGTTGTTCTTCCCTAGGTGCATAACCTTGCACTTGTCCACATTAAATTTCATCTGCCATTTTGATGCCCAGTCTTCTAATTTATCAAGATCCTCTTGCAATTTTTCACAATCCTCTTGGGTTTTAACAACTTTAAATAGTTTTGTGTCATCTGCAAATTTGATAACCTCACTCGTTATTCCACTTTCCAGGTCATTTATGAATATGTCAAAAAGCAGCGGACCCAGCACAGATCCCTGGGGTACACCACTATTCACCTTTCTCCATTGGGAAAAATGGCCATTTAGCCCTACCCTCTGCTTTCTATCTTTTAACCAGTTCCTGATCCACAATAGTACACTTCCTCCTATCCCATGACTCTTTAGTTTTGCCAAAAGTCTCTGATGAGGGATCTTGTCAAAGGCTTTCTGAAAGTCCAGATACACAATATCAACCGACTCACCTTTGTCCACCTGTTTATTCACTCCTTCAAAAAAACATATCAGATTAGTAAGACAAGATCTTCCTTGTCTAAAGCCATGTTTGCTGTCTCCCATTAGGCCATGACTATCTACATGCTGAGTAATTTTATTCTTTATGATGGTTTCTACCATTTTTCCCGGTACTGACGTCAGGCTCACCGGTCTGTAGTTTCCCGGATCACCCCTGGAACCCTTTTTAAAAATTGGTGTTACATTGGCGATCCTCCAATCTTCAGGTATTAGAGATGATTTTAATGATAGTTCACAGATTACTGATAGCAGTTCTGCAATCTCAAATTTCAGTTCTTTCAACACCCTTGGATGTATACCATCCGGCCCAGGTGATTTGCTACTCTTCAGTTTATCTAATAGTTGTAAGACATCTTCCCGATGTATCGATATTTCCTTCAATTCTTCCGCACCTTTAAATACCACTTCAGTCATGGGTAACATCCCTACATCTTCCTCAGTAAAGACCGAAGCAAAGAATTCATTCAGTCTCTCCGCTATCGCCTTGTCGCCTCTTAGTGCTCCTTTAACCCCTTTATCTAATGGACCAACTGACTCTCTCACAGGTTTTTTGCTACGAATGTACTTGAAAAGGTCTTTATTTCGCGTTTTTGCTTCCGCAGCAAGCTTCTTCTCAAATTCTCCCTTTGCCTGCCTTACCAATGCCTTGCATTTGACTTGCCAGTGCTTGTGCTGGTTCCAGGTTTCATCGTTTGGCTCTTTTTTCCATTTCCTGAAAGATGCTTTTTTGGCAACAGCCTCTCTGACCTCACCTTTTAAACCATGCTGGCAGTTTTTTGGACTTCCTTCCACTTTTCTTAAGGCGTGGAATACAGCTGGTCTGGGCTTCCAAGATAGTATTTTTCAACAACACCCAAGCTTGATGTACGTCTTTAACCTTCGCAACTGCTCCTTTTAGTTTTTTCTTAACTGTTTTCCTCATTTTATCATAGTCTCCCTTTCGAAAGTTAAAAGGTAGTACTGTGGATTTCCTTACTATCCCTCCTCCACTAATTAAATCAAAGGCGATCATGCTATGATCACTATTGCCAAGTGGCCCCAACACCCTTATCTCTTGCACTAGATCTGGTGTTCCACTAAGGACTAGGTCTAATATGGCTTCCCCTCTGGTCGGTTCATGAACCAGCTGCTCCAAGAAGCAGTCATTTATTTCATCTAGGAACTTTATCTCCCTAGCATGTCCTGACGTGACACTGACCCAGTCGATACCGGGGTAATTGAAATCACCCATTATTATTACTGCGCTGTCAAGTTTCTTCAGAGTCTAGGCTGGGTAATCAACCTGATGCCATACCAGGAGCTGGTGTACCTGGGAGCCCAGTTTTGGACAGGAGAGGGCACGGTCTCCTTACCAGCAGAGCATGTGACCAAGCTGCAGCAGCAAGTTGGGGAATTCTTTTGGACAAGGTCCCTGACAGCCTAGCAGTACTTTAAGCTTTTGGGTTCAGTGACAGCGACCATAGAGTTAGGTCCCTGGGCTCAAGCTCACATGAGTCCTCTGCAGAGGTCAGCACCACATCTGCTGGAAAGGCAGTTGCTCTGCCCAGTGGAACTTTCCAATGGTGGTTGAGGCCAGAGATGTTTTTAGCGGGGATGCCTCTGGAAGCAGTCTGCTGGGTCTCCCTAACAACGGATTCCAGCCTGGCCACCTGGGGGGCACATTGCCCATCTCAGATGACACAGGGCAGTTGGTCACCAGAGGAGGAGTCCTGGGCCATCAACTGGCTGGAAATGCGAGTGGTGTTCTTGGCCCTACTGAGATTCGCCAGCCTACTTCAGGGGAAGACAGTGCGAATGTTCTCGGACAATGCTACCATGGTGGCTTATATCAATCTGCAAGGGGGCATGGGAAGCATGCAGTTCGAAAACAAGGTCGCCCCATTTCTAGCTTGGGCAGAGGACAATCTACAAGCATTGTTGGCGGCCCATGTGGACGGCAGAGAGAATGTAATAGCCAATTTACCTCAGCCAGGTGTGAGTGGATCCTGGCAAGTGGGCGTTCAGTGAGGAAGTGCTTGCGATGGTGGTGTACTGCTGGGGTCTTCCAATCATGGATCTCATGGTGACCTTTGAGTCTGCAAAGGTGAATCGCTTCTACAGCAGGTGCAGAGAGCGAATGTCTGAGGGCTTGGATACGTTAGTGCAGAGATGGCCCAGGACAGGTTTGCTGTACATGTTCCATCCATGGGCTCTGATTGGATGAGTGGAGCAGCAGATCGAGGCGCACAAGGGCTTGGTCATCCTAATTGTTCCTGATTGGCCACACAAGCCGTGGTATGCTGCTCTAGTTCGACTGACAGTGGATTGGCCCTGGCATCTGCTGATCAGGGAGAACCTGCTGCTGCAGGGTCTCGTGCAGGTGCCTCAGGTGGATCGATTCTCACTTACGACCTAGCTCTTGAGGGCTCGACTGACAAAGTGCAGCTATTTGGGTTTTGTCATCCATGCACTGTTGAAGGCATGCAAGCGTTAGATGACACTTGCATATATTAGGGTCTGGAGATAGAGTTGGTGTACGGATTGTGTAATCCGGGCCATGACAGCCTCTCTTCCGGAGTTACTGACCTTCCTAAAGGCAGGGCTGGAGAAGGGTCTTGCATGTAACTCCCTGCAGGTGCAGATGGCAGCATTGGCTTGTTAGCAGGGGAGAGTGTAAGGTGTGCCTCTGGCGACTCCCCTAAACATTTTGTGCATTTTTTGAGAACAGTGAAACATAGAAACATAGGCCATGTGGTCTTTTTCTGTCGTCATGTTTCTATCTAGTCTGTACTTCCATATCAACCACTACAACATTCCCCTTTATTTCCTTTAGAGATCCTCTGTGTTTGTCCCATGCTTCTTTGAAGCAGGTATGCCCACCAATTCGCTGTATTGTACCGCCGTGGGACCTTAATCTGGTGTTTGGCTGTCTGTGTTGATGGAGGCACTCTTTGAGCTGATGTCCGCTTGTTCGCTGAAGGATTGACATTTTAAGATGGTATTTTTGGTGGCAATTTGCTTGACGCAAAGAATTTTGGAACTGCAGGCTCTGTTGTGTCGGGAGCCATTCCTTGCCATGTCCAAAGAGGGTGGTGCTGCGGCTGGTGCCATCCTTCTTGCCCAAGATGTTATCGGCGTTCCACTTAAATCAACCGGTTACCCTGCCAGTTTTTTCAGGGACAGGGGATTTCTAGTCAGTCCCCACTTGAGGTTGCTCTCCTTCGGTATTTGAAAGTCACCGACTGGTTGGTCATTCTATTTGGAGGACCACATAAAGGGGAGGCAGTGTCCAAAACATCCATTTCTAGGTGAGTGAGGGAGGCGATTTCCTCGGCTTACCGCAGGTGTGAGGGTACACTCCACAAAAGCTCAGGTGGCTTCATGGGTGGAATCCAGTCTGATTGCACCAGTGGAGATCTGCAGGGCAGCGACATGGGCATCCTTGCTTACCTTTTTGTGAAGCACTATAGATTGGATATACAGGCGGTGAGGGATGTGAGTTTGGGTCAGCTGTCATGGAGGCTAGGCTCACGGGATCCTCCCAAAGTTAGGACTGCTATGAGATATACCAGAGATGACGGGACTGGACTGGAGGGACGATAAGGAAGGTGAAATTAGGCCTTACCTGCTAATTGGCTTTCCTTGAGTACCTCCAGTCCAGGCCCGGGACCCTTCCTAAGTTTTGATTGTGACAGAAGAGCGATCCTGGACTGGAAGAAGCCCATCATTGAGGTCTGGGAAGGACAATAACGGCTCGGAGGTGAGTCCCCTGCTTAAAGGAGAAGAAGAGGTATCGGATAACAGTAGTAGACAAGGCAGTCAGTCTATTGATGTGGTTTCCGGAAGGGAAGTATGTCCGGTTCCAGCAGGGGCATGGCTGTGCTTAACAGAGGTGGTGTGGAGAGCAACATAGGTAAGACCCTTTCCCCTTTAAAATAGGGGGAAGGTAGTGGCAGGCTTCTGAATCAGACATTATGCTTGCTTATTTCTCCTCTTTGTATGCTTTGCCAATAGGATACTGGGGGCTGGGAGGTGCTACCAGCTACCCATGTATGCTGATATCACAAGTTGTGACATGCTCAATCTCCAAGCTGCTGGTGAAGCGTGACAACCCAGAGGTGACTGGACTGGAGGTACTCAAGGAAAGCCAGTTAGCAGATAAGACCTAATTACACCTTTTGTCATCTTGGCTGTCCATAGTGTTTGCAAGAAATACTGCTGCTACCACAACTCAAATGCATTGATGATCTCCTATCCTTGGGGCCGGCCCCAGAATTAGTTCAAGGTGTTGGTACCCTAGGCAGACCTTAAGCTTTACACCTTCCCTCCTGTCAAAATCTATTATTGGCTTTGAATGCCCTGCTCTTTACTGTCCTAGGCAACTGCTTAGTTTGCCTAGTGGTTGAGCTGGGCTGGGCTGGTCTGGTCTAGCCTTCTCCTTCAAGGTCCAGCTTTCACATCCATATTTTTGCAGAAAAAAACATGGTGTGAACAATTAGGATCTTTTTTTTTGTCTGTAAAGACAAATCATTACTTTTTGAAATTTTTCTTTAAGCTGTTCATTGGAGCTCTGCCATGTGCTAGTCTGCTTCACAGTTCTTGACTGCTGGAGCCCTTCTCATTGATCTTTCATTCCAAGAGGCAGGAATGGTGCACAATTTTAATGTCTTTATTGTCCATTCTGAAACTGGTTGTTTAGAACATTTTATCATCTTTAGATTTAGTCCAGCCACAAAGCAGAGAAGCCACAGCCACAAAGATTGGATCATCACACACAAACTTTATTTAAACAACCTAACTTGGCCGTTTCGGCACTCTGTCCTGCATCATGGGTCAGTCTAATGAACTGAATCATCCAATGGCAATTCACAGTGCTAATAACAGTTAAAGGTTAATTATAACCTTTTGGCTTCTTTCTGCTCTGTTGCTGGACTGTGGTGACCACGGAGTATCCTTTGTTTTCGTGTCTTTAGATTTAGTCACAATCCTGTTTCTTTCACTTTTGTGTTTGATTTTGGTTAGGAGAACCATTAAATAATAATCACTTTTTGCTATAAGTGTGAGGTCATTGTCATAATGGAGGTGGTGGTGATTTTGTTTTTTCAGTTTTGAATCCACATTCATCTGTACTCCAACTTCTTTCATGATGTATTCCATGTACACATTAAACGGGCATGGTGAAAAGATGCAGCTCTGTCTTACTCCATTTACTGGGGCCAATATAGAATTTTCAGTTGGTAAATTTGACTGAGGATCACGGTCAGTTTCTAAAAGTACATATGCAGTTTCAGTGTACATACTTTTTATTAGGCTGGAATGAGATGTGTTCAGGAGTTTATTCAGTTTGGAGTAAAATTGTGTATGCACAGTATTTTCAACAGTAATGCACTTGGGGGCGGGGTCTGTAATGGAAGGTGAGGTGTGTTCATCACTCTGTGTACACTCTCCTGATTGATAGAAAGATAAAAGAAAGATAATTTTTCAGGCTATTTGTGTTTCTTTTTCAATTTTTAAATCAATGCTAAGGGATTAAATTCACCTTTCAGTAGACAGCCCTTAAGTTAACCTTTGTTTTGTTCAAGATATTTTATAAAAAGAAAAAAAATGAATAGCAGTCTTCGAAAGTATTCCTGTGTGTGCTTGCTTCAAATAAACCAGAAAAAAAGTGGGGTTGGAATGTTCTCTAAGACAGTATGTGTGGTTTTTGTCAAGCCATTCCTGATGTACCTAGTATGGTTATCTACAGTGAATGTGCATGAGAGATTTGCATGCACTACCGTCATTGCATGCAAATTGGTTTCATGCATATTTATTGTGGTCAAGGCCAATCCTACGCATATTTGAGCATGATGTTGGCATAGGACTCTGCACCAACCTCATGTTTGTACCTCCCATTTCCCCATGCTGCCAGCTTAACATGTAGTGAGGGACTAGTTCGGGGCCGCACAACTTTATAAGAGCACTTGAAGCCTCCCTCATTAACTTGTACTGTGCAGATGCTGTAAACAGCCATGGAAGAATTTTCCTTTTTCTCCTGTGGTTGTGCTGCCTCAAAAGCCATGGGATCGTGGCATTTCTAAGGGCAGTAGAAGGCATTTCCTGTTTTTTGTGAGAAACAGGAAATGCTGGTTACCATGGTTAGGCTGTGGTCCAGTGACCTTTAAGGCAGCACAACTGTGGAGCAAAGGGAAATGCTCCCATGGCTGTTTATAGCAAATGTAGAAGCGGGTGACCAATGCTGGGGAAAGAGAGCAGGCAGGCTGAGACTGCAGCTAATGTGGTAGGGGGGGAAGGACTGTAAGTAAGCCAACTGAGTAGGGTACTGGGACTGGAAGTGGGCAAGACATTGGGAGGAGGGGGATGAGACTGATGGAAGCTGACACGAGATGGTAATGTGAATGGAAGGGGTCAGGGAAAATCTTAGCGATTTGAAGTGGCAAAAGCAGGGACTCGAGAAGGGGATGCAGAGAGAATGGAATCTGAGGGACAGCACTGCTTGTTCCTGGAGATTACCTGATTGTTGAATTAGCAATGTCAAAGGTGCCAAAAATATATTGAACAGTAACGGAGCTACTACTGAGCCCTGTGGGACACCACAGATGAGGGGAAAATGATCTGTGGTAGAAGAAGCAGAAGTGACAGCAAAAGATCGGGAGTGTAGAGAATAGACCAAGAGAAGGTTCAGATAATCAGGCAGACGGTATAGAGTCTAATAGGCAAGTGGTTTTATGGGTAGTGGAAAGAAGCTTAAGAAGTTCCGGAGACGTAAGGGAATGGAAGTTGGCCCAAGAGTGGTATAGTGGAGAAGACGGTGGGGGTGATATAGGGGAGGGAAGTGACAGCGCTTGAGGACAGAAAGGAAGAGATAAGCGCAGGTCATGAACTTTGGAGGAGAAGGCAGCCAATTGGGTAGGGCTAGGGGCTGGAACAGAAGGGGTGACATCACGTGAAGAGCGAGATTGCAATCGTGAGAGAGTTTGAAGGGTAGAGAATAGATGCCGGGACCTGTTAGGGGCTGAGGCAATTGATTCTCAGTAAAAGGTACGTTTAGCTTGGTGGAGACTGGAGCGATATTGTGCATGACAGAATTTGAAGTGTTGATAGGTTACTGATGATTGAGCTTTCCTCCAGAGGTGTTCTGCTCTGCGTAAGTGTGAACGCTGTAATCTAAGACCTGCATGGAACCAGGGGTGGCGAGCTGCGTGGTGGGAGTAATGGGGTTGTAGAGGTGCATGAAAGTTCAGTGTTCCAAGAGGCAACCTGAGATGATGGTGAGAGGGACGAAAAATCATAAGGGAGGAGCTGGTGTGCAGTGGGAAAGTTCTGTAGTGTTATCGAACTGATACAAGAAAAATCGCATTGGTTGTGGGGGGGGGGGGGGGAATCGAAAGGGAACGGAGGTAGGCCCCATAAGCTGTAGAGAAAAGGTGAGGCAAGAATGGTCTGACCAGGGAACGGGCTTGTGGGCAAATGATAAAGGCTGAACTGGGGAAATGACCAGATCCAGGGTATGACCAGCAGCATGAGTAGGGAAATTGATGTGTTGTATCAGTGAGAGGTCTTCAAGAAGTGAAACAAAGTGAACATTAAAATCTCCAAGTAAAACCAATTGAGGGAATTGCAGAGCCAAGTCAGAGATGGAGGAGAGGAGAGATTCCCAAAGAGGAGGGGAGAACGAAGGGGGAGAGTAAATTACCAGAAAGTGAAGCACTGGGTGGGAATTCAGATGGAGGAGAAGAGACTCCGGGTATTGTAGAGAGGGGGAAGAAATTTGGGCGAATGGGACCGAGGAGCAGTAAGTAATTGTGACTCCGCTACCAGTCCGTCCAATGCGTGGAATGGAAAGAGCTTCATAGTCCGGGGGCAGACATCATGCCAGGAGGGGGTCTTCCCCCTCCTTGAGCCATGTCTCCACAATGAATAAAGCAGCAAGGAATTCTTGTTCGATGAGATCGTGAATGAGAATTGTTTTCGCCCGAAGGGAACGGCAGTTAAGCAGGCCTAACCGTAAGGAATTAGTTGCAGTTGACACAGTGATATGGACTGTAGAATTAAGTCACAGGACTGCAGCCTAACCGTGGTAACCAGCATTTCCTGTTTCTCACAAGAAACAGGAAATGCTTTCTACTGCCCTTAAAAATGCCACGATCCCATGGCTTTTGAGGCAACACAACCACAGGAGAAAAAGGAAAATTCTCCCATGGCTATTTACAGCATCTGCACAGTACAAGTTAATGAGGAAGGCTTCAAGTGCTCTTGTGAAGACAGGAAGAGTCTCAAAAGCAAGTACAAATGGCAAATAGACAGCAGAGAGCAGGTGCAAACAAACTAAGGCAGGCAGAGATGAATGCCGCCAGTGTGCTGTTTATATAGGGCAGTGTGGTATCTGAAAGGAAGCTTGTCTGTACAGGGCTGTGTACACGGTCAGGGTACTTAGTAACATCATATTACTAAAAGCCCTAAGAAAGAGTTAACGCCACAGACATTCCAGAGCTTATTACTCAGCAACAACCTTGAAAGACTCTATTGAAACCTAGGCTGAACTTTCCAAACAAAACAAAGACACTAGTCTTGCTATAAAAAAAGATAGTGAAGGGTATCGTCGGTACCGACGGAGCCTGCGCTGGAACGCTCCCTAGCGTCCAATTAGAAAGCTTTTGGGAGCATCCCACAGCGCCTGCATGATGCCTTCCCGCCTTTCCCAACTGCCTCTCTCCAGTTCTTCGTTTTCCACGGAGCCAGCAGGTCGTTGTTCCTGTCACCGCAGAAAATTTTTCCTTCTTTTTTGTGGTCGCGTCTGCCTTTCTTGACGCTATGCTGGTACCGCCGGTTCTTCTCTTTCTTTTAAAAAAAAAAAAAATTTCTCCAGGACCAAGCAGGAAGTCAGCCCTCACATATGGGTGACGTCGATGGAGCCCCCATGCGGAGCATTTCCCCAGCTTTCTAAGAAAGCCTTTGGGAATACACCCACGCATGCGCAGTCCCCTTCCTGCACAAAGGTGCCATCTTGCCCAGTCTTTCTTTTTCCGTGGAACCCAATGGACGTGTGTCCGTGTCACCCGGAAAAGTTTAATTTTTTTTTCTGCGATTTTCACTCTTTTGTCCAGTTCGACGCCGGTTCCCCTTCCCGCCTGGGTCTGGTACACCGGTATCGACCCGATCCCTATTTTTTGTTTTTTTGCCCTTCGTGGCACGCGTTCGCGCTCTTTTTCTTTTTCCCTGGAAGGCCGGTCTTTTGACCTCACGGGGGCCCTTTTTCCCCCGATGGCTTCCAGTGGTTTTAAAAAGTGATATCGTTGTAAGAAGCTCCATGTCTCTTAAGACACACATGACTGCTGCCTGCATTGCCTCGGGCCAGACCATGATCCCAAGGTCTGTGTCCCATGTGGAAAGATGTCCACCAAGGCACTCAGAAGCCGGCAGCATCAGAAGGAGAGAATATTTTCTGACTCTACCTCCGGCCGAGCCCGGACCTCGTCAGAGGCCTTGACGTCTCGGGAGTCTGACCCTGAGCTTCGTCGGGGTTCCTCTGAAAGGGGGTCCCCCAGTCGGGAGCATAAGAGGGAGAGAGCTCGTGAGGGCGGCGTCGGAGGATACCCCTGGTTCCTCGAGAGCCAGGTCTCGGACCCCTGACCGCCGCCCCGGGCCTTTGTAGCTGGAGAAGCCGCCTAAGGTGCCTCGTATAGAGCCGGAGTCTGTCGAGCACGTAAGTCCTGTTGTCCTCGAGGACTCTTCTCCCAGGGAGCCGACGTTGGGGCCGAGGCCCGAGTCGGTGGCTGCTGAGTCTCCTGAGCTTGGACTCAGGCTGACAACCTTGGAGTGCAGACTGTCTGCCTTCATGGATCAGCAGCGGGTGCTGATGGCCAGCTTGACTGGTGCATCTGCCCCGACCACTGGGACATCGACGTCCAAGTCAACCCCGGAGACGGAGCCGGTTCTCGAAGCCATGAAGGCCCGAGTCCAAACTCAGTCACGGTCCCCCTCGACCTCCCGTTCGGGACCGATGGCGTCGACACCGATGCCACCGGTGTCGGGGCGGGTGCTGCCGGAGCCCGCACGGTCGGAGCCCCTCGACTCTTCCTCGGATGAGTCTGTGTGGGAGACGGAGGATGAGGAGTCCCCTGATACCTTTTGGACTTGGTGTGTCCCTTCGGACTCAACTGCAGTCGGAGCCCCGGAGTAGGTCCCCACCGGAGGACACCCGGTTCTCGGAGTTTGTGAGGGACATGGCCAAAGCTTTGGCTGTTCTTTCGGATCCCGAGGAGGAGCGTTGAGCCGAAGAGCTCAATGCCCTACAGCAGTGATGGCTAACCTTTTTGAGCCCGAGTGCCCAAACTGCCGCACAAAACCAAAGAATTTCCTCAAAGTGCCAGCACGTCAATTAAAGCTCCATTTGCATAAGGTGCTTCATTTGCATAAATATTTGCATAATGTTACCATACACTAACTTTTAGTAAACATGCCTCTTAATGAGTATATGGATAAAGAAAGACTAAAAGGTTTCTACATTACTATAATCCAGTACCAACCGCCAGGCACATTAGGAACTACTACAAACGCTGCCCATTTAGAACCCATAGCAAACCCGCCGTATCCTAACAGCACTACCAGGACTCACAAAGCACCATACTCTACCTATCAAAAGGCAACACTGCAAATATTAAACCAATACATCTCAGAGAACAACAATACATGACCTACTGGGGAAAGAACAAGTGGCAATGTCAAATAGGAATTATATAAACAGAATACCTCAGCTCAGTTACACATGCAGAACAGACCATTACCAAACAAGGAATCACAATTTAGAAACAGGAAGACAATAATTAAACTGGGAACCCCAAAAGCCAAACTTGGAATATACAACAACACTGTAGAAATAAAACTATATATTAATTTCCTCTTGTACTAAACAAAGCGCAAAAATTAATGATGCACATTTCCCAGAGCTGACATATTCCAATTAATAAATTCAAAATAAAGAGATATTTTTCTACCTTTTGTGCATTTTTTTTCAGTTGCAATTGTTCCAGCCACTTTCTTCTGGTTTCTTCGTGTCTTCTGCTAACTCTCCATCTGCTGTCCATTTGTCCTTTCTTCTGTCTTCTTGGTTTTTTTTTTTCCATTCTCTCTCTACATCTGCTTTAACATACTAATCTTTCTCCTTTTGCTCTTTCCTCATTCCTATTTCATCTACTCAAAATTTACCCCTCCATCCTCAATCCCCACTTACTCTCCCAATACCCGGCCAATTGTAGATTTTTTATCCCTCTCACACAAAATATTTTTCCCCTCTCCATTTTACTCTCCCAGCCCCATCCCATTCTAATCCTCCCCCAACACCAGCTCCCTTCTAGTTCCAGCCTCACCCAGCATCCATTCCCTTCTAGTCCCTGCATCAGCCCATTTCCAGTCCTAGCAGCCCCCAACCCATTTCCAGTCCTAGCAACCCCCCAACCCAATACCAGTCCTATCCCCCCTCATCAACCCACTTCCAGTCCTAACCCCCCATCACCCCATTTTCAGTTTAAGCCCCCCCTATAAACCATTACCAGTCCTAACCCCCCATCAGCCCACTTCCAGTCCTAACCCCCATCAGCCCACTTCCAGTCAGCCCCCCATAGCCCATTGCCAGTCCTAACCCCCCCCATCAGCCCACAGTCCATTACCAGTCCTAACCCCATCAGCCCACCTCAAGTCCTAACCCCTCCCCATCAGCCCATTTCTTGTCCCAGCCCCCCATAGCCCATTATCAGTCCTAAACCCCCCCATAGCCCATTACCAGTCCTAACCCCATCAGACCACCTCCAGTGTTAACCCCCCATCAGCCCATTTCCAGTTCTAACCCCACCCAACAGCCCACCTCAAGTCCTAACCCCTCCCCATCACCAGTCCTAACCCCCCATAGCCATTAAGAAGTGCTAAACCCCCCCTCTCTAGCCCATTAGCAGTCCTAACACCCCCCCATAGCCCATTACCAGTCCTAACCCCCCATCACCCCATTTCCAGACAGCCCCCATCAGCCCAACGCCCATTAGCAGTCATAACCCCCCCCGCCCATTAGCAGTCCTAACCCCCCCCTAGCCCATTAGCAGTCCTAACCCCCCCCCTAGCCCATTAGCAGTCCTAACCCACCCCCCATGGCAAATTTAAAAAAAAAAAAAAAAAGCAGCTGGCTCTGGCTTCTGCCGCAGCAGCGGCAGAATGCAATGTCCCGTGGGGCCCCCTCCGCCCGCTAAGCCCCTCTGCAAGGGCTTTCAGATTCGCGAGGGAGAGCGTCTCCCTCGCGTCTCTGTTAAGCCCGCAGGGGCTAATGGGAAATTTCCCATCAGTCCCTCGCGTCTAAAGGGGCTGATGGGAAATTTCCCATTAGCCCCTGCGGGCTTAACAGAGACGCGAGGGAGACGCTGTCTCCCTCGCGAATCTGAAAGCCCTTGCAGAGGGGCTTAGCGGGCGGAGGGGGCCCCGCGGGACACTGCATGCTGCCGCGTCCGCGTCCGCGGCAGCAGCCAGAGCCCGCTTTTTCTTTTTCTGCGGACCTTCACGTGTGCCAGCTGCAAGGCCTTCGCGTGCCACAGCTGGCACGCGTGCCATAGGTTCGCCATCGCTGCCCTACAGTATGACTCTCCACCCAAGGAGGCCTTTACTGTGCCGGTTCCTCCGATGCTGGAACGTCTCCTCTTCCGAATGTGGGAGGCACCGGCCTCGGCGCCGGTTTTGAGCAAGTGGATCGATTCCATGTATCGAGTCCGAAAGAGCCCTGGATTTCAGAAGGTGCAGCTGCTGCACCATTCTATGGTTGTGGAATCGGCCATGCATCGTCTGAAGAGCCAGAAGATGCACTCCACGGTGCCCCCCCCCCCGGTAGGGAGGCCCGGAACCTGGATGCCATCGGCAGAAAGTGCTTCCAGGGCTTGATGCTTGCTTGCCATGTCCAGTCCTACCAGCTGTACATGGGCATGTACTTGCAGGACCTGGCTAAGGAAATAGCCGGGTTCTCTGCTGGCCTCTCCGGGGAACCTTTTGCAGAGGTTCAAGACCTTTGTCCTCGGATCTGGGAGTGCTCCAAATTCATCTCCCGGGCGGCCTACAATGGCTTCGAGGCTTCGGCCCGAGTAGCGGCGGCCGGCATCGGTGCTCGACGCCAGGCATGGCTACAGTCATCGGACCTCGAGCCATGGGTGCAGGACAAGTTGGTCGATGTCCCATGCCGAGGTGAAAACCTCTTCGGCAAGCCCATGGTCGAGAAGGCTGCTGAGCTCGAGACCGAGACTCTGACAAGGACAAGGTTGTCCAGAAAAACTTCTCCCCCTTCTCACAAGAAGAAGGGTTCGGGAAAAAAGGCCTTTTACCCGAGGAAGTCATCTGCCTACAAACCTTTCCCTCACTATCAGGCCTCCCCAGCTCCCCAGCAGGGTCAGCAGGCCAAGGGGCAGGGACATGGGCTCCGTAGGCAGAGAGCCCCCAAGCCTCCAGCTCCTGCTCCTACTCAGCAGGGAGGGGATTTTTGTCTCCCACTGCATAGCCTCTCCACCTCTGCTGGGCCATTTCAGCACAGGGTGTCGGTTGGTCCTTTTTGCCCACCAGTGGCTGCTCATCACAAGAGATGCTTGGGTACTGAGCATAGTCCAGAAGGGCTACCTGCTCCATTTCCATCAAATACCCCCCTCCTACTTTCCAGGGGAGCTTCCAAGGCCTACTCCTACATCGAGAACTCCTTCTGCAGGAACTGCAGAGTCTCCTTCAAGACAGGGTAGTGGAGCCTGTACCTCCCCGCCTGTTGGGTCAGGGCTTCTATTCCAGGTACTTTCTTGTGCCAAAGAGAACTGGAGGTCTCCTGCCCATTCTGGACTTGAGAAATCTCAACAAGTTCTTGGAAAAGGAAAAGTTCAAGATGCTTACTCTTGGAACACTGCTGCCCTACCTCCAGCAGGGAGATTGGCTATGCTTCTTAGATCTGAAGGATGCGTACTCTCACATCCTCATTCATCCAGACCACAGAAATACCTAAGGTTCGTGTTGGGAGGAAACCATTTTCAGTACAGGGTACTGCCCTTTGGCCTAACCTCTGCCCCACGAGTCTTCACAAAGTGCCTGGCAGTGGCGGTGGTGGTGGCCTACTTGAGAAACCAGGGTATTTTTGTCTTCCCCTACCTGGACGACTGGCTCATCAGGGGTCAGACTCTCCAGGAGGCCAGGCAAACCATCCTCCATACTGTCTCTTTCCTTCAGCAACTAGGCTTTGTCATAAACTTTGTAAAGTCCACTTTGCTCCCCTCCCAGAACCTGGAGTTCATAGGAGCACGGTTAGACACCCTGCAAGCAAAGGCTTACTCGCCAGAGGACAGAGCGGAAAGACTGATGGACTTGGCCAACCAGTTTCTAGACAACCCACTGGTTTCCGCCACTCTGTCTAAGGCTCCTGAGCCACATGGCATCGACAGTGCATGTGACCCCCAATGCCTGCCTGAATATGAGGCCTGCACAGTGGTGTCTCAGAACTCAGTGGAGGCAGGCTACAGGAAGCCTCAGAGACAAAGTAAGGGTGTCCAAACCATTCCTGAACTCTCTGCAGTGGTAGTTACACCCCCCCAACCTTCTGCAGGGAGTTCTTTTTCAGGTACCTGTTTCCACTGTGGTACTCACAACCGATGCCTCCTTGCAGGGCTGGGGTGCACATTGTCTGGACAAGTGCACACAGGGCCTGTGGTCTCCATGGGAGGCCACGCAACAAATCAACCTGCTGGAACTCCGGGCGATACACTTAGCCCTCAAAGCCTTCTCTCACACCCTGGCCCACCAGTCTGTCTAGGTGCAGACAGACAACCAGGTAGCGATGTTCTATGTGAACAAACAAGGGGGCACGGGGTCCAGGCTCCTGTGTCTGGAGGCACAGGCCCTTTGCTCTTTTGCACTTAGACTGTCCTGAGTAGCATATTGTGTTTATCTTCCTGGCCAGGAAAATTTCCTGGCAGACAGATTGAGCAGGGTTCTACAACCTCACGAATGGCAACTGCATCCGTTGGTGGTTCAGAACATTTTCCTGAAATGGGGACTTCCATCCATCGACCTCTTTGCCAGTCCCCAGAACCGGCAACCGCATCCCGCGAGATTCGCAGCAGATGCCTTCCTGATCTCATGGTCCAAGGGCCTTCTGTATGCGTTTACTCCCATGCCTCTGGTGGCCCGAACCTTGTTCAAGATTCTAAGGGACAGGGCCTCGGTCTTGAAGGACTAGAAAAAGGGACTGTTACTTCTGGAGCGAGATCTGCAACTGTGAGTATATACTTCTGGTAATTTTCTAAAAGGAATTCTTTGTATTAAAGCTAATTAATCTGTGAACCCACTATTTTTTGTTAAATCAGTCAGGGCCTAGTAGCAGCAGTTTAAGTTTAAATTTAAAACACAGAAGAGAGCTTTCTGGTTACATTTGGAACCCAGCAGAGAGCTTGTAGTTTAAATTTCATAAGAAGTTAGAGCCTAGCAGCAGCTAAGAGCTATAATTTAAATCAAATCAGAATATAGCTTACCTCAGCAGCACAAGACAGGGTACTGTGTAGCAGCCCTCTTTTAATAAGTGTTACCCCGGTATCGACTGGGTCAGTGTCACCTCAGGACATGCTAGGGAGATAAAGTTCCTAGATGAAATAAATGACTGCTTCTTGGAGCAGCTGGTTCATGAACCGACCAGAGGGGAAGCCATATTAGACCCAGTCCTTAGTGGAACACCAGATCTAGTGCAAGAGATAAGGTTGTTGGGGCCACTTGGCAATAGTGATCATAGCATGATCGCCTTTGATTTAATTAGTGGAGTAGGGATAGTAAGGAAATCCACAGTACTACCTTCTAACTTTCGAAAGGGAGACTATGATAAAATGAGGAAAACGGTTAAGAAAAAACTAAAAGGAGCAGTTGCAAAGGTTAAAGACGTACATCAAGCTTGGGTGTTGTTGAAAAATACTATCTTGGAAGCCCAGACCAGCAGTATTCCACGCTTTAAGAAAAGTGGAAGGAAGTCCAAAAAACTGCCAGCATGGTTTAAAGGTGAGGTCAGAGAGGCTGTTGCCAAAAAAGCATCTTTCAGGAAATGGAAAAAAGAGCCAAACGACGAAACCTGGAAACAGCACAAGCACTGGCAAGTCAAATGCAAGGCATTGATAAGGCAGGCAAAGGGAGAATTTGAGAAGAAGCTTGCTGCGGAAGCAAAAACGCGAAATAAAGACCTTTTTCAAGTACATTCGTAGCAAAAAACCTGTGAGAGTCAGTTGGTCCATTAGATGATAAAGGGGTTAAAGGAGCACTAAGAGGCGATAAGGCGATAGCGGAGAGACTGAATGAATTCTTTGCTTCGGTCTTTACTGAGGAAGATGTAGGGATGTTACCCATGACTGAAGTGGTATTTAAAGGTGCGGAAGAATTGAAGGAAATATCGATACATCGGGAAGATGTATTACAACTATTAGATAAGCTGAAGAGTAGCAAATCACCTGGGCCGGATGGTATACATCCAAGGGTGTTGAAAGAACTGAAATATGAGATTGCAGACCTGCTATTAGTAATCTGTGAACTATCATTAAAATTATCTCTAATACCTGAAGATTGGAGGATCGCCAATGTAACACCAATTTTTAAAAAGGATTCCAGGGGTGATCCGGGAAACTACAGACCGGTGAGCCTGACATCAGTACCGGGAAAAATGGTAGAAACCATCATAAAGAATAAAATTACTCAGCATGTAGATAGTCATGGCCTAATGGGAGACAGCAAACATGGCTTTAGACAAGGAAGATCTTGTCTTACTAATCTGATATGTTTTTTTGAAGGAGTGAATAAACAGGTGGACAAAGGTGAGTCGGTTGATATAGTGCAGTGATGGCTAACCTTTTTGAGCCCGAGTGCCCAAACTGCCGCACAAAACCAAAGAATTTCCTCAAAGTGCCAGCACGTCAATTTGCATAAATATTTGCATAATGCTAACATACACTAACTTTTAGTAAACATGTCTCTTAATGAGTGTATGGATAAAGACAGACTAAAAGATTTCTACATTACTATAATCCAGTGCCAACCGCCAGGCACATTAGGAACTACTACAAACACTGCCCATTTAGAACCAATTACAAACCCGCCGTATCCTAACAGCACTACCAGGACTCACAAAGCACCACACCATACCTATCAAAAGGCAACACTGCAAATATTAAACCAATACATTTCAGACAATAACAATACATGACCTACTGGGGAAAGAGAACAAGTGGCAATGTCAAAAAGGAATTACATAAACAGAATACCTCAGCTCAGTTACACAGTTGCAATTGCTCCAGCCACTTTCTTCTGGTTTCTTCATGTTTTCTGCTAACTCTCCATCATCTGCTGTCCATTTGTCCTTTCTTCTCTCTTCTAGTTTTTTTTCCATTCTCTCTCTCTACATCCGCTTTAACATACTAATCTTTCTCCTTTTGCTCTTTCCTCATTCCTATTTCATCCACTCAAATTTTACCCCTCCATCCTCAATCCCCACTTACTCTCCCAATACCCGGCCAATTGTAGATTTTTTATCCCTCCCACACAAACATATTTTTCCCCTCTCCATTTTACTCTCCCAGCCCCATCCCATTCTAATCCTCCCCCAACATCAGCTCCCTTCTAGTTCCAGCCTCACCCAGCATCCATTCCCTTCTAGTCCCTGCATCAGCCCATTTCCAGTCCTAGCCCCCCATCAGCCCATTTCCAGTCCTAGCAACCCCCCAACCCAATACCAGTCCTAGCCCCCCCCCCATCAACCCACTTCCAGTCCTAAACCCCCATCACCCCATTTTCAGTTTAAGCCCCCCCTATAACCCATTACCAGTCCTAACCCCCATCACCCCATTTCCAGACAGCCCCCATCAGCCCACAGCCCATTAGCAGTCCTACCCCCCCCCGCCCGCCCGCCCATTAGCAGTCCTAACCCCCCGCCCGCCCGCCCCCCCAGCCCATTAGCAGTCCTACCCCCCGCCCGCCCGCCCATTAGCAGTCCTACCCCCCCCGCCCGCCCGCCCGCCCACCCATTAGCAGTCCTATCCCCCCCCAGCCCATTAGCAGTCCTACCCCCCCGCCCCCGCCCGCCCATTAGCAGTCCTAACCCCCCCCGAGCCCATTAGCAGTCCTAACCCCCCCCCCCCCTGGCAAATTTTTAAAAAAAAAAGCAGGCTCTGGCTGCTGCCGCGGCAGATTGCAATGTCCCGCGGGGCCCCCTCCGCCTGCTAAGCCCCTCTGCAAGGGCTTTCAGATTCGCGAGGGAGAGCATCTCCCTCGCGTCTCTGTTAAGCCCGCAGGGGCTAATGGGAAATTTCCCATCAGTCCCTCGCGTCTAAAGGGGCTGATGGGAAATTTCCCATTAGCCCCTGCGGGCTTAACAGAGACGCGAGGGAGACGCTCTCCCTCGCGAATCTGAAAGCTCTTGCAGAGGGGCTTAGCGGGCGGAGGGGGCCCCGCGGGACGCTGCATTCTGCCCTTGCCGCGTCCGCGGCAGCAGTCAGAGCCAGCTTTTTCTTTTTTTGCGGACCTTCCCGCATGCCAGCTGCAAGGCCTTCGCGTGCCACAGCTGGCACGCGTGCCATAGGTTCGCCATCGCTGATATAGTGTATCTGGACTTTCAGAAAGACTTTGACAAGGTCCCTCATCAGAGACTTTTGGCAAAACTGAAGAGTCATGGGATAGGAGGCAGTGTACTATTGTGGATCAGGAACTGGTTAAAAGATAGAAAGCAGAGGGTAGGGCTAAATGGCCAATTTTCCCAATGGAGAAAGGTGAATAGTGGTGTACCCCAGGGATCTGTGCTGGGTCTGCTGCTTTTTGACATATTCATAAATGATCTGGAAAGGGGAATAACGAGTGAGGTTATCAAATTTGCAGATGAGACAAAACTGTTTCAAGTTGTTAAAACCCAAGAGGATTGTGGAAAATTGCAAAAGGATCTTGATAAGTTGGAAGACTGGGCATCAAAATGGCAGATGAAATTTAATGTGGACAAGTGCAAGGTTATGCACCTAGGGAAGAACAACCCAAACTATGGTTACACGATGCAAGGTTCCACATTAGGAACCACCACCCAGGAAAAAGATTTAGGCGTCATTGTGGATACCATGTTAAAACCCTCGGCCCAGTGTGCAGCGGCGGCCAAGAGAGCATATAGAATGCTAGGTATGATAAGGAAAGGAATGGAAAATAAAACAAGATATTATAATGCCTCTATATCGTTCCATAGTGAGACCGCACCTTGAATATTGTGTGCAATTCTGGTCGCCGTATCTTAAAAAGGATATAGCGATTTTAGAAAAGGTTCAGAGAAGAGCCACCAAAATGGTAAAGGGGATGGAAGGATACTCCTATGAAGAAAGGCTAAAATGGTTAGGGCTCTTTAACCTTGAAAAGAGACGGCTGAGGGGAGATATGATAGAAGTCTATAAATTAATGAACGGAGTGGAACGGGTAAACGTAGATCGATTGTTTACATTATCAAAATATAGAGAGACTAGGGGACATGCAATGAAGCTACAGGGTAAACTAAGACTAATAAAAGAAAATATTTTTTCACTCAACGTGTAATCAAACTCTGGAATTTGTTACCGGAGGATGTAGTAAAGGCTGTTAGTGTAGCTGGGTTTAAAAAAGGTTTGGACAAGTTCCTGGAGGAAAGGTCCATAAACCATTATTAAGAAGGGACCCAGGATATCAATGCTTGACCCAGTACAAGCATTGCGGAACCTGTGTCTTTTGGGGAAACTGCTAGGTACGTATGACCTAGATTGGCCACTGTTGGAAACAGGATACTGGGCTTGATGGACCTCGGTCTGACCCAGTATGGCATTTCTTATGTTTTTATGTTATGTTCATATTGGCAGCCCCCAGATGGCCGAGGCAGCCCTGGTTCCCGCTTCTGTTACAGCTAGCGGTGGACACACCACTCCCTCTGGGATTGCAACCCGATCTTCTTTCTCAGGATCAGGATTCCCTTCTGCACCCCAATCTCAAAACTCTCCATTTGATGGCCTGGTGGCTGCAAGGATAGTGCTGGCTCCCTGGGGCCTGCCTCAGGAAGTTGAAGAGGTGGTCTTGGCCTCTAGGAAGAAATCCACCAGAAAGACCTATGCCCTGAAGTGGAAACTGTTCTCCTTGTTTTGTGCCCAACGCCAGGAGAACCCTTTCTCCTGTCCTGTGTCAGTGGTGCTTCAGTACCTGCTGCACTTGTCTAATCAGGGTCTTAAGTCCAATTCTGTTCGGGTACACCTTTCTGCTCTGGCAGCCCACCACTCACAGGTGGAAGGGCACTCTTTATCGGTTCACCCCTCGGTGTCCCGGTTCCTCAGGGGCTTGCTCTTGCTGAAGCCTCCTCTCCGTCCACCAGCCCCTGAGTGGGAGTTGAATGTGGTCTTGCAGCAGCTTACTCGCCCTCCCTTTGAGCCGATGGCTATGTGTCCTCTCTGCTTCCTTTCTTGGAAGGCTCTTTTTCTAGTGGCACTGACCTCAGCCAGATGAGTGAGTGAACTTCAAGCCCTGGTCTGTGACAGGCCATACACTCGTTTCTATAGGAACAGGGTAGTCCTTAGGACTCAGCCTAAGTTCCTCCTGAAGGTAGTCTCCTCTTTCCACCTCAATCAGAAGGTGGTTCTTCCAACATTCTTCCCTAGGCCCCATGCCAGCCTGGCTGAGGAAGTCCTGCATACCCTGGACTGCAGAAGGGCCTTGTCTTTCTACATTGATCGTACTAAGGGTCATAGAAGGGCTACTCAGCTCTTCGTCTCCTTTGACCCAAACAACTTGGGGTTGCCTGTCTCCAAGCGTACCTTGTCCATATGGGTGGCGGACTGTATCACCTGGGCCTACAGGGCAGCAGACCTTCCCTTGCAGGGTCTAGTCACAGCCCACCGTGTCCAGGCAATGGCTGCATCAGTAGCTCATCTCCGTTCTGTACCGTTGGCAGACATCTGTAGGGCTGCAACTTGGTCTTCAAGCCAGACTTTTGCAGCCCATTACTGCCTGGAGAGGGAGTCCCGTAGGGACAGTGCTTTTGGTCAGGCAGTACTCCGGAATCTCTTTGAGGTTTAGGCAACTCCTGCCCTCCAGCCCTCTTGTTGGGCTACCGGTGGGATCTCTTCTCAGTAAAATTCTTTCCCTGATGCTGAGGCTTCACAGAGGGAGCTCTATTTTTCAGCCTGGGTTTCTGGTAGCCCAGAGCTAGGGATTCACTCATATGTGAGGACTGACTTCCTGCTTGGTCGTGGAGAAAGAGTAGTTACTCACCTGTAACAGGTGTTCTCCAGGAGCAGCAGGAATCAGTCCTCACAACCCTCCCTCCCCTAGGAGTTGCAGTTGTACATAGTTCGTTTGTTTTTTTGTGCTGTCTTTTAGCTATGTCATCTGATTGAGCAAGATGGCACCTTTGGGCGGGAAGGGGACCGCGCATGCATGGGTGTATTCCCAAAGGCTTTCTTAGAAAGCTGGGGAAATGCTCCGCATGGGGGCTCCATCGACGTCAATGTCACCCATATGTGAGGACTGATTCCTGCTGCTCCTGGAGAACACCTGTTACAGGTGAGTAACTACTCTTTTTAGTTCTTTTTTTCCAATTTTTTCTTCCTCATGTGCATGCACCATTTTGGGCCTTAGGCCCAAAATTTCTTCCATCATGGAAAAACCTGCTTCGGGTTTTAAGAAGTGCACCAAGTGTGGCGGTACCATATCCGTCACTGACACCCATGAGTGGTGTCTTAAATGTTTAGGTCCTGACCACTCCATCTCGGAGTGTATGGCTTGTGCCATGATGTCCAAGAGGGGTAGACAAAACTGGGCTGCTAAGCTTAGCACCCTTTTTCCCTCCGATGCAGCCTCTGTGGCATCGATGTCTTCCAGGGCTTCGTCTTCCTTCCATGGATCTCAGGTAACTAAACATAAGTCCAGCCGGTCCTCAAAGGGTAGATCTCCTAAGCATAGAGATGCCTCTGGCGTTGCCCTTGAGGATTCTGCACCGGCAAAATTGCCCCGGCAGGAGGTTTCGGCTTCCAAAGCATTATCGGGGCTCCACGATGTTCTAGAGGCCTCAACCTTGGCAGAACTACTGGTGCCATGCTCTGGGGTACCGGCTGTTTTTTCCGGTACCGATACCTAGGCATCGGCAGCGTCGATAGACCAGAGGTTCCTGGCTATTGAACGCAGTCTGGCAGCTCTCCTTGCAGCATTGACGCCCTGGGAACTTCGTCAGATAGTTCAACCAGTACCGGCTCCAGCTTCGGTACCGGTACCGATAGCATCGACATCGGTGTCCGCATTGCCGGCACCCAGTCAAGCCATGCCCTCTGGTACCGATACACCGGTACCAGTGCCCCCCAGACTTCGGTCGGTACGGGTATCTTGCTCTACAAGAGCATCCGGACAGACGGTACTTTGAATCCTCAGAAGAGTCTGAGGATTCTGACAGTTCTGTCGGTACCGGAATACTTCTCCCCAAGGAGCCTTCCTCTCCCAAACGCAGGATGTCTTCTCCAGAAGATATCTCCTTTCAGGATTTTATCAGGGAGGTGGCTCAAGGTCTGTCCATTACTGTGGCTCCTGAAACAGAGCCCAGGGCAAAGGAGTTGGAGATTCTACAGTATCCCAAAGCTCCTAAGGAGGCAGCTACCTTGCCTATCCATGAGATCTTACATGATCTCATGTTAAGAATGTGGGAAACCCCCCTTACCACCTCTCCTCACTCCCGTCGACTGGATACCATGTATCGGGTTCCTCCGTGTCCTGGTTTCCAGAAGACTCAGCTGCCTCACCACTCTATTGTAGTTGAGTCAGCTATGAGAAGGATCAGGAGTGCAAAGAGGCATGCCTCTAATCCTCCAGGACGTGAGTGTAGAACTTTGGATGCCTTTGGACGTCGTACTTTCCAGGCTTCCATGCTTTCTGCCAGGATCCGTTCCTATATTTTATATATGGGAATGTTCCTTAAGGAAGTCACAGGGGATTTAGAGGTTTTGAGCCCTCTTCTTCTTGAAGATAAGAGGCAAGATTTTCTCACACTGGTTAAACATGCCCAGGATGTTTCTAAATTTGTCAGTCGTGCAGCTTTTGACTGTTATGAGTGCATAAGCAGAACCTCTGCCATTGCCATAGGTGCACGTAGAATCGCCTGGCTCCAGGCATCCGATTTGGAGCTCTGGGTGCAGGACAAACTGGGCAATATTCCTTGTACAGGTGAGAATCTATTCGGCAAAAATTGGCAAGAAAAGGCCAATGAGTTGGATGCTGATAACTTCACTTTGGATAGATTATCCAAAGCCACAGCTGATCCTGCAAGGAAGAAATCCTTCAAGAAACCATTCTTTTCCAAAAAGGAGGTTTTATCCCTCTTATCAGCAGGGACGTTCTGCAGGTCCGCCTGCCCGGAACACTCAGCAACCACCTAAACAAAGGAAAGCAAAGACTGCTAAGCCTCAACTGTCTCAGCAGTCTCAGCCTCCACAAGGCCTTTGACTTCCATCTAGAGAACTTAGCCTTCCTGGCCCTCAATGGACCAGAGCCTTCCACCATTCCAGGAAGACTGTGTCTCTTTGCCCCCAGATGGGGGCAAATAACAGCAGAACATTGGACTCTTTCCATTATAAGAGAGGGGTACAAGCTTCACTTCCTCTGCATGCCCCCTCCCACAATGGTAAGACAGTTCAATTCTCAGACCTCTCTCATCAGATCAAGAGGTCACCATGCTTCTTGCCCAAGGGGCAATAGAAGAGGTACCCATTCCTCAACAGGGTACAGGGTTTTACTCCCCCTATTTCCTTATCCCAAAGAAAACAGGAGGACACAGACCCATTTTGGATCTCAGAGAATTGAACAAATTCCTGTTCAAGGAGAAATTCTGGGAACCCTGCTGCCATACCTTCAGAGTCAGGATTGGCTTTGTTCTCTAGATCTCAAGGATGCGTACACCCATGTTCTCATCCATCCAACTCGCAGAAAGTTCCTTTGGTTCCTTTTTCAAGGAAAGCACTACCAATACAGGGTGCTTCCTTTTGGCCTGGCCTCAGCACCACGGGTGTTTACAAAATGCATGGCTGTGGTAGCAGCATTTCTTCGCACTCTGGGAATATTCATCTTCCCCTACTTAGACGACTGGCTCATTCGAGCCCCATCAGAGTCAAAGGCCAGGATTTCCCTATGTTGCACAATGCGTATCCTGCAGTATTTGGGTCTGGTCATAAACATCCCAAAATCCAGCCTAACTCCCATTCAATCTCTAGAGTTAAGAACATAAGAACATAAGAAATGCCATACTGGGTCAGACCGAGGTCCATCAAGCCCAGTATCCTGTTTCCAACAGTGGCCAATCTAGGTCATACGTACCTAGCAGTTTCCCCAAAAGACACAGGTTCTGCAGTGCTTGTACTAGGTCAAGCATTGATATCCTGGGTCCCTTTTTAATAGTGGTTTATGGACCTTTCCTCCAGGAACTTGTCCAAACCTTTTTTAAACCCAGCTATACTAACAGCCCTTACTACATCCTCCGGTAACAAATTCCAGAGTTTGATTACACGTTGAGTGAAGAAATATTTTCTCTTATTTGTCTTAAATAGTTTACCCCGTAGCTTCATTACATGTCCCCTAGTCCTTCTATATTCTGATAGCGTAAACAATTGATCCACGTTTATCCGTTCCACTCCATTCATTAATTTATAGACCTCTATCATATCTCCCCTCAGCTGTCTCTTTTCCAGGTTAAAGAGCCCTAACCTTTTTAGCCTCTCTTCATAGGAGTAGCCTTCCATCCCCTTCACCAATTTGGTGGCTCTTCTCTGTACTTTTTCTAATAACTCTGTCCTTTTTAAGATACGGTGACCAGAATTGCACACAATATTCAAGGTGCGGTCGTACCATGGAGCGATACAGAGGCATTATAATATCCTTTGTTTTATTCTCCATCCCTTTCCTTATGATACCTAGCATTCTATTTGCTTTCTTGGCCGCCGCTGCACACTGGGCGGAGGGTTTTAACATGTTATCCATGATGACTCCTAAATCTTTTTCCTGGGTGGTGGTTTCTAATGTGGAGCCTTGCATCGTGTAACTATAGTGTGGGTTGTTCTTTCCTAGGTGCATAACTTTGCACTTGTCCACATTAAATTTCATCTGCCATTTGGATGCCCAGTCTTCCAATTTATCCAGATCCTCCTGCAGTTTTCCACAATCCTCTTGGGTTTTAACAACTTTAAACAGTTTTGTGTCATCTGCAAATTTGATAACCTCACTAGTTATTCCCTTTTCCAGGTCATTTATGAATATGTCAAAAAGTAGCGGACCCAGTACAGATCCCTGGGGTACTCCACTATTCACCTTTTTCCATTGGGAATATTGGCCATTTAGCCCTACCCTCTGCTTTCTATCTTTTAACCAGTTCCCGATCCACAATAGTACACTGCCTCCTATCCCATGACTTTTTAGCTTTGCCAAAAGTCTCTGATGGGGGACCTTGTCAAAAGCTTTCTGAAAGTCCAGATACACTATATCAATCGACTCACCTTTGTCTACCTGTTTATGCACACCTTCAAAAAAACAGATCAGATTAGTAAGACAAGATCTTCCTTGTCTAAAGCCATGTTGGCTGTCTCCCATTAGGCCATGACTATCTACATGCTGTGTAATTTTGTTCTTTATGATGGTTTCTACCATTTTCCCTGGTACTGACGTCAGGCTCACCGGTCTGTAATTTCCCGGGTCACCCCTGGAACCCTTTTTAAAAATTGGTGTTACGTTAGCGACCCTCCAATCTTCAGGTATTACAGATGATTTTAATGAAAGTTCACAGATTACCAATAGCAGGTCTGCAATCTCATATTTCAGTTCTTTCAACACTCTGGGATGTATACCATCCGGTCCAGGTGATTTGCTACTATTCAGTTTATCAAATAGTTGTAATATATCTTCCCGGTGTAGCGATATTTCTCTCAATTCCTCTGCAATATCACCTTTAAATACCACTTCAGTCTTGGGTAACATCCCTACATCTTCCTCAGTAAAGACCGAAGCAAAGAATTCATTCAGTCTCTCTGCTATAGCCTTGTCTCCTCTTACTGCCCCTTTTACCCCTCTATCATCTAATGGTCCAATTGACTCTCTCACAGGCCTTTTGCTACGAATGTACTTGAAAAAGTCTTTATTTCGTGTTTTTGCTTCCGTAGCAAGTTTCTTCTCAAATTCCCGCTTTGCCTGCCTTATCAATGCTTTGCATTTAACTTGCCAGTGCTTGTGCTGTATCCAGTTTTCATCATTTGGCTCTTTTTTCCATTTCCTGAAGGTTGCTCTTTTGGCAGCAACAGCCTCTCTGACCTCACCTTTAAACCATGCTGGCAGTTTTTTGGACTTTCTTCCACTTTTCTTAATGCGTGGAATACAGCTGGTCTGGGCTTCGAGGATAGTATTTTTAAATAACACCCAAGCTTGCTGTAAGTCTTTAACCTTTGGAACCGCTCCTTTTAGTTTTTTCCGAACTATATTCCTCATTCTATCATAGTCTCCCTTTTGAAAGTTAAAAGGTATTACTGTGGATTCCTTTACTATCTGTCCTCCACTGATTAAATCAAACATGATCATACTATGATCACTATTGCCAAGTGGTCCCAACACCCTTATTTCTTGCACCAGATCTGGCGTTCCACTAAGGACTAGGTCCAGTATGGCTTCCCCTCTGGTTGGTTCATGAATCAGCTGCTCCAAGAAGCAGTCATTTATTTCATCTAGAAACTTTATCTCTTTAGCTTGTCCTGCTGTGACACTGTCCCAGTCGATACCAGGGTAATTGAAATCACCCATTATTACTACTCTGTTGTGGCTTTTGTTAGCTTCCTTGATTTCTTTGAGCATTTCATCATCCATTTGTTCATTCTGGCCAGGCGGTCGATAGTATACTCCCACTGCCATCACCTTCCCCTTCATAAATGGAATTTCAATCCATAGAGATTCTACAGCAAATTTTGTTCCCTGCAAAACTTTAATCCTTTCTGACTCAATGCCCTCTCTAACATAGAGCGCAACCCCTCCACCAATTTGTTCAGCTCTATCATTACGATATAGTTTGTATCCAGGTATCACAGTGTCCCACTGGTTATCCTCCTTCCACCATGTCTCTGAGAGTGCAATCATATCTAACCTCTCATTTAGTGCTATATATTCTAATTCTCCCATCTTATTGTTTAGACTTCTAGCATTGGCATACAAGCATTTTAGAGACTGTATTTTATTAATATTAATCTGGCTATTGGTAGGCATGGGTAATTGGGAATCTTTATGCTCTGTCTGCTCCTTACTCAAGGGCATTTGGGCTACTATACTCCCTTTTGGAACCTCACTGCTTTTGGTAGTATCCTTCAAGGATACCTTTGTCCGAACCATGCGCTCTTGGGTGACTGTCGGCTTTCCCCTATTTTCTAGTTTAAAAGCTTCTCTATCTCTTTTTAAAGGTTAATGCCAGCAGTCTGGTCCCATCCTGATTAAGGTGAAGCCCATCCCTTCGGAAGAGCCCCCCCTTTCCCCAGAATGTTCCCCAGTTCCTAACAAATCCAAAACCCTCATCCTTGCACCATTGTCTCATCCACGCATTGAGACTCCGGAGCTCTGCCTGTCTTTTGGGTCCTGCACGTGGAACAGGAAGCATTTCGGAGAACGCTATCCTGGAAGTTCTGGATTTCAACTTCCTACCTAAAAGCTTAAATTTAGCCTCCAGAACTTCCCTACCACATTTTCCTATGTCATTGGTACCAACATGTACCAAGACAGCAGACTCCCCCCCAGCACTATCTATGATCCTATCTAGGCGGTACGTGAGATCTGCTACCTTCGCACCAGGCAGGCATGTTACCAGGCGATCCTCACGTCCACCAGCCACCCAGCTATCTACATTCCTAATGATTGAATCACCAACTATAACAGCTGTCCTGACCCTCCCCTCATGGGGACATGGCCCTGGAGAAACGTCCTCGGTGCGAGAGAGTTTTACATCACCTGGAGGACAGGTCCTAGTTACAGGATCACTTCCTGCCACACCAGGGTGATGCTCTCCTGTCACGTGACCTCTCTCCTCCATGGCAACAGGGATGCTGCCAGACTGGAGGTGGGACTTCAGGACTATATCCCTGTAGGTCTCGTCCATGTACTTCTCTGTCTTTCTTACGTCTTCCAGGTCTGCTACTCTAGCCTCTAGAGAACGGACTCGTTCCCTGAGAGCAAAGAGCTCCCTGCACTTAGTGCATATGTAGGACCTCTCACCAACTGGGAGAAAATCATACATGTGACACTCAATGCAAAAGACCGGAGAACCCCCATCTCGTTGCTGGACCTCTGTCTGCATCTTAGTTTAAAGCTTGTGTTTAGGTCTTTTAAATTCGGTATAGAATAAGGATTGGTGTAGATGCTTATACTAATAAAAGTGTATCTAATACCCCTAATACACCCTGTGTACCTGAAGCTTAATTAATCTCAGGTCCTCTGTGTATGACTGATTTGGATTAAGAGCTGCACCTGAGAGCAGCCCCTTTCCTCTAAGATGTGCAAGTACCTATAAAACTACAATTACCCCAGGGGTGGGTGGGTGCTGGGGAGGGAGGGAGGGAGATAAGTCCTATTAAAGAGGGCAGTTACAAAGTACCCTGTCCTGAACCCTCAGCACGGGATGGGGGTACCACACAAAGCCCAGTTAGTTGAGAGAGGCAAGGTAAGTACAGCTGAGAAGGCTGAACTAGCACACCACTAAGACAAACAATAAATAATTAAACAAACAGTTAGACAAACAGTAAATAATTAAATAAACAGCTAGAACTCACAGTAAGATGTCCCAGGAGGCAAATATCCACTCACTAGCAGAGCTCTGTAAAAGTACAGCCCTTCTCTGATCAGAGAAAAGCAAACTAAAACAGACTATGCACACGTGGAGAAAACAGGAAGAAGGCTACAGGTTCATAGTTCATAGGAGCTTTGTTGGATACCAGGAAGTTCATAGGAGCTTTGTTGGATACCAGGAAAGCAAGGGCCTATCTCCCCCAGACCCTTTGCCTTCGCATGGTGCAGTTAGCTTCTCAAGCAGTGCTAAAGTCTCATCTCGCTGCTCGAGAAATGTTACAGCTACTAGGCCACATGGCTTCTACCGTGCATGTGGTCCCTTATGCTCGCCTCCATATGAGAGCATCCCAGTGGACTTTATCCACTCAATGGACCCAGGCATCAGGGTGCCTGTCAGACAAAATAGCAAACACAAATCACCTTATTTTGTCCCTCCAATGGTGGCAGTCCACTCAAAACCTGTTGCTGGGGTCCCCATTTCAACAACCTTCACCCCAAGCAACTCTCACAACAGATGCTTCACCAGTGGGTTGGGGGAGCTCGTCTACAAAACCTCTCCACCCAAGGCAACTGGACTCCACAGGAGACTCATCTACACATCAGTCTTCTAGAGCTCAGAGCAATCTTCCTTGCTCTTCGAGTGTTCCACACTCTGCTCTGCTGCAAGACAGTCCTCATTCACACGAACAGTCAAGTAGCCATGTTTTATGTGAACAAGCAGGGAGGAACAGGCTCTCTGTCGCTTTGTAACGAAGCTTTGCAACTATGGGCCCTCGCCAGAGAGCATCAGATCCATTTCCTAGCAGTATATCTTCCAGGTATCCAAAACTCTTGGGCAGACAGACTCAGTCGAGTTCTGCTTCCACACGAGTGGTCTCTACATGCAGACCCAGTTGGCCAAGAGTTTTCAAATTTGGGGAACCCCGGACATAGACCTCTTTGCAAGTCCGTTGAATGCCAAACTTCCCCAGTTCTGTTCCAGAACTCCAGCTCAGGGCTCTCAGGCCAGGGATGCTTTCCTCCTTCATTGGGGGCAAGACTTCCTTTATGCTTTTCCACCCATTCCCCTGATTCCCAAAACCCTGTTCAAGCTTCAGAGACAGAGGCCGTATGATTCTCATAGCTCCACATTGGCCACGGCAAGTGTGGTACCCTCTGCTTCTACATCTCTCTCTCAAGCGCCCTCTCTGGAGTTAGGGTCTGTTCCAGATCTCCTGTCCCAGGAGGACGGAATGTTGTGGCATCCCAATCCCCAGTCTGCATCTCAGGGCTTGGTTGCTGAAGCCCTAGATCTTCAAGATCTTAATCTTCCTCAGCAAGTAAAGGATATCCTTTATGCTTCTAGAAAACCTTCCATAAGACGCTCTTATGCTTTCAAGTGGAAAAGGTTTACCATATGGTGCTTGCAGAAGGGTCTTAACCCCCTTGCGATACTCCAGTAATGATTCCAGAGGTATCTCCTTCATTTATCCAATGCAGGACTTAAAACTAACTCAGAGTCCATTTAAGTGCTGTTGCAGTTTTTCAAGCCTTTAAATGGACAACCTATTTCCTCCCATCCTCTTATAGCAAGATTTATGAGAGGCCTTCTTCTAGCTAAGCCTCCCATTAGACCACCACTGGTGGCATGGGACTTAAACATGGCTCTTGGTCAGCTTATGAAGCCACCTTTCGAACGCTTGGCTACTACCTCCTTGAAATTCCTTTTTTGGAAAGTTATCTTTCTTATTGCAATCACATCAGCACGTCACATTAGTGAGTTGCAGGCACTAGTGGCTGATCCTCCTTATACAAGGTTCCATCATGACAAGGTAGTCCTTAGGACTCATCCACACTTTATGCCAAAGGTGGTCTCCTTTTCATCTTAACCAAGCAGTCTACCTGCCTGTGTTTTTTCCAAGGCCTCATGCATCTCATGCTGAAAGGGATCTTCATACTTTGGACTGTAAAAGAACTTTAGCCTTTTACTTGCAAAGAACACAGCAACATAGAAAGTCCTCTCAACTTTTTGTTGCTTTTGATCCTTCTCATTTGGGACTTCCAGTCTCCAAGAGAACACTGTCCAACTGGATTGCAGTGTGTATATCATTTGCCTATCAGAGTAAGAATCTTCCTCTGGAGGGCCATGTCACAGCTCACAATGAGAGCCATGGCAGCTTTAATGGCTCATCTGCACTCTGTGTCTATCGACGACATCTGTTGAGCAGCCACTTGGGCCTCGGTTCATACCTTCACAGCCCATTACTGCTTGGACAAGTACTCCCGCCGGGATGCCTTGTTTGGTCAGGCTGTTCTCCAACACCTGTTCCATACCTAATCAACTCCTACCCGCCATCCCTGGTTGGATGCCAGAAATCCATGGGGGGAAGTGGAGCCCTTTCACAGGGACACACAACTTCTGGGGTCTCTCCCTGGCATCTAAAGCTAGGGAGTCCCCATATGTGAAGACTACATTCCTGCTTGTTCCTGGAGATAGCATAGTTACTCACCTGTAACAGGTGATCTCCGGGAACAGCAGGAATTTAGTCTTCACATATGGGTATCATCGGTGCCGACGGAGCCTGCGCGGGAACGCTCCCCAGCGTCGTCGGTACCAACGATAACCATATGTGAAGACTAAATTCCTGCTGTTCCCGGAGATCACCTGTTACAGGTGAGTAACTATGCTTTTCGGGATATTACTATGCCGATGACATTTTTCTCTTGCACCACACCTCCTTTTCCCATCCAGGCATCACCCCTCTCAATGAATGTTTATCTTTGGTCTCCACGTGGCTCTCTTCAAATTGTCTCATCCTTAATATCTATAAAACCTCCGCTATTTGGTTACCTCACAGCTCCACTTGTCCATCACTTACCCCCTCTTTCTCAGGTACTCCAATTTCTCTGGTATCTAAGCTTCACTATCTAGGTATTCTTCTTGATAGCATGCTCACATTTAATGACCACATTTCCCAAGTCTCTCGGCGTTCTTTTTTTTCTGTCTCCGGCGCACTCCTGCTATTAGACCATTTTTATCCCCTCAGGCCCTGATCACTCTCCTTCTTTCATTGATCATTACTAGATTTAGACTTCTGCAACTCCATATTTGCTGGTATCCCTCAATATCAGCATTGCCGATTTACAGTTATTACAAAACACTGCAGCCCGGATGGTTTCTCATGCTTCCTCTTGTAATCATATTACTCCAATCTTACAACATCTTCATTGGATTCCATTGAACTTCCAAATACAATCTAAGATTCTCATTTCAGTGCACCAGGCTATTTACTCTCAAAGACCTCAGTACCTAGCTGATCTACTAACTTTTCATATACCCACTCGTAGTCTCCGTTCTATCCATATTAACCGCCTACACCTCCCTTCCCCCTCACAGGCACACCTCCAGTCAACCAGACAATCATCTTTCTTTTATCTTGGTCCCTCCCTGTGGAACTTCTTGCCTACAGCCCTTCCACTAGAAGAGTCTTACCCTAAATTCTGCTCCCTCCTAAAAACTCATCTTTTCTCTTCTGCTTTCAACCTTCCCCCCGATCTCTCAATTCCCCGCTCCTTTTTGCTACTGAATTTTACCACTATTTTCTTTCTTCCTCTTTCCTTTTTCTTATATTGATTGTAACTTCTTTTTCCTTTCCGATATATTTTTATTATTATATTGTAAGGAGTGGAGGAGTGGCCTAGTGGTTGGGGCAAGGTACTTCAGGCCAGAAGGTCGGGGGTTCAAATCCCACTAGAGTACAGCAACCTTGGGGTGGAAGGACTGGGGTTTCTAGTCCCACAGGTGCTCCTTGTGGTCTTGGGCAAACCACTTAACCCTCCATAGCCCATGTTCCCTGTAAAATAGTTATCTCCAAGTTATAATGGCTTGTTCAATGTAATTTCAGTTTGTTCAATGTAAATCGCACTGATGCAGAATAGCGCGGTATATAAGAGAATGTAAATAAAATAAAATAAATAAAATAAACAAACTGCCCCGATGTAATGGGCGGCGGTATATCAAATGTTTTAATAAACATAAACATCTTCAGGAAGGACGAGCTTACGGCACTTATCACAGAATCCCTTCAGGTGCACAATCTGACGGCAGTACAGCCTGCAGAGGAAGAGGGGTTGGAGGACCCTCTCATTCAATCGGTGCAAGAATCTCAGGTGGTGGTTCCGGTTCACCGGGTAGTTGATCGCATGATACAAAATGAGTGGGACCTGCCGGAAGCGGGTCTTAAGGGAGTCAGGACCATGAACAGGCTCTATCCCTTGGCAGATAAGGACAAGGAGAAGTTTCACTCTCCATAAATTGGTGCAGCAGTGAAAGAAGAAAACGACTATTCCGGTAGAGGACAGTGCTGCGTTGAAGGATGCACAGGATAGAAAGATAGATGGCTTGCTGAAGCAAGTCTTTGAGGCGAATGCTCTTCCCTTACAAGCGTCCTATTCGTGGGGCTTGGGTGGCGAGAGCATGTCTTCGGTGGTCACAATGTTTACAACAATCTTCTTCTCAGGGACAGAGCGAGGTGACCCGTATGGAAGCTGGATCGGCGTATTTGGCTGATGTTCACTATGATTTTATTAGAGCATTAGCGAATAGTATGTCATCGTTGGTAGCCGCCAGGCATTACCTGTGGTTAAGGAATTGGGCAGCTGATGGTTCCTCTAAGTCGCAGCTCAGCAAGCTCCCCTTCAAAGGTAAGCTGTTTGGAGAAGGTCTGGACAAGTTGGTCAAGGATTTGGGAGAGTCCAAAGGGGGCAGACTCCCGGAAGATAAGCCTAAGCAGGGGAAGTCTATGCCAGCATCTCGAGGTCGGTCAGTTTAGAGATTTCAGGAGTTTCCGTACGTCTCGCTTATGAGGACTCTAGAGAGGCAGATTTGCTCCTAGAGCCCAGGGGTTTCATTGGTTTCGTGGAGCAGGAAGAGGTTTTGCTGCAGCTTCCGCAGGACCAAGTCGAAAATCACAATGAAGCGAGGTGGACCCCGGTGGGAAGCTAACCGATTGGGGAACGTCTTCGGGAGTTCCTTCCTGCTTGGGTCCAGATAATGTCCGATCAATGGGTGCTAGAAATAATCTGAGAAGGTTACACTCTGGAATTGGCTCGTCCGGTCAGGGATTCATTTGTGCTTTCCCCATGCAAAGGTCGGCAGAAAATGCTGCTGGTGCGTCGAACGTTGGAGCGGCTACTGCAATTGGAAGCGGTGGTACCGATTCCGTTAGCAGACCACGGCGTCGATCGTTTCTCCATTTATTTCGTGGTGCCAAAGAAAGACGGATCCCGCTGGCTGCTTCTGGACCTAAAAGGAGTGAATCGTTGTCTTCGAGTTCCGCATTTCTGGATGGAAACCTTGCGGTTAGTCATTGTGGTGGTCCGCAAAGGAGAATTCTTGACATCCCTCGATCTCACGGAAGCATATTTACATATCTCAATCAGAACGGCTCATCAAAGGTTCCTAAGGTTCGCCCTTCCCTGGGGACAATATCGGTTCCAAGCATTGCCCTTCGGTCTGGCGATGGCACCGCACACTTTCACCAAGATCATGGTGGTGGTGGTGGCGGTGGCGTTGCGAAAGGAAGGCGTTCTTGTTCACCCTTATCTCAACAATTGGTTGATTCAAGCGAAGTCCAAAACTGAAAGTCTGCAGGCTACAGACAAGGTGGTGAAGTTCCTGCAGAGTCTCGGATGGGTAGTCAATGCCACCAAGAGCCGGCTAGTCCCCGTCCCAGGTGCTTGAGTATCTGGGGGTACGCTTTGACACTCAGAGGAGCTGTGTTCTTACCAGAGTGACGGGCTCAAGCTCTACAGCAGTTGGTACGCAAATTCAGAACCACTCCGGCTCCATTGGCATGGAGTTATCTTCGTGTCCTAGGGACGATGGCGGCAACCCTGGAGGTGTTTCCGTGGTCCATGGTTCATATGCGGCCATTGCAGAGGGCACTCCTGCGCCGGTGGTCCCACCAGACCAATTCGCTAAACCAACGACTTCCATGTCCTCTCCGAGTCACAGTCCATTCAGTGGTGGCTTCGTCCAGGATCTCTGGAGGTGGGCCTGCCCCTGGAACAGCCACAGTGGCTCCCGTTACTGATGGATGCAAGTCTTGCAGGATGGGGGGCATATTGTGGGGATATCTTTGCGCAAGGGACTTGGACCCACCTGGAAGATCAATGGTCGATCAATCGGCTTGAGCGCTGAGTGACGTTTCTAGCTCTTCAGACATTCGAAGCCGCGGTGACAGGCTGGCGGTGCGCGTGCTTTCGGACAATTCAGCAACGGTGGCCTATATCAATCGACAAGGCGGAACGGTAAGCGTGGCCATGGAAGAGGAAGCAGGGGCGCGCTGTTGGCTTGGGTATAAACTCAACAATGCGTCTTGTGTGGTCTATTACCAGAGCGAAAATATTGTTTAAACCCTGATTATAAACGCTCTATATTCTTAGATTGTGATATAATTTATATTTTGATCGTTGATCCTCTTGCTACTCAATACATAATCAAGTCTTTTCACTATTAGGATAATGACTTTTAAAGACGCCAACTTTCAGACTTTTAGCGTGTCTAGTGGCTGTGTGTCATTTTCGCATCAATGATCTCTGTGCTTATATCGCCAATTTTTAATTTTCTTTCTTTATCCAAGCTTTTTTTCTTTTTTGCTATTTTTTCAAATCATGAAACATTGCTTTATAAAACTGTGCTTAGCTTTTAAATAGTTTCCCCAACGCAATGCCATGCCTCTGCGTTTCACTGTATTAAGGCTCTGCTCTTGCATGGTGTAAATCTTATTTGACCAACAGATGGCAACAAGTCAGAACAGGCCCCACGACCTCAGATCCATTTCCACTGAAACAAGGTGTGCCTCAGGGTTCGTCCCTATCTGCATTGATGTTTAACATCTATATGCAACCAATCTGTGCCTATGTTCAATGCCTGGCCTATGCAGATGACATCCTGATTTACATACCTTTCAAGATCTATCAACCAGACTTCTCACCAATATTAAGATGCTTTGAAGCGGTAGCAGAATGGCTCCTATCACAGAACCTACGGATTAACCACAGCAAAACTGATGTCCTATTTGTTACAAGAAATCAGAAGTTCACGCCACCCTCCTCATTACAAGTCAACAATGCTGAGTTGAAGACAAAATCCACAATTCGCTATCTAGGCATTACACTTGACCAACGGCTCGACATGTCAGCACATGTGAAAAACACCACGAAAGCAATCTACCACAAGAAACGGATACTACGTCATCTCCGCCCTTTACTTGACTTCACCGACTACCGAACAATTTTCCAAGCCTTGGTACTCCCACATCTTGACTTCGCTAATATCATTCTCCACGGACTTCCCCAGTCAACGCTAAGCCCGCTCCGTCTAGCCATGAACTCAGCCGCCAGGGTACTCGTAGGATTATCGAGGTCAGACCATGTAACGCCAGTCCTGATGAACCTCCACTGGCTACCTCTGCAGGCTAGAACCCAATACAAGACTCTAGTTCTGACATTCAAAGCCCTAAGGAACCAGCCCCCCACGCCCATCAGTAAACTTATCCACAGCACGCCAGTCAACAGAAATAGGAGATCCACATTGATGAACACTCTTGAAGTCCCTAAGTTACTGACAAAATGCACAAAGACAACAGCCAGTAGGGCCTTCTCCATATTTGCACCCAGGGCCTGGAATGCCCTCCCTACTGAAATCCGAGCCATCTCGAACTTAACATTATTTAGAAAAGCCCTCAAACACCACCTCTTCTTAAAACATTACCCGGAAGCTAATTCTGGAAAACACACAGCCACCACCACTCCTTACCCAAACCACCCCATAACTCAACCCCCCATAGAGAGTGGTTAGTCAGTTCCTCCCCATCCCCACCCCTGACTCTTGAACTTATACCTTTGCAAAGACCCTTACATGTCTCTGATAGATGAAAGTGTACTGTATTTTGTAAATAGTTAATTTGTTAAAGTTCCTTAGATAAAACTACTATATCTTGTAAATAGTTCACCCCCTGTTTTACCTTCAGGTTTAACTACCCTTGTTCATTGTAAATTCGATGTTCCTCTGGCATTGTAGTATGTTTTTGTTCAACTGTATACCTCACTGATAGCGCGGTATATAAGAAATATAAATAAATAAATTAAGTTTCTTCAGGGGGCTTTCTTTTCTTTGAAGCACTCCGTTATGTATAAGCTCCGTTATCAATGTGCTGCGGACACTGTTCACTTCTTGTTTCTCTGCCTTTCTCTGAGCCAGTCTGCTTCCTGATTGTGTGGATATAAACTCGGCTACTAGCGATCTCGGCGGCGCACATTGCAGGAAAGGATAATGTGATGGCGAACTTTCTCAGCAGGCTCCGGGTGGATGCTGGGGAATGGGAGCTACATCCGGAGGTGTTTGCTCGGATTGTCTGCAGGTGGGTACCGCCTATTATGGATCTCATGGCGATCTTCCAGTCGGCAAAAATGAGTCGCTGCTTCAGCAGGCGACGAGAGAGAACGTTGGAAGGGATCAACGCATTGATACAGCATTGGCCGTCGTCAGGTCGTCTTTGTGTTTCCCCGTGGGCCCTCATAGGGCAAGTGGTTCAGCGTATCGAGGCTCATCAAGGAAAACTGCTGTTGGTGGCTCTGGACTGGCCAAGATGCCCGTGGTATGCCGATCTAGTTCGCCTGCTCGACGGGGATCCTTGGAGATTACCGATATTGGAAGACCTGTTGCTTCAGGGTACGCTTCGAATGCCTCAGGTGGATCGGTTCTCGCTTACGGTTTGGCCATTGAAAGGGTGAGGTTAAAGAGAAAAGGTTATTCTGTAGCGGTCATCGCGACCTTACTTGGAGCCAGAAAGAGGTCCACCTCTCTCACTTATGTGTGCATATGGTGTCTTTTTGAGGACTGGTGCTCACGGCGTCAGGTTCGAGTGACTACGGTCTCCGTCCCTGTAGTGTTTCCTTCAGGAAGGTTTTGATAAGGGTCTAGCGGCTAGTTCTTTGAGTCCAGTTGGCAGCCCTGTCTTGCTATAGAGGTAAGGTCCAGGGAGTGGCCCTGGGTTCTCACATCGATGTGCTGCGTTTTCTTAGAGCAGTGTCTCGACTTTGGCTGTCTTGTAGAATAATGGTGCCGCCATGGGATCTCAACTGGTCTTAGCGGCATTAGCTCGGGAGCCCTTTGAACCCTTACACCAGGTGTTAGTTAAGGATCTGACTTTGAAAACTGTTTCTGGTGGCCATCTGTTCGGCGAGGAGAATCTCAGAATTGCAGGCCCTGTCCTGTAGGGAACCGTTTTTGTCGTTCTCCAGGGAAAAGGTGGTGCTACGACCAGTTCTGTCATTTTTGCCAAAGGTAGTTTCTCCATTTCACCTGAATCAACCTGTTTCCCTACCAGTGCTGGGATCAGTGGAGGAGAGAACCTCGGACCATAGTTTGCACCGCTTCAACATAAAGCGAGTGGAGGAGTGGCCTAGTGGTTGGGGCAAGGTACTTCAGGCCAGAAGGTTGGGGGTTCAAATCCCACTAGAGGACAGCAACCTTGGGCCAGAAGGACTGGGGTTTCTAGTCCCACAGGTGCTCCTTGTGGTCTTGGGCAAGCCACTTAACCCTCCATAGCCCATGTTCCCCGTAAAATAAAATCTCCAAGTTATAATGCCCTGTTATTTTTTATTTATTTTTATTTAACATTTTTATATACCGCACTATTCTTTATCAGCGCGGTTTACAAAGAACAAGGAACTTCAGACAAGATACATTTATCTGGTTTTTACAATTAACAGGAACATCAACTTGGATAACAGGATAACAGGAATAACTATAAACACAACAACTATTTACATAAGTGTCAGAGTATGATTAGTGTCATGTTAATCTGTTGAGGTAGTTTGATGAGCTGTTGAGACAGGGCAGTTTACGTGTTTGGAATGTAGTTATTGATGTTTGGATGAGGTAAAATGTAATTTCAGTTTGTTCAATGTAAACGGCACTGATGCCGAATAGCGCGGTATATAAGAGAATGTAAATAAATAAAGAGTGTTGCGGCACTATTTAAAGGTTTCAGAAACCTTCTGTAAGTCAGAATGTCTTTTCGTGCTGTTCGGAGGTCCCTGAAAAGGGGAAACGGCGGCGAAATCATCAATTTCCAGATGAATTAGGGAAGCAATTGAATCGGCTTATATTTTGCAAGGTCGTTCTGTACCAGTGAGTTTGCAGGCTCACTCTACTAGAGCGCAAGCGACATCCTGGGTGGAGCACAGTTTGGTTCCGCCAGTGGAAATTTGCAGAGCGGCCACTTGGTTGTCCCTTCATACCTTCAGTAAGCACTACCGCTTGGACGTTCTAGCATCAAGCGATGCTTGTTTCAGGGCGGTGGTGTTGCGATCCGGATGGAAAGGTCCCTCCCAATGATTACTGTTCTGTTACATCCCAGAGGTGGAGGACTGAACTGGAGGAATGATAAGGAAATGGAAATTACACTTACCTGGTAATTGTTCCTTGAGGAACTCCAGTTCAGTCCTCTATCCTGCCTGGGGATGGTTTCATCAGCAATTTACTTTCAGTTTGGGGGGGAATACCAGTTTCTGACTGAGTACACCTTATCTCCAGGAACAAGCAGGAATGAGTCTTCACATATGGGTACGTCGGTACCGACGGAGCCTGCACGGGAATGCTGCCCAGTTTCCAATCAGAAAGCTTTTGGCAGCATCCCTCGCGCCTGCGCAGTGACTTCCCGCCTTCTCCACAGCCTCTCTTCAGTTTTAGTTTTTCCGCGGAGCCGGCAGGACGTCCTCCTGTCACCGCAGAAACTTTTCTTTTTAATTGCTTTAATTACTTTAGTTTTTTGTTTTCTTGTGGTCGCGGCTGTATTTCCCGCTACCACCGGTATCGCCGGTGGATTTTAGGCTTTTTTCATTTTGGAGCCTTCTTTTCCTAAGAAGTGCATTCGATGTCGAAACACTTGTTTCTTTTTAGACACCAATAGTTGGTGTCTCAACTGTGTGGGTCCTGACCCTTTTTCCCCTGACTTGTCAGGAGATAATTTTGTGAGGAAACCTTCAGTATTTAGAGTTTCCCTCGATACCGTTTTTTCCTCGGCAGTGAGGGTACCCGGTATCTCCAGGAACAAGCAGGAATAAGTCCTCACATATGGGTACGTCGGAACCGACGGAGCCTGCACGGGAAAGCTCCCCAGCTTCCCAGAAAGGAAGCTTTTGGGGCCTCCCACTGCACATGCGCGCTGCCTTCCCGCCTTCCTGACCAGCTCTCCTCAGTTTCTCTTTTTCCGCGGAGCCAGCAGGTCGTGTTCCTGTCACCGCTGAAGAAATTCTTATTTTACTTTGTTTCTTTAGACCGCGTACCTGCTTCCCCATACCGAAACCGGTACCGCCGGTCTCTTTTCTTTTCTTTCAAAAAAACCCCCAAAACTTTTATTTTAGCACAACTTGGTGACTTCGGTTAGGCCTCAGGCCTACACAAATTCTCCTCATGGAGAAACCAGTCCCTGGTTTCAAAAAGTGTACCAAGTGTAGTGCTGTTATTTCTGTTAGACACCCATGACTGGTGTCTTAAATGTTTGGGGCCTGACCACTCCATTCCGGACTGCCCGTCCTGCTCCCAGATGTCTAAACGTGGTTTGCAGAACCGGGCCAACAAATTCCATGTACTGTTTGCTTCAGATAATCCAGCATCACAGTCATCCAGGTCTTCCTCTCCGGATGGATCTCAGGTAACCAAACCTTCTTCGGGCAGGTCCTCAAATCTCCTTCAAAGTATCGAGAGGCCCTCAATCTTGAGTCGGAGGACCCTGCCCCAGCCAAACAACCCCGGCGGGAAGCTCTGGCTTCCAAAGCTCCATCTATGGGGTTACAGGTTGACATTGATGGCACGGCCTCGACCGATCACCTGTTAGACTGCTCTGGGGTACTGGCCCATGCCGGTACCGACATCCAGGCAGCAGTGGCGTCTATGGACAATACTGTTCAGACCATGCAGCAGGCCATTCTGGCTTTTATTAAAGCTGCGACGCCCTCGGTCAGCGGGTCCGGTTCCAGTACCGTCCCCCATACCGGAACCGAGACCATCGTCTTCCAAACGCAGATCGGTTCTGCATGCCGGATCCGGGTTTTCGCCCGATACCGATCCCATACCCGGTACACCTGATGTCGATACTGAGCAGTATGCGTATCGTGCGTTGGAAGCAAATAGAGGATACTCTGATTCTTCTGAGGATTTTGACTCCTCTGATGACTCTGATGAGCTGTCTCTTGTTCTTCCTGAAGAGCCTTCTTCCTCAAAGAGGAGAATGTCTCCACCAGAGGATTTGTCCTTTCAAGACTTCATTATAGAAGTAGCTAAAGGACTTTCTATTACTACATCCTCTGAAAAATAACCTAGATCAAAGAAATTGGATATTTTAGGATACCCTAAGGTTCCTAAAGAGGCAGTCACCCTGCCTATCCATGAAATCCTTCAAGAACACTTGATGGACTTATGGGAGGCTTCTCTAACGTTGTCTCCTCATTCCCGTAGGTTGGACACCATGTACCGGGTCCCTCCTTCTCCTGGTTTTCAAAAAACTCAGCTGCCTCACCATTCCATTGTGGTGAAGTCTGCGCTGAAAAAGATTAAGAGTACCAAAAGGCACTCTTCTACCCGTCCAGGGCGAGAATGTAAGACCCTAGACTCTTTTGGTAGGAAAATCTTCCAGGCTAGTATGCTTATAGCCAGGATTAATTCATACAGTCTGTATATGGGCATGTTTCTAAGGGAACTTGCCCTAAAGGTATGGCATTTTGCCCCCTTTATCCCTGAGGATAGAAAGGAGGAGTTCATTTCTCTGGTGAAACAGCTTCTAGATGTTTCTAAGTTCTCCAACAGTTGATTCCTTTGAGGGTGCCGGTAGAGCTTCGGGCATTGTTATTGCAGCCCGACGACTTGCTTGGCTCCAGGCCTCTGACCTAGAACCCTGGGTCCTGGATGGCTTACGGAATCTGCCCTGTACAGGTGAGAACTTATTTGGTAAAGACTGGCAAATTAAAGCCACTCAAATGGACGCAGAAAATGCTACCTTAGATAGACTTTCTAAGTCTACCTCTACTCCTGCCAAGAAAAAGTCTTTCAAGAGGCCTTACTACAAGAAGGCCAGATTTTCCACAAATACTGGCCAACAATCTTCTCAGCCTCGCTTTGCTGCTAAGCGTCAGCAACCTAAACAGGCAAGGTCAAAGCCTGCAGCGTCTGCCACTCCTCAGCAGGCTCAACCCCCTCAGGGGTTTTGACTTGCCCCTAGAGAACTTAACCTTTCTGGCTCTAGAACAACCAGAGCCCCTCACCATTCCCGGAAGGTTAGCTCACTTTGCTCCCAGATGGGAGCAAATTACATCAGAGCACTGGACCCTCTCTATCATCAGAGAGGGCTACAAACTTCATTTTTCCAACCTTCCTCCACATACCATGGTGAGGCACTTCAATTCTCCCCCATCTCTCCTGGCCCTGTTGGGTCAAGAAGTCTCTTCCCTCCTTGCCCAAAGGGCAATAGAAGAGGTTCCTCTTCTTCAACAAGGGACAGGTTTCTACTCCCCTTATTTTCTCATACCAAAGAAGACAGGGGGATTCAGACCTATCCTAGATCTGAGAGAATTGAACAAATTTCTATACAAGGAGAAATTCAAAATGCTTTCTCTGGGCATTCTCCTTCCATACCTTCAGTCAGGATTGGCTTTGTTCTCTAGATCTCAAGGATGCGTACACACATATACTCATCCACCCATCCCACAGAAAATATCTACGATTTCTGTTCCAGGGAAAACATTTCCAGTACAGAGTACTTCCCTTCGGTCTAGCCTCTGCTCCAAGAGTGTTCACCAAATGCATGGCAGTTGTAGCCGCATTTCTAAGAGGTCTGGGAATTTTTGTATTCCCATATCTGGACGACTGGCTCATCCGAGCTCCATCTCAGTCAGAGGCCCAGATTTCCCTGGACCGCACGAGGCACATTCTGCAGTATCTGGGACTGGTGGTAAACCTTCCCAAGTCTCAACTCATCCCTACTCAGTCTCTGGAATTCATAGGGGCCCAGTTGGACACCACCACTGCAAGGGCCTACCTTCCTCAGGTCCGGGGCCAACGTCTGGTGTGCTTGGCCTCCCAAGCTCAGTCCAGCACTCACTTGACAGCCAGGGAAATGCTGCGACTTCTGGGCCACATGGCCTCCACGGTACACGTGGTGCCCTACGCTCGTCTTCATATGAGAGCAGCTCAATGGACCTTGGCCACCCAGTGGACTCAAGCATCAGGAGCGCTCTCCGACCAAATACTCACCTCAAAACGTCTGTTTTGGTCCCTCCAATGGTGGATATCCACCAAGAATCTGTCGTTGGGGGCCCCCTTCCAACCTTTGTTGCCCCAAGCAACCCTCACAACAGATGCCTCCCAAACAGGGTGGGGAGCCCATCTTCAACACCTCTCCACTCAAGGTACTTGGTCTCCACAGGAGACCACCCTTCACATCAACCTCCTAGAACTGCGAGCAATCTTCCTTGCCCTCAAAGTCTTCCATACCCTCCTTGTCAACCTGACCGTCCTAGTTCATACAGACAATCAGGTGGCCATGTTCTACGTAAACAAACAAGGAGGGACAGGCTCTCTGTCGCTTTGCAACGAAGCTCTCAGATTATGGGCCTTCGCCAGAGAGCATCAAATTCATCTTCTGGCAGTGTATCTTCCAGGGGTTCAAAACTCTCGGGCAGACAGACTCAGTCGAGTTCTGCTTCCACACGAATGGTCCCTACATCTGGACCAGATACGCAAAATCTTTCAGGAATGGGGAACCCCGGACATAGACCTCTTTGCAAGTCCGTGGAATGCCAAACTTCCCAGGTTCTGTTCCAGGACTCCGTGTCAGGGAGCTCAGGCCAGCGACGCCTTTCTCCTGCATTGGGGTCAGGAATTCCTATATGCCTTTCCACCCATTCCTTTGATTCCCAAGACTCTGTTCAAACTCCAGAAGGATCACGGGTCGATGATCCTCATAGCTCCATGCTGGCCACGCCAAGTGTGGTTCCCTCTACTTCTGCATCTCTCCCAGGGACCCTCCCTGGACCTGGGAGCTGCGCCAGACCTTCTGTCTCAGGAGGGGGGGACTTTGTGGCACCCAAACCCCAAGTCCCTACACCTCAGAGCTTGGTTACTGAAGGCCTAAGCCTTCATGACTTCAATCTTTCTCAACCAGTGAAAGATATCCTTCATGCCTCTAGGAAACCCTCCACGAGGCGTTCCTATGCTTTCAAATGGAAACGCTTTTCCATTTGGTGTGCTCAGCAGGGTCTTGACCCTCTAGCACTTCCTTTGAATTCTCTACTAGACTATCTCCTGCATCTTTCTAATGCAGGCCTTAAGACGAATTCAGTAAGAGTCCATTTGAGCGCTATTGCAGCATCCTTAAAACCTCTAAATGGACAACCTGTCTCCTCTCATCCTCTTATTGCAAGGTTCATGAGAGGCCTGACTCTAACTAAGCCTCCCATCCGACCTCCTCTGGTAGCATGGGATTTGAACCTAGTTCTAGGTCAGCTTATGAAGCCACCTTTTGAACCGTTGGTTTCTACCTCCTTGAAATTTCTTTCCTGGAAGGTCCTTTTCCTTATTGCAGTCACTTAGGCTCGCCGCATCAGTGAACTACAGGCCTTAGTGGCTCATCCACCTTATACTAGGTTTCATCATGATAAGGTGGTCCTTAGGACGAATCCCCACTTTATGCCCAAAGTGGTCTCGCCTTTTCATCTTAATCAAGAGGTATATCTACCTGTCTTTTTCCCGGCTTCTCATGCATCCAGTGCAGAGAGGAACCTTCATACTCTAGATTGTAAAAGAGCTCTTGCCTTTTACCTCAACAGGACTCAGCCACATCGAAAGTCTTCCCAACTTTTTGTGGCTTTTGATCCTTCTCATTTGGGACTTCCAGTCTCCAAACGTACACTTTCCAATTGGATTGCTCAGTGTATTTCCTTTGCTTACCAGAGTAAAAACATTTCTCTGGAAGGCCATGTCACAGCTCACAATGTGAGAGCCATGGCCACTTCTATGGCTCATCTTCACTCTGTATCCATAGATCAGATCTGTCGAGCCGCCACCTGGGCCTCGGTTCATACCTTCACAGCCCATTACTGTTTGGACAAGGACTCCCGCCGGGATGCCTTGTTTGGTCAGGCTGTCCTCAAACACCTGTTCCATACTTGAACAACTCCTGCCCACCTTCCCAGAATGGATGCCTGAGATCCATACGAAGATGGCGAACCCTTGGAAGGGGATCTCCCAGGCATCTTAGCTAGGGAGTCCCCATATGTGAGGACTTATTCCTGCTTGTTCCTGGAGATAGCACAGTTACTTACCTGTAACAGGTGATCTCTGGGAACAGCAGGAATTAGTCCTCACAACCCACCCACCTCCCCTAGGAGTTGTATCTTCTATCTATCTATCTTCCTTTCCTCTCTCTATTGTCTCAGCTATAAACTCGAACTGAGGAGAGCTGGTCAGGAAGGCGGGAAGGCAGCGCGCATGTGCAGTGGGAGGCCCCAAAAGCTTCCTTTCTGGGAAGCTGGGGAGCTTTCCCGCGCAGGCTCCGTCGGTTCCGACGTACCCATATGTGAGGACTAATTCCTGCTGTTCCCAGAGATCACCTTACAGGTAAGTAACTGTGCTTTCTCTACTTCACAGGATCAGGTAACCCAAAAACAGTCTGTTAAGACTAGCCAATGCTTGAGTGGTATGTCCCATGCCCAGCATGGTGACGGCTCCGGCCTTACCCTCAAGAACCCATTGGCATTACCCCTGCGGGAGTCTTCGGGCTCCAAAGCGTTAAAGGGGTTTCAGGATGTTCCTGGGGCTCACCCCTCACAGAACATACCTGAGCCATGCGCGGGGGTGGTATCCGCTTCGAGAGGTACCGAGCCTCCGGCATCGGCATCGGCACCGGTGTCAAGTATTCCACTCTTCACCAGGGATCGTCATCGGGCATCCTCGGTACCTTCGGGACCGATCGATACGCACTGCATTGACTTCCCTCAATCTCAGCCATGCTCCGGGACGGTACCGGCGTCGATCGGTTCCGATACTCTGGCATCGGCATCGAGGTGGACCACCTTACCCTTTGCAAGAGGTGCTCATCGGGTATCCTCAGTACCGTCGGTATCGATTGATGTAACCCAGTCTGCCTTAGTGGTATCGGCATCGCCGATACTGCCATCGGCGTCGGCACCTTCGCAACATGCATCGATAGTATCGCTTACTTCGATGCCGAGTCTTGAGCCGATATCTAGTCTCGAGGACTGCGTACCGACGTGTCCCGGAACCGACTCCTGTCGTTTCCAGATAGGCAGTTCCGAAGATCATAGCTATAACTCCCTCATGATCTCGGTACCACTGCAGCAGTTCCTGATGGCTACTTCATCTGCTAATCCTGTATCAGTATCGATGCCTATTCTTGCACCGATACCTGCTTTGGAACCGATACCTGGCGTTTGTGCAGTACCCTGTACCTCCTCTGGTGCTCAGGCTCTTTCTTTAGCCTTACCAGGGATGGTTCCCATAGGAGATCAGTCTTTTCAGGCTTTTCTCCGGGATATGGCAACCTTTCTTAATATTTCTATCCCTGGTTGTGATCCTACTCATGGCTCACCGGCACAAATAGAAAATATAAAGTTTCCTTTACATCCTGCTCTGCAGGATCTCCTTCTCAGGGTCTGGAAATCGCCCTTACGACTTCCTCCAGTCTCTACAGACATTGAGGTTCGGTACCGGGTGCCACCCTCTCCAGGGTTCCAACAGCCTCACCTTTCTCATCGTTCCCTTGTAGTGGAATCGGCACTGAGGAAAGTTAAGAGCAAGAAGAAGCATTCTTCTTATCCGCCAGGTCGTTCTTCAAGAACACTCGATGCTATTGGTCGTCAAGCCTTCCAAAACTCTATGCTGGCCTCCAGAGTTCTTTCATATAATTTTCATATGAGTCTAACACTCCAGGAAGTCACAGAGAAATTGTCTCTTTTGACCCCTTTTTTACCAGAGCCCAAGGCTACGGATTATTCCTTGCTCATCAATCACAGCCGGAATATATCTTGGTTCCTATCTCGTGCTTCTATAGACTCTTTTGAGTCCATTAGCAGATCCTCTGCTATTGCCATTGCAGCACGTCGCAGAGCCTGGCTTGAAGCTTCAGACTTGAGCAGATGGGCACAAACTATACTGGCTCATTCTCCTTGTACAGGAGAAGGTCTCTTCAATAAGGAGGCTTTACGTCAGGTTGCTCAATGCTCCACTGACTCTCCTTCCACTAAAAACCATTCTAAGCCACCTCCTTCTTCAAAGAGTAGGAAATGTCCTACCAAACTTTCTTTCCCTAAGAAAAGAAAGTTTCATTCATCTCCTGCCCATCATTCGGCTGTGCCTAAACAGGGGACGCCTCAGCCTAGTCTGAAGTCCTCCAGTTCTGGCCAGTCTCAGCATTCCCAGCAACCATAGGGGCCGGGAATTGTAACTTACACTTCACTTCTACATATTAGAAGTTTATTCACTGTGCTTTTCTTTTCAGTGTACTAACCTGACGGGGAAAAATTTTTTGTTCAGGGACAACACACTTCTCTTCTTACTCTCTAGAAGAGCAGTTGCAACTATCCCCTGATAGTTTCTATCCCAACTGGACATTTTTTCCTTCAGTTGACTTACCCTATGGGTACGTCACCCTCCAATCACTTGAGGATTACCATACTGAACAGCTTCTCTGCCAAGCTCGTTCCCCAGACAGGGAGAAGAGATATCTCCTCTCTTTTCTTGTCTGTTTTTCTTTATTCAACACAGGACAATCTCTCTGCTGTTTCCGTCAGCAGCTGTGCCTGCAGGAGTTACAGTAATTGTATTACTGGTACTTTTTCCAAGTTCCAGTCCCTTGTTCAAAATTTTGTCTAGCCTCAGTAGTGATTCCAAACTATCTTGGATCCTCCTACTCGTTTAGGCTTTCTCATATTATTCTAACCATCTCCTCTCCTAGGATATGGCAACACACCTGACTTCAGTCAGTTTATCTCATAACTCTCCTGCACAATGCTCTCTGCAGTCTTCAGAGAAGCTTTCTACTATGAGGGCCTTGCTATAAAGCATTGACCTTGTCTCTGAAGTTTCTCTATTAGTAGGGAAAAACTTATAAACCCTTCCTATGCCTGTGAGGGTTCTCCACACCCCCTCTAGCCTGGGGTGTTAACACGAGATATCAGTTATTCTGTGTGAAAATCCAAGGCTTCTGTTTACGCATGCTACCTCTGGGTCCTTCCATAGGTCCCTCTGGTATCTTCCCTGCGTTTTTCCACATCTACCATGTCAGTGTTCTGTGGAACTCCCGCCTTGTTCTTTACAGATTCATATGTTCATCTGTTCTCACGCGAACATCACAGTTATCTGCTTAGATTGCCTTTCTGCAGTCCATGAAAATAGATTCTCTATTCATATCCCAAGTGGGTTCACCCTCTTGTAGAGCACAGAATCTTTTTCTTTTATATTCCCCATGTACAATTATGGGGCTGGGTGGTAAACGTGTATCTTCAACCTGTTGCCTTGTATGTAGCATCTCAATATATGTCTACATACCTATATCATTGCTCTGGGGGTGCTAAATCAAGCCCCACAAATTTACATATCTTCGGGTATATCATATCTATATCTATTTGATATATTTCACCACCCATATCCTAATATACACATCTGAATGAATATATATATATATATGTGTGTGTGTGTGTATGTATGTGTATGTGTGTGTATATATGTATATGTATGTATATGTATGTATATATGTGTATATATATATATATGTGTGTGTGTGTGTTTGATAAGGGGCCTCTTAAGGGTTGATCTGTCTTACACACTATCACTCTTACTGTCTAAACTACATGTTTTACCTCCTAGAGGTTTTAGACAGTCTGTCGCCCTACGTCCCATGCCATCTTACGATGCAGAAACTGTTAGGCACCAATACCCTCTTTGGTGCTAACATCTCCATTTTTTCTTTAAGTCCATGAAGCATCAAGCTTCAATATTTTTCCTATCTCTCGCCAGCTAGGAAAAACAGTGTACATCTTTCTCTTGAGTACACAACTGTTTTCCGTGGGAATAGGGGATTTTTTCCAGTTCCCCTCTTCCTGCCAGGACTGGGCTAGTTGTCCAACTCCGTCAGTCTTCTTCCTTTAGTCCTCAATGTTAATGACCTTATGCCTAAAGGAGTTTTCAGCTTTTCCCATAAAGCTTTCCATTGAAGACCTGACGTCAAATCCTACCCAGTTGACACCTGGATCATCTACTACCTCCAGGTCTGGACCTTCATCCTCACTGCTGAGAGGTCACCTTGAAGATTCTGCTACTGCTTATCCAGTAGACTCCATCATGCTTTCTACTTCCTACAATACAGTAGGTAAGCTGCATATTTTAAGTGTACATTAAATGTCTTTTAATGCTACTCATTATGTCTACCAAGGACTCCTGTAGTTTGTACAACCCTCTAGTCCTTGGCTATGCTGTTCTTTCCTCACAGCTCCTTTATTGTCAACTCCTACCCTCCATCCCACATTGGATGCCGGGGATTCCTGGAGTCAAAATGCACCTCTGATCCAGGCACTTGCATTTTTATGGGATCTCCCCCTGGCATCTCCAGCTAGGGAGTCCCCATATGTGAAGACTCATTCCTGCTTGTTCCTGGAGATAGCACAGTTACTTACCTGTAACAGGTGATCTCTGGGAACAGCAGGAATTAGTCTTCACAACCCTCCCACCTCCCCTAGGAGTTGCATCTTTTTTATCTTCTTCCTTTTCTCTCCTCGCCTTTGTCTCAGCTCTGAAACTCAACTGAAGAGAGGCTGTGGAGAAGGCGGGAAGTCACTGCGCAGGCGCGAGGGATGCTGCCAAAAGCTTTCTGATTGGAAGCTGGGCAGCATTCCCGTGCAGGCTCCGTCGGTACCGACGTACCCATATGTGAAGACTAATTCCTGCTGTTCCCAGAGATCACCTGTTACAGGTAAGTAACTGTGCTTTATAGTCTTGGGATCGCTCAGAGAAATTCAGATAGAAAAAAATCAATCTCTCTTCTCCTTCTCTTCCCTTTTTCTGGCTCAGCTCAGGGGGGAAGGGGAGAGGGCAGGAATCCGTTCCCCTTCTTATTTATTTAACAGTTTTTATATACCGCACTATTCATCAGTGCGGTTTACATTAAACATACTACCTAGACAGAATAAAACTGACATAGGTTTACAGATAACGGGGAATATAAACTGGGTATGAACAGGGGGAAACTATATACATTTAAACAGGTAACATTGTGGCTTGATATTTACAGAAAAGCAGCACTTTCCGTAGTTCTATTATCTCTGTTCTGGGTTATAGCTGTGTGAGGCAATTAAGGGTGGTCGGGCGGAAGGCAATGCTAAGGTAGGTAAGGTAGGTTGAAGTGCAAAGTGAATAAATGGTGCTTAATGGCCTTTCTAAATTGAATGTGACATGGGCGTTTTAGTTATATGTTAAGTTTTCAGTTATTAAGTATAACGTTGGTTTTAATGTTAGCTACTTATTTGTTGCTCCTTTGAGTCTGCTTTGTCAATAATTCACTGGGACTGATGGGAGAGACCAGCAGGCTACATCCAGTGATGTCACAATTTTGACATGCCCAGTCTCCAAGCTGCAGGAAGGAGGTACACTACCCAGAAGTGGAGGACTGAACTGGAGTTCCTCAAGGAACAATTATTACCAGGTAAGTGTAATTTCCATTTTAGGCACTTGAGGGAGGTGGTATGCAAAGGAAGAATTTAATTGCAGAAAGCACATAATACAGACTGTGTGTGAGTGTGGAAATGTGGACATAGTGAGAGGCAGAACAAGAAACCAGAGATGGAAGATGATGGGGACTCAAGAGATTGAGTACGAATTTGGAGAGGACAGTATCTACCGTGTTTCCCCGAAAATAAGACCTACCCCGAAAATAAGCCCTAGCACGTTTTTCTGTGATTTCTGTAATATAAGCCCTAATCTGAAACTAAGACCTAGTGCAGATCATCGACAGACTGACAGATTCGGTACTGGGGGGGTCCCCCTCCAGGGAGGAGCTTTCCTCCTGCTCCACTCCCCGATGCCGATCAGCTGCCGGTGCTGTGCTGCGCCCAGAGCCCAGGGGGAGCCGGAAGAAGAAGGTGGGCGTCTTGTCTACGGCCAATGATACGGATTATGCGAGTGCTTCATTTAAGAATTTCTCAGCGTGCACGAGAATACTGAAAGAGGTTGTGCAGCGCCCCTACTTTCAAAGCCACTGTTGTGTCCTCCCTGCCTTACAGCCAGTGAAATGAATGCAGTGTTGGCTGCTACCGGAATGTCTGTTTTTATATTTGAGCTGAACGGAGTTTTCCCATTTTGACCGCTTTGCGTCGCTTGACTCCTAAATCTAATCGCATCTTTAATTTCTTTCCCCACCAGAGAGGAGCTTTCCTCCTGCTCCACTCCCTGACACCGATCAGCTGCCGGTGCTGTCTCTGCGCTGCGGGCCTCTTCCTTCTCTCCAAGGGGCTGTCGCTGCCCGCATCCACTGCTTCCCTGTGCGCTCTGTGGTAACACTTCACTGATTGGCTGACTGTCAGGAGATGGCAGCCAATCAGCAAGTGCTACCGGTATCAGTAAAAAAATAAGCCCTACCCCGAAAATAAGCACTAGTGCTATTTTTGGAGCAAAAATAAATATAAGACCCGGTCTTATTTTCGGGGAAACACGGTAGTAACTGATATGTGGGAGGGTGTGGGATGGAGGTAAGAGAATAGGAAAGATTGAGGGAGGTTGAGACCTGATGTGAATGATATTGGAGGACTAAAGAGGGTGAAAGATGTGAAAGTGGATGGATCTCTGGAGGAGGGGGAGAGGATGGAAATGTGGCTGGGGAGATGGTGAAAGAGGGTAAGAGGAGGTTGAGTAAGGGACGAGAGACTGAAGAATAAGCCAGGGGCCAGGGAAGGAGGGATGCCTTATGGGGAAAGGTCTAGAGCTGGTGATGTGATCAGAGGCATAGTATGGTAGATGAAGTTTGAGGGGGTGAGAATAGAGGGTAGAAATAGGGAGCTAGGGAATGGGTTGAAAGGACATAAGAAGGAGAGAGACGGCAAAGGCAATGGGAGCACTAGAAAAGGGGTAAGAATGGGAGATGGAAAGCTGGGAGATAGTCTCACACCTTTTTTTTTTTACCTCTCGCCTCAGAGTGGAGGGTGAAAGAAAAGGAGAGTGAGAAGTAAAATCTGGATATGAGTGGATAGAGAGGCAGAATAGAGAGAGATGGGAAAAAAAGATAAAAAAAGAAAGATTGTCAGACATGTAGAAAAGGCAGGAGGAGAGAAGAAATTGAAGAGTCTGAGAAGATACACAAGGAATGTGGATTGGAACCAGTTTAGTCAGAAAAATGGCCAAAGATAGAAAAAAAAATTATTTTCAGTGTAGTATTTGGGAAATCAGTTATTTTAATTAACACACTGTATTTATATGCATCTTTGTTTCTCTGGGGTTGCACTGCATGTAGTGCCTGGCTTCTTGGGGTTTCACTTTAATTTTTGTCTGCATATTTCTATTTTTAATTGGTGGTCCTATTCTGTACTTGGTGAGAGTCTGTCTATGTTCTAATTGTATGACTAAGGCCAGGTATTCTGTTGGCTATAAATTTCTATATAAGGATCTATAGGATCTATAGTAAGCCTGACTTATTTTGGTGGTCCTGGTTGGTGTATTGATTTTCTAGGGCTCACAGCAATATTGACGGTGCTGCCCTTTTCTAGGTAGGCTCCTTGGAGTTTTGGAAGAACGCTATTATGGAATGGTAGGTTTGCTCTATAGGTCCATTGCTGTGGTTCTCAATTTTCATTTTATTTCCTGTGTGGCATCAACAATAGGGTTGTTGGTGGTGGGTATTAGAATATGTGGATAGTCTTTAATGTTTTCAGTTTTGTGTTCTTGATGCTGCTGGATTGGTCTAAAATTACCAATATTTTATCTGCTTAGATTAAAGGGAACATCTCAATTTAAATTTCTCTTTTGGCCTGATGACTTCACTGTTGCAGATTTCTGGTCTTTTCCAACTCTAGCACAGTCCAATCCGGCCTGAGCACCATGATTTGATTTCATAGCTACCAGTATATTTCTCATTTAAAACTTCCCTCTTCATTATTAAAGGTCATAGCATTGACCCAGTAAGTCCAATTGCCGTTCTTATGCAAAAGAGGCTCTCTGGATATGCAAATACTTAGGCAAATGAGGCCCAATAATAGTTTCTGCACCTGGCTTTGCATCATCTTCAGGCCGCCCCGATTGTGGCTATCCTTTTTTTTTTTTTTTTTAAATTTTATTAGTATTTAACTTGCACCTTTTCAGCAGACGTTCAAGGTGAGTTACATTCAGGTAGTCATTTTTTTCCTGCCCTCAGGGTTTCTCAACCTTTTTTGTACCGTGACCCCTTTTACCATTGGTCAACTTGTGGTGACCCCCAGTGATAAAATCAAATGTATCTCTCTTCCTTTACTGTTAACGCATTGTCGCTGTAATCATTTGTTGAATTATTAATATATTATAGGCCTTTGCAATATGTTTTTATTTATAAAATTTACTTATTTAAACCACAATAATTAATCACAATAACAAGTAACAATATTTAATTTCAAAATTATTATGATTTTGTAGTCAAATCACTAATATGAAATAAAATTATTTTTTCTACCTTTGTTGTCTGACCAATTTATTCTCTGATCATGTTGGTCCCGATCTGAGGCTTCTGCTTTCCTGTCTTCTCTTAGCTCTCTTTCTGTGGTCTATGGTCCATCTGCCGTTTCTTATATCTTCTTTTGTTTTCTTCGCTTCTTTCCATCAGCCTATTTCCAGTCCTCTTCTAGTCCAAATACCATGGCAGCCCCACTCAGCATCCACTCCCTTCAGTCCCATTCTCCCATCCCCTCACATCAGCCCATTTGTAGTCCTAGCCCCCCAGTTTTCTTCCAAGGCCAGCAGCTCTATCCTCCCCTCCCCACCATCAGCCCATTTCCAGTTGAAGCCCCCCCCCAATCAGCTCACTTCCATTGCTAGTCCCCCCTCAACCCCATTACCAGTGCTAGGCTCCCCTATTCAGCCCATTTCCAGTCCTAACCTCCCCGATCAGCTCATTTCCAATGCTAGCCCCCCATCAGCCCATTACCAGTCACAACCCCCCCATTGATCAGTCCATTCGCAGTCCTAGCCTTCCCTAATCAACCCATTATAATCCTAACCCGCACTGTCTCTCCCCTCTGTCCAGCATTTATCCCCTGTCTGTCCAGTATGTCCCTCTGTCTCTCCCCTTTGTCCATGTCAGCCCCCCTTCCCTCCATTCATCCATCCATGTAAGCTCCCTTTCTCCCTTCATGTCAGCCCTGTTGCAGGTTCCCTGCCCCCTCCTCCCCTCTCCCTATGTTTGCCTGCTACTGCTCTCTTCTTCTGCAGACGCGATTCCCTGTCTCTTAGGGAACCGCTGCTGTGCCTGTGAAGCCGTTGTGGAGCCTTTCTGTCTCTCGATGGGCTCCATGCAGTATTGTCCCACCTCCAAAGGAAGTTGTTTACCACTTCCTTCGGAGGCGGGACAATGCTTCATTGAGCCCGTCGAGACGGGAAGGCTCCAACGTTTTCACAGGCACAGCCGCGGTTCTCTAAGAGGCAGGGAACCGTGGCTGCAGAAGAAGGGAGGCAGTGAGTTTTCCACTGCCGAGAAGCAGACTCGGCAGCGGCAGCAACGTGTATGTGTTTTTATTTTTTTAAACTAGTGAGGCAACCCCCATGGGGGTTGTGACCCACAGGTTGAAAACCGCTGGTTTACAACCTTGGTTTTGTACCTGAGGCAGCAGAGGTGGCATGGCTTGCTTAAGGCCACAAGGAGTGTGAGTCGGATTTTAAACTCTGGTCTTTCCAGTTGCAGGATGCTGTCCTACCCACTAGGCTGCTGTTCAACTCCTAAATATTAGACCGGCTAGGGGGATTACACCAGGACTGGCTTGAGCAACCCTGCTCTAAGAAGTGGAACAGTAGCCTTGTGGTTACAGCAGTGAGCTGGGATTCAAATCCCCTTGATGCTTCTTGTAGTCTTGGGAAAGTCACATAACAACCTTATTGCCACAGGTGCAAGCCCTCTTGGGGGAAGGGAAACATTCAAAGTACAGTAGATATATCTCTCATCCTTGAACTACTGAAAAAGCATAAGCTAAATCCAAAAAAATCTCCAGCCCTTATTAGAACAAGTAAGGGATCCTGAAGGGAGAGATTTGGTGGTGAGGGTATAGTAGATAGACACACAAACTGATTCAAACCTCAACCAAAATAGCCTCACCCATTCCTAAAAGCTTGTACTACAAGGCTTCGTAAAAGCTAAATGGATTATAGGAAGAGATGATAATATAATGGTGGCACCTGGTCTCAATAATTCAACTAAGGTCACCTACTGTAGTTCTCACTGGGGTTTTTTTGTTTTTTTTTTAAGCACTTGATGAGATCACTGGGGCTGTTTCGATGTTTGGAGAAGAGAGAGAGATGGGTAGGGGTGTAGAATTTTTATTTTACCTACAAGGGAGAGGTTGTTTGAGGAAGGTAGAATCAGCCTGCTCATCCTCTTAAAACCCCACATCATATTAAGCAACTTTAACCTGCTCTCACTTCACAACACGTAAACCACATATTCCTCGATTCAATGGCTGACATGGGATATCACCAGATAATAAATATACCACTCATACTAAAGGCAATACTTTAGACCTTGTATTTCTCCCAAAATAAGCCACAGACCACCCTCTCTACTCACCCACCTCAAACAAAATAAGTTCCATGGTCTGACCATTACATGCTTAAATTCAACCTTCCTATACTCCCTCCTTCTCCCTTCCTATACTCCCTCCCCCCCCAACACAAAATACAATACCCCCCAAAAAACAATTTAGACGCTTTAAGGAAACCTTCATAAAAGACACATTACCCTAACTAAATACTTCACTAACAGACCTAAATTCCACAATAAGCAATTGGAACATCACAATATAAAACGCAGCAACCCCAACAAATACACAGGTAAGAACAACCCAAAGAATCTCTGAAAAATGGTACACAAGAACTAGCATAATTAAAAACAAGAACTAAGGAAATATGAACATAAATGGAGATCTACTAAAACTCCAGAAAATAAACTTCTCTACATGACATCTCTTAACAATTACAAAGAAACAATTAACAATGAAAAGGATTACCACACTAAAATCCTTAATTCCCTTAATCGCCCCACAGAACATTTTGAAATAAAGTCCCCAACCAAGATAACTCAGAATGAAGCAAACAATATTAACATAAACTCTCATACTGGCAGACCATTATGCAGACAATTTTAAAAGAAAAAATACTATAAACCTCACTTCCCATCCTAAGCCAAACATAACACATGGAACACCTTTCATCTAATAGACCAAAAAAACAATTACTAAACACAATCGCCAAAATTACCACCACTTCCCCACTAGACCCCTGTCCAGTTGCCTGGATTAAAGCATACAAGACTGAACTAGCTCCTTACCTCCTCCATAGAGTTAACCAATCCTTCAACCAAAGAATCATGCCAAAGGAATTCAAACTCACTATGATTTGACCAATTCCTTATCGTTCCTCCAGTTCAGTCCTTCACCTATGGGTAGTGTACCACCTCCAGCAGCATGGAGACTGGGCATGTCAAAAATGTGACATCACTGGATGTACCCTGCTGGTCTTTCCCATTAGCCCAGTGTGTCCAATCTCCATGCAGAAGGAGGACGTAGTGAGCCTAGGTGCTGGCTCACTAGAGAAACAGATAAGGAACACATGTTAGGATAGTTAGCCTTAAGGGTTTATTTTCAGGGTTTATTTTATTCCCTATCACTGCTTTTATTTTTTAGAGGAGTTTTCTTTAAAAAAAAAAAATAATAATAATAATTTGTAAGGATTTGAACCAGCTTTCTGGGCTTTCTTTCTCACTCCTTAAATCTGCTCCGGTGCCTTGAACTGCTCTCCCCTCCTGGTTTGAACAGAGGAGAGTTAAGCAGCAGTAAAGTAAATCTGCCAATTAGATCCAGCTTGCCTCGTGGTGTATCAGGACAGGATAGCGGAGGCTGGAAAGCCCTCTCTGCGATTGCTGCTCACATTTCCCGGTGAGCAGCGTTGCGGATTTCAGGGCTCTTGAGTGTGCCGGCGAAGCACAGGAAATTGCCTGAGGGCGCTTTTGGAGGACGGCAGAGCGGGTGAGTGTTCCGACGAGGCGCAAGCAGGCACGGAGGCTGGAGACCCTAATCGGGCTTCGGTGGCAAGCAGACATGGTGGTTTTTTCGTGGGCTGTTTCTTCCTGCGCATTTTAGACTGTGCGTGTAGGCTGCGAGCCAGCTGCAGCTCTTCTAATTGTTCAAGCTCCTTAAGGAAGGCAGTTTCTTCATAAGATGGACTTAATTTAATTTCATTTAATTCAATTTAATGTAGTTCAACTGATTATAATTTAGTTTAATTTCTGGGTCTTTTGGGTCTGTCTCTCTCGGGCCTTGGAGATTTTTTTTTTTTTTTTTTAAAGGCAGAAGGAACAATTGAAGAGGAGAACTAATTTATTTTCAGTCAGACCTTCATTACTGACAGCTAATTTATTGTTTCTTATTGCTAATGCCTTCTTGTCCACAGTGTTTGGTGTGTGGCACTCGCAGAGGTGCAGTCTCGGATGCCGGGGTTTGCAGGGGCTGCGCAGCGGTCTCAACCACTATGGAGCAGGAGATTCAAGGTAAAACTGGTGAGGGGCCTCAGAGCCCGCTGCCAATGGGCGAAGGTGAGTCTGTGCTGGAACTTTTCGTCCGTGTCCCTTCTGGAAAGCCAAGCGGGGTCAGCTACTCCCGTGGCTTCGACAGGAGCCGGGGCGGCTCTTGGAGCTTTTTCCCCAGACTTTGTACTGATAATGCATCAAGTGTATTGCATGCGGCAGCAGGGGACGGTGACAGATCCTTTACCGCTTGGGGCTGAGGTGCAGCAGTCAGCCTCAGAAAAGCCTGGTAGCAGTCTAGGAAGGCCTCTCAAGAGGGCCCAACCTCTCGAGGATCAACCATTATATTTGGATTGGCCCGAGGCGGAAGATGTAGAGTGCGAACCTGAATCAGGAATGGAAGAACTTGAAGAAGGGGAGATTCCAGAGCCTGAGGATCAGGCAAGAATCATAAGAGTATTCCAAAAGGAAGAGCTTACGGTGCTCATTACGGAGTCTCTTCAGGCGCTCAACCTTACTTCGATCCAGCTAGCGGAAGAAGAGCGTCTGGAGGACCCTCTCAGGCAGTGCGGCAAACTCAGGCGGTGTTCACTGAGTGGTTGACAAAATCATCCAAGATGAATGGGATTTGCCAGAAGCTGGACTGCGAGGTGTTAGAGCTATGACTAGGCTTTACCCCTTAGCGGACAAGGAGAAGGAGAGGTTCCGTTCGCCATGTATAGATGCTGCAGTATCGGTGGTCATGAAAAAGATGATTATTCTGGTGGAAGGCAGTGCGGCCTTGAAAGATGCACAAGACAGAAAAGTGGATGGCTTGTTGAAGCAAGCCTTTGAGGTTAATGCTCTCTTTGCAAGCTTCCATCTGTGGGGCTTGGGTGGCGAGAGCTTGCCTCAGGTGGTCACAGTGCTTGCAGCAGTCATCTCAGCTGTCACAGGAGCGCTTAATGGATGTGACATGGCTGGAATCCAGTTCAGTATATTTAGTGGATGTTCACTATGATTTGATCAGGGCATTGGCAAATAGTATGGCTTCCCTGGTAGCCGCGCGCCGTTATCTGTGGTTAAGAAATTGGATGGCAGATGGTGGTTCTAAGTCACGTCTTAGCAAGCTTCCTTTTAAGGGGAAGTTGTTGTTTGGTGAAGATCGATAAGTTGGTTAAGGATTTGGGAGAGTCCAAAGGCGGAAGGCTGCCGGAGGACACGCCTAAGCAAGGGAGACCCCTGCTGTCTTCGCGCGATCAGTTTAGAGACTTCAGGCGATTTCATACCTCTCGATTAGGAGGTTTTCAAAGAGGAAGATTTGCTTCCAGAGCGCAAGGTTTTCTTGGTTTTCAAGGCGCAGGTAGAGGGTTCGCAGCTACCTCTTCCGCGGCAATCAGAAAAACACAATGAAGCGAGGCGGGCCCGGGTAGGAATTCAACCGATAGGAGGACGGCTTTGGGAGTTTCTTCCTGCCTGGGTCCAGAAAACCTCCGATCAATGGGTGTTGGAGGTAATACGCGAAGGTTATGCTCTCGAATTTGCCCGACTGGTCCTAGATTCGTTTGTCCTTTCTCCTTGCAGAGGGCAGCAAAGAATGGTAGCGGTTCGGCAGACATTGGATCGTCTCTTGCAGTTAGGAGCGGTTGTGCCGGTTCCTCAGGAGCTCTAAGGTGTCGGTCGTTACTCTATTTATTTGGTAGTACCAAAAAGGAACGGGTCTCTCCGTCCTATTCTGGACCTCAAGGGAGTGAATCGCTGTCTACGAGTGTCTCATTTTCGAATGGAAACCTTATGATTGGTAATAGTGGTGGTTCAGCAGGGGGAATTCTTGACATCCCTCAATCTTACCGAGGCGTATTTGCACATCCCTATCAGATCGGCTCATCAGACGTTTCTAAGGTTTGCACTTCCGTGGGGGCATTTTCAGTTTCAAGCCTTGCCCTTCGGTTTAGCGACGGCTTCGCGCACCTTCACCAAGGTTATGGTGGCGGTGGTGGCGAAGCTGCGAAAAGAAGGACTTTTAGTTCACCCGTACCTCGACGATTGGTTGATTCGGGCGAAATCCAAGGCCAAGAGTGTTCAAGTTACAAACAAAGTAGTGAAGTTCCTTCAGAGTCTCATCTGGGTAGTCAATGCGTCCAAAAGCAGGTTGGTTCCGTCTCAGGTCCTGGAGTACTTAGGAGTGCGGTTCGACACCCAATTGGGAGCAGTGTTTCTGCCGGTGCGCCGAGCTCAGGCTCTTCGGCAGTTAGTGCGCAAGTTTTATATTGACTCCACTGCCGTCAACTTGGAGCTATCTTCGTGTGCTGGGGACAATAGTGGCGACCCTGGAGGTAGTACCGTGGGCCAGAGCTCACATGCGTCCGTTGCAGAGGTCGTTGCTCTGACTCTGGTCACACCAGAACGATTCTCTGAACAAACGTCTTCCCCCTCCGGTGCGGGTCAGGCAGTCCCTTCAGTGGTGGCTTTGCCCAGGAAATCTGGCGGCAGGCATGCCACTGGAACAACCTCAGTGGCTTCCGGTGTTGACAGATGCGAGTCTCGCAGGTTGGGGAGCGCACTGCGGAGATCGTTTTGCACAAGGAACTTGAAACGACCAGGAGGTCCAGTGGTCGATCAGTCGTCTGGAACTGCGAGCGGTGTTTCTAGCACTCCAAGCGTTCAAAACCGTGGTGAAAGGTTGAGCGGTGCGAGTGCTGTCGGACAATTCCGCGACGGTGGCTTACCTCAATCAGCAAGGTGGCACAGGAAGCACTGCCATGGAGGAGGAAGCAGGAGCTCTGTTCGCCTGGGTGGAGCCTCGTCTACAGGCGATCTCGGCGGCGCACATTGCGGGAACGGACAATGTGATGGCAGATTTTCTCAGCAGAGTCCGGATGAATGCCGGAGAATGGGAGCTTCATCTGGAAGTATTTGGTCAGATAGTCCGCAGGTGGGGTCCTCCGATCATGGATATCATGGCGACTTTTCGTTCAGCCAAGGCGAGTCGTTTTTACAGCGGAAGACGAGAGAGGATGTTGGAGGGGATCGATTCCCTGATGCAACATTGGCCATCGCCCGGTCTGCTCTTTGTTTTCCCCCCGTGGGAGCTCATAGGACAAGTGGTTCAGCGCATCGAGGCTCATCGGGGGAGAGTAGCGTTAGTGGCACTAGATTGGCCGAGACGTCTGTGGCATGCCAGTCTGGTTCGACTTCTCGATGGGGAGCCTTGGCAATTGCCGACGACGGCGAATCTTTTGATTCAGGGTCCGCTTCGAATGCCTCAGGTGGATTGGTTCGCGCTTACGGCTTGGCTATTGAAAGGGCGAGGTTAAGGAAAAAAGGTTATTCTGGAGCGGTAATTGCTACCTTCGGGCCAGAAAGAGGTCCACATCCCTAGTGTATGTGTGAGTATGGTGTATATTTGAGGACTGGCGCTCTGTGGCAGGTCCATTCTTCCGCGGTTTCCGTGCCTATGGTATTAAGTTTCTTACAGGACGGTTTTGATAAGGGTCTGGCAGCCAGCTCCTTAAGGGTATAGCTGGCAGCTCTCTCTTGCTATAGAGGTGAAGTCCAGGGAGTGGCCGTGGGCTCTCACATCGATGTGGTGCGTTTTCTAAAAGCAGTATCTAGGCTACGGCCTTCTCGCAGAATGGTGGTGCCTCCATGGGGTCTCAGTTTGGTTCTGGGGGCGTAAACTAGGGAACCTTTTGAGCCCTTGCACCAAGTTTCAGTCAAGGATTTAACCTTAAAGACAGTGTTTTTAGTGGCCATTTGTTTGGCACGGCGAGTTTCGGAACTGCAGGCATTGTTCCGTCGAGAGCTGTTTTTGTCTTTTTCTAGGGAAAAGGTGGTGTTGCAACCAGTACCGTCCTTGCCAAAGGTAGTTTCTCCTTTTCACATGAATCAATCTCGGTTTCATTGCCAGTATTAGGATCTTCGGAGGAGAACGTCTCAGACCATAGTCTACGTCGCTTGGACACAAAGTAAGAACTACCGAACATATAACACCTATTTTAGCTAAATTACATTGGCTACCAATCCTCAGTAGAATAAAATATAAGATACTTGTGACTACCTTCAAATTAGTCAACAATCTTGCACCATCTACCCTTAACAAACTAATCAACATAGAAATACCAAAACGTACACAAAGGAGTAGAAACACAAACAAAATAGCAATACCAAGAGAATATACTAAAGCCAAAAAACACACCAATAATAGGGCGTTCTCTCACTCAGCCCCTATTCTCTGGAATGAACTACCAGACGACATACGCCTGTTAACAGACTTAAAGGAATTTCGTAAAAAACTAAAAACTCATCTATTTACCTTACACTATACTACACAAAATAAACAAGACAAGCAAAGAGACACAGGTTAACATTTTATACTACAAAGTGTTATACCACATATGCAGACTAAAACTATCCCTGACAATTATTATACCTGCAAATGTTGACCTTTATGTACCCTAATAATGTAATAATATACTAATGTACATAGTTGGTTCACATCCCAAACTGATCCTTTGGAATGTAACCTGTATTGTAAGAATTGTAATATTGAAAATTGTTTTGTATGCGTTTAGTTATACTGTACCTGCAAAAGTTACAATTTTTATATGTAAAACGACTAGGTATGAACCCCTCCATACCTTATAAACTATTTTTCTCTGTAAACCGCACTTGAACCATAGGAAAGAGCGGTATAGAAATGCTTGTTAAATAAAATAAATAAAGAGAATTCTGTGTAAAGGTTTCAGAGGCTTTTCGTAAGTCTGAACGCTTATTTGTTCTGTTTGGAGGTCCCCGTAAAGGGGAAGCGGCAGCCAAAGCTTCAATTTCCAGATGGGTCCGAGAAGCAATAGCATCCGCATATATTTTGCAAGGTCGTCAGGTGCCTGTGGGGTTACGGGCTCACTCTACTAGAGCGCAAGCAGTGTCTTGGGCAGAGCACAGTTTGGTTCCGCCAGTGGAGATTTGCACAGCGGCCACGGTCGCCTCTCCACACCTTCAGTAAATACTATCACCTGGATGTTCAGGCAGCGAACGATGCCTGTTTCGGGTCGACGGTGTTGCGATCCGGGTGGACAGGTCCCTCCCGATGATTACTGCTTTGTTACATCCCAGAGGTGAAGGACTGAACTGGAGGAACGATAAGGAAAGAGAAATTAGACTTATCTGCTAGTTGTTGTTCCTTGAGAAACTCCAGTCCTGATTCCCGTCCGGGGATGATTAATTCAGAGGTTGATTTCGGTTTGGGGTGAGTACCAGTCACAAAATGTGTGAAAACCTGTAATAGTCTCAGGATCGCTGTGATTCTTTTACTCCGACTTTTCTTTTCTTTCTTATTCTGTTCATGGAGGAAAGAGAAGGTGAAAGGAGACGTTTCCTCCTTAATTGAGGGGAATTTTGTTTAGGATTAAAAGTTGAATTTAAAAGTTGAATTTTAGAAGTTGACTTTAATGCTATAGCTACTTACGTGTTGCTCCTTTTGAGTCTGCTTTGTCAATAGTTCACTGGGGCTGATGGGAGAGACCAGCAGGGTACATCCAGTGATGTCAGTTTTGAAATGCCCAGTCTCCATGCTGCAGGAGGAGGTACGCTACCCAGAGGTGAAGGACTGAACTGGAGTTCCTCAAGGAACAACAATTAGGAGGTAAGTCTAATGTCTGTCTTTAAAAAAGCAAACACAAAAACAACAAAAAAAAACCCCCACTCGATAAGCAAGACCCTAGTTCTTATAGACCCATCGCTAGTATACCATTTGTAGCTAAAGTAATTGAAAAGGTTGTCCAAACTCAACTCCAGGACTTCATAGATTTAAATGCACCGCTAGATGACCAACAATTCAGATTCCACCCATACAATGGTGTCGAATCACTTCTACTAGTTCTTTTCGATACTCTCATACGTGGCATGGATGATGCCAAACAGGCATTCATTCTTGTATTCCTGGACATTGCCTCGGCGTTTGACAGTTAACCACAACACCTTACTCACTAGACTAGAACTAATTGGAATAAAGGGAACAACCTACCAATGGTTTAAATCCTACATTTCTGACAGCACACAAGTACAAGTAGGATAAAAACATCCACAACCTTCAAACAGGAGCAAGGAATACCACTGGAATCTGCCCTCTCAGCACTCCTATTTACTCTTTATCTACAACCAATCTGCAATATATTCAGAAAATTCAAAGTGGGATATTGTATCTATGCAGATGATATCATGTTATATTGCCTCATAGATATAATGAACCCCACTCAACACATAATGGCACTTTGCATCAAAGAAGCAGAGAACCAGCTAAATTCATATAATCTGAGCATTAACCTAAAGAAAACCAAAGTACTCTGACAAGAAACCAGAATTTCACTCCCCCCCTCCAACACTTACAATGCAAGATACTGTGCTTCCAGTGAAGTAAAATACCTTGGTGTTACTTGATCAACCCCTCACCGTGACATCGCACACGAAACAGATCACTAGAACTATATATTTCAAATTAAGGACCATACAACACCTAAGACCACTACTTGACATTCATGACTTCAAATCAGTTGTACAAGCTCTAATCATTCCACACTTTGACTTCTGTAAAGCCTACTACACAGATTATCCAAAAAAGAATTTGGACCAACTCCAAATGGCACAGAATGTGACAACTAGAATCATCTGTAAAGCCTGTTTAACAGACCACATTACACAAACTACACTAGCTACCAGTTTCAAGTAGAATAAAATATAAAACATTATTGATAGCATTCAAACTATTTAATAACATAGCATCCTCATTCCTTTCAACCTTAATTAACCACACAATAGACACAAGATCCAAAAGAGGAAACGCACAGAATACCCTATTAATCACACCGACCATCAGCAAAACAAAATGAGTCACAAGCAACAGAGCATTCTCATACGTTGCACCCATTCTATGGAATGCTCTACCCAGACACATTGCAATCCATCAAAGACCTACAAAAATTCAGAAAGGAAATAAAAACACTACTGTTCATCGAACACTATAGTAAAAAATGTGGTAATGGCATATATCCAACTCAAAATCATATACCTTGAACCCCTCAAATACTGCTGTAACTATGTCCAAGACAAATGTAAAATGTACCTCTGTAAAACCTGTAAATAGTGTGATAAGTTTGGTGCGGATGTTCACAAGTATTATAATAGTCTTTACGTTTGGCTCTTTGGAGTTTTTTCGGGTCTGGCCACGCCCCCTTTGGTTTCCCGCCTCTGAGAGCTTTTAAAGGGTTGCGCATGTGTCGGCGTTTTTGTAGCGAATTACGCTGAGAGTCTAAAGAAATTCTCTCAGTTTATTCACAGTTCGTAAGATTCGGTTTCTGTCGGCGATATAGATTGGTAAGTCCAAAAATCATTATGATGATGGTATATACATGTTGGTAGCCTCTGATCTCACTGGTAGAAAGCAGGAGAGCAGCGATTCTGCACATTTCCTTTTTTCTGAATCGGGTTTTGACAATTTAACACACAATGAATCTCCGATTAAAGTGGCAGATTATTATTCTGGAAATTTGGATGATCTTCTCCTCATACTGTTTTTTAGAAACTATAAAATGTTTTTTGGACAGGTCCATTGTTTTTATGAGCCGTCGTTTAAGTAACAGCAATAAGTAGGAGAATAGCGTTTTTTAAACCTCCTTTTAATTTTGTTCTTCAGCAATCACATCTTCCACAAGCCTCCGATAAATAGGAAGAATAGTGCATTAGTTCTCTTTTTAATTGTTTTCTGAGTGTCCCGACCCTCCTCTGGCCCCATGTCTTTTTAAAGAATATAGTAAGAGTTTGATGGTTGATAATTACATAGATACAATTCACAATTTTAGTTATTGAGTTCGGCTCCTTTGATCCTGCGATGCAAACTTGGCCCCACTCCATACTGTTTATTAGTACGACTTATTTCTTCATTGACACTGTTAGACTGAAGTTGGAATTAATTCTACTTTCCCCTTTTCTTTCCCATTGTGATAGATGGTTAATTAGCAATTGTGTCTCTCTCTGTTTGTACTCCTCCCACATCCGACCTATAAGAATGCCTGCTGCGTTCCCCTTTGCGTTTTAGTCTTTAGTTCCCAGTAATTTATGCTCCTAAAATATATACAAGTTATCTCCAATGGTATACATATGCTTTTTCTTATGTCTTCTTCATTTTAGTTTTTTACTTCTTGCATTTACTGTGTGCCATCGTTTCTACATAGAAGCTGTGTTCCTCCTGTGAGGTTTGCATGTCATCTCTACAAATAAGGTAGCAATAATACAAGTGTGATGTTGATCATTTACGCAATTACTGCATTTTATGTGTCTATATGGATTTAGTTGTGGTTTATTTTGTTGTATTTTCTATCACACAATTTTAATATTTATAATTTATTTGTGTGTATCGTGTTCCAAGCATTTGAGTTTTATTATATACTATTTATTACTTTTAATTATTTATATGAGACTATTATTATTTAGATTTTATTTATTTTACTATTTAATATACATTTTATTATTTATTATATTATATATTTATTTCTATTTCTGTATAATAGAGTTAATTGAATATCCGTGAGTATTTGTTCTTTCACTATTATTTGATTTTTTAATATTGTTTGTTTCTATGTCTTTAGTACCTATGTAGACAACCCCTGATGAAGGTCTCCGAAACACGGCCTGTGTCGGGTTGCTAGGTCTGAATTTTCAAATAAAGTGTTTTTCCACCTTATCACGCTTTGGACTGTGTGCCTCTATCACGTGATAATCTGCCCTGTGTTGGACAAACCTGTAAATAGTTCCATATGTAATTAGTTGTGTTGAATGTTTAATATTCAGCTTATGACATCGTTCCATATAATTTATTTATTTACATTCTCGTATATACCGTGCTATTCTGCATCAGTGCGGTTTACATTGAACAAACTGAAATTACATTGAACAGGGCATTATAACTTGGAGATAACTATTTTACAGGGAACATGGGCTATGGAGGGTTAAGTGGCTTGCCCAAGACCACAAGGAGCACCTGTGGGACTAGAAACCCCAGTCCTTCCGGCCCAAGGTTGCTGTCCTCTAGTGGGATTTGAACCCCCGACCTTCTGGCCTGAAGTACCTTGCCCCAACCACTAGGCCACTCCTCCACTCAGTTACAATAAAATTTGTTCATTTTATTGTAACTGCCTCTGATCTTGGGAAAGGGCGGTATAGAAAAACACTAAAATTTAAAATAAATAAAAATATTTTTTGTTTTGTAAGGGGATCCATGCTGAATTCTTTGGACTTGTTAGTGGTTGAGGCCCCTGACCCCTCCCCCCCCTTCCCCATGGCTTCAGCTAGTGGATTCCCTGACTGAATTAGCTACTCTGGTTTCTGAGTTAGGGATATTATGTAGTCCTTTATTAGTTTAGGAGGGATTTTTAATGTTCAAGTGGACAATTTGTTTAGGGTCTAGGGAATTTTACATCATATGGTAGATCTGGGTTTACAGCAGACCATTGATAAACATTGCAAGGGGATCTTCCAAATTGTCCCTCCAGTCAGACTAATGGATTGTGCCCCCCCAACCAGCAAGTGAAGACTGAGCATGTTCAAAACCTTCTAATGTCCTCCCCTAAGGGCGTGTGCCTCCTCTGTGTGGCCAGTATTGCTCAATCTCCAGCAGGTGGTGGACATCCCATATGCCTGGGCTCTACTGGAGGTTGGATTGTGGCCTAGGGCTAAGTCTTGAGGGTTCTGTTCCCATTCGGAGTTGGCAGTGCAGTGAGGCTTTCAGTGTGAGAACTCTCTGAGCTTTATTCACCTGGCTGAAAGTGTGCATTAATGGTAGAAGGGTATTGCTGGGCAGTTTTCCTGAGAGCTAAACCCTTGCCAGGAAGTGCGAGACTGCAACCTGCTGGATGCAGTTATGGTTCTTGAGCATGCGGATGTAAACTTGGGAGCCCCAGGTCCCCTCCTTGCTGACCTGGCAGCAGCCAGTGTCGTCATGGTGTTGCTCTTCATGCCGGTGAGTCTCGATTCCTAGGGTTCTGTGTGGCTTCTGGATCATGGGTTGCTCTGTTTCCGAGGCAGTTGCAGCATGTGTGTGTGTGTGTGTGTGTGACTCTGCAGTTTCAGTGTTTGTCGAGGGAGCTCTATTGTCTTTGCTCTTCTGGCGGCGGATGTCCTCTGGTAAGCCTACCTGCGGAGCGTGTCGAGGCATGCTCTCCTCAGCAACGTTTGTGTGGAGGACAGGGCTGCCAAGCAAGAGTTCTCTGTCCCAGGTGGTCTCAGCATTGCAAGGGAAGGCAGATGTCAGTTTGTCAGAGGTGGGGTCCCTCCCCCTGCGCTATGTGGGTTCAGTGGAAAAACTACTCATGGCAGGCTGCACTAAGGGGAAAGGCAAGGGGGATCCTGAAGGTTCCTCTTAAAAGGGGAAAAAGCGACGCGAGCAGCAAGACCTTGCTTGGGCCCTTGTCTAATCCCTCGGGGGAGGTTCCTTTTCTGCCAAGAGTTCATGCTGCATATGCACCAGGCCTTCTACATGAAGCAGAGCCTGGTGTCTCTGACTCAGCTGCCTTCTGCCTCAGACGGAGGGACAGCAGAGGTGCTTTCCCCCCCTCAGTTGGAGGGGGCTCTGCCCCCAAAAAGATCCAGAGAGGTGGCCGAGCCCTCTGGCACCTTGGCTTCAGATGGGTCCAACACAACAAGCACGGGTCCACTTGCAAGAACCAACCCAGTAAGAAGCGTGGACTGCAAACAAGCGGACGTGTAGAAATAAAACCTTTATTAAATAAATACACTTCAGCCACTGGCCCAACACAGGCCGTGTTTCGTAAAAACCTTCCTCAGGGGCAATGAATGGCTAAAAAACAAAAAACATTTAAAATCAAAAAACCAAAAAAATAAATATTAAAAAGGAATATAGAGAATGAACTAAGACATATAAATAAAACATGCCAATTTAAACAAAATATGGAAACAAAATAAAGTACAGCCAATATATGGAGCTAAAAAGATGAATCAAAAAATTGTATAACAATTTTTCATAATAGGAGAAATAAAAAATATTAAATACCAATAAAACAGATACTTAAATGTCAAATAATGTAAAACAATGATTGTAAAAAATAAGTTAACTCATAATTAAACATTTAAATATGTAAATATAAACAATTACAATAAAAACATACTAAAAAATATATATATAAAAAAATTATATATGTATTCATCAGAAATGTAACTAATAAATAACATTAAAAGACAATAAAAACAATGTACCTGTGTATTGTATTGTATACCTTAATCACTGAAAATAACTCCTAAGATGTTGAAAAACAAAGCAAAACCATTATTAGAGAACGGAGCTAAAAAAACAAAAGAAACAAGCTCTAACTTACAAGTCTATTGATTATTTGTGCGCACGTATGTAGTCCATCATTGTTTTACGTTATTTGACATTTAAGTATCTGTTTTATTGGTATTTAATATTTTTTATTTCTCCTATTATGAAAAATTGTTATACAATTTTTTGATTCATCTTTTTAGCTCCATATATTGGCTGTACTTTATTTTGTTTCCATATTTTATTTGTTTAAATTGGCATGTTTTATTTATATGTCTTAGTTCATTCTCTATATTCCTTTTTAATATTTATTTTTTTGGTTTTTTGATTTTAAATGTTTTTTGTTTTTTAACCATTCATTGCCCCTGAGGAAGGTTTTTACGAAACACGGCCTGTGTTGGGCCAGTGGCTGAAGTGTATTTATTTAATAAAGGTTTTATTTCTACACGTCCGCTTGTTTGCAGTCCACGCTTCTTACTGGGTTGGACCTTGGCTTCAGATGACATATTTCACTCCTTTTGAAATGGCATGCTTTTCCCTGCGGGGAAATTCATCCTTTTGTGGCCGGTGAGCGGGCAGAGGATTCTTATTTGTAGCTGCAGGCTCTTTCAAGAAACCACAGTGAGGTGAGGTGGGCTCAGGGGGACTTAAAAATCAGAGATGGTCTTTGGTTGTTCTACTCTGCCTGGGTCCAGATCACGGAGGACAAATCATTAGGGAGGGATATGTGCTGGAGCTTCCTATTCCAGACACCTTCATGTGTTCTCCCTGCAAGGCTCCAGAGAAGGCTTGGGCTGTGCAGGAGATGTTGAACAGGCTGCTTCAGTTGCGAAGAGTCTGCCTGGTGCCTCCAGACCAGTCAGGACTTTCATCATGCCAAAGAAAGAGGGCACCTTCCGGCCCATCCTGGATCTCAAACATGTCAACAGGAATCTGCGGGTGCTGTGATTCCACTTGGAACACTGCACTCCGTTATCACCACAGTGCGGCAAGGAGAGTTTCCTACCTCTCTTGACTTCTGAGGCATATCTGCACATCCCCCATTCGTCACGACCACCAGCATTATGTGCATTTTGTGGTGACCATGGGTCATTTTTCAGTTTTGGGCCTTTCCATTTGGGTTGGCAACTGCCCCTTGGATGTTCACGCATGTCATGGTGGTGGTGGCGGCAATGGCGGTGCTGCAACAGAAAGGTGTGCCGGTGCACCCATACCTGGACGACTGGCTCATCAGAGCAAAGTCCTGAGAGGAAAGTCAAGCGGTTTACCCAAAGGGTGGTCGAGTTTCTACAGTTTGGGCTGGATGGTAAACTTAGTCATATTTGTCCCTCCCAGCGGCTGATGTATTTGGGGGCTGTCTTTGACACTCAAACAGGCTTAGTGTTGCCACCAGAACGCATGCACAAGTTGCGCAAACAGATACTGTTTCTTTTGGTTGGGATGGTCCTCGGCCTGGCATTTACCTGCAGTTGCTTGGGTCCATGGTGGCAACCATAGATTTGGTTCCATGGATTCGGGCACTCCTGTCCTGTTGATCAAATGGAGCAAGATCCATTGTCAAGAAGGTTGCCCTGCCCACTGGACACAGAGTTTCATCCTCCAACAACAAAGCACGAGTCCACGTGCTATGTACAAACACAGTAAAAACGTGGACAGCAGAAATATATTTGAGTATTATATTTGCATCTTCGCGGGAATTTCTTAAGCTAGTGCGCAGACGCCGGTGTTAGAATTGGTACAGCCGACAGAACTCTGTAGAGCTGCAGTGTCGGGTCAACGATCTATTAGAGAAGTAAGTTAATTTTTGTTTCACAAATATATTTATTATGTGTATGCCTGGATCGGATAGATTACTCGGGTCTGTCCTTAGAGTATGGTTAGAGAAACGGTTCATAGTCTCCTTTCGGAAAGGAATAACAAGTATAGTTGTGATGAGGGATAGACTAATGAATAATTCTCGAATCGTTTATAACCTGAATAGGGAGATGATGAAATTATAAATGTAAGACTCAAAACATGTCTGGGGCTTGACCGCGGTCGCAGGAATCAATATGTGTAATTTAACTAAGGTAGGACTCATATCAAAGAGTCTTTCCCGTTCATAACAATCAGAGTTTAAACCTGGGGGTTTGAGAAAGCTAAAAGGTTTCTATAAATTTATATATGACATCATGAGAATTGATGAATAAGAGTAGGCTTTAATTCTCATATGGTTTATTCTAGTAAGTGATATACATACTGTCAATGGGGTTTTCTAACGGTAGGGTGTTAATTTATCCCCTTCAATTTAAATTTTTATTTTATCACGAAAAATTTTATTTTATCAAAAAATTTTATTTTATCAAAAACAACTTATCTTTTATGAATAATGACATCTTATGTTTCATAGTTTGACATTGCCGGCGTTTGCCGAATGATATAGTTTGGAAGGAGATACATCACTTTTACAGGTATTAATTTTTATTTTTATGTGTTTGCCAATATAAGAGGTTCCACTGATTCTGTTTTTTGTTGGCAGAATTTGCCTTTTATGATGTTTGTGTTGCATATATTTAATAGGTTTAATCTGAAATGTTTTTTACACCTGGATATACGTATCTATCAATGTGGTTTTCCCTGAACATTTTATAGAGTATACATTAAAAGTATAAGTACTCATAGAAGAATGTTTGTTAATAGTAGTCCGATATAGTAGTACATAATTTTTACTGACAATGTATTTTATTTATTCTTTATTTTTCGTGCTGATGTGTGGTGTGTGTTCATTTTAATTATTTATTTATACTTGTTATATGTATTTATACCAACTTTTTTATCATAATTTAGCCCCTATTTATAATATTTCTATGGTTATTTATGTATTTATGGTTTTATGATTGTTTTTAATATATTTTAGCCTGCCCCTGAAGAAGGCAACGAAACACGGCCTGTGTCGGGCCATAGGCTTTGAGTGACCAATAAAGAATATCCCTCTTTCTGCTGTCCACAAAGGAGAGTATGACCTGGTGGCTACAAATGCCTCCCCTGGAGGCGGGTTTGTCATTGGAGCCCCCAACTTGGATAACATAGAAACATGATGACAGAAAAAGACCACATGGCCTATCTAGTCTTTCCTTCCATATCAACAACTACAACAGTCCACTTTTTACCTTTAGAGATCCTCTGTGTTGGTCCCATGCCTTTTTGAATTCAGTTACTGTCCTCATCTCTACCACCTCCACTGGGAGACTATTCCACGGATCTACTACTCTTTCCGTAAAGAAATATTTCCGCATATCACTCCTGAATCTATCTCCCTTCACCCTCATCCCATGTCCCCTCGTAGCAGAACTTGCTTTCAATTGAAAGAGGCTCTCTCCCTGAACATTTATGCCACGGAGGTATTTAAACATCTCAATCATATCACCTCTATCCCGCCTTTCCTCTAAGGTGTACATATTAAGATCCTTAAGTCTGTTCTCATATGCTTTATAATGAAGCCCACTAATCATTTTAGTAGCCACCCTCTGCACCGACTCCATCTTGTTCACATCCTTTTGAAGGTGCGGTCTCCAGAATTGCACACTATACTCCAAATGAGGTCGCACCAAAGACTTATACAAAGGCATTATCACCTCCTTTTTTCTGCTAGCCATTCCTCTCCGTATGCACCCAAGCATCCTTCTAGCTTTTGCCGTCGCCTTTTCTACCCGTTTAGCTACTTTAAGATCATCAGACACAACCACGCCTAGGTCCCGCTCTTCTTTAGTGGACAAAAGTACTTCACCTCCTATACTGTATTGCTCCCTTGGATTGCTGCAGCCCAAATGCATGACCTTACATTTTTTAACATTAAATCCCAGCTGCCAAATTCTAGACCATTCTTCAAGCTTAGCTAGATCCCTCCTCATGTTATCTACACCTTCCTGGGTGTCTACTCTATTGCAGATTTTGGTATCTGCAAAGAGGCAAACCTTACCCGACAGCCCTTCCGCTATATCACTAACAAAGATGTTAAAAAGAATCGGACCAAGGACAGATCCCTGGGGCACACCACTGGTAACATCCTTCTCCTCAGAGTGAGCTCCATTTACTTGTACTCTTTGTTGCCTCCCATCCAACCAATTTCTAACCCAAGCAGTAACTTTAGGGTCCATCCCTAGGGTGCTCAGTTTGTTAATAAGTCGCCTGTGAGGAACAGTGTCAAAGGCTTTACTGAAATCTAAATACACCACATCTAGAGCTCTCCCTTGGTCCAACTCCCTGGTCACCCATCAAAGAAATCAATCAGATTTGTCTGACAAGACCTGCCTCTGCCGAATCCATGCTGCCTCGGATCCTGTAATCCGCTGGACTCCAGAAACCTCACTATTTTCTCTTTCAGCAGCGTTTCCAATAATTTACTCCCCACCGAAGTTAAACTAACCGGTCTGTAGTTTTCAACCACATCCTTACTTCTGCTTTTGTGTAAAGGCACCACATGAGCCTCTCTCCAGTCCTTTGGCACCACTCCCGACTCCAACGAGGCATTGAAAAGGTCAGTCAGTGGAGTTGCTAGAACGTCCCCAAGTTCCCTCAGTATTCTAGGGTGTATCCCATCCGGTCCCATCGCTTTGTCTACTTTAAGTTGAGCTAGTTTCTCACGAACACAGTCTTCTGAAAATTGTTCAAGATGTCCCTCGCTTCTGTTCCTATTTGTGGGTGTTTTCTGAGGTCCTGCTCCTGGTTCTTCATCTGTGAACACAGAACAAAAATATTTGTTAAGCAATTCCGCTTTATCCTTATCAGCTTCTACATATCCCCCCCCCCCCCTGCACCCTTGAGTCTGACAATACCACTTTTGCCCTTCCTCTTCTCACTAATATATCTGAAAAATGTCTTATCCCCCCATTTTATTGCATTGGCTATTTCCTCCTCCTTTTGAATCTTTGCCTTCTTGACTACTTTGCTAGCTTCTCTAAGTTTTTGCAAATACAGATGCCTGTCTTCCTCTCTCTGTGATCTCTTGTATTTCATGAAGGCCTCCCTCTTTTTTTCTTCACTTTTTCAGCTACTTCCTTCGAAAACCATAACGGTCTCCTTTTCCTTTTGCCTTTATTTACCATTTTAACAAAAAGGTTGGTTGCCCTTAAAATACCCCCTTTCAGTTTTGCCCACTGTTTTTCTACATCCCCCAGCTGTTCCCATCCCACTAACGACTCCCTGAGGTATTGGCCCATCTTCGCAAAGTTAGTCTTCCTAAAGTCTAAGATCCTCACCTTGGAATGGATTCTAACAGCCCTAGTCCTAATACTGAACCACACCATCTGGTGATCACTGGATGCAAAATGTTCTCCCACTACAACATCAGAAACACTTTCACCATTGGTAAGCACCAAGTCCAGTATGGCCCCTTCACGTGTGGGGTCTGTTACCAATTGCCTGAATAGTTCTCCCTGTAGAGAATCCAGGATCTCCTTCCTTCTAGATGATACTGCAGCAGGAATGTGCCAATCAACATCTGGCATATTGAAATCTCCTATCAGTAGCACTTCCCCTTTCCTAGCAATGCTCCACATGTCTTCAATTAACTCTGTCCACCTCTTCCTCTTGTGAGGGAGGTCTGTATATCACACCAATGCAAATAGATTTCTCTTTCCCTCTTTCTAGTTTAACCCACAATGCCTCCTCTCTCCCTTTTAAGCTCTGTAATTCAAAAGCTTTAATAGTAGTTTTTACATATAGTGCCACTCCTCCTCCCCTTCTTCCTACCCTGTCCTTTCTGAATAAAGTATAGCCAGGTATAGTTACATCCCAGTCATGGTTTTCTGTGAACCATGTTTCTGTAACTACCACTAAATCCAAGTCAGCCACTCCCACCAAAGCTTCAACATCAGGGATCTTATTTCCCATGCTACGGGCATTTATATACACTGCTTTCCATATGTTACCCCTGTTATCCATTTCCATAAAGGTATTTAATGTATCACCTACCTGGGGGCTTTCACTTACCTGGGGGCTTTCTTCACCTATCCCCAACGAATCTAGTTTAAAGCCCTCTTCAGTAGATTAGCCAGTCTACTACCGAAGATGCGTTGATCTTTCTTGGACAGATGGATGCCATTTCTGCTCTGCAACCCTTGGAACAGCATCCCATGGTCTAGGAAACCAAAACGCTCTCGATGACACCATCCACGCAGCCATGCATTCATCTCCAGGATGCGAGCCTCTCTGCCTAGGCCTTTACCCTCAACAGGGAGGATTGAAGAGAACACCACCTGTGCACCTAACTGCTTCACCTTCTGTCCCAGAGCCATGAAGTCACTTTTGATACGTTCCGAGGTATACCTGGTAGTATCATTTGTTCCAACATGGATTAGCAACATTTGGTAATAGTCGATGGGCTTGATGAGTCTCGGCAAACTCTCCGTAACATCTTGGATTTTGGCACCAGGCAGACAGCATACTTATTTATTAATTTATTTAACATGTTTTTTATACCGCCTTTTCCTTCAATCAAAGCGGTTACAAAGACAAACAAAGGTTATACAAAAGCAAGGGAAACATGCACTGCTTAATCAAAACATCGAAGTAGTAAGGTGGGATACATAACATAGGTAAACCATTACAGACAAACATTTTACATAAAGGTTACAATAAAAGGATTCTAGTTAGGTGTTTGAGCCGTAGTGCTCTGTGTATAGTACAGTCTTTAATTGCTTTCGGAAGTCCTTTAAATCCTCGATTGATCGTAAGTTGGGAGGGAGAGAGTTCCATATTAATGGGGCCGCTAAAGAAAGTGCTCTTTGTGTAGCGAATTTGCATGATTTTGTGTAGTTACTTGGGGTGCTGAGGGTGTCTGAAGTGGTTTTCCTTCTTGGTCTGCTGTTGGTGTTAGGGAGTAAGAGGGCTTGGAGTCTGATTGCAGAGCTCTTGTGTCTGATTTTGAATATATTTATGATCATCTTATATTTGATGCGGTGGTTTATTGGGAGCTTCTCTGGACATCAAGTCTGGTCGGCAGATGGACGCCTCAGTATCCCTCAGAAGAGAGTCTCCAACCACCACTACCCTTCGTTTCCTTCTGGTCACTGATTCTGCAACTTTGGGGTACTTGAACTCTGGTTCTTCCCTTTCCAGGGATACTTTCACCTCCTCCACTTCCAGGGCTGCATAATGGTTCTTCAATTCAAGGGCTGGAGAAGTTGGATTGGTGATTTTGCAGGCCCTGGTGACTTGTGTCCAACCATCGACATTCTGTTGGCACCCATCTTCTCCTGTGCTGGAGAGCTTGGTTGCTGCAAGAAGCATCTCATCAATGTACTTCTCACTGTCTTGAATGCTCCTCAGCCTCGCCACCTCCTCTCTGAGTTCCTTCACTTGTTTCCTCAGAGCTTCAGCATGCAGGCACCCTGCACATGGAACTGGTCCTTCAACTGGCATTAGGACCTCTGTCTGGACCGAGGCAGAAGCTGTAACGGGTGCAACAGCTTTAGCAATACGATTTTTCCCAGCCATTGTTCTGTTCGTGGAGCTTAGGGTATCTGTTAAAGCAAAAGAGAGAGATCTACCAAGTACCAGCCAGTTTCCCAGCTGTTCTTTCAGAGAAAAAGCAGTTAAATCTCTTTAATTATATTCAAAATGTGCTGGTCCAATTCTCTATGATTTGTTAAAGGGGGAGGTGCCCTATAAAGCAAGACTGCTCACTAGGGGTGGGTGGGAGTTGGGGTGGGTAGGGAGGGAACTAACACCTGGTTAGGTGTTAGCAGTTTCCAAACCTGAGGAGGTTACTAGAGTTCAGCAACCTACTGTGCTCAAGGAAAGTTCCCCTAAAGCACCAAAAAGAAAGTAACCTTGCTTTAAAAAATATACAAAAAACCCTTTTAAGAGCTCCCAGTCAGAGAGCTAGCAATGTAATATAATACAAACAAACCTTCAAATCCTTACTGTTTGTTGATCTGTAGAGCCCTGGTTAGGAAAGCCAGGTAACAGACAGACATATGTCTGATCAGCTGGAGAGTGCAGTGCTTATCCCAGCTTGCTCAGGGCAGTTGGTCACCGGAAGAAGTGGAGTGGAGGAGTGGCCTAGTGGTTGGGGCAAGGTACTTAAGGCCGGAAGGTCGGGGGTTCAAATCCCACTAGAGTACAGCAACCTTGGGCCAGAAGAACTGGGGTTTCTAGTCCCACAGGTGCTCCTTGTGGTCTTGGGCAAGCCACTTAACTATTTTACAGGGAACATGGGCTATGGAGGGTTATCTCCAAGTTATAATGCCCTGTTCAATGTAATTTCAGTTTGTTCAATGTAAACAGCACTGATGCAGAATAGCGCGGTATATAAGAGAATGTAAGTAAATAAAGAAAGAAAGAAGGGAGTTGGTCAATCTATAGGGAGTTGAGAGCTGTACTTCGGTCCTTGCTTAACTTCCAGCATCTCCTGCTTCATCGAACAATAAGTGTTCTCTGACTACAAAAAGGGACTGCTACTTCTGGAGAGAGAGATGCAATTGTAAATATTTACTTCTGGGAATTTTGTTCTAAATCTTAGGGAAAAGGGAATTCTTTAGATTAAAGCTGATTAATCTGTGTAAATTAGAGTTCAGTGTATTGGTTAAATCAGTATGGGCCTAGTATCCGCAAAGAGCTTTTAGTTAAATTGAAAACTCAACAAGTAGCTTTCTGTTTCAGTTTAAAACCCAGCAGAGGGCTTTCAGTTTAAAATCAGAACACAGCAGAGCGCTTTCTGGTTAAATTTTAAAACCCAGCAGAGAGCTTCTAGTACTGTTACGGCCTAGTATTAGCAAAGAGCTTTAATTTAAATCAACTTAGAGTATAACTTAGCATAAAAAGAAAAACAGGGTCAGTATTCTTTGTGCAGTAAATTGTTTCTAGAGACGTTTACAAATAGGCCTTCTAGATAGGGGGCAAGAGACCTGTGAAATTGTATTAAATAGGTGTTAAAGCCAAGGGACAGATCAAAGGGGCATTTGGAAAGACTCCTTCTATCCAAACAAGGGCTGTTTGAATCGCCCAGGAAATTGGTCACAGATTGCCTTAGAAGCACAGGATAAGGTACTGTGAAGCAGCCAGCTTTTAATAAGTCATCTTTCCCTCCTTCCCTCCCTGACTCTTGCCCAACCCTGGGATAATCATAGCTTTATATGTGCTTAGACCTTTTAAAGTAAAGAAGGTGTGATATTCACTCTTGGATGGAGCTGTTTATCCTCATCAGGCATACATTAAGAACCTGACATTAGTTAGGTTTGAGGTGAACAAAGTCCATTAAACATATTAGGTATAGTTTTATTAGTATAAGTATCCTCAGCAAACCTTAGTAAGTAAACAACTTAAATACCTAAACACAACTCCAAATCTAAGATGCAGATAGTAGTCCAGCAGCAGCGAGATGGGGGCTTTCCAGTCTTTTGCATTGAGTGTCACATGTATGATTTTCTCCCAGTTGGTGAGGGATCATACGTGTGCATTAGAAGCAAGGAGCTTTTTACTCTCAGGGAATGAGTCTGATCTCCGGAAACTAGAGTACAGGACTTAGAGGTACATAGATGAGACCTACAGGGATGTAGTACTGAAGTCCCACCTCCAGTCTGGCAGCATCCCTGTTGCCATGGAGGAGAGGTCACGTGATAGGAGAGCATCACCCTGGTATGGAAGGAAGTGATCCTGTAGCTAGGCCCTGTCCTCTAGGTGATATAAAACCCTCTCGCACTGAGACGGTTTCTCCAGGGTCATGTGCCCACGAGGGAAGGGTTAGGACAGCCGGTATAGTTGGTGATTCGATCATTAGGCATGTAGATAGCTGGGTAGCTGGTGAACATGAAGATTGCCTGGTACGAAGGTAGTTGACCTCACGCACCACCTAGACAAGGTCTTAAATAGTGCTGGTTAAGAGTCTGCTGTCTTGGTACATGTCGGTACTAATGACAAAGTGTAGTAGGGAGGTTCTGGAGGCTAAATTTAGTCTTAGGTAGGAAGTTGAAATCCAGAACTTCCAGGGTAGCATTCTCCGTAATGCTTCCCATTCCACGCGCAGGACCCAAAAGGCAGGCAGAGCTCTGGAATCTCAATGCGTGGATGAGAGGATGGTGCAAGGATGAATGTTTTGGATTTGTTAGAAACTGGGGAAGAATCTGGGGAAAGGAGGGGCTTTTCTGAAGGGATGGGCTCCATCTTAACTGGGATGGAACCAGGCTGCTGGCATTAACTTTAAAAAGGAGAGAGAACAGCTTTTAAACTAGATAATAGGAGAAAGCTGACAGTTGCTTAGGAATGCATGGTTCGGATCAATGTATCCTTGAAGGATACTAGCAAAAGACTGAAGTTAGGGCATATCAGCAGAGAGGTTCCAATAAAGACAAAAGTAGCCCAAATGCCCTTGAGTACAGAGCAGACAGAACTTAAAAATTCCAAATTACCCCTGCCTACCGATTAGCCAGATCAATATGAAAAAAATACAACTTTTAAAATGCTTGTAGGCAAATGTCAAAAGCCTAAAAAATAAGATGGGAGATTTTTTAGAATATATAACACTAAATGAGAGGTTAGATATGATTGGTATCTCAGACATGGTGGAAGGACAACCAGTTGGGATACTGTGATACCTGGGTACAAACCATATCATAATGACAGAGCAGATGAAATTGGTGGTGGGGTTGCGCTCTGTTAGAGATCATTGAGTCACAAAGGATTAATGTTTTTCAGGAAACATTCACTGTAGAATCTCTATGGATTGAAATTCCATGTAAAAAGGGGAAGGCGATGGCAGTGAAGGGTGTACTATCGACCGCCTGGCCAGAGTGAACAAATGGATGATGAAATGCTCAAAGAAATCAGGGAAGCTAACAAAAGTTACAGGACAGTAATGATACCGGGTAATTTAAATTACCCGGTATCGACTGGGTCAGTGTCATGGCAGGACATGCTAGGGAGATAAAGTTTCTAGATGAAATAAATGACTGCTTCTTGGAGCAGCTGGTTCATGAACTGACCAGAGGGGAAGCCACTTTGGACCTAGTCCTTAGTGGAACACCAGATCTGATGCAAGAGATAAGGGTGTTGGAGCCACTTGGCAAATAGTGATCATAGCATGATCACATTTGCTTTAATAAATGGAGGAAGGACAGCAAGGAAATCCACAGTACTACTTTTTCCCTTTCCAAAGGGAGACTATGATAAAATGAGGAAAATATTTAAGAAAAAACTAAAAGGAACAGGTTGTTTTATTTAAAAGGTTTTATATACCGCTTTATCATAAATTCAAAGCAGTTTACATATAAGTTATAGCAACAAGCTTTACATAGAACAGGGAGTTACAACAGAGGATTACATGGGATATACAGAATACATTTAACGTCTCAATTATATACTACTATATTGTTGCAGAATGGATGGGTTCAGCAGTTATATTTAACTATTTTTGTGTAGAAACAATTATTGTTGTAGTGTGTGTTGAGTGAATAGAAATATATATGCTGGGGGGAGCTCCGTATGTGAGTTTTTAGGCGTCCTTAAGATATAGTCAGAATATTGAGACATAAGGGGAATGGTATGATGCTAATGAGAGACCCAGTTTATTGCGTTACTTCCAGTGAATTCTTATCATTCATTTCTTCTATGGTGGGACCATAGAATTCCATGAAAAGGTGAGTCTTTATAGCTTTCCTAAAATCTAGTAGGTCTTTGCACGTACAATGAGCTGGGTAGCTCATTCCATAGATGTAGAGCCTTCTCCCTTTATGCTCCTCTGCTGGTGGAGTGTTTTGATGTTCTGAAGCTTGATGGAATTTCTAAGGTGTTGTCTGCTCCTCCTCTTGTTGTGGTTGGACGCATTCTTCTGATTAGTGGTTTAAGAGCGGATGGAGAGAAGTTATTTAGGATTTTAAAGATTATAATTATATAATTGTTTTTAGTGCATACTGTGACTGACAGGGAGCCAATGAAGTTGGTAGAGTAGGTGTGTTATGGCTGTACCTTGCTGTTCCAGTAATGATTCTTGCAGCAGTGTTTTGCATCAGTTGCAAGGGGAGTATTGTTTTTCTGGGGTAAACCATGTATATTACATTACAATAATCCAGTATGGGTATTTCTATGGCTTGGCATACGGTTCGAAAGTGATAGTTGTCGAGCAGTGTTTTAAGCTTGTGCAGAGTTCTAAGTTTGTGTTAGGCAGATTTGCTGGTTCTTATGTGGGGTTGAAAGCTGAGGTGCTGATCAAAGGTAATCCCAAAGTATTTGACTTCCTGTTTGTTGGTTAGGATGTGATTGAGGATTTTTATAGTCAGGTGGAGAGAATGTTGTTCCTGGTTATATGCAGTAATTCAGATTTTTTGAAGTTTATAGATAGATTCTTTGAGCCCCTTTGCCATGGATTTGAGGCATGCCATAATTTGTGAGTAATCTGGGCGATTGATGATTATGGGGGTGAATACCATAATATCGTCTGCATATATTTTGTATTGGATGTTGTGATGTTTTATGATGTTACATAATGGTTGAATATATATATATATCTATCTATCTATCAAAGTAAAGCAAATAGGGCTGATCCCTGGAGAACATTTTGGTGTTGGGTGAAGGGTTTAGACTGCTGGTATTTGGTTCTAACTTGTTTGGCTATGGTGGGAAAGGTATAAGAGAAACCAGTCTAGCACAATTCCAGTTATTCCTATATCTCAAAGTCTTTGTAGCAGAGTGTTGTGGTTTACTGAGACAAAAGCAGCTGTGATATCAATGAAACCTAGAACAAAGCCTTGGCGGATATTGTCCATGCCTGTAATAAGGGTGTTCACCAGTGATGTGATTTTGCTGAAATCCATATTGGTGGAGGTTCAATGGGTGTAGGTATCTATCTGGTCTTGTAGATGTACTGTTTTTTTTTTTCTGTTATTTTGGCTATGAATGAAAGGCTTGATATTGGTCGAAGGAGCTTGGATCCATTTTATTGAGATGGTGTTTTTTTTGAGGATTGGTCTGATTGATGCCTGTTTAAGTTGTGGTGGGGGAGAACCTTGAGTGAAAGATTTGATGATCTTTTGTAGATGTGGTATTAGATATTTTTTTGTTTAATCCAATTAACTGGACATAGGTTGATAGGTGATGTTGGAGTGTTAATGTTATTTATAATAAAGTCAAGTTGTTTTCTTGTTGGGGTATGGAATGTGTCCCATGTTCAATCGTTGGTGTGTTGTGAGCTGGATTCGTTTGGTCTTACAAGTGGTATTTCTGTAAATTTCAGTTGTATAAAGTCTGCTATATCTTGTGGAGATATGGAGATCGGATCTTCTGGTTCAGTTGGTTCTTTTGTTAGTCTGTTTACTATTGTGAAGAGTTCCCTTGGTTTATTAATGGATTTCATTATTAGGTTTGTGTGATATTCCTCCTTGTAGTTATCATATTGTGGTAAATGGTTTGCATTTCATTGTATTTTGTTAAGTGGCGTTGGCGTTTGGTTTGACACCATAGCTTTTCCATTTTCTTTAGCTGTCTCTTCTGTTAGTATATTTTGCTCAAGAACCATGGAGCATTGTTTCCTCCTGTTAAGTATTGGTTTGTCTGGTGCAATTACTGCATTATGGAGAGTTTTTTGTTCCAGTTTGTAATGGTGATGTCAAGGTTTGTTGTATCTTGTTTGAGTTCTGGAATACTACTTAAAAAAAAAAAGGGGGGGGGGAGTTTATCTTTGTTGAAGGTTCAAAATCTCCTTTTTTCTTTGAGGATTGGTTCTGAGGTTTCATTCATTCTGGGGGAGTTTATGGAGAAGCTAATCATGTGGTGGTCTGACCATGGGATCGGGATTACTGTTAGGTATGAAACCAGATCTTTGACGTAGTGATCAGTGCGAAGATAAGTCAAGAGTTCCATCCTTCTTATGTGTTGGGGTATTTATTAATTGATTATATTGAAGGTCTTTCATTGCTTCCAGGAAGGCATCATTATTATGTGCAGGGAGTGATGAGCGGTTAGGGTCTCCTATATTAAGATGCTCATTCTGAGTGGCATGTGCACAGACATGTTGTAGGATGGTTGAAATATCATCATCGTTTGCACTTGGGGCTCTGTATATAAGGCAGAGTGCTATATGCTTATTTGAGAGAGTTATTGTGTTGCTTCCTTTCGATTGGATTTAGATGAGGTGGTGTTGAATTTTAGTTGTGACTTTGCAATAATTAATACACCTCCACCTCTTCGTGAGGGTCTTGTGGAGTTGTGTAATGTGTATTGTTGTGATGAGAGTTGGTTTAAAATGACATTATCTGCATCAGAGAGCCATGTTTCAGTGATACACGTAATCTATGTTCTCGTTCTGTATGTAATCCATGTTGGTGTTGAATTTGTTTTGGATTGATCTGGCTTGACTAGTGCACAATTGAGGGATGTTAAGTGGTTTCATGGTAGGAGCTATCTTCTGGGGGTATTGGGGTTTATATAAATTATTCTTTGTGGTCTGTTATGAAGATTTGTGTTTATACTTATGTTTATCTTCTTTGTTGTGTATCTGCTTGTATGAATAATTGGTATCAGGTTGTTAGGGGAAGGTAGGTTGGTTCCTCCAGCAATAGAGTACCTGCTTTTGAGGAGCAGGAGGAGGAGTATAAGTATTATACTTTTATCCATTTTGAGGTTTGTCTTGTATATCTTTGGAGGAGATTGGTCTCGAGGTTGGGATGCTGACTGTGTGGTGGTGATCAGGTTTGGGGATAGGAATGGTGGTTACTCACAGTTCTGGTGGCCTCTGCACTAAAGTGGTTTGTGTCTCCTTGTAAGGATGTTGTCTTAAAGCGAATCTCACATCAGCATTTTATTTCATGAGATGGAGTCTTCAGGACGACGTTTCAGGTGGTGATCATAGTTTCTATTAAAGCCATGGTTCTTGTTTAGCTGGTTATATCCTACAGCTCCTAATGGCCATGCCAAAGGGCCCTCTGGCAAGGCCCTCAGGCATGGGCACGCCTTGGAGTACCTTTAAATTTAAAGTCCTGGTCAGTGGCCAGATTGGTCCTTGCGGGGGTGATCAGGGAGGGGCTTTCCTTCCCGCTCACCTCCCCAATGCCGATCAGGCCAGTCCTGGTGGAATGCTGTGTGCAGCAACTCTCCTTCATGCCTTGGGGCACCTTTATATTTAAAAGATTTACATCAAGCATGAGTGGTGTTTAAAAATACTATCTTAGAAGCCCAGGCCAGCTGTACTCCACGCTTTAAGAAAAGTGGAAGAAAGTACAAAAAAACTGCCAGCATGATTTAAAGGTGAGGTCAGAGAGGCTGTTGCCAAAAAAGCATCTTTTAGGAAATGGAAAAAGGAGCCAAATGACAAACTGGAAACATCATAAGCACTGGCAAGTTAGATGCATGGCATTGATAAGGCAGGCAAAAAGAATTTGAGAAGCAGCTTGCTGTGGAAGCAAAAACACGTAATAAAGACTTTTTCAAGTACATTTGTAGCAAAACTCCTGTGAGTCAGTTGGACCATTAGATGATAGAGGGGGTAAAAAGGCACAAAGAGGACAAGGCCATTGTGGAGAGAATGAATGAATTCTTTGCTTCGGTCTTTACTGAGGAAGATGTAGGGATTTTATCCATGACTGAAATGGTATTTAAAGCTGATGCTGCAGAAGAAAGAAATATCGATTCACCAGGAAGATATATTACAACTATTTGATAAATTGAACAGTAGCAAATCACCTGCACTGGGTGGTATACATCCAAGGGTGTTGAAAGAACTGAAATATGAGATTGCAGACCTACTATTAGTAATCTGTGAACTATCATTAAAATCATCTGTAATACCTGAAGATTGGAGGATGGCCAATGTAATGCCAATTTTTAAAAAGGGTTCAAGGGGTGATCCGGGAAACTACAGACTGATGAGCCTGATGTCAGTACTGGGAAAAATGGTAGAAACCATTATAAAGAACAAAATTACTAAACATGTAAATAGACTGGCTTAATGGGAGACAGCCAACATGGCTTTAGCCAAGGAAGGTCTTGTCTTACTAATCTGTTTTTGAAGGTGTGAATAAACAGGTAGACAAAGGTGAGTCAGTTGATATAGTGTATCTGGATTTTCAGAAAGCCTTTGACGAGATCCCTCATGAGAGATTTTTGGCGAAATTAAAAAGTCGTGGGATAGAAGGCAGTGTACTATTGTGGATCAGGAACTGGTTAAAAGATAGAAAGCAGAGGGTAGGGCTAAATGGCCTATTTTCCCAATGGAGAAAAGTGAATAGTGGAGTACCTCAGGGATGTGTGCTGGGTCTGCTGCTTTTTAACATATTCATAAATTTACCTGGAAATGAGAATAACGAGTGAGGTAATCAAATGTGCAGATGACACAAAATTATTCAAAGTTGTTAAAACACATGAGGATTGTGAAAAATTGCAAGAGGACCTTGATAAATTGGAAGACTGGGCATCCAAATGGCAGATGAAATTTAATGTGGACAAGTGCAAAGTTATGCACCTAGGAAAGAACAACCCATGCTATGGTTACGCGATGCAAGTTTCCAAATTAGGAACAACCACCCAGGAAAAACTTTAGGTGTCATCGTGGGTAAGATGTTGAAACTCTCCTCCCAGTGTGTAGCGGTGGCCAAGAGAGCAAATAGAATGCTAGGTATCATAAGGAAAGGAATTAAGAATAAAAGAGGATATTATAATGCCTCTGTATCGTTCCATGGTGCGACTGCACCTTGAATATTGTGTGTAATTCTGGTCGCTGTATCTTAAAAAGGATATAGCGTTATTAGAAAAGGTACAGAGACGAGCCACCAAAATGATAAAGGGGATGGAAGGATAACCCTATGAAGAGGCTAAAAAGGTTAGGATTCTTCAGCCTGGAAAAGAGACAGCTGAGGGGAGTTATGATAGAGGTCTAAATTAATGAATGGAGTGGAACAGGTAAACAACATCCATGTCGATGTCCCTTCCAATGGCCGGGATCTTGCCTTCCTCACCTTCTTCACCTTCCTTTCTGACCTTTCCCTTCGTCAGCAGAGCGGCAGGTGCACCTACTCTTGCCATCTTACTGGGCAGACTAGATGGACCATACTGGTCTTTATCTGCCGTCATTTACTATGTTGCTATGTCAATTTGTTTCCTTCCCTACACATTCGGCTAGCCATTCCCTTGACCACCTTATCTCCCATGCCACTTCCCCCTTCCTCCCTTCGCGCTCTTTCTCTCCCCTGGTCTGACCATTCCTGCCTCTTTTTTTTTTTTCCTTCCCCTTCCTCTCTCTCTCTCTCCCAAACCTCCTCCCCTGGCTCTCCCTCCAGCACGCTGCTACTGACCTACTCCTGAAAAATCAACGCCAACACCCTCCTCCAGTTTCCCCCCTCTGATCTTCTGTTCCCTGCTGATTTCCACCTATTCTGTCAACACCCAAGCCCACATCTGGTCCTCTACTCTCTCAGCCGCCCTTGATACCTTTGCACCCCTTCTGCCTCGTCCTCATCGCTGCCATATTCGTCACCCTTGGTTTCGCTCTGGTCTTTTTCTTCACCACAGGTATCTCCATCGCGCTGAACGGCTTTGGCATAAACACCCTTCCTCATCTAACCTGACTCATTTTCGTCACTGTCACTATCGTTCTCTACTTCACTCTGCCAAGTAGTCATACTATTCTAATCTCATTTCTATTTCAACTAATTCCTCCCGTCAACTGTATTATATTCTCCGTTCCCTCTCTGCTTTACAAGTTTTTTCATCCTCTTCCCCTTCTCCTCCCTCCTTTCCAGCATACCCAGATCCCACTTCCCTTACTTCTTACTTTGCTTCTAAAGTCCTCTCCATTCGCCACACCTCCCCCTCTTGTCCCTCCTCCTGTGGTTCCTTCCCCCTCTCCCTTACCTTACTCCTCCTCCCTTTCTCATCTTTGGTCCACTTTTGCGCCCATCCACATGTTAAGGATGGCTAAACGTGATTACCAGGAACAAGGGAATAAAGGGAACAAGGGAATAAAGTTATTAGCCTGGCAGCTGAGGAAAAAGCAGGAGGCTAGAGAGCGATAGAGGAGTTGAAAGGCTTGTGGGGAGGTTGGATCTGTACTGTCCCAGATATTTATGCTGAGTTTCGGACATTTTTATAAAGCTCTGTACACCTTGGAGGGGACTGGGGGGTGATGAACCGAGTAAGAAGTATTTAGAGACCCTCATGCTTCCAAAACTAGAGGAGGCGGAACACCTGGGGTGGCCGTTCACGGCAGCAGAAGTCACAGAGGTGTTAATCCTTCCAAAAGGGAAGGTTGCAGGGGAGGATGGTTTCCCAGCCGAGTTTTACCATCTTATGCGAGACGAGGTAGCCCCCCCTCTTTTGGCCCGGATTTTCACGCAAGCAGTGGGAGGGACCCCTCTGCCATCGACTATGGGGAGGGCAAAACATAGTGGTGTTACCAAAAGAGGGGCGACCCCAAGTCAATGTGGCAATTACCGGCCAATTGTTCTGATTAATTGTGATGCAAAATTGTTTTCTAAGGTAATGGCAAAAAGGCTGAAATGACTCCTACCTAATCTAACTCATCTGGACCAAACCGGCTTTATCAAAGGAAGGGCTATAGCAGATAATGTCTGAAGGGCAGTCAATTTGATAGTGCTGATTCCTTCCTCCTGTTCAGGAAAGCTGTGTAGTGCTAGATGCCGAGAAGGCGTTCGACAGGGTAGAATGGCTGTTTCTATTTGCCATGCTAGAGAAATTTTAATGTGGGGAAAAATTTTATAAGGGGAATACAGGCTCTCTACCAAACACCGACAGCGTGGATTTTAGTAAATGGGGGTAGCTCAGACACATTCCAGTTATACCGGGGCACAAGGCAAAGATGCCTGTTATTACCTATGTTATTTGCTACTGTCATTGAAGCGCTAGCAGCTAGGGTGCGGCAAAACCAACATATGAGGTGTGACAAAAAAGAAACGAGACTGTGGCAGCCATGCCCATGACTCAATGCCAGTTAGCTAACCGTGTATGTCACTGTGTTGTGCAACATCTTGCTACTATTCTGCTATAATTTTTCATCTCTCTCACTCGGTTTTTCTTTTTCAGGTCTTTTTGTAGCACACTGCTCCATTGCTTTGTCACGCAACTGGAGGTGGCAGACGTATGGAGCCAAAGAATCAACTTGAAATTTCTGGTTAAGTTGGAGAGAGCCCAACTGATTGTCTCCAACTTCTCCAAAAGGCTTATGGAGAAGATGCAATGTCAAGGTCGCGAGTCTTCGAGTGGCACAAACACTTCAAGACTGGCCATGAGGAAGTGGAGGATGACCCCAAGTCAGGACGGCCTTCCACGACAAAGACGGCTGAGAACATTGACAGAGTGAACCAGCTAGTGCGGAGTGATTGCAGATTGACAGTGCGGATGATAGCTGAGGAGCTCAGCCTGAACAGGGAGTCACTGCGGACCATCTTGATGCAGGAGCTGGGGATACGGAAGGTGTGCGCCAAGATGGTGCCTAGGCTTTTATCGTACGACCAGAAGGAGCACCGGGTCAATGTTGAGACTTGCTAGAGAAGATCGGAGAAGATCCAGAGTTTGTTGGCCGAGTCATCACAGGAGACGAGACTTGGGTCTTCCAGTACGACCCTGAAAGCAAGAGACGGAGCCTGCAGTGGAAGACTGGACTGTCACTTGGACCTAAGAAGGCGTGCATGTCCAAATCGAGGATTAAGGTCATGTTGATCGCATTCTTCGACCAGAAGGGAGTGGTCCATCATGAGTTTGTGCCTGAGGGTCAGACAGTCGACAACACTTCTACCAGCAGGTCCTCAATCAACTCCATGACCGGGTTCGGCGCAGCAGGCGGGCTCTGTTGAGAGAAGTCGTGGCTGCTGCACCACGACAAGGCACCCACATAAACCGAGCTCAGTGTGAGGCAGTTCTTGGCCAACAAACAGATCACAGCTCTCGACCACCCTTCTTATTCCCCAGATCTCACACCGTGCGACTTCTGGCTCTTCCCCAGGCTGAAGACTGTGCTCAAAGGAACTCATTTCGCCTCTGTAGAAGAAATCAAGGCCACTGTGACGAGGGAGCTGAGGGACCTCAAGGAGGAGTACTTTACAGAGTGCTTCCATACGTGGCAGAAGCGCATTAACTCGGGGGGGGGGGGGGAATTACTTTGAAGGGGACAATGCGTAATTTCTCTGTAGATGTTGTAATAAAACATTTATGGAACAGTCTCTTGTTTTCTCTTGTCACTCCTCGTATACGACCGGTCAGGATTGTGAACATAAAATATTGTTGTACGCGGATGATACACTCATTTCTCATGGAACCCAGGGCTTCCCTGCCGAAGTTGTTGGGGGGAAATGGAAATATTCTCGGGATTGTCAGGCTATATGGTTAATATGGGGAAGGCTGAAGCTTTAAACTTAGGCGCACTAAGTAAAGCAGATCTCTCAGACTTTACATTTTGCTGGGTGGGGGAGAAATTTAAGTACCTGGGAGTCTACTTAACAGCAGATCCGGGTTCCCTGTACAAGCATAACTATACAGCATTAGCTCAAAAAATGGAGGGAGATATGCAGAGATGGGGACCTCTTCATTTAAGTTGGATGGGCTGGCCGGCGGCAGTCAAAATGAATATCCTCCCAAGGTTTCTGTTTATGTTCAGACAGCTCACGATACAGATACCAGGGGCGGTTTGAGGTAGTGGGAACGGAAAATTATATGCTTTGTATGGGGGAAGAAAAGAGCCAGGATTGGGGTCCAACGGCTGATCAAAGGGGGGAAATATGGGAGAGTAAATTTCCCAGACTTTCGAAGATATTACCAGGCCACAGTATTGAAGGCATTGCGGTTTTATTATACGCGGTCGACAAACTCTGGCTACCCCTAGAGCAGGAGGTAATGGCTCCGTGATCATTGTTCGAGGTGCTAAGGGGAAGGGGAGGAAAAGGAGAGGTTGCTCACCTCTTTTTAGACCCATTAATTAGGCTAGGGAAAAATTGCTTGACGATGGGGAATATACAGTCGTCTTTAACGACCTGGTCCTGACTGGATGATTTTGCTCCTTTCATGGGAATCGAGTTTGTGCCGTTGGTGTGTCGCCTACGGCAGAGGGGGAAGGGTAAACTGGAATCTCTAAAGGGCGCGGGGGGGGGGGGTAAGGGGTTGTTTCTAAAGCAGCCTTAAATAGCTTGGCAGGAGTCACAACCCCCTTTTCAGTTTTTCCAGATTCGCCACTACAAGGACTTGAATGTAGTCTAAGGTCTAAGCGAAAGCTAATTGATTTAGAGACAGTGTTTAAAGAGAAGTATAAAAGGATTAATGTCCAAAATATACAGGAGTTTGGGAAGGGAGGAGCAATTTGGGACCCTTCCTCAAGTGGCCGGCTGGCACAAAAAGGGGGGATGGGAATTAGGGGACAGAGAGTGGTATAACATTCATATAGGGATAAACGAGTAGATTATGGTTACATTGGGGTGCCAAACACAATTACAGCTGATACACAGAGCATACGTCACCCCACAGCAATTAGGAAAAGCGGGTTTTCAAAGGGGAGAATTATGTTGGCGTAATTGTGAGAAGGTGGGAGATTTCTTTTCCATTTGTGGTGGGATAGTCCGGTATCACAAACCTATTGGGCTGGGGTGGTAGCGGAGACGGGGAGAATAGTGAGGGAGGAAATAACCCTTGATCCCATAGTGGTGCTACTAGACCCAGAGGGGGGGGGGAAGGAGAGGCCCAGAACACACTAGGTGGTTGAGAGCCAAGTTACTACTGGTGGCTTGAGTGGTCCTCGCTGAGCGGTGGAAAAACCCTGGGGGGGGGGGTCTACCTTAAAGGAATGGTGGCAGATGGTAGGGGAAGCATATCAGTTCAACAGGATCACTTGCAGCTACAGGGTCGGATATGGAAGTGGGGGAAGATATGGGCATCTTACAGGAAGGAGGGGAGGTGGACATAGGTAAGGGGAGGTAGGGGTGTAAGGGAAACGGAATTAGAGAGTGTTAGGACGCTTGAACAGTACAGTGCAACGCCAAGTTCAAGTTAGTTATAGTTTGGGTTAAAGTTAATGGGAGAGTTAAGTAAAGGGGCAGCTAAAACCATGTCAGTGTTACAACAGAATAGGTGTATGATCATTGGAGTAATGGATCAGGTTACATATGTAAGTGCTGAGCTGCTAATTTTGGATTGGAAGAGCAGTACCTGTTGTGTGCAGTATTAAGCTGTGTGCGGGTCGCCCCGGGGGAGAGGATTGTGCTATACTCTCTCTTACAACAGGATGGGGTGTTTTGAAGTGAACAGGATCTGTGGCGGACATTGCAGCTTTCTGTGGTAAGGAACGTAAATGAACAGAACTCTGCAGTGAGATTGGTGGAATTTGTGGACTCGGGGAGGGGGGGGGGAGAGGAGGAAGGAGAGTTATATGGGACTATAAAACATCCGCTGGACTCTAGCCTCCCCTGATCAAGGGGCTAACTGGGAAGAACAGGTGCTGGCATGTTTAATAAATGAGTTTGCACAATCCAATGTATGTATATTTAACATAGGACTGTATGTAATCCAATGTTTAATAAAAACATTATTTAAAAAAATGTAGTGTCTTTCTGTCTGGTATGAATTTCCCCAGCCTATAAGCTGTGCTGTGATATAGTGAATATAACTGCAGGAAATTTTGATTAAGCAGGTGGAAGAAAAATCTTTTTGAAAAATGGTTTGGTAGATGTGGTAAGAGTAGAATGCTACTTTGAGACTCTTTTGAAACATTGACTCTGGCCAAATGTGTCCATTTTGGTAGTAAAATCTGAGCACCATTTTTGTTTATAGAGTTTAGAAAGGGCAGTTAGAGCACAAATGGTGAATCTGTCCATCTTCAGAGGATTTGACTTCTTACAAAAAATAGCCACTTTGTATTGCTAAGCAATTAAATTTAGGAAGCATCATTTATTGTACTTCAGTACTGGAGCATACATACATAGTAACATAACATAGTATGTGACAGCAGATAAAGACTGGTATGGTCCATCTAGTCTGCCCAGTAAGGAGGCTAGAGTAGTTGTAATTGCCGCTCTGTGCAGGTCACCCTCTATTTGTTGAAATATGTTGTTGTTGTTGTTAAGTGCCGTCGAGTCTGAGTCGACTCATGGTGACCCTCTGGATAGCTATCCTAAATTGTGTTCGGTCTTCAGTCAGGCAGCTCATTGTTGATAGACTGGTACCCGTAGCTGCTGTTATTGTATCGATCCATCTCATTGCTGGCCTTCCTCTTTTGCGTTGACCTTCTATCTTGCCAAGCATGATGTCTTTCTCTAATGATCTCTCTCTTCGCATGATGTGTCCAAAATATGAAAGTCGAAGTCTTGTCATCTGAGCTTCTAAAGAAAGCTTAGGTTTGATCTCCTCTAATACCAACTGGTTTGTTCTTCGGGCAGTCCATGGTATACACAGTATTCGCCGCCAGCACCATAATTCAAAGGCATCAATTTTCTTCCTGTCTATCTTTTTCACTGTCCAGCTTTCACATCCATATGATGTTATTGAAAATACCATGGCTTGAACAAGTCAAATCTTTGTATGGAGAGAGACATCTCTGCTCTTGAGAATCTTATCTAGGTCTTTCATAGCCATTCTGCCAAGAGCAATGCGTTGTCTGATTTCTTGACTGCTTGTTGCTTCTTTATTGATAGTTGATCGAAGCAGGTTAGAATTGTTCACGATTTCAATTTCTTCACCTTCAACGATGAACCTGTTGATTATGCCAGTTGTCATTATTTTTGTCTTCTTTACATTAAGGTGCAGGCCCATTTTGAGACTATATTCTTTGATTGTGAGAAGCAAATGTTTCAGATCTTTATCTTTATTCTTTATTCATACAACTTGATTAACCGCCCAGGCCGGAGCGTCAGGGCGGTGTACAATACAAATTATAGGCTACCGAAAATAAAGTTAGAAAGGAACGCCAAAAAACTGACAGGAAAGAGAGGTAATAAGGTAAAGACAGAAAGAAAGAAGAGCCCGATAGGGCAAAGTGGGCAAGGTAGAGGGAGGGCAGAAAGGGGAGGGAGAGGGAACGGACTGCTGGGGGATGCTCATGGGGGGAGGGCACGACCAGAGGACAGAGCACCATCGACAGGAGGGGGAATGTCGAAGGCTTGGCAAAAGAGGTGAGTCTTAAGAAGATTTTTGAAATGAGGGTAGGAAAGTTCTAAGCGCAGAAACAGGGGGAGTGAATTCCAGAGGGCAGGACTCAGGAAAAAGAAAGCGGAGTGACGGGTAGATTCTAAGCGAGCCTGTGAGGGAGAAGGGAGAAAGAGGCGGTTACCAAAAGCGGAGCGAAGAAGACGTGGAGAAGGCTGAAGAAGGATGGCGTCTGATAAATATTGAGGGGTGTTGGAATGGAGGGCCTTATGCGTGAGAATAAGAATCTTGAAGATGAAGCGAAACTTGACTGGGAGCCAGTGCAGGGCGAGAAGACATGGAGACACATGGGAACGGATCGGGGAGCCAGTGATAAGTGATCATCTTCACTTTCAGCCAGTAATGTGGTATCATCAGCATAGCGAAGGTTGTTGAGTCTTCCACCAGTCTTCACACCTCTGTTGTCTTCATACAATCCTGCTTCTCTGATGATTTGTTCTGCATATAAATTAAACAGGTAGGGGGAAAGTATGCAGCCTTGTCTTACACCTTTGCTTATTTTAAACCATTCTGTTTCTCCTTGTTCTGTTCAAACTGCTGCTTCTTGATCAATGTACAGATTGTGCAAGAGTACGATCAGATGTTCTGGTATACCCATGCTTCTTAATGTGGCCCAGAGTTTCTCATGGTTTACACAATCAAATGCTTTGCTATAGTCGATAAAGCACAAATAGATATCCTTTTGGTATTCTTTAGTCTTTTCAAGGATCCATCTCACATCTGCAATGATGTCTCTCGTTCCTCGCCCTTTCCTGAACCCTGCTTGCACTTCAGGTAGGTCTTGTTCCAGGGATCGTTGTAGTCTCTTTTTTGAATAATCTTCAGTAGAATCTTGCTGGCATGTGGGATCAGAGCGATTGTGCGATAATTTCCACAGTCAGTTGGATCACCTTTCTTTAGTATTGATATAAACACAGATCTTTTCCAGTCAGTTGGCCATGATGTTGTCTTCCATATTTCTTGGCAGAGCCTTGTAAGTACGGTAACAGCTACATCAGATTGCTGTAATACTTCTATGGGAATGCTATCAATGCCTGGTGCTTTGTTCTTTGATAAGGCTTTCAATGCTGCTTTAACGTCTTCTTTCATCACCACTGGTTCCCGATCATAAGGTACAGGTTGAAACGACTGTTGGTCCACTTTATCGTTATCATATAAAAGCTCTGTATATTCCTTCCACCTTTTCTTGATCTTCTCAGCATCATTCAACATAGAACCTTGAGCATCTTGTAACATTCCAATTCGAGGCTGGAACTTTTTCTTTAACTCTCGTAACTTTAGGAAAGCCGATCTTGTTCTTCCTCTAATAGTTTCTGCTTCTATTTCCTTGCATGCATCGTTGTAGTACTTTTCCTTGTCCTGTCTTGCTGCACGTTGGAAATATCTGAGTTCTGTTATTGTCTTTCTTTCTCCTCTGGCTTTAGCTTCTCTGCGTTTCTGAGCAATTTTCAGAGTTTCTTCCGTCATCCATTTTGGCCGTTTTTTGCTTTTTCACCTTTTGTAGAGACTTCTCGCTTTCTTCCAACACAACCTTCTTGATGTCATTCCATAACTCTTCTGGAGCTCTGTCATTTGTATCAAAAGCAGCAAATCGATTTTGCAGGCAGTCTTTAAATTCCAGTGGTATATTCTCAAGGTCATATTTTGCTGCATTTGTGAGTAGTTTGCTCTTTTTCACCTTTAGCTTGAGTTTGCATACTAGTAGTTGATGATCTGTACCACAGTCGGCTCCAGGTTTTGTCTTTGTTGATGTTATAGAACTTTTCCATCGTTGACTTCCACAGGTGTAGTCAATTTGATTTTTATGCAATCCATTGGGTGTAGTTCATATATACAGTCGCTGCTTGTGTTGATGGAAGAAGGTGTTTGAGATGAATAGATCGTTGGTCTTGCAGAATTCTATTGGTCTTTCTCCAGCTTCATTTCTGTTGCCAAGTCCATATTTTCCAACTACTTTGCCAACTTTTGCGTTCCAGTCACCCATGACTATCAGGATATCCTGTTTGCATGTTCTGTCAATTTCAGCTTGTACTTGTTCATAAAACTCTTCAATTTCATTCTCTTCTGCAGCTGTTGTTGGGGCATATACTTGAATTATAGTTGTGTTGATAGGCATTCATAAGAACATAAGATATGCCATACTGGGTCATACCAAGGTCCATCAAGCCCAGTATTCCGTTTCCAACAGTGGCCAATCTAGGTCATATGTACCTAGCAGTTTCCCCAAGAGACACAAGTTCCACAATGCTTGTACTGGGTCAAGCATTGATATCTTCGGTCACTTCTTAATAACACAGGTACACTACCAAAAAACTGCCTCCAGTTTTGCAACTGATTCCTATAGATTTTGGGGTGCTGAATCCAGGAAAAATAGCCAAAATGTTCCATCACGTCACGTTTTCTTGCAAAATTAGATTTCTTACCCATATAAGGAATGTTCACATAATTTCTTTTTAGCCGACTGCAGTTTATTTTCTTGGCCCAAAATAGAGGTTGTAATGGTTAACTAACTAGAAACACTCCCTCATGATATTTTAGAGTGTTTTGTATTCATTTTATACATTAACAGGACAATTGGGAGGCGGGGGGCTAAATCCAGTACTCGCGCTGGTGCATGTTCTTTCCTGTTCGCCTCGCCTTGTTCGCTCGCTCAAACACGGTGGTTGCGACATGAACGTTCCTGTCAAATTTCAGTTTCTTGCAAGTTCATTACCACCTTTTGTTTGCTCAGTCGTAATCCAGCTTTATTCCGAAGTGGTTCACTACAGTTGTAGTTTGCAGTGCTGTGTATTTGTGATGACTCACAGAGCCAGAGGTTGCGTCAACTCTCCGGACAGTTTTTGTTTTATTTGTGGGGAATATACTGTGAAAAAGCGGCAGAGGAACATTTCTGCATTTATTAAAGTATATTTCGCCTATTTCGGTTTGAAGTTAGGCGATCAAGACAAACCGTGGGCTCCTCACAAAGTGTGCAAGACATGTGAGGAAGATCTACGCTTATGGATGAAAGGTAAAAAACAAGCATTTCGTTTCGGAATACTTATGATGTGGCGTGAACAAAGAGATCAGAGCAGTGACTGCTGTTTTTGCTCTTGCATTGTGAAGGGATACAACTTAAAAAATAAGAACGTAATAAGTTACCCCAGCCTTCCCTCAGCAATTAGGCCTATGCCTCATAGCAACGAAGTACCTGTGCCTGAACCACCAAAATCTTTGGATCATATTTGTGTGGACGGTTCTGATCATGATGAGACTCATCAGATGGCTTTTCCCGATGAGTCCAGTGCTTCCGAGTTTGAAACTGAACCAGATCCGAAACCTGAACTTTTCTCTCAAGCTGAATTGAATGATTTAGTCCGGGATTTAGGACTCCCAAAAGATGCTGCCCAACTGCTAGGTTCTCGGCTTAAACAGAAAAATCTATTGTCACCAGGAACAACTTTTTATTGGTACCGCAACAGCGAGACACAATTTTTGAAGTATTTCAGCAAAGAGGAAGATTTGGTATTTTGCAACGATATATACGGAGTGATGGAAAAGTTTAAACTCAAGTATGATCCTGCTGAATGGCGGCTGTTCATTGATTCGTCAAAAGACAGCATAAAAGGTGTTCTTCATAATGGCAACACATTCGCTTCAGTTCCTATTGCTCACTCTGTTATTCTCCAAGAAAAATACGAGAATTTGGCCCTGATTCTTCAGAAGATTCGTTATGATGAGCATAAGTGGATGATTTGTGGAGACTTTAAAATTCTATCCATGCTATTAGGGCAGCAATCTGGTTTCACCAAATATCCCTGCTTCCTTTGCTTGTGGGATAGCTGGGCCCGCGACCTACACTGGGGGAAAAAAGACTGGCCAATTCGGGAGTATTTGAGACCCGGTGAGAAAAATGTTTTTCATGAGAGCTTGGTACCTCGTGATAAAATTCTATTACCACCTCTCCACATTAAGTTGGGTTTCATTAAGCAATTCATCAAGTCCCTTCCAAAAGATGGTGAGTGCTTTCGGTACCTTTGCTCAAAGTTCCCCCGACTTTCTGAAGCAAAGCTAAAGGAAGGAGTTTTTGTTGGCCCTGATATAAGGAAACTCATTTCAGATGGAGCATTCGCTGAAACGATGTCTGAGAAGGAAAAAGAAGCCTGGGATTCCTTCAAGGATGTTCTCAAATTCTTGGGGAACAGGCGGGATGAGAACTATAAGGATATTGTTGCCAGGATGCTCAATGCCTTCAAAGAACAAGGCTGTAACATGAGCCTGAAAGTCCATTTCTTGCACTCCCATGTGAACTACTTTCCCGAAAACTTGGGGGCGTACAGTGAAGAACAAGGTGAAAGGTTTCACCAGGACATCAAGGACGCAGAGAGAAGGTACCAAGGAAGATGGAACACCACTATGATGGCTGATTTCTGCTGGTTGCTGCTGCGGGAAACCCCAGATGAAAAATACGCCAAGCAGCGCACCAAGAGAAGCATTCGGGGGAAGAAGAAACGGGCCCACCAGCAGATTGATTGACCCAAGAATGACTTTAAAATCTAAACTGTGTTGACAAATATCGTGTTTTTACTAAACTTTGAAATAAAAATTTGCTAGTTATTACCACAGTGTCGGATCTCATTTATTAGAATTTTATTTTCACACCATCGGGTGTTTGTCTTCATGTATTGCAATGGTGCGGTTTGCGTTTTCTATTCTTACATACATACCTGTACAACATTTTTTGCACATTTCTTTGCTTTGCTTTGTGTCTAACCTCGCTCTTATATGCTCAATGTTTGTGCACATGTATGTGGCTGTTTTAAGTGCAGACAATTTTGCTACCATCACAGTGTGTTTTGTTGACATTACTCTATTCTTATGTGCTGCCTTGTTACAATTTTCTTTATTCTTATTTGAATAACTACTAAACAATTAGTATAAAGAATTCATCCAAGAAACTTTTATCTCGATCGCACTCAATCTGAAACGTTCACCTCAAACTGCTAACCCAATGTAGCAAAAAATCTGTACGTGATGGAGCAAATTGGTTACCAGATTTGGATTCAGCGCACCAAAAAACGTAAAAATCAATCGAAACATTAGAGGCAGTTTAAAAAAAAATTTTTTAGTGTACCTGTGTAATGGTTTATGGACCTTTCCTCCAGGAACTTGTCCAAACCTTTTTTAAACCCAGCTACACTAACAGCCTTTACTACATCCTCCGGTAACAAATTCCTCGTAGACGAATAGAGATTAAGCGTTCGCTGACTGCATTGTATTTCATTACAGTTCTTGCAAGTTTCTTCTTTATTATAAATGCAACACCATTTCTTCTGTGTCTTTCATTTCCAGCATAGTAGACCATGTGATCATCTGATGCAAAGTGCCCGATGCCAGTCCATTTCAGTTCGCTGACGCCCAACAGATCAAGTTGTACACGTTCCATTTCATTCTTGACCACCTTCAACTTCCCTTGGTTCATGCTTCGTACGTTCCATGTTCCAATGCGTAAGACATCTTTACAGCTTCTGACTCGCATTTCATGTACAGCTACATCAGCAGTCAGACGTCCCGAGGGCTTTGATCCAACCACATCATAAATGCTGGCTTTACTCTGAGAAGTCTTCAGCTCTTCCCCAGTAGCTAGTTGAGTGCCTTCCGACCTGGGGGTCTCATCTTCCAGCACTATAGCACAATTTGTTTTGTTGTAACTATCCATTGGGTTTTCATGGCAAGATACAGAAGTAGATTGCTGGGCCTTTCTTCCGTGCAGTTTAAGTTTGGTGTTGCCGTTGTCACAGAAATGTGATCCTCTGCCGTCAAAACTATCCCATTCTGCTGCTGCCCAAATGGGTGGTTTGTCTTGGTCTGGCACCTCAGCTGAAACCTGTCCATCTTGGGAGACCCTGCCAGTAGTTAAACTACCGATAGTTTAGCTCTCAACATCACTGATGCACACAAGCCCTCACAGCACGACAAGCTGCAAACCAAGTGAGGGCTTGTGTGCATCATCAGTGATGCTGAGAGCTAAACTATATAATGAAATATAAGAGTTAAATTTTCATCCCATTGCTAAAAAGGGATCCACTGTCTTTCCCATTCTGTTTTGCATTCTGTCACTGTATTTGCCCCCAGCACCTCCATCGGGAGGGCATTCCAAGCATCCACCACCATTTCAGTGAAAGTGTTTTCTGACGTTTCTTTTAAGTTTACCTCCTTGCAGCTTTATTTTATCCGTATTTTGAAAAAGGTTTGTTCATGAATACCCTTTTAAGTATTTAAAGGTCTGTATCATATCTTCTGTCCCTCCCTCTTTTCTAGGATTGTACATATTTAGCTCTTCGAGTCTCTTCTCATACTTCTTTTGGCACAGGCTCCAAATTATTTTGATCACCTTCCTCTGAACAATTTCAAGACTTTGCTTTCAGTTTAGTAGACCATATCTCAAAGAATATAAAAAGAATCTCCAAAACTTGAACACATTTTAAACAAGTGTTCCTTTAGATCTCATTTTACTTATTTAAACAACTCGGGAAGTGTTGTGGACAATGTAGATATACAGATTCCATTTCTGGAACTATCCAAGTATGATTATTTAAAACAAAAACAATCTTTAGATCTATATTCTATGTTATGCCCAGTATCTAATGTTGAGCTGGTTCATGCCCTTATTTTACAGCTTGACCCATAGTAGTTGTACTGTAAGATTATTGTTAGGTGTCATCGTGGCCATTCTGGAGCCTATACCCAAAGGAGAAGGAGTGAATGGTGGTTTCTCCTGCTCCCACCTAGGCATCAGCAGCTCTTGTATGTCCTAGAGAAGGAATTGGAGATTGGGGAGTTGGTGGGGTGTGTGGGTCAGGTGGGGGGCCCTTCATGCTGAGAGGGGGGAGAAAGTCATATAGAGTATTGGATGACGAGGGGGGGGGCGCATCTTTTTATGGGTGGTGAGGTAAGATTAGGATCTGGGGGGTGGGGGGGGGGCCAGTAACAGATTCTGGTGCATTCAGGGTGAAGGGATTACTGTCAGGGGAAGGGGGGAAGAATTATCAGAAAGGGGAGAATGGTGTGGCAGGATCAGGTATGCATTTAGAACAGGGAAAGTGATTTTAAAAAGCGGCTCCCACACACGTGGGGAGTAATGACATGTATTTTCCTCACATGTATCTTTAAAAAAAAAAAAAAAAAAAGCTTCTCCCCTGGACATAGGGAGCCATCAACATTCAGTCCTGTGCATTTGGCAGAACCTCTTGTGAAAATACTAGGGGAATTTTCCATGTTTTGGCCTAGATGTCTAAATTCCCCTCTCCTGTCCTATCTAAAATATGCTTTAACATGCCTTTATAAAATATTTATTTATTTATTTAACTTTATTATATACCGCGCTCTTCTGTATCAATGCGGTTTACATCAAAACACAACTGTCCAGCACAGAAAGGTCTGCACTGGATTTACAATATAACGTGGGTATATGTACAGGTAATAACAGGGTAAATATATACAAATATATACAGGTAATTTACAGCATATGTTTGGAAATGACTCAATGTGTCCTATCGGCTCAACTGCGTATTGGCTGATAATAGGGTGATAAGCGTTACTATTTGTCGGGAGGATCCATGTCCGGCATGCTTGGTTTCAATCTTAGTTGGTTGTCACTCACGGGTTGTTTGTGGGTCACTGGGCGTGGCTTGCTGTGGGGAGTGGCTCTGGTCAGTATAATACTGTCGGAAGAGGTGATGTTTAAATGCCTTCCTAAATTGGGAGATGACCTTGATAGCCCTGATAGCAGGGGGAAGGGCATTCCAGCAGGTAGGTGCATATAGTGAAAAAGCTCTGGATCTTGCTGCTTGTGAGCATTTTGTTATCTGCCTTGGTAGAATCAAAGTATTTATAGCGGCTGATCTTCTCACTCTATTAGGGGGTGTTATCTGGATAAGATCTGATTGATGTAGAGGAGCAGTTGTTAATGGCTTTGAATGTATGAGTCAGCACCTTGAAAGTTATCCTGCTTTGGACTGGAAGCCAGTGCAGCTGTTTTAGTATTGGTGTTTTCTCCAAGGACAAGCAGGATGAGTCAGCCACACCTGGTGACGTCATCCGACGGCGCCGAGACGGAAGTACTCTCCATAGCTCAGAAGGGCTTTTCGCCCTTCTGAGCATGGGCCAACTGGCCCTGCCCCCTGTCCCGCCCCTAGCTAGCCAGTTTCAGTTCTTCCGCCTTGCCAGCAAGACGGACCTCTCCACTCTCCAACTGAAATACACATTATCCTTCTAGATTCCTAAGTTATATATCTCTGCCGCTCGCTGTTGCTGCTATGATGCTGCCTCCCGCGGGAGGCGTCTCCACGCTGGATCCCAGAATTCTTCTCCGGAGGTGAGGCAGCAGCACTAGGTCGTGGGACAGGCCTAACCCTCGTGTAATCCATGGGGGCGGCCATCTTGCCCAGCCAGGCTGCTCTGCATGCCACCGCCCCCAGCTACATGATTGGGCAAAGTTACAGACACGCCCCTCTGCAGGATTGGTCTGTATTGTTCGGCACCCCAGCAGCGCCATTGGCTGGCGCCGTCGATCCTGTCCGTGGCGCCTTGGATGAGCATAGGGTCATGCTCACCCTCGGCCCCTTTGGCTGCCGCAGAGATGGCGCTGGAGCCTTCACCGCGCCGAGAAACAGCGCCGGCCCGCCGGCGGCGCGGAGAGGAATCACCGACGGCCCCCCCGTGAGATTGATGTGCACGGCGCAGCCACTAATACTACAGTTTGCAGCAGTCCCTCCCTCCCTCCTTGCGGCACTCATCACGGTGGGGATCTCATTGTCCTGAGCGGAGGGGCAACAGGGAAGCCCTTTGCTCACCGGAACAGCAGTGTAGCAATGGTGAAGGCACCGACTGATGGTGCAGGGGTCATGGGTTCTATTCCCCTCTATGCCCAATGAATAAGACTGCTAAGGCACTACCTGCCCTAGCATTTGGAGCCCATCTTGGTCTCTCCCTTGCTCACGACTCCGTTGGCGCCGGCACGCCAGCCGTACCTGTGACTCTGCCTCGACTATGGGGGCAAGCAGAGATTCAGGGACAAAATGTGCCGGGGAGGAGAGGCAGTGCGCTGCGTTGTGCGGCCCCTCCTCGCACGGCTCCAGGACCTAGCTGCCTCCAGCGGAACAGAGCGGCAGTCCAATGGTTAAGACACCGGCCGATGATGCAGGAGTCATGGGGCCAATCCCCACCCGCCTAATGAATAGGCTGGCTGAGGCATTAACTGTTATGGGTAATATTGCCTTAGCCCTCCTCCCTAAGTGCTCATTGATGCACTCCACGCTAAGTCCCTCCCTCGCATGGAAGTGTAAGTCTGACCCCAGTAGAAGTCAGAACTTCGCATCCACATGTCAAGGCAAACCCGGAGCTGGTGGGAGTGTCTGGCTGAGCTGATACAGCTACACTCCACTCTACTGTAACAGTTCCTTGTCCCACCACTGGGCTTGGGTGCTTGACAGAGCACTGGTGGTGCCTGTCCAGTCTCTCTCCAGATCCCCCATGCCGAGGAGGCTAAGCCCAGTAGCCACTGACCGCTGACCTCCGTAGGCTCCCGGACTGTTACCAGTCTCTTGCGGCGCTTGCACGTAAATCCTAGTACTCACCAGCGTGTTACTCCTGTGGCCACAGTGGGGTGCAGTACACACAATCTGTGTGTTCAGGAGCATCCTTATGCTCGGCGTCCTTTATGTAAGCAGCGATGAGAAGCTGCGAGAATGTAAAGTGCTCGCCAGTGCCTGTAGGACCAGAAGGTCTCAGGTTCAAATCCCAGCAGGGGGCCCCTGCCAACCCAGTCCCCATACAAGGGTTAAGATCCCGACCAATGATGCAGGGATCAGGGGTCAATCCCCCACAGTGCCAAATGAACAAGTTTGGCTGAGGCATGCATACACTGAGGTGAAAAGCTGCTAGGTGCGATCTCCAACTCTCTCCCTGTCATTCTTCGGTCAGAGAGATCCATTGCATAGGAAAGGCCAGATCGGAAATCGCTTTAAGGATCGAGTTCACTGTCCCCCCTTGGTGCCTATTGCTCTCTTGCAGCTTGCGCTGGTCGTTGACCCTAGCAACCTTGGTACTACTTAAGCAGTGAGGCCAGAGGCAGTTCCTGATGTTCTTTCGGCCATCCCGAAAAATAAGTCTCCACGGTAGACCTGAATGGCACCGCCAGCTGGTTCTGCCCCCCACCCAGATCGGTCTACATGGGTACCTCCTGCCCAGAGTGCTATTAGCTAGCTGTCCTTACAACGAAGCCCACTCCTCGATTCGAGGCAGACCTGCTCCCCAACCCACTCCTCGTGAGGAGAGATGTAGCACTATGGTTATACATTGCTAAACCAGGAGTCACTAGTGATTCCCCAGTGTGGTTACTATTAAGGCTGTCTGAGGTTCACCCTTAGAACTATCCTGAGGAGCAGCAGCAGTAGCAAGTCACCGACTGAAAATTCTGCGACCCGATATGGCAGGGTGCAGTGCCAGTGGGCTTGCAGGCCCCCTCCTCAGTTCGCTACTGCTCCTACTCATGAATGGATCACCGCTTGTCCTCGGGCTAATGTATCAAGGACAGTGGCAAGGGGGCCTCATCCTCCCCTATCTGGATCACCGGTAATGGCCAACACAGCCGCCAAAGCCACAGCAAGTGACAGGACGCACTTCCCTGTGCTAGAACACTTCGGGTTCTTAGTCAATTACCCAAGGTCTCATCTCCAGCCAACCCAAAACATGGAGTTCTTAAGGGCAGCTGGACACCATCAAGACCAAGGTTTTCTTATTTGGGACAGAGCCCTGCATCTCCAGGTGCTTGCAGAGTGCACTCTAGGCACTTGCAGAGTGCACTGCCGCCCAGCATCTGCTCTTCTACTGGGACGTATAGCATCAAGGTAAACATCAACCCAGACGTCTTCCCATGCGGGAAGTGCAGTCGGCGCTCTGCTCTCAGTGGTCAGACCACAGGCTCCCTGCCACAGGATGATTGTCTCCAGTTCCCTAGCCTACAACAAATAGCACTCGGCTGCATCGACACCCTCCCGCATCTATGGGCTGGAACGCCCTTCCAGACACCTACACCGTGGGGGATTCCCGAAACGGTGCCTCCACATTGGTGGAAGGGGCCCATGGTGGTGACCTCTGCACTCAGGACAGCTGGGTGCCAGCGAAGAACGCCCAGCAAATGAACCCCAGAGCTCCAGGCTATGGCTCAAGCCCTCCGGCCTGCTTGCCAACAAGCTTCCCTTGCAGAAGGAAACACTGCACTACACAGGCCCCATCAGCGACATCTGTGGCCCTGAACCCAAGAGTCCTATGGCACCGAAACCAGGTCACTATGGCCCATAGTGCACGGTGACAGAGCCCTGCGGCACTAAACCCAGTTCTGTGGGCATGAGTGCAGGGTGGTGAGGTCGAAACCGCTCATGGGACCACATTGCACATAAGATCACATATTCAATACCTGACTACTGGCCCGGCCGTAGTCTCACCCCTTCACAGAAAGGGAACAGGTTCCCTCTTCTCCACAAGAAGGACTCAAACCCACCCTTCCAGGCAGACCTCCGACTCGACTGCAAGAGTGGAGGAGTAGCCTTGTAGTAAGAGACATGGGTCCATTCCCCACGAAGACCCTTGGGCACTTGGACATGTCACATAAACCTTCTTTACTACCTGCAGGTAGGAACTCGCAACAGATCTCCTCTCCCATCGGTGGGCTGACCACAAAGCGCCCTGCCCACCTCGCGGGGAGCAGGAAGGGCAACTGTTTCATACAGTCAGAGCCAGGCCATCCGCACCTGCGTGCTTTGTTTCTCTCCTAACTTATTTATTTATTGATTTATTTAACATCTTTTATATACCGCACTATTTGTTGTCAGAGCGGTTACATATAACAAAGGTTGCACATTCAGAGGACAATGGGGCGCTTACATTATAACAGGAAACTTAAACTTGGTCTTGCCCTGAGCCGGGGAGGACTGGGCCCGACTGGGTTAGGTAGTTAGAATGGCGACTGGAGTTATGCACCTCTAGACAAGGACAGTAAGCTCCTCGATGAGGTTGCGAAGCGTCTTCATCTAAGAACCATGCTGGATGTCAGGATTGCGGCGCACCAGTCTCGTCCTCCACCATCTCCGCTCTACCCGTCCATCAGCTCCTCCGGGACAGCCCCAAAGACGCGGCAGACACCAGCATCCAAACACTCCTGCCCACACAAATTGGACTCTTAAGTATGTCGTTAAAATCATGCCTGGATTCGACAAGCAACAACCACCGTGGCAACACAGACAGTGTGCTCAGGAGCAGAAGGTCACAGGTTCAGTCCCAGCGGTGACTCCTGCCACCAATCCGTCATTGTTGAATCTGCCCTTCAGTCTCTCCTGCAAGGCTTACACAAGCTGCAGGGCCCGGTCAGAGCGGTCACGCTTACGCACCTCTGGAGCTCTTGCCCAGGATCAGTAAAAGGGCCCAACTCGTCCTTCATTAAACCTGACCAACCGGTCATGGTGTCGCCTATCGATTGAAATCCCGCATGCTCCGCCATAGGATGGAACGGTCATGGCCATATGCAGAGGCCCAAACTAGGCCAAAGGCAAGCACAGGACTTAACTGTGCCAAAGGATCCATCGACAACCTGTCAAGGATGCATCCACAACCTGTGTCCCATGCCTTGGCAGGGACACTTGCAAGCGGCATACCACATGGAATGCGTCGCCTAGCAGTCTTAAGGTCTAGGCTGCGACCCGGGCTCTCCTAACCAAGTCATGAACTTAGTCACGTCTCATGCCCGGGCCTTGCCGCACGCTTCCAGCGTTGATACTGTCGCTATCCCCGCACGCAGTGGGTAACTCACATTGAGGACCTGCTGGCATCTCTGCCGTTAGACCTTCTCGGCAGCTGCTCATCAGACCATAGACCCTCGCAACCAAGTGTGACGGCACATTCACACCCAGCGGCCACACGCGCAGTATTGCTATAAGCTCACTTCTCATGGGCGCACACCCATTAGCACTGCACACTGCGCATTGTCCGGTGCGCGTACACAGTGCATGTTGGCACATGGTGCACTGATGCCACCATCAGGTATTTAGGGCAAATCTTAAACTTCCAGCCCTGATATCGTGTCTCAGAACCTATATCGGCCTCCCCCTTTCCACCGCATCGCATTACAGCTTGGGAGGCACCAGGTGTGGCTGACTCATCCTGCTTGTCCTTGGAGAAAACGGAGTTACTTACCTGTAACAGGAGTTCTCCGAGGACAGCAGGATAAGTCAGCCACACATACCCGCCCTCCTCCCCTGGAAAAGGTCTCGGCCTCGGTCCAAGTACCCGCCTCCTAGCGGCTAAGGCTCAGCTAGTGACGAACTGGCTAGCTAGGGGCGGGACAGGGGGCAGGGCCAGTTGGCCCATGCTCAGAAGGGCGAAAAGCCCTTCTGAGCTATGGAGAGTACTTCCGTCTCGGCGCCGTCGGATGACGTCACCAGGTGTGGCTGACTTATCCTGCTGTCCTCGGAGAACTCCTGTTACAGGTAAGTAACTCCGTTATATGTTCCTTCCTTGAAGCCCCTTGCAGAATTCTGGCGGCTGCATTCATGGCTAGTTGCAGCGGGGTTATGGTGGTTTTTGGAAGGCCGTGTAAAATGGCATTCGCGTAATCAAAATGCGGGGTCACAAGAGCTTGGTAGACCGAAAATCTTCTGGTTCCAGGAGTGGTCTCAGGTGGCGAAGTGTTCTGATTTTGTTGTAAACTGCTTTTACCATATTGCTTATCTGGGCCTTCATATTTAGCTGTTGGTCAATGAAAACTCCGAGGTACCGAATTGATGGTTTGCTTGTGAGTTCAGCATCTCGGACCTTCAGGGAGCTAGGTGGAGTGAGTGATGGAATTCCTTGTGAGGAAAAGGACCTCTGTTTTTTTAAAGTTTATTTTTAGCTTCTGTGTATGTAGCCAATCCGTGACCGCATCGAAACAGACAGAGAGGAATGCAAGGTCTGGTTTGTCCAAAAGGAAAGGCATGTAGAGGAGGACATCATCGGCGTAGATCAGGCAGTTAATGTTGAAGGAGTGGATGAGATTACATAAGGGCTGCATGTAAATGTTGAGTAGCAGTGCTGACAGTGACGATCCTTGGGAAACGCCTTTTTCTTGGAGAAAAGGTGTGGATGTGGAGGGGCTGGAACGTACATGTTGCCATCTATCTGTTAAATATGATGAACACCATGTTAATGCGTTTCCCTGAATGCCCTTCTCGCTAAGGCGGGAGAGGAGTATTTCGTGACATACCGTGTCAAAGGCTGCTGCAATATCCAGGAAGATCAGTGCAAACCCTTGTTTGATGTTATCCAATCCAATGGTAAGCGTGTTGAATAACGTGGTCAGGAGTGTTTCGACCCCATGCGCTTACCGAAAGCCATGTTGGCAAGGGTCGAGGGGTGCACTTATTCCGATATGATGGTGAAGTTGTTGTTGAACAACCTTCTCGATGATTTTCGCCAGAAGCGGGATACTTGATATCGGCCTGAAGGAGTCCATTCGTGCTGGGTCCAGCTTGCTATTTTTTAGTAGCGGTCTTATCGCTGTCTCTTTTAGGCTTTTGGGGAATGTACCCGTTGAGAAAGATAACGCAATGAGTTTGGAGAGGAAGGGACTGAGTTCGGTCCGCAGAGTTTTTGTCCAAAACGCTGGACATGGATCATTCGGTGCAGTTGTGGTGTTTATGGAGGAGACGATGTCCTGTATGTTTCTTGCCGATGGGGCAGAGAACTCTGTGATGGTGTGTTTGGTGACAGTTGTTGCAGTATGTGGTTGGGTCGTTAGGGGGGAATTATTTGCGGTAGGAGTGTTGGACTTGTTTGCCTTGGTACGCAGGAAGTCAGCATATTCTTGGGGGTCAGGGAGGTCTGGTTGTGTAAATGAGGGCACTTTTGCTAAGGTCTTAACTAAGCCAAAGAGTTCATGAGGCTTGTTTAGAGATCGTTGTAGTGTCTGCATGATATTGTTTCATTCTTGCTGTTACGTCTGCTCGGTGTCTTTTGAGATGTTCATTGTACAGTACAAGTTTTTCTGTTGAACGGGATCGTAGCCATGATCTTTTGAGCCTTCTGAGTTTGAGAAATGATGTTCGGAGTTCGGGGGAGAACCACGGTGCATTTTTCCTTGTTCTCACGACCTTCTTGGTAATAGATGTTTTGGCTGTCACTAAGAAGTGTCCACACTATTCGTAAGCTGTAGGAACACATTTTTTTGTCATCGGTATATCAACTACATTATTTAATCTCTGAGTCCATTTTATTTTAATCTTTAAAATTCAGTGTCCCGATTTATCTTCAAATATTCTTTCCACAATTTATCATTTCAGCATCCAGTTTACATGCCCCAACGCAGCACTGTGTTTTGGATGACAAGCACATACTTTTATCCTGCTTCAGGGAAAATAAAGCTCGCAAACAAGTGATGGCTGCACTTATTATATTCTCTAGAATTTCCAGCCATTCAATCATTACAGCTATTTTTAGCACAGGCCATTACAGAAGCATTCATAATGGCACTTCTAGCTGCTCCAACTCTGTGCCTGACATAATCGTACTAATTCCAGTTCCAGTTATTTAAAGGACACCCTTTGGCATGCCTTACAACAAATGCTTATCCTAACAATCTATTGGACAATTAGCTTATATGGGGAAATCCATTCACAATGTTACCCAATCAGTCTCAGCGTTCATTCCCATTGAGTCTAATGTTTTTGAATTAACAATCCAATGCAGTTCCAAGTAACTCAAATATAACTATTTCCTCCCATTGGACATTCTGGTACATGATCTGTTATCTGCCATTTCAATGAGGCAAATCTATGATTCTTATGTTCACAATGGGATACGGTGGGTGCTGCTCTTAAATGATCCTTTAATCTAGATTTGTGTTCTGCCATCTGTATTTTACATGCTGTATTCATCCAGTCTACATACACTTTTGGACATTCACTACAAAGCTTGAATTACAAGTAGTATAATGAAAAGTCGTCTTTGGAAGGACCAGAATGGAATGATCCTATTACTATCTTTGATCACTGTTTCCATGCTCGATATTTGGGTCACCTAATGGCAGTTATAATCACAGCACTATGGCTAGCTTTACCTGGTTTTCCCAGAAGCTCTTCCTAATACCGCATTAAAAAAATAACTCACTTGTATTGCCTGATGCATCTTTGCAATTAGTCTAGATAATGTTGATAAAAGTGGATGGGACTGTTACTAAATATTCACAAGATATATCTGCCTTAGTGCAAAGAGACGGACACGTTTATTGGCTCAAAGAAACTCAAGAGGCAATACCATCAATGGGGAAAGTACAGATTCTAAAGAAGTGATTGATCAGGTAGTTAAAAGGTAAGGGTCCCAATATTCAAAAGGCATATATGGTTTACAGACCTGGAACGGGATATTCCAACAGCACTAACACAGTTGGTGCTGCTGACTGTCCCCAATTATCTCCACTGCATGCCCGGATGCTATCCACTTAGCATCGGGGCATGTTGTGTGCGGTGACAGTCGCTAGACACTTCAAAAGCTGGTGCAATATCACCACTACCCGGTTAGCTTCTGCGACATCTGAGACTGTATGGTGAACCCAGGTATTCAATGCTGGGAGCCACATATGACCCCGTCATTGAATATCCAGTGTTAGAGGTCGGCAGTGATAGCCATCTCAATACAATATCGGACCCAAGGTCCTTATACACCAAAAGCTTGAAAACAAGACCCGTTTAAATTTAAGAGTATTGAACTTTCCTGAAGTTGCTAATATGACACCACTTGAAATGTTTAAGAACTATTTGTCTGAGGCTCTGCTTATTCCCGAGAATGCTTTTCCACCTTTTGAATAAAACACATTTTTAACCAACTGCAAAACATCAGTTATCTGCCTTTGTGAGGTCAGTTGGCATTGGAGATTTACCAAATATTTAGGAGACCTCTGTGGTTGAGGTTAAGGAAAGAGCAACATTGCTGGTTAATTTTATATTTGAGTGATCTATCAAAAGTATTATCACTAAATTTTAAGAAGCTGGACAAGCTGTTTCTCCAGGACCAAGTAGGATGTCAGTCCTCATATATGGGTGATGTTGGCGCCGATGGAGCCCCCATGCAGAGCATTTCCCCAGCTTTCAAAGAAAACCTTTGGGAATGCAGCACGCCTGCGCGGTCCCCTTCCCGCCCAAGGGTGCCATCTTGCTCAGTCTTTCTTTTTCTGCGGAGCCAAGCGGACGTAGTTCGTGTCACCTGGGAAAAGTAGATTTTTTTTTTCTGCGATTTTTCGCGTTTCTTTATCCAGTTCGACGCCGGATCCCGTCCCCGCCTGGGCTCGATACACCGGTATCGAGTCTGGAACTTCTTTTTCGGTTTTTGTCCTTTGTGACTAGCGTTTGCGCTTTTTCTGTTATTTTCACTGGCAGCCCGGTCTTTTGACCTTGAGGGGGCCCTTTTTCCCCCGATGGCTGCCAGCGGGTTCAAAAAATGTGATTGGTGCAAGAAACTTATGTCTCTCACCGACACACAAGACTGCTGCCTCTGATGCCTCGGGCCCGACCATGACCCGCTGGTCCGTGGCCTGTGCAGCAAAATGTCGTCAAAGGCACTTCGGAGCCGTCAGCATCAACGTGTGAGAACCTTTTTAGAGTCCACATCCGGCCGGGCCTGGACTTCATCAGAGGCCTTAACATCTCCGGAGTCTGACCCTGAGCGCCGTCATGGTTCCTCTGAGAGGGGTTCTCCCACCTGGGAGCAGAAAAGGAAGAAGAAGCTTGTGAGGGCAGCATCAGTGGAGGCCCCTGGGTCCTCGAGGGCCAGGTCGCATAGCCCTGACCGCCGCCCCGAGCTCTCGGAGTCAGAGAGGCCGTCCAAACTACCTTGCATGGAGCCAGAGTCATGTAAGTTCTGTTGTCCTCGTGGACTCTCCTCCGGGAGAACCAACGTCGGGCCCGATGCCGTCGGGGCCCGAGTTGGGGGCTGCTCAGTCTCCTGAGCTCGCTCAGGCTGATGGCCTTGGAGAGTAGCTTGGCTGCCTTCATGGAACAGCAGCAGGTACTGAACGTTGGTCTGACTGGTGCATCTGCCCCGACCACTGGGACCTCGACGTCTGAGTCGAATCCCAGAGGCCGAGCCGATCCTCGAGTCCATCAAGTTTTGACTCGATCCTTGACCAAGGTCCCCCTCGAACTCCCGTGCAGGGCCGAGGTCGTCAACGCCGGTGCTCTCGGCGTCGGGTCGGGTGGCACTGAGGCCCACACGGCTGGAGCCGCTCGATGACTCCTCAGGAGTCGGCGTGGGAGATGGAGGATGAGGAGTCTCCTGTCACCTTCGGGACCCGGTGCGTCCCTTCGGACTCCCTGGAGTCCGAGCCTTGGAGAAGGTCCCCCCCCCCCCCCCCCCCGAGGATACCCGGTTCTCGGACTTCGTGAGGGACATGGCCAAGACTTTGGCATTCCCTGCGGACGCCGAGGAGGAGCCTCGAGCCAAGGAGCTCGATGCCCTCCAGTATGATTTTCCTCTGAAGGAAGCCTTTACTGTACCGGTTCCTCCGATGCTGGAATGGCTGCTCTTCCGTATGTGGGAGGCACCGGCCTCAGCGCCGGTTCTTAGCAAATGGGTCGATTCCATTTATCAAGTCCGTAAGAGCCCTGGTTTCCAAAAGGCACAGCTACAGCACAATTCCATGGTTGTAGAATCAGCCATGCACCGCCTGAAGAGTCAGAAGAAGCACTCCTTGGTGCCTCCCGGCCGGGAGGCCCGGAACCTGGATGCCCTCGGTAGAAAGTGCTTCTAGGGCTCTATGCTATCTTGCCGTGTCCAGACTTACCAGCTGTACATGGGCATGTACTTACGGGAACTGGCAAAGGAGATTGCCGGGTTCTCATCTGGCCTCTCCGAGGAACCCTTGCAGAGGTTCAAAGCCTACAGGGATCCGAGAGTGCTCGAAGTTTATCTCTCGAGCAGCCTATGATGGCTTTGAGGCTTCGGCCCGGCTAGCCTCGGCCAGCATCGGTGCATGCCGTCAGGCCTGGCTACAGTCATCGGACCTGGAGTCATGGGTGCATGACAAGTTGGTCGATGTCCCGTGCCGAGGTGACAACCTATTCAGTAAGCCCATGACTGAAAAGGCTGCAGAAATTGAGACTGAGACTCTCACCAGGACAAGGCTGTCCAGAAAGACTTCTGCCCCTTCTCAAAAAAAAGAAGGGCTCGGGAAAGAAGCCCTTTTTCCCGAGGAAGGGTGCTGCCTACAAAACGTGCCCTCAGTATCAGGCCTCTTCAGCTCCCCGACAGGGCCAGCAGGCCAAAGGGAGGGGCATGGGCCCCGTAGGCAGAAGACCCCCAAGCCGCCAGCTCCAGTTCCTGCACAGCAGTGAGTGGGATTTTGACTTCCACAGCATAGCCTCTCCTCCGCCGGTGGCTCCACTCAACACAGGAGGTTGGCTGACCCTGTATGCCTACAGGTGGCCAGCTATCACAGGGGATACCTGGGTACTGAGCATAGTCCAAAAGGGCTACATGCTCCACTTCCACCAGCTACCCCCTTCCTACTATCCAGGGGAGCCTCCAAGATTCCCTCTACACAGGAACCACCTCCTTCAGGAGTTGGCAAGTCTTCTAAAGGAACAGGCGGTGGAACCGGTGCCTCATCACCTGAAAGGGCAAAGCTTCTACTCCAGGTACTTCCTGGTACCAAAAAGGACAGGAGGCCTCCGGCCTATCCTAGACTTGGGAAACCTAAACAAGTTTCTGGAGAGGGAAAAGTTCAAGATGCTTACCCTTGGGATACTGTTCCCCTACCTCCAGCAGGGAGATTGGCTATGATCCTTAGACCTAAAGGACCTCATTCATCCAGACCACAGACAATATCTCAGATTTGTGGTGGGAGGAAACCATTTTCAGTACAGGGTACTTCCCTTTGGCCTAACCTCTGCCCCCAGGGTTTTCACCAAATGCCTGGCGGTGGTGGCAGCTTATCTCAGGAATTAGGGAATTTTTGTCTTCCCATACCTGGACGACTGACTCATCAGGGGCCAGTCTCTCCAGGAGGCCCGACAAGCCACTCTTCGCACAGTCTCTTCTTCAGCATCTGGGCTTTGTCATAAACTATGCAAAGTCCACTTTGCTCCCTTCTCAGAACCTAGAGTTTATAGGGGAAAGATTAGACACCCTTCAGGCAAGAGCTTACTTGCCCGTAGACAGGGCCCACAGACTGATGGACTTGGCCAACCAGTTCCAAAGCAATTCTCATGTTTCCACCAGGCACTACCTGCAGCTCCTGGGCCACATGGCATCCACTGTACATGTGACTCCAAATTCCCGTCTGCACATGCGGGCTGCTCAATGGTGCCTCAGATCAGTGGATGCAGGCCACAGGCGACCTCCGAGACAGAGTAAACGTGTCCAAACCACTTTTGGACTCCTTACAGTGGTGGCTACATCTCCCAAACCTTCTCAGGGGGGGTTACCTTTTCAGGTTCCAGCACACACAAGGGTGCTGACAACCGATGCTTCCTTAAAGGGCTGGGGTGCACATTGCCAGGGCACGTGCACTCAAGACCTGTGGTCTCCTCGAGAGGCCACACAGCAAATCAATCTTTTGGAGCGGCGAGCAATCCGCTTAGCTCTGCAAACATTTTCTCATACCCTCTCTCACCAGTCTGTCCTAGTTCAGACGGACAATCAGGTTGCAGTGTTCTATGTGAACAAACAAGGGGGCACAGGGTCCAAACTCCTGTGCCAGGAGACTCTGGCCCTGTGCTCCGTGACGCTCAGGCAGGGTATGTTTCTCAAAGCAGTTTATCTACCTGGTCAAGAAAACTTCCTAGCAGACAAGCTAAGCAGGATTCTCCAGCCTCACGAATGGCAGTCGAATCCACTGGTGCTCCAGCAGATCTTCCTCCGTTGGGGACTTCCATCCATCAATCTCTTTGCCAGTCCACTGAACTGTCAGCTGCCCAGGTTCTGCTCCAGACAGCCGCATCCCCTGAGGATGGCAGCAGATGCTTTTCTGATCTCTTGGTCTAAGGGTTTCCTGTATGCATTTCCTCCTATGCCCCTGGTGGCCCGAACTCTGTTCAAGATTCTCCGGGACAAGGCCTCGGTGATTCTGGTAGCCCCCAGATGGCCGAGGCAGCCATGGTTTCCACTTCTGCTGCAGTTGGCGGTGGAAACTCCATTCCCTCTGGGGTTGCAACACTATCTCCTGTCTCAAGAGCAGAGTTCCCTTCTGCACCCCAATCTCAGGTCCGTCAATTTGATGGCCTGGCTGCTGAAAGGGTAGTTCTAGCTCCCTTACTCTTACTAAGGAGGTTGAGGAGGTGGTATTGGCCTCTAGGAGACAGCCACCAGAAAATCCTATACTCTCAAGTGGCGTAGGTTTACGGTATGGTGTGCTCAGCGCAATGAAGACCCTTTCTCTTGCCTTGTGCCAGTAGTACTGCAGTATCTACTTCACCTTTCAGACCTAGGCCTTAAGTCTAACTCTTTATGGGTCCACCTCAGTGCTTTGTTAGCGCACCACTCACCGGTGGAAGGACAGTCTGTCGGTTCACCCCTTGGTGTCCTGATTTCTCAGAGGTTTGCTTCTTCTCAAGCCTCCGGTTCGTCCACTGGTGACTGAGTGGGATTTGAACGTGGTCTTGCAGCAACTTGCCCACCGTTTGAGCCGATGGCTACTTGCCATTTGCGCTTCCTCTCTTGGAAAGCGCTCTTCCTGGTGGTTCTTACCTCGGCCAGACGTGTGAGTGAATTACAAGCTCTGGTTTCTGATGGACTGTACACGCGGTTCTATAGGAACAGGGTGGTCCTCTGGACCCATCCCAAGTTTCTTCCATAAGTGGTCTCCTCTTTCCACCTCAATCAGGAGGTGGTTCTTCCGACTTTTTTTTTCCCCCAGGCTGCATGCCAGCCGGGCTGAAACAGTCTTGCATACCCTGGACTGTAAGAGGGCATTGTCTTTTTACATAGAACATACGTGGGGGCATCAAAGGGCTACCCAGCTCTTCGTCTCCTTTGACCCTAATAAGATGGGGTTACCTGTCTCCAAGCGTACATTGTCCACTTGGGTAGCAGATTGTATCGCCTAGGCGTATAAGGCAGTTGACTTCCCCTTGCAGGGTCGAGTCACGGCCCACCGTGTCGGGACGAAAGCCGCATCAGTAGCTCATCTCCGCTCTGTTCCATTTGCAGACATCTGCCAGGCTGCAACTTGGTCTTCAAGCCAGACTCTTGCAGCCCATTACTGCCTGGAGAGAGAGTCCCAGAGGGACAGTGCTTTTGGACAGGCGGTACTCCGTAATCTCTTTGAGGTTTAGGCAACTCCTACCCTCCGGCCCTTGTGTTGGGCTACCGTGCAGGGTGTGTTCTCAGAGGATATTCTTATCACTGATGCTGAGGCTCTTGAGAGGGAGCTATTTTTTCAGCTTTGGGTTCCTGGTAGCCTAGAGCTGGGGAGTCCCATATGTGAGGACTGACTTCCTGCTTGGTCCTGGAGAAAGAGTAGTTACTCACCTGTAACAGGTGTTCTCCAGGAGCAGCAGGAATCAGTCCTCACGACTCTCCCTCCTCCCCTGGAGTTGCAGTCATATACTTCATTTAGATTTTTTTTGTCTTTTAGCTATGTCATCTAACTGAGCAAGATGGCACCCTTGGGCGGGAAGGGGACAGCGCAGGCGCGCTGCATTCCCAAAGGCTTTCTTTGAAAGCTGGGGAAATGCTCCACACGGGGGCTCCGTCAGCACCGACGTCACCCATATGTGAGGACTGATTCCTGCTGCTCCTGGCGAACACCTGTTACAGGTGAGTAACTACTCTTTTTGGGACAAATAATTAAAATTTATCTGGACATTAGCCACCCCACCCAGGAGGGGAGGCACTTTTTTGGCAACAAGATGAGACCTTATCCCTGGGAGCAAAGTTTTTTATTGCAATATTCCTGCAAATGCTTAGTTTCCTGTTTAAATGTTAAATACATTTTTTCTCTCTGGAACAACTTTGTGCCACCTTGGGTTTGAAGATCTCGGTACAGTAATTTACCATCACATTTGGTTGTGTGGTAGCTGTGACAATTAGGTGCTCTGTGAAATTCGTCTTGAAAGAGTAGTACCTAAGTCGATTTGTTATCTTTCTTTTGTTTCCTTTATATGGACCCTTTTACTAAAGGGAGGCCTCCCTTAATAGGCCAAGGGAACTGTGCATGATTGGTTAAGCAGTTAACGGGAATGAAACTGGAAATGAGAGCTGTGGAGGATTCACCATTAACATAGAATTGGGTATGTGGCCCTGGAAGTGGGAAGAGGTAAGAGCATCCCATGAACAGGAGATATTGGAGCTCAAAAGCCCCAAAGCTGTAGGATCAGCAGCCACTAGGAAATGAAAGGTGATTGGTGATTGCCTTCTGAAAAGTACTGAAGGGTCCATCTGCCATCCAGACATGTCTTGAGAGGTGTGCAGTCTGCCTGGTGCCAAGATTTAAATAGAAAGTTTTGAGCCCCCTCAAACCTGACTTATCCAGTACTGCTCATTCATGTTGACGCAAATTATACTGATACTGTAGTTTCTCACCTGAGCGTATCAAAAGTGACTGTGGGTCTGGGATAGGTATGAAGTAGTTAGGTGTACAGTTGGTGTTCTCCTCCCTATTGAGGGGCAGGTCCAAAAGGATCACATCCTGATTGCCTAGCCTTGTGGATGGTGTCACGGAGAAGTGTCTTTGGACACAAACTGGTTAACCTACTGAGGAGGGCTTTAAACTAGACTTGTCTGGAATGAGTTAACAAAGCCCCCTGTTCAGTAAAACATTAACTAGTATAGAAAAAGGGAGAACAAAAGCAGTATCTGGAGAGCTGTATATACTAATGCCCATAGTATGTGAAATTTCCAGATTTAGAAGCTGTAGTGAAAGAGATTGACTTGGATATAGTGGCAGCCATAAGAACATAAGATATGCCATACTTGATCAGACCAAGGTCCATCAAGCCCAGTATCCTTTTTCCAACAGTAGCCAGTCTAGGTCACAAGTACTTAGCAGTTTCCCACAAAGGACACAGGTTCTACAGTGCTTGTATTGCAGCAAGCAGTGGATTGCCAAGGTCCCCTTTAATGATGGTTTATGGACTTTTCCTCCAGGAACTTGTCAAAACCTTTTTTAAACTCGGTTACACTAACAGCTTTTACTACATTTTCCTGTAACAAATTTGAGTTTGATTACGTGATGAGTGAAAAAATATTTTCTCTTTAGTCTTAAATGGGTTACATTGTTTACGCCATCAAAATATAGAAAAACTAGGGGATATGCAATGAAGATACAGTCTACCTATGTTTACCCATTCCACTCCATTCATTAATATCTCCCCTCAATTCATTAATATCTCCCCTCAGACATCTCTTTCAGTTTGAAGAGCCCTAACCTTTTTAGCCTCTCCTCATAGGGGTATCCTTCCATTCCCTTTACCATTTTGGTGGCTCTAATCTATACCTTTTCTAATAATGCTGAAGCCTTTTTAAGATACAGCGACCAGAATTGCATACACTATTCAAGGTGCAGTCGCACCATAGAACGATACAGAGGCATTATAATGTCCTTTTAGTCTCCATTCCTTTCCTTATGATTCCTAGCATTCTATTTGCTTTTTTGGCTGCCGCTGCACACTGGGTGGAAGGTTTCAACATGTTATCCACAATGAGGCTTAAATCTCTTTCCTGCGTGGTGGTTCCTAATATTTATTTATTTATTTAATTCTCTTATATACCACACTATTCTGCATCAGTGCGGTTTACATTGAACAAACTGAAATTACATTGAACAGGGCATTATAACTTGGAGATAACTATTTTACAGGGAACATGGGCTATGGAGGGTTAAGTGGCTTGCCCAAGACCACAAGGAGCACCTGTAGGACTAGAAACCCCAGTCCTTCCGGCCCAAGGTTGCTGTCCTCTAGTGGAATTTGAACCCCCGACCTTCCGGCCTGAAGTACCTTGCCCCAACCACTAGGCTACTCCTCCACTTTGCATCGTGTAACCATAGTTCCTTATCGTTTTTCCAGTTTAGTCCTCAACCTCTGGGTAGTGTACCTCCTCCTGCAGCTTGGAGACTGGGCATGTCAAATTCATGACATCACTGGATATAGCCCGCGGGTCTCTTCCATCAGCCCCCAGTGTGTCCAGTCTCCATGCAGCAGGAGGACGTAGTGAGCCTAGTTCTGGGCTCCCTAGAGAAGAGATAAGGAGCAGTTAGTGACATAGGTTTTAAAGTTTCTTTCTTGCTATATAATTTAATTTAATTTTGTTTTGGGATCTTAACTGAGATCAGTAAAAAAAAAAAAATAAATTAAAAAAATAAATAAATAAATAAAAAAGTTGGAGGTCAGGGGGGGGACGATATTCCTTTCCTTTCAAGCCTCTCTGCTTTTCAGTGTGGCTCTCCCCGCCTGGTTGGGACAGAGGGGAGTTGGACAGCAGAACGAAGACCTGCCTTTACAACGGCGGGGTTGCCCCGCATTAATTGGTGATCTGCTGAAGCTGCCAGTGCAGAAATGCCCTCTCTGGCGATAGCTGCTCTCTGCTTCAGAGCAGCACCGTGGATCGTAGGGCTGCCGTCCGGAGAGGTGAAAAGAGAGAGAAAATATTCGCTGGGGGAAAATTTCAGACCTGACGCGGGGTAAGTGTTGCATTGGGCTCGTAGAGATCGGGAAGGCCGTCGGACCCTAAACGGGGATATTTTGGTGGGGTAGCATGTCCTGAGGAAGCACGGGCTGTTCTTCCCGCGCATTTTAAGACCGCAAGGCAAATTTATTTTTAAATTGATTCAAGCGGTATAAAAGTAGCCCGATTCAACAGTAGAGAGTTTTCAAATAACTTATTCTTCTCCACATCAAGCGGGGATGGTCTGGCAGTAAACCAGGCCGGCTGCAACGCGAGCTGTTGAGTCCCGTGCTTTTGCGGGCGCATAGCAGTTTACGGTTTATTTTCACACAGCCAGTCTCGCCGCCTAGCCTAGCGATTTGGATTAGTTACCTTGATTTTACTTTAATGTAATGTAATTTATCTTAGTGTTTAAAAAAAAAAAAAAAAAAGTTTATTTCGGGAGTTTGCCTTCATTACTAGGGGATATTAATGGTAGTTGGGACCTAATGGGAGACAGTCGGATCCTTGGGGTGTCCTTGAGTCAAGCTTCACTTTCCTCACCTGGATTTCCTGACAGGAGGTGTTGAAGGAAGGCAATTACCACGCTTTCAGCATCAGGCAGTGGAGTGTCTCTCACCTGGGTGCTGGCCAGGCCGGACACTGCATGGTTTCTCAGTTCAGCCGCAGTGCAGGTTACTGAGGGGCTCTTGCCCCAAAGCGGGTTCCTGGTGCTTTAGGGATTTAATTTAATTCATCTTAATTTCATTTACTTTAACTTAATTTAATGTAATTTATTCCCTTTTTGATGGGATTGGTATCCTTGGTTTAGCAGGTGCACTGAAGGGTGACAGTGGGGGAACAGCCCATGATTTGAGTCATGGCTAGGGCATTTAGAAAGGAGTTCTGTTACTCTGGCAGGATGCTTATGCATTCTCGGAGGGAAAAAGTACAAACATAAGGCTTAGATCTTTTCCCAAGCTCTGTGAGATACATGCCTAGGCATGCCTTGTGGCCCTTGGGCGAGCCACTTAGCCCTCCATTGCTTTCCGCTTGGAGTTAAGGATAAGGCGGTATAGGCAACTGGTTAAATAACTAACTGTATGGTTTAATTAATTGATTTTCCTCCTTGCCCTTCCTCGCTCCTTTGAATCTTATTAGCTATTTACTGTCTCTAGATATGTTTTGCATTTCAGGGTTTCTCATATGATCCAATATTTTGCATCTCCTTCATTCTGCCAGCAAGCCAATTGGGGGGCGCTCTGGTCTCAAGGCGGAGAAGAATGTTGTTTTTTCCTATTTGGGGAATCAATAGGTTGAAGAGCCCTGAACATTCTCTGGGCTTTGGATCCGATAGTGAATTGTCTTTTGCCTCACGTACGAGTGATGAGATCTACGTTGCGCGGTCTTCATCTGCTTCATGGCAGTTATTTACTTTTGCAGGGCCTTTGGTCCGTAGCTTTGTCTTTGGTTCTGTCTCAGTTAGGCAGAGATCTTCTCCACCTTGCATACAGAGATCAGGGGTCCTTAAACAGAAATTGTCCCAATCATATTCAGCTGCGATCCATCTATATGCTCTCTTGGTTGTCAGGGATAGAGTGAGGCTGCCTGTCTTTGCTCCAACTGTATTCTCATGCTGCTGTAAGTGGTCCAGCATTGGGGGATACCAATTGGGATAAAGTGAGAAGTCCTCACTGTTACATAGGTTTGAAGGTGCAGTCGTGGGATCCGATATGGGGGGAACCGCCCGAGGGAGATACAGGGTCACAGGCACTGGCTTTCTTTTTCCCTTTGACTTGCTCCCAAATCCTAGCGCCCCCCCTCCACGTCTCGGCTGTCCGGGAGGCAAGGTTCCAGGCCCTTTGGACAAACTATTTTCAACCTCTTCTCAATGTTGGTAGGAGGGCTGGGAGAGCAGGATAAGGAGACCACAGACCAGCACCAACCCTAATGTCACACCTTTGCCTGAATTCTCTAAAGGTCCCGTATTCCCAGTCATTGCTACAAGTCCAGGTGGCGCACATTCCGATACTGTGTTTATATTTCCCTTGGCCCTGGAGGGCTCTCAATTTGAGTTTTTGTGCCAGAGGCACTGTAGGGTTTAGTAGCTTAACCAAGGTCAGAAGGACCTCCTGAGGGACCAGAAACCCTAGTTCTTTTGGACCGGGGTTGAGATTCTCGAGTGGGATTCAATCCCTTGGCCCTTGGCCAACTTGCCCCAACTACTAGGTCTTCCCTCTCTCCAAGACATAGCTGAGCCTCACTGCTTCTGAGTCAGACTTATTCCGGAGTGGGCTAGCCACAGAGTCCTAGGGTTAGGCTCAGCCTGTGACATATAAGGGAGAGACCTTGTGGGGTTCCGTTCTTAAGAACACAAGAGATGGCATACTTGGTCAGTTCCAGCTCCGTCAAGCCCAGTATCCGGTTTCCCATAGTAGCCAATCCAGATCTCATGTACCTTGCGGTTTCCCAAAGAGACAATTAGGCTACTCACTGTGTGTATCGGAGCAAGCAATGGAGTCATGTTCATATTCAGAGTTCCGTTGCATGTTCAACAGATGTGCCACTCTGTTAGGTTATGTGTCTTGTAGACCATCTTGAATTGTAGAAAGATGGGGTATATAAAATCAATTAAATTATTAATTTTCCCAGGTTCTCTTTAATAAAGCTTATGGACCTTTCCGCCAGGAGCTGGGCCAAGCCTTTTTTGAACTCTGCTACATTGCGGAGGTCTTTTTGGCAGGGCTCTTGGAGTACGCAGGAGACCCAGTAGTCATTCAACCAACTGGAACTGCGAGCGGTACGCCTGCTGTTGCAGGTGTTCGAAGCTATGGTGACAGGTCGAGCGGTGCGAGTGCGGTCCGGCAACTCCACGACGGTGGCCTGCTTCAATTGGCAGGGCGGAGCCAGAAGTGCGGCCATGGAGGCCACGGTAGAGGATCTGTTTGCGTGGATGCGGCCTCGGCTTCCAGCGATCTCGGCGACGCATATTGCGGGAAAGGCCAATGTGACGGGTGATTTCCTCAGCAGGGTCAGAGTAGATGCCAGAGAATGGGAGTTGCATCCGGAAGTGTTCGCACAGATCGGTCGCAAATGGGGACAGTCAATAATGGTCCTCATGGCGATGTTTCAGTCTGCTAAATCAAGTCACTTCTTCAGCAGACGACGTGAAGGAATGTTGAAAGGCATTGACGCACTGGTACTACGGGGGCCGTTGTCTGGTCTTCTCTGTCTTTCCACCGGGGGCACCCATTGATCGAGTGGTTCAGCGTATCGAGGCGCATCGAGGATAGGTGGTGTTGGGGGACTCAGGCTGGTCGAGTCGCCCGTGGGACGCTGACCTCTTATGGTTGATCGACAGGAATCCTTGGGGGTTCCTGCCGTTGGAGAATCTGTTGCTACAGGGTCCTCTTCGAATGCCTCAGGTGGCTCGGTTCTTGCATATTGAAAGGGCAAGGCTAAAAAAAAAAAAGTCTACGGTCCTTGCATAGGTACGTATAGGTTGCATCTTTGAGGGCTGGTGCTCGTGGAGGCACGTTCGCATGACAACAGTGTCAGTTCCCTTGGTATTAAGTTTTCAGCAGGACAGATTTGGTAAGGGGTTAGCAGTCAGTTCCTTGAGAGTTCGGTTAGCAGCTATGTCTTACTATAGGGGCAAAGTAGAGGGAGTGATTCTCGTTCACATGGCAGTGTGGTACGCTTTCTCAAGGCGGTTACCAGGCTGCAGCCCTCTCGTAGAATATTAATTCCTCTGAGGGAGTTCAATTTGTTTTTAGGGGCATTAGCTAGCGCGCCATTTGAGCCCTTGCAACAGGCGTCGGTTAAGGAATTAACCTTGAAGACAGTATGTTTAGTGGCCTCGGTTCAGCAGGGCGAATTTCGGAGTTGCAGGCGTTGTCTTGTTGGGTACTATATTTTGTTTTTCTCCAGAGAAAAGGTGGCCTTGCGGCCAGTTCCGTCATTTTTGCCAAAGGTGATTTCTCTGTTTCGGCTAGATCAAACGTTTCTCTCCCAGCGCTAGGTTTGGCGGAGGGGAGCGTATCGGGCCATAGCCTGTGCTGTGTCGACATCCAGAGGGCACTTCGGCAGTGTTTAAAGGTTTCAGAAACTTTGCGCTATGGGCTCGTCTTTCTTGGGGTGATTAGGAAAGCACCACAAGAGGGTTGCGGCGGCGAAGGATTCCATGTCTAGATGGATTAGAGCGCCGATTGCATCAGCGTTTCTTTGCCGGGACCGTACAGTCCCAGTGGGCTTACGAGCTCGCTCTACTGGGGCGCAAGCGACTTCCTGGGCAGAGCATTCTTTGCTTCTACCAGGGGAACTCTATCGAGCGGCCACGGGGTCGTGTCTCCATACTTTCAGTAAGCACTACCGCCTAGATGTTCGGGCGACTGAGGATGCCGCTTTCGGGGAGGCGGTGTTGAGATCCCTCTCATTGATTACTGCTCTGATACATCCCAGAGGTTGAGGACTAAACTGGAAGAACGATAAGTAAATAGGAATTACACTTACCTGGTAATTGTGGTTCCTTGAGTGATTCCAGTTTAGTCCTCATTCCCGCCCGGGGATGGGGTCTTAGCAGTGGTCTTTCCTGTTGGGGGAAGTGCAAGGTTAAAGGTGGATATAGGCCTTCGTTGGTGTTCAGTCGTTTTAAGGCTTCCTTTTGCTTTACGCGATATGGTGCTATTATAATATTGCTATATTATGGTATATTATATATATTGCTATATTGCGCTGGATTGTTTAGGGCTAGGCATTCGGCGGAACGGAGAGAATACAGGAAGCAGTCCCTTTCCTTCGGGAGGGGGAGTAGTAGATAGATGTGTTATGTTATGCGTGACCTTGAATATAATAAGTTTAAAAATAAAATACTTATTTGTTGTTCCTTTGAGTCTGCTTTGTTAGTAGTTCACTGGGGGCTGATGGGAGAGACCCGCGGGCTATATCTAGTGATGTCATGACTTTGACATGCCCAGTCTCCAAGCTGCAGGAGGAGGTACACTACCCAGAGGTTGAGGACTAAACTGGAATCACTCAAGGAACCACAATTACCAGGTAAGTGTAATTCCTATTTTGGGTTGTTCTTTCCTAGGTGCATAACTTTTCACTTGTCCACATTAAATTTCATCTGCCATTTGAACATCCAGTCTTCCAATTTATCAAGGTCCTCTTTTAATTTTTTATAATCCTCTTGTGTTTCATCAACTTTGAATAATTTTGTGTCATCTGCAGATTTGATTACCTCACTCGTTATTCCCATTTCCAGGTCATTTATGAATGTTAAAAAGCAGCAGACCCAGCACAGATCCCTCGGGTACTATACTATACACCTTTTTCCATTGGGAAAATTGGCCATTTAGCCCTATCCTCTGCTTTCTATCTTACTTTTAACCAGTTCCTGATCCACAATAGTACACTGCTTCCTATCCCATGACTTTTTAATTTTGCCAAGACTCTCTCATGAGGGACCTTGTCAAAGGCTTTCTGAAAATCCAGATACACTATATCAACACTCATCTTTTGTTTACCTGTTTATTCACACCTTGAAAAAAACACAACAGATTAGTCAGACAAAACCTTCCTTGGCTAAAGCTATGTTGGCTGTCTCCCATCAAGCTATGACTATCTACATGTTCAGTAATTTTATTCTTTCTACCATTTTTTCCAGTACTGACTTCAGTCTCACCTGGCTGTAGTTACCCGGATCACCCCTGGAACCCTTTTTAAAAATTGGCATTACATTGGCCATCTTCCAAACTTCAGGTATTACAGATGATTTTAATGATAGTTTGCAGACCTACTATTAGTAATCTGTAATCTCATATTTCAGTTCTTTCAACACCCTTGGATGTATACCATCTGGTCCAAGTGATTTGCTACTCTTCAGTTTATCAAATAGTTGTAGTGCATCTTCCCGGTGGATCGATATTTCTTTCAATTCTTCTGCGGCATCACCTTTAAATACAATTTCAATCATGAGTAACATCCCTACATATTCCTCAGTAAAGACCGAAGCAAAGAATTCATTCAGTCTTTCTGCTATGACCTTCTCCACTCTTGTGTTGTTGTTAAGTGCCGCTGAGTCGGAGTCGACTCATGGCGACCCTCTGGATAGCTATCCTAAATTGTGTTCGGTCTTCAGTCAGGCGGCTCATTGTTGACAGACTGGTACCCGTAGCTGCTGTTATTGTATCGATCCATCTCATTGCTGGCCTTCCTCTTTTGCGTTGACCTTCTATCTTGCCAAGCATAATGTCTTTCTCTAATGATCTCTCTCTCCGCATGATGTGTCCAAAGTATGAAAGTCTAAGTCTTGTCATCTGAGCTTCTAAAGAAAGCTTAGGTTTGATCTCCTCTAGTACCGACTGGTTTGTTCTTCGGGCAGTCCATGGTATACACAGTATTCGCCACCAGCACCATAATTCAAAGGCATCAATTTTCTTCCTGTCTCTTTTTCACTGTCCAGCTTTCACATCCATATGATGTTATTGAAAATACCATGGCTTGAACAAGTCGAATCTTTGTATGGAGAGAGACATCTCTGCTCTTGAGAATCTTATCTAGGTCTTTCATAGCCATTCTGCCAAGAGCAATGCGTCTGATTTCTTGATTGCTTGTTGCTTCTTTATTGATAGTTGATCCAAGTAGGTTAAAGTTGTTCACAATTTCAATTTCTTCTCCTTCAACGATGAACCTGTTGATTATGCCAGTTGTCATGATCTTTGTCTTCTTTACATTAAGGTGCAGGCCCATTTTGAGACTATGTTCTTTGATTGTGAGAAGCAAATGTTTCAGATCATCTTCACTTTCAGCCAGTAATGTGGTATCATCAGCATAGCGAAGGTTGTTGATGAGTCTTCCACCAATCTTCACACCTCTGTTGTCTTCATACAATCCTGCTTCTCTGATGATTTGTTCTGCATATAAATTAAACAGGTAGGGGGAAAGTATGCAGCCTTGTGTTACACCTTTGCTTATTTTAAACCATTCTGTTTCTCCTTGTTCCGTTCGAACTGTTGCTTCTTGATCAATGTACAGATTGTGCAAGAGAACGATCAGGTGTTCTGGTATACCCATGCTTCTTAATGTGGCCCAGAGTTTCTCATGGTTTACACAGTCAAAAGCCTTGCTATAGTCGATAAAGCACAAATAGATATCCTTTTGGTATTCTTTAGTCTTTTCAAGGATCCATCTCACATCTGCAATGATGTGTCTCGTTCCTCGCCCTTTCCTGAACCCTGCTTGCACTTCAGGTAGGTCTTGTTCCAGATATGGTTGCAGTCTCTTTTGAATAATCTTCAGTAGAATCTTGCTGGCATGTGGGATCAGAGCGATTGTGCGATAATTTCCACAGTCAGTTGGATCACCTTTCTTTAGTATTGGTATAAACACAGATCTTTTCCAGTCAGTTGGCCATGATGTTGTCTTCCATATTTCTTGGCAGAGCCTTGTGAGTACGGTAACAGCTGCATCAGATTGCTGCAATACTTCTATGGGAATGCTATCAATGCCTGGTGCTTTGTTCTTTGATAAGGCTTTCAGTGCTGCTTTAACTTCTTCTTTCATCACCAATGGTTCCCGATCATAAGGTACAGGTTGAAACGGCTGTTGGTCCACTTGATCTTTATCATATAAAAGCTCTGTATATTCCTTCCACCTTTTCTTGATCTTCTCAGCATCATTCAACATAGAACCTTGAGCATCTTGTAACATTCCAATTCGAGGCTGGAACTTTTTCTTTAATGGTCATCTAATGGTCCAACTGACTCTCACAGGTTTTTTGCTTCGAATGTACTTGAAAAAATCTTTATTATGCGTTTTTGCTTCCACAGCAAGTTTATTCTCAAATTCTCTTTGCCTGCCTTATCAATGTCTTGCATCTAACTTGCCAGTGCTTATGTTTCCAGTTTTTGTCATTTGGCATATTTTTCCATTTCCTGAAAGATGCTTTTTTGGCAACAGCCTCTGTCTTCGCCTTTAAACCATGCTGAAAGTTTTTTGACTTCCTTCTCCTTTTCTTAAAGCGTGGAATACAGCTGGTCTGGGCTTCCAAGATAGTATTTTTAAACACCCATGCTTGATGTAAATATTTAACCTTTTGCCACTGCTCCTTTTAACCATCGAGAGATTGTACATAGAAAGCAATAACTGGGACATAGTTATACTGGACTGTAGTCTATTTCGGAAAAATAAGGAAGTAGGAGAGTGTGTGTGTGTGAAGGAGGGAGGGGGAGAAATTTAAAGCCATGCTTCTAAGGAGGGACAGTGGAATACTCTGGAAAGGAACAGAAAATCTGTTTACATTTGGTGTGAGACACTTCCCTCAGTCAGAAGAAATATTTAATTGAAACTATTCACAATATTGCTATGAAAGCAGGAGTGCTATTGGTAGGAGATTTTCAACTTGCTTGATGTTGGCTGGGATATGCTGGTTGCATTGTCATCTAGAAGTGGGGAGGCCATGGATTCTCTACAAGGAGAATATTTTTTCTGGCAACAGAACCCCCACACAGGAGGGGGGGGGGGGGATAGTGCTGGACTTGGCACTTACAATTGGGGATTATTTTTTTCTGATGTAGTGGGGGAACATCTGGTGTACAGTGATCATTGGTTAGCGAGCTTCCATATTAGGACACAGGTGGAGATGGCTCATAAAGCAAGTGTCTCTTTAAGAGAATTGCCTTATTCAAAATGATGGAATTGCCTTTCTATGTTTTACAGCAGCTACCACTGTGGGTTAAATGTGGGAATTGGAACCAACTCAAGTGTTTGCTGTTGAAATTTCTGTGTCACAACAAAGGGAAGAGGGGGGACTATGTCTTTCGAACTTGTGGACCTATAACTTAGCTTGTCTGGTGAGACATTTGAAGGATATTGTTAATGGGATCAGTAATTGTATGCTTTTGGAGTGATTGGTAGTCCTGAGGCATAGGGTGTATATCTTATATGCAGAAGCTCATCTCCTGGAGGCTTTGAGAAAGGGCCTCTATATCTAGGGGCTTTCTGAGAGGTCTTGGAGTGGGAAATTCTGTAAATGATGGCGGTTTTTTGGCGGATCACCGGAATGCTGCCACTGGCGAGCAATTTTGGAGATCTCCAGGAACAAGCAGGAATGAGTCTTCACATATGGGTACGTCGGTACCGACGGAGTCTCCGCAGGAACGCTTCCCAGCGTCCAATCAAAACGCTTTTGGAAGCATCCCACCACGCCTGCATGCTGCCTTCCCGCCTTCCCAACTGCCTCTCCTCAGTTTTTGTTTTTCCGCGGAGCCGGCAGGACATCCTTCTGTCACCGCAGAAAATTCTTCTTTTATTTTTTAGTTTTCTTGTGGTTGAGGCTGCCTTCCCCGACACCACCGGTACCGCCGGTGTTTTTCTCTCCATTTTTCTTGTAAAATTTTCCTTTTTAAGGAATATTTTTTTCTTCTTAGTGCCTCACGGTTTTCTTAGGCCTGCTAGGCCTATTCACTTTCCTTCATGGAACCTCCAGTCACTATTCCCAAGAAATGTTCAAACTGCAGCGGTACAAAATTAACTTTAGACACCCCTAATTGGTGTCTGGCCGGTTTGGATCCTGACCATTTTCCTCCGGAGTGTCGTACCTGGAAAGTGGAATAACGAGTGAGGTTATCAAATTTGCAGATGACACAAAACTATTTAAAGTTGTTAAAACCCAAGAGGATTGTGGAAAATTGCAAGATGATCTTGATAAATTGGAAGACTGGGCATCAAAATGGCAGATGAAATTTAATGTGGAGAAGTGCAAGGTTATGCACCTAGGGAAGAACAACTCAAACTATGGTTACACGATGCAAGGTTCCACATTAGGAACTACCACCCAGGAAAAAGATTTAGGCGTCATTGTGGATACCATGTTAAAACCCTCGGCTCAGTGTGCAGCAGCAGCCAAGAGAGCAAATAGAATGCTAGGTATGATAAGGAAAGAAATGGAAAATAAAACAAAAGATATTATAATGCCTCTATATCGTTCCATGGTGAGACCGCACCTTGAAAATTGTGTGCAATTCTGGTCGCCGTATCTTAAAAAGGATATAGCGATTTTAGAAAAGGTTCAGAGAAGAGCCACCAAAATGGTAAAGGGGATGGAAGGATACTCCTTTGAAGAGAGGCTAAAAAGGTTAGGGCTCTTTAACCTGGAAAAGAGACGGCTGAGGGGAGATATGATAGAAGTCTATAAATTGATGAACAGAGTGGAACGGGTAAACGTAGATCGATTGTTTACCTTATCAGAATATAGAAAGACTAGGGGACATGCAATGAAGCTACAGGGTAAGCTATTTAAGACTAATAAAAGAAAATATTTTTTCACTCAACGTGTAATCAAACTCTGGAATTTGTTACCGGAGGATGTAGTAAAGGCTGTTAGTGTAGCTGGGTTTAAAAAAGGTTTGGACAAGTTCCTGGAGGAAAGGTCCATAAACCATTATTAAGAAGGGACCTAGGATATCAATGCTTGAACCAATACAAGCATTGTGGAACCTGTGTCCCTTGGGGAAGCTGCTAGGTACATATGACCTAGATTGGCCACTGTTGGAAACAGAATACTGGGCTTGATGGACCTTGGTCTGACCCAGTATGGCATATCTTATGTTCTTATAGTATTGTCGGAAAAAGTCTTCAGCATCGGGTTTCCCTCGATACGCGGTCCCCCTCCAGCTTCAGGGCACCGACCACTTCTACACGGAATCAGGTAACCCAAAAACAGTCTGTTAAGACTAGCCAGTCCTTGAGTGGTAGATCTCATGCACAGCATAGAGATGCCTCTGGCCTTGCCCTCGAACATACTGGTTTTAAAATCCCGGTGGGAGTCTTCGGCCTCCAAAGCCTGTGTGGGGTTTCAGGTTGTTCCTGAGGTTCACCCCTCACAGAACATACCTGTGCCATGCTCGGTGGTGGCATCCGCTTCGAGCGGTATCGATACCCCGGCATCGGCAATGGTGTTGGATGAAACATTCCTCACCAAGGATCGTTGTCTGGCATCCTCAGTACCTACGGGACCGTTGGATACGCTCCAGGCCGATCCTCCAGTATCGGTATCGATTCCGGTACCGATACTAGTACCGACGTCGGTACCCTCCAGATGTGCTTCGATAGACTCGCTTCCTTCGATGCCGAGTCTGGAATCGATCTCCAGTCTGGAGGACTGGGTACTGACTCGCCTTGGTACCGACACCAAACGGTACCGAAGGCACGGTTCTGATGATCCATGTCCAGCACTCTCGGTTTCTTCCATACCGATAGAGTTGTCACCGGCTGGCCTTCATCCACTGGTACCGGATACGGTGCCGGAGTCGGTACCGGTATCCACATTACCATGGCTGTCGGTGCCTTCCATGCTTCCCTCTTCAGGCTCGTTTCCCTCGATACCGAGTTTGGAATCGATCACTAGCATGGACGATATGCTACCAACTGTTGCTGGTCCTGACCCCTGCGGTACCGGCGACCATTCTCTAGGGATCTCCACCATTCAAGATCTTATATTCCTATAAGGTTGGCTTGATCCTCCGGTGCCAATGCTAGTTCTTCAGCAGATCTAGCCTGTCCAAAAGAATTTCCCTCTGGGGTTTTTTCTTTTCAAGCTTTTCTCATGGATATGATGAGATCACTTACCATTTCTATGCCTGGACAGGATCCTACACAAGACAATGCAGAATCCCTGTATATTCCTGGGACAGCAAAGGATACCATCATGCTTCCTTTGCATCATTCCTTACAGGATCTCCTCCTACGAATGTGGGAGGCTCCTTTAATGGTGCCCCCACCTTCTAGGACAACTGATCTTCTATATCAGGTGCCTTCCTCTCCAGGTTTTCAGAAGACTCAACTTCCTCATCATTCCATTGTTGTTGAATCAGCAATGAGGCGGGTGAAGAGTACTGAAAAGCACTCTTCTTATCCGCCAGGTCGTGAGTCTAAGACTTTAGATGCCTTTGGACGCCAAACCTTCCAGGCATCCATGCTTTCAGCAAGAATTCTCTCATATATTTTCTATATGGGATTATCTCTTGATGAGGTCACAAAGAAATTACTATCTTTGACTCCTTTTCTTCAAGAGACTATAAGTGCAGACTATTCCTCTATGGTTAGTCATGCTCAAAATATATCTAGGTTCCTTATTCGTGCTTCCCTGGACTCCTTTGAGTCTGTTAGCAGAACTTCTGCTAAAGCTATAGGGGCACGACGTAAAGCCTGACTCCAGGCTTCAAACTTAGACAAATGGGCTCAAGAAAGACTGGGAAATACTCCTTGCACTGGAGAAAATCTCTTTAACAAGGAGTCTTTACTCCAGGTTGCTCAGTTAACCACTGACATTCCTGTTTCCAGAGGCTGTTCTACGCCTTCCTCTTTCCCAGTTGGTAGGAAATGCCCTACCCAACTTTCTTCCCCTAGGGGGAAAGTTTTATTCTTCTTCTGCCCATCATTCAGATGTTCCCAAACAGGGGAAACATCGCCCTAGTCTGAAGAAACCACAACCTCAACAGGGTTCACAAACCCAGCAGTCGCAGGGTTTTAAATAAGTCATTTTCCCCCTTGTGTTGCTGGTTACAGGAGCAGTCGACTTCTTTTTGCTGAAGTATCTGCACTAAATTTATCCTAACTTTTTTTCAAGATCTCTTCTTGAGACATTTTTTCCTTTACTCTAAGAGTCTTCATGATGATCATGCCCTCACTTGACAGGTTTCTCTTCCTTTTTGGGAAAAGAGAAATGACAACTATTAATAAGACAGTTGTTTCCCTGTACTGGCATGTATCATCTTTCCTTCATAGTCAGTCTCCTTCACCTCTGTCTTACCTCCCTCTTGCTACAGCATCTGGTTTGTAAGAGTGGCTCTTTTACACTGGTAAGCCCCTATGGTCCTCTACCTGTTCCACAGGGGGATTCTCCATTTAAGAGTTGTCTCCCCCTTTATTTCCTTAGGGCAGCTCATCAGACACTAGATAGTCTTACTATGTCTGTTGTTCCTTTTTTCCAATCTAAAAAGATGGGAAAATAAATTTTTTGCCCGCTGCCCTGGTAGTTGCTGCAGATACACTAATTCCTAGTGGTTAAGCCATTGGTTCTGTTCACCGCACAACCAGGGTTTCTCCTCCACTAGCTATTCTTCTAGCCTCAGTGCTAAACCCCAAACAGTTTACCAATCTCGTTTGGGAAACCCTATTATCACAGACTGCTTGGTTAACTTCTATTCTTTGCCCCTTGTCCTTGGCAGAATAGTTCTTACCCACTGGCTTTTAACAGCCAGTTTTTTCTTCTAACTAACCTGCAGCATGCTCTCTGCAACTCTACAGAGTAGCTTTGCACTATGGGCCTTTGCTAGAGAGCATCATATCTTGTCTAGCAGATAACCCCAGAGGGTTAGGAGGGGTTTCCCCAGTCATATTTTTCATGTTTGGTAAGTGTTCCCTACCCCTACCATCTCATCTAAAATCTCTTTTGAGACCTGAGGCTCAGGCCTTTTCTTCATGTGACAACCTAAAGAATGGCAAATTCCCTGGTTTGGTCCATATCCCCTTGGTCTTTTCGCCAGAGATCTTTTTTGTTTCAGTGGCAGTTAAAGGACGCCTGATACCCATCTGCCCTTGTAGACAGGTCACTATGGTATCTTCCTCCAGTGACGTCCTCTATCCATTCTCCATACTGCGGTTCTGGAGAAATCTGGACTTGCTGCCTGCAGACTGAAGTTATCCTCTGCCTTTTTCCACGTAGGCCATCCTGGTTATTTAAGAGCTCAAATTCTGAAACTGATTTAGACTCTCTTTTGTCAGGGACACTATTCCCCTGACTTTTTCAATCATAACCAGGGAAGGAAGATTCTTGATGCATCTATTCAAGCGGGTATCACCCTCCTTGCTGTTAGATGAATCTTTTCTCTCCCCATACTCCTATGGGGATCAATTTCTGTAGACATTTTTTCATCCACGTACCTGGAGACATCTGTCTACATGCCTACATATTCATATACATACATACATATACATATTTATTTATTTATATCTATCTATCTGTGTATCTTCTGCCCATACAGGTCTCTTCGTATATCGTATATATATATGCATATGTCCTCTATATGTGTATAACTTTAGGAATGTATATGTGTGTGTGTGTGTATATATATATATATATAAATATATATGTATATGTATATGTATGTGTGTGTGTGTGTGTGTGTGTATATATATATGTGTATTGTAATGCAGCGAGGGCTGATGAAAGCCCAGAGGAGAAAAAAGAAGCTGTTTTTCAGAGAAAGAAAAGATGTGCACAAGTTGCAATATTCGCAGGAACCAGCTAGAGGGAGCAGGAGGGCATTCAGAGAGACTGAAGGGCCACGCCCAGCTGGTCACGAGGAAATGACAGCCAGCTCCCAATCCTCAAAGGCAGGAGTGCTTTATAAGGGGAGAGTGGAAGACTGGAAGGGAGAGGTTGAAGTGGAAGCCTGATTTCTCCGGAGCTAGAGGGTCACCAGGAGTGAGAGGTGACTCACCAGGAGCTGAGGAAGGACCTAAGGAGGGACCAGCTCAAGCTAGAGAGAGAGCTGTTTGCCCGAAGAGGCAAAAGCACTGCACTAATTGCAAGCAGAAGCAAAAGGAGAATCAGTTGGGGAAGCTAAGCCACGCTGAGCAGGAAAGCTAGGAGCTGGGCTTATGCAGAAGCAGGCGCTTACCAGGAGAATGGGTTCAAAGGCCGCAAGGTAAACCAAACTTTCAAAGAAAAGGATTTCATCAAGCTGCTGACTGAGAGGCAAGCAATTGAAGAAAGCCATTTACCTGCTTGGTGCTGCAATACAAGGTATGATAAATATATGCCTATGAAGAAAGCTATAAATGTTAAAGGCTCTGGTAAAGCTGCTATAAAATCTCTAAGAGGAGAAAATACATTTAATCCTAATACAGCACGTGGCCGACGCTCTAGGCCAGGCCAAGGACATTGGCAAGTACTGCAAGAGATATACAAAACCCCTGGAGGTGTTTCCCAAGAAACTAGGGATACAGAGTCAGACATATCTGATTATGAGCCAATGCAAGTGGAACTGGCTGGAGAATTATCAGACCAGGAAATGGATTGTACTCTCTGTGTTTCTGGTAGCATAGAGTCTTTGCCAGACTTGTGAATTGCTTGAACTGCCAACCGAGCATTCTTTAATTGACTAAGCACTGCTATTCCTGTGAAATTCAACAGTTTTGCTTTAAACCCTGAGTTTTCTTTCTTACCTGAATTAAGGACATTTACTTTGAGTTGTAACCCAACAATTGGAACCACTGTGTAAAGGGAATAAAAGCCTTCTTTTTCCCACCACTCTGCTTTAATGGTTTCTTTAAAGATTGGAGCTACAAACTACAAGGACCAAGTGCCTGTTGGCCCTTAAAAGACTCTCCTATCTTAATATTAAATTTTTTATGTCCCACCTGCCCTGGCGTCCACTGGCCACCAGGGAGGCGTGCCGACTATATATATATATGTATATGTGTGTGTGTATATATGTATATGTGTATGTGTATGTGTGCCTAGTGGGGCGCGCCGGTCATCACTCTTCTTTTAATGTAGTTGTGGCTTGCTTTGCAAGCAGTACGAGTGGATGAGGGTCACAGGACAATTTGTGAAATACATTGATTTTTATTTTTTTCTTTGCGGAGTCAATTTTGACAAATGACCTTGATAAGGCTAACAAAATAACAAACTGAAAACAGGATAATTTCTCCTGTAAATTTTCTCAGCAAACACTTTCCAAGTAGTTTTCTCCACTCTTGGGTTAACTTTGACTTCTTCAGTTTAACAAATCAGCATAACACTGTTAACTGCACAGTTCACCAAAAGTCACACTTCAGTAAGACAGTTTTGAATTCTGATATTCTCAGCTGCTGCAGACTAGGGTACAAATCATGTGCTGCCTCTTAGTTTAAAACCAATAGGCTTCTTAACCTGGCTTTTAGCAGTGGTAAAACTGGCTGCTTTTAAACACGAGGTTTCTGTCTTTTTGTCTGCCCTTCTCCTTGGCATTAATTGACACCAGCACACATTATCTTCTTATCCTGTCTCATACAGTCTTCCATAAAAGCTTTAAACATTGCTTACACAAAGCCCACATTCCATTGACTCTTCTGAGGACATTGGACTATCTGGATAAAGCTCCACTTCCATCTCCTCCTGTGTGCTGTAAGGCTCAGGGCTTGGGGCACGTTCTGGAATGCTCAGCTGTACTTCCTTTAAAAGTTTAAAAAGCTTTCTCCATTTAAGATTCCTGCTCCCCTTTTTAACTGGGTCAGAACCTCTTGCCCTTCTTTCCCTTAACAACTCAACTTCAGGAAATATATGAGTTGCTTGGCTGGCAGAAACCCTCCTTTTATCAGGCTTTCTGTACTGTCTAAGGGCCCAGGACTTGAGCTGCTGTCTTCAGAATCAGACGTATAGTTCTGAATTCTTCCCCAGCTCCTTTCTTGCCCACAACCTTGACACTTGCCTTCGGAGTTGTGGCTGGTCCCCTTTGAACCACCAGGTCTCACAGCCCTGTAATGCTGTCTCTTCCCCTGGTCTCTCTGGACTCTCTGCCTCTCCTCGTGGCTTCTGTCCTGCAGTCTTTCCTGCCCTCTGGCCGTCTCTCTCTGCAGTTTTTCCTGTTCTCTGGGCGTCCTTCTCTGCCCTCCTTCCTGTTCCTCTTCCTGTTCTTGTCCTGCCTCACTTGCTGAGTGACGCAGCTTAAATGTTCTGTAGCTTGTTTCCTTCTCTGGCCCCACCCTCTCTCTCCCTGCAGCTGCTCTAGAGGCTGGGTGTGGCTTCCGGCTAGCTCTGCTAGTGTGTGCTTTAGTTTCTCTTTCTGTCTGGGAGCTATGCTTTGGTGAGCCCATCCCCCGTTTATGAAAAAAACCCTCTCTTTTTTCAGTTTTAAAGGGCTGTGCTGCCTGTGCATCACCACAATATATGTGTGTGTCTGTGTGTATGTATGTGTGTGTGTCTTTTAGGTAGATATGTATCCACATACTTATCTGTTTACATTCAGATATTCATACATTCCTATATGATCCTGACAGATGGCCACCACCCCTATCAATGCTGTACCAGCATACTTAGGGTTCTACACACATAACCACTTCCTGTGGTGATCAACAAACCTTTTCCTTACCATAACCTTTCAGGGTTAGGTACCCCTGAAGTTCTCCATGTACCCTTTTTCTTTCCTTAACCCATTCAGGAAAGACATTGAGGAACTTAAGTTTATCTAAAGCTTAGCGCTTCCTAAGTCTGTCCTTAACTTCTTATCAGATACAGGGGTTTCCACACCCTTTCTCTCCTACATGGACTGTTTCTACTGCCAGTCCAGCTGGGTCAGACCTTTTTTTTTTTTTTTCTTTTGGTCCTAGGATTGGATATTTCTTGGACCAACACAGCTTAAGCTTTCTTAATGGTACCTTCTGCGTCTTCCGCTGAAGTCCTACCTCTCTTTCCCTACCTCAGTTTCTCCCTGGGGCTATTTCTTCACCCTGAGGGGTTCTGACCTCCACTTGTTTTTCTACTTTTCTTACCTCTACTTCTCAGTGAGGTACTCCTTGAGGTTTTCCAATGGTTCTTCTAACAGATCCATATCAACCTCAGTAAACTTGCAATGCCAACAAGGGAGGCCCATATCTCAATTTTTACCACTAGATCTCCTCTCTACAGGGTTCTTCTCTGTAGAGGTCCTGTTCTAGTTCAGCTGTTCCACAGCACCTTTTCTGTATTCAACTCCTACCCTCCATCCCCAGGATGCCTGAGGTTCTGGGGAGTAGCATGGCTCTTCTACATCCGCAACATGCTAGGACTCCCTCTGGGCATCTCAGCTTGGGAGTCCCCATATGTGAAGACTCATTCCTGCTTGTTCCTGGAGATAGCACAGTTACTTACCTGTAACAGGTGATCTCTGGGAACAGCTGGAATAAGTCTTCACAACCCACCCACCTCCCCTAGGAGTTGTATCTCTCTATCTTTCCTTTCCTCTCTCTCTTTGTCTCAACTTTAAAACTTAACTGAGGAGAGGCAGTTGGGAAGGCGGGAAGGCAGCACGCAGGCATGGTGGGATGCTTCCAAAAGCATTTTGATTGGACGCTGGGAAGCGTTCCCGCGCAGACTCAGTCGGTACTGACGTACCCATATGTGAAGACTTATTCCTGCTGTTCCCAGAGATCACCTGTTTCAGGTAAGTAACTGTGCTTTTCTTCCAGGGCTGTATTCCATTGCAATGTGCCAATAGGCTTCTAAGGGGATAGAGCACATGTGGGATCAGAGGATGGAAGGTACAGAAGAAATGGACTCTTACTTAAATCTGCAAAAGTGGTTTGCCCTGGGAAAGAATGACTGTTTTTGCTATCTTCAAGCACATCACTACATTAATAGCTTGAAGATGGCAGAGCCCAGCTTTATTGAAGGCTAAAGGGTTAGTGGATTTCTTTACTCAATTGCAGTGGAACTGCCCATATTCTGAAGCAATCAGGAGGGCCTTCTGGCCTGCTCTGGATAATAATAGCTTAGAAATACTGTCTGCGAGATGGAAAGGGGATGAGCTTGGTTGTACTGCACCCCCTCTTCTACAATACTTTTTAAGTGCACAGTTTTCTCAAAATATGTACTACTACAGGAACCTTATAAGTTTGTGTGGAGAACATATGTGCATAATATTTGGGCACACAGAGTAAGTCTTTTTGTGCAGCTGTTCTGGTTCTGTGAAAATATACAGAGGCTTTGGCAAAGGGTATGCTCCTACTTGGGGGTCCTCCTAGGAGTCACCTTGGGATCCACTGAGGAGGCTTGCCTCTTTGGCAAGTTTCCCATTGAATGGTGTTTCAAGGGGGATCATTGGGCACTTTATAACCATTAGTATCCCTTATATTACTTGGATGGGTTGGAAGATACTGCCATTTAGTAGTACTATTAATCATTTGAATAGCGCAGTCCCTGCTCATCAGAGCTTACAGCCTAATCAAGATGAAAAAAACCTTGCAGAACTGGTGACTCGAGTATGGCGAGATGAACATAAGTAGTGGACAAGAGAATGAGGAGCATCAGGATCCAAAAGCAGCCCCAAAGAGGTGGGTCTTCAGCCTAGATTGGAATAGGGTCAGAAAAGAAGCCCAATGTACCGTTTCAGGTAGTCTGTTCCAGGCATATGGAGCAGCAAGGTGGATTGAACAAATTCTGGAGTCCACTCCTATGGCAAATCCCTTTCATCTGTGCCCTTCTGTGTCTCTGCCGAGTTCCCGAGGAGGAGTGAACATAAGAACATAAGATATGCCATACTGGGTCAGACCAAGGTCCATCAAGCCCAGTATCCTGTTTCCAACAGTGGCCAATCTAGGTCATACGTACCTAGCAGTTTCCCCAAAAGACACAGGTTCCGCAATGCTTGTACTGGGTCAAGCATTGATATCCTGGGTCCCTTCTTAATAATGGTTTATGGACCTTTCCTCCAGGAACTTGGCCAAACCTTTTTTAAACCCAGCTACACTAACAGCCTTTACTACATCCTCCAGTAACAAATTCCAGAGTTTGATTACACGTTGAATGAAAAAATATTTTATTTTATTAGTCTTAAATAGTTTACCCTGTAGCTTCATTGCATGTCCCCTAGTCTTTCTATATTCTGATAACGTAAACAATCGATCTACGTTTACCCGTTCTACTCCGTTCATTAATTTATAGACTTCTATCATATCTCCCCTCAGTTATCACTTTTCCAGGTTAAAGAGCCCTAACCTTTTTAGCCTTTCTTCATAGGAGTATCCTTCCATCCCCTTTACCATTTTGGTGGCTCTTCTCTGAACCTTTTCTAATAACGCTATATCCTTTTTAAGATACGGCGACCAGAATTGCACACAATATTCAAGGTGCGGTCTCACCATGGAACGGTATAGAGGCATTATAATATCTTTTGTTTTTTTATTTTCCATTCCTTTCCTTATACCTAGCATTCTATTTGCTCTCTTGGCTGCTGCTGCACACTGGGCTGAGGGTTTTAACATGTTATCCACAATGACGCCTAAATCTTTTTCCTGGGTGGTGGTTCCTAATGTGGAACCTTGCATCGTGTAACCATAGTTTGGGTTGTTCTTCCCTAGGTGCATAGCTTTGCACTTGTCCACATTAAATTTCATCTGCCATTTTGATGCCCAGTCTTCCAATTTATCAAGATCCTCTTCCAATTTTCCACAATCCTCTTGGGTTTTGACAACTTTAAATAGTTTTGTCTCATCTGCAAATTTGATACCCTCACTCGTTGTTCCACTTTCCAGGTCATTTATGAATATGTCAAAAAGCAGCGGACCCAGCACAGATCCCTGGGGTACACCACTATTCACCTTTCTCCATTGGGAAAATTGGCCATTTAGCTCAACCCTCTGCTTTCTATCTTTTAACCAGTTCTTGATCCACAGTAGTACACTGCCTCCTATCCCGTGACTCTTTAGTTTTGCCAAAAGTCTCTGAGGTACCTTGTCAAAAGCTTTCTGAAAGTCCAGATACACTATATCAACCGACTCACCTTTGTCCACCTGTTTATTCACACTTTCAAAAAAAGCATAACAGATTAGTAAGACAAGATCTTCCTTGTCTAAAGCCATGTTGGCTGTCTCCCATTAGGTCGTGACTATCTACATGCTGAGTAATTTTATTCTTTATGATGGTTTCTACCATTTCTCCCGGTACTGACGTGAGGCTCACCGGTCTGTAGTTTCCCGGATCACCCCTGGAAACCTTTTTAAAAATTGGTGTTACATTGGCGATCCTCCAATCTTCAGGTATTAGAGATGATTTTAATGATAGTTCACAGATTATTAATAGAAGGTCTGCAATCTCATATTTCAGTTCTTTCAACACCCTTGGATATATACCATCCGGCCCAGGTGATTTTCTACTCTTCAGTTTATCTAATAGTTGTAATACATCGTCCCAATGTATCGATATTTCCTTCAATTCTTCCACACCTTTAAATACCGCTTCAGTCATGGGTGACATCCCTACATCTTCCTCAGTAAAGACCGAAGCAAAGAATTCATTCAGTCTCTCCGCTATCACCTTTTTGCCTCTTAGTGCCCCTTTAACTCCTCTATCATCTAATGGACCAACTGACACACTCACAGGTTTTTTGCTACGAATGTACTTGAAAAAATCTTTAATTCGCGTTTTTGCTTCCGCAGCAAGCTTCTTCTCAAATTCTCCCTTTGCCTCCTTTATCAATGCCTTGCATTTGACTTGCCAGTGCTTGTGCTGTTTCCAGGTTTTGTCTTTTGGCTCTTTTTTTTCCATTTCCTGAAAGATGCTTTTTTTGGCAACAGCCTCTCTGACCTCACCTTTAAACCATGCTGGCAGTTTTTTGGACTTCCTTCCACGTTTCTTAAAGCGTGGAATACAGCTGGTCTGGGCTTCCAAGATAGTATTTTTCAACATCACCCAAGCTTGATGTAAGTCTTTAACCTTTGCAACTGCTCCTTTTAGCTTTTTCTTAACTATTTTCCTCATTTTATCATAGTCCCCTTTCGAAAGTTAAAAGGTAGTACTGTGGATTTCCTTACTATCCCTCCTCCACTAATTAAATCAAAGGCGATCATGCTATGATCACTATTGCCAAGTGGCCCCGACACCTTTATCTCTTGCACTAGATCTGATGTTCCACTAAGCAGTAGGTCTAATATGGCTTCCCCTCTGGTCGGTTCATGAACCAGCTGCTCCAAGAAGCAGTCAAAGTTCCTAGATGAAATAAATATCTCCCTACCATGTCCTGCCATGACACTGACCCAGTCGATACCGGGGTAATTGAAATCACCCATCACCCACTGTAACTTTTGTTAGCTTCCTTGATTTCTTTGAGCATTTCATCCATTTGTTCATTCTGGCCAGGCGGTCGATAGTACACCCCCACTGCCATCGCCTTCCCCTTTTTACATGGAATTTCATTCCATAGAGATTCTACAGCAAATTTTGTTTCCTGCAAAACTTTAATCCTTTCTGACTCAATGCTCTCTCTAACATAAGAGCGCAACCCCTCCACCAATTTGATCAGCTCTATCATTACGATATAGTTTGTACCCAGGTATCACAGTGTCCCACTGGTATTCCTGCTTCCACCATGTCTCTGATATTCCAATCATATCTAGAGTAGCAGCCTTGGAAAACATAAGAAAGACAGAGAGGTACATAGACGAGACTTCTCCAGCATATAATCCCCAGGGATCTGGCAGCCGGGGAAACATGCTTTCAGCAATGCTGATACAAAGGCCAATGGATCTTGACTGTCTTCTCCCTCTGAGATTCTAAATATCCTTAGATTTGAATAGCAATTGCGATTCTTGTGGTCCTCAAGTTTCTTGTTCATCCAGGCTACCTGCTTCTTCATGAGTCATGTCCTCCCGCATACCTCTTTGGATGTCTTCCGCCCTGCTGATCCAGTTCTTAGCCTTGTCCAGCCTGGCTCCCACCACCACAGACTTCTCCTCTGTCTTGCTCAACACGTTATCCACTATTTCTTTTTTGGACATTATTTCTTGGAGCACAGTCAGCAACGCAGACTCTTGCTCTGGGCCACTCGCTTGCTTGCTTGCCACGGAGGAGCATGGCAATGGCACCCATGACTGCATTCCTGTGTCTGCTGCCACTGCCACCTTCGCCTTGATCACAGTGCCCTCAACTGCATTCCTATGGTTGCCGCTACCGCCTTCCCCTTGACCACATAGATGTCTCGAAGCGTCTTGGTAGCCTTCAATTTGACTGACTGGCATGGTCCTCGCTTTTACGCTCTTCAACTGGGCAGAAACTGGGGTAAAATCGGCGATTTTGTAGGGAGGTGGGAGAACAACACACTCGCATGTCTGCTCATCTTGCTGGCCAGACCAGAAGCCCTGTGCTTTCTTCCTGATGATGCAACATGTAGCATGTACCAATATAGAGCGAACAGGACTAGTTGTCCACATTCACACAAAAAAACAGATTCCTGCACTGAGGATCCAAGATGGTGTTGTAAGCGGCTGTGTCTGGAGACGCTCCGTTCCTACTGTTGTGCTTTTGCCATTCAGGGCAAAACCCATCTCCTGGAGGGATCCATTCCTTAGCCCGCTCGCCAGGCTGCACTGGAGGTGTTCAGAATTTCTTTAGTTCCCTTGATGCCTTCTCCCCAGGACCAGCCTACCAGGCGTATGACGGGCACCAGTGAAGAAAGGCCTTCGTTGAGCCTGTTTGAACAAACGCCGCCCCTGAGGCCCGACAGCATGGGTACCATGGGTTCGCTGGAGGCCCTGGTGTCCGAAGTGGCTGAGGGGGGATCCTCTACCAGGAGGTGGTTACATGGCTGATGAGCCTCTGGGCATTTCTTCAGTTGGACGCCTGCAGTGTGTAGAAGCCACCGTGCAGGGAAGTTTAGAGACGGCTGCTGGTTTGATGTTTCTGGTGTTGCAGAGACCGGCTTCAGTGACATTGGAGTCACTGTGGGACGCGATCCAGAGACTAAATTCTTCTATACAGAATTTCTCCTCAAGACTGGTGGGTGATCTTGTTGCAGTTTCAGTCTGTTGTGGTTCAGTCTCAGGCTTTGTGGCAATATTTTAATCAATGTGGTCTGCTTGAGCCCAGAGTGAGTTCTGTGCAGACTTTGGGTGAAGGTCTGGTGAAGAATCAGTCTGTTCTTGGAAGGTGTATGGAGTACCTGGAGAACCAGGTTCGGCATAACTTACACTTGCTGAACTTTCCCAGATCACCTTTAATATCTGCTATGGACATGGTTAGAAGTACTTATATAGTAACATAGTAAATGATGGCAGATAAAGACCAGTATGGTCCATCTAGTCTGTCTAGTAAGATGGCAAGAGTAGTTGCATCTGCTGCTCCGTGCAGGTCACCCCTCCCCATGTCTTTGTTTAGGGGTGAACCCACCACTCCGTGTAGGACACCCCTGTTTGTTGAGAAATTAGATAGTTAAGTTTATTTTGATTTTATCCTGTTGTAAAGGGATCCACTGTGTCTGTTCCATGCCATTTTGAATTCTGTCACTGTATTTGCCGCCACCACTTCCATTGGGAGAGCATTCCAAGCATCCACCACCCTTTCAGTGAAAAAGTATTTCCTGACATTGCCTTTCAATTTCCCCCCTTGCAGCTTCATGTTATGCCTTCTAGTTTTACAGCTTCCCCGTCTTTGGAAGTGGTTTGTTTGTTCATTAATTTTCTTTAAGCATTTAAAGGTCTGAATCATATCTCCCCTATCCCTCCTCTCCTCCAGAGTGTACATATTTAGGTCTTCAAGTCTCTTCTCATAAGGCTTCTGACGCAGACTCCAAATCATTTTGGTCGCCTTCCTTTGAACAGTTTCCAGTCTTTTTATATTCTTTGTGAGATATGGTCTCCAAAATTGAAAACAGTATTCCAAGTAAGGCCTCACCAGTGACTTATACAGTGGCGTTAGTACCTCTTCCTTTCTGCTGGTAATTGCTCTTTGTATGCAACCCAACATCCTTCTGGCTTTTGCTACTGCCTTGTCGCACTGTTTCACCACCTTGAGATCCTCAGAAATAATCACACCAAGGTCCTTCTCCTGGTCCGTGCCAACCTCTCGCCCCCTATCGCGTACTTTTCCCTTGGATTTCTGCTTCCCAAGTGCATGACGCTGCACTTCTTTGCATTAAATCTTAACTGCCAAGCATTAGACCATTCTTCCAGCTTTTGTAGATCTTTCCTCATGTTATCCACTCCCTCAGGGGAGTCCACTCTTGCAAATTTTTCTGTCATCTGCAAAAAGGCAGACATTTCCATTCAGCCCTTCAGCAATATCACTCACAAATACATTGAACAGTGCCAGGCCCAGGACCGAACCCTGGGGCACCCCACTAATCACCCTCTTTTCATCCAAGTGAGCTCCATTTATCATCACCACCTGTCGTCTGTCAGTCAACCAATTTCTGATCCAGTTCACCACCTTGGGACTCATCCCCAAACTACTGAGTTTATTGCTAAGCCTCCTATGAAAGAGTGTCAAAGGCTTTGCTGAAATCCAGGTAGATGACATCCATTGCATGCCCCTGATCTAGTTTTCTGGTCACCCAGTCAAAGAACTCAGATTTGTTTGGCAAGATCGTCCTTTGGTAAAACTATGTTGCCTCGGATCATGAAACCTGTTGGTTTTGAGAGAGTCCACTATTCACTCTTTCAGTAGCACCTCCATTACTTTTCTCGCCACAGAGGTAAGGCTCACTGGCCTGTAGTTTGTCACTTCTTCCCTGTCACTACTTTTGTGAAGAGGTTACCACATCAGCCCTTCTCCAGTCCTGAGGAACTTTTCCTGTTTCCAAGGATCTGTTGAAAACATCCTTTAATGGCCCTGCAAGAACTTCTGAGCTCTTTCAGTATCCTGGGATGTATCCCATCCGGTCCCATGGCCTTGTCCACTTTCAGTTTTGCAAGTTGTTCTAACACATCTTTTGTAAATGGTGTGGTATCTACTTCATTCCCATTTTTATATTTGGGAGTCACAGGTGGTCCTTCTCCAGGAGTTTCTTTAGTAAAAACGGAGCAGAAGTATTTGCTTAACAATTTCGCTTTTTCAATGTCACTTTCCATGAGTCTGTTCCCAGCACTTCTGAGTCCTGCAATTCCCCTCTGATTTTCCTCCTCTCCCTAATATACCTGAAGAAAGTTTTTTGTTGCCACACTTCACATCTTTAGCTAGCTTTTCCTCAGCCTTTGATTTTTGCTTTCCTTATTTCTCTTTTAGTTGACCCTGTATTCCTTCTGTGTTCCTCTCTTTGCAAGCTTTTGAATTTTGTGAAAGCTGGGGTTTTTTGCCTTTATTTGAGCAGCCACGTCTGGAGAACCAAATAGATTTCCTTCTCCTCTTGTTTTTATTTACTTTCCTTACATATTTATCTGTTGCCCATTTTATTGCCACTTTTAGTTTAGCCCGTTGCAATTCTACTTCTCTTATCCCCTCCCACTCTGCCAACTCCTCCTTCAGGTACTTAGCCATTTTACTGAAGTCAGTGTTTTTGAAGCCTAGGACTTTGAGCTTGCTATGATTGGACTGCACCTTGGCTTTTATCTCAAACTACACCGTGTGATGATCCCTGCTGCTCACAAGGGCATCCACCCAGACATTCGACACACTATCACCGTTGGTGAGCACTAAATCCAGCATTGAGCTTTCAGCTGGTTGGTTCCATCACCATTTGTCTAAGTAACTCATCTTGGAAAGCATCCACTATTTTTTTGCTTCTTTCCGTATTTGCAGAAGGAGTAATCCAATCCACATCGGGTAGATTAGAATCACCCAATATGATCACTTCCCCCTTTGTGGCTCTCTTGGCAATATCTATAATCAATTTATCTACTTCTTCGATTTGAGTTGGAAGTCTGTAGATTACACCAGTATGGATGACAGTGCCATCTCCTCTTTCCAACACAATCCAGAGCGCTTCTTCTTTTTCTCATGCCCCCTGCATTTCAGTAGCTTTAATATTGCTTTTGACATACAAGGCTACTCCTCCTCCTCCTTTTCCATTTTCTCTGTCTCTTCTGAATAGATTATAGCCAGCTATGGCTATATCCCATTCATGCGATTCATTAAACCCTGTTTCAGTAATGGCCACAATGTCCAAGTCCATTTCCACCATTAGGGCTTCCAGGTCAGGAAGGTTTTAGGTATGGACTCTGGCTCTCTTCCCCCTCTCGTCAGGGCTCAATATTTGACCTCGGGAGGCTTAGGCTTTTCTGAAGGTCAAGGGGGCTCTGGAGTGTTAAACATCACGGAGTTCCTGGAGTCCTCCATGGAGGTGGTTATACAGAGGGCTACTTTAGTGTTAACCTTTGCCTTAGAGTTTGACCACAATGCTGTGTTCAGATTGTGTTTCCACTCTTCCACTTGATGAATAAGTTGCTCTTGGGTTCTAAAGTTCATATATTTCCTGATTTGTATAGATCTACTCAGAAGCGGCACCAGGGATTCTTGGCCTTGAGGCCCAGGGTTTTGGTCTTGGGTCTTAGCTTCATATTAAAATTTCCTTGGGTTTGTGAAGCAGAGTTTTTTTGTGTTTTATGAACCTCGACAACTTAATGAGTTTCCTAAGCGTCCCTCCAGTCCCTTTTCACTGGGTTGTGCCCCTTTCCAGCAGTTTGGAGACTGAGCACGTCGTCATCTTGATGACCCTCCGGTATAAATACCTCTGGCACCACCCACCAGATCCAGTATTGCTCAGTCTCCAAGCAGCTGCAGGGAGTCAGGAAGCCAGAGATCAGGCTTTCTGGAGAGACACGCAGAGAGTTAGGGGGGTTTTCTCCTTCTTAGTTTTCCTTAATTTTTTCTTTAAATTTTCTTTCATTTTCCTTTAATTTTATTCCTGGCTACAGCTAGGGAGGTTAAAGGGAGAGATTTCAGTCCCCCCCCCCCCCTCCTCTTCAGGCTCAGCACCAGGAGGCTTCGTTTTAAAAAGAAAGAGGAGAGAGAGCCAGGGGACAAGCGGTTCCCGATCCTGTCAAGGTGAGGAGCTGCAGGGGGAAATTCGGCGATCTGCTTGAGGAGGAGCCCACAGCCTGCATATCCTGCCTCGCTGCTGAAGTCCTAACGGTGGCTGAGCGCGAGGGCAGGAAAGTGTGCCCCGACGGGGAGATGAGAGCCCGCTGATTCGGGCAGCCGGAAGGAGTTCTCAGGAACGGCGCAGCACGCAGCAGCGAACCTCCTGGAGAGTGCAATTGGCCATGAGATCGTCGACCGTGTGTGTCAGCGGGGCCTGCCACCTCCGGGGATGGAAACAGTGCAGCGGAGATAGGTGCAAGGCTCATTTTCGTGTGCTTTTCAGCGCCGCGGCCATTTTTAGGCCCGAGTGTTGGGGGACCTTTTTGGCTGCATTCAGTATCTGATAAAAAAAAAAAACAAAAACAAAGGAAAGTGTGTTCATTTGGTTTAAGTTTAGCTGAAGTTTAAAAAAAAAAAAAAAAGAAAAAAGGGTATAAGTTTTTATTTCAGCGAGAGTTACTGCCATTATGCCAACCAGACCGCAGTGTCTAGTCTGCGGAACCCGGTGAGGATGGTGTCGGAGGCGGGTGTCTGCAGAGGTTGTGCAGTGGAGGCCGCCTCCGTAGAACAAGGTATCCAGGTCAGCATGTCCCAGGACCGTCTGCCTCCCGTTTCTCAGGAGTCTGGGGACTCTCTAGGCACAGGACTCAGGTCAGAATCTCCATTGCCCTTGGCCCCAGAGCAGACGGTTCCTCCCCAGGTTCAGCCTGCATTTTCTGCTTCCGTGGGAAGCCTGACAGGGGGAGCTTTGGGGGAGTTCTCCCCAGAATTTGTTTTGCTCCTGCACAAGGCTTTTTGTCTTCGGCAGCAGGGAGCGCTTGATCAGGGGGTAGCGCAGGGCCCTGCGACTTCAAGGGCCATAAGACCCCAGGAGGAGGATGCGGGTGTTCTGCCTAGACTGGGGAGTGAGGTTGCTGTCCACGCCTCTCTCTGAGGATCTGGAAGGGGAGGCCTCTGAGTTGGGGGAGGACGAGGAGGAGCTGGAAGAAGGCGAAATTCCAGAAGAGGAGCAAACGAGAATTGTGCGTGTCTTCCGCCGAGAGGAGTTACCAGCATTGATCGGAGAGTCCTTGAAAGCCCTCAAAATTGTCACAGTTGCTTCAGTGGAAGAGTCGTCATTCGAGGACCCGCTGATTCAGGCGGTGCGGAAGAAACAAAGTTTTTCCAGTCCACCAGGTGGTATGACAGATGATCCAGGAGGTGTGGGATCAGCCAGAGTCCAGTCTGAGGGGGGTGCGCTCTATGGCACGTCTGTACCCCTTACTGGAGCTCGAGAGGGAGCTACTGCGGTCACCCAGGGTAGATGCTGCAGTGTCAGCAGTCACCAAGAAGGCAACCATAATAGTTGAGGGCAGTGCAGCCCTAAAAGGATACCCAGGACAGGAAGTTGGACACCTTGTTGAAGCAAGCTTTTGATGGCATTAACCTTTAAAAAGCAAGCTTTTGATGGCATTAACCTTTAAAAAGGAGAGCAGCTTTTAAACTAGATATTAGGGGAAAGCCGACAGTCGCCCAAGAGCGGATGGTTCAGAAAAATGTATCCTTGAAGGATACTACCAAAAGCAGAGAGGTTCCACAAAAGAGTAAAGTAGCCCAAATGCCCTCAAGTATGGAGCAGACAGAGCTTAAAGATCCCAATTTACCCACGTCTAACAATAGCCAAATTAACATGAATAAAATACATTCTCTAAAATGCTTGTATGCAAATGCTAGAAGTCTAAAGAATAAGATGGGAGAGTTAGAATATATAGCACTAAATGAAAGGTTAGATATGATTGGAATATCAGAGACATGGTGGAAGGAGGACAACCACTGTGATACCTGGGTACAAACTATATCGTAATGATAGAGCTGATCACATTGGTGGAGGGGTTGCGCTCTGTTAGAGAGGGCATTGACTCAGAAAGGATTAAAGTTTTGCAGGAAACAAAATCTGCTGTAAAATCTATATGGATTGAAATTCCATATAAAAGGGGGAAGGCGATGGCAGTGGGGGTGTACTATCGAGCACCTGGCCAGAATGACCAAATGGATGATGAAATGCTCAAAGAAATCAAGGAAGCTAACAAAGGTTACAGCGCAGTAATAATAATGGGTGATTACAATTACCCCGGTATCGACTGGGTCAGTGTCACGTCAGGACATGCTAGGGAGATAAAGTTCCTAGATGAAATAAATGACTGCTTCTTGGAGCAGCTGGTTCATGAACTGACCAGAGGGGAAGCCATATTAGACCTAGTCCTTAGTGGAACACCAGATCTAGTGCAAGAGATAAGGGTGTTGGGGCCACTTGGCAATAGTGATCATAGCATGATCGCCTTTGATTTAATTAGTGGAGGAGGGATAGTAAGGAAATCCACAGTACTACCTTTTAACTTTCGAAAGGGAGACTATGATAAAATGAGGAAAACAGTTAAGAAAAAACTAAAACTCATTATTTATTGTATATAGTTCAACCCTGTTATAGGATTTATTATTTCATGTATATAGTTCAACCCTGTTATCCAAGTTAGTTCCCCAGTTCGATGTAAAACCAAACAGAGTGTATGTTTTGGTCGTTTTGTTATACTGTAAACTGCGCTGATACCGAATAGTGCGGGGTATAAGCAACTGTAATAAATAAATAAATAAAAGGAGCAGTTGCGAAGGCTAAAGACGTACATCAAGCTTGGGTGTTGTTGAGAAATACTATCTTGGAAGCCCAGACCAGCTGTATTCCACACTTTAAGAAAAGTGGAAGGAAGTCCAAAAAACTGCCAGCATGGTTTAAAGGTGAGGTCAGAGGCTGTTGCCAAAAAAGCATCTTTCAGGAAATGGAAAAAAGAGCCAAACGGCGAAACCTGGAAACAGCACAAGCACTGGCAAGTCAAATGCAAGGCATTGATAAGGCAGGCAGAGAGAGAATTTGAGAAGAAGCTTGCTGCGGAAGCAAAAACGCGAAATAAAGACCTTTTCAAGTACATTCGTAGCAAAAAACCTGTGAGAGTGTCTGTCAGTTGGTCCATTAGATGATAAAGGGGGTAAAGGAGCACTAAAAGGCGACAAGGCGATAGCGGAGAGACTGAATGAATTCTTTGCTTCGGTCTTTACTGAGGAAGATGTAGGGATGTTACCCATGACTGAAGTGGTATTTAAAGGTGCGGAAGAATTGAAGGAAATATCGATACATCGGGAAGATGTCTTACAACTATTAGATAAACTGAAGAGTAGCAAATCACCTGGGCCGGATGGTATACATCCAAGGGTGTTGAAAGAACTGAAATATGAGATTGCAGAACTGCTATCAGTAATCTGTGAACTATCATTAAAATCATCTCTAATACCTGAAGATTGGAGGATCGCCAATGTAACACCAATTTTTAAAAAGGGTTCCAGGGGTGATCCGGGAAACTACAGACCGGTGAGCCTGACGTCAGTACTGGGAAAAATGGTAGAAACCATCATAAAGAATAAAATTACTCAGCATGTAGATAGTCACGACCTAATGGGAGACAGCCAACATGGCTTTAGACAAGGAAGATCTTGTCTTACTAATCTGTTATGTGTTTTTGAAGGAGTGAATAAACAGGAGGACAAAGGTGAGTCGGTTGATATTGTGTATCTGGACTTTCAGAAAGCCTTTGACAAGGTCCCTCATCAGAGACTTTTGGCAAAACTAAAGAGTCATGGGATAGGAGGCAGTGTACTATTGTGGATCAGGAACTGGTTAAAAGATAGAAAGCAGAGGGTAGGGCTAAATGGCCAATTTTCCCAATGGAGAAAGGTGAATAGCGGTGTACCCCAGGGATCTGTGCTGGGTCCGCTGCTTTTTGACATATTCATAAATGACCTGGAAAGTGGAATAACTAGTGAGGTTATCAAATTTGCAGATGACACAAAACTAAAGTTGTTAAAACCCAAGAGGATTGTGAAAAATTGCAAGAGGATCTTGATAAATTGGAAGACTGGGCATCAAAATGGCAGATGAAATTTAATGTGGACAAGTGCAAGGTTATGCACCTAGGGAAGAACAACCCAAACTATGGTTACACGATGCAAGGTTCCACATTTGGAACCACCACCCAGGAAAAAGATTTAGGCGTCATTGTGGATACCATGTTAAAACCCTCGGCCCAGTGTGCAGCAGCGGCCAAGAGAGCAAATAGAATGCTAGGTATGATAAGGAAAGGAATGGAAAATAAAACAAAAGATATTATAATGCCTCTATATCATTCCATGGTGAGACCGCAACTTGAATATTGTGTGCAATTCTGGTCGCCGTATCTTAAAAAGGATATAGCGATTTTAGAAAAGGTACAGAGAAGAGCCACCAAAATGGTAAAGGGGATGGAAGGATTCTCCTATGAAGAAAGGCTAAAAAGGTTAGGGCTCTTTAACCTGGAAAAGAGACGGCTGAGGGGAGATATGATAGAAGTCTATAAATTAATGAACGGAGTGGAACGGGTAAACGTAGATCGATTGTTTACCTTATCAGAATATAGAAAGACTTGGGGACATGCAATGAAGCTACAGGGTAAACTATTTAAGACTAATAAAAGAAAATATTTTTTCACTCAACGTGTAATCAAACTCTGGAATTTGTTACCGGAGGATGTAGTAAAGGCTGTTAGTGTAGCTGGGTTTAAAAAAGTTTGGATAAGTTCCTGGAGGAAAGGTCCATAAACCATTATTAAGAAGTGACCGAAGATATCAATGCTTGACCCAGTACAAGCATTGTGGAACTTGTCTCTTGGGGAAACTGCTAGGTACATATGACCTAGATTGGCCACTGTTGGAAACAGAATACTGGGCTTGATGGACCTTGCTCTGACCCAGTATGGCATATCTTATGTTCTTATGATCGTGCCCTGGCTCTATAGGCATCGGTGTGTGGCGCGTGGGTATCCAGGGCATGCCTGCAATGGTCTCAACAGCTCTAGCTGTCTAGTGATCTACCAGGGGAATCTCCCAGGGAGGCAGCCAGAATTGAGTCTGGCGCAGCCTACCTTGCAGACAGCCAGTATGATTTCATCAGGAGCTTGGCAAAGAATATGGCATCGGTAGTGGCGGCGCGTCGATACCTTTTGGCTGGCGGGTGGTTTCTCCAAGGCTCACCTCAGCAGACTCCCATTCAAGGGAAAGCTTCTGTTTGGAGAAGAACTGGACAAACTGGTTAAGGAGTTGGGGGAGTCCAAAGGAGGTAGGCTCCCTCAGGATAAACCGAGGCAGAGTCGTACCCCTACGCCTGGGAGGTCCCAGCCCAAGGGAGTTCCGTAAGTTTCAACCGGATCGCTTGACGCTCTTTCAGAGGGGTCATTTCTCCTCTAGGGGGCAGGGCTTCCGGGGGTTTCAGGTGGGGCAAGTAGAGGTTTTGGGGCCTCTTCCTCCACCTCAGGGCCTAGGAAGCTACAATGAAGCGGGGGGGGGGGGGAGGGGGAGGGCGAGGGCAGGGCCCAAGCGGAAGTTCTGCCAGTAGGGGGACGGTTACGGCAGTTCCTCTCTGCCTGGGCCCGGGTCACATCCGATCAGTGGGTTCTGGAGGTGATTCGAGAGGGGTATGCCCTCGAATTGACAAGACGGGTTCTCCCATCTTTTGTGCAGTTCCCTTGCAGATCTCCGGCCAAGATCGCGGCGGTGGAGGAGACCCTAGCACAACTTCAGTTGTGTTGGGGGCGGTCGTGCCGGTACCCAAAGACCAATGCGGCTCCGGTCGATACTCCATCTATTTTGTGGTGCCAAAAAAGGAGGGCTCCTTTCGCCCGATCCTCAACCTAAAGCAAGTCAATTGATGCCTCAGGGTCCTTCACTTTCGAATGGAAACTCTAAAGTCGGTGATAGTGGCGATGAGACAGGGAGAGTTTCTAACCTCTCTTGATCTCAGAGGCGTATTTGCATATTCTCGTCAGACTCGCATCAATAGTTTTTGCGGTTTGCGGTGCCAGGCGGACACTTTCCGTTTCAAGCGTTGTTGTTTGGCCTAGTGACGGCACCTCGGACATTTACTGAGGTGATGGTCGTGGTGGTGGCGGTGCTTCGCAAAGAAGGGATCCTGGTCCATCCGTACCTCGACAACTGGTTGTTTCGTGCCAAGTCTGAGGAGGAATGTTGGAAGGCAATAGACAGAGTGGTTGAACTCTTAAGGAGCCTGGGATGGGTCATCAATCTGGCAAAAAACAGAGTATCTTGGGGTGAGATTCGACACTTGCAAGGGCAAGGTGTTGTCGGAGCAGAGAGCGAAGGACCTTCACTGTCTAGTTCATCAGTTTCTGGCCATGAAGGCACCCTCAGCTTGGCATTATCTGCAGGTGCTGGGAACCATGGAAACAACCATCGAGCTGGCCCAATGGGCCAGGGCACATATGCGTCTGCTTCAGAGGGCATTTCTTCATAGTTGGTCCTATCTCAAACCAGCCTTGTCAGTGGCGCTCCCCTATCCCTTAATGGCCAGGGAGGCGTTGTGCTGGTGGCTCAATCCAGGGAATCTGGAAAGGGGCATGCCCCTAGAGCCTCCGGAGTGGCTGCAGTTAACAACGGATGCCAGTCTGACTGGTTGGGGAGCTCACTGCGAGGGTCGCTTTGCCCAGGGGAGCTGGAGTCCGTGAGAAGCACAGTGGTCCATCAACAGATTGGAGTTGTGGGTGGTGGCTCTGGCTCTCAGGGCATTCGAGCGTTGGGTCCGCCGGAGGGTGGTGTCGGACAACGTAACCATGGTAGCCTATATCAATCGACACAGCGGCACGAGCAGTCCTCCACTGGAGGAGGAGGCAGAGAGCCTGTTAGTCTGGGCCGAAGCCCATCTAGTGGCCCTGTCGGCGCAACACATGGCTGGAGTAGAAAATGTCATGGCAGACTACCTGTGCAGAGTCAGAGTGGATCACGGTGAATGGGAGCTCTGTCAGGAGGTGTTCGAGCAGGTGGTGCGCAGATGGGGACCTTCCGTCATGGATCTCATGGCTCGCTGGGGGTCGGCCAAAGCGAGCCGCTTCTTCAGCAGAAGAAAAGAGAGGATGTCAGAGGGCCTGGATGTGTTGGTCCAGAAGTGGCCCTTAGAGGGGCTTATGTACGTGTGTCCTCCGTGGGCACTGATAGGCAGGCTCCTCCAGCGAATAGAGGCCCACCGAAGGTGGGTAGTTCTCATTACCCTGGATTGGCCGCGTCGCCCTTGGTATGCCGATCTCATACAATTACTGGACGACCACCCATGGTGCCTCCTGTTGAGGGACGATCTCTTGGTCCAGGGGCCACAGCAGATGCCGCAGGTGGATTGGTTCTTGCTTACGGCCTGGCTATTGAAAGGGCAAGGCTGCGAAAGCGTGGATATTCCGGGGCAGTGATCCCAACGTTGCTGAAGGCTCGCAAGCATTAGACCTGTCTCTCCTATGTGAGGGCGGTTTGCCACCTGCGACCGCAGCAGAGATCGTCGGTGCCTCCCTGGGATCTTAATCTTGTCCTGAATTCTCTAGTTGGAGAGCCCTACGAGCCGCTGGAGTGAGCCTCTGTAAAGGATTTGACGCTCAAAACCGTTTTCCTTGTGGCAATTTGTTCAGCTAGGTGGATTTCGGAGCTGCAGGCTCTTTCTTGTCTGCTGTTTCTTTCATTTTTCAAAGAAAAGGTGGTTTTGCAAATGGTACCCTCCTTTTTGCCCAAGGTCGTCTCACCCTTCCATCTGAAACAGTCAATGTCGCTTCCTTCCTTTTCCAGGCCGAGTCAAGGTGCTGAGGATGCACAGCTGCATTACTTGGACGTGCGCAGGGTCCTCAAGCATTACCTGAAACGCACGGCGACATTCCGTATATCGGAGCGATTGTTCATCATCTTTGGAGGACCGTGCAAAGGGGAGGTGTCTTCTAAAGCCTCCATTTCCAGGTAGATCAGGGAGGCTATTGCTTCGGCGTACTTGCTGAAGGGAAAGCCGGTTCCAGTGGGGTTCCGGGCTCATTCTACCCAAGCCCAGGTGGCCTTGTGGGCAGAGTTTAGTCTGGTGCCGCTACTGGATATTTGTAAAGCGGTGACTTGGTCTTCTCTTCATACTTTTGCGAAGCATTACCGTCTGGATGTTCAGGCGGCAGCAGATGCTGGTTTTGTGGGAGCAGTACTTCAGGCCGGTATTTCAGGCCCCTCCCAGGTTTGAACTGCTCTGTTACTTGCCAGTGGAAGGGGACTGGACTGGAGGGAAGCTTAGGAAATAGTAATTAGTCCTTACCTGCTAATTAGCATTCCTGAAGGAACTCCAGTCCAGTCCCTGATCCCTCCCAATTTTGCACTCTTTCGGGTGGAGGTGGCATCACGACCCGAAGCATCAGGTAGGCAGAAGCGAAGAGATGGATGAAATTTCCATGCCCACTAGTCAGGGGCGGATGTGGACAGCCCAGTGTCTTGGTGGGTAATGAGCAGGATAGAGAGCTGCTTCAGGTAAGCTGCCGCCTCCTCTGACTTCTCCTCTTTCTCCTAACCCTTGGGGAGGTGGGAGGCCTCTCCTTGGGGGAGGGGGGTGTTAATCTAAAGTTATTTAGTTATCAAGTTAAGGTTGTTTGGTTTTCTTACTTAAATAGTCTCTCCGTTGAGTCTTGCTTTGTCAATAGGATACGGGATCTGGTGGGTGGTGCCAGAGGTATTTATACCGGAGGGTCATCAAGATGACGTGCTCAGTCTCCAAGCTTCTGGAAGGGGGGCAGAACCCAGTGGAAAGGGACTGGACTGAAGTTCCTTCAGGAATGCTAATTAGCAGGTAAGGACTAATTACTCTTTATTGTGGCTAAAGAGGATTTAAATGTCTAGATTTCTGTCCCTTAGATATCTCTCTAAGCCCACAGAGTTTGAGGGATGCTTGCTCAGGGTTTTTCTTTTTTCTCTGAATGTTTATTTCCTTCGCTTGGATCTTATTTTTTCCTTTTGTGGTGGGCTAATATTTTGTTAAGCTTGTGTTTTTTGTCAACAGGGTTCTGTTGTACATTTTCCTTTGTTTTCTATTTTTTCTTTGTTACTTCTGGTTTGGCGTACAATTTCTGAAATTTTGATTGTGTGGGGTTTGTGGCTTTTTTTATTTTTTTTAATCTAAGACCAAAATTATCCTTCCACACACCCTTCAAACCCAATTCCTTCTTCTCTCTCCTCTCCTCTACCCCCCACAGTTATTCCTCAGGTTACCCCCTCTATTATGATCATTGACCTTGCTCTGTTAAAATAGGTATCTGTACCTTAATTTTATTCATAATTTACTGCTAATACAGTTGTGGTCAACATTATTGGCACCCTTGCATTTTAGGTATGTTTGTACAATATCTTGAGAAATAATTGGGAATATTCCAACTGTATGTTGTCATATTTTAACAGTATGTTCAAAGGTATACAACAACAAAAAAAAGATATTTTATTTATTTATTTTTATTTAGCTGCATTTATATCCCGCTTTTCACCGGGTCAAAGCGGTTGGGGGATACATTTAACACGAGGGGATATGACACACATACACTAATACTTACAGGGAACATGAGCAATGGAGGGTTAAGTGGCTTGCCCAAGACCACAAGGAGCACCTGTGGGACTAGAAACCCCAGTCCTTCCGGCCCAAGGTTGCTGTCCTCTAGTGGGATTTGAACCACCTACCTTCCGGCCTGTAGTACCTTGCCCCAACCACTAGGCTACGCCTCCCTCAGCATATCTGTGCAACTTAAGACATATAGTATTTCTGAGGAAAAAAACAAAATACGACCTGGACAGAATTAATGACACCCTTCACTAATATTTGGTTGCACAGCCATTGGTAGTGATGACGGCCTCCAAATGTTTGTTGTAGCCATCTGTAAGTTTCGTACATCTGTCTGCTGGTAGTTTTTCCCACTCTTTAACTGCAGTTTGTTTCAGCTAATGAATGTTTCAATGATTCCTTTTATCAGTGGCAGATTTCAGCTGTTTCCAAAGGTTTTCGATTGGATTGAGATCAGGACTCTTTACTGGCCAGTTTTTTTTTTTTGTTTTTTTTTTAAAGATAGAAAAAAATGTATCTTAAACATCCAAAAGTACAAAAGAATGGTTGTTTTGGGCCATTGGTCCGACGATGAAGCACAACAAGCACAACTACCATGGGTTAGGTATACAAACCAGTTCAGAGCATGGTATGTCAAGAAAAAAAATCCTTTATTCAATTGTTTCTTCTGAGGAGCCTATATGCAGATTCTCATTCACTTGGTAGAGTCAATAGAGGTGTAAGTACCTGCAGAAACAGTTCTCTTTGAATGTGGTTTACAAAAACTGGAGGAGGAATCTCTGGAAGTGAATGAGATAATCTGCATATAGGCTCCTCGGGAGAAAGTTATTGAACAAAGAGTGCCTTCCTATTCGTCTCTCCGGGCCAGTCCAGGGTACCTTCGGGTTGTCAATCCCCTTCAGCAGCTGAGGACTGAAAACTAAAGGTTCTTGCTGACAGGCTATAGCCACTCCCTCCGTGACAGCTCTCCAGTCTTCAGTCCTCAGCAGCTGAACAGGACGTGGAAAGCTGACAGGCTCCCTAGACAGTGTGGCAGAGCATTTCTTTAGCGGGCTTATGGAGGAGGTTTGTCTCTAGCAGGGCTTTAACCTCTCTCTTGGATGGATATATATCTCTTCCCTGCTTCTTATTTCAATTAGAGTGGAGTGGAGGAGTGGCCTAGTGGTTGGGGCAAGGTACTTCAGGCCGGAAGGTCGGGGATTCAAATCCCACTAGAGGACAGCAACCTTGGGCCGGAAGGACTGGGGCTTCTAGTCCCACAGGTGCTCCTTGTGGTCTTGGGCAAGCCACTTAACCCTCCATAGCCAATGTTCTCTGTAAAATAGTTATCTCCAAGTTATAATGCCCTGTTCAGTGTAATTTCAGTTTGTTCAATGTAAACCGCACTGATGCAGAATAGCACAGTATATAAGAGAATATAAATAAATAAATAAATAAATTAAGCTAATTGAAAAAAAAAAAGACCAGGGGAGTAGCAGGTCCGTGGCTGCCGTTTCTCGGCAGCGTTCACAGGGGCAGAGCCTGCCTTCTTGCTGGACTGGGTCCTGGTTGTAGTGGAATTGATCCTGGGAGCGTTATTAGAAAATGTACAGAGAAGAGCCACCAAATTGGTGAAGGGGATGGAAGGCTACTCCTATGAAGAGAGGCTAAATAGGTTAGGGCTCTTTAACCTGGAAAAGAGACGGCTGAGGGGAGATATGATAGAGGTCTATAAATTAATGAATGGAGTGGAACGGATAAACGTGGATCAATTGTTTACACTATCAGAATATAGGAAGACTAGGGGACATGTAATGAAGCTACAGGGTAAACTATTTAAGACAAATAGGAGAAAATATTTTTTCACTCAACGTGTAACCAAACTCTGGAATCTGTTACCAGAGGATGTAGTAAGGGCTGTTAGTATAGCTGGGTTTAAAAAAGGTTTGGACAAGTTCCTGGAGGAAAGGTCCATAAACCACTATTAAAAAGGGACCCAGGATATCAATGCTTGACCCAGTACAAGCATTGAGGAACCTGTGTCTTTTGGGGATATTGCTAGGTACGCATGACCTAGATTGGCCACTGTTGGAAACAGGATACTGGGCTTGATGGACCTCGGTCTGACCCAGTATGGCATGTCTTATGTTCTTATGAGCCCCAGGTTCCAACGACCTAGATCCGCAGCAGCGATTCTTCTTTTCCCGCTAGCTGAGGGAACCGGAAGATCGGAGACATCAGAGCTGCGCGCAGGTCAGTGTTGTGTTTTGTTTCGGTAGTCAGGCAGTTTTTCTGCTTCCTTGCTGTTATTTGTCAGGCGGTTTCAGTTGTCTTGGTTTATCGCTGGTGGCTCGGACGTCGTGTGCAGCGTCTTCGCGTTTCTGTTTCTCCGGTAATGGACGGCAAGGCAGGAGTTGCTGAGGTGCAGAAGCCTCTCAGCGTGGTAGAACGGGCGGGAACGGTGGCCATTTTAGAGGAGCGTGCCGTTTCTCCCTTTAACAGCACAAGCACGGAAAGAGAAAGATGAAGTCGGTAAAAGAAAATTCCTCAGTTTTAAAGGAGAAGCGCAAGATACCTGAGGCTCAGGAACCTCTGGTTTCCCTATTTACCCCAGATTTTATTCTAGCTCTGCATAGAGCTTATACTTTGAAGCTGTCCCAGGGCAGCGATGCTCCCTTGCCTCCCAGCCTTGGGGAAGGGGTTAAAACAGAGGAATCCGGGATGGACCCTGGGGAGGGTTCCTCTCTTAGAGGTGCAGGCGCAGCTGCTCACGTGCAGAGTTTGGAGCCGCAGCTGTCAGAGTCTCAGAAAGAGATGAGGCTGAGTCTTTCTCAGAGGCAGGTTTTGATCCTTGGTCAGGTGAGCTGGAGGACGGAGAGCTGGCACTGGGCGAGGTTCCAAATCTCTTTCGGGTTTTCCGGAAGGAGGAATTGGGGGTGCTGATTGGACAATCGTTGGCGGCCCTAATAATCAAAAGAAATCTAGACATTTTAATGGTCACAGAAACTTGGTTCTCAGACTCCAATTCAGTTATAATAAACCAACTCACACCACCTAATTACTCCACCTACACATGCAACAGAGCAAATAAAAGAGGAGGAGGTGTTGCCATTATAGCAAAAACTGACCTCCAATATCGCACAATCACAACCAAGAGCACAAAACAATTAGACATTATCTCAATATACAACAACTACAATACCATCAACCTTATATATATTACACCGAACTCAACATCTGAAGAACTATCCAGTGTAATTGACTTAGCCTGCAACCCAGTACACCCAGAGAAACCTAACTGGCTAATGGGCGACTTCAACCTCCCTTCCATACAAACTGCCCTTTCTAATACATTCCTAGACGCAATGAAAAACCTCAACTACAACCAACTCATAAATCAACCCACTCATCAACGTGGCAATGTGCTTGACCTTGTCTTCGCTCCACCCACCTACATGTCCACGAATGATGATTTCGACCTATCCATCACTCCGGTCCCTTGGACAGATCATAGCCTGATAACACTCACAATACCAGCATATCAGGTCCCATCACCTGATACAGCAAAACAGTCACCAACAAACTCCACACGCTTCAAACCTCTCAACGAAGAAGAAATCAAGAAACACATACTTCCAAGGCTCAATCAACCTTCTACCAACATCAGTGACATGGTCAACACATGGAATGAAACCATCAACCAATACGCTATACTACCACCAGCCCGTAAAAACCCAACAACAAAGGACAATGTTGTAAAAAGACCATCTGCACCATGGTTCTCCCAAGATCTAAGGAAGTCTCTTACCATCTTGAGGAAGCTCGAAAGAAAGTGGCGTAAATCTCATAACTCAACAGTTCAACAAACATACTTGACCTACCTGCGAGCCCATCGTGAAGCAATATGGAACACAAGAAAATCCTACCACTCTGAACTCCTCAACCGCTCCCTAAACAAACCTCGGGAACTCTTCAATCTAGTAAAGTCACTAACTACAGAACCATCACCACCTCAACAGGAACCCATACACCCACAGAAGTACGCCAACTTTATACAATCTAAAGCTATCAGAACAACAATTTCTTCATCGCCAAGTCCACCCCAACAACACGTACGAGTTTCCCCACTACTAAAGCTCTCACCGCCCTCAGCCAAATACGTTGAAGACATTATAGTCAAAATGAATACCACCACAGCACCTAACGACCCTTGCCCAGCACACTGGATAAGAGCTCTGCGATCCGACTTTAGTCCAGTCATAGCAGATATAATAAAGATGTCCTTCTCAACAGGCATCTTCCCATCGGCTCTAAAACAGACTTCCATAAGACCGCTGCTAAAAAACAATCAACTAGACCCATCAAAGGAAGAATCATACCGCCCGATTTCTAGTATACCGCTTCTATCCAAAATAATTGAGAAAGTAACCAACAATCAAATACAACAACACATAGACACCTCCTCACCCCTCGACCCCAGTCAGCACGGATTCAGGGAAGCCCACGGAGTAGAGACATTGCTGACCACATTAACCAACACACTCATCAGTGGATTAGACGACATCAAAAAAGGCTTTGCCCTAATATTCCTCGACATATCTGCAGCATTTGACTCTGTGGACCATGAAATACTACTAACCCGTCTATATGACAAGGGAATCCACGGGCTGGCATGGGAATGGTGCAAATCATACCTGGAAGATCGCTTGCAACATGTCAGGACTGCTACAGGTACCTCACAACCTTTCCAGTTAAAACAAGGAGTACCTCAGGGCTCTTCCCTATCAGCGCTGCTATTTAATATTTATATGCAGCCTATATGTAACATCACTCGTTCCTTTGGCATATCCTCGTTGATCTATGCAGACGATGTGCTAATATTCACACCAATCAACGTCAAGCTCCCAGACTACACAACACTAGTAGATTGCTTTAACGCAATAGCAGACTGGCTCCTCACCCAGAATATGCGCATAAACTACAAAAAAACCGAAGTACTGATAGTCACGAAAAACAGAGCATTCTCACCCCCTGAGACCCTAAATGTACGAGACGCAGACCTCCCAATCAAGCCCTCCATAAAATACCTTGGAGTAATACTTGACCAGCGACTGGATTTTAAAGAACATATCAACCGCACTGTGAAAACCATTTATTTCAAAATAAGGACTCTGCGCCATCTGAAAAACATGCTTGAACCAGACAGCTTCAGAACCATATTTCAAACCATAGTCACACCCCACTTCGACTATGCAAACATAATACTCCATGGTCTCCCAAAAAATACCCTAAATACATTACAACTAGCCATGAATGCCGCTGCCCGGGTGCTATACGGTGCTTCAAAGGGCGAACACATAACACCCATCCTAATGGAGCTTCACTGGCTCCCTATATACTGCAGAATAGCATATAAAGCTCTTCTCATGGCCTTTAGAGCGATAAATACTATAGCTCCTTCATCAATTTCAAAACTCATCCATCCAACTCCCAATATCAGATCCAGGAGGTCAGCAGCGGCAAATAACCTAGTTACACCACATGAGACCACAAAATGCAAACATTCAACATCAGACAGGGCCTTTGCATACTATGCACCCAGATGTTGGAACAACCTACCCCCCAACATAAGAGCTATTACTGACCTCAAGCATTTCATAAAACACCACCTCTTCATTCTGCATTTCCAAAGCACATCATCATCCCTCTAACAGGCACAGTAAAAATTGTAAATACCTTATTTACTCAAGATGTAACTAAGAAATTCTATCCTCTGTATATAGGTTTTTTTTACAAATATGTATAAAGTCTCCATAAGTATACAGGTTCATTACAAATATGTACTAAGTTCCTTATCGGTCCTACAGTTCAGAACTCCACCACTGGGTAGTGCACCTCCTCCTGCAACATGGAGACTGGACAAGTCAAACTTGTGACATCACCGGGTATATCCTGCTGGTCTTCTCCCATGATCCCCCAGTGTGTCCAGTCTCCATGCAGCATGAGGACATAGTGAGCCTAGGTGCTGGGCTCACTTGAGAAGCAGTTTAGGAGCAGTTAGTCAGGATTTGATTTACCTTGCATTTCTTTTGCCCTTCTTTAGGTATAATCCTGTAAATTGAATTCATTTTCATTTAATTTCATTTACTTTTACTTTATTTATTTTCACCTAGTCTGCCTTAGTGTAAAGGGGGGTTCTGTCCCTTTTCAAAGTTCACGCTGCCAGCTAGCCTCTCTGCTTGGGATTCTTCGGTCTCTGTGCCCGGTGATGATCTCTCCCCCAGGACTGTACGGGGGAGAGCTCTGTGGAACACCTGCATTTTGGCAGTGTCCATGTGGCAGATTCCCTTCGCGGCGGGAGCCTCAGGCCGTTCGAGGTTCTTTAGCCGGTGGGCCGGGGCTCGCAGCGTCTGCTACTTCTGGTGGCGCGAGGCAGCAGCGTGTCTGGACAGCTCTTCACCCCGCAGCTACAGCGGGGTAACTGCTGCATCCCGACGCCACAAGGGAGTCTCTTGAGTCCGCATGGAGGGGCTCTGAGCTCTTGCCGCCTCTGTGGTGTTTGGCGCCAAACAGGCCTGCTTCGGATTGGCGCCATTTTCTCGGCAGGGCTGAGGCCTCGTGGCGGAGAGCGGAGCAGCCCCGCGTTTGAGCAGACGACGCTGTTTCCACACGGCTACACCCAGATAAGGACTTCCTTTTGCTGTTACTTTTAATTTTAATTCTAATTTTAATTTCCTTTTAATTTTAATTTCCTTTTAATTTCATGATAGTTTATAGTTCTTTGACTGCAATGTGATTGGTTTGGGTTTTACTTCTTGGGGGGTGCCTTTACCTTTGTCTGCATTCTGGCAGTTAGCGACGTCTGTCAGCAGCAGGTTTCCGTGCTAGGATTTGGCCATTCAGGGTCATCGGCGGCACAACCACCTACAAATTGAGCCCTTTCTGAAATTGTCATTTACATAAGGATGCTATTTCCATGTATATACGCTTGGAAATTGTGCAGACAGCCTCTAAATGTCGTTATGCCATCTGCAAATTTGATCGCCATGCTTGCTGATCTCTTTTCCAGATCATTTCAGTGCAGTAGATGTTACCAGATGCCAGTTCCAGTGCAGATCCCGAGACATTCCACTATTTACGGGTCTTCTGTGAGAAAACTGGCCATTTAGTCCTATTGTGTTCCTGTTTTTGATCCATTTCCCATTCTATAATAGCACATCATCTCCTTCCTCAGGAGAAGTTCATAAGGGGCTTTGTCAAGTACCTTCTAAAACATCCAGATACATATCATTTGGCTTACTCACGTGTTTATTAACCCTTTGAAAAGACAGCTTGGTGCTGCTTTTCAGAACAAGTTCTATCATTTAACTGGCACTGAACTCAGATTCATTGGTCTGTAGTTTCCAAGATCGCCTTTGAAGCTCTTTAAAACAAACAAAAAAAACAAACCAATTAGTGTTACATTAGTAACTCTTCAATCTTTAGAGATCATTAATACTAATGTTATGATTGAGTCTGGCTGATATTATGAATGATCACTATTAGACAAAAATTAGCTAGGTTAAGACACTTTGATTTGGTTTTCTGCACTATGTTATCAGAGCGCAGCTTGCCCATTTGGCGGGAACACTGCCCATCTGGGCCATCTGGGGAAAGGCCCCTGCTGGGGATCGTGAGAAGTGTTGCTGGATGGCACAGTCCGGGGCTTAGTGTTCCATGGTCCTGGAAGGGTTGATAGCGGCAGTCAGGCCTCCCTGTCTTTGCTATGACGGTCACCTAGGTTCAAGCGTCCTGTGTTTTGGGTGACAGGAGTGGGACACCTGGACATGTGGTGCTGGATGTTGGATAGGCTCATACTTCTTAGGTGCACTCTCCTTGAGTGCGTCTGCATGTCCGTGTTCCGTCTGTGATCTCATGCTCAGGTGATTGTTGCAGCAATGACAGAGATCGCTTGGGATATCGTGAGCGGGGTTGTCATGGTTGTTGCATGGGGTTGCCAATGCAAGACGGGGCCATCCTGAGGAGTTTGGGCCTCAGTCATCAGCTTTCCCTTCGGTGGCCCGGCTGTCCAGGAGGCGCCGGTCCAGTTCTTCTCTGCCTCTTCTCAATGTGGGCAGGGGGGCTGGCAGATCTGGAAATTCACGTCCACTGCACGTTCTACTGTTTTACCTCTGTCTTGGGGTTCTGAGGTCATATATTCCCAATCATTTGTTTGGTGGGGTGCTGCTGTCTGTTGTGCAAGACAAGGTGGTCAACAGTCGGAGGCTGTCGTCTATTCCCCTTACCCCTGAAGGTGCTCACAATTTAAGTTTTTTGTACCTGCGGAGGTGTATGTTAAAGGCTAGCAGGCGCACCTGTGGGACCAGAATCCTCAGTTCTTCCGACCTTCTGTTGAGGTGCGCGTGTGGGGTTTACTCCCTTGGTCAGCTAGCAACTTGCTTCACCCATTGGGCCTTCCCTTTCCTCAAGGCATCGTTGCGTCCCACTTCTTCGTGGGGGCTCGCCGCAGGGCCTGGAGTTATGCTCAGCTGGTTCCAGCCAGGGCTGAGTCCTTGGGGGGAAGCTCCGATCCTAACGATACAGGGAGTGCTGGGATCCGTTCAACCAGGTTCCTTCGGGCCCAGCGTACGTCGTCTTTTGCTGGCCGGTTTAGGTCTTTGGGTTATGGCGGTGCTCCGAGAAGACCAGTAGGCTGCACAGTGCTTGTCTTGGAGCAAGCGCGGGATATCTGTAGGTTCATATTCAAAGCCGTCCGGTTACATGTCCCTCCATTGTGGAATGCTGTACTAGTAGGCATACTTCATATGCTGGGCTTACAAGTTGGCTTCCGCGCTGCTCGGCATCAGCCAAGGTGACTGCCGGTTTAGGCTGTGGAGTCAGCCTGGAGTAGGGGCCTTGCGTTCTCTGGACAATGCCCTGTTCGGTTGTGTGCCTTGTGGCCCTTATGGAGTTGTAAAAAGGAAAACCAAAAACAAAAAAAAAAAAGAATAATCAAACAGGAAAGCCTTCCTAATTGTCCCCACTTCTTTTTTATAAGGTTCTGTCCCTTTCTTCCGGGAGCTTGGCCGGAGCGTGGTTAGACTCAGCTACATTTTGGGGATCCTTTATGTACAAGGCGTTTTAGTGTACGCAGCACGCCCAGTGTTCCATCGTCTGACTGGAACGGTACGCGGTACGTCAGCCGTGGCAGGCGTTCACGGACACGGTAGCGGATCGAGCGCTGTAGGTGCTGTCTGAGATCTCCGGGATGGTGGCCTATTTCGATCGGCAGGGTGGAGTCGGTCGGGTGGTCAGGGTGGCCCGAGCGAAGGGACAGCATGCACGGTTGAAGCCTTGGCGGCCTGCGTTTCGGTGGGGACACTGTGGTGGCGAATGTCCTTAGTGGGGTCCGAGTGTTTGCCGGAGGAGTGAGATTGAATCAGGCGGTGTGCGCGCCGCGTGTGCTCAGATGCGGTCAGCCCATATTGGACCTCATGGCGACCTGTCAGTCTGCGGCGACGGGTCGATGTTTAGCAGAGGACATATGAGGCTACTGGATAGCGTCGACGCATTGGTACGGGGCAGTGGCCCGGTCCATTCTATGCCTTTCAGAGGTCATAGTGAAAATGGCCGACTGGGTCTGGTTGCTAAGATATGTGCTCTTCATTAGTCAGTGGGGACCATTACCAGTGTATTCTGCAACATTTGCGTGAGCTTGCATAATCTTTACTTGCAACCAATCGAAATACCTGTCCAAAACCAGTTGATGCAGTCACTACTTAAATTTGCCTCGCTTGACAGTAAAAAAAAAGACGACATTTATTTTATACCGATAGGTCACTCACAGCATATTTGGCGATTCCTCGTCCTGGTGTTAATCATGCAGATAATTTCTGCTCTAGTTGTGGTGATGTGACTTTTACATCACAAAAATGGCATATGACTGTGGTGGTTCAGAAAGCCTACAATTTATATTTTGGCTGCAGAATAAAAGATCAGGATAAAAGCTAGGCGCCACACATATGCTGCAATACATGTGTAGCAGATCTCAGGCTGTGGATGGATGGGAAAAGACCATCAAAGTCTTTTGCGGTTCCAATGATCTGGAGAGGGCCCATGGATCACGTCGGCGATTGCTACTTCTGCATGGTTCCTCCAATTCCGGAGGGCATATCCAGGTGATGTAAGCGGTTGGCCTACTGGCATTGCGTCGTGGGCGTGGCTACCAGAGTCTCCTTTCTTTTTTGTCACACCATGTCACTCCACATCTTCTGAAACAACGCTGGACTCTGGGGCACTTGACACCCTCTTATATGCCCTTGGTGGATCACGCTTGGTTTATTGCAACTCATTGCTTCGCTGCATTCCACATTCTCAATTAAAAAGACTCCAACTGGTCCAGGACATAGCTGTAGAGCTACTTTGTGTTGCAAAGAATAAAGCCCTTAAGAGGTGTGTGACAAATAGGGTGTTTGACGCTGGTGGTTTTTTCCATTTCCCTCATTTTGCTTCCCACCTCTGTCTGGATGGACCTCGGTTCCGTTCTCCCTCGTGGAATCCGGCTGTGCCTGTTTAGTTGTCGGTTTGGGACTTACGCAAGAACACTTTGCTTGTAACCTGCGTTCCTTGGACCTTAGGTGAGGTTCCGTCGCTTTCTGGGAGGTCTCTTCGCTGCCTGTCCCTCCGTGGAGGCGGGTTCTGCGGGAGAGCAGCGGTTGCTAACACTTGACACCCTGGTGGGGTCGAGAGCCAAGGGGGAGCTCAAGCGGATTTTTCAGGCAGAGCTCCGGTAGCCTTCTCAGTAGGTCTGTTTCTAGGGCGTTCAGTGTGTTTGCGATGGCGAGTTTGTCTTTCTGAAGCACTAGCGCTGCTTGGGGCAGAGTTCTGTGCTGTTTTCACCAGTGAAGAGGATCCAAGTGGGCTCTCGGTCGTGTCTTCCTGGTTGGCTTACCGCCTGTTGACGTGAGGAGCGGGCTGGGGTCGGTGCCTGCTCTGTTCGTTTAGGGGCCGAGCCGACTGGATAGGTCCCTCCCAATGATTACTGCTCTGGTACATCCCAGTGGTGGAGGACTGAACTGTAGGACCGATAAGGAAATGGAAATTACACTTACCTGGTAATTGATGTTCCTTGAGGGAGTACAGTTCAGTCCTCATTCCCGCCCGGGGATGGATGTTTCAGACGCGAGGCATCAGTTCCGAGTATGCTTTCGGATCCTAGAGTCGGCAACGGACTCTGATTGGCAGGTAATCGTGAGAGCAACCTTTTCTGCCTATACTCTTCCTTAGTTCTCCTTCCTTCTAGCTCTCTGTCTTCCGCTGTTTGGTGCGCAGGGGGACAGGGGCACGGAGGAGGGTGTTTTCGGCCTTTCTTTTTGGGGCCCTGTGATTTTAAAGTTGAAGTTTGAGCATAGCTTTGTATTTAATACTTTAACTGGTTGTTTGTTTGCTCCTTTGAGTCTGCTTTGACAGTAGGTCACTGGGGGATCATGGGAGAAGACCAGCAGGATATACCCGGTGATGTCACAAGTTTGACTTGTCCAGTCTCCATGTTGCAGGAGGAGGTGCACTACCCAGTGGTGGAGGACTGAACTGTACTCCCTCAAGGAACATCAATTACCAGGTAAGTGTAATTTCCATTTTTTACAAAAATTTTACAAATATGTACAAAGTTTCCCAAAGTTAAATTCCCAGTTGAATTCTCCTGTTATATGTAAACTCATCACAGTTTGTTGCTTGCAATGAGTATTTCTGTGTAATGTAAACCGCGCTGATGAAAAAGAGTGCGGTATAAAAGAACACTAAATAAAATAAATAAATAAATAAATAAATATTACCACAAAGCAAACAAAAAATCGCTCATGTATCAATATGGGTAATTTCAAGACTTTAACATTTTTTAAATCATACAAAACTTATATTTTAACAGACAGAGGTCTCAGACTCTTTGGCTCTGCCACCAGGACTTTCGTCCGTTACAAGGCAGGTTGCCCATTTGCATCAATGACCTCAAAGAACTTAGCAGGTGATGCGCGGCGTTTCTTTTGAGCCAGGAAAGGAAGCAGTAAAGACTGGTGAAATGCGGGCAGCAGTTCCTATTTTAGATAATCAGTAAGAAAAAATCTGGACGTTTGTATCTCCAGGAACAAGCAGGAATGAGTCTTCACACGTGGGAGACGTCGCCGACGGAGCCCGCACGGGAATGCTCCCCAGCATCCAATCAGAAAGCCTTTGGGAGCATCCCCCGCGCCTGCGCGGTGGCTTCCCGCCCTTCCTACTGCCTCTCCCCAGTTTTTCATTTTCCGCGGAGCAGGCAGGACGTCCCTCCTGCCACCGCAGAAATTTTTTCCCTTTGTTTTTGTTTCTGTAGTCGCGGCTTTTTCCCGCCGACTGTGGCACCTCCGTGCCCCTTTCTTTCTTTTCTTTCAATTAATTTTCATTTATTTTTGGTCGCCTGGAGGGACCCTCCCCTCTGGGTGCCGAGGCCTACCGGGCTTACAGCATGGAGCCTTCTTCTTCCCAGAAGTGCCCTCGCTGCGGGGACCTAATTTTCCAATTGGACTCCAATGCCTGGTGCCTCTCCTGTTTGGGGCCTGACCCTTCTTTCCCGGATCCCCCGGGCTACAGTGTCGGGAGAAGACCCTCCCTTTTTCGGATATCCCTCGACGACGTCTTCGCGCCCAATGCGCGGTCATCGGGTTGTTCTTCTCTCCAGGATCAGGTATCCACACAACAGTCTGTTAAGACTAGCCGAGTCTTGAGGGGCAAGTCTCATGCGCGGCATGGCGACAGCTCCAGCCGACCCCTCAAGTCCCCCTTGGCTAATATACCCCGGCGGGAGTCCTCGGGCTCCAGAGCATTTACGGGGTTTCGGGATGTTCCTGAGGTTCGCTCTTCACAGAACATTCCCGAGCCATGCCCGAGGGAGGTACCTACTTCGAGCGGTGCCGATGCATCGGCGTCGGCATCGAGTGTTCCACACTTCGCCAGGGATCGTCAGCTGGTGTCCTTGGCGCCTCCGGGGCCGATCGACTCGACCGGGTCTGACCTCCCTACATCCCAGCCATGCTCGGGTGTGGTATCCACTCCGGGCGGTACTGAGACCCCGGCATCGGTGTCGGTGTTGAGCGTTCCGCTCCTCACCGGGGATCGTCGGCTGCTGTCCTCGGCGCCTCCGGGGCCGATCGACTCGGTCCAGCCTGGTGTTCCTCCATCACTGCCATGCGCGGGGGTGGTACCCGCTACGAGCGGTACCGACCCCTCGGCGTCGGTGTCGAGCGTTCCGCTCCTCACCGGGGATTGGCGGCTGTGGTCCTCGGCGCCTCCGGGGCCGACCGACTCGTGCCGGTATGGCGTCCCTACGGGGGTAGTATCCGCTTCGGGCGGTGCCGACCCGTGGGCGTCGAGTAACCCGCTCCCCACCGGGGATCGCCAGCCGCTGCCCTCGGCACCTCTGGGGCCGATCGGCTTGACACAGTCTGGCCCTGCGTTCCGGCCATACGTGGAGGTGGTACCCGCTTCGAGCGCGCTGGCGTCGATGGTTCCACCCCTCGCCGGGGATGATCTCCTGGCCTCACTTCCCTCGGAGCCGCTCGCTTCGACCCGAGCTGGGTCGCCGGTATCCCAGCCCTGCGCAATGGTGGTACCGGTTTTGAGCGGCGCCACTCCGCTGGCGACGGCAGGGGCATCGAGCTCAAGGGACCACCATCAACCTTCCCCGGGGACCTCGGGGTGTGTCGACCAGCACACGGGCGACCCCCCGGCATCGACGCGGCCGTCGAGGGCCCCGCCCTTTCCTAGAAAAGGGGCCTCGGGGTCTTCGATTGCCTCGATCCCCCCGCAGGGGCTTTGCACTCCCCCCCCCCCCCGCAGGGACTCGTCGTCGGGTGACCTGGGTCCCCTCGGGGATGGGCCGTATGCCCCGGCAGGCTTTCCCTCCGGGTAGGACGGGTTCGAGAGGGGGCCCGGCATCGGGCGGCGCCCGCCGATCGACATCGGCGCCGGCGTCAGATGACCCCCTCTCCACCGAGCACCGTCCTCGGGGGCCCTTGATGCTCGCGGCACCGGTCGGCACGGTTCCGATCCGCGCTCTGGGATCTCCACCACCGGCGCGATCGCTCCCGCCGGGATCCTCGAGGAGGGAGTCGATCTCCTCGCTCGGTTCGATGCCCAGCCTGGAGTCGTTGTCCAGCCTTGAAAACCTGGCCACTGCCCGTCTCGATCGGCCCCTGTCCCCTCCCGCAACGCAGAGCAGAGACCGCTGGCCCCTGCCCTCCGGCGGCCGCGGATTCGCTCCAGTCACGGGGGGGAAGCGCCGCCCCCGGGTTCGGGGCCGAGGCCGATTCCTGCGGCGCCGTCAGTGCCATCGACCCCTTCGATGCCTAGCTTGGAATCAATTCCAGGAGCCGACGACGCCATGTTGACTGCCCCGATCCGGGTCGGTTGGTCCCCTCCTCTGTCCGGCGGGTATCGGCCTGAGCGGCCTCTTAGTGCCCTGGCAGCCTCTCCCACCATAACTACTCCGGCAGAGCCGCCTTTTCAGGTTTCCTCCTTGACATGGCGGACTTGCTGGCCATCCCTATCCCGGACCCGAGCCCAGGCCCTGCGGAACAGGCAGCCGTGATGCTTCCTCTGCATCCCTCCCTGCAGGATCTCCTGCTGGGGGCTTGGCGGTCACCTTGGAGGGTTCCGGCGCCGTCGACTGCGATGCAGGCTCTGTACCGGGTGCCTCCGTCCCCGGGGTTTCGGCAGCACCAGCTTCCACATCGGTCCATTGTGGTGGAATCGGCGCTGAGGAAGGCCGGAAGCAAGGAGAAGCATGCTTCTCGCCCTCCAGGCCACGCCTCGAAGACGCTAGATACTCTAAGACTTCAAGCCTTCCAAATGTCTATGCTGGCGGCCAGAATTATTTCATTTATATTTTATATGAGTCTGTCGCTTCGGGAGGTCACCAAGAGGTTATCTCGGTTATCCCCCTTCGTATCTGCAACCAAGGCCTTTGAATATTCCCTGCTTCTTTATCACTGCAGGAATATCTCCGGATTCCTTTCTCGTGCTTCTCTGGACTCCTTCCGGTCGGTCAGCAGAGCCTCTGCTGTTGCCATTAGAGCACGCCGTACAGCATGGTTGCAGGCGTCCGAGTTGTGTAGATGGGCACAGCACAACCTGGGTAATTCTCCCTGCGGCGGAGATCACCTCTTCAATAGCGAAGCCTTACGTCAGGTCGCACAGTGCTTCGCTAACCTTCCCAGAGTTAGCAGCCAGCCTAGGGCCCGGCTCCCCCCCGGCGGTGGTAAACGCCTCTCCAGACCCCCCTTCCCTAGGAAGGGGAAATGTCAGCCCTCTGCCCACCCTCCAGGCACGCCCAAGCAAGGGACCTCTCACCCCGGGTTGATGTCCCCGGGCCCGCGCCAGGACTCTCATACTAAGCATTTTTAGGCTCAGGTGGTCGGCTGCCTGCACTTAACCTCCTTACCAGAAGTTTAAAATCGAGCTCTACTCTGGGGCTCGTTCAGTTGACAAATGGTTCGGGGACTTATCTAGGGGTTCAGGTATTCTCCGTGGGAAAGGGAGACCACCTTACTCCGTGATAGCTATGGCCCACGGTCACCCTACTTACTCTTCGGTACGTCCCCGAACCCCTCTCAACCAGTGTCCCCTTGCTGATTGCTTCCGTACCGGAATTCCCCTTCCAGCCGCTATAGTCCCCCAATACTTACCAGGGACTATACCCTCATGTCCCCCAATTGTGCGGGGGACGAGTTCTGCGTGCAGGTCCTGGGGACACATATAGGGCCTCCAACCCCTGAGGCGTTCTTCCGGACTGATGTTATCCTCCGTCCCCCACGCTACCGCACCCTTGGCTCGCCGATCTGCCCTTGCCCTCCGGAAAAGATCCCTCCTCTGACGGATCTTGAGGCCACCTCTCCAGGTGGACGTTCTTGGGATTGATGGCAGATCCGCCTTACCAGGGTGCTGCTCATGGAGGTAGGCCCCCGGCGTACCTGCGTTAGTACCGGAGGGGGCGTCCCCATGTCCACCGGCTTAGATATACTAGATATCACCTGCTTGATAGGCGTCTATTGGGGGATGCCCACAGTACCTGTGTTCTACCGCCTTTTTTCCCCCTATGGCCGGGACTCACCCCCCCCCCCCCTCCCGGGGGTCCGGCCAGTCCGCCTGCCTATTCCTTGATCGGCCGCGGACTGGTGGTACCCTACTGCTGTGAAGTCAACAGCTCCTTTTTCAGTTAAGTCCTCCTCCCGGAGGTCTGGACCCTTCTCTCCCTATCTCTCGCTAGGGCAGACTGTGTACTCCTTCTGCTCCGGGGTACACCTCTACTCTCCTCCGGGATAGGCTCTCTAGTTCGGCCTGTCTTCCACTGTTAGTCCTCTGAGTTATGGACTCTACTCCTAAGGGAGTGCTCAGCTTGCATTAAGCCTCCTGGAAGACCTGCCGTCCTTCTCCTGACCCAGCTGACGCCTGGATCTCATGACGTTCCGGATTTGGAACTTCCTCCTCGCTGTGGTGAAGTTTCCTTGATGACCTCGCTACTGCGTCTACAGTGCCTTCATCACAGGACTACTTCCGACAACCCGGTGGGTAAGCTATACAGGGTTCTAAACCATTACTTCTTTAAAACTTAATGGCCGGTAAGCTCTACCTGGTACTAGGTCATTTACTCATTAAATGCTTAATGATACTCTTCATGCACCCCTCTGCCTACTCTCCCGTAGCCTGGGGGTTCTTTTTGCTGTATCTTAATGGTACCTGTTCTGCACTCTAAAGACTTTCCTCTGTAGTCTTTAGATTCGCTGTTCCTCTATTCAACTCCTGCCCTCCATCCCTCAGGGGATGCCGGGAATTCAGGTTGGGCAAATGCCATCCCGTCCTGGGCTGCGCTTATGGGATCTCCCTGGGCATCCTTAGCTAGGGAGTCCCCCATGTGTGAAGACTCATTCCTGCTTGTTCCTGGAGATAGCACAGTTACTTACCTGTAACAGGTGATCTCCGGAACAGCAGGAATTAGTCTTCACAACCCGCCCACCTCCCCTAGGAGTTGTATCGCTATTTTCTCTATTCCTTCCTCTCCTCTCCTTCTGGCTCAGCTATGAAACTCAACTGGGGAGAGGCAGTAGGAAGGGCGGGGAGCCACCGCGCGCAGGCGCGGGGGATGCTCCCAAAGGCTTTCTGATTGGATGCTGGGGAGCATTCCCGTGCGGGCTCCGTCGGTGACGTCTCCCACGTGTGAAGACTAATTCCTGCTGTTCCGGAGATCACCTGTTACAGGTAAGCAACTGTGCTTTCTGAGTGATCCCCTGATGAAAGTCTAGTTATGAAACGCGAGAGCGGTACCTATGGAGGGCGTCGGGATCCTTAAAATGTCCTAACTGAGCAGGTGTATTTGGGCGATTCAGATAAGTGCAAGATTGAACGTTTAGTGAAACATTAAACGCCAATACGTGTCTGAATATAATCACCTGCTAAGTTCTTTGAGGTCATTGATGCAAATGGGCACCCTGCCTTGTAACGGACGAAAGTCCTGGTGGCAGAGCCAAAGAGTCTGAGACCTCTGTCTGTTAAAATATAAGTTTTGTATGATTTCAAAAATGTTAGTCTTGAAATTACCCATATTGATACATGAGCGATTATTTGTTTGCTTTGTGGTATTGCCAATCGTTCAGTAATTGACCCAATTTTTTGGTGACTCTAAATATTAGCCTGCCTGTGGTAGAACAGGAACCGTTGGAGGATCCTTTATTGCAGGGATTTAGGACAGAGCAACGCTGTTTTCCGATTCATCGCATAATAAAGCAGATGATAGAATCGGAATAGGAGTGCCCGGAGGCTACTCTAAGGGGGGGTCGCGCTCTGGGTCGTTTTTATCCGTTTCCACAAGAGGAGAAGGAGTTGCAGAAGATGCCTAAGGTGGATGCCCTAGTTTCGGCGGTGACGAAGACAACGATTCCGGTAGAGGGCTGAGCAGCGCTTAAAGATCTGCAGGATTGCAAGCTGGAGGTTTGGCTAAAGCAAGCTTTTGATTCCTATGCGCTAGCTCTTCAGGCGTCCATTTGTGGAGCATATGTTTCTAGGGCTTTGATCCGGTGGCTTCAGGTGGAAAACCCTTCGGATTCTACAGGAGAGTCCTCTGCGGAGGGAGCGAAGTTGGAGTTGGCGGCAGCCTATCTGGCGGATGCCTTTTATGACTTGGTGCGTATTTCGGTGAAGTCCATGGCATCCTTGATTGGAGCGCCCTTGATTGGCTAAGGAATTGGTCGGCTGACGCATCTTCGAAAGCCAGGCTCAGTAAACTCCCTTATAAAGGCAAGCTGCTGTTTGTGGAAGCCTTGGAGAAGATTAAGGATTTGGGAGATTCCAAGGGGGGTCGATTACCAGAGGATCGCCCAAAGGCTCTCAGGCCGGCAGCGCCACAGCGAGGGCAAGGTAAGGAATTTCGTAGATTCAGAGGTGCACGTTTTTCTCCCTATCCCAGAGGTTGTTTTGGGCCTCGGGGGCAGTCCTTTCGTGGAGCTAGAGGATTTGGTAGAGGCTCTTTCTCTGCCCAGCAATCCACTACGAAAAAGCCTCAAAGAAGGTCAGCAGGTCCAGGTAGAGATCCCGGTGGGGGGTCCCTTACAAAGGTTTCTCTCTGCCTGGGCCGCAATAACTACAGACCAATGGGTGCTGGAAATCATCCGAGACAGGTATGCAGTGGAGTTCGCTCGGCTGCTGCAAGAAGCCTTCCTAGTGTCCCCTTGTGGTCTCGGAGCCAAGGGGCAAGTGGTGGAAGACACGCTGCTCCACTTAGTGCAGCTGTGGGCGGTTGTGCCAGTGCCCCCAGACCAGTTAGGGTCCGGTCGATACTAGATTTATTTTGTGGTTCCAAAGAAGGAAGGATCGTTTCATCCGATTCTGGACCTCAGACACGTAAACCGGTCTTTGAGAGTTCTGCATTTTCGGATGGAAACTCTTAAGATCGGTGATTCGTTCGGTACGACTGGGGGAGCTGCTCTCCTCAATAGATCTTACGGAAGCTTATCTGCATATCCCGATCAGGCCAGATCATCAACGTTTTTAAGGTTTGCGGTGCCCGCAGGGCATTTTCAGTTTTGAGCATTGCAGTTCAGTTTGGCAACGGCTCCTCGGACGTTTACAAAGGTGATGGTGGTGGTCGCGGCCGCCTTGCGGATGGAAGGGATTCAGGTTCACCCTTATCTGGACGATTGGTTGATCAGAGCAAGTTTGCTGCAAGAGTCGATCAGGGCTACCTCTCAGGTGGTGGGCCTCTTGGAGCAGCTCGGTTGGGTGATCAACCGAGCAAAGAGTCAGCTACATCCGCAGTCCCGGCTAGTGTATCTGGGGGCAGAGTTCGACACGGAACGCGGATTGGTCTTCTTGCCGGAGAACAGAGTGCAAAAAATACTATCTCAAGTGCGGACGTTCTTGCGGCTACGAGCTCCCTCGGCGTGGAGGTACTTGCAGCTCTTGGGGTCCATGGCGGCGGCTTTGGATATAGTGCCCTGGGCCAGGGCTCACATGTGGCCTTTGCAGCAGGCGTTGCTGTCCAGGTGGTCTCCACAGATTCATCCGTTGTCGAGAAAGCTAGTCTGTCCGGAGGTGGTGAGAGACAGTCTAGGTTGGTGGTTGGATCCAGGGCATCTTCAAGCAGGAGTTCCGTTGGAGATTCAGGATTGGATGTTGGTAACGACGGACGCCAGTTTATCAGGCTGGGGGAGCTCATTGTCAAGCTCAGGTGGCTCAGGGCCAAGAAGAGACTTTGCTCTCGATCAACCTGTTGAGCTCCAGAGCGGTACGGTTGGCGCATCACTCGTTCGCTCCGTTACTAGAAAGAAGAGCAGTGCGAGTCTTCTCCGACAATGCGCTGACGGTGTCGTACATCAATCGCCAGGGCGGTACGGGCAGTGTTCTGTTGCTAGCAGAGAGTCAAGCGTTGATGCTTTGGGCAGAAGCTCATCTGGCGGCCTTGTCGGCGGCGCATGTGGCAGGAAAAGACAATGTCCAGGCCGATTATCTCAGTTGCATTGTTCTCGATCCCGGAGAGTGGGAGTTGAACGCAGCGATGCACTGGGGGCAGCCAGCAATGGATCTCATGGCCACGTTCAGCAATGAGAAAGCGTCACGGTTTTTCAGCAGACGTAGAGAACACATGTCCGAGGGTCTGGATGGCCTGGTTCAGCCCTGGCTGTTAGGCAAACTTCTGTACGTTTTTCCTCTGTGGCCGATGATCGGGCGAGTCATTCAGCGTATAGCAGGCCATGGGGGAAGAGTAGTTCTCATTGCGCCAGATTGGCCCAGACGGCCTTGGTATGCAGATCTGAGGCGGCTTCTAATAGATTCCCCCTGGAGGCTTCCGACTGTGCAATTTGCTGAGTCGGGCCCGTTCTCATGCCGCAGGTGGATCGCTTCTTGCTTAAGGCTTGGCTCTTGAACGGGAACGGCTGAGACGCAAGGGATTGGTAGTGGACACGCTGTTGCAATCAAAGAGAGAGTCCACGTCATTAGCGTATGTTCGCGTCTGGCGAATGTTTGAGTTCTGGTGTACGCAACGTAGCGTTCGTCCGTTTTCGGCGGCCTTACCCGAGATTTTGTTGTTGCTCCAAGGAGGCTTACAGAAAGGATTGGCTCTTAGTACCTTGAAAGTTCAGGTGGCTGCCTTAACTTGCTATAGGGGGCCGGTGAAAGGCAGAAAGTTGTCTTCTCATGGAGATGTGGTGCGTTTTCTCCGAGCGGTGAACATCATCAGGCCGCCGGTGCGGCAAGTGATTCCAGCTTGGAATTTGAATGTCGTTCTGGAAGCTCTAACTCAGTCTCCCTTTGAGTCAGGGTCTTCGGGAAGTTTGAGAGAGTTATCGTGGAAAACTGCATTTCTGGTGGCTTTGTGTTCGGCGCGGAGAATTTCCGATCTGCAAGCGCTTTCTTGCACGGAGCCGTACCTTCAATTCTTTGCGGAGAAAGTGCTCCTGCGGCTGGTTCCTTCCTTTCTGCCCAAGGTGGTGTCTTTGTTTCACATTAATCAGTCGGTTGCTCTACCCACCTTTCCGGATCTTCACGGATCTTGAGTGAGTCGGACTTTACGGACGTTGGATCTGGGGCGAGTGTTGAAGTACCTGAGAGCTACGCAACCTTTTAGAAAGTCGGACAGGTTGGTTGTTCTGTTTGGAGGCCCTCAGAGGGCAGGCGGCTACAAAGGCGTCGATTGCGGCTACAAAGGCGTCGATTGCCCGTTGGGTGAAACAGGCAGTGGTAGCGGCTTATGTGGCGGGAGGTAGGTCGCCTCCGGTTGGTCTCAGAGCTCATTCCACACGGGGGCAAGCGACTTCATGGGAGTAATTGGCCTTAGTCCCTCCGGTGGATATTTGTAGAGCCGCAACGTGGTCTTCGCTGCATATGTTCACGAAACATTATCGGTTGGATGTACAGGCCAGGGAGGATGCGAAAGTGGGGGCCTCTGCCGTTGTGGCGGGACTCGCGGGTCCCTCCTGGGTTTAGGCACTGCTTTGGTACTTCCCGAAGGTACTCTGGACTGGCCCGGAGAGACAAATAGGAAGGAGAAATTAGGTCTTACCTGCTAATTCTTTCCTTGAGTTCTCTCCAGGCCAGGCCAGTCCAGGGCCCACCCAATCTTATCGAAGAGTTCGCGAGGAGGTTGGTAGGTGTGCTTCTGCATCCTCAGTTTCCAAGACACTAACTTTTACTCTGGTGGATGTGGTGTTTGGGGCTCCCTTCGGTGTAGTTGGGGGTTCTGGAAAAAAATAAATAAAGAAAAGAAAAGAATGGATTACAGACATAATAAGAGGTGCGAAAGATGGGATAGGTTCCAGCACATGCGAGCACAGTTTGATAGGCGGTGAATAGGCAGTCGGGGAGGAAGGTCAGGAAAGCTGTTGGTTTTATTGTTAGTTTTCTTGTTTGTTTTGGTCGTTTTTACGGTTCCGAAGTAGTTGGACAATTACTCTGTTTTTGCTGCTTTGCTAGACGAGACTGGAGAGCTGTCACAGGGGGGAGTGGCTATAGCCTGTCAGCAAGAACCTTTAGTTTTCAGTCCTCAGCTGCTGAAGGGGATTGACAACCCGAAGGTACCCTGGACTGGCCCGGAGAGAACTCGAGGAAAGACAATTAGCAGGTAAGACCTAATTTCTCCTTATAACCCCTGAGGGACAGCAGTGCTGAAACACGGCCATGTCTGGTTTAGGCTCCTTGTACCCCAGCATTGAAAATACAATTGCATAAAGGATTTTTTTCTTGGACATACTACGATCTGAGCTGGTTTGTTTTGGGTCATTGTCCTGCTGGAAGATCCATGACCTTCCACCCAGACTTAGCTTTCTGATACTAGGTAGCACATTTTCCTCTAAAATACCTTGGTAGTCCTCTGACTTCATGATTCCCTTTAATACATTCCAGGCCTCCAGTTCCTGAGGCAGCAAAACAGTCCCACAACATTATGGAGCCTCCACCACATTAACTGTAGGAAGGGTGTGTTTTTTCTTTATAAGTTTCATTTCTTTACCTGTAGATGTATTGCTTGTCTGCATTGCCAAAGAGCTCAAGTTTGGTTTCATCTGTCCACAGAACATTTTCCCAGAAGGACTGTGGTTTCTCAAGGTGGGTTTGGGCAAAGATCAGGGTGCCTTTTTTTATGTCTGTCTTTGAGTAGTGGGGTCCTCCTTGGCCTTTGCTCATGAAGTCCTCCTTTCCTCATCGTCTCTCCAGGCCAGTCCAGGAACACAAGGGTTGTCAATCCCATTCAGCAGCTGAGGACTGAAAACTGAAAAGTTCTTTCTGACAGGCTATCCAACTCCCCCTGACGTCAGCTACTCAGTCTTTCAGTCCTCAGCAGCTGAATGGGACGTTTAGGCTGATGGGCTCCCGGAGAGGCTATGAGGAATCAGCAGATAGAAGTTTTTAAAATCAGGGGGTTCAGGTGTTCTAGCAGAGCATCCTTACCTGATCAGTTTGGGCACTTTCTAAGATTAAAAAAGAAAAAAAAAAAAAAAAAAGGGGGGGGGGAGACGATTTCTTCCTAACAAGAGTGCCTGCAGTCGAGGGCAGAGCCTGCTCACCGCAAAAGAAACATCTCTAAAAAGCTAAAGGGAGAAGCTGGGAGCCCCCAGTCTTTTATTCCCTCTGCCGGTCTTACTGTTACTCCGTGTCCCGCTAGCAGCGGGAAGTTGGAGGGCTGCCATTCAAGTGAGTAGTTTGTGAAACGCCGATTCTGTGACACGGTGTGTGTTGCTAGGCACGGGGGGGCCGAGCGGGCTTCCTACGAGCTCTGGTTTTTCTTTTCAGCCATCGCAGGCAGTTTGACAGCGGGAGCGTATGTTAGCAGCGTCAGCGGGTTGTATTCGGTGTGGGAACCGCCGAGGGCTGGCCGGACCGGGGGTTTGTAGGTCTTGTGTCCACGGCAGTTCGTTGGAGAGTGTGTTTGGGGGCCTAATGGAGGCAGTTTCGCCGTCGGAAGATGTCTGGGAAAGCTCTAACAGCAAACAAATAAAGGCGGGAATGGCAGCCATTTTGTCTCCAGCAGCGCTTTCTCCTGCACCACTAAACAGGTCAGAGAAAAAGAAAGTGAAGTCCAAAAAGCCCTCCTCTGCTGAGGGGGGGGGGGGCTCTACGGGACTGTCTGCCAAAGTTACAGACAACGTGGGCTCCTTATTTTCGCATGGATTTTATTTTACAACTACATAGAGCATACCTTTTAAAGATGGAGCAGGCTAGCAGGGCTTCTGTTTCCATCACTAACTTAACACCACCTTCAGTTCCCCTCACCAGCTTGGCAGCGCCACAGATGGTAGTTCCTGGGCCTGATCTAGGTGAGGAAACCTCTAAAATGGATAAAATTCCAGGGAATACGGCTGATTTCCTTGGGCTGCCACTCTCTGCGCCTCAATTAAGGGAGGAAGGAGAGATCATCTCAGAGGCAGATTTAGATTCCTGGTCCGGGGAACTGGAAGAGGGGGAAATAGCAGCAGGCGATGACCCTAATGTTTCTAGGGTATTCTGAAAGGAGGAGCTGGGAGCCCTGATTGTGCAGTCTCTAGCAGCGCTTAATATCGTCACTCCAGCGGTGCCACAGGAGCCATTAGAAGATCCCTTATTACAGGGGTTTAAGCTGGAGCAACGGTGTTTTCCGGTCCATAGAGTGATCAAACAAATGATTGAGTCTGAGTGGGAATGTCCGGAAGCTTCTTTGCGCGGTAGCTGGGCTATGGGGCGTCTATACCCAGTACCGCAGGAGGAAAAAGACTTGTTGCGTATGCCCAAAGTAGATGCTTTAGTCTCTGCGGTGACGAAGACCACCATTCCGGTGGAAGGTGGCGCTGCTCTCAAGGATCTTCAAGATCGGAAGTTGGAGACCCTTTTGAAAGCAGGTTTTTGATTCATGTGCACTTTCGCTGCAAGCTTCCATTTGCGGAGCGTATGTGTCACGGGCTTCCATACGCTGGTTCCAAGGGGAGTCTGGTATGGACAAGGAGGGGAGCTCGGTGGCCGAAGGAGCAAAGTTGGAGTCAGCGGCTGCTTACCTCGCAGATGCGTTCTACGGCTTAGGATTTCCGCGAAGTCCATGGCATCAGTCATAGCCGCTCGCAGATTTCTCTGGCTGAGGAATTGGGCAGCGGATGCATCTTCTAAGACTCGGCTCAGTAAACTGCCCTATAAAGGCAAGCTGCTTTTTGGGGAAGCCCTGGAAAAGATTGTGAAAGATCTAGGAGACTCCAAAAGGGGTCGGCTACCGGAAGATCGTCCTAAAGCGCCGAGGCCTGGGACTCAGCTCAGAGGTCAAGCCAGAGATGCTCGCAGGTTTCGAGGACCACGTTTTGCTCCTTATCAGAGAGGGCGTTTTGGAGCTAGAGGTCAGCCCTTTTGGGGGGCTAGAGGATTTAGCAGAGGATACTTGCATTCTCAACAGAATGCCTCCAAGAAGCAGCAATGAAGGTCCAGGCGGAGATTCCGGTGGGTGGCCGGTTGCAGGAGTTTCTCTCTGTCGACCTCCATAACCACGGACCGTTGGGTGCTAGAGATCATCCGTGAGGGTTATGCGTTGGAGTTTGCTCAGCCTCTGCCAGACACCTTCGTGAGGTCTCCGTGCGGGTCTCAAGTAAAGAGGAATGCGGTGAGAGAAACGCTTCAGCGGTTATTGCGGCTCAAGGCTGTTGTGCCTGTGCCGCCAGACCAGTGCGGCTTAGGTCGGTACTCTATTTATTTTGTGGTCCCCAAGAAAGAGGGTTCTTTTCGGCCCATCCTAGATCTCAAGCATGTCAATCGGTGTTTACGGGTGCCTCACTTTCGAATGGAGACACGGCGATTGGTGATTCGAGCGGTGCAACCTGGCAAAGTGCTATCGTCCATAGACCTCACGGAGGCGTATCTTCACATTCCCATCCGAGCCGAGCATCACATGTTTTTGCGTTTTGCCATTCCCATGGGTCATTTTCAATTCCAGGCGTTACTGTTTGGGTTGGCCACGGCCCTTCGGACCTTCATGAAGGTGATGATGGTCATGGCGGCAGCATTGCGGGAGGAGGAGATTCACATTCACCCCTACCTCGACGATTGGTTAATACGAGCTCGATCTCCGGCGGAATCGGTAGTCTTGACTGCTTGGGTGGTGCAGGTTCTGGAAAGTCTAGGTTGGGTAATCAATCGGGCGAAGAGTCGTTATTGCCGACGAGGTGTCTCACTTAGGAGCGTTATTCGACACCCAGATAGGGTCCGTATTCCTTCCCAAGGAGCGGGTTCACAAGATTCTAAGGCAGGTGTGAGCATTCTTAAAGTTGAAGGCGCCAATGGCATGGAGGTATTTACAGCTGCTAGGGTCCATGGCGGCTGCCTTGGATCTGGTTCCGTGGGCCAGGACTCATATGAGACCTCTACAGCAGGCCCTACTGTCCAGATGGTCCCCTCAGCTTCATCCCCTATTCCGCAGATTGCCGTGTCCGGAGGATGTGGTCTCCTCTCTTCATTGGTGGCTGGACCCGAAACATCTTCAGGCAGGAGTTCCCCTGAAAGAGCCAAATTGGATATTGGTCACTACGGACGCAAGTCTCGTCGGTTGGGGAGCTCACTGTCAAGCACAGGTGGCACAAGGTACCTGGTCAATAGAAGAGAGCGGTTGGCCAATCAACCTGTTGGAACTCCGAGCGGTGCGATGGGCGCTACTGGAGTTCGAGGAGCTCATTGTGGGCAGAGCAGTTCGCGTTTTCTCCGACAATCTCGTAACAGTTTCGTATATCAATCGACAAGGGGGCACAGGCAGTGCCGCCTTGTTGGAGGAGAGTCAGCTTTTGCTGCTATGGGCAGAGAACCATCTGCTGGCCCTTTTGGCGGCGCACGTGGCAGGAAAGGACAATGTTCAGGCCGACTATCTCAGTCGCTATATTTTAGATCCTGGGGAGTGGGAGCTAAATGCAGCGGTCTTTCACAACATCACGGTACGTTGGGGTCAGCCAGTCATGGACCTGATGGCGACCTTCTCCAATGCCAAGGCGACGCGGTTTTACAGCAGACACAGGGAGCATATGTCGGAAGGCCTGGATGGCTTGGTGCAGCCCTGGCCGTGGAACGTCTTGCTGTATGTTTTCCCACCGTGGCCGATGATCGGCAGAGCTGTTCAGAAGGTTGCGCATCACGAGGGTACCGTGATTCTCATAGCTCCGGATTGGCCAAGGAGACCGTGGTATGCGGATCTGGTGAGACTGTTAGTGGATCGCCCATGGCGGCTGCCCAAGCGAATCAATCTCTTAGGTCAGGGTCCGGTGTTGATGCCGCAAGTGGATCGGTTCTTGCTTACGGCTTGGCTATTGAGAGGGAATGCTTGCGGTGTCGGGGATATTCGTCAGCCGTGATTGCTACCTTGTTAAAGTCACGGCGGAGATCAACTTCCCTGGCTTATATTCAAGTGTGGCGCATTTTTGAAGCTTGGTGCGCAGAGCGGGGGTTGCATCCTTTTTCCGTGGCCCTTCCAGCTATCCTGGCTTTTCTGCAAGGTGGGCTAGAGAAAGGGCTAGCGCTCAATACGCTCAAAGTCCAGCTAGCGGCACTAGCGTGCTACAGGGGCAATGTGCAGGGCACTGTGTTGTCGGCGCATCCGGATGTGCATCGCTTCCTAAGGGCGGCACGGAATATCAGACCGCCAGTACGTCCAGTGATGCCTCCTTGGGATTTGAACTTAGTCTTGGAGGCCTTGCAACAGCCGCCTTTTGGGGCGGGGAATGCAATTAGTTTGCAACATCTCACTTGGAAGACGGCCTTCCTAGTAGCCTTATGTGCGGCACGTCGGATCTCGGATCTGCAAGCTCTCTCTTGTAGGAGACCGTTTCTTCAGTTCTTGGCAGAGAAAGTGGTTTTGAGACCAGTTCCGTCCTTTCTCCCTAAAAGTAGTGTCTGAGTTTCATGTGAACCAGCCGGTTTCTCTACCATCTTTTTCGAGCCGGAAAGGGGGTGAGGCCACTAGGCAGGTGCGGAACTTGGATATGGGCTGGGTGCTTCACAAGTACCTTAGGAGAACAGAACCGTTTCGGAGATCAGATAGGCTGTTTGTGCTCTTTGGAGGTCCGTGTAAAGGGCAAGCGGCTTCTAAGGCATCTATTGCTCAGTGGGTGAAACAGGCGATTACGTCGGCGTACGAACTTAGAGGTAAGCCGCCTCCCGGGAACCTCAAGGCTCATTCTACCCGGGGGTTAGCGACTTCGTGGGCGGAGTTGGCATTAGTTCCGCCTGTGGATATTTGTAGGGCAGCGATGTGGTCTTTTCTCTGCACACTTTTGCTAAGCATTATCGCTTGGATGTACACGCATGGGACGATGCAAGGGTAGGGGCTGCAGCAATTATGGCTGGGCTCGCAGGACCTTCCCATGTATAGGAACTGCTTTGGTACTTCCCTTCTGTTCCTGGACTGACCCGGAAAGACGATGAAGAAGAAGAAATTAGTCCTTACCTGCTAATTGTCTTTCCTTGAGTTCTCTCTGGGCCAGTCCAGGACCCACCCATGATTGAGGCGAGCTGCGGCCAGGAACACTCTGATGGCTGGTGTTCTTCGGTGGTTGGGGGTACATGGAGTACAGTAATGGCAGTCAAGGCAGTGGAGTCCAGGTTGCTGGACGGGGTGCGTTCTCATTCCTCGTTGCGAAGGAACGACGTAAAATTTAAAAAAAAAAAAATGCGAAGCTAGAGTAACATACAGCACGGGGGTATCCGTACATAGAGGAGTTAGGTTACCGTTTTGTTGTTCGTGGTTTATCAGACTGTTCTAGAGTTTCTGAGCTGCTTGGACAATAAGTAGACTGAGTAGCTGACGTCAGGGGGAGTTGGATAGCCTGTCAGAAAGAACTTTTCAGTTTTCAGTCCTCAGCTGCTGAATGGGATTGACAACCCTTCTGTTCCTGGACTGGCCCGGAGAGAACTCAAGGAAAGACAATTAGCAGGTAAGGACTAATTTCTTCTTGTTTAGTGTGTGGTGTATGGGGCGGTTTGAAACCACCACTTCAGATTGCTCCGGGTCAGCCTTAAGCTCTTTGGTTGTATGTGGTGTTTTCCAAGAGTTCGCACAAATCTTCGAAGACTTCTTGGATTAATTTTCCCTTTCCCACCACATCCTGGGAGATTCTTGACAGTTCCATAAGCAGAAAATTTCAAAATAACATTGTGAACTGTAGAGACAGGAATCCCAAGGTCTTTGGAGATGGCCTTGTATTCCTTTGAAGTTTTGATGTTTGGTGATAATGGCTTTTCTAATGGTCTTTGGCAGCTCTCTTGTTTTCACAGTTGTGAAAATGGAAGAGGGAGTGAATGTGGCCATTGTAAACTAGAACCATCGTTCATTTGTTGATTCAAGTCATGTGAACAGTAACAATTTGATCACAGGCACATCTTAATTGTTCTGCAGTAGTTATGTGGTTCTTCCGTTCAAACTGATTTGAATTGTTTATAAGGGTGCTAATAATCACATCCTGGCAATGTCCCAGTTTTTATTCTATTTTCTACTGTTTCCTTTTTTTAATTGGTCTTGTTTTATTTGATTATTTTGTGTGTCAAATTTGTATGCATATATAGTCCAAATCTGTTTCCTTGGACACTGTTTTTGAGATACTGGACATTAAGGGGTTGAACAGCAAGAGTGCCATTGTTGACTATAACTGTGTTCTAACTTTTCACATGTTAGAAACTTATCTGTTCAAAGAATTTTTGTTCTGCAAAAAATTACCATAATGCAGCTCTCTATTTTTGTCAGATATTATTAAATGCAACCTTTTGACCTAGTACAATGTTCTTATAAAGCTTTATTTCATGCCCATACATAAGGCTCTGCAAAAAGAACTGGCTCCTTCTTTGAAACAGAATGAAGCTACTTATACTTGTATACTGGAAGGAATGTTTAGCACAAAGATCCTATGTGTCTTGTGAAAAAGCAGGGCTTTTATAATCCTTCGACAAAGATCTAGTAGGCTTGTGTAATGAGTCAGACTTGCCATTGCTTAGGAGTATACATGTATAATAGTCTTGAAAATAAAATAAGAAATGTTCAGAGGATAACATAAGAGTTAAATGTGCTAGCCATTAAATTTTTTTTGTATTTTATCATATTTCACCAAAACACATTTGATGATTTATTTCACAACTTTTATATTCTGCTTTGCTATGCTTGAGTGGTGTACAGTACTTCCCTTAAGCCTTTCAGTTTTAAATTAGTCACAAAACTTTTTTTTTCCTTCATGCACAGCCTTAGTCTTGACCCCTCCATCTCCCTTTCACATTCTATTGTCAAAAACATACACTTTAAACAGCATTAAAGTAGGAGTCTACACAGTTTTAAAAATATTCAAAATCGATTACTTTTTGGTTTAGTTAACACCTATTCAGTAAAGTTCAAATTATATTTAGGTATATAAACAAAAAAAAAGCCTGGATTGCATCAGTCTTCACCCTCTTTGATGTAATGCTTAATGGAAGTCTCTTTTGCAGCAATAACTGCCATTAGTCATATAGGATAGGTGTGTGCCAGCTTTGCACAGGGGGATGATAATGTTTTTGCCTATTCTTAAGAGCTTGAGTTACTCTGCCAAGTTGGCTGGGGATTATCTGTGAACTGCGGTCTTGAAATCTTGCCACCCACTTTCTCTTGGGTTTGCTTTAACTAGGCCATTCAGGCATTAACTTTCTTTTTTTTTTCTTGCTGAGTCAAACCATTATTTTTGCGTTGCTTGGGTTCATTGTCTTTCTGAAAACTGAATCTTCTCCTCAGCCATAGGCTTCTGTCAGACTGCAATAAGGTTGTTTTTTCCTCCAGGATTAGCCTGTACTTTGCACCATCCACTTTTCCCTTTTTGCTGCAAAGCGTCTTGACAACATAATGGTGCCACCATCATGCTTTACTCTAGAGATGTTATTAGAATGACAGGTTGTGTTTATACTATACATTCCTTGGCATTTGGACCAAAACGTTCCCCTTTGTTCTCATCAAACCCATTGTTCCCTTTAAAGTGTGCACATGTACAGCTGTGCACTCTTCGAGCCCACACCCACATCACAGCTTGGTCCTCTGTGTGTGGTGTGAGCAAGCTCAAAATTGACTGGTAGTTGCTTCCTTTATGCTGACTTGGGCAGTGGGAGAGTGGTATAAATATATGCCTGCCAGTGAGTGAGGAGCATGCTTGCCGTGCAGGCACAGAGGAGGAGAAGACCAAGTAGCAGCAGTATGGACTTGCACGGCATTGAGGCAGAAAGAAAGGAAGACAATTTGAGCTAAGGGTGTCTCCAGCATCTGCCATATGTTTTTTTTATTTGTTCTATCATCATTTTGTTAATCGTTTAAAAAATCGTTTGATGTAACCTGCACGCAGCCCTGTTTCTCTCTCTTGTACACAGTTTGAAGTTTGTTTAAAAAAGAGTTCTGAGGTAACCTGCATTTCTCCAGGACCAAGCAGGAAGTCAGTCCTCACATATGGGTGACGTCGGCGCCGACGGAGCCCCCGTGCGGAGCATTTCCCCAGCTTTCATAGAAAGCCTTTGGGAATGCAGCGCGCATGCGCGGTCCCCTTCTCGCCCAAGGGTGCCATCTTGCTCAGTCTTCATTTTTCCACGGAGCCCGACGGATGTATATTCGTTTCACCCAAGGAAGAAGTTGGTTTTTCTCTGCGTTAACCTGTTTTCTTCGGTTCGACGCCGATTTCCCTTTCCCGCCTGGGCCCGATACGTTGGTATCGAGCCCGGATCTCTCTTTCGGTTTTTGTCCTTAGTGACTAGCGTTCGTGCCATGTTTTCTTTTTTCACTGGCAGCCCTGTCTTTTGACCTTGCAGGGGCCCTTTTTCCCCCGATGGCTGCCAGCGGGTTTAAAAAGTGTGATCGGTGCAAGAAACTTATGTCTCTCACCGATACACATGACTGCTGCCTCCGGTGCCTCGGACCCGATCATGACCCGATCTGTGATCCGTGTGGGAAAATGTCCTCTAAGGTGCTATGGAGTCGGCAGCACCAAAAGGAAAGAATCTTCTCTGACTCCGCATCCGGTCGGGCCTGGACCTCGTCAGAGGCCTCGACATCTCGGGACTCCGGGCCCGAGCAGCGTCGAGGCTCCTCTGAAAGGGGGTCTCCCTCGCGGGAGCATCGTAAGAAGAAAAAACCTGCGAGGGCGGCGTCGGTGGACGCACTTGGCTCCTCGAGGGCCAAGTCGCATAGCCCCGAGTGCCGTCCCAGGTGTTTGGAGTCGGAGAGGCCTGCAAAACAACCTCGTGTGGAGATGGAGTCCCCGGGTCACGTGAGTACTGTAGTCCTCGTGGACTCGCCTCCAGGGGAGACATCGGGCCCGGCGCTGCCGGGTCCCGAGTCGGGGGCTGCTGAGTCTCCTGAGCTCGGACTCAGGTTGACGGCCTTGGAGAGCAGCTTGGCTGCCTTCATGGAACAGCAGCGGGCACTGATCACCGGTCTTACTGGTGCATCTGCCCCGACCACTGGGACATTGACGTCCAAGTCGACCCCAGAGGCCGAGCCGATCCTCGAGTCCATGCAAGCTCGAGTCGATCCTCGGCCAAGGTCCCCCTCGGCCTCCCATTCGGGACTGAGGTCATCGACGCCGGTACCCTTGGCGTTGGGGCAGATGGCATCGATGCCTGCCCGACCGGAGCCGCTCTATTCCTCCTCCGAGGAGTCCGGCTGGGATACGGAGGATGAGGAGTCGCCCGACACCTTTCGGACTCGGTGCGTTCCTTCGGACTCGCCAGAGTCCGAACCTCGGAGAAGGTCCGGGGGGGATACCCGGTTCTTGGATTTCGTGCGGGACATGGCCAAGGCTTTGGTATTCCCCGCGGATCCCAAGGAGGAGCCAAGGAGCTCGAGGCCCTACAGTATGACTCTCCTCCGAAGGAGGCCTTTACTGTTCCGGTTCCTCTGATGCTGGAACGGTTGCTCTTCCGCATGTGGGAGGCGCTGGCCTCAATGCCGGTTTTGAGCAAGCAGTTCGATTCCATCTATCGAGTCCGCAAGAGCCCCGGGTTCCAAAAGGCACAATTACCGCACCACTCCATGATTGTGGAATTGGCCATGCATCGTCTGAAGAGTCAGAAGATGCACTGCTTGGTGCCTCCCGGCCGGGAGGCCCGGAACCTGGGAGCCCTTGGTAAGAAGTGCTTCCAGGGCTCTATGCTTGCTTGCCGTGTCCAGACCTACCAGCTGTACATGGGCATGTACCTTCGAGACCTGGCAAAGGAGATTGCCGGGTTCTCTGCTGGTCTCTCCAAGGAACCTTTGCAGAGGTTCAATGCTCTGTCCTTCGGTATAAGTGAGTGCTCGAAGTTTATATCTCGAACTACAGTCATCGGACATCGAGCCATGGGTGCAGGACAAGTTGGTCGATGTCCCCTGCTGAAGTGAAAACCTCTTTGGTAAGCCCATGGCTGACAAGGCTGCCGAACTTGAGACCAAGACTCTTACCCGGACAAGGCTGTCCAGAAAAACCTCTGCCCCTTCTCAGAAGAAGAAGGGCTCGGGGAAAAAGACCTTTTACCCGAGGAAGTCATCTGCCTATAAACAGTACCCTCATTATCAGGCCTCTGTAGCTCATCAGCAGGCCAAGGGGCAGGGTCATGGGCCTCGTAGATAGAAGGCCCCCAAGCCTCCTACTCCGGCTCCTGCTCAGCAGGGAGGGGGATTTTGACTGCATTGGCATAGCCTCTCCTCAGCTGGCTCCCATCAGCACTGGAGGCAGGCTGGCCCTGTTCGCCCACAGGTGGTCAGCTGTCACAAGGGATACCTGGGTTCTAAGTATAGTCCAGAAGGGCTATCTCCTCCACTTCCACCAGGTACCCTCCTCCTATTTTCCAGGGGAGCCTCCCAGACTCCCTCTGCACAGGGACATACTCCAGCAGGAGTTGGCAGGTCTTCTAAAGGATCAGGCAGTGGAACCGGTGCCCCACCAACTGAAAGGTCACGGCTTCTATTCCAGGTACTTCCTGATACCAAAGAGAACAGGAGGCCTCAGACCATCCTAGACTTGCGAAACCTGAACAAGTTCCTGGAGAGGGAAAAGTTCAAGATGCTTACCCTTGGAATCCTGTTGCCCTACCTCCAGCAGGGAGATTGGCTATGCTCCTTAGATCTAAAGGATGCTTATACTCACATCCTTATTCATCCAGACCACAGACAATATCTCAGATTTGTAGTGGGAGGAAACCATTATCAGTACAGAGTACTGCCTTTTAGCCTTACATCCGCCCCCAGGGTATTCACCAAGTGCCTGGTGGTGGTAGCGGCCTACCTCAGGTTTCAGGACCTCTTTGTCTTTCCATATCTGGACGATTGGCTCATCAGGGGTCAGTCCCCGCAAGAGGCCAATCAAGCCACCCTTCGCACTGTCGCTCTGCTTCAGCACCTGGAGTTTGTCATAAACTTTGCAAAGTCCAGTTTGCATCCCTCCCAGAACATGGAGTTCATAGGAGCTCGACTGGACACCTTTCAGGCAAAGGCCTTTCTACCAGTGGACAGGGCCCACAGATTGATGGCTCTGGCCAGGCTATTCCACAGCAATTCTCTAGTCTCTGCCAGACAATTCCTGAGGCTCTTACGGTCCATGTGACTCCAAATGCCCGTCTACACATGAGACCAGCTCAGTGGGGCCTCAGGACTCAGTGGCACCAGGCCACAGGATTCCTCGTGGACAAAGTGAGGGTGTCCAGCCTACTACAGTCTTCTCTGCAGTGGTGGCTTCATCTTCCGAATCTAGTGCAAGGGGTGCCTTTTCAGGCACCTCCACACTTTCAGGTGCTGACAACCGATGCTTCTCTACAAGGTTGGGGTGCACATTGCCAAGGGGCATGTACTCAAGGCCTGTGGACTCCTTGGGAGGCCGCTCAGCAGATCAATCTCTTAGAACTGAGAGCTATCCGCTTAGCCCTGAGAACTTTCATCTCATCTCTCACCAGTCAGTCTTAGTTCAGACAGACAATCAAGTGGCTATGTTCTATGTGAACAAATAAGGGGGCACAGGGTCCCGCCTTCTATGTCAGGAAGCGCAGAAACTGTGCTCCTGGGCAGTCAATCATGGCATTCTTCTCCAAGCAGTCTACCTCCCAGGTCAGGAGAATTACCTGGCGGACAGATTGAACAGGATTCTGCAGCTGCACGAATGGCAGTTGAACCCTTTAGTGGTTCAACAGATTTTCCTGAGATGGGGTCTTCCAATCGTAGATCTCTTTGCCAGTCCTCTGAACCGTCAACTTCCCAGGTTCTGCTCCAGACAACCGCATCCTCTCAGAACAGCAGCAGATGTGTTTCTCATTCCATGGTCTACAGGCCTCCTATATGCATTTCCTCCCACGCCTCTATTGTCCAAGACACTATTCAAGATGATCCGGGACAAGGCCTCAGTGATTCTGGTGGCCCCCAGGTGGCCAAGGCAACCCTGGTTCCCACTACTGTTGCAACTAGCAGTGGACACTCCTCTTCCTCTGGGGATGCAACCCGATCTCCTGTCTCAGGAGCAGGGATCTCTCTTGCACCCCAATTTCCAGTCCCTCAATTTGATGGCCTGGCTGCTGAAAGGGTAGTCCTAGCGCCTTTACTACTGCCTATTGAAGTGGAGGACGTAGTCTTGGCCTCTAGGAGGCAGTCCACCAGAAAGTCTTATGCCCTTAAGTGGCATAGATTCTCTTCCTGGTGTACTCAACACAACGAGAATCCCTTCTCATGCCTGGTACCAGTGGTGCTGCAGTATTTGCTTCACCTGTCCAACCTAAGCCTTAAATCCAATTCTGTTAGAGTTCATCTTAGTGCTCTTTCCGCACACCATTCACAGGTGGAGGGTCAGTCTCTCTGCAGCCATCCTTTGATGGCTCGATTCCTCAGATGCCTGCTTTTGCTTAAGCCTCCAGTGCGTCCACCTGCCCTGACTGGGATTTAAATGTGGTCTTGCAGCGCCTTACTTGCCCACCATTTGAACCTATGGCTGCTTGCCCTCTGCGTTTTCTGTCCTGGAAAATGCTGTTTCTGGTAGCCCTTACCTCAGCTAGGCGAATGAGTGAGCTTCAGGCCCTAGTCTCAGAAGCACCTTATACTAGGTTCTATAGGAACAGGGTAGTCTTACGGGACTCATCCTAATTTCCTTCCAAAGGTTGTCTCCTCCTTCCACCTCAATCAGGAGGTGGTTCTTCCGACTTTCTTTCCCAGGCCTCATGTTAGCCGGGCGGAAATGGTCTTGCATACCCTGGACTGTAGGAGGGCGTTGTCCTACCTTGACCGTACACGGGAGCACCGGAGGGCGGTTCAGCTCTTCGTCTCTTATGATCCCAATAAGTTGGGGTTGGCTGTCTCCAAGTGTACTTTGTCCATATGGGTAGTTGACTGCATCGCCTGGGCTTACGGGGCAGCCGGCCTCTCGTTGCAGGGTCGAGTTACGGCTCACCGTGTCGGGGCGAAGGCTGCGTCAGTGGCTCACCTCCGCTCTGTTCCGTTGGTAGACATCTGCCGGGCTGCTACTTGATCTTCAAGCCAGACTTTTGCGGCCCACTACTGTCTTGAGAGGGAGTCCCGCAGGGACAGTGCTTTCGGGCAAGCGGTACTCCATAATCTCTTTGGGGTCTAGGCAACTCCTACCCTCCGGCCCTGGTGTTGGGCTACCTGTCGGGGGCGTTATCAGAGAAGATTCTGTTCTTGCATGCTGAGGCTCTAGAGGGAGCTCATTTTTCAGTTTGGGGCCTCTGGTAGCCCTAAGCTAGGGAGTCCCATATGTGAGGACTGACTTCCTGCTTGGTCCTGGAGAAAGAGTAGTTACTCACCTGTAACAGGTGTTCTCCAGGAGCAGCAGGAATCAGTCCTCACAACCCTCCCTCCTCCCCTTGGAGTTGCAGTCATATGATTTATTTTTGCTGTTTTTGCTGTCTTAGCTATGTCATCAGACTGAGCAAGATGGCACCCTTGGGCAGGAAGGGGACCGCACATGCGCGCTGCATTCCCAAAGGCTTTCTATGAAAGCTGGGGAAATGCTCCGCTCGGGGGCTCCGTCGGCGCCGACGTCACCCATATGTGAGGACTGATTCCTGCTGCTCCTGGAGAACACCTGTTACAGGTGAGTAACTACTCTGCGCCTCTGTTTTTCTTGTTTGTATCCTGTTCGATGTAAACCGTTTTGACTGGTAGAAAAATGGCATACCAAAACTAGTTAAATGGTGTTCATGGCACACTTACCATACACGAGGGACATGTTTCCTGCTTTGGTGGTGAGTGCGGGAGCAATAGCACTACTTATCCAGGCAAGGAATATGGTCCCAACGCATATTTTTAGTGCGGTGACTGCAGATTGATTTTATTTGTAAGCTTTTATATACCGCCACTTCCAGAGATTGGTGGCGGTTTACAATGAACATTGAACATAACAAGAACTTTACATTTAAAACATTAGTGGAACATATTTATATGGCAAAGGTGGCAACAAGAATGATGTTAACCATAACTATATAGAAAGTAAAATACTCTATTTACTTTTTAGGAGCATTTTGGCGCAGGATAGTTATGAATGCTGTGTGTCAGGGTGAGAGAAGGAGTTACATTGTGATTGTTGGTGGTGGAACCATAGTGTTCTATAAAAAGGTGCGTCTTAAGCTCTTTGTGGAAGGTTTGTAGATCTTTGATGTTCCTGAAGTAATCGGGTAGAGCATTCCGGATAGAAGGGGCAATGTAGGTGAATGCTCTATCACTTGTCGTTTTATTGGCATTGCATAAGTGAGTTGGAGTGGCAAGAGTATTCTGTGAACAGTTTCTTCTGGTTCTTGTGACACGGGGTTGATTGAGGAGGAAGCAAAGGTATTATAGGGCTACTTCGTTATAGATTTTGAATACTATCATAAGGTATTTGTATTTTGTCCTTAATGCAATGGGTAGCCGGTGAAGGGAGTGGAGTAGCGGAGTGATATGATCTGAGTAATGGGCCTTGTGTATGATTAGGGCAGCCAGGTTTTGTGCTAGTTCAAGTTGATGTGTTTTGGGGGGGTTTGGGTAAACCGAAAAGAATGCTATTACAATAATCGAAATGGGGTGTTATCAGAGCTTGAAGAACTGATCTGAAATCATGGTTTTCCAGTAGGGGTTGGAGATGTTGCACCATTTTTAGTTTGAAATATATATTCTTTGAGATGGCTTTTATGTGCAGGACCATGGTGAGGAATTGGTCTAGGATGATTCCTAAGTATTTGACGTCTTGTTTGACTAAAAGCTCGCAGTCTTGTAAGTGGAGTTTAGAAGGAGGGATAAAGTTTTGATTGCGGGTAATGTATAATACCTCAGTTTTCTTAAGGTTAATACTCTGATTATATGCTTTGAGCCAGTCAGTAATGTTAGCAATGCAGTCCTGGATTTGGGGACAGGTGGGGTCTGAGATGTCTATTGGATGATATATCACCAAGTGAAAAGAAAAAGGGACCCGATTGGATTAAGCTCAAAACGAACACAAAAGAAATCCAAAACACATCAGAAAATCCCCTCAGTGGCTTACACATAAATTTTTGTCGGAGCGTGTCAACTCAGTGTCCAAGGAAGGAACCAGAGACACCACCGTGACTGCTCCTTTTATTCTATAAATTTAGTAAAAAAAAAAAAAACAGTCCAAACTCAGCTGTTTTCAAAAATCACCGCCAGAGCGCCAAGCACATCCAGTAAACGATGTGGCTCACGTTTCGGGTTTTGCCCAATGAACAAGAAACCCTGCTTCAGGTTAGATAGATTGGCAAGTGCAGAGCTAACTAATCAGGACAGTGTCTGAATTTGATAGCCATGAATCTAGAGTTGATTAGTGAGATTTTTTAATGGGAGAGTTGCATTGCTGTTTTTGAGATTGGAGCGGTTATGAATGGGGATTAGATGTATTGGTCTATGAGGAGAATGGTTTTGGTGGAGAGCAGAGGATGTGTGGATGGGAAATAGTTTCTTTGGTGGTGAGGTAAAATTTGGTATAGGATAGTGATGATCTTGATGTTGTAAGGAAGAGATGGATATTGGTGCTAGCAGGAGAAGTATGCTTAGGAAGATAATGTGTTTCAGGTTTGCCATTGTCAACGGAGGTTGCGAGTATGACTAAGCTTGATTGTGAGTAGAGGTGGTTAGGAAGTGAAATATGTTGATGTGTTAAGCAGATGGAGGTCAATGTAGCATCTCGGGAAATGTGCACAATTATAACACTGGTCAACATTGAAATCGTTACTGACTTTAAAAGGCCCTAATCTGTAGTATCTTGGTGAGCTGAACACGAATATAACATTAAAAAAAATGTATTGGCTCTCGTTTTGAAGATATTGCATGTAGTTCATTTTTGATGTTTCACTGTGTAAATTTATCCAGTAGGACATCAACAACATCCCAAATAAGCCTTGAATGATATAATATTGCTTCACATTGCATAATACCAGCGTGCACACATCATCCAGAGTTGGTTGCATCATTTTCTGATGCAATACAATACTACTGCCAGACGGCTGCTGAAGCCATTTGAGGTCAGCAGTGTACTATACGCAGTCAGAAAGGAAAGTAATCTGGTATTCGGTTCCGATATTGAAAGCCTCATGAATGCCTTAATCACTCATGACCCACAAGACTGGAGACTATTTATAGACTCTTCGAAATGGAGTCTGAAGGCTGTGCTTTTGAACAATGGAAACAGTCTTCCATCTATTCCAGTAGCGCATGCCGTCCACATGAAAGGGACATACGATAACTTAAAGCATCTACTGACTTCCACTCCTTTCGCACTCAGTTTAAGTTACTTACTCTAGTTCACAGGACTCTTCACACTAGTACTCCACAATACCTGGCAGACCTTATTAGATTCCACACTCCCCGCTCCTTCCACCTTAACTGCCTTAATCTCCCTTCCCCCTCCCTCGCTCACCTTCAATCCACCCGCTCCTCTGCTTTCTTTTTCATCGGCCCCACACTCTGGAATTCACTCCCCACCTCCCTCTGGTTAGAACCCCATCACGCCACCATCAAGCGAGACCTAAATACCCACCTCTTTTCCTTGGCCTATGACCTTCCCTCCCATCTTGTCTGATCCTGTCCCCTACGTATAGTCCTGTATCCTTTCTCTCGTTCTATTATATCAGCATTTGTAACTTCCTTTCCTCCTTTCTGGCCCTGTGCCTGTTTCTAATTGTTTGTGAATTGTAAACCGCTCTGATAAAGTAGGGCGGTATATCAAATACATAAACATACAGCTGGCACCTCTGTGGTGACTTGAAGGTAGTTGCCCTTTTAATGGGAATGCAGCAGGGATATATAAAATACATGTGTTTCTTATGTGAGTGGGATAGCCGAGCAAGGGATTGGCACTACTTGCGGAAGGAATTGAATCGCCGGCAAAATGTAACACTTGGAGAGAAGAATATCCAGCACCCAGCTCTGGTTGAGGCTCACAAAATCCTGCTACCACCCCTTCACATCAAACTAGGTTTGATGAAAAACTTTGTGAAAGCCATGGACCGCACTTCGCCAGCTTTCCGATACCTGCATGAAAAATTCCCTCGACTCAGCGAATCAAAGATTAAAGAGGGAGTTTTTGTAGGTCCTCCGATTCGAGAGCTTTTCAAAGATGACCGGTTCAACAACTTGCTGCAGGGTGATGCGAAACAAGCATGGAATGCTTTTCGCCTAGTGTCAACAAACTTTCTCGGGAATGTTAGGGCAGAAAACGACAAGGAACTAGTAGAAGACATGCTGATGCAGTATCAGAAACATGGCTGCAATATGTCTCTAAAGATCCATTTCCTTGAGTCCCATCTCGATTTCTTTCCTGACAACTGTGGTATGGTTAGTGATGAACAGAACAAACGTTTTCACCAGGATATCGCAATGATGGAGCAAAGATACCAGGGAAAATGGTCCACTATAATGCTGGCTGACTACTGCTGGACACTCCCCAGAGAAGCTCCCGAACAGCTGTACAAGAGACGGGCGAAAAAATCTAAGAAGTAGTCTGACTTGTTTTTTTTTTTACAGGTATTAACCGAAGGCCTGTTAAATTTACTATTGACATGCATTTTGTGATGTAAACATTAATTCTTGTAGATTACAAAAAAACTAGAGCCAACTTTGCAATTTCACTGTCATATTCGTGTTCAGCATATAAAAATGAATAAGAAATTACTATTTTTATTTCAATAACATGACTTTTGTAAAAATTTGTTGACTAGTGATGATAATTCAGAGTGAAGGCAATTTTAGCAAATAAACGGGACAGGATATGAATGGCAATTTAGTAATCCAATAATGTAGGTATAAATATTAGACTGGAAGGCAAATTAACAAGCAAATGTAATGTACATACAAATATAGATTCCGATTATGGCTGTAAGATTGCAGAAGCATATACAATTTTGTTCAAATGAATTCTTGAGTTAGCTAGCTGAGAAAAATGGAAAGGGCATACATTAGAATGATCTGGACATGTGATTATACCAGGATATATAACAGACAAGGTTGATGCAAAAATTTACTTTAAGACTGAGAAATATTCACAATAAATCTTTGTTCTGCAGGGCCAGAGAGAGAAAACAAATGCTGAGAATTTACAATATGAATTTTTTGTTCTGCAGAAACAGGGAAAGCAACCTACTGTTGTAGAGAGGATTATGTGAGGTTAAGGTTATGAGGCTTTTAAGATAGACCTCAGCATGTGAGAATTAGCCCTGAAGGGGTTTATAGCATGTTCTATTGATAATAGTGAACACGCTGGTGTAAAACGATAGTGTACAGATAAAGGCTAAAATATTGTTATGGATTAAAATGAGAAGATGTGCCGTGCCCTACCCTCCCCCCCCATGGATACCTAATCTAAGGCGAAGAACCCTTCCAGTTCAATTTCCCCCGACTGAACATTTTTATAGTGACATAAGAACATAAGATATGCCATACTGGGTCAGACCAAGGTCCATCAAGCCCAGTATTCTGTTTCCAACAGTGGCCAATCTAGGTCATACGTACCTAGCAGTTTCCCCAAGGGACACAGGTTCCACAATGCTTGTATTGGTTCAAGCATTGATATCCTGGGTCCCTTCTTAATAATGGTTTATGGACCTTTCCTCCAGGAACTTGTCCAAACCTTTTTTAAACCCAGCTACACTAACAGCCTTTACTACATCCTCCGGTAACAAATTCCAGAGTTTGATTACACGTTGAGTGAAAAAATATTTTCTTTTATTAGTCTTAAATAGTTTACCCTGTAGCTTCATTGCATGTCCCCTAGTCTTTCTATATTCTGATAAGGTAAACAATCGATCTACGTTTACCCGTTCCACTCCGTTCATTAATTTATAGACTTCTATCATATCTCCCCTCAGCCGTCTCTTTTCCAGGTTAAAGAGCCCCAACCTTTTTAGCCTTTCTTCATAGGAGTAGCCTTCCATCCCCTTTACCATTTTGGTGGCTCTTCTCTGAACCTTTTCTAAAATTGCTATATCCTTTTTAAGATATGGCGACCAGAATTGCACACAATATTCAAGGTGCGGTCTCACCATGGAACGATATAGAGGCATTATAATATCTTTTGTTTTATTTTCCATTCCTTTCCTTATCATACCTAGCATTCTATTTGCTCTCTTGGCCGCCGCTGCACACTGGGCCGAGGGTTTTAACATGGTATCCACAAGGACGCCTAAATCTTTTTCTTGGGTGGTGGTTCCTAATGTGGAACCTTGCATCGTGTAACCATAGTTTGGGTTGTTCTTCCCTAGGTGCATAACCTTGCACTTCTCCACATTAAATTTCATCTGCCATTTTGATGCCCAGTCTTCCAATTTATCAAGATCCTCTTGCAATTTTCCACAATCCTCCTGGGTTTTAACAACTTTAAATAGTTTTGTGTCATCAGCAAATTTGATAACCTCACTCGTTATTCCACTTTCCAGGTCATTTATGAATATGTCAAAAAGCAGCGGACCCAGCACAGATCCCTGGGGTACACCACTATTCACCTTTCTCCATTGGGAAAATTGGCCATTTAGCCCTACCCTCTGCTTTCTATCTTTTAACCAGTTCCTGATCCACAGTAGTACACTGCCTCCTATCCCATGACTCTTTAGTTTTGCCAAAAGTCTCTCATGAGGGACCTTGTCAAAGGCTTTCTGAAAGTCCAGATACACAATATCAACCGACTCACCTTTGTCCACCTGTTTATTCACTCCTTCAAAAAAACATAACAGATTAGTAAGACAAGATCTTCCTTGTCTAAAGCCATGTTGGCTGTCTCCCATTAGGTCATGACTATCTATATGCTGAGTAATTTTATTCTTTATGATGGTTTCTACCATTTTTCCCGGTACTGATGTCAGGCTCACCGGTCTGTAGTTTCCCGGATCACCCCTCGAACCCTTTTTAAAAATTGGTGTTACATTGGCGATCCTCCAATCCTCAGGTATTAGAGATGATTTTAATGATAGTTCACAGATTACTGATAGCAGGTCTGCAATCTCAAATTTCAGTTCTTTCAACACCCTTGGATGTATACCATCCGGCCCAGGTGATTTGCTACTCTTCAGTTTATCTAATAGTTGTAGGACATCTTCCCGATGTATCGATATTTCCTTCAATTCTTCCACACCTTTAAATACCACTTCAGTCGTGGGTAACATCCCTACATCTTCCTCAGTAAAGACCGAAGCAAAGAACTCATTCAGTCTCTCCGCTATCGCCTTGTCGCCTCTTAGTGCTCCTTTAACCCCTTTATCATCTAATGGACCAACTGACTCACTCACGGTTATATTGCTACGAATGTACTTGAAAAGGTCTCTATTTCGCGTTTTTGCTTCCGCAGCAAGCTTCTTCTCAAATTCTCTCTTTGCCTGCCTTATCAATGCCTTGCATTTGACTTGCCAGTGCTTGTGCTGTTTCCAGGTTTCATCATTTGGCTCTTTTTTCCATTTCTTGAAAGATGCTTTTTTGGCAACAACAGCCTCTCTGACCTCAGCTTTAAACCATGCTGGCAATTTTTTGGACTTCCTTCCACTTTTCTTAAAGCGTGGAATACAGCTGGTCTGGGCTTCCAAGATAGTATTTTTCAACAACACCCAAGCTTGATGTACGTCTTTAACCTTTGCAACTGCTCCTTTTAGTTTTTTCTTAACTGTTTTCCTCATTCTATCATAGTCTCCCTTTCGAAAGTTAAAGGGTAGTACTGTGGATTTCCTTACTATCCCTCCTCCACTAATTAAATCAAAGGCGATCATGCTATGATCACTATTGCCAAGTGGCCCCAACACCCTTATCTCTTGCACTACATCTGGTCGGTTCATGAACCAGTTGCTCCAAGAAGCAGTCATTTATTTCATCTAGGAACTTTATCTCCCTAGCATGTCCTGTTGTGACACTGACCCAGTCGATGCCGGGGTAATTGAAATCACCCATTATTATTACTGCACTGTAACTTTTGCTAGCTTCCTTGATTTCTTTGAGCATTTCATCATCCATTTGTTCATTCTGGCCAGGCGGACGATAGTACACCCCCACTGCCATCGCCTTCCCCTTTTTACATGGAATTTCAATCCATAGAGATTCTACAGCAAATTTTGTTTCTTGCAAAACTTTAATCCTTTCTGACTCAATGCCCTCTCTAACATAGAGCGCAACCCCTCCACCAATTTGATCAGCTCTATCATTTCGATATAGTTTGTACCCAGGTATCACAGTGTCCCACTGGTTGTCCTCCTTCCACCATGTCTCTGATATTCCAATCATATCTAACCTCTCGTTTAGTGCTATATATTCTAACTCTCCCATCTTGTTTTGTAGACTTCTAGCATTTGCATACAAGCATTTTAGAGACTGTATTTTATTCATATTAATTTGGCTATTGGTAGACATGGGTAATTTGGAATCTTTAAGTTCTGTCTGCTCCATACTCGAGGGCATTTGGGCTACTTTACTCTTTTTTGGAACCTCTCTGCTTTTTGTAGTATCCGTCAAGGATACATTCTTCCGAACCATGCGCTCTTGGGCGACTGTCAGCTTTCCCCTATTATCTAGTTTAAAAGCTGCTCTATCTCCTTTTTAAAGGTTAATGCCAGCAGCCTGGTTCCATCCCGGTTAAGGTGAAGCCCATCCCTTCGGAAGAGCCCCTCCTTTCCCCAGAATGTTCCCCAGTTCCTAACAAATCCGAACCCCTCATCTCTGCACCATTGTCTCATCCACGCATTGAGACTCCGGAGCTCTGCCTGCCTATTGGGTCCTGCGCGTGGAACGGGAAGCATTTCGGAGAACGCTACCCTGGAAGTTCTGGATTTCAACTTCCTACCTAAAAGCCTAAATTTAGCTTCCAGAACCTCCCTACCACATTTTCCTATGTCATTGGTACCAACATGTACCAAGACAGCAGACTCCTCCCCAGCACTATCTAAGACCTTATCTAGGTGGCGTGTGAGGTCCGCTACCTTCGCACCAGGCAGGCATGTTACCAGGCGATCCTCACATCCACCAGCCACCCAGCTATCTACATGCCTAATGATCGAATCACCAACTATAACGGCTGTCCTAACCCTTCCCGCATGGGCACTTGGCCCTGGAGAAACCTCCTCGGTGCGAGAGGGGTTTACATCACCTGGAGGACAGGTCCTAGTTACAGGATCACTTCCTGCCACACCAGGGTGATGCTCTCCTGTCACGTGACCTCTCTCCTCCATGGCAACAGGGATGCTGCCAGACTGGAGGTGGGACTTCAGGACTATATCCCTGTAGGTCTCGTCTATGTACCTCTCTGTCTGTCTTATGTTTTCCAAGTCTGCTACTCTAGCCTCTAGAGAACGGACTCGTTCCCTGAGAGCAGAGAGCTCCTTGCACCTAGTGCACACGTAAGACCTCTCACCAGCTGGGAGAAAATCATACATGTGACACTCAATGCAAAAGACTGGAAAGCCCACATCCCGCTGCTGGACTGCTGTCTGCATCTTAGTTTTAAGTTTGTGTTTAGATCTTTAAGTTCTATATGTACTAAAGGGTGCAATGGATATTTATACCACTAAAACTGTACCTAAGAAGTTTAATATACCTTGTTCACCTGAAGCTTAATTAATCTCAGGTCCTTGGTGTATGACTGATTTGGGTAATGAGCTTCACCTGAGAGCACCTCCTGTCTTTTAAGTTGTGCAAGTACCTATAAAGCTGTGATTTTCCCAGGGGAGGGTGGGTGTGGGGAGGGAGGGAGGGATATAACACTTATTAAAAAAGGGCTGCTACACAGTACCTTGTCCTGTGCTGCTGAGGAAAACTATATTCTGATTTGATTTAAATTATAGCTCTTTGCTGCTACTAGGCTCTAACCTATTATGAAATTTAAACTACAAGCTCTCTGCTGGATTCTAAATTTAACCAGAAAGCTCTCTTCTGTGTTTTAATTTGAAACTAAAAGTACTTTGCTGATGCTAGGCCCTGAGTGACTATGAAATTTAAACTACAGCTGTCTACTGGGTATGAAAGGTAACCAGAAAGTTCTCTTCTGTGTTTTTAAATTGAATCTTAAACTGTTGCTACTAGGCCCTGACTGATTTAACAAAAAAATAGTGGGTTCACAGATTAATTAGCTTTAAAAGAAAAAAAATTCTTTTCAGAAAAATTCCCAGAAGTATATACTCACAATTTCAGATTTCTCTCCAGAAGTAACAGCCCCCCTTTCCAGTCCTTCAGGACAGGGTCACAGAGCTCTGGTTGAGCTATTTATGCTTGTGCTGATGATGTAAGCAGTGACCTACTTCCTGGGTAATTAACAGTCCTTGCTTGGATAGAAGGAGTCTTTCAAAATGGCCTTTTGAACTGCCAGCTGGTGTTAACACCTATTGAAAAAGCTTCACAGGTTGCTTGCCCACTAGGTAGAAGGCCTCTTTGTAAAGGTCTCTAGAAGACTTTATATGCTGCTCAAGGAGAATTGACCTTGTTTTGCCTCTTGTGCTAAGCTATATTCTGATTTGATTTAAATTATAGCTCTTTGCTGCTACTAGGCTCTAACCTATTATGAAATTTAAACTACAAGCTCTCTGCTGGATTCTAAATTTAACCAGAAAGCTCTCTTCTGTGTTTTAATTTGAAACTAAAAGTACTTTGCTGATGCTAGGCCCTGAGTGACTATGAAATTTAAACTACAGCTGTCTACTGGGTATGAAAGGTAACCAGAAAGTTCTCTTCTGTGTTTTTAAATTGAATCTTAAACTGTTGCTACTAGGCCCTGACTGATTTAACAAAAAAAATAGTGGGTTCACAGATTAATTAGCTTTAAAAGAAAACAAATTCCTTTCAGAAAAGTTCCCAGAAGTATATACTCACAATTTCAGATTTCTCTCCAGAAGTAACAGCCCCCCTTTCCAGTCCTTCAAGACCTGTAGTGCTGTAAGATGTATGCAGCACTGCATAGACACATGTAAAAGATGGTCCCTGCTCATCAGAGCTTATAGTCTAGTTAAGACAGACAACACAGTAGCTATAGACATGGGAGAATGGTAAGGAACACAAAGGAGATTAGGTGAGTCAAGATCCAAAAGCGGCATCAAAGAGGAGTTTTTTCAGCCTGGATTTGAAAAGGGTCGGAAAGGGCACCTGATGTACAGACTTGGGTAGTTCCTTCCAAGCATAAAGAGCAGCAAGGTGAAAGGAGCAAAGTCTGGAGTTAGCAGTAGAAGAGAAGGGCACAAATAGAAGCGATTTGCCAGAAGAGGGGAGTTCCTCAGAAGGGGTGTAGGGAGAGAAGAGAGGAAAGGTAGTGAGGAGCTGCAGAGTGAATGCACTTATAGGTAGCAGGAAAAGTTTGAACTGGATGTGGAAACGGATAGGGAGCCAATGAAGTGACTTGAGAAGAGGGGTAATATGAGCATGACGAGGCTGGCAGAAGATTAGCTGCACAGCAGTGTTGAACAGATCGAAGGGGAGAGAGATGGGGAGAGAGATGATTCAGAGGGAGACCAGCAAAGGAGTAGGTTACAATAGTCTAGATGGGAGGTGACTAAGGAGTGGATATGTGTGGGGTTTTTTTTTCTTTTTTTCTTTAATTTCTTTTTTAGTAGTGTGTTCAGAAAGGAATGGGTGAATTTTATTGGTTTTTTTAAAGAAAGAAACGGCATGTTTTAGTTATCAGTTGGATGTGTGTGGAGAAGGAGAGAATCAGACACCCACACGGTTGCGGGCTTAGGAGACAGGGAAGAGTATAGAGTTATCCACAGAGACTGAGAAAGGAGGAAAGGGAGAGGAGGGTTTAAGGGGAAATATAAGAAGCTCAGTTTTGGCCATGTTCAATTTCAAGTGGCGGTGAGACATCCAAGCGGCAATGTCAGAAAGGCAGACAGAGATCCTGGCTTGGATTATTGCTGGAATTTCAGGTGTAGAGGTAGATCTGGGGGGAGTCAGCATAAAGATGGTACTTGAAAGCCATGGGAAGAGATGTGGCATAAAGTGTAGCCATGCTATCAGCAGTCATGACATCTAGCATACAGCAACTTTCCACACACTAGCTGCCACCAGCTGCCCTACCCCACTTAAGAGCACAAGAGTTTTACTGTGCCAGCTGCTTTTAGTATGGTAGCGGCTACTGCGGGTTGTTAGTTCATGCTGAAGCCTGCGTAATCAGGCCCCTTAGTAGGAAAAATTTAACTTTTTTTTTTTTCTTTCAAATGTGTAAAATTGTTTTTCCTTATCGATCCTCCAGTTCAGTCCTTCACCACTGGGTAGTATACCTCCTCCTGCAGCGTGGAGACTGGGCATGTAAAAACCGTGACATCACTGGATATACCCTGCTGGTCTCTCCCATCAGCCCCAGTGTGTCCAGTCTCCATGCAGCAGGAGGACGTAGTGAGCCTAGGTGCTGGGCTCACTTGAGGGACAGATAAGTCTGAGTATTGTTTAGATTAGTTAAATTTTTTGCATTTCTTTTTTCACCTTTACTTAATTAAATTTGGTACTGTGCCTTTAAAAAAAAAAAAAAAAAAAAGTGGTAATTTTGCTGGTTTCGATCCAGCCTTAATTGTCTCCCTCTCAAATTCTCTTCAATTTTGGGAGCTGCTCTCTCCTCGTAGATTGATTGGAATGGAGTTGTGCAGCACAGCTGACAAGCAAGTGGTCGGCTCTGGGGCTCACAGAGGCTGTCTCACTCCCATCGTGGCAAAGCCGGGGCCAGAGAGCTCTCTCCGCGGCTGCTGCTTCCGCGTCTCGGAGAGCAGCAGCACGGATGGCAGGGCTGCCGATCACTTCAGTGAAGTAGTGGCGAAGAGGACCTGTTTGGAAGGTTTTGTGGCCTGAGGTGTAGGTGAGTGCCCCGGAGTGGGACTGAGCTGCGGGTGGAGTGCTAAGCCGCATCGGGGATACGCGGCGTGCAGTAGGCCCGCGAGGCAGCTACAGCATAAATTTATTTAATCATTTTATTTTCAAGGGATTCAACTCTTATTTGACTTGGATTAGATTTATTTTGCCTTTGGGGTTTTGATTTTTGGTTTTCCTCACCTCTAGGTTAAAAATAAAAGGGAAGATCAAGTTAAAAGTAGTTTGTTTTTTTTAGTGGAGAGGGAATCCTTTTAAAAAAACAAAACCAAAACCAAAAGAGACTTAAGGATTTTTTGTAGCCCATGCTGTCATGTCCACAGTGTTTGGTGTGTGGCACGCGCAGGGGTGCAGTCTGACGCAGGGATCTGCCATGGCTGCGCGCTGGTCTCGTCCTCAGTGGAGCAGGAAATCCAAGACAGGACTGATGAGGGCACCCAGGGTGTATCTACCATGGGAGAAGAAGAGTCCATGCAGGACCCCTCGCCCTCAACCCTACTGGAAATCCAACTGGGGGCGGCTAGCTCCATGCCCTCGACAAGCTCTGGAGCAACCCTTGGGGCTTTTTCTCTGGATTTCGTGCTAATAATGCATCAAGCTTATTGCTTGCCTCAGCAAGGAATGGTAGCAGAGCCCTTGTCCCTTGGAATGGAGATACAGCAATCAGGCCCAGAAAGGGTCAGTAGCGGTTTGGTGAGACCTCTTAAGAGGACGTGGTCACTCGAGGACCAGCCTTTAGATTCGGATTGGCCGGAGGCGTAAGAACTGGAGTTCAAACCAGAATCCGGAATGGAGGAACTCGAGGAAGGAGAGATTCCAGAGTCTGAGGACCAGGCGAGAATCGTAAGAGTTTTCCGGAAGGAAGAGCTGACGGGCGCTCATTATCGAGTCCCTTCAGGCGCTAAACCTTGCTTCGGTCCAGCCAACGGAGGAGGAAGTTCTGGAGGATCCACTCATCCAGGTATGTGAGACGCAGGCGGTATTTCCGGTTCACCGTGTGGTTGACCGAATGATTCAAGATGAATGGGATGTGCCCGAAGCTGGATTACAGGGGGTGAGAGCTATGAATAGGCTCTACCCCTTGGCGGACAAGGAAAAGGAAAGGTTTCGTTCACCGCAGATGCTGCGGTGTCAGCAGTCACAAAGAAGACAACAATACCGGTTGAAGGTAGCACGGCCTTGAAGGATGCGCAAGACAGGAAGGTGGACGGGCTATTGAGGCAAGCCTTTGAGGTTAATGCTCTCTCCTTGCAAGCAGATGTTTCTTCCAAGTCGCATCTCAGTAAGCTTCCGTTTAAGGGAAATTTGTTGTTTGGACTCCTCCAAATCCTTAACCAACTTGTCAAGGTCTTCACCAAAGGCGGAAGGTTGCTGGAGGATAAGCCTAAGCAAGGAAGATCCCTAGCGTCTGTACGTGGTCAGTTTCGAGACTTCAGGCGGTTTCATACCCCTCACTTAGGAGGTTTCCAAAGGGGAAGGTTTGCTTCAAGAGCGCAGGGGTTTCGTGGTTTTCGAGGAGCAGGGAGAGGGTTTTCAACTCCCTCTGCCACGGCAAGTCGAAAAACACAATGAAGTAAGGCGGGCCCGGGTAGGGATACAACCGATAGGAGGGCGAATTTGGGAGTTTCTTCCTGCCTGCGCCCAGATAACATCCGATCAGTGGGTGTTAGAGGTAATACGCAAAGGTTATGCTCTCAAATTTGCTCGTCCAGTACTAGACTCATTTGTCCTGTCTCCTTGCAAGGGGCAACAGGAAACGGCTGCAGTTTGACAGACATTGGATCGACTGTTAGTTAGGAGCGGTGGTGCCGGTTCCACGAGATCTCTACAGCACCGGTCGTTACTCCATTTATTTCATTGTGTCGAAAAAGGACGGATCTCTCCGTCCTATTCTGGACCTCAAGGAAGTCAATCACTGTCTCAGTACCACACTTCCGAATGGAGAGGTTACGGTCATTAATAGTGGCAGTTCGGCAAGGGGGAGTTCTTGATGTCCCTCGACCTTACCGAGGCCTATTTTCACATCCCTATCAGATCATCTCATCAGACGTTTCTGTGATTCACCCTGCCATGGGGGCACGTTCAGTTTCAGGCTTTGCCCTTCGGCTTGGTGATTGCGCCACGCACCTTCACCAAGGTTATGGTGGTGGTGGTGGCGGCGGTGCTGCAAAAAGAAGGTATCTTAGTTCACCCGTACCTCGATGATTGGTTGATTTGGGCAAAATCCAAGGCCGAGAGCATGCGGGTGCTGTCAAACAATGCCGCGACGGTTGCTTACCTCAGTCCGCAAGACAGCACAGGAAGTGCGGCCATGGAAGAGGAAGCAGGGGCCCTGTTTGCCTGGGTGGAGCCTCGGCTACAAGTGATTTCGGCGGCGCACATAGTGGGGACAGACAATGTGATGGCAGATTTTCTCAGCAGAGTCCGGGTGGATGCTGAGGAATGGGAGCTTCATCCGGAGGTGTTTGCCCAAATAGTCCTCAGATGGGGTTCTCCGTCATGGATCTCATGGCAACCTTTCGGTCGGCCAAGGCAAGTCGCTTTTACAGCAGAAGATGGGAAAGAATTCTGAAGGGATCGATGCCCTGATGCAACAATGGCCATCACAGTCTTCTCTGTCTTTCCCCCGTGGGGTGCTCATAAGACGAGTGGTTCAGCGCATCGGGGGAGAGTGGTGTTGGTGGCCCTGGATTGGCCAAGACATCCGTGGTCTGCCGATCTAATTCGTCTGTTCAACGGGGACCCTTGGCGACTTCCGGCAACGGCAAGTCTTTTGATTCAGGGACCTCTTCGAATGCCTCAAGTGGATCGGTTCTCGCTTACGGCTTTGCCATTGAAAGGGCGAGGTTAAGTAAAAAAGGTTATTTGGCAGCAGTGATTTCGCGGATATTTGAGGGCTGGTGTTCACAGCGACAGGTCCGTTCGACCACAGTTTCTGTTCCTATGGTATTAAGCTGCTTACAGGACGGTTTTGATAAGGGTTTGGCAGCCAGCTCCTTGAGGGTCCAGCTGGCTGCGCTGTCTTGCTATAGAGGTAAGGTCCAGGGGGTGCCCCTGGGCGCCCACGTTGATGTGATCCGATTTCTGAAGGCTGTATCCCAGCTACAGCTGTCTCGCAGAATGGTGGTTCCTCCATGGGATCTCAACTTGATTCTGGGGGGCGTTGACTAGAGAACCCTTCGAGCCCTTGCTCCAAGCTTCGGTCAAGGATTTAACCTTAAAAACAGTATTTTTGGTGGCCATTTGTTCGGCACGCCGGGTTTCAAAGTTGCAGGCCTTATCTTGTCGGGAGCTGTTCCTATTGTTTTCCAGAGAAAAAGTGGTCTTGCGTCCGGTGCCGTCCTTTTTGCCCAAAATAGTTTTGCCTTTTCATATGAATCAAGCCGTTACGTTACCAGTATTGGGGTCTACGGAGGAGAGTGCTTCGGACTGTAGTCTGTTGGTTGGACGTAAAGAGTTTTGCATCAATATTTAAAAGTCTCTGAAGTTTTCTGTAAGTCTGATCGCCTTTTTGTCCTGAGGGCCGTGTAGAGGAGAAGCCAAAGCTTTGATTTCCAGATAGGTCCGAGAGGCAATAGCGCCTGCGTATATTTTGCAGGGGCGGCCGGTGCCTGTGGGATTACGGGCCCACTCTACTAGAGAGTAAGTGGCTTCTTGGGCGGAGCATAGTTTAGTACTGCCAGCGGAGATTTGCAGAGCGGCCACTTGGTCGTCGCTCAATACTTTCAGTAAGTACTATTGCCTGGATGTTTAGGTGGCTAATGATGCCTGTTTCGGGTCGGCGGTCTTGCGATCCGGGTGAACAGGTCCCTCCCAATGATGACTGCTCTGTTACATCCCAGTCGTGAAGGACTGAACTGGAGGACCGATAGAGAAAGAGAAATTAGACATATCCAGGAACAAGTAGGAATGTAGTCGTCACATATGGGTATCGTCGGTACTGACGGAGCCTGCGCAGGAATGCTCCCCAGTGTCCAATAGGAAAGCTTTCGGGAGCATCCCATAGCGCCTGCGTGCTCCCTTCCTGCCTTTCCCAAATGTCCCTCTCCAGTTCTTCGTTTTCCGCGGAGCCGACAGGTTGCACATCCTGTCACCGCAGAAAATTCCCTTCTTATACTTTTTTTTTGTGGTCGCGTCTGCCTTCCCTCTATGCTATACCGGTACCGTTGGTTCTTTTCTTGTTTTAAAAAAACAAAAACAAAACTTTGTATCTCCAGGAACAAGCAGGAATGAGTCTTCACATATGGGTATCGTCGGTACCGACGGAGCCTGCGTGGGAACGCTCCCCAGCGTCCAGTAAGAAAGCTTTTGGGAGCATCCCACAGCGCCTGCGCGCTGCCTTCCCGCTTTTCCCAACCGCCTCTCTCCAGTTCTTCTTTTCCGCGGAGCCAGCAGGTCGTGTTCCTGTCACCGCAGAAGAAGTTCTTTATTTTTTCTTTATTCTTTTGTGTCGCGTATGCCTTCTTCGACGTCGGACCGGTACCGCCGGTCTTTTCTTTCTTTAAAAAAAACAAACAAAAAACTTATATTTTCTTCACTGTGCATTTTAGTTTTTGGGCCTCAGGCCTAAAAATTTTTCTCCTCATGGAGAAGCCCGTCTCCGGGTTTAAAAAGTGCACAAAATGTGGCAGTACTATTTCTGTCACCAACACCCATGATTGGTGTCTGAAATGTTTGGGTCCTGACCATTCCATCACGGATTGTATGTCCTGTACCATGATGTCTAAAAGAGGTCGGCAGAACCGAGCAGCCAAGCTCAGTACTCTGTTTCCCTCTGATGTAGGTTTGGTGGCATCGACGTCTTCCAGGGCATCTTCTTCCTCCCTTGGATCTCAGGTAACCAAGCATAAATCTGGCCGGTCCTCGAAGGGCAAATCTCCCTCTAAGCATCGAGATGTCTCCGGGCTTGTCCTCAAGGACTCCGCACCGGCAAAATTACCCCAGCGGGAAGTTCCGGCTTCCAAAGCATTGTCTATGGGGTCACAGGTTGACATCGATGGCTCGGCCTCGACCGATCACCTGTTGCCGTGTTCTGGGGTACCGGTGGCTCCCACTGGTACCGACATCCAGACTTTGGTGGCGTCGATGGATCAGAAGATTATGACCATGCAGCGCACCCTGACGGCATTCATGCAGGCTGCGACGCCTCGGTACCGCAACAATCCCCGTTGCCGGTACCGGCTCTGGCACCGGCATCATTCCCGGTGCCGGTACCGATTGCATCGACATTAGCTCAGGTGTCGACTGCAACGGTACCCTGTCCTATGATGCCCATTGGTACCGAACCAGTACCGGTTACTCCCGATGTCGATCCCACTCGGTACGCATATCGGACTTTACAGGAGCATCCAGACAGGCGATACTTCGATTCCTCTGAAGACTGACGAGTCTGAAGGATCTGTCGAGGCATCGATACTTCTTCCTCAGGAGGAGTCTTCTCCTAAACGAAGAATGTCTCCTCCAGAAGACTTGTCTTTTCAAGACTTCATTAGGGAAGTGGCTGGGGCCTCTCCATCACAGTGACCCGAGTCAGAGCCCCGAGCCAAGCAGCTGGATATTTTACAATATCCTAAAGAGGCAGCTACTTAACCTGTTCATGAGATTTTGTATGATCTCATGTTGAGCATGTGGGAGACACCTCTTACCACCTCTCCTCATTCTCGCAGGTTAGACACCATGTATTGTGTCCCTCCTTGCCCTGGCTTTCATAAGACTCAGCTTCCTCACCACTCTATTGTGGTAGAGTCTGCCATGAGAAAGATAAAGAGTGCAAAAAGACACTCATCTAATCCTCCCGGGTGTGAATGCAGGACCTCTAGATGCTTTTGGCCGTATGGTTTTTCAAGCTTCTATGCTAGCTGCCAGAATTAACTCCTATAGTCTCTATATAGGGATGTTTCTAAAGGAAGTCAGATCTGCTGACTTGAACCCCTTTTATTTCAGAAGATAAAAGGCAGGAGTTTCTCACTTGGCTCAAACATGCCCAGGATGTTTCCAAATTTTCCAACCGTGCCGCCTTTGACTCTTTTGAGTGTGTAAGCAGAGCCTCGGCTATTGCCATAGGTGCACGCAGAATTGCTTGGCTACAAGCTTCTGATTTGGAACTCTGGGTCCAAGATGAATTAGGAAATCTTCCTTGTACAGGTGAAAACCTTTTTGGCAAGGATTGGCAAGCAAAGGCCACTCAGATGGATGCTGAGAACTCCGCTTTGGATCGACTTTCAAAGTCCACCTCTGCTCCTGCTAAGAAAAGATTGTTCAAAAAGACATCTTTTTCTAAAAAGGGAAGACATTATCCTGCTTATGATCAGCAGGCATCTTCTGCAGGTCGTTTTGCTGCAAAACGTCAGCAACCACCTAAAGAGGCCAAGTCAAAGGCTGCTAGGCCTTCCACGGCCCAGCAGCCTCAGCCTCCTCAGGGCCTTTGACTTGCAACTAGAGAACTTAGCCTTTCTAGCTCTGGAAGAACCAGAGCCCCTCACCATTCCAGGAAGGTTGGCTTACTTTGCTCCCAGATGGGAACAAATCACAGCAGAGCAATGGACCCTCTCCATCATAAACTCCTTAAACTCCTTATCAATACCAAAGGCCATTACAACATACAATCTATCAACAGCTAACAGAGCCTTCTTGTGTTGCACACCAAAATGCTGGAACTCGCTCCCTGCCGACATCCGTACCATAACCGACTTAACCCAGTTCAGAAAGGCCCTTAAATTCAACCTATTCACCAGATACTACCCCATATGAAGATAACATTTAGTCCCACTACATATCCAACTTCAGTTTTTTTCCCTTGCTCCCAACATTCGTGCTAATTCATGTACATAGTTCGAGCATGTGATCTAGTTAACAGATTACATTTTCCATATAAATAGTTCTCCCTTGTTTTCCAAGTTGATAATCCTGTTATATGTAACTCCGAACAGCCTGTTGTTCTGGTTTTTGTTTTGTTCTCTGTAAACCGCGCTGATGTCGAAGAGTGCGGTATAAAAGAAATTAAAATAAAATAAATAAATAAAAATAAGGGAAGGGTACAAGCTTCATTTCTTAAGCCTTCCTCCTCGCACCATGGTGAAACCGTTCAATTCTCCAACATCTCTCCTCAACCTTCTGGGTCAGGAGATTGCCACCCTTCTTGCCCAAGGGGCAATAGAAGTACCTCTTCTTCAACAGGGTTCAGGGTTCTACTCCCCTTATTTTCTTATCCCAAAGAAAACAGGGGGCTACAGACCCATATTAGATCTCAGAGAGTTGAACAAGTTTCTATTCAAAGAGAAATTCAAGATGATTTCTCTCGGTGCTCTGCTTCCATACCTTCAGAGTCAGGACTGGCTTTGTTCTCTAGATCTCAAGGATGCGTACACCCATGTCCTCATCCATCCAACACACAGAAGGTTCCTTCGGTTCCTTTTTCAGGGAAAGCACTACCAATACAGGGTGCTTCCGTTCGGTCTGGCCTCTGCACCAAGGGTGTTCACGAAATGCATGGCAGTAGTAGCTGCATTTCTACGCACTCTAGGAATATTCGTTTTCCCTTATCTGGACAACTGGCTCATTCGAGCTCCATCCCAGTCAGAGGCCCAGAACTGTCTAATTTGCACAATGCATGTTCTCCAGTATTTGGGACTGGTAATAAACATACCAAAATCAAATCTCACCCCTACTCAGTCTCTGGAGTTTATAGGGGCCTTGCTGGATACCACAATTGCAAGGGCCTATCTTCCTCAGGCCCGTTGCCTACGCTTAGTGCAGTTAGCCTCCCAGATACAGTTAAAGTCCCATTTAACTGCTCGAGAGATGTTGCAACTCTTAGGCCACATGGCATCCACCGTGCATGTGGTTCCATATGCTCGCCTTCACATGAGGGCAGCTCAATGGACTTTGTCCACCCAATGGACTCAGGCATCAGGTTGCCTGTCAGACAAAATAGCAAACTCCAGTCGCCTTTTTTGGTCTCTCCAGTGGTGGAAGTCCTCTCCAAATCTGTTGCTGGGGTCCCCTTTTCAGCAGTCACTACCCCAAGCAACTCTTACAACAGATGCTTCTCCAGTGGGTTGGGGAGCTCATCTGCAGGATCTCTCCACCCAGGGCATCTGGTCTCCACAGGAGACTTCTCTGCATATCAATCTCTTGGAACTCAGAGCAATATTCCTAGCTCTGAGTGTTCCATTCCCTGCTCAGCTACAGGATAGTCCTCATCCATACGGACAACTAAGTAGCCATGTTCTATGTAAACAAGCAGGGCAGGACTGGCTCTCTGTCGCTTTGCAACGAAGCTTTGCGACTGTGGGCCTTCGCCAGAGAGCATCACATTCATCTTCTGGCAGTATATCTTCCAGGCGTTCAAAACTCTTGGGCAGACAGACTTAGTCGAGTTCTGCTTCCACACGAGTGGTCCCTCCACATGGACCAGGTAGCCAGGATTTTTCGAATTTGGGGAACCCCGGATATAGACCTCTTTGCAAGTCCGTGGAATGCCAAACTTCCCCGGTTCTGTTCCAGAATTCCGTGTCAGGGAGTTCAGGCCAAGGATGCCTTCCTTCTTCACTGGGGTCAAGACTTCCTTTATGCCTTTCCACTCATTCCCCTAATTCCCAAAACACTATTCAAGCTTCAGAGAGATCGAGGGACCATGATCCTCATAGCACCACATTGGCCACGCCAAGTGTGGTATCCTCTACTTCTGCATCTCTCTCAAGCTCCTTCCCTGGACTTGGGCTCTGCACCAGACCTTCTATCCCAGGAGGAGGGAACGTTGTGGCACCCAAACCCCCAGTCTCTTCATCTCAGGGCTTGGTTGCTGAAGGCTTAGACCTTCAAGGTTTTCATCTCTCTCAGCAAGTCAGATATTATTCATGCCTCTAGAAAGCCTTCTACTAGACATTCCTATGCTTTCAAATGGAAAAGATTTACCATTAGGTGTTCAAAGAAGGGTCTTAACCCTCTTGTAATACCTTTGAATTCTTTACTAGAGTATTTCCTGCATTTATCCAGGTCTTAAAACAAATTCAGTAAGAGTCCATTTGAGTGCTATTGCAGTGTCCCTCAAGCCTCTCAATGGACAGCCTATTTCCTCTCATCCTCTTATAACAAGATTCATGAGAGGCCTTCTAACTAAACCTCCCATTAGACCATCTCCAGTGGCATGGGACTTAAACCTGGTTCTTGGCCAGCTTATGAAGCCACCCTTTGAACCTTTAGCCACCACCTCCTTGAAATTTCTTTCTTGGAAAGTTATCTTTCTCATTGCAGTCACCTCAGCACGCCGCATCAGTGAGTTGCAAGCTTTGGTGGCTAATCCACCTTATACAAGGTTCCATCATGATAAGGTAGTCCTCAGGACCAATCCACACTTTATGCCCAAAGTGGTCTCGCCTTTTCATCTAAACCAAGAGGTATATTTACCTGTCTTTTTTCCAGGACATCATGCATCAAGTGCAGAGAGGAATCTTCATACCTTGGATTGTAAGAGAGCTCTTGCTTTTTACTTACAAAGAACACAGCAACATAGAAAGTCTTCTCAACTCTTTGTTGCTTTTGATCCTTCTCATTTAGGACTTCCAGTTTCTAAGAGAACACTGTCCAACTGGATTGCTCAGTGTATTTCTTTCGCCTACCGGAGTAGGAACCTTTCTCTGGAGAGCCATTTCACAGCTCACAATGTGAGAGCCATGGCAGCCTCAATGGCTCATCTAAACTGTGTCCATCGACCAAATCTGTTGAGCAGCCACCTGGGCCTCGGTTCATACCTTCACTGCCCATTAGTGTTTGGGCAAGGACTCCCGCCGGGATACCTCGTTTAGTTAGGCTGTTCTCAAACACCTGTTCCATTCCTAATCAACTCCTACCCACCTACCCTGGTTGGATGCCAGAGATCCATGGGGGGAGGTAGAGCCCTTTTCAAGGACACACAACTCTGGGGTCTCTCCCTGGCATCTGCAGCTAGGGAGTCCCCATATGTAAAGACTCATTCCTGCTTGTTCCTGGAGATAGCACAGTTACTTACCTGTAACAGGTGATCTCTGGGAACAGCAGGAATAAGTCTTCACAACCCACCCACCTCCCCTAGAAGTTGTATCTCTGTCTATCTTTCCTTTCCTCTCTCTCTTTGTCTCAGCTTTAAAACTCAAACTGGAGAGAGGCGGTTTGGAAAGGCGGGAAGGCAGCGCGCAGGCGCTGTGGGATACTCCCAAAAGCTTTCTTACTGGACGCTGGGGAACGTTCCCGTGCAGGCTCCGTCGGTACCGATGATACCCATATGTGAAGACTTATTCCTGCTGTTCCCAGAGATCACCTGTTACAGGTACGTAACTGTGCTTTCTGGAGTCTTTCTCCAGTAATGTTCTTCTCGGGTGCCACGCACCATTTTGGGCACTAGGCCCAACTTTTTCCCTCAAAATGGCGAAACCCGCTTCGGGTTTTAAAAAGTGTTCAAAGTGTGGCGGTATCATCTCCGTCACCGACACCCATGAGTGGTGCCTCAAATGTTTAGGTCCTGACCACTCTATTTCAGAGTGTGTTGCCTGTGGAATTTTGTCAAAAAGGGGCTGGCAAAACCGAGCTGCTAAGCTCAGCACCCTTTTTCCCTCCGATGCAGCCTTCTTGGCATCGATGTCTTCCAGGGCTTCATCCTCCTCCCATGGATCTCAGGTAACTAAACATAAATCTAGCTGGTCCTCAAAGGGTAGATCTCCTTATAAACATCGAAATGTCTCTGGCGTTGCCCTTGAGGGACGCCCCAGCGGGAGGCTTCGGCTTCCAAAGCACTAACGGTGCTCCAGGATGTTTTTGAGGCTTCAGCCTCGGCAGAACTACTGGTGCCATGCTCTGGGGTTCCGGCCGCTTTTATTGACACTGATACCCAAGCATCGGCAGCGTCGATAGACCAGAGATTCTTGGCTATTGAACGCAGTCTGGCGGCTCTTCTCACGGCCTTGATGCCCCTGAAACCACTTCAGACAACTCAACCGGTACTGGCACAGACTCCGGTACTGGCACTGACTGCATTGGCATAGGCAAGTATTCTACTGGGACCGAGTCATGCGTCTCTATCCAGCATCGACAAGTCGGTACCGGACCACTCCGATGCCGATTTCGATCGGTACCGGTACCATGCCTTGCACGATCACCCAGATCGGAGATACTTTGAATCCTCGGATGAGTCTGAAGACTCCGAAGGCTCTGCCGATACCAGAGTACTTCTTCCCGAGGATTCCTCTTCTCCTCGACGTAGGATGTCTCCACCAGAGGATATGTCCTTTGATTTTATCCAAGATGTGACCCGAGGTCTTTCCATCACAGTGGCTCCTGAAAAAGAGCCTAGGGCAAAGGAATTAGAAATCCTACAATACCCTAAAGCTCCCAAGGAGGCAGCTACCTTACCTATTCATGAGATCTTGCATGATCTTATGTTAAGGATGTGGGAAACACCTCTAACCACATCTCCTCATTCTCGGACGCCTTTGGATGTCGATCCAGGCTTCCATGCTTTCTGCTAGGATCAGTTCCTATATTTTGTATATGGGAATGTTCCTTAAGGAAGTCACAGGAGACTTAGAGCTTATGAGCCCTCTCCTTCTTGATGATAAAATGCAAGATTATCTTACTCTTGTTAAACATGCTCAGGATGTTTCCAAGTTTGTGAATTGTGCAGCCTTTTGACTGCTTTGAATGCATAAGCAGAACCTCTGCTATTGCCATAGGTGCACGTAGAATTGCCTGGGGAATATACCTTGCACAGGAGAGAATCTCTTTGGCAAGAATTGGCAGGAAAAAACTAATGAGATAGATGCTGACAATATCACTTTGGATAGATTGTCCAAATCTACAGCTGATTCTGCAAGGAAAAGATCTTCTAAGAAACCATTCTTCAGTAAGAAGTTGTTTTATCCCTCCTATAGCCAGCAGGGACATTGTTCAGGTGAGTCTGCCCAAAAGGGACAGCAGCAACAACTTAGGCAACAAAGGACGTCAAAAGCAGCTAAGCCTCAACCGGCTCAGCAGACTCGGCCTCCACAGGGGCTTTGACTCCTATCTAGAGAACTTTGCCTTCCTGGCCCAGAACCCTCCACCATCCCAGGAAGGTTATGTCATTTTGCCCCCTGATGGTGTCAGATAACAGCAGAAAATTGGACTCTGTCTGTCTAGTGTATGAGAGGGGTACAAGCTTCATTTCCTCAGCATGCCCCCTCCTACAATAGTAAGACAGTTCAATTCTCAGACCTCTCCCAGTGACCGGTTAGGTCAAGAAGTCACAATGCTCCTTGTTCAAGGAGCAATAGAAGAGGTGCCCATTCCCCAACGTGGTACAGGGTTTTACTCCCCCTATATCCTTATTCCGAAGAAAACAGGAGGACACAGGCCCATTCTAGACTTCAGAGAATTGAACAAATTCCTGTTCAGAGAGAAGTTCAAAATGATTTCTCTAGGAACTCTGCTGCCATACCTTCGGAGTCAGGATTGGCTTTGTTCTCTAGATCTCAAGGATGCGTACACTCATGTTCTCATCCATCCAACTCACCGAAAGTTCCTTCGATTCCTGTTTCAAGGGAAGCACTACCAATACAGGGTTCTTCCTTTTGGCCTGGCTTCTGCACCAAGGGTGTTCACAAAATGCATGGCTGTGGTAGCAGCATTTCTCCGCACCCTGGGAATATTCGTCTTCCCTTACTTAGACGACTGGCTCATTCGAACCCTTCAGAGCCAGATGTCAGGGTTGCTCTGTCTCGCACAATGCGCATCCTTCAGTATTTGGGACTTATCATAAACGTCCCAAAGTCCAACCTTGCTCCCACTGAATCCCTAGAGTTTATAGGAGCTCTTCTGGATACCAGACAAACAAGGGCCTACCTTCCACAGCCCTGCTGCCTTTGCATTTTGCAGTTAGCTTCCCAAGCAGTGCTAAAACCTCACCTCACTGCTCGGGAAATGTTACAGTTGCTAGGCCACATGGCATCCACCGTGCATGTGGTTCCTTATGCTCGCCTCCATATGAGGGCAGCCCAGCAGACCTTATCCACTCAGGCATCAGGTTGCCTGTCAGACAAAATAGCAAACCCAGATCACCTTATTTTGTCCCGCCAATGGTGGCAGTCTCCCAAAAACCTTCTGGTGGGGTCTTCTTTTCAGCAACCCCCACCCCAAGCCACTCTAACAGATGCTTCACAGGTGGGTTGGGGAGCCCACCTGCAAGGCCTCTCTACCCAGAGTACCTGGACTCCATATCAACCTCCTGGAGCTCGGAGCTCAGAGCAATCTTCCTTGCTCTTCCAGTATTTCACCCCCAGCTCAGCTACAAGACAGTCCTAGTTCAAACGGACAATCAGGTAGCCATGTTCTATGTGAACAAGCAGGGCGGAAAAGGCTCTCTCGCTGTGCAACGAAGCTTTGCAACTATGGGCCCTCGCCAGAGAGCATCAGATTCATCTCCTTGCGGTGTATCTTCCAGGCATTCAAAACTCTTGGGCAGACAGACTCAGTCGAGTTCTGCTTCCACATGAATGGTCTCACCATGTAGACCAGGTGGCACAAATTTTTCAAATTTGGGGAACCCCGGACATAGACCTCCTTGCAAGTCTGCTGAATGCCAAACTTCCCTGGTTCTGTTCCAGAATTCCGGCTCGAGGTTGTCAGGCCAGGGATGCTTTCCCCCTTTATTGGGGTCAGGACTTCCTGTATGCCTTTCCACCCATTCTCCTAATTCCCAAAACCCTGTTCAAGCTTCAGAGAGACAGAGGTCATATGATCCTCATAGCTCCATGTTGGCCACGGCAAATGTGGTACCCTCTGCTCCTACATCTTTCTCAAGCTCCGCCTCTGGAGTTAGGATCTGTTCCAGATCTTCTTTCTCAAGAGGACGGGATGTTGTGGCATCCCAGTCCCCAGTCTCTGCATCTCAGGGCCTGGTTGCTGAAAGCCTAGAACTTCACGGTCTTACCCTTTTCCAGCAGGTAAAGGATATCCTTCATGCTTCCAGGAAACCTTCCACAAGACGCTCTTATGCATTTAAATGGCAAATGTTTACCATATGGTGCTCGCAGAAGGGTCTTAACCCTCTTGCGATACCTCTGGAATAATTACTGGAGTACCTCCTTCATTTATCAAATGCAGAGCTTAAGACCATAAGAACATAAGATATGCCATACTGGGTCAGACCAAGGTTCATCAAGCCCAGTATCCTGTTTCCAGTAGTGGCCAATCTAGGTCATACGAACCTAACAGTTTCCCCAAAAGACACAGGTTCCACAATGCTTGAACTAGGTCAAGCATTGATATCCTGGGTCCCTTCTTAATAATGGTTTATGGACCTTTCCTCCAGGAACTTGTCCAAACCTTTTTTAAACCCAGCTACACTAACAGCCTCTCACTTGGTTTGCAGCTTGTCATGCTGTGAGGGCTTGCGTGCATCAGTGATGCTGAGAGCTAAACTATCGGTAGTTTAACTACTGGCAGGGTCTCCCAAGATGGACAAGTCTCAGCTGAGGTGCCAGACCAAGACAAACCACCCATCTGGGCAACAGCAGAATGGGATAGTGTTGACGGTGGAGGATCACATTTTTGTGACAACAGCAACAACACCAAACTTAAACTGCGCGGAAGAAAGGCCTGGCAATCTACTTCTGTATCTTGCCATGAAAACCCAATGGATAGTTACAACAAAACAAATTGTGCTATGGTGCTGGAAGATGAGACCCCCAGGTCGGAAGGCACTCAACTAGCTACTGGGGAAGAGCTGAAGACTTTTCAGAGTAAAGCCAGCATTTATGATGTGGTTGGATCAAAGCCCTCAAGTCTGACTGCTGATGTAGCTGTGCATGAAATGAGTCAGAAGCTGTAAAGATGTCTTACACATTGGAACATGGAACGTACGAAGCATGAACCAAGGGAAGTTGGAGGTGGTTAAGAATGAAATGGAACGTGTACAACTTGATCTGTTGGGTGTCAGCGAACTGAAATGGACTGGCATCGGGCACTTTGCATCAGATGATCACATGGTCTACTATGCTGGAAATGAAAGACAAAGAAGAAATGGTGTTGCATTTATAATAAAGAAGAAACTTGCAAGAACTGTAATGAAATACAATGCAGTCAGCGAACGCTTAATCTCTATTCGTCTACGAGGATTGCCTATCAACACAACTATAATTCAAGTATATGCCCCAACAGCTGCAGAAGAGAATGAAATTGAAGAGTTCTATGAACAAGTACAAGCTGAAATTGACAGAACATGCAAACAGGATATCCTGATAGTCATGGGTGACTGGAATGGAAAAGTTGGCAACAAAGAAGAAGGCAAAGTAGTTGGAAAATATGGACTTGACAACAGAAATGAAGCTGGAGAAAGACTGATAGAATTCTGCAAGACCAATGATCTATTCATCTCAAACACCTTCTTCCAGCAACACAAGCGGCGACTGTACACATGGACTTCACCCAATGGATTGTATAAAAATCAAATTGACTACATCTGTGGCAGTCAATGATGGAAAAGCTCTATAACATCAACAAAGACAAAACCTGGAGCTGACTGTGGTACAGATCATCAACTACTAGTATGCAAACTCAAGCTAAAGTTGAAAAAGAGCAAACCACTCATGAATGCAGCAAAATATGACCTTGAGAATATACCACTGGAATTTAAAGACTGCGAAATCGATTTGCTGCTTTAGATACAAATGACAGAGCTCCGGAAGAGTTATGGAATGTCATCAAGAAGGATGTGTTGGAAGAAAGCGAGAAGTCTCTACAAAAGGTGACAAAGCAAAAACGGCCAAAATGGATGACGGAAGAAACTCAGAAAATTGCCCAGAAACGCAGAGAAGCTAAAGCCAGAGGAGAAAGACAATCACAGAACTCAACAGAGATTTCCAACGTGCAGCAAGACAGGACAAGGAAAAGTACTACGACGACGCATGCAAGGAAATAGAAGAAGAAACTATTAGAGGAAGAACAAGATCAGCTTTCCTAAAGCTACGAGAGTTAAAGAAAAAGTTCCAGCCTCGAATTGGAATGTTACAAGATGCTCAAGGTTCTATGTTGAATGATGCTGAGAAGATCAAGAAAAGATGGAAGGAATATACAGAGTTTTTTTATATGATAAAGATCAAGTGGACCAACAGCCGTTTCAACCTGTACCTTATGATCGGGAACCATTGGTGATGAAAGAAGAAGTTGAAGCAGCATTGGAAGCCTTATCAAAGAACAAAGCACCAGGCATTGTTGGCATTCCTATAGAAGTATTGCAGCAATCTGATGCAGCTGTTACCATACTTACAAGGCTCTGCCAAGAAATATGGAAGACAACATCATGGCCAACTGACTGGAAAAGATCTGTGTTTATACCAATACTAAAGAAAGGTGATCCAACTGTCTGTGGAAATTATCGAACAATCGCTCTGATCCCACATGCCAGCAAGATTCTACTCAAGATTATTCAACAGAGTACAACCATACCTGGAACAAGAATTACCTGAAGTGCAAGCAGGGTTCAGGAAAGGGCGAGGAACGAGAGACATCATTGCGGATGTGAGATGGATCCTTGAAAAGACTAAAGAATACCAAAAGGATATCTATTTGTGCTTTATCGACTATAGCAAGGCTTTTGACTGTGTAAACCATGAGAAACTCTGGGCCACATTAAGAAGCATGGGTATACCAGAACACCTGATTGTTCTCTTGCGCAATCTGTACATTGATCAAGAAGCAACAGTTCAAATGGAACAAGGAGAAATAGAATGGTTTAAAATAAGCAAAGGTGTAAGACAAGGCTGCATACTTTCCCCCTACCTGTTTAATTTATATGCAGAACAAATCATCAGAGAAGCAGGATTGTATGAAGACAACAGAGGTGTGAAGATTGGTGGAATTCTCATCAACAACCTTCGCTATGCTGATGATACTACATTGCTGGCTGAAAGTGAAGATGATCTGAAACATTTGCTTTTCACAGTCAAAGAACATAGTCTCAAAATGGGCCTGCACCTTAATGTAAAGAAGACAAAGATCATGACAACTGGCATAATCAACAGGTTCATAGTTGAAGGAGAAGAAATTGAAATTGTGAACAACTTTAACCTACTTGGATCAACTATCAATAAAGAAGCAACAAGCAGTCAAGAAATCAAACGACGCATTGCTCTTGGCAGAATGGCTATGAAAGACCTAGATAAGATTCTCAAGAGCAGAGATGTCCCTCTCCATACAAAGATTCAACTTGTTCAGGCCATGGTATTTTTAATAGCATCATATGGATGTGAAAGCTGGACAGTGAAAAAGACAGACAGGAAGAAAATTGATGCCTTTGAATTATGGTGCTGGCGGCGAATACTGTGTATACCATGGACTGCCCAAAGAACAAACCAGTCGGTACTAGAGGAGATCAAACCTAAACTTTCTTTAGAAGCTCAGATGACAAGACTTTGACTTTCATACTTTGGACACATCATGCGAAGAGAGAGATCATTAGAGAAAGACATCATGCTTGGCAAGATAGGTCAGCCTAAAAGAGGAAGGCCAGCAATGAGATGGATCGATACAATAACAGCAGCTACGGGTACCAGTCTGTCAACAATGAGCCGCCTGACTGAAGACCGAACACAATTTAGGATAGCTATCCAGAGGGTCGCCATGAGTCGACTCCGACTCGACGGCACTTAACAACATAACAACAACACGAACAGCTTTTACTACATCCTCCTGTAACAGATTCCAGAGTTTGATTACACGTTGAGTGAAAAAATATTTTCTTTTATTAGTCTTAAATAGTTTACCCTGTAGCTTCATTGCATGTCCCCTAGTCTTTCTATATTCTGATAACATAAACAATCGATCTACGTTTACCCGTTCCACTCCGTTCATTAATTTATAGACTTCTATCATATCTCCCCTCAGCCGTCTCTTTTCCAGGTTAAAGAGCCCTAACCTTTTTAGCCTTTCTTCATAGGAGTATCATTCCATCCCCTTTACCATTTTGGTGGCTCTTCTCTGAACCTTTTCTAATAACGCTATATCCTTTTTAAGATACGGCACCAGAATTGCACACAATATTAAAGGTGCAGTCTCACCATGGAACGATATAGAGGCATTATAATATCTTTTGTTTTATTTTCCATTCCTTCCTTATGATACCTAGCATTCTATTTGCTCTCTTGGCCGCCGCTGCACACTGGGCCGGGGGTTTTAACATGGTATCCACAATGACGCCTAAATCTTTTTCCTGGGTGGTGGTTCCTAATGTGGAACCTTGCATCGTGTAACCATAGTTTGGGTTGTTCTTCCCTAGGTGCATAACTGTGCACTTGTCCACATTAAATTTCATCTGCCATTTTGATGCCCAGTCTTCCAATTTATCAAGATCCTCTTGCAATTTTACACAATCCTCTTGGGTTTTAACAACTTTAAATAGTTTTGTGTCATCTGCAAATTTGATAACCTCGCTCGTTATTCCATTTTCCAGGTTGTTTATGAATATGTGAAAAAGCAGCAAATTCAGTGAGAGTCCATTTGAGTGCTATTGCAGCTTCTTTCAAGCCTCTAAATCTGGGGTCACCAACCTCCAGAGGGCCGCGGGCCGCACAGCCGACTACCGGGAGCCTCGCGGGCCGCACCCCCCTTCGCGAAAAAAAACAACAAACGCAAAATTATGAAAACAATGGCTGATCACCTTTATTGAATTTAATGAGATGGCTGATGATTCATGCTAGCAGACAAACGCTTAAAGTCCGGCTTCACAGATGACACTGACAGGAGAAGGGACGCTTGCAGGTGGTCGTCGGTGAGCTGCGAGCGCGTGGATGACTTTATCAATTTCATTTGGCTGAACAGCTGTTCGCAGCAGTAGGTTGAGCCGAAGAGAGCAGCGACCTTGCGTGCGTTGGCGGCCATGGACGGGTGGGTGGCCGCCTGTGTCTTCCAAAATGCGACAAGGCCCATAACCATGAAGCGCGACTTCTGTGCATCGTCACACTGCAGTTCGATCAAGTCCATTTGAAGGTCAGAGGGCACATCGGTGGGGTTCATCTCGAAGGGGGCACTGAAGAGGGCAAAGTCTTGCGAGTGCTTGGTGAAGTCTTGGAAACGAGCCTCAAACTCCGTCTTAAGATGACGGATGGTGGATGCATAACGGCGAGCAGCAGCCGAAAGCGTCAGTGCGGCGAGCTGCGCAAAGTGTGCGAAGTTGCGTGCTTGCAGCTGCTTTTCCCACAGCATTAGCTTCACTTGAAAGGCCTTGACCTTGGCGACCATGTCTGAGACGAGGAGCTCTTTGCCTTGCAGTTGGGTGTTGAGCTGATTCATGTGAGCTGTCAGGTCGACAAGGAACGCCTTATTGCTGATTGGTCCTCTAATTTGCGCGCTGCTCTTGGGAAACCGGTCACGTGCCGTTGAACCCGCCGAGCATGCTGCGGGCCGCAGATACAATGGCGGGAATCCTTGGCGGGCCGCACGTAATGTTAACCGGGGTAGAGCCTCGCGGGCCGCACGAAGGGACCTCGTGGGCCGCATGCGGCCCCCGGGCCGCAGGTTGGTGACCCCTGCTCTAAATGGACAAGGGAGGAGTAGCCTAGTGGTTGGGGCACGGTACTTCAGGCCGGAAGGTCGGGGGTTCAAATCCCACTAGAGGACAGCAACCTTGGGCCGGAAGGACTGGGGTTTCTAGTCCCACAGATGCTCCTTGTGGTCTTGGGCAAGCCACTTAACCCTCCATTGCCCATGTTCCCTGTAAGTATTAGTGAATGTGTCTCATATCCCCGCGTGTTAAATGTATCCCCCAATTGTGTTGTGACCGCTTTGATTGAAGGATAAGGCGGTATACAAAAACTGTCTAAATAAATAAATAAATAAATAAATTTCCTCTCATTCTCTCATAGCGAGATTTATGAGAGGCCTTCTTTTAACAAAGCCTCCCATTAAGCCACCACTGGTGGCATGGGACTTGAATCTGGTACTTGGGCAGCTCATGAAACCGCCCTGTGAACCATTAGCCACTATCTCTTTGAAATTCCTTCCTGGAAGGTTATCTTTCTCATTGCAATCACATCACGTCGCATCAGTAAATTGCAAGCGTTGGTGGCTGATCCTCCTTGTACATGGTTCCGTCATGATAAGGTAGTCCTTAAGACTCATCCACACTTTATGCAAAAGGTGGTTTCGCCCTTTCATTTAAACCAAGCGGTTTACCTTCCTGTATTCTTTCCAAGGCCTCACGCCTCAAATGCAGAAAGGAACCTTCATACTTTGGACTGTAAAAGAGCTTTGGCCTTTTACTTGCAAAGGACACAGCAACATAGAAAATCCTCTCAACTCTTTGTTGCTTTTGATCCTAGTCATTTGGGCCTTCCAGTCTCCAAAAGGACACTGTCCAGCTGGATTGCACAGTGTATATCTTTTGCCTATGGGAGTAACAACCTTGAAGGCCATGTCACAGCTCACAATGTGAGAGCCATGGCAGCCTCAATGGCTCATCTTCACTCTGTGTCTATCGACAACATCTGTCGAGCAGCTACTTGGGCTTCGGTACATACCTTCACAGCCCATTACTGCTTAATCAAGGACTCCCGCCAGGATGCCTTGTTTGGTCAGACTGTTCAACACCTGTTCCAGACTTAATCAACTCCTACCCACTATCCCTGGTAGGATGCCAGAGATCCATGGGGGGGGGGGGGGAGGGAGGAGTAGAGCCCTTTCACAAGGGCACAAAACTTTCTGCATCTATCTCCCTGGCATCTGCAGCTAGGGAGTCCCCGTATGTGAAGACTACATTCCTTTTTGTTCCTGGAGATAGCATAGTTACTCACCTGTAACAGGTGATCTCCGGGAACAGCAGGAATTGAGTCTTCACAACCCACCCACCTTCCCTCGGAGTTGTATCTTTCTATCTTTCTCTCTCTTTCCCTCAGCTTTAACCTCAACTGGAGAGGGACAGTTGGGTAAGGCGGGAAGGCAGCACGCGGACGCTGTGGGATGCTCCCAAAAGCTTTCCTATTGGACGTTGGGGAGCGTTCCCGCAGGCTCCGTCGGTACCGACGATGCCCATAGGTGAAGACTAAATTCCTGCTGTTCCCGGAGATCACCTGTTACAGGTGAGTAACTATGCTTTACCTGCTAATTGTTACTTGAGGAACTCCAGTTCAGTCCTAATTCCCGCCTGGGGATTATTAGTTCAGATGGCAGTTCTGTCTGGGGGGGGAGGGGGGGAGGAATATCAGTTTCGATCTGTGTAAAACCATTCTAAAGTTTGGGACTGCGGTGATTATTTACCTTTAGCTTTTCTATTTTATTTTGTTTCTGGAAGTAAGAGAAAGTGAGAGATGAACATTTTTTCCCTCTTATTTTAGGGGGGGTTTAGTTTATTTGGTTAAAGTTGTTAAAAAAGAAAAAAAAAAGTCAACTTTAATGCTATAGCTACTTATTTTGTTGCTTCTTTGAGTCTGCTTTGTCAATAGTTCACTGGGGCTGATGGGAGAGACTAGCAGGGTATATCCAGTGATGTCACGGTTTTGACATGCCTAGTCTCCATGCTGCAGGAGGAGGTACACTTCCCAGTGGTGAAGGACTGAACTGGAGTTTCTCAAGGAACAACAATTAGCAGGTAAGTCTATTTTCTCTATATTTTGTATGCATGGTCACACATTCAAAGTGTCTTTTGAAAACTTGTAAATACGTAAAGATTTTAGACTATTAAATTGATAATTTATTCATCATAATGATGCTGCAAAATGTTTTTCATTCACGTTTTATTGTATTGTGTTCAAATTCATCATTCCTTTTCAGCCTGCTAGACCAGTCCAGATGAGTGGATTATGCTCCCTAACCAGCAGGTGGAGGCAGACTAAAACAGTTTTTGGTGATATGGTGCAGCACTAAGAGAAGACTGTATTATCTATCTGCCTCCAGCAAGTGGCAAGGGGGGTGGACTGTGGTGCAAGAATTGCAGATAGGCCTGCCTGCCTCCCTGGCCCAGACCAGTCTTGTGGTTTGCATGAGATCCATAGGTTCATCATTAGCTCAGAGTTCAGGTGTACCCCTGTTGTCTTGAGCTGACAGCTGCCTTGTGTCTAATGCTGTTACCTACAAGTTCCAGTGCTGATTGGCCAAAGTGTGAACAGGAAGACCCCTCAAGGCTTTAGAAGGGGAGGGGGTTAATAAGTCTGGGCCCAGGTACCCCTTTCCTCTTGCTGTCCTCTGTGCGTGAATTTTTTTTTGTCTCCCTCAATGCTGTGTTTGTGGGGTTTTTTAAAATCCAATTGTCTATTTCTGTTTTCAATAAATCAGCTTCAAAGCTTAATAAAGAAGCTGCTCTGAAGGGTGGTGGGGCAACTTTCCACCCAGCCACCCTTCAGAGAAGGCTTTTTTTAAACTTGCCTTTCTCAGGGTTTGTTGGCTGGCCTGACAGGTGCTGAGATTTCTTTTGTTCATTTAAGGTTTCCTAGTGTGCTGTGTTTTTGTTTTTGGGGGGGTCCTTTTGACCACATGGAGTTCTGCTGTGGTGATAGCACTGCACTTTCTGTGGCTGCCATGCACCTATCAGGTGAGCTCTGCAGCAGACATTTTACCCCGAGTATGATGGGGATTCCTTAGGGCTTGTTTTTATTCTAGAAGTATTGGGGACCTTAATTGCCAACTGGCTTTGGATTCACCGAACAGGTTAGATCCAGTTCTGGGTTTACCCCTTTACATGCAGGGACTTCTGGTTTCTCTATTATAGTCCTTAAGAAAAGCAAGACAAGTCCCTGTGTGCAGTGAGGTGTAAACCAAGACTGGATCCAACCTGTTGGGTGAAGCTGGAGCCAATTGGCAACCCTAGTCGGGACCTACCATGGGCATGGCCCAGGCCAAATGCCAGTTTGGTTGCCTCAGATGCGCCTTCCACAGTTTTCCAACCAGTAGGAATGGCTTTTTATCTTGGATGGCCGTATGATCCCTGCAGAGGGGAGCATGGTGAGTAGGCCTCAATCTAGCCATCAGGTCCCTCTGAGGCCCCAGGGTCACTTCTTGGTTGGCTTTGAGTAGCAGCTCCTATATGGCAGCCTACCTCATGGAAATCCAAAGCCCTGGCTGCCTCTATGCAGGACTTGGGGCCTTCTAGTGTCTCCTGCTTGGCAGTAAGGGGATGAAGGGCTCCTCCCTTCCTCTAGGAGTTATGACCTCTTCCCCATTGTGGTGGGGAGTGACTGGGATGAAGAATATTCCCTTTCTCCAGCAGATGAGTTAGCAAGGAGGGGGAGCTTCCCCTGGTGGAGGGCAAGGATCTATTTGATCTTGTTTCACAAGGAGGATCTTTCCTCTCTTATTCAGGATGCCGTAGTGACTTTCTGCATTTCAGAGCCCGCCCCTGTGAAACTTTCAGAAGTTGACCCTATTCTGGAGAGCTTACATCTTCTTTCTCCTCCCTGAACCCTTCTGTAGGCTTGTAGTCTCTCAATGGCAGAGATACTGGAGCTAGTCCTGGGGGCGCTAAGGTCCTGGCTTGGCTATACCTTCTGCTGCAGGGAAATAGGGGATGGCTTTGGCTTCCCTTGGGTGGATGCACTGGTCACAGCAGTGACTAGCCCAATGCCTCCTTCCACTGAGATGGTAGTGTGCTTAAAGGAGACTCATGATAAAAGGGCAGAAGTCCACTCTCCAGAATGCCTTTACAGCTTCGACCTTGGGCACTCAAATGGTGCTGTACAAATTTTCATTATTTGTAGTAGAGTGCTCTTACACTGGATCCAGCAGTTGCCAGACAGTCTGGAGGTTGCAAGATTTGATTCTGGAGTGGTATATGTAGTGGATTCTCTGTATGATTTGATCAGGATTCCTTATGGTGGTGGTTGTAGTGGCCCAAAGATGGCTTTGACACCAGAATTGGTTGAGCTCCAAGTTGCAGGTGAGAAACTCCTCTAGCTATTTGGAGAAGACTTGGAGAAGCAGGTGAAAGACCTTGGAGAGCTATTTTCTTAGGGGGTTAAAAAAGGGTCAGTTCTCCAGGACCAAGCAGGAAGTCAGTCCTCACATATGGGTGACGTCGGCGCCGACGGAGCCCTCGCGGAGCAATTTTCCCCAGCTTTCAAAGAAAGCCTTTGGGAATTGCAGCGCGCATGCGCGGTCTCCTTCCCGCCCAAGGGTGCCATCTTAGCCAGTCTTCTTTTTTCCGCGGAGCCCTACAGACGTACCCGTCGTGTCCCCGCTGAAAAAGTTGATTTTAGTGATTTATTTCTATTTTTTTCTTCGGTTCGACGCCGGTCTTTTTCCTGCCCGGACTCGCGACGCCGTTGCGAGTCCTTCTTCTATTTTTCGGTTTTTCTGATTTTTGGTCAGTTTCGTTTTTTCGGTTTTTTCGCTGGCAGCCCGGTCCTTTGACCTTGCAGGGGCCCTTTTTCCCCCGATGGCTGCCAGTGGTTTCAAGCGGTGTGTTCAGTGTGACAGAAATATGTCACTCACTGACACACATGATAATTGCCTCCGCTGCCTCGGCCCGGATCACGAAGAACTGATCTGTGGGGCCTGCAGCAAAATGTCCTCCAAAGCATTAAGGAGTCGGCGGCACCAGCGGGAACGAATCTTCGCTGACCCCGGCCGTACCCGGGCCTCGTCGGAGGCCTCGGCGTCCAGAGGTTCCAGCTCTGACCATCGCCGAAGTTCCTCCGACAGGGGTTCTCCCTCCGGGGACCATCGACGGAAGGTAAAACCCGCGAGGGCGGCGTCGGTGAACGCTCCTGGCTCCGCGAGGGCCAGGTCGCATAGCCCCGATAGCCGTCCCGGGTCTTTGGAGAAGGAGCACCTCCCGAAGCGACCTCGTCTGGAGTCAGAGTTGCCTGCTCGGGTAAGTCCTGTAGTCCTCCTGGACTCGCCTCCGAGGGGTCAGACGTCGGGCCCGACGCTGTCGGGGCCCGAGTCGGGGGCTGCTGGGTCACCTGAGGTCGGACTCAGGTTGACGGCCTTGGAGAGCAGACTATCTGCCTTCATGGACCAGCAGCGGGCACTGATCGCTAGCCTCGCTGGTGCCGCTGCCCCGACCGCCGGGACGTCGACGTCTAAGTCGACCCCGGAGACAGAGCCGATCCTCGAGTCCATGCGAACTCGAGTCGATCCTCGGTCGAGGTCACCCTCGGCCTCCCGTTCGGGACCGAGGTCGTCGACACCGACTCCCTCGGTGTCGGGGCAGCCGACGCCTCCGCCTGCCCGAGCCGACCCCACTGATTCCTCCTCGGAGTCGGCCTGGGAGTCTGAAGAGGAAGAGTCACCTGATTCGTTTCAGACTCGGTGTGTCCCCTCGGACTCACCTGAGTCCGAACCTCGGAAGCAGTCCCCTCCGGAGGATGCCCGGTTCTCGGACTTCGTCAGGGATATGGCCAAGGCTTTGGCCTTCCCGGCGGATCCTGAGGAGGAGCCTCGAGCCGAAGAGCTCGACGCCCTTCAGTATGACTCTCCCGCCAGGGAACACTTTACTGTACCGGTTCCTCCCATGCTGGAACGACTACTCTTCCGCATGTGGGAGAGTCCGGCATCGTCGCCGGTATTAAGCAAGCGGGTCGATTCCATCTATCGAGTCCGCAAGAGTCCTGGCTTCCAAAAAGCACAGCTACCGCACCATTCCATGGTAGTGGAATCGGCCATGCATAGGCTTAAGAGCCAGAAGATGCACTCCTCGGTGCCTCCTGGCAGGGAGGCCCGTAACCTGGATGGCCTCGGTAAGAAGTGTTTCCAGGGCTCTATGCTTGCTTGTCGGGTCCAGACCTACCAGCTCTACATGGGCATGTACCTCAGAGACCTGGCTAAAGAGGTAGCCGGATTCTCCGCTGGGCTGTCCGAGGAACCTTTGCGGAGGTTCCTGGCCTTGACAACTGGTATTCGGGAATGCTCCAAATTCATGTCCCGAGCAGCCTATGATGGCTTTGAAGCATCGGCTCGAGTGGCCGCAGCCGGCATCGGTGCCCGCCGACAGGCTTGGCTTCAGTCGTCTGACCTTGAACCCTGGGTGCAGGACAAGTTGGTCGATGTCCCCTGCCGAGGTGAGAACCTCTTTGGCAAGCCCATGGCTGAAAAGGCTGCACAAATCGAGACGGAGACTCTCACCAGAACTAGGCTTTCTAGGAAGACCTCCGCCCCTTCCCAGAAAAAGAAGGGCTCGGGAAAGAAGTCCTTTTACCCGAGGAAGGCGGCTGCCTATAAACACTACCCTCAATATCAGGCCTCCGCAGCTCCCCAACAGGGTCAGCAGGCCAAGGGACGGGGTAACGGGTCCCGTAGGCAGCAAGCCCCCAAGCCTGCACCACCGGCCCCTGCTCAGCAGGGTGGGGGTTTTTGACTTCATCAGCATAGCCTCTCCCCCTCAGCTGGTTCCTCCCAGCACCGGAGGCCGGCTGGTTCACTTCGCCCACAGGTAGTCCAACATCACTTCAGATGCCTGGGTGCTTCAAGTCGTAAGAGAAGGCTATCTTCTCCACTTCCACCAGGTCCCTCCCTCCTATTTCCCGGGAGAACCTCCACGACTCCCTCTGCACAGAGACTTACTCCTTCAGGAGTTAGCAAGTCTTCTTCAGGAGCAGGCGGTGGAACCGGTGCCCCACCACCTGAGAGGTCAAGGTTTTTATTCCAGGTATTTCCTGATACCAAAAAGAACAGGAGGCCTCAGACCCATCCTGGACTTGCGCAACCTCAACAAATTTCTCGTGAGGGAGAAGTTCAAGATGCTTACCCTTGGAATCCTTCTGCCCTACCTCCAGCAGGGAGATTGGCTATGCTCCTTGGATCTAAAAGATGCCTACACGCACATCCTCATCCACCCAAGCCACCGCCAATACCTAAGGTTTGTGGTGGCAGGAAATCATTACCAGTACAGAGTACTGCCCTTTGGCCTATCCTCCGCACCACGAGTCTTCACAAAATGTCTCGCGGTGGTGGCGGCTTATCTCCGGCTTCACGGCCTCTATGTCTTTCCCTACCTAGACGACTGGCTCATCAGAGCATCGTCCTCTCCGGCAGTCACAAAAGCCACGCACCGCACTGTGACTCTTCTGCAGTACTTGGGCTTTGTCATAAACTTCGCAAAGTCCACTTTGCTCCCCTCACAGGATCTCGAATTCATCGGCGCAAGACTGCACACTCCTCAGGCACGAGCTTTCCTGCCTCTCGACAGGGCTCAACGGCTCATGGACCTAGCCGGCCGTTTTCGCAGCCAGTCCCTGGTCTCCGCCAGGCGCTTCCTGAGACTACTCGGCCATATGGCTTCCACCGTCCACGTGACCCCCAATGCCCGCCTGAATATGCGGCCTGCTCAATGGTGCCTTCGCAAGCAGTGGCAACAAGCCACGGGCGGCCTAGCCGACTTAGTGCGCGTCTCCGGACCGCTGGCCTCTTCTCTGCAGTGGTGGCTTCATCGGCCGAACCTGGTGCTCGGAATGCCTTTTCAGTCGCCTCAGCCGGCTCAAGTGCTGACGACCGATGCTTCTCTCCTGGGATGGGGAGCGCATTGCCAAGGGGCGTGTATTCAAGGTCTCTGGACCACGTGGGAGTCTGCTCAGCAGATCAACTTCCTGGAGCTCAGAGCAATCCGTCTGGCTCTCAAGGCTTTCTCCCACCTGACTTCTCACCAGTCCGTCCTTGTCCAGACAGACAATCAGGTTGCCATGTTCTACGTGAACAAACAAGGAGGCACAGGCTCCTTCCTTCTCTGTCGGGAAGCACAGAAGCTCTGCTCTTGGGCCGTCAGCCACGGCATTCTCCTCAAGGCAGTTTATCTCCCAGGCCAAGAAAATTGCCTGGCCGACAAACTCAGCAGGATCCTCCAGCCGCACGAGTGGCGCCTGGATCCCTTGGTAGTTCAGAAACTTTTCCTGAAGTGGGGCCTCCCCACGATGGATCTCTTTGCCAGTCCTCTCAACAGGCAACTTCCTCGTTTCTGCTCCCGTCAGCCGCATCCCCTTCGAGTAGCGGCGGATGCTTTTCTGCTCTCATGGTCGAAGAGCCTTCTGTATGCTTTTCCTCCCATCCCGCTAGTCTCTCGAACGCTTTTCAAGGTTCTCCGAGACAAAGCTTCCATGATCCTGATAGCTCCTCGCTGGCCCAGATAGCCGTGGTTTCCACTCCTGCTGCAATTAGCGGTGGAGGATCCGTTCCCCCTGGGGTTTCAACCGGATCTCCTAACACAGGATCAGGGGTCCCTGCTACACCCCAACCTCAGATCTCTACATCTGATGGCCTGGCTGCTGAAAGGGTAGTCCTTGCTCCCCTTCTACTGCCGGCAGAGGTGGAGGAGGTCGTCCTAGCTTCTCGGCGACCTTCTACCCGCAAATGCTACGCCCTTAAATGGCGTCGCTTTTCCGTTTGGTGTGCCCAGCAGTCTCAGGATCCCTTCTCCTGCTCGGTGTCGGTGATCTTGCAGTACTTGCTCTACCTCTCTAATCTGGGACTTAAGTCCAACTCCGTCAAAGTTCACCTCAGTGCTCTTTCAGCACATCATGTGCCGGTGGACGGCAGACCTCTTTCCAGCGACCCTCTCGTAGCGAGGTTTCTCCGAGGTCTCCTTCTACTTAAACCACCTCTGCGCCCGCCAGCACCTGATTGGGATCTGAATGTGGTTTTACAGCGGATCACCTGTCCGCCTTTTGAACCTATGGCTACCTGTTCTCTCCGTTTTCTTTCTTGGAAAACGTTATTCCTGATAGCCCTCACTTCCGCTAGACACGTAAGTGAATTGCAGGCCCTCGTGTCTGATCCCCCTTACACTCGGTTCTACAAAAATAGGGTAGTCCTACGGACTCGCCCAAAATTTCTTCCAAAAGTGGTCTCCCCTTTTCACATCAATCAGGAGGTGGTACTTCCGACCTTCTTTCCCAGGCCACACTCCAGCCAAGCTGAAATGGTCCTGCATACCCTGGACTGTAGAAGGGCATTGAACTTCTACCTTGACCGTACGCGGGAGCACCGTAAAGCTACTCAGCTTTTTGTGTCTTTTGACCCCAATAAATTGGGGCTCCCGGTCTCCAAGCGTACTCTGTCCATCTGGGTTGCGGACTGCATCGCTTGGGCTTATGGAGCAGCCGGACTCTCGTTAGAAAGTCGAGTCACGGCTCACTGTGTTCGGGCGAAGGCTACGTCAGTGGCTTACCTCCGCTCTGTTCCGTTGGCAGACATCTGCCGGGCCGCTACTTGGTCTTCGAGCCAGACTTTTGCGGTCCATTACTGCCTCGAGAGGGAGTCCCGCAGGGACAGTGCTTTCGGACAGGCAGTCCTCCGAAATCTCTTCGAGGTTTGAGCAACTCCTACCCTCCATCCCGGATGGGGGCTACCGGTGGGTAATAATTCAGTGAAGATTCCTTCCTTCTGTGCCGCTGAGCTAGAGGGAGCTCATTTTTGTGCTTAGGGTCTCCGGTAGCCTTAAGCTTGGGAGTCCCATATGTGAGGACTGACTTCCTGCTTGGTCCTGGAGAAAGCGTAGGTACTCACCTGTAACAGGTGTTCTCCAGGAGCAGCAGGAATCAGTCCTCACAACCCTCCCTCCTCCCCTTGGAGTTGCAATCATCTGCTTAAGTTTTTTTGCAAATATTTATGCTGTCTTTTAGCTATGTCATCAGACTGGCTAAGATGGCACCCTTGGGCGGGAAGGAGACTGCGCATGCGCGCTGCAATTCCCAAAGGCTTTCTTTGAAAGCTGGGGAAAATTGCTCCGCGAGGGCTCCGTCGGCGCCGACGTCACCCATATGTGAGGACTGATTCCTGCTGCTCCTGGAGAACACCTGTTACAGGTGAGTAACTACGCTTTCTTGCGATTCAGCAGTACCTTATGCTGGAGCCAGTAAGTCCTCACAGTGAGATACAATGGGTCCCTCCAAGATGCAGCCAGTTGGGGGGGGGGGGGGGTGTCAGTATATTTTACTCAGAATGGACCCATATCATATCAGACTTAGGTCCCAAGACCTGGGCTGAGGAATCTCTATCTAGCTATTCAGGTTTTTTAGAAACCACAATGAATATGCATGACAGAGAATTGCATGTGCATGCATGTTATTGCTAGAATTTTTCTTTACTCAAAGCAGATGACCTCATAGTGCCATATAAATAACTTTTTTTTTCTAAATGTATGTGTATACATCATTGGATAAGACCATTTAGACCAATGCTTTTCAAACTTTTATCCTGTATGACTTTATTTTAATAAATGAAAATTTACGTGACCCCAGATGATGAAATCAAAACAGCAGGTCTCCAGCCTCCTTCCCCTCCCACCACTTATCTGGACTAGGAAGGCACAGCAACAGTAGTGACAACAGCAATAGCATAAGTCAACACAGGGTCCCTTGTGTCAGTGTGCAGTGTGTGCTTTACTGATGCTAGTATTCTCCATGGATTTCTGGCCTAACAGGAAGCTTACCCAGAAGGGAACAAGGGTCTGTGAATGTTTACTGACTGTCACAGGTCACATGCTGACTGGTGACTGCCACTACGTGGCATAAGTCATAGTTAAAATCCAGGGAGAAGGGGAAATGGCCATGTTTCTGTGACCCCATCCACTAATGTGACCTCCATTTGGGGTTGTGACCCCAGGTTTGGGAGCCACTGACTTACAGTTGCAGTGATTCTGTCTCAGTAAACTAGTTTGAGCACAAGGAGGTTCACTTCCATTCCTTATCCCTCCAGGCCAGTCCAGGAATTCCAGATATGCTTGGGTATTCGCCATTCTCCTGCAGCTGAGAACTGAGCATGTCAGGTTTCTGAGAATCCAGTAGAAGAGCTCCCCCTCTAGCCTCAGCATCTCTGTTCTCAGCAGCTGGAGAAGGAGCTCTCCTTGCATCTGGTAGTTTGTACTAGTTTATAGTGGTAGACATTTCAAGGTCTTGGTGATTAGTTTCAGAGGAGCCTGCTGTGCAATCAAAGTGGCTTGCTAAAAAAAAAAAAAAAAAAAAAAAAAAGGAAGAGAGCTTAGGGGGCAATTGGGGTTGGCAGAGCCTGCCTTCCCCTTTTTCTGCTCAGGGTCAAAATCCTAGGAGCCCCAGGTCCTTTTCCCCCTCCTCTGTGTTGGGGGGGGGGGTGTGGGGCCGCCAATTATCCTCTGTTGGCTATGGGGATTGGGGTCCCAGTACTATCGTGCTGTGCGTCGTCATTGAAGGAGGCTATAGAGGCAGTAAGTGTCCCTCTCTAGGGAGGGGGAAGCGTCGGTTTCTGTAGCGGTTTGTTTAGCTTGGCGCTCCTTCCCCTTCTCTTCCTATTGGAGCCGGCAGTGGGGGTGATGCCAGGGGACGGTGCATGCTGTGTGTGTGACAGCAGCCACGCCTTCCAGATTGTGCAGGCGCTGCTTCTCTCAGGGTAAGCAGCTGCAGAGACTGGCGTTTGTCCCAGGCTTGCTCATGGATTCTGAGGCTGAAGCGAAGCAGGGTTCAGCTGGTGAGACCGTGAGGGATTTGGTGGAACCGTGGCCATTTCCTCCACGGTGGCCATTTCCTCAGGAGCAGTTGTAAAGCGCGGGAAGAAGGCAAAGGCAGCACAGCTAAAGATCAGTTCTCCATCATCGTGGTTGGCTGCAGAGGAGAGTCCTCAACTCCCCAAGGGTTTTTTCTTGCCAGATTTTATTCTTTCTCTCCACAGGGCTTACTGTTTGAAAAGAAAGCAGGCCCAGGAGGAGGGGGGATTAGCTAGTATATGTAACTGTTTGGAATTAGAGAGGTCTCAGCCTCAGGAGGAGCCCTTGTTTGAAAGTGCTCGATCTAAGGGCAGCAGGGTCTGAGACCTGGCTGGCTCAGGATTTCCCTCTGTCGTAAGCCTCAGAAGGTCTTGGTGAGGGGCTTTCAGACCTCTGGGGTGAACAAGCGGTGCTAGATGGGGAGGAAGGTGAGATTCCCTACGGAGAGGATACCAGTGTCTTAGTATTCCATAAGGAGGAGCTGGCAGCTCTCATCGCTCACTTTCTGGTGGCGCTCAATATCATGCCCACTCCTTTAACAAAGGATCCCCTTGAGGACCCACTCTTGCAGGGATACAAAGGGGCTAAGTGTGCTTCCCAGTACACCGGGTGATTAAACAGATGATTGAGGCAAAGTGGGAGTTTCCCAAAGCCACGCTGCGAGGTAGCCAGGTGTTAGGGAAGCTGTATCCCATCCCACAGGAGGACAGAGACCTCTTGAGAATGTCTCAGGTGGATGCCTTGGTGGTGGCGGTCACCAAAAGGACCACTATCCCTGTGGAATTGCGGGGTAGCTCTCAAGGATCTGCAGGATCAAAGATTGGAGTCACTGCTTAAACAGGTGTACGACTCCAGTGCACTGGCAATTCAGATGGTAATCTGTGGAGCCTATGTCTCCAGGGCCTCCATCCGGTGGATCCAGGAAACACCAGCAGAGTCTGGGGAGGCCGTTGTAGTGGACGGTTGCAGACTGGAATCAGCAGCTGCTTATATGGCAGACACATATTACAATCTGGTGCAAGTAACCTCTAAGACCCTGGCTTCGATTGTTGCTGCTCAGCGTTTTATTTGGCTCAGGAATTGGGCGGCAGATGCCTCCTCCAAGTCAAGGTTGAGTAAACTCCCCTTTAACCCTTTCCAGGCCGAGCCCAAAACTCTCGGGATCCAAAATTCTGACTAAATATTCCTATCAAATGGTATATAATACATGACCATAGCAGAAAGAAAATCACTATTAGAACATATTGAATAAGACGGGTACAATTTTCCTGAAATATGCAAAACTTAACCCGGCTGCAGAATGTGGATTAAAAATTTAAAGTAGACCTTCAAAGGGTTAAGGGCAAACTGCTCTTTCAGGAGGCATTGGAAAAGATAGTGAAGGACCTGGGAAATGGTAAAGAGGGCCGCTTGTTAGAAGACAGGCCAAAAGGGCCAAAGGCAGGGACCCAGCAGGGGCAGTCTTTCTGGCGCTTTAGGACAGCGCGTTTGTCTCCCTACCAGAGAAGCCAGTTTGAGTCAACGCAGTTCTTCCTTTCGGTGTTCCAGGGGGTTTGGGCAGGGGTTTTACTCGACTTCCCTGGAGGAAGGTAAGAAGCCGCAATAAAGCCAGGCAAGCCCAGGCGGTGATGCCAGTAGGAGGTTGGCTATAGCAGTTTTATGCCACCTGAGTTGCTCTCACAACCGACCAGTGGATCTTGGGGATAATTCGGGAGGGGTATGCTCTTGAATTCGCAAGACCACTGCGCGAAGCCTTTGTTTGATCGCCCTGCAAGGCACCCAAAAAGGCAGAAGCAGTTCGGAAGACTCGGACGCGGCTGAAGTTGGGGGCGGTGGTACAGGTGCCTCCAGAGCAGTGCGGCATAGGTCGATTCTCCATCTATTTTGTGGTCCCCAAAAAGGTGGGATGTGTTTGCCCTATCCTGGACCTCAAACATCTGAATCAAGCACTACGTGTTCTCCATTTTTTGATGGAGACCGTAAGGTCAGTCATATTAGCAGTATGGTGGGGGAGAATTCCTCATGGCCTTGGACCTCACGGAGGCATACTTGCATATCCCCATCCGGTCGGAGCATCAACAGTGCATGCAGTTTGTGTTACCGATGGGACACTTCCCATTTCAAGCATTCCCCTTTGGACTGGCCTCAGCTCCACAGACCTTTATCAAAGTCATGGTCGTAGTTGCTGTGGCTCTATATCAGGAAGGAATACTGGTGCATCCGTTCCTGGACGATTGGCTCATCAGAGCAGTGTCCAAGAAGGCATCCCTTGAGGCAACTGCATGGGTCCATGAACTTTTGCGAAGCCTGGACTGGATGGTCAATCTGGCCAAGAGCCAGCTTCAACCAGTTCAGGGCCTTATATACTTGGGCGTTCAGTTCGATACGGCAGCAGGCTTGGTCTCCTTTTAAGAGGAGCTCATTTGCAAGATGCAGTGACAGGTGGTCAAGTTTGTGAGCAGGCCATCTCCAGTTGCATGGTATTACCTGCAGCTGCTGGGCTTCATGGCGGTGACTCTGGATCGAGGTCCCTGGGTCAGAGCCCACATGCGTCCTTTGCAACATGCGCTACTGTCCCGCTGGGCTCTGCAGTCGCAATACATGCATCAGCGCCTGGAATGCCCGGAGTATGCGAGACCAACCCTGCAATGGTGGCTGCAAGGCGACAACCTCATGGCAGGGGTGCCGTTGGAAACTCTGGTCTGGATGCTGGTAATGACGGATGCCAATCTCACAGGCTGGGGAGCCCATTGCGTCTCTCGAGTGATGCAGGGTCAGTGGACATCGGAGGAGAGTTCGTGGTCCATCAACCGCTTAGAGATGAAGGCGGCTTTCCTAGCCCTCAGTTTTCATCCCTGGATTGCACAGAAAGCAGTGTGAGTCTTTTCGGACAATGCCACCACGGTGGCTTATATTGACCAACAGGGAGGGACGAGCAGTACCGCTCTTTTGGAGGAGAGCCTGGCAATTTTGTCCTGGGCAGAGCAGAATTTCTAGCCCTGTTGGCAGCTCACATGGCAGGCAAGGAAAATATTCAGGTGGATTTTCTTAGAAGGCATCACTTAGATCCAGGAGAGTGGGAACTCAATCCACCGGTATTCCAAGATCTCACAGAACGTTGGGGGCAGCCGGTCATGGACCTCATAGCATCGCAGTCAAATGTGAAGGCGAGCAGGTTCTTCAGCAGGTGCAGGGAGCACATGTCGGAAGATCTGGATGCTCTTGTTCAGCCTTGGCCATCAGAAGGGTTGCTGTACGTCTTTCCACTGTAGCCCTTGATAGGGCTGTTGCTGCGAAGGATAGAAGGCCACACAGGTTCGGTGATTCTAATAGCACCAGATTGGCTGAGGAGACCCTGGTATGCAGACTTCAGACGGCTGCTGGTCTCGCAACGACGGCGGCTCCCTGACAGGATCAGCTTTCTGATTCAGGGTCCGGTCGTGATGCCGCAGGTAGCGTGGTTTTTTGCTTATGGCATGGCTCTTGAAAGGGCGCAGTTGAGGTGGCGGGGCTTTGCTCCCGTAGTCATAGCGACCATGTTGCAGGCCAGAAAACGTTCCACCACCATGACGTTCGTATAAGTGTGGCGGATCTTTGAAGGTTGGTGTGAGGACTGGAACCTGCAACCCTTTCATTGCCAGCTGCTGGACATCTTGATCTTTTTTGAAGCATAGTCTGGAAAAAAGGACTGGCGCTTAGTTCCCTCCGTGTTCAGGCCATGGCTCTGGCTTGCTACAGGAGTCGTATTCAGGGGCACTCCCTGTCGGCATACCCAGATGGGGCTCGCTTCCTATGTGTGGTCCAGCAGGTGAGACCGCCCAGGAGGGTGACGGTGCCGCCTTGGAACCTCAACTTGGTATGGTCAGTGCTGACAACTGCTCCCTTTGAGCCAATTGCAAGGGCTTCGCTCAAGGATCTCACCTTGAAGATGGTATCTTTGGTGGCAATATGTAAAGCACGCAGGATTTCAGAGCTTCAGGTGCTGTCCTGTAGGGATCCATTTTTGCATGTTTCCAGAGAAAAGGTGGTCTTGTGCCCAGTTCCTTCCTTTCTGCCTAAGGTTGTTTCACGCTTTCATTTGAATCAGGCAGTTATATTGCCTTCATTTCTGGAGTTAGGAGACTCCGAGGAGGATAGGCAGCTACACCTCCTGGATCTGTATAGGGTTCTGTGGAAGTATCTTCAGAGAATAGAAGCCTTGCGTAAGTCTGATGTGGTGTTTGGAAACCCTCTGGCAGGGGAGGTGGCTTCTAAGTCCACAATTGCCCATTTGGTGAGACATACTATTGCAGAGTCGTATGAGCAGCATGGCTGAAGTATGCCTGTGGGGTTACGGGCACACTCCACTCGTTCTCAAGTGACATCCTGGGCAGAAGCAGGATTAGTTCCTCCTGTAGAAATCTGCAGGGTGGCAGCATGGTCGTCGTTGCATATGTTTACCTAAGCATTATTGCCTCGATGTGCAGACAATGGAGGATGCTAGGTTTGGTGCTGTAGTTCTTAGAACTGGTTTTGAGGGTCCTTCCCAGGTTTAGTCACTGCTTTGGTACATCCCAAGTGTATCTGGAATTCCTGGATTGGCCTGGAGGGGACGATAAGGAAAGAGAAAGTAGATCTTACCTGCTAATTTGTCTTTCCTGGAGTCCCTCCAGGCCAGTCCAGTCCAGACCCCTCCCATAATAGAGACCAGGGTTATCTGGGTGAGCTTCGATTTGGAGGTACAGCACCACGCAGTAGCAGGACCCATGCAGGTCTGTTCGGGCGCTCTGGCTGGTTGGCTTCCCGGAGGTGTATATAGCTCACTGCAACTATCTTAAAGAAAAAAAAAAAAGTTTCAAAAAGGGTAGGACGCTCAAGAGCGCAATGGACATGGTTTTAACTAACCAACAGCTAAACAGAGCTATTTCATAGAGGGAGGAGTAGGCTGCTTGTTCAGTAGACTGGATTCTGAGGCTAGAGGGGAGGAGCTCTAATACTGGATTCTCAGAAACCTGACATGCTCGGTTCTCAGCTGCTGGAGAATGGCGACTACTCAAGCGTATCTGGAATTCCTGGACTGGACTGGAGGGACTCCAGGAAAGACAATTAGCAGGTAAGATCTAATTTCTCCTTCTTCCAGATTCCATGCCTTAATTTTATTGCCTTCATTCTAAATGTAAACACTATGAATTAACCACACAACTGGATAATATTAGCTTGTTTCCTTGAATGTAGTTTAAGCTCAACTACCTTCTCCTCCTACCCTTTTTATTTTTTTTTTTATTTTGACTTGCAGTCTTACAACACCCATGTACAAAACCATTCCTTAGACATAAACCTAATCATCCTTACCTCTTCCTATCTCCGCCCAAACCAAAATTGCAAAATGTACACTTAGTGGCATCAATGTTAACACAATGATTGATTTTATCCTAATGAAGCATACCCTCTCACTCTCTCCCCCCCCCCCCCCACACTCTGAGATGTCTCAGCAATTTCCAACTAATCTCTTGCATGTCTGTTAGCAAAACTAGACCCTGTCGACAAAATGGCTTCACTGGGGACTTGTATATCTTAGACATCAAGGAGTTAAGCTACTCCACTCCATATAAGGGGACCACATTTTCGAAACTTAACAAGCTGTTTTCTCCAAGGTCATCAACCTACTTTGTGGTTGGTTTATACTGTTTAACGGGACAGAACGCTGGAAAGTCAGGGCCCCCAGCTATCTCCAGGGCAGGTCCTCACAAATCATCCAATTTCTCACCCAGTCCTCTGGCACACAACAGATAAAGGAAGGGGTCATCCTTTGGGTGCTTTAGTCCAATCACCACCTGCACAAATGTGTGTACCTTCTTCCAAAACTACTGAACATGTCATCCATACCAGTTATGCAGCATGTCACCCACTATACCACAGTTCAGTCAGCATGTGTTAAAGTAGCTTAGAACTGGTATAGCCTGTCAGATGAGATACCATTGCAGTGGTGCCATCTTATGCTCATTTTCTATTCATTTTGCTGAAACTGAAATATTAGAGAAATTACCTGTGGCCCTAAAACCATTCCACCAACTCCATAGACCACCTCTCCTGCTTCTCCCACTTTAGCATGTATGGCAGTTTCTTTCACTGTCCCAGCCAAGTACTTATAAATATTCATCACTACCTTTTCTTAACCCAAGTATCCCAGAATTAGCATTGCAAAACTAGTAACTCCCCTCCCCCCCAACTGGCTTTTAGTCCTGCTTTACTCTGTAAAAAGTGGCAAATATTTATAAATGAAGATAAGTCCCTCTGGCCCAAACCAAAACAGTCTCTCGATATCTCAAAGGAGGGTGATACACCTCCTCATAAAACTGACATATCCACCCTAACCCTCTCTCTTTCAAGCTTGTAAGTATGCCTCGCATTTGCTGGATATGATGGAGGTCCATTGCTAAAGAATCTCTCTCCCCCCCCCCCCCCCAAACAACTTTTCCCTTTCTCTGATCCAAATGCTAAGCAGGTGTGTCTTTTTAAAGAAGTGGTCCACAGGCCTAGACTGACCTTTTCCCTTTCACAAGAGTTGGTGCATCTACTCCATAAATCCCTTGAATTATGCAGACCCATCGTTTGTGTGTGGGGTTTTTTGTGTTCAACTTTTTTAAATTAAATCTGTCCCCCCAGTCCACCAGTGCTTCCTGTTGGGCAGCTGAATGGCACACCTCTCCCCCTCCTGTTTTGAGTAGCTTAAAAATTCTATGAGCTATCCTGGGGGGAAGGGAGCAGCTATGTCTTTAAATAAAAGTGAAGAGCTTTCCTGCTCAAGCTTTGAAATTCACTCTGTGGGAAAGGCATTGGCAGGGCCATAAGTAGAAAACGGAGGAGAGAAATATTCTTCAAAGTGGTCATGCATTCCAGCCAGGAATGTCCCCCTCTTCCCCACTTATCTAAATCACTACTACCCACCTCACTTGAAGTATTGGTAACTGGATACCCAGAAAACACAAATCTGCCCCCCCCCCTTCCCTTGGTCAATTTAAAGGGGAACTTTACCATGATTGCATTAAGTTGAAGCTTGGAGAGACAAATTCAGGAGCAATGACATGGATTATTTACCTTGAACTCTGAAGGGGCTCCATATCCCCTTCAGTGGGAGCAGGCAGGGTCCCCTACCATAAAGATGTTGTATAGAACTAGCCTAAATCCATCCTCCTACCTCTACTCATTTGCCCTGATCCAAGCCACCAGAGGCTCTAGAACAGGGGTTCTCAACCCTGTCCTCGAGACCCACCTAGCCAGTCGGGTTTTCAGGATAACCACAATGAATATGTATGAAAGAGATTTGCATACACTGCCTCCATTATATGCAAATCTCTCCCATGCATATTCATTGTGGTTATCCTGAAAACCCGACTGGCTAGGTGGGTCCCGAGGACAGGGTTGAGAACCACTGCTCTAGAATGAGCACAAAAAGTAAGTATGACAGGTGCTCCTTTTTTAAAAAATCTTTCCAAATCAATGGAAGTTGGAAAGAATTATATAGAAGGGGTCAAATGTATGTCTGAGAGCAAAATAACAAATTTTAATAGAATGGGATGAACATTTTGCATGTAGGAAAAACAGTGGAAATAGTTCAAATGTAGGCCTAATCAAACTGGGGGTTCCAGAGAAATAAGCACCCCATTCCCCTAAAGAAAAGCACAGTGTATTTCTTTGGGTGAAGGAATTCCAGCTTCTTTAACATAGAAACAACTACAGTGAAATGGAACAAATCCTTAACTCTCTTCCAGTTCTCTACTTTACCACCCACCCCCCCTCAAAATTTCCCCACCAGCAATCTACTCTTGCAACTGCGCACCACCTTAAAAATATATTCTGGGGGACAACATGATGATGGACTAAGGAGCAAACCTATTTCTCTGCGCTTTCGCTCTGGGCCGACAAAGTGCTATTTTTCCCAGTATGGTTGTGCCTTCTCGGTCAGTACAGAGAGGTGAACAGGATGGCTCCCAAATTGGAGTCCCGAAAAGCCTCTAAATTGACAATAAATGTGGCAAAAGTGGCCAAAGCCTCCCGCTAACCAACCATGACTCAATGCTTAACCCCGCAAGATGGTGCTGGTGCAGGGATGGAAGGATCACCACACAGTGCAGACAGGCAAGTGGAGAATATAACTATCTCAGAGATGACGGTTGTGGAACTGCCTTTCATTCCGGTATGGTGGTGATTTTGGCTGCGATTTAAAGTGGGGAATACTGCACTTGTGGGAAAGCTGAGTACCATACAAGGAGAGCTAAGAGAGGCAAGGGCTGAAATCCAAGCCACGGTGCATAGGTTAGAGCATGCAGAACAGCGGAGTGTTTGCACAGAAGACTACATACTCAAGTTAAAGTGGGACTGTACTGCTCACCATGGACTAATTTGACTTCACTATGGTCGACTATATGGAAAAACAGATTATACAGGTCTAATATACGTATTCTGGGGCTGGTAGTGTAGGGAAGATAGGGGCTCCTGGGTTGGCTTTGCACAACGCTATGGAAGTAAGCCGTATTGCTTGTTCCTTGGCCAAATCCATTAATCTTACCTCAACCATCCTAGCCACTATGAATCATGAGATGTCCGGTCTGCGGACGGTGATTCTCCAGAATAGGATGACCATTGATTTTCTGCTCCTACGGTTAAATCATGTCTGTGAGGAATTTGAGGGTATGTGTTGTTTCCATTGAACGCTCTATTCAAAACCTACGTGATCTAGCTAATCATATCACCGCCCCTTCTATAGGTGCTGGGTGGTTTGTGGAATGGTTCATTTGGTTAGGTGGACTTAAAACCCTAGTGGTAGGGGTTCTCCTTATTCTCCTGCTATGTATTCTCCTGCCATGCTGTATCCCTATCCTTATCCGATGTATTACCTCCACTATTGAGACCATGGTGGAGCGGAAAACTGCTGCCCATGTGATGGCAGTATGCAAATACAAATCCCTTCCACAGTCAGATCACCTGCTATGAGGAAAAATTGGCCTCCTTCACTACAAAGCAAATTTTTTCTCTTAAAAAGTGGGGAAGGAGGTAGAAATCCAGGCAGGGCTGAGAGCTGGAAGGGTTAAGTGAAAAGGATACACCCCTCTTGATGAAGTCATACCCTGGTACATGCTTGTCCCTCCCCTATTCCTTTGTCCTGCTGCTCTCTCTGCTTGCTAGAGATAACTACTCTCTCTCTCTGCTTCGCTAGAGATAAGAGTACAGTAGACTTTCTCCAATCGGGACTATACTGTAATAAAGTGACCAATCATGAAGAAATGCTGTAATAATCTGATAAGAAGTCTATATAATCTCTCTGAGCCCTCTGGTGAGAGCCCAGAATTTTGGAAAAACTATTTTCTCTGGGTCTGCGCACATTAAACCGTTATTTCCTTCTAAGACTCCTTGGGTGTTTCTTCACTCGTTTTATCTGCTACGGTAGAAGGTGAGGAAACACAAAGTATGGAAGATTGTGTAGAACGGCTGTTAAGGGATTTATTAAAGAACCCTTCTGTTCCTTCAAATTAAGTGGTGGAGCATGCTCACAGAGTCCTTGGTGGGCCATCATGCAAGGCAATAGATCAGATCAGGCTGTCGAGGGGGGGGGGGGGGAACATCACAAACTCTGAGCAGACAATATGAGCTGGTAGATATATGAAGAATAAAAAAACGCAGTGGTGCGGGCCTACACATGTTACTCCCACATCCACGCCTCTATTGTTCCTATGCTCGCTTGTCACAAAATGTTCTATGGACTCTATTGTGTGGTCTGACCACTCACCAATACATCTTTGGAGCGCGGACCTGACATCTGAACATCTCCCTGCTAGATAAGGAGCAGATGTGCAAAATAAAAGGGATAATCATGTCCTATATAGTTGAGAATGATAGAGGTGATGTCTTACTGCTGACCCTATGGGATGCCCTGAAGGCACTTGTATGAGGGAGCTTGATCTTGCTGGGCTCATACAAGAAGGAAAGGGAAAGGTGATAGCGAGAGCTGGAGGGAGAATTACACAAGTTAGAGTACATGACAGCCCCAACCGAGGAGCTAGCATGTAGTGTGGTTTTGGAAAGTGGAGAACTGAAGAGCTACCTGATAGAACAGACAGAGCTCCTCTACAAAAGGATGCATATGGTTTTTTATGCTCTGGGAGGAAAGATAGATAAACTACTGCTTCAGCAGTTAAAACGGAGGCAAGCGCAAATTATTATCCTTCAGGTTCGTAATGAATCGGGAATACTACAACCAGGGCTGGCCCGTCCTCTAGGCGGCTGCCTAGGGTGGCAGTGGTTGCACACATGGGTGGCCACACCGCCCCCCCCCCCCAGCTGCCCCCGGTAGGCAGTGGCAGGAAAAAGCTACCGCTTTTGGAAATACTTCCGTGGCCTGCCTCCCAAGACTGAATCGGTGGCAACTGGGGGGAGGTGTAGATGAGGCCAGGGTTTGTCTAGGATGGCAGATAACCCTTGGGCAGGCCCTGACTACAACATGACAGGAAAGGCATAGAAAGCATCTTTCTTGAGTTTTATTCTAAGTGCTATCCCTCACAATGCACTGCTGACAATGCACAGATCGGGGATCACCTCTGGGGTAAAGTGAGGAGACATCTTTCTAATGAGTAGAGGGAATGGTTGGAGGGCCCCATAATGTCATTGGAGGTCCTGCAGGCTATTGTTGGGCTACAGCAGAGTTCCCCCCCTCCCCCCGAATTTTACAAGACTTTTGGGGTGGTTCTCATCCCCTTGATGAGTGGAGTCTGTAATCAGACCCGGGAGGATGGGACTCGCCCATCATCCATCCTAGAGGCCCACATTACTTTGATACATAAAGGGAAAGACCCAGCATCACCGGTCTCTTATTTTCCCATCTCCCTCCTAAACGTGGATGCAAAATTTAGTTTTGCCAAAGTTTTTGCATTACAGTTGAACAGGGTAGTGCCTGATCTCATTCACATTGATCAAACTGGTTTCAATGTCCGTAGCGTGCTGGGGGCTGGTACATCAATGCGCAATGATCTGCAGACAACAGACTATCTTTTTGACCTTGGATGCCGAAAAGGCGTTCGATCGAGTGGCGTGGCCTTTTCTGCCCTACCCTTGAGTGTTTTAATTTTGGGGCCTAATTTCCAGCAAGTAATCAAAGTTTTTATGTAACAAGCCTGCAGCCTGCCTATGTATAAATGGTACTCTCTCCCTGAGTTTCTCCTTAGGCCGTGGCACAAGGCAAGGTTGCCCCCTATTGCCCCTTCTCTTTGTGATTTTGCTGGAACCTTTCATGCAGGCCCTTCGGGAGAACCCAGCAGTGAAGGGGGTGTTAGTGGGCGATGTGGAACACAAGGTGGCACTCCTTGACTGTTCAAGAGAGAATATGAGGGGTTTGCAGAGGTGTCTGGTATGAATTAAATACAACTAAGTCTGTGCTGCTCGCCTTCCATGTGGACCAAAACCTTGAGGTTAGGCTAAGAGCTTGACATGCATATCAATGGGAGTCGGGCTACCTGTTGTATCTGGGGGTTCGGATTCAGACATGACTGGACGGATTATTTCAATTACATTTTCCCCCTTTGCTTAAGAGAGTTTGGGAGGATCTTTGCAGGTGGACATTTTTGTTCATAAAATGAATATTCTGCCCAGGTATATATATTTATTCCTGATGTTGCCCTGCTGAATCCCAGATACATATTTTTGTGAGTTAACTAGATCTGTAACACAATTTCTATGGTGTGGACAGAGAGCAAGAGGACAACTCAGCCTTCTGATGACCCGAAGTGAGCCGGAGGGCTAGCCTTACCCAACTTTATTTATTATTATTATTATTATTATTTATTACAGGCTCTTATATACCGCTCTATTCAGCATCAGCACGGTTTACAATATAACAACATACCATAATGAACAAACTGTTTGGTTTTACAGAGAACAAGGTCAGAGAACTTGGATAAAACATGGGAAGTCATTACTGCAACTATTTACAAGAGTATTTACAAGTATACATGACAGGATTTGTTCTTAGTTTGGGTAGTGATCAAGATTGGTTAAGATCTAACCAGGGCTCCACAGATCAAACAGTAAGGATTTGAGGGTTTCTTTGTTTTATTATATTACATTGCTAGCTCTCTGCCTGGGAGCTCTTAAAAGGGTTTTGTGTATATTTTTTAAAGCATGGTTACTTTATTTTTGCTGTTTTAGGGGAACTTTCCTTGAGCACAGTAGGTTGCTGAACTCCAGTAACCTCCTCAGGTTTAGAAACTGCTAACACCTAATCAGGTGTTAGTTCCCTCCCTACCCACCCCAACTCCCACCCACCCCTAGTGAGCAGTCTTGCTTTATAGGGCACCTCCCCCTTTAACAAATCACAGTGAATTGGACCAGCACATTTTGAATATAATTAAAGAGATTTAACTGCTTTTGCTCTGAAAGGACAGCTGCGAAACCGGCTGGTACTTGGTAGATCTCTCTCTTTTGCTTTAACAGATACCTAAGCTCCACAAACAGAACAATGGCTGGGAAAAATCGTATTGCTAAAGCTGTTGCCCCCGTTACAGCTTCTGCCTCGGTCCAGACAGAGGTCCTAATGCCAGTTGAAGGTCCGGTTCCATGTACAGGGTGCCTGCATGCTGAAGCTCTGAGGAAACAAGTGGAGGAACTCAGAGAGGAGGTGGCGAGGCTGAGGAGCATTCAAGACAGTGAGAAGTACATTGATGAGATGCTTCTTGCAGCAACCAGGCTCTCCAGCACAGGAGAAGATGGGTGCCAACAGAATGTCGATGGTTGGACACAAGTCACCAGGGCCTGCAAAATCACCAATCCAACTTCTCCAGCCCTTGAATTGAAGAACCATTATGCAGCCCTGGAAGTGGAGGAGGTGAAAGCATCCCTGGAAAGGGAAGAACCAGAGTTCAAGTACCCCAAAGTTGCGGAATCAGTGACCAGAAGGAAACGAAGGGTAGTGGTGGTTGGAGACTCTCTTCTGAGGGGTACTGAGGCGTCCATCTGCCGACCAGACTTGATGTCCAGAGAGGTATGCTGTCTGCCTGGTGCCAAAATCCAAGACGTTACGGAGAGTTTGCCGAGACTCATCAAGCCCACTGACTATTACCCAATGTTGCTAATCCATGTTGGAACAAATGATACTGCCAGGTATACCTCAGAACGTATCAAAAGTGACTTCGTGGCTCTGGGACAGAGGGTGAAGCAGTTAGGTGCACAGGTGGTGTTCTCTTCATTCCTCCCTGTTGAGGGTAAAGGCCAAGGCAGAGAGACTCGCATCCTGGAGATGAATGCATGGCTGCGTGGATGGTGTCATTGAGAGCGTTTTGGTTTCCTAGACCATGGGATGCTGTTCCAAGGGTTGCAGAGCAGAGATGGCATCCATCTGTCCAAGAAAGGTCAACGCATCTTTGGTAGTAGACTGGCTAATCTACTGAAGAGGGCTTTAAACTAGATTCGTTGGGGATGGGTGAAGAAAGCCCCCAGGTAAGTGAAAGCCCCCAGGTAGGTGATACATTAAATACCTTTATGGAAATGAGTAACAGGGGTAACATATGGAAAGCAGTGTGTATTAATGCCCGTAGCATGGGAAATAAGATCCCTGAAGTTGAAGCTTTGGTGGGAGTGGCTGACTTGGATTTAGTGGCAGTTACAGAAACATGGTTCACAGAAAACCATGACTGGGATGTAACTATACCTGGCTATACTTTATTCAGAAAGGACAGGGTAGGAAGAAGGGGAGGAGGAGTGGCACTATATGTAAAAACTACTATTAAAGCTTTGGAATTACAGAACTTAAAAGGGAGAGAGGAGGCATTGTGGGTTAAACTAGAAAGAGGGAAAGAGAAATCTATTTGCATTGGTGTGATATACAGACCTCCCTCACAAGAAGAAGAGGTGGACAGAGTTAATTGAAGACATACGCAGCATTGCTAGGAAAGGGGAAGTGCTACTGATAGGAGATTTCAATATGCCAGATGTTGATTGGCACATTCCTGCTGCAGTATCATCTAGAAGTAAGGAGATCCTGGATTCTCTACAGGGAGAACTATTCAGGCAATTGGTAACAGACACCACACGTGAAGGGGCCATACTGGACTTGGTGCTTACCAATGGTGAAAGTGTTTCTGATGTTGTAGTGGGAGATCATTTTGCATCCAGTGATCACCAGATGGTGTGGTTCAGTATTTGGACTAGGGCTGTTAGAATCCATTCCAAGGTGAGGATCTTAAACTTTAGGAAGACTAACTTTGCGAAGATGGGCCAATACCTCAGGGAGTCGTTAGTGGGATGGGAACAGCTGGGGGATGTAGAAAAACAGTGGGCAAAACTGAAAGGAGGTATTTTAAAGGCAACCACTTTCCTACACTATTTATTTCCAACCTGTAAATATGTAAATAGTTCATATTCACGTTCAATTTTTTAACTCCGCTATTTAACTCTGTTAATAGCTTATTAGTCTCCTCTTCCCCGTTCAATCCAAGTTGATTTCCCTGTTACAATGTAAGCATTTATATCACTGTTCTGATGTAATGCAAATGTTATGTTTTATGTAAACCGCACTGACTTTGAATAGCGTGGTATATAAGAATTGATAAATAAAATAATAATAATAATAAATAACCAACCTTTTTGTTAAAATGGTAAATAAAGGCAAAAGGAAGAGGAGACCGCTATGGTTTTCAAAGGAAGTAGCTGAAAAAGTGAAGAAAAAGAGGGAGGCCTTCATGAAATACAAGAGATCAGAGAGAGGAAGACAGGCATCTGTGTTTCTATGTTTCTATTATTGGGCGGTGCAGGTGCAAACCATCCATTGGTGGGTGGCAAACCCCATACAGCACTGGGTATCTTTAGAAGCAGTGCAGGTGGGAATGCCTTGTAAGGGGGTGGTCTCCTTCTCTGCCTGGCTACAATCAACAGTAGGAGTGCTCTTTAGCCTGGAGAAGAGACGGCTGAGGGGAGATATGATAGAGGTCTATAAATTAATGAATGGAGTGGAACGGATAAACGTGGATCAATTGTTTACGCTATCAGAGTATAGAAAGACTAGGGGACATGTAATGAAGCTACAGAGTAAACTATTTAAGACAAATAAGAGAAAATATTTTTTCACCCAACGTGTAATCAAACTCTGGAATCTGTTACCGGAGGATGTAGTAAGGGCTGTTAATATAGCTGGGTTTAAAAAAGGTTTGGACAAGTTCCTGGAGGAAAGGTCCATAAACCACTATTAAAAAGGGACCCAGGATATCAATGCTTGACCCAGTACAAGCATTGTGGAACCTGTGTCTTTTGGGGATATTGCTAGGTACGTATGACCTAGATTGGCCACTGTTGGAAACAGGATACTGGGCTTGATGGACCTCGGTCTGACCCAGTATGGCATGTCTTATGTTCTTATGGCATTCACTGGCAGGCCCCTCCTTTAGCCATATGGGATAAGTTACCTGCCGTCTGAAATTGGATCCCCCCAATCCCGATTAGCTTTTCTAACCCACTGGGACCTTTTCCCCTCTGATGGTGGACCCAGCAAGGTTCTGATGGATGGGGGTGAATGGGTTAGAAAGAGTGGTAGACTATTTAGGGGAGAAAGAGGTTCCTGTCAAGAGGCTACTCCACACTCCTTTTCCAGGTTTAACATTTCCTGCAGATGAACAGGGGAAATTGTCAGCTCACTCCATAGAATCCTTTTTTATAAAAACTCAGAAGGGGAGGGGTTATTTGGCCGAGATTTACTTGATTATTCAGCAGACCAGTCAAGGACCACACCGCTATCAGATGAACTCAATGAGGGATTTGGGGAAAACTTGGACCTAGGAACAGTGGGCTGGGGTATGCGAAAACACTGGGAGGGTGTCCATTTCTCTGACTCTTTTAGATTCCTGATACAGAGTGCTGTTCAGAATGTATTTCACCCCTGCTAAACTGTTAAGTGCCGTCGAGTCGGAGTCGACTCATGGCAACCCTCTGGATAGCTATCCTAAATTGTGTTCGGTCTTCAGTCAGGCGGCTCATTGTTGACAGACTGGTACCCGTAGCTGCTGTTATTGTATTGATCCATCTCATTGCTGGCCTTCCTCTTTTACGCTGACCTTCTATCTTGCCAACCAAGATGTCTTTCTCTAATGATCTCTCTCTTCGCATAATGTGTCCAAAGTATGAAAGTCAAAGTCTTGTCATCTGAGCTTCTAAAGAAAGCTTAGGTTTGATCTCCTCTAGTACCGACTGGTTTGTTGTTCTGGCAGTCCATGGTATACACAGTATTCGTCGCCAGCACCATAATTAAAAGGCATCAATTTTCTTCCTGTATGTCTCATTCACTGTCCAGCTTTCACATCTATATGATGTTATTGAAAATACCATGGCTTGAACAAGTCGAATCTTTGTATGGAGAGAGACATCTCTGCTCTTGAGAATCTTATCTAGGTCTTTCATAGCCATTCTGCCAAGAGCAATGCGTCTGATTTCTTGACTGCTTGTTGCTTCTTTATTGATAGTTGATCCAAGTAGGTTAAAGTTGTTCACAATTTCAATTTCTTCTCCTTCAACGAGAAACCTGTTGATTATGCCAGTTGTCATGATCTTTGTCTTCTTTACATTAAGGTGCAGGCCCACTTTGAGACTATGTTCTTTGATTGTGAGAAGCAAATGTTTCAGATCATCTTCACTTTCAGCCAGTAATATAGTATCAGCATAGCGAAGGTTGTTGAGTCTTCCACCAATCTTCACACCTCTGTTGTCTTCATACAATCCTGCTTCTCTGATGATTTGTTCTGCATATAAATTAAACAGGTAGGGGGAAAGTATGCAGCCTTGTCTTACACTTTTGCTTATTTTAAACTATTCTGTTTCTCCTTCTTCCGTCCGAACTGTTGCTTCTTGATCAATGTACAGATTGCGCAAGAGAACGATCAGGTGTTCTGGTATACCCATGCTTCTTAATGTGGCCCAGAGTTTCTCATGCTTTACACAGTCAAAAGCCTTGCTATAGTCGATAAAGCACAAATAGATATCCTTTTGGTATTCTTTAGTCTTTTCAAGGATCCATCTCACATCCGCAATCATGTCTCTAGTTCCTCGCCCTTTCCTGAACCCTGCTTGCACGTCAGGTAGTTCTTGTTCCAGGTATGGTTGTCTCTTTTGAATAATCTTCAGTAGAATCTTGCTGGCATGTGGGATCAGAGCGATTGTGCAATAATTTCCACAGTCAGTTGGATCACCTTTCTTTAGTATTGGTATAAACACAGATCTTTTCCAGTCAGTTGGCCATGATGTTGTCTTCCATATTTCTTGGCAGAGCCTTGTAAGTATGGTAACAGCTGCATCAGATTGCTGCAATACTTCTATGGGAATGCTATCAATGCCTGGTGCTTTGTTCTTTGATAAGGCTTTCAATGCTGCTTCAACTTCTTCTTTCATCACCAATGGTTCCCGATCATAAGGTACAGGTTGAAACGGCTGTTGGTCCACTTGATCTTTATCATATAAAAACTCTGTATATTCCTTCCACCTTTTCTTGATCTTCTTAGCATCATTCAACATAGAACCTTGAGTATCTTGTAACATTCCAATTCGAGGCTGTAACTTTTTCTTTAACTCTGGTAGCTTTAGGAAAGACTATCTTGTTCTTCCTCTAATAGTTTCTGCTTCTATTTCCTTGCAAGTGTCATTGTAGTACTTTTCCTTGTCCTGTCTTGCTGCATGTTGGAAATCTCTGTTGAGTTCTGCGATTGTCTTTCTTTCTCCTCTGGCTTTAGCTTCTCTGCGTTTCTGGGCAATTTTCAGAGTTTCGTCAGTCATCCATTTTGGCCGTTTTTGCTTTTTCACCTTTTGTAGAGACTTCTTGCTTTCTTCCAACACAACCTTCTAGATGTCATTCCATAACTCTTCCGGAGCTCTGTCATTTGTATCTAAAGCAGCAAATCGATTTTGCAGCCAGTCTTTAAATTCCAGTGGTATATTCTCAAGGTCATATTTTGCTGCATTCATGAGTGGCTTGCTCTTTTTCAGCTTTAGCTTGAGTTTGCATACTAGTAGTTGATGATCTGTACCACAGTCAGCTCCAGGTTTTGTCTTTGTTGATGTTATAGAGCTTTTCCATCGTTGACTTCCACAGATGTAGTCAATTTGATTTTTATACAATCCATTGGGTGAAGTCCATGTGTACAGTCGCCGCTTGTGTTGCTGGAAGAAGGTGTTTGAGATGAATAGATCATTGGTCTTGCAGAATTCTATAAGTCTTTCTCCAGCTTCTTTTCTGTTGCCAAGTCCATATTTTCCAACTACTTTGCCTTCTTCTTTGTTGCCAACTTTTGCGTTCCAGTCACCCATGACTATCAGGATATCCTGTTTGCATGTTCTGTCAATTTCAGCTTGTACTTGTTCATAGAACTCTTCAATTACATTCTCTTCTGCAGCTGTTGGGGCATATACTTGAATTATAGTTGTGTTGATAGGCAATCCTCGTAGAGATTAAGCGTTCTCTGACTGCATTGTATTTCATTACAGTTCTTGCAAGTTTCTTCTTTATTATAAATGCAACACCATTTCTTCTTTGTCTTTCATTTCCAGCATAGTAGACCATGTGATCATCTGATGCAAAGTGCCCGATGCCAGTCCATTTCAGTTCGCTGACACCCAACAGATCAAGTTGTACACGTTCCATTTCATTCTTGACCACCTCCAACTTCCCTTGGTTCATGCTTCGTACGTTCCATGTTCCAATGTGTAAGACATCTTTACAGCTTCTGACTCTCATTTCATGCGCAGCTACATCAGCAGTCAGACTTCTCGAGGGCTTTGATCCAGCCACATCATAAATGCTGGCTTTACTCTGAAAAGTCTTCAGCTCTTCCCCAGTAGCTAGTTGAGTGCCTTCCGACCTGGGGTTCTCATCTTCCAGCACTATAGCACAATTTGTTTTGTCACAGATACAGAAGTAGATTGCCAGGCCTTTCTTCGGCGCAGTTTAAGTTTGGTGGTGTTGCTGTTTTGTCACAAAAATGTGATCCTCCGCCGTCAACACTATCCCATTCTGCTGCTGCCCAGATGGGTGGTTTGTCTTGGTCTGGCATCTCAGCTGAGACCTGTCCATCTTGGGAGACCCTGCCAGTAGTTAAACTACCAATAGTTTAGCTCTCAGCATCACTGATGCACGCAAGCCCTCACAGCATGACAAGCTGCAAACCAAGTGAGAGCCTGCTAAACTACATGCTATAAATCCATCCCATCCCGATTACTTGTTGGAGGGGATGTGGGGAAAGAGGAACCTTGTATTATATTTTATGGGATTGTGAGGTGGTGAAACCGTTCTGGAAAAAAGTAGTGGAGTTGCGTGGGCAGTTCTCTGGATCAGTCCTCCCCCTGGGCCCAGTAATTATGCTGTTGGGCTATCAGGAAGGACCCTCCTCAACCTGGCTGAATCATAAGATGTTACCTAACTTTTTACTTTTAGCAGCTCACCTAGCCATTGTGTGGAAGTGGGACGCACTTGCCTCTACTATGCTGGACTGGGCCGCGAACTTGGCATAAATTATGGAGCTCGAGCAAGGGTTTGCACTTACGAGAGGATCAGTGGATGTCTATACAAAATGTGGGTACTGGTGGAGGCGTTTGAGGGGGTGGGAAAGGGAGGGGGTGGGCTGAGCCAGATACGCCATGAGGTGGGAGTTCCTGTGGCTGCTGTCTCTTGCCCCCATTTTCCCCATCTGTTTCCACATCTTTGTATTGCATAGTCGAAGTAGTGGTTGGGCAATAGAGTTTTTTAGCAATGCCCACTCTTTTCAAGTATTTACAGTGGACTACCCTTCAAACCCCCCTTTTTCTCTATCCTGCCACCTCTCAATCTGTATTCCCTCGCTCTTACTTTCTAGTCCCATCCTCAGTTCTCAGCACATATGCTGGGACAATTATGTCCTGCAGACTGAGCTACTGGAACATTTTTCTGTAGATTCTTATAATGTTAGTGCTGGATCCTGCTTCAATTTGCTCTGCTCTACAGATCCCCTCTTTTTCCTCCATGATCTTCATCCTCTGCTCTCCTCTCCTGCCTGCCTTTCCTCCTCCTCCTCTTCCCTGGAGTCAGCACATAGCACATTCTCCAGGACCAAGCAGGAAGTCAGCCCTCACATATGGGTGACATCGGTGCCGATGGAGCCCCCGTGCGGAGCATTTCCCCAGCTTTCAAAGAAAGCCTTTGGGAATGCAGCCCGCATGCGCGGTCCCCTTCCCGCCCAAGGGTGCCATCTTGCTCAGTCTTCTTTTTTCCGCAGAGCCCGACGGACGTATTTAGTTTTCACCCGAGGAAAAAGTTGATTTTTGTTTTGTGTGATCCCGCTTTCTTCAGTTCGACGCCGGTTTCCCTTTCCCGCCTGGGCCCGATACATCGGTATTGAGCCCGGACTTCTTTTTTCGTTTTTTGTCCTTAGTGACTAGCGTTCGCGCCATTTTTCTATTTTTCACTGGCAGCCCTGTCTTTTGGCCTCGCAGGGGCCCTTTTTCCCCCGATAGCTGCTAGCGGGTTTAAGAAGTGTGATCGGTGTAAGAAACTTATGTCTCTTACCGACACACATGAGTACTGCTTCCGGTGCCTCGGGCCCGATCATGACCCGATCTGTAGCCCGTGTGGGAAAATGTCCTCGAAGGCGTTGAGTCGGCAGCACCAAAAGGAAAGAATCTTCTCTGACTCCGCTTCCGGCAGGGCCCGGACTTCGTCAGAGGCCTCGACATCTCGGGACTCCGGCCCCGAGCAGCGCCGAGGCTCCTCTGAAAAGGGGTCTCCCTCGAGGGAGCATCGCAGGAAGAAGAAACACGCAAGGGCGGCGTCGGTGGACGCACTTGGCTCCTAAAGGGCCCTCCCGAGTCTTCAGAGTCGGAGAGGCCTGCCAAACAGCCTCGTGTGGAGATGGAGTCCCCGAGTCATGTGAGTACTGTAGTCCTCATGGACTCCCCTCCACAGGAGCCGACGTCGGGCCCGAGTCGGGGGCTGCTGAGTCTCCTGAGCTCGGACTCAGGTTGATGGCCTTGGAGTGCAGCTTGGCTGCTTTCATGGAACAGCAGCGGGCACTGATCGCTGGTGTCACCGGTGCATCTGCCCCGACCACCGGGGCATCGACGTCCAAGTCGACCCCGGAGGCTGAGCCTATCCTCGAGTCCATGCGATCTCGAGTCGATCCTTGGCCAACGTCTCCCTAGGCCTCCCGTTTGGGACCGAGGTCGTCAAGGCCGGTACCCTCGGCGGCGGGGCGGATGGCATTGGTGCCTGCCCAACCGGAGCCGCTTGATTCCTCCTCCGAGGGGTCCGGCTGGGGAACGGAGGATGAGGAGTCACCCGACACCTTTCGGACTCTGTGTGTCCCATCGGACTCGCCGGAGTCCGAGCCTCGGAGAAGGCCCCCCCCCCCCCATAGGATACCCGGTTCTCGGACTTCATGCGGGATATGGCCAAAGCCTTGGCATTCCCCACGGATCCAGAGGAGGAGCATCGAGCCGAGGAGCTCGAGGCCCTACAGTATGACTCTCCCCCAAAGGAAGCCTTTACTGTACCGGTTCCTCCGATGCTGTAACGGTTGCTCTTCCATATGTGGGAGGCGCCGGCCTCGATGCCGGTCTTGAGCAAGCGGGTCGATTCTATCTATCGAGTCCGCAAGAGCCCCGGGTTCCAAAAGGCACAATTGGTTGTGGAATCGGCCATGCATCGTCTGAAGAGTCAGAAGATGCACTCCTTGGTGCCTCCCGGCTGGGAGGCCCGGAACCTGGATGCCCTTGGCAAGAAGTGTTTCCAGGGCTCTATGCTTGCTTGCCGTGTCCAGACCTACCAGCTGTACATGGTCATGTACCTTCGAGACCTGGCAAAGGAGATTGCCGGGTTCTCTGCTGGTCTCTCCGAGGAACCTTTGCAGAGGTTCAATGCATTGTCATCGGGTATTCGAGAGTGCTCTAAGTTTCTCTCGAACAGCCTATGATGGCTTCGAGGCTTTGGCCCGAGTAGCCACGGCCGGCATCGGTGCATGCCGTCAGGCTTGGCTACAGTCATCGGACCTCGAGCCATGGGTGCAGGACAAGTTGGTCGATGTCCCCTGCAAGGTGAGAACCTCTTTGGCAGACCCATGGCTGACAAGGCTGCAGAACTCGAGACCGAGACTCTTACCCGGACAAGGCTGTCCAGAAAAACCTCTGCCCCTTCTCAGAAAAAGAAGAGCTCGGGGAAAAAGACCTTTTACCTGAGGAAGTCATCTGCCTATAAAACATACCCCCATTTTCAGGCCTCTGTAGCTCCCCAACAGGGGCAGCAGGCCAAGAGGCAGGGACATGAACCCCGTAGGCAGAAAACCCCCAAGCCACCAGCTCCGGCTCCTGCACAGCAGGGAGCGGGGTTTGGACTCCAATGGCATAGCCGTATCAGCACAGGAGGCCGGCTGGCCCTGTACGCCCACAGGTGGCCAGCCGTAACAAGGGATACCTGGGTACTAAGCATAGTCCAGAAGGGCTGTCTCCTCCACTTCCACCAGGTACCCCCCTCCTATTTTCCAGGAGAGCCTCCCAGACTCCCTCTGTACAGGGACTTACTCCTGCAGGAATTGGCAAGTCTTGTAAAGGAGCAGGCAGTGGAACCGGTGCCCCACCACCTGAGAGGTCAAGGCTTCTATTCCAGGTACTTTCTGGTACCAAAGAGAACAGGAGGCCTCAGGCCCATCCTAGACTTGCGTAATCTCAACAAGTTCCTGGAGAGGGAAAAGTTCAAGATGCTTACCCTTGGAATTCTGTTGCCCTACCTCCAGCAGGGAGATTGGCTATGCTCCTTAGATTTAAAGGATGCTTATACTCGCATCCTCATTCATCCAGACCACAGACAATATCTCAGATTTGTAGTGGGAGGAAACCACTATCAGTACAGAGTACTGCCTTTTGGCCTAATCTACGCTCCTAGGGTATTCACCAAGTGCCTGGCGGTGGTGGCAGCCTACCTCAGGGTTCAAGGCCTCTTTGTCTTTCCATACCTGGATGACTGGCTCATCAGGGGTCAATCCCCACAGGAGACCAGTCAAGCCACCCTTCGCACTGTCGCTCTGCTTCAGCACCTGGGATTTGTTATAAACTTCGCAAAGTCCACTTTGCACCCATCACAGAACATGGAGTTCATAGGAGCAAGACTGGACACCCTTCAGGCAAGGGCCTTTTTACCCGTGGACAGGGCCCACAGGTTGATGGATCTAGCCAGGCAGTTCCACAGCAATTCTCTGGTCTCCGCCAGACAATTCCTGAGGCTCTTAGGCCACATGGCTTCCACGGTCCATGTAACTCCATATGCCCATCTACACCTGAGGCCAGCTCAATGGGGCCTCAGGACTCGGTGGCACCAAGCTACAGGAAACCTCACAGACAGAGTGAGGGTGTCCAAACTACTCGAGTCTTCTCTACAGTGGTGGCTCCATTTTCCAAATTTAGTGCAAGGGGTGTTCTTTCAGACACCTCCACACTCTCAAGTGCTGACAACCGATGCTTCTCCAAGTTTGGGGTGCACATTGCCAAGGAGCCTGTATTCAAGGCCTATGGTCTCCTTGGGAGGCCGCACAGCAGATCAGCCTCTTAGAACTGAGAGCTATCCGCTTGGCCCTGAGAACTTTCTCTCATCTCTCTCACCAGTCCGTCCTAGTTCAGACAGACAACCAAGTTGCTATGTTCTATGTGAACAAACAAGGGGGCACGGGGTCCCGCCTTCTATGTCAGGAAGCGCAGAGCCTGTGCTCCTGGGCAATCAATCACGGCATTCTTCTCAAAGCGGTGTATCTCCCAGGTCAAGAAAATCACCTGGCAGACAGATTGAGCAGGATCCTGCAACCACACGAATGGCAGTTGAAGCCCTTAGTAGTTCAACAGATCTTCCTGAGATGGGGTCTTCCGACCATAGATCTCTTTGCCAGTCTTCTGAACCGGCAGCTACCCAGGTTCTGCTCCATACAGCCGCATCCTCTCAGATTAGCAGCGGATGCGTTTCTCGTTCCGTGGTCTACAGGCCTCCTATATGCCTTTCCTACCACGCCTCTAGTGCCCCAGACACTGTTCAAAGTACTCTGGGACAGGGCCTCGGTAATTCTAGTGGCCCCCAGATGGCCCCGACAGCCGTGGTTCCCACTTGTTTTGCAACTAGCGGTGGATACTCCCCTTCCTCTGGGGATGCAACCAGATCTCCTGTCTCAGAGCAGGGGTCTCTTTTACACCCCAATCTCCAGACCCTCAATCTGATGACCTGGCTGCTGAAAGGGTAGTTCTAGCACCCTTACTACTGCCTAGGGAAGTGGAGGACGTGGTCTTGGCCTCTAGGAGGCAGTCCACCTGAAAGTCTTATGCCCTTAAGTGGCGTAGATTCTCTACCTGGTGTACTCAACACAACGAGAATCCTTTCTCATGCCTGGTACCAGTGGTGCTGCAATATTTGCTTCACCTGTCCAACCTAGGCCTTAAGTCCAATTCTGTTAGAGTTCATCTTAGTGCTCTTTCAGCACACCATTCACTGGTGGAGGGTCAGTCTCTTTCCAGCCATCCTTTGGTGGCTCGCTTCCTCAGAGGCCTGCTTTTGCTTAGGCCTCCAGTGCGTCCACCTGCCCCTGAATGGGATTTGAATGTGGTCTTGCAACGGCTTACTTGCCCACCATTTGAGCCTATGGCTACTTGCCCTTTGCGCTTTCTCTCATGGAAAGCGTTGTTTCTGGTGGCTCTTATCTCAGCAAGGTGAGTGAGTGAACTTCAGGCCCTAGTATCAGATGCTCCATATACTAGGTACTATAGGAACAGAGTAGTCTTACAGACTCACCCTAAGTTCCTTCCAAAGGTGGTCTCCTCCTTCCACCTCAATCAGGAGGTGGTTCTTCCAACTTTCCCAGGCCGCATGCCAGCTGGGCTGAGATGGTCTTGCATACCCTGGACTGTAGGAGGGCGTTGTCCTTTTACCTTGACTGTATGCAGGGACACCGAAGGGCTGTACAGCTCTTCGTCTCCTTTAACCCTAATAAATTGGGGTTACCTTTCTCCAAGCGTACCCTGTCCATTTGGGGAGCAGACTGTATCGCCTGGGCGTACAGGGCCAGCCGGCCTCTCCTTGCAGGGTCGAGTTACAGCTCACCGTGTCAGGGCGAAGGCTGCGTCAGTGGCTCATCTCCGCTCTGTTCCGTTGGCAGACATCTGCCGTGCCGCTACTTGGTCTTCAAGCCAGACTTTTGCGGCCCACTACTGCCTTGAGAGGGAGTCCCACAGGGACAGTGCTTTCGGGCAGGCGGTACTCCATAATCTCTTTGGGGTTTAGGCAACTCCTACCCTTCCACCCTCGTGTTGGGCTACCGTTCGGGGGCGTTATCAGAGAAGATTCTTTTCTCACATGCTGAAGCTCTAGAGGGAGCTCATTTTTTCAGCTTGGGTCTCAGGTAGCCTTAAGCTGGGGAGTCACCCATATGTGAGGACTGACCTCCTGCTTGGCCCTGGAGAAAGAGTAGTTACTCACCTGTAACAGGTGTTCTCCAGGAGCAGCAGGAATCAGTCCTCACAACCCTCCCTCCTCCCCTTGGAGTTGCAGTCATATGCTTTATTTTCTTATTTTTGCTGTCTTTTAGCTATGTCATCAGACTGAGCAAGATGGCACCCTTGGGCAGGAAGGGGACCGCGCATGCGCGCTGCATTCCCGAAAGCTTTCTCTGAAAGCTGGGGAAATGCTCCGCACAGGTGCTCCGTCGGCGCCGACGTCACCCATATGTGAGGACTGATTCCTGCTGCTCCTGTAGAACACCTGTTACAGGTGAGGAACTACTCTTTTTGTTTTGTTAACTGCTTAAATTTGTTTGAGTTTGGAATGGAAGATAATAATATTCTTCAGGATGATAAATCAAGCTGCTTATGTACAATGTTGGGATGTTTATATGCCTGTATTGAATATCCTTGCAACCAAAATAGTGGGTTTTTTAAATAACTTTTTTTTATACCTGCCCCACTACACCACAAACTAGCCCACAAAGTGAACAGAAAAACCCATCCTGCAACTGCCTCACCTTGCAAAATGCCCTAGCAGGGAAAAATAACCCCTCTAGCAATTGCCCCACCATCTGTCAACTATCCCCTTTCCTAAAAACTATCTCGTACAACTTCCCTACCACCCCAAATAAACCCCACCCTTAAAATCTACCCTTCAACTATCCTGACTGCCCTGCAAACCACCCCATCCCCCAAACTACCTCCCTGCATCTAACTCCCATTCCTACAACTATAACTTGGAAATGCCCCACCGCCCGCCTGCTACCTGACCACAAACTCAAAACACAACAGAAATAAGTATTACTAACAATCCCTTAGTTGGGATGTCCTGCATTTTCAGTTTACATGTATCTCCAGGAACAAGCAGGAATGTAGTCTTCACATATGGGTATTGTCGGTACCGACGGATCCTGCACGGGAACGCTCCCCAGCATCTAATAGGAACGCTTTTGGGAGCATCCCTCAGCACATGCGTGCCGCCTTCCCGCCTTTCCAACTGTCCCTCTTCAGTTCTTCATTTTCCGCGGAGCCGACAGGACACATACCCTGTCACCACAGCAAATTTCTTATTTAATCTTGTTTTCTTGTGGTTGCGTTTACTTCAGCACGACGCCTACCGATACCGCTGGTTCTTTTCTTTTCTTCTAAAAAAAAAAAAAAAAAATTCTGAATTTTTTCTCTACAGAAACTTTTCTTTTTCGGTGCTAGGCCCCATTTTGGGCACTAGGCCCCATTTTTTCTTAAAGATGGAAAAACCAGCTAGTGGTTTTAAAAAAAAAAAAAAAAAAAAAAATGCACTTAAGTGTGCGGTACCATTTCCGTCACTGACACCCATGACTGATGTCTTAAATGTTTAGACCCTGACCATTCTCCATCTGAATGTCTCTTGTATGAGAATGACTAAAAGAGGAAGACAGAACCGGGCTGCAAAGCTTGGTACCCTCTTTTCTTCGGATGCCAGGTCCATTGCATTGACGTCTTTAAGAGCCTCTTCTTCCTCCCATGGATCTTAGGTAACTAAACATAAAAGCCGGTCCTCAAAGGGTAGCTCTCCTGCAAAGCATCGAGAGGCCATTGGCATTGCCCTTGAGGGAACCACACCGGCAAAATAACCCCGGCGGGAGGCTTCGGCCTCCAAAGCATCAACGGGGTTCCAGGATGTTCTCGAGGCCTCGGCCTTGACAGAACTACTGGTGCCATACTCAAGGGTCCCGGCCGCCTTCACCGATACCGACACCCAGGCATTGGCAGCGTCGAAAGACCAGAGATTCTTCGCTATCGAACGCAGTATTGCAGCTCTCCTTATAGCTGCGGTACCGTTGACACCGATGGTTCAATGGGCACCGGTACCGATGCCGGTACCGGCACAGATACCGGTGCCAGCGCTGACGGTACTGGCCCCGGTGGGAATTCTTCCCATGCCATCTTTGCCTGGCATCGAAAGATCGGTACAGGATCAACTCGGTACCGACTTCAATCGATACTGGGACCGTGCCTTACATGAACATCGTGATCAGATATTTCGAATCCTCCGATTCCGATAACTCTGATAATTCTGCCGGTACCAGAGTTTTTCTCCCGGAAGACTCTTCTCCCTAATGCAGAATGTCGCCTCCGGAGGACATATCTTTTCAGGATTTTATTCGTGATGTTGCCAAAGGCCTTTCAATCACGGTAGCTCCTGAAAAGGAACCTAGAGCAAAGGAATTGGAAATTCTCCAATATCCTAAGTCTCCAAAGGAAGCAGCCACTCTGCCCATTCATGAAACTTTTCATGATTTGATGCTCAGAATGTGGGAGACACCTTTGACCACATCTCCTCATTCTAGGAGGCTTGATACCATGTATCGAGTTCCACCATGTCCTGGTTTTCAAAAGACTCAGCTGCCACACCATTCAATGGTAGTGGAGTCAGCCATGCGTAAGATGAAAAGTGCAAAGAGACATGCATCCAATCCTCCAGGTCGTGAATGCAGGACTCTTGATGCTTTTGGACATCGAACATTTCAGGCTTCCATTCTTTCAGCTAGGATCAGCTCATATATTTTATATATGGGAATGTTCCTCAAAGAGGTCACAGGAGATTTGGAGCTTATGAGCACACTTCTCCCAGATGACAGACGACAAGACTTCCTTACGCTTGTCAGGCATGCTCAAGATGTCTCCAAGTTTGTGAATCGAGCAGCCTTTTGACTGCTTTGAATGCATCAGCAGAACCTCTGCTATTGCCATTGGTGCACGACTGATTGCCTGGCTTCAGGCATCAGACTTGGAGATTTGGGTACAGTATAAATTGGGCAACATCCCTTGCACAGGCGAAAACCTCTTTGGCAAGAATTGGCAGGAAAAGGCTAATGAGATAGATGCTGACAATATCACCTTAGATTGTCAAAATCTACAGCCACTCCAGCCAAAAAGAAACCCTATAAAAAACCCTCTTTCAGCAAAAAGAGGAAGTTTTATCCATCCTATACCCAGCAAAGCCAAGCTCAGTCAAGTTGCCCAAAGGGGACAACAGCAGCAGAAGAAGCCAAAAGGCCCGAGAGCTCAACCAGCTCCACAGGTTCAGCCCCCTCAAGGGCTTTGATTCCTTCCTAGAGAGCTTAGCCTTCCTGCCTCTGAGGGGTCCAGAACCCCTATATATTCTGGGCAGGCTGTGTCATTTGGCCAACAGATGGCACCAAATAACAGCAGAAAATTGGACTCTGTCCATTGTAAGAGAGGGGTAAAAGCTTCATTTTCACAGCATGTCCCCTCCTAGAATCCTAAGGCAGTTGAATTCCCATACCTCTGCAGACAATCTGCTGGATCACAAGGTCTCAACACTCCTTGCCCAAGGGGCAATAGAGGAAGTACCCATCCTCCAGCAGGGTACAGGGTTCTACTCCCCCTATTTTCTTATTCCAAAGAAAACAGGGGGACACAGACCCATTCTAGACCTCAGAGAATTGAACAAATACCTGGTCCAAGAGAAGTTCAAAATGATTTCTCTAGGAACTCTTCTGCCATACCTTCAAAGTCAGGATTGGCTTTGCTCTCTAGACTTAAAGGATGCATATATTCACATTCTGATCCATCCAGATCACAGGAAATTCTTACGATTCCTTTTCAAGGGAAAACACTTCCAGTACAGGATTCTTCCCTTTGGTCTGGCTTCCGCACCAAGAGTTTTCACGAAATGCAGGCAGTAGTAGCTGCATTCCTACGAACCCTAGGGATATTAGTCTTCCCTTACTTGGACGACTGGCTCATTCGAGCCCCCACGGGTGCAGAAGTCAGCTCTGCACTGTCTTGCTCAATGCGAATCCTCCAATACTTGGGATTGGTAATAAACTTCCCAAAATCCCAACTTGTTCCTTCCCAGTCTCTGTTCATAGGAGCCTGTTTAGATGCCAGACAGTCAAGGGCTTTCCTTCCACAGGCATGGTGTCTTCGCATAGTGTAACTAACTAGCTTCTCAAGCAGTGGGAAAATCCTTCCTAACTGCTCGAACTGCTACAGTTACTGGGACACATGGCATCCACAGTTCATGTAGTTCCCTATGCTCACCTCTGCATGCGAGCAGCCCAGTGGACCCTATCCACACAGTGGACACAGGCCACCGGACGTCTGTCAGACAAGATATCAAACTCTCATCGACTGATCTTGTCCCTTCAATTGTGGCAGTCACTGAAGAATCTTTTAGTGGGGTCTCCTTTCCAACAACCCCTATTCCAGGCCACCCTAACAGATGCATCATAGGTGGGTTGGGGAGCACACCTGCATCATCTCTCTACCCAGGGCACCTGGACTCCACAGGAGGCTTGTCTTCACATAAACGTCCTAGAATTAAGAGCAATCTATTTAGCTCTTTGAGTATTCCGTGCCCAGCTCAGCTACAAGACAGTCCTAGTCCAAACGGACAATCAAGTAGTCATGTTCTATGTGAACAAGCAGGGCAGAACAGGCTCTCTGCCGTTATGCAACGAAGCTTTACGACTTTGGGCCCTCGCCAGAGAGCATCAAATCCACCTTCTCGGGTTATATTTTCCAGGCATTCAAAACCTTTGGGCAGACAAGCTCAGCCGAGTACTGCTGCCTCATGAATGGTCTCTCCACCTAGACCAGGTGACAAAGATATTTCACATCTGGGGGACTCCAGACATAGACCTCTTTGAAAGTCCACTGAATGCCAAACTTCCCCGGTTCTGTTCCAGGATTCCGGCTCACAATTGCTAGGCAAGGGATGCCTTCCTCCTTCACTGGGGTCAGGATTTCCTCTATGCCTTCCCACCTGTTCCCCTCTTCCCAAAACGCTCTTCAAGCTTCAGAGAGACAGAGGTCGTATGATCCTCATAGCGCCACGGTGGCCACGCCAAACATGGTATCCCCTGCTTCTACATCTTTCTCAAGCTGCACCTTTGGAGTTAGGGTGTGCTCCAGATCTCATTTCCCAAGAGAGCGGGACCCTATGGCACCCAAATCCCCAGTCCCTGCATCTCACGGCCTGGTTGCTGAAAGCTTAAATCTTCAGTTTCTCAATCTTTCCCAACAGGTAAATGATATCCTTCAGGCTTCTAGAAAACCTTCCACAAGACTATCTTATGCCTTCAAGTGGAAACATTTCACTATATGTTGTTCCCAGAAGGGGTTAAACCCCCTGGTGATACCTTTGGAAGCGATACTAGAGTATCTACTTCATTTATCAATTTCTGGTCTAAAGACCAATTCAGTAAGAGTCCATCTTAGCGCAATTATAGCTTCCTATAAGCCTCTAAATGGGCAACCAATTTCCTCTCATCCTCTCATATCCAGATTTATGAGAGATCTTCTATTAACAAAACCTCCCATCAAACTACCACCGGTGGCATGGGATTTAAATATAGTTCTCGGGCAGCTCATGAAACTGCCCTTTGAAGCTTTAGCCATTACTACCCTGACGTTTTTGTCCTGGAAGGTCATCTTCCTAATTGCAATCACCTCTGCATGTCGCATTAGTGAATTGCAAGCGTTAGTGGCTGATCCTCCTTACACTAGGTTTCACCATGATAAGGTTGTCCTCAGGACTCAACCACTCTTTATGCCAAAGGTGGTTTCACCTTTTCATTTAAATCAATCGATTTATCTTCCTGTATTCTTTCCGAGGCCTCATGCCTCTAATGCAGAGAAGAACCTTCACACTTTGGACTGTAAAAGAGCCTTAGCATTTTACCTACAAAGAACACAGCAACATAGAAAGTCTTCTCGACTTTTTATTGCTTTTGATTCTAGTCATTTGGGACTTCCAGTCTCCAAAAGAACTTTATCCAAATGGATTGCACAATGCATATCCTTTGCTTATGAGAGTAAGAGCCTTCCTCTTCAAGGCCATGTCACAGCTCATAATATGAGAGCCATGTCGGCCTCTATGGCTAACCTTCACTCTGTGTCTATTGCTGAATTTGTCAAGCAGCCACCTGGGCTTCGGTATACATCTTTACAGCCCACTACTGCCTAGATGAAGCCTCCCGTCAGGATGCCTTCTTTGGCCAGGCTGTTCTTCAAAATCTCTTTCAGACTTAATGCAACTCCTACCCACCAACCCTGGTAGGATGCCAGAGATCCATGGGAGGAAGCATGGCCCACCTCACTATAGGTGGTAGCTTCCTGGGGTCATCTCCCTGGTGTCTTCAGCTAGGGAGTCCCCCATATGTGAAGACTACATTCCTGGTTGTTCCTGGAGATAGCGTAGTTACTCACCTGTAACAGGTGATCTCCGGGAACAGCAGGAATTTAGTCTTCACAACCCACCCACCTCCCCTAGGAGTTCTCTGTCTCTTTCCTCTCTCCCTCTATCCTTTCACTCGGCTACAAACTTAACTGAAGAGGGACAGTTGGAAAGGCGGGAAGGCAGCACGCATGTGCTGAGGGATGCTCCCAAAAGCGTTCCTATTGGACTCTAGGGAGTGTTCCCGCGCAGCTCCGTCGGTACCAACGATACCCATATGTGAAGACTAAATTCCTGCTGTTCCCGGAGATCACCTGTTACAGGTGAGTAACCGCTTTCATTTTCTTTGCTGTTACTTCAGAGTGAAAGATCAGTAAGAAAAAGCAGTAAAATTCAGTGGTTGCTCTGTGTACTGGCAAATAATTCTGCTGTTATGGACAAGGTTAGATTAACAAATAGACATGCTAGGAACATATCTGGGTTCCAAAGTCTAGTTCCATTCTCAGGAGGCTAGAATTGACAGCTTTGTTCGATTCTGATGATTTTTATACAGCTATGCATCACTTAACTTCCACAATATGTTTTGCGAAATAGGATGTTATGTGAGTCAGACATTGTGTGAACACCATGCTATGTATACTTAAACATTTATGTAAACCGCTTTATTAGGCTATATCACACACAATTTAAGTAAGAGGTGCAGGATCATACACATTACCCTCTTCAGCTGCTTCATACTTGTAGTGTCCCACTGGAAGATTCTCAGGTCGAGTAATTTCCATTGATGAGCTGTCACCAATAATGACAGGACCTGGAGGACCTGATTGAGGCTCTTCTTGGAGAGGTGCAAACACTGCATGAGCAGTCCTCTCTGTCAATAAAAACAGTTCACTGTTTGGGTCCATCTCTTCAGCATGCTGTTAAGGTCTGCAAAGAATTTTGTTAACCCCTTCTGCACCTGTTCTCCTTGTGCAGTTTTTTTCCCTTGCTGCTTCTTCAGCTATTCTCTCTTGTTCCAGCTCCAGCAACTCTTCATTGGTCAGTTCCTCAGGTACCTCCTCTAGGAGTTCTTCAATGTCCTCATAGTCCGTCAAAGTTCATGCTGTTTACCATGTTGACATTTCTGTTAATCCTTGAAACTTTCTCTTCCTTTTCAAAAACTTCATAATTGTGCACATACCGTGTCAGTATATTTTTCCATATACCATTCATGCATTATTGGGTCACATCCCATGCCCAGGCAAGGTTCTTTATGCAGTGGTATATATTGTATTCCTTCCAGAACTGCATTAGTGTCTTGCTGGTGTTGGTAACTTCAATAGCCTCTGCAAAGGTCCTCCTCAGGTAGTAGGCCTTGAAAGCTGCAATTACCCCCTTTCATTGGCTGGATTAATGAGGTGGTGGTTGGTGGGAGGAACACAACTTTGTTTCTGTGGAGGTCACCAATGAAAGGGGGATGTCCTGGAGCATTGTCAGTCAGTAAAATCTTGGAGGATACGCCATGTTCCAAGCAGTACATCTCCATTTCCCTTGCATAGCAATCAAGGGTATCCTGGAAAAGCACCTGTCATCCAGGACTTTCCTATCTGACTTGTAATAAACAGGTAAGATATTTTTATTAATGTTCTTGAAAGCCCTGAGATTTTCACTATAACATATAGTGAAAGGCTTTAATTTTGTAGCCAGCAACATTTCCTCCTAACAGCACTGTCGCCCTGTCTTTATAAGCCTTAAAGCCTGGCATTGACTTGGCCTCCTTTTGGATGAAGATCCTTTCAGGCATTCGTTTCCAGAATAAGGCGGTTTCATCCACATTAAAAATTTGTTGAGGCAAATAACCACCCTCTACAATTCGCTTATCTAGTGTTTGAACAAAATCTTCTGCTGCCTTAGCATCGGCACTCGCACACTCGCCACTCACTTTCACATTATGCAGCAAAAAACGGTGTTTGACGCACTTGAACCACCCAGAACTAGCACTGAACTCGATATTGTAGTCTGGTCCTTTTCTTTCCTTGAGCATTTTGAACAAGCTTTGTGCCTTTGCAGTGATGGTCAATGTGCTGAGAGGAATTTGCTTCTGATATAGGCCCCTCTCGCATTTTCGTTGGCCTTGTAGCTTTCAGTGGAGCCGATCCTTTAACCGCTTAGAGCAGGGGTCTCAAACACGCGGCCCGCGGGCCGCATGCGGCCCGCGAGACAACTTTGTGCGGCCCGCGACGGCGGAAAACCAAAAATCCCCCAAAACCCTGGCTTCTGCTGCTGCCGTTGCCGCCGTGGCAGCAGCAGAATCAATTGTTAAATTTAAAAAAAAACTGACTTCTGCTGCTCAAGCAGCTGTCCTGCGGCCCCTTTCCCTCTGCCCGGAGATCCGACTCTGCTCTCAGCGGCGTGCTTTTCAAGCCGCGAAGAGAGTATTCCCCTCTCGCGCGGCTTGAAAAACCGCGCGAGAGGGGAATACTCTCGTCGCGGCTTGAAAAGCACGCCGCTGAGAGCAGAGTCGGATCTCCGGGCAGAGGGAAAGGGGCCGCAGGACAGCTGCTTGAGCAGCAGAAGTCAGTTTTTTTTTTAAATTTGACAATTGATTCTGCTGCTGCCACGGCGGCAACGGCAGCAGCAGAAGCCAGGGTTTTGGGGGTTTTTTTGTTGGCCGGTAATGAGCTATGGAGGGGCTGACTGAACTGGAAGTGGGCTATTGGCAGAGGGGTGAGGGGGGGGTTATGACTGGTAATGGGCTGGGGGGGGGTTATAACTAGTAATGGGCAAAGGGTGTGGAGACGACTCGAAATGGGCAGATGGTGGTAAGGACTGGAAGTGGGCTATTGGCAGGGGGGGGTTATGACTGGTAATGGGCTGGGGGGGGGTTATAACTAGTAATGGGCTATGGTGGGGGCTAGGACTGGAAATGGGCAGATGGGGGTTAGGACTGGAAGTGGGCTATTGGCAGGGGGGGGTTATGACTGGTAATGGGCTATGGTGGGGGCTAGGACTGAAAATGGGGTGATGGGGGATACGACTGCAAGTGGGCTATGGGGGGGACTAGGACTGGTAATGGGCTATGGGGGGGGTAAGACTGAAAATGGGGTGATGGGGGGGTAAGACTGGAAGTGCGCTATGGGGAGGTTAGGACTGGTTATGGGCTATGGGGGGTCTAGGACTGGTAATGGGCTGGGGGGGTTGCTAGGACTGGAAATGGGCTGAGTGTAAGGCTGGCTTGAACTGCAAATGGCTGATGGGGAGGGGGGCTTGGAATGGAAATGGGCAGTGAGGGGAGGGAGCTAGGATTGGAAATGGGCTGATGGGGGGCTAGGATTGGAAATGGGCTGATGGTGAGGCTAGGATAGGACTGGAAATGGACTGATGCAGGGACTAGAAAGGAGCAGATGCTGGGTGGGGCTGGAACTAGAAGGGAGCTGATGTTGGGGGAGGATTAGAATGGGATGGAGCTGGGAAAGTGAAATGGAGAGGGGAAAAATATTTTGTCTGGAAGAGAAGACAAATCTACAATTGGCCAGGTATTGGGAGAGTAAGTGGGGATTGAGGATGGAGGGGTAAAATTTGAGTGGATGAAATAGGAATGAGGAAAGAGCAAAAGGAGAAAGATTAGTATGTTAAAGCAGATGTAGAGAGAGAGAATGGAAAAAAACTAGAAGAGAGAAGAAAGGACAAATGGACAGCAGACGATGGAGATAGCAGAAGACACGAAGAAACCAGAAGTGGCTGGAGCAATTGCAACTGAAAAAAAATGCACAAAAGGTAGAAAAATATCTCTTTATTTTGAATTTATTAACTGGAATATGTCAGCTCTGGGAAATGTGCATCATTAATGTCTGTGCTTTGGTACAAGAAATTATTTATAGTTTTATTTCTACAGTGCTGAGGTATTCTGTGTAATTCCTATTTGACATTGCTACTTGTTCTCTTTTCCCAGTAGGTCATGTATTGTTCTCTGAAATGTATTGATTTAATATTTGCAGTGTTGCCTTTTGATAGGTAGGGTCTGGTGCTTTGTGAGTCCTGGTAGTGCTGTTATGATACGGGGGGTTTGCTATGGGTTCCAAATGGGCAGTGTTAGTAGTAGTTCCTAATGTGCCTGGCGGTTGGCACTGGATTATAGTAATATAGAAATTTTCTAGTCTTTCTTTATCCATGCACTCATTATGCAACATTATGCAAATATTTATGCAAATGAGACCCCTTATGCAAATGAGGCCCGTGTCTTATGCGGCCCCCGGGTTACTTTACAAGTCCTCATTCGGCCCTCAAAGCAATTTGAGTTTGAGACCCCTGGCTTAGAGAATCTTTTCTTTGTTAAGGATAGTTGTTGTTGTCGAGTGCGACATGCCCATATCATGAGCTATAGCGTTCACTGGTTTTCCACAGTCATGCTGTTTTAATAACTTTTTCTTTCACTTCCAAATCAATACTCTTCCTTTGCCACTTCTGCTGTTATCAGTGGAACTGATGCATGCATTTTAAACAGAGGCAAACTTTTCATTGGGAAGTACGTACACCCAGCTTTGCAATCACAATCGCTTCTGGTTACACCCGCTACGTCCTGCTCTCCGATTGTAGACGTATATGTGGTCAGACGTTAGACAAATGGACGTTATACTGCACATATCTGCATTAAATGACTGGAAGCCCAAATGATTCATGTCTGCGTGTTTTTCATGGCTGAAACCTCTGCATTCTCTAATCCTCTTTGCCCCCTGCTGACCCCTCCTCCCATGTGAATTAGCCTGCCTTCTACATCCAGAGTAACTAGCAGCAGATCCTGTGGGTGAGATCCAGCCAGTGGGAATGCTGTGGGGGTGGAGCATTGAATGCTGCGTAGTCACAGAAAGGGAGGAGGTGAGTTGGGGGAAGTTCCTGCGATATGCTAGTTAGGTTTCTATGGGAGATGGAATTAAAACAAAGTGTGCTCCTCCTCCCTCCAAAGTTCCTCAGTGCATTTCTGTAGGAAAAGCTATTCCAACAGCTGCAACATAAGACTGATTTACAGTAACATAGTGATTCTCCAGGATCAAGCAGGAAGTCAGTCCTCACATATGGGTGTCATCGGCGCCAATGAAGCCCCAGCGGAGCATTTCCCCAGCTTTCCATGAAAGCCTTTGGGAATGCTGGCACGCATGCGCGGTTCCCTTCCTGCCTAAAGGTGCCATCTTACCTCAGTCTCTTTTTTTCCCGAGAAGCCCATCGGACGTGTCCTGTTCTCCCGGATAAAAGTGATTTTTTTCTTCGGCGATTTTCGCTCTTTTTTTCTCTGGTTCGATGCCGGTTCCCCTTCCGCCGGGTTCGGTACACCGGTATCGAGCCCGTTTTCTTCATTTTTCATTTTTTGCCCTTCGTGGCTGGCCTTCGCGCCCTTTTTTCCTTTTTTCACTGGAAGGCCCGTCTTTTGACCTCGCTGGGGCTGTTTTTTCCCCGATGGCTTCCAGTGGTTTCAAAAAGTGTGATCGGTGTAAGAAAATTGTCTCTCACCGACACACACAACTGCTGCCTTCGGTGCCTCGGCCCTGACCACGACCCAAAGTCATGTGGGCCATGTGGGAAGATGTCTTCCAAGGCACTAAAGAGTCGACAGCATCAAAAGGAAAGGTTTTTCTCGGACTCTGCCTCTGGCCGGGCCCGGACCTCGTCTGATGCCTCGACATCTCGGGATTCCGATCCCGAGCGCCGTCGAAGCTCCTCAGACAGGGGGTCCCCCGACCAGGAACGTAAGAGGAAGAAGCGGCTCGCGAGGGCGGCATCGGAGGAGGTCCCTGGTCCCACGAGGGCCAGGTCTAAGACCCCCGACCGCTGTCCCGGGCCCGTGGACCAAGAGAAGCCTGCCAAAGTTCCTTGCGTGGAGCCAGTCTCTGCTGGACACGTAAGCCCCGTAGTCCTCGTGGACTCTCCTCCCAGAGAGCTGACGTCGGGCCCGGTGCCGCCGGGGCCCGAATCGGTGGCTGCTGCGTCTCCCGAGCTGAGTCTCAGGATGACAGCCTTGGAGTGCAGACTGTCTGCCTTCATGGAGCAGCAGCGGGCACTGATGGCCAGCCTGTCTGGAGCATCTGCCCCGACCACTGGGCTGTCGACTTCGAAGTCAACCCCGGAGACCGAGCCAATACTCGAGACCCTCGCGGCTCGAAGTCGTCCTCGGTTGAGGTCTCCCTCGACCTCCCGTTCGGGACCGAGGTTGTCGACACCGGTGCCCCCGGCGTCAGGGCGGGTGCCTCGGGGCCCCACGGGGTCTGACCCTGACTCCTCCTTGGACGAGTCCGCCTGGGAGACGGAGGACGAGGAGTCTCCCGATACCTTTAAGACTCGGTGCATCCCATCGGACTCACCACAGTCTGATCCCCGGAGTAGATCCCCTCCGGAGGACACTAGGTTCTCGGAGTTCATCCGGGATATGGCCGCTGCCTTGGCTATCCCTGCCGATCCCGAGGAAGAGCCTCGAGCCGAGGAGCTCGATGCTCTACAGTACGACTCTCCTCCGAAGGAGGCCTTTACTGTCCCGGTTCCTCCGATGCTGGAACGGCTCCTCTTCCGTATGTGGGAGGCCCCGGCCTCGGCGCCGGTTCTGAGCAAGCGAGTCGATTCCATTTATCGACTCCGCAAAAGCCCTGGTTTCCAGAAAGCACAGCTACCACACCATTCCATGGTTGTGGAATCGGCCATGCATCGTCTGAAGAGCCAGAAGATGCACTCCACGGTGCCTCCTGGCAGGGAGGCCTGCAACCTCGATGGCGTCGGTAGGAAGTGCTTCCAGTGGTCTATGCTTGCTTGCCGTGTCCAGTCTTACCAGCTGTACATGGGCATGTACTTGCGAGACCTGGCCAAGGAGTTGGCCGGATTTTCTGCTGGTCTCTCCGGGGAACCCTTGCAGAGATTTCAGACCTTGTCCTCGGGGATTCGGGAATGCTCCAAGTTCATTTCCCGTGCCGCCTACGATGGCTTCGAGGCTTCGGCCCGAGTTGCGGCTGCCGGCATCGCGGCTCGACGCCAGACGTGGCTGCAGTCATCGGACCTCGAGCCATGGGTTCACGACAAGTTGGTCGATGTCCCCTGCCGAGGTGAGAACCTTTTTTGGCAAACCCATGACCGAGAAGGCCGCTCAGCTAGAGACCGAGCACCTTACCCGGACAAGGCTGTCGAGGAAGACCTCTGCCCCTTCACATAAGAAGGGCTCGGGTAAAAAGTCTTTACCCGAGGAAGGGCACTGCCTACAAACAGTACCCTCAGTATCAGGCTGCCCAAGCTGCCCCCCAGGGTCAGCAAGCCAAGGGCCAGGGTAATGGGCCCCGTAGGCAGAGAACCCCTAAGCCTCAGGCCCCTGCTCCAACTCAGCAGGGTGGGGGTTTTTGACTCCTTGAGCGTAGCCACTCCGTCCCTGCTTTCCCAGCCCTGCACAGGCGGTCGCCTTGTCCTCTTTGCCCACCAGTGGCCTCTCATTACCACCGACAGTTGGGTGCTGGACATAGTCCAAAAGGGCTATGCCCTGCGTTTTCATCAACTGCCTCCTCCTTACTTCCCAGGGGAACCCTTGAGGCCTCCCCTGCACACAGACCTTCTCCTTCGAGATCTCCAAGGTCTGTTGGTGGACAGGGCGGTGGAGCCTGTGCCTCCCTACTTGCAAGGTCACGGATTCTACTCCAGGTATTTCCTGGTACCCAAAAGGACCGGTGGCCTTCGATCCATTCTGGACCTCAGGAACATCAACAAGTTCCTAGAGAAAGAAAAGTTCAAGATGCTTACTCTTGGAACACTTCTGCCCTACCTCCAGCAGGGAGATTGTCTATGCTCCTTAGATCTAAAGGATGCGTACACTCACATCCTCATACATCCAGACCACAGAAAGTACCTCAGGTTCAGTGTGGGAGGAAACCATTATCAGTACAGGGTACTGCCTTTTGGCCTGACCGCTCCCCGGGTCTTTACCAAGTGCCCGGCAGTGGTTGCGGCCTACCTGAGAAATCAAGGCATTTTTGTCTTTCCCTATCTGGACGACTGGCTCATCAGGGGTCAGACATCCCTGGAGGCCAGACAAGCCACCCTCAGAACCATTGCTCTGCTTCAAAACGTGGGCTTTGTCATAAACTTCGCAAAGTCCACTTTGCTCCCCTCCCAGAACTTGGAGTTCATAGGGGCAAGATTGGATTATCAACTGGCAAAGGCATTCTTGCCAGAAGACAGGGTTCAAAGACTGATGGACGTGACCAAACAGTTCCTGAACAGGTCCCCTGGTCTCCGCCAGACTCTGCCTCAGACTTCTGGGCCACATGGCTTCGACAGTGCATGTGACTCCCCATGCAAGGCTCCATATGAGGCCTGCACAGTGGTGCCTTTGGACTCAGTGGTCTCAAGCCACAGGCCGCCTAAGAGACAGGATAAAGGTGTCCAGACCCCTTTTGACCTCCCTCAGCTGGTGGCTACATCCACCCAATCTGCTGAAGGGGATGCTCTTCCAAATGCCAGAATACTCGGTGGTCCTCACCACCGACGCCTCTCTGAAGGGCTGGGGTGCTCATTGTCTAGACAAGTGCATTCAGGGCCTCTGGTCTCCCTGGGAGGCAGCCCAACAAATCAATCTCCTGGAACTTCAGCTATCCGCTTAGCTCTCAAGGCTTTTTCTCCGGCCCTGGCTCACCGCTCAGTCTTGATTCAAACAGACAACCAGGTAGCCATGTTTTCTCCAGGACCAAGCAGGAAGTCAGTCCTCACTTATGGGTGACGTCGGCGCCGACGGAGCCCTCGCGGAGCAATTTTCCCCAGCTTTCAAAGAAAGCCTTTGGGAATTGCAGCGCGCATGCGCGGTCGTCTTCCCGCCCGAGGGTGCCATCTTAGCCAGTCTTCTTTTTTCCGCGGAGCCCTGCAGACGTCCCCGTCTTGTCCCCGCGAAAAAGTTGATTTTCCTCTTTATTTTATACTTTTTTCTTTCGGTTCGACGCCGATCGTTTTCCCGCCCGGACTCGCGACGCCGGTCTCGAGTCCTCTAGCGTTTTTTCGGTTTTTCTGACTTAGCTTTCATTTTCGTTTTCCCTGGCAGCCCGGTCCTTTGACCTCGCAGGGGCCCTTTTTCCCCCGATGGCTGCCAGTGGCTTTAAGCGGTGTGGTCGGTGTGACCGAAATATGTCACTAACCGACACACACGACTTTTGCCTCCGCTGCTTGGGCCCGGATCATGAGGAACTGATCTGTGGGCCCTGCAGCAAACTGTCCTCGAAGGCGTTGAGAAGTCGGCGGCATCAGCGCGAGAGAATCTTCGCTGACCCCAGCCGTACCCGGACCTCGTCGGAGGCCTCCGTGTCAAAGGGCTCCAGCTCGGACCGTCGCCGGAGCTCCTCCGACCGGGGTTCTCCCTCCGGGGACCATCGTCGGAAGGAAAAACCCGCGAGGGCGGCGTCGGTGGACGCTCCTGGCTCCGCGAGGGCCAGGTCGCATAGCCCCGACAGCCGCCCCGGGTCCTTGGAGAAGGAACATCTCCCGAAGCGACCTCGCCTGGAGTCGGAGATGCCTGCCCGGGTAAGTCCTGTAGTCCTTCTGGACTCGCCTCCGCGACAGCCGACGTCGGGCCCGACGCCGTCGGGGCCCGAGTCGGGGGCTGCTGGGTCACCTGAGCTCGGACTCAGGTTGACGGCCTTGGAGAGCAGACTGTCTGCCTTCATGGACCAGCAGCGGGCACTGCTCGCTGGCCTCGCTGGCGCCGCTGCCCCGACCGCCGGGACGTCGACGTCCAAGTCGACCCCGGAGACCGAGCCGATCCTCGAGTCAATGAGAACTCAAGTCGATCCTCGGTCGAGGTCACCCTCGGCCTCCCGTTCGGGACCGAGGTCGCCGACGCCGACTCCCTCGACGTCGGGGCGGCTGGCGCCGCACCCTGCCCGGGCCGACCCCACCGAGTCCTCGTCGGAGTCGGTCTGGGAGTCTGAGGAGGAAGAGTCACCTGATTCTTTCCGGACTCGGTGTGTCCCATCGGACTCACCGGGGTCCGAGCCTCGGAAGCAGTCCCCCCCGGAGGATGCCCGGTTCTCGGACTTCGTTAGGGATATGGCCAAGGCTTTGGCCTTCCCTGCGGATCCCGAGGAGGAGCCTCGAGCCGAAGAGCTCGACGCCCTCCAGTATGACTCTCCCGCGAGGGAGCACTTTACTGTGCCGGTTCCTCCTATGCTGGAACGACTACTCTTCCGCATGTGGGAGAGTCCGGCCTCCGCGCCGGTCCTGAGCAAGCGGGTCGATTCTATCTATCGGGTCCGCAAGAGCCCTGGCTTTCAGAAGGCACAGCTGCCACACCATTCCATGGTAGTGGAATCGGCCATGCATCGTCTTAAGAGCCAGAAGATGCACTCCTCGGTGCCTCCTGGAAGGGAGGCCCGTAACCTGGATGGCCTTGGCAAGAAGTGCTTCCAGGGCTCTATGCTCGCATGTCGTGTCCAGACTTACCAGCTCTACATGGGCATGTATCTCCGGGATCTGGCTAAAGAGCTAGCCGGATTCTCCGCTGGTCTCTCCGAGGAGCCCTTGCGGAGGTTCCTAGCCTTGTCCACGGGCATTCGGGAATGCTCAAAGTTCATGTCCCGAGCAGCCTATGATGGCTTTGAGGCCTCGGCTAGAGTGGCCGCAGCCGGCATCGGTGCCCGCCGACAGGCTTGGCTTCAGTCGTCGGACCTTGAGCCCTGGGTACAGGACAAGTTGGTCGATGTCCCCTGCCGAGGCGAAAACCTCTTTGGCAAGCCCATGGCGGAAAAGGCTGCACAAATTGAGACTGAGACTCTCACCAGGACCAGGCTTTCTAGGAAGACCTCCGCCCCTTCCCAGAAAAAGAAGGGCTCGGGAAAAAAGTCCTTTTACCCGAGGAAGGCGGCTGCCTACAAACAGTACCCCCATTATCAGGCCCCTGCAGCTCCCCAACAGGGCCAGCAGGCCAAGGGACGGGGTAACGGGTCCCGTAGGCAGCAAGCCCCCAAGCCTGCACCACCAGCCCCTGCTCAGCAGGGAGGGGGTTTTTGACTCGCTCAGCATAGCCTCTCCCCCCCGCTGGTCCCTCCCAGCACTGGAGGCCGGCTGGTTCACTTCGCCCACAGGTGGTCCAGCATCACCGCAGATGCCTGGGTGCTTCAGGTCGTGCGAGAGGGCTACCTTCTCCACTTCCATCAGGTCCCTCCCTCCTATTTTCCGGGAGAACCTTCGCGCCCCCCTCTGCACAGGGAGTTGCTCCTTCAGGAGTTAGCAGGTCTTCTGCAGGAACAGGCGGTGGAACCGGTGCCCCACCACCTGAGAGGTCAAGGCTTTTATTCAAGGTATTTTCTGATACCAAAGAGAACAGGGGGCCTCAGACCCATCCTGGACTTGCGCAACCTCAACAAGTTCCTTGTGCGGGAGAAGTTCAAAATGCTTACCCTTGGAATCCTTCTGCCCTACCTCCAGCAGGGAGATTGGCTATGCTCCTTGGATCTAAAGGATGCCTACACGCACATCCTCATCCACCCAAGCCACCGCCAATACCTAAGGTTTGTGGTGGCAGGAAATCATTACCAGTACAGAGTACTGCCCTTTGGCCTATCCTCCGCACCGCGAGTCTTCACAAAATGTCTCGCGGTCGTGGCGGCCCATCTCCGGCTTCACGGCCTCTATGTCTTTCCGTACCTCGACGACTGGCTCATCAGAGCAGCGTCCGCTCAGGAGGTCACCAACGCCACGTGCCGCACGGTGACTCTGCTGCAGCACTTGGGCTTTGTCATAAACTTCGCAAAGTCCACTTTGCTCCCCTCACAGGATCTCGAGTTCATCGGCGCAAGGCTGCACACTCCTCGGGCACGAGCGTACCTACCGCTCGACAGGGCTCAACGGCTCATGGACCTAGCCGACCGCTTTCGCAGCCAGCCCCTGGTCTCCGCCAGGCGCTTCCTGAGACTGCTCGGCCATATGGCTTCCACTGTCCATGTGACCCCCAATGCCCGCCTGAACATGCGGTCTGCTCAATGGTGTCTCCGCCAGCAGTGGCGACAAGCCACAGGCGGCCTGGCAGACCTAGTGCGCGTCTCCGAGCCGCTGCTCTCGTCTCTCCGGTGGTGGCTCCGGCAGCCGAACCTGATATTCGGAATGCCTTTCCAGTCACCTCAGCCGACCCGGGTGCTGACCACCGATGCATCCCTCCTGGGCTGGGGAGCACATTGCCAAGAGGCACGTACTCAGGGCCTCTGGACCACGTGGGAGTCTGCTCAGCAGATCAACTTCCTGGAGCTCAGGGCGATCCGCCTCGCTCTCAAGGCCTTCTCCCACCTGACTTCCCAACAGTCCGTCCTTGTCCAGACGGACAATCAGGTTGCCATGTTCTACGTGAACAAGCAGGGGGGCACGGGCTCCTTCCTCCTCTGCCGGGAGGCACAGAAGCTCTGCTCTTGGGCCGTCAGTCACGGCATTCTCCTCAGGGCAGTTTATCTCCCGGGCCAAGAAAATTGCCTTGCAGACAAACTCAGCAGGGTCCTCCAGCCGCACGAGTGGCGTCTGGATCCCTTGGTAGTTCAGAAGCTCTTCCTCAAGTGGGGTCTCCCCACGGTGGATCTCTTTGCCAGTCCTCACAACCGGCAACTTCCTCGCTTCTGCTCTCGTCAGCCACACCCCCTTCGGGTTGCGGCGGACGCCTTTCTGATCTCGTGGTCGGGGAGCCTTCTGTACGCTTTCCCTCCCATCCCGCTGGTCTCTCGGACTCTTTTCAAGGTTCTCCAAGACAAAGCCTTCATGATCCTGGTGGCCCCTCGCTGGCCCAGGCAGCCGTGGTTTCCACTCCTGCTGCAACTGGCGGTGGAGGGCCCAATCCCTCTGGGGATACAACCGGATCTCCTCACTCAGGATCAGGGGTCCCTTCTGCACCCCAACCTCAGGTCTCTCAACCTTATGGCCTGGCTGCTGAGAGGGTAGTCCTTGCTCCCCTTCTCCTGCCGGCGGAGGTGGAGGAGGTCGTCTTAGCTTCGCGACGGCCTTCTACCCGCAAATGCTACGCCCTTAAATGGCGTCGCTTTGCAGTCTGGTGTACCCAACAGTCTCAGGATCCCTTCTCCTGCCCGGTGTCGGTGATCTTGCAGTACTTGCTGCACCTCTCTAATCTGGGACTTAAGTCCAACTCCGTCAAAGTTCACCTCAGTGCTCTTTCAGCACATCATGTGCCAGTGGACGGCAGACCTCTCTCCAATGACCCTCTCGTAGCGAGGTTTCTCCGAGGTCTCCTTCTACTTAAACCACCTCTGCGCCCGCCAGCGCCTGACTGGGACCTGAATGTGGTTTTGCAGCGGATCACCTGTCCGCCTTTTGAACCTATGGCTACCTGTTCTCTACGTTTTCTGTCTTGGAAAACACTGTTCTTGATAGCCCTCACTTCCGCTAGGCGCGTAAGTGAATTTCAGGCCCTCGTGTCTGATCCCCCTTACACTAGGTTCTACAAGAATAGGGTAGTCCTACGGACTCACCCAAAATTTCTGCCTAAAGTGGTCTCCCCTTTTCACATCAATCAGGAGGTGGTACTTCCAACCTTCTTTCCCAGACCACACTCCAGCCGAGCTGAAACGGTCCTCCATACCCTGGACTGTAGAAGGGCGTTGAACTTCTACCTTGACCGTACGCGGGAGCACCGTAAAGCTGCTCAGCTTTTTGTGTCTTTTGACCCCAATAAATTGGGGCTCCCGGTCTCCAAGCGTACTCTGTCCATCTGGGTTGCGGACTGTATCTCTTGGGCTTATGGGGCAGCCGGACTCTCCTTAGAAAGTCGAGTCACGGCTCATTGCGTTCGGGCAAAGGCCACGTCAGTGGCTTACCTCCGCTCTGTTCCGCTGGCAGACATCTGCCGGGCCGCTACTTGGTCTTCGAGCCAGACTTTTGCGGTCCATTACTGTCTCGAGAGGGAGTCCCGTAGGGACAGTGCTTTCGGACAGGCAGTCCTCCGTAATCTCTTTGAGGTCTGAGCAACTCCTACCCTCCATCCCGGATGTGGGCTACCGGTGGGTGATAATTCAGCGAAGATTCTATCCTTCTGTGCTGCTGAGCTAGAGGGAGCTCATTTTTGTGCTTAGGGTCTCCGGTAGCCTTGAGCTTGGGAGTCCCATAAGTGAGGACTGACTTCCTGCTTGGTCCTGGAGAAAGCGTAGTTACTCACCTGTAACAGGTGTTCTCCAGGAGCAGCAGGAATCAGTCCTCACTACCCTCCCTCCTCCCCTTGGAGTTGCAATCGTCTGCTTATGTTCTTTTTGCAAATTTTTATGCTGTCTTTTTTAGCTATGTCATCTGACTGGCTAAGATGGCACCCTCGGGCGGGAAGACGACCGCGCATGCGCGCTGCAATTCCCAAAGGCTTTCTTTGAAAGCTGGGGAAAATTGCTCCGCGAGGGCTCCGTCGGCGCCGACGTCACCCATAAGTGAGGACTGATTCCTGCTGCTCCTGGAGAACACCTGTTACAGGTGAGTAACTACGCTTTATGTGAACAAACAGGGTGGGACTGGGTCCCAGCTCCTTTGTTGAGAGACTCAGGACCTTTTTTCCTTTGCCCTGAAGCACAACATGCTTCTCAAGGCGGTGTACCTTCCAGGCCAGGAGAACTGCCTGGCCGACCGGTTGAGCAGAATTCTGCTGCCCCACGAGTGGCAGCTGCATCCCTTGGTCGTTCAGAAGATCTTCCTGAAGTGGGGTCTCCCTTGGATAGATCTCTTTGCCAGTCCTCTGAACATGCAACTGCCCAAGTTCTGCTCCAGGCAACTGCATCCTTTGAGGATAGCACCAGATGCTTTTCTGATGTCCTGGTCTCAGGGCCTCCTGTATGCGTTTCCTCCCACGCCCTTGGTGGCCCGAACTCTTTTCAAGACTCTTCAGGACAAGGCCTCGGTCCTGCTGGTAGCTCCCAGGTGGCCGAGGCAGCCTTGGTTTCCACTTCTGCTGCAGCTGGCAGTGGATTCCCCACTACCTCTGGGTTCCAACCCGACCTTCTCTCACAGGAGCAGGGTTCCCTTCTGCACCCCAATCTCAAAGCTTTCATTTTGATGGCCTGGAGGCTGCAAGGGTAGTTTTGGCTCCCTGGGGCCTACCTCAGGAAGTTGAGGTTGTCCTAGCCTCTAGGAAACAGTTCACTAGGAAAACCTATGCCCTCAAGTGGAAGAGGTTTTCTGTGTGGTGTCAGCTACGTACAGAGGATCCTTTCTCTTGTACTGTGCCAGTGGTGCTTCAGTACTTACTGCACTTGTCCAATCAGGGCCTTAAATCCAATTCTGTTCGGGTCCACCTCTCAGCTCTAGCAGCTCACCACTCACTGGTGGAGGGACATACTCTGTCCGGTCACCCTTTGGTGTCCCGCTTTCTCAGGGGCTTGCTTTTGCTCAAGCCTCCCATCCGTCGTCCTGCTCCTGAGTGGGAACTGAATGTGGTCTTGCAGCAACTGACTCGCCCACCCTTTGAGCCGATGGCTACTTACCCTCTCCGCTTCCTCTTCTGGAAGACTCTCTTCCTGATAGCCCTCACCTCGGCTAGGCAAGTGAGTGAGCTTCAGGCCCTGGTCTGTGATAGGCCTTATATCAGGATTTATAGGAACAGGGTAGTCCTCAGGACTCATCCAAAGTTCCTTCCTAAGGTTGTCTCTTTCCACCTCAATCAGGAGGTGGTTCTTCCAACATTCTTCCCTAGGCCTCATGCTAGCCAGGCTGAAGCAGTCCTGCATACTCTACCTTGACCGTACGCAAGGGCATCGAAGGGCTACTCAGCTCTTCGTCTCCTTTGACCCCAATAAGTTGGGGTTGGCTGTGTCCAAGCGTACCTTGTCCATTTGGGTGGCTGACTGTATCACCTGGGCTTACAAGGCGGCCGACCTTCCTTTGCAGGGTAGGGTCACGGCCCATCGTGTCAGGGCAATGGCTGCCTCAGTGGCTCATCTGCGCTCTGTGCCCTTGGTAGACATCTGCAGGGCTGCAACTTGGTCTTCAAGCCAGACTTTTGCAGCCCATTACTGTCTGGAGAGGGAGTCCCGTAGGGACAGTGCTTTTGGCCAAGCAGTACTCCGGAATCTCTTTGAGGTTTTGGCAACTCCTGCCCTCTGTTGGGCTACCGGTGGTGGTTGTGTCCTTGAAAAGCCTTTCTCTGCAGCTGGGACTAGAGGGAGTTCTCTTGTTCAGCCTGGGTTTCTCGGTAGCCCAGAGCTAGGGAGTCACCCATATGTGAGGACTGACTTCCTGCTTGGTCCTGGAGAAAAGAGTAGTTACTCACCTGTAACAGGTGTTCTCCAAGAGCAGCAGGAATCAGTCCTCACAACCCTCCCTCCTCCCCTTGGAGTTGCAGTTGTACATAGTTTGTGTTTTTACATTTTTGTGTGCTCTTCTTAGCTATGTCATTTGACTGAGGTAAGATGGCACCTTTAGGCGGGAAGGGAACCGCGCATGTGTGCCAGCATTCCCAAAGGCTTTCATGGAAAGCTGGGGAAATGCTCCGCTGGGGCTTCATCGGCGCCGATGACACCCATATGTGAGGACTGATTCCTGCTGCTCCTGGAGAACACCTGTTACAGGTGAGTAACTACTCTTTATGGAATTTGCACCTGTCAAACAACCCTCCCCTCTCTTCTCTCCCACTGAAGCAGAGAAACAGATATAAACATGCACAATATTTCTTTAAGAAAGAGTGGTAGATACATGAAATAGTCTCCTAGTGGAGGTAGTAAAGACAAAGACAATATCAGAATTTAAGAAAGCATGGGACAAACACAGAGGTTCTCTAAAAAGAAAAAGAGACTGTAAAGCTTAGTAGTTGATATAGAAGGGCAGACTGGATAGGCCATATGGTCTTTGTTACTATGTGGATGCATGCACATGTGCACAAACAAGCTGGGTGTGATATGCTCCTGAGGGACCGGTGGCAGATGGGGAGTTTTACTGGGATGGTACACATGTCAAACCATAATGCAAGTCTCTTAACGCAAGCTCAAGGAGAGCAGAAACCTCCTACAGAGTTGAAGTGCAAAAGCTTGCTCGACTTTGATTTTCATTATTTTATTTAGTATTTAGCTTATCTTTTCAGTGGTAGCTCAAGGTGAGTTACAATCGGATACAGTAGGTATTTCCCTGTCCCTGGAGAGCTTTCAATAAAAATTTGTATCTGAAACAGTGGAGGGTTAAGTAACTTGCCTAAGGCTACAAGGCATGCCAGTGGTATTTTGAACCCTGTTCTTTGGTCGCAGGTAGGCTGCTACTCCACTCCAAACTGGAGGTGCCTTGTGATCTCTCTAACATTTTGTTTTTTAAGCAGGAGATGTCTGCATGCATTCACACACCCAAACAAAGGGGTTGGAAAGAATTCCAGTACAGTTTCTGTTATATTTTTTTCTTTTATCTTTTATTTCTTTCTTTTTCAAATTTTATTTTTTCCTCAAGAGCCTTGTGCCCTGCTTAGGCCTCTGGCCTACCTTTCCACCATGGAGAAAAACCCTAGTGGTTTTAAAAAATGCACCAATTGCTCCAGTACAATTTCTGTCACAACAGACATGACTGCTGCCCCAAGTGTCTGGGTCCAGATCATGCACTGAATTCTTGCTCTCTGTAAACTCATGACTAAGAGAGGCCTTGGAAACTGGGCCAGAAAGTTGAGCAAGTTATTTTCATCGGACTCAAGTCTCGCTGGCTTCGACATCTTTGAGAGCATCGTCGTCTTCCTGAGTCTCTAAACTCTTAACGGCTCCAAGAGAAAAGACATCAAGATCCCCATTAAAACTTCCATGGGATTCCAAAGAGCACCAAGGATTCCAAAGAGTAGTCAAGAGGATCGAGGGAGAGGTCCCAGTCTGAACATCGGGGCTCCCCGAGGACCTTCTCAGACTCTGGCTATCCAGCCAAACATCCCCAGTGAGAGGATTTGTCCTCCAAAGCCTTAGTGGGGAACCAGGAGGCCAGGGACATCGACCTTGGGGAGCCTCCAGTGCTGTGTTCTGGTACGGTGGCTGCAAGCCCCGTTCGTTCTTTGGACCAGACACTAGCAACCTGCTTGGATCAGCATATGCTATCCATTGAGAAGGCTTTGGGATATCTCCTAGCAGCATCAATACCTCCAACACCGATGACTTCAGATCTGCCTGCATCGGAACAGGCATCAGCATCTGTATTGGTGCTTCCATCCAATGCCCTGACTCTGCATGCCTCCATCCCAATGCTGGGACCAGCTTCAGGAGCACAGTCTACTTAGTTGGTACAGAATATGGCGCCACTATTGAGACAGCAAGGGGAGAACATCAATATGTACCGGTACAGACAGCACAGATAATAGGCCATGGACATTGATGTCTATCCCCAAGCTCTGAGTCCGATGCCTTCGATTCAGATCATCAGTCTTTTGATTCCACAGAGCTCCAGGACATTGCCTCAGAGCCCACGTCTCAGAGTACCACATCCTGCCAAAAGTCACTGCCGGAGGACCATGTCCTTCCGAGAATTTATACAGGACATGGCGGCAGGTCTCAATTCCAGCCACTGCTGAATCTGAGCCTCTAGCACAGGAACTGGAGATACTCCAATACTCCACAGCCCTGAAGAAGGCAACTATCCTACCGGTACATAAAATACTACATAACCTTATGCTTTGTATGAGGGAGACCCCCTCACGGTCACTCCCATTAGAAAAAGGCTCAATACGATGTATCACATACTGAAGGTTCCAGGCTTCCAGAAGGCAAACCTACTGCACTACTCCATGGTCGTGGAATTGACAATGTGGTGCATTAAAAGTGGCAAGACCCATGCATAGAGATACCCCCGGGTAGAGAATCGAGGAATCTCTATTCATTTTCACGCTGCTTCTTCCAGGCCTCTATGCTGGCGAGCAGGATTAACTCTTATACCCTTTATATGGGAATATTCTTCAAGGAACTTAAAGATTGGGAAGCCTTCCTCCCCTTTCTCCCGGAGGAGAAGCCTGCCTTTGAGACAGTCCTCAAACATAGCCAAAATGTCTCAATTTGTAAACAGGTAAGCCTTCAATGCATTTGAATCCACCAGCAGTGCCATTTCCACAGGCACTCGTAGGCTGGCTTGGCTTCAAGCTTCAGACCTGGAACAATGGATCCAAGATAAGTTGGGAAACATCCCCTGTACCGGGGAGAACCTTTTCGGCAAGAACTGGAGAAAGAAAGCTGGAGAACTCAAAATGGATGATACCACCCTAAAGAGACTCTCCAGAAAAACTGCTGGCCCCTTAAAGAAAAAGGCAGCAGCCAAAAAACCTTTTAACCCCCCAAAAAGGTGGTTTTACCTCTCCTACTCAAACACCTTATCCTCAATATAAAGGACCTAAGCCAGCAAAGAAGCCTAGGGTGGCCAAGCCACAACCGGCCACACAGGCACAAACAGCACCCAGTTTTTTGACTCTATCCTGGGGAGCATTGCCAACTTGCCCTTGCAGATACCCAATCCTCCCCATATAGCAGGTTGACTTTGCAATTCCACCAACCACTGGCATCTAATCACCTCAGAGCAGTGGACCCTGAACATCATTCAGGAGGGTTTTCAAACATCAACCCCCTCACTACAGAGGTGAATATCCCACTCGGCCTCCACTCAGGGCTCTATTCAGGGACGAGATCTCCAATCTGCTTTCCCAAGGAGCCATGGAAAGGGTGCCACAGTATCATCTTCAAGAAGGCTTCTACTCTCCTTCCTGATTACAAAGAAGTTAGGAGGGTACAGGCCCATCCTCCATCTCATGGATTTCAACAAGTTCCTGGTCAAGGAAAAGTTCAAAATGATTTCTCTTGGAACTCTGTTACCTTATCTGCAGGAACAAGACTAGATATCATACTCATATATCCACATCCTGATAAATCCAGGACACAGGCAGTAGCTACGCTTCACCTTTTAAGGGTGCCCATTACCAGTACCGGGTCCTACCTTACGGCCTGGCCTTAGCTCCCAGGATATTCACAAAATGCATGGCAGTGGTCACAGCCCATCTGCGGGGCATGGGGATATTTGTTGTTCCCTACTTAGACTGGCTGGTCTGCACATCTCTCCAAAAAATTCTTGCTCTGCTGCAGAGTATTGGTTTTGTCATAAATTTCCTGAAATCCCACCTACCCTAACTCAAAGATTGGAGTTTATAGGAGCAGTGCTGGATACTCAGCAATTTAGAGCATTCCTACCACTAAACCGCATGCACCGCCTAGTAGACCTTACCATCCACGTGTCAGCAAACAAGCTCAACAGCCCGAGACTTCCTCTGTTTCTTGGGACACATGGCATCCACAGTGCATGTGGTTCCCTATGCCAGACTTCATATGCACCTAGCACAATGGACCTTAGCATCCCAGTGGACACAGGCCATAGGGCACCTGCAGGATCTGATTCAAATCGCCCACCCATTAACCCAATCCCTCCTGTGGTAGTGCACCCCAGCAAACTTGCTCGTAGGGTCACCTTTTTGAATGCTTCAACCTCACCATACCCTCAGCACAGATGCATCCAAGCAAGGTTGGGGAGCCCACCTGGATACCATGTCCACACAAGAACTGTGTACAACCCAGGAATCAACTCTACAGATCAACCTACTGGAGCTTTGAACAGTCACGAATGCCCTACAGGCTTTTCAACACCACCTCTCCGACAGCCAAGTCTTCATTAGGACAATCAGGTGGCAGTGTTCTACGTAAACAAACAAGGCAGGACAGGCTCCCTTCCCCTCTGCGAAGAGGCTTTACACCTTTGGAGATGTGCCATCTCCCACAACATCCACCTTCAGGCAGTGTACATCCCCAGAGATCAGAATCAACTTGCGGACAAGCTCAGTCAAATCCTGCCCACACAAGTGGAGCCTCAACATCACACAGGAGCAAGGATATCCCAGACCTGGGGAACCTCGGTCATCGACCTCTTTGTCACCCCACAGAACAGCCAACTGCTGCAATTCTGCTTCAGGGTGCTGTCCAAACTCAGCCAGGCACCAGATGCCTGCCTGCCTTCACTGGGGTCAGGGTCTTCTATATGTGTTTCCACCCACACCCCTAATACCGAAGACCCTAATCAAATTCCAGACAGACAAGGACAATATGATCCTCATAGCCCACTTCTGGCCCTGTCAGCCCTGGTTTCCCCTGCTACCTTGCCTAACACAGACGAAACCAATCTGACTGGGGTACAAGCCGGGTCTTCTGTCACGGGAGGACGGGACAGTCCTGCATCCCAATCTGCGATCTCTCCGTATAATGGCATGGCTGCTAAAAGGATGACCCTCCATCTTAACCTTTCCTAGGAAGTAAAGGACATACGCCTGGTTTCCAGAAAACCCTCAACAAGACAAGCTTACTCATTTAAATGGTGCAGATTTGGATCCTGGTGCGCTCAGAAGAACCTGAATCCTTTCAACGCACACCAGAGTCTCCACTTTTACAGTATCTATTTCACCTGTCCTCTGCAGGATTCAAAACCAACTCTTTGCAAGTACACCTCTGCTATCGTGACTTTTTTCATAAGCCAGTTAATGGTCAACCCATTTCCACACACCCCCTAGTGGCTTATTTTATAAGAGGCCACCTTCTCTCTAAGCCACCCTTTTGACCACTCCCAGTGGTGTGGAATCTCGATGTGGTCTTAGCTCAGCTTCTCAAGCCTCCATTTGAACTTCTGGTGACTGCTCACCTACGGTCCTTGTCTTGGAAGGTCATACTCCTCATTGCCCTGACCTCCGCCAGGTGCATCAGTGAACTACAGGCCTTGGTGGCACATCCACCATACACTCGGTTTCATCATGACAAGGTTGTCTTATAGACACACCCACACTTTTTACCTAAGGTGGTCTCACCTTTCCACATTACTCAGTCTGTAATACTACGAGTCGTCTTCCCAAGACCTCATTCTTCCCATACAGAAGCAACTCTGCACACCTTAGATTGCAAACAGGTTCTGGCCTTCTATCTCCAAAGAGCCAAGGACCTTTGAAAATCCTCACGATTGTTCATTTCCTTTGACCCCAACCGTTTGGGTCTTCCTGTTACAAAATGCATTCTTTCCAGATGGATAGCAGACTGCATTTCATTTGCGTATGATTTATTTATTTAGTGTACACTTGTATCCCGCTACTTCCAGCGATCAGCAGCGGTTTGCTATACATAACAGTGCGGCTGTACAGGCCAGGAATTAAAACATACATAATGATTTAGTGGAAAAGTACAGGTCATATCACTCAAATTATATGATTCACACTTGATTGCAGGCTAGTGACTTCACAAGTATATACATATTTACATGTCGCTGGGTCTATTGTTGGCTAGAACGCGGAGTTCTTTCTTTGTGCCTGTTGTGACCCAATGTGAGTACATGGTGATTAGGCAGGATTGAAATGCGTCTGGAAAAGATGAGTCTTAAGTTTTTTTCTGAAGTCCAACAAGTCACTGTTTGCTCTCAGTTCGCATGGTAGTTGGTTCCATAGCAGAGGCGCTATAAATGAAAATGCTTGGTTGCTGGTATTTGTATTGACAGATCTCAGGCTCCCCGGGACCAGGAGGGTATTGAGGTTTGGAGATCTTCTGCTTCTGTTATTTGGCTGTAAGGTGATAAGGGTGTTGAGGTAAGAGGGTGCTATATTATGAATGAGCTTGAATGCCGTGATAATTTTATATTGTATGCGTGCAGTGATTGGGAGCCAATGTAGGTCTATTAGTATTGGTGTGATATGATCCTTCAGGCCGATCCCCATGATGATTCTAGCTGTCACATTTTGCGCCATTTGCAGGATATTGAGGTTTTTTTTAGGCAGACCCTGTAGTATGGCGTTGCAATAGTCCAGATGAGGAATGATGAGGGTTTGTGCTACGGTCCTGAAGTCAGAATGATCTATGATGCTACGTAGAAACATAGAAACATGATGACAGAAAAAGACCACAAGGCCCATCTAGTCTGTCCTTCCATAACAACAACTACAACAGTCCACTTTTTACCTTTAGAGATCCTCTGTGTTGGTCCCATGCTTTTTTGAATTCAGTTACTGACCTTATCTCCACCACCTCCACTGGGAGACTATTCCACGGATCCACTACTCTTTCCGTAAAGAAATATTTCCGCATATCACTCCTGAATCTATCTCCCTTCACCCTCATCCCATGTCCCCTCGTAGCAGAACTTGCTTTCTATTGAAAGAGGCTCTCTCCCTGAACATTTATGCCACGGAGGTATTTAAACATCTCAATCATATCACCTCTATCCCGCCTTTCCTCTAAGGTGTACATATTAAGATCCTTAAGTCTGTCCTCATATGCTTTATAATGAAGCCCATTAATCATTTTAGTAGCAACCCTCTGCACCGACTCCATCCTGTTCACATCCTTTTGAAGGTGCGGTCTCCAGAATTGCACACCATACTCCAAATGAGGTCGCACCAAAGACTTATACAGAGGCATTATCACCTCCTTTTTTTCTGCTAGCCATTCCTCTCCGTATGCACCCAAGCATCCTTCTAGCTTTTGCCGTCGCCTTTTCTACCTGTTTAGCTACTTTAAGATCATCAGACACAACCACGCCTAGGTCCCGCTCTTCTTTAGTGGACAAAAGTACTTCACCTCCTATACTGTATTGCTCCCTTGGATTGCTGCAGCCCAAATGCATGACCTTACATTTTTTAACATTAAATCCCAGCTGCCAAATTCTAGACCATTCTTCAAGCTTAGCTAGATCCCTCCTCATGTTATCTACACCTTCCTGGGTGTCTACTCTATTGCAGATTTTGGTATCATCCGCAAAGAGGCAAACCTTACCCGAGAGCCCTTCCGCTATATCACTAACAAAGATGTTAAAAAGAATCGGACCAAGGACAGATCCCTGGGGCACACCACTGGTAACATCCTTCTCCTCAGAGTGAGCTCCATTTACTTGTACTCTTTGTCGCCTCCCACCCAACCAATTTCTAACCCAAGCAGTAACTTTAGGGTCCATCCCTAGGGTGCTCAGTTTGTTTATAAGTCGCCTGTGAGGAACAGTGTCAAACGCTTTACTGAAATCTAAATACACCACATCTAGAGCTCTCCCTCGGTCCAACTCCCTGGTCACCCAGTCAAAGAAATCAATCAGATTTGTCTGACAAGACCTGCCTCTGGTGAATCCATGCTGCCTCGGATCCTGTAATCCGCCGGACTCCAGAAACCTCACTATTTTCTCTTTCAGCAGCGTTTCCAATAATTTACTCACCACCGAAGTTAAACTAACCGGCATGTAGTTTTCAACCACATCCTTCCGCTTTTGTGTAAAGGCACCACATGAGCCTCTCTCCAGTCCTTTGGCACCACTCCCGACTCCGAGGCATTGAAAAGGTCAGTCAGTGGAGTTGCTAGAACGTCCCCAAGTTCCCTCAGTATTCTAGGGTGTATACCATCCGGTCCCATCGCTTTGTCTACTTTAAGTTGAGCTAGTTTCTCACGAACAGTCTTTTGAAAATTGTTCAAGATGTCCTTCACTTCTGTTCTTATTTGTGGGTGTTTTCTGAGGTCCTGCTCCTGGTTCTTCATCTGTGAACACAGAACAAAAATATTTGTTAAGCAATTCCGCTTTATCCTTATCAGCTTCTACATATTCCCCCCCTGCACCCTTGAGTCTGACAATACCACTTTTGCCCTTCCTCTTCTCACTAATATATCTGAAAAATGTCTTATCCCCCCATTTTATTGCATTGGCTATTTCCTCCTCCTTTTGAATCTTTGCCTTCTTGACTACTTTGCTAGCTTCTCTAAGTTTTTCCAAATACAGATGCTTGTCTTCCTCTCTCTGTGATCTCTTGTATTTCATGAAGGCCTCCCTCTTTTTCTTCACTTTTTCAGCTACTTCCTTCGAAAACCATAGCGGTCTCCTGTTCCTTTTGCCTTTATTTACCATTTTAACAAAAAGGTTGGTTGCCTTTAAAATACCCCCTTTCAGTTTTGCCCACTGTTTTTCTACATCCCCCAGCTGTTCCCATCCCACTAGTGGTTGCACGATTTTTAGCTTGTGGAAAATGGCTCGATTGGTAATTCGGAGATGCTTTTCCAACTTCAGGTGGCAATCCAGTGTCACGCCTAGGTATCTTATTTCGTTCTTTGTGGCGTAGACATTATTGTTCAAGGTGACTGGTGGTGGTGGGTTGAAGTTAGTTTTTCTGGACATGCACATCACTTCCGTTTTTTTGTGATTTATGGACATATTTTGTTGCAACTAGGTTTGGAGCTCACAGGCATTTCTCTAGTTGGCTGAGATTCGGGTTGTCGACATCAAGTTGAGTATAGAGCATTAGGTCATCAGCATAGATGTGATAACTGATCATGTGATCCTGGAATATTTTACAAGCTGGTCGTAGATAAAGGTTGAAAAGGAGGGAAGACAGGGCCGAGCCTTGCGGTATGCCTTGGGTTTGAGGGAATGGTGAGGCCATTTCGTTATTGAAGTGGACTTACTGCATTCTGTCGGTTATGTAGGAGGAGAACCATTTCAGAGGGGTGTCTCTAATGCCTATGGTCGCGAGTCTGTTTAGGAGTGTGGGGTGATGTACTGTATCAAAGGCAGCTGATATGTCTATGAAAATGAGCACGTACATTTTGTTTTTCTTCCAGACCTTTGAGTAGTTTTTCCAGTAGGGCTAAGAGGAGGGTTTCCACACCATGATGCTGTCGGAAGCCGTACTGGTGGACGTCGAAGACGTTGTCATCGATGTGGTCTTGCAGTTGTTGTTGCACTGCCTTTTCAGTGATCTTGGCAAGGAAGGATATGCTTGATACTGGGCGGAAGGATGTAGGGTCGTTCTTGTTGAGGGTTTTGTTCTTCAGTATGGGTCGGATGATGGATTTTTTGAGGTGCGTTGGCATTAGCCCCTGCGATAGTGATTGGTTCACTATGTGGGTGACGAATTGGGCAACTTTCTGTTTTGTCCTTGACCCAGGTAGCTGGGCATGGGTCGAGTGGGGAGGTGGTGGTTCTTAAGCTGGAGATTATGTTCATGATTTGCTTGACTTCTATGCTCCTGAAGGTGGACCATTCTTGGTACTGGGTAGCTCCTTCCGAGGTGTTGGTGGTTTGCAGGGTGGAGCTCATAGACAGGTCTTGGGTGGGGGGTACAGGCGCTTGAGGGTTCATGTTTCTGGCTGGAGGGTTTAGCTTGTTGGCATAATGATCTGTCAACTTTTGGGCTGTCATAGCCCCGTTTGTATTAGGTTCTTGAGTATTCTTCGTGAGAGATTCGACCAATGCAAATAGTTCCCTGGGTCGGTTGAGGGCCTTATTAAGCGTGTTGGAGTGGTGAGTTTTCTTTGCAAGGTTAATTTCACTCTTGTAAGCTGCAAGAAGTTTGATGTATTCCATCCTATGCTCCTCGGTTTTGTGACTTCTCCATCTCCTTTCTTGCTTCCGCAGGCGCTTCTTTAGTTCGCGGAGGCTGGGGGTGTACCATGGTTCATTTCTGTTTCTGGATGAGGTACTTAGGGGTGTCCAGGTTGGTATTGAGATTGTTTCGATACCTGAGTTCCATTGGTTTACCAGTATCTCCAGGTCGTCTTGTTCCGGATTCATATGCCGGCTATGGATGTTATTAATGTTTTCTTGTTGTATTTTTGGAATCTCCTCCGTAGGTTTGTAGGTGGGATGCGTGTAGCATGTTCTCGCATGATGGGAAGAAGCAATGTGAATTCAATTTGGTGATGGTCCGACCAAGGCACTGGGGTTATATGTATCTTGGGTTTTTGAAGACCATTGAGTTTGGTGGGTAGAAACACCATGTCCAGGGTGTTGCCTTTGATATGTGTGGCATCACTGATTATTTGCTCGTAACCAAGTTGGTCCATGGCTTCATGGAATATTCCTGCTTGAGCTGGTGGGACTGATGCTAGGTTTAGATCGCCTAGGATGATCTGGTGCTTTTTGCTTGCTGTGGTAGTGATGATTTCCAGTGCGGAAGCCAGTTTCGTATGGGGATGAGGGGGCTCTGTAGATCAGACAGATAGATATAGTTTTGTTTTCTATTCTGAGCATGTCAATTCCGTCATTGCTTTGAGAAGTGTTTGCTAGGAGTAAGGAGGTCTTGGCCATGATGATCACTCCTCCTCCTCTTTTCTTGGAGCAGGGACAATTGTAGATCTTGTAACCAGGTTTGCAAATTTGGTTGGTGATAACTGAGTCTGTGTCCGTGATCCATGTTTCCGTGATGCATAGAATATCAGGTTTTGCATCTGTGAGGATATCATGTATGATGTGGGTCTTGTTTCGTATAGATCTGGCATTGATTAGCATGAATGAGACTTCGGACTGCAGAGGTTTGTCAGACTTGGAGATCATGTTTATCTTGGTTGCTCCTGTTTTGTTTGTTCCACTTTGCTTCTTCTTAGGTAAACTGTTGCGCTGATCCTTTGAGCTCTTGATGGACGGTGTGACTGTCCCTTGTCTGTGTGGTAGTGTTGCCATACGTGCAGGAAGGAATGTGTTGTGTAGAGTAAGAGTTGGCAGTACGGCTGGGTTGTAGACGTAAACTGGTCTCCAGGTAAAAGGTGTGTGGTACAGCAGGATGTGGTTACAGACACATGTGGAAAGTAGGATACAGAGACACAACAGGAGGGAGGTACTGGCGGTAGCCATTTCCAGACCTGTTGTGTAACTGGTATAACAGCCCAACTTTGTAGGGGTTGATGTCAGTGCCCTCAGATATGTCTTTGATTATATCCAGAAATGTAGTAGATCACTGTGGTATGCTAAGGCTATGCAGTAGCGCAAATAGTTATACGGTCATTTAAGGAAAATATACAGCTAAACATCAAAGGGAGGTAAATCACTGTGTTAAATTAAGGCTACTCAGTAATAAAACAGTTAAGGCAACTGAGTTAGGCTACTTTGTTAAGGCTATTCAGTAATACAGACTATTTGGTCATGCAATGAAATATACAGCATATTCGGTGTGAAAACAGAAATATCAACCTCAAAGGGAGGTAGAATCGCTGTGTTGATTTAAGGCTACTCAGTAATAAAACAGTTAAGGCAACTGAGTTAAAATATTAACATCAAAGGGAGGTAGAACGCTGTGATAATTTAAGACTACGCAGTAATAAAACAGTCAAGGCAACTGAGTTAGGGCTACTTTGCTAAGGCTATTCAGTAATACAGACAGCTGCTTGGTCATACAATGAAATATACAGCACATTCGGTGTGAAAACAAAGTATCAATGGATAGTTAGGATTTTATTCAGGTTATCCCTAAAGGTAGTCATACAGCTAAACAGTTGAGGAAAGTACTTGGCTGCCGAGTTGCAAAGACATTGGTTTTTCGTGGATAGTTTACCTGGTATGTAGTGGACAATTAGGAACCATTAATCGCGAGCTCGACCTTACTAGGGAGCTCAAGCTTAGTGACGTTCTTATGACTAGAAGGGTCAGTCAGACTCTGAGTGTTCCTGCTGGGTCGGATGTTTTTAGGGCCGGCCGGTGGGGGCCACTGCCTAAGGGCCACACCAAAGGGCCCTCTGGCGAGGCCCTCAGGTGCGGGCCCGCCAGGCGCGGGTGCGCCGGAGGTGTGCTCCTCCTTTTATCCTGCTCCCACTGCCCCGATTGGGCAGGAGCCTTCAAAGGGGACGGTTTCCCTCGCTCCGGGGTTTTGGAGGGCGCAGGAGGTGCGCTCCTCCTTTTATCCTGCTCCCACTGCCCCGATTGGGCAGGAGCCTTCAAAGGGGACGGTTTCCCTCGCTCTGGTGTTTTGGAGGGCGCCGGAGGTGCGCTCCTCCTTTTATCCTGCTCCCACTGCCCCGATTGGGCAGGAGCCTTCAAAGGGGACGGTTTCCCTCGCTCCGGGGTTTTGGAGGGCGCCGGAGGTGCGCTCCTCCTTTTTATCCTGCTCCCACTGCCCCGATTGGGCAGGAGCCTTCAAAGGGGACGGTTTCCCTTGCTCCGTGGTTTTGGAGGGCACCGGAGGTGCGCTCCTCCTTTTATTGAGCAAGACTCTCCCTCACTGGGCATGTCACTGCTCACAATGTCCGAGCTATGGCAACATCTGTAGCCAGCCTATGCTCAGTAGCCATTGATAAAATCTGTTGGGCAGCAACCTGGTCCTCCATACACATCTTTGCCACCCACTTACTGCTTGGACAAGGACTCCCACTGGGATGCGGCCTTTGGCCAGGCGGTCCTCCAACATTTCTTTGGAACATAGACATCCACGCCATGGAGATTTGGAAAGAATAATGTGAGCGGGGGGAGGAGTTGTAACTATGCCCAACTTCCACCAGTCCGATGACTGGTTTCCAAATCTCTTGAGAATCTGGGAGCTAGGGACTCCCATATGTGAAGACTACATTCCTGCTTGTTCCTGGAAATAGCATAGTTACTCACCTGTAACAGATGATCTCCAGGAACAGCAAGAATAGTCTTCACAACCCACCCTCCTCCCCATGGAGTTGTAAGGTTCCTTTTTACTCTTTTCTCAACTACAAGCTCATCTGACACAAGGAGTTGGAAGACTGGGAAGGCAATTGTGCAGGCACAGTGGAATGCTCCCAAAAGCTTTCCTGTAGGATGCTGGGGAGTGTTCCTGTGAGGGCTTCGTCGGTACTGATGTTACCCATATGTGAAGACTAAATTCCTGCTGTTCCCAGAGATCACCTGTTGTTGCTGTTGACGGCTGCCCATCAAACTAGTTTACAATTATTGTGGCCCCTTCAGTGCATTTGACATGCAGGAACCTCTCAGTCTCTGGTGGGAAGTGGTCAGGGGAGTGAGAAGTTAGTCATAGGACCCTCAGAATTTTACCTGTTACTAGGTTAAGTGAGGTCCCATTTGTCTGTGTATAGGGGAAGGTGAGAGCATGTTTATACTCTTAATTAACTGGCAAGAGACTGGGCAAGATTTCTGTAGTTCCCAATGGAAAAAGTAAGTTTCATTGGCCAGCTATATCATAAAATTTGCTCTCTTCAAATAGGGCAGACTGGTTCCTCTTAGAAGCAGTATCTCCAAATAGGTTGTGTTGTGGAGGATGCACTAGGCAGTTTACTCATGGGCATCAACAAACACACCAACCCTACCACCTTTTTCTATTTAAAAGCAGATGCTAAATTTAGTAGCACATTACCAACCAATGCCTTTAAACTAATAAATTCATTAAGTGTAGTTTGCTTGGGAGCTGATACCACAAGGGACCACAAGGCAAATGCAAAAGGCCCTCCTTTTGGAAGTGCAAAAGACAACTAGGACATAACCTAGTTAGTATGACATTTAAATAACTAGTACCAAGTAGCATTTTAACAACTAGGGTAAGCAACTTTAAGTTCATGAGGCAATTTCCTTAATAGGAAATTCAAACCTGTGAACACTTCCTTCAGCAATTAATGTAAGGTTTAAATCATTACTTTGTGTTTTTCTCTGGATTGAGTGTCTGTCCTTTATAGTTTGATACCTCTTTGAGCTCAAATGAGAGAGAAGCAGTGGTGGCTGATATGGGAGTAGAGGTGGTTTGAAGGGTGATATTATTCACTGTTTACTCTCTGAAACCTGAAATGTGTTCATGCATATTGTATTACCTATTTTACATTGTACACATCTTGGATTTAATCAGTTTTTTCCCCCCCCCTTGGAAGGTAGGGATGTATATTTTTGTGCATGGGGAGGGAGGGGGTTAAGTTTAAGAGATGTAGTAGTGTGATTTTTATTTGTAGCATTCTGCAACCAGTGCCCAAGGCTATTTATACAATAACATCTTGAGACGGCTAGAGTTATATATTTTTTTTTATTTTTGACTATGGTGTGATTAAGATAAATGGTGATCAATTAAATGTTTTTTTAAATCTGATAAGTAAAAGTTGCTATTCAGCAATGTATTTTCAAATGTCTCTTGTTCTTTTTGTTCTTTTGAACTTGTAGCTCTGGACAGTGTCAATGTAAAACTGGCGTGATGGGCATTAAATGTGATCAGTGTCTGGCTGAGTACTACGGATTCAGCGAAAGTGGATGCTTACCATGTCAATGTAATAATCACTCCAGCAATTGTGATATATTAACAGGTAAGATAATGGTAACTTCCTTATATACAAAATGTAAGAAAGCCCTTTGGATGTAGGCCTTACTCTGAGGGCAAGCAACTGAGTGACTGGCATCCTGACTGTACTAAACTGGACATGTTTCAGAGTTTCCATAATTTCTTCAGGCCCTTTGGACCTGTGTTGTAGCTTCTGTGTACCTGCAGCATGACTTGCTCTTTTCTCTGTAATATCTGCCTGTTTTGTGGGGTTTTTCTTTTTCCAGAATAACCTACTGTCATGGCAGCTTGCTCTTGCTTTTCAAGTATACCTTGCTGAATTTTTCTTTCTAGTTTAGGCTTTATAGTTATATAGAAACAGGAAATGATGGCAGAAAGATCTGGCCTATCCAGTCTGCTAATCCAAATCATCACCCATCTCTACAATCCCTTCTCCCTTGGAGATTCTCAGTAGTGGTCCCATGCTTTCTTGAAATCTAATACAGACTTTGTCTCCACCTCCACTGGGCGGCTGGTCCATGTGTCTACTGATTTCTGTAAGAAGTATTTCCTTAGATTATTCCTGAGTCTGCTCCTTTTCACCCTCATCTTATGACCCCTTATTCCAGAGCCATCTTTCAACTGAAAGAGGCCTGACTCCTGTGGATTTATACCTTGGAGGAATTTAAGTGTCTTGTATCTCCTTTTTTTTTTTTAATTTTATTTATAATTTTAAATTACATTTCAGGAAAAAAAAAAGAAACACATACAATATACAAAGAATAAACACTGGAATTATTCATAACTCCAGTCCACATCAAGGGGTTCTCATACTAGAACAAACAAGCAGACCCAATCATGACCCGTGATAAGTTCCCTTAAATGTCAGGGATCCAAAAGAAAAACTACCACAAATTAACTAACTAAACCTTCTCCTTCAAAAATTCTAACAATTGTTCAACCTCCCCAAAAACATATTTGTTTACCTTGAAAAATTGTGACAATTACAGGGAAATTTCAAATAAAATAAAGCTCCAAGGGCCAAAACACGTGGGCGAACCTCCAAAAAGGCCTGGAGACGTCAGGAAACTTTTAAATAAGTTGGCCACAAAATTTCTCAGACTTCTTTTTAAAATAAGCACACATTTTTTTTTTTCTTTATCTAATTCAAATACCAAGGTAATTAACAAAGTTGTATGAGTAGGAATCTCATCATCAGATGATTCTAAGAACTCAGAGATATCCAATGTAGAAGAGACTAAGTGGTCACATTGTATCCCCCCTTCCCCCTCAAAACCTTTAACTAAACTCCCCGAAGGAAGATAGTAAATTCTAGACAAAGCAATTAAATTAACATCGGTAAGTAATAATACCTCTTTAAGATACTTTTGAAAAAGCATCACAGGGAAGAGATAATGTGTCCGGGGAAAATTCAATAGACGCAGATTTCTAGAACGCAAAGAATTTTCTAATATCTCATCCTGGCGATGAAGAGAAGAAACATCTTGAACAAGTGTAGCCAAGACTCCTTGTTGTGAGAGACTCTGCGTCTCCTGAGACTCAGTAATCCTCTCCACTGATAACAGCCTAGATTCATGGTCAGATAGCTTTGCCACAGTCTCTTTAGAGAAGTCAGAAACTCTCTGAAGGGAGGACCCCAAAGCCAATTTCATCCGAGAAAGCACGGCCCATATATCTTTTAAAGACACATCTGCAGGAGGAGCTTGTGCCTCGCCAACCGAAGGAAATGTTATCACCGAGGGGAGAGGAGGAGGTAATTTCACAGAGGTGGATTCAATTCGTAGAAAAGAAGAGGGAAGTAGAACGTCTCCAGTTTCTCCTTGACCCACTACTCCTGGTGGGAAGGGGGAACCGGACAATGAATCAATCTCCTGACAGGGCGGAACCAAACCTTTTTCAAGCGGAGAGATACTAGAAGAGGCGGTACTGACTGTAGAAATATCCTCCAAACCGATGTCCGTCGGCTGAGTTGAAGCTGGTATTCCCCCAACGTGAACATAAGCATCCATTGGACCCACTACTTTAACAGCCTTTATCTGAACCGCCGGGGGGTAATGCTGCTTCCGTTTCCCCATCGAGGATCTCTCCAAATGCCAAAGTGCGCCGAAGGGGCGCCAAAGGGGCGGGACCTGCCCCTTTGGTCATGCGCCCGCTACCGCGTCCGGCGGGGCCAGATAGAAATAGCCCCTTAACTCCTGCTGGCCCAATCAGAGCAGCCTCAATGGGATCGCCGGGTCCAATCAGGTAGAGTCAGAAACCAGCAATGAAGGAAACAGCTGAGCACCTCCTTGTATCTCCTCTTTTATGACCTCTCCTCTCAAGGTATACGTATTTAGATCTTGAATCTTTCCCCACATGCTTCATGGTAAAGACTGATGACCATGTTGGACTCTCTGGACTGCCTCCATCCAGCTCCTTTTTAAAGGTGGGGGTCTTTAGAATTGCACACAGTACTCCCATTAAGGTCTCGCCAGGGACCTATACAGGGAACACTTGATTCCTTTTTTTTTTTTAATCTGCCAGTCATTCCTCTCCTGATTTACTCAAATATCCTTCTGGCCACCTTAAAATCGGCAGATAGATGCAATCTCCACCACGTCCCATCTTTCTTTTGTGTACAGAACTTCACCCCCTATACTGTACCACTCCTCCCTTGGGTATTTACAACCCAAATGCCTGACTCTTTAAGCATTACATTTTAACTGCCAAACTCTGGCGCTTTTTTCAAGCTTAGCTAGATCGGTTTTCCACTCCTTCCAGGTGATTAGACTCTGAAGGTTTTTATCAGCAAAAAGATGAGCCTTTACAAACAGCCCTTCCACAGTGTCATTTACAAACATTTTATTTTAGCTATTCTCATCTCAAGCTCATATTTTCTCTGTCCCTTGCAGGCCTCACATTGATACCCCTGTTTTCTCTCAGCCATCTTTTTCTTTTGACAGTCATTTTCTATTCTGATTGAGGTGTGTTTTTCTAGCATGGCTGAGAGGAAGATGGCAACTTCAGGAAGTGATCTGATTGCAGTCAAACTGTCTCTCGCAAACCTCCATAGGACCTGCTACAAGAGATGGAGAGTCATGATATTGCCAACTATAAAGCATTTGCACAAGGATGTTGACAAGTCCATCGGATCCCACCAGATAAGTCTTCAGGCCCATCTTGAAAACAGGAACAGTGCAATTGCTCTGAACTGGCATCAAGGCTGTTGAAACAGAAAGGCCATGGAGCAGCATGGACTGTTGAAGGAAAGAAGTTGCCAAAGAAAGTCTGTCTGAATTCCTTTATACCAGTCCCAAAAAGCACATCCACACCTTTTCTCCTAGCACACATCAACCTCAGGGCACCAAGCTTTTTGAGCACAGGCGATCTAGCATGTTAGAGGTCATGAAATGATGAGGACGATTGGTGTAGATCTCCTTGAACATGCGTCTGAGAGTAAGGGTATACTATTGTGTACCCTTCAACTTCAAATGGCCATACATGGAGGATAGCTTGCTTATCTCCAGGAACAAGCAGGAATGTAGTCTTCACATATGGGTATCGTCGGTACTGACGGAGCCTGCGCGGAACGCTCCCCAGCGTCCAATAGGAACGCTTTTGGGAGCATGCCACAGCGCATGCGTGCTGCCTTCCCACCTCTCTACCTCTCACTTCAGTTCTTCGTTTTCTGCGGAGCCGACAGGATGTGTACCCTGTCAATGCAGAAAATTTCCTTTTATTCTTTGTTTTTTTGTGGTCGCGTCTGCCTTCATTCGACGCCTACTGGTACCACCGTTTCTTCTTCTTTCTTTAAAAAAAAAACCCAAAACAAACTTGTATTTTCTTCAGGGGTCTTTCCCCTGTTTCTGGTGCTAGGTGCCATTTTGGGCACTAGACCCACTTTTCTTCAGGCATGGAGAAACCAGCTAGTGGTTTCAAAAAATGCTCAGTGTGGCGGTACCATTTCCATCACCGACACCCATGATTGGTGTCTAAAATGTTTAGGTCCTGAGCATTGTCCAACGGAGTGTGTCTGCTGTACGAGGATGACGAAAAGGGGCCTGCAGAATAGAGCTGTAAAACCCGGATACGATGTCACTTGCATTGACGTCTTCCAGCTTCATCTTCCTCCCATGGATCTCAGGTAACTAAACTTAAGTCTTCTAAGACTGGCCAGTCCTCGAAGGGTAGATCTCCTTCAAAATATCGAGGTGCCACTGGTGTTGCCCTCGAGGATAGTTCAACGGCAAAACAGCCCCAGTGGGGAGTCTTCAGGCTCCAAAGCATTAACGGGGCTCCAGGATGTTCCAGAGGCTTCCACCTCTGCAGAACTACTGGTGCCATGTTCTGGGGTCGTAGCCGCTTCCACCGGTACCGAGACACAGGCATCAGCAGGAGCGATGGATAAAAGAATCCTCGTTATTGAACGCAGTCTAGCGTCCCTCTTAGCAGCTTCAGTACCGCTGCTACAGATGGTTCAACAGGTATCGGTACCGACAGTGGTACCGGTACCGACAGTACGTGCTTTGACAGGACTGCTTCCCCCCATGCCGAACCTTGAGTCTATCTCGGGTATCGGATCAGGAACCAAGACATTTCGGTACCAACTTCGAGTGGTACCGATACCATGCGTTACGGGAGCACCCGGTACAGAGTGCCCTTGAGTCTTCCGATTCCGATGACTGACGATTCTACCCGGTACCAGAGCGAACCTACTAGAGGATTCAACTCCTTCTCCTCAACGCAGGATGTCTCCTCCAGAAGATATGTCCTTCCAGGATTTCATATGTGATTTAGCAAAGTGCCTTGCAATCACTGTGATTTCAGAAAAGGAACCTAGGGCAGAAGAATTAAGAATTCTACAATACCCTATGGCTCCCAAGGAGGCAGCTATGCTTCCCATTCACAAGATCTTACATGATCTGATGTTGAGAATGTGGGAAACTCCTTTAATGATATCTTCACATTCCCAACGCCTTGACACTATGTACTGAGTGCCAAGTTGTCCTGGTTTTCAAAAAACTCAGTTACGGGGAGGAAATGACGTCACAGACAGAGACGGTAGTCTGAAAGTTGAGCTCCGTCAAAGGGAGACTAAATACCCGATTAATTAAGCTTCCCGAGGTGCAGAAAGGGCGACCTTGGGGCACATGCTGTGGGCATGTACCCGTGTACAAACATTTTGGCAGAAAGTGCAGGCTTATTTAACTGGGTGTGTGGGCCGCCGGATCTCCCTCACGGCTCTGAATGTTGTTTTGGATGTGTGGGAGAGTGAATGTGAAGAGCAGTTGGGGCGCGTGGTTTGGTTGTGGCTGCGCTTGGTGCTGGTGGTTGCGAGGATGACTATTTTGCTCCGATGGATGGATGCCAGGGGCCCGACGTACGGCCTCTGGAGGGGGCGATTGCATGAGGTGTTGTTAATGGAAAGACTCCGGGCCAAGGGCCATCCAGCACGGTGGCAGAGGTTTCTGATTGCGTGGGGGCCCCATTTGCATTCCTTACCCCGTCACACTCGTAACCGGATTCTCGGTGACCACTGACAGACCCACCTCGGGAGGGTGGTCGGCTATCTGGTACGGTGTGCCTGTCTCAGTCGTAGGTGGGGGGTGTAGGGGGGGGATAGGATAGGCAAGGGAGGGACTACATGGGGGGGGAGGGGGGGTACGGAAGGGGGTGGGGGGAGGGGGGGATGGGGGGTTAGCTTCTGTTTTGCCTACCTCTCCCTACTTTCTCGGAGTTACAGGTGAGGCTCGGGAGAAGAGTACATCCCGAGCCTCCCTGAGGGGACGGAGTGAAGTGTGGGAGCGTTTACACTTATGTATGAAGGGGGGGGGAGTACGACTATTACAGTTGTTAATCTGGATTTTTCTGTTGGGCTGTATTGGGGGATCTGGGAGGGGGGGCACCTAGTCCTTTGCCTTTGTTTCTGTCATTGTGTGCGCCCTCGGGGCTCACAATTGTGACTAGGGGGGGGTTGTAAAATGTAACGAGGTTGTTTTGTTATGGTCTGTTTCTAGCCTGTTTCATTTTGGTGTGCATTGTATTTCACCCCTGTTGGAGCTGGTGTTTTTTTTTTTTCAATAAACAAATTTGACCTAAGCTTCCCGAATCCGGAAAACGTCCTACTACAGGAGTCGGAGGTGGAAGAGTGCTCCGGGAGATGGCGGGGGCAAAAAAGAGCACCGCGGACCTGAAGGCTTATGCATTTAAGTCAGCAAACAGTGGGCCTGTGGGGAAGAGCAAAATGGCGGCGCCATGTGCGAGCCCGGTGAGTGCAGCGCCGGAGGGAGTAGAAGCGCCGGCAGCAGCCCCACAGCTTAGTGAAATCGCTGGCCTGAAAGGGGAGCTCCAGGGGTGGTTTACCTCTCTCAGACAGGACGTGGCCCTCTTCAAAGCTGAGGCCCAGACGTGGATGGAGGAGTTGCGCATGGATGTGCGGGAAGTGGGGCAGAGGCTGGAGGAAGTGGAAAAGTGGAGGAGCCAAGAGTGCGATAAAAGGAGTGCAAATGAAATATGGAGAGCTGGAGGGGGAGCAGGAGGAGATGTGGCGAAAAATTGAAGATATGGAGAATAGATCATGAAGGTCCAACCTGAGAATACGGGGGGTGCCGGAGAGCAACGGAAAGGACTGTACAAAAATGGTGGAGCAGGTGGGCAAGTGGATCTTGGGCCAGGCCGGAACGGAGAGTGCGGGACTGTGCTGGAAAATAGATAGAGCCCACAGAGCACTCGGCCCTCAGAGAGAGGGGCGCCCACGGGACATTATAGCATGCTTTCACGAGTATACAACAAAGACTAAGATAATGAATGCAGCAAGGAAATTGGCGGAGATCACGTGGGAGAACCGGAAAATTGAGATTTATGCTGATTTATCTGCCATCACGATGTGGAAAAGGAGGGAGATGGCTGGCTTGACCAAACGGCTGAGGGAAGAGCAGATCAAGTACTGCTGGACTTATCCTTTTGGATTACAATTCAGTAGAGAGGGGGTCTCTTCCTACATTCGTACTCTTAAAGAAGCACAGCTATTTGTGTCAGGCTGGTTGGTTGGAGAGAGCAGAAGCCGCTAGTAGCAAGGCCGGTCAGTCCTCGACAGTAGAAGAGCGATGGAGACGGGCACCCTCGGGAGAGAAACGGCTCAGGCGACAGAGGAAGCCCGGAGCACTGTCGGAGGATAAGAGATGACTCCGGGGACACAGATAGCACTGTTTGGTTATTTCTGTATCTGTGCTCTAGTGAACGTTGGGTTGGGATAATAAGAGGGATGATTGCTAGTATTGTTAACTAACAGGTATTGCAACTGCGTGAAGAGAGAGGGGGGAGCTGTCTGTTCTGTCATGCCTTACTGTAAGGGGCAGATGGTGGAGGAGGTGGACGATGAGAAGGGGAGGGGGGGGGGAGGGGAGGGGAGGGGGGAGGGAGAGGAGGGGGGGAGGGAGGGGAGACCTGGCCCACACGTATAGTGCATGTGAAGCTCTACATATCTTAGAGAATGGGTAGTATAAGAGTACTTACTATGAATGTGAGAGGTTTAAATTCACCGATAAAACGACAGCGCCATGTACAAGGAGATCAATCGGTTGAAAGGCGATATTATTTTCTTACAGGAAACACATCTGAGGAAGGGGGATGAGTGGAGGGTGGCCCATAGGCAATTCGGGGGGCAGTGGTATGCTTCCAATAGGATTGAGCTTAAGAAAGGGGGTGTGGGGATATTGCTGAGGGGAAACATTCCCTATTCTGTTTTGGCTATACAGAGAGATACAGGGGGCAGGTTTCTGCTCCTCAAACTTAAAATATATGAGCAGGTGCTAACGCTGGTAAATATCTATGGGCCCAATAGCCTACAGGGGGCCTATTTTGAGAAGCTTACAGCACTGGTTGAACAGTTCGCTGAAGGCCCGGTGATCATGGGCGGAGATTTCAATTTGACACTCAACCCGCAGTTAGACAACTCTAAAGGATATTGTCTGGGTAATGCGAGGAGTAGGAGGAAACTCCAAAACATGGAGAGACAACTAGGGGTGAAAGACACATGGAGAGAGCTGAGGGGGCGCGAGCGGGATTTTACGTTTTTTTCGCCGGTTCATAACTCCAGCTCACGGCTAGACATGATATGGGTATTTTTATTTATTTATTTATTTATTTAGCTGCATTTATATCCTGCTTTTCACTGGGTCAAAGCGGTTGGGGGATACATTTTAACACGAGGGGATATGAGACACATACACTAATACAGGGAACATGGGCAATGGAGGGTTAAGTGGCTTGCCCAAGACCACAAGGAGCACCTGTGGGACTAGAAACCCCAGTCCTTCCGGCCCAAGGTTGCTGTCCTCTAGTGGGATTTGAACCACCGACCTTCTGGCCTGTAGTACCTTGCCCCAACCACTAGGCCACTGCTCCCTCACAAACTTTCTTAGAGAAGGTGAAAAGGTGTGACATAGGAGAACGCACCTGGACTGACCATGCTCCGGTGTGGATTTATTGTGAACTTGGGGATCCGGCCAGGCCAAGGAGGGGGGTGGACAATGAATGATTCGCTGCTGGATCGTCCTGAGACCGTAACTAAGGTCACCCGGACGATCTCCACATATTTGGAGACCAATGATAGAGAGGGCTGCAAAATTGGGATTCTGTGGGAATGTTTGAAAGCAGTCGTGAGGGGAGAGTTGATCTCTATAGGTTCTTACGTGAAGAGAACTAAAGAGGAGAAAAAGGAGGCTCTGCGTGGGCAAATTCGGGACCTGGAGGGGGTACAGAAGCGGGGGGTGGGGAGTGTGGCCACTAATAGGGTATTGGAAAAGCTTAAGCTGGAGCTGGAGGAAATAGAATTGGCGGAGCTTAGCTTTGCCCAAGATCAGCTAAAACAACAATTTTTTGAATTAGGGAATAAGCCCACCAAGTGGCTGGCCTTCCAGCTGAAGCAAAGGCGTAATAAAAATTTTATTAGTAAAATAAGAGATGTAGGAGGGAAAGAGGTAAGGAGGCAAGAGCAAATTCAAGAGCGTTTTGTGCAATTTTATGAGCACTTATATGCGGCCGAAGAGCTAAAATCGAGGGAGGAGATAGATGGATACTTGCCACCCTCCTTGCCCAAACTTTCCAGGGAGGAGGCGGCGCAGATTGCGGGACCTATTAGGGGGGAGGACGTTTGTGCAGCAATTTGGGCCTTGCCGCCTAACAAGGCCCCTGGACTAGACGGGTTCACCAATAAATTTTATAAGGTCTTCCAAGGGATACCGAGTGAACAGTTGGCTAGACTTTTCAACTCCTTTAAGGATGGGGGATCCCTCCCGGAGACTATGCGAACAGCGGGGATTACCGTGTTGCCTAAAGAGGGGAAGGACCCTACTGTTTGTGGGTCATATAGGCCCATTTCTTTACTGGGAACGGACTTTAAATTTTTTACTAAGATTCTAGCCAATCGACTAATGCCGTTTATGCCGAAACTAGTCCATGAGAACCAGGGGGGGTTTGTGCCAGGTCGGCAGACTGCCGACAATATTAGGAGGGTGCTGAATACCATCTGGCATGGGAGGAGGGGGGCGGAGCAAATGCTTTTATTAACTATCGATGCGGAAAAGGCATTTTATCGAGTCTCGTGGCCCTATTTACTCCGGGTGTTGAAGTGGATGGGGCTGGAAGGGAACTATTTGAAGTGGGTTGAGGCCATCTATACCCAACCGCTGGCAAAAATAGCTATCAATGGGGAATACACTAGAGCCTTTGTGTTGCATAGGGGTACTAGACAGGAGTGCCCGTTGTCGCCCCTGTTGTTCATGTTATCCATGGAGCCCCTGGCGCAAAGAATTTGGGAGTGCCCTGAGGTTAGAGGCGTGAAAGTGGGGGCGTTGGAGAGTAAGGTGTCCCTCTTTGCGGATGACATACTTTTTATGTTAACAAAACCGGAAGAATCGGTGGGGGTAGTATATCGGCTGTTGCGGGAATTTGGGGACTACTCCGGGTTTAAGCTCAATGCTACCAAGTCGGAGATATTAAACATCTCCAACGGCCCAAACTAAAGTGTGCCTGCAGGGGAATTTTCCGTTTAAATGGGCCAAGTCTTGTGTGAAATACCTGGGCATTAATTTAACAGCAAAGGAGATAGACCTGTTTCAGGTTAACTTCGGGATGATGGAAAAGAAGATGGGGAAAGAGTTAGAGATGTGGGAAAGTAGGGGGTTGTCCTGGCTGGGTAGGATATCGGCTGTTAAAATGATGATTCTGCCCCAATGGCTATACCTTTTCAGGGCGCTCCCGATTGGGGTGCCCCGGCAGTTTATGGGGAAAATTCAGAAGTGGATTCTGGGATTCATAGGAGGGGGAAGAGGAACCGTGTGGCCTGGAAAGTTCTGACTAAACGGAGGGAGAGGGGGGGATGGCCATACCTGATATGCAACGCTACCTGGAGGCGGCCCAACTTAGTGCGATTGTGGAGTGGGGGGCGGAGGAGGGGAAGGAGTGGGCACAGATGGAAGCATGCGAATTGGGGGAAGGGACGTTGGGGGAGTGGTTATGGCTCCCCCGCGGAGAGAAGGGGCTAGCCTGCATACGCAATCCCTTTGTGCAGCGGACGATGCTCCTCTGGAGAAAGTGGAAAAGAATCTGGTTGGGGAGGAGGGGGGTGTCCCGGTTAATCCCCCTTCTAGGGAATTTGGATTTCCCGCCTTCCGTGGGGAAGAGTGCATTCGGGCGGTGGGTGCAGAAGGGTATAACTCACCTGGGCCAGCTCCTAGAGGGGCGGTGTATTAAGGAGTTCCCGGTGCTCATGAAGCAATATGGGCTGGAACAGATAGACCTGTATCAGTATCAGCAGGTCTGTCATTATCTCCGGCTTGACATCCTCCCGGATTTGAAGGGGGACCCCACGGAAATTGAACAAATGTTCTTGATGGGGCAGCGAGGGAAAGTATTGACTAAATTGTATAATATGATGGAAGAGGAGGGGCCCAAGAGGGGGTTTCAGAAATTATGGGAGCAAGAGGTGGGGGAAGTGTGGGAGGAGAAGCAATGGAGCTGGATTTTTCAAAACAGATATAAGGGTCCGGTTGCGGCTCATCTGATAGAGAATAATTATAAATTTTTGTACAGATGGCATTTAACGCCTGAGAAATTGAGCCGCATGTATGAGGGGAGAGATGGGGCATGCTGGCGAGAATGTGGTGAGAGGGGGAGCTATCTACACATCTGGTGGCAATGTGAGCCCATAAGGAGAGGGTGGGATAGCGTCTTTCGGTTACTGAGTGAGATATTGGCAACAGATATTCCACCAACATTGGGAGTAGCGATGTTGGGTGCCAAAGTGGGTTCCTTGAATTGCTCGGATAGTACATTTCTAAATGTAGGTTGTGTGGCTTTCTGAGTTTTGATTGCCAGAAGATGGAAACAAAGGGCAGTACCCACTCTAGGGGAGTATAAAGCCTCGTTGGGCAGTGTTTACCTGTTAAGTAAGTTAACGGCGGTGAAACATAATAGACCACAAAAGTTTCTTAGAGTGTGGGGGAAGTACATTTCGTGGAATAATGGGGAATAAGGTGGGCTGACAAGCTAGCAGGTCAGAAGGGGAAGGGGAAGGGGAGGGTGGGGAAGGGGGGGGGGAAGGTGGGGGGGGGGTTGGGTGGTATGGGGGGGGGGGGGAAACAAAAAATGTACCATATGCTGCAGGGAGTGAGGTGAACTCCGCTGCGACGGAGAGCGGGATTGGGTGACTGTATGAAGTGGAGCATTGTCTTATATGGTCAATAAACTTTGAATAATAAAAAAAAAAAAAAAACTCAGTTACCACACCATTCAGTGGTAGTGGAATCGCCATGTGAAGAATCAAGAGTGCTAAAACACATTCTTCTAATCCTCCAGGCCGGGAATCCAGGACACTCAATGCCTTTGGGCGTTGATGCTTTCAGTCCTCCATTCTATCAGCCAGGATCAGTTCCTATATTCTTTATATGGGAATGTTCCTGGAAGAAGTCACAAAAGACTTAGAACTCATTAGCCCTTGTGTCTCTGAGGAAAAAAGAGCAGACTACCTTATTCTAGTCAAGCACGCCCAGAATGTCTCTAAATTCATGAACCATGCTACCTTTGATTGCTTTGAATGTATTAGCAGAACCATAGGAGCACGTCGTATTGCTTGGCTTCAAGCATCAGACTTGGAACAATAGGTGCAAGAAAAACTGGGAAACATTCCTTGCACAGGAGAAAATCTCTTTGGCACGGACTGGCAGGACAAGGCTAATCAGCTTGAATCTGAAAATACTTCCTTGAACAAACTATCAAAGTCTACAGCCAGCCCAGCAAAGAAGAAAACATTCAAAAAACCCTTTTTCAGTAAGAAAAAGAAGCTTTACCCATCTTACACCCATCAAAGCCACTGTCCGCTTCATGTTCCCCAGAAAGGGCAACAATAGGACAGACAGCAAAGAAAGCCGCAAACTCAAAGAGCTCAACCGGCCCAACAGACCCAGCCCTCTCAGGGTCTTTGACTTCTACCTAGAGAACTTAGTTATTCTGCCCCTGAAAGGTCCAGTACCCTTAACCATTCCAGGAAGAATATGCGATTTTGCCAAAAGATGGCAACAAATAACATCAGAAAACTGGACTCTGTCCATTGTACGACTGGGGTACAAGCTTCATTTTCTCAACTTGCCCCCACCTACAATAATAAAACAGTTCAATTCTCACGCCCCTGCCACCAACCTCTTGTGGTAGGAAGTCTCATCACTTCTCGCTCAAGTAGCAGTTGAAGTACCCATACCCAACAGGGGACGGGGTTTTACTCCCCCTGTTTTCTTATTACAAAGAAGACAGGGGGACACAGGCCTATACTATACCTCAGAGAATTAAACAAATATTTGTTCCGAGAAAAGTTCAAAATGATCTCCCTCGGGACACTCCTACCATACCTTCAAAGTCAGGACTGGCTATGTTCTCTAGATCTAAGAGATGCATACACGCATATTCTCGTCCACTCAGATCACAGGAAGTTCCTTCGATTCATGGTCCAAGGAAGACACTTCCAGTACAGAGTTCTTCCTTTCGGACTGGCCTCTGCTCCAAGAGTCTTCACAAAATGCATGGCAGCATTTATGAGGACTCTGGGAATATTCGTCTTCCCTTACGTAGACGATTGGCTCATTCGAGCATCGACAGCTCCAGAGGCCAGCTTTGCTCTTTCTCGAGCAATGAGAATTCTTCAATACTTGGGACTGGTCATAAACCTCCCAAAATCTCATCTCACCCCCTCTCAATCTCTCGAATTCATAGGGGCTCGTCTAGACACACGGCAGTCAAGGGCTTTCCTGCCACAGCCCGCTGTCTATGAATAATACAACTGGCATCTCAAGCATCTATGAAGGTGTTCCTTACTGCTCGAGAGATTCTTCAACTTCTGGGACACATGGCATCCACTGTCCATGTGGTTCCCTATACTTGCCTCCACATGCGAGCAGCCCAGTGGACCCTATCCTCTCAATGGTCACAGGCCTCGGGTCAGTTAATGGACAAGATCAGAAACACCACATCTGATTTCGTCCCTGCAATGATGGCAATCTCTAGAAAACCTCCTCGTAGGCTCTCCTTTCCAGCAGCCTCTATATCAGGCCACCCTAACAGATGTGTCCAAGATGGGTTGGGGGGCCCACTTGCACGATCTCTCCACTCAGGGTTTTTGGACGTCACAGGAGGTTTCCCTTCACATAAACCTCCTAGAGCTGAGAGCCATTTTCAATGCTATTCAAGTCTTTCAGACCCATCTCAGCAACAAAACAGTTCTGGTCCAAACCAACAATCAGGTAGCTATGTTCTGTGCGAACAAGCAAGGCGGAACAGGCTCTCTATTGCTATGCAATGAAGCTTTGCAACTGTGGGCCCTCGCCAGAGTTACAAATTCGCCTGTTTGCAGTATACCTTCCGGGCACTCAAAACTTATGGGCAGACACTCGGTCGAATACTGCTGCCCCACGAGTGGTCCCTCTACTCATACCAGCTTGCTCGAGTATTTCAAATCTGGGGAACACTAGATATGGACCTCTTTGCAAGTCCACAGAATGCCAAACTTCCCCAATTCTGTTCCAGAATCCCATCTCACAACTGTCAGGCAAGAGATGCTTTCCTACTCCACTGGGGTCAGGACTTCCTCTATGCCTTCCCACCCATTCCCCTCATTCCCAAAACTTCAGAGAGAAAGAGGTCGTATGATACTCATAGCTCCACGTTGGCCACGACAAACGTGATATCCTCTTCTCTCAAACCACTCCTCTGGAGTTGGGGAATGTTCCAAATCTTCTGTCTCAGGAGGACGGATGCTTACTGCATCCCAATCCCCAGTCCCTACATCTCGGGGCCTCGTTACTGAAAGCCTAGAATTCTTGGATATTAACCTTTCTCAACAACAAAGGATATCCTGGCTTCCAGAAAACCTTCCACAGGACGTTTCTACGCTTTTAAGTGAAAAAGGTTCTCTTGTCTGGTGTTCACAAAAGGGACTTAACCCCCTTTTGGTACCTGTAGAGTCGCTACTAGAGTATCTCCTCCAATTATCAACTTCTGGTCTAAAGACCAATTCAGTGAGAGTCCATCTTAGTCCTATTGCTGCTTTTCATAAACCTTTCGATGGACAACCTATTTCCTCTCGTCCATTGTATCAGGATTTATGAGAGGCCTACTCTTAACAAAACCTCCCATTAAACCACCACCGGTGGTATGGGATCTGAATCTTGTTCTTGGTCAGCTTATGAAACCGCCCTTTGAACCTTTAGCCACTTCAGACCTAATGTTTCTTTCATGGAAAGTTATTTTCCTAATTGCCATCACTTCTGCAAGACGCATTAGTGAACTACAGACGTTAGTAACTGACCCTCCTTATACAAGGTTCCACCATGATAAAGTAGTCCTCAGGATTCATCCTCACTTTATGCCAAAGGTGGTTTCGCCTTTCCATTCAAACCAGTCGGTTTATCTTCCTATATTCTTCCCTAGGCATCATCCCTCTAGTGCGGAAAGGAATCTTAGCCTTTTATCTCCAAAGAACTAAGCCACATAGAAAATCTTCTCAGCTTTTTGTGACTTTTGACTCTAGTCATTTGGGACTTCCAGTTTCCAAAAGAACTCTGTCAAATTGGATTGCAGATTGCATATCCTATACTTATCAGAGTAAAGGACTTTCTCTCGAGGACCATGTCATAGCTCACAATGTGAGAGCAATGACAGCCTCAACGGCTAACCTTTGTTCTGTGTCCATTGATGACATCTGTAGAGCAGCCACTTGGACTTCGGTACACACCTTCACAGCCCACTACTGCTTAGACAAGGACTCCCGTCGGGATGCCTCGTTTTGGCCAGGCTGTTCTTCAGCATCTCTTCCATACTTAATCAACTCCTACCCATCGTCCACGGTTTGGATGCCAGAGGTCTATGGGAGGAAGCATGACCCATCTCACCTTGGTTCACAGCTTGCTGGAGTCACCCCTTGGCATCTTTCAGCTGGGGAGTCCCCATATGTGACGACTACATTCCTGCTTGTTCCTGGAGATAGCGTAGTTACTCACCTGTAACAGGTGATCTCTGGGAACAGCAGGAATTTAGTCTTCACAACCCACCCATCTCCCCTAGGCATTGTCTCTATCTCTTTCTCTACTTCTCTCCTTTTGTCTCGGCTATAAACTCAACTGAAGTGAGAGAGGTACAGAGGCGGGTAGGCAGCATGCATGCACTGTGGGATGCTCCAAAAAGCGTTCCTATTGGATGCTGGGGAGTGTTCCCGTGCGAGCTCCGTCGGTACCGACGATACTCATATGTGAAGACTAAATTTCTGCTGTTCCCGGAGATCACTTATTACAGGTGAGTAACTACGTTTTATCCACTGTGCTCTTATATCTCCCCCCCATCTGTGTCAGTATCTTGTGTTTCCTATCCCATATTCGGAGTGTACATGCCACATATGGATTTCTATCCTGGCCCCTTCCTCTCCATCCCCTTCTTCCCTGCTACTTCAAATCAATAAGGCAATTTGGTCTTACCATCTCCTGTTCTATTTTACACCATTGGGGCCCACCTTTCTCTAGCCTCCATCCCATTAACGCTCTCAGCTGTGCAGCCTCATAATACCTTGCTATCTCAGGAACTGCCAGGCCCCCTTCCTTTTTCTCTCTATACATTATCCTCCTTTGAACCCTGGAGGTCAGCATCTCCAGATAAAGGAAAAAATCCTTTTCTGCATCAAGTTTAACATTGTGGAGGGGATCTCTATGGGCAAAGACATACATAGAAACAACAATCGAGGTAGTATGTTCATCTTCACTATGGCAGTTCTTCCCAACCATGAGAAAATAGGCTTATCCCATCATGTTAAATCCATCAGCACTTTTTTTTAATTGTTGGGTCATAGTTCATCTTATATAACTCAGTCCCCAGGTATCTCACACTTTTGTTAGCCCACTTAAATGGGAATGTGGTTCACACCTTACCTTCTTCCTGTGGGCCAACTGAATTTTTAGAACTTCTGTTTTCCCCATATTCATTTTATACCCAGATACTTTACTGTATTTCTTGATTTGCTGTACGAAGGCTTGTATCAGTTCCATAGGTTGTCCTAATGTATACATAACATCTGCAAATAATGAAATTTTGTATTCTTCTTCACCCACCTTTATACCATGAATCTCCTTATTCTGTCTAACACTTTCTGCTAGTGGTTCTATCACCATTGCAAATAACAATGGGGAAATCGGACACCCTTGTCTTGTACCTCTGCCCAATTTAAATAACTCTGAATATGTTTGTTTATTGGGTTTCTTAATAGACCGCCCATCACAACAGCGTCTGAGCGGTTTACAAAATACATCAAAACTGCTGGGGGAAAAGGAAGAGAATGCCATAGTATGATAGGAAAGGAGAGAGAAGAGTAGAGATTAGAGTACAGGTAGATTATAGAGAAAGTCAAGGAGCATCAACACGGGGGTGGAGAAAGAGGACAGGGAGGGGGGAGGTGAGAGGCCGAAGGTTAGGCAAAAGAACTGTTTTTTGAGGATTGCTTTAAAGGTTTTAAATGAGGGCTCTAGGCGGAGGTCCGGGGGGAGCGAGTTCCAGAGGCGGGGGCCAAGGAAGTAAAAGGCGGAGGAGCGGGTGGATTCTAGGTGGGCTTGGGATGGAGAAGGTAGGGTTAGGCGGTTCATGTGGATAGTGCGGAGGGAGCGGTGGGGAGTGTGGAGGTGGACCAGATCAGCAAGGTAGAGGGAAGTGCTGGTATGAATAGACTTGTGGACAAAGATGAGGAATTTGTACTGAATACGAAAGGGGATCGGAAGCCAATGCAGGGGAATGAGAAAGAGGGTGATAGGGTCGAAGCGGGAGGAGCAGGTGAGGATATGGGCAGCAGTGTTGTGGACTTGTTGCAGATATTGGAGTTGAGATTGGGGGAAACCAGCTAAGGAGACGTTGCAATAGTCTAGGCGTGAGACGACAAGGGAGATGAGGAGGGTGGTCATAGAGGAGAAAGAAAGGAAAGGACGAACAGATCGGAGTTGTCTTAGGGTGAGAAAGCAGTGCTGAACTACAGATGAGATGTGGGCTTTGAAGGATAGAGAGGAGTCGAGGGTCATGCCAAGATAGCGCAGAGAGGTAACGATAGGAATAGGGGAGGAGGAGAGCAAGGGAGTGAGGGAAGGGGCAGGACTATCGGCGGTGAACCAAATGGCTGAAGTTTTAGAGAGGTTGATATGTAAGAAATTAGAGGAAAGCCAAGACGCCACTGAGGAGAGAAAATTGTTAAGAGGGGTGATATCGGGGGAAACTGAGTCGGTGTGATAGAGAAGAAATGTTGTCGGCATAATAGTGAGCGGAAACATCGTGTTGAACCAAGAGGGTGAGAGGAGCTAGGAAAATATTAAACAAAAGGGGGGCGAGAACAGAACCCTGGGGGATGCCACAGGGAAGGGGGTGGGGGGGGGGGGGAAAGAGAATCAGCGGAAACTGAGAAAGACCGACCGGAGAGAAAAGAGTGAAACCAGTGGAGAATAGTGCCGGCTAAGCCAACATCTTGAAGGCGTGAGAGGACAGTATGGTGGTCAACAAGGTCGAATGCAGCGGAGAGATCAAGGGAGACAGGAAGGGTCAAGGAGCCACGATCGTGGGCGGTGTGTAGATCGTTTAGAAGTGAAAGAAGAACAGACTCCGTGCTGTGGCAGGGACGAAAACCAGATTGTCGTGGGTGTAGGGTGAGGGAGGCTTCGAGGTGGGAGGACAATTGAGTGAAGACAAGTTTTTCTAGAAGCTTAGAGAGGAAAGGAAGATTATAGATGGGACGCCAGCTAGAGGTGGAGGAGTGATCTAGGGACCCCTTTTTTTTAGAACAGGGCGGATGATAGCGTGCTTCCAGGGAATGGGGAAGACACCAGTGGAATTTATCCCATTTATCCGTATACGTGCTTTAGGCTCTCTATAAAGAGCTTCTATCCTTTTCTGGAAATTATCCCCAGTCCCGTCTTCCGCATAACTGCAAACATAAAAGCTCATTCTACTCTATCAAAAGCTTTCTCCGCATCCAGTGCCATCAGTATAGATGTCTGCTCCTTACGTATTTGCCATATTAAATTCAGCATCACTCGCTTGTCTACCAGGGATAAATCCGGCTTGGTTCTCTTGTATCAATTGTGGTATATTTCTGCAACTTGGACGCTAGTATTTTAGCTAGTATCTTTCCATCCAAATTGATGAGAGAAATGGGCCTATATGAGTCATACTTCCCATGGTCCTTTCCCGGTTTGGGTATTACTACTACTTCTGCCACCTCCATTGAGCTTGGCAGCTTTTCTCTTTTTAATACCTCATTGGAAACATCTCTCAGAATCGGGCGAACTTCCTCACAGAATTTTTTTATAAAACGTGGCTGTAAAGCCATCCAATCCTGGCGCCTTGCCATCTTTTAAGCTCTTTATAGCCTCTACTACTTCTTTTCTTTCAATCTCTGTTCATCCACTGCTGTTGCTCTATATCAGCGGTTCTCAACCTGTGGGTCGTGGGTCACCACAGGATTTAGCGGGGGTCGTCTTACTCCGCCTAAAAAAAAACGTACAAGTTGCTGCCACTGTCGAGTCCACTTCTCAGCAGCGGCAACTCACCGCCGCCTTCTGCAGCCGCGGCTCCCTGTCTCTTAGGGAACCGCGGCTATGCCTGTAAAACCGTTGCGGAGCCTTCCTGCCTCTTAACGGGCTCCGTGCAGCATTGTCCCGCCTCCAAAGGAAGTTGTTTACCACTTCCTTTGGAGGCGGGACAATGCTGCACGGAGCCCGTTTAGAGACAGGCTCCGCAATGGCTTCACAGGCATAGCCGCGGTTCCCTAAGAGACAGGGAGCCACGGCTGCAGAAGGAGGCAGACATGGGGAGAGGGGAGCAGGGGACCTGCAACGGGGCTGACATGGAGGGAGGGCTGATATGGATGGATGGATGGAGGGGGGGCTGACATGGACAGAGGCGGAGCTGATATGGATGGATGGATGGATGGAGGGGGGCTGTCGACAGGGAGACATAGTGGACAGACGGGGGATAAATGCTGGACAGAGGGGAGAGACAGTGCGGGTTAGGATTATAATGGACAGATGGGGGGGGGCTAGGACTGGTAATGGGTTGATTAGGGAAGGCTAGGACTGGGAATGGACTGATCAAGGGGGGTTGGGACTGGTAATGTGTTGATGGGGGGCTAGCATTGGAAATGAGCTGACCGGGGAGGCTAGGACTGGTAATTGACTGATGGGGGGTAGGACTGGTAATGGGCTGATTAGGAGAGGCTAGCACTGGTAATAAGGTTGAGGAGGGACTAGCACTGGAAATGAGCTGATTAGGGGAGGCTAGGACTGGTAATGAGCTGATGGGGGGTGTAGGACTGTTATTGGGCTGATTAGGGGAGGCTAGCACTGGTAATGGGGTTGAGGGGGACTAGCACTGGAAGCGAGCTGATTGGGGGGCTTCGACTGGGAATGGGCTGATTGTGGGGAGGGGAGGATAGAGCTGCTGGCCCTGGAAGAAAACTGGGGGCTAAGGCTACAAATGGGCTGATACGAGGGGATGGGAGAATAGAACTGGAAGGGAGTGGATCTGAGGGGCTGCCATGGTATTTGTACTAGAAGGGACTGGTCAGTGGGGAAGGAGGGGGACTGGAAGGGAATGGACACCAGTGGCAGTCATGGGAATGCAAGTTGACATTGGAAGGTACTGAGAGTGAGGACTGGAAAGGGGCTGATACTGGGGATGGTTACTGGGACTGGAAATAGGCTGATGGAAAGACGTGAAGAAAACGAAAGAAGAGATAAGAAATGGCAGATGGACCATAGACCACAGAAAGAGAGCTAAGAGAAGACAGGAAAGCAGAAGCCTCAGATCGGGACCAGCATGATCAGAGAATAAATTGGTCAGACAAAGGTAGAAAAAATAATTTTATTTCATATTAGTGATTTGACTACAAAATCATCATAATTTTGAAATCAAATATTGTTACTTGTTATTGTGATTAATTATTGTGTTTAAATAAGTAAATTTTATAAATAAAAACATATTGCAAAGGTCTATAATATATTAATAATTCAACAAATGACTGCGGTGACAGTGCGTTCTCTGTAAAGGAAGAGAGATGCATTTGATTTTATCATTGGGGGTCACCACAAGTTGACCAATGGCAAAAGGGGTCACAGTACAAAAAAGGTTGAGAACCACTGCTCTATATCTAATTGCTTCAATGTGATCTCTGCCAAATACCATTCTATATCTACTCCCTCTCCCTGTTCCAATTCATAAAGTTTACCATAATATTCCCGGAATACTCTTTGTATTTGTTTTGTATCATTAACCCGTCTATCCTGCTCATCTTTTATTTGCAGGATCTGCTGTTGCATCCTTCTTTCCCTAAGTTTTCGTGCAAGGTATCGGCCTGGCTTATTTCCCTGTACATAAAATTTGTGTCTGAGTTGATTCAACTTAAATGCTTCTTCCTCCTTATTTAATCTTCCTAATTACTCCTGTAAATTTCTAATATATTGCAGCCTCCTCTTTCCACCTTTTTGTGCATTGTCTCTTCTACTTTCAACTTTGTTAATAAATCACGCTCTTTTTGTTCTTTTTCCCGCTTCCGCTTCACCGCCAACGCTATACATTGCCCCCTTACCACCACTTTCAATCCATCCCACACCCCAGCTGGTCCCACCTCTCCCTCATTATTTATTTTATTTTTTATTTATTTCTTTTTTATACCGCGCTCTTTAGAATCAGTGTGGTTTACATGTATACTAACAGGTACTTTTTATTCCCTTGTCCCCGAAGGGCTCGCAATCTAAGTGTACCTGATGCAATGGAGGATTAAGTGGCTTGCCCAAGGCCACAAGGAGTGGCCATGGGACTAGAGACCCCAGTCCCTCCGGCCTGAGGTTGCTTGTCCCCATGCGGGAATTGAACCCCCGGCCCTCCGGCCTGAGGTAACCTGTCCCAACCACTGAGCCACTCCTCCCATTATTATGCTGCATATACTCCCCTATAGTGCTCTTAATACATATCATCCCCTCTTCCTCGTCTATAAGGGATTCATTCAACTTCCAGAAATGCAGACCTCTTCCCTCTTTGAAAGTTCAATGAGACCCCACCACCTTTGCATGATCTTGACCAATTTATGGGTCCTATATCCACTCGTTTTACCTGCTCAACTATCCTTCCATCTATCCATATTTTATCCAATCTGCTATAGGTTTTGTGCGGGTGTGAGTAATGCGTATATTCTCTTATTCCCATGCATGTATCGCCAAGCATCCACTGTGCCCAATTTGTGTAGCAATTTCCCTAACTTCTTGCTTATACCCTTAGTGCCTTGCCTATTACCCACCATGGTGTCTATTCTGGGGTTTAGCGTTGCATTGAAATCCTTTCCTGGCATCACTGAATTTTGCATATGCATTTCCACCACTTCGTATAGTTTCCCCTAAACCCCCCCCCCCCCCCCCTTTGCTGTGTATTTGGTGTGTATACACTCCCTCCTACTATGGGCCTCTCTGCTATTTTTCCCTTCCACAGAATAAAACGCCCTTCCGGGTCCCTCACCACCTGTTCTTCCAGACTCAGTCTTTTTTCAAAGAGAATTCCAACTCCCCCCCCCCCCCTTTGAGTCCAGATTATGTGCCAAGAATACTTTATCATAATCTTTGCTCATCAACCACCTTTCTTGTGTATTTTTTAACTGTGTTTCTTGTATAAGCACTACATCAGCTCATAATCTATTACCCTCTTTTAATAGGGCCTGTCTTTTATACCAGGAATTAAGGCCTTTAGCATTAATGGTTACTACCTTACATTCATCACATTTCTTTTGTTTACTCCCCATGATTTCAGATATCTATATCTCCTCTTTGTACATTCACAGGATCCAGTTACTGTCGGTCTCTATACTCATCACTTTCTGGTACCGCCTTTATTCTTAAATTGTCTTCTCGCTCAATTTTCCAAATCCTCAATTTTCAGCTCAATCTGTTCCTTCGCCGTTTCCAAGTTGTTTACTGTCTTATTTATTGCACTCACATTGCTTCGCACCTCCTCTACTTGTCCTTCCGTCTCTTCCACTTTTTCCCATTTCTTGCACATCATTGTGGAACTCTGTTATGGCTGCCTCCATGTCCGCCCTAAATCCTGCCATTTCTGAGCGCAGTTCACCGAACCAGGAAGATGGCTCTAATTTTGAAATTTGTATAACGGCGCTTTACACTGCACCCCTTCCAAGGTACCAAGCTGTTCTTCGATCTCAGACTCCAAGTTTGCCTCGCCTCCCATTTCTTTCTCCTTTCTGCTCACCTCGCATCACCAAGAAAGTATATTCACTTATCTGCTGTTTTATTTTGTGCCACAATCATATCCCCTGGCTCTGGATCTGTTGCCTAATCCTGTCCACTATGGGGTATTTGTTTTGCCTTTTTAGGTGAGATTTTTTATCGCTTTTGTGGGGTTCTTCAGCAGAGCTTTTCTTCAGCCGTCCATGCGGTTTGGTGATGTCACTGGAAGTCATCCAACAGTGTGCAAATTCTAAGCCATCTGCTGCTACTACTACTGAACATTATTTGTATAGCACTTCAAGATGTATGCAGCGCTGCTTAAGGCTTCTTTCAGTCATAGTTGGAACTGTTAGAATTAACATTGTGATGGGGTCTATAGTGTTGCCCATCCCTCTCCAGAGGGATTATCAACAGGCCCCTTTAAAAGAACCTGCAGCCCAGGGTTGGGAGGGCGTGGCTCACAGGAAGAGGTTAAAAACCCAGCAGATAGCAGGAGGGGGAGAGGCCCTTGGAGCCAGGAGTTTGTTCAGGGCAAGCAGTACAAAAGTAGGAAGTTTAACTGGGCAAGGAAGAAACTTTAACTGGGCTGGAGGAAGGGCCGGGATACCAGCTTTGTGAAGGTTTAACAAACTGGATCTGAATAAAAACATATGTTCCTTATCGTTCCTCCAGTTTAGTCTTCAACCTCTGGGTAGTGAATCTCCTCCTGCAGCTTGGAGACTGGGCATGTCAAACTCATGACATCACTGGATATAGCCTGCTGGTCTCTCCCATCAGCCCCCAGCGTGTCCAGTCTCCATGCAGCAGGAGGACGTAGTGAGCCTAGCTTCTGGGCCCACTTGGGGGAACAGATAAGGAGCATTTAGTGTGACAAATTCTATTCTGATTTTACTTTCGATTTTTACCTCTAATTTTACTTTTAATTCATTTACCTTTGGTTAATTGGCAATCAGGGATTAGTTCCCTTTAGTTGTTAGGACCAAATTTCCTTATATTTGCAGTAATTTTAAATTTGAGCCTGGCTCTTTAAATTAGTAGCAGCTCCCGCCTTCCCTCCTTGTCAGTTATTTTCACTTGCTGCAGGCATTCGCCGGTGCGGACCTCTCACTCTTGACGGTACGGGAGAGAGCTCCGGGACCCATACAGCCACACTGAAGTTGTGTGAGATGGAGCCTCTCCATTGCTGCGGGATTTTAATTTTACTCTGTGAAACCGGCTGAGTGGTCCTCGCCGCGGCTGCCAGGCGCAGCAGCGCGGCTTGAGGATTGGATGAATTCAAGGTGGTAGGAACAGGCTGCGTGACTTTCGACCCTGCATGTAAGGCCTTCGGGCTCTGTTGGTCTGCTGAGGCTCCTTTTTGCAGTGGCGGCTGTTCTTGATGCCAAAATTAGTTGGCAAAGGGGCGGCGAGAGTTGCAGTGAGCTGCCTGTGTGAGGAAGGCGACAGGCAGAATAGCTAGGTTTTTAGGTCTAGTGTTTTTTGTTTGTAGGTTTTTTGAGGCTCGGGGGGTTCCTCAGCCTTAAGGGGGCTGTTGTCAGTCCTCTTTATTTTTAAGTTTATTCTTAGTTTTATAGGACAGCAGTTTTGGCATTGATCTCTGATGCCACATGTTCTTTCCCTCCTAATCACGTCTCTGAGGAGCATCTGTTAAGTCCCGGGATATTAGGCAAATTGCCAGCTTTTAGGTTCTTCAAGAGCAGAGCCTTAACTTGTAGGTGAAAGGAGGGACAGGCTGGAAGTGTGCTTGAGACAGTAGCTCTTTTTTGTATTCAAGGTCTGCAAATGTATTGTGAATGTTGCCCAAATCACAGGGACAGGTTTAGGAAACCTTAGGATATAAAAAAATATATAATAATAACAGTTAAACTGTCAACCAAGAAGTGCCTGTGCTACGGTCTATGGCCACCAGAGGGCAGCTGGTACACTCAATAGTGCCTTTCTGTGACCGTGTGTATGCAGCCATCATCAGACTGATCTCTGCAAGTCAGGGAAGAAATAACCACAGGGCCACCTCATGGGCACTCAGGGGTTAGTGACTAAACAAGCAACTGTAATGTTCTGCAAATCAAGATTATATGACCAAGATTTAAAGCTCTTAACTTCTGTATCATTTGTCGGGATCTGGTGCCCTAAAGGCCACTGGATGGCAGCGCTGCTCATGAATCACATATAGTATTCAGTGCCCCCATCCCTGGGGTGGGGGTGGGGGGGGTAAAATATGAAATCGTATTCTTCATCAGGTTCACACAGGCAGCAACCTCTAAGACCTCCACTTGCAAGGTTGTTGGTGTATCCCACTGCTATTTCTCCGACAGCAGGAAGGCCGGGAGGGTGCCTGTGTGTTTCTTAGCTCCACTTAGCATGCCCTTCCCAGGAAATTCTCATCTATTTCTAGAGCCTGTGCTGTCAGAGCAGGGTTTTAAGCACTTAGCAGGGGCACTGACCCGTCTGTGCCATCTTGTTAAAGGGCCCCTTACTGAGGGTGAAGAGAAGGACGTCTAAGTAGCACAGTCTGGGGCTTAGCGCTCCAGGGCACTGGAAGGTTTCATAGAGGAAGTCAGTACTCTGTGTATGCTCCATGCATTCAGCCTATGTTCAAGCGTGGTCACTGCACTGTATTTGGGTGACAGGTGCTGGGTCACCCGTATATGTAGATGTGCATTTTGTATGTGCTCACAATTGCGTAGGCATGATTTTTGGGAGCACTCTTTGCAGAGTGAGACTGCATTTCTTTGTTCAGACTGTATTATCAGGCTAAGGTAATTTCTCCAGTATTGGGGGGATGTCGATTGTAATAAAGTGCGTGAGGTCCTCATGGTGTTAAATGGGGTTGGAGATGCAGTCGTGGGATCTGTTGTGGAGTGAGCTGTCCGGAAGAGCTACAGTGTCAGTCACCAGTTTCCCTTTCTCTTTGGGCTTTGCTCCCAGATCCTAGCCCCTCTTTCTCTCTGATGGCCAGGACGCAAGGTCCCTGGCCCACTGGACAATCTATTCTCAGCCTTTTCTCAATGCTGGCAGAAGGACTGGGAGAACGAGAAAGGAAGACCAGGAACCAGCACCAGCTCTGATGTCTCTCCACTGCCAGTGTTTGCTACGGTCACATATTCCCAGTCAGTTATTTGAGTATACCGATTGCCTACTGGTCAGGGTGGCATACGGTCAATTACGGTATTTCTATTTCCCTTGTCCCTGAAGGGCTCACAATTTGTTTTGGCACCTGAGGCAGAGGGTTAAGTCGCTTCACGAAGGCCAGAAGGACCACCTGTGAGACCAGAAGGTTGTGGCCCAAGGTTGGTGGTCTCGATTAGAATTCAAACCCTTGGTCCTCTGGCAACTTGCCTCAATCACTAGGCCGCCCTGCTCCGTGAGAGCTAGCCACAGGGCCATAGGACCAGGTGCAGCCTGTTACTTCCAAGGCAGAGACCTTGGGGAGGTGTTCCGTTCATAAGGATACGAGAAATGCCATACTGGGTCAGACCAAGCTCTTTCAGGTTCAGTATCCCGTTTCCTAGGATAGACAATCCAGGTCTTAAGGACCTGGCTGGTTTCCAAAAAGACGACTAGGCTACTCAATGCTTATATCGGGGCAAGCGGTGGATTCATGTATGCTCATATTTTAAGGGTTCCGTTGCATGTACAACAGATGTGATGCTCTGTTGGGTTGTGCGCCTTGTAGAACATCTTGAATTGGTGAAAGTTGGTATTAAAAAAAAAAAAAAAAAGTAGTAATTTTCCATCTTCTCTCTAATAAAAGGTTGTGGACCTTTCTTCTGGGAGCTTGGCCAAAACCTTTGTTAAACTCCGCTACGTTCGGAGATCGTTTCACGCAAGGCTCTTGGAGTACACAGGAGACCCAGTGGTCAATCAACCGACTGGAAATGCGAGTGATACGCCGGGCGTTGCAGGCATTCGAAGCTACAGTGACAGGTTGAATGGTGCGAGTACTTTTCGACAACTCCGCGGCGGTGGCCTACATCAATCGGCAGGGCAGAACCAGAAGTGTGCCATAGAGGCCGCGGCAGAGGGTCTGTGTGTGTGGATAGAGCTTTGGCTGCCAGCGTTTTCGGTGGCACAGGTTGCGGGTAAGGACATTGTGATGGCGGATTTCCTCAGCTGGGTCGGAGTGGCATCTGGAGGTGTTCGCACAGATCGGTCGCATATGGGGACAGCCAGTAATGGACCTCATGGCGGCGTTTCACTCTGCATAAACGGGTCGCTTCTTCAGCAGATGACGCGAAAGGAGGTCAGAAGGCATCGGTGCACTTTTTCAATGGCGGCCGTCGTCCGTTCTTCTCTGTCTTTCCATCGGGGGGCACTCATAGGTCGAGTGGTTCTGCGTATCGAAGCGCTTTGGGGAAATATGTGGTCAGGGGCCTCGGGCTGGCCGAGGCTACCATGATATGGTTGCTCGACGAGAATCTATGGAGGTTTCCGACATTGGAGATTCTGTTGCTAGGGAGTTCCCTTCGAATGCCTCAGGTGCATCGTTTTTTGTTCATGGGGTGGCCATTGAAAGGGCAAGCTTAAGGAAAAAGAGTTTCTCGGCAGCAGTCTTTGCCACCTTGCCGCAAAAAAAAAAAAGTCTACGTCCCTTGCATATGTGCGTATATGGCACATCTTTGAGGACGGGCGCTCGCGGAAACACGCTTGTGTGACAACAGTGTCAGTTCCCTTGGTATTAAGTTTTCTGCAGGACGGGTTTGGTAAAGGCAGGTCCTGGAGAGTTCAGTTAGCAGCTCTGTCTTGCTGTAGGGGCAAAGGATAGGGAGTGGCTCTCATGCACAGGTCGATGTGCTATGCTTTCTCAGGTGGTTACCAGACTGTAGTCCTCTCGTAGGATATTAAGTCCACCGGGGAAGCTCAAGTTGGTTTTAGGAGCGTTAGCTAGCGCGCCATTGGGGCCCTTGCAACAGGTTAGGTTAAGGGTTTTGCCTTGAATATGGTATGGGTTTTTTTGTGTAATAATTTTTATTAGGTAGGTAGCAAAACAGCCATACAAACATCAAAACATTACAGTATCAAACTGCCCCGAACAACATCCCCACCACCCATGTCTCTCCCATAGGTTTACAGAAAAGAAAACCCCGGACTTATACAACTAATTAGTAATATACACAACAAATGTCAAGATGCTTAGATACCACAGTATACCCAAATTATACAGCCCAAAAACAGCCTCGGGTAGAGTGACATAACTTGGCTCGCAACACAGCAAGAGTATTAAACATATAAGAAAAGTAAGAAGAAAAATAAGAAAGAGAAGAAAGAAAAAACAGTTCAAAAACAGAACGTAAGAACGATCTCGCAAATACCTCTGCCTCCCTACGTTCACCTAAAAGACTAACCCACACTCTATCCTAAAGAACCATTATAAGGGGGAATAACCTCCTCCTCACAGTATAAGTAATCGAATATTACGACCCTAAAACTATTCAGTAACTATGCAATACCTAAACGAAACCCACACTCCCTCCCCTCCCTCTCCCGTGCAAAACTATCACTGCACATACCGGTCGCTAGGATAAACTGGAACTTAGACACATTACAGAACTGAGTGACTATATGAACCAACCTCCGCCTCCCTCCAAAGAGCATTATACAAAAAAGAATTAAAACTAAGGGGGATCTATCCCACCAAGAGGCAAAAACAACTCCCAAAGTGGCGACTCCCTATCTGTCCGTCCTCTAACAATAGCTGTAAGTCTTTCCATCCGATATACATCCCAAACCTTCATCCACCATTCAAGCATCGTTGGAGCAAACGAACATTTCCAGAAACGCCCAATTACCAATCGAGCTGCTAACATTAAACAATTAACTAATCTACTCTTATCCAAAGTGATTATCCGTTCCGGGATATAACCCAAAAGACAAAACTCTGGCTGACAAGGAAGCTCCACCTCCAACCTATCAGACATTTGTGAAAGTACTGCCTTCCAAAAAGCCTGAATGTAGTGACACTCCCACCACATGCGTAGAAAAGTGCCCCTCTGACCACATAAACGCCAACAAAGCGGATCATCCGCTCTGCCCCACCGAAACAATTTCTCAGGTGTGACAGCCATGCGAAAGAATATACGCAGTTGTGTGTTCACAAGCGACAAAGAAATAGAGCACCTATGTGCATAATCAGAAATTTCATCCCAGGTGTCCGCCATGTTATCTGACAAGTCCCTCTCCCAGTGTGTTTGTGAAATTGGAGGAGAAGAAGAAACAGCAATATCCAAGGAAAGAGCTCTATATATTCTAGCTAGTAAAGCCTTCGAACTAGAGCTTTGAAAGAGAATAAGTTCCCATTGTCTCGGAGTTCTCGTACCAGCAGAGGTGTACGTCGGGTTCGAAAAGCAATGCCTAAATTGAAGATACTGAAAGACCGACACCTCCCTTCCCAAGAAATGTTCCAAGTTCTGTTTGGACAAAAACTTACCCTTATTATACATGGAGGAAACCTTAACCGGAGCACTAATTGTTCGAAGATCGTTTCCCACAAACTCAAGAAAAGAAAGGGATCCTAACACAGTAAAATGAGATAATTTGGAGGGCAACAGAGATGAGGCACTCACTTTCCCCCCAACATCTCCACATGGGTTCCAACAGTGTATGATGTAAGAGCAACTGCTGACTAGAACGTGCATCCAAAAAAGGTAGCGCCACTAACGGGATAGGAGCAAGCCAATCAGCTTCGGCCAGAGCCAAGAAGAATCCGAATGATGTGTCCAAAAATGAAGAATGCGGAGACAAGAACAATGATGATATAATTCAAAATTGGGGAGACCCAACACCCCTAAATGCTTAGGTCGAACCACTGTCTGCCACTTAAGCCGCGAACGCTTACCTTGCCATATAAATTTGGTGATCAACTGTCGTAATTCTACAAAAAACTCTCTAGGCATGGAGATCGGTAACTGTTGAAAAAGAAATAAAAATTTAGGTAATACCAGCATCTTAATCACATTTAATCTACCTAACCAGGAAACCGAGAAAGAGGACCATTGAAGAAGCTCCTCTCTCACCGCTTGCAACAAAGGTGGATAATTTAGAACATATAAGTCTTCCAGTTTCCCCGGAATAATAATACCTAAATAACGGAACTGAGAAACAATGGGGAAAAGATCCGCATAACCCTCATTTCCTCATCTCGTACCTATGGAACATGGTAACAGGACCGATTTAGTGAAATTGACCTTAAACCCTGACATAGCTGGTCTACTCCGTCAGTTTTCTTCTATTAAAGGTAAGGTACGATCAGGATCTCTAATAAAAAATCAATGTATCATCAGCATATAGAGAAACAATGTGAGCGTGATGCCCTATTTTAATGCCAAGATCTGCTGCCTGAGCTCGCAAACGAATTGCAAGGGGCTCAAGAGCAAGCGCAAAAAGTAAAGGAGAAAGTGGACACCCTTGTCTAGTCCCTCTGCTCAAGGTGAAAGGAGACGACTGAAAACCATTTACCTGTACTACCGCATGCAGATCTTTGTATAAGGCCTCAATCCACCCCCGAAAATTAGGACCAAATCTAAAATGTTGGAACGTTGCAAATAAATACGGCCATTCTACCCTATCAAAGGCCTTTTCAGCGTCTAAAGATAGCACAGCATACTTTCCCTTACATTTCCTCAAGCCGAGTAAAATATTAATAAGTCGCCAAACATTTTCAAAACCATATCTACCTTTAATAAAGCCAGTCTGATTCGGATGAAGAATTTTCCTGAATATGAGAGTCCAGTCTCATCGCAAAAACTTCGGTCAAAATTTTATAATCTATGTTTAGTAAGGATATAGGTCTATAATTAGTACAAAGCGTTGGATCTTTCCCTTCTTTAGGAATCACTATAATGGAAGCCTGATACATAGATTATGGTAATTTCCGTAAGGTTAAAATTTCATTATAAACCCGAACCAAAACTGAGGCAATCTGATCCGAGAGAACCTTATACAATTCTGCCGGGATCAAATCTGGTCCAGAGGCCTTAGCATTTTTCAAACTTCGGATAGCTTCCTGCACCTCCGCTAACTGGATAGGACTCTCTAAAGACTTGAAAACATCTGATATTTGAGGGAGATTAGATTCCTGCAACCAGCCATTCAGAGTGTGTACCTCAGCGGGAAACTGCGATGTATATAAAGTTTTGTAAAATTTTGCCAAACAATTGGCCATCTCTATAGACTTCTTAAATACCATGCCTGTGTCATCCACAATAGCAGAGATTTTCTTTTTCAACCTATGTCGCTTTAATTGCCATAAAAGCAACTTACCTGCTTTATTACCGTGTTCGTAAAAATTTCGCTTTGTTCTCTGCATCTGAGATGCAATCTCAGTTGTTTCCAAAGCATCTAATTTACCTCTCAGATCTATTAACTTACGCCAAATCTTCTTATTCTGAGTACGCTTGTGTATCTTCTCCAGTTCACTGATCTGAGCTCGTAAATTATCCTGCTGAAACATCTTTTGCTTCCGGAACGCTTTAGAAAGTGAAATCAAATGCCCCCGCATAACTGCTTTCCCCGCTTCCCATAACAAAGAACCAGTTATCTCAGGTGAATCATTAAATTGTAAATACTCCTTCCAACTGGATTGTATTTGCTCCACAAATTTCTGATTTTTCAAAAGCTGTCTATTCAAAGACCAAGTTCTAGGGGGAGATTCTTGATCTGCTACCACCCACTCTAAAGTTACTAAATGATGGTCCGATGGACCCTTATCCCCAATGTGAACTTTAGGAATAGCGGATATTAAAGACTGCAACACCAACCAGGCATCAATTCTGGAATGTGAGTTATGTCTGGGTGAGAAAAACGTATAATCTTTCTCCCGGGTGAAGCGCTCTCCAAACATCTCGGAGGTCAGAATTTGACAGGAATGTCCTTAGTGCTTTGGACCCGCCCGACCCCCTTCCCCAAGGGACTGATCTGTCTATCTCGGACATGACACTATTAAGGTCTCCCCCCATCAATATTTCACCAGTAGCATGCATCCGAATAACATCCAGAAGATCATGTAACGACAACGCAATATCTGTGGGTGGAACATAAACATTAAGCAAATGATTGGAAAATCATTGCAAGACCCGGAGAGAAGAAGAAATCGCCCCCAGAGGATCCGAAAATTGCGTTGAGACCACAAAAGGACAATCCTTGGAAATTAAAATCGCTACTCCCCATCTATGTGCAGTGAAATTAGAATAAAAAACCTGTGGAAATGCCTTAGAGGATAAACCTGATGGGGCATCTGGGGCTAAATGAGTTTCCTGTAGAAACACAATATCATCTTTTTCCCTATGAATTTGGGCTTGCACCCTGCGCCTCTTGATGGGGTGATGCAATCCCCTTATGTTCCATGTTAGTAATTTAAGCATAACAATCAATACACATACTCTTACCTGATATAGCCAGTTGGTTCCATACCGCCACTCTAGTAATGTTGAGAGTAGACCTAATAGAACAAGAGAATCCTGTATGTCCCAAATTCTCCCAGAAATGACACTTCTCCACCCCCCGACCTGCAAAACCTGCCCCCTTCCCCCCCCCTAAAATACCCCCCAGTACCCTCCACCCCCCTCCCACCCTCTGGTCCTAAAATAAAAGGACCGCTCCATCTTATCTCAAAGATAACAAAACTAAAGCGACCTCCAAGTCGCCAGAGGGGTGACAAGACCCACATTTAGAACCCAGCCAGCCACATCCCTCCCCCTAACCGGAATCTCACCTCTTTAGAACATACATACATATCCCCCCCCCCCTCACATACCAAAGCTTCATCCTTTCCAGACTGTTAAAGATAACTTCGACTTTACAGCAAACAAATCAAAAGCAAAATGATAACTCTCCTGAAAAATTAAAGAATGAACCTCCAGATCCCACCCCATAAGAACCATCACATTCTGACTATGAAAAATAGATACAAAGACCAATGACTTCAAGGAGGAGCCACAGTGTCCATTGCTTTGAAGGTCTGTTCATCAGCATCCACTTCCGAATGGCAGCGTGAACGTGGAATCTTTCTTCTTTTAGGTGTCGAGACTTCCCAATCCGAGCGCAGGTTACGCTGCCATGGCATACGATTATCTCCATATTGAATCTGATCCACAAAGTCCATACATACCGACAGGTCCTTAATTTTTTGGGTTTTATTGTGCCACTGGAAAATTCCAGCAATATTTAATCTGCTTTTGTTGCAGAATCTGTGTTAATGGTTTGAAGCTCCGACGTCTTTCCAATGTATAGGCGGATAAATCTTGATAAATTTGCTGCTCCCAGTCTTTAAAGAGAAAAGAACGTTATCCACAAAGTGCTCTCATTAACTCAGCTTTATCTTCAGAACATTGAAAGCAAGCTATTATAGGACGTGTTCTTATATCTCCACCAGCCTTCCCACTACCACTTCGATGCGCTCTTTCAATTTTAACTGGAGTACCACTTGCTGGCACACAAAAAACGTTTATCTCTTGAACTAATGTAACAAGGTTACCAGCAGTAGTGGAAGATTCCGGCACCCCCCATATTCTTATGTTGTTCCTCCTCTGCCGATTTTCAAAATCATCCTGCCTTTCCTTCATATCCGCTGTGAGTTGTTCCAACTTATACATCTTTGATTGAAGCTCCGCCGTGGAATCCATTTGTTCTCCAATATTCAATTCCGTTTGATTTACACGATCATCTAGCGATTTAAAATCCGAACGAAGATCTGAAATAGCTTTAGAGAATTCAAGCCGGAAGGAACGCTTCTCCAGGACCAAGCAGGAAGTCAGTCCTCACATATGGGTGACATCGGCGCCGACGAAGCCCCGTGCGGAGCATTTCCCCAGCTTTCAAAGAAAGCCTTTGGGAATTGCGGCGCGCATGCGCGGTCCCCTTCTCGCCCAAGGGTGCCATCTTGCTCAGTCTTCTTTTTTCCGCGGAGCCCGACGGACGTAGTTCGTTTTTCGCCAAGGAAAAAGTTGATTTCCCTGTTTTTTGTTCTTTTCCTTCGGTTCGACGCCGGATCCTTTTCCCACCTGGGCCCGATACGCCAGTATCGAGCCCACTCTCTCTCTTTCGGTTTTTGTCCTTTGTGACTAGCGTTCACGCCATTTTTCTTTTTTCACTGGCAGCCCTGTCTTTTGACCTCGCAGGGGCCCTTTTTCCCCTGATGGCTGCCAGTGGGTTTAAAAAGTGTGATTGTAAGAAACTTATGTCTCTTACCGACACACATGACTGCTGCCTCCGCTGCCTCGGACCCAATCATGACCCGATGATCTGTGGTCCATGTGGCAAAAATGTCCTCGAAGGCGTTGAGGAGTCGGCAGCACCAGAAGGATAGGATCTTCTCTGACTCCGCGTCTGGACGGGCCCGGACCTCATCAGAGGCCTCGACGTCTCGGGACTCCGGCCCCGTGCAGCGTCAGGGTTCCTCAGAGTGGGGGTCTCCTTTGCTTGAACAGCGTAGGAAGAAGAAACCCGCGAGGGTGTCGTCGGTGGATGCTCCTGGTTCCTCGAGGGCCAGGTCGCATAGCCCCGATAGCCGTCCCGGGTCTTCGGAGTCGGAGAGGCCTGCCAAGCAATCTCGTCTCGAGATGGAGTCTCCTGGACACGTGAGTGCTGTAGTCCTCGTGGACTCTCCTCCCGGGGAGCCGAGTCGGGGGCTGCTGGGTCTCCTGCGCTCGGGCTCAGGTTGACGGCCTTGGAGAGCAGCCTCGCTGCCTTCATGGAACAGCAGCGGGCATTGATCGCCGGTCTCACCGGTGCATCTGCCCCGACCACCGGGACATCGACGTCCAAGTCGACCCCGGAGGCCGAGCCGATCCTAAAGTCTGTGTGGGCTCGAGTCGATCCTCGGCCATGGTCTTCCTCGGCCTCCCATTCGGGACCGAGGTCGTCGACGCTGGTACCCTCGGCATCGGGGCGGATGGCATCGGTGCCCACCCGACCGGAGCCGCTCGATTCCTCCGAGGAGTCGGGCTGGGAGACAGAGGACGAAGAGTCACCCGACACCTATCGGACTCGGTGTGTCCCATCGGACTCGGTGTGTCCCATCGGACTCGCCGGAGTCCGAACCTCTGAGACGATCCCCACCGGAGGATACCCGGTTCTCGGACTTCGTGCGGGATATGGCCAAGGCCTTGGCATTCCCCGCGGATCCTGAGGAGGAGCCTCGAGCCGAGGAGCTCGAGGCCCTCCAGTATGACTCTCCCCCGAAGGAGGCCTTTACTGTACCGGTTCCTCCAATGCTGGAGCGGCTGCTCTTCCGCATGTGGGAGACCCCAGCCTCGACGCCGGTGTTAAGCAAGCGGGTCGATTCCATCTATCGAGTCCGCAAGAGCCCCGGGTTCCAAAAGGCACAATTACTGCACCACTCCATGGTTGTGGAATCGGCCATGCATCGACTGAAAAGTCAGAAGATGCACTCCTTGTTGCCTCCCGGCCGGGAGGCACGGAACCTGGATGCCCTTGGTAAGAAGTGCTTCCAGGGCTCTATGCTTGCTTGCCGTGTCCAGACATACCAGCTCTACATGGGCATGTATCTCCGAGACCTGACAAAGGAGATTGCTGGGTTCTCTGCTGGTCTCTCTGAGGAACCTTTGCAGAGGTTCCAGGCCTTGTCCACTGGTATTCGAGAGTGCTCGGTTTATCTCTCGGGCATCCTACGATGGCTTCGAGGCTTCGGCCCGAGTAGCTGGGGCCGGCATCGGTGCCCGCCGACAGGCTTGGCTGCAGTCATCCGACCTCGAGCCATGGGTACAGGACAAGTTGGTCGATGTCCCCTGCCGGGGTGAAAACCTCTTTGGCAAGCCCATGGCTGAAAAGGCTGCAGAACTCGAGACCGAGACTCTGACCCGGACTAGGCTGTCCAGAAAAACCTCTGCCCCTTCTCAGAAAAAGAAGGGCTCGGGGAAAAAGACGTTTTACCCGAGGAAGTCATCTGCCTATAAACAATACCCTCATTATCAGGCCTCTGCAGCTCCCCAACAGGGTCAGCACGCCAAGGGGCAGGGTCATGGGCCCCGTAGGCAGAAGGCCCCCAAGCCACCAACACCGGCCCCTGCTCAGCAGGGTGGAGGTTTTTGACTCAGAAGGCATAGCCTCTTCTCCTCAGCTGGCTCACATCAGCACTGGAGGCCGGCTGGCCCACTTTGCCCACAGGTGGTCAGCCGTCACATCAGATACCTGGGTGCTCCATATAGTCCAAAAGGGCTATCTTCTCCATTTTCACCAGGTACCTCCCTCCTATTTTCCAGGGGAGCCTCCAAGACCCCCTCTGCACAGGGACCTACTCCTTCAGGAGTTAGCAAGTCTGCTAAAGGAACAGGCTGTGGAACCGTTGCCCCACCACCTGAGAGGTCATGGCTTTTATTCCAGGTACTTTCTGGTACCAAAAAGAACAGGAGGCCTCAGACCCATCCTAGACTTGCGCAACCTCAAGTTCCTGGAGAGGGAAAAGTTCAAGATGCTTACCCTTGGAATCCTGCTGCCCTACCTCCAGCAGGGAGATTGGCTATGCTCTTTGGATCTAAAGGGTGCTTATACTCACATCCTTATTCATCCAGACCACAGACAATATCTCAGATTTGTTGTGGGAGGAAACCACTACTAGTACAGAGTTCTACCCTTTGGCCTAACCTCCGCCCCCAGGGTGTTCACCAAGTGCCTGGCGGTGGTGGCGGCCTACCTGAGGCTTCAAGGTCTTTGTGTTCCCATACCTGGACGACTGGCTCATAAGGGGCCAGTCTTCCCAGGAGGCCAATCAAGCCACCCTTCGCACTGTGGCTCTGCTTCAGCACTTGGGGTTTGTCATAAATTTCGCAAAGTCCACTTTGCTCCCGTCCCAGAACTTAGAATTCATAGGAGCAAGGCTGGACACTCTTCAGGCGAAGGCTTTTCTGCCAGTGGACAGAGCCCACAGGTTGATGGATCTAGCCAGGCAGTTTCACAGCAATTCCCTGGTCTCCGCCAGGCAATTCCTGAGACTTCTCGGCCATATGGCTTCCACGGTTCATGTAACCCCCAATGCCCGCCTGCACATGCGGTCTGCTCAGTGGAGCCTTCGAACTCAGTGGCATCAAGCCACAGGGAGCCTTGCAGACTCAGTAAGAATATCCACCCTGCTCGTCTCCTCTCTGCAATGGTGGCTTCATCTTCCGAATCTGGTACTCGGAGTGGTTTTTCAATCCCCTCCGCATTCTCAAGTGCTGACGACAGATGCTTTTCTTCTAGGTTGGGGAGCGCATTGCCAAGGGGCATGTACTCAGGGTCTCTGGACTCCTTGGGAGGCTGCTCAGCAGATAAACTTCCTGGAGCTACGGGCGATACGCCTAGCTCTGAGAGCCTTCTCCCACCTCACATCTCACCATTCTGTACTGGTCCAGACGGACAATCAAGTTGCAATGTTCTACATGAACAAACAAGGGGGCACAGGCTCCTTCTCTGTCAGGAGGCACAGCGGCTGTGCTCTTGGGCCATCAATCACGGAATCCTCCTCAAGGCTGTCTACCTCCCAGGTCAAGACAATTACTTGGCGGACAGGCTGAGCAGGACCCTGCAACCACACGAATGGAGATTGAATCCGTTGGTGGTTCATCAGATCTTTCTTAGGTGGGGCCTCCCCACCATGGATCTTTTCGCCAGTCCTCTGAACCGGCAACTCCCGAGATTCTGTTCCAGACAACCGCATCCTCTGAGTAGCAGCGGATGCGTTTCTGATTCCATGGTCCCAAGGCCTACTGTATGTGTTTCCTCCCACGCCACTAGTGGTCCCGAACACTGTTCAAAGCCCTCAAGGATGGGGCCTCCATGATTCTGATAGCCCCCAGGTGGCCGAGGCAACCCTGGTTCCCCCTTCTGCTACAACTGGCGTTGGACACTCCTCTTCCTCTGGGGATTCAACACGATCTCCTGTCTCAGGAACAGGGATCTCTCTTGCACCCCAACCTCCAGTCCCTTCATCTGATGGCCTGGCTGCTGAAAGGGTAGTCCTGGCTCCCCTACTACTGCCTAGAGAGGTGGAAGACGTAGTCTTAGCCTCTAGACGGCAATCCACCAGGAAATCCTACGTTCTTAAGTGGCATAGATTTTCCGCATGGTGTGCTCAGCGCAACGACAATCCCTTCTCGTGCTTGGTAGCAGTAGTATTGCAATATTTGCTTTACCTCTTCAATCTAGGCCTTAAGTCCAACTCTGTCAGGGTTCACCTCAGTGCTCTCTCAGTGCACCACTCGCCGGTGGACGGCAGGCCTCTTTCCAACCACCCTTTGGTGGCTCCTTTTCTCAGAGGCCGCCTCCTGCTTAAGCCTCCTTTGCGTCCACCAGCCCCTGAGTGGTATCTGAATGTGGTCTTACAGCGGATTACTTGTCCGCCATTTGAACCTATGGCTACCTGCCCTCTCCGTTTTCTCTCCTGGAAAACCTTGTTTCTGGTAGCTTTTACCTCTGCTAGGCGAGTAAGTGAACTTCAGGCACTAGTGTCTGATCCCCCTTACACTAGGTTCTACAGGAATAGGGTAGTCTTACGGACTCACCCCAAGTTTCTCCCTAAGGTTGTCTCCCCGTTTCACCTCAATCAGGAGGTGGTTCTTCCGACCTTCTTTCCCAGGCCGCATGCCAACCGGGCTGAGATGGTCCTGCGTACCCTGGACTCTGTAGGAGGGCGTTATCCTTCTACCTTGACCGTACGCGGGAGCATCAGAGGGCTGTTCAGCTCTTCATTTCTTTTGACACCAATGAGTTTGGGGTTACCTGTCTCCAAGCGTACTTTGTCCATATGGGTCGCTGACTGTTTCGCCTGGGCTTATGGGGCAGCCGGCCTCTCGTTGGAGGGTCGAGTCACGGCTCATTGTGTCAGGGCGAAGACTGCGTCAGTGGCTTATCTCCGCTCTGTTCCGTTGGCAGACCTCTTTCAGGCCGCTACTTGGTCTTCAAGCCAGACGTTTGCGGCCCATTATTGCCTTGAGAGGGAGTCCCGCAGGGATAGTGTTTTCGGACAGGCAGTTCTCCATAATCTCTTTGGGGTTTAGGCAACTCCTACCCTCCGGCCCTGGTGTTGGGCTACCGGTCGGGGGCGTTCTCAGAGAAGATTCCTTCCTTACGTACTGACGAGCTCGAGGGAGCTCATTTTTTCGGCTTGAGGTCTCCGGTAGCCTTAAGCTGGGTAGTCCCATATGTGAGGACAGACTTCCTGCTTGGTCCTGGAGAAAGAGTAGTTACTCACCTGTAACAGGTGTTCTCCAGGAGCAGCAGGAATCAGTCCTCACAACCCTCCCTCCTCCCCTTGGAGTTGCAGTCATATGATTTATTTTTTGCTAATCTTTTTGCTGTCATTTAGCTATGTCATCAGACTGAGCAAGATGGCACCCTTGGGCGGGAAGGGGACCACGCATGCGCGCTGCAATTCCCAAAAGCTTTCTTTGAAAGCTGGGGAAATGCTCCGCACGGGGCTCCGTCGGCGCCGACGTCACCCATATGTGAGGACTGACTTCCTGCTGCTCCTGGAAAACACCTGTTACAGGTGAGTAACTACTCTAACTCTTGTAAGATTTCCAGCAGATCTGCCTTAGATACCGGTTGAGCACCCATAGCCTGAGTTGCACAAGTTTCAGATGACAAGATAGATCCAGCAGTACCAGATGTATGATTAGATGTGGATTGATCATTTTTCCTAGAGAATTTTGAAAGTGCAGTGGCATAGGTATTTTTGGCTGACATTCTAAAAGATACAACAAACGCCGCAGTATGTTCAGAACTTTCTATATCCCTATTCCAAAATTTGAGCAGTAGGGCACAAACAATAACCCACTAGGCAAAGTGGATAGATCAGCCTATGAAAATATCACAGGAGGATAACCAAAATAGAAGATGAACCAGTTTTTCCCAGTCCCAATGAGTTCTATAAAAGAGACAAGATATTATTTAGCTTGCAGTACTGGCAACAGCCATTAGATGAAGCTACAATCCCACAAAAGACCAGTGCTGCAAATTAACATGAGGACCGCAGCTCAGAGCCCAACGAGTAACAGACATACATATCTGTCATAGGCAGTCCATCAGATCTTGAATTTTATAGATGTAGTATCCACTAAGACAGGGGAACTTAGCGTTCAGAAAATTTCAAAATAAAAGAAATTAACATTGAGGATACACTCTTTCATTCCAGACGATCCAAGCAGCTCTTTACATGAAGGAATAAAGATATTTTGGTCAGTAGCTTGATATAAGCTAAGCACATGTACTGCTGATTATCCTTCAAGTAAGGCAAAATTAACAGTCCCAAAAAACAGCCACCCCGATCGCGATCCAGACTACTGCTCTATCCCAGCTGAGAACCATGCAGAGAAGACTCCATTACAGATCCTTGAAGCTGTCATTATAATGGGGACATGAAATGGTCGCTGTGAGCATTCTCTTCAGCATTCTATTGCCACCTGTCACTGACATGATGTAATGGCCGCCCCACCACTTTTTCCCGCCTCTGAGATCCAGTGCCCAAAAAACTACCAGTAGCATTTACATCACTAACATCCAAAAACTCCATATGAAAAAGTAGGAAAAGAGACTGGCACCAATTTGCGATCGTTGTATAAAGCTGCTAGGTAGGACCGTTAAATATGAAGCATTTTCATGTACTGATCGCCAACAGCTCCGATGACATAGATGATGAAAGGCACTCTCATTTATTTAGCGATCAGCGATGAAGAAAGGCACTCGCATGTAGCCAGCGTTCAGTGGTGATGAAAGGCACTCACATTTAGATAGCGATCAGCGATGACGAAAGGCACACAGTTCTTTAGCGATCATCGATGATAAAAAGGCACTCACATTTATTCAGCGATCAGCACTGGGAAGTTGAAATCGAACTGTTCACAGCTCTTAATATGTACATCGAGCTGACAGACTGTCATAATCAATAACTGTCCGCTAACTCAGGCACCACAAGAGATGCGACGGGAACAGTTAAGATCCAGCGACAGCAACTGTGCTCCGAGCCCAAAAATGGATCAAGATTAATCAAAATTAAGCTCTGGTCCCATTCCAACCCTCGGATCCACGTGAGGGGAGACTTAATGAATATCACATTTCTACATATTTTGCGGAGACAGGATGATCATGGCACGGAGCCTCAGAGAAACCCAGCCATTCCTCACTGGGCTCACTAGCGCCCCCCACCGAATACGGTATTTCTCCAGGACCAAGCAGGAAGTCAGTCCTCACTTATGGGTGACGTCGGTGCCGACGGAGCCCTCGCGGAGCAATTTTCCCCAGCTTTCAAAGAAAGCCTTTGGGAATTGCAGCGCGCATGCGCGGTCCTCTTCCCGCCCAAGGGTGCCATCTTAGCCAGTCTTCTTTTTTCCGCGGAGCCCTACAGACATACCCGTCGTGTCCCTGCGAAAAAGTTGATTTTTACTCATATTTTCTCTTTTTTCCTTCGGTTCGACGCCGGTCTTTTTCCCGCCCGGACTCGCGACGCCGGTCACGAGTCCTCTTCTTCTTTTTCGGTTTTTCTGACTTAGTCAGTTTCGTTTTCGGTTTTTTCCCTGGCAGCCCGGTCCTTTGACCTCGCCGGGGCCCTTTTTCCCCCGATGGCTGCCAGTGGTTTCAAAGTGTGTGGTCAGTGTGACCGAAATATGTCACTAACTGACACACACGACAATTGCCTCCGCTGCCTGGGCCCGGATCATGAAGAAATGATCTGTGGGCCCTGCGGCAAAATGTCCTCCAAAGCATTGAGAAGTCGGCGGCATCAGCGGGATAGGATCTTCGCTGACCCCAGCCGTACCCGGACCTCGTCGGAGGCCTCCGCGTCCAGGGGTTCCAGTTCGGACCGTCGCCGGAGTTCCTCCGACAGGGGTTCTCCCTCCGGGGACCATCGACGAAAGGTGAAACCCGCGAGGGCGGCGTCGGTGGACGCTCCTGGCTCCGCGAGGGCCAGGTCGCATAGCCCCGATAGCCGTCCCGGGTCCTTGGAGAAGGAGCACCTCTCGAAGCGACCTCGCCTGGAGTCGGAGCTGCCTGCTCGGGTAAGTCCTGTGGTCCTCCTGGACTCGCCTCCGAGACCGCCGACGTCGGGCCCGACGCCGTCGGGGCCCGAGTCGCGGGCTGCTGGGTCACCTGAGCTCGGACTCAGGTTGACGGCCTTGGAGAGCAGACTGTCTGCCTTCATGGACCAGCAGCGGGCACTGCTCGCTGGCTTCGCTGGCGTCGCTGCCCCGACCGCCGGGACGTCGACGTCTAAGTCGACCCCGGAGACCGAGCCGATCCTCGAGTCGATGCGAACTCGAGTCGATCCTCGGTCGAGGTCACCCTCGGCCTCCCGTTCGGGACCGAGGTCGCCGACGCCGACTCCCTCGGCGTCGGGGCGGCAGGCGCCGCGCCCTGCCCGGGCTGACCCCACCGAGTCCTCGTCGGAGTCGGTCTGGGAGTCTGAAGAGGAAGAGTCGCCTGATTATTTTCGGACTCGGTGTGTCCCCTCGGACTCACCTGAGTCCGAACCTCGGAAGCAGTCCCCCCCGGAGGATGCCCGGTTCTCGGACTTCGTCAGGGATATGGCCAAGGCTTTGGCATTCCCTGCGGATCCCGAGGAGGAGCCTCGAGCCGAAGAGCTCGACGCCCTCCAGTATGACTCTCCCGCCAGGGAACACTTTACTGTACCGGTTCCTCCCATGCTGGAACGACTACTCTTCCGCATGTGGGAGAGTCCGGCCACCTCGTCGGTCCTGAGCAAGCGGGTCAATTCTATCTATCGAGTCCGCAAGAGCCCTGGCTTCCAAAAAGCACAGTTACCACACCATTCCATGGTAGTGGAATCGGCCATGCATCGTCTTAAGAGCCAGAAGATGCACTCCTCGGTGCCTCCTGGCAGGGAGGCCCGTAACCTGGATGGCCTTGGTAAAAAGTGTTTCCAGGGCTCTATGCTTGCGTGTCGTGTCCAGACCTACCAGCTATACATGGGCATGTATCTCCGGGACCTGGCTAAAGAGCTAGCCGGATTCTCCGCTGGTTTGTCCGAGGAACCCTTGCGGAGGTTCCTGGCCTTGTCCACTGGCATTCGGGAATGCTCAAAATTCATATCCCGAGCAGCCTATGATGGCTTTGAAGCATCGGCTCGAGTGGCCGCAGCCGGCATCGGTGCCCGCCGACAGGCTTGGCTTCAGTCGTCTGATCTTGAGCCCTGGGTGCAGGACAAGTTGGTCGATGTCCCCTGCCGAGGCGAAAACCTCTTTGGCAAGCCCATGGCTGAAAAGGCTGCACAAATTGAGACGGAGACTCTCACCAGGACTAGGCTTTCTAGGAAGACCTCCGCCCCTTCCCAGAAAAAGAAGGGCTCGGGAAAGAAGTCTTTACCCGAGGAAGGCGGCTGCCTACAAACAATACCCCCAATATCAGGCCCCTGCAGCTCCCCAACAGGGCCAGCAGGCCAAGGGACGGGGTAACGGGTCCCGTAGGCAGCAAGCCCCCAAGCCTGCACCACCAGCCCCTGCTCAGCAGGGTGGGGGTTTTTGACTCCTTCATCATAGCCTCTCCCCCGCCACTGGTTCCTCCCAGCACCGGAGGCCGGCTGGTTCACTTCGCCCACAGGTGGTCCAGCATCACCTCAGATGCCTGGGTGCTGCAAGTCGTGAGAGAAGGCTATCTTCTCCACTTCCACCAGGTCCCTCCCTCCTATTTTCCGGGAGAACCTCCACGACCCCCTCTGCACAGGGAGTTACTCCTTCAGGAGTTAGCAGGTCTTCTGCAGGAACAGGCGGTGGAACCGGTGCCCCACCACCTGAGAGGTCAAGGCTTTTATTCCAGGTACTTTCTAGTACCAAAGCGGACAGGAGGCCTCAGACCCATCCTGGACTTGCGCAACCTCAACAAGTTCCTCGTGCGGGAGAAGTTCAAGATGCTTACCCTTGGAATCCTTCTTCCCTACCTCCAGCAGGGAGATTGGCTATGCTCCTTGGATCTAAAGGATGCCTACACGCACATCCTCATCCACCCAAGCCACCGCCGATACCTACGGTTTGTGGTGGCCGGAAATCATTACCAGTACAGAGTACTACCCTTTGGCCTGTCCTCCGCACCGCGAGTCTTCACAAAATGTCTCGCGGTGGTGGCGGCCCATCTCCGGCTTCACGGCCTCTATGTCTTTCCGTACCTCGACGACTGGCTCATCAGAGCAGCGTCCGCTCCGGAGGTCACCAACGCCACACGCCGCACGGTGACTCTTCTGCAGTACTTGGGCTTTGTCATAAACTTCGCAAAGTCCACTTTGCTCCCCTCACAGGATCTCGAGTTCATCGGCGCAAGGCTGCACACTCCTCAGGCACGAGCGTTCCTACCGCTCGACAGAGCTCAACGGCTCATGGACCTAGCCGACCGTTTTCGCAGCCAGCCCCTGGTCTCCGCCAGGCGCTTCCTGAGACTACTCGGCCATATGGCTTCCACCGTCCATGTGACCCCCAATGCCCGCCTGAATATGCGGCCTGCTCAATGGTGTCTCCGCCAGCAGTGGCAACAAGCCACAGGCGGCCTAGCAGACCTGGTGCGCGTCTCCGAGCCGCTGCTCTCGTCTCTCCAGTGGTGGCTTCATCGGCCGAACCTGGTACTCGGCATGCCTTTCCAGTCACCTCAGCCAGCCCGGGTGCTGACAACAGATGCTTCCCTCCTGGGCTGGGGAGCACATTGCCAAGGGGCACGTACTCAGGGCCTCTGGACCACGTGGGAGTCTGCTCAGCAGATCAACTTCCTGGAACTCAGAGCGATCCGCCTGGCTCTCAAGGCCTTCTCCCACCTGACCTCTCACCAGTCCATCCTTGTCCAGACGGACAATCAAGTTGCCATGTTCTACGTGAACAAGCAGGGGGGCACGGGCTCCTTCCCTCTCTGTCGGGAGGCACAGAAGCTCTGCTCTTGGGCCGTCAGTCACGGCGTTCTTCTCAAGGCAGTTTATCTCCCAGGCCAAGAAAATTGCCTGGCGGACAAACTCAGCAGGATCCTCCAGCCGCACGAGTGGCGCCTGGATCCCTTGGTAGTTCAGAAGCTCTTTCTAAAGTGGGGCCTCCCCACGATGGATCTCCTTGCCAGCCCTCTCAAACGGCAACTTCCTCGCTTCTGCTCTCGTCAGCCGCATCCCCTTCGAGTTGCGGCAGACGCTTTTCTACTCTCATGGGCGGAGAGCCTTCTGTATGCTTTTCCTCCCATCCCGCTAGTCTCTCGAACTCTTTTCAAGGTTCTCCGAGACAAAGCTTCCATGATCCTGATCGCTCCTCGCTGGCCCAGACAGCCGTGGTTTCCACTCCTGCTGCAATTAGCGGTGGAGGATCCGTTCCCTCTGGGGTTTCAACCGGATCTCCTCACTCAAGATCAGGGGTCTCTGCTACACCCCAACCTCAGATCTCTCAATCTAATGGCCTGGCTGCTGAGAGGGTAGTCCTTGCTCCCCTTCTCCTGCCGGCAGAGGTGGAAGAGGTCGTCTTAGCTTCTCGGCGACCTTCTACCCGCAAATGCTACGCCCTTAAATGGCGTCGCTTCTCCGTTTGGTGTACCCAGCAGTCTCGGGATCCCTTCTCCTGCTCGGTGTCGGTGATCTTGCAGTACTTGCTCTACCTCTCTAATCTGGGACTTAAGTCCAACTCCGTCAAAGTTCACCTCAGTGCTCTTTCAGCACATCATGTACCGGTGGACTGCAGACCTCTTTCCAGCGACCCTCTCGTAGCGAGGTTTCTCCGAGGTCTCCTTCTACTTAAACCACCTCTCCGCCTGCCAGCGCCTGACTGGGATCTGAATGTGGTTTTGCAGCGGATCACCTGTCCGCCTTTTGAACCTATGGCTACCTGTTCTCTCCGTTTTCTTTCTTGGAAAACATTGTTCTTGATAGCCCTCACTTCCGCTAGGCGCGTAAGTGAATTGCAGGCCCTCGTGTCTGATCCCCCTTACACTCGGTTCTACAAAAATAGGGTAGTCCTACGGACTCACCCAAAATTTCTTCCAAAAGTGGTCTCCCCCTTTCACATCAATCAGGAGGTGGTACTTCCGATCTTCTTTCCCAGACCACACTCCAGCCGAGCTGAAACGGTCCTCCATACCCTGGACTGTAGAAGGGCCTTGAACTTCTACCTTGACCGTACGCGGGAGCACCGTAAAGCTGCTCAGCTTTTTGTGTCTTTTGACCCCAATAAATTGGGGCTCCCGGTCTCCAAGCGTACTCTGTCCATCTGGGTTGCGGACTGTATCACTTGGGCTTATGGGGCAGCCGGACTCTCCTTGGAAGGTCGAGTCACGGCTCATTGCGTTCGGGCAAAGGCTACGACAGTGGCTTACCTCCGCTCTGTTCCGCTGGCAGACATCTGCCGGGCCGCTACTTGGTCTTCGAGCCAGACCTTTGCGGTCCATTACTGTCTCGAGAGGGAGTCCCGCAGGGACAGTGCTTTCGGACAGGCAGTCCTCCGTAATCTCTTTGAGGTTTGAGCAACTCCTACCCTCCATCCCGGATGTGGGCTACCGGTGGGTAATAATTCAGCGAAGATTCCTTCCTTCTGTGCTGCTGAACTAGAGGGAGCTCATTTTTGTGCTTAGGGTCTCCGGTAGCCTTAAGCTTGGGAGTCCCATAAGTGAGGACTGACTTCCTGCTTGGTCCTGGAGAAAGCGTAGTTACTCACCTGTAACAGGTGTTCTCCAGGAGCAGCAGGAATCAGTCCTCACAACCCTCCCTCCTCCCCTTGGAGTTGCAATCATCTGCTTTAGTTTTTGCAAATTTTTATGCTGTCTTTTTTAGCTATGTCATCTGACTGGCTAAGATGGCACCCTTGGGCGGGAAGAGGACCGCGCATGCGCGCTGCAATTCCCAAAGGCTTTCTTTGAAAGCTGGGGAAAATTGCTCCGCGAGGGCTCCGTCGGCGCCGACGTCACCCATAAGTGAGGACTGATTCCTGCTGCTCCTGGAGAACACCTGTTACAGGTGAGTAACTACGCTATTTGGTCATCTGTTCGGCGAGGCGATTTTCGAAGTTGCAGGCGTTGACCTGTCAGGAATCGTTTTTTTGTCTTCTCTAGACAGAAGGTGGCCTGGTGGCTGGTTCTGACACTGTTGCCAAAGGTGGTTTCTACGTTCACCTAACTAAAATGGTCTCTCTTCCAGCACTAGGTGCAGCAGAGGGGAGCGTATTGAACCATAGCTTACGCGGTTTGGACGTCAAGAGAGTGCTGCAGCAGTGTTTAAAGGTTTCAGAAACTTTCGCAAAGCGGATCGTCTCTCTTCGAGGTGTTCGTAGGGCCCCGCAAACGGAAGCAGTGGCGAAGGAGTCCATTTCTGGATGGATTGGAGCGGTGAGTGCATTGGCTTATCTTCTACGGGACCGTACAGTCCCAGGGAGCTTACGAGCTCACTCTACCAGAGTGCAAGCGTCTTCTTGGATGGAGCACAGTTTGGTTCTGCCAGTGGACATCTGTAGGGAGGCCTTTTGGTTGTCTCTCCATACTTTCAGTAAGCACTACCGCCTAGATGTTCTGGTGTCTAAGGATGCCATTTTCAGGGAGGCGGTGTTGAGATCCGGCTGGAAAGGTCCCTCCCAATGATTACTGCTCTGATACATCCCAGAGGTTGACTAACTGGAGGAATGATAAGGAAATAGGAATCACACTTACCTGGTAATTGTGGTTCCGTGAGTGACTCCAGTTTAGTCCTCATTCTCGCCTGGGGATGGGGTCTTAGCAGTGGTCTTTCTGTTGGGGGAAGTGCAAGGTTAAAAGTGGATGTAGGCCTTCACTGGTGGTCAGTCATTTTGATGCTTCCATTTGTTTTGCGCTATATTGTTATATTATTATATTATGATATTGTTATATATATTGCTATATTGCACTGGATTGTTTAGGGCTAGGCATTCGACGGAAAGGAGAGCATGCAGGAAGCAGTCCCTTTCCTTCTGGAAGGGGAGTAGTAGGTAGATAGGTTATATGTTCTGCGTGCCCTTGAATATAATAAGTTAAAAAAAAAAAAAAAGTTACTGATTTTTTGCTCCTTTGAGTCTGCTTTGTCAATAGTTCACTGGGAGCTGATGGGAGAGACCAGCAGGCTATATCCAGTGATGTCATGAGTTTGACATGCCCAGTCTCCAAACTGCAGGAGGAGGTTCACTACACAGAGATTGAGGACTAAACGGGAGTCACTCAAGGAACCACAATTATCAGGTAAGTGTAATTCCTATTTTTCTCTGAATTGCTACCACACATGGTGGCAATGGTGGAATTTTCTCCACCACATGTCTGAGGGCAAATCTGCATTCCTCTAGGGCTGGGCCTCTACAGCAGGTCAGGGGGTTTTGTTTGGGTAGGCCAAGAGGGTTAGCCTCTCCCTCGTTGGAGAGCTTTAAGAAGGTTTAGTTAGTGCCAGCAGGCAGGCAGGCTTTGTTTTGGCCACTAGAGGCCATAAAAAAATGTGTTGGTGCTGGAATACTGCAGTGTTAACTCTGCTCCTGAAGGGGAAGTTGTGGTGGTGGTGGTGCAAGGGAGCAGTGACAAACCAGGATGGAACAACTACAGCTTCTGGCAGAAGGGCAGCAGCAACAACAGTATCAATAGCAACAACAAAAGCATCAGGATCGACAATCTTATTGTTTTGAAGCTAAGTGTTTCTGTTTTTATGGTTCGGTATCTCAAGGGAATGAGAAATATGGAGATTGCATGGTTTTGAGATATGGAAAATTGTGAATGGTTAATGTTATGAAGGTGAACATTGGTCGTTGATGTTTTGGGGCAGTGGCTAGAAGTACAAAATCTTCGTTGTCCACTTGTACCCTTGTTTTTCTGAGACCTGCTCTCCTATATTTTCTGTTTATGCTCCTGAGTTTGTACTATAAATCCTGGTGAGATAATGAAGTAATTATGCCTTAGCAAAAAAATAAAGAAAAATGAAGACTACTACAATCGCGAATGCCCTCTGGGAAGTGTTCTCGCAGGTGGGAATACCCAATGAGATCTCTCAAATCAGTGAACACTCTTTGTATCTAAGGCGATGAAGCAAGTGTGTTCCTTAGTGAAGGCCAAGACATTGCAAACATCACTCACAGACAGATGGCCTCATTGAGCAATTCAATAAAACTATGAAACAGATGTTAAAGTTCGTCCGTGAGGATGGGAAGAATTGGGTCATTCTTCTACCCTGTTTAATTTTGCCATCCGCGAGGTACCTCTGAGTTCCACAGGGTTTTTGCCTTTTGAGTACTCTTCGGAAGACTGCCAAGAGTCATGTTAGATGTGGTAAGAGAAATCTGGGAAGAAGATCCCTGTGACAAGTGTAATTTGGTGGCATATGTTATACAAATTTAAGACCAGCTGAGAAGCTGGAAAAGTAGCCAAACTCAGTCTGGAAATAGCCCAAGCCTAGCAGGCCATGACTTCAATCAGACAGAGCTACTGCACCTTCCAACTGTGAGACAGTTTGTCTTGCTGTCCTCGTCCAAGAGCAAGTTACTCTGTAAATGACAGGGGCCCTATGAGGTCAAAGAGAAAGTAGGGTCTGTTAACTAAAAGATTGCCCAGTCAGATAAATGATAGCCAAAAGTTTACCATATTAACCTATTGAAAAAGGTGGCTCAAGTGACGGCTATTATGGTACACTGAGATGATTTGGGGCCAGAAATTTCTGCCGCATCATATCTCGCTCAAGTCCTGATTGGAGATCAGCTCTCTGCTGCCCAGAAAAGAGATCTAAAAGATTTGAATCACCGAAACCTAAAGATGTTCTCCACCTGCCCAGGACGAGCCACCTCATTTGTCAGGATATTACTGACCCTGGGGTGGCTATCCAGCAATGACCCTATCAGATTCCATAGGCCCGACGAAAGGCTGTCACCAAGGAGCTGGAAGAGATGCTTAACTTGGGAGTTATAGAAAAGTCCATGAGTGACTAGTCATCGCCCATCGTCTTGGTTCCTCAACCAGACAGAAGCATCAGATTCTGTATTGACTTCCAGAGGGTCAATGCAGCTTCTAAACTGGAAGCATATCCCATAACCAGAGTAAATCAGTTAATAGAACAACTTGGTGAAGTATGCCTTATATCAGCCTTGGACCTGACCAAGGGATATTAGCAGGTACCTTTGACTGCCAGGGAGAACTGCTTTTTTGACCCTGTGAGGTGTTCCAGTTTACATTGCTGTCCTTTGGATTACAAGGGGCTTCTGCCTACTGAGATTGCAAAAAGAGTATGCAGCTGCCTACCTTGATGACATTATCTACTGCAGAGACTGGACTACCCATCTAATAAAAGTACAAGCCATATTGACCAGCCTATGGAAGGCTGGATTGATGGCCAACCTCAGGAAATGTTTTCTGGGAGGTCACGACGTTCAATACCTGGGGTATTTAATCAGTAATGGACAGATATGACCTCAACTACAGAAGGTAGATGCCTTTGCCCAGGTCCCCATCTCAAAATCAAAGAGGTTTATGCCTTCCTTGGACTGATTGGCTATTACGGTCCGTTCATCCCTAATTTTGCAGAGGTGATAGAGCCATTAAACAATCTCCTCTTGAAGAGAGCTTCTGAATGAGTCCAGTGGTCACCGGACCTGGACCTGGTCTTCCAGAGTCTTAAGAAAGCTGTGTGCTCTGAACCAATCCTGAATAGCCCTGATTGCTCTCTACATTTTATTGTGCAAACAGATACCTCTGAGGTGGACCTAGGAGCTGTTTTGGCCCAGAAAGTCAGGGGTGAAGAACATCCCAGAGCCTTCATCAGCAGGAAACTGCTTCCTTGGGAGAAGCAGCATGCAGTGATCGAGAAGGAGGCGCTCGCTGTCAAGTGGGTGCTTGAAACTTTCAAATACTACCTACTCAGCTGTCTGATTTTATACTAATGATGGACCAGCAACCCTTCAAGTAGCTGACTCGGCAGAAAGAGTCCAGTGGCCATATTCGGTAGTTTTTGAGTCTCTAACCCTACCAGTTCCAGGTCTGTCATAGGGCTGGTTGGACTCACCTGAATGTGGACTTCCTTTCCCGGGTGGGGGTCCCAAGTGAGGCAGGTACTCAATGGGGCACAGTTGAGCTGAGGGGAAGGGGGTGTGATGGAATCTATAGAGTGTTGCCTGTCCCTCTCCAGCAGGATTATCAGCAGGTCCCCTGAAGAGATCCTGCAGCCCAGAATTCAGGGCTGGGAGGGCATGGCGCAGAGGAAGTTAGAAACCCAGCAGGCTGCAGGAGGGATAGAGGCCCATGGACCCAGGAGTTCGTTCAAGGCAAGTCATACAAAGGTAGAAACTTTAACTGGGCAAGGAAGGCACTTTAACTGGGCTGGAGGAAAGGCCAGGAAACCAGCTTTGTGAAGGTTTAACAAACGGTCTGAATAAAAACATGTTATGTTTTCCCTGAGCTGCTTTCTGTTTGGTGTTTTAACAGAAAGCCCCTTCCCATTGCATGCCACACTACCACACACACACATATATATATATATATATATATAACCCCCTCCCTAGTAGTCCTCATCTCCAGCCATACTTTGGATGGAGTAGCAGTGGTAGATCTCTACTGGACAATCTTCACATGGAGACCATACTCCTAAAATTCTCACTTTTGATTTCTAAGAGCTGTAATTTCTCACATCCTCTAAATTCAGTTCAACCTCCAAAGAACTCCTCTTGCTGGGAGATGCTGGCTGCTGTCTCCATGTGAGCCACAGTGATATGTATCAAAACTAATTTACCCCCATCTCTTCCAGTTCCCATGGTATAAGATTTAACACACACAAATCTAGGACCTTGTGCTACTTCTAATCTATCATTTCTATCATAAGTTGAATCCATTCTCTCCAAAAAGTCTTAATACATAGACAGTGCTACCACTTATGCAGAAATTCCCCCACCTGTCCATAGGCCCTCCAGTAGAGCAGGCTGTATGAAATTAGTCTTAGTCAACTTTAAGGGTTCTTGTTCCAGCCTGTATAATGTTTTATACTTATTTTCCATTGCTAGGGCATGCAAAGCTTTGACATGAACCACCTTATGAGCCACAGAATTGCCACTATCCGTGTGGTATCCCATACCAGATGGTGCATCAGATTTTTGCAGTGGCATCTCTAACTCTATTGGAATGAGAAGAATCACTTTCTTCTCCGGGAACAAGCTCAAAGTCAGTCTTCACATATGGGTGATGTCTGTGCTGACAGAGCCCACACAAAAGCATCTCCCCAGCTTTCAAAAAAAGCCTTGGGATATGCACCACGCATGCGCAGTCCACTTCCTGCCCGAAGGTGCCATCTTGCCCCAGTCTCCTTTTTTCCGCTGAGCCCATCGGACATGATCCATTAACATGGAACATACGAAGCATGAACCAAGGGAAGTTGGAGGTGGTCAAGAATGAAATGGAATGTGTACAACTTGATCTATTGGGTGTCAGAGAACTTAAATGGACTGGTATCGGGCACTTTTCATCAGATGATCACATGGTCTACTATGCTGGAAATGAAAGACAAGAAATGGTGTTGCATTTTTTTTTCCATTTAAAAATCTTTATTTCAAACAAGAAAAAGGCATTACAATCAAGTCCACATCAAGGGAAGCAAAAGGACCAATAACAAAATATAACACATAACCATATGAACAGAACTGGGCCTGGAATCAAAAACTACTAACCCTATAACTTAGAAAGGAAGTAAAGAAAAACATTTTATCCAAGTTCTTTGTTATTTAAGAACATATTCAATTGATCGGAGTCCATAAACACATTTTGTCCATAAATCAAAATACACTTGCATGGATATTTAAGGAAAAAGGAGGCCCCTATTGCCAGAACACGGGGTTTTAATGCCAAGAAAGCCTTCCGACGTTTCTGCGTGAGTCGACATACATCCGGGAAAACCTGTATCGTGCTACCACAAAACAATTGATTCTTTTTAGAAAAATACAACCGCAATATTAAATTTTTATCCGACAAAGAAACAAAAGAAACAATTAGAGTAGCACGTCTGGTGATCTTATCAGTTGAAGACTCCAGAAACGCAGAGACATCCAATGAAGAAGACACTAAACCCTTCCCTGCGTCAGTGGCAAGAGGTGAAGAGGCCTCCGTAGAAGACACTACAGGAATATAATAAACCGAGGAAAATTTTATCGAATTAACATCAATCTGTAAAACCTCCTTAAAATATTTATATAACAAAATTGAAGGAGAAAGGTAATGAGTCTGGGGAAAATTTTAAAAATCTTAAATTTTTTAAACGTACAACATTTTCAAGAGACTCAATCTGATGTATATTAATATTATCCCGAATTGAAGAAGAAGCAGCAGCCTGCATAACAGAGACCTGACCCTCTAATTTATTTAAAGCAACATTGTTTTACCATAAACTCATCATGGACACCCAACTTCCGTACCACATCCTTAGAAAATTGAGAGACCTGAGAAAGGGAGACACGTAGGGACATCTCCATACGCGTCACCACCTCAAACACGTCTCTCAAGGAAACATCAACAGGAGAAACCACAGGTGGAACAGTAGTGGGAAACTCCAATGGAGACGGAAGAACAGACAATATGGATTTATCCTCCTCAACTACAAAAGGAGAAACATCCACCTTAACCGACGAGGATTCTGCCCCAAACTAACATCCCTGGGGGAGATCCCTTTCTCACTCACAACTTCCTGACTGGGTAGGGAAACACCCTGCGCATTGAAAGAAGAGTCAGAGGCAGTACTTACGGACGCAAGGGTCAAGTCCGGTAACTCATGCTCTCCCTGAGCCTCCTGGAGATGTACATGCATCGGGCCCACAATCTTTGGAGCCTTCTGGGTGCTCGCCTTAAACACCTTTTCTGTCGCTTGCCCATGAACCCGCAGAAATCCTCTAACTCCTCGTTGCTCCGAAGGGGCTCCAAAGGGGCGTGTCCTGCCCCTTTGGTCAAGCCCCTTTGGTCACGTGACCACGGGTGCGCGCCCGCGGGTCGCGTACTGCGGGTGACCAGAAGATTTTAAAGGTCCTGGGGGCGGGGCTACACCGCTCCTCCTCCCGACAATCACAGGCACTGTCTCCAGCTGACTCCTCTCGCTCCGGTTCTCCGGCGGGGGACCAGAAGATTTTAAAGGTCCTGGGGGGCGGGGCGAGAGGAGTCAGCTGGAGACGGTGCCTGTGATTGCATTTATAATAAAGAAGAAACTTGCAAGAACTGTAATGAAATACAATGCAGTCAGCGAACGCTTAATCTCTATTCGTCTATGAGGAATGCCTATCAACACAACTATAATTCAAGTATATGCCCCAACAACAGCTGCAGAAGAGAATGAAATTGAAGAGTTTTATGAACAAGTACAAGCTGAAATTGACAGAACATGCAAACAGGATATCCTGATAGTCATGGGTGACTGGAACGCAAAAGTTGGCAACAAAGAAGAAGGCAAAGTAGTTGGAAAATATGGACTTGGCAACAGAAATGAAACTGGAGAAAGGAAGACTCAGAATTCTGCAAGACCAATGATCTATTCATCTCAAACACCATCTTCCAGCAACACAAGCGGTGACTGTACACATGGACTTCACCCAATGGATTGTATAAAAGTCAAATTGACTACATCTGTGGAAGCCAACAATGGAAAAGCTCTATAACATCAACATAGACAAAACCTGGAGCTGACTGTGGTACAGATCATCAACTACTAGTATGCAAACTCAAGCTAAAGTTGAAAAAGAGCAAACCACTCATGAATGCAGCAAAATATGACCTTGAGAATATACCATTGGAATTTAAAGACTGCCTGCAAAACCGATTTGCTGCTTTAGATACAAATGACAGAGCTCCAGAAGAGTTATGGAATGACATCAAGAAGGTTGTGTTGGAAGAAAGCGAGAAGTCTCTACAAAAGGTGAATAAGAAAAAACGGCCAAAATGGATGACGGAAGAAACTCTGAAAGTTGCCCAGAATCGCAGAGAAGCTAAAGCCAGAGGAAAAAGAAAGACAATCACAGAACTCAACAGAGATTTCCAACGTGCAGCAAGACAGGACAAGGAAAAGTATTACGACGACGCATGCAAGGAAATAGAAGCAGAAACTATTAGAGGAAGAACAAGATCGGCTTTCCTAAAGCTACGAGAGTTAAAGAAAAAGTTCCAGCCTCGAATTGGAATGTTACAAGATGCTCAAGGTTCTATGTCGAATGACGCTGAGAAGATCAAGAAAAGGTGGAAGGAATATACAGAGTTTTTATATGATAAAGATCAAGTCGACCAACAGCCGTTTCAACTTGTACCTTATGATCGGGAACCATTGGTTATGAAAGAAGAAGTTGCAGCATTGAAAACCTTATCAAAAACAAAGCACCAGGCATTGATAGCATTCCCATAGAAGTATTACAGCAATCTGATGCAGCTGTTACCGTACTTACAAGGCTCTGCCAAGAAATATGGAAGACGACAACATGGCCAACTGACTGGAAAAGATCTGTATTTATACCAATACTAAAGAAAGGTGATCCAACTGACTGGAAATTATCGCACAATAGCTCTGATCCCACATGCCAGCAAGATTCTACTGAAGATTTTTCAAAAGAGACTACAAACATACCTGGAACAAGAACTACCTAAAGTGCAAGCAGGGTTCAGGAAAGGGCAAGGAACGAGAGACGACATTGCAGATGTGAGATGGATCCTTGAAAAGTCTAAAGAATACCAAAAGGATATCTATTTGTGCTTTATCGACTATAGCAAGGCTTTTGACTGTGTAAACCATGAGCAACTCTGGGCCACATTAAGAAGCATGGGTATACCATAACACTTGATCGTACTCTTGCACAATCTGTACATTGATCAAGAAGCAACAGTTTGAAGGGAACAGGGAGAAACAGAATGGTTTAAAATAAGCAAAGGTGTAAGACAAGGCTGCATACTTTCCCCCTACCTGTTTAATTTATATGCAGAAAATATCATCAGAGAAGCAGGATTATATGAAGACAACAGAGGTGTGAAGATTGGAAGACTCATCAACAACCTTCGCTATGCTGATGCTACCACATTACTGGCTGAAAGTGAAGATGATCTGAAACATTTGCTTCTCACAATCAAAGAACATAGTCTCAAAATGGGCCTGCACCTTAATGTAAAGAAAACAAAGATCATGACAACTGGCATAATCAACAGGTTCATCGTTGAAGGAGAAGAAATTGAAATCGTGAACAACTTTAACCTACTTGGATCAACTATCAATAAAGAAGCAACAAGCAGTCAAGAAATCAGATGACGTATTGCTCTTGGCAGAATGGCTATGAAAGACCTAGATAAGATTCTGAAGAGCAGAGATGTCTCTCTCCATACAAAGATTCAACTTGTTCAAGCCATGATATTTTCAATAGCATCATATGGATGTGAAAGCTCGACAGTGAAAAAGATAGACAGGAAGAAAATTGATGCCTTTGAATTATGGTGCTGGCGGCGAATACTGTGTATACCATGGATTGCCCGAAGAACAAACCAGTCGGTACTAGAGGAGATCAAACCTAAGCTTTCTTTAGAAGCTCAGATGACAAGACTTCGACTTTCATACTTTGGACACATCATGCGAAGAGAGAGAGCCTTAGAGAAAGACATCATGCTTGGCAAGATAGGTCAACGCAAAAGAAGGCCAGCAATGAGATGGATCGATACAATAACAGCAGCTACGGGTACCAGTCTGTCAATAATGAGCCGCCTGACTGAAGACCGAACACAATTTAGGATAGCTATCCAGAGGGTTGCCATGAGTTTTCTCTGACTCAACGGCACTTAACAACACAACAACACACTCACATTCTAATTCATCCCATCCACGGAAAATACCTCCGGTTCGTGGTGAGGGGACAGCACTACCAATACAGGGTGCTGCCCTTCGGTTTGGCCTCGTCACCAAGGGTCTTCACAAAGTGCCTCGTGGTGGTCGCAGCCCATCTCTGGCTCCAAGGGGCCTTCATCTTCCCTTATCTGGACGACTGGCTCATAAAGGGGGACATGGCTGCAGAGGCACAATGCGCCACCAGGCCACACCATCAACACCATGCAGCTCCTGGGGTTCATCATAAACTACCCGAAGTCCCACCTCACTTCAGCCCAGCACCTAGAGTTCATAGGGGTGCAACTAGATTACTTCTCCCGAGGGAGGAAGGCTTTTGCCTGGAGGGTAATGCTGCAGGTAGTTAGCCACAGAGGTACACTGATGTTGGATGCTATCTGCCCAGCTCCTACTCCGCCTGTTGGGACACATGGCCTCCATGGTCTATGTGACCCCGTATGCCCACCTGCACATGAGGGCAGCCCAATGGTGCCTCCAGTCTTAGTGGACACAAGCCATAGGGAGACTTGGGGACAGTGTCAAAGTGAACTGTCAGATGGCGTGCTCCCTCGGATGGTGGCAGATTCCATAATCTCCAGGAACAAGCAGGAATGAGTCTTCACATATGGGTATTGTTGGTACCGACGGAGCCTGCGCGGGAACGCTCCCCAGCGTCCAATCAGAACACTTTTGGGAGCATCCCACCACGCCTGCGTGCTGCCTTCCCGCCTTTCCCAACTGTCTCTCCTCAGTTTTCCGTTTTCCGCGGAGCCGGCAGGACGTATTCCTGTCACCGCAGAAAATTCTTCTTTTTATTTTTCACTTTTCTGTGGTCGCGTCTGCCTTCCCTCGACGCTACCGGTACCGCCGGTACTTTTCTTTCTTTTCCTGAAGCATTTCTTTTCTCCTTAGGAATTTTTCCTGTTTAGTGCCTGACGGTTTCTAGGCCACTAGGCCTCCACCCTTCCGTTATGGAGAAGCCAGCCACTATCCTTAAGAAATGTTCAAAGTGTGGCGGTACAGATATTTTTTCAGACACTCATACTTGGTGTCTAAAATGTTTGGGTCCTGACCATTGCCCCCTGGAGTGCCTCTCCTGCTGGAGCTCAAACAGAAGACGTCTTCAGAATCGAGCAGAACTCGATACCCGGTTCACATCCCCTTTGATGTTACCAGCTAGAACATCATCTTCTTCACAGGATCAGGTAACCAAACAAAAGGTCTGTAAAGACTAGCCAGTCCTCGAGTGGTAGATCTCCTCAGCATCGAGATGGCTTCGGCCTTGCCCTCGAGCAGGGGCGGCTCAAGGGGGGTGCGGGGCCATGTGCGGAGACTCGGTGCGGGGCCTCATTTGCATAAGTGGCCATATTTGCATAAATATTTGCATAATGTTACCATACACTAACTTTTAGTAAACGTGTCTCTTAATGAGTGTATGGATAAAGAAAGACTAAAAGATTTCTACATTACTTATAATCCAGTGCCAACCGCCAGGCACATTAGGAACTACTACAAACGCTGCCCATTTAGAACCCATAGCAAACCCGCCGTATCCTGACAGCATTACCAGGACTCATAAAGCACCATACCCTACCTATTAAAAGGCAACACTGCAAATATTAAACCAATACATTTCAGAGAATACTGGGGAAAGAGAACAAGTGGCAATGTCAAATAGGAATTACATAAATAGAATATCTCAGCTCAGTTACACATGCAGAACATAGACCATCACCAAACAAGGAATCACAATTTAGAAACAGGAAGGCAATAATTAAACTGGGAACCCCAAAAGCCAAACTTGGAATGTACAACACTGTAGAAATAAAACTATAAATTAATTTCCTCTTGTACCAAACAAAGCGCAGACGTTAATGATGCACATTTCCCAGAGCTTTCATATTCCAGCTAATAAATTCAAAATAAAGAGATATCTTTCTACCTTTTGTGCATTTTTTTTCAGTTGCAATTGCTCCAGCCACTTTCTTCTGGTTTCTTCATGTTTTCTGCTAACTGTCCATCGTCTGCTGTCCATTTGTTCTTTCTTCTCTCTTCTAGTTTTTTTTTTCCATTCTCTCTCTCTACATCTGCTTTGACATACTAATCTTTCTCCATTTGCTCTTTCCTCATTCCTATTTCATCCACACAAATTTTACCCCTCCATCCTCAATCCCCCACTTACTCTCCCAATACCCGGCCAATTGTAGATTTTTCATCCCTCCCACACAAAATATTTTTCCCCTCTCCATTTTACTCTCCCAGCCCATCCCATTCTAATCCTCCCCCAACATCAGCTCCCTTCTAGTTCCAGTCTCACCCAGCATCCATTCCCTTCTAGTCCCTGCATCAGCCCATTTCCAGTCCTAGCCCCCCATCAACCCATTTCCAGTCCTAGCTCCCCCATCCATTTTCAGTCTGAGTCCCTTCATCAGCTCATTTCCAATCCTAGCCCCCATCAGCCCATTTCTAGTCATTTCCTAGCCCCACCATCAGCCCATGTCAAATCCTAGCTCCCCTCCACTCAGCCCAATTCCAGTCCAAGCCCCCCATGAGCCTACTTCCAGTTCTAGGCCCTCCATGAGTCCATTTCAATTCAAGCCCCCACCACAGCCCATTTCCAATCTTAGTTCCCCCCAACAGCCCATTTCCAGTCCTATCCTAGCTGCTCCATCAGCCCATTTTCAGTCCTAGCTTCCTTCCCTCACAGCCCATTTCCATTCCAAGCTCCCTCCCCATCAGCTATTTGCAGTTCAAGCCTCCCCTTCCACTCGGCCCATTTCCAGTCCTAGCAACCCCCCAACCCATTACCAGTCCTAGCCCCCCATCAACCCACTTCCAGTCCTAACCCCCCATCACCCCATTTTCAGTTTAAGCCCCCCCTATAACCCATTACCAGTCCTAACCCCCCATCAGCCCACTTCCAGTCTTAACCCCATCAGCCCATTTCCAGTCAGCCCCCCATAGCTCATTGCTAGTCCTAAACCCCCCCATCAGCCCACAGCCCATTACCAGTCCTAACCACATCAGCCCTCCTCAAGTCCTAACCCCTCCCCATCAGCCCATTTCCTGTCCTAGCCCCCCCATAGCCCATTATCAGTCCTAAACCCCCCATAGCCCATTACCAGTCCTAACCCCCCATCGCCCCATTTCCAGACAGCCCCCATCAGCCCACAGCCCATTGCCAGTCTTAACCCCCCCCCCCCCCCCCGGTTTATGGCAAAACTTTAAAAAAAAAAAAAAAGCTGGCTCTGGCTGCTGCCGCCGTCGCGGCAGCGGCAGAATGAAGTGTCCCGCGGGGCCTCCTCTGCTCGCTGAGCCCCTCTGCAAGGGCTTTAAGATTTGAAAAGGGAGAGTGTCTCCCTTGCGTCTCTGTTAAGCCCGCAGGGGCTCATGGGAAATGTCCCATCTGCCCCTTTAGACACGAGAGGCTGATGGGAAATATCACATTAGCCCCTGCGGGCTTAACAGAGACGCGAGGGAGACGCTCTCCCTTCGCGAATCTGAAAGCCCTTGCAGAGGGGCTCAGCGAGCAGAGGAGGCCCTGCGGGACACTTCATTCTGCCGCTGCCACGGTGGCAGCGGCAGCAGCCAGAGCCAGCTTTTTTTTTTTAATGTAATTTTAAAAAACGCAGAATGTTCTTTGCGCGGGGCCCTGTGCAAAAAACATTCTTGCTCAATGGACGGGCCGGCCCTGCCCTCGAGGACATCTTGGCAATAAAGCCCCGGCGGGTGTCTTCGGACTCCAAAGCATTAATGGGGCTCCGGGTTGTTCCCGAGTTTCTTACCTCGATGAACATACCTGGGCCATGCTTGGTGGTTGTGGCCACTTCGGGTGGTACCGACACCCTGGCATCGGCTATGGTGATGGATGAAACACTCCTCACCGATGAACGTAGTCTAGCACTCTCGGCTACTTCGGTACCGTTAGAGTTGCTACAGACCGTTCCTCGAGTATCGGTATCGCCTTCGGTACCAGTATCGGCATTGGTGTCGGTACCGTCCATGCTTACTTCGACAGAATCGCTTCCCTCGATGCCAAGCCTGGAATTGATCTCTAGCATGGAAGATTCGGTACCGACTCGTCTCGGTACCGACCTCGGGCGTTACCAAAGACATCGCTTTAAAGAAAATCTGATGCTTCATCTTTTTCAGTCTTCCGATCCCGACGACTGGGATGTATCCATCGGTACCAAGGCTGGTTTTTCTACAAGTCTAGCCTTTACCCCTCATTTTAAAGAGTCCTCTTCGGGGGAGATTTCTTTTCAAGCTTTTCTGCTTGATATGGCAAAGCTACTTGCCATTTCTATACCTGGTAAAGAATCCTTACCGGGGAATTCAGAGACACTGCAATTTCCCGGGATTCCAAATGAGGTCATCATGCTTCCTGTACACCAGATCTTACAAGATCTACTGTTAAGAATGTGGGAAACTCCTCTAACGGTATCCCCACATTCCAAGACACTTGACACTATGTACAAGGTGCCACCTTCTCCAGGTTTTCAGAAGACTCAACTTCCTCATCATTCTATTGTTGTAGAATCAGCAATGAGGCGTATTAAGAGTGCAAAGAAGCACTCTTCTTATTTATTTATTTATTTTTATTTATTTAACAGTACAGTCAAACCTCGGTTTTCATGATTAATCCGTTCTAAGAAGTCTGACTAAAACCGAAACGTACGAAAACCGAAGCAATATTTCCCATAGGAAATAATGTAAATTCAATTAATCCGTTCCAGACACCCAAAACTATTCACAAAAAATACATTTTATAGAGAGTCAATCCCACTTCTGGCCACAAGATGGTGCTCCAGAGGTATTTTTGGCAGACAAATTGTTTAAACTGCCTTCCTCTCTGTGCAATCCTTGCATCTCCGGCTCGAGGATGTTGCTCACCTGACTTTCGCATCTCAACACGCGATCGGTGAGTCCGGGGGGGTAGTGCTGCCGGGACTGGGCAGGCAGTGTATGCAGACCAGCGCGAAGGTGTATGTACACTATTGCAGTACTTTTGGTTTTCAGATCTGGCACACGCGATCGGTGAGTCCGGGGGGGGGGGTAGTGCTGCCGGGACTGGGCAGGCAGTGTATGCAGACCAGCGTGTATTGCAGTACGAAAACCGAGGCGATAGACGAAAACCGAGACAAGATTTCAGTCTGAAAAGACGTCGAAAACCGAAACCGACGAAAACCGGGGCCAACGAAAACCGAGGTTTGACTGTATTTCTAAACCGCCTTATCTTAATAATCAAGGTGGTATCACAGCAAGCAATCAGGTAAAGTGTGTGTGTTGTACATGCAGTGAGGATAAAACTTAGTTGTGTGAGGGATGTGTTGGGTGCTTGATTTGTTTGAGCTATATACAGGGTGGGCTATTTACAGTGGTGCTAGAATCATATCTTATATATATTCAGTTGTTTGGGAGGATTGGAGTGCTGTTATCCATTCTCTTAGGTTATGTGATGTGACCATAGTGCTCTATGAACAGCATGGTTTTCAGTTGTTTTCTGAAGTCTTTGAGGTCTGGAGTTGCCCTTAGATCGTCCGGTAGATTGTTCCATATTGTTGGAGCAGCCATGGAGAGAGCTCTGTCTGTTGTGTCCTTGCGTGTGTGCTTGTACTCATTTGGGGTGCTGACTCGGTTGCGTGTTTGACTTCTTCTTATCCGCCAGGTCGTGAGTCTAGGACTTTAGATGCCTTTGGACGTCGATGCTTCCAGGCATCCATGCTTTCAGCAAGTTATCTCATATATTTTCTATATGGGATTATCTCTTGAAGAGGTCACAAACAACTTAGTTTTTGAATCCCTTTCTTCCAGAGCATAAAAGAGCAGACTATTCCTTATTAGTCAATCATGCTCAAAATATCTCTAGGTTTCTTAATCGTGCTTCCCTGGACTGTTTTGAGTCTATTAGCAGAACGTCTGCTATAGCCATAGGAACACGACGCTTAGCCTGGCTCCAAGTTTCTGACTTGGACAGATGGATTCAGGAAAGGCTGGGAAATACTCCTTGTACTGGTGAAAATCTCTTCAACAAGGAGGCTTTATTTCAAGCTAATCAGTTGAACACTGATGCTGTTACTTTCAGAGACTTGTCCAAACTCTCCTCTATCCCAGCTAATAAAAAATCTCATAAAAAGCTTTATTCCCCCAAGGGGAAAAAGTTTTATCCATCTTCTACCCATTCTGCAGATGTTTCCAAAGATGGACAACAACACACCAGACTAAGAAAATCAAAACCAACAGGCTCAGCAAACCCAGCAATCGCAGGGTTTCTGATATTGTATCCACTTTTCTGTGTGAGATTTAGAACTTGAGCCTACTTCTTTCAACAGAAGCATCTAAAAGTCATCTAATCCATACTGAGATATCAGTCATACATTGACTCAGTCCTCGACTCTGGGCATGAATCTCTTGCTATAAGAGAAACCTATCCTTCTAGCTAAGAGCTATTGAGGACTATCATACCACAGAGAACAGGTTTCTCTTTTTAAAATAAAAAGGAGAACTAACAACTAACAGGGTGAACTATACCTTTCACCTTGTCAGTTTTTCCTGTACGAGGATATCTCATATTTTTAACTGCAAGGGGACCCTATCCCTTCAAAGACTTACTAAATTGTAAGTCTTCTCAACTCTGTATTAATTCTATCCCTCTTAGTCCAGACATTCAGTCTCTAAGAGTACTACTAATCAACTGGAGGACTTATGCTCTAAGCCTTAGGGGTTTCTTCAAAACAGTAACTAGTTCCATACAAAGTTTTTTTCCCTTTTTGCAGTTCATCTTCTTACAAATCTTTTAAGGCAGCTTTTCAGACAGAAATTGGGTATTACTACTCCAAGTTATGTCTGTCGGTCCTCTCCAACCTAGGGGACCTAACTTTATGCTGCCTTAATAACAGATAAGTCCAAAGGAGATCCAGAACTCATTTGGACTATTTATTGTTGCAGGCGTCAGGCCTGTCTACTATTCTTAGCCACGTTCAGTTCTCTTGGCTCTGACAGAATAGATTAGGTTGCACACTGGCAATTCAACAGCCAGATCTAAGCAACCTATAACATGCTCTCTGCAATTCTACAACAAAGCTCTGCAACTGTGGGCCTTTGACAGAGAGCCTTAGAGCTACTCCTAATAGGTAGCTGGCCAGATAGTTAATAAGGGCTTCAGCTGGTAGACTCTACCAGTCATGTTCCTACATGACTGCTTTTTTCCTTAAAATTTCCTTTTAAGAAAAGGTAACCAGGGTTTAGACCACATGAAAATGTAGAAAATTGCACAATTCCCTGGTTGTTCCACATATGACTGGAACTTCCCCAACAGGGATGCAATTTTTTCACTGCAGTTGGTCCTTATTCACTACTCTCCTTCTAATTTCCTATACTTCATGGTAGCTTATGTTAAACAGGAGAACGCATGATACTCATTTGCCCTCATAAAGAGACAAACATGGTATCCCCTTATATTGCGTCTTTTTCTCCAGCTACTAATTGAAATTGTAGAAGTATCCAGACTTGCTGTCTTAAGACTAAGGATCTCCTCTGCACTCATTCACGTACGTCTCAAGACCTGGTTATTCAGGGGCTAGACCTTTTCAAGAAGTCTAATCCTATCCCTGTAAGTGAAGAACATATTACCAGTTTCCATGAAACTTTTTCTATAGTTCTTCCATATTTAACCAGACAGAGATTCTCCATCAAGATCCTCAAGTAGGTCTTAATCCCTCTTGTTGCGTTAATCTCTATACATCATTTGACTTTGAAAGATTTGTCTACTGCCCATATTAATGCTGCCCCAGCATACCATAACTCAGTGGACAACCAATTTCTAGGGTATTTTACCAAATACCTTCTTTTACTGTTATCTTTTAGGTTACGTCACACCTGAAGCTCTACATATAAAGTCTTCATCATAAGTGACATCACTTACAAAGACTTTTACTGATCTTCAAAAAATTGGAGGCTCAACACCTAGTGCAAATATCTTTCTCTTTCATTGGAATAAAGGGGGTCTTAAAGACCTATCCCCTTTTTTCTGCAAAGGATATTTCTACCTTTTCATCCCAACCAGTCAGATTATCTCTATTCTTCCTAGGACCTTATTCTGCTCCAAGGACAAGAAGTTCAATTTTGGACTTTACAGAGGCTTTACCTATTCTCGAAAGTCCAACCTCATTGAACTCCCCTGGTACGCCTTCTAGGGTTAGTTCTGGCCATGAGGACTTCTCATCTCTTCCTGTATTGCAAAATTATTTTTTCCCTCTACTTCACATTGGGGGAATTTCTTTGAGGGTAATGATCTCACTCTCAACCACAGACCCTTATTACCCTCAAATATTTTTGCAATATTTCTGAATCAGATCCATATTAGAAAATTAAGACTCAACATTTTTCTAATATTTATGATTTACACAAGGACTCCCCTTTGGATACCTTGTTTAGTTGAGCTGTTCCACAGCATCTCTTTCTTTTCGAAATTCAACTCCTACCCTCCATCCCTGGGATGCCTGAGGTTTTTGAGGGATAAGCATGGCCCATCTTTAGATTGCAACATGCTGGGGCCTCCTCCAGGCATCATAGATTGGGAGTCACCATATGTGAAGACTCATTCCTGCTTGTTCCTGGAGATTTTATTTATATTCTCTTATATACCGCGCTATTCTGCATCAGTGCGGTTTACATTGAACAAACTGAAATTACATTGAACAGGGCATTATAACTTGGAGATAACTATTTTACAGGAAACATGGGTTATGGAAGGTTAAGTGGCTTGCCCAAGACCACAAGGAGCACCTGTGGGACTAGAAACCCCAGTCCTTCTGGCACAAGGTTGCTGTCCTCTAGTGGGATTTGAACCCCTGACCTTCCGGCCTGAAGTACCTTGCCCCAACCACTAGGCCACTCCTCCACTGTAACAGGTGATCTCTGGGAACAGCAGGAATAAGTCTTCACAACCCACCCACCTCCCCTAGGAGTTGTATCTCTCTGTCTATCTCTTTCCCTTCTCTCTCTCTCTCTCTTTGTCTCAGCTTTAAAACTCAACTGAGGAGAGACAGTTGGGAAAGGCGGGAAGGCAGCACACAGGCGTGGTGGGATGCTCCCAAAAGCGTTCTGATTGGACGCTGGGAAGCATTCCCGCACAGGCTCCGTCGGTACCGACGATACCCATATGTGAAGACTTATTCCTGCTGTTCCCAGAGATCACCTTTACAGGTAAGTAACTGTGCTTTACTTTACCTTCAGGCCGGGATGCCCTTTCAGGCACCCAACCCCCAGAAGGTCCTCACCACAGACGTTTCTCTAATGGGCTGGGGAGCACATTGTGGCTGCTGGCCCCAGAGGGAATCCCAGATGCAAATCAACCTGCTAGAGCTCCGGGCAATATACCTAGCCCTCCGAGCCTTCTGCCACCAGCTCCAACACTACTCGGTGCTGATCCAGATCGACAGTCAGGTCGCAATGTTCTATGTGAACTAACAGGGGGGATCAGGGTCGTACCTCCTCTGCCAGGAGGTGGTAGCCCTCTTCTCCTATGCTATACGCAGAGGGATGCTCCTTAGGGCGATGTAACTCCTGGGTGAGGACAATGCCCTGGCGACAAATTGAGTAGTGGCGCCTGGATCCAATGTTTCATCTCAGTATGCAAGAATGGAAACTGTCCCTACTACTACTACTGAGTATTTGTATAACGCTACAAGACGTATGCAGCGCTGCAGACACATGTAAGAGCTGATTCCTGCTCATCAGAGCTTACAATCTAATCAAGATAGACAACACAGTAGGTGTAGACAGGGATACATCTAGGGGGAATGGTAAGGAAACACAAAGGAGATCAGGTGAGTCAAGATCTGAAAGCGGCAATGAAGAGATGAGTTTTCAGCCTGGATTTGAAAAGGGCCAGAGAAGGCTCCTGATGTACAGACTCAAGTAGTTTGTTCCAGGCATAAGGAGCTGCAAGGTGAAAGGAGCGAAGTCTGGAGTTAGCAGTAGAAGAGAAGGGCACAGATAGAAGCAATTTGCCAGAAGAGCAGAGTTTCTGGGAGTGGTGTAGAGGGAGGTATAAGAGGAAAGGTAGTGAGTTGCTGCAGAGTGAATGCAAGAGAAGCTTGAACTGGATGCGGAAACAGATAGGGAGCCAATGAAGTGACTTGAGAAGAGGGGTATATAAGCATGAAGAGGCTGTTGGAAAATTAGCCACGCAGCAGAGTGTTGAACAGATTTAAGGAGAGAGATGATTCAGCGGGAGACCAGCAAGGATAGTTTACAAGAGTCAAGATGGGAGGTGATTAAAGCGTGGATAAGTGTCTTAGAGTGTTCAGAAAGGAATGGGCGGATTTTGTTGATATAGAGAAAGGTCTTAGCTGTCAGATGAATATGTGTGGAGGAGGAGAGAAAAGAGTCAGATGACCCCAAGGTTGTGAGCAGAGGAAACAGGGAGGAGTAGAGAGTAACCCTCTCAATCTCTGTGGATATCTTTTCCCCTAGGTTATCCTTTTCATCAGTTGCAACCACAATGCACTCTCACAGAAATGACCTCCCCTTTGAGACTTGGATGCCCATCTCAAATACCAAGGCACACAGACTACAAGGAGAATCATATGCATCTGAAGAATTAGACTTCCTTTTAAGCCATGACCATTTTAATTGTAAACTGTTCTGTGTGTTACAAAGAGCGGTTTATCAAATGAAATAAGAGCTAAGACAATTTACCTGTCGCCTGAGATATATTTTCCTATAAATGTTCACTCTAGTTCCCTCCCAAATCCTCTTCCCGTTTCTTGAAAAAAAAAATCCATTGTGCTCTACAACCGATCAACTTATATAAGTGTGCGAACCCTTTTGTGCCAGCACAGGTGGAGTGAAAAAAAAATTCAAATAGGTTTGAATTCCCTATTAGATCATGCCATAGTATACTGGATTACACACAAAGCCGCAACTGCAAATAGAATTCAGTGCTTATCCTATAATTGATATTTATCTTTTAGCTCATCCAAAAAACCCCTTCCTCCTATTGGTTTGAAAATAACAAGTCTTTTAAATAAATGAATGTACTTTGTAAAATAAGAGGCTGATGTGCTTTGTGTTCATCCATTTTGTGTTAATGGTGAAAAATGTTCAGTGCACAGTGCAACAATTTTTTGAAGTAATCAGCATGCTAATCTAAAATTATTCTTTCTTCCAGGTATTTGTTCACAGTGCCAGGGAAATGCTGCAGGAGCCAAGTGTGAAAACTGCAAGGCTGGTTTTTATAGAAGACAAAATGCTCTGCTCTCGGAAGAGTGTTTGCAATGCCCCTGTTCCACAGTAATGTCTACTGGCAGCTGTCACCAGGGTGGGTTCATTTTTTTATTTTATTATAATTCAAATACTTGAGCCTCTATAACATGACATAGTTTGGTGCTTTATTTGGAAAGGCAGCTGGTTTCTGTAGTATACTTATCCTCAATCACCTAATATGTGTAAGTTTCTGGGTTTGAAACTGAATAAAAGTGTCTCATAAATCTGAATAAGAACTGGTAGATAGACATCGACAGAGGAGTCAGCACATCTGACAAGTCCTGCCTATCAGCGTGATAAAGCATCTGAACTAACAGTATAGTCAGGTACGCAGAGATATTGCCAGTAGAAAGAGGAAATATTGTCCTTGTGTGGGTCAGTTGTGAGACCTACTACTACTAGTACTATTAATCATTTACATAGTACTACAAGGCGTACACAGCGCTGTACAGATACATATAAAAAGACTATCCCTTCTCATCAGAGCTTACAGTCTAAGCAAGTCAGACAATACAATAGCTGAGAACAAGGGTTATAAATAGGGAAAGGTAAGGAGAACAAGAGATTATGATCCAAAAGCAGCCGCAAAGAGGTGAGCTTTTAGCATGGATTTGAAAAGGGGCAGAGATGAAGCCTGACATACAGACTCAGGTAGTTTGTTTCAGGCATAAGGAGCAGCAAGAAGTCTAGAGTTAGTAGTGGAAGAAAAGGGCATAAAGAGATGCAACCATTGGAAGAGTGGAGTTCATGAAGAGGGGTGTGAAGAAAAATAGTGAGGAGCAGTAGAATGAATGCATTTATAGGTCAGAAGGAGAAGTTTGAATTTGATACAGAAACTGAAGGGGACCAGTGAAGTGACTTGAGAAGAGAAGTGTTATGAGTAAAATGGGGCTGGTGGAAGATTAGCAGTCACGGCTGAGTTCTGAAGATTGAAGAGGAAAGAGGTGACTCAGGGAGACCAGCAAGGAAGAGATTGCAAGGAGGTGACTAAAGAGTGGATAAGTGTCTCAGTAGTGTGTTCAGAAAGGAAGGAGCAAATTTTTCTAATGTTAAAGAGAAAGAAACGACAAGTTCTAGCAATCAGTTGGATGTGTGTGGAGAGGAGAGGGAGGAGTTAAAGATGGCCCCAAGGTTGCAGGCTGAGGAAACAGGAAGTAGAAAAGTGTTATCTACAGAGATAGAGAAGGGGGGGAGAGGAGGGTTTAGGGGAAAAAATAAGAAGTTTGTTTTTGACCATATTCAATTTCACATGGCGATGAGACATCCAGGCAGCGATGTCAGATAGGCAGGCAGTGATTTGGGCCTGGCGTGTTGGAGAAATATTAGGTGTAGAGAGATTTGAGTCGTCAGCATAAAATTGGTATTAAAAGCCATGGGAGGAGATGAGAGCACCAAGGGACTGGGTATAGAGAGAGAAGGAGAGGGCCCAAAACTCTCTTGGAGGTACACCAACTGAGAGTGGGATAGCAGTAGAGGAGGAACAGGTGGGGTCAAGTGAATGTTTCTTGAGGAGAGGTGTGATCACAGCATGCTTGAAGGCTGTTGGGACAGTTGCAGTGGAGAGAAATAGGTTGAGAATATGAGAAATAGGAGGGATGACAGGAGGAGGTGATGGTGAAGGAGATGGGTGGGGATAGGATCTGAGGAACAGGCAGTGTGTTTAGAAGAGGAAACTGATTTCATCTCTGGAGATTTTAGAAAAGTACGAAAGGGTAGCGGAGATTGAGGGGAAGAGTTGGTATTGAAGAGGGGGGGAATAGGGGATGAAGCTGATCTTATGGGGAATTGGAGTGTAATCTTGTGGATTTTGTCATGGAAATAGTTGGCTAGGGTTTGGGCAGAAAGGGAAGGAGGAATTGGAGGCGGGGCACTTTGGAGGAGAGTTGAGAGTTGAAAAGACGATGAGAGTCAGAGGCAAGAGACTTAAATGGACATAGTGGATTTGCTTGGCAAGCTCTATGGCTGACGGGAAGGAGGCAAGTATGAATTTTTGAAGAGAAGAAAGTCACTGTGTGGGATTTGATCCAGACACATTCAGCTGAGCAGGCACAGGAGCATAGATAACGGGTAGTTGAAGACAGCCAGTGTTGAGGTATAATGTGCCTCACAGGATGTGACATGGGTGGAGCAAGAGCATCCAGAGCAGAGGAGAGGTGCAGTATTGTAGAAAACTACAGCCTCGTCAGCAGACTTAGGAGACAATAGAAGAGAGAACAGATCGATAACATGAAGGTTTCTGAAAAGGTAGGAGGAGGCTGGAAGTGATGAAGAGTGAAGCTTAGCAGGTGATGGTCAGATAAGGGAAGAACTGAGGTACAGAAATTAGAGGGTAAGCAATTGAAAGAGAAAACAAGATAAAGGCAGTTACCATGCTGAGTGGGCGCAGTAGAGCAAAGCTGGAGATTGAATGACGAGGTAAGGGAGAGGAGCTTAGAAGCATAGGGGTCAGAAGGGTTATCAACATGAATATAGTCATCAAGAATATAGATGATAGTCATCAAGAATAAGGGAGGATGAATTGAGAAAGAAGAAAAGTCATGCGTGAAAGGTAGAGGAGGATTTGTCTGGGGGTCTATTAATAGCAGCTATCCGGAGAGATAAGGGATTAAAAAGATGGATGGAATGGACTTCAAAGGAGAATAAGAAGCGAGACTGAGGTATAAGGAGGGGTTGAAATTGGCAGAAGCGGGAGAATAGAAAGCCGCCAAGACCACCACCATGGCCAGTAGGATGAGGTGTGTGGGAGAATTGGTAGCTGCTGTGACAGAGGGCAGCAACTGAAGCTGTATCAAGGAGGAGCCAGGCCTCAGTAAGAGCCAGAAGATGGAAAGCATTAGAGATATCATGGGTTGTCAGACGGCTGCCTGGGTGAGAATCTTCACAGTCTTGTCAAGTGCATATATCTATATGATTTGCAAGGTATTGTGGGCAATGTAGTTCATTCACACCAGACACAGCTGCTGACAATAATTTAGTTGTGCTCTTGGGTAAAGCCAATAAGATATTTATTTATGGGGTTATTTCTCCCAACACAGATATGCTTGGTAGCACATAAATTAGGTAACTTGCTTTCAGTGTTAACTTGGAAAAACAAAGTCAAAATCAGGAAAACAACAAATGAAAAGTCACAAAGCAAGAAACAAACTGTTCTTTTTCAGGTTAACTTCTGATTACTTCCCACATAGATACAGAAGTGATTCTCTCCTAGCTCACAAGCAATTAGGTAAGGCTTAATTGCTAGCAGTTACCAGCTGAAACCCCTTAGCTGGCTTGCCTTCCACTGTGTGGGTCAAATCCTGCTTCAGGAGCTTTTCTGAGTAGATTAAAGAACAAATTTGTATTTCTTTGTGATGGTTGCTGTACTTTATAACAGAAAGTTACCAACGGAGTTTAGATAGCGAGCAGTACATATAAACAGGATCCTCATCTGCTATTATTCCCCCTTGTTCAACAAGCATGGGTTCAATATCATGGATTGGCACAGATGAATCTCTCAATGGAGCATTTTCAGGAGAATACTTGTTTCCCTGCTGTCTTTGAAGGTTATAGCTAGGGCATAGATCAGTGTTCATACTTGAGCTTCCATTGCTGCTAGAGTTCCTCTCTATATAGCCTGGCCAGTATGTAGTCCAGTTCTTATGTCCAGCCTTCCAATCCAGATCCCTGGACACTGGATCTCTCTTCACATACCTTCTGGCACGGGTCTTAGGGTCCCTTCCACGTGCAGCCGTCTCCCTCACAGGTAGCGTCTGGAGATTCCTAGCTCTGCAGTACCATTCCTCTGGCTTTCCCCAGTCCAGTGGTGTATGCTGGCCCTTGGAATACCTCCCAGTATACGTACTGCTTTGGACTCTTCTAGACCTCTCAAAGGCTTTTCTCCTCTTTCTTCCAGAGGGTTTCTTTCCCTCTGTCAGTCCGGTTTGGCTTCTGCTTCTGATGATCCTTCAGATGAAACTGAGGATAATTCTCTGGATATCCAAGGTGATCATGAAGATGGTCCTCTGTAGAATAAACTCTACTCTTATTCTGCCTTGATGAGTGCTCCTCCCTAACACAGCGCAGCTGTGCTGAATCAGGCCCTGCCCTTTGAGATGAGTGCTTAGGGATTACCTCATAGCTCTTTTGATTGAACACACGTTTTCTCACTTCAGCTCCTCTCATGGCTGTTGGAAACCTGGTGCATTCTGGGACTGGTAGTCTTTTATGGCAAAATTCTGTTTTCTCATTTCTGCCAGCACTGACAGGTTGCTTGTTCAGAGACACTTCACCTTTTCTATAGCCCCTTCCTGAGCTATGATAAGCTTCCTTATCACAGGGTAAAGAGGAGTTTATTAGATATGGAATGTATATTCCATAAGGCACAAAAGGAAAGGGAGAGAGGAAGGAGAAAGGAGAGGAATAATATTGAGATTGGAGTAGTTGAGAGAGGAACTATCATGGGAGTGAAAAAAGTCTAGGGGGGCCAGGATTGGGATTGATACCACCGGATGATAGGAGAAGAGTGTGAGGTAGAGAGGAGACAGCATAGTGGAAACGAGGATGAGGTGGTTTCAGAGAGAAAGGAGAGGGATGAACGAAAGGAAGAAAAAGGTGAAGCACAAGAGCTGAAGAAAGGGTGGAGGATAAGATGGAGGAAGAAATTGGGAAGGTAGAGAGAGGGTGACAAAGAGGGGGAGGGTTTAAGTTGTTGGCATGAGGGGAGATGGTTAGGAAATGTCAATAAAAAGAAAAAAGAGGTGTGAAGCCATAAAGTGGAAAGCAGAAGATAGGAAATAAATGAAGGATTGGTAGAAGAAAGATTGAGGAAAGAGGGAGCACCTGGGAGTAATAAATCAATCTAAGAGGTGGCTGTGTAGAAGGGTGAAGTTCTGTCAGAGAGAGGAGTGGGAAAAGACGACAGTTCTGCTTAAGAGCACACAATCTAATCAAGACAGATAACACCAAAGCTAAGGATAAGTGCACATCCAGGGAATGGCAAGGAGATAGGAGACTAAGCAGGAGTAGCCGCCTAGTGGTTAGAGCTACTGCCTAGTACCCAGAAGATCAAGGGTTTGATTCCCACTGGCACTCCTTGTGACTTTGGGCAAGTCACTTTACCCTCCATTGCCTTGGAAGAAAAGGCTGGCAATCTACTTCCGGTGACCAGTACGAATCGTGGATTGCAATGGAAGAAAATGGTGGTGGTTGTTGTTGTTAAGTGCCGTCGAGTCTGAGTCGACTCATGGCGACCCTCTGGATAGCTATCCTAAATTGTGTTTGGTCTTCAGTCAGGCGACTCATTGTTGACAGACTGGTACCCGTAGCTGCTGCTGTTGTATCGATCCATCTCATTGCTGGCCTTCCTCTTTTGCGTTGACCTTCTATCTTGCCAAGCATGATGTCTTTCTCTAATGATCTCTCTCTCCGCATGATGTGTCCAAAGTATGAAAGTCGAAGTCTTGTCATCTGAGCTTCTAAAGAAAGCTTAGGTTTGATCTCCTCCAGTACAGACTGGTTGGTTCTTCGGGCAGTCCATGGTATACACAGTATTTGCCGCCAGCACCATAATTCAAAGGCATCAGTTTTCTTCCTGTCTCCTGTCTATCTTTTTCACTGTCCAGCTTTCACATCCATATGATGTTGAAAATACCATGGCTTGAACAAGTCGAATCTTTGTATGGAGAGAGACATCTCTGCTCTTGAGAATCTTATCTAGGTCTTTCATAGCCATTCTGCCAAGAGCAATGCGTCGTCTGATTTCTTGACTGCTTGTTGCTTCTTTATTGATAGTTGATCCAAGTAGGTTCAAGTTATTCACGATTTCAATTTCTTCTCCTTCGATGATGAACCTGTTGATTATGCCAGTTGTCATGATCTTTGTCTTCTTTACATTAAGGTGCAGGCCCATTTTGAGACAATTTTTTGATTGTGAGAAGCAAATGTTTCAGATCATCTTCACTTTCTGCCAGTAATGTGGTATCATCAGCATAGCGAAGGTTGTTGAGTCTTCCACCAATCTTCACACCTCTGTTGTCTTCATACAATCCTGCTTCTCTGATGATTTGTTCTGCATATAAATTAAACAGGTAGGGGGAAAGTATGCAGCCTTGTCTTACACCTTTGCTTATTTTAAACCATTCTGTTTCTCCTTGTTCCGTTCGAACTGTTGCTTCTTGATCAATGTACAGATTGTGCAAGAGAACGATCAGGTGTTCTGGTATACCCATGCTGCTTAATGTGGCCCAGAGTTTCTCATGGTTTACACAGTCAAAAGCTTTGCTATAGTTGATAAAGCACAAATAGATATTATCCTTTTGGTATTCTTTAGTCTTTTCAAGGATCCATCTCACATCCGCAATGATGTCTCTCGTTCCTCGCCCTTTTCTGAACCCTGCTTGCATTTCAGGTAGTTCTTGTTCCAGGTATGATTGTAGTCTCTTTTGAATAATCTTCAGTAGAATCTTGCTGGCATGTGGGATCAGAGCGATTGTGCGATAATTTCCACAGTCAGTTGGATCACCTTTCTTTAGTATTGGTATAAACACAGATCTTTTCCAGTCAGTTGGCCATGATGCTGTCTTCCATATTTCTTGGCAGAGCCTTGTAAGTACGGTAACAGCTGCATCAGATTGCTGTAATACTTCTATGGGAATGCAATCAATGCCTGGTGCTTTGTTCTTTGATAAGGCTTTCAATGCTGCTTTGACTTCTTCTTTCATCACCAATGGTTCCAGATCATAAGGTACAGGTTGAAACGGCTGTTGGTCCACTTGATCTTTATCATATAAAAACTCTGTATATTCCTTCCATCTTTTCTTGATCTTCTCAGCATCATTCAACATGCGGGTCTCTGCAGCACAGTCCACCATTGGTTCCACTCTTTTCTCTCCTCTCGGTCCTGTTCAGTTCTTCCTTCCTCCTCTTCTATTCCCCCTTCTGATCCCCACCCCCTCCTCTGTGGGGTCCCTCAAGGTTCTGTCCTTGCACCACTTCTTTTCAATCTCTTCCTAGCCCCTCTTGCCTCTCTAATACAACAGTTTGGTATCTCCTCTTTCTTCTACGCTGATGACATTCTGCTACTTCACCACACTTCACCTTCTAGTCCTGATCTCTCTGCACTGGATTCCTGTCTCTCAGCCGTGGCAAACTGGCTAACACTTAATTGTCTTCATCTAAACTTGACTAAGACTATCGCTATTTGGTTCACTCACGGTGCTCCTTCCCCTTCATTGGCCCCCTCTTTTTCTGGCACCTCTGTGCCTCTGGTCTCCACTTTCCGGTACCTTGGTGTACACTTCGACTCCGATCTGTCCTATCATACACACATTTCTCACATTACTAAAACATCCTTTTTCTTCCTTCGTCAGCTCCGCTCTGTTCGTCCCTTTCTCTCCCCCTCTGCACTCACTACCTTGGTGCTTTCCCTGGTTATGTCCCGTGTGGATTTTTCCAACTCACTTTTCATTGGTCTCCCCAAATCCCAACTGAATCGCTTGCAACGCATCCAAAATACTGCAGCACGCCTCCTTACGCACACCTCTCTCCGCGACCATATTACACCTCAGCTATTTCATCTTCATTGGTTGCCTGTCCCCTTCCGCACCACTTTCAAACTATTAACTCTGGTCCATAAAGCCTTCCATGACAGCACCCCCCAGTACCTATCAGATCTCCTCTACTTTCATTCTCCCAGATACACCCCTCGCTCTTTTCACCTCAACCGTCTCACTTTGCCTTCCCCCTCCCGTGCTCATCTACAATCCACTCGTTCCTCTGCCTTTTTTTTTGCTGGCCCCGCCCTTTGGAATTCTCTCCCTTCCTCCCTCCGTTTAGAACCCCAATACAATGTCTTTAAGCAAAATCTCAAGACCCACCTGTTTTCCCTAGCGTTTAATCTTCCCTCTCCTTTTGTGTGACTCTACTATCCTCTCTCCTCCTCCTTCTGACGCTCCCCCATGTTGTTCTGTCTCGTCCTGCCTCCTCTCTTCTACTATCCTTTTTAAACAAAAAATTGTACATTTCTTTTCCTTCTCGTTGGCCTTTGGCCTTCTTTTACTAAAATTGTTTTAATTGTACACCGCCTTGGTTATTTCAGAAAGGCGGTTTTTATCAAATAAATAAACATAAACATAAACATAAACATAGAACCTTGAGCATCTTGTAACATTCCAATTCGAGGCTGGAACTTTATCTCTAGGAACAAGCAGGAATGAGTCTTCATATATGGGTACGTCGGTACCAATGGAGCCCGCGCGGGGAACGCTCCCCAGCGTCCAATCAGAAAGCTTTAGGGAGCATCCCTCAGCGCCTGCGTGCTGCCTTCCCGCCTTTCCAACTGTCTCCTCAGTTTTCGTTTTTCCGCGGAGCCGGCAGGACGTCCTCCTGTCACCGCAGAAAATTTTTTCTTTTCTTTTTTTCTTGTGGTCGCGGCTGTTTTTCCCACCTCCTCCGGTACCGCTGGTGGGTTTTTTCTTTTCTTTTTTCTCAAACTTAGGGAGAGTTTTCCCTCAGTTTCTGTCTTAAATTTTTTGGGCCTGTAGGCCTCCATCATGGAGCCTTCTTCTCCTGAGAAGTGCCTTAACTGTGGAAATACAGTTTTCTTTTTAGATTCCAACAACTGGTGTCTAACCTGTTTGGGTCCTGACCCTTTTCCTCCGGAGCCATTAGGCTACAATTTTATGAGAAGAGATTTTCCATTTCGAGTTTCCCTCGATACCGCGTTCCCTTCCAGTGTCAGGGCACCGACCATTTCTTCTCTACAGGATCAGGTAACCCAAAAACAGTCTGTTAAGACTAGCCAATACTTGAGTGGTAGGTCTCATGCCAAGCATGATGACGGCTCCGACCTTGCCCTCAATACCCTATTGGCTTCAAAACCCCGGCGGGAGTCTTCGGTCTCCAAAGCCTTTCAGGGGTTTCAGGTTGTTCCTGGGGCTCACCCCTCACAGAACATACCTGAGCCATGCTTGGTGGTGGCATCCGCTTCGAGCGGTACCGATACCCCGGCATCGGCACTGGTGTTGAGTGATCCACTCTTCGCCAGGGATCGTCATCTGGCGTTCTCGGTGCCTTCGGGACCAATCGATACGTCCCAGATTGACTTTCCAGTATCGGCAGCATCGCCGATACGACCACCGACGTCGGTACCCTCTAGACATGCATCGATAGACTCGCTTCCTTCGATGCCGAGTCTGGAATCGATCTCTAGTCTGGAAGACTGGGTACCGACGCATCTCGGAACCGATGCTTATCGATTCCGGATGCGCGGTACCGAGGATACTCACCAAGGCTTTTTGGTTGCCTCTGTACCGCTTGAGCAGCCTCCGATGACTGCTTCGATGGCAGTATCGCCTCTGATTCCGGCACAGCTACCGGTATTGGTATCGATGCCGGTTCCTGCAGTAACATCGGGACCAGCCACTTCCATGCCTTTTTCACCAGGATCGCTCCTTTCTATACCTAGTTTGGAGTCGATACCTGGCATGGACGATGCAGTACTGACTGTCTCAAGTCGTAACTGCCAGTACCAGTTTCCATCTAGTGGGGCTCTTTTTCTGCACCGGACCACTACATCCTCCGGTGCCCAGGCTACTGCTTCAGCTTTAGCCTATCCAGGGATGGTTCCCATTGGAGATCCTTCTTTTCAGAAATTTCTCCTTGACATGGCAACATTCCTTGCTATTCCTATCCCTGGCTGTAATCCTACTCAAGGCTCTCCTGCGGAAAAGGAAAATATAATGCTTCCTTTACATCATTCTTTGCAGGATCTTCTTCTGAGAATATGGGAAACACCTTTAAGGGTTTCCTCACCTTCGGCAGCAACTGATGATCTGTATCAGGTGCCCCCCTCTCCAGGGTTTCAAAAGACTCAACTTCCCCATCATTCCATTGTAGTGGAATCAGCACTGAGGAAGGTAAAAAGCAAGAAGAAGCATTCTTCTTATCTGCCAGGTCGTGAATCTAGAACACTTGATGCCTTTGGATGTCAAACCTTCCAAACATCTATGCTGGCAACAAGGATTATCTCTTATATTTTTTATATGAGTCTATCTCTCCAGGAGGTCACAAGGAAATTATCTCTTTTGACTCCTTTTCTATCAGAGCCCAAGGCTGCAGACTATTCCTTACTTCTTAGTCATAGCCAAAATATCTCTTTGTTTCTCTCTCGTGCTTCTCTAGACTCTTTTGAGTCTGTTAGCAGAACCTCTGCTATAGCCATAGGAGCACGATGTAGAGCCTGGCTCCAGGCTTCAGACTTGAACAGATGGGCACAAGAAAGACTGGGTAATACTCCTTGTACTGGAGAAAATCTCTTCAATAGGGAGTCTAAACGTCAGGTTGCTCATTGCTCCACTGACTTCCCTGTTTCTGGGGGCTATCCTAAGCCTTCTCCTTCCCCAGTAGGTAGGAAATGCCCTACCAAACCTTCTTTCCCTAGGAAAAAAAGGTTTCACTCTTCTGCCCATTATACAGATGTTCCCAAGCAGGGGAAACCTCGCCCTGGTCTGAAGAATCCAAACTCTAGCCAGGCTGAACAAACCCAGCAACCATAGGTTCCTGAAGGTTACAACCTACAGTTAACTTCTTAGCAGAAGTTTTTTCACTGTTTTTTTCCTTCAAAACTCTACACATGGATTCCTTTCTTCAGGACATCCTTTTCCTCCTAGATATGATGAGCTGTCAGGATATTCATGTCTATGGGTCACAGGTTTCTCCTCTTCTTCCTACCAAGAAGGTTTCTCCTCTTCTTCCTTTGGCCTCCCACCGCCATCCACAGCTCTCCCCAGCCCGGGGATCGAGCCTCCGGCGGCAGGAGGAGCACCACCGGGGCGCTGTCCAATCGGGGCAGAGGCCTTACTTTAAAGATCTTCGCGCCATCGGGCGCCCTTCCTTTGGCCTCCCACCGCCATCCACAGCTCTCCCCAGCCCGGGGATCGAGCCTCCGGCGGCAGGAGGAGCACCACCGGGGCGCTGTCCAATCGGGGCAGAGGCCTTACTTTAAAGATCTTCGCGCCATCGGGCGCCCTTCCTTTGGCCTCCCACCGCCATCCACAGCTCTCCCCAGCCCGGGGATCGAGCCTCCGGCGGCAGGAGGAGCACCACCGGGGCACTGTCCAATCGGGGCAGAGGCCTTACTTTAAAGATCTTCGCGCCATCGGGCGCCCTTCCTTTGGCCTCCCACCGCCATCCACAGCTCTCCCCAGCCCAGGGATCGAGCCTCCGGCGGCAGGAGGAGCACCACCGGGGCACTGTCCAATCGGGGCAGAGGCCTTACTTTAAAGATCTTCGCGCCATCGGGCGCCCTTCCTTTGGCCTCCCACCGCCATCCACAGCTCTCCCCAGCCCGGGGATCGAGCCTCCGGCGGCAGGAGGAGCACCACCGGGGCGCTGTCCAATCGGGGCAGAGGCCTTACTTTAAAGATCTTCGCGCCATCGGGCGCGCCCGCGCCTGGCGGGCCCGCGCCTGAGGGCCTCGCCAGAGGGCCCTTTGGCGTGGCCCTTAGGCGGGGACCGAGAGAAAACACCAGAAATCCGCCGATCTCATCACTCCACCGAGCCCTGGACAGCCAAAGCAACAGCCTGCTTAAGACAAGCGTCCACACAAATGCGTCCAACAGCTACATACAAATACGGTTGAACCAGCTTATCCTACCCTCTCCATACAATCTCAACCACAGCAAGTATACGCGCCTCATATAACTCAACTGACTTTTCTTGCATTCATTTATTACTGTTGCCAGTAGTAGCCTTTTAGCCATTTATGTACTGTTACCAATGGTATCCATGTATCATTGTTGTATTCTTTCTCACTTGCATTCATTTATTACTGTTGCCAGTAGTAGCCTTTTAGCCAGTTATTACTGTTGCCAGTAGTATCCATGTATCATTGCTGCTTCCTATTTTTACTGTTGTCAGTACCATTCAATTATCACTATTGCATGCAATTATTACTGGTTCTGTAGCCTTCACTTTTTACTGTGGCCAGTTAGCACTCAATTATCCCAGTTACCAGTAACACTCCCACAAAGTGTCTCACTTGCTCTCCCATTAGCTCTCCATAATATATAGCTACTCAACACCACTGTCAGAAGCCCATTGCCAATTACTCCTTTGACAATAGCATATCCACAATAACAAACATAATATCCCCTCCAATCCCTCACAGAAGTTACCTCATCCACATCAACAAAAACCCCAATGGCACTACCATTCAATACCCTAGCTATCTGCCTTTTCCTTCTTCTATGTTTGCTCAACGAAGCCCTTGCACTATATCACACAGCTCACCAAATTCCAATACTTCAGAATCATGGAAAAAGAAGGGCTGAATCTCCCTATCCCAACTCAAGAATAGATGCCCCCACACGCCACTCTCATCTAATACATATAGCTCTTCAACAACCAAAGAAAAATAAACAAAAGGAACCCCTTCAACCCTTTTGCTTAAACTGTGCCCTCATAAATGCAAGGTCTATCCGCAAGAAATGGCCAGTCATCACTGACACAATCTCTTCCTACAATCTAGACATCCTCATGATAACTGAAACTTGGTTATCCGACACAGATAATGTGATCCTTAACCAACTCATACCCCCCAACTTCTCCGTCCATTCCCAACATAGAGAGAGCAAGAGAGGTGGAGGCATTCTCATACTTACCAAGAATGACCTAAACTTCCACACTGTGGACTCCACAAGCTCAAACAGCATGGACGTCTTAACCATCACGAATGAGCAATGCTCCATCAATTTAATATACAGAGCACCCTCACCCTCCACGGATGACCTTCCTAACATTCTGGACTTAGGAACCAACACACGCCAGCCCAACATTCCCAACTGGATATTAGGAGATTTCAATCTCCCAACACTGCATCCTAGCCATGCCTCAGCCCTCCTTGAAGCAATCAACGAGTTGGGATACAAACAAATTGTTGAAGCCCCCACGCACAAGAGAGGAAACATCCTTGACATGATTTTTGCTCCTCTGACAGCCCTTGATTCCAACAGTAGACTCGACACTTCTGTAACCCCAGTACCTTGGTCAGACCACAACCTAATCACCTTCCCCATCCTCATCAATGGCAAACAGTCATCATACATCAACAAAAACTCCATTGACTCAACAAAAGTAACATCTCGGAAATTCAAAACCTTCAACAAAGAGCATATAATTACAGAAACCCTCCCTCTCCTACATGACACCTCTCTCAATCTCGAAAATCTGATCGCATCCTGGAACAACACTATCAGCACCATTGCACTACAACCAGTACAGGACACCAACCTAAAGAAAAGAAAATCCTCTCCTTGGTTCTCCCCTGACCTACGAGCCTCCCTCACACACCTAAGAAAATTGGAGAAACGATGGCGTCGCTCACACTCTTCTGAAGACCAAGCAGCCTATAGAGTACACCTATCTTTGCACAGAGAGTCAGTCATGACCAAGATGAGACAATTCCATACTGATACGCTGAAAAGATCGCTAAATAAACCACGTGATCTTTTCAACCTAGTCAAAATCTTATCTAAAGAACCTTCACCAGAACATCCTGAACCCATTCATCCTCAAGCGTTCGCCGATTACCTGCAATCCAAGCTGCTTCAAACCAACAACATTGCAACAATTCCTTCTCAAGTCACCGTATGTATATCAAACTTATCCATGTTCTCCACACCATCCAGAAAACATATTGAAGTCACCATCGCTGCTCTTAACACTACCACCGCACAAACTGACCCTTGCCCAGCCCACTGGATAAAGGAACTACGCCAAGATCTCAGCCCCATCATCACTAAAATGATGAATTTATCCTTTACAACTGGTTCCTTCCCATCAGTCCTCAAGAGAACATCCATCAGACCCCTCTTGAAAAACCACAAACTCGACCCACAAAAGGTTGAATCTTATAGACCCATAGCTAGCATTCCCCTGCTAGCTAAAATAATTGAAAAGGAAGCTCAAAGACAAATACAGGACCACATCGACACTGCCTCCCCTCTTGACCAATGCCAACATGGCTTCAGAGAGTTCCACGGTGTTGAAACCCTCCTAACCACTCTATGCAACAACATCATCACAGGCATTGATAACATCCGCCAAGGCTTTGCTCTTATCTTCTTAGACATTGCCGCGGCTTTTGACTCTGTTCATCATGATCTTTTAATAGGGCGACTAAAAGAAAAAGGCATCAATAACACCGCCCTGGAGTGGTGTAAATCATACCTTGATCAGAGATGGCAGTACGTTACCTCAGGAACCGCAACATCCGCACCTTACCACCAAAAACAAGGCGTACCACAAGGATCATCCCTATCTTCACTCTTCTTCAATATATACATACAGCCTGTTTGCAATATCATTAGGTCCTTCAATGTTGAATGCTTGATGTACGCTGACGACATCCTTCTATACATGCCTTTCTCCACAGCCCATATGGACCTCTCCCCGCTAGCCAAATGTTTTGATGCAGTATCTGAATGGCTTCAATCCCAGAACCTCCGAATTCAACACAAGAAGACCGAGGTTCTTTTCATCACTAGAGACCCACTTTTCACCCCCCCATCCCATATAAAGGTCAAAGAAGCTGAGCTCCAATCCAAACCTTCCATTCGTTACCTTGGAGTCACTTTGGACCAGCGCATGGATTTGAAACTACATATAACCAACGTAGTCAGAGCCATCTACCTCAAGATCCGGACACTCCGCCATCTTCGCCCCCTGCTTGATCCTGATGACTTCCGGACGATATTTCAAGCCTTAACCCTACCACACCTTGACTATGCTAATGCCATTCTCCAAGGCCTCCCACACTCCACATTAAACCCATTGCAACTCGCCATGAATACCGCTGCTAGAGTCCTCTACGGAGCATCAAGAAGGGACCATATAACACCCATCCTAGAGCAACTCCACTGGCTCCCCATACATGGCAGAATATTGTTCAAAACATTACTACTAACTTTCAAGGCCACTAAAATCATCACCTCTTCCTCCCTAGTAGACCTCGTTCAGACTGTTCCACCCAATAGATCCAGGAGAACGATATCAACAAATGCACTAGTTATCCCTAAAGCAGCGACAAAATGCCTATCAACAACATCTAACAGGGCCTTCAGATTCTATGCCCCTAAGTGCTGGAATGCCCTACCTCCAGAGATTCGTGCTATCACTGATCTATCCCTTTTTAGAAAGGCTCTCAAATCCCACCTTTTCCCCCAATATTACTTGACCAGCTAACCAATCTCGATCCTTACCCTATAACTAATAACAAATTCTGTTGTGTATACTTGTAAATACTCATGTAAATAGTTGCAGAAATGCCGTCCCATGTTTTATCCAAGTTCTCTGACCTTGTTCTCTGTAAAACCAAACAGTTTGTTGTTCTGGTCTGTTGTTATATTGTGAACCGCGCTGATGCTGAATAGAGCGGTATATAAGAGCCTGTAATAAATAAATAAATAAATAAATAATAAAGTTAACAACTATCCCATGATAGTTTTTCTGTTCCAACATGAATGTTTTCCTTCCGCAGACATACCATATGGTAAGTCACCCCTCAGCTCCTGTTTCTCTACCCTTTCATCCAGGGTTCCCCCTGAATGAGTGGTACCATGTCACTGCAGGGCTTCTCTAGCCTTTCATTCCAGTGTAGAGTTTTTTCCCTTGAATAAATTCCCTTCTTTTCTCTGGGCAGCTCATCAGACAGGGACAGGAATTTCTCCTCTCCTTTTGTCTGTTCTCTCTGTTTTACACAGAAAGATTTTTCTCTGCTGTCTCTTTCAGCAGCTGCCCATGCAGGAGTTCCAGTGATTGGACTACTGGTACTTTTCCACAAGTTTCCAGTCTGTCTTCCACTACTTTCTGTCTCTCTTAGTTGTGATTCCAAGATAGTGCTTTCATCTATCTTGGATAATCCTAATCACTTCAGGCTTATCACACTATCTTCTTTTCTTGCCATCTCCACTTTCTTGGATTTGGCAGCAGAGTTGACCTACAGCCAGTTTTATTTCCTAATTGTCCTGCATAATGCTCTCTGCAGTCTTCAAAGAAGCTTTCTACTGTGGGCCCTTGCTAGACAGCATGGGGTTTTGTCTCTGACTATTCTATATGGTTGGGAAAGGCTCCTCGGTCATTTTCCATGACTGTGAGGGTTCTCCACACCCTGTTATCTCCTGTTATAATACAGGATATAAGCTTTTCTGCGTGAATGTCCAAAGAGTTTTCCAATCCTGCAGGAATATACTTTTTTTTTTTTTTTTTTTCCTTGCAGCTTGTCCTCATGGTATCCTATTCCTTTATGGACAGCACATATTCTACTAGTAACGCATGATACCCCTCCAGTGGGTCAGCCTGGTACCTCATCCTATGCGTTTTCTGTCCATTTACCATCTCAGAGATCTACACGACTCAGGACTTGCTGTTTACAGACTGATATTATCTTCTGTTTTTTCACGCAACCATCCTGGTTATTTCACTGGATAGCATTCCTGCACCATCTTGTTGTTGTTAAGTGCCGTCGAGTCGGAGTCGACTCATGGCGACCCTCTGGATAGCTATCCTAAATTGTGTTCGGTCTTCAGTCAGGCGGCTCATTGTTGACAGACTGGTACCCGTAGCTGCTGTTATTGTAGCAATCCATCTCATTGCTGGCCTTCCTCTTTTGCGTTGACCTTCTATCTTGCCAAGCATGATGTCTTTCTCTAATGATCTCTCTCTTCGCATGATGTGTCCAAAGTATGAAAGTCGAAGTCTTGTCATCTGAGCTTCTAAAGAAAGCTTAGGTTTGATCTCTTCTAGTACCGACTGGTTTGTTCTTCGGGCAGTCCATGGTATACACAGTATTCGCCGCCAGCACCATAATTCAAAGGCATCAATTTTCTTCCTGTCTGTCTTTTTCACTGTCCAGCTTTCACATCCATATGATGTTATTGAAAATACCATGGCTTGAACAAGTCGAATCTTTGTATGGAGAGAGACATCTCTGCTCTTGAGAATCTTATCTAGGTCTTTCATAGCCATTCTGCCAAGAGCAATGCGTCGTCTGATTTCTTGACTGCTTGTTGCTTCTTTATTGATAGTTGATCCAAGTAGGTTAAAGTTGTTCACGATTTCAATTTCTTCTCCTTCAACGATGAACCTGTTGATTATGCCAGTTGTCATGATCTTTGTCTTCTTTACATTAAGGTGCAGGCCCATTTTGAGACTATGTTCTTTGATTGTGAGAAGCAAATGTTTCAGATCATCTTCACTTTCAGCCAGTAATGTGGTATCATCAGCATAGCGAAGGTTGTTGATGAGTCTTCCACCAATCTTCACACCTCTGTTGTCTTCATACAGTCCTGCTTCTCTGATGATTTGTTCTGCATATAAATTAAACAGGTAGGGGGAAAGTATGCAGCCTTGTCTTACACCTTTGCTTATTTTAAACCATTCTGTTTCTCCTTGTTCCGTTCGAACTGTTGCTTCTTGATCAATGTACAGATTACGCAAGAGAACGATCAGGTGTTCTGGTATACCCATGCTTCTTAATGTGGCCCAGAGTTTCTCATGGTTTACACAGTCAAAAGCCTTGCTATAGTCGATAAAGCACAAATAGATATCCTTTTGGTATTCTTTAGTCTTTTCAAGGATCCATCTCACATCCGCAATGATGTCTCTCGTTCCTCGCCCTTTCCTGAACCCTGCTTGCACTTCAGGTAGTTCTTGTTCTAGGTATGGCTGTAGTCTCTTTTGAATAATCTTCAGTAGAATCTTGCTGGCATGTGGGATCAGAGCGATTGTGCGATAATTTCCACAGTCAGTTGGATCACCTTTCTTTAGTATTGGTATAAACACAGATCTTTTCCAGTCAGTTGGCCATGATGTTGTCTTCCATATTTCTTGGCAGAGCCTTGTAAGTATGGTAACAGCTGCATCAGATTGCTGCAATACTTCTATGGGAATGCTATCAATGCCTGGTGCTTTGTTCTTTGATAAGGCTTTCAATGCTGCTTCAACTTCTTCTTTCATCACCAATGGTTCCTGATCATAAGGTATAGGTTGAAACGGCTGTTGGTCCACTTGATCTTTATCATATAAAAACTCTGTATATTCCTTCCACCTTTTCTTGATCTTCTCAGCATCATTCAACATAGAACCTTGAGCATCTTGTAACATTCCAATTCGAGGCTGGAACTTTTTCTTTAACTCTCGCAGCTTTAGGAAAGCCGATCTTGTTCTTCCTCTAATAGTTTCTGCTTCTATTTCCTTGCAAGTGTCATTGTAGTACTTTTCCTTGTCCTGTCTTGCTGCACGTTGGAAATCTCTGTTGAGTTCTGCGATTGTCTTTCTTTCTCCTTTGGCTTTAGCTTCTCTGCGTTTCTGGGCAATTTTCAGAGTTTCTTCCGTCATCCATTTTGGCCGTTTTTGCTTTTTCACCTTTTGTAGAGACTTCTCGCTTTCTTCCAGCACAACCTTCTTGATGTCATTCCATAACTCTTCCGGAGCTCTGTCATTTGTATCTAAGGCAGCAAATCGATTTTGCAGGCAGTCTTTAAATTCCAGTGGTATATTCTCAAGGTCATATTTTGGTGCATTCATGAGTGGTTTGCTCTTTTTCAACTTTAGCTTGAGTTTGCATACTAGTAGTTGATGATCTGTACCACAGTCAGCTCCAGGTTTTGTCTTTGTTGATGTTACAGAGCTTTTCCATCGTTGACTTCCACAGATGTAGTCAATTTGATTTTTATACAATCCATTGGGTGAAGTCCATGTGTACAGTCGTCGCTTGTGTTGCTGAAAGAAGGTGTTTGAGATGAATAGATCATTGGTCTTGCAGAATTCTATCAATCTTTCTCCAGCTTCATTTCTGTTGCCAAGTCCATATTTTCCAACTACTTTGCCTTCTTCTTTGTTGCCAACTTTTGCGTTCCAGTCACCCATGACTATCAGGATATCCTGTTTGCATGTTCTGTCAATTTCAGCTTGTACTTGTTCATAGAACTCTTCAATTTCATTCTCTTCTGCAGCTGTTGTTGGGGCATATACTTGAATTATAGTTGTGTTGATAGGCAATCCTCGTAGACGAATAGAGATTAAGCGTTCGCTGACTGCATTGTATTTCATTACAGTTCTTGCAAGTTTCTTCTTTATTATAAATGCAACACCATTTCTTCTTTGTCTTTCATTTCCAGCATAGTAGACCATGTGATCATCTGATGCAAAGTGCCCGATGCCAGTCCATTTCAGTTCGCTGACACCCAACAGATCAAGTTGTACACGTTCCATTTCATTCTTGACCACTTCCAACTTCCCTTGGTTCATGCTTCGTACGTTCCATGTTCCAATGTGTAAGACATCTTTACAGCTTCTGACTCTCATTTCATGCGCACCATCTTAGCCAAGAGGAATAGATTCTCTATATAACTTCTCAAGTAGGTTCCACCTTCTTGTTGTTAGATGAATCTTTCTCCTTCACATCTCTCATGTGAATGTTCTTATGGGCATATCTCTATCTGCTACTTGCAGACATTTATCTTTAGATATACATATTCATGTATGTATATATCTCTATATACTTCTATAGATATATATGTCTGTAAGCTGTGTGTGCATATATTATGCCTATATATATATATATATATATATGTCAGACGGCTGCCTGGGTGAGAATCTTCACAGTCTTGGCAAGTGCATATATCTATATGTTTTGCAAGGCATTGTGGGCAATGCAGTTCATTCACACCAGACACAGCTGCTCACAATAATTAGTTGTGCTTTTGGGTAAAGCCAATAAGATATTTATTTATGGGGTTATTTCTCCCAACACAGATATGCTTGGTAGCACATAAATCAGGTTACTTGCTTTCAGTGTTAAACTTGGAAAACAAAATCAGGAGAACAACATTTTAAACTTATCAGGCAATTAAAGCAAAAGAAATAAGACCTGGTTGATAACAAACTGGTCTTTTCTGTAGGCTTAGCTAATATTTTCTTAGCATGTATCAAACAACAAACCAAAAGCTACAAAGAAAGAAAAAAACTGTTCTTTTCAGGTTAACTTCTTATATCTTCCCACATTCAAAAGTGATTCTCTCCTAGCTCACAAGCAATTAGGTAAGGCTCAATTGCTAGCAGTTATCCAGCTGGAACCCCTTAGCTGGCTTGCTTTCTACTGCGTGGCTAGAAATCTTACTCAGGATCTTTTCTGAGTAGATTAAAGAACAAGTTTGTATTTCTTTGTGATGGTTGCTGTACTTTATAACAGAAAATCACCAAAGGAGTTTAGACAGAAAGCAGTCCATGTAAACAGATTCTTAATCTGCTATCACCCCCTCTTCTTCAACAAGCATGGGTTCAATATCATGGATTGGCACAGATGAATCTCTCAATGGAGCACTTTCAGGAGAATACTTGTTTCCCTGCTGTCTTTCAAGGTTATAGCTAGGGCATAGATCAGTGTTCATACCTGAGCTTCCATTGCTGTTAGAGTTCCTCTCTATATAGCCTGGCCAGTATGTAGTCCAGTTCTTATGTCCAGCCTTCCAATCCAGATCCCTGGACACTGGATCTCTCTTCACATACCTTCTGGCACGGGTCTTAGGGTCCCTTCCACGTGTAGCCTTCTGTCTCACAGGTACCGTCTGGAGATTCCTAGCTCTGCAGCACCATTCCTCTGGCTTTCCCCAGTCCAATGGTGTATGCTGGCCCTTGGAATGCCTCCCAGTATACGTACTGTTCTGGACTCTTCTAGACCTCTCAAAGGCTTTTCTCCTCTTTCTTCCAAAGGGTTTCTTTCCCTCTCTGTCCGTCCGGTTTGGCTTCTGCTTCTGATGATCCTTCAGATGAAACTGAGAATGATCAAGCTCAAGCTGATTCTCAGGATACTTCTCTGTAGAATAAACTCTACCTTTATTCTGCTTAGATGAGTGCTCCTCCCTAACACAGCGCAGTTGTGCTGAATCAGGCCCTGCCCTTTGAGATGAGTGCTTAGGGATTACCTCATAGCCCTCCTGATTGAACACACGTTTCCCCACTTCAGCTCCTCTAATGGCTGTTGGAAACCTGGTGCATTCTGGGACTGGTAGTCTTTTATGGGAAAATTCTGTTTTCTTATTTCTACCAGAACTGACAGGTTGCTTGTTCAGAGTCACTTCACATTTTCTATAGCTCCTTCCTGAGCTATGATAAGCTTCCTTATCACAATATATATATATATAATGTGTGTGTGTGTGTACTTATCTCCCTAACTGTCTATGCTATAAAGGTTTTTACTGTCCTAGAAGTTCCAGACAGTGGGCTTGCACTTGTTCTTACTGTCCCTCAGTATGTTGGGGGTATTATGCACACAACCACTACTGTGGTACTAACAGCTACCACTTTACGTCTAGATCTCGCTATCCCTGAAGTACCATTCTTCAATATCTTTCCTATCTCACCAGCTAGGAAAGACAGGATAGATCTTCACTAGCTCTAAGGTTTCAGCCCTTCACACATCTGTCCTCCTTGGGAATACGGGCTTTTTCCCATACCCCTTCTCCCTACAGTACTGGGCTAGTTGTCCAAATCGGTCAGTCTTCCTCTTTTACTCCTACATGTTAATGACTCTATAGCTAAGAGTTTTCAGCTTTTTCCCATAAAGCTTTCCACTGAAGACCTGCCGTTTTTATACTACTCCAGTTGACACCTGGGTCACCTGCAAATTCCAGATTTGGACCTTCACCTTCACTGACGTGAGGTCACCTTGAGGATTCCTCTACTGAATCTCCAGTAGACTCCATCAGCCTCTCTACTTACTGCAATCCAGTAGGTAAGGTCCATATTGTGATTACTCATTCAATATTTTTAATAGTAATTATCAGACATACCAAGGACTCCTCCCCTGTAGTCCTTAGGTTAGCTGTTTTCCTACAGCTCCTCTCTTTTGAACTCCTACCCACCATCCCTCATGGGATGCCAGAAATCCATGTGTGGAAAGTGCAGTCCTGTTCCATGGACACGCATTTTATGGGATCTCCCCCTGGCATCTACAGCTAGGGAGTCCCCATATGTGAAGACTCATTCCTGCTTGTTCCTGGAGATAGCATAGTTACTTACCTGTAACAGGTGATCTCTGGGAACAGCAGGAATAAGTCTTCACAACCCACCCACCTCCCCTAGGAGTTGTATCTCTCTATCTTCCTTTCCTCTTTCTCTCCCTTTGTCTCAGCTATGAAACTCAACTGAGGAGAGACAGTTGGAAAGGCGGGAAGGCAGCATGCAGGCGCTGAGGGATGCTCCCAAAAGCTTTCTGATTGGACGCTGGGGAGCATTCCCACGCGGACTCTGTCGGTACTGACGTACCCATATGTGAAGACTTATTCCTGCTGTTCCCAGAGATCACCTGTTACAGGTAAGTAACTATGCTTTCTTTAACTCTCGTAGCTTTAGGAAAGCTGATCTTGTTCTTCCTCTAATAGTTTCTGCTTCTATTCCCTTGCATGCATCATTGTAGTACTTTTCCTTGTCCTGTCTTGCTGCACGTTGGAAATCTCTGAGTTCTGTGATTGTCTTTCTTTCTCCTCTGGCTTTAGCTTCTCTGCGTTTCTGGGCAATTTTCAGAGTTTCTTCCGTCATCCATTTTGGCCGTTTTTTCTTTTTTACCTTTTGTAGAGACTTCTCGCTTTCTTCCAACACAACCTTCTTGATGTCATTCCATAACTCTTCTGGAACTCTATCATTTGTATCTAAAGCAGCAAATCGTTTTTGCAGGCAGTCTTTAAATTCCAGTGGTATATTCTCAAGGTCATATTTTGCTGCATTCATGAGTGGTTTGCTCTTTTTCAGCTTTAGCTTGAGTTTGCATACTAGTAGTTGATCTGTACCTCAGTCAGCTCCAGGTTTTGTCTTTGTTGATGAGAGCTTTTCCATCGTTGACTTCCACAGATGTAGTCAATTTGATTTTTATACAATCCATTGGGTGAAGTCCATGTGTACAGTCGCCGCTTGTGTTGCTGGAAGGTGTTCGAGATGAATAGATCGTTGGTCTTGCAGAATTCTATCAGTCTTTCTCCAGCTTCATTTCTGTTGCCAAGTCCATATTTTCCAACTACTTTGTCTTCTTTGTTGCCAACCTTTGCGTTCCAATCACCCATGACTATCAGGATATCCTGTTTGCATGTTCTGTCAATTTCAGCTTGTACTTGTTCATAGAACTCTTCAATTTCATTCTCTTCTGCAGCTGTTGTTGGGGCATATACTTGAATTATAGTTTTGTTGATAGGCATTCCTCGTAGACAAATAGAGATTAAGCGTTCACTGACTGCATTGTATTTCATTACAGTTATTGCAAGTTTCTTTATTTTATTACTATCCCATTCTGCTGCTGCCCAGATGGGTGGTTTGTCTTGGTCTGGCATCTCAGCTGAGACCTGTCCATCTTGGGAGACCCTGCCAGTAGTTAAACTACCGATAGTTTAGCTCTCAGCATCACTGATGCACACAAGCCCTCACAGCACGACAAGCTGCAAACCAAGTGAGGGAGAAAATGTTTATTGAAAATAAATTAAAACAGCCAGGCCTGACACAGGCCGTGTTTCGTGATGCCTTCTTCAGGGGCTAAAATAGGCTGAGACACAATAATAAACATATTAACAACTCCATAATAACATAAAAAATATATATAAATAAATAAAAAACATATATGAACAGGATTGAGAACGAACATAAATATATCAGTGCAAAATACATAAAAACATATAGTTATACACACATTAGAAATAAATCGAAACGATAATTAATAAGAGAACTGTATATATAAAAACAATCATAATTGTAATTAATATGAAATAAAAAGAAAAAGTATTAAAACCGATATATGTATGTGTATATGTATGCATAAAACAATCATAAATTAAAAAGTCATAGCGAAACTGAGGCCTACTGGAGTGTGACAACAAATTTGTGAGAAGCTATAAAACATACTATATAATAACTAAACATATATAATAAATATAAAATATATAAAAATATGAAAAAAATATATATATAAAAAATATCAACTAAAAACCATTTAAGAGACAATATTTATTTATTTATTTATTTATTACAGGCTCTTATATACCGCTCTATTCAGCATCAGCGCGGTTCACAATATAACAGACGAGAACAACAAACTGTTTGGTTTTACAGAGAACAAGGTCAGAGAACTTGGATAAAACATGGGACGTCATTACTGCAACTATTTACATGAGTATTTACAAGTATACACAACAGGATTTGTTATTAGTTATAGGGTAAGGATCGAGATTGGTTAGCTGGTCAGGTAATATTGGGGGAAAAGGTGGGATTTGAGTGCCTTTCTAAAAAGGGATAGATCAGTGGTAGCACGAATCTCTGGAGGTAGGGCGTTCCAGCACTTAGGGGCATAGAATCTGAAGGCCCTGTTAGATGTCGTTGATAGGCATTTTGTCGCTGCTTTAGGGATAACTAGTACATTTGTTGATATCGTTCTCCTGGATCTATTGGGTGGAACAGTCTGAACGAGGTCTATTAGAGAGGAAGGGGTGATGATTTTAGTGGCCTTGAAGGTTAGTAGTAATGTTTTGAACAATATTCTGCCATGTATGGGGAGCCAGTGGAGTTGCTCTAGGATGGGTGTTATATGTATATAATATATGTATATAAAAGGTGTATGTATGTATATATATATATATGTATATGTGTATATGTATGTATATATATAAAAGAAAATATAGATTTTTCAAAAACATGGGGATAAAAGGAAGATGAATAAAACATAAAACACATAAAACCAAACCAGGTTTTTATCATAAAAGACCATAATAGATTAACAACTATAAAATATAAAAAGGGCAAGGTCCATTGTCGTCAAAACACAAATAAAACTAAAAATGATGATGATTTAAAAAATAAATGAATAAATAAACCAAAACCTGCCTGTCTGGAACGATTGTGAGTTGGAAATAAGACAGATGTCAACTCAATGCAATTCTATAGCTGCAACCGTGCAGCCAAGACTTCTTTTGAGAGATTTGCAGTCAAACCATCCTAAATAGTACCATACATAAAGAAAAAACTAAAGTGTTTTTTAAATCATGATTACATACTAAACCGTCAAAAAAGGAGGTACCTACCAAGGGCTGTGTTGTGTGGCATTAAACCTGATGTGCCCGTGGTGGGATTAATTCAATGACTAATATGGAAATAAAAGAAAACCAGAAATGAAAAACTGACTGGTACTCCAGCTATTACTGACATGCCCATGAAAACTATCAAAGTAAGGGCAAACGTGTCTTATTGTACACGTGTATAGAACCAATATAAATTTGTATAAAAACTTCAGAACTGACCTGACCCGAGGCAACACCTGCCTGTTACCGGTTTATAATACATATCTTGCATATTACACCAGCGATATGATCTTGAGGGCTAAGTCCTTAGCGTCTATATCTTTCACCCGCCATACTGATATTGCATATAGCTGTAACCTAACTGTTCATAATAGGTTTAAAAATTGACAAAAGGCGGGACACTTCAACCGCGTATTAGCCGCGGATATGGGACACTGCTCTAATCTATATACCTTGGAGCTTAAAAGAAACATGTCAGCATGATGTAAAATGTGAAAAACCGGATTTTATAAATATCAAAAACATCCGGCACCTCTGAGATCGACAAACAGATAATATGATAAACCAAAAATATGCCCGATCATAACTATCCCAATAAACAAAAGAAAAGAAGAAATGCTTACTATGTATAAATACTTCTACAAATTACCTGAGCATACACGTCTTGACAACAAACAATACACTTTGTGCAAAATGAAAAAACACCGGCGTCTGCGCTCTGAAGTATTTGACGTCAAAACCATGAATATGTAAAACATGCTACTACCGTGACCCTGAGATTAAAGATGTAAAACCAAAAGATTAATAAAAACAATGACACCAAAACTTGACTTGTCCCTATATACAAATAAATACTAATTAACGGGTTAATAGCAATCAGAAAGTAAAAAACTTATGATCTAACATATGCCCACCTTAACTTAAATAAATTGATAAAATAGGACTATGAAGGGTCATTAAAAATGGTAAAACAAGCTTTAAGACCAAGGAAAACCGACCAAAAGACATGAGGCATGCAACTACCATAACTTAAAAAATTGGTAAGTTAGAAACATATAAATATGAAGGGTCATAAAAACGGTAAAACAAGAAAAAACAAAAAAAACAACCAATGGACATAAAGCATGTAAATTAGCCATGCAACAGGAATTATGCAAAAAATATTAAATAAATAAATAGATGTATAAAAAAGCTGAAGGTATTAAATATTACTCTTTATCAAATATGATGCTAACAAATGATTATTAGATGTCTAACATATAGACATATCTTAAAAAAATTAAAAATAATAAAAATACTGAAGGAGCAAATCTGAACGGAACTGCAAACTCCAAGGGCTATATGAATGAATAATAGACAGTAATAGCCATCAAAAATATGTAAAAATATGTAAAAACAAAATCTCAGCTCAAACACAAAACAGCTAGAGCCAAGGGAATAAATGAATCAATGGGCCAAAACAGTAAAAAAGTAAAACCGTAACCACCACTGCATCATCTCCGACGCAAATACATATTGAACCAGTGAACTGACAAAATAAAAGCAAACATAAAAAATGTTATTAAAGAAAAACCAAAAAGTCACGCTCCATGTTTAACCCATAGGGATGCAGACTGTTTAACTTGAACATATAACGCTGCTCAAGCCGTAAAATAGTCCTGTCTTAATCTCCACCTCGCCAATTAAGCTTAACTTTTTTAATTACCCAAATTTATACGCATTTAGGACCAATTTATCTATAGATTTTTTCAAAAGGGGAGTAGGATCATTGTCCATCCGTAAATAAAAAGTAGTAATCATGAATTTGTCTGTCTATCTCTTCAATATAATACGACTTATCCAAGATGACTACGGCTCCCTCTTTGTCGGCTGGCTTGATAATAATCTCATTGTTATACTGCAAGGATTTGATAGCTTCATTTCATCTTTAGAATGGTTATGATATGGAGTCCTAACTTTATTATAAAAGAAATGTGAACCTACGCAATATATTGGTGCCATCAACCTTTATGGAACGGCATTTTCTTTCTAAATACAAAGGGCATTATCCCTGTGGTCACTGTTCTGTTTGCAATTTGTTGTTAACAGTTAAAAACAATTTTATACACCCCACTAACGGGTCTAAATTTTATTTAGATAACTTTTCTAATTGTGCTACGAGTCACGCTATCTATATTATAGTATGCCCTTGCAAGAAACTTTGTTGGAAAGACTACACGTCCAATACGTACCAGGATAATAGAACATAAAAGTTGCATCAAGAGAGGGGTTGTGAAAAAAACACCAGGTTCCTTATCGTTCCTCCAGTTTAGTCCTCTACCTCTGGGTTGTGCACCTCTTCCTGCAGCTTGGAGACTGGGCATGTCAAAGTCGTGACATCACTGGATATAGCCTGCTGGTATCTCCCATCAGCCTCCAGTGTGTCCAGTCTCCTTGCAGCAGGAGGATATAGTGAGCCTAGCTTTTGGGCTCACTTGGGGGGAACAGATAAGGAGCATTTAGTGTGACAAATTCTATTCTGATTTTACTTTTGATTTTTACCTTTAATTTACTTTTAATTTTACTTTTAATTCAGTTACCTTTGGTTAATTGGCAATCAGGGATTAGTTCACTTTAGTTAGGAGCAAATTTCCTTATTTACAGTAATTTTAAATTTGAGCCTGGCTCTTTAAATTAGTAGCAGCTCTAGCCTTCTCTCCTTCTCAGTTATTTTCACTTGCTGCAGGCATTTGCCGGTGCGGATCTCTCTCCCTTGACTGTACGGGAGAGAGCTCCTGGACCCGTACAGCCACACTGAAGTGGTGTGAGACGGAGCCTCTCCGTTGCTGCGGGATTTTAATTTTACTCTGTGGAACCGGCTGAGCGATCCTCGCCGCGGCTGCCAGGCGCATCAGCGCGGCTTGAGGATCGGAGGAATTCAAGGTGGTAGGAGCAGGCTGTGTGGCTTTCTGCCCTGCAGGTAAGGCCTTCGGGCTCGGTCGGTCTGCTGAGGCCTCATTTTTGCAGCGGCTGCTGTTCTTGGCGCCAAAATTTATTGGCGAAGGGGCGGCCATTTCCTCTCTAGGTATTTGGACCGCATGGCGAGAGTTGCAGTGAGCTGCCTGTGTGAGGGAAAACAACAGGCAGAATAGCTAGATTTTTGGGCCTAGTGTTTGCTTCTTTTGTTTGTAGGGTTTTTTTTGAGGCTCAGGGGGTTCCTCAGCCTTAAGGGGGACTGTCGTCAATCCTCTTTATAAAATAAATAAGAATAAACTTAAAAATAGGACAGCAGTTTTGGCATTGATTCCTGATACCACATGTTGTTTCCCTCCTAATCATGTCTCTGAGGAGCATCTGTTAAGTCCCAGGATATTAGGCAATTTGCCAGCTTTTAGGTTCAAGGGCAGAGCCCTAACTTGTAGTTGGAAGGAGGGACAGCCTGGAAGTGTGCTTTTATGTATTCTATAGTGAAAGTTGCCCAAAATTCACAGGGACAGGTTTAGGAAACCTTAGGATATTTAAAAAAAAAAAAAAAAAATAGACTGACAGTTAAACTGTCAACCAAGAAGTGCCTGTGCTACGCTCTATGGCCACCAGAGGGCAGCTGGTACACTCAATAGTGCCTTTCTATGGCTGTGTGTATGCAGCCATTATCTGCAAGTCAGGAAAGAAATGCCACAGAGCAGCTGTAATGTTCTGAAAATCCAGATTATATGACCGAGATCTAAAGCTCTTAACTTCTGTATCGTTGGTCGGGCTCTGGTGCCCTAAAGGCCGCCGAATGGCAGCGTCGCTCATGAATCACATATAGTATTCAGTGCCCCCATCCCTGGGGGGCGGGGGGTGGTAAAATACACAATCATATTACTCATCAGGTTCACACAGGCAGCAACCTCTAAGACCTCCATTTGCAAGGTGGTCGGTGTATTCTTCAGCTATTTCTCTGACTGCAGGAAGGCCGGGGGAGAGGTGCCTGTGTGTTTCATAGCAACACTTAGCATGCCCTTTCCAGGAAATTCTCATCTATTACTAGAGCAGGGTTTCATTTCATTTCTCTGGTTGTGGTTAATGCACAGCGTTAGGGGCTGTGTTCGAAAGCTTGGGTCCCACGGACTTCGGTGGGATTTCAAAAAGAAAAAGAAACTCGCTTTAGTGAGAGAGAGCCTTGTTCATTTTTAGCTAACTCTGTTGATTTTACTTTTGATTTTTACCTTTTGTGTCCTGAATCCCAAGGACGGCACACTGTTTGCTTCCAGGAGTTCTATTTTCTATTTTGCTCTTCAGCTCCCTGGCAGACGCAGCAGCCTGGCAGGGGGTGTGCAACGCTTCCTGCAATGCAGAATCCTCCAGGATAAGGGGGGAAGGACAACTGGGTGCAGCGGGGTCTGGTAGCTTCTTGCAAAGCTATAGGAGCAGTTAGGGTAATTTTAGCTTTTCTGCTTTGATTTCATTGGAGTTGGCGGAAACTTGGTTTTTGGAGTCCTATACTTTAAAAAAAAAAAAAAAAAAAAAAAAAGAAAAAAGAAAAAAGGGCATAGCTATGTTGATTTACAAGAATCTCCTTCCGCTATCCATAGAAGGTCCTATAAAGCGTTAAAGTCAGTTTATATGGCAGGGTAATATTTTTGCTTAGCTGCTGTGATATAGCGCTATGATCCGCTGTAAACATATTCAAGTCAAAAGGAATTATGGTGATAACTCTCTTGGACAGGTGTAACAGGTGCTTGGGTGAGCGCCATTGCCAGTCCACAGATGTGGAATGCTCTACCATAAGCATTATGTCATGAGAGGGGTTTTTATAGTTGTGTGGTTTCTCAATGGAAAATTGTTCCTTTTTAGTTTGGCTTTGCCCAAATTATAAGATTTTACGGTAGATTTGTAATATTTTAATTTTGGCTATATGTGGTTTAATTTTGCATATGGAAAAGGCAGCTCAGCGGAGAGACGTTGCAAAATAGAACTCTGGCCTTTGACGCTATCTATGCTCCCATTCCATTTATCAGAGGTTCTCCAGTACGGAGAGTCTCTGCTAGCGTTCAGCGAATGCCTTAATGGGGGGCCAGAAGCACGCAGCCCGGCTAGTTCTCTAGCAGCAATGGCAGCAGCTCAGACTCTAGTAGGCATACTTCATATGCTGGGCTTACAAGATGGCTTCCGCGCTGATCGGCATCAGCCAAGGTGACTGCCGGTTTAGACTGTGAATGTGGAGACAGCCTGGAGGAGGGGCCTTGCGTTCTCTGGACAATGCCCTGCATACACTGAATCACTTCAATTCGATCAGCTACTGGCAGGACACAAGGCACTCTCGCATGCTTCTTTGCTTCAGTGGTCTAAAAGTGGAGTCTTTACCAGGTGGTATAATGGGAACTTGTCTGCAGTTTCTCGGCTTCTTCATTGCTGACTCAATTGCCACTGCGGAATGAGAGCTCTATTTCATATCACCAGGTGCTAGTTGAACTTAAAATATAAAGTCCATCTTTGTGCAGTCAGACGGAATGGGGCATTACTCTAGCAGGAAGGCCGTGGATTAGTATGCCTGTGTTTGGGAGTTCTTTCTACTTCATATTGTTGGCACGGAAAGAGCGTCTCAACATATGCTGAAGGAATTTTTGGTTAAGAGGTGTCTTTGTAAAAAAAAAAAAAAAAAAAAGTATTCAGCTGTCCTGAATTCGCCTGTTCTTGATTGACATTTTGAGGCTAAGCAGGGGCAGGCCTGGGTACTACGTGGGTGGATGCACACCTTTCACTACCAGGGGGTGTGGACTCACTGTATGGAAGAGAGCCCTAGCAGTCTTCTTTATCGCAAGATAGGAAAGTAGATGGTTCACTGAAGCGATCATTGGGGGCAATGCTCTGGCCTTACAAGCTCCCATTTGTGGAGCCTGGGGAGGCGAGAGCATGCTTCAGGTGGTTGCAGTGTTTACGGCAGTCTACTCGCCTGGAACAGGAAAGGATCAGGGAGTTGAATCGACTAGAGCCTGATTTGCTTTATGGGGCAAATGTGCATTATGGCTTAATTCAAGCGCTAGCTAATATTATTGGCTTCCTTGGGGTTCACCTGGAGGTCTCTCTGGTGGAGGAATGGGGCAGCTGATGGTTCGTCCAAGTCGAGGGTCAGTAAGCTCCCAATTAAGTCTTTGTCTTGTCCTTTCCCCGTGGGCTCTCATAGGGCAACTAGTTGGCGTATCGAGGCTTTCGGAGAAAGGTACTCTTGGTAGCGCCCGGTTGGACGAGACGGCCGTACTAGGCTTTTCTCATTCGCCTACTCGACAGGCTTTTCCTAGGAGTTGTCAGTAGCGGACGTTCTGCTGCGGCTAGGTCCGCGACGAATGTCTGAGGTGGATCGGTGCCCGCCTGCGGTTTGGCCTTTGAATGGGCGGGGCTGAAGAAGGGTTATTCTGTGGCAGTCTTCGCCACCTTGTTGAGAGCAAGGAGGCAGGCTGCTTCTGCTACATAGGTCCGTGTTTAGCGCCTTTTGGAAGGCTGCTGTTCACGGCGGCAAGTCCGGGCGACAAAGGTGTCTGTATCCTTGATCTGAGTTCTCTGCTGGACAGTGTCTGAAGGAACTAGCGGCCAGTTCCTTAGAGCAGTGGTCCTCAACCCAGTCCTCTGGGGCCCACAGGCCAGTCAGGTTTTCAGGATACCCACAATGAATATGCATGAGATAGATCTGCATACAATGGAAGCAGTACATGCAGATCTATCTCATGCATATTCATTGTGGGTATCCTGAAAACCTGACTGGCCTGTGGGCCCCAGAGGACTGGGTTGAGGACCACTGCCTTAGAGGATCCAGCGGGCGACTGTTTCCGGCTGTAGAGGTTCTGTGAAGGGAATAGCGCTAGGTGTTCGGATCGATGTGTAGCGTTTCCTTAAGTTGGGATCCGACTGCGCTCCTCAAGGAGAGTTCGGGTGTCGCCGGGGGATTCCGATTGGGCCTTAGAGGCGTTAGCTAAAGAGCCCTTTGATTCTTTACTCCAGGCGTTGGTAAAGGATTTGCTGTTATAGACAGTGGCTTTGATAGCTTGTTGTTCGGCGCAATGAGTTTCGGAGTTTTAGGCGTTGTCATGTAATGAGCCGTTTTCACCCTTTCTGGATAGAGGGTGGTGTTTGTGAGCAGTCCTGTCGTCCTTCCAAAAGGTGGTATCTGATTTTTCTCCTGAGCCTATAGGTTTCTCTTCCAGTTCTCGTTTTTTCTGGAAGGGGAGGTTTTTATTCGTAGCTTACGCCGATAAGAAACATTAAATGTAGGGTGCGGCGTTTGTTTCTTTGTTTTTTGTGTGCTGGTTGGAGGTCCCCACAAAGGGGAAGCAGCAGCGAAGGCAGCCATTTCGCACTGGGTTAAGGCGGTGGTTGCCTCAGCTTTCTGGTGGCGAGGTTGTATGATTCCGGAGGGCTTTCTGACTCTTGCTACCAGGGCACAAGCAGCTTCATGGGTGAATCACCGTGTCATTCCACCAGGGGGGATTGGTAGAGCAGCTTCCAGGTCGTCTCTTCATTTCCTCAGTAACCACTACTGCCTAAATGTTTTGGCAGTAAAGGATGCCTGTTCCGGGTCGACGGTGTGGTGAGTTGGCTGGATAGGTCCCTCCCAATGATTACTGCTCTGTTACATCCCAGAGGTAGAGGACTAAACTGGAGGAACGATAAGGAAATAAAAATTACACTTACCTGGTAATTGTCATTCCTTGAGTGATGACAGTTTAGTCCTCATTCCCGCCCAGGGGTGTGATTTCTTCAGAGTTTATTTTCAGACGGAGTGGAGCATCAATCTCAAGGAGTAGACAGATCCTTTCAGTTTCTAGATCGCAGTGAGTATCCCTCTCTGTTCTTTCTTCCTTTTCTGTTATTTAAACAAGGTGATGGTATAAGAAATGTTTGCTTAGGGAGGACATGAATGTAAAGTTAAAAAAAAAAAAAAGAGAAAAAATATAAGACGGATACGGTTAAAAAGGCTCCTCCGGTTGAGGAATGGGGAGTTATTTAAAGTTATGGTATAGTTACTTATTTGTTGTTCCTTTGAGTTTGCTTTGTCAATAGTACACTGGAGGCTGATGGGAGATACCAGCAGGCTATATCCAGTGATGTCACGACTTTGACATGACCAGTCTCCAAGCTGCAGGAAGAGGTGCACAACCCAGAGGTAGAGGACTAAACTGTCGTCACTCAAGGAATCCAATTAGGGTCAAACACTATCACAGAGCAAAAATTGCCAAAACAAAAAGTATGGGCTCTGTATATAAAAACAAGAAAGTGTCGTTGTGTCCCACTCAAAACTTCATGCAATAAATATAAAGTTTAGTAAACAGCTTCAAGCATAGTGAGCACGCAAGGTTTGCAAGCAACAAAAGGTCTCAGACTTGACGGGCAAGATATAACACTCCAGACAGCAACGGCTGCCAGAGCATAGCCCTATTAGCATCAACGACCTTAGATATTATGTTGCTATAGAAAAAGGGGCTACCATCAACTCCTTTAGCATAACCATAAGAACTGTTTCTCTTATTAAATTCTTTAAGGGTAATATAGGAGAATATGTAGCAGAACTTAGCTCATAAAGTATTGCTTGAAAAGCTGCTTTGCCATCATCTCATCCCTGCATGAGCCCCAACGCTCTCAATCGCGCTGTTATTGCGTTTCACCCCAACAGGTTTCTTCAGGGGGTGACTGGCAGAGGATGGCTAGAACACAAAAATATAAGATGCATTAGTTCGTAAAAAGCACACACTTTCATTATTGCGCTTCAAGAAGACATCCAGTGAGGAACGGAAGAAAAGTTATAGCACGTACAGCAGATGACAAGAAATCCAAGCACTACTAACCGCTGCTGAACGCCGCGCATGCGAACTGCCTATTTATAGAGCATACTGATTGGGCTATGAAGGAGCCAATGGGAGATTACACACAGACTTCCCATTCAACCCGCACATTCAGGCCAAAAGGCGAAACTGAACCGACCCGATGGATCCAACGCTGTTCATGCCAGGATAAAGTACTGTCTCTAGTTTTACCACGTTGTGCAAAATCGATCACATCTAGGCAAAAACATTGTAGATCTTGAAACTTGTGATGAAAACCGAGGCAATGTTCCACAATCGGAGCTTCACGACATTGACAGGTGAGCCTACTCTTATGTTCATTCATCCACACTCTAAACATTCGGGTAGTTTTACCAATATAAACCAGCCTACATGGGCAAAGGATACAATATACCACGAATGCAGAGGTACAGGAGGTAAAATGACGAAGCCGATACACTTTGCCACGGTAATGAAACTCACTCAATTCTTTAGTGATGGTACAGATGTTACATGATCCACACTTCACATGACCAGCTTGCACACGAGGAGTTGAAGATGAAGAAGGTAACGGGCGAAGCACTGCAGGACTAAGTAATTCTTTAAAATTCTTATTACGCTGCCACACACAGCGTACCTGCTTATTTTCTAAACCGGGAATGCTATGCAGCACATTAGCATGCCGTCGAATAATCCTTTTAAGCTGAAAACTAAGAGGAGAGAATTTTGTGATCAGATTGATTGAAGAGTCCACATCGGACAAATCGGCTGATGTTCCACAGGGATGCAAGAGCAGGTCACGATTAACGTATAAAGCTCGTTTATACGCACGCTCTACTACAGCCCGAGGGTAGCCTCTATCGAAAAAATCCTTTTTGTTCTGGTCTGGAAGATGCCGCTGATGAAGCCATTGCTGCTGATTGGGAAGATCTACTTAAGTTGCAGAAACGTAAGGTGCGGATGGAACTGCACAGGCTTTCTTTAATTGAATATGTGCAGCGGCGCCATATCCCAAGGGGACTGAGAATCTATAAGGAGCCTAAGATGTTTAATTCCGATCCTCTTTTTTTGGATCGTTGGAATCAAATCTTGAATAAGTGCTCCCTGGACTTAATGGTACTGATTATCGATACTACTAAGAAAGGGGTTGATACCTTGACATCTGAAATTGCAGAGCTGACTTCTAAATTTGAGAAGAATGAGCCAACAGATGCCTTCTCTACTAAAATTGATGATCATAAGAAACAGCTTGGCACGTTACATGAGGAGGTTAAGAGAATCAAGGCTAAAAAACTGCGCCGTGACTACGGAGACTATACTACCGGATACGTGTACCCTTGGATGAGTTCCAAAAGGAAGGATAAACCTAAACGAAAGCAAGTCACCTTCGATAATACTTCTGAGGATACCGATTCATCGGGTTCGAGTTCTGGTAAACGGCAAAAGCAGAAAGATGATTTTTTAGAGGATGCCGGAAAGAAGAAGAAACGAGACGATACCCGAAGCAAAACTTCCAAGAGCGACAACTCAAAACGCAAAGCATAGAGTCTTTAGTGATTAATATCTCTGGTTTGGAGGTTTCTCCTGACCAACTGGCAGTTTTGAGCAGAGGTCTTTCGTTTGTTCCTAGCATGCAGTATGATGCTTTTCAGTTTCGGGTTGATCTGGAACAGCTGATCAGAAAATTGAATTTGAAAATGTTTTTTGCTGCTCACCCTTTGCCTGCCTCTACAACGGAAGATTCTCAACGAGCTTGTCTGCCTATTAAATCTACCTGGTCCCCTCCCGGACCTCTACACTCTTCTCTCGTGCTATATCGCGATTTGATTCTTCATGATATGCATCACTTGGAACAGACTTGTCATTATTCTCGTAACAGTCTGACTCATCTTGAACAACAGTCTTTACGAGCGCTTAAAGCGCGGTCTGAACTAGTGATTCGTCGAGCGGATAAGGGGGGTGGAATTGTGATCCAAAACCGCTCTCAATATTTTGCTGAAGCGCGGCGTCAACTGTCAGATGAGACTACGTATAGAGTGCTGTCGACGGACCCCACTAGTGACCTTCAGCAGCGGATTAAAACCCTTACCACCCAAGTGCTGGACGCTCGATTGCTTTCTAAGAAAGAATGGCGTTTTTTGAATCCGTCTACTCCTAATTTAGCAGTGTTTTACCTGCTTCCTAAGATTCACAAGGATAGGATTAACCCTCCTGGCAGGCCGATAGTCTCTACTAGGGGTTCTCTTCTTGAGCCTCTGTCAGTCTTTCTTGACTCTTATTTGAGACCCCTGATGATGTCAATTCCTTCCTTCTTAAAAGATACGACCCATTTTTTGAAAGTTTTGGCTGCTCATGCATCACTAGCATCTAGCCCTGAAGTTCTCCTGGTATCGCTCGATGTAACATCTTTATATACGGTGATCCCTCAGCCTGAGGCTCATGATGTTATAATGGAAGCGCTGGCCCTGCGGGATGATCTCTCTGAGAGCCAGCTTGGCTTCTTGTCTGATCTAGCTGATCTGGCGCTATACAATAATTTTTTTGTTTTCGATGGGGTGTTGTATCATCAAACAGGTGGAGTTGCCATGGGTGCCACCTGTGCTCCTTCCGTTGCCAATTTGTATATGCGACGTTTTGAACAGCAGTGGATTGATTCATCTCCTTTTCAACAGAATATCTGCCTGTGGCGCCGTTTTATTGATGATATTTTTCTGCTATGGAGAGGAACCCCAGAAAGCCTTCAAGAATTTTTTGTTTGACTTAATGGCCGTAACGTACATCTTAAATTTACTTTGCATTATCATGAAGAATTTCTCCCATTTTTGGATGTTCTTGTCCAGAAAACTGTGACCGGCTGGTTGACTACAGTGCATAGGAAGGAGACTGATCGCAACACGTTTCTCCATTATACAAGTGCTCATCCTACTTCTCTAAAGAATAGTTTACCATTTTCTCAGTTTCTGCGGTTTCGCCGCAATTGCACGCATATTCAACAATTTAAAGTTCAATCACAGATGCTCAAAAAGGATTTTTTCGATAGAGGCTACCCTCGGGCTGTAGTAGAGCGTTTGTATAAACGAGCTTTATACGTTAATCGTTAATACTTTATGAGCTAAGTTCTGCTACATATTCTCCTATATTACCCTTAAAGAATTTAATAAGAGAAACAGTTCTTATGGTTATGCTAAAGGAGTTGATGGTAGCCCCTTTTTCTATAGCAACATAATATCTAAGGTCGTTGATGCTAATAGGGCTATGCTCTGGCAGCCGTTGCTGTCTGGAGTGTTATATCTTGCCCGTCAAGTCTGAGACCTTTTGTTGCTTGCAAACCTTGCGTGCTCACTATGCTTGAAGCTGTTTACTAAACTTTATATTTATTGCATGAAGTTTTGAGTGGGACACAACGACACTTTCTTGTTTTTATATACAGAGCCCATACTTTTTGTTTTGTCACTCAAGGAATGACAATTACCAGGTAAGTGTAATTTTTATTTTCACATTGGCATGAAGTTAATCCTAAGATTACAAATTTGCAGTTTTTTGTAATTAAAAAAGTTAAGCTTAACTGGCGAGGTGGAGATTTAGACAGGGCTATTTTACGGCTTGAGCAGCGTTATATGTTCAAGTTAAACAGTCTGCATCCCTATGGGTTAAACATGGAGCGTGACTTTTTGGTTTTTCTTTAATAACATTTTTTATGTTTGTTTTTATTTTGTCAGTTCACTGGTTCAATATGTATTTGCGTCGGAGATGATGCAGTGGTGGTTACGGTTTTACTTTTTTACTGTTTTGGCCCATTGATTCATTTATTCCCTTGGCTCTAGCTGTTTTGTGTTTGAGCTGAGATTTTGTTTTTACATATTTTTACATATTTTTGATGGCTATTACTGTCTATTATTCATTCATATAGCCCTTGGAGTTTGCAGTTCCGTTCAGATTTGCTCCTTCAGTATTTTTATTATTTTTAATTTTTTAGACAAGAACAACCCAGCCGCATATCGGCCAATATCTAGTATCCCATTTTTAGCTAAGATTATTGAAAAAACTGTTCAGCTTCAACTTCAAGATCATATTGATATTTACGCTCCTTTAGACGATAATCAACATGGTTTTCGGCCAAATCACGGAGTAGAAACCCTAATGATTTACCTTTTCGACAATATACTCCGTACCATAGATGACTCTAAGAAAGGCATCATAATGATCTTTATCGACATCTCCGCGGCATTTGACTCTGTGGATCACAAAAGATTACTAAACAGATTAGAGGAGATCGGACTTTATGGTACCACATTAAAATGGTTTCAGTCATATCTTACAGAGAGACACTTACAAGTAAAGATAGGTGACAAAGCATCTCAACCCATAAGAGTTTTACAAGGAGTTCCACAGGGCTCTGCCCTCTCTTCCCTTTTATTCAATATCTACATACAACCAATTTGCAACATCCCTTCAAAGAATGACATTAAGTACACCATCTATGCAGATGATATAATGATATTTACACCTGTGTCAATCAATAACCCTGACTATCATAGAATTACAGATTGTCTCCTACAAATGTCTGATTGGTGTAAATGTAATAACATGGAAATCAATTTCAACAAAACTGAGGCCTTATTTGTATCTCGAAACCCTGATTTCCCTCCTCCACCTGACATCTTGATAGAAGATTCTATTATTCCCATTAAATCTGAAGTAAAATATCTTGGGGTGACCCTTGACAGAGAAATGAATCTGAAAACACATATAAGTAAGACAATCAGGAGCGCATATTACAGAATGAAGATTATTAGAAGATTAAGACCACTACTCGAAACAACCCACTTCCGTAACGTCTGCCAAGCTTTAATCACGCCATTATTTGATTTTTGTAATCCTATATATCTTGGCCTTCATAAGCAGTCACTAAAACCTTTGCAACTCGCGCAAAACACTGCTGCTCGAATAATCTTCGGATTATCAAGCCAGGAACACATAACTCCTATTATGAAGGAGCTACATTGGCTACCTATAGCTTATCGTATAAAATATAAAACCACTATATACATTTTCAAAATCAAACATCACTGTTCTGCAAACAGTCTGGCTACTCTCATTCAATCAGACGTCAGCAAAAGACCTAGAAGATTAGGATCTACCAATAGAGTCAACACATCACTTGACTTTAGAAAAGCACGTAAAGAAACAACAGAAAGGGCATTCTCGTTTGCGGCACCAAAGATTTGGAACTCTCTTCCAAATGATTTAAGAGCAGCTCAGGACCTTAAAGACTTTAGAAAGCAACTAAAAACTGTCCTGTTTATTGAGCATTATGGTCTAACTGAATAATTAATTCAATGTTTAAGAGAAAAACAATCATTTAGTAAGCTGTATTATAGCTCACGTTGTATTATAGTACACAATGTAAATAGCGCTTTATATCTTTCTGTAAAACACACTATGTTACTTTACATGTAATTATCATTACTACATGTTCATATTATCACTGCTTTTATATTTCTTGTTTGTTAAACCGCTTTGATTGTTTGATAAGGCGGTATAAAAATATCATTAAATAAATAAATAAAATAAAATAAATATATGTTAGACATCTAATAATCATTTGTTAGCATCATATTTGATAAAGAGTAATATTTAATACCTTCAGCTTTTTTATACATCTATTTATTTAATATTTTTTGCATAATTCCTGTTGCATGGCTAATTTACATGCTTTATGTCCATTGGTTGTTTTTTTTGTTTTTTCTTGTTTTACTGTTTTTATGACCCTTCATATTTATATGTTTCTAACTTACCAATTTTTTAAGTTATGGTAGTTGCATGCCTCATGTCTTTTGGTCGGTTTTCCTTGGTCTTAAAGCTTGTTTTACCGTTTTTAATGACCCTTCATAGTCCTATTTAGCTGTTTTGTGTTTGAGCTGAGACTTTCTTTTTACATCTTTTTGATGGTTATTACTGTCTATTAAGATATGTCTATATGTTAGACATTTGTTAGCATCATATTTGATAGAGTAATATTTAATACCTTCAGCTTTTTTTATACATCTATTTATTTATTTAATATTTTTTGCATAATTCCTGTTGCATGGCTAATTTACATGCTTTATGTCCATTGGTTGTTTTTTTGTTCTTGTTTTACCGTTTTTATGACCCTTCATATTTATGTTTCTAATTTACCAATTTTTTAAGTTATGGTAGTTGCGTGCCTCATGTCTATTGTTTGGTTTTCCTTGGTCTTAAAGCTTGTTTTACTGTTTTTAATGACCCTTCATACTTATATGGTCCTATTTTATCAATTTATTTAAGTTAAGGTGGGCATATGTTAGATCATAAATTTTTTACTTTCTGATTGCTATTATCCCGTTAATTAGTATTTATTTGTATACAGGGACAAGTCAGTTTTGGTGTCATTGTTTTTATTAATCTTTTGGTTTTACATCTTTAATCTCAGGGTCACGGTAGTAGCATGTTTTACATATTCATGGTTTTGACGTCAAATACTTCAGAGAGCAGACGCCGGCGTTTTTTCATTTTGCACAAAGTGTATTGTTTGTTGTCAAGACGTGTATGCTCGGGTAATTTGTAGAAGTATTTATACATAGTAAGCATTTCTTCTTTTCTTTTGTTTATTGGGATAGTTATGATCGGGCATATTTTTGGTTTATCATATTATCTGTTTGTCGATCTCAGAGGTGCCGGATGTTTTTGATATTTATAAAATCCGGTTTTTCACATTTTACATCATGCTGACATGTTTCTTTTAAGCTCCAAGGTATATAGATTAGAGCAGTGTCCCATATCCGCGGCGAATATGCGGTTGAAGTGTCCCGCCTTCTGTCAATTTTTAAACCTATAGTTAGGTTACAGCTATATGCAATATCAGTATGGCGGGTGATATAGACGCTAAGGACTTAGCCCTCAAGATCATATCGCTGGTGTAATATGCAAGATATGTATTATAAACCGGTAACAGGCAGGTGTTGCCTCGGATGAGGTCAGTTCTGAAGTTCTTATACAAATATTGATTCTATACACGTGTACAAAAAGACACGTTTGCCCTTACTTTGATAGTTTTTATGGGCATGTCAGAAATAGCTGGAGTACCAGTCAGTTTTTCATTTCTGGTTTTCTTTTATTTCCATATTAGTCATTGAATTAATCCCACCATGGGCACATCAGGTTTAATGCCATACAACACAGCCCTTGGTAGGTACCCCCTTTTTTTGAAGATTTAATATGTAATCATGATTTAAAAAACACTTTTTAGTTTTTTCTTTATGTATGGTACTATTTAGGATGGTTTGACTGCAAATCTCTCAAAAGAAGTCTTGGCTGCACTGTTGCAGCTATAGAATTGCATTGAGTTGACATCTGTCTTATTTCCAACTCACAATCGTTCCAGACAGGCAAGTTTTGGTTTATTTATTCATTTATTTTGTAATTATTTTTAGTTTTATTTTTGTTTTAACGACAATGGACCTTGCCCTTTTTATATTTTATAGTTGTTAATCTATTATGGTCTTTTATGATTAAAACCTGGTTTGGTTTTATGTGTTATGTTTTATTAATCTTCCTTTTATTCCCATGTTTTTGAAAAATCTATATACAAGGAGAAACAGAATGGTTTAAAATAAGCAAAGGTGTAAGACAAGGCTGCATACTTTCCCCCTACCTGTTTAATTTATATGCAGAACAAATCATCAGAGAAGCAGGACTGTATGAAGACAACAGAGGTGTGAAGATTGGTGGAAGACTCATCAACAACCTTCGCTATGCTGATGATACCACATTACTGGCTGAAAGCGAAGATGATCTGAAACATTTGCTTCTCACAATCAAAGAACATAGTCTCAAAATGGGCCTGCACCTTAATGTAAAGAAGACAAAAATCATGACAACTGGCATAATCAACAGGTTCATCGTTGAAGGAGAAGAAATTGAAATTGTGAACAACTTTAACCTACTTGGATCAACTATCAATAAAGAAGCAACAAGCAGTCAAGAAATCAGACGACGCATTGCTCTTGGCAGAATGGCTATGAAAGACCTAGATAAGATTCTCAAGAGCAGAGATGTGTCTCTCCATACAAAGATTCGACTTGTTCAAGCCATGGTATTTTCAATAACATCATATGGATGTGAAAGCTGGACAGTGAAAAAGACAGACAGGAAGAAAATTGATGCCTTTGAATTATGGTGCTGGCGGCGAATACTGTGTATACCATGGACTGCCCGAAGAACAAACCAGTCGGTACTAGAGGAGATCAAACCTAAGCTTTCTTTAGAAGCTCAGATGACAAGACTTCGGCTTTCATACTTCGGACACATCATGCGAAGAGAGAGATCATTAGAGAAAGACATCATGCTTGGCAAGATAGAAGGTCAACGCAAAAGAGGAAGGCCAGCAATGAGATGGATCGCTACAATAACAGCAGCTACGGGTACCAGTCTGTCGTCAATGAGCCGCCTGACTGAAGACCGAACACAATTTAGGATAGCTATCCAGAGGGTCGCCATGAGTCGACTCCGACTCGACGGCACTTAACAACAACAACAACAACAACACATCTTTTATATACATATATTGTCTCTTAAATGGTTTTTAGTTATTTTTTTATATATATTTTTTTCATATTTTTATATATTTTATATTTATTATATGTTTGTTTATTATATAGTATGCTTTATAGCTTCTCACATAAATTTGTTGTCACACTCCAGTAGGCCTCAGTTTCACTATGACATTTTAATTTATGATTGTTTTATACATACATATACACATACATATATCGGTTTTAATAGTTTTTCTTTTTGTTTCATATTAATTACAATTATGATTGTTTTTATATATACAGTTCTCTATTATTTATTGTTTCGATTTATTTCTAATGTGTGTATAACTATATGTTTTTATGTATTTTGCACTGATATATTTATGTTCATTCTCAATCCTGTTCATATGTCTTTTATTTATATATATTTTTTATGTTGTTATGAAGTTAATATATTTATTATTGTGTCTCAGCCTATTTTAGCCCCTGAAGAAGGCATCACGAAACACGACCTATGTCGGGCCTGGCTTTTTAAATTTATTTTCAATAAACATTTTCTTCCATTGTAATCCACGATTCGTACTGGTTTCTGTTATTGCACATGGATAAGTGCTTTCTTGTCGGACGGTAATCTACTTCCGGTGATACATTGCCAAGAAAACCCAGAGGTAGCTGGGTCACTATGAGTCAACACTGACTTGATGGCACTTAAAAAAAAGCAGGACAGGATCCAAAATTCTGAGGCAAAAATACAAATTAGTACAGTAGATTATAAGGAACAATAAATAACAATCTAAGATACATTTAAAATAGAGTAGGCCATCTAAGATAAAGACAGACAGTATCCACATGCTAGACCAGAACCAGACAGGCTTGATTTTTCAAAACAACCCAGCAGGTTGGAAAACTGTTAGGAAAGGTCACATTGAGCAGTGGCGATAGACAAAGGTTTTAGAGAGGGCCAGCTGCATGGTAGTGGCTAAATGGGGCAGGGACCACAAAGTTTGTTTGAGTATACTTAAAGTATAAGTTGGACAGTTTGGAAGGAGGCAGCAGCAGCTGAATTTGAAACAGTCCGCTGTTGCTGCTGGTGCTTTGGGACCGGTGGAGGTGGTGGGTCTCGGGGAGCTGGCGCAGGAGCTTCATGCACGTGCAACCTCTTTGTTGCAGAAAGATCCAGTTCTTGTTCTTATTCCAGTTTGCCATGGTAAGCAGGGCCGGACAGATTCTCAAAGCTACTGCTGAAGAGAGCAGCTGAAGGCAATACACCACTGCCACTGTGAATAATAGGGCCTGAGCACTGTCGCCACTGCTCTGGCCAGCACGAAGGTCAGCACAGTTCCTGTCTATTCCGGGAAAACATTTGAGACAAGCAAGTCACTGGGGGAGGTTGGTTGCGCACTCTGAGTCCTCTCAAACAACATATAAATCTACTAGGCTTCACCTTCGGTGGTCTTGTGCCAGCAGCGTGTTACATACGACTGCAAAGTGGTGGATTACACACCGGGGACCTCCAGAAATTGTTAAAGATCCTCCATTGACTCAGGGGCCAGACACGAATCAGCAGCTTGAGCGCCTTTTGGTCTTTATCATGTTTCCACACCGTAAATAGGCCTCGCTCATTGCCAGTGCCTGGCTCCTCCCGGAGAGTACTGCACTGGACTCCATGAACGTGCTCTCAATCCTGGGACTGCTCGTGCTTCAGGTAGCTCTAAAGCACTTGAAAACCACAATCAGCAGCCTTCCCAAGTTACCAGACAATGATGAGTCTGGTGTGCTAAATTTGGGAGTGTTGTCACCATCACACAAGGCTTCCATAATTAGCAGTGATGAATATATGTATGTTAGTGACCACCACCACTACTATGTTTAGTTCAGGCCTGCTGTTCAGATCTCCTCTGAAATGTTAGTCATGTCCACCCATGTGTTCCCTTATTCTGTCACACCCCCCCCCCCCCCCTCCCTGGACTGATCACTACTGTATCTTCTTTTATCTCTAGCTCCATTCTCCTCCTCCCCCTCAGGTTTAGCTCCACATCACATTATCTTCCTCTTCCTCATACTCCCTAACTGTTTCCTCTCCTACCAGCTCCCTCACTCCTCATTCCCCCTCTACCACCCTCACTTCCCCCTCTATCATATCCTCTACCCTATCATCAGCTCTTGAGCTTCATCATTCTCTCCCTCTCATCCAACCATCTGCTCTCTCTAAGGCAACCTCACCCTCGTTTCTGCCGCACTGTCTCCTCCCTACCCCATACTCTGCTCCTTCTCTCATCCAGAAATATGAGCCCCAATCCTGGCCCCCCTAGCTTTCTGTCTCACCCCGAGAAGAAGTCTTCACGCAACATGTTTAATCTCATCCACATCCCTCTCCTTTCCCCTTCCGCTCCTGCCTCAGTCCCATCATGAGATTTCATCCCCAATCCCGGCCCCCCTAGCTCTCTCTCGCTCTGAGCAGAAGTCCTCACGCAACATGTCTAATCCTATCCACATCCCTCTCCTTTCCATTCCGTCTGTTATTGCCTCTGTATTTGCTTTGGTGATACAGCCCCTGGCAGAAAGGGTAAGGCAGCAAGGTGATATTAAGGAAATACAAATGGGAACAGGGGAGGCGAAAATAGCACGTTTTGCAGATGTGATCTTCACGGTGCGTGAACCTCTCATTTCGCTACCGATTCTAATGGAGGAAATTAAGCAATATAGTGCAGTGGTAAGATATAAAATAAATCAGGGGAAAACAAAGATTTTGGGCTTTAATCTCTCAGAACAGATAACCCAGAGCATACAAGAGTGATTTCCGTTCAAATGGGTAAAGAAAACACATTGATACTTGGCGATTCAAATGGGAAGTGATATTCAACATTTAAGGGATTGGAACTACGCCCCATTGGTAAGGGAGATGGGGAAGGATTTAGAAAAATGGAAAGGGTTGTACCTCTCGTGGTTAGGGAGGATAGCAGTGATATTAATATTCTCCCAAGGTGGTGGTTTCTGTTTAGTTCGCTCCCGTGTATGGTTCCTAGAGGGTTGTTGTTGTTGTTGTTAAGTGCCGTCGAGTCGGAGTCGACTCATGGCGACCCTCTGGATAGCTATCCTAAATTGTGTTCGGTCTTCAGTCAGGCGGCTCATTGTTGACAGACTGGTACCCGTAGCTGCTGTTATTGTATCGATCCATCTCATTGCTGGCCTTCCTCTTTTGCGTTGACCTTCTATCTTGCCAAGCATAATGTCTTTCTCTAATGATCTCTCTCTTCGCATGATGTGTCCAAAGTATGAAAGTCGAAGTCTTGTCTGAGCTTCTAAAGAAAGCTTAGGTTTGATCTCCTCTAGTACCGACTGGTTTGTTCTTCGGGCAGTCCATGGTATACACAGTATTCGCCGCCAGCACCATAATTCAAAGGCATCAATTTTCTTCCTGTATCTTTTTCACTGTCCAGCTTTCACATCCATATGATGTTATTGAAAATACCATGGCTTGAACAAGTCAAATCTTTGTATGGAGAGAGACATTTCTGCTCTTGAGAATCGTATCTAGGTCTTTCATAGCCATTCTGCCAAGAGCAATGCGTCGTCTGATTTCTTGACTGCTTGTTGCTTCTTTATTGATAGTTGATCCAAGTAGGTTAAAGTTGTTCACAATTTCAATTTCTTCTCCTTCAACGATGAACCTGTTGATTATGCCAGTTGTCATGATTTTTGTCTTCTTTACATTAAGGTGCAGGCCCATTTTGAGACTATGTTCTTTGATTGTGAGAAGCAAATGTTTCAGATCATTTTCACTTTCTGCCAGTAATGTGGTATCATCAGCATAGCGAAGGTTGTTGATGAGTCTTCCACCAATCTTCACACCTCTGTTGTCTTCATACAATCCTGCTTCTCTGATGATTTGTTCTGCATATAAATTAAACAGGTAGGGGGAAAGTATGCAGCCTTGTCTTACACCTTTGCTTATTTTAAACCATTAAACCATCCTAGAGGGTATTTGAAGCAAATTCAAAATGATAATGGATTTCATATGGGCAGGGAAAGCGCCACAAGTGAATCAGTATTCAGTGTTTTTCGTTAAGGAGGAAGATGGTGTGGAAGTACCTTGCGTGGAAAAATATTATATGGCAGCACAACTCAAGGCTTTGTACACATGGAGGGGGGAGGGAGAAACGCCAACATGGGCACATACGGAACAGGAAGGGCATAAGGAACATAGCCTGGAGGCATGGGTATGGGACCCACAGGCGGGGAAGGAAGGAGGATAGGGAGGGGAATCCATTTAGGGTACTTAATAAAAATATATGGCTGAGGGTTAAATTGAAGCTTATGGCGGGGAAAAGGTACTCTAAAGAGACCTTTATAATGGGGATGGGAAAGTTTCAGCCTGAGTGGGAAGGGGAGAGATATAGGGAATGGGGGCGCAAAGGATTATGGAGGTTGGGGCAAATAGTTAATAGGAAAGGGGAGATAGGGGAGTTTGGAGACTTTCAGAAAGACTATGGGTTGACTAAGGTAGATTATTATGCATATTTGCAGCTCTCATATCCGAAGTACAGAAATAAGGGCAAATCTGGCAAGTGAAGTGACAGGGTTTGAAAAATTAATGGGAAAACAGAGTGGTAGGAAGGGCTTGATATCAAAGATTTATGTGGAATTGATGTTGGCGGAGAAGGGAGTGATCAAAGGTAAACAAAAGTAGGAACTGGGCACTAAGGGGATATTGGGATAGAGCACGATGTCAGGAGATATACACATGGACTAGAAGAATAGCACCAGGCACTGCATATTTAGAAAACAGCTTGAAAGTAAGATACAATATGTACTGGACATTGGAGAGATTGGCAGTGATTAATAAGGAGGGAAGTGTGGAGGGAAAGGAGATTTAAAACATGTGCTGTGGCACTGTAAGAAGGTACAAATAATGTGGGGGGAGGTAGAACATAGGGTCTATGAAATGACTAAAGGTATCATTAAAGCCAATAATGGTGTTATTAAACAAATTACAAGAGGAGGGGGATAGGAATCTACAAATGGGATATTGGATTGGGGTGGCAAGAGGGGCAATTATGGCACAGTGGAGGCAGGAGGCAGTGCCAACCATGCAGGGCATAATGGAAAGGGTGGAGAGGCTGAGGTACATGTGTGAAATAGCAGCATATAAACAGCATAGAATTAAATATAGAGATATGGAATGGTATATGGATTGGCAAAAGGAGTAGAGGGAAAGGTCTATAGAAGGGGAAGGAAATGGAGGGAAGAGGGGAAAGGGAGAGAAGGGAGAAGGGGAGGGGGAAATGCAAAGGAAAGGGCAGAAAGGGGAAAGGGTACAGGAGGTGATCAAGAGGCTAGGAGGGAGGAGGGGAAGGTTAATTGGGAGGGGATTGTTAATGAGAAAATGAGTGCAAATCGATTATTGTTAAAAGGAAAAGTATGGAATATAATTAGAATTTGAGATTGTAAGTTGAAAGTGGTGTTGGAATAAAAAAAAAAAGCTACATGCCTCTGACCAAGTGGAAGGAAACACATGTATTGAACAGTACCTGTCAGAGATAAACCTAGAGCAGCTGGGCGAGGAAGACAAACACAGCAGACCGCACACCGAGCTGCTCGCAACCTCCGCTCCTGTCCAATCGGGACAGTGGGAGTTGCTCCTGGCCAATCCGGCCAGTGGGAGAGGAGGAACAGAGCCAGCAGAGGCACATAAAGTGCGGCGTCCCTACCCCGAGGGAGCCGCACAGCAGACCGCACACCGAGCTGCTCGCAACCTCCGCTCCTGTCCAATCGGGACAGTGGGAGTTGCTCCTGGCCAATCCGGCCAGTGGGAGAGGAGGAACAGAGCCAGCAGAGGCACATAAAGTGCGGCGTCCCTACCCCGAGGGAGCCGCACAGCAGACCGCACACCGAGCTGCTCGCAACCTCCGCTCCTGTCCAATCGGGACAGTGGGAGTTGCTCCTGGCCAATCCGGCCAGTGGGAGAGGAGGAACAGAGCCAGCAGAGGCACATAAAGTGCGGCGTCCCTACCCCGAGGGAGCCGCACAGCAGACCGCACACCGAGCTGCTCGCAACCTCCGCTCCTGTCCAATCGGGACAGTGGGAGTTGCTCCTGGCCAATCCGGCCAGTGGGAGAGGAGGAACAGAGCCAGCAGAGGCACATAAAGTGCGGCGTCCCTACCCCGAGGGAGCCGCACAGCAGACCGCACACCGAGCTGCTCGCAACCTCCGCTCCTGTCCAATCGGGACAGTGGGAGTTGCTCCTGGCCAATCCGGCCAGTGGGAGAGGAGGAACAGAGCCAGCAGAGGCACATAAAGTGCGGCGTCCCTACCCCGAGGGAGCCGCACAGCAGACCGCACACCGAGCTGCTCGCAACCTCCGCTCCTGTCCAATCGGGACAGTGGGAGTTGCTCCTGGCCAATCCGGCCAGTGGGAGAGGAGGAACAGAGCCAGCAGAGGCACATAAAGTGCGGCGTCCCTACCCCGAGGGAGCCGCACAGCAGACCGCACACCGAGCTGCTCGCAACCTCCGCTCCTGTCCAATCGGGACAGTGGGAGTTGCTCCTGGCCAATCCGGCCAGTGGGAGAGGAGGAACAGAGCCAGCAGAGGCACATAAAGTGCGGCGTCCCTACCCCGAGGGAGCCGCACAGCAGACCGCACACCGAGCTGCTCGCAACCTCCGCTCCTGTCCAATCGGGACAGTGGGAGTTGCTCCTGGCCAATCCGGCCAGTGGGAGAGGAGGAACAGAGCCAGCAGAGGCACATAAAGTGCGGCGTCCCTACCCCGAGGGAGCCGCACAGCAGACCGCACACCGAGCTGCTCGCAACCTCCGCTCCTGTCCAATCGGGACAGTGGGAGTTGCTCCTGGCCAATCCGGCCAGTGGGAGAGGAGGAACAGAGCCAGCAGAGGCACATAAAGTGCGGCGTCCCTACCCCGAGGGAGCCGCACAGCAGACCGCACACCGAGCTGCTCGCAACCTCCGCTCCTGTCCAATCGGGACAGTGGGAGTTGCTCCTGGCCAATCCGGCCAGTGGGAGAGGAGGAACAGAGCCAGCAGAGGCACATAAAGTGCGGCGTCCCTACCCCGAGGGAGCCGCACAGCAGACCGCACACCGAGCTGCTCGCAACCTCCGCTCCTGTCCAATCGGGACAGTGGGAGTTGCTCCTGGCCAATCCGGCCAGTGGGAGAGGAGGAACAGAGCCAGCAGAGGCACATAAAGTGCGGCGTCCCTACCCCGAGGGAGCCGCACAGCAGACCGCACACCGAGCTGCTCGCAACCTCCGCTCCTGTCCAATCGGGACAGTGGGAGTTGCTCCTGGCCAATCCGGCCAGTGGGAGAGGAGGAACAGAGCCAGCAGAGGCACATAAAGTGCGGCGTCCCTACCCCGAGAGAGCCGCACAGCAGACCGCACACCGAGCTGCTCGCAACCTCCGCTCCTGTCCAATCGGGACAGTGGGAGTTGCTCCTGGCCAATCCGGCCAGTGGGAGAGGAGGAACAGAGCCAGAAGAGGCACATAAAGTGCGGCGTCCATACAGGGCGCGCCCGCGCCTGGCGGGCCCGCGCCTGAGGGCCTCGCCAGAGGGCCCTTTGGCGTGGCCCTTAGGCAGTGGCCATTGGCGTGGCCTACCCCTCGGAAAATCCCTACAACGGATGTGGCTCATACGATAAAATTACCAAATCCGCTGTCTCACGCGGCTGGAGCCCCCAGAGATGGGTGTGAGCTTGCCGGCAACACAGCTCTAGCATCTCGGGCTACCCCTGGAACAGTTGAACCTACAAAACAGAGAACATCAACACTACCAACGTCTCACTACACAGAGCACCGCATGGTGGACCAACGAAATGTAAGTAGAACATATGGAATAGAACCGCCAAAGATACTGTTATACTGACCCAACTGACCCGACTGACCAACCATACACGTGAAACCAGACTGTAAAAACCTTGACAATCTGACTGTGGAACCAACCAAGGGGCACAGTTACACGATGTTCGGTAACACATACATGCCTTCCAAATGGGCTAATGTGTAAAGGCCGTATTACTGACCTAGCTCATCAGTAATTATAACTGAATCTGTCCACGTATAAATACAAATGTTGCGTATGTGGATAATATTGCTACACTGTCATCAAAGCTAAAGGTCATACCAGTTAGTCTTAATGCTGCTATTGTGCTACTATTGTTATTGTTGATACAGCTACTACTAGTCTTAATGCTGCTATTGTGCTACTATTGTTATTGTTGATACAGCTACTACTATTCGATTTTGTTTATACAGATACTTAGTGTTACAACATAGTACTACAACATAGTTACCAGGGCTATCACCCAGACTGGTTATTTACACTGCTATTATTGTCCATATAGGTTGTTTACACTGCTATTATTGTGTGGCTATTGTGCTACGTGTTTGCAAAGCTAAATAGTGCTGCTACTTAGGGCTGCTACGGAGTGCCACACGGTGCTATTTGTTTATACCAGGATACATAGTAATAAGCGAGGTTCATACTGTTACCTACACCTGCTAATCTTGACAATCAGCCTTGCTAATTCTAAGTGCTGCAAACATTTACTTTCGATCCCTACACTTGGTATTGCTGCAAATATAGTTACAAAGGGTCCAAATAGAATTGGCGGACTAAACAACATTGGAAAGGTACATTAATTAGCTATAAAATGAAGATACCAATCCTATACATAGGTATATGCCTATTCACGCTAATCCATGCCCACACATTCAATCCAAACCTATACCATACACAACTATGCACTACACTCTACCTCCTCTACACCATACAAATGCCACAAACACTCCTACACCATACCACCAAAACATAGACACAGTAACATACCCACTCAAACACAGTGCCAACACTAACAGCCCTACGAGAAATCGGAGACGCCATAGGCCCAAAGCATCATCGACCCACATGCTCAGCCAACCACTGACACAAACCGCTAACAACCAGGCTAGGCAAGAGCTGCATAATATCACCCTCATCAATGCTCGATCAATCAGGAACAAGACACACATAATCCACGACATCATCACAGATAAGAAACCAGACATCCTATGTATAACCGAAACATGGGTCTCCAACACCGATGCAGCCATATTAAACCAGATCAGCAAACCTGGATACAACCTATACAACTGTCCCCGAACCCACAAAAAGGGTGGAGGGGTCCTCATAGTAGCTAAGAGCAACCTACAACTCGGAATTACTTATCAGAACTCAAACACAGACATAGACCTACTAAAGGTGGAAAACACCGCAGTATCCATCTGCCTAATATACAGGCCCCCCTCACCACAGCATGAGATACTTGCCTCAGCATTAGAAAACATTTCCGCAACGCAACCAAAAAATTCCAGATCGTACTAGGAGACCTGAACCTAACATCAATTACAGCCACGCACGCAAACACTTTCCTGGACGCTATGACTCAGCTAGGATACCAACAACTAATAACAGAGCCCACCCATGAAAAGGGACACACACTGGACATGGTTTTCGCGCCTGCAGGAAAGCAAGCCAACGTTGGGAAGCCACTGATAGAGATCATACCATTACCCTGGTCGGACCACTACCAAATCAATGTGCAGATAAAGCTTCCTACCTTATCCAAAGACACAAAGGCAAAAAGAGCACCCCTTCAACAAAGAAGATTTAACAAACCAAATATGGAATGTCTCATTGAGACCATCAAATCCCACATAGACCTGGTTAAAACAGACCTCAACGATTTAACAAGCAGCTGGGATACCGGTATTCAGGCCATGGCGATCCCTAAAGAGAACCATACACCAAACGCAGCCAAACTAAAATCAGAACCTTGGTACAACATAACGCTGACCAGAATGAAAAGAGACCTTAGGAAACATGAAAGAAGGTGGAGACAAACCAAATCCATCGAGCTCAGATCTGTGTACCTCAACCTCCTATCAAAATACAAGGATGAAGTAAACACAGCAAAAAGGATACACCATACCAACATTCTAAGCAAAGCCATCAACAAACCACGTGAACTCTTTGCATTAGTTAAATCACTAACCAAAACAGCCACTCCGGAACATCCAGATAGCCTCATAAATCCACAAACGCTCGCAAACCACTACGCAAGCAAGCTGACTACCAACATCCCCAATCTCCCTATAGACACACAATGTCAAGGCACAGAGGTGGAGAGTAAACAAAAATGGAGTATCTTCCACAACATCGATGTGCAGCAGACCATCAACATACTAACCTCCATAAATACCACCACCTCCCCACTCGACCCCTGCCCAACAGCATGGATAAAAACAGCAAAAAAAGAGATCAGCCAGCAAATATCCCACATCATAAACCAGTCACTAAATCAAGGAATAATGCCTGACCAACTGAAACAATCTATAATAAGGCCAATCCTAAAGAACAACTCGCTCAACAAGGAAGACCCGACATCATACCGCCCCATCTCCAGCATTGCATTCCTTGCAAAGATCATTGAAAAAGCTGTGCTAATACAGCTTCAAGAACATCTCGAGGACTGTGATACCCTAGATAAACAGCAATACGGGTTCAGAAGAAATCATGGAGTTGAGACGCTTTTGATAGCACTGATGAACAACCTCATCCAAGGCCTAGAGAACAGAGAGAAAATGTTTATACTCATTTTCATTGACATCTCTGCCGCCTTCGACACAGTACACCATAAGATCCTCCTCAACAAACTAGAAGATATAGGAATTGTGGGAACTCCCCTCAAATGGTTCTCCTCCTACATAACGAACAGAAGGCCGCAAGTACAATTTAATGGCGAAAAAGCTGAACCTTTCGCTCAAACGCAGGGCATACCCCAGGGTTCTGCCCTCTCGGCACTTCTGTTCAACATATACATGCGACCCCTCTGCGACATCTTCAAAAGACATAATATTAAATACCACATCTATGCGGATGATATTATGCTTTATACGCAACTAGATGCGGCCGACCCTCAATATACACTACTCGAAAAATGCCTGGATGAGATGTTAGGCTGGCTACAGAAAAACAACATGACAATAAACCATAAGAAAACAGAAGTCATGTACATATCCAGCAAACCAAACTTCAACCCCCCCACTACAATCACACTGTGCAATAACACGTACAGCACGAAAAATGAAATAAAATATCTGGGAGTCACACTCGACTGCAACCTGAAAATGGAGACACACCTACGCAAAACGAATAAAGCCATCTTCCATAAACTTAGAGTGTTACAACCACTAAGGAAAATAATAGAACCCGGTGATTTTCGGTCGGTAGCACAAGCTCTAATTATACCGCACTTGGATTACTGTAATGCCATCTTACAAGGGCTACCTAAAAAATCTCTAAATATCCTGCAGATGGCCCAGAACGTAACAGCCAGGATCATAATGGGAACAAGCATTGCTGAACACATTACCCCCATTTTAATAGAGCTACACTGGCTACCAATTGCAGCCAGGATTCAATACAAGATATTAATGACCACCTTCAAGCTAATAAACAACCTATCCCCATCATTCCTATCCTCACTTATCAGCATGCAACCCACAAATAGGGACAGAAGAACCATCAACTCAGGTACCCTGCAAGTCCCCATCAACATCAGGGCAGTGAAAACAATTACGAGTCATAGAGCCTTCTCTTTCTCTGCACCAACTATCTGGAATCAACTCCCCTGTGAGCTGCGCCTAACCAAGGACATCACCAAATTCAGAAAAGAGCTAAAAACACACTTATTCCGATGCCATTACAATCAAATATAACCTTCTACTGCTAGTGATTTGTAAAAACTGATATATGTTTAAATATGTTTTAAATATGTAAATATGTATATATAAATGTAAAAACGTATGATTTGTCCCCGAAGACGCCAATCATGTGTGCTGTGACCTCAGATCTATGTATATTCCCCCCCCCCCCAAGTCTTGATTGACTACCCCACGAAGATTAATCAAACCGCCGCTGATCGCTGGAAGTAGCGGTATATAAATGTGTAGTAAATAAATAAAATAAATAAACAGTGGGCAGATAGGGAAATAGAAGAATGGGAAGTACTAAGGGCAATTAGAAAGAGGCCCCTGGCTTGGCTGGCCAAACAGCAAAATTTTATTTTAAAAAATTGCTGTGGAATTAACCCTGGTGCTAAAGGATATGTTTAGCAAGGTGTTAAAGGAGGAAAGTTTACAGACAACAATGAATACAGCGGGTATTACGGTCAGATCCAAACCAGGAAAGGATTTGGGGGCATGTGGCTCCTATAGACCATTATCACTTAAAGTTAGATGCCAAGATTCTAGCTAAGATCCTGGCGAAAAGAATACAATGACACAATTGATCAATGAAGATCAGTCAGGATTTATTCCGGTAGGCAAGCCAGTAACAATATATGTAAAATATTGAACCTGATCTGGTTTGCCCAGAAAGAATAAAGATCATCCTTACTGATGGCGGACGCTGAAAAAGCATTTGACCGCGTGGAATGGAGTTTTGTTTGCGGTCCTGCGAAGAATGGGGTTTGGGACAAATATATTGACCTGGTTGGGGGCCCTATACACAGCGCCAAAGGCACGGATAAGGATAAATGGAACATACTCGGAGGCCTTTCCCCTAGGCGAGGCATCAGACAAGGTTGCCCAATCTCACCGTTACTATTCGCACTGGTTATAGAGCCCTTGGCATAGAAGGTTAGACAAACTACAGGAATAAGAGGGATAAGGATAGGAATGGAAGAATACAAGATAGCACTCTTTGCAGATGTCATATACACAATAGAACAGCCTCTACAATCTCTACCTACACTTATAAAAGAGGTTCAAAGATATAACGAGGTCTCTGGCTATGTTAATATGGGGAAAAATGGAGGTTCGACGAATACACTTGGTGTCCCAGTGAGGAGGAAAATATTAGGGGTGACTTTCAGTGGGTAAAAAATAGGATCAAATACTTAAGAGTTCAAATTAGCAGGGAATGGAAGGATTTGTATAGTTATAATTATGCCCTTCTAGTGGAGAAGGTAATGAACGACTTGGTAAGATGGAATAAGCCATGTTTTTCCTGGTTTGGGAGAATTGCTTATAGTCAAAATGAATATACTGCCTAGACTGCTATTCATGGCTCTACCTGTGGAAGTGCCTCAGATAGTGCTTGCTTTATTACAAAAAAGGATTCTCTCCTACATTTGGAGAAGACCCCCAAGAGTGCAAGAAATGATAATGCATACAAAGAAAAGGGAGGGGCGGGGGGGGGGGGGTTAGTGGTCCCTGAAATTGAAAAATACTATCAGGCAGCACAGCTGAAACTTCTGCTGAGCTGGAGAATGGGAAAGGGGGGTGGGCCCCAATGGAGTAGGATTGAACAAGAGGAAAAAGGTACAGAGTCTATTACAGACTCCCTATGGCAGCTTTGAAGGAAAGGAAAAGGGCATCATGGGGGAAACCCCTTTACTTCATGTACTTTACGTGTATGGAAGAAGACGCATAAACGGTGGGAATAGGAGATAGCTCGAGACTGCAATGTATTCTACAGTGTTAGTTTTGATGCTCCTTCAGGTAATCCCTATTTCATCAGTGGGCAAGGAAAGGGATTCAGTAGGTAGGCCAAATGCTAACTGAATAAGGCCAATTACGACCCTTTGCTGAACTCAGGCAGGAGTTCCAGTTAGAAGCAGGGGACTGGTATGGATATTTCTAAATAGCACATTTTCTTAGCTAGCAAAAAGTTAATAAAGAACTGGAGAATAAGGAGACAATTTTTGAAAAACTTTACAGAATCTGCGACATATCTCGGATTGGTGGCAAGGCTGTACAGTGCTTTAAGCAATCCAAAAAGGGAGCCGCTTCTACCCCCCAGCAGCCCGCAGCACTCTCCAGCTCCCCCGATCGGGGTAGAGCGCCTGAGCAGGAAATTCTCCCTCTCAGAAGCTCCTGCCCAATCGGGGCAGTGGGAGCACCGCAGAAGCACCACCGGAGGCCATAAAAGCGGCGTCCCTGCAGGACACGCCCGCGCCTGAGGGCCTCGCCAGAGGGCCCTTTGGCGTGGCCCTTAGGCGAGGCACAAGGTGAGCAAAAGAAAGGGAGCAACCCCACCGAAAAGCCCGACAGAAGCCACATAGAAGAGCAGCAAAACGTAAGTAAAAACAGCAGGACTAAACAATAAGAACATGAACACTACAATCATCCTCCCTCTCAGCATCCTCCTCACACTACTCATTCCACCAGACGCAAACTACCACCACCCACACACAAATACACCATGGCCCACACCAACTGCATGGACACACATAAGCCCACAGCATTTCCACAGGGTCACACACAACACCCATGACAAAAAAGACAATCAAGGCACAAGCCCAACAACCACGCTAACACAAAGGAAGCACACAGAACAACCAACACCCCAAGGTCAATAGCCATAGAGCTCATAAACGCCAGATCCATACACAACAAGATCTGCACTCTAGTAGACCACATAGATGACCGACAACCCGACATACTTTGCATCACAGAAACATGGCTCAGCCTTACCGACAACATACTATTCAATCAGTTAGTGCCTGACTCATACACAGCATACAACTGCCCACGTACTCACAGGCGAGGAGGAGGAGCCCTGATCGCAAAAAGCAGCCTAAAGTTCAAATCAAGAAGGTACCACAGGCACCCAACAATGTAACACCATCACAGTCGAGAACAAACACATGGCACTATGTCTCACAGAGCGCCCCGTGCTCCACCTGAAGATCTAGCCTCAACCCTCGAGGCAGTCTGCAATCGGCTCAAGCCACAAACCCACACTACTGCTAGGAGACTTCAACCTTAAGTCCACCAACACCAAAGATGCAGCAGCATTCCTTCAAGCAATGAGTTTGCTTCAATTCACCCAAATAATCAACACCCCGACACAGACACGGATCATCACCAGACCTCATCTTTGCACCCAACTACCTAACCACGAGAGGACTAATATCAACACCCACCATAACACCAGTACCATGGTCTGACCACCCCATAATCGAAGTAAACATTATACCACAAGAAGACAAACTAGACAAATATCCGGACAACACACACACACAAAGAAGATTCAAGAGCTTTGACAGGGACCAGTTCCTACAGGACATGATACAACACCTAAACACGGAAACAGATGATCTAGAAGCCCAAATCACTAACTGGAACACCACCATCTACAACGCCGCCAAAACAGATCATAGACACAGGAAACCTCGCTGCAACAAATTACAGCACAAGCCATGGTACTCAAAAAACATACAAAACGAAAAGAGGGAGCTCAGAAAAGTAGAACGGAGATGGAGACAGAACAAGTCACCAGAGACCCCAGGAATTATACCTAACTAAGCAAAAACAATACAACGAATGCATCAACCAAACAGAGGGAATACCATACAGACATTATACGCAACTCCAACAACAAATCTAGAGAGCTATTCAAAATCGTAAAGACTCTCACCAAGGATCAGAAAACAGAAGACGAAGTGCAAATAGACCCACAAAAATTTGCGGATCACATCCAAGAAAAATTCCACTCTGCAGAACAAACAAGGCCCAGCTCGGCCCCAAAGAACAATTCATCCCCAAAAACCTGGGGAACATTCAGCTCCCCATCCACAGAGCAACTCTCCCATATCACATCAATCAAGACAAGCACAGCCCCCACAGGTCCCTGCCCAGTGACATGGATCAAGGCCACCAAATCAAGCTTCATCCACACCATACACAAAATGGTGCACAGCTCCCTAACACAAGGGTTCATGCCAAATCAACTAAAGCTCGCCACAATAAGACCTATTCTGAAGAAATCCACACTCGACAAGAACAATCCAGCAGCATACAGACCTATCTCCAGCATACCCCTACTGGCAAAAATAATCGAAAAAACAGTACAGCACCAACTGCAAGATCACATCAACAATCACGCTCCACTGGACAACATCCAACACGGTTTCCGCCCCAACCATGGGGTAGAAACACTTCTGATATATCTCTTCGACAGCATTCTCCGCATCATAGACAACACTAAGAAAGGAATCCTAATGATCTTCATAGACATCTCATCAGCATTTGACACAGTTGACCACAAGACTCTACTGGAAAGACTACAAAACATCGGACTACACGGGTCCACCCTGAAATGGTTCCACTCGTACCTGACCGACAGATACAGGTTAAGGTAGGCCACAACACCACCTGACCCATAAACGTCATACAAGGAGTACCACAAGGATCGGCCCTATCAGCCCTTTTAGTCAACATCTACATTCAGCCATTATGCGACATCATGATAGAACACAACATACAATATGCAATCTACGCAGATGACGACATGATAAACACACCTATCTCAATCGACAACTCGGACTTCTCCAATATAACAAACTGCCTCACACAAATGACAAGCTGGCTTCAAAACAACAACCTCTCAATAAACTACAGCAAAACGGAAGCTCTGATCATCACGCATAACTCGGACTTCGTCCCCCCACCCGACATCAAGATAAAAGAGACAATACCGATAAAATCAGAAGTAAAGTACCTCGGTGTGACCCTGGACAAGAACTGAACCTCCAATCACACATAAGCCGAACAAACAAAAGCTCATACCACAGAATGAAACTCATCAGAAGACTTAAGCCCCTCCTCGCCCCAGAGCACTTTCGTACAGTCTGCCAGGCATTAATAACCCCATTACTGGACTTCTGCAACCCACTCTACCTTGGTCTACCAAAACAGACACTCAGACCGCTGCAACTAGCACAAAACACAGCTGCCCGCATAATAGCAGGCACCTCAAGACAAAAACACATCACACCAATACTGAAAGATCTGCCCTGGCTCCCAATCAGCTCACGCATCAAATACAAAACAATCATAAACATATTCAAGATCAAACACTCCTCAGCCACAAGCCTTCACACTCTCATACAACCTGACACAAGCACACGACCAAGGAGAAGAGGCACCTCCAATCGAGTAAACACCCCAAAAGACTTTGTCAAGACCCGCAAGGACACTACGGAACAAGCACTCCCTGGCTGCTCCATCAATCTGGAACACCCTCCCAGATGAACTGAGACTAACCACGGACCTCAAGGACTTCCGCAAACAGCTGAAGACAACTCTATTCATTGAAAACTATGGACATGCCACATGATCCTCTAACCAAGCCAGAACTACGGACCCTCCCCCCCACCCTAAACTTGTATATAAGAATGTATTATAGCTCACGATGTATAATAGCGCACAATGTAGAAAGCACAACTTAAATCAAATACACCCCACCACAAACACACACCACTCAAAACTGCATGAAAACTCTTGAACACTCACTGATTGTTTGCTGTGGAGACCGCCTTGATTGAAGGAGAAGGCAGTATAGAAATACTGTTAAATAAATAAATCCAGTAATACCAAATCCACATATGAAAGCATGAGAGGAGGATTTGGGGGGGACATGGAACCTAGATAGATGGGAGAGGATATATAGGGCAACAAAAAATCCCATTGGTTTCAGCAGCAATACAAGAGCACTGCTATAAAATGCTCTGTAGAAAGTACCTAACCCTTGTCAGACGGCTGCCTGGGTGAGAATCTTCACAGTCTTGGCAAGTGCATATATCTATATGATTTGCAAGGGATTGTGGGCAATGCAGTTCATTCACACCAGACACAGCTGCTCACAATAATTAGTTGTGCTTTTGGGTAAAGCCAATAAGATATTTATTTATGGGGTTATTTCTCCCAACACAGATATGCTTGGTAGCACATAAATCAGGTTACTTGCTTCCAGTGTTTAACTTGGAAAAACAAAGTCAAAATCAGGAAAACAACATTCAAACTTGTCAGGCATTAGCTAATGTTTTCTTAGCATATATCAAACAACAAACGAAAAGCCACAAAGAAAGAAAAAAAACTGTTCTTTTCAGGTTAACTTCTGATAACTTCCCACATAGATTCAGAAGTGATTCTCTCCTAGCTCACAAGCAATTAGGTAAGGCTCAATTGCTAGCAGTTATTCAGCTGAAACCCCTTAGCTGGCTTGCTTTCTACTGTGTGGGTCAAATCCTGCTTCAGGAGCTTTTCTGAGTAGATTAAAGAACAAGTTTGTATTTCTTTGTGATGGTTGCTGTACTTTATAACAGAAAATCACCAAAGGAGTTTGGACAGAGAGCAGTCCATATAAACACATTCTTCATCTGCAATCATTCCCCCTTCTTCAACAAGCATGGGTTCAATATCATGGATTGGCACAGATGAATCTCTCAATGGAGCACTTTCAGGAGAATACTTGTTTCCCTGCTGTCTTTCAAGGTTATAGCTAGGGCATAGATCAGTGTTCATACCTGAGCTTCCATTGCTGTTAGAGTTCCTCTCTATATAGCCTGGCCAGTATGTAGTCCAGTTCTTATGTCCAGCCTTCCAATCCAGATCCCTGGACACTGGATCTCTCTTCACATACCTTCTGGCACAGGTCTTAGGGTCCCTTCCACGTGCAGCCGTCTCCCTCACAGGTAGCGTCTGGAGTTTCCTAGCTCTGCAGCACCATTCCTCTGGCTTTCCCCAGTCCAATGGTGTATGCTGGCCCTTGAAATGCCTCCCAGTATACGTACTGCTCTGGACTCTTCTAGACCTCTCAAAGGCTTTTCTCTTCCTTCTTCCAAAGGGTTTCTTTCCTTCTCTGTCCGTCCGGTTTGGCTTCTGATGATCCTTCAGATGAAACTGATGATCAAGCTCAAGCTGATTCTCAGGATAATGAGGATAATTCTCTGTAGAATAAACTCTACCTTTATTCTGCCTAGATGAGTGCTCCCCCCTAATACAGCGCAGCTGTGCTGAATCAGGCCCTGCCCTTTGAGATGAGTGCTTAGGGATTACCTCATAGCCCTCCTGATTGAACACACGTTTCCCCACTTCAGCTCCTCTAATGGCTGTTGGAAACCTGGTGCATTCTGGGACTGGTAGTCTTTTATGGGAAAATTCTGTTTTCTTATTTCTACCAGAACTGACAGGTTGCTTGTTCAGAGTCACTTCACCTTTTCTATAGCTCCTTCCTGAGCTATGATAAGCTTCCTTATCACACCCTGCTGTGCATTAACAGAATGGGTGGAGAGGGAAGCACTCAATGTTAGAGGGCTTTGGGGGCAGGGGGGCGTACATTCATATGTGGTGGACATGCCCAGTTTTGCAGGGCACTTGGAAAAGGATGGAAGAGATAAAACAGGTCTGCAAAAAAAATTTTTTCGAGAGCCGTTTTGGTTATTCCATGTAATCTTTGTTTTTTGGTGCGCTGAATCCGAAAATGACCTCCATTTTGTCATAGGACATCACGTTTCCTGACAATTTAGGTAACTATGTTAAATAAGGCAATACCTCAAAATAAATGGAAATAGACTTATAAAATTAAAGTTTTATTACAATATTTTCATGAAAATCCTTTTTTGAACTGAAATGAGCTCACCTACACACACTAAACTCGATTCTTCTTCCTTGTGAGGCTCCTCTTGGTGCATTTACGCTTGTGAGTAGCATCTGGAATGTCTCTGAAGCATCCAACAGAAGTCTGCCATCATTGTAATGCTTCATTTTCCCTGGTATCTCCTTTCCATCTCTTTAATGTCTTGGTGGAATTGTTCACCTTGTTCCTCACTCACAGCTCCCAAATTTTCAGGAAAGTAGTCAAAGTGGGACTGGAGGAAATGCACTTTCAAACTCATCAGGCAACCTAAAGCTTGAAATGCTTTCAGCATTTGTCCGATCTTTTTGTAGTGAGGATCTTTGTTATTGCCTAAAAATTTCTGTACGACTTCTTTAAATGCAATCCACCCTTCTTTTTGAGGATCCGTCATGGCATTGACAAACTCTTGATCAACTATAAGTCTTCTAATGTCTGGTCCGACGAACACACCTTCCTTCAATTTTGCCTCCGACAAGCCTGGAAACTTGGTGACCAAGCATTTGAAGCATTCTCCATCTCTTGGAAGTGATTTTACGAATTGCTTCATCAATCCCAATTTTATGTGGCGATGTGGTAGAAGAACTTTATGGGGAAGGTACCAAAGCTTCATGGAAGACATTTTTTTTCACCGACTGTTAGCACCCTCGGCTGCCAACTCTTCTTGGTCCAGTGATTTTGTCGGTCTCGACTGTCCCATAGACACAGAAAACAAGGATATTTGGTATACCCAGCTTGTTGCCCGAGCAGCATGCACAAGACCTTCAAGTCCCCACACACTTGCCAACCATGGTCTTCATATTTAAGTTTACGAACAACCATTTCCAAGTTCTTGTAGGTTTCCTTCAAGTGTACGGAATGACCTACAGGTATGGAAGCGTAAAAACCATTGTGGAGTAAAACTGCTTTGAGACTTCTTTTTGAAGAATCTATAAAAAGACGCAATTGCTCTAAATCATATTGGATTTTAAATTGACCCATCAGACCTTCGACATCGATGCAATAAACCAACTTGTCTTCCTGGGCGAAGTAAGGAACGAACTCCTTTTCACGATGTCTGAACCATGAAGATGACACTCCTGGCAACAATAAATTCCTGCTTTTCAGCCTTGATCCGAGTAACTCAGCGGCATCTTTGGGAAGATTCAAGTCTCTTACCAAATCATTCATCTCCTCCTGAGAAAACAATTTTGGTCTTGTATCATCTTCAAAGTCAGAACTTGATTCGTCATCTGGTTCAGATATGACTTCACCTTCATTGGAGCTAGGTATCTCTTCCAAGGTAGCAGGGGTCTTGGGTACTGGTGTATCTGTGCCATGGGGGATGGGATGAATTGCCGAGTGAAGATTGGGGTATGAAATGGAATGCTTCCATTTGGAATTAAACCCTTTCACATCGCATGAACAAAAGTAACAGTCATCACTATGGTTCTTTTGCCCTCGCCATACCATCGGAATCCTATAACGGAAAGATTTTTTCTTACCCTTGAACCAGTTTCGGAGGTCCTCAACACACTGTCTGCACACTTTATGAGCCGCCCAGACTTTATCTTGATCTCCAATTGTTAGTCCAAAGTATGCAAAGTATACTTTTTTCACAAAGTCTGTAATATTCTGCTGTTGCTTCAACACTGTATATTCACCACAGATGAAACAGAAACTGTCTGGCGAATTAATACACTTTCGCGGAGCCATAACATAACGGTTGAAGAATGACGAGCTAACACGAATTGCGATAAAGTGTGAACAGCCTAGAACCAAGAACCTGATGATGATTCGTGTACAAGTGTGGCATGCAGGAGAGAGCAGCTCTGTGTCTACACGAGACGTCACAGTGCTGGCCACGCCCCCCTGCACTGACCGGAGCTGCTGCTATCTGCCCTGTGTCTCCCTCCCACTGGATTCTTCAGGAAAGATTAACCCCTTCTACCATTAGAAGCACGGACTTAAAACTTGCTTAGCTTATGTATATATTGCTGACCATCAGATTTACAGTGCTATATTTTTTTTTTACATAACTCGGAGAACCCCTTTAAGGTTTTTTTGGCATTTTATATCTTAAATGCACTTATGTGAATTAATTATTAGTAATTTGAATTAATTAATAGTAATTTGAAAAAATTTGATAAATTTGAAGACAATTTTGCATGTTGTGGCAAATCATGACGTCTAGGAGTTTTTTCAATATTTTATTTGTTTTCAGCACACCAAAATACATGGAAATTAGATGAAAATAATCAAACAGCTTTTTAGTCGCCGACCTGTGTAATCTGTGAGATGCTTGGTTGGCAGGAGCAGATGACTCCCAGTGCATCTGGAGTGGTGGAGGAGTGGCCTAGTGGTTGGGTCAAGGTACCTCGGGCCGGAAGGTTGTGGGTTCAAATCCCACTAGAGGACAGCAACCTTGGGACGGAAGGACTAGGGTTTCTAGTCCCACAGGTGCTCCTTGTGGTCTTGGGCAAGCCACTTAACTCTCCATTGCCCATGTTCCCTGTAAAAATAGTTATCTCCAAGTTATAATGCCCTGTTCAATGTAACTTCAGTTTGTTCAATGTAAACAGCCTTGATATCATGAAAGGCGGTATATAAGAAATGTTAAATAAATGACCCCAGTGCAACCTTGCTTAATGAATGGGATGAGGAAATGGATCGGGACACAACATACACGATGAAAATGATTGCAGTTGGAGTTAGAATGGAAATTGCGAAAGAATAGAAATCTAAGCAAAAGCCGGAACATAACATTATAAAACGTCTTGCATACATCTATAGAATGAGTGAAATAACAGCCTTTAAGAATCAAAGTAAAGATAGTTTTAATAGACGCTGGCAACCTTATAGGCGATGGTTGATGAAGAAATGAATAATAGGAGGAAGTTAAGGAAACTACCAGTAAGGGGACCTGGAACAGCAATACAGGATCTCAAGAAAAGAAGGGAAAAGAAAAGAGGGGGAACATAGGGGGAGGAGAGGGTAAGGATAAGGGGCGGGGGAAGGGAGAAGAAAGCAATATAGAAAGGAAAACAATCAATACAAATGAGTGAGTTGATAAAAGTTGATTTTATTATAGAATATTTGTACAGTCAATAAATCCATAAGATATTTTAGCTGATAAAGAATGTAAAACTGTGGGGCATGTTTAATCTCTTGAATAGAGCTAACAAATGAAGGAGTAATACAGAAGACATGTACAGTTCACAAACTCTTATGTTGTAGGTGGAAAGAAGGTTCTTGTTAAAAGAGATGTACACCTAATATATAGATGATATATTGTACAATGAGTATTGAATAAAAAAAGTTGTTTCAAAAAAATTAATTTGCTATAGAGCCTGTTCCCCCCCCCCCTCAGCCCTTCCTGAAGTACTGAAGCACCCCAGACAAGGAGCAGAATGAGCACATCTCCCTTGGAGTTCTGTAAAGCACAAAAGTGAAATGAATACTAAAACTCCTTCCCACTCTTCCATTGTAGCCAACCGTCAGCCTGCCCAAATCTTTAAAATTGGAGCCCCGATTGGCACGCCTGTGCCTAAAGGCCATGCCAAAGGGCTCTTAGGTATGGCCATTAGAGTGGTCTATACAGTGAGGAGGCCCTGCATCAGGATTCAAATGCCCTATCCTCAGATGCCCTCTTTGCAGCACCTGCAGCAACCAGAGGTAGGCACCATACCACTTCCTGACACTAACACTCCGGGATACCTAGAACGAGACACCTTCAGTACGCCTGCTCCCGGCTGACTAAGCCTAAAGGTTTACCAGGCAAAATAACCAGTTTCACCTCTACATCCAAGTACACATCCAACTAACACCAGCCTGTTACTAACTATCATGACCCATAGACCCAACATTCTCATTCCAGCACCCTTACCATTCTCCAAATCAGGATCTACCAAACATAAGAACATAAGACATGCCATACTGGGTCAGACCGAGGTCCATCAAGCCCAGTATCCTGTTTCCAACAGTGGCCAATCTAGGTCATACGTACCTAGCAATATCCCCAAAAGACACAGGTTCCACAATGCTTGTACTGGGTCAAGCATTGATATCCTGGGTCCCTTTTTAATAGTGGTTTATGGACCTTTCCTCCAGGAACTTGTCCAAACCTTTTTTAAACCCAGCTATACTAACAGCCCTTACTACATCCTCCGGTAACAGATTCCAGAGTTTGATTACACGTTGAGTGAAAAAATATTTTCTCTTATTTGTCTTAAATAGTTTACCCTGTAGCTTCATTACATGTCCCCTAGTCTTTCTATACTCTGATAGCGTAAACAATTGATCCACGTTTATCCGTTCCACTCCATTCATTAATTTATAGACCTCTATCATATCTCCCCTCAGCCGTCTCTTCTCCAGGCTAAAGAGCTCTAACCTTCTTAGCCTCTCTTCATAGGAGTAGCCTTCCATCCCCTTCACCAATTTGGTGGCTCTTCTCTGTACTTTTTCTAATAACGCTATGTCCTTTTTAAGATACGGTGACGAGAATTGCACACAATATTCAAGGTGCGGTCGTACCATGGAGCGATACAGAGGCATTATAACATCCTTTGTTTTATTCTCCATCCCTTTCCTTATGATACCTAGCATTCTATTTGCTTTCTTGGCCGCCGCTGCACACTGGGCGGAGGGTTTTAACATGTTATCCACGATGACTCCTAAATCTTTTTCCTGGGTGGTGGTTTCTAATGTGGAGCCTTGCATCGTGTAACTATAGTGTGGATTGTTCTTTCCTAAGTGCATAACTTTTAACTTGTCCACATTAAATTTCATCTGCCATTTAGATGCCCAGTCTTCCAATTTATCCAGATCCTCCTGCAGTTTTCCACAATCCTCTTGGGTTTTAACAACTTTAAACAGTTTTGTGTCATCTGCAAATTTGATAACCTGACTAGTTATTCCCTTTTCCAGGTCATTTATGAATATGTCAAAAAGCAGCGGACCCAGTACAGATCACTGGGGTACTCCACTATTCACCTTTTTCCATTGGGAATATTGGCCATTTAGCCCTACCCTCTGCTTTCTATCTTTTAACCAGTTCCCGATCCATAATAGTACACTGCCTCCTATCCCATGACTTTTTAGCTTCGCCAAAAGTCTCTGATGGGGGACTTTGTCAAAAGCTTTCTGAAAGTCCAGATACACTATATCAACCGATTCACCTTTGTCTACCTGTTTATGCCCACCTTCAAAAAAACATATCAGATTAGTAAGACAAGATCTTCCTTGTCTAAAGCCATGTTGGCTGTCTCCCATTAGGCCATGACTATCTACATGCTGTGTAATTTTGTTCTTTATGATGGTTTCTACCATTTTCCCTGGTACTGATGTTAGGCTCACCGGTCTGTAATTTCCCGGGTCACCCCTGGAACCCTTTTTAAAAATTGGTGTTACGTTGGCGACCCTCCAATCTTCAGGTATTACAGATGATTTTAATGAAAGTTCACAGATTACCAATAGCAGGTCTGCAATCTCATATTTCAGTTCTTTCAACACTCTGGGATGTATACCATCCGGTCCAGGTGATTTGCTACTATTCAGTTTATCAAATAGTTGTAATATATCTTCCCGGTGTAGCGATATTTCTCTCAATTCCTCTGCAGTATCACCTTTAAATACCACTTCAGTCTTGGGTAACATCCCTACATCTTCCTCAGTAAAGACCGAAGCAAAGAATTCATTCAGTCTCTCTGCTATAGCCTTGTTTCCTCTTACTGCCCCTTTTACCCCTCTATCATCTAATGGTCCAATTGACTCTCTCACAGGCCTTTTGCTACGAATGTACTTGAAAAAGTCTTTATTTCGTGTTTTTGCTTCCGTAGCAAGTTTCTTCTCAAATTCCCGCTTTGCCTGCCTTATCAATGCTTTGCATTTAACTTGCCAGTGCTTGTGCTGTTTCCAGTTTTCATCATTTGGCTCTTTTTTCCATTTCCTGAAGGTTGCTTTTTTGGCAGCAACAGCCTCTCTGACCTCACCTTTAAACCATGCTGGCAGTTTTTTGGACTTTCTTCCACTTTTCCTAATGCGTGGAATACAGCTGGTCTGGGCTTCGAGGATAGTATTTTTAAATAACACCCAAGCTTGCTGTAAGTCTTTAACTTTTGGAACTGCTCCTTTTAGTTTTTTCCTAACTATTTTCCTCATTCTATCATAGTCTCCCTTTTGAAAGTTAAAAGGTAGTACTGTGGATGCCTTTACTATCTGTCCTCCACTAATTAATTCAAACATGATCATACTATGATCACTATTGCCAAGTGGTCCCAACACCCTTATTTCTTGCACCAGATCTGGCGTTCCACTAAGGACTAGGTCCAGTATGGCTTCCCCTCTAGTCGGTTCATGAACCAGCTGCTCCAAGAAGCAGTCATTTATTCCATCTAGAAACTTTATCTCTTTAGCTTGTCCTGCTGTGACACTGACCCAGTCGATACTGGGGTAATTGAAATCACCCATTATTACTACTCTGTTGTGACTTTTGTTAGCTTCCTTGATTTCTTTGAGCATTTCATCATCCATTTGTTCATTCTGGCCAGGCGGTCGATAGTATACTCCAACTGCCATCACCTTCCCCTTCATAAATGGAATTTCAATCCATAGAGATTCTACAGCAAATTTTGTTCCCTGCAAAACTTTAATCCTTTCTGACTCAATGCCCTCTCTAACATAGAGCGCAACCCCTCCACCAATTTGATCAGCTCTATCATTACGATATAGTGTGTATCCAGGTATCACAGTGTCCCACTGGTTATCCTCCTTCCACCATGTCTCTGAGAGTGCAATCATATCTAACTTCGCATTTAGTGCTATATATTCTAACTCTCCCATCTTATTGTTTAGACTTCTAGCATTGGCATACAAGCATTTGAGAGACTGTATTTTATTCATATTAATCTGGCTATTGGTAGGCAGGGGTAATTTGGAATCTTTATGCTCTGTCTGCTCCTTACTCAAGGGCATTTGGGCTACTATACTCCCTTTTGGAACCTCACTGCTTTTGGTAGTATCCTTCAAGGATACCTTTGTCCGAACCATGCACTCCTGGGTGACTGTCGGCTTTCCCCTAATTTCTAGTTTAAAAGCTTCTCTATCTCTTTTTTAAAGGTTAATGCCAGCAGTCTGGTCCCATCCTGATTAAGGTGAAGCCCCCCTTTCCCCAGAATGTTCCCCAGTTCCTAACAAATCCAAAACCCTCATCCTTGCACCATTGTCTCATCCACGCATTGAGACTCCAGAGCTCTGCCTGTCTTTTGGGTCCTGCACGTGGAACAGGAAGCATTTCGGAGAACGCTATTCTGGAAGTTCTGGATTTCAACTTCCTACCTAAAAGCTTAAATTTAGTCTCCAGAACTTCCCTACCACATTTTCCTATGTCATTGGTACCAACATGTACCAAGACAGCAGACTCCTCCCCAGCACTATCTATGATCCTATCTAGGCGGTGCGTGAGGTCCGCTACCTTCGCACCAGGCAGGCATGTTACCAGGCGATCCTCACGTCCACCAGCCACCCAGCTATCTACATTCCTAATGATTGAATCACCAACTATAACAGCTGTCCTGACCCTCCCCTCATGGGGACATGGCCCTGGAGAAACGTCCTCGGTTCAAGAGGGTTTTACATCACCTGGAGGACAGGTCCTAGTTACAGGATCACTTCCTGCCACACCAGGGTGATGCTCTCCTGTCACGTGACCTCTCTCCTCCATGGCAACAGGGATGCTGCCAGACTGGAGGTGGGACTTCAGGACTATATCCCTGTAGGTCTCGTCCATGTACTTCTCTGTCTTTCTTATGTCTTCCAGGTCTGCTACTCTAGCCTCTAGAGAGTTCTTTGCACTTAGTGCATACGTAAGACCTCTCACCAACTGGGAGAAAATCATACATGTGACACTCAATGCAAAAGACCGGAGAACCCCCATCTCGTTGCTGGACTTCTGTCTGCATCTTAGTTTAAAGCTTGTGTTTAGGTCTTTTAAATTCTGTATATAATAAGGATTGGTGTGGATGCTTATACCAATAAAAGTGTATCTAATACCCCTAGTACACCTTGTGTACCTGAAGCTTAAGTAATTAATCTCAACTCCTCTGTGTATGACTGATTTGGATAACGAGCTGCACCTGAGAGCAGCCCCTTTCCTCTAAGATGTGCAAGTACCTATAAAACTACAATTACCCCGGGGTGGGTGGGTGCTGGGGAGGGAGGGGAGATAAGTCCTATTAAAGAGGGCAGTTACAAGGTACCCTGTCCTGAACCCTCAGCAGGGGGGAAGGGGGTACCACACAAAGCCCAGTTAGTTGAGAGAGGCAAGGTAAGTTATAGCTGAGAAGGCTGAACTAACACACCACTAAGACAAACAACAAATAAATAAACAATAAACAAACAATAAATAAATAATTAATAAACAGCTAGAACTCACAGCAAGGTGTCACAGGAGACAAATATCCACTTCTGTAGCAGAGCACTGTAAAAAGCACTGCTCCTCTCTGATCAGAGAAAAGCAGACTAAAACAGACTATGCACACGTGGAGGAAACAGGAAGAAGGCTACACAATACCTCAGCAGGAGGGGGAGGATTCACTCAGGCAGGCTAGGACAGGAAAAAAAATTTAACACACAGCAGGTTCTGGGGAGAGAGATTTAATTTAAAATGAACAGTTAACCTGGCTACCACACAAAGCCCAGTTAGTTGAGAGAGGCAAGGTAAGTTATAGCTGAGAAGGCTGAACTAGCACACCACTAAGACAAACAATAAATAATTAAATAAACAGTTAGACAAACAATAAAGTAACACAGGTACACTAAAAAAATGTTTTTTTAAACTGCCTCTAATGTTTCGATTGATTTTTACGTTTTTTGGTGCGCTGAATCCAAATCTGGTAACCAATTTGCTCCATCACGTACAGATTTTTTGCTACATTGGGTTAGCAGTTTGAGGTGAACGTTTCAGATTGAGTGCGATCGAGATAAAAGTTTCTTGGATGAATTCTTTATACTAATTGTTTAGTAGTTATTCAAATAAGAATAAAGAAAATTGTAACAAGGCAGCACATAAGAATAGAGTAATGTCAACAAAACACACTGTGATGGTAGCAAAATTGTCTGCACTTAAAACAGCCACATACATGTGCACAAACATTGAGCATATAAGAGCGAGGTTAGACACAAAGCAAAGCAAAGAAATGTGCAAAAAATGTTGTACAGGTATGTATGTAAGAATAGAAAACGCAAACCGCACCATTGCAATACATGAAGACAAACACCCGATGGTGTGAAAATAAAATTCTAATAAATGAGATCCGACACTGTGGTAATAACTAGCAAATTTTTATTTCAAAGTTTAGTAAAAACACGATATTTGTCAACACAGTTTAGATTTTAAAGTCATTCTTGGGTCAATCAATCTCCTGGTGGGCCCGTTTCTTCTTCCCCCGAATGCTTCTTTTGGTGCGCTGCTTGGCGTATTTTTCATCAGGGGGTTTCCCGCAGCAGCAACCAGCAGAAATCAGCCATCATAGTGGTGTTCCATCTTCCTTGGTACCTTCTCTCTGCGTCCTTGATGTCCTGGTGAAACCTTTCACCTTGTTCTTCACTGTACGCCCCCAAGTTTTCGGGAAAGTAGTTCACATGGGAGTGCAAGAAATGGACTTTCAGGCTCATGTTACAGCCTTGTTCTTTGAAGGCATTGAGCATCCTGGCAACAATATCCTTATAGTTCTCATCCCGCCTGTTCCCCAAGAATTTGAGAACAACATCCTTGAAGGAATCCCAGGCTTCTTTTTCCTTCTCAGACATCGTTTCAGCGAATGCTCCATCTGAAATGAGTTTCCTTATATCAGGGCCAACAAACACTACTTCCTTTAGCTTTGCTTCAGAAAGTCGGGGGAACTTTGAGCAAAGGTACCGAAAGCACTCACCATCTTTTGGAAGGGACTTGATGAATTGCTTAATGAGACCCAACTTAATGTGGAGAGGTGGTAATAGAATTTTATCACGAGGTACCAAGCTCTCATGAAGAACATTTTTCTCACCGGGTCTCAAATACTCCCGAATTGGCCAGTCTTTTTTCCCCCAGTGTAGGTCGCGGGCCCGGCTATCCCACAAGCAAAGGAAGCAGGGATATTTGGTGAAACCGGATTGCTGCCCTAATAGCATGGATAGAATTTTAAAGTCTCCACAAATCATCCAGTTATGCTCATCATAACGAACCTTCTGAAGAATCAGGGCCAAATTCTCGTATTTTTCTTGGAGAATAACAGATTGAGCAATAGGAACTGAAGCGAATGTGTTGCCATTATGAAGAACACCTTTTATGCTGTCTTTTGACGAATCAATGAACAGCCGCCATTCAGCAGGATCATACTTGAGTTTAAACTTTTCCATCACTCCGTATATATCGTTGCAAAATACCAAATCTTCCTCTTTGCTGAAATACTTCAAAAATTGTGTCTCGCGCTTGCGGTACCAATAAAAAGTTGTTCCTGGTGACAATAGATTTTTCTGTTTAAGCCGAGAACCTAGCAGTTGGGCAGCATCTTTTGGGAGTCCTAAATCCCGGACTAAATCATTCAATTCAGCTTGAGAGAAAAGTTCAGGTTTCTGATCTGGTTCAGTTTCAAACTCGGAAGTACTGGACTCATCGGGAAAAGCCATCTGATGAGTCTCATCATGATCAGAACCGTCCACACAAATATGATCCAAAGATTTTGGTGGTTCAGGCACAGGTACTTCGTTGCTATGAGGCATAGGCCTAATTGCTGAGGGAAGGTTGGGGTAACTTATTACGTTCTTATTTTTTAAGTTGTATCCCTTCAAAATGCAAGAGCAAAAACAGCAGTCACTGCTGTGGTCTCTTTGTTCACGCCACATCATAGGTATTCCGAAACGAAATGCTTGTTTTTTACCTTTCATCCATAAGCGTAGATCTTCCTCACATGTCTTGCGCACTTTGTGAGGAGCCCACGGTTTGTCTTGATCGCCTAACTTCATACCGAAATAGGCGAAATATACTTTTTAAATAAATGCAGAAATGTTCCTCTGCCGCTTTTTCACGGTATATTCCCCACAAATAAAACAAAAACTGTCCGGAGAGTTGACGCAACCTCTGGCTCTGTGAGCCATCACACATACACAGCACTGCAAACTACAACTGTAGTGAACCACTTCGGAATAAAGCTGGATTACGACTGAGCAAACAAAAGGTAATAATGAACTTGCAAGAAACTGAAATTTGACAGGAACGTTCATGTCGCAACCACCGTGTTTGAGCGAGCGAACGAGGCGAGGCGAACAGGAAAGAACATGCGCCAGCGCGAGTACTGGATTTAGCCTCCCAATTGTCCTGTTAATGTATAAAATGAATACAAAACACTCTAAAATATCATGAGGGAGTGTTTCTAGTTAGTTAACCATTACAACCTCTATTTTGGGCCAAGAAAATAAACTGCAGTCGGCTAAAAAGAAATTATGTGAACATTCCTTATATGGGTAAGAAATCTAATTTTGCAAGAAAACGTGACGTGATGGAACATTTTGGCTATTTTTCCTGGATTCAGCACCCCAAAATCTATAGGAATCAGTTGCAAAACTGGAGGCAGTTTTTTGGTAGTGTACCTGTGTAATTAATAAACAGCTAGAACTCACAGCAAGGTGTCACAGGAGACAAAAATATCCACTTCTCTAGCAGAGCACTGTAAAAAGCACTGCTCTTCTCTGATCAGAGAAAAGCAGACTCAAACAGAGATCTCAAGATGCACCCCACATATGCCAGCAAAGTGATCCTAGCTTTTATCCTCATATCACTACTACTCCTCTCCAACACCACCCATGCTTACACAGGAAATATCCCAGTCCTTCACCAAATAAGACAGCCTGTACGATGGTCAGAAATCAACAAACCCTTTGACAGGATACAATGCAGGCTACAAAGGATTCAACAAACAGTGATACATTCAAGCCTACACACCTCAAACCCCCCTCTTCCTACCAAATATCATCAATGCCTGTTCAGCAAGAAACAAAATCACCATCATGGCAGATTACATCCATGACAACACAATAGATTCTGTAACCAGGTTTCTGTGAAGCACATGTCTGTGCATTGCTCAACCAACTCATTCCTCCTAAATATAAACTCTACAACTGTCCACAATTAGGAGGAAAGGGCAGGGGTGGTGTCCTCGTTCTTACCAATGGAAATCTAAACTTATCCACAATCACTATCAGCTCTACATACACTCTAGACATACTAACAGTAACAGAGATACCACTATATGCTTAACCTACAGAGCTTCAAATGCAATAACCGATGACCTAGCCAAACTGCTTGAAGAGGCTTGTGCCCACATTACATCAAATAAAGTTTGTCATCCTTCTAGGAGATTAAACCTCACCTCTGTCTACCAAGCATGCAACAACCTTCCTAATTGCTATGGAAGCCCTTCAATTGCAGCAGCTCATAAAGGAGCAATTCTTGACCTCGTCTTCACCTCCACACGCTTTACAAACTGTCATCCCCACTCAACCCAGATCATTACCTCTGTGCCATGGTTCGATCACTCAATGATCACGTTCACCCTCCATAGGACTCCCATATTAATATGGACCCTCTGCAAAATACCAACAAACGTCGCTTCAAAACTTTTGAAAAGCAAGCCTTCCTTGATGCAGTTCTTCCACACATCACTGCCACCACCCAAGATCTAGACAACATGATCCAAACATGGAACAGCACAATTGTAACAACCACAACAGCCCCATCATGCAAAAATAATACATTCACCAATACCAACCTGTGTGCATCCTACTATCCCAGGGAAACTAAGGGACTTAAACGAAGCAGAAGAAAAATCGAAAGGAAGTGGAGAGCAAAGGATGCCACTCAAAGAAGAATACACCATTAAACAGATTACTCCAACGTGCTAAATAAATGGAAGAAAGAATATTAGACTAACATTCTGAAGAAGTCTCTTAACTGACCCAAAGAATTATTCTTAATCGCCGCCTCGCTCATGAAAGACCCCTCCCAAGGTACTGCAAACACAACCAGACCCTCCCTGAATCCACAAGATATGGCAGATTATCTTAAAAAAAAACCAAATCCAACACAAACCTACCCTCCTCTCCCAGCGCATCCATCCCAAAAACAAACTTTCATGAATGGGAATACCTTTTCACCTAACCTCCACAAACAAACTCGGTAATATCTCTAACATCAATACCGCCACATTGTCACTTGATCCATGCCCAGTCTCATGGATCAAGATCCTCAGAGCGGACTTCTTTGCCTTCATACAAAAAAATTGTTCACACCTCATTATCACAAGGATACATGCCTCCTCCCCTCAAGAAGGCATCAGTCAGACCTATATTAAAGAAACAAACCCTTGACCCTTCCCCTCCTCTGCTCTTACAGACCTATAACAAGCATCTTTCATAGCCAAGAAAGTCATGCAAGACCATATTGACACCCATGCACCCTTGGACCTCCACCAGCATGGCTTCCATCCATATCATAGTGTGGAGATGATACTCGCATCCCTCTGACACACTTATCAAAGGAATTGCGAGCTCAAAGCAAGGATTCATCATGATTTTTCTGGATATCTCTGCTGCCTTTGATTCAATAAACTACCTTTCACTAAAAACCAGACTACAGGAAATTGGCCTCACCGATAGAACTCTGGAATGGTTCAAATCTTACCTCACTGACCGAGAACAAGTTAGAGTGGGCACACAACTATCAAACTGCTTCAAACAATGAAAAGGCATACCTCAGGGCTCCACACTCTGCCCTTCTCTTCAATATTATACTTCAACCCTTATACTCAATACTAAGAAAATTCCAAGTGCAATACAACCTATATGCCGATGATGGTTTTTCACTCCATTTTCCACAAAATACCCAGACTTCTCAAATATAATAGCCTGCTATACTGCGGTTACACAAGAACTCGCAAACATGAACTTGGCAGTTAATACCTGCTTCTCCAGGACCAAGCAGGAAGTCAGTCCTCACATATGGGTGATGGCGCCATTGGAGCCCTCGTGCGGAGCATTTCCCCAGCTTTCAAAGTAAGCCTTCGGGAATGCAGCGTGCATGTGCGGTCCCCTTCCCGCCCAAGGGTGCCATCTTGCTCAGTCTTCCTTTTTCCGTTTAGCCCAACGGATGTAGTTCATGTCACCCGGTAAAAGTTGATTTTTTTTTTTCTGCTATTTTTCACGTCTTTGTCCGGTTCGACGCCGGCTCCCCATCTCGCCTTGGCTTGGTACACTGGTATCGAGTCTGGAACTTCTTTTTCGGCTTTTGTCCTTTGTGACTAGCGTTCGCGCTTTTTCTGTTATTTTCACTGGCAGCCCGGTCTTTTGACCTTGCAGGAGCCCTTTTTCCCCCGATGGCTGCCAGCGGGTTCAAAAAATGTGATCGGTGTAAGAAACTTACGTCTCTCACCGATACACGTGACTGCTGCTTCTGATGCCTCGGGCCCGACCATGACCCGTTGGTCTGTGGCCCGTGCGGCAAGATGTCGTCGAAGGCGCTTCGGAGCTGTCAGCATCAATGTGAAACAATTTTTTCAGAGTCCTTGTCCGGCCGGGCCCAGACTTCATCAGAGGCCTCGACACCTCGGGAGTCCGACCCCGAGCGCCGTCGTGAGTTCTCTGAGAGGGGGTCTCTCGCCCGGTAGCACAAAAGGAAGAAGAAGCTCGTGAGGGAGGAGTCAGTGGAGGCACCTGAGTCCTCGAGGGCCAGGTCGCATAGCCCTGACCGCCGTCCTGGGCTCTTGGAGTCGGAGAGGTCATCCAAACTACCTCGCCTGGAGCCAGTCCCCGACTCATGTAAGTTCTCTTGTCCTCGTAGACTCTCCTCCGGGAGAACCAACGTCGGGCAGCTGTCGGGGCCCGAGTTGGGGGCTGCTGAGTCTCCTGAGCTCGGACTCAGGCTGACGGCCCTGGAGAGCAGCCTGGCTGCCTTCATGGAGCAGCAGCGGGTACTGATCGCCGGTCTGACCGGTGCATCTGCCCCGACCACCGGGACCTCGACGTCCAAGTCGACCCCGGAGGCCAAGCCGATCCTCGAGTCCATAGACTCTCGAGTCGATCCTCGGCTATGGTCTCCCTCGACCTCCTGTGCGGGGCTGATGTCGTCGACGCCGGTGCCCTCAGCATTGGGGCAGGTGGCATCGAGGCCCACACAGCCAGAGCCGCTCGACGACTCCTCAGAGGGGTTGGCATGGGAGACGGAGGACTAGGAGTCTCCTGACACCTTCCGGACTTGGTGCATCCCATCGGACTCCCCGGAGTCCGAGCCTCGGAGACGGTCCCCCCCCCCCCCCCCCCAGAGGATACCCAGTTCTCGGATTTCATCAGGGACATGGCCAAGGCTTTGGCATTCCCTGCGGACGCCGAGGAGGAGCCTCGAGCCGAGGAGCTCGATGCCCTCCAGTATGATTTTCCTTCGAAGGAAACCTTTACTGTACCGGTTCCTCCGATGCTGGAACGGCTGCTCTTCCGTATGTTGGAGGTACCAGCCTTGGCGCCAGTTCTTAGCAAGCGGGTCGATTCCATTTATCGAATCCGTAAGAGCCCTGGGTTCCAAAAGGCGCAGCTACAGCACAACTCCATGATTGTGGAATTGGCTATGCACAGGCTGAAAAGTCAAAAGATGCACTCCTCAGTGCCTCCCAGCCAGGAGGCCCAGAACCTGGATGCCCTCGGTAGAAAGTGCTTCCAGGGCTCTATGCTATCTTGCCATGTCCAGACTTACCAGCTGTACATGGGCATGTACTTACGGGACCTGGCAAAGGAGATTGCCGGGTTCTCGGCTGGCCTCTCCGAGGAACCCTTGCAGAGATTCAAAGCCTTGTCTTCAGGGATCCAAGAGTGCTCGAAGTTTATATCTCAAGCAGCCTATGACGGCTTCGGCCCGGGTAGCAGCGGCTGGCATCGGTGCACGCCGTCAAGCCTGGCTACAGTTGTCGGACCTGGTACAGGATAAGTTGGTCGATGTCCCGTGCCGAGGTGACAGCCTATTTGGCAAGCCCATGACTGAAAAGGCTGCAGAAATCGAGACAGACTCTCACCAGGACAAGACTGTCCAGAAAGATTTCTGCCCCTTCTCAAAAAAAGAAGGGCTCGGGAAAGAAGCCCTTTTTCCTGAGGAAGGGTGCTGCCTACAAAGCCTACCCTCAGTATCAGGCCTCTCCAGCTCCCCAACAGGGCCAGCAGGCCAAAGGGCAGGGGCATGGGCCCCGTAGGCAGAAAACCCCCAAGCCTCCAGCCCTGGCTCCTGCTCAGCAGGGAGGGGGTTTTTGACTCCCACAGCATAGCCTCTCCTCCGCCGGTGACCCCACTCAGCACAGGCGGTCAGCTGACCCTGTATGCATACCAGTGGCTAGCCATCACAGGGGATACCTCGGTACTGAGCATAGTCCAAAAGGGCTATATGCCCCCTTCCTACTATCCAGGGGAGCCTCCAAGACTCCTTCTACACAGGAACCATCTCCTTCAGGAGTTGGCAAGTCTTCTAAAGGAACAGGCGGTGGAACCGGTGCCCCACCACCTGAAAGGGCAAGACTTCTACTCCTGGTACTTCCTGGTACCAAAGAGAACAGGAGGCCTCAGGCCTATCCTAGACTTGCGAAATCTGAGAAAGTTTCTAGAGAGGGAAAAATTCAAGATGCTTACCCTTGGGATACTGTTGCCCTACCTCCAGCTATGCTCCTTAGACCTAAAGGATGCTTATATTCACATCCTCATTCATCCAGACCACAGACAATACCTCAGATTTGTGGTGGGAGGAAACCATTTTCAGTACAGGGTACTTCCCTTTGGCCTAATCTCTGCCCCCAGAGTTTTCACCAAATGCCTGGCGGTGGTGGCGGCCTTTCTCAGGAATCGGGATTTTTGTCTTCCCATACCTGGACTACTGGCTCATCAGGGGCCAGTCTCTCCAGGAGGCCCGACAGGCCACTCTTCGCACTGTCTCTTCTTCAGCATCTGGGCTTTGTCATAAACTACGCAAAGTCCACTTTATTCCCCTCTCAGAACCTAGAGTTTATAGGGGTCAGGTTGGACACCCTTCAGGCAAGAGCTTACTTGCCCACAGACTTATGGACTTGGCCAACCCGTTCCAAAGCAATTCTCGTGTTTCCAAAAGGCACTACCTGCGGCTCCTGGGCCACATGGCATCCACGGTACATGTGATCCCGAATACTCGTCTGCACATGCGGGCTGCTCAGTGGTGCCTCAGAGATCAGTGGACACAAGCCACCGGCGACCTCCGAGGCACAGGCACACGACTTCTGAACTTCTTACAGTGGTGGCTACATCTACCAAACCTCAGGGGTCTACCTTTTCAGGCTCCAGCACACATAAGGGTGCTGACGACAGATGCTTCCTTAAAGGATTGGGGTGCACATTGCCAGGGCACGTGCACTCAAGGCCTGTGGTCCCCTCGGGAGGCCACACAGCAGATCAACCTTTTAGAGCTGCGAGCAATCCGCTTAGCTCTGCAAACCTTCTGCCATGCTCTCTCTCAACAGTCTGTCCTAGTTCAGACAGACAGTCAGGTGGCAATGTTGTACGTGAACAAACAAGTGGGCACAGGGTCCAGGCCCCTATGTCAGGAGGCACTGGACCTTTGCTCCTTTGCAGTCCGACAAGGCATGTTTCTCAAAGCAGTTTATCTACCTGGTCAGGAGAACTTCCTAGCAGACAAGCTAAGCAGGATTCTCCAGCCTCATGAATGGCAGTTGAATCCATTGGTGGTCCAGCAGATCTTCCTCCGCTGGGGACTTCCATCCATTGATCTCTTTGCAAGTCCACTAAACCGTCAGCTGCCCATGTTTTGCTCCAGACAGCCGCATCCCCTGAGGATGGCAGCAGATGCTTTTCTAATCTCTTGGTCTACGGGCCTCCTGTATGCGTTTCCTCCCATGCCCCTGGTGGCCTGAACTCTGTTCAAGATCCTCCGGGACAAGGCTTCGGTGATTCTGGTAGTCCCCAGATGGCCGAGGCAGCCATGGTTTCCACTTCTACATTTGGCGGTGGAAGTTCCGTTCCCTCTGGGGCTGCAACACGATCTCCTGTCTCAAGAGCAGGGTTCCCTTCTGCACCCCAACCTCAGGCCCCTCAATCTGATGGCCTGGCTACTGAAAGGATAGTGCTAGCTCCCTTCTACCTAAGGAGGTTGAGGAGGTGGTCTTGGCCTCTAGGAGGCAGTCCACCAGAAAGTCCTATGCCCTCAAGTGGCATAGGTTTACGGTATGGTGTGCTCAGCGCACTAAAGATCCTTTCTCGTACCTTGTGCCAGTAGTACTGCAGTATCTACTTCACCTTTCAGACCTATGACTTAAATCTAACTCTGTTCGGGTCCACCTCAGTGCTTTGTCAGCGCACCACTCAGCTGTGGAAGGGCAGTCTGTCGGTTCACACCTTGGTGTCCAGATTTCTCAGAGGTCTGCTTCTACTCAAGCCTTCGGTTCGTCCACCAGCGACTGAGTGGGATTTGAACGTGGTCTTGCAGCAACTTACTCGCCCACCGTTTGAGCCGATGGCTACTTGCCATTTGTACTTCCTCTCTTGGAAGGCGCTCTTCCTCGTGGCTCTTACCTCGTCCAGACGTGTGAGTGAACTACAAGCTCTGGTTTCTGATAGACCGTACACGCAGTTCTGTAGGAACAGGGTGGTCCTTCGGACCCATCCCAAGTTCCTCCCAAAAGTGGTCTTCTCTTTCCACCTCAGTCAGGAGGTGGTTCTTTCTACCTTTTTTCCCAGGCCACATGCCAGCTGGGCTGAAACAGTCTTGCATACCCTGGACTGTAAGAGGGCGTTGTCCTTTTACATAGAACGTACACGGGAGCATCAAAAGGCTACTCGGCTCTTTGTCTCATTTAACCCTAATAGGATGGGGTTACCTGTTTCCAAGCATATGTTGTCCACTTGGGTAGCAGATTGCATCGCCTGGGCTTACAGGGCAGCCGACCTCCCCTTGCAGGTCGGGTCATGGCCCACCATGTCAGGGCGAAAGCCGCGTCAGTAGCTCATCTCTGCTCTGTTCTGTTGGCAGACATCTGCCGGGCCGCAACTTGGTCTTCAAGCCAGACCTTTTACTGCTTGGAGAGAGAGTCCCGGCGGAACTGTTTTCGGCCAGGCGGTACTCCGTAATCTCTTGGAAGTTTAAGCAACTCCTATCCTCCGGCCCTTTGTGTTGGGCTACTGTACGGGTTGCGTTCTCAGAGAAAATTCTTATGGATGCTGAGGCTCTTGAGAGGAAGCCATTTTTTCAGCTCTGGGTTCACAGTAGCCTAGAGCTGGGGAATCCCATATGTGAGGACTGACTTCCTGCTTGGTCCTGGAGATAGCATAGTTACTCACCTATAATAGGTATTCTCCAGGAGCAGCAGGAATCAGTCCTCACGACCCTCCCTCCTCCCCTGGAGTTGCAGTGCTATCCTTCATTTTGATTTTTGCTGTCTTTTAGCTATGTCATCAGACTGAGCAAGATGGCACCCTTGGTCGGGAAGGGGACCACGCATGCGCGCTGCATTCCCAAAGGCTTTCTTTGAAAGCTGGGGAAATGCTCCGCATGAGGGCTCTGTCGGCGCCGACGTCACCCATATGTGAGGACTTATTCCTGCTGCTCCTGGAGAACACCTGTTAAAGGTGAGTAACTACACTAAATCCGAAGTACTCTAGTAATGTGAGAGCCAGACCTCACCCCCCTATCATCAAGAGCCTGTGAGAGAGCCAATTGGACCGTTAGATGATAGAGGGGTAAAAGGGGCAGTAAGAGGAGACAAGGCTATAGCAGAGAGACTGAATGAATTCTTTACTGAGGAAGATGTAGGGATGTTACCCATGACTGAAGTGGTATTTAAAGGTGATACTGCAGAGGAATTGAGAGAAATATCGCTACACCGGGAAGATATATTACAACTATTTGATAAACTAAATAGTAGCAAATCACCTGGACCGGATGGTATACATCCCAGAGTGTTGAAAACTGAAATATGAGATTGCAGACCTGCTATTGGTAATCTGTGAACTTTCATTAAAATCATCTGTAATACCTGAAGATTGGAGGGTCGCCAACGTAACGCCAATTTTTAAAAAAGGTTCCAGGGGTGACCCAGGAAATTACAGACCGGTGAGCCTGACGTCAGTACCAGGGAAAATGGTAGAAACCATCATAAAGAACAAAATTACACAACATGTAGATAGTCATGGCCTAATGGGAGACAGCCAACATGGTTTTAGACAAGGAAGATCTTGTCTTACTAATCTGATATGTTTCTTTGAAGGTGTGCATAAACAGGTAGACAAAGGTGAGTCGGTTGATATAGTGTATCTGGACTTCCAGAAAGCTTTTGACAAGGTCCCCCATCAGAGACTTTTGGCAAAGCTAAAAAGTCATGGGATAGGAGGCAGTGTACTATTGTGGATCGGGAACTGGTTTAAAGGTAGAAAGCAGAGGGTAGGGCTAAATGGCCAATATTCCCAATGGAAAAAAGTGAATAGTGGAGTACCCCAGGGATCTGTACTGGGTCCGCTACTTTTTGACATATTCATAAATGACCTGGAAAAGGGAATAACTAGTCAGGTTATCAAATTTGCAGATGACACAAAACTGTTTAAAGTTGTTAAAACCCAAGAGGATTGTGGAAAACTGCAGGAGGATCTGGATAAATTGGAAGACTGGGCATCCAAATGGCAGATGAAATTTAATGTGGACAAATGCAAAGTTATGCACCTAGGAAAGAACAACCCACACTATAGTTACACGATGCAAGGCTCCACATTAGAAACTACCACCCAGGAAAAGGACTTAGGAGTCATCGTGGATAACATGTTAAAACCCTCCGCCCAGTGTGCAGCGGCGGCCAAGAAAGCAAATAGAATGCTAGGTATCATAAAGAAAGGGATGGAGAATAAAACAAAGGATATTATAATGCCTCTGTATCGCTCCATGGTACGACCGCACCTTGAATATTGTGTGCAATTCTGGTCGCCGTATCTTAAAAAGGACATAGCGTTATTAGAAAAAGTACAGAGAAGAGCCACCAAATTGGTGAAGGGGATGGAAGGCTACTCCTATGAAGAGAGGCTAAAAAGGTTAGGGCTCTTTAACCTGGAAAAGAGACGGCTGAGGGGAGATATGATAGAGGTCTATAAATTAATGAATGGAGTGGAACGGATAAACGTGGATCAATTGTTTACGCTATCAGAATATAGAAAGACTAGGGGACATGTAATGAAGCTACAGGGTAAACTATTTAAGACAAATAAGAGAAAATATTTTTTCACTCAACGTGTAATCAAACTCTGGAATCTGTTACCGGAGGATGTAGTAAGGGCTGTTAGTAAAGCTGGGTTTAAAAAAGGTTTGGACAAGTTCCTGGAGGAAAGGTCCATAAACCACTATTAAAAAGGGACCCAGGATATCAATGCTTGACCCAGTACAAGCATTGTGGAACCTGTGTCTTTTGGGGATATTGCTAGGTACGTAGGACCTAGATTGGCCACTGTTGGAAACAGGATACTGGGCTTGATGGACCTCGGTCTGACCCAGTATGGCATGTCTTATGTTCTTATGTTCTTAATAAAAATCCACCATGCTGAGTGAACAGTCAAAACAGAAGTCAAATATTTAGACATCACTATTAACCAGAACTTAACATGCTCTCACATAAAGAAAATAGCTATAACAGCATGCATAAAAATGAGAATACTACAAAACTTACGGCCACTACTGGATCACAGTGACTTCAGAACAGTCTTTCAGACCGTCATCACACCGCACTTAGACTTGGCAATATACTGTATCGAGGTCTAGTTAAACAAGTTCTATATACCCCTTATAGATGGCACAAAATACTGCTGCCAGAATACTAGTTGGCACATGCATATCACACCTATCCTGAAATCAGGGCCTTACTGATCTTGAAATGTGCCCTGTGTGACTTTCATATCGGGCGCGCACCCCCCACCCCTGCACCTCCATCTAGCCACCCTGTGGGGGGCGAGAGAGAAGAGGCACGCCCGATGTGCAAGTCGCCGGCATGCTAAGCAGTTCTGGTCCCTCCTGGAGGGACCAGACCCGCTTAGCGTGCCGCGAGAAGGCTTAAGGGGCGTATTTCAGCTGTCTGCTGTTGCCTGCTGCCACTGAGAGAAGAAAAAGTGGCTGTGGCAGGCAACGGCAGACAGCTGTAAAACGCCCCTTAAGCCTATGCGCCCTGTGCGGCCACACCGCTCGCACAGGGCTAGGTATGGTCCTGCCTGAAATAGCTTCACTGGCTACCCATACCGCTCAGAGCAAAACTTAACTGTCATTCTGCTACCTGCCTCAAGGCATTAGTAAACAAGGCTTCAGAAAACAGAATAAGGACAATCAACCAGAACCTCCTCACCATACCTACAGACAAAATAAGTCCAAACAAGAAACCAGCAACAGAGCCTTCTCACTCCCTGCTCCATCGTTATGGAACTCTCTTCCCGAACCCATTTGATCAGTCCAAACAGTACAAGTCCTACAGAAAAGGCTTAAAACACACTTCTTTACTGAGCACTATGGACTGGACACTTAATATAAGTACCACACTCTCCTCATTAACTAGCGCCAACAGACTTTCTCTAGACCTCACCCCATGTCAAATCCAAGATATACATATCATACACCCTGTAAACACTTAACTCTTCTGAACTACAGTTGCACTGTTTCATGTTTCCCCCGTTAACTCTACGTTGTACCCTACCCTATGTTCTATGTACAACAAATATGCTAGTATTATGATAATATTGTAATATGTAAACTGCTTTGACTAAAGAAAAACGGTATATAAAAAACTGTTAAATTCTAAATGCAGCTATGTAGACTTCCATAGCAACATAGTATATGAAGGCAGATAAAGACCAGTATGGTCCATCTAGTCTGCCCAGCAAGGCTGCAAGAGTAGATGCACCTGCCGCTATGTGCAGGTCACCCCTCCCCATGCCTTTGTTTAGGGGTGTAACCACCACTCCGTGCAGGTCACCCCTTTTTGTTGAGATATAAGAAATAATTGTTTATTTTGATTTTATCCTGTTGCTATAAAGGGATCCACTATGTCTGTCCCATGCCATTTTGAATACTGTTGGTGTATTTGCCCCCACCACTTCCACCAGGAGGGCATTCCAAGCATTCACCACCCTTTCAGTGAAAAAGTATTTCCTGACATTACCTTTCAGTTTACTCCCTTGCAGCTTCATGTTATGCTCTCTAGTTTTATAACTTCTTCGTCTTTGGAAGAGGTTTGTTCATTTATACGCTAAGTATTTAAAGGTCTGAATTTTATCTCCCCTGTCCCTCCTCTCCTCTCCTCCAGAGTGTTCATATTTAGGTCGTCAAGTCTCTTCTCATATGTCTTCTGACACAGGCTCCAAATCATTTTGGTCGCCTTCATCTGCACCATTTCCAGTCTTTATATATCCTTTGCGAGACCTTTGCAAGATATGATCTCCAAAACTGAACACAATATTCCAAGTGAGGCCTCGCTAGTGTGTGTCCATGATAATTAGTATGGTACATTCTCCAGGAACAAGCAGGAAGTCAGTTCCCACATATGGGTGACGTCGGCATTGACTGAGCCCTCATGGAAGCATCCCTCCAGCTTTCAAAGAAAGCCTTTGGGAGATGCCACCACGCATGCCTGGTCCCCTTCCCGCCCAAGGGTGCCATTTTGCTCAGTCTCCCTTTCTTCCGCAGAGCCCTTCAGTCATCGTCTGGCTTTTCCCCGAAAAAAGTTGTGTTTATTTTTTTTGTTCCTTGCATTTCCAAACTCGCCTCCGGTATTGCACCAGTATTCTTCCCACCTACCAGCTTCGGTGCCTCGGCGTCTGGTTCGCTTCAAAATTTTTGTAGTTTTCATTCCTTTTTCTTTTCTGGCGCCTTTGCGCCTTTTTCTCCCGCTGGTAGCCCTGAGAGTCTTCGACCTCACAGGGTGCTTTTTTTCCCCCATGGCTACCAGTGGTTTTAAGAAGTGTGATTGGTGCTCAAAAAGCATGTCTCTGACCAACACACACGACTGGTGTCTTTGTTGCCTCGGGCCAGACCGTGACCCGGCAGCCTGCAGTCTCTGCAAGATGTCCAGCAAGGCCCTCGAGCCGCCAGCAGCTGCACGACAAGTTCTTCCCAGAGTCCCTGGTACCTCCAAAAGCTAGGGCCTCATCTGTGGCCCCTACACCTCGGGTGGAGCTTTCCAAGCCCAAGCTCCTTTGTGGGTCCTCAGACAGGCGGTCTACCTCGAGGGAACCCAGAAAGAAGAAACCCTCTACGGCGGCATCCTTGGATGGTTCAGACCGCCTGGGAGCTCCCTGGGCCCAGTCCCGTAGTCCGAGGCACTCATCCAAGGCATCGGAGGAGGAGTGACCTGCAAAAGTCCCCCGGAAGGTTCTGGCTGCAGACCGGCCTCTGTCCCCAGACGCCATCTTCGTCGAGGATTCCCCTTCGGGGGAGCCGGCGTTGGGCCCAAGTCCCTCGTTGCCTGTGCTGAAGGCTGCGGAGCCTTCTGGGCTGGAGTCTAGAATGGTGGCCCTGGAGTGCAGTTTGTCTGCCTTCATGAATCAGCAGCGGGCGCTGTTGTCTGGTTCGACCTGTTCATCCACCCCGACTACTGGGCCGTCAACCTCCAAGACAACCCCGGAGGCCGAGCCGATCCTTGGCCGAGGTCACATTCTAAGTCCCCGCTTGTTGGAACTGCAGTCATCCCCAGTAAGTCTACCGGGTGCCAGCTGTGGAGCATCGGGGCCCTCAAGGCCCGCGGAGCAGCCCTCGGGCGAGTCCTCCACAGACTTCTGAGTGGGAGACGAAGGGCTAGGAGTCCCCTGATACTCAATCGCCATCGCGGCATCCTTTCCAATTCCCCCGTGTCGTAATCTAGGCGGCAGTCCCCGCCAGAGGACATGGGTTTCTTGGACTTTGTCAAGGACATGTTCAAGGCCCTCGCAGTACCGGCCCTCAGGCTGATGAGTTAGAGATCCTCCAGTATGAGGCCCCTCCGCGGGAATCGTTAACGGTACCCATCCCTCCCATCCTGGAACGGCTCATGCTCTGCATGTGGGAGACACTGGCTTCGGTGCCAGTGGTGAGCAGACAGCTTGACTTGATGGTATCGGGTCTGCTGGATCCCAGGCTTCCAGAAGTCACAACTGCCACATAACTCCATGGTGGTGGTCAGTCATGCATTGGCTGAAAAGCCAGAAGACGCACTCCTCTGTGCCCCCCGGCAAGGAGGCCTGCACCTTGGAAGCCCCTGGCAGAAAGTGCTACCAGGACTTGATGCTCCTCTGCCATGTCCAGGCCTACCAGCTGTACATGGGCATGTACTTGAGACCTGGCGAAGGAACTCGCTGGGATTTTGGCTGCTCTCTCAGAGGAACCCTTGCAGCGCTTCAAGAGCTTGTCCAATGTCATCCTTGAGTGCTCCAAATGTATGTCTCGTGGCTTATGATGGGTTTGAATCGGCGGCTAAAGTAGCCGCAGCGGGCATCAGTGCACACCGCCAAGCTTGACTTCAGTCGTCCGATCTCAAGCAAGTGGGTTCAGGACAAAACTGGTTGATGTCCCATGCCAAAGGGAGAAATCTCTTTGGCAAACCCATGACCGACAAGGCTGCCGAGCTGGAGACAGAGTTCATGACGAGGACCAGGCTCTCTAAGAAGATTACTGCCCCTCCCCAATGGAAGAGCTCAGGTAAAAAGTCCTTTTACCCGAGGAAGGGAACTGCTTACTGAAGCTACCCACCCTATCAGGCCTCCCTGGCTCCCCAACAAGGTCAGCAGGCCAAAGGACATGGGCATGGCCTGCATAAGCAGAAAGCTCCAAAACCCCAGGCACCAACCCTGGCCCCAGCCCAGCCAGGAGGGAGCTTTTGACTCCTTGAGCATAGCCTTTCTACCCCAAGGAGATCAGCAGCCCACAGGAGGATGACTGGCCCTCTGTGCCCAGAGATGGATGACTATCACCACTGATTCCTGGGCACTGAGGAAGGTTATCTCTTCCATTTGGCTTAGATACCCCCCTCTTTTTTTTCCAGGAGAGCTCTTCAGGTCTTCCCTTCACCAGGACCTTCTCTTGAAGCAGTTGGCAGGTCTTCTAGAGGACAAGGTGGTGGAACCGGTCCCCCACCATCTCAGCGGCAAGGGTTTCTACTCCAGATACTTTCTCATTCCAAAAAGGACAGGGGGCCTAAGGCCCATCCTCCAACCTTCGCAACCTCAACAAATTCCTGGTGAGGGAGAAGTTCAAGATGCTCTCCCTTGAAACATTGCTGCCCATACCTCCAACAGGTAGACTGGCTATGCTCCTTAGACCTCAGGAATGCTTATACTCACATCCTCATCCATCCCAACCACAGGCAGTACGTGCGGTTCATAGTAGGGGGGGGGCAGGCACTTTCAATACAGGGTGCTCCCCTTTGGTCTAGCCTCTGCCCCACGGGTCTTCACAAAATTCCTGGCAGTTGTGGCTGCCTTCCTCCTACTCCAGGGGATCTTCGTTTTTCCCTATCTGGACAATTGGCTCATAAGGGGAGGCATGGCCGGCCACCACTTGCACCATCCAGGTTCTGCAACACTTGGGCTTTGTCATAAACTACCCCAAGTCCCACCTCCTCCCCCACACAGTGCCTGGAGTTCATCAGAGCAAAGCTTGACACCCTCCAGTAAAGGGCTTTCCTGCCCAAGGACAGAGCCGATCAGCTCTAGTCCCTTGCTTGGGACATACAGCACCATCCCTCGGTGCCCTCCCAGCTGCTTCAGCGCCTCCTCGGGGCACATTGCCTCCACTGTCCACGTCACCCCAGATGCTTGCCTCCACATGAGGACTGTGCAGTGGTGTCTCCAGATCCAGTGGTCTCAGGCCATGGGCCGTTTCCGGGACAGATTCTCGGTGGCCTGCCAGTTAGCAGACTCCCTAGACTGGGGGCAGTCGCCCTGGCATCTCGAAGCGGGCATGCCTTTTCAGGCCCCAAGTTACTCGAGGGTCCTCACCACAGATGCCTCCCTGCTCGGCTGGGGAGCCCACTGCGGAGATCTCCACACTCAGGGCAACTGGTCACCAGACGAGAGCACCCTGCAGATTAACCTCCTGGAGCTCCGGGCCATACACCTTGCCCTGAGGGACTTCTGTCACCACCTATGTCACCAGTTGATGCTGGTTCAGATGGACAACCAGATGGCGATGTTCTATGTGAACAAATAGGGGGGCACGTGGCCTCGTGCCCTTTGTCAGGAGGCACTTGTCCTCTGCTTTTATGCAGTCTATCAGGGAATCCTCCTGCGCGCAGTGTCCCTGACAGGCCAGGGCAACCTGATGGCCAACAGCTCAGCAGGGTTCTCCAGCCGCACGAGTGGCAACTTGGATCCCAGCGTAGACAGTTGGCTTTTCTGCCTATGGGAGGAACCTGTGATGGACCTGTTGCCAGTCCGGACAACTTTGTTGTCCCGCTTTTGCTCCCGGCAGGCCCACCCCTCCAGGATGGCAGCAGACGCATTCCTGTTCTCATGGTCTGAGGGCCTCATGTATGCCTTCCCTCCGAAGCCGCTGATCGCCAAGAACCTGTTTGGGGGGTGCTCCGTGACAGGGCCTTGCTCATCCTGATAGCTCCTCGGTGGCCCAGGCAGCCATGGTTTCTGCTGCTTCTTAGGTGGAGGTTCTCATCTGCCTGGGAACTGACCCGGGTCTTCTATCCCAGGAGGGAGCGCTCTCCTGCACCAAAACCTCGGGTCCCTCTTGCTGACAGCATGACTGCTGAGAGGGTAACTCTGGCCCTTCTCAACCTCCTGGTGGATGTGGAGAACATTCTGCTGGCCTCTCGCAAGGCTTCCACTAGGAAGGCTTATGCCCTCAAATGGTGCGCCCACAGGGGGCTGATCATTTCCTCTGCCACGGGCCTGGGCCTCTGCCTCTGGTGTTACAGTACCCTTTCCACCTTTCTCAGTCCAGATTCAAGTCTGTTTGGGTGCACCTTAGTGCCCTGGCGGCGCACCACCATCCAGTTGATGGTAAGCCCCTCTCGGTCCAACTGTTGGTGACCCATTTCCTTAGGGGCTTTCTCCTGTCATAGCTCCCAGTTCGCCCTCCGGCAACCGAATGGGACCTCAACATGGTGTTGGGGCAGCTCACTCGCCCGCCCTTTGAGCCTCTGGCTATCTGCAACCTTCGCTACCTCTCGGGAAGGTGTTTTTTCTGGTTGCGCTCAAGTCCACTTGCAGAGTTAGTGAGCTTCAAGCCCTTGTGGTGGAGGCACCTTATACCAGTTTCTACAGGAACAGAGTGGTGTTTCGCACACACCCCAAATTCCTGCCGAAGGTAGTGTCGCCCTTCCATCTTAACCAGGAAGTGGTGCTCCCTACCTTCTTTCCAAGACCTCACTCCAGTCGGGCGGAGATGGTCCTTCACACCTTGGACTACAAGAGGGCCTTGTCCTTCTATATCTAATGCACTCAGGGCCACCGCAAGGCTTCTCAGCTGTTTATCTCCTACGACCCCAGTAGGCTGGGGGAAGCGGTGACTACGCTTATGCTGTCTACCTGAGTGGCGGACTGTATCACCTTCACTTATGAGCAGGCAGGGCTCCCGCTAGAGGGCCGCGTCACAGCACAGCATGTTAGGGCCATGGCGGCTTGGTGGCAAACTTGCGCTCTGTCCCGATGGTGGACATCTGCCTGGTCGCCACTTGGTCTTCAATACATACCTTTGCAGCCCATTACTGCCTGGAAAGAGAGTCCTGATGGGACAGTGCCTTCGGCCAGGCTGTGCTCCGTAACCTTTTCGGGGTCTAGGCAACTCCTTCCCTCTGACCCTTCTGTGTTCAGGCTACTGGAGTGCTGGTTCATCGGACACAGACCAAATTGTTGCTGCTTGCGGCTCCCCTTGGGGAGTCCTATTTTTTTTGCTATGGGCTTTCGGTAGCCTGTAGCTGGGGAGTCCCATATTTAAAGACTGACTTCCTGCTTGTTCCCAGAGAAAGCGTAGTTACTCACCTGTAACAGGTGTTCTCCAGGGACAGCAGGAATCGGTCCTCACAACACTCCCTTCCCCTTGGAGTTGCTTCTTTACCATCTTCTATTTTGCTGTCTTTTAGCTATGTCATCTGACTGAGCAAGATGGCACCCTTGGGCAGGAAGAGGACCACACATGCGTGGTGGCATCTCCCAAAGGCTTTCTTTGAAAGCTGGGGGGATGCTTCCGTGAGGGCTTCGTCGGTGACTGATTCCTGCTGTCCTCGGAGAACACCTCTTACAGGTGAGTAACTACGCTTTCTGTGTACCTATGCTGTGGATAAATATTGGATTTGGTTTTCGGTGCTCTGACTCTGAGCATGTAGTTGAGCCAAAAACATTAGCAATGACAGAATGAAGTGTACTATTTTGTGTCATTAGCCACCTATAGCTAAAAGTGTGATTAACTTAACTGTTTTGAGTTTGAAGTTATAAATAAAATTTATCATTTCCACTGTTACGATGATAGTATAAGCTTCAATGTAATGCCAGACTACAGGGCTAGAAAAGCCTAAAGCACTACTTCTATTGATATTTGCTTCCACTTTTTTTTTTCAAGGATCTGATGGACCTGTGTGTGATAAGTGCAATATGGGATACAATGGCCCAAACTGTGATCAGTGTGACTATGGGTATTATTTACATGATACCATTTGTGTAGAGTGTGATTGTAATGGAAATGTAGACCCAGCAAAGTTTCCAAGCATCTGTAACCCAAAGACAGGCCAATGCCTGAACTGCACTCGCAATACCACTGGCCAGTACTGTGAGAAATGTCAAGAAGGCTACAGTAAGGACCCAGCTGGAAACTGCACCAAGACGGGTAATATTAATGATCTAATGTGTTTCCACCACCTTTGATTAATTATTACTATAAAGGCAGATATAAGATCTGATGATTCAATTAATCCACAGAGCTACTGACTCTTAAAGAAAACATACACAACTTGAATAGTAGATGGATTGTACAAATTCAGAGCTAATGGACTGTTCCCTCATCTCACTATTTGACCACAGGGCATTCCATTCTATAAAGTTTTTTTTCAGACAGGAAATCTTTTAAGAGGGCACTTATGTCTATAAAATTGCCGCTGCCAAAGTTCCCATAGTTACACCTGCTCCAGGGCAGGAGTCACTTTGTGTGTGCCAGTAAGAACTGTACAAAATGTGTGCACAAGTATGTATCCTGCCCATTCTCTGCCCTCTGGGGCATCTGTGTGTATACTGCATAAACACTATGTGTGCATCTGCTAAAGTAGTGGTTCTCAAACCTGTCCTAGGGGACTACCAGCCAGTTGGGTTTTCAGAATATTCACAATAACTATATGTAAGATTTGCATGCCTCCTACCTCCATTTTCTGCAAATCTCTCATGCATATTCAGTGTGGATATCCTGAAAACTCGACTAATTGGTGGCCCTTCCAGGACAGATTTGAGAACCACTGTGCTAGAGCAATTTTAGAAGTCTGTTTCAATATATAAAATGCTGTTCTGCGTGCTTAAGTCACTTTATAAAGTTAGTCCCAGAATTGCTGAATTGTTTATGGGTTATTTGCTGTAAAGATACCTCTCGGAGAGACTATACAATTTCTATTATGGTGGGAGTTGTGTTTGAACAAGTTTGGATTCAATCAGTGGTGTCTGGTTAGACTTAGCTTTTCTCTGGTAGACAGTAAAAATCATTGTACTTTAAAAGAAACGTATAAAACACCCTGATGCACAAGCGCTTATCCAATAAATGTTTAAAAAAAAAAAACACATTCCCCCTGATACGCTCACCCCTCTACCAGCTTATCTTGATTGAATCCTCTGTATCCTCTACTCAGTTTTTGTGCCTCGTCTGTGCTGATGATTCCTAAGTGACACAATGTACATGTTTTATTTCACTATGAAAGTTATGCCACGATATAAACTCCTTTGTACCCTCAAAGAACTCCTAATTAGCTGGAGAATATTCAGTACCTCAATTTATAAGTGCCTAAGAATATAAGTATTAATATACATGTAATTCATATTTACTTTCAATTCTTATTCTCCACGAACAAGCAGGAAGTCCGTCCGTCACATATGTGCGATGTCTGTGCTGACAGAGCCCCGCAGATGCATTTTCCCAGCTTTCAAAGAAAGACTTTGGGAGATGCCACCATGCATGCGTGGTCCCCTTCCTTCCCAAGGATGCCATCTTACTCGGTCTCCCTTTTTCCGCAGAGCTCTACAGACATCTGTCTGTCTTAACTCAGAAAAAAAAGTTGATTATCTCCAGGAACAAGCAGGAATGTAGTCTTCACATATGGGTGACATCGGTACTGACGGAGGCCTCATGGGAACGCTCCCCAGCATCCAATAGGTAAGCTTTTGGGAGCATCCCACTGTGCCTTTGTAGTTGCCTTACTGCCTTTCCAGCTCTCCCTCCTCAGTTCTTCGTTTTCCGCAGAGCCAACAAGAAGCAATTCCTGTCCCTGCAGAAAATTTGGTTTTTTCCTTATTTTGTTTGGTCGCATCTGCCTTTCCGTCGACACTGGTACTGACCCCTGTAGGTACTTTCTTTTTTTCTAATATCTTTCTAAAAAAAAAAAAAAAAAATCTGCGAGGAAAGGAATTCTTTCCTTCCTTCAGGTGCATCGATGCCATCTTAGACCTAGGCCTCCCCTATTGTCATAGACACAATGGAAAAAACATCCAGTGGTTTAAAAAAGTGTTCAAAATGTGGTAGTACCATTTCGGCCACAGACAGTCATGACTGGTGCCTAAAATGTTTAGGTCCAGATCATCTACCATCCGTGTCGTCTTTGCAGGAAGATGAGAGGCCTACAAAACCAAGCTGCAAAACTAGGCACCCTCTTTGCCTCTGATGCAGCATCTTTAGCGTCATATTCTCCCAAGGATCTCAGGTATCGAAACCTAGGTGGTCTTTGAAGACTGGTCAGCCCTCCAAGGGGTAGATCTCCTTCTAAGCATCGAGATGCCTCGGGCATTGCCCTGGAGGGGGGATACTCTGGCCAAACAACCCCAACGGGGAGGACCTTGCCTCCAAAGCCTTAGTGGGGTCCCAGGATGCCTCAGAGGCCTCCACCTCTAGAGAGCTCCTGGTGCCATGCTCGGGATTATGGCTCGCAATTCTGGTATCAATACCCAAGCATCGGCAAAAGAGAGGATCAATGTAACCTGGCTATTGAGCGTAGCTTTGCGGCCTTAATGGCGGCCTCTGTACAGGTAAAGCCTTTACAGTCCATCCCTTGGGCACCAGTTCCGGTACCGACACAACCTACGTAGACTTACTTGCCACTTACCATGCTACCGCACATGCCAGCCCTCAAATTCGTTTCTGGTACCGAGGTTCCAGCACTGCCACCCTCATCTGCCGATTTTGATCGGTATCTGGTACGGGTACAGCCTGAGCTGAAGAACTTGAAATTTTTCAGTACCCTGCAGCCCCAAAGAAAACTGCAACTTTCCCTATCATCGCATTCTTCACGACCTTATGCTTTGTATGTGGGAAACATCCCTTACCGTTTCCCCACATACCCGACGACTCTATCTGGTACCGGAGTGTCCTAGTTTCCAAAAGATGCAATTACCACACCATTCCATGGTAGTGGAATGAGCAGTGTGTCGAATAAAGAGTGCTAAGACACATTCCTCGAACCCTCCAGGTAGGGAAGAGAACCCTCTATGCCTTTGGTCGGTGTTGCTTTCAGGTTGCCAAGTTATCAGCTAGAATCAGTTCCTACATACTCTATATGGGTATGTTCCTCAGAGAGGTGGCTAGGGATTTGGAGTTAATGACTCCTCTTCTCCCTGATGACAAGAGAGCAGATTTTTGCCTTGTAAAATATACTCAAAATGTTTCAAAGTTTAACAGGGCAACTTTTTTTTTTTTTTTTTCATATTTAAATTTTTATTGACATACAACTTTAATCCAGAGTACAACAACCATGTGGTAGCAACCACCGTTCAGAATAACTCTTCTACACCATCTTAAGATATATACACCAACTGGAGATAGTAGTCCAGATCCTCCCCCCCCCCCCTTATCGAGGCCTATCAAGTTTTCAAATAATCCAGCATTGGGAGCCACTGATCATTGAATAATTCTTGCTTCCGGCGTCTCACCGCCGTTAACTGTTCCATCAGAGCAATCCTCCGTACCCTACTCTTCCATTGTTCCCCTCCCGGGAGCTGGGCCTGTTTCCATGATCGCGCTATTTCGCTCCTAGCAGCCTGAATACCCGCCCGGATAGGCCGAGCCCACTTCTTGGGCCATTGGGCCGGCCATATTCCCAGTAACCCCACTCCCATGTCCACCCCCAATTGCTCTCCAAATATCTCTTGCAGTCGCAGCCCCACCATCTCCCAGTACATGCGCACCTGAGGGCAGTCCCACCAAATGTGGATAAAGGATCCTTTAGCCCCACACCCCCGCCAACACCGATCCGAAACCTCTGGGAAAATCCTATGCAGCCTCTCCGGCGTATAGTACCACCGGTACAATAACTTATAGGATGTCTCCCGCACTGCCACCGAAATGGCTTGGCTGCTAATATTAACATGAATCTTCCTCCAATCTTGGACCCCCATTTCTGTCCCCGGGTCCCTTTTCCAATCAAACTGGTATGTGAACTTTTCCCCTTCACCCCCACCCAAGCCCCTATACAGTTGGGTAATCAGCCCTCGAGAGGAATCCCACCCTTGCCAGAGCGCCACCCTTCCATCCCTGTTCCCCATCCACCCCTCCCTAATCCGCTGCTGAGATAGAAAATGCTGCACCTGCAAATATGGAAGGAAATCCCCCCCACGCAAGTGGAACTTCACCCTAAGGTCCGAAAAGGGTACTATCCAACCTTGCTCAATAAACTCGGCAAATGTAGCCACACCCGCCCCCTCCCACCTCCGGAACACCCCCTCCCTGCCAGGGGCAAACCCCGGAGTCCCCCTCACTGGAGCCAACGGCGAAAAACAGGCCCCTGGAGCAAAGTGACTGTTGGCCTTGCGCCACTGCGTCACCAGGTGCCATAAATAGGGATTGTCCCGCCATCTCCCTTCTGGGAGCTTCCCAAATATCCACGGCAAGTACTTTAAGTCCGCTTCTCCCGCCCAGTACTGTTCAACATCTCGAAATCGTTTCAAGCCCGTTAGCCCGGCTCGCTACTCAAACACCTGGCGCAATTGCGCCGCCATATAATACCGTGTTACGTCCGGGACCCCTAATCCCCCCCCCTCCCTAGGCTTGTAGAGGACCCTTCTGCTAACCCGCGGCCGGCTATTGCCCCAAATAAAGGCAAAGATCCGGTTCTGTATAGTGCGCAGCTCCCTCCTTGGAACCTGTATTGGCAGTGATTGAAACATATATAGTAGGCGCGGCACGATGTTCATCTTTACCGCTGCCACCCTTCCCATCCATGATAGCTCCTCCCCCTTCCATCCCTGCATATCCTTCAGCACTTGAGCAAACAGCGGAGGGTAGTTGGCCCCATACATCCCGGTAGGATCGGCTGTGACTTGGACCCCCAAGTACTTGATAGATCTACTCGCCCATCTGAAGGGAAAGGCGCCTTTCAACCTATCAATCACTGGGGTCGGTAACGTTATCGACAACGCTTCCGTTTTATCCCAATTCACCTTAAATCCCGATAGAGCCCCATAGTCCCTAAGTTCCTGCATAAGCACCGGATGTGAGACCTCCGGGGACGTCAAAGTGAATAAGACATCATCAGCAAATAACACCATCTTATGCTGGTCTCCCCCCACCCCAATGCCCTTGATAGCCACCACTGTCCGAATCCTGGCCGCTAGCGGTTCCATGACTAATGCAAAAAGAAGCGGCGATAAGGGGCAACCCTGCCGGGTGCCCCTCCCCAGAGGGAAAAACTCGGAGTACCCCCCATTCACACACACCGTTGCGGCAGGTGAAGCATACAAAGCCTGAATCCAAGCCTGAAATTTCGGACCCAGCCCTATATGCGCCAATACCGCCTGAAGGAAGGCAAAGCTCACCCTATCGAACGCCTTCTCCGCGTCGATAGATAAAAACATGGCCTGTTGCGCCTCCTTCCGAGCCAACCACCCCAGCTGCAGTACCCGATGAATCCCATCGGCCGCTTGCCTACCCATAATAAACCCTGATTGGTCCGGATGAACAAGTCCCGGCATAAGAGGCCCCAGTCGAGTCGCCAAGATCTTTGCCATGATCTTAACATCTATATTCAACAGCGATATAGGGCGATAAGAACTACACACCGCTGGGTCCTTGCCTGGTTTAGGTAAGACCACTATAGCCGCCTGGTGCATAGACTGCGGCAACTCCTCCCCCTGTAAGACCGCATTAAATACCCTAGACAAAATAGGACCCACCTCCTCCACCAGTTTCTTGTAAAACACACCCGTGAACCCGTCAATGCCCGGGGCCTTCCCCGGGACCAGCCGCCGAATTGCCTCCTTCACTTCCTCAAGCCCGATATCGGCCTCCAAGTCCTCCCTCTCCGAAGTCCCCACCCGAGCGCTCCCCTCCCCTCCCCTCCATTCCGTAGATATTCCCTAAGGGCCTCCCCCTCTGAGGAAGGATCCGCAGTGTACAAACCACGGTAGTACTCCCTGAATCTTTCCCTGATCTCCGCGTTTTTATACAACATCTTATCCCGCTCCTCCTTGATTTTTACCACGGCTTGCCGCTGTCTTCGGGCCTTTAATTTATGGCACAGGAGCCTCCCCGCCTTATTGTCAAACTCATAGTACCGCTGGCCCACTCTCTCTAATTGAAAAGTTATCCGCTCCAGCTGAAGAGCATTTAGTTGCCTGCGAGTCTCCTCCACTTTCCCACGCAATTTTTCTCCCCCGAATTCTTTGCGGGCTCTCTCCAACTCAGCAAGAAGCCCCTGTAATCGACCCTCTTCCTGCTCCCTGCTCTTTTTCCTTTGTGCCCCTAGCTGTACCAGATGGCCCCTTACCACTGCTTTCAATCCATCCCAGAGTCCCCCCGTGGAAACCTCCCCGTTATCGTTCAGGGCCATATACTCCGTCACCACCCCCTTTAACCTCTGCACTACCCCCTGTCCCTGCAATAAGAATTCATTCAATCTCCAAAATGTCCGTTGCCCCTTTTCCCTTGGCTGCCCAAACCCCGCTCCCACCGGAGTATGGTCGGACCAAGTGACCACCCCTATATCCACCCGGTCCAATGCCTCCCTCCAATAGGCATCCCCCATCAAGTAATCAATTCTGCTATACGAATCATGCACTGGGGAATAAAAGGTGTAATCTCGATCCGTAGGGTGGGTGAGTGAGTCTCCATAGGTCCTCTAACCCCCAAGCCTTCATCCAGGTCTGCAGTGGTCTCTTCTCCCCCCCCTGCCCCACCTCTGCCCTGCCCTCCCGTCTAGGGCTATATTACAATCCCCCCCCATCAAAAGCTGCCCCTGCGCCTCGCCCTCTAACCAACTACCCAATCCCTCCCTTTTGCAGCACATTCGGCCCATACACTGACAGGAAGGTTACCAGCTCCCCTCCTAATTCCCCCACTACCCCCACCGCCCTGCCATCCGGCTTACGCAACACCTTGCTAGGTACAAAGGGAACATCATTTCTGACAAGGACTGCTACCCCCACTGTCCTCCTACCCCCTTCCTCCGCCGCAAAGAATCCCCGGTAATGCCCTGATCCCATCAACCTCTCGTCCCTCACTCTCAAATGAGTTTCTTGAATAAACGCCACCTGCCAATTTTGCCTCCGCAACTCCCCCCACAGCAATTTTCTCTTCTGGGGAGAATTCATCCCCCGTACATTCAGGCTACCCACTTTTAACCCAGAAGCCATATTATTCTAATGTACTCCCCCCGCCCCCTTCCATACTCTGCCCAGGCCTCTTCCCCCCTCTCCCCCCCTCACCCTCCCCCCACTCCCCTCCCCCCCTCCCCTCCATACGGAACATCCTTCCGCTAACTACTGAGGATGTGACCCTCCCCTTGGGCACTCCAACTTCCCCCCTCCCGGTCTTCCTGCCTCTGCCCCCCTTCCACAAACACCCGTGGGCCCCCCGCAACCCCCAACCCCTGGGAATGCTTGCACCATTCCACCCCCCTGAACTGCTACACCTGAGCCCATGTTCTCTCTTACCCTTAAAACATTTACAACAGTATAAATTCAACAGCATTTATACAACAAATATGTATTGTTTTAGCAAAAAAACCCAAAACACATTGAACATTAAACATTGAACCTGGCTTTCATAAGCTGGGGGGGCTACCATATTCCTCCCCCAACCTCCCAGGGCACCCTCCTGGCCCTTACCAGGGGGAGCCCGTAAAAGCTCGTGGGCCTCAGCTTCTCTGCTACTTCGGCACAGGCCTCTTTGCAGTTCCAGTCACCGGCCCGGGCCACTCTGCGCCCACAAGGCCCTCATCTCCCCCCCCCCCCCCCTGTGACTTTAGATGCACTCAAAAACCAAGCTACCCCAAAATCCCCAAGGGTCCTGTGAGCCCTGTTGTTGTCATTGTCGCCCTCTGCTCCAGTTCTTGAACCACTCTGGCCCCTCAAGAGCTTCATCCTGTCTCAGAAGCAGTTGCAGTCGTCCCCGTGCTTCGGGGCTCTCCGTTGTTCTTTCGCTGAAGTCTCTGCCCCTTCACTGGGACGCGTTCCCATCCAGGGTGCCCCGCACGTGGGCTCACTTTCTCCTTTTCCCCTGCCTCTATTGGCAGCCGCGGAGCCCCCTCTTGTTTCAAAATCTGCCAGGCCTCCGTGTCAGTTCGGACCATCCTCCCCCTTCCATTTATATCCATCAAAATGGCAAAAGGAAATAGCCAGCGATACTTATAGTTCTCAGCCCGCAAATACTGGGTAATCTTTTTCATATCACGCCGTCTCTGCAGCGTGCCTGCAGATAAGTCCTGATAAATTTCAACTTTATGTCCTGACCAGGTGAAGTTCTTTCGCCCCATGGCCGCTCGTACCACCTTTTCCTTGATTGCGAAGGAGGATAAGCATGCCACTATGTCCCGCGGCTGCCCCCCTCTCGCCGGGCCCAGAGCCAGGTGCGCTCTCTCCACTCCGATATCTGTCCCTTCCTCTCCCGGCTCTCCGCTCTGCAACAGGGCCGCACATACCCTGCGTACCACAGCAGGGGCATCCGCAAATTCCTCTGTCTCTGGAAGGCCCCGCAGGCGCACGTTGTTTCGCCTGGACCTATTCTCAAGGTCCTCCACTTTATCCTTCAGCAGCAGATGGTCCTCCCGTAGGCTCTGCATCCAGGCCTCCGCCGTCGTATCCTTCTCCGCCTGCTGATCCGCTCGCTCTTCCAGCGCCTCAACCCGATGGCCTAGGTCGCGTATGTCTTCACGGATGCTCGCCATGGCTTCCTTCATATCACCCCTCATGGCTACCAGCTCTCTCTTTAAGGACCGCATCCAGCCCCACATGTCACCTCTAGTGCATCCTTCGTCCGCTCTTTCTATTTCGTCCTCGGACTCCTCATCCGATGCCATGTGCTCCGCCGATTCCCCGGCTTTCGACCCTCGGTTCTCCGTATAGGGGGATTTGAATTTAGCCAGCTTTTTCCTTACGGACATCCTCACACTGACCGCTCTCGACTGGCACCCCTTTAATTACCGAGAGGGGGTAAAATATGCACTTTTCCACCTAATTTTTCAGCGCCACGATGGGAGCTCAAACTTTAAGCTGCCATCACCCGGGTGACGTCACTTCCTCTCCAACAGGGCAACGTTTGACTGTTTTTGTGTGCATCAGCAGAACTTCATCTATCTGCATCGGGGCACACAGAATTACTTAGCTTAAAGCATCAGATCTTGAACAATGGGTTCAGCACAAACTGAGTAACATCCCTTACACTAGTGAAAACCTTTTTGGCAAGGATTGGCAAGATAAGGCCTCTCAGAATCTGAGAACACTACACTTAATAGACTATCAAGGTCTATGGCCAACCCAGCTAAGAAGAAATCGGCAAAGAAAGCTTTTTTCAATAAGTAGAAACAGAGAAAAATGACGACAGACCACATGGCCTATCTAGTTTGTCCTTTCATATCAACAACTACAACAGTCCCCTTTTTTCCTTTAGAGATCCTCTGTGTTTGTCCCATGCTTTTTTGAATTCAGATACCGTCCTCATCTCTACCACCTCCATTGGGAGACTATTCCACAGATCCACCACTCTTTCCATAAAGAAATATTTCCGCTTATCACTCCTGAATCTATCCCCTTTCACCCTCATCCCATGTCCCCTCATAGCAGAACTTGCTTTCAATCAATATGTCAGACAATATGTCTTCCGAATGTAAATAATTTCTCTGACTATTTGTTGTAAATAACTACCCCGGTTATCCAAGTTATTGTTCCTGTTATATGTAAAAACCAGATAAATGTAACTTGTCTGAAGTTTTCTTGTTCTCTGTAAACCGCGCTGATAACGAATAGTGCGGTATATAAAAGATGTTAATAAAATAATAAATAAATAAATCGAAAGAGGCTCTCCTCCTGTGCATTCATGCCACGGAGGAATTTAAACGTCTGTCATATCACCTCTATTCCGCCTTTCCTCTAAAGTGTACATATTAAGATCCTTCAGTCTGTCCTCGTGTGCTTTTATAATGAAGACCACTAACCATTTTAGTAGCCACCCTCTGTACTGACTCCATCTTGTTTATATCCTTTTGAAGGTGCAGTCTCCAGAATTGCACACAATACTCCAAATGAGGTCGCACCAAAGACTTATACAGAGGCACTATCACCTCCTTTTTTTCTGCTAGCCATTCCTCTCCTTATGCACCTAAGCATCTTTCTAGTTTTGACTGTCACCTTTTCTACCTGTTTAGCTACTTTAAGATGATCAGACACAAACACACCGAGGTCCTTTTCTTCTTTAGTGGACAAAAATATTTCACCCCCTATACTATATTGCTCCCTTGGGTTGCTGCAGCCCAAATGCATGACCTTGCATTTTTTAACATTAAATCCCAGCTGCCAAATTCTAGACCATTCTTCAAGCTTAGCTAGTTCCCTCCTCATGTTATCTACACCTTCCTGGGTGTCTACTCTATTGCAGATTTTGGTATCATCCGCAAAGAGGCAAACCTTACCCGACAGCCCTTCCGCTATATCACTAACAAAGATGTTAAAGAATCGGACCAAGGACAGATCCCTGGGGCACACCACTGGTAACTTCCTTCTACTCAGAGTGAGCTGCATTTACCTGTACCCTTTGTCGCTTCCCACTCAACCAATTTCTAACCCAAGTAGAGTTCATCCCTTGGGTGCTCAGTTTGTTTATAAGTCACCTGTGAGGAACAGTGTCAAATACACCTTATCTAGGGCTCTCCCTCGGTCCAACTCCCTGGTTACCCAGTCAAAGAAATCAATCAGGTTTGTCCGACAAGACCTGCCTCTGGTGAGTCCATGCTGCCTCAGATCCTGTAATTCACTGGACTCCAGAAACCTCACTATTTTCTCTTTCAGTAGTTTTTCCAATAATTTACTCACCACCAAAGTTAAACTAATTGGCCTGTAGTTTTCAACCACATCCTTACTTCCGCTTGTGTAAAGGCACCACATGAGCCTCTCGCCATTCCTTTGGCACCACTCCCGACTCCAACGAGGCATTGAAAAGGTCAGTCACTGGAGCTGCTAGAACGTCCCCAAGTTCCCTCAGTATTCTAGGGTGTATCCCATCTGGTCCCATCACTTTGTCTACTTTGTTTAGCTAGTTTCTCATGAACACAGTCTTTTAAAAATTGTTCAAAATGCCCCTCGCTTCTGTTCCTGTTTGTGGGTGTTTTTCTGAGGTCCTGTTCCTGATTCTTCATCTATGAACACAGAACAGAAATACTTGTTAAGCAATTCCACTGTATCCTTATCAGCTTCTACATATCCCCCCCCCCCCTTCACCCTTGAGTCTGACAATACCACTTTTGCCCTTCCTCTTCTCACTAACATATCTGAAAAATGTCTTATCCCCCCATTTTATTGCATTGGCCATTTCCTCCCCTTTTTGAATCTTTGCTTTCCTGACTATTTTGCTAGCTTCTCTGTTTTCCCAAATATAGATGCCTGTCTACCTCTCTCTGTGATCTCTTGTATTTCATAAAGGCCTCCCTCTTTTTCTTTACCTTTTCAGCTACTTCTTTCGAAAACCATAGCGATCTCCTTTTCCTTTTACCTTTATTTACCATTTTAACAAAAAAGGTTGGTTGCCCTCAAAATATCCCCTTTCAGTTTTGCCCACTGTTTTTCTACATCCCCCAGCTGTTCCCATCCCGCTAATGACTCCCTGAGGTATTGGCCCATCTTGGTAAAGTTAATTTTCCTGACGTCTAAGAGCCTCGCTTGTGAATGGATTCTATCAGCCCTAGTCCTAATACTGAACCACACCATCTGGTGATCACTGGATGCAAAATGATCTCCCACTATAACATCAGACACACTTTTCACCATTGGTAAGCACAAAGTCCAGTATGGTCACTTCACGTGTGGGGTCTGTTACCAATTGCCTGAATAGTTCTCCCTGTAGAGAATCCAGGATCTCCTTACTTCTAGATGATACTGCAGCAGGAATGTGCCAATCAACATCTGGCATATTGAAATCCCCTATCAGTAGCACTTCCCCTTTCCTAGCAATGCTCTGTATATCTTCAATTAACTCTCCATCCACCTCTTCCTCTTGTGAGGGAGATCTGTATATCACGCCAATGCAAATAGATTTCTCTTGCCATCTTTCTAGTTTAACCCACAATGCCTCCTCTCTCCCTTTTAAGCTCTGTAATTCCAAAGCTTTAATATTTTTTACATAGTGCCACTCCTCCTCCCCCTTCTTCCTACCCTGTCCTTTCTGAATAAAGTATAGCCTGGTATAGTTACATCCCAGTCATGGTTTTCTGTGAACCATGTATCTCCAGGAACAAGCAGGAATAAGTCCTCACATATGGGTACGTCGGTACCGACGGAGCCTGAGCGGGAAAGCTCCCCAGCTTCCCAGAAGGAAAGCTTTTGGGGCCTCCCACTGCGCATGCGCTCTGCCTTCCCGCCTTCCTGACCAACTCTCCTCAGTTCTTCTTTTTCTGCGGAGCCAGCAGGTCGTGTTCCTGTCACCGCTGAAGTTGTTATTTTAATTTATTTCTTTGGCTGCGTGTCTGCCTTCCCCGATTCCAGACCGGTACCGCCGGTCTTTTTTCCTTTATTTAAAAAAAAAAAAAAAAAATCTCCTTTTTTTTCCCCTCACTTGGTGTGTTAGTTCTGTGAGGCCTTTAGGCCTTCACTAATTCTCCCTCATGGAGAAATAAGCCTCTGGGTTTAAAAAATGCACCAAGTGCAGCAGTACTATTTCAGTCATAGACACCCATGAATGGTGTCTTAAATGTTTGGGGCCTGACCATTCCATTCCGGATTGCCCATCCTGTTCTTTGATGTCTAAACGTGGCTTACAGAACCGGGCAGCCAAGTTTCACATGCTGTTTTCTACAGATACTCCAGCATCGACATCTTCCAGGTCTTCCTCTCCTGATGGATCTCAGGTAACCAAACATTCCTCTGGCAGGTCCTCAAAGGGCAAATCTCCCTCTAAGTATCGAGATACCCCTGGGCTTGACCCTGAGGACCCTGCCCCAGCCAAACAACCCCGGCGGGAAGCTCCGGCTTCCAAAGCTCCTCCTATGGGGTTACAGGTTGACATCGATGGCACGGCCTTGACCGATCACCTGTTAGACTGTTCTGGGGTACCGGCTCAATCATCCGGTACCGACATCCAGACAGTCGTGGCGTCCATGGATCATACAGTTCAATCCATGCAGCAGGCCATTTTGGCTTTTATTAAGGCTGCGACGCCCTCGGTACCGCACCCTGCGGTACCGACTCCGGTTCCGGTACCACAACCGATACCGGTACCCATGCCTTCCACATTGACCAGGATACCGATTCCGGTTCCCGGTTTCGGGGTTTTTCCCCGATACCGATCCGGTTCCGGGTACCCCCGATGTCGATACCGGTCGATACGCTTATCGATCCCTGGAAGCAAACAGACGATACTTTGAGTCTTCTGATGATCCTGATTCATCAGATGACTCTGCTGAAGTATCCCTTACTCTACCTGAGGAGCCCTCTTCTCCAAAGAGGAGAATGTCTCCTCCAGAGGATTTATCCTTTCAAGACTTCATCATTGAAGTAGCTAAAGGTCTTTCTATTTCTGTATCCTCTGAAAAAGAACCTAGAGCAAAAAAGTTAGACATTTTAGGATACTCTAAGGTTCCCAAAGAGGCAGTCACCCTGCCCATCCATGAAATTCTTCAAGATCACATGATGGACTTATGGGAGACTCCTCTCACCCTATCTCCACATTCTCGTCGTCTGGACACCATGTATCGTGTCCCCCCTTCTCCTGGGTTTCAAAAAACTCAGCTCCCGCACCACTCCATTGTGGTGCAGTCAGCTATGAAAAGGATCAAGAGTACTAAAAGACACTCTTCTACTCCCCCAGGAAGAGAATGTAGGACTCTGGATGCTTTTGGAAGAAAAATCTTCCAAGCAAGTATGCTTATTTCCAGAATCAACTCATACAGCCTCTATATGGGCATGTTTCTGAAGGAAATTGCATTAAAAATACGCCATTTTCTTCCCTTTATCCCAGAGGATAGAAAGGAGGAGTTCCTTCTTCTGCTGAAGCATACCCAAGATATTTCAAAGTTCTCCAACAGAGCAGCCTTTGACTCCTTTGAGGGTGCTAGCAGAGCCTCAGGTATTGCCATAGCGGCTCGCAGAATTGCTTGGCTCCAGGCCTCTAACCTTGAACCCTGGGTCCAGGATGGGTTGGGAAATTTGCCCTGTACGGGTGAGAATCTGTTTGGTAAGGAGTGGCAAATCAAAGCCACTCAAATGGATGCAGAAAATGCTGCTTTAGATAGACTTTCTAAGTCTACCTCTACCCCTGTCAAGAAGAAATCTTTCAAAAAGCCTTTCTACAAGAAGGCCAGATTTGCCACAAATACTGGCCAACAATCTTCTGCAGCTCGCTTTGCTCCTAAGCGTCAGCAGCCTAAACAGGCCAGGGCAAAACCTGCAGGGGCTGCTACAGCCCAACAGTCCCAACCCCCTCAGGGTTTTTGACTTAAAACTAGAGAACTTAACCTTTCTGGCTCTAAAACATCCAGAACCTCTCACCATTCCAGGAAGGTTAACTCATTTTGCTCCCAGATGGGAGCAAATCACATCAGAGCAATGGACCCTCTATCATCAGAGAGGGCTACAAACTACATTTCTCCAACCTTCCTCCCCATACCATGGTGAGAAGTTTCAATTCTCCCCCATCTCTCCTAGACCAGTTGGGTCAGGAGGTGACCACTCTTCTCGCCCAAAAGGCAATAGAAGAGGTTCCTCTTCCTCAACAAGGGTCAGGTTTTTACTCCCCTTATTTTCTCATTCCCAAGAAAACAGGGGGGTACAGACCCATTTTGGATCTCAGAGAATTGAACAAATTTCTATACAGGGAGAAATTCAAGATGCTTTCTCTAGGCACTCTCCTTCCATACCTACAGAGTCAGGACTGGCTTTGTTCTCTAGATCTCAAGGATGCGTACACACATATACTCATCCATCCATCCCACAGAAAATTCCTACGGTTTCTGTTCCAGGGAAAACACTTCCAATACAGAGTACTTCCCTTCGGTCTAGCCTCTGCTCCAAGGGTATTTACCAAATGCATGGCAATAGTAGCTGCATTCCTACGCACCCTGGGAATTTTTTTCTTCCCATACCTGGACGACTGGCTCATCCGAGCTCCGTCTCAGTCCGAGGCTCAGACTTCCCTGGATCGCACCAGGCAAATTCTACAGTATCTGGGACGTGATCAATCTGCCAAAGTCCCAACTCACCCCTACTCAATCCCTAGAATTCATAGGGGCCTGGTTGGATACCACCACCGCAAGGGCCTATCTACCTCAGGCCCGTTGCCAACGTCTAGTGCACTTAGCCTCTCACTCAGTCCAGAAGCCACTTGACTGCCAGAGAGATGCTACAACTATTAGGCCACATGGCCTCCACAGTGCATGTGGTCCCTTATGCTCGCCTACATATGAGAGCAGCTCAATGGACTTTATCCACCCAGTGGACTCAAGCATCAGGAGCTCTCTCAGACCAAATAGCAAACTCCAATCGTCTTTTGGTCTCTCCAATGGTGGATATCCACTCAAAATCTGTTGTTGGGGGCCCCCTTTCAACCATTGTTGCCCCAAGCAACCTTCACAACAGATGCCTCCCAAACAGGTTGGGGGGCTCATCTCCAAGATCTCTCCACTCAGGGCACTTGGTCTCCACAGGAGACCACCCTTCATATCAACCACTTGGAACTTCGAGCAATCTTTCTAGCTCTCAAAGTTTTTCATACCCTCCTCAGCAACATGACAGTCCTTATTCACACGGACAATCAAGTAGCCATGTTTTACATAAACAAACAAGGAGGGACTGGCTCTCTGTCGCTTTGCAACGAAGCTCTAAGATTATGGGCCTTCGCCAGAGAGCATCAAATCCATCTCCTGGCAGTATATCTTCCAGGAATCCAAAACTCTTGGGCAGACAGACTCAGTCGAGTTCTGCTTCCACACGAATGGTCCCTGCACATGGATCAGGTACTCAAAATCTTCCAGAAATGGGGAACCCCGGACATAGACCTCTTTGCAAGTCCGTGGAATGCCAAACCTCCCCGGTTCTGTTCCAGAATTCCATGTCAGGGAGTTCAGACCATGGATGCCTTCCTCCTGCATTGGGGTCAGGGTTTCCTGTATGCCTTTCCACCCATTCCTTTGATTCCCAAGACTCCGTTCAAACTTCAGGGATCAAGGGTCCATGATCCTCATAGCTCCACGCTGGCCACGCCAAGTGTGGTACCCTCTACTTCTGCGTCTCTCCCAAGCCCCCTCCCTGGACTTGGGAGCGGCTCCAGACCTTCTGTCTCAAGAGGAGGGGACTTTGTGGCACCCAAACCCCAAGTCCCTTCACCTCAGAGCTTAGTTACTGAAGGCCTAGACCTTCAACACTTCAATCTTTCGCAGCAAGTGAAGGATATCCTACATGCCTCTAGGAAACCTTCCATTAGGCGTTCTTACGCTTTTAAATGGAAAAGATTTTCCATTTGGCATGCTCAAAAGGGTCTTAACCCTCTGGCACTCTCATTGAATTCTCTTTTGGAATATCTCCTGCGTCTTTCCAATGCAGGACTCAAAACGAATTCAGTAAGAGTCCATTTGAGTGCTATTGCGGCATCACTTAAGCCCATCAATGGACAACCTGTTTCCTCTCATCCTCTTATTGCAAGATTCATGAGAGGCTTAACTTTAACTAAACCTCCCATTCGACCTCCTCCGGTGGCATGGGACTTAAACTTGGTTCTTGGTCAGCTTATGAACCCTTAGCCACTACCTCCTTGAAATTTCTTTCTTGGAAGGTTATTTTCCTCATTGCAGTCACTTCAGCTCGCCGCATCAGTGAACTGCAGGCCTTAGTGGCTAATCCACCTTACACAAGGTTCCATCATGATAAGGTAGTCCTTAGGACAAATCCTCACTTTATGCCTAAAGTGGTCTCACCTTTTCATCTTAATCAAGAGGTTTGTTTACCTGTCTTTTTTCCAGCTCCTCATGCATCCAATGCAGAGAGGAACCTTCATACTCTAGACTGTAAAAGAGCTCTTGCCTTTTACCTCCACAGGACACAGCAACATCGAAAGTCTTCTCAGCTTTTTGTTGCTTTTGATCCTTCTCATTTAGGACTTCCAGTCTCCAAAAGAACACTCTCCAATTGGACTGCTCAGTGTATCTCTCTTGCTTACCAGAGTAAGAACCTTTCTCTGGAGGGCCATGTCACCGCTCACAACGTGAGGGCCATGGCCACCTCTATGGCTCATCTAAACTCTGTGTCCATTGACCAGATCTGTCGAGCAGCCACCTGGGCCTCGGTTCATACCTTTACAGCCCATTACTGTTTGGACAAGGACTCCCGCCGGGATGCCTTGTTTGGTCAGGCTGTCCTCAGACACCTGTTCCATTCTTGAACAACTCCAGCCCACCTTCCCTGAATGGATGCCTGAGATCCATAGGAAGATGAAGAACCTTTCAGGGTCTCATACCCTTTAGGGGATCTCCCGGGCATCTTAGCTTGGGAGTCCCCATATGTGAGGACTTATTCCTGCTTGTTCCTGGAGATAGAACAGTTACTTACCTGTAACAGGTGATCTCTGGGAACAGCAGGAATTAGTCCTCACAACCCACCCATCTCCCCTAGGAGTTGTATCCCTCTCTCTCTTCCTTTCCTCTCTCTATTGTCTCAGCTATAAACTCGAACTGAGGAGAGTTGGTCAGGAAGGCGGGAAGGCAGCGTGCATGCGCAGTGGGAGGCCCCAAAAGCTTTCCTTCTGGGGAGCTTTCCCGCTCAGGCTCCGTCGGTACCGACGTACCCATATGTGAGGACTAATTCCTGCTGTTCCCAGAGATCACCTGTTACAGGTAAGTAACTGTGCTTTCTTTAACTGTCACTAAATCCAAGTCAGCCACTCCCATTAAAGCTTCAACATCTGGGATCTTATTTCCCATGCTACGGGCATTTATACATACTACTTTCCATATGTTGCCCCTTTTACCCATTTCCATAAAGGTATTTAATGTTTCTTACTTGGTGGCTTTTACTTACCTCAGGGCTTTCTTCACCCATCCCCAACGAAGCTAGTTTAAAGCCCTCTTCAGTAGATTAGCCAGTTGGCTACTGAAGACACGTCGACCTTTCTTAGACAGATGGACACCTTCTCTGTTCTGCAACGCTTGAAACAGCATCCCATGGTCCAGAGAACCAAAACGCTCTCTGACACTATCCACGCAGCCATGCATTCATCTCCAGGATGCGAGCTTCTCTGCCTTGGCTTTTACCCTCAACAGGGAGGATTGAAGAGAACACCACCTGTGCACCTATCTGCTTCACCCTCTGTCTCAGAGCCATGAAGTCACTTTTTTATATTTATTTAGACAGTTTTGTATACCACCTTATCCTTCAATCAAAGTGGTCACAACACAATTGGGGGATACATTTAACATGAGGGGATATGAGACACATACACTGATGGGGAACATGGGCAATGGAGGGTTAAGTGGCTTGCCCAAGACCACAAGGAGCACCTGTGGGACTAGAAACCCCAGTCCTTCTGGCCCAAGGTTGCTGTCCTCTAGTGGGATTTGAACCCCCGACCTTCCGGCCTGAGGTAACTTGCCCCAACCACTAGGCCACTCCTCCACTTTTGATATGCTGAGAGATACCTGGCAGTATCATTTCCTTGTGGTCACTGATTCTGAAACTTTGGGGTACTTGAGCTCTGGTTCTTGCCATTCCAGGGATGCTTTCACCTCCTCCACTTCCAGGGCTGCATAATGGTTCTTCAATTCAAGGGCTGGAGAAGTTGGATTGGTGATTCTGCAGGCCGTGGTGACTTGTGTCCAACCTTCATCATTCTGTAGGCACCCCTCTTCTCCTCTGCTGGAGAGCTTGGATGTTGCAAGAAGCATCTCATCAATGTACTTCTCACTGTCTTTTTATTTATTTATTTAAAAGGCTTTCATATGCCGCTTTATCTTTAAATCAAAGCTTTTATCACATCAAACAATCAAGAGTGGGAGGGTGAATACATGCAGTGGATACACTGACTTGTTGGTGTGGGTGAGTAGTGTGATTAACTGGTGAACTATGTACATTGTGAACTGTGAGCAGGGGCTATATACATTGTGAACTATGAACAGGGGCTTTATACATCTATATACTGTCTTGAATGCTCCTCAGCCTCACCACCTCCTCTCTGAGTTCCTCCACTTGTTTCCTGAGAGCTTCAGCATGCCTGCACATGGAACCGGTCCTTCAGTTGGCATTGGGACCTCTGTCTGGACAGAGGCAGAAGCTGTAATGGGGGCCACAGCTTTAGCGATACGATTTTTCCCAGCCATTGTTCAGTTTGTGGAGCTTAGGTATTTGTTAAAACAAATGAGAGATCTACCAAAGTACCAGTTGGTTTCCCAGCTGTCCTTTCAGAGAACAAGCAGTTAAATCTCTTTAACTATGTCCAAAATGTGCTGTTCTGTCGCTGTGTGTAGTTAATTGGGGAGGTGCCCTATAAAGCAATACTGCTCACTAGGAGTTGGGGGGGGGGGGGCGGTAGGGAGGGAACTAACACCTGATTAGGTGTCAGTAGCTACAAAGAGCTGAGAAAGATACTAAAGCATAGTTTTAAACCTACCCCACTAAAGAAAATATTTCTCCTTTTAAACTAAAGCACCAAAAAGAATGTAACTTTGTTTTAAAAATGTATCAGAACCCTTTTAAGAGCTCCCAGGCAGAGAGCTATAATTTAAAAAGCCACAAACTCTTACCTTTTCTTGAAATGTATAGCCCCTGTTAGGAATACTACTTTTCTTACACCCCTGCTGTACAGTGTCAACACTATGCTCCTCAGAAGGGGCAGCAGCCACCGAAACAGCAAAGGAAGGCTCAGACTCCTACGTCACAGCCACCTCAACAGACCCAGCCTCCTCAGGGTCTTTGACTCCTTTCTAGAGAACATAGCTGCTCTGCCTCATGAGATTCCAAATCCTACCTTCATCCCTGGCAGGCTTTGTCACTTTGCCCACAGGTGGCATCTTATCACATCAGAGCAGTGGATACTGTCCATATTATGGGAGGGGTGCAAACTTCTTCTTTACAAAGTCTGCCCCCCTAGACTCCTCCAAGAGAGTTCTGCTCTCAGGATCCTCTTTCTGCTCTGTTAAGAGATCCTCCTTCAAGGAGCAATAGAGGTTCCACTATCCCAGCAGGGAATGGGCTTTTCCTATTCGTCTCTCCGGGCCAGTCCAGGGTACCTTCGGGTTGTCAATCCCCTTCAGCAGCTGAGGACTGAAAACTAAAAGTTCTTGCTGACAGGCTATAGCCACTCCCCCCGTGACAGCTCTCCAGTCTTCAGTCCTCAGCAGCTGAACAGGACGTGGAAAGCTGACAGGCTCCCTAGACAGTGTGGCAGAGCATTCCTTTAGCGGGCTTATGGAGGAGGTTTGTCTCTAGCAGGGCTTTAACCTCTCTCTTGGATGGATATATATCTCTTCCCTGCTTATTTCAATTAAGCTAATTGGGAAAAAAAAAACCCAGGGGAGTAGCAGGTCTGTGGCTGCCGTTTCTCAGCAGCGTTCACAGGGGCAGAGCCTGCCTTCTTGCTGGACCGGGTCCTGGTTGTAGTGGGATTGATCCTGGGAGCCTCAGGTTCCAACCACCTATATCCGCTGCAGCGTTTCTTCTTTTCCCGCTAGCTGCGGGAACCGGAGGATCGGAGCCATCAGAGCTGCGAGCAGGTCAGTGTTTTGTTTCGGCAGTCGGGCAGTTTTTCTGCTTGCTTGCTGTTATTTTTCAGGCGGTTTCAGTTGTCTTGGTTTATCGCCGGCAGCTCGAACGTCGCGTGCAGAGTCTTCGCGATCTGTTTTTCAACGGTAATGGAAGGCAAGGCAGGAGTTGCTGAGGCGCAGAAGCCTCACAGCGGGGTAGAACGGGCAGGAACGGCGACCATTTTAGAGGAGCGCGCCGTTTCTCCCACTGAACAGCACAAGCATGGAAAGAGAAAGATGAAGTCGATAAAAGAAAATTCCTCAGTTTTAAAGGAGAAGCGCAAGATACCTGAGGCTCAGGAACCTCTGGCTTCCCTATTTACCCCAGATTTTATTCTAGCTCTGCATAGAGCTTATACTTTGAAACTGTCCCAGGTCAGCAATGATCCCTTGACTCCCAGCCTTGGGGAAGGGGTTAGAACAGAGGAAACTGGAATGGACCCTGGAGAGGGTTCCTCTCTTAGAGGTGCAGGCGCAGCTGCTCATGTGCAGAGTTCGGAGCCGCAGCTGTCAGAGCCTCAGAAAGGAGATGAGGCTGAGTCTTTTTCAGAGGCAGGTTTTGATCCTTGGTCAGGTGAGCTGGAGGACGGAGAGCTGGCACCGGGCGAGGATCCAAATCTTTCGGGTTTTCCAGAAGGAGGAATTGGGGGCGCTGATTGGGCAGTCGTTGGTGGCCCTAAATATTAGCCTGCCTGTGGTAGAACAGGAACCGCTGGAGGATCCTTTATTGCAGGGATTTAGGACAGAGCAGCGTTGTTTTTCGGTTCATCGGGTAATAAAGCAGATGATAGAGTCGGAATGGGAGTGCCCAGAGGCTACTCTAAGGGGGGGGTCGCGCTCTGGGTCGTCTTTATCTGGTTCCACAAGAGGAGAAGGAGTTGCTGAAGATGCCTAAGGTGGATGCCCTAGTTTCGGCGGTGACGAAGAAGACAACGATTCCGGTAGAGGGCGGAGCGGTGCTTAAAGATCTGCAGGATCGCAAGCTGGAAGTTTTGCTAAAGCAAGCTTTTGATTCCTGTGCGCTAGCTCTGCAGGCGTCCATTTGTGGAGCATATGTTTCTAGGGCTTCGATCCGGTGGCTCCAGGTGGAAAACCCTTCGGATTCTACGGGGGAGTCCTCTGCTGAGGGAGCGAAGCTGGAGTCGGCAGCAGCCTATCTGGCGGATGCTTTTTATGACTTGGTGCGTATTTCGGCGAAGTCCATGGCATCCTTGATTGGAGCGAGACGGTTCCTTTGGCTAAGGAATTGGTCGGCTGACGCATCTTCGAAAGCCAGGCTCAGTAAACTCCCTTATAAAGGCAAGCTGCTGTTTAGGGAAGCCTTGGAGAAGATTAAGGATTTGGGAGATTCCAAGGGGGGTCGCTTACTGGAGGATCGCCCAAAGGCTCTCAGGCCAACAGCGCCGCAGCGAGGGCAAGGTAAGGAATTTCGTAGATTCAGAGGTGCACGTTTTTCTCCCTATCCCAGAGGTCGTTTTGGGCCTCGGGGTCAGTCCTTTCGTGGAGCTAGAGGATTTGGTAGAGGCTATTTCTCGGCCCAGCAATCCGCTACAAAAAAGCCACAATGAAGGTCAGCAGGTCCAGGTAGAGATCCCGGTGGGGGGTCGCTTACAAGGGTTTCTCTCTGCCTGGGCCGCAATAACTACAAACCAATGGGTGCTGGAGATCATCCGAGACGGGTATGCACTGGAGTTCGCTCGGCCGCTGCAAGAAGCCTTCGTAGTGTCCCCTTGTGGTCTTAGAGCCAAGGGCAAGCGGTGGAAGACACGCTGCTATGCTTAGTGCAGCTGCAGGCGGTTGTGCCAGTGCCCCCAGACCAGTTAGGATCAGGTCGATACTCGATTTATTTTGTGGTTCCAAAGAAGGAAGGATCGTTTCGTCCTATTCTGGACCTCAAACACGTAAACCGGTCTTTGAGAGTTCCGCATTTTCGGATGGAAACTCTAAGATCGGTGATTCGTTCAGTACGACCGGGAGAACTGCTGTCCTTACGGAAGCTTACCTGCATATCCCAATCAGGCCAGATCATCAACGTTTTTTAAGGTTTGCGGTGCCCACAGGGCATTTTCAGTTTCGAGCATTGCCGTTCGGCTTGGCAACGGCTCCTCGCATGTTTACAAAGGTGATGGTGGTGGTCGCCGCTGCCTTGCGGATGGAAGATATTCTAGTTCACCCTTATCTGGACGATTGGTTGACCAGAGCAAGTTCGCTGCAAGAGTCGATCAGGGCTACCTCTCGGGTGGTGCGCGTCTTGGAGCAGCTTGGTTGGGTAATCAACCGAGCAAAGAGTCAGCTACTTCCGCAGTCCCGGCTAGTTTATCTGGGGGCAGAGTTCGACACAGAATGCGGATTGGTCTTCTTGCCGGGGAACAGAGTGCTAAAAATATTGTCTCAAGTGAGGGCGTTCTTGCAGCTACGGGCTCCCTCGGTGTGGAGGTACTTGCAGCTCTTGGGGTCCATGGCAGTGGCCTTGGATCTAGTGCCCTGGGCCAGGGCTCACATGCGGCCTTTGCAGCAGGCGTTGCTGTCCAGGTGGTCTCCGCAGCTTCATCCGTTGTCACGAAAGCTAGTCTGTCTGGAGGTGGTGAGAGACAGTCTAGGTTGGTGGTTGAATCCAGGGCATCTTCAAGCAGGAGTTCCGTTGGAGATTCAGGATTGGATGTTGGTAATGATGGACGCCAGTTTATTAGGCTGGGGAGCTCATTGTCAAGCTCAGGTGGCTCAGGGCTTCTGGAGCCAGGAGGAGACTTTGCTCTCGTTCAATCTGTTGGAGCTCAGAGCAGTACGGTTGGCGCTTCACTCATTCGCTCCGTTACTAGGAAAGAGAGCAGTGCGAGTCTTCTCCGACGTGGCAGTGTCGTACATCAGTCGCCAGGGCGGTATGGGCAGTGTTCTGTTGCTGGCAGAGAGTCGAGCGTTGATGCTTTGGCCGGAAGCTCATCTGGCGGCCTTGTCGGCGGCGCATGTGGCACGAAAAGACAATGTCCAGGCCGATTATCTCAGTCGCAATGTTCTCGATCCCGGAGAGTGGGAGTTGAACGCAGCGATCTTTCACGACATTACGATGCGCTGGGGGCGGCCAGCAATGGATCTCATGGCCACGTTCAGCAATGCGAAAGCGTTGCGGTTTCTCAGCAGACGCAGAGAACACATGTCCGAGGGTCTGGATGCCCTGGTTCAGCCTTGGCCATTGGGCAAGCTTCTGTATGTTTTTCCTCCGTGGCCGATGATCGGACAAGTCGCTCAGCGTATAGCAAGCCACAGGGGAAGAGTAGTTCTCATTGCGCCAGATTGGCCCAGATGGCCTTGGTATGCAGATCTGAGGCGGCTTCTAATAGATTCCCCCTGGAGGCTTCTGACTCTGTGCAATTTGCTGAGTCAGGGGCCCGTTCTCATGCCGCAAGTAGATCGCTTCTTGCTTACGGCTTGGCTCTTGAAAGGGAACGGCTGAGACGCAAGGGATATTCGTCATCGGTAGTGGACACGATGTTGCAATCAAAGAGAAATTCGACGTCATTAGCATATATTCGCGTCTGGCGAATGTTTGAGTCTTAGTGTACGCAACGTAGCGTTCGTCCATTTTCGGTAGCCTTACCCGAGATTTTGTCGTTTCTTCAAGGAGGCTTACAGAAGGGTTTGGCTCTTAGTACCTTGAAAGTTCAGGTGGCTGCCTTAACTTGCTATAGAGGGGCGGTGAAAGGCAGGAAGTTGTCATCTCATGGAGATGTGGTGCGTTTTCTTCGAGTGGTGAACATCATCAGGCCGCCGGTGCGGCAAGTGGTTCCGGCTTGGGATTTGAATGTCGTTCTGGAAGTTCTAACTCGGTCTCCCTTTGAGTCTGGGTCTTCGGGTAGTTTGAGAGAGTTATCGTGGAAAACTGCGTTTCTGGTGGCTTTGTTCGGCACGGAGAATTTCCGATCTGCAAGCGCTTTCTTGCACGGAGCCGTACCTTCAATTCTTTGCGGAGAAAGTGCTCCTGCGGCCGGTTCCTTCCTTTCTGCCCAAGGTGGTGTCTTCGTTTCACATTAATCAGTCAGTTGCTCTACCCACCTTTCCGGATCTTCGCGGATCTCGAGTGGATCGGACTTTATGGATGTTGGATCTGGGGCGAGTGGTGAAGTACCTGAGAGCTACGCAACCTTTTAGAAAGTCAGACAGGTTGGTTGTTCTGTTTGGAGGCCCACGGAGAGGGCAGGCGGCTACGAAGGCATCGATTGCCCGATGGGTGAAACAGGCAGTGGTAGCGGCTTATGTGGCGGGAGGTAGGTCGTCTCCGATTGGTCTCAGAGCTTATTCCACACGAGGGCAAGCGACTTCGTGGGCGGAATCGGCCTTGGTCCCTCCGGTGGATATTTGTAGAGCCGCAACGTGGTCTTCGCTGCATACGTTCACGAAACATTATCTGTTGGATGTACAGGCCAGGGAGGATGCGAAAGTGGGGGCCTCTGCCGTTGTGGCAGGGCTTGTGGGTCCCTCCCGAGTTTAGGCACTGCTTTGGTACTACCCGAAGGTACCCTGGACTGGCCCGGAGAGACGAATAGGAAGGAGAAATTAGGTCTTACTTTATTTTATTTATTTATTTATTTAGCTGTATTTATATCCCGCTTTTCACCGGGTCAAAGTGGTTGGGGGATACATTTAACACGAGAGGATTTGAGACACATACACTAATATTTACAGGGAACATGGGCAATGGAGGGTTAAGTGGCTTGCCCAAGACCACAAGGAGCACCTGTGGGACTAGAAACCCCAGTCCTTCCGGCCCAAGGTTGCTGTCCTCTAGTGGGATTTGAACCACTGACCTTCCGGCCTGTGGTACCTTGCCCCAACCACTAGGCCACTCCTCCCTCTCAAGCAGGTCTTACCTGCTAATTGTCTTTCCTTGAGTTTTCTCCGGGCCAGTCCAGGGCCCACCCAATCTTATCGAAGAGTTTGCGAGGAGGTTGGTAGGTGTGCTTCCGCATCCTCAGTTTCCAGGAGACTAACTTTTACTCTGGTGGATGTGGTGTTTGGGGCTCCCTTCGGTGTAGTTGGGGTTCTGAAAAAAAACAAAACAAAACAAAAAACTGGATTACAGACATAATAAGAGGTGCAGAGGATGGAATATGTTCAAACACATGCAAGCACGGTTTGATAGACGGTGATTAGGCAGTCGGGGAGGAAGGTCGGGAAAGGTTGATTTTATTGTCAGTTTTATTGTTTGTTTTGGTTGTTTTTACGGTTCCGAAGTAATTGGACAGTTACGCTGTTTTTGCTGCTTTGCTAGACGAGACTGGAGAGCTGTCACGGGGGAAGTGGCTATAGCCTGTCAGTAAGAACTTTTAGTTTTCAGTCCTCAGCTGCTGAAGGGGATTGACAACCCGAAGGTACCCTGGACTGGCCCAGAGAGATCTCAAGGAAAGACAATTAGCAGGTAAGACCTAATTTCTCCTTATTCTCCCTACCTCCTCATTCAAAAAGAAAACAGGGAGATACAGGCCCATTCTGGACCTCCTAGAACTGAACAAGCACCTGGTACAGGAGAAATTCAAAATGATCTCCTTAGGTACCCTTCTTCCCTATCTCCAGAGTCAGGACTGGCTCTGTTCTCTGGACCTCAAGGAGGCATATACTCATATTCTGATTCACTCACAGCACAAAGTTCCTGCGCTTCATGTTTCAGGGGAGACATTATCAATACAGAATCCTGCCTTTTGGCCTCGCCTCTGCTCAGAGTTTTCACAAAGTGCATGGCGGCAGTAGTAGCTGCATTCTTGAACTCTCAGAATATTTGTCTTCCCTTACTTAGACGACTGGCTCATTTGAGCAAACATCTCTCTATAGGCCAGTCTTTCTCTCGTGCACCATGCAGGTGCTGCAACACTTGAGATTTGTAATAAATTTTCCAAAGTCCCAACTTGTTCCTTCTCAAACTCTTGAGTTCATAGGGCTGTTTTAGACATTCAGCAATCAAAGGCATTTTTGCCTCAACTCAGCTGCGCACGACTCAGCATCTCAAGCAAGCCTCAAAAGGTTTCTCACTGTTCGAGATCTACTACAACTGCTAGGTCATATGGCATCAACAGTGCTTGTTGTCCCATATGCTCGTCTACATATGCACGCAGCTCAATGGACACTGGCTTCCCAGTGGTCTCAAGCATCTGGTTGCCTGGGAGACAAGATAATAGTCTCTACCCGCTTAATCTCATCTCTCCTGGTGGGTTACCTTTTCAGATGCCAGCACATCAGTGTACCCTGATGACGGATGTGTCCAAATTAGGCTGGGGAGCTCATCTGGACAATCTCTCCACTCGGGCTTTGGTCTCATCAGGAGTCACAACTCCACATAAATCTGCTGAAGCTCAGAGCCATTCACAATGCTCTGTCTTCCAGGACCATCTTCGATTCCGCTCAGTTCTAGTCCAGACAGACAATCAAGTAACCATGCTCTTGGACCCTCTGTAGCGAGGCCCTGCATCTGTGTGTTTTTTGCCATACAGGATCACGTTCACCTACTTGCGATGCATCTTCCGGACAAACACAATGTCCTGCCGGACAAACTCAGTCGAATCCTTCTCCCCCATGAATGGTCTCTCCATGCAGACAGGGTAGCTCGCGTCTTTCAGATCTGGGGAACCCCAGAGATAGACTTGTTCGCAAGTCCTCAGAATGCCAAGCTTCCTCGCTTCTGCTCCAGGACCCCTGCACTGGACAGCCAGCAGATGGATGCTTTTCACCTCCACTGGGGTCAAGGCTTCCTGTATGCCTTCCCTCCCATTCCCCTCATTCCCAAGACACTTTTCAAACTCCAGAGAGACAAGGGGCTTCATGATACTCATAGCTCCACACTGGCCACAATAACTGTGGTATCCTCTCCTTCTACATCTGTCTTGGGCTCAACCCATAGATCTGGGATGTGCTCCAGATCTTCTCTCTCAGGAGGAGGGGACACTGCTCCATCCCAATCCACAGTCTCTCCATCTGATGGCATGGCTGCTGAAGGCATAGCTTTCCAAGACATTAACCCCTCTCAGCAGGTTAAAGATATCCTTCTAGCATTCAGAAAGCCTTCCACCAGGCGTTCCTGTGCCTTCAAATGGTGTAGATTCTCTTTGGTGTTCGCAGAGGGCACTTAACCCCTTCTCCGGTGGATGCATTACTTGAGTATCTTCTCCACCTGTCTTCCTGTGGACTTAAAACCAACTCGGTAAGAGTACACCTCAGTGCAATTGCGGCCTCTCACATGCCCTTCGATGGTCAACCCCTCTTTTCAGCTGCTTGTAGCATGCTTCATGAGGAGTCTTCTATTGAACAAATTTCCCATTAAGACCCCTCCAGTGGCATGGGATCTCAGAGAAATCCAAGTTATCAATGTCTCTGTTTAATGTACATTACCAAGTTTAAGTTTCAATGTAAACCGCTTTGATTGAAATGATAAAGCAGTATATAAAACCTGTTAAATAAAATAAAATAAATAAATGTTGATCTAGATCAGCTTCTCAAGCCGCCCTTTGAGCCTCTAGCCACCAACTCTGAAGTTTCTCACCTAGAAAGTTACCTTCCTTATTGCTCTCACTTCAACGAGACGCATTAGTGAGCTCCAAGCCTTGGTGGCTGACCCTCCTTATACATGATTCCACAATAAGGTAGTCCTTAGGACTCGTTCTCACTTTATGCCAAAGGTGGTCTTGCCCTTCCATTTAAACCAGTTAGTCTAACCTTCCTGTCTTTTTCCCTAGACCTCATTCCTCTAGGGCAGAAGCAACCCTTCACACTCTGGATTGCAAATGTGCCTTGGCTTTCTATCTCCAGAACGCGAGAGCACAGAAAAGCTTCCCAACTTTTCATCGCCTTTGACTCAAGTCATTTGGGTTTGAACTCTCTCCAGATGGATTGTGGAATGCATTTCCTTTGTTTATGAAAGTGCAGGTCTCTCTCTTGAGGATCACGTCACTGCACATAATGTTCAAGCCATGGCTGCCTCCATGGCAAATCTATGCTCTGTAGTGATTGATGAGATATGCAAAGCAGCAACTTGGTCTTCTGTCCACACTTTTGCTGCCCACTATTGCCTGGACAAGGACACTCACTGGCATGCCTTGTTTGGCCAACCTGTTCTCCAGCATCTCTTTCAGACTTAGATCAACTCCTACCCTGCGTCCCAGGTTTCGATACCAGACATCCTTGGTGGATACATGACCTACTTAGTTTTGCCTGTAACGCAGAGTGCACCCGGAGGTCATTTCTCTGACATCTTCGAGCTAGGGAGTACTACATTCCTGCTTGTTCCTAGAGATAGCATAGTTGCTCACCTATAACAGGTAATCTCCAGGAACAAAGGAATTTAGTCTTCACAACCCACCCTCTTCCCCTAGGAGTTGTAGGTCATCTTCTTTTTTCTCTTCTCTCCTTTTATCTCAGCTACAAACTCAACTGAGGAGGGAGAGCTGGAAAGGCGGGAAGGCAGCTACACAGGCATAGTGGGATGCTCCCAAAAGCTTTCCTATTGGACGCTGAGGCGTGTTCCCCCACGGGCTCCATCGGTACAGACGTCACCCATATGTGAAGACTAAATTCCTGCTGTTCCCAGAGATCACCTGTTACAGGTGAGTAACTATGCTTTCTTGTGCATTAAAGTGCCTTTCCATCTATTAGCACCGGTCCCTTTCCCGCCTCAGAGCCCTGTTGCCTCTGCTTCTTGGAACCGTTTTTAGTTTTTTCTTCCAGCGCAGTTTCACGCCTTTTCTAACTGCTTGCTGCGTTGAGGGTCCTTGCAGGTGTCCTTTTTGCTCCAATGGCCAGTGGGTTCAAAAAGTATGATCGGTGCGCTAATTACGTGTATCTAACTGATACACACAACTGCTGTCGCCAGTGTCTAGGTGTTGACCATAACCCAGAGGTTTGCCCTGTGCAAAAAGATGTCCACCAAGGCCATCAAAAGTCATTGGCAGAAGCAAGACAACATCTTCCAGATTCTGCCCCAGTGTCCCCGGTAACCTCGTGCTCTAATGCCCTGCATGGATCCTCGGAGCCAAGCAGCCGCCGTGGGTCACCAAAGATCTGACCCGAGCCCGATGCCTCAGGAGCTGTCAGGCCTAGAGTCCTCAATGAACTACTCGGACTGGGAGTCCGAGGAAGAGGCTTCACAGGAGAGGCGTAAGAACCACAATCTCTCCTCTGACCCGTCTCCCCTGGCATCGCAACTCTGGTCCCCACCTGAGGAGACACAATTCCTAGAGTTTGGGACATGGCGAAGGCCTTCTGTCTCACCACGGAGTCGGAGGACCATTGCATGGAGGAGCTCGAAATCCTCCAGTATGAGGCTCTGCCTAAGGAGGCCCTTATGGTCCCCATCCCTGCCATCCTTGGGTGGCGACCCCTTCAGATGTGGGAGACACCAGCGTCGGTTGCAATAGTTAGCCAATGCTTTGACACCATGTACTGGGTCCAGCAGGGCCCCGACTTTCGGAAGGCGCAACTCCATCACACCTCTATAATGGTAGTCGACCGACCATGTGCTGGCAGAAAATCCTGAAGACTCGCTCCTCCATGCCCCTGCAAATGCTACCAGGGCTCGATGATGGGTTGCTGAATCCAAGCCTATCAGCTGTTTATCTGCATGTATCTCCGAGACCTAGCGAAAGAAATTGCAGGTTTCTCAGCGGGTCTCAGCAGAGATAACCTTCAGCGCTTCCAAACCCTCACGAAGTGCATTGGGGAGTGCTCGAAGTACATGTCTCGAGCTGACTACGATGAATTCTAGTCTATCGCAAGGGTGGCCACTGCAGGCATCTGTGCCAGACACCAGGCCTGGCTCCAGGCATTGGACCTCAAGCAGTGGATCCAGGAGAAACTCCTCAGCAATCCCCTGCCTTGGTGAAAATCTCTTCAGCAAACCGATGGAGGATAAGGTGGCAGAGATAGACAGTTATAAGGACTTGGCTCTCCAGGAAGGCCTCCATCCTTCTCAAGAAAAAAAGTCGGGGAAAAGGCCTCCTTTCCACAGGAAAGGCCAGCCTTATTGAGGCTATGCCCAATACCAGGTCCCACAGACCCCGCAGCAGGGTCACCAGGGCAAAGAAGCAGGCCAAGGCCAATGCAAGCCTAAGGGCTCTAAGCCCCAAACACTGGCTCCTGCCCACGATGGGTCGGGGGTTTGACTCCGAATATAGCCTCTCCACCCGTGGGGGAGCAGCTGCTAAGAGGGGGGCATCTGATTCATTTCACCCATCAGTGGCCTGCCATCACCACCGATGCCTGGGCACTTTGTGGTCAGAGAAGGCTACCTCCTTCACTTGGACCAGACGCCCCCTCCTTTCTTTCCAGGAGAGCCCCCTCTGACTCCCCTGCATCAGGCTCTGCTACTGCAGGAACTCGCAGGCCTCCTCAGGGACAGGGCTGTAGAGCCAGTACTCCACCACCTCGGGGCAAAGGATTCTTCTCCTGATACTTTCTGGTCCCAAAAAGAACAGGCCTAAGGCCCAGTCTAGACTTGTGAAACCTGAATAGGTTCCTGGTGCAGGAGAAGTTCAAGATGCTCTCCCTTGGAACAATGCTGCCCTACCTCCAGCAGGGAGGTTGGCTATGTTCCTTGGACCTAAAGGATGCTTACACCCACATCCTTATTCATCCCAGTCACAAGCAGTACTTTAAGGTTCATGGTCGGGGACGACCACTTCCAGTACAGGGTACTACCCTTCGGCCTAGCCTCTGCACCAAGAGTCTTTTCATCAAATGCCTGGCAGTGGTGGCTGCCTACCTCTGTCTCCAAGGGGCCTTGGTCTTCCCATACCTGGACGACTGGCTCGTGAAAGGGGGACACGGCCACCGAGGTGCAACCTGCCATGGCCCGCACCATCAAAGTACTGTAGCATTTGGGGTTTGTGATAAACCACCCCAAATATCACCAACGCAGGATCTGGAGTTCATAGGAGTTCACCTGGACACTCTCCAGGCCAGGGCCTTCCTCCTGGACAGGGCGGATCGCCTCAGGGCCCTGGCCACTGAGGTGCAGTGCCATCACACAGTGTTGGTGTGGTCCATGCTCCACCTACTAGGCCACATGGCATCCATAGTCCATGTTCTCAACACCCGCCTCCAATGCGGGCAGCTCACTGGTGTCTCCACTCACAGTGGATACAGGCCACGGACAGGGTCACAGTGTCCCATCAACTAGCAGTCACTTGACTGGTGGCAGGGCACACAGCACCTGCAGAAGGGCATGCCCTTTTAGCCCCCAAATCCCTAGAGGGTCCTCACCACAGGCGCATCCCTATTAGGCTGGGGTGCCCACTGCAAGGAACTGCGCACACAGGGCAGCTGGTCCCTAGCGGAGAGCCAGCAGTACATAAGAACATAAGATATGCCATACTGGGTCAGACCAAGGTCCATCAAGCCCAGTATCCTGTTTCCAACAGTGGCTAATCTAGGTCATACGTACCTAGCAGTTTCCCCAAAAGACACAGGTTCTGCAATGCTTGTACTAGGTCAAGCATTGATATCCTGGGTCCCTTCTTAATAATGGTTTATGGACCTTTCCTCCAGGAACTTGTCCAAACCTTTTTTAAACCCAGCTATACTAACAGCCTTTACTACATCCTCCGGTAACAAATTCCAGAGTTTGATTACACGTTGAGTGAAAAAATATTTTATTTTATTAGTCTTAAATAGTTTACCCTGTAGCTTCATTGCATGTCCCCTAGTCTTCCTATATTCGGATAACGTAAACAGTCGATCTACGTTTACCTGTTCCACTCAGTTCATTAATTTATAGACTTCTATCATATCTCCCCTCAGCCATCTCTTTTCCAGGTTAAAGAGCCCTAACCTTTTTAGCCTTTCTTCATAGGAGTATCCTTCCATCCCCTTTACCATTTTGGTGGCTCTTCTCTGAACCTTTTCTAATAACACTATATCCTTTTTAAGATACGGCGACCAGAATTGCACACAGTATTCAAGGTGCGGTCTCGCCATGGAACGGTATAGAGGCATTATAATATCTTTTGTTTTATTTTCCATTCCTTTCCTTATGATACCCAGCATTCTATTTGCTCTCTTGGCTGCTGTTGCACACTGGGCTGAGGGTTTTAACATGTTATCCACAATGACGCCTAAATCTTTTTCCTGGTTGGTGATTCCTAATGTGGAACCTTGCATCGTGTAGCCATAGTTTGGGTTGTTCTTCCCTAGGTGCATAACTTTGCACTTGTCCACATTAAATTTCATTTGCCATTTTGATGCTCAGTCTTCCAATTTATCAAGATCCTCTTGCAATTTTCCACAATCCTCTTGGGTTTTAACAACTTTAAATAGTTTTGTGTCATCTGCAAAATTGATAACCTCACTCGTTATTACACTTTCCAGGTCATTTATGAATATGTCAAAAAGCAGCGGACCCAGCATAGATCCCTGGGGTAAACCACTATTCACCTTTCTCCATTGGGAAAATTGGCCATTTAGCCCAACCCTCTGCTTTCTATCTTTTAACCAGTTCCTGATCCACAGTAGTACACGGCCTCCTATCCCATGACTCTTTAGTTTTGCCAAACGTCTCTGATGAGGGACCTTGTCAAAGGCTTTCTGAAAGTCCAGATACACTATATCAACCGACTCACCTTTGTCCACCTGTTTATTCACACTTTCAAAAAAACATAACAGATTAGTAAGACAAAATCTTCCTTGTCTAAAGCCATGTTGGCTGTCTCCCATTAGGCCATGACTATCTACATGCTGAGTAATTTTATTCTTTATGATGGTTTCTACCATTTTTCCTGGTACTGACGTGAGGCTCACCGGTCTGTAGTTTCCCGGATCACCCCTCGAACCCTTTTTAAAAATTGGTGTTACATTGGCGATCCTCCAATCTTCAGGTATTAGAGATGATTTTAATGATAGTTCACAGATTACTAATAGCAGGTCTGCAATCTCATATTTCAGTTCTTTCAACACCCTTGGATGTATACCATCCGGCCCAGGTGATTTGCTACTCTTCAGTTTATCTAATAGTTGTAATACATCTTCCCGATGTATCGATATTTCCTTCAATTCTTCTGCACCTTTAAATACCACTTCAGTCATGGGTAACATCCCTACATCTTCCTCAGTAAAGACCGAAGCAAAGAATTCATTCAGTCTCTCCGCTATCACCTTGTCGCCTCTTAGTGCCCCTTTAACTCCTCTATCATCTAATGGTCCAATTGACACTCTCACAGGTTTTTTGCTACGAATGTACTTGAAAAAATCTTTATTTCATGTTTTTGCTTCCGCAGCAAGCTTCTTTTCAAATTCTCTCTTTGCCGCCTTTATCAATGCCTTGCATTTGACCTGCCAGTGTTTGTGCTGTTTCCAGGTTTCATCGTTTGGCTCTTTTTTCCATCTCCTGAAAGATGCTTTCTTGGCAACAGCCTCTCTGACCTCACCTTTAAACCATGCTGGCAGTTTTTTGGACTTCCTTCCACTTTTCTTAAAGCGTGGCATACAGCTGGTCTGGGCTTCCAAGATAGTATTTTTCAACAACATCCAAGCTTGATGTAAGTCTTTAACCTTTGCAACTGCTCCTTTTAGTTTTTTCTTAACTATTTTCCGCATTTTATCATAGTAGATCAACCTGCTGGAGCTTAAGGCCATTTTTCTGGCGATCAAGGACTTTTCCACCACTGTCTGCAGAACCAGTCTGTGCTAGTCCAAACAGACAACCAGATTGCGATGTTCTACCTGAACAAGCAGGGGGACATAGCGCATCTGTCAGGAAGCAATAGCCCTCTGCTTATACATGATCGATCAGGGAATGCTCCTCAGGGTGATATACCTTCCGGGCCAAGACAATGCCCTAGTGGACAGGCTGAGCAGGGTCATCTAGCCGCATGAATGACAACTAGACCCCAGGGTGGTGCAGCGGCTATTCCGACTGTAGGGGAACCCAAAGTCTGGACCTCTTTGCTAGCCCAAATAATGCTCAGCTGCCCCGTTTCTGCTGTCCCCAGTTGCATCCATCCTGGATAGTGGCAGACGCCTTCCTCATCTTGTGGTCGGAAGGCCTTCTGTATGCCTTCCCTCCCATGCCACTAATCGCCTGGATCCTCATCAAGGTCCTGCAGGACAAGACCTCCATGATCCTGGTGGTCCCGCTGTGGGCCAGGCAGCCTTATTTATTTATTTTTATTTCTTATATACCGCGCTTTTAATCAGTGCGGTTTACAAATGAACAAATTTAAACACAATGATACAATCAGCATTGGTTTTTTACAAAGAACAGGGTACAAAAACTTGGGGTAAACAGGGTTTAACTATATACAAATAAAAATGTAGCGGTAAGTATGGTTAACTATGTACATGGCATTTTGGTTAATTACATGGAGGAGGTAATTAGATAAAATTATAATACAGTGTAATACGGTAAGAGTAGAGTGTGCAAGTATGTATATCATGATTATCCATTTTCCCCCGGTGTCAAGTGGGAAAGATCAACACGCAAATTATGTTCAATCGGAGTTGCTTCAGGGTAGTACATTAGGAACAAATGATGTTTTAAGACTTTTCTAAATGTCATGAGACTAGTGATGGCTCAAATTTCGGGTGGGAGGGCATTCCAGGCTCTGGGTGCAAACAGTGAGAAGGCTCTAGCGGCTGTTGATTTAGAGCATTTCGTAAGGAGTTTCGGAAGTTCAATGGAATTCAGTGCAGCAGATCTCCTGGCTCTGTTTGTTGGAGTAACCTGTATCATATTGCAGATAGGTGATAGAGATGGGCTCTTTGCAGCTTTAAAAGTCATGACCAGGGTTTTATATAGGGTTCTGGCCTGGAGTGGTAGCCAGTGTAAATTCATCAGTATTTGGGTTATATGCTCTGAGCGTGGGGCACCTACGAGAATTCTCGCGGCTGCATTCATGGCCAGACGGAGGGGATTTAGGGTAGATTGTGGGAGACCGTGAAGTATGATATTGGCAAAATCGAAGTGTGGTAGTACTAGGGCTTGGAAGATAGTGCGGAAATCTGAGTAGTCGAGAAGAGGTCGGAGGTTACGTAGGGACCGAATCTTTTGGTAAATTGAGTTTGTTGCTTTCTTGATGTGTACAGACATATCAAGCCGCTGATCTAATGTAATCCCTAAGTATCGAATTGTGGGTTGTGCCTTCAGTTCAATGTTTACATTTAATGAGGCAGCGGGTATGAATGTTGGATTCCTTGTTACGAATAGGACGTCTGTTTTGTTGTGATTTATACGTAAGTTCTGTTTGTGGAGCCAATTAGATACAGCTTCGAAGCAATGAGCTATTGATGTATAATCTGGTTTTTCTACATTGAATGGAGCATACATCAGGATGTCGTCAGCATATTCTAGACATTGAATGTTGAAGATACGTATCAAATCACAGATTGGCTGCATATAGATATTGAACATTAGAGCGGATAAGGAGGATCCCTGAGGGACACCTTGTTTAAGAGGGAATGAATCAGATGTTGCATCTCCTGTTCTGACTTTCTGCGGTCTATCAGATAAGTAAGATTTGCACCAGTTCAGGGCTAGACCTTGAATGCCCTTATCTTTGAGGCGCCGTAGGAGAGTATTGTGTTTACTGAATCAAATGCAGCCGCTATGTCGAGAAATATGAGAATGAACCCTTGATGAATATTGTCGATGCTTATGATTAGGTTATTGAATAGGGTTGTGAGGAGGGTGTCCACACCATGTTCTTCTCTAAAACCATGTTGTGAGGGGTCCAGGGGAGCTTCTGAGTCAACGTGTTGTTGTATTTGTCGCTGGACTACTTTTTCCATGATTTTTGCTAGTAACGGGATACTAGAGATAGGTCTAAAAGATTAGACTTTTGTTGGGTCTAGCTTGCTGTTCTTCAGGAGGGGGCGGATGGATGACTGCTTGAGGCTTTGGGGGAAGGATCCAGTTGAGAATGAATGGTTGACAATCTTGCTTATAGTTGGGCTAAGTTCATGTCGTAGTTCTTTAATCCACCTAGCTGGGCAGGGGTCGTTAGGTGCAGTAGTTAAGTTAATAGCTGTTATTATTTCTTCAATCTCTTTGTTGGATACTTGAGAGAAATTATCAAGCGTGGCAAGTTGGGTCACATTCTGTGGGGTAGAAGGTGCTGGTGCTGTAAGGATCGAACTAGTCTGAATCATTTTTGATTGTAAGTATTCGGCATAATCCTGAGGGTGTGGCATAGGTGGTTGGGTTATGGTTGGATCACCTGTTAAGGATTTAACGATATTGAAGAGGTCATGTGGCTTGTTCAAGGACCGCATTAATGTATCTGAGTGGAATTTTTCTTTTCTCCATTGTCATCTTTCGGTGAGTTTGTAAGTATGAGTTGTATGAACAGAGTGCCTCAGGAGATCGGGAGGAACGCCAGCGTCTCTCAAATCTGCGTAGGTGAAGGAGAGATTCTTGAAGTTCGGAGGAGAACCATGGTTTATGTTTGCTCTTGGTCTTGATCCTGTTAGTAGCAGGGATGCAGGCAGCGGCTTTCAATGTGTTGTTCCAGTTGGTTATTAAGTCATCTTGAGAAGGTAAGTCCTTATTGAGGGCAGGTAGAACTTTCTCCAAGACTTCAATCATATCAAATGGACGGAAGCGAGTTTCAAGGGCACTCGGGGGGCGTCCTGTAGTGTTACTGTTGTTGGGGAGGTGTTCAGTGGGGATGTAAAAGCGGAGTAAATTGTGATCAGACCAGGGTATAGGGGTTATGTATATCGGGGGCTTCTGAGATGTGTTGAGTACCACTTGAGGAGCGAAGATTAGATCCAGTGTGCCTCCTTTGATATGGGTGGGGGGGGGGCGTCAATAAGTTGTTCAAATCCTAGTTGGTACATGGCTTCAAGGAATGCTGAGGAGTGTGAGGTTTGTAGCGATGGTAGGTTAAAATCCCCTGCTAGCCAGTTGGGGGATTGAGGGTTGGGAGAGTTACATGCAATGTTGATTATTGATGGAAGGTCTTCTGGGGAGGGTGACGGTGCTCGATAGAGAAGATTGATCATACAGCTCCTATTAGATATGGAGAGAGCATCAAGGTGTGGGGTACTGGTGGTATTGTTCAGCTTGAATTGGAGGTCCGATTTGGCGAGAATGAGTGTGCCACCACCTCTCTGGTTGGCTCTGTGGCAGGCATAGATGGAAAATTCTGGTGGAATCATCTGGTTGATGAGGACGTTGTCGTTGTCGGTTAGCCATGTCTCGGTTATTAGCAGTATGTCTAGGTTATGTGTTGTTATCAGATCAATAACTGCAGGCCATTTGGAGCGTATAGATCTGGCATTTATTAAGGCGCACCTGAGTAGACGATCGGTCTTATGCTTCTCGTTAGGGTCTTTGTCAGGAAGCAGCGGGATATGTAGTAGGTGTGAGTAGGAAATTCTAGTTCTCATGTTGGAAAGGCAGGGATATTCCATTGAGCATCTTCCATTGCTATAAAGGATAGGGATCTGCTTAATGCAAGGGTCTAGTGCCAATGTTAGGACTGGGATCGATGCTAAGAGCAGGATGAGAACTAAGTGAGGCATTTGATACATGATAGAGGACATGTCTATAGGCAGAGTGGTCACCTGAGGAGGAGATAATTGGGTGTGCTGGAAATAGTCAGCAGGGAAAATCGATATACAACAAGGCAAACAAATTATATAACTAGTTATATAATAGTACTACAATGATAGTATACAGTTGTAGAGAGCAACAACCATGGGATATAACAGTCAGGCAGTGCTATAGCAAATTACAGACTACTCCCTGTCACGGCTGTGAAATTAGTAGTGGGATTCAAGTAGGGGTAATTAGGGGCGATAGCTAGTAAACGGCATCTGCAAAAGTAAGGTACAAGCTAGCTTGAGGAATGATTATGGACAATAGCTTGACTAGGGATGTTAACAGTATCAATATAATCAGAGCTGACAGTATGCTAACAGTATCAAAGTCATACAGTTCATTTGGCTGTAGTATACTTGCGGTGGTCAGCGGATCGTCTGGGTGAAGGTGGGAGCCGGCTCGACCTTCAGGGAGCTCAGCTGTTTATTTGTGTAGATCTTATGTAGCGCTGATCAGTGCTGTTACTGAGATGAGCCTTTCCAGGATGAACTCAGAACCCTGAATCCCTCGGTGCAAGCCCCAATTGGGCAGTGATGTCGCTGCTTCTCCTCCTGCCGATTGAGGTTCGATCCCCCGACTGGGGAGAGCTGCTGACGGCGGCGGGTGCAAAATGTCTCAAAAGGATAAGATCGTGCCTCTGGATAGCATATTTCTCTTAGGTGGTGCTGAGGTTCCAAGTTGCAGTGCTCTGTCGTCGTATGTAGCTGGGATGAACTTGCCGTTGGAGCACGATTCCTTGTTATGGGGAGCGATTTCTGGATCTAGGTGACCTTCGATTTGGCATAGCCTTCCGCCCTGGTCCACGCCTAAGGGCCACACCAAAGGGACCTCTGGCGAGGCCCTCAGGCGCGGGTGCGCCGGCAGGCGCGAGCTTTTAAAGTTCCCTCGGCGTGCCCCGATTGGGCGGGATGTCTCCGCTGTTCCTCCTGCCTCTGGAGGCTCGATCCCCGGGCTGGGGAGAGCCGATGAAGGTGGTGGGGGGGGGGGAGCAAGAGAACCACGCGCCGGCTGGCGCGAGCTTTTAAAGTTCCCTCGGCGCGCCCCGATTGGGCGGGATGTCTCTGCTGCTCCTCCTGCCTCTGGAGGCTCGATCCCCGGGCTGGGGAGAGCCGATGAAGGTGGTGGGGGGGCAAGAGCCTTGGTTTCCCATATTGCTCTGCCTCTCGACGGAGCTCCCGTCCCTCTGGGGACCACCCCGGGGCTACTGACTCAGGAGGAGAGCTGCCTTTTTCACCCCAACCTAGGGTCCCTGTCATTAACAGCTTGGCTGCTGAATGGGTCACCTTAGCACCTTTCAACCTCCCGAGGGAGGTGGAGGAAGTCTTCCTGCCCTCTCGTAAGAACTCCACGACACAAGCCTACACCTTCAAGTGGCGCAGATTCTCAGTATGGTGTATGTAGCAACAGGTAGACCTGTTCTCTTGCCAGGTGCACATGATGCTGCAGTACTTGCTCCACCTTTTGCAGACCGGACTCAAGTCCAACTCAGAGTGCACCTGAGTGCACTCTCAGCGCACCATCATTCCATAGAGGCAAACCCCTATGCGCAACCCCTCATTACCTGATTTATGCAGGGTCTTCTGCTCTCTAAGCCTCCCATCTACCCACTGCCAGCGGAATGGGACCTCAATGTGGTTCTGACCCAACTCACCAAGCCACCTTTTGAACCTCTGGCTGCCTGCCATTTGCATTCTCTCCTGGAAGGTCGTCTTCCTGGTGGTGCTCATCTCTGCCTGCAGAGTCAGTGAGCTTCAGGCCTTGGTTGCTGAGCCACCTTACACCAGGTTTTACAAGAATAGGGTCATGCTTCGCAACCACTCTAAATTACTTTCTATGATGGTATCTGCCTTTTCTCCAGGACCAAGCAGGAAGTCAGTCCTCACATATGGGTGACGTCGGCGCCGACGGAGCCCTTGTGTGGAGCATTTCTCCAGCTTTCAAAGAAAGCCTTTGGGAATTGCAGCGCACATGCGCGGTCCCCTTCCCGCCCAAGGGTGCTATCTTGCTCAGTCTTCTTTTTTCCGCGGAGCCCGACGGACGTAGTTCGTTTTTCCCCGAGGAAAAAGTTGATTTTCCCTATTTTTTTTCTCTTTTTTTCTCCGGTTCGTCGCCGGATCCTTTTCCCGCTCGGACCGATACGCCGGTATCAAGTCCTTTCTCTCTTTTTAGTTTTTTGTCCTTTGTGACAAGCGTTTGCGCCTTTTTTTCTTTTTTTCCCTGGCAGCCCGGTCTTTTGACCTCGAAGGGGCCCTTTTTCCCCCGATGGCTACCAGCGGGTTTAAGAAGTGTGATCGGTGTAGGAAACGTATGTCTCTTACCGACACACATGACTGCTGCCTCCGCTGCCTCGGACCTGATCATGACCCGATGATCTGTGGTCCATGTGGCAAAATGTCCTCAAGGCGTTGAGTCGGCAGCACCAAAAGGATAGGATCTTTTCTGACTCCGCGTCAGGACGGGCCCGAACCTCGTCAGAGGCCTCGACGTCTCGGGACTCCGGCCCCGAGCAGCATTGGGGTTCCTCTGAGTGGGGGTCTCCTTCGCGGGAACATTGCAGGAAGAAGAAACCCGGGAGCCAGGTCGCATAGCCCGATAGCCGTCCCGGGTTTTCGGAGTCGGAGAGGCCTGCCAAGCATCCTCGTGTCGAGATGGAGTCTCCTGGATGCGTAAGTGCTGTTGTCCTCGTGGACTCTCCTCCGAGGGAGCCGACGTCGGGCCTGATGCCGTCGGGGCCCGAGTCGGGGGCTGCGGGGTCTCCTGAGCTCGGACTCAGGTTGACGGCCTTGGAGAGCAGCTTCGCTGCCTTCATGGAACAGCAGCGGGCATTGATAGCCGGTCTCACTGGTGCATCTGCCCCGACCACCGGGACCTCGACGTCCAAGTCGACCCCGGAGGCCGAGTCGATCCTCGAGTCCATGCGGGCTCGAGTCGATCCTCGGCCACGGTCTCCCTCGGCCTCCCGTTCGGGAACGAGGTCGTCGATGCTGGCCTCGGCGTCGGGGCGGAGGGCATCGGTGCCCGCCCAACCGTAGCCGCTCGATTCCTCCTCCGAGGAGTCGGGCTGGGAGACGGAGGACGAAGAGTCACCCGATACTTTTCGGACTCGGTGTGTCCCATCGGACTCGCCGGAGTCCGAACCTCGGAGATGATCCCCACCGGAGGATACCTGATTCTCGGACTTCGTGCGGGATATGGCCAAAGCCTTGGCCTTCCCCGCAGAGCTCGAGGCCCTCCAGTATGACTCTCCCCCGAAGGAGGCCTTTACTGTTCCGGTTCTTCCGATGCTGGAGGGGCTGCTCTTCCGCATGTGGGAGACCCCGGCCTCGACGCCGGTGTTAAGCAAGCGGGTCGATTCCATCTATCGAGTCCGCAAGAGCCCCGGGTTCCAAAAGGCACAATTACCGCACCACTCCATGGTTGTGGAATCGGCCATGCATTGACTGAAAAGTCAGAAGATGCACTCCTTGGTGCCTCCCGGCCGGGAGGCCCGGAACCTGGATGCCCTCGGTAAGAAGTGCTTCCAGGGTTCTATGCTTGCTTGCCGTGTCCAGACTTACCAGCTCTACATGGGCATGTACCTCCGAGACCTGGCAAAGGAGATTGACGGGTTCTCTGCTGGTCTCTCCGAGGAACCTTTGCAGAGGTTCCAGGCCTTGTCCACTGGTATTCGGGCAGTGCTCGAAGTTTCTCTCTCGAGCAGCCTACGATGGCTTCAAGGCTTCGGCCCGAGTAGCCGGGACCGGCGTCGGTGCCCGCCGGCAGGCTTGGCTACAGTCATCCGACCTCGAGCCATGGGTACAGGACAAGTTGGTCGATGTCCCCTGCCGGGGTGAAAACCTTTTCGGCAAACCCATGGCTGAAAATGCTGCTGAGCTCGAGACAGAGACTCTCACCAGCACTAGGCTGTCCAGAAAAACCTCTGCCCCTTCTCAGAAAAAGAAGGGCTCGGGGAAAAAAGACCTTTTACCCGAGGAAGTCATCTGCCTATAAACAATTCCCTCATTATCAGGCCTCTGCTGCTCCCCAACAGGGTCAGCAGGCCAAGGGGCAGGGTCATGGGCCCCGTAGGCAGAAGGCCCCCAAGCCACCAACACCGGCCACTGCTCAGCAGGGTGGGGGTTTTTGACTCAGAAAGCATAGCCTCTTCTCCTCAGCTGGCTTCTCTCAGCACAGGAGGCCGGCTGGCCTACTTTGCCCACAGGTGGTCAGCCGTCACATCAGATACCTGGGTTCTTAATGTAGTCCAAAAGGGCTATCTTCTCCATTTTCACCAGGTACCTCCCTCCTATTTTCCAGGGGAGCTTCCAAGACTCCCTCTGCACAGGGACCTACTCCTTCAGGAGTTAGCAAGTCTGCTAAAGGATCAGGCTGTGGAACCGGTGCCCCACCATCTGAGAGGTCACGGCTTTTATTCCAGGTACTTTCTGGTACCAAAAAGAACAGGGGGCCTCAGACCCATCCTAGACTTGAGAAACCTCAACAAGTTCCTGTAGAGGGAAAAGTTCAAGATGCTTACCCTTGGAATCCTGCTGCCCTACCTCCAGCAGGGAGACTGGCTATGCTCCTTATATCTAAAGGATGCGTATACTCACATCCTTATTCATCCAGACCACAGACAATATCTCGGATTTGTTGTGGGGGGAAACTACTATCAGTACAGAGTACTACCCTTTGGCCTGTCCTCCGCTCCCAGGGTCTTCACCAAGTGCTTGGCAGTGGTGGCGGCCTACCTGAGGCTTCAAGGTCTTTGTGTTTCCGTACCTGGACGACTGGCTCATAAGGGGCCAATCTTCCCAGGAGGCCAATCAAGCCACCCTTCGCACTGTGGCTCTGCTTCAGCACTTGGGGTTTGTCATAAACTTCGCAAAGTCCACTTTGCTCCCGTCCCAGAACTTAGAATTCATAGGAGCCAGACTAGACACTCTTCAAGCGAAGGCTTTTCTGCCTATGGACAGAGCCCACAGGCTGATGGATCTGGCCAAGCAGTTTTGCAGCAATTCCCTGGTCTCTGCCAGGCAATTCCTGAGACTACTCGGCCATATGGCTTCCACGGTTCATGTCACCCCCAATGCCCGCCTTCACATGCGGCCTGCTCAGTGGAGCCTTCGCACTCAGTGGCATCAGGCCACGGGGAGCCTAGCGGACTCAGTAAAAATATCGGACCTGCTAGTCTCCTCTCTGCAATGGTGGCTTCATCTTCCGAATCTGGTACTCTGAGTGGTTTTTCAATCCCCTCCGCATTCTCAAGTGCTGACGACAGATGCTTCTCTTCTCGGTTGGGGAGCACATTGCCAAGGGACATGTACTCAGGGTCTCTGGACCCCTTGGGAGGCTGCTCAACAGATAAACTTCCTGGAGCTACGGGCGATACGCCTAGCTCTGAGAGCCTTCTCCCGCCTCGCCTCTCACCAGTCTGTACTGGTCCAGACAGACAATCAAGTTGCCATGTTCTACGTAAACAAACAAGGAGGCACAGGCTCCTTCCTTCTATGTCAGGAGGCACAACGGCTGTGCTTTTGGGCGGTCAATCACGGAATCCTCCTCAAAGCTGTCTACCTCCCAGGTCTAGAAAATTACCTGGCGGACAGACTGAGCAGGATCCTGCAACCACACGAATGGAGGTTGAACCCGTTGGTGGTTCAGCAGGTCTTTCTCAAGTGGGGCCTCCCCACCATGGATCTTTTCGCCAGTCCTCCGAACCGGCAACACCCGAGATTTTGCTCCAGACAACCGCATCCTCTGAGTAGCAGCGGATGCGTTTCTGATCTTGTGGTCCACAGGCCTACTATATGCGTTTCCTCCCATGCCACTAGTGTCCAGAACGCTGTTCAAAGTCCTCAAGGACGGGGTTCCCGCTTCTGCTGCAGCTAGCGGTGGACACCCCTCTTCCTCTGGGATTTCAATACGATCTCCTGTCTCAGGATCAGGGGACTCTTGCACCCCAACCTCCAGTCCCTTCATCTGATGTCCTGGCTGCTGAAAGGGTAGTCCTGGCTCCCCTACTACTGCCTCGAGAGGTGGAAGATGTGGCCTTGGCCTCTAGGCAACAGTCCACCAGGAAATCCTACGCTCTTAAGTGGCGTAGATTCTCCGCATGGTGTGCTCAGCACAGTGAGAATCCCTTCTCGTGCTTGGTAGCGGTAGTATTGCAATATTTGCTTTACCTCTCCAATCTGGGCCTTAAGTCTAACTCAGTCAGAGTTCACCTTAGTGATCTCCAGGAACAAGCAGGAATGAGTCTTCACATATGGGTACGTCGGTACCGACGGAGCCTGCACGGGAACGCTGCCCAGCTTCCAATCAGAAAGCTTTTGGCAGCATCCCTCGCGCCTGCGCGCTGACTTCCCACCTTCTCCAGAGCCTCTCTTCAGTTGTCGTTTTTCCACGGAGCCGGCAGGACGTCCTCCTGTCACCGCAGAAACTTTTCTTTTTACTTACTTTAATTACTTTAGTTTTTGTTTTCTTGTGGTCGCGGCTGTATTTCCCGCCGCCACCGGTACCGCCGGTGGATTTTTGCCTAAATTCTGAGAAACTTTTTCTTCAGTTTTTTGCCTTAACTTGTTGGGCCTACCAGGCCTCTTCCTCATGGAGCCTTCTTTTCCTAAGAAGAGCATTCGATGTGGAAACACCTGTTTCCTTTTAGACTCCAATAGTTGGTGTCTCAATTGTGTGGGTCCTGACCCTTTTTCCCCTGACTCGTCAGGGGATACTTTTGTGAGGAAACCTTCAGTTTTTAGAGTTTCCCTCGATACCGTTTTTTATTCGGCACTGAGGGAACCCGGTTTCTCCTCTTCACAGGATCAGGTAACCCACAACCAGTCTGTTAAGACTTGTCAATGCTTGAGTGGTATGTACCATGCCCAGCATGGTGACGGCTCCGGCCTTACCCTCAAGAATCCATTGGCATTACCCCTGCGGGAGTCTGCGGGCTCCAAAGCATTAAAGGGGTTTCAGGTTGTTCCTGGGGCTCACCCCTCACAGAACATACCTGAGCCATGTCCGGGGGTGGTATCCGCTTCGAGCGGTACCGATCCCCCGGCATCGGCACCGGTGTCGAGTGTTCCACTCTTCACCAGGGATCGTCATCGGGCATCCTCGGTACCTTCGGGACCGATCGATACGCTCCGAATTGACTTCCCTCGATCCCAGCCGTGCACGGTGCGGGTATCCGCTTCCAGCGGTACCGATTCCCCAGCATCGGCTTCGGTGTCGAGTGTTTCACTCTTCACCAGGAATCGTCCTCTAGCATCCTCGGCACTTTTGGGGCCGGGCGATACGATACCGATGGACATTTCCATATCTCAGCCATGCTCCGGGACGGTACCGGCTTCGATCGGTTCCGATACCCCGGCATCGGCACCGGTGTGGAATAACGTTCTCCCGGCGAGAGGTTGTCATCGGGCATCCTCGGTACCTTCGGGACCGATCGATGTAACCCAGGCTGCTTTACCGGTATCGGCATCGCCGATACTACCACCGACGTCGGTACCCTCGAGACATGCATCGATAGACTCGCTTCCTTCGATGCTGAGTCTTGAATCGATATCTAGTCTCGAGGACTGGGTACCGACGCGTCCCGGAACCGACTCCCGTCGTTTCCAGATAAGCAGTTCCGAGGATCCTAGCCATAACTCTCGCATGATCTCGGTACCATTGCAGCAGTTCCCGATGACAACTTCAACTGCTGGCCCTGTGTCAGTATCGATGTCGATGCCTGTTCTTGCACCGATGCCTAGTTTGGAACCGATACCTGGGGTTGCTGATGCAGTACTCACTGCCTCTAAGTTGCCATACCAGTATCCTTGTCCATCTACTAGGTTTCTCTCCTCACACCACGGTACGTCCTCTGGTGTTCAGCCTCTTTCTTTAGCCTTACCAGGGACGGTTCCCATAGGAGATCAGGCTTTTCAGGCTTTTCTCCTGGATATGGCAACCTTTCTTAATATCTCTATCCCTGGTTGTGATGCTATTCCTGGCTCACAGGCACAACTGGAAAATATGATGCTTCCTTTACATCCTGCTCTGCAGGATCTCCTTCTGAGGGTCTGGAAATCACCCTTACGGCTTCCTCTACCTTCTACAGCCACGGAGGTTCGGTACTGGGTGCCTCCCTCACCAGGATTTCAGAAGCCTCAATTTCCTCATCGTTCCCTTGTAGTGGAATCGGCACTGAGGAAGGTTAAGAGCAAGAAGAAGCATTCTTCTTATCTGCCAGGTCGTTCTTCAAGAACACTCAATGCGTTTGGTCGTCAAACCTTCCAAACATCTATGCTGGCCTCCAGAATTCTTTCATATATTTTCCACATGAGTCTCACACTCCAGGAGGTCATGGAGAGATTGTCTCTTTTGACTCCTTTTATGCCAGAGTCCAAGGCTACTAATTATTCCTTGCTACTCAATCATAGCCGGAATATATCTTGGTTCCTTTCTCGTGCTTCTATAGACTCTTTTGAGTCTGTTAGCAGATCCTCTGCTATTGCCATTGCAGCACGTCGCAGAGCCTGGCTCGAAGCTTCAGACTTGAGCAGATGGGCACAAACTATATTGGCTCATTCTCCTTGTACAGGAGAAGGTCTCTTCAATAAGGAGGCTTTACGTCAGGTTGCTCAATGCTCCGCTGATTCTCCTTCCACTAAGGACCATTCTAAGCCACCTCCTTCTTCGAAAGGTAGGAAATGTCCTACCAAACCTTCTTTCCCTAAGAAAAGAAAGTTTCATTCATCTCTTGCCCATCATTCGGCTGTACCTAAACAAGGGACACCTCAGCCTAGTCTGAAGTCCTCCAGCTCTGGCCAGTCTCAGCATTCCCAGCAACCATAGGGGCTGGGAATTATACTCTTCAGTTCACTTCTACCCATTAGAAGTTTATTCACTGTGCTTTTCTTTTTCAGTGTACTAAGCTGTCGAAAAAGTTTTGTTCAGGGACTACAGACTTCTCCTCTTCTTACTCTCTAGAAGAGCAGTTGCAACTATCCCCTGATAGTTCTGTCCCAACTGAACATTTTTTCCTTCAGTTGACTTACCCTATGGGTACGTCACCCTCCAATTACTTACTCTACCCTCTCAACCGGGCTTTTTCCCTAACTGAGGGGTACCATACTGAAAGGCTTCTCTAGCAAGCGCATTCCTCAGACAGGGAGAAGGGATATCTCCTCTCCTTTCTTGTCTGTTTTTCTTTATTGGGCACAGGACAATCTCTCTGCTGTTTCCGTCAGCAGCTGTGCCTGCAGGAGTTACAGTGATTGTCTTACTGGTACTTTTTACAAGTTCCAGTCCCTTGTTCAAAATTTTGTCTAGCCTCAGTAGTGATTCCAAGCTACTCGTCAGCTATCTTGGATCCTCCTACTCTTTTAGGCTTTCTCACATTATTCTATCCATCTCCTCTCCTAGGATATGGCAACACACTTGACTTCAGTCAGTTTATCTCATATCTCTCCTGCACAATGCTCTCTGCAGTCTTCAGAGAAGCTTTCTACTATGAGGGCCTTGCTATAGAGCATTGACCGTGTCTCTAAAGCTTCTCTATTAGTAGGGAAAAGCTTATAATCCCTTCCCATGCCTGTGAGGGTTCTCCACACCCTCAGGCCTGGGGTGTTAACATGAAATATAAGTTCTTCTGCGTGAAAATCCAATGCTGATGTTTACGCATGCTACTTCTGGGTCCCTCCAGTAGGTCCCTCTGATATCTTCTTCTGCGTTTCTGCACATCTGCCATGTCAGTGTTCTGTGGAACTCCCGCCTTGTTCCTTACAGATTCATATGATCATCTGTTCTCACGCAAACATCACGGTTATCTTGTTGGATATATATAATTTTGATACATTTCTCCACCCATATCCTAATATACACATATGGACATATGTGTGTATATATATATATATATATATATATTCCATCCACATATATATATCTGTCTATATATGTGTCTGTTGGGGGGCTTCTTAAGGGTTGATATGTCTTACACACTATCACCCTTACTGTCTATACTAAATGTTTTACCTTCTAGAGGTTTTAGACAGTCTATCGCCCTACTTCGCATATCATATTACGATGCAGAAACTGTCATGCACCTATAACTACTGTGGTGCTAACATCTTCCATTTTTTCTTTAAGTCCTTGAAGCATCAAGCTTCAATATTTTTCCTACCTCTCGCCAGCTAGGAAAAATAGTGTACATCTTTATCTTTGAGTACACAGCTGTTCTCCTTGGGAATAGGGGTTTTTCCAGTCCCCCTCTTCCCGCCAGGACTGGGCTAGTTCTCCAACTCCGTCAGTCTTCTTCCTTTAGTCCTCAATGTTAATGACTTTATGCCTAAAGGAGTTTTCAGCTTTTTCCCATAAAGCTTCCATTGAAGACCTGATGTCTAATCCTACTCAGTTGACACCTGGATCGTCTGCTCCCTCCAGGTCTGGACCTTCATCCTCACTGCTGGGAGGTCACCTTGAAGATTCCGCCACTGCTTATCCAGTAGACTCCATCATGCTCTCTACTTCCTACAATACAGTAGAAAAGCTGCATATTTTAAGTGTACATTAAAGGTGTTTTAATGCTACTCATCATATATACCAAGGACTTCTGTAGTCTGTAGGGCCCTGTAGTCCTTGGCTATGCTGTTTCTTTCCTCACAGCTCCTTTATTGTCAACTCCTACCCTCCATCCCACCTTGGATGCCAGGGATTCCTGGAGACAAAATGCACCCCTGGTCCAGGCTCCTGCATTTTTATGGGATCTCCCCCTGGCATCTCCAGCTAGGGAGTCCCCATATGTGAAGACTCATTCCTGCTTGTTCCTGGAGATAACACAGTTACTTACCTGTAACAGGTGATCTCTGGGAACAGCAGGAATTAGTCTTCACAACCCTCCCACCTCCCCTAGGAGTTGGATCTCTTATCTTCTTCCTTTCCTCTCCTCGCCTTTGTCTCAGCTTTGAAACTCAACTGAAGAGAGGAGAGGCTCTGGAGAAGGCGGGAAGTCAGCGAGCAGGCGCGAGGGATGCTGCCAAAAACTTTCTGATTGGAAGCTGGGCAGCGTTCCCGTGCAGGCTCCGTCGGTACCGACGTACCCATATGTGAAGACTTATTCCTGCTGTTCCCAGAGATCACCTGTTACAGGTAAGTAACTGTGCTCTCTCTCAGTGCACCACTTGCCGGTGGACTGTAGGCCTCTTTCCAACCACCCTTTGGTGGCTCGTTTTCTCAGAGGCCTCCTTCTGCTTAAGCCTCCTTTGCGTCCACCAGCCTTTGAGTGGGATCTGAATGTGGTCTTACAGCGGATTACTTGTCCGCCTTTTGAACCTATGGCTACCTGCCCTCTCCGTTTTCTCTCCTGGAAAACCTTATTTCTGGTAGCTCTTACCTCTGCTAGGCGAGTGAGTGAACTTCAGGCACTAGTGTCTGATCCTCCTTACACTAGGTTCTACAGGAATAGGGTAGTCTTACGGACTCACCCTAAGTTTCTTCCTAAAGTTGTCTCCCCTTTTCACCTCAGTCAGGAGGTGGTTCTTCCGACCTTCTTTCCCAGGCCGCATGCCAGCCGGGCTGAGATGGTCCTGCATACCCTGGACTGTAGGAGGGCGTTGTCCTTCTACCTTGACCGTACGCGGGAGAACCGGAGGGCTGTTCAGCTCTTCGTTTTTTTTTACCCCAATAAGTTGGGGCTTCCTGTCTCCAAGCGTACTTTGTCCATATGGGTCGCTGACTGTATCGCCTGGGCTTATGGGGCAGCCGGCCTCTCGTTGGAGGGTCGAGTCACGGCTCATCGTGTCAGGGCGAAGGCTGCGTCAGTAGCTCATCTCCGTTCTGTTCCGTTGGCAGACATCTGCCGGGCCGCTACTTGGTCTTCAAGCCAGACTTTTGCGGCCACGGCCTCACACCGACAAGGCGGCAGCCATTCTCCATACTGTGGATTGTAAGAGGTCCCTGTCCTACCTGCAAATACCAGGGCCACTGCAGAGAGTTGTTTTTCTTAGTCAATGCTGGGGTCGCTGCTGAGGTCTTGTGACCAAACTGTACTCTTACTGTTCCTCATGGTTAGCTTTTTAGGGGCGCCCATGGCTTGTAGGGATTTTTTAGTAGCTATGGGGCCCCATATGTGAGGACTGACTTCCTGCTTGTTCCTGGAGAAAGCGCAATTACTCACCTGTAACAGGTGTTCTCTAGGGACAGCAGGAATTAGTCTTTGCAACCCTCCCTCCTCCCCGTGGTGTTGCTTTTCCTTTTGTTGCCACCTTGAACTATGTCATCATACTGAGGCAAGATGGCATCCTTGGGCAGCAAGGTGGCCATGCATGCATGGTGAATCTCCCAAAGGTTTTCTTTGAAAGCTTGAGACAGGTTG